>OX235270.1:30845744-33380461 GCA_944472135.2 Trichobilharzia regenti | reverse complement strand
TCATGTCGTCTAATGTGAATCAAAATCACACGCTCAGTGATTGGTTAAAGAATATCAACTGTATATACATAGAGATCGGTTTGATCAATGGAAAAATACCTTTGCTTCCGCGTCATTCCTTCTGTTGCTACAATAGGAGACTACCATGTTGTGACAATCAGACTGAAAACGGTGACCGATTCCTCTTCAAACAAGTCAACACAGACAGTGAGAAGCTTCCGTATAAATTTCGAAATGAGAAATTCACTCCTGACATAGTGTGTCCTGTGCTGACAGGAAGGATCTTCTTGTAACCATTGCATCATCTCATATCACTTATGTACACAGTAGATGGAATTTCTCATTAGGAATATTGTATTATGCTGCGCTTGCTATACTATGTTATTTTATCTTGTGTTGTGTTACGCCTTATTGTCTGTCAATATCTTGACAGAACTTCTCAGTCGTACATCAAGTTCTACACGAAATGAGCGACAGTCAATCAAGAAAGGGTGAATGATGCCACACAAAGCGTCAAGCGTCGTGGTGGTTCACACAGATGTGAATTCACTTCTTATTCCTACTGAAGACTACACTTATTCATCATCAGACGACTTGACGTGTGCATATTTCTACTCATAAGATGGAGAACAGAGTAAGGAGGAATACAGCTGGTGCATGGTGAAGCGATGAACAAATGGCGTTTTCTCAACCCACATCAGGGTAGTATTAATCGCACAGATGGGTGGAGTGTGTTTATCGCCTAGGGGACTGGAGTAGACAGTTGACTCTCCAGTAAACACTGTCCAGTTGGCAACTTGGACAGTCCACCTCAATTTCACGTCACTACGCTGACTTTGGCTTCCGCATAATGGAGAGACATCGTCTGACTGGCTTATCGAAGGCTTAAATTCGCCAGTTGCATCACTCCGCGAAATGAACAGCTTTTCCGATTCTGGTAGAGGGCAGGTTTACTTTAGTATGCTTCGAAGTGTCACTGGTGATAGAGTGGTTTCATACAGAGTGGTGCTTCCAGCCCTACTCCCAACATAGACTGTTTTCCGGGAATACGGACAGAATGTAAACTAGGCGAGGTCCCGATACAAACAGTGAGACTGAGTTTTCCACTCTCGATTCTCAACTGTCAAGTATTGCTACAACTGCAGAAGGCAGGAAATCCAACTATTTGACATTACAAATTTCGCAGGTAGACAAAATGCAGTTTTGAGCTGGAGAGTTTATTCGGTAATTCATGTTACGAGAGAGAGAAAAGAATGACGACAACACAGAGCACAGTGAAAGAAATCCAGTGCACACAGAATTAATGTGTCAGACAGTTAAATATTCAGTTGTCGTGTAAATAACGCTTCGAGAGGAAATTGAGACAATGAGTAAATTAAAGCCATTGATCATTTACAACACAACGACAATAAAGAAACTACAACAACAAAGCAGTGGATTTAAACAGTCGACGTCCAGTCGAACTAATATTGGAGGAGGTTAACAGTTAATGTTCAGGCTACTTCAAGCCCTTCAATATCAGAGTCATTCTCATCGTCAACCGTTGCGTCCTGGTATTGCTGATATTCACTCACCAAATCATTCATATTGGATTCAGCCTCAGTGAACTCCATCTCATCCATGCCCTCACTGGTGTACCAGTGTAGGAATGCCTTACGTCTAAACATCGCAGTGAACTGCTCAGAGATTCTTCTAAACAGTGCTTGCATAGCTGTGGTGTTACCAATGAAAGTGACACACATTTTCAGTCCTCTCGGTGGAATATCACAAACGGCTGTCTTCACATTATTCGGAATCCACTCAACAAAATAACTCGAGTTCTTATTCTGTACATTCAACATCTGCTCATCAACTTCCCTCATTGACATTCGACCACGGAAGATGGCGGCCACAGTCAAGTAACGTCCATTTCTTGGATCGCATGCAGCCATCATATTCTTCGCGTCGAACATTTGTTGTGTGAGTTCAGGAACAGTGAGTGCACGGTATTGTTGACTCCCACGACTAGTGAGTGGAGCGAAACCAGGCATGAAGAAATGAAGACGTGGGAATGGCACCATATTCACCGCCAGTTTGCGTAGATCCGCATTCAGCTGACCAGGGAATCGAAGACACGTTGTCACTCCCGACATCGTCGCACTCACCAAGTGATTCAAATCGCCGTATGTCGGGTTGGTTAATTTCAGCGTCCTGAAGCAGATATCGTAGAGTGCTTCGTTGTCAATGCAGAATGTCTCATCAGTGTTCTCGACGAGTTGGTGGACGGACAGTGTAGCATTGTATGGCTCGACAACGGTGTCTGACACCTGGAAAATACAGGCGTAAATTACAAGCTTTATGTTCTAGACCATCTATTGTTGTAAAAGGAAAACAGCAGTTATTGCAATGCACTTCACATTCTATGATTCAATTCAATGCAATGCAATACAATGTAATGAAATGCAGTGGGGGTGTAGACAAAGAGGCTAATTAGCGTCAGACTGGTTGGGGCAAGACTGAGATATTTCTACGGCTATCACTCTAACAATGTGTAGGTGTGTGTGTGTGTGTGAGTATAATTCAGCTCTGAGAAATCGATGGAGACACTGAATAATAAATAGTCTACTACCTCAACATTTGTCTCCAATCACTTGAAATGACTGGAATACTGATGTGGAATATGTGATATATTGAAGTATAATGCTGTGCTCTATGAGAGTGATTTGTTAGATGACGAGTGAATATTGAATTCACTCTCTATGTTGGAGGGGGTTGGATGAACAGAAAACACACTGCATTCACACTGATTGAGTTCGTGCAGACGTGTTCAGACGAGAGGGGTGAATAGTTAGAATGCATTCAGATGCCTACATTCCCGACTGTTTTATGGAATACTGAATAGCTGTTCTGCAGGTTAGGCGATGGGGCTGGTATTTCCCAGATGAACTCTCGATAACTTTATCCAATTGTTACCAGTCACCGACTCTTCTGACATCAGGGATGTAACAGCGGATGACGATCTGAGTACACCACCTTCAAGAGGCAGTTGAAGGAGTGTACCACCTTACATTTTCAATTTCTGTGGATTACTGTACACTTCACTGATTTCATCTCTTAACAATAGTTAGAATATGCATTTCATGGATTTACTTTCTTCCTGCTATGTCGGTGGAATTACAACTAGGATTGATGACTGGTCTAAAGCTGAATGAGTTTGGTGGTAATTAAGCGGTCCCATGATTGCTCGCGAACATTTCATGTGTACAATGAAGAAATATCCTGTAGATAAATATGAGTGTGTATGAACACTACGTGTTCATTTGAATTGAAATGCCTAAGTGGTATTGAGTTGAGTCGTAATGAGTTAGCTAAAGGTCACCTGATCATATAAACTGACTGGACTGATAAATACTGCTTTAAACTATAGCTGTCAATGAAAGTAGCTTGTATTTCGGTATTCTATCAGAAACTCAGAATATCCCTCACACAAATGCATAGAATTAAGTGAACACATCCGACCAGCAATACAAAATATTGACATTAGCACACTTCGACATAGATTTCTATACTGTCTAAAATTTGTGTCAGACACATTATTTCCATAGTTAACACGGTTCAATGCTGCGCTAAAATGTTGAGCTGATGCGACTTACTTTGGGTGACGGGACAACAGAGAATGTGTTCATTATTCGATCAGGATATTCCTCACGGATTTTCGAGATCAACAGTGTTCCCATACCTGAACCCGTTCCACCACCAAGTGAATGAGTCAACTGGAAACCTTGAAGGGAATCCGTGTTCTCCGCCTCCTTACGCATCACATCCAAGACTGAATCGACGAGTTCGGCGCCTTCTGTATAATGGCCTTTAGCCCAGTTATTTCCAGCACCACTCTGTCCAAAGACAAAATTGTCTGGACGAAATAATTTCCCAAACGGACCTGTACGAACACTGTCCATTGTTCCTGGCTCCAAATCGACTAATATTGCACGTGGTACATATTTGTCGGAAGAGGCTTCGTTGTAGTACACTGTGATTCTTTCCAGTTGAAGTGAGGATTCACCAATATACGTCCCCACAGGATCAATACCGTGCTCGTCTGAAATCACCTCCCAAAACTGAAAATGAGTAAAGTGAAATATTCAGTCAATGGAAACAATACCCAGATGGCGATACACTTTAATAATGAACGATGAGAATTACTTTGTCACTTTGTATAAACTGTCTGCCTGATGTCGACAAGTTTAGTCGACCAATGTCATTTAGAAATGAAGAATGACGTGAATGTATGTCCACTCACATGACACACTGAATAAACTAGTGAATGTCATCAAATGAATGAAGGATAGGTGATATTCTTGTCAGTGGATTTATTGTCATCATTTCTTACAAATATAAAATCGAATTTCTTCTCGTGATGACTGATCACTATGAGGGTGTGGGTGGTTGAATACATTAATGGGTGTGGATATCAATCTCCCACTGCTTATCAGCTACAGGATGGATGTCCTAAAGTTTCACTCAGATGTGTGGTGGTACTGGTGGTGTCCAGCGTGTCTAGTGTGTGGCGGATGCTCATCGAGGTGATTAATCCACCGTCTCAATGTCTACATCTCGAATTAACAGAAGGTACAGTTCACAAGTGATGATTGGATTACAACCCAATGACTGGATGGTCAGTAGGCTCGTGTCGTGACTATCTCTCGCACTGGAAGTCAATCTGAACGCAGAATATTCTTTTCAGTGAATTCACCCAAATTATCATGTGATGATGCGTCTGACCATTTCCAACTTCTCGAAAAATACCCATTTATTCATAAGTAAAAACACAGTTTTTGTTCAGCGAAGAAATTTCTTTTCAACGACTTCATTTTCAAGCTGTACAGTCGTATTTATATTACAGGAAAAGGTTATTAGGTGGCACTAAATAATTGCTCAGTCAATGTACGTATATATGTGATAAAAGTTATAAGGGGTAGAGTTGAAGTGGATAAATTACAAAAATATGAAAGATTGTTCTATAACAAAAATGTCGTGTTGTCTAAAAAATTATGAAAATTAGGAGTACGATTACGATAAGAATGAAGATGTGAAGTGAAGTGGAAAGAATTCAAGTGGTAAAATAAAATAAAAACTAGAAAGAAAATTATTATGACCAAGGTAAAGAAAGGGGTTTGACAGAACGCTTTTGAACACATAATTTAGGCTTCTGTTCATGTATAGCTAAAGCTTCGGCTATGCATAAGTGCAGAAAACGTAAACTTTTGGATCGATTGGATTTTGCCATGTATATAACTTTGAAAGATGAATCACGTGGGGCTAAATGACCAGACTCTAACAGGTGATCACAAATAGATGACTTTGCAGTTCTACGTTCGCCTTTCATTAACCAAACCGGATAGTGTTCAGCTACACGTTTCCAACTTATTGCATAGTGAGACATTGTTGTGGTACAACTACAAATCGACTACTGACGTGTCAAAATCACTTCTTTTAGGAATGGGTATGCCTTGGACCAATGACTATACGTTGAAAAGAAACAGTTGTGACCTCTGTTGCTATCGTGGATCTAGTCTCCCTCAGTTAACCTTCCCGTCGATTCCTTTTTATTCCTTCTCTTTATCTATTTCGATATTTTACAGGAGAAGTCCGTTAATGCATATTGTGCAACTATAAATCTCAGGGATGCAGTCGACTTCAAATGATGACCACATACTTGACCACTCATGTGTCACTCATATCACAGGTAGGCAGAAAACATGCCAGTGTAGGTGCTTGTGTATTTGCTAAATGTCAGTCTCCACTGTGTTGAGTTATGTTTGTGAACACTAGTAAAGGTGACGATATTTGTACTGAATGACTCTCCATCACATTATCATTGTTATTACTTTTGGTCCCGAATGGAACATAGGGCTTCATTAGCGCTACATAAGTTGGTGTAATATGACATTCGGGATTTCCGTTTTCTGATCGATTTCCTTTCTAGTCTCTCTCACTAAATCACCCCTCGAAGGCCAAACACATAGTTATTCAGTGGATAGTCAGCAATTAGACCACCTATAGAAGATAGACATTTAGCTGTCTTTTCTTTTCTAGTTATATATCGCATTGTTTGTGCGACTTCAGCAACCTATTGGCCTGTGGCACTGTGGTTAGGAATCTCGCCGACCATACACATGGTCCGGGTTTCGATCCCCTGCCGACGCACACCCAATATCAGTGGTTGGCCTGCAAAATTTGGGCTACCGATATCACATGCTGAAAATGCCAAACTTGCACCGAAAATACGGTGTGGCATCAAGCTGTAATCAAAATAAATCAAAAAAAAATATTTACACTTCACTCCGTTCTCTGAAAAGGGACAATGAGGACTCAACCTGTTGAAATACACTTCTGTATGTATGTATGTATGTATGTATATAGTGATGCAAGTATTTGCTTGGAGTGGGAAATATGTAAGTCCCACTACAGCGACAATGCGATTTCTGATAGCTGCTCTATTGTCTAGAATCATTCATGTTTACCAGTTGGAGAATACCGGTAATAATACAAGCTATTTGTTCAGAGCACAACATCAATACACAACACACAGTCTCTTCTGCATGAAATTCATGACTGAGATGTACCTTGACAATGGGTCCCATCGAACATCTGGTCAAGGCAAGGACAACATAATTTGCAGTATAAGATGAGCAGGGTTCAGGTCGATGATGCTCATCAACTAAACACAGCTCAAAATATATTGAGTATTAACAAAGTGAAAACATACACCGTTTTGCTTTTATTCAACAGAACACTGTCGTAAGGACAGTGGTTGAGGGGAGCGACAGTACATGAAATGTGATGGCATAATCAGTTACACATGAAAAAGGAAATAAAGAAGTCATTTGTGGTAATCAGCTTGGAGGAATATTCGAGATATTTTGGTGATTGACACAACACAAAATACACTAAGAGACGAGAGACTAGTAAGGGAACGCATACTACTTAATCATACACGAGTGAGCACTTGGAGATGATTTGAAATCAATCAAGTGAATTGAGATCGGTGTAGAGTTTTGGAATAATTTCCAAGTGTGTCCCATTTCCTTGCAAATGAAGAATAAGTCATCCACATATCTTGGGTAGAAGTTAGCTTATTTTCCCACTGTAGATTTTGATTTCATGTCATTTCTCTGTAGTTTTACAATGAATACATCAGCTAGCTTAACTCCTCTCCTGACCCACTCACCTTGACTCACTCAATTGATTCCTAATCATTTCGAAGTGATTACCTGCATATTATACACCATATTTTCACCCTGAATGTTTGCCCTCGTCTAGTGTCTTTGTGTTTAGTCAACCTCCAAAACATCTCGAATATTCCTGCAAACCGAATATGATAAATGACTTCTGCAAAAAATTATATTTGTAAAATCTCAGCGAGATTGAAATGAGTAATTCCAACGTTTCGTTCGGAAATCTGGTCCGAACTTCTTCAGGGAAATTAATCGAAATTAACATAACAGAGGTTTATATATAAAAGGAACATCTCTTGTTTTTAAAAACTTTGTCCAATCATGAGTCATAAAACAAGTATCAACAAGTATAATAAACAAAAACCTATGCACATAGGAAATTCTGATTAATAAATAAGAATGGATATGTATCACTAATTAATAATACTTGGTCAAAGTTCCCGACTGGCTATATCTACTTATGGATACGTAAAGAAATTGTTTTACAACTGTTTACCGCACACACATATATATAAACACTGTGTTTAAAATGTTTAACAACAGTAGACCAATATTTGTAAGTCCGAGGTCAAATTTTGATCATAGCTCATACAGTTTTTTGTTTATTATGCTAGCTAATACTTGTTTCATGACTCATGATTGGACAAAGTTTTTAAAAACAAGAGATGTTCCTTTTATATATAAACCTCTGTTATGTTAATTTCGATTAATTTCCCTGAAGAAGTTCGGACCAGATTTCCGAACGAAACGTTGGAATTACTCATTTCAATCTCGCTGAGATTTTACAAGTATAAATTTTTTACAAATGTCTACTTCTCACTCGGCGCCCAAATATTTTAGAACTATTCTGTCAAATCTTGACGAGAGTTCATTTGAATAAATGACTTCTTTATTTCCGTTTTCATTTGTAACTGATTATGCCATCACATTTCATCTACTGTCGCTCCCCTGAACCACAATCCTCACAACAGTGTCTTGCTGAACATGTATGTTCTCACTTTATTCATCTTATATATATTGTGAGGTGTGTGAAACCGATGAGCATCGCGAAATTGAAGCACAGACATTTTCTTATACTTCCAATTTGTTCCTCTCGTTTCGACGATGAGGTGTATCTGTATTTGTATGGAATCCACATTGCATTGGAACCGTGCTCTCTTCAAAGAACCTAGAGACCCCAATCACGTAACCAAGCAACACTCTCTACTATTAGGAGGCCTGAGTCACATGCAAAGAATCAAGGCATATGATCATTACCGTCATGTGGGCATTAGATTGTTCAAACTGTCCATATATGTCAGTTAATTGTAAGTGGTAATCGGTTGAAGGGAAACGCATAAATACAATGCACTTTTCCAATAAGTGAATGAATGAATGAATGACAAATGAGTTTAATCAGAGTATTAATTCTAGGTCAAGATATTGAAAAGTAACTGAGAAATAATCACTGTTGAATTTGTGAAGTGAACACTGATTGAAGACAGTTTGCTTCTCTATTGTTATCGCTCGTAGACACTGTGTACCGACACTGGGATACGTGTCGTTGCATACACCTTACTAGTGATATTCTACTGTAGTTAACTGAATTTGTCGAGTGTTAAGAAATGCAAACCAATAAGCATAAGGGAGTCAACGTGTGCGCATAATTCATAGTGGATGCTGCGATGATTCTATAGCATTCAGAGTATAACTGCCAACGCACAAATAAATTTTCATCTGACAATCAACATGAATTTAGTTTAGCTACAGAGGGAACTTACTTTGGATCCAATCTGATTCCCACATTGACCAATTTGTATATGCACTATTTCACGCATAGTGACAATTGAAACAGTTGTAAATGAGGTAAAAAGTATTTTATGAGAATTCGGAGTACACTCAAAAGATTGTCAGTTTAAATAGGTGTACTATTTCCCTCTTTCATCATTTATTGGTTAGGAGATTTCATAAATGGTTCAAAGTAGATAGTTATTGGATCTTGAGAACAAAAGGAAGTAACTGCAATATAATAGGTATCATAGAGTGTCCTTGACATCACATCAGTGTACTCATGGGTACTGCCTACCAACAAAGACAAACACATGCACACACACAAACACACTCAAACTCATTCACAAAGATAAACAAACATTTGATTATGTATCAGTTGTAAATTAAGAAACAACTACACTGAGAACTGTGTTCATCAGTATGCTGTATTCAGGTGGAGAGAAAATTGTCTTTTTTGGAGGAAGTGGTAGAGTGTATAAGGCATAAGCTTCATTATAACGATAAACATCTGCTCAGATGTCTTCATTAATTGATTAATTAATTTCCTATACACACCGACAAGTGTACGTGTAGTCATTGCATATATTACCAAGACTGGGATCATACAGGGTGTGAAGGTGGCGGGTGGGGTTGTGACAGGATTTCTAAAAATTAGAGATGGTATTCATTAATTGAAAATTCAGTCTCCTACTTATTCCATCTCTCTGTATTCCAGTTATGTCCAATCATTGTTTGGAGTTTGTAAGGGTGAAGAAAATTCAGTGAGAATATTAGGACAAAAGTGGCCATGGTTACGTGTTTATATCAACCTGTTCTATAGAAGACATTCATTATATGAAGAGAGAAGTACTTTTCCTTTGACCACAGTATATAATAGTACATTTGATCTACCTGTTTACTCTTTTAGTTAACTGAGAATATTTGGTTTGATAAGGCTCAGAGCTTAATGGAACCTGTGCTTGTTGACACAGGTCACTTCTGGATGTGAAGTGATAAGAAGGTTGATAATTAAAAGTGGTGGATGATGCAGACAGTGAGGTCGATTCGATCGATTTTGATGTGAATTTTAGATCGTAAAGTGAGAATTTGAAAGTAAGTGGTAACGAATTATTTTTGGTCATTGTAACTTCTCGAATGCAGAATGTTATCTATCTGTAAGCGGATTGTTTGCTGCAATATGGTGGAGGAACTTGTTTCGGATTAGAATTATTCCCCATCATAGGTGCAAAGCTTAACGAGTGTTCGCTTGCAATGAAGGCGACAGTGAGTTGTTCATGAAGTGGCAATAATAATAATTATTATAATTATAATAATGTAGGGCGACAAAGGCAGCAGTGTGTAAATCTAATGGGATTGAGTTATTCTCTTGAGAACTGTGTGTGGTTGATCCCAGAGTCAATATATTTGAAACCACCCTCGTGAATTTTTAGATTGACTACTTGTTACTGATTCAGTCTGTCGAACTCTGAGTGTGACTATCAGCCTGATGTGTAAATCTATCGGTTTTGTGTATTTTACTAAATGTCGTTTCTCGAATAGCGTTGTCCCATGCTGTCGTTTCTAAGGTGGATGAGATAGATACATGTTCCTGAGTATCCCGCCATCGTCATCATCATATTCATCGCCGTCATCATCATCATCATCAAAGCCGTACATTAAAATACCACACGTAGATTGAGGACATGTAACCATCTATCGTCACCATCCATAATCAGCAGAGTGATTATATATGGTCATACTTTGTTGTCAGTTCTCCCCAGCTTCGCCATCCATGGTTATTCGAATGATATCCTCCTTGGTGACATTGCAGATTAGCTGCTAGCATTTTAGTAGGCAAGTGATATTGTCTCACTGAGTAAACACGTACAGACTCGTTTAATGTCAGTCCGTCAGTTGGCGCCTGGTGTCTACAAGGAGACTAGTCACTCCATCTTAAGTATTACCTGTCCCTCGTTTTGATCAAAATCTGATCTTACATGACAACTGAAAGGTTTACGTCATCACTCTGTATCCATCAACCTGCAATATTTTGATATAGTGGTCCTTGAAGTCAATGCTTCTTCCCATGTCGAAATACAGTGTTTATTGGTAGTAAACAACTCAGAGTGGTGAATGCAGCACTGCCTGAGCTACTCATTCATAGGCTCATGACAATGGACTGAGACTGGTGATAAGAAGTACTGCATAATTCTAGCTATGCCAAATGGTCAGGCGTGTAAGTCCATTCGTCAGAATATAGTCGAAGGAGGAATTCAGTTTATCCAAGCCGTTCCATCCTCTTCATTGTATAAAGTGGAATAATTGCGCCCAGTATTTGTGCGTCGGTAGCACAGTGGTTAGGACTGTCGCCGACCATACACATGGTCCGAGGTTCGAGCCCCTGCCGACGAAGCACACCTGATATCTATGGTCGGCCTGGAAAATTTGGGCTACCGATATCCATGCTGAAAATTCCATACTTGTACCAAAAATACAGTGTGGAATCAAGCTGTAATCGAAAATTAAATTAAAATTTAAAAGAATTAATTTTTATTTTACTCTGCATTTATCATTTGCTGGAATTATTATATTCGGATTTTCTATTGCTCGATTGTATTCGACTGAGATGCTTGTTCTGCGTTGGTTGACACGTCGTTCCTCAATACAACAGAGGTTCCACTTCTGTGTTCAGGTTACCACGATGATACTTGGCTGATGGTGGCTGGCACAGAGATTCAGGTCGTGTGTTTCATCCCATTTGTGACTCATTATTCGAGTAGAGTAATAGGTCATAGAGAATCGAGGTGTAAAGTCCAAGTTATACATAGACGAGAAATACAACTTTATGAATGTCCAGGTTATTCTCTTTCTTCTTGAATCCGATATCTTCAGCTTCAGTTAATCACACACTTGTATGCAGAGAACTGACGGGTCTATAAACTACTGAGATTGTCCTCTTCATTTCAATCTGCTGTTGACTAACCATCAAATGAATGAGACAAGATGGAAGAATCACTCGATGATTTGCTTATCCTTATTCTCCACCAAAGTGTTTTGTGTGTACAGGACAAAATCTCTCATGTATGAGTGCTACAAATAGCCTTACGGAAACGGCTGATGTTTCGTGCACACATTGATTCGGCGATCAGCAGTGATTCACCTCTACTGAGCTGTCATTGTAGCTGTCGCTGAGTGACTGATGTGTAATTCCAGTAGATCTATTCAAACCACTAGTCAATAATTCGTGATATGACTCTTAATGACAACCTCTTCTTCTTACTGAATACTTTGTCTCACTTTACTGTGGTTAAGACATTGTTTCGTTTGTATTGCATTGTACTGAGCTGTACTCGACTGCACTACATTTTACTGTACTGTACTGATATGAAGCTATGGATGTGATCGGAGGGAACCGTTTCCTGAGATGTTTCTACTATGAGTATCTACATGCAACAGCCCTAAAGTCTTGAAGAAGCCTACAGCTCCAGGAATCTCTAAGGAAATCGTGTGAAGCCAGTCACTTTCAGCATTGCTTTCTCCTCACCACACAGAACACAGGCAAACACAAGTAGAGTTAATTGATCATACAAAGAGACCTTTATTTAAGATCTGAACTCCAAATTTTTATAATCATTTCTTTTGTCATTTATGTTGAGTTCATCAGTAAGATGTTCCCTTTCATTTAGAGAACAATTGAATAGCTGCATACAATACAGAAGTTCACATCCACAAAGTGTTGTCATGGATATGAATAGAATGGAAATGAAGAGTTCAAGATTTAATTAATAACAAGTACAAAAGCGAAACTTATTGACCAGTATGTGGTGATTATTATTATTATTATTACTAGGTACAAATGACGTATAGAAATAGTTTTCCCATCCTGATTACTTTAATATCTCTCTTACTAGATAGAAAATCTTAGGTGTATGGCAGATATATGAAGAGTGCAACTTGTGAAGATGGTGACAGTTTCATTTATGTAATAGTTTTCATGCATCCGTTGACAGTGATTTCGATATTCTGTTGGTCAGAAAGTGGTTTTCTGCTTCAAATATTAGTGATAGCCACAACTGCCTCTCGAGGTCACAGATGTTTGTTGGGATGAAATTGGAATGGTTAATAGATCGGTGGGTCATTCACTGTTTCTTCATTTTCTGTGACTACTCCTCTCATGTGAATTCCCGATGAATCTGTTTTCTTCATATTTATCAGTGGACTTGTCTACATTCCTCTTCTGAGAGTTTTACCTCCATGGAAGAATACGAAGGTGTAGAACTGATGAATAAATAGTGGTCAGAGTGAATTTTGGAAGTGTTACAGAGCAAGTCGTTATGAACAGATAGACTGCACATAGGTACTCTATCTTTATTCTCCGACCTTAAAAATGAGCGGGTGTTGTGATAATGGGCAAAGACGACTGTGTGCAAAAAGTCATATCAGGAATTGATATTATCATTTGAATTAACCATTTGAAAAAACATCCAGCTAAATCGATGGAAAATGGAATACCGAGAAACTAAGAAAATGTTTGATGAAGAAGCTGACTGACAACAACACATTTAATGAACTGAAGCCTAGAGGGTCCAAATTACCTTAATTTTACGGCTTACCAAAGACGTATAAGCCCAACGTTCCCACGAGACCAATACTATTCATGGTTGTTTCTCCATGTCACGCAGGATCTCGGTTGCTAGGAGAACTGCTGGAGCCAATCCGTTCCGAGTTATCTGTCTGTAGCTTGAGAGACACCTTTCAGCTCGCTAAACAATTAGAGAATCCAGATTTCTCAAATAAATACCTGGTGTCAGTTGACGTCTCTTCACTGTTTACAAAGATCCTGCTAGGAGAAACAATACAAATTAAGTTTGGACATTCTGATCGCATTGGTCTGGTAAAGAATGAACTCAGAGGAGTGCTGCTAATGTGTACTAAAGACATTTAGTTTCAATTAAACAATGTTCTGTACCACCGAATCGACGGAGTCGCTATGGGAAGTCCGCTGGGTCCGATTCTGGCAGACATTTTCATGAACAACCTGGGACAAAAAAGAATGAAGTCCGAAATCGATCAAACGGTCTTCTATACCAGGTATGTCGATGACATGCTTTTCATTTTTGATTGTCTTAATGACGCATCTCAAGTAATAAAAGGCCTGAATAGTCTTCATCCTGATATAAGGTTTACAATGGAGTGTGAAGATGAGGAGAATTTCCACTTTGTGCAGCTAGGCATCGGAGGTGATAAAGACTGTAAAGTCATAAAGTTCATCTATAAAAAGGAAAGCTGGAGGGCAATTCACCAGAACTTCCAAAGCTTCTGACCTGTAAGTTACAAAAGAAAAGACTGGTAAGAACACTATTTGATCGTATAAGGACACTTTGTTCAGAAGAAAAAGTCGAGGAAGAACCATCCACTGTTGAAAAATGCCTGAGTGATAATGGCTACCCGGAGAAGTTGGTCTACAATCACATTGTTTACAACTAGAAGTACAATACAGTAGAGAGAAGGCCAATCTTCCTACAGCCTCCCTTCAAAGGTGACGATACTGCTAGTGGAATAGGATGCAGACTGAACGCTGCTCGGAAAAGAACATATCCAGCTTCCAAGCTTGTATGTGTTTCTCAAACTATCAGTTGTTTACGACAGTCGAAAGTAGACAAACTCCCATCTCATGTAACCTCAAACTGCGTCTACCGATTTACATGTATGTGGGAAAGGAGATGCATTGGAAGAACAGATAGAAGAGTTGTTGTCCTCATCTCTGAGCACATCCCAAAGAGCCCGAGACTGAAAAATCCACAAGAATTAAGCAGTGTGACTGCACGCTACCTACGAGACACTAGCCATGTTGTGGATAATCCAAGTACCTTCATAATAATCAACAGAGAGAAGAAACCTAGCCTGCTTCGTTTCGCTGAAGCAACCGCCGTCAAACGGCTAGAAACAAATCTATGTACTCAGAAGGAGACAATCGTGAGTCTCGCTTTGGCTTCGTGATGACAAAGGATACAAACGTCACTATATCATCTTCCGTTCTGTTAAGAAACCTTGATTTTTTTCATTTAATCATAACTCATCCTAACCCCTTCCCCATCTTCTTTCCCATTTTATAAAAACGTGTTTTTCTTTCGTTACGTAGCTTGTCACTTCTTATACTCATCCCAGTGAAACTTTATTTCTATCCACAAAACATCTGTTGAACTCTGTCATTTCGTTTCCAAGCCTAATTAACCATCTGATATCTATGGTCGGCCTGCTAAATTTGGGCTACCGATATCCATGCTGAATATTCCATACTTGTACTGAAAATACAGTGTGGAATCAAGCTGTAAATCAAAAAAAAATCTTCCATAAATGGTTGATCCTTTTCACTCTTAATTATTTAACAACTTACATCATTCCTAACCAGTGTTACTCTGAGCTCCAGTCAATCAGTACTCATCACTTTTTTTCAAGTATGATCAGATATTTAATTTAATTTATAATTTTGGTAATGTTCAGGTTGTAGCCAGCTGTGAGAAGAATCCACGAAGTAATAAAATAAAATGGGCTCAGATTATCCTGGTACATTTGTCGTTCTCGCCGTATCCCGATTTATGGAAGCATTATATTCAGTTTGTTCCCCATTACTGACAGCTTCCTAACTGGACTAAATATTCACTAAGGAGACGAGTTTCCAATGCCTACATAGTCGTCTTCTCAAGCTGGATATCACACAATGTATGGATTGACTGACTGATGTGGTATTAGCGGGACAAATAGTTTCTGTAGTCACAGGTTGATTACTCACAGTCTTTAATCAAATAGTTCCCAGTGTATGGACAGGTCATAACAGAAGAAATTTTGCTTCCTTGTGTTTATCAGAACTGAGGTGGCAGATTACAATTTTGGTTTTCTCACGTAGTACCCCCAACATGATGTATTAAATGCTCAGAGAAGTGCTGTAATCTTATCACATGTTGAGTTTGTTTGTGTTCTATTGACTTGGTCATACATTTGCAATGCCTGATATGTATGTCGCTTGCTAGGCTGTTCACGAGAACACCTCACATCTGCTTTTATCCTCACCCATACCTCCTCCAATCAGTGAATCAGTGACGACAACCACAGATCGAGTGTAACATAATCCGAGAATGTGTCTGATTAATTCACGCATAACTTGGTATTGTTTGGCACATTAATCTATTATTGTATCAGTCGACGAATAGCATTACTCCCAGTTAACTAATCAGGTTAGTCTATCGACTCGGCTGGACAGAGTGAGAAACGCATACGCATACGCACACTATTTGTTTACATTTCAGTTGTTGACATAAATATGTTTATTTGTCTGGTGAACGTCACAAAAATACAAAATAGTTTAGAATTTTCAATTAGTTAGTTTCATTCTATGGAGTTTATCGACCGGTTTTTCCGTGACCTTGACACTCTTACTTTATTTATTTCTATGCTACACATGTGTGTTTGGTGGTGTTTAGGACAGGAGGGCGTATTATTCAGTGGTAATATACCTAGTAAAATCGATAGGCTTGTTGTTCCGTTCAGTAGGCTGATTGTGTTATTTGTGGCAGGGGTGAAGTTATTAAACAACACAATCCGTCTGCTTATTTTTTATTATTATTATTGCTCCCTTGGGTTCCTAGTGGAACATAGGGCTTCAACTGCACGTCTCCATTTTCTTCTGTCTTCTGCTATACTTTTCGCCTGCATCCATGTTAATCCATATTCTTTCAACTCCTCTTCACACGATCTCCTCCATGTCACCCTTGGACGTCCCACACGCCGCTTCCCTTTCGGGTTCCACTCGAGGGCTTGACGCGCGATGTCACCCAGCGGTCTCCTCAGCGAGTGTCCGATCCATCTCCACTTTCTCCTGCATATTTGTTGGGCGATTGGTTCTTGCTTTGTTTGTTCCCATAATTCCTTGTTGGTGATTCTTTCCGGCCATCTGATCTTCAGTATTGAGCGAAGACAGTTGTTAATAAAGGTCTGCAGCCTTTTGGAAATATTCTTTGTGACCCGCCCGCCAAGTTTCTGATCCGTATAGAAGAACTGACTTTACGTTTGTATTGAAAATCCGAATTTTGTTGGTGATGCTGAGTGACGAAGATTTCCAGATTGATTTCAGGTTGATGAATGTGTTTCTCGCCTTCCCGATTCTCGCTCGATTTGACATCCTCGTCCGCTCCTCCTGTAGTTGAGACAATGCTCCCTAGATAAGTGAATGAAGTAACCTCTTTCAAATCCCTCCCGTTGATGGTGATTGACGTTGGATGTTGCTGATGTGTTGTTGTTGGTTGGTTATTTTCATAACCTCCGTCTTGTCTATGTTTACCTGGAGTCCTGTCTTTGCTGCTTCTTCGACCAGTTTGTCGGTTTTCGCTTGTAAGTCTTCGATTGTGTGTGACATCAAACATAAGTCATCCGCGAAATCCAGGTCTTCTAGGTTCTTCACGTCGGTCCAGGATATCCCTGTCTTCTCGTTTCCCACATGTCTGACGCATAATCCAGTCCACCACAATTAGGAATATCATTGGTGATAGTAAGCACCCTTGTCTGACTCCTGTGTTTACTCCAAACGCCTCGCTGAGTCTTCCGTTGTGGATCACTTGGCAGGTGCCGTTGTCGTACAGCTGT
Source organism: Trichobilharzia regenti (assembly GCA_944472135.2). NCBI lineage: Eukaryota > Metazoa > Platyhelminthes > Trematoda > Strigeidida > Schistosomatidae > Trichobilharzia > Trichobilharzia regenti. Next base: position 33,362,855 of record OX235270.1, on the reverse strand, counting down.
TGAATAAGGTTGATGAATATTTGGGGTACGCCATAGTACTCGAGTAATTTCCAAATTACTTCACGGTCAACGCTGTCGAAGGCCTTCTCAAAGTCTATAAAGTTGAGGTAGAGGTTTGATTGCCATTCCATGCTTTGTTCTGTGATGATGATGCGTAGAGTTGCAATTTGGTCAGTACATGATTTGCCTTTCCTGAATCCAGCTTGTTCTGGTCGGAGTTCTGTCTCCAGTGCGTCCTTTAATCTCTCCAGGATGATGCGACTCAGGATTTTACTTGGCGTCGATAGGAGCATGATTCCTCGCCAGTTCTTGCAGAGTCCTAAGTCGCCCTTCTTTGGTAGTTTCACGAGGTAACCTTTCCTCCAGTCAGTAGGCACCTTTCCCTCCTTCCAGACCTTTTGCAATAATGGAGTCAGCATGTCTGCTGTAGTCTCTGGGTCTGCTTTCAGTGCTTCAGGGGGTATTCCATCTGGTCCGGCTGTTTTTCCAGCTTTCAGAAGTTTGATTGCATTCAAGACTTCAGCTCTCGTTGGAGGATTGGTGTCAACTTGCAGTTGTGTGTGCGCTGTTGTTGGTATTTCTGGACGGGTTGCAGGTGATGGTCGGTTCAAGAGTCCTTTGAAGTGATCCGCCCATTGTTTAATCTGTTTTTCTTCCTTGGTAATGGGCTTCCCTTGGCTGTCTTTTATAGGTTTCGCTTGTGTTGATCTCTTCCCGGATAGAGATTTGGTTATCTGATATAGTGTCCTCAGGTCCCTTTTGCCTGCTGCCTTTTCAGCTTCAGTAGCTAGATTGTCGTAGAATCGTCTTTTGTCCTTCCTAGCACTTTTCTTCACTTCTTTGTCCAATGCTTTGTAAGTTGAGCTCAGCGTCTCCTTCTCCTGTCCGTCCTTGCATTGAATCATTTTCTCTTTCACCATTCTCCTCTCTTCTATTAATTTCCAAGTGTCCGTTGAGAGCCATTCCTTGTCTTGTCTCTTCTTTCTTCCTAGAACCGTTGAACACGTTTCGTTGAGAATCGCCTTCAGAGACTTCCAATGTTCTTCCACGCATGATTCTTCAGTGCTGTCGCGTAGTGTTTCCTGCTTTGCTCTGACAGTTGCAGTGAAGGTGTCTTTTGTGGTTGTGTCCTTCAGTAATTGAGTGTTGAACTTGCATTGTGGCCTATCCCCAGCTATCCTCGAGGCTTTTAGTTTCACCTTGAAAGTCCCTTCTACTAGATAGTGGTCTGAACCCACATCTGCTCCTCTCCTTGACCTTGTGTCCAGTAGGCTCCGTCTCCACTTTCTTGAAATTGAGATGAAGTCTATTTGATTCTTGGTGTTTCCATCTGGTGAAATCCATGTCGTCTTGTGTATATCCTTGTGTTTGAACACACTACCACCAATCACCAAATCATTGAAGGCGCAGAAGTCTGAGAAGAGTTCACCATTGTCGTTCATTTCACCGAGGGCCTCACGACCCATGGTGAGTTCTCTTCCTGTGTTGTCTCCTCCCAGCTTCGCATTCATGTCGCCCATCAGGATTTTGATATCGCCATTTGGGACGTTGTCCATTATTGCTTGTAGTTGTCTGTAGAACGCCTCCTTCTTCTCTTGTTCTGAGACGTTTGTAGGCGCATAACATTGAATGACTGTAACTTTCCTTCCTTTTGAGTTGAACCTGGCTGTCATTATCCTGGAGGAGATTGGTTCCCACTGCATGAGAGCTTTGGTTGCTGTTGGTGACATCATGATGGCCACTCCCTCGGTGTGCTCGTGGTTGTCCTCTGGGTGGCCGGAATAGATTACTGTCTCTCCAGTAGGTAGTTGGCACCTTCCAGTTCCGTTCCATCTGCTTTCGCAGATTCCCAACACTTCTATTCTGTACCTTCTCATTTCAGCGGCTATCTGGGCAGCCTTTCCAGTTTCGTACATTGTACGAACATTCCAGGTACCCATCCTTACTTTTGCTTTCATCGAAAGAAGGCACATCGGCTGACTGGCTTCCCGAAGGCTTTCACCAGCCTGCGTCATTTCACTTCCCCGATTCCAGCGAAAAGTAAGGCTATTGCTTATGTTTTTAGAATTTTTAATATATTTATTCGTTGAAGTTTCTGTAGCGATTTGGTTGTTTTACAGGGGTGGAGTTGCTAGCACCACGCCCCAACCCTCCCTCTTTACCCGGGCTTGGGACCGGCGAGAAAACTAGTAAGCTAGTAAGCTAGCAAGCTAGTATCTGGCGAGGTTAGGTGAAATAAATAGCCTCGTACTGGTGAGCAAAGTGAATGGTTGAGGCTTTGGTGAGAGATTGAATACTTCTCACTTCAAGTCACATAATGTTGACGATGATGATGGGTGATGATGATTAATAGTTCACTGTGAGATAACAGTTCAATTTTCTCGCTGGATGATTTACACAAATGAAGCGTGATGAGGAATAATGAGGAATAACCCGAAACTTAGTGGATTTCTTTCTACAGTTGAATAGACATTGAATAAAGCTAATTTAGCGTGTGATTAACAGGTAGATATTCATGCCTTCGAGATATCACCTCTGATATTTGTGGAAATTTCTAATGACAGTGAGGCTGATAATGAGAGATATCCGTTTTCCTGTTGTGTGACACTGATGACACCGGTCGACAAGCTGTCGCATGTGATATCTAGTGTTTTGCTTCTATTTCGATAGGATTACCCAGTGGGACGTAGGTACATACAACTAACTGGTGAGGATGAAATATAACTGGAAGAGTGTCTCACATTCAACTGTCAGTGATAACATATTGAACAGTTTAATTTCTATTTCCTCTCCCTACAACACTTAGTTGCAGGACAGTTTCTGACTAGCCCCTTGTGCCAACAACATTTCTAGCCGACGTTCCTCGGAGTAAAATTAACGTGAGTGATCTGAGAAGATTGAACAGTAGTCATATCATATCCAGGAGGTTGTCCATTCACTTGGTGAATATCATTCATCAGTATGAATGAGTTATCGAGTGTCGACTGAGAGATATTCACATTTTACTATTGCACAACGACTATCAGGTTACTTGTTGATGGTCCAACCAGTATCTAACTCACCAATATGAACCTGCACCACTGTAATTTAAGGCTCAGGTCAATGTCTTTCCTACCATTGTTCTCTTTTACAATGAACAACCCCAGGTGGAATCATTCTTGGCTGTTTTCCTACCTAATTAAATCAATGGCTTCGATGACAATATGGATTATTATTATTATTCCATATTCGTTTGATCATTAAATTTATCACACGGTGAAACAGTATTGTATACTATATATATATATATCTAAACCAAGTTCACTTTTAACGGTTTGAAAAAATTTGGGCATTGGGTATATGATATTCATTATAATAGAGGTTTTTCATTCATTGGGAAATACAAAAAACCTCTATTATAATGAGTATTGTATACTGGATATTATTATTATTGTCATCATAATCGTGACTGTGTTAGTAGTTGTAATAATAATAATAGTGATTCATCAAATCTCTCTCCCTCTCATCCCCTGTCTTCATGCTGTCATCGTCTCTCTTTTCTTCAGGCAATTTACTCTCTTCACGTCCATTCATCCATTCATCGCCAATAATAACCAATGTTGAAAATTCTACGCAGTCTATTCTATGCAGTCACTGAGATAATGTTGATGAGTTGAAGTGGAATGGAGAGAAAATTGTTAAAACTATGCCAAAAATGAGTATCACAAGTTGTTGTTTTTTTCATTTCACCCGATCGCAGATGTACTTATGTAAGGAATTTATTTTGTAAAATAATGAGACATTAAGGAGTGTGATAATGTTTATAGGTCAAGGTGAGAGGCTTTTCTGAAGGTCACAAAAACAAAACAATTCAGATCAATAAACCAGTATCGTGAGGGATAAAAGAATAGTACATCAATCTTTGGCCTGAAAACAACATTTAACAAAGTGCGTGTGGTGAGATGAAAAATTCTTTTTGAACCTGTGCAGGTGATTTAGACATTCTCATCACTAGAATTTCCACAAACTTTAGTATACGCCGCTAACGCATTTCATACATAGATTTGAAAGATGTGTAATCTGAATGGTGTTATTAGAAGACGGAGATTATCTGAAAAATGTGATGTATTTGCGCTAAACATTTCGAACTATCTGATCACACATTTACTTGTCAAGACGATAGATGTGGAAAAAAATTGAGGGTAGTTAAATTAAACGAAGTGACAAAGAATAGATTTAAGAATAATTAACTCAACGTTTGATAATCCAATCAAATAAGGATTAGGAAAGTAGGTTAAGAATAATGATAAACTGTTTTTGAATACACATGGGAGTGGATTGGCTTAAGTTCATGAACAACTGTAGTCTCAGTGTATTTCAATATGCGCCCTTGACCATTTTTATGGATAACCTTAAAGGCTGTATTAACATCAATCTTATGGTTCATGTCGATTAAATGTTTGGCCATAGACGAAGTTGTTCGTCGGCCACCTGCGTCTTTTGATTTTCCACAATTCATTTGTCTATCTAACCATTTCACGATATGCTCTCCCACCCTAACATTCAAAGCACGATTACTCGTACCTGTGTATGTGTCCACACACAGACAGAAGTACGCGAAAGTTGGTATGTAGTGTGGGATGTGACATAATCACTTGTGCACTTTCGAGGCTTGCAGTGAAGCATATTTTTAGCCTTTTCGACAATTACAAGCCGAGCTGCATAATAGGTCCTATGGATGACCGAATTCAATCTTTGTCTCAAAATCCTACTATTTATTTCCCCGTTGTATGGTAATTTGATGAAAACATTTTTCTTAGGGGTGGTATAGATTGTACGTTTGGAGACTAATTGACTTCTACACCTGTTTGAAAATTTTCATTTTCTTTCTCTTGTAACAAAAGACGTGTAAATATGCTGAATCCTCTTAAATAAGCATTTCACCAAGCTTCTCTTATAGTGTGATGGACAGAAGCTTTGCCCTATCCAACTAGTTTTTTTGTAAATTGATCGTCTTATTGAACCATCATCTCTTCGACTCAGAAATATGTCTAAAAGTGCAAGGTGCTCTCATGTCAGTCTTATATGATTCTGTACCGATTAAAGTCTATTTAATAGATGACTCGCATATTCATGATTACTACCTATCAAAATGATCTGGTCTACATATCTCCTACAGAAGAGAGAATTAGAAATCAAATCAAGGGACAAGTTTTCAACACAAGACATATTAAACATCCGCTAACAAATGTTCTAGTGGACTCCGCATAGCAACACCACCCACTTGTCGAAAGTGCTCACCTTCAAACGTGAAATGGACGTTGTCAGTACATGATGGTAGTAAATCTTTCAAATAAGTTAATAGAAAGGAATGAAAAACAACTAGAAGAAATATAGTCACAAAGAAAACCAACGGTATTAATCAAAGGTACATTAGTAAACAAGGAATTAATATCAAGGGAGTACATTTCCCTATCTTTTATGTCAATATCTACAAGACAATCATCAAGATCAAATGTATCTTTTGAAGTAAAGTTGTATAATTCGTTGCATACTGGACTTAAAACATCAGCTAACCACTTTGATAATTTATGTGTAGGAGAGTGATACATTGATAGAATTGGACGGAATGGAATATCAACGTTAAGAATCTTGGATAATCCATACACGTTTGGAAAGTCAGATCCCATTGGTTTCAGTGAATTAAACACTTGTTTATCGATAACACCCACGATACGAAGTTTTATTAAGTGCGAAGTTACCGTTCTTCCGACTTTCTGGTATCATCAGAAGGAACATCGGCTATGAATTTGCTTTCGTCGTTAAAAATGAATAATATTTTTGTTTTATGATCACTTTTGTGTATTACAAATATACCAGATCATTTGTCAGATTTCAGAATAACTGAATCGGCTCTAAATTAGTTGATGTCAAAATGTTCTTTTTGTTTCCTACTTGAATTACGGAATTGATATGATATATCTACAAAAAGAAGTTTAATCATCATTTCTATTTCGTATGTCTGCGGTCAGCTTCTCAACTGGAGAGCTTGGACGTTTAATTTCACCATGAGTAGATTCAGCAAACTCAATCTAATTTTATGTTAGATGGTTTGAAGCGGTTGACAGGAAGCCATAAACTTAGGCTTTATTCTGCTTCTGAAGCCACCTAGAAATATATACATGTATATAACACGAAACCCTTATTTGCATTGATCTGTAAGTCCTGTCTATGTACGTGGGAAGACAATCACATTTGATGGGAGATTATGTCATTATTTACGTGCTCTGAGTGCTTGGCGGTCTGTTTAAGTCACTAGGCTACCAGAATTTCCATCTATTAAAGTGCTTAAACTATTCTGCATTTCTTATTGTTTTAATTCAGTACTTATATCGAACGTACACTACATGAATTCGCCCACATATTTAATTAACTTTCAGCAAAACGCTGTGAAATTCTTGAATAAAATGAAGAGAAAAATATACAGAATCGGTGGTCTGTGCATGGGCGACAACACTACACCACAATATATACTTCATGAGTAGGTACCATATTGGAACCCGACACGCTAGGAATTTCTGTAATCCATGTCCACATATTGTCTGCAATGATGATTTATTATTATGCACACTTCGCATTCTCAACTATTTAGAGGTTAAGTACACAAATGGTCATTTTCGTCGGAGAAAATAACAATTTCCACAGGAAGTTGGCTGATACATATTAGTGCCTTTATTGCTTGATATTTGCTCATCAACTTCTCTCGGTAAATGATTACCTACAGTTTCTTTTCATTTACTTCCTTATCACTTGGATGTGGCATCTGCGAATATATCGTGAAGAGAAACGTGGTGATGTGTTTCAAAAATTATCTTCCTTGTATTCGAAGGACGTCATTTAGAAGAAATTCACTCTCAGTTACCTAACTATTTCACTTACAATACTTACACTGAAAATCATGACATCACCTTGATAAGACGAGGAAATATTTACACAAATACCTAACCTACATACTGAATGAATGGCCACAACAAGTGGTCTTAAACATCGACAAGTATCACCCATCCAATCACCAGTGAATCCAAAACTAGAAAATAGATAAAGTAAGTAGTTCTGTGTGTCAGTTGATTGGTTCCCCATCACAGTGTGTAACAATGAACCAGTTCCCGTCCGTCTTCTTCTTCTTCTTCTCCTTCTAGATACCTGTCACACTTTCAGCCCCAAATCCACCATACACATCACTCTCTCACTGAATATACACAATGTCATCTCAGAGATAGGATGAAATCTACAATCATGTTGACTCTCATACAACTATCTTACTAATCACGGGTTGGTTGACTGACAAACTGAAATAAACCAGCTAACCGGTGAATTACTAAACCCACACAATCTAGATTATTCACTTCAATAGCAGATGACCTGAAAGTCGAACAATTCACTTTACAAATATCGATATTACGTGAATGTGTGTTTGATTTATTTTCACTTGGTTCAAATATTGAGATGTCTGAATGAAAGCCATGTATGTGTGTGTGTATATATGTGCATGCGTGCATATGTTGATTAAGTCAATAAATATTTTCTACTGAATACATTTATAATATCAGCATCTAATTCTTTTGAATACACTGCGTACTCATTGACTGATTCTCCTGACATCACTCACCCTCCAACCATCTCACGACACACTCCTATCGCGACGAATCTAATTCTCCCATAATTCTCATTCACTTTCATAGGAGCTTATCTCACCTGTCCACCTCAACGATGATGGTCGTCATACTTCCAGCTGTGTCTACCATCTCATCTCCATCACAACTGTCATTTGACTAACTGTGTTAAGTGTACTTAGAGATGTGTGTGCCTCTCCGTTGACGCTACACCATCAATCCTCATCTACATCTTCAGTTGCCCTCATCAATCTGATTCCTATCACTCACATCATCATCATCATCATGAACTTTTAATTAATTGAATCTTCTCGTCACTAATTCCTACACGGAAAATATGTGGTCAGTCTCGCCCTAATCTCAACACACTATACCCACTCATTCCACCCACCCCACAGTTATACACACACTCTCTCACACACAGAGACACGGCTAGCTGTCCCTCACTCATGAGTCAACACACAAATTTACACTCTATCATCTCATTTGACATCACGTGACACAGACAGAAACGTCAAAATCTTAAAATGGAAGTTAGATTACTGGAATACAGTGTGAAAATCTCCAATGCACATATCTGTATCCAACAGAGAAAACTGATGGTGGGAATACAAATCGAAAAGTGCAAACACGTGATGGATTGAATGATTACTCTGAGAATTCTTAATCAGGTGATGTGGCTAACAGTACACACGTTGAGAGCAGATCTTGTGATGAAGAGTTCTCACCTAACTTATAATTGTGACATATTTGTTCAGATTGGAGAAAATATGTTTTACCACTGTGATGACCAGTGAGAAATAATGCGATTCTTACACCTATTTGAATCACGATCACGTTGTTTACTACATTCATCGGACTTGTAATATGATCTGTGAAATCGTTTCTACCTTTCTGATGAACATGATAAAGCTAATAGAATTGTGGGTGACGTTTATTTTGATTAAGTCCTACAGTTTCGAACACAATTTACAGCTCACAAATAAATTTCAACCACAATGGAATTATACACTACCACAGCGCACAATTTCTATTTTTATATCTATGACAAAACCAACTGACATATACCCCACAGGACTTCTCAATAAACACGTGAACAAAAATCAAAAGTCTAACATTAATTTTTAGATTTTTAGAACCAATAGTCATTTCATAATAGTATTCAGCAACTTGTGAGTTAGTATATGCATATATTTCTATTAAAGTTTGGATACAGAGCATCCACTCAACGAAATGAAATAAAATTCCATAGACTCCGGTAAATTAAACCTCTTCTTCGAAATCACCATCATTAACAGTTGCATCTTGATATTGTTGGTATTCACTCACCAAATCATTCATATTCGATTCAGCCTCAGTAAACTCCATCTCATCCATACCTTCACCTGTATACCAATGCAAAAATGCCTTTCGTCGGAACATAGCAGTGAACTGTTCAGAAACTCGCTTAAACAAACCCTGGATAGCAGTATTATTCCCGATGAATGTCACTGACATTTTCAATCCACGTGGTGGGATGTCACAAACGGCTGTCTTCACATTATTCGGAATCCATTCAACAAAATAACTCGAGTTCTTATTCTGCACGTTCATCATCTGCTCATCAACTTCCCTCATAGAAATACGACCGCGGAAGATGGCGGCCACAGTCAAGTAACGCCCATGTCGTGGATCACACGCAGCCATCATATTCTTCGCGTCGAACATTTGTTGTGTGAGTTCAGGAACAGTGAGTGCACGGTATTGTTGACTCCCACGACTAGTGAGTGGAGCGAAACCAGGCATGAAGAAATGAAGACGTGGGAATGGCACCATATTCACCGCCAGTTTGCGTAGATCCGCATTCAGCTGACCAGGGAATCGAAGACACGTTGTCACTCCCGACATCGTCGCACTCACCAAGTGATTCAAATCGCCGTATGTCGGGTTGGTCAATTTCAGCGTCCTGAAGCAGATATCGTAGAGTGCTTCGTTGTCAATGCAGAATGTCTCATCAGTGTTCTCGACGAGTTGGTGGACGGACAGTGTAGCATTGTATGGCTCGACAACGGTGTCTGACACCTGGAAAATACAGGCGTAAATTACAAGCTTTATGTTCTAGACCATCTATTGTTATAAAAGGAAAACAGCAGTTATTGCAATGCACTTCACATTCTATGATTCAATGCAGTGTACACAAAGAGATTAATTGTGATTTGGGTCTCAACATGCATATTCACCTTAGCTAACACTCCTTTGAAACTTTGTTGCATTTACCGTGTTACAAATTCAACCAGTTTCTAGTGAGCTCATGAATGATTAGTGTCTGAGATTATCTGGTAAACGAAGACTAATCACCCCTGTGCGTATATATGAATATTCAGTAAGTAACATTACATTAGTCACACACACCCTACTTATACTTCCTCATCTCAGTGAAGATTCCTTATTTCATATCACAGATTACGAGCTAAGCTGAGATTCCGAGATAATCTCGTCTCCATTTATTTGACGAATAATACAAAGCTTTGAAATTCAAAGGATATCTGGTCTTCCCAACATTCTATCCTTGAAATCGTCAATAATACTCATTCACATAAAATACAAATTCGCCTTGGAATCTCAAAGCCCTATTCACCTTAAGTCATCATGTAATATATAACAGTTTAAACCTGAAATTCTACTTCCAATGATATTCGTATCATTGAGATTAATTCCATGTTCACGATTATTAGTTTCCACGAATACTCACAAGACACGCGAGAAAAACTCGTGAAATATATTTTTCGAATAGCTACGTGCTTCGGGGGCATAGCGACCATACACACGGAGCGGGTTTTAATTTCCGGTCGACGCACTCCTTTACCTCGCTAAGCCAGAAATAATGCTGGTAAAGAGGAAAGGTTGGGCATGAGGCTAGCCACCCCAGCCTGTAAAATAAACACTGCTACAGAAACTTCAAGCAACTAGCTTGAAGCCCTATGTTCCACTGGGGAACGTGAAGGAATAAAAAATATCAGACACGCACTTTACTTACTTATCACAGAAATGTACTGTGTGACACATTTCAGAGTTAAGAGGTGAAAAAATGAAACGGGTCAACCAAGAAGTTGAAATTGAAGGTCAATGCAGTAAATATAAGAAAATACTACTCTGGACTAGCAAACTATAATTTTTAAAGTCCTTATGGTATAATGAAGACTCCTATTGATAACATAGAAGCACAGTAGACCATCTACTGAGAATAGGGCTTTGACGCATCTTAGATTTCGTCACATTTAGCCTTCAGTGGTCAATTTAAATGAGTTTTACACAATCATTTTACGTGACATTCCAGGTGTGTGTGTGTTTAGTGACTGGTCAACTCTATCGTGTATTTCCATCAATGATATGTTCAGGCAAATGAACTAACTTCCGAGCCCAATTTCCAATGTACCTGTATTTATTAGAATAGATGAATGTTATCAGCATATATGTGATCAGAAGTACAATCAGGTAAATGCCACTGGTTGTGACGTTTCACAACCAATTTCTGTGACAGTACTTCTATTTGCATCACGGTATCTGTTGTGTATGTGGGCTTGACTACAGATGATTAGGCACTGTACCATAACTCTTTCATATTGCCCCAAACAGATATTAGTAGAATCCAGATAATGCTATATTTACGGAATACTGACACATGTGAGAAGCTTTATTCATCAACTCAGGAATGAAGAACATTTGCCAGTGATATACAACCTCGCAGAACATTTATTTGAATCATAGCTGGGCTACAATCAACTGTCGCTTGTCACTAAGATATCATCCGAAAGTGCTTCCTAAAGAGAACATTCAATCCAGTCTTCGGACCACCTGAATAAGTGCTAAGATGCCGGCGACAATTCCTATCAGATGGTGCTGTTGTCGGAAAAACTCAGATGTCTTTCGATCTTAGCAGACATGACTTACCACATTCATGCACTGAGTGGAACGACACCGACTCTCATTTCACATTCTTCCCACCCAATTGAAGAGCCGAATATAGGGGACATGAATCGGAGGATTTGAGGCTATAACAGAGAGAATACACTCAGAAATGTGCTACAGTTTGCAAGGGTGCCTGTTACTAAGAGAAAACCAGTGCCACCAGAGAACGACTCCTGTCCTACCTATAACTGACTGATACCACAATTTACCAATTAATAAACAAACTACATCTGTAGACCAACTCCACATGAAAACGAGTGTATCTTAGTCAAAGAAATGACTAGAATAATACGATCCATTACAGAAAAGACAACAGTAATTCATGAATTTACAAGTCAATGACTCACCTTAGGAGACGGGACGACAGAGAATGTGTTCATTATTCGATCAGGATATTCCTCACGGATTTTCGAGATCAACAGTGTTCCCATACCTGAACCCGTTCCACCACCAAGTGAATGAGTCAACTGGAAACCTTGAAGGGAATCCGTGTTCTCCGCCTCCTTACGCATCACATCCAAGACTGAATCGACGAGTTCGGCGCCTTCTGTATAATGGCCTTTAGCCCAGTTATTTCCAGCACCACTCTGTCCAAATACATAATTGTCTGGTCGAAACAGTTGACCGAAGGGACCCGCACGAACACTGTCCATTGTCCCCGGCTCTAAATCTACCAATATGGCACGCGGAACGTATTTGCCTCCTGCCGCTTCGTTGTAGTAAACATTAATACGTTCCAACTGCAGATCTGAATCTCCATGGTATGCTCCTGTTGGATCAATCCCATGTTCGTCAGAAATCACCTCCCAGAACTAAAAATATCACATGTACAACAACAATAAACAACAATGAAAAACACATTTAAATCAGTCACTGAACTCTTGTCACTCACATACTTCCAAATTCAATTTTAATATGTTAATTATTCCATATTCCAAATATTCACTTCATGTAATCATCGCAACAATAATACTGATAATAATCAAATGAAAGCTATCGTCTCTATACTTTACGGTAAACAAATACCACGGACCCAGAAGTTCTGATTCAAAGTGAGTTCTGATGTGTGTGTTTTTCAAAGACATAAGAGATCTGAACAAATAACACCTTTTGATATCACTAGATACAGTCGATTTTGCTCTAGACCCACTGATGATTAAATAAATAAATTCGGCTAACCGAGTACTGAATGGGATTCTATCACAGTGTCCAACTTCTACTCTTGCAGTGATAAGAATAGCAAACAAGCTAAATTGAGTCCAACTTGATATGATTATGAGCGATAATTTGTGCTTGAAATGTCATCAATTAATATTAATGTATAACGCTGTGTCATTTATCAAAATAAAATCTTATCCATAATGGAGTTATACTCTACGACAATTCCCAAGTTTTATACTTATATCAACAAAACTAAACTGAGATTGATCGTCTCACACTCGACAAGTCAATAACCATTCATCATTCGACTACAAGTCATCATCTACTTCATCACACCAAAGACTAAACAAGCCCCACACAAATGCTTCTTCGTAAAGTAGATGCATGAAGGACAGGATTTTCGTAAAATACATTTTAGATGGAAAACCACCAGCTTACCTTCGATCCAATTTGATTACCGCACTGGCCAACTTGAAGATGAACGATTTCACGCATTGTATTGTATTGTAATTTGTGAGCCTAAGTTATTTGAGATTCGAGTGTTATCCAGACGTTTTAAGATAAAAGGCTGAAATAGCGTTTATATAAAAAAATGATCAGGTCATACGCCTGTGTGATTATGTGTGTCTGTTACAGCCTGCATGACCTGTACTCCCCTTCTTTGTGTGTATACATGTCTTTACATGTCTTCAATTGGTAGGTGACCTACGTCTGTCCTCCTACCTACTTTTCTTCCTATTCGTTTAAATCATTTTGTAGCATAGTAGAAACCCCAGTCAGATTGGTTAATGACTGTATCTCCGTCAGCCAATAACGGCAGATATGTGTAGTATTACTAATCATCGTCAGCCTAATGATATGACTGGTCTTTTGAAACCAGGTCATAGTTAGTAGATGCATTGATTCATTTCACTGGTGCAGCCAGCAAATAGCTTATTTTATCAGTCTTAATTTTGACTGTTAGTATTTCTATGGATTATACATCAGGTAGTAGTTAGAACCTGAAGGTCGACTGTGTTATTCTATTTAACTACCTATCCAGGTAGTGTATGTACATCACAGCACGTGTCGTTTTTCTCATAGAATCTCACAATCAATACTTACTTCTAAAATATGCTCAATTTCTTCTGTGTTATTGATTTGTCATTGTTATGAATATCAGTGATATAATTTGTTGAAGAGAGAATTTGAAACTCCTATTGACAAATGGTAGCTGACTTAGCCTAGCTTAGTCGTTTCAGAGGACACTCTTCATTCGACTATGTAGACATGAGTCGAAAGTAACTGATTCAAACAAGGTGATTGTAATGATTTCAACAGATATCAGTTCATTTTCATATTCACCTGTCCGTTGGATTAACAACATACCACTTGCCCTTTACTTCACAGTATGCCGCCTTGACCTCCGAACTTCTTATTTTCCAACCTTTAAGTCTACACACGTCAAGTTATTTGATGAATAAGTTTAATCTCCTGTAGAAATAAAAGGGGGTCCGCATTTATACAGAGCGCCACAGACTTTAATAGCGTTACTGTTATTCCCTTAGCTCCAGTGTGTAGCATAGAGCTTCGACAACACATCTTCATTTCATCCAATTTCTTGAGGTCCTCTTTAGCCGGTCGCACAATTACCTATAATCATTCCCCTCCTCCTCCATGTCACCGTCGGACGCCCACCTTATTGCTTCTTATTACGGTTCCGCTCAAGGGCCTTGTGAGATGTCACTCAATGGTCTCTTCAGCGTGTGCCCAATCCCGTTCCACTTCCTTCGGTATTTTTGGAGGGCGATAAGTCCTTGGTTAGTTCGTCCAATTTTGCTTAACCTTTTTGACTAACCAATTGAAGGTTGCTGTTGATAATAGTCTGAAGTTTGTTGGAAACGCTTTCCGTGATGCGCCAAGTCAAAGAACCATACAGAAAAACTGACTTGACGTTCATTCTCAATACTGCACATCACAGAATAGACTGTATCCTTCCTATGAACTGATAAGACACATAATCGTCATCTAGAAGAAGATGTCAGTCAGTCAGTCGCCTGTGAGTTGTCTAGTGAAATAGTGAGCAGAGATATCTCCCCTGTGAGTGAGAACTGCTTACTTCTTGTCAGACTTGAGAGCATTGTTAGCCTTCAATTCAAATGTATTCGACTAGATTACAGATTAATTCTACCTGAAACTTCATCGAGTATGCTTCTTCTCGCTATGTGGGAGTACTGATTAATTACTCACAACATTGATGCTGCTGACACTGGTTATGATGGTGATGATGAAGATCAATTTTGGCGGCAATATGAAGATGATGCCAATGCGTATGCACAAGACAATTGTGAGTGCTGATTGTAGTATATGAAAGAAAGGCAGATACAGGATGCATTCATAATCATTAATCTACGAAAAAAAGTGTTTAAGTATCCGGTTTACAGATTCGTTGGAGAAATTTAAGAAGTAAGATAGACGACATGGAGTGCAGAGTGTGGAGATGAGCAGTGAAATGTGATCGTCATCATGATGTTGCAGTAGACATTTTTGGTAATATAATTAAACTGGATTAAAATTGAATAAAATTAGGGGGGTGACTTTCAGTATCAGACTGTGTATACACGTACATGTGCACACTCAGAATGGCTAGCTCACTTACATATTAGCAGATAACCTAATAAATAATCTTATTTACAAATGGCCGTTCACCGGTTACGCACAAATGTACAACGTTTTAGAGTATGGAAGTTGGCGATCTACTTCACTCTATTCTTAGGTCAACAGGCATAAAGTAAACTGCAAGGGACCTTTTCCTCTATTTCACTTGCTTTTTATAATGGTCGGTACGTGTGTGTGTGTGTGTGTGTGTGTGTGTGTGTGTGGAAGTGCATAGCAAGTGAAAGGGACTGTGGTGAGATAATGGCAAGTAACACTTACGCTATTTAACAAAAAATCAAAATCTGGAGATTACATAGCATTCCATTAGGCAAGAAGACTTGTGAGCTGTGTGGGAATCGTCCTGTCATCGGGGAAGAATTTAAAGGAGATATAATTAACTTGGTTATTGCTGTACTGTGTATGTGTGCATAGATATTTTAAATTCATTCTATATATGCTTCAGATGGTATGCGCGAATTGGACAACAGTATCCTTCTGAAATGTTTCCGAATTGTTCTTCATCGTTTTCGAAGGACGTCATTTAGAAGAAATTCACTCTCAGTTACCTAACTATTTCACTTACAATACTTACACTGAAAATCATGACATCACCTTGATAAGACGAGGAAATATTTACACAAATACCTAACCTACATACTGAATGAATGGCTAGAACAAGTGGTCTTACACAACAACAAGTATCACCCAGTCAATCACCAGTGAATCCAAAACTAGAAAATAGATAAAGTAAGTAGTTCTGTGTGTCAGTTGATTGGTTTCCCATCACAGTGTGTAACAATGTACCAGTTCCCGTCCGTCTTCTTCTTCTTCTTCTCCTTCTAGATACCTGTCACACTTTCAGCCCCAAATCCACCATACACATCACTCTCTCACTGAATATACACAATGTCATCTCAGAGATAGGATGAAATCTACAATCATGTTGACTCTCATACAACTATCTTACTAATCACGGGTTGGTTGACTGACAAACTGAAATAAACCAGCTAACCGGTGAATTACTAAACCCACACAATCTAGATTATTCACTTCAATAGCAGATGACCTGAAAGTCGAACAATTCACTTTACAAATATCGATATTACGTGAATGTGTGTTTGATTTATTTTCACTTGGTTCAAATATTGAGATGTCTGAATGAAAGCCATGTATGTGTGTGTGTATATATGTGCATGCGTGCATATGTTGATTAAGTCAATAAATATTTTCTACTGAATACATTTATAATATCAGCATCTAATTCTTTTGAATACACTGCGTACTCATTGACTGATTCTCCTGACATCACTCACCCTCCAACCATCTCACGACACACTCCTATCGCGACGAATCTAATTCTCCCATAATTCTCATTCACTTTCATAGGAGCTTATCTCACCTGTCCACCTCAACGATGATGGTCGTCATACTTCCAGCTGTGTCTACCATCTCATCTCCATCACAACTGTCATTTGACTAACTGTGTTAAGTGTACTTAGAGATGTGTGTGCCTCTCCGTTGACGCTACACCATCAATCCTCATCTACATCTTCAGTTGCCCTCATCAATCTGATTCCTATCACTCACATCATCATCATCATCATGAACTTTTAATTAATTGAATCTTCTCGTCACTAATTCCTACACGGAAAATATGTGGTCAGTCTCGCCCTAATCTCAACACACTATACCCACTCATTCCACCCACCCCACAGTTATACACACACTCTCTCACACACAGAGACACGGCTAGCTGTCCCTCACTCATGAGTCAACACACAAATTTACACTCTATCATCTCATTTGACATCACGTGACACAGACAGAAACGTCAAAATCTTAAAATGGAAGTTAGATTACTGGAATACAGTGTGAAAATCTCCAATGCACACATCTGTATCCAACAGAGAAAACTGATGGTGGGAATACAAATCGAAAAGTGCAAACACGTGATGGATTGAATGATTACTTTGAGAATTCTTAATCAGGTGATGTGGCTTACAGTACACACATTGAGAGCAGATCTTGTGATGAAGAGTTCTCACCTAACTTATAATTGTGACATATTTGTTCAGATTGGAGAAAATATGTTTTACCACTGTGATGACCAGTGAGAAATAATGCGATTCTTACACCTATTTGAATCACGACTTCGTTGCTTACGATTTTCATTGATTATTAGTGCGTATCCGCCGGTGATATTGTCACTGTAATTTATATTGAGTGCTCGCAATGAAGATGACAACACAGTAAGCCAGTCTGAGGTTATAGACAGATCTAACCCGTAGCGGTTATTTTCATTTTACTTAGAGTGTTCATTGAATTAAACTTAAATGATTAGTCCTGATGAAGTCTGTAAGAACGTTGCTGAAAACCCAACTTTCGTCACATCCTCATTCAAGACATTAACAGTGTTCCGTGGTTTCTTAAAACTTAAATTTGTTTATCTTGACACTAACAACTTCCTTTATTTACCCACATGGAAAGCATTGTTTCAAATATAGGCGGACGGAACTGATGAGGATATCAAAGCCAGGATGGGGAAAGCAAGACAAGCTTTCATTACTCTCAAGTCTCTGTGGAGGTCAATAGCGCTTAGCATCAAAAATAAGATCCGGATTTCCAGCTACAATGTAAAGTCAGTCAGTGTACTATACGGATCATGAAGAGCATCTCAAACAAACTACAAACCTTCATTAACAGTTGTCTTCGCTCAATACTCAAGATCAGATGGCCGGTCAGAAAAGATCAGCAACAGGGATCTCTGGCAATGAGCGAACCAACACAGCAAGAACCGATTGTGAAACAAATAGGCAGGAAGAAATGGAGATGGATTGGCTGGTCATACTCTGAGGAAACCATCAAGTGACACCACTAGACAAGCCATTGCTCGAGTGGAACCCGATAGGGAAGCGGGAGGCGAGATGGTCCTCAGTGCGAGAGTGGAGTGACTTGGAGGAGGTCATGTGAAGAGGAGATGAAAGCATGTGGGCAGACTTGGAATGGGGTGAAAAAGTTGGCAGAAAACAGAAGGCGATGGAGATGCGCAGCTGAAGCCTTATGTTCCTCTAGGAATTATACGATATATATTATTAATAATGCATTATGTAATACGGTAGGTATTCAGTTGAATAAGGAAACTACAGGATATGGTGTAGGTAAAGCCACAATTTTTGCTAGGCTCAAACACAATTGGATCTCCCCATACAGAGTTAGCATTATTTGAACGATACACCAAAATTATCAGTGCAGCACTGTGTAATAAGTAGTCTGCAAAGAAGGAAATTTGGGCATGTGACTACGCAACTCTATTCCATTAAAAATAAGACCACTGCTACTGAAAACCCTGAGCTCAGGTTTCGAGCCCTATGTCTCACTCAGAAAGCGAAAAAATAAAATAAATAATAGTCAGTTATGTATAAATCTGTATTTCACGTAATCACTCGTCTTCTAGGCAGCTTGTCCGAGGCATTATACACATGATGCTCATCTTTGTAATCCTAAAGTACTGACTGCCTTCATGCTCATAGGATTTCGATGTGAGTTTTGGTGAAGTGCATCAGAATTTCCTGCAATTCTTTCAAGAATAGAGCAACGTTATACATATTCCAGCATAACCATTCAAAGTGATCATAATACTTTTCCTGATTTCAGCGGATGATCAAATTCAAATTTCTCAATTTGTTCAGTGCAACAATCGATACTGACCCAAATCTTTAACTGCTTATTTGATTTCCTCTAACTTTTTTTACCCTTATTGACACTGCTTACCAGTTAATCAGATAACAGGCAACCCGCTGATAATATATGGATGGCGTATTGTGGTTTTTACTCCTGCTCACATTTTCGCTTGTAGTCATCACTTCTATCATGTGACTCAAACTTTTTATTTTCCCTTCTTTACTTGAAAGTTATACTGACTTCTGGATTTGCAAATTCACGTACTTTTTATCGAAATGTCGAAGCGTTATGAAAAGATGTATGAAGCTTCGGGTGAAAACAGTGGTTAGTTAAAAAGGCATTTTTTATGTTTCAATCAGCACACTGATTTCGCTTGAGGGGAGAATAACATGTAGGAAACAACCGATAATGACTTCATACTCCACGTTTTCCGTCAGTAGTCACAAGCTAAGTCATTCATCGGCTAGTGTTGAACTACTACCACACAATAAATTCCATAAGACAACCTGCGTGGTACATTTTAGTGAAGCACATGAGACAAATGATATATTGAAATATGTGTACCATTTGGAGACTAGTGGAAGTGTGTAATTCCATATTAGTATGTTTATTATGTGGATCATATAGTGAAATACTGCCATTTACTCAATGACATCAGAAAACAATTTATTCTTCACAATCATGTTGAATTTGACCTCACAACTTCGAAATTCGCCGCTTATACGCCTAGTTTCCCTTTCCAATTTCCACATGGCTAGCAGGATTTTCCAGATGTCGAGGATATTGATTTGGTAGACAAAGATTCTGTAGTGAATATCTCTTTGTCTCTCAAACATGGACTATGACAAACATACATCGTCTAGTTTTCCACTGCATACGCACAATACTTCATTTACAAAAACAGGTAACCTACATGTTACGATAGTAACTAATGGACAGATAGTGCATTCATTGATTAAGACAGTGAACAAGGAATTTGTCACGTGGGGGGGGGAGGAATATGGGAGTGAAAGAAGTTCAGAATTAAATGAAATTCAGTCAATGATTATTGTTCTATTATTTCCGAAAAATGAATGCAAAGGAGAGAGGGGATTATTCGAGTTTGTATGAAGGGCGAGTAGTGTAAATACGAGGTTGGCATGGTGACGAATTAAGGTCAAATGAATTTTGTGTTAGAAAGTTACACTGTGGCAATGGAATACTAGCGGTTGTAAAGAAACTACGAAATGATATCATCTCGCGAAATTTGTCTTCTTAATGCCTTGTTCGAACACCAGTTGATTAATTAGTCACTTAGTGAACAATATGAGAGAAATGCGATACAAAATGAAAAAGGTCTGGATAGTGATCAACACAAAACTAAAATTGTTAGTTAGTGACTTTTGAATGTATAAATTCGCTCTCATTTTAATAATGTTTACCTGCACTAAGTATCTAAACAACTTTCCATTATTCTGTCTACTTTTATTGGTCAAAACTACACTGAAGACACCCACATCGAGCTCAGTACCACTCATCAAGTGTTTAATAATATAAGTCAGACTAATTGAACACCTTCGTGCAAAGTGTTATGAATGCGTGTTGGTTGACTGACACAGCTTTTATTGACAGGACAATTGAACTGCCTATTCACAAACTCAATGTGATTGGAAATATGGGAGAAATGAATATGGTGAAGTAATTTATCGATTGTTGTGTTCAGTGTGAACACCAAAGCAATCTTTTCTTATTCAATTAAATGTAGTATTGTGAATGTGAATGACGATGTGTTTCGAGAATATTAAGTCAAAGCCATGTATGAGTTTCGTTTTATATAGGATGTTGAAACGCTTTCAGTGTAATAGCATTCAAATAGTGGAATGATGATTTGAAACATCCAGTTGATGAGTTCGAAGTTCGACGAAGTACTTGCACCTGATTCCGATATTCACCCTTGTATCAATGCAGACATTTTTCATCTTCCTTGAGAACTCAACACCTTACGACTGTTCATTTATTTATCCACTTTGCATGTATGTCCTGAGCGTGGATTTCAACGCGTTACATTTCTCCTGAGTGCATTTCTTCGTGTTTTCATGCACAATTTGGCAACTCCAACTCGTTCTGATTTGCACAATATTTCTGTTTTCTCATCTCTTCTCTATGTGGTACACTCCACTGGTTATTCAATGAGTAGCTATCACACGGCTGTTAAGGGAATTTACCCCCACTACCTGGTAGTGTTTTCTCCATGAACTGGTAGAGAAATTATCTCTGGAGAAAAACAGCCTTCTTCTACGTATAATTAGCTTCTACTCTGTCACAATACACACCTTATTGTACTCCTCAAAATATTTAACTTAATGTGCATTGTGTTATACAGATTCTCTGAAGCAATTGCTTCACAATAGAAACATTTTTCAACAATATTCAACCCAATGAATGTCCATCAATTTAAGCACTTAACTCACAGTTATTCCGATGCCCGTAAACCCTCTCTCTTGACCAACTATGAGACTGTCACCTACAAGTGCTCACATTCGTCTCGTGTAGGTGGAGCAGGCTGTGAGGAAACACCTTACTTCCGACTCTCTCTCTCTCTCCCTCTCTCTAGACTGTAAAATTATTCTCCAGAACAGAGGAAACAGTAATTTGATATGTTCTCTAGACTGATAACGAGCACAGATGATATTTTCTTTCATTCCCTTATGTTGGAAGTATAACAATGTGGTCTCAGCTCAGGCTTTTGAAGTTCCAGTAGAGATAGTGTTGTTCATACGGGGTGGAGTTTCTCGCCTCATGTCTAACCTTCCGTCTTTTCCCAACCTACCACTTTCTAGTAAACTAGGTGAGGTTTAGGGGAGCGTCGGTCGGAAATCGAACCCGAAAGTCGTGGAAAGCGAGTGCTGTACCACTGAAACACAGACGCATACACATCATCTTCTATTCAGATAACAGTAATAATCCTCATATAGGTTTGATTGAGGTAATTCAGTCTTGATAATCTAAATAGAATTCTTGTTCCGCATATGCCATACCAACTGCAACCAGTACGAGTTAGCCACGGTTTAACTCTAGATGTCTAGCGGTTTACTAATTATCCACCAACTGTTACCTTCACTCTCCCATATTTTATGTTTAACAGTACTCTTATTCATTTTTGTAGGTCATTCATTTCTCTAACAATCAGCTTTCAGTAGGTCATATATTGATTTGTTAAATTTATAATTAAAGTGAATGAATGATTATCACATTTCTAGTGGAAGAAGAAGAAGAAGAAGAGGTGAAGAGAAATGACGCTAGTTGCATACATTAAAACACAGAATTGAGACACGATAAATGCTCGCTAGTCTGAGTATTTCTTCAGTCGATTAGCTTATAAATAGGTGTAGGACGAAAGTAGCAAGATTTGCTGACTAATTCTATTGATTCATATCTATTGTCTGTCGGTATGAGTCATTGTGGATATGATTGATTGATTAATTCAGCAATGAAATTAAACTAGTGCTTACCTTCATTTTACTGGGTCATTCAAGGTTGTTCAGGTCTGGTCAGAGGAAAGTTTGGACACGCTCGCACACACACAGAGTTCAACAGTAGACGTTGGAAAATACAACGTGTGATAAATAAGGACATGAAAGTTTGGATAGTGTTATTAGAAGACTGAGATTATCTTCTAATAACATGAACGTTTGCGCTACTCTCCTTGTCTGTTGGTCGGAACCAGATGACTGACATATGTGCAAACATGGGTGAGTCAGGACAGAATAAATCATTTCGGGAATCGAATAGAGTGAATCATTATTCTCCCATGATTGATTAAATCTATTCAAGTGCAATTTAATGTTTGTATTCTGAGATGATTTGATTGGAACTTATGACAATCTTCGATTGGATGGGAGAATTGATGAGGTGAGTTTGTTGAGAGTGCTACAAGATAGCTCTTTCATGAACGGGTTGTGGTGTGGCACCACGGAAACCCTACTCAATCATGAACCATACTTCGAAATAACGACTCGCTGGAATAAGCTGAAATATGTTGTGAACACCAATTATTTTATCATGTGTACATATTTGTAGCATCAAGTCAGTATACACGAAACAGCTGAAACATTGAATGTGTTGGAAAATGATCAGTGTAATCTCCTTTCTAGCCTCACTTTTAACTCTGGTCTCTCCGTTTGACTTCATCTCGACAACATTATCTCATTCAATTTACAAATGCATAAAATGGAACATTAGCCATTATTTTCGCGCCGACCGCACGAGTGAATGTGAACAGTTTGAGATGAATGAGAAAAGGGGAAACAATGACAATATGGAGATATGAATTGAGAGTTGGAGAGAGATTAGATGAATCACCGTTATTACTATTAAAGCTGTTTTGATTATTATTATTATTACTACTACTAATACTATTACTGCCGTCTCATTCATTGATTCTACTGAGAAGGGAATGAATAGAGATTTCATCTGAGACTATTCATAATGAAGACCAAGATTAGCGGTATACATACTGACTGACATTAGATCTTAAATTATATCAAAAGCATTCAATATTGATTTGTTAGTTACTGGTTAGTCCAGCGGAAAGTGGACAGATGACTATTGTTCCATACTAGTTTGTTTATTAGATGTATCACACAGTCAGTGAAACAGTAGTATTTACTGAATGACTTTTCGAACAAAATTTGTTGTTCATAATCATACCATGAATTATAATCACACGACTTCTAAACTTGAGTTTTATAGTTTCGTTTGTCCTCTCTTATTTGTCGTAGGAGTAGTA
Source organism: Trichobilharzia regenti (assembly GCA_944472135.2). Taxonomy (NCBI): domain Eukaryota; kingdom Metazoa; phylum Platyhelminthes; class Trematoda; order Strigeidida; family Schistosomatidae; genus Trichobilharzia; species Trichobilharzia regenti. Next base: position 33,339,008 of record OX235270.1, on the reverse strand, counting down.
GGATTTTCCAGATATCTCGGACAGGTGTTGAATGATTCTTATTACATGTATTTGCAGTCGATTCGATAAACAAAGCTTCTGTTATTAATCTCTCCCATCCTATTGTATGGTGGTGTGTTACTGCATGTAGTGTTATAGCTGAACTATTCTCCAGATTTCTTATCTTATTCGCGTCAACCAATCTGGATTTTGTTAGGTTTTTATGTTCGGTTAGTCTGACTGCCCCTGTTCTACTACTTTGACCTATGTATTTGACCTGACAATCATTGCAGGGTATTAGATAAAGTAAATTGTTTTGTTTTAAAGACTCCACAGGATCCTTTAACTGACAAAGCCTGCTTCCAATTGAGTTTGTGGGTTTCAAGGCCAGCGACTTTTATTCCTGCCTTGTTAAAAATTCTGCATAAAGTTTCCAAGGTTCATTCCTTGTGCGGAATTACTACTGATGATTTAGATTCCTTATTCTTAGTGTTGTCATTATCCTGCGCATGTTTGACATGCATGTCGTCATTAATATCACTATTATTATTATTATTACTATCAATACCATCATTATTTATTTTATTTCTACACACAATAGATTATAAGTGTTAGTTTGACAATTGGCTGAAGAAAAGTGGATTCAGGAAGAGAAAATATATGCGTCATATATTTTGTCCGCCTTATCGACAGTATGTCACTGGATATTCTCGCACTTCCATAACAAATGGTAACCCCACAACAAGAGGAAACATACTAAGGCAGTTGAACAATTCAACCGATAATAAAAGCCCGCGTACACACTTTCCCGTAAATCTTTCAAATAATAAACTATCCACTTAGTAGAAAAAATACATTGTACCATGTGTGAGAATGCTGTATTCTTCTGATACACTTTACAGATTTACCTATCAACATTGAATTCTGAAAACCCCTCACCCTGACTTCACACGATGACTGAGCTGAGATTAAAGTCACGTTTGTGGACATAAGTCATCAGTCCTCCAACGACCGTCTGAAAGAGATGAGCATTTCAACTTCCAAGTATGTCGAAATCTCAGAGAACTACGGGAATATGCTAATTTAACCAGTATGAGATCTGACAAATCACTATAGATAAATGTGATTGTAAGCCTAACATGTTGTCTATTCTCAATGATAAAATTAAATTCACATGAAATCACTTTTCCAAAGATATACAATTATCACAGGAGACATGTACGGTTTACGGTTTAGAATACACAAATCCTCTACATCCTGTAATCTCTGAGTGAAAATTGTAATCACATAAGCTTTGTCAGTGGTCAGTGGAATTATCAGATCCTATGAAAAGACAATTCCCCACGCACATATTCAAAGACACATTTCACTCGACTGAATGATTACCTTGATAGCATTAACATTCAAAGTGAAAATACGTATTCCGTCAATGTGAAATCTTTATTCACTTATGCTTCCTTACTCAAAACAAGTGGCATTTTGTGTGATGATCATGTTTGTGCATACACACAGTTTCTTAATCCCACCTTATCCATCCTACCTAGAAGATTTATTTCATTCACATGTCGTGGACATGGTGTCCGAATTTGGAGGTGATTACTTCTGTCAAATTGTTGGTGGTGCTGTGGGAAGCGTCATCGGAGTCCATTCTACCAGATATTATGTCACAAATGTGAAATATGTCTAATGATTTGATTGGAAATATCGTGTTACACTTTGTACAAGATACGCGCATGATATTCTCATCATAGATGATTAAGCTGGTTCTGTCACTTCAATTTTACACAGAATGATTCAGGTGCAAATTAGCATGTCACTTACATGCATGGAAGTGATATCTTCATTAATCGACAGTCTGATGGATCAAGACAATAGCCTATGTGAGCATGAGACCAATCTGGAGGGGATGTTACCTAGATGAACACAGTTTCTGTTCAGTTCAGTACAAAACATTCTTGATGAGACGCTGGTATACTAGTCTTTATCTGACATGCGCAGATGACACCTTCGAATGGGAAGCAAGAATATTAACAGAAATCCTGTTGAGAAACAACTACCCAGACAAAACAGTTAGCAAGTATAAACCAGTTAGAGAGACTGTACATTTTCGCCAACTTTCTGCGAGAAAGGTAATTTTTATCAGGCTACGCAACATAGCAGACCACAGTAGTCTAAACCACTTCCAATTGTCCAGTCAGTCATCACATCTAACCTTCATTGTTAATTTTTTTTCCTTAGGTATTTTTAGGGCTATTATCCTACATTTGTTTGCTTATTGTTTCCCCTTGTTATTTCGACCTTCAAAATAGCTATTTAACTTGACCTATGCTTATCATCTCACTTCTGAATTCTCTCTTATTCTTACTAATAATTCTCATTGTAAATGCATCTGTGATCAGAGTGTTCGAAATGTGTTGTGCACATACACTACACAACTCAGATCAATTTCTTGATTTATTCGCGTTGAATTTTTCATAAGGTCCATCATTAAGATGATCAATGGCCTTCTTTTCGTAATCTGCAGAGTTCATGACAACTGTGATATTGCCTTTATCTGCTCTTGTAATTACAATTGATTTATCTTGCTGTAGTTGTCTTAATGCCATTTGCTCCTTTTTATTTATATTCGGTGCATTTGGCTTCTGAAACAGGAGCAAATGGCATTAAGACAACTACAGCAAGATAAATCAATTGTAATTACAAGAGCAGATAAAGGCAATATCACAGTTGTCATGAACTCTGCAGATTACGAAAAGAAGGCCATTGATCATCTTAATGATGGACCTTATGAAAAATTCAACGCGAATAAATCAAGAGCGACATAAGAGCCGTACTACTGAATCAGAACAATTTCGTCTGCTTACAATTTTGTCGAAATTCATCAGGTGAAGTGATTATTACGAAGACTAAATTGTTTGGCTACTGGTGGTCTCGAGGACGCATTTCTTATCATCCTTTGTACTCACCAGCTGTATGCACCTGCATCCAAGTGAGTAATGTTTTTCCCACAGGGACTGAAACTATGCGAAATGAGTGTTGATATGCTGTGCAATTTATTTCAATGACAGTTTACACTACTTGTAAGTAAGCAAAGTAATAGCGAAATATTTCGAAGGAGATTTCGTCACTAACCACCATTAATCATAATTGTACACATAATTCCACTTAGTGTCTCACTGTCCAACAGGTCCTACTCATCACATCAAGTCGGATAGTGTTCAGTGTTGTTAAGCACTGAAGTGAACATTGTGTGTTTGTAGTAGTGAATTGGGATGGCAAATAGGATGCACAAACCATGACTAATTTATCGAAAGTTACTCACATGTTTGGTATTTGTGCAAAGAAGAAGATTATCCGTCAACAAGTACGTTGTGAACTAATTACCTCCTTCGGGTTCCTCATGTCAGGGAATGGACGAGGATAATTATAATATGTTTAAGGTTAAGCGATGCTATCCAAATTGGCATGAATTAGTTGGGTGTCTTCTTTTTAAAGGTATTACTTGCAATGTATCACTATGAAAAGTGAGACATGAAGAAATATTCTTTAGAGATTTTGATCAAGTGTAGTCAATGGGGGTTATTCAAAGTTGCATGTAATTTAAGAAAAGAAACAATGATGCATATGGATGAGTAAGCAGTGAATCCAAATATGTTGGAATGAGTTAAGGCGCACAACTGGGAAGATGTAACTTGTGTTATGATAGCATCACTGCCAGATACCCTAATTTTAATCCACTACCTCATGTTATGTCATGTTGCCATCAGTAAATTCAAGTTGCGCGTATTCGTGTAGTCAGTGAACAACTGTCTTTCTCTATTGTAATGAATGTCACTGATTCCCATCATTATGAGATCTGATAAACAGTACTGAAAACAGAATTTAAACATTTTGAATCAGATCGACTTGAGGAAGACTTTACAAGTCACAGTTATAATAATCTCATCATATATCACTTTGACTTGATATTCACCTGTCCATTAGTGTTCGCATTCAAATTCTGTGTGCACTTAGTAATCTCTTAATGTGAGTTGGCACCATGACATATGTACTTACTGCACAGTTTCTTGGCCTATACTGATGACTTTATTTTAAAAACACTAATTCTTTGCATAAGGTATTTCATAACCTGTATAACAAATGTCACACACTCTGTATTGTTATGAGTACTACTTTTCATCACTGTTAAGATAATTCTTCTGGCGAATTTCTGCTTAAATACGCCAAATGATATCACCTCCCCAATAATAAGTTAGCCAATAACTGCAGCACTTACGTCATTCTCTGGTAGCATTTACAGAGAAGCCATCATGGAGATAAAGGGCCTGTGTGAAATTCAAAAAATTATTAATGATTCCTCGCGGTCATGCGCAATACAAACTAAAAACACGAGGTATCCATGACTAAAACAGTAAATATTATATCTCATTTGGAAATACATTAGGTGGATACAAATTCTGTCAATTTTTCAGTGTGATGCATTCAGTCAGTTTAAATAAGCAGCTGGAAATAGATACTTTAGTCAAGCAATTACTTAATCCGAGTGCCATATTTGCATGTTTATTTATCATATCAGCTGTATAAACGAATTAACTGTTTAGTTTGCTTTGTAGCTTACACTGAAGTCACACCGATGGCTCTCTAGGGCGTGACCAGTGTCATCTGTCTAGTCCTTCGTGTTAGCACCGATTCATAGCCAACAGCCAGCATATACGATGTAATCACCAAACCCGATGAAACATCACCGCGATGTATTTTGAAGTGACGTCAAGTGAATGGAAGAAATCAGCAAGAAGACCTGAATCTTTTTGCTGATTGACGCTAGTGGGCAAGGAAATGATATCTCACGTTACATGCTGTTGGGATTTAGAGACATCACACTTCTGCTGAAATTACTAGACTCTTATTTAGGTTCTGTGGAACTGTTCTTCTTATTAATGTAGGTGTAGAACTTGAGCACTGTGTTAGAATTTAACTCCATACTAGATAAGTTTATTTTATTAACCTCTGTATCCAGTGAAGCTTTGCTCATCGATTCAACACCACACACATGGAATGGAAATGAAACAATGCCTATGCCGGAGATATGGAAAGTGGCAACAACCAACAAAGGTAAGTTGTAGAGAGAGAAAGATAATCAATAATAATAATAATTTATATAATATATCTACCGAGTACCAGATAATTTACCGAAATCACTACGTATCTGACTAATCTGTATTGCTGCAGCTTTGACTATCGAGACAGAAAAGCCAGATCTCTGTGTACAGACAAAGTTCTTTCAACCCCTCCAACTTTCATGGTCTTAATCCCTCTTTGCTAAAGTATGGTAATCCCAAGTCATATTTTATCTCTATCAGTTTCTCATTTTTTCATTTTGTCTATTCAGTTTGTATACTCTTCCTTTATTACGTAAACTGTTACTATTACTATTCTCACTTCGAACTGTTCCCGGTATTATTTCACTTGTTCTACTCGTCATTCTAAATCAATTCACTGGCGACTGGTCCTATTCAGGTAGGTAGTTACCTGGGTTCCAGTGGGAATTCGTGACCAGTAGGGTGCAGTGGGTCGGGTGTGAGGACAAATACTCACCGAAGACATTGGCTAGCGGTCGCGCTATGTCGTAAATTGGCAGAAGTTAGAATTCAAGGACCATTGGACCGGATCTCAGTGGCTTAATGGTATACGAGCTCGCCTTGTACCCGGTAGGTCCTGGGTTCGAATCGCGGTGGGTGCGTACTGATGAAGAGACCCAAACTACGACGAAACGGCTGTCCGGTACTCCCAGGTTTTCCAATGGTTCTCTAACTAATGTCAGCTCATGATGAAATCCTGAAACCAATCGAATTCCTACAAACCAACACTTAAATCAATTCTGTCTTGCAACATTAAATCCTGTATTATCAAATTTCAAACAATATTACGTAACCTTTTTATTTTATTTTATTTGCCTACTAATCCTATAATTGCACACCCTTTTTCAAGTTCTATCCATCTTATGAATTACTATATATATGACATTAATTGTTTTACCACTTGACATTTAACTATGATTATAATCACAAACATTTTAATTTTAATTGCATTTCATACTGTTATTATTATTTTATGCATCCACACCTATGATTCAATTCCCTCACTGGATATAACTTCTTAAAACCATATATATATGATCGTACAGCTTGACAATAAATTCGTCGTTGAAAAGAGTCTCTTCGCTGAATCACTTCTTTTGATTTTTTACTAAATAAATTGCCAAAAGCATCCAGGTACCGCCCACTGCAAACAACAGAGGTTATTCCAACTCGCTAAGAACATCCGGTGTTCTGTATGCAGAAAAAGCAAGTTCAGGCACTACTACTTCCCTGCTGTGGAGCTTGCGAATTCATACATACCTTATTACATCGGCCTTTTTGATATGGCTCTCCATCCTGTACATATAAATTCCCCCACCCCTTGTCATTACACTTGCATTAATTAGCCATTTGTTTTGTTATTTAGACGTAGTTGTTAACTTACACATACTGACATACATAAAATGCACTTAACATTCTACCCCAAACTTTTTTCTCTCCCTCCGTCCTTGGAGTGATCATTCATCCATCTGAAGTTTATAATCAATATGAATAGAATTTAATATGACCGTGACTCATGAGAATTTATTACTATACATTCGTTGTTACTCATAATCATTTACTTTGTAATACTGGCGTTCAGTTTAGTATTACAATTTTACATATTGCCACATACATATATTTGCGACTATAATCTATTAACAAACTAATTGTAAGTAACATTTGGAATTCTGATGTAAATGATTCGATGTTACTCTTTAAAAACCACTAATGCTGTCAATAACAATCATTGTATCTTCATGTTGGATATATAACTGTAGAACTTGATGATTAAGCTATCGAGAAAATAATCTTTGTTCAGTAATCAATCTTTTGGAATTTAATTTAATTTTAGATTGATTGAACCGAAGTGCTCGATCTCAGGTTGACATGTCGGCTTCTTGTGCAGATGCTTCCGCGATGTCTGGGCATATAATTCGAATTTAATTGGTGGATGGAGACTAGCAGTGGAATCCAGGATGCGCATTTCTTCCTATTTGGGACTTGGCATCTGGATGTACCTGCACTCCTCGGTGAGTGATGACATTCTCACCGACGCTAGAGCCCACTGCCCATAGAATAAAACGCCAAAAGCGTTATCCACTAGACCACTTGAATCACGAGAGTTCCAAAAGGGTGAAATGCGCATCTTGGATTCCACTGCTAGTCACCATCAATCAAATGACTTTCACTTATATGAGCAGACATCGTCGAAGCATCTGCACAGGAGCCGATACGTCAACCTGAGATCGGTCCAATCAATCGACGGGAAAATATAAATTGAATTAAATAATTAATATGACCCGTTGCACAAGAGGTGACTTCCATGGCCAGAGTGGTCTAGTGGATAATGGCTTGGCGTTTTATACTATGGGCAGTGGGTTCTAGCTTTTGTAGGAACATCATCATTCATCAATTTATTCAGGCACACACACTGACGAATCCCAAATGGGACGGAATGCGTGTCTTGGATTCCACTGCTAGTCAGCATCCATCAATTAACTTCTAGTGACCCATTATTTCCCTAAAAACCACGTATATTTCATAAAAAATGTCTGGTCAATGCTGTCCAATTAAAAGTGTTGAACAGGTAGACAGCATTTTTAGAATATCTTGTGCGTAAGACAACTGTGTTCTATCCAATTAAGACCATTCTCTTCATTTGGTTATTTTATTTTTATCTCTCTGATCTGAGTGAAAACTGCTGAGATGAGATCGCGCTCGAACTAGGAAAATGGCAGTCCAATGTTCAGAGAACTTCAGTCTGACTAGTAAGCATTACTGGTTGATGTAAGTAGTAGGCAACTAATCACCTCTATAAATCATTAGTGTGTGGTTCTATGCATTTACACTTGGTTTCTTGATCACCATTTATGATATCAAGCGGATCAAATATTGTTATCTGAATAATTTAGCCTTCCAAAGGAAACCCTGGTGAAATAGTCACCTCGAACTGTGTAACTTGAGGCTCAATTTCCAAAACTGAGAACTAATCTGCAAACTACAAATTTGATCTCGATTTTATTGAATCCGCTGCATCTTTTCCGTTTCTATTTAGCGACATGTAGACTAAACTTAAATGAACTAAGCTAATTCGCCTCACTTAGCAGTTCATTCACCTAAGAATCTACATAATCTTTTATTCTACGCTCCTTAAAATGTTTGTATCGCCTACCTGTCTTTTATTGGTGAATTGCAGCTGCGTTATGCGTACAGTTTTTTTAACTTTATCAACCCTTATTTAAGTTAATTTGAATTTCTCGTCGACGAATTTATCTCGGATCGAAATGTTAGGTCTCCGTTGGAATGTCGTCTCTTACTACGAATGCATCAACAATGTCTGATAGTTAACATGGTATTATTTTGGTGACATTGGCTAACAGCAGCATCTCTGATACTCATTATTTCCTACATCAAGCTGACCATTCCCAAAAAGGACGAAATGTGCATCGTGAATTCCACTCCTTACCCTCATCAACCCACTGATATCATGTCATCCTTAGTTAAACCTCATTAAGACCAGCATCATCTTGAAAAAATCTCGCTGAAACAATTTCTGATGCTTAAATTATTGTTGCTGCTCTCGCCAATGTCAAAAAACGAAATCTGTTCGCGAAAATCATAATTTTGAGAATAGATACAACCAAATAACTATTTAGTTGTCACATACTTTCTTAAGTAATCTCCACTGATCTGTAATCCATTTTCTCTTGGTTTAGCATCATACTACCTTATACCAATAAGTAGTAAGATCATGTTTACTAGATTATTATCTTGTGACTCTAAATGGTCATTTTCATTTAGCCAGCAATTAGCAACTAATAGTAACTGAACAACACTCCGTCAGTATATACGATGAGTTTCTCTCAGTCACTGTATGTTATAAGGAAAACATAACCTCAATTAAAGAACCTTGTTAAGCCCATTAAACAAAACAATTTAGTTGGTCAAATATTATTGCAACAATTATCAGATTACAGTGGTACGCGGGGGTCAATTAGACTAACAAAAAATTACCCAAATCTAAACTGGCTGACTCTATTAGGATAGGAAATCTAGTAAAAAGTCCAACTATAACACTACATGCAGTTACACACAACCAAAAGATAGGACTGGACAAAGTAAAAGTATTAAAGTCTAATATAACAGGCTTGAAGAAAGTAATGATAAAAGAAGCTTTGCTTCTCGAATCGGCTGAGAACACGTTCAGCAGGAATGATTCAACACCTGTCCTAAACATCTAGAAGGTCCTCATACCCTTAAGACAAATGTGACAGAAGGAGGAGATACTGGATACTGGACAAAAAAATTGTGTTCGAAATGTCATAAGGAAAATAATACTGTTCAGCTGTATGTGATATATCCAATATGGTTGTCTGATGGTTCTCTAACCGATGTCAGCTCATAATGAAATCCTGTAACCAACCAATCGAAACCCTACAAAACAATACTTGAACATCAATATGGAGTTATATACTACCACAGTATTGAAGCTTTATACATATATATATTTGTAGACAATTTCAGCTTGAACATAATAATATATTCGCATAATTTCTAGAGGATAAAACGATCTGATTTCTCTAGTTGTATAAGGCATGGTAACACTTAAATAACATGATTATTGTAATGGAGAATAAAAACTATATCCCACATTGGAAATATCGCATATAAATGCGATTGTGCAGCTGGAGAAAATTAATTCGTCAAAAACAACCTCTTCACTGAATTAACTGCTTTGTTCTCAAAAAAATATTTAGTTATCTCAGTAGGAGCATAAGACAACCAACAAATGTTAATAAAGAATAACTTGATGAATTCATCAAATTTCGGTAGAGCTACTCACCTGAATACTCTATATACAGTGATATATATTACAAATACACAAGAATACATTATTACTGTTCCCTTGGATTCTAAGTGGAACACAGAGCTTCAAGAGAACGTCTCCACTCTCTTTTGTATTTTTTGCTATCCTATTTATTTGGGCTCATGACTACCCATAATCTCTCATCTTTTCCTCTCACGATCTCCTCATTATCACCCTAAAACCGACTACCCACTTGTCGTTTCTCATTCATGTTCCGCCTGTGGGTCTGGGACGCAATGTCACTTGACGGTCTCCTCAGCGTATGCCCAATGCATCTGCATTTTCTCCTAAATATTTCTTGAACGATAGGTTCTTGATTGGTACGCTCCTACAGTTTCTGGTCAACAGGCCATTTCATCATCAATTATAGAGCCATTGAAAGCAGCTATTGATAAAAGACTGAAATAGGCTGGGGGAAATGCTTTGAATCATATAGGAGCTTGACTTGACATTAGTGTTGAAAATCCGAGTCTTGTTCCTCATACTCAATGAGGAAGATTTCCAAACTGATTTCAGATTGATGAAGGTGTATCTCGCATTTCTCATTCTGCCTCCGACATCTTCATCTGTTCCGACTCCCTACAACCGAAACAATGCTTCCCAGATAAGTGATGGAAGTAACCTCTTTCAAATTTCTCCCGTTAATGGTAGTTGGTGTTTGTTGCTGTTGGTGCTAGTCGGGTGGGTGTCTTCATCACCTCTATGTGCACCTGGAGTACTGTCTTCGCTGCTTTTTCGGCCAGTCTGCTGGTTTTCGGCTGTAGATCTTCGAGTTTGTGTGATACGAATATATTAGACTAATAAATTAATTACAGTGGATCAGTCATACTAGATGAAATATGCAAATATTTCACAGGTGAAGTTCAGATAGGTAGGAGGTTGAATGGGTATAAGAGATTGAGAATTAAGATTATAGATTAAGATTATGGTTCACGTACGTCACCGTAAAACACAATTTCTTGTCAGGAAGAGGGAGCTTGAAAACGTTAGAAATTGCAAATAATAATAATAACAACAATAATAATGCTAATAATAATAGTAGTGAAATGCGTTAAGATAATGGTACTGACAAAAGGCAGAGATGGAATAAAATAATAGTCACAGTAACAGTTAACAAGACAAAAGATACCACCATGTTAGGTTCACAGCTATCACCATTTCCGTCTACATCAATCTAAAACTAGACATTATTCTGACATCTAGGAACACGTTGTGATACTTGAGAGTTGCGAGAGAGAAATATAATTTCTGCGCTCAACCGATGAAGAAAGTTATTATCAGTTCAGGAAAAAGTAACCATGATCTAACCTGCTCTACAACAGTTCACCAATGAAGAATCACAATATGTACATCAAAAGATATCAAATATATTAATGACACTACGAAACATACCATCTAATCTCACCAAAATAAAATAGGAGGCCCTGAGAAATTTGAAAAAAGACTGAGGCATCACTATAACTAAAGCCAACGAGGGAAACGTCACTGTGATAATGAACAGGGCTAATTACAACGCCATCACAAAGGTGTCTACTGGACACCAGTGAAATAATTAAGACCTTAAAATTCTGTATACAATTGGTGGATGGTGGCTAGCAGTGGAATCCAGGATGCGCATTTCGTCCTAATTGGGACTCGTCAGCTGGATGTACCTGCATTTCTCAGTGAGTGATGATGTTCCCACCGAGGCTCGAACCCAGTGCCCATAGTTTCAAACGCCAAAGCGTTGTCCACTAGACCACTTGGGCCACGAGAGCCACCTCTTGTGCAACGGGTCATATATTAATTATTGAATTGAATTCTTCATTTTCCCGTCGATTGATTGGACCCGTTGCACAAGAGGTGGCTCTCGTGGCCCAAGTGGTCTAGTGGATAACGCTTTGGCATTTGAAACTATGGGCACTGGGTTCGAGCCTCGGTGGGAACATCATCACTCACTGAGAAATGCAGGTACATCCAGCTGACGAGTCCCAATTAGGACGAAATGCGCATCCTGGATTCCACTGCTAGCCACCATCCACCAATTGTATACAAATCAAATCCCCAGACATCGTCGAAGCATCTGCACAAGAAGTCGACATGTCAACCTGAGACCGAACACTTCGGTCCAATCAATCGACGGGAAAATCAAGAATTCAATTCAATAACCTTAAAATTCTGTCTAGAAAGTAATTATTTTACATTTAAAGGGAATTTATATAGACCGACAAGTGGTGTTGCTATATGTTCACCAGTTTTCCCAATAGCCGCTGATGTTTTCATGAATAGATACAAAAATAACATCTTTTCAAACATACTCACTCCTAAAATATGGTTAAGATACGTAGATGATAATTTTGTAGTGCTAAAATGGGATCTACACAGTCCAATTTCGGAGAAACTGAACAATCTATCTCCCAAACATCCAGTTTACTTCGGAAGCAGAATCAGACGTCAATGAAGAACCATTTCTAGACTGCCTAGTTAACGGGAGGGAAGACTGATATTTTAATATATCTATATATTCAGAGAGAAAACCCACTCCAACAAATATTTTGACTTTAGGTCATCATGGGCCATCACCGCAAAGGTATCAGTTGTTTCAATTCTTCGTAGACGAACACATTCTTTGATGTTAACGAATGAGACTCTCAAGCAAAATAACTACCCAAAGAACTTCATCAACAAAATCAACACTAACATTAAGCATGGTCGAAAACGTATTTCGAAAACATGGGCCTCATACAGTTGTCATTCCGCACAAAGTAGAGACGTCAGATGATATCAGAAGAGCACTCAATAAGCTCGAAATCAAAGTTTTCTTCAAAAAATTAGACACTGCGAAACAATCTATTTTGATGTGGTTGTGTTCTCTGACCTGAATGGTTAATTTCCGAGAAAGCAACCACATCAAAATCAACCACCTGAACTACAAATCTTCTCTATCATATCTAAACAATCTATTCCATTTAAAAGACCAAATTGTCTGAATAGGAATGATGGACTAAAGCAGAATTTGACCTAGTCACAACATTTCCCTCCCACACGAATTGACAAAATTAGCACGAATATGATAAGCAATTTCATTATGTAAACACACGCTGCTTTTATAATTTTACACACTTATCAAATCCAAAAATCTACACCTGGTCTAGTTATCTTTACCAAATGGTCAACTTGACAACGGAAAAATGGCCCTTGCTGAGGAAAGATGATAAAGTTGTTATATGTAATCTGAGATTTTGTAAATTTTGGTTTAATAATATTTTAATAAAGCTATTAGCATTAAACAGCGAAACGTCAGTAACGTTTTTCATCAATTGGGAAATGAAGTATCTTTGCTTTATTGTTAACAAAGATGAAATACAGCTGCACTGAACCAATGCAGAAAAGACTGAACCTATACTACATCTATCAGATGTCAGCATTTAACAACCATTCCACGAGTCACTGGGTCTACTTACCCATTATACACAAGCTATATTTACTGAATGTTGCCAAGGTATGGGCTGGCTGTTTAATCATATGTACTGACTCAAATCTAACAGGCGACTAGCGTTTAATTTACTTTAAATCTGAGTAATAAACTGACGAAAACCACTGCCATTGGTCACCATTATTATTTGACTTCAATGAGGATGTGTTAGTGAATATGTTTCTAGTGAACTTTCTTGATAGCAGGAAAAAGATTCAGGAGGCAGGTGATGTTGTCTTTTCAGATGAAGACGCTGAAGAAAGTCAAGTGACTCCCGAATATCCTGAGTAAAAATCTGATTTTTCTTGATGTGAGGTTCACTTTAGACATATGTAAGCTGGAGTTACAGGACTGGTTTACATAGACTCCTAACTTAACGACATGGATTTACTGACCATTTCACTTAAATGGAAAGTCGAAATGGTACTAATGAGCTAGTTTCTTATGAAATATTTTAATTGCTAAATTGTGTCATCTTTGGAATAAATGTGACATCTGGCTCTTCGTTTAAAGATTTTTATCCCACTACAGCTTTTTATGTACTTTGCGGCCGAGGTTTGGTCGTTAAAAGTAGGTGTTGCGGCAAAATGAGGTGTTTTTGACAATACGTCAATTCTTTCAGTTGATGGGAGTAAGTGGAACAACATGGCAAGCAATGTTGAAATTAGACACAGTTCTAGTTAAAAAGAAGGTAAATCAACCAATGAAATAGTTAAGGTCTGTTGATTGAAGTGAATAGAACATGTAGTGCATATGTTTTCCATCGACTAGAAATGACGGTTGAAGTAGTTTGGAGAAGAGTTAGCAGCAGTACCGAAAAACACTACTATGCCATGAAGTCTTTGAATCTAAGTCTGAACTACAGAGACTGCTTAGCTGGAGTCCTTAGAATGTTGGAGGCTTTTGATGGCTGAAATCCATTCAAAATGGTGTAGATGTATTTACTTCTTATAACCTTTAAGATCCCGAAATGCCTTACTAGTCTTCATTTAACTGTTCTTCTGTTGCCTCCCTATTTGTCCATCTCAGTATTATTCTACTTCTCTACCCCTATTTCATATGCATTTTTTAATTGTGGCAAATCGAATTGCTTCACGTTTCCACAAAGTGTCAGGTTTTTTCATTGGTAAAATGTAGCGGTAAAAGCTCAGTAAAAGTGGACTACTCTGCATTGAACCGTACTATAATCCATACTGTAAATTTTACACTTAATCAAATATCTTGTTGAAATCACAGGCGGCACAAAGTGGAAAATGCCAAGCAAGCATCTTGTCATCTATATTTACATGTTGATGCCACTGCCTATAGACAATAAAGATCCCACAGCCGGCTAATTCCGAAGAAGGAGATATCAGGAGATTCTTACGGGACTTCGATATCGTCTCCGAGTTCTTGGGCATCGAGAATCCGACGGCAAATGCGGTCATACTGAGGACCCTGCTGCGAAGCCGAGTAAAGGCGGGGTATAGCGTTGTGGAGAGGTCAAGCAAGAAAGAGACCTGGAGTGTACTGGTTGAACGACTCGTGGTGGAATTCGATAGCCCGACGGATAAGCAGCTGGCGATGCATCAGTTCGTGCCGCAAAGCTGGAACCGGATGGAGACCCAGTATTGTTTGCGGTGAAGATAACGAATCTACTACGTCGCACACCCTCCACATTGGATGAAGAGTCACAGTCACAGTTATTGAATCCCCAGTTATTCGAGACTATTCCAGACCACATTTCTCAGCAGCTACAACTAGTTAACACTGCACAACCCATGGAAATTAGTGAGTTGGCGAAGGTGGCCAGACAGCTGTTGAGTACAACGATAGCCGCAACAGACCCACCGAAAGTGAACGAATGGGAAAGTTGAAGATTTGCAGGGTGGATTAATGGCACCACGAATGAGTCCCAGAAAAGAGCAATGATTTGAATGTGGCAAATCAAGACACTGGAGAAGGTACTACCCAGAAAGGAGGAGAAGAAAAATTCCAGGCAGCGTAATGTGTTCTTTCTCCCCTATAAGACTAGAAGTCGTGCGGGCTATCGAGAGGGGGGTCATGCATTTTTATTTCTGAGTGGATTGCAGACAAGCAGAATGTTTAATAGATAGAGGGGTGCAAGTCTCACTAATACATAGGAATCTATGTCAGACCGTCCAACAGTGTTCACTGACATTCCCAACGTAAGGTAGACATGTGTTATAGATCGCCGGCATGTCAAACTGTAGCGTTTTTATTGGTGATTGCAGAGTAACGTTCCGAGTTACCACGAACAATACTTGGCGCTAACTTGCTGCGGCAGGTTGATGCGATAATTAACACGAGGAAGAGGGTGGTGATTACGAAGTACGGACTTATCAGCATGTATGAAACAAGCGAGATAGCAAGGGTTAAGGCGTTGAAAGCACGGAATATGACAACGTTAGCTGAAGAATACGGTCATCTGTTCACTGAAGATAGGGACCCCTACAGTTATTTTGATAAGGTGAGGCATGAAATGGCACCGTTCACAATGCTAAGAGTTCTATGTCATTTGGAAGGAGAAATTGAGCGACAAGTGAATGAGATTTTACAGGATGATATTATTGAAAAAAATTGAGAGTCCGTATAAGTCTGCAGTTATTTTAGTGAGGAAGGCAAATGGGAATTACCAATTCTGTGTCGATTTCGAATAGCTAAGCAGCATGACAGACCGTATTCCAAACCAACTGTAGTACAGACCTTGGATCATCTCCAAAGCGCGAATTTGTTTACGGTGCTCGACCTGCAGTTAGGATACTGGCAGATACGAATAAAAAAGAGCGACAGAGATAAGACGGCGTTCGTCGTGGGACAGAAAGAGTACCGGTTTAAACGCATGCCATTTGGAATAGCAGGTGCATCCTCAGACGACTGATGACGTTATTATTTAGAAACTTGAAGAATGTGGAGGTTTAAAGTGACGATCTTATCATCTACCGTCAAAATGAAGGCGAATGTGTAAACCATGTTGAAGCCATGTTAAAACGCTATGAAGGGCTTTTAGACTGCACATCAACAAAACAAAATCACAGATAATCAAACGGAGTGTTATACGGTTGGCTCATAAAGTGGCCAATGGTGAGATAAAGCCGCTACTGGAGAAAATTGTCACGATAAAGATCATTACGGCCCCGAATTCCAAGAGAAAACTAAGGTAGTTCCTGGGGAGAGCAGCGTTTTACAGTCTATTTGAGTAGAACTTTAACAAGATAGCAGCCCTCCAGTACACGCTATCAGGTGAGCCGAAGTCTGTTTTGTTGGAAGATTCTCAGAAAATATTCGACAGCATTAAACCGCTTTAGACCATCAGAAAATGACTCTAAAACTACCTGTAACCAGGAAACAGTTCACGATGTGCACAGATACGAATGACTATGACTTAGGCATAGTACTTAGACAGAGTGAATGAACTGTCAAATACGCCAGTCGTGTTTTAGCACAAACAAAGCAGAAGTATTCAGTGACAGAGAAAGAATGTTTAGCAATAGTATGGGCAGTAGACAGATGGAGACCTTATTTACTCGGCCAACGGTCCCACATCGAAACTAATCACAAGCCGCCACAGTTTCTGGGGACAGCGAGAGAGAGAGAGAGAAACTGTCGCAGTTGATGTTGCGCCTGCAGGAATATAACTTCGCGATCTCACAAGTCCCTGGAGAAGAAAGTTTTTTGTCAGACTTTTTATCTAAACCAAAAAACGAAGATGAGTTACCGGAGGTTGTCTACGGAGTATATGAATTAAAACGAGACCTATTAGGACTTGCCCACGGTCAGAAACTAGACCCTACCCTGAATACAATAATGCAGGTGATACGGAATAAAACTGAATCAACCTACGGCAAGTAATGATCTGGCTGTGCTACTCAGATAGAAGAATATATTAAGAGTGAAAGCCTACGGAGCTTTAATTTGGTGAGAGAATGATGGAAGCTGGTTGGCGGTAACATGCCATGAGATGATACAAGAGTAGACATAACAGCCGAACTCTTGAGACAAAATACGTACCAGCCAGGTATGAGAGAAGATGTGGCAAAATATGTACTTGGATTTCCGCAGTGCCAGCTGATGAAAGTAGGTCGGTGCATACGACTGCCTCGGCAAGAGACTCCACTTACAGCAGTAGGTGACTTATGGTCCGTAGATGTGATAGGTCCATTATGGATAAGATTTTATTTTGATAAATCTTATCCATAATGGAGTTATACTCTGCCACAGTGCTAAAGTTTTATATCTATATCAATGTGATAGGCCCTTTTCATCAGATATCCA
Organism: Trichobilharzia regenti; assembly: GCA_944472135.2. Taxonomy (NCBI): domain Eukaryota; kingdom Metazoa; phylum Platyhelminthes; class Trematoda; order Strigeidida; family Schistosomatidae; genus Trichobilharzia; species Trichobilharzia regenti. The sequence continues at coordinate 33,321,313 of OX235270.1, read as the reverse complement.
GTGGCAATCAGTTGGTCTTTGTGGTGATGGAACACCCTACATGATGGGTAGACACCGTCGCGATCCCTGATGAATGCGCGAGAACCGTGACTGATGCAGTAGTTCAACACATCGTTGAAGATCACGGTGTACCAAAGGGTCCCTGTTATAAAAATGAGGAATTCACATCCCGTTTGCAACAGCTGGGGATTAAAAAGATCCGAACAACACCATATCATTCACAAACGAATGACCTAACAGAGAGAAATAACCGTACACTGAGTCAGTGGTTGGCTTCGAAGGAAGGTAACTGGGAGACAGTGCTTTCATTGATTCTACTAGCACATCGTGCTTCCACCCAGGAAACAAAAAAGAAGTCACCATTTAATTTTATGTATGGGAGGAAACCACAACTACCAATACACAACACAACCTGCCTCCACCATCAGTGGTGGAGTATGATGAGGCTGCGAACGGAATGGAAAGAAGCAGTCAGGAATGTAAATTATACACAGAAGAAAGACGTCTTGAAATCAGAACAGGGAGAAAATATGCGATGTACAACCTTTGAGGTCGGCGATCAAATAAAGTATAGAGGAAGAAAGTATGCGGTTAGATGTGGGCCAGGATCACGGAAATTCCCTACCCCCAAATTGGGAAGAACCATACACTGTCACTGAGACACGTGGTCCCATTTATACCACCAAAAGAGGAAACAAGCAGAAACGAGTTGACACCAGCTGCAGAAATGAATTCAGTGGGGTAAGGAAGCCAGGACTAAATTACACCAGGAACGGGTAGAACCAAGAAGACCGGAACGGTGCCGTTCGAAACTATTTGATGGGGGACGAGTGTGGCGTGTTCTATTGATAAGATTTAACACTTATGTATAAAGAGACGTTCATCGGTATAAAAATATCAAATAGCGGAGAGATGGATTTGACATCAAATAGAGCAAATGAACCAACGTTGTGCCAAAACATGGGAGACACGAAAAGAAGACAAAGCAACACAATAAGAAGGCCAGAAGTAGCACAACATAGAAGATCTGTGCAAATAGTGGTTTTTAGATAAGGTTTACATAATTTCGCTGTATAGAGATACCGAATTCGAAACGAACATTCCGTTACCAAGTCTCTTTCCCTCTAGCGTTACAAATGTACGCCTAACTAGTAATTAATCCACATCTATGCACGCCATAACACAGGAAGATAAGGTGAACATTAAATAATCAAAGAACACGGATAACACCAGTAGTCATGATTAACATTGATTTTTTTCAAAAACTTCTTTATGAATATATCAAAGTACTACATATTTACTGATGATCACTTCTTGTGCAGTTTTGTTTTTTTATATACATCTTGGAAATACTTTAAACAGTTTAGTGTCCGATAAGTTGTACAGATTTCTTTTTGAATTAACCTGATATCATCCGATTGTATTTCATGATATGATAAAATATCACTAATAGTTTGATTATCAGATGAATTATTTTGACTAGTTTCTATATCATTTATTGACTGTAGGAAATAGTTTAAAAGCACATTGGTTGTCGATGTTAAATTGAGGGGACTATGAAAACGTCCATTGGTTAAATTTGATAGCTTTTTTAAGAAGGATACTGCAATCCTGTGACAAAAAGAAACAAAACAAAAAAAAAGGGATTTGTAAAAATGCGGTCTAAGGATAAGAAGAGATAGTTTTATATGTAGTAAAACAAATGGTGTATAATTTGACAAAGAGGTACGTGGTATGCAAATATTGATTGGTAGGGATTTGATTGTTTGGTTACAGGATTTCATCATGAGTTGACATTGGTTACAGAACCATTGAAAAACCTGGGAGTGCTCAACAGCTGTTTCGTCCTGGGTTCAAACGCCAATGGGTACGTAATGCCAAAAAGTCTGAAACTAGGATGAAACAGCTGTCCAGTACTCCTAGGTTTTCCATTGGTTCTCTAACCAATGTCAGCTCATGATGAAATCCTGTAACCAATCAAGTCCCAACAAACCAACACTTGAATATTGTTATTGTAAATTCAAAGCTCAAAGCTTGAAGGCTTATTTTCCACTTGGAACGCGAAGAAATAAAATAAAATATGCGCGTAAAATGTTAAGTTTGGAAAACAATTAGCTTGATAAAGAGGTACTAAACCAAGTAGTTGAGACGCGATTTACTTACGCCTCTTCAGTAATTTTCTTGAAGAGAGACTATGACTGAATTATGACTAGTATGAGAGAAAGCTTAAGGTGGTAGTCTCAGGCACTTCTGTTCTCTGTGATGGTAAGTTAAACCAGTGTACTACCCTGCACATGTTTACTTTTTTGGTTTGGCAGTATCTGTCAATTATTGTGTGGTAAAATGAAAAAGTGAAGAATATTTCAGTATAGATTCTGTGGTAAACCAACATCAGTTGGAGAACCCTTGAAAACTAGACAGCTACTCCGTCCAAAGCTCTACAAAACCCATGCTGTAAACGTTAATCTCCAGCTCACTGGTTGCTATCGGATGGATGTTCCGATAGTCAGTGCTGATACATGACACTGAGTAGTGGTACTGCCATATCATGAAGTAGGATTCATACGTCCCAGCGGCCGACTGACCAAACAGCTGTTCTGGTGACTCAGAGCTCCTGACTTCGATCCCTAGTTAAGTCATAGGGTAGTTCTGCAGTGTTCCTTGGTGGTTCGCTAACTGATTTCTTATCATGAAGTAATCTACAGTAAAATTTGTTCAAATTGCTACAAAATGTATATTCTGGACTACAGGATATTGTTTTCTAAGTTCTTCTGGTACCACCCTGCATAACTAATGACAACTGTTTTAGAGGGTGAGCACACTGTTCATATCTAGTCCATGCAAAATGGCTTGAAAGTATGGTTTACTAAAGTTTATACTAAACATTGGCGTTAGAGTTTTCTTTTCTCAGCCATCACTTGTCGGTCCCTGTTGCTTACAGACGTTTCAGGTAAATCAATTAAGTGCAGTGAGTGAACACGGAGAATTTACGTCTACTATCCCGAAAAGATTTATTCAAGCTGTACCACATAAAATTAAAGTTACCGTACAGACATTTTAATATATATATATATATATATATATATATATATATATATATATATATATATATATACAATTCATTCTTACTCATCATTTGTATAAGAAATTGTATGTATTGGTGGGCCTTTGTGTAGTTGTATCAATTTACGCTTCTTTGAGTGTTTCATTTTATTACTTTGACTTGAAGGAACCCTTGCCGACTTAGAAATTTCAGTGTTTTCTCCATTGAATTTCCAGATTTTATCAATATTCCCAATCAATGAAGAACAACTCACATCTGGTTTACCATCTGTAATTAGGTACAATCCTTTACTCATATTATTTAGATTTGTACCATCATAATCACTGGAAGTTTTTATCTGGTCTGACAGCACTGTATTTTTCAAATAATTTAAACCACGTAGAATTGCTTCACCTGTACACGTTCCACCGAGAGCTTTCAACTGTTCAATCCATGCCACTGCATCATGACAGTTCATTTCACTGGCGATTACTAAACCTGAATCTTGCCATTCAATCAAAAAACTATTGAAAGCGATTAAATTGAAGTGAACTTTATTCCTGTAATGAAAATACAATGTCATTAGTCAAACTTTTAATCTCTTTTTTTAAGACGATAAAATGTAAACTGTCACTGGCTTAATATTACATTAGCTATAGTCTAACCATTCACTGCCCCAATATTCGTTTCAGCCTGTTATCTATGATTCTATAATGTTTTTACTGATAGTTTTGCTTGAAGTTGCACGAAATACAGTTTCTTTTCACCGAAAATACCCATTGAGTCATGAAGAAAATAAAAGACAGATTCAGTGAAGAAAATTTTCTTCATCGACGAAACCATCTTCAGAGGCTAGCTGTGTACAGTCGTATTTATACTAACAAAAATATATAGTGGTCTATTATTGAGTAATTGGGGGTGACATAATTGATATAATTAATCATTAGTGGCTTTAGAAGTGAAAATTAAAAGTTGTAAATTACGTGGTACTCAACGACACAAAGATAGAAATTCGCTCTTGAGTGAGAATAAAGGTATTTGAGTGTCATTTTAACGAGTGTGAAAATATACAAAAGGAGCGTATGAGAGTGATAATAGTGAATTAATTATTAAAGAAAAAGCAAACTAAAAGCAAAATTAAAAATTAAATAAGTAAAGAAAAATCAAAACTTTTTTCAGGGAACTATTAGTGAAGAGATTAAGACCAAGGTAGAATAAGAGACTGGACAAACTTTTTCTGTATACAGAGTTCAGAGTTGTATTGATCTATTGCCAGCGCCTCCGCCATACACAAAAGCCAAAACCTGACACCCTTTGTACCATTTGGCTTCACTTTGTAGGTGATCTTGAAAGACGGCTCTGGTGGAGCTACGTGGCCTGAGTTCACCAAATGCTCGAGAATTGAGCTAGTAATTGTCTTACATTGTCCCTTTGCTAACCATGCTGGATAATGTTCAGAGATGCGTTTGGAAAGCGTACGCTTTGTGCAGCCAATATAACTAGCTCCATACGAGCAGGTGAATTTATAAACACACACTGAAGTGGCCCAAAGCGGCAGTTTATCCTTCACACATCCGTTGATCATTTGTCGGCTGTAGAAATTGATACTTAGTTCAGCCATAAAGGAGGCTTTCCTCAGTGATCTGCAAAAGCGATTCTTCAGGATCTCAGCTGCGGTATCACCTTTAAATTCAACACTCATAAATAGCAGTTTCTTTGGCACCGTCTGGATTCTTTCAGGCTTTTCCCTTAACTTCATGTTTTTCTCGATAAATCTTGGAGGATATCCATTGTCTATGAGAACTTGTCTGAGTCGCTCCAGTTCCCCATCGACTGTATCACTTGAACAGTTTTTTCCACAACTAAGACGCTTAGTAATCTGTGTTACAATAATGTGATCATGACTACCCTTATTTGAAACCTCCGCATATTTTTTTTGTCAATATCGAGTAGAAATATCACACAGTTATATCCCTGGATAAACTTGAATAGCGATGCAATAAGAAAAGATTTTACAGATGCAATCATATACACTAGAGGATCAACATCAATACAAGTGGATGCAATGATAAGGAAGTCTGTGGAAGCAAATTCATTAAAACAGACAGATGTTTGTCTTATCCATGAAGAATTTGTGCTGTAAACACTTTGTCCAGAAGAACAATAAAGACTTCACACCTAGACCATGCAGCCCAGCGAATACAGCAAAACCAAAAACATCAATCTGAGCTATACTATCACAATATGTATTCTCTGGAAATATTACTTCCGTAAAGCACTGGGTCCGATTCCCTGTTGATGCACACTCCAAAACTGCTTAGTTTACTATCTGGTAGCAAGGTGGAAAAAGAGGTGGGGGATTGTGTGTGAGACTAGCAACTCCACCAAATAAGAGAAACAACATCAACACTACCGAAACTTGAAAGCTTGAAGCCCTATGTTCCAATTCAAATGAAAAGGAATGAAAAAAGAGCAAGTTAGTAGTGAATCATACAACTATCAATATAAGGCAATCTGCTTAAATCACTAACTAGCCTACCTAAATTTCCATCCAAAATAATACATCGGATTTTCTGCATCGTTTATCGTTTTAATCATTTAGTTATGTCCTTGGGTTGTGAAATGGACTCACGCGCATTTTTACATAGCTTTCAACCTAATGTTGTGCAATTCTCGACGAAGGTGACAGAAGAACCTCATAAGGGATCAAAGAGCAGTTTGTTATACGATGTACTATGATATACCATTTTATCTAAAGATCCTCGATGAAGATTGAATATTATGCAGAAAAAAATACACAGAGAATTTCGTACTGAGTATAAACATTTATTGAAGATCATATGGCCAGAATGAATTGGCAACAAGAAACTCTGACTGGGAACAAACCAACCGAAAGCCGATCACTCAAACAATTTGTAGGCGAATATGCCAGATGGATCAGGCACACATTGGGGAGGCCGTCGAATGACATCGCGCTCAATGTAGGACATCGCTCGAGTGGAATCCAAATGGGAAGCGACAAGTGGGTCGTCGGTGTGAAGGTGACATGGACGCGGTCGTGTGTTCACGAGGAGGAGATGAAAGATTATGGGAAGTTGTGGACCCAGCAGAAGAGAACAGCAGAAAACAGCATAAAGTGGAGATGTGTTGTTCAAGTCCTATGCTCCACTCGGAACCCAAGGGAACAATAATGATAACATCAACACTTATTACTGTTATTGTAGGATGAATTTGACTTGCGAAGTATCTTTTCATAAGCTAGACTTGCTACTTTTTATATTTTTCCTGTGCTGTGAAGTTTCTTTATCGACTGAATACATATTTTCCTGGGTATAGTAGGCAGTCCAGCACCTAAGACCTTTCTAGATTACACGTCTGCCTTCGACTCAGTACCTGGGGACATTTTGTTAAACAAACTTGCTGAAATACAAACTGACTGTTGGGTTGTCAAATGGCTGCAGTCCTATATCTCAGGAAGAAAGCAGTACACTGTATGTCAGGGTAAGTCGTCAACTTTGTTGCTTACTGAGGCTGGTGTCCCTCAAAGTGCTGTTCTTTCCCCTCTTCTGTTCTCTTCCTTCTCGCATGACTTGCCTCATTCTGATGAAATGAACTTTGTTAAGTATGCGGACGATCTAACTATTTCAATGTCAGTTAACTCCCAGCTTGACTGTGCTAAGATGAACAGCTTTCCATCAGGAATTAGCGAATGGTATTCGTCTAACGGACTTAAACTAAATCCTTCCAAATGTCAGACTGTTAATTTCAGTTTCCGATGCAAGCGAAAGTTAAATGAAGCCGTTGGTTCCTATGACCCTTGCAAAATTGATGATACTGATATAGAAATCAAGTCTGAAGTTAAGTATCTTGGATTAATTCTTTCTTCTGACCTGGTCAGAAGTCTTCCATAGTCTTAGCGATTTCTAAAAGAATATTTCGTCTGACTTCTTACATTAAGAAGTAAAGGCGCTCAGGCATAACTCAACCCCTCCTCCTGTTACAGTTTGTCAACTTGTGCATCTTACCTATTCTTCTTTACTGTTCACCCTTATTCTTTCCTGGACTGTTTAAAAAAGACTATCTCATACTTCGTGGAATTCTGAAGACTGTCAGTAGGACGAGTGGTATCCTATTGGGCCATATCGTTGACATCGTCACTGATAGGCACTTGATGTCATGTAACAAATTTGCTAAAGGAATTTTGTCAGACTCTGAGCACCCACTCTACCCACAGCTCCAACCATGTGTCTCCTCAGGTAAAACAAGAAGTCTTTTCAGAAGAATTTATGCACGTACGTCTAAGTATAAAAATTCCACTATAACATATTTTGCACGTACTTTATGTGATGAAAATAGTGTCAGGCATGAACTAACTAACCTTCTTTGCACCACTAAACAAACCATTTCTTCCACCCTTACAGTACCAAACTTTATTGTTATTGTATTTCTTATATTTATAATCCCCTCACTTTTGTGTTTTTATTTATTTATTTTTCATAAGTGTGAACATAATTTAAGCTGTGTTAGAACTGTTAATTTTATATTTCCCCTAACTATACTATATCAACAGAACATTAGATCCAATAATCTATAACATGTTAAAGTTTCCAAACCGGATCGACAATATAGTTTGAAACAAACTCACTGTTATTATTATTATTATTATATTTAAAAATCTCAGTTCTTGCTTCGAATATTTTTGACTTTATATCGTAAACGTGAACCAATTCCTCTGGTTATTTTGCTTTAATTTTAAATTTTATTTATATTTTAAGTAAAGGTGTTGTGACAAATGCTGAGAATTCCATTCTGTATTATAAGTACTGTTTTTGGAATAAAATAAATTATTATTGCTAGACTAGATGTGGATCCAGCTAAAAATACAACTGCAGAGGGCAGAATGAAATACGTACTTGCTTCCGAAGCCCTATGTTCCAATGGGAACCCAAGGGAATAATAATAATAATAATTAGGATAATGAGGTTGTTATTAACAGTCTACTGAAATATCACTGTTAGTAGTTTTAAAAACAGCTGATAATATACACAAATGAGCCACACTTAGTTTTTTTCAGCTTCATTAGTATATGGGGTGAATTTGAGAAAAGCTTATGGCTGGTAATCTATGCATATCATAGTTTATTTGTTTAATATAAAAGAGGTTATTCACAATTAAAAACACACAGTGCTTATTGTCTAGTTAATTAGTTAATGTTGGCTAATCGTATTTCATTATGAATGTAGCCATTACGCATTTCGTCGGATTTTCATGCACTCATAAAGTGGATAATCTCAATTTAGAGGTTTTAGTGATCTAAATGACGTGTGAATGCCTTGCTAAAATACATACGCTCTTGAAATATGATTGATATATCAAACTGTATGTTCCACAACAGGAAATACTTAAAAGAGAACTGAATACTCCAGGAGTGGAGAGATTCTTGATTCACAAAACGTCAAAATGTTTTACTCAACAGTATTCCTAATGCCTGTAATTAACCCTTTCATTCTCAAGTGAGTGATCTGCAAGACTTGAAGATCACACAACAGACGTATAGGAAAATATATTAACGACTTACTTGTGTAGTTGTTCCCAGATTAGAATTTTCAGTTGAGTTTTTATCTCATTCATATGAATATCCATTGAACCGGAGGTATCAATTAAAATGACAATGTACTCTTCACGTATCATACCAAAATATTTTCTAGAGCCTGTTATTAACCACTTGTAACGCTGAATATAACGTTTCAATGCTTTTATCACCTAAAAAATTAAATTTTCACCAGTTTGAAGACAGTCGTGTAAAAGATTAGTTGTAAATGCAAATAATTTATCCATTATTTAACTCCTTTTGCGCTCTAAGTGGAACATAGGGCTTCAGGTTTCAGTTTTGATGCTTAAGTAGCAGTGGTGTTTGCACGGGATGGGGTTGCTAATCCTACGCCCAACCGGCCAAGGGAGGTAAAAAGGTGTGTGTACCGGCCGGGAGTCAAACCGCGGACCACAAACATGGTTGGCGAGCACTACACCACTGAACCACCGATGCACATGCACTGCATAGGTAAGCTTAATAGAGTCCATATTGAATACAAGACTGACCAGACGCTTTATTATAGACAAGAGTAGCATGCATAACGACGCTATATTGACTTAGGCGCAGTGATATAGTAAATGTAAATACTTGGAATAATTGATCTAGACAATTAATTAGCAGCAAACAATAAGTGCGTACTGCCGATGAATCCCAAACTAGGATAAAACACCTGTCCAGTAGTCCCTGGTTTTCAATAGTTCTCTAAATGATATCAATCCGGATTCTAGCCTGAAACAAATACAATCCCTGCAAACAAATTCTTGAAAATAAGAAATATGTAGAAATAATGAAGAGAAAGAAACTGTATTAAATAGTGAATTGTTGAAATTAAACATGTGTCGCATACATGTCGGGTAGTAGGTTGTTGTTTGATTCACTGGCTACGAGAGTTTCACATTGCCAGCTTATCATTTTTGATCGGCCTTCTAATCTTCAGTATGCAGTCAGAAAAAAGGCATGCATTGATGGAAGTTTGCGGCAGTCTGCTGGAAATGCTTTTGGTGACGTGGGCGCCGAATCTCTGAGTCATATAAAAACACTGACTTGATGTGAACGCTAAAAACTTTGAATCTTGTTGGCTTGTCCCAAGTGGTGTATACCTCCACACTGATTTCAGTGTCCTGCTTTTCCTATTTTGACAGGCTTGTACACCCTTATCCATGATTTTACTTTAAGCAGATAGTATCTAAACTGTACTGACTTCTTAAGCGTCGGTGGCAGAGCGGTTACGACGCTCGCCGACCTTGCACATGGTCTGGGGTTCGATTGCCGGCCGACGCACTCCTTTACCCCACTGAGCCAGAAATAAAGCTGATAAAGAGGAAGGCTTGGACATGAGGCTAGCATTTTTATCCTGAAAAAATAAACACTTTTGCAGAAACTTCAAGCCTTTAGCTTGAAGCCCTGTGTTCCACTGGGAACGTGAAGGAATTAATATTAAATAATAATAAAAAAACAGTGATGTGTACAACTACAAATTTAGGCACACTTTAGCCTATGTGAAAACAACGCTACTAAGTAAATCAAAGAGCAACATTTTAATCAACTCTCATAGTTTGTCAACTGACCAGTAGGCAGAATAATGCAGTTTTTGTTCAGTAAGAGTACAAACTATATAGGTGACAGGATTAATAAGATTTATGCTTAGGTTTACGTAACTAAATGAGTTGTTAGAAATAATTCTAAAGTAATTGTTGACTATTCTTTCAGGTACGTAGTCACTTATCCGATCTAAACGCAACCACTTTCATTCTTTGTTCTAAAGTAGTCGATCGTTGTTAAGACGACCAGACTTCCTAAGAGAATGACAGTCTAATGTTCTGTGATGCTTATTACAAGTGATTCCATTTCAATGTTTATTTCTTCGAAAATTCCCGTCATACTACTTATATCTGCTAATACACTGACTTGGTCACATAATAGTGTATTATTGTTTTCTCGATAAGGGGCAATTATCTGTTAGAAAGTTATATGCCACCATAGGAAGAAAATGCAAACCTTACATTAGATATCCATTGTGATGCATAAAATGTGTGTAGAGCGTCATCTGGCTCACTGAATAAACAATAAAGGTATGATATGAAGTGATACATATATTCCCTACTTTGTAAATTGTATTATCTCAGCGAATAGAAGTAAGGGGAATTCAGTTTCCTTATTAAATTTCTTAGTAAAATAACAAGGTATATTTTGTTCCGAGGCGACATTAGCTGGAGAACAACTGAAAACCGTAGAGCACTGGTCAGCTATTTCATCCTAATTGGGAACTCATCAATACAACAGATGTTTTGGTTATGAGAGGAGCACGCTTACTATTGAGCCGTCGGATAGGAATTCAACGGCTCATTAATTCCAGCGTTGACAACCATCGTTCGATGTTACCGGTGAGTAACTATGCACAAACTAGACTTCATAGGTCCTAGCGGTGACGAAATTTAACTAGAACTCTAGGAAATCAATACTAAAGCTAATCGCCAATGACAAGTGGGGCTAATATTATGAAGCAGGTTATATGAAGCATTAAATGACTTCTTGGTATACATTAGATGATGATATTCAAGTAAGTTTAGTACTCTGAGAAAACCTTTAGTGGGTATCCACAACCAATAGATCAATGCAAAGCCTTACACTGAAATGGATCAGTTCAAGTCACCACAAGCAGGTGAATAAAATAAGGAGGAAACACACAGAAATGTCATAACATTATAGTTGACAAAAACAGAGTTTTCAGAGGAAACAATTTTAGAAATCTTGTAAAGGACCAAGGCTGAATAAAGTAGTGAGTATATTGCTGATAGATTTTGTAACACATCACACTAATAGCTTCCAAACACTAAATTTTAACCAGCAGTTTTCTCATACTGCTTTATGATCAACAGGTACTTTTGGGATTATAAATAGTATGATGAGAATGGTAACGTAGATGGCACTGAAATAGAAACCAAGTCAGAAATTAAATACCTAGGCGTCACTCTATCTTCTGATCTTTCCTGGTCGCCTCATATCTTGATGATTTCTAAGAAAATATCCCGTCTTACCTTCTGCATAGAGAAGTTAAGACATTCTGGTATAACCCAACCCTTACTCCTACAATTCGTTACCTCTTGCATTCTGCCTATTATTCTCTATTGTTCCTCCTTAGGTTTTCCTGGGCTACTGAAGAAAGACTATATCTTATTACGTAGGATGTTAAAGGTTGTCAGTAGGGTAAGCAACGTACCACTCAACCAGCTTGTTAATATTCTGGTTGACAGACACATGAACTCATGTGAAAAATGGGCTAAATCCATTTTATCTAACTCACAACACCCTCTACATTCACAGCTCTCCCCTTGTATCTCATCAGGGAAAACCAGAAGCCTATATAGAAAACTATATGCTCGCACTAGCAAGTACAAAACTCAACCATACCCTACTTAGCTCGCGTTCTGTGCAATAAAGAAACCATTATGCATGAAACTTTTAACTGATTAAATAGTCAGTAGAACAACTGGATCTCGTCTTTCCAACTCATATCATTTATACGTACAACGTTTCCTTTCTTTACCCTTTCTCTTTTTCTGTTGTTATGCGCTGCTTTGTTTCTTTTTTCCTTACTAACTCCATTAAAACATTCTTCGTTCTCTCACACTATATATCTCGACCTTTTGTTACCGCTTACGCCAGTAAATATGCAAGCATCTAATTTTCTAACAACTTCAAACATTCTGTTCAATTTTGGCTTTGCTACCGATATGCCAATATGTTGTTGTCATAATGAACTGAGATTACCTTTAATCTATATAGAATTTCATTTATTGTTAATATACAAACTGGAAGCAATACTGTAGTAGAATGCAGAGAATTCCATTCTGTATCACAAGTACTGTTTTGAAATAAAGCAAATTATTATTATTATTATGAACGTTCTCATGGCTAGCAGTGGGAACGAAGCATCCGCACTAGGAGGCAGAATGTCAACAAAGATCGGGTACTTCGGTCTAGCATGATCGATCAATCAATCAACGGGGAATAAAAACTGATTTCAACAAATAATTCCTAAAACTGGCTTTTTCCCAACAAAAGTGTGTTTAATTAACAAGGAAGGTTAAAAGAAAGTAAGGTTAAGACTGCTTTATTGTTCTTTTATGCGAGAACATAATATTAAAAACACTGAAATAACCTTCTCAAACTAAGTAAAGTACGTAAAGTCACAATAGGAGATAGGGGAGAAAAACTTTTCACTCCTTACAACTGAAAACCCTTTGATATTAGAGGGTAATTAGGATTTCAGCTTAGAAGTGTATGTTTTTAATATGCTGAAAAAACAGGTCAGATATATTGTAAACTTTCCCTACCTAATAACACCATACTAACCAGGCGTCAGCGGAAACTGATTAAATGCCAGGGTAGTTACTGTTTACTTCCTATGTGTTTACCTTTGTCTTGACCTTTTGTATTTATACTTCCTTATAAGTTATCCATTGAAAACAACCATAATTTAAGGGAAATTATTATGAGCAATAAGAATTTAGACTATATTATCACAAGGATATCCATTTTTGTTTGCCAGTTAGACTATGGTGTGCCTTTTCCTATTTGCTTGACGATGTCTTGAAGTAGAATTCAAAACGTATATTTCATCTCATTCAGGATTTGTCAACTTGAAGTAACTGTATCACTGTGGGTAAATGGTGTTCTAACTGGGACTAAAATTAAGCGTCTATCTTCCTAAAGACCAAAAGACTAACTGCCAAGCTAATAAGCCCACACTTAAACAAGTAACATCAAGTTCAAGTATATGGCAATCAATTGAATCAGGCAATCAAAAGTGGGATCAGTCAACTCGAACTATGAATATCGACGTGAACAGATAATGTTTATTTCCTTGTTGTATATATAAGAAGTAAGTTAGTGAGTGAATTCATTTACATTTGTTCAAGTGAAACTATTTTTCGTATTGGCCAACTTGATTTTCAAATGAAGACAGAGTAGTAATTCGCCTAATTCACGTCTTTTATCCGCGTGTTGTCTGCGAATTTCGCTTTTGGTTACTAATCTCTGCCTTTTTTTTTGCCACTTTCCTTTGAGAATGAAATACTATTCCTTTCGTTCTCTGGGTAAGATATAAGCCTTCTTCAAGTTTCTCAGATGTTATTATTTTCAAAGTTAACTTTGATTGCATGATTTAACTTTCTTATTTTTGAATAAAGCAAGAAAAACAGGTTTTGTAGAATAATAAGGTACAATCATTTATTTCGTTAGCTTCTCATCATCTGCCGCTTATAACCTAAATAAATTATAAAGTTTATGTACAGAAAAGTTTAAACATACTTGCAAATTTTACATGATTTCAGTTGACAGGATGTTCTGTCTGAACTTGGTGAATAGCGCTCAGAAAATTACGCTTATATAGTTTTGCACAGGGAGTTCAGGTTTAAACAAGGTTGAATGTATGCATACAGTAGTAAATGAGTTACGTAATAAAGATAAGAGATGCGTAACTAATAACTGCTTATTTCTGAATACCTAAATCGGGTTTCAGGTATTTGATAGAGATTTCTTCGGCAAACTTATGGAGAATCGAGCTCATTTGTCTTTTGATAATTTTAAAGAATTTCGCGATTTCCACCTCATGACCCGTACCAAGGAGATGCTTGGTAATGGCACTACTGTAAGCTTTTATCCCCTTGGGATGTAGACTGTTCGGTACATATTAAGTAAATCTGAGTTGCCCCTTCTTCCTGTTGTCCCAGTGTAACTTCCCCCGTAGATACATGTAAATTTGTATACACAGTTGAAATTAACATGAGAAGGGTATCTGTCGACTTTTGACTGCACCAAAGAGCATGTCGTCCCATAGACGGGAACCAACTTAGCTTCGGGATAGGCTCTGGTTAGTGACGTACTCAGTCTTCTGTTGACTATTGCTGCAATACTTTCACCTTTGAAATTAAGTTGAATGAAGACAGGCATTTTTCCCTGTGTGATTTATTTGGCATTTCAGCCTTCACATCTTCCATACTTATTAATGAATCTCTGAAGCTAACCGTTGTTTTTCAACATCTTTTCGAGAATCACAAATACAGGGTCTTGACTAGTGCTCGTTTAAAGCTATTTGTAAAAAACTATTAAAATGTAGGTATTGTTAATTCCATGTCGGCTTTCGGTAAACTGACTTCTGAAGACTACCATCTTCTAGGCGTTGCATGCTAGTGTCAACGAAATGGAACTTTCCATCATCCTCATGTTCAATATTAAATTGAATATTTGTATGTGCGTCGTTGAATAATCTAGGTGTGTAGGAAGTATGACTTTCGTTGTTGAACACTACAAATATGTTACCTGTGACATACTGACAATAAGAAGTTGTTTCGTTGATTGCATGCTTCAACTTTGTTTTCTCAAATTTGGACATGAATATATCTACTAAAACAAGGCTAAGTGGACTGCCCATAGCTACACCATCTATTTATTGGTAAGGAGTGTTGTCAAACTGCAAATGTACATCCATGGTACATATTAGCACTAGGCGTTTGAATTCTGACTCTGGGAGAATCTCAGACAGCTAAAAAATAATCTTCATAGTTTCATTGATTGGGATCCTTGTAAAGTGTTTTTTATTTGTCTCTTAAATTATCAGTTACAAATGATTTCACCTTTCTTTATGCAAATAAATGAGAAGCAGTATTTTTTTTTTAGATTTCAGCATTCACTCAAAGAATACCCCTTTGTCGTTTATACTATCAAAGATAGCTTTGCAGATTATTGTGATTGTTACTAATTAAATTTACTAAATGAAGTTAAACCCATACCGTTGGACACAGTTTAGAACGTTCAGCATGTTACTAAGTGAAGAACACTCACTACCTTATCGGCCTGTGAAATTGTCAAAAATGAACTGAAGAAGGATAAAGTGAGGTGAGCGAGATTAGAACATTACATTATTTCTAAACACTATACATAATTATACATATAAATATGATAGTTCAACAGCTTTATAAATCTCAGTAACCTACTTCTTGTTTAAAAGCTTCCAGTTCATCCAGTGTGTACTGAAGATGTCGAAGAGTCCCGGACACATTAACAAGTGGGAACAGACCACTACAGTAGCGTGCATGTACAAGTGTTCGAGTTGAATTAATAAAAGACATTTCATGTTTACAATCCATTCCAGATGTAAGACGTGTTAAATTCAGTCCCAAACTACGTATACTATATTTACGTAGCCATTCACGACTGGTAAGCTTTCGAATAAATAAAACAAAGAGAGAATAAATATGCGAAAAATCAGGTAGTTTCATAAGGATAGGGAAAATTCCTTTTGCACTAATAATACCAATTATGCATTAAGATTAGGATTCTACATAAATGACAGGTGACAACAGATCAAGTGGAAATTATTGTCCATGCATCATACAATGTAAACTTTAAACAATATTCTGGCGAATAATTCTCCGCTGAGTAAAACTCTAAAGTAATCCTTTCATATTCACACTGTGAATGTGTAGCATAGGTTCAAACACAGAATATATTTATCTAACCGTTAATATGATTACTATCTGTACGAGAGTCCGCCGCTTATCAGTAAATTATCAAACATCAATTTTTAAGACTGACATGTAGGACAATGCGTTTGAAAGTATTATTATTATTTATTGTTCCCTTGGGTTCCTAGTGGAACATAAGGCTTCAACTGCACGTCTCCACTTGCCACTTCTGTCTTCCTTCTGCTGTACTTTTCACCTGCATCCATGTTAGTCCATACTCTTTCAACTCCTCTTCACACGATCTACTCCATGTCACCCTCGGACTGACGTCCCACTCGCCTCTTCCCTTTCGGCCTGGTTCCACTCGAGCAATGGCCTGACGCGCGCGCGATGTCACCAACCGGCCTCCTCGGTGAGTGTCCGATCCATCTCCACTTTCTCCTGGATATCTGTTGGCTGGCGATTGGTTCTTGTTTTGTTTGTTAGTGCCCATAGTTTCTTGTTAGTGATTCTTTCCGGCCCGGCCATCTGATCGTCAGTATAGAGCCAGCGAAGACATTTGTTGATAAAGGTCTGCAACAGGCTGTTGGAAATATTCTTTGTGACCCGCCTGCCGAGTTTCTGATCCGTATAGAAGAACTGACTGACTTGACGTTGTTTGTATTGAAAATCCTACCGAATTTTGTTGTTGACAGTGGCTGAGTGACGAAGATTTCCAGATTGGTTTCAGGTTGATGAATGTATTTCTCGCCTTCCCGATTCTCGCTCGATTTGACATCCTCGTCCGTTCCGACTTCCTGTAGTTGAGACAATGCTCCCTAGATGATAAGTGAATGAATTCACTAACCTCTTTCAAATCCCTCCCGTTGATGGTGATTGGCGCTGGATGTTGCTGTTGTTGTTGTCGCTGGTTGGCTGGTTATTTTCATAACCTCCGTCGTGTCTATGTTCACCTGGAGTTTAAAAGTAATCTAACAAAAAGGAGGCTACTCACAAGTTAAAAGGAGATAGTGTAACCTGTTAAGTATATAAATTCAATAACACTAGACTGGATCAGCTTTTAATTTCTTCTTATCTTACAATTAACACTGAGAGATGATTGCTAAGTACTTAAAATCTCTGTTCATAATGAAATAGTTGCCTTAAATGAAGAATAATGCGTTTTGATGAGTATTGCGAAACACTTGATGGACAGCATTAATTCTAGACAGATCTTAAACACAAAGCAAGAACTACAATGGTAATTCAGAAATACTCAAGGCTCACCAATGATTTTATGTCATATATATATATATATATATATATATATATATATATGGTGTGAAATATGTTTCATATTCTGTTGCTTTATCTAAACTGTCTAATAACAGATTGTTTTCATCCACCTCATTTGAAATAGTCTCCCAACTGTCACATTAAGGGCGATGTTAAAGAATGAATAGGCGGACAAATGAATTCACCAATAGCCTTGAAACAACCAATCAAAGCAAAGCACCTTAACCAGGTAAAGATCACGATATTAGTATAAGCAGGATTGAAAAAAGTGTGGATACCTGGATAGTTTTAGGCTAGGAAAACATGAGGTTTAGAAATAAGGTTAGATCAAGGTTAGTTTAAGGATGGTTTCGGTTAAAAGTTAATTGGTGGATGGTGACTAGCAGTGGAATCCAGGATGCGCCTTTCGTCCTATTTGGAACTTGTCAACTGGATGTACCTACATTCCGCAGTGAGTGGGGCTCGAACCCACCGCCCATAGAAGCCGACATGTCAACCTGGGACCGAGCACTTCGGCCCAATCAACCGACAGGAAAATCCAAAATTGAATTAAATAGTGGTTTCGGTTAGATCAAGGTTAGCTTTAGGGTAGAGTTAGGAACCTAGGTTTGTCATTTTGCTCAACTGGAGGTTTCAAGGTCACCGGTGCCATCGTTTTTCCCAAGTTTATAGTTTAACTTGACCCCAAAATGACAAAGTATAAAGCAGAAACAACTGATAGTATAAAACCTTGTCGCTTTTATGATAGTGAAGATTTGTACCCCAGGTGGGTAATATTGGTGTAGTCATCTTCTCTGACATGGATGGTGAATTACTTGTGAAGCTTTCATCATCCATCTAGACAATATCTTTAGCGCAGATTTTGATATGAAGATGTTGTCTGGTTAGAAAACTAAACGGTTCACCTCAGAAAACACAACTTTACCAATATATTATGTTTACTCTTATCAGAAGTAAATAAATGCTTAACTGTAGTTAACTTTAATATGCTAGTGATCTCTTATCTGGGGGTAACATATCATTATTATTATTCCCTTGAGTTCCAAGTGGAACATATGGCTTCAAAAACACATCTCCACTTAGTTCTATTAACTACTGTCATTTTCAGTTGGGTCCACGATTGTCCATAATCCCTCATCTCTTCCCCACACGATACCCTCCATTTCACCGTATGAGACCCACTCATCACGATGAAGTCTATAGAATGTGTATTATGAAGTGGTAGTATAAATCGTTCACTAGTGAGTATATAAAAGATTTAATTCCCTAAAATAACAAAGATGATATTATGACATTAACTGTAGTTATTGAAACTACAGTCCACTGGGTTGAGTGAATTAACTTCAAATCTTAGCAGGCAAGACATCAGTCAGTCAAATGCTCAACGCGTCAGCGGAATAATCAGTTTTATTTTCAAATACTCATCATGACCAGTGTTTTAAGCGAAAACTATACCAGATACCTGACTTAATCAAAACATTTGGTCACATTAGATGAAGAAGAGGAAGATAATTAATAAAGACATACTTTTTCTTCTTCTGTAGGTATCTGACAGTTGAACCGTCTAATTTGAATTGGTTTTCCAGTGATACTTGATTTACTCCTACCAGACACTTTATTTCTTATAGAATCAGACTGTGTTCTGTCAGTAGTATAAGTTTCAGGATACCAGGTTAAAGATTTTAGATGAAGATCATTGCCAGAAGAAATACTTTTTATTTTCGCTTGAATTGCATCTTTTCTAGCCAATGTTAATGAGTTTAAGCGTGGTTCCAGTTGACTTGAAGTAGTTAATCCATTCGTTATTTGATTGTTATTATTACTGGCAGCAGCATTAGTAGTAGTAAGAAGACTTTTCGACACCATACTTCTATCAGACTTATTCTGATCATCTCTAAACATGTTTTAATTTTATCAAATGGTAGAAAGCATTCAGACAAGGGGATTAAATTTAGTTTTAAAGAATGAAAATAAAAATTAGAACATGTTATTAGCACTGTTCATTAAAAATATCCGCAATATTTTCTCATCTTTTGACTGACTGAATGAATGACTGCGATTATTATATCTTGAAGTTACTACAATGATGCAGTAAGCCAATGACTAGAAAAAGTCAGTGGTAACTTATAGAAATTGTGTTGTAGAATTCGTGAATAAAACGAAATCCTTCATTTCCTTTCCCTATGATCGTCTCCATGTCACTGTGTACCTACGCCCAACACTTGATCACTAATTCGGGTTCTCCTAGTGAACCTGGTGCGCGATGTCACTCAACTGTCCCCACAGAGTATGTTCCATTCACCTCCATTCCATTCTGCATAGATTTCTGACTGGTTCACTACTAGAATCCCGTGCAGCTTGTCTTTTCTGATTCAAGGCTGGTCCTTCTGCTAAATACTGCGGATCCCTTTATTGATTTCAGAGTTATGAACACTTGTCTGCCCTTCTTTCTAGAACCTGATGGCTTTTATATTGTCATTCGTGCCAGCTTTATTGGAAACAATGCTGTCAATGTAAGTGAGAGAAAGAGATGACTTCGTTCACATTTCTCTTATTGACGGTAATTAGTGTTAGTTACTGATCGGGTCGGATATCTTCTATGTTTTCTCTATCTCCACTTGAATTCTTGTCTTTACTACTTGTTCTTTCATCCGGCTTGTTGCTTTCCACTTGTAAATCTTCGAGTCTGTGAGACATGACTAATAAATGATCTGAGAAATTCAGATCTTCTAGGATATTTTGTACATCCACTCACAGTGAGCGACATGATCCAATCCATCACAGTCAAGAATACAGCAGCGAAACGCGGTTTATAAACATTTGTGGGAGTGCACTCCATAGTGTCGTTTTCCTCGAATCTACTGTGTTCTTGGAGAGGCCTTCCACACAAGACATCTTTTAATCTTCTCAGGATGATGCCACTTAATATTTTGCTTATGTGTAGAGTAGCACAATTCCATGCCAGTTCTTATATATGCTTAAGTTGCCTTTCTTTGGCAGTTTAACAAGGTCCCTTTCCTTCCTAGTGGTGTATACTTGTATGTTCATATTCATTGAAGAGGTGCTTCAGAATATCCTATAACTTACAACTCTTGTTTCTCTTGTAGGCAATTTTATTTTAACTGGTTTTCTTACCAGTGAGATGGGAATGAGCTCATCTCAAGCATTTTGCTGCCAGATAGTGCGGAATATGAAACTGAAACAAAATCTTTGTAGGATCTTGCAGTAACAAGATATGACATTCTCGGTAAGTTAAGTGGTTTTATTTAGGCGTTTATTGACAGCATTAGTTGCATAAAACGAAGAGATACTTTATTTAATTTTTTTAAATTCGTTATAACTTGACTCCACACGGCATTTTTTATACAAGTATGGAATTTTCAGCATGTGATATCGGTAATTCAAATTTTGCGGAGCGACCAATGATATCATGTGTGCATCGGCCGGGGATCGAACCCCGAAACATTTGCATGGTCTGCGAGTGTCCTAGCCGCTGTGCCACTGAGTAGTAGCACTTTAATACCTGCAATTTACTGCATTCTGAACGAAGTAATATTATTAAAAAAGGGAAGTAAGCTTGAAAAATTATGTCAAAGTTTACAAGTAAGCGTCGGTGACTCAGCAGTAGGATGCTCACCGACCATGCATGTGGTCTGGGATTCGATTCCCGGCCGGCGCACATCTTTACCTCCCCTAGCTGGATGTTAGATCGACAAAGATAAGGAAGATTAGGTGTGAGGCTACCAACCTCACCTCGTTAAACAACCGCACTACTCAAGCTTGAAGCCCCATGTTCCACTCGGAACGCAAAGGAGTAAAAGCATTTAAAAAAAAACACTTCAATACTAAGTATTAACCTACTTTGATACGACTCGTTGATCTCTAACCGATGCCACTAGTAGTTGAGCTTGTTTTGAATAACTAACAGCTTCATCGATTTCTTCCAATAAAACACGGACATCATCACTTTCAATGATACCATTCTCACGAAACCAATGAAAACGTCCATTCGGTGTCGAATGAGCTATTTCACTAAAGCAAAATGTCACAAACGGAAGTATTAAAAATTGGTCAAAAAAGGCATGTAAATTTTGGTTGACAAATGTTGTTATCTCTAGTGTACACATATCTTTTGAACATAGAGTTGAATCAAGCTTAGTTCTCAACACATTTGATCCCAATCGGTTTAGGACTGTGCTGTTGAATTGTTGGATAGACGAACTACACACAACAACAAACTGAGATCCTTAAGGTTGACAAATGAATAATCAACTTAGCAGAAGCAATTGACTGGTTATACCCTAATAAAAATGTAAAAGAACAACTAAATTCACCTAGAGCCTGCCTGTTCACATGTCTGTATGATAACACAACTAACAAAAAACAAGACAGGTATAATCGCGTACCAACTTCCGTACTTCCTGGTCTTCAGTGCCTCTCAAAATGAGTTCATTTCGTGAACAAACTTGAAATCAATCAAATCCCTGTAAAATGACACTTTAAAGTCAATCTAATACCCCCTAGTCACTGACTACCGGACGACGTTGTCTGAAGTTCTAACACGTAGTCGTGGTTAGACGGGTCCATCAAGTAGGGTATGAAGACAAACACTCACTGATGACATTGGCTGGCTGGTAGTGCCATATTTTATTACAGATTAGCCGAGGTTAGAATTTATGGGTTTCCAGATTATATCCCAGTATCTGCTTAGTCGACAAGCTAATCTTGCAACCTAAAGGTCCTGGGTTCGATCTTCAGGGAGGTAATGGATGCGTTCTTCTGCAGCATTGCAAACTGCAACGAAACAGATGTTCAGTACTCACTCTGTGTTTTTCAGTGAGCCTCAAATTGAAGTTAGTTGGTCATCCCATTAGAAGTCGATTGAATGCCTGCAAACCAACACTTGGAAATAAATAAGACAGTCTTTTTCACTTTATTTCCCGCCTTCCAAAGATAACCTTGCATTCATATATATTTCTTAAAGAATATCCAAATAGAAAGCCTTATTTGATTAGGCACATCTCAGTAGGCTAAATAATAAAAAGATATGGTAAATTTATCTTAGACACAAACGATATATATATATATGTTTGGGTATTTGTAAAAACCTTCAAACGTGTATCAACAGAAATGACAGGCAAAGTTCATATAAAATTCGAGGAGTTAGAGTAACAGAAGCACTTTATTTTAACAACTTTGAAAACAACAAACAAGAATCATAATAAGTTAAGATTTACCGTAAAGAATTAGCAGTTTCTGTAATATTTGCATAACGACTTGGTAAATGTTTATTTGTAACAATGTCATAATCATTCACATTGTATAACGCTATATGCACATGAGTGTTTGTAAAGGTGCAACGTTTAGCTTCAAGATATGACGATATCACTTCACTCTCTTGATCAGGTATGCCTGATGTAAATAGATAAACGCCTAAAGGTAGTTCAAATAGATCTTTTTCTGATTGGCTTTCAAAGGCTAATCTATAAAGACCAGAAGAAAAGGCTAGAAGTAGGCAAATGATTAAATGATATTATCGGCCAAAAAAAACAAATCGTCAAGTGTCCCTAGACCTTTTGAGATTATACAGGGGTAAAATTTGCAGTAACTGTCAATGTCATCCTCTATTTTGTCTTATTCAAGATGACAGGCTCAGGATTTTTACTAGGTGTGTATTTGTCTTAGTGAGCGGCATTTCATCTGAACACAGCCTATCTCCTTAATTGTAACTGCTGATCTTCATTTTTATTGAAGACATTTTGAATCGGGTGACTTCTTCAAGTTCCAGTGCACTAGGAAATGGTCTGTTTGAGAGACGACCTACTCAACGTCTGACATCCTGATAAAAGACTTCGGTAATAAACAGTGACTTATTAAATGCAGAATATAATGAGTGTCGGTGTCCACGAAATTCAGGTTCAACTCTCGTTTGTACCGATGCTTAGTTTACCAATAACAGAGAAGTCGATTGGATGCATAGGAAAATTTATGGCTGAAATTATATATATATATATACATGCTCACTATAGGTCTAATTTCAAGGGCCCAACGAATCATATCTTCTTTCATTTATTTATCACTACATTTTCGAAAGATGATATGATTCAGAAAGTAAGATACGTGAAAGTTATGCTTTAGGAACAACTAAATTGTTGTCTATGCAGCTGAATAACACAAGTCTAAGTCCCGAAGTGACAATCAACCAACATCTACAATTGAGAACAAAATGCGCTACAGTGTACAGTAATATTGTGTCACTTGGATTAGTTTCAAAACTGCACATTTGACGAGTAGGTTTTCGTCAGTCTCCTTAGGACAAAACAGCACAACTGACTACCATCAGTAGGATAATTTATGTACATTACCAAATTCAAATGCAAAATACACATATACACTTGTTAACTGATGATTTCTTGCTTAAAATTTATATTTTTTTTATAGATATATCACTGGAAATGCTTAGAAGTACCTCTACTCTTTTGTAGACAGTGTCTACTATGCTCATCATTTCCAACCATTTGGAAAGAAAATGAAAGAAAATTTCTGTTCCCACTTAAAGTGATTTAAACTTGAGCATTAATAAATTTGTAATCTAAAAAGACCTAGTAACAATGTGTTACTTAACAATAATTTATCAATAGCATCTAGTTTTGGAAATCTGATGATCTGCACGCTTAATTGTACACCGCATGTAATCCTTTCCACAGGAAGATAAGTAGGCAGTCTAACTCCACTGCATCGTATGTCCTCTTTGGGGAACTCTCTAAGCATTGGGAAACAAATTCACTAATAATATTTCCAGAAAAATGCAGTTGTAAGATGAGCAGTTTCCTAGAAGCTTTTGTCATACTGAGTAGATTAGTTATGTTTTCCTTGGCAGCTGTTCTGAGGATTTTGCAGTGGTAGTTAACATGTAGCTTCTAGCTACTCGTCGACAGACATGTTGCTCATGTTTCTTTAGTTTGATGAGCTAGTTATTATACTAGATTACAGTTCTGTTCTGAAAATCGAAGCTAAAGCTCTCGTTTGGTTGACAAGCATTCTACCCCCGCACCACTGAACCTGTAATTACCCAAACATGGTGAATATTATGAACAAAATAAACAGTATCACAAAAGGTAAGATAACTGAATGTATTCTCGGTAAGAATGCTGAAAAATCCTACTTAATTAATCATCAGAAGTGGTTTGTTGTAAAGACTAACCTTAATGCACTTAATAAATTACGACTACCAGAACAATGATGTGTTTGAAACCATTCCCAGCAGGCTTGTAATGTGTCAACATTAACATCGACCAGATTCAACTGATAAGCTTTCGGCTCTGAACCAAATATGATTATATTAAATTTAGATTTTGTAGAAATTTGTTCTTCTAGTAAATGACGTAAACAATAGTGTATATGAACCATATAGACAGAATTATTTTCTGATAAGTCGACAAGGATTATTGCATTTGGTTCGATAACTGTACCAAAATATCCTCGACTTTTCTGTGTTAACCAGTGTATTCGTTTCTCTAACAAACAAACCTACGAAAAGAAATGTATAAAATGATAAATAAGGTTAAAGAAAATTAGGCAAACAGTGGGTAAAGATAATTTTCTTCGAAGTGTCCTTAAAATTTGTTATGGTAACTGAGTTTATATATCCGTTTAAATAATGAAGTATTGAAATAGTTTATTCTTAAATTACTCATTCAAAACAAACACGCATATCTGAAAAGTGAATATTGAAAACTTTAAAATCCAGTGAAAAATAAATATGGATTATAATTTTTGCGTTGTCATGATGTGTCACAAATGTCCACGTGGAATATTAAAGAAGAATGTTGTCCACATCGAACAGCAGGCGTTCTAAAGCCCATTCTGAGTAGTGGCTATTTTTGCCAGTTCAATACAGTCCAGTGTAAATCATAAATCTTAACCGCACATAATGAATATCTTGTTTGAAACGTTAGTTCTTAGTTCAGAATGTCTCAACTCAACTGGAACCAGCTGTGTGACTTGAATACAACCATCTGTTAAAAAATATATCATCATCTTGGTGAATAACTGTTGATCAAATTGTGAATGTTCTAGTTAAACTGTTCCTCAAGCTGAATTCTTTTGTAACACAGCCTTCAATGACATTTTAGCCATCCTAGACGATGAATTGAATGAATGTCAATGAATGTTATTCTGAAAATTCTGTAATTAGCATAATCTTTGTATATCAGACATATTTGGGTTTTTCAGTTTTATGCTTAATTTTGTGACCCAGAAATCATCAAATCCTCATGCCAACCAAAAGTTTATGTCTTAAATTGTGTATAGCTCACAGATAAAATATTGTGTTCTGGTTTTTCGGTATTCCAAGTAAATTTAAATGGAGTTTCCAAAATGGAATCCTATATTCGCGTTATGTTGGCCTCTATTTAACAAGTATCATGTCTGGTTGTTTCGTTTAGGACTAAGTAAAAAATCTGAATAAACAGTTAGCAAACTTGTACAAATTATCGGTCCCATAACGATGAGTTTATGCTGACATTTGTATGGGAAGGTTTACATCTGAAAATCAGAGGTAGATTCAAGAATATAAGACCTATCAGTATTATTATCATCATTACTATTTCCCTAGGTTCCGAGGGGAACATAGGGCTACTTCATCACCCCCATATTTACCTGGAGTCCTGTCTCCTCTCCTTCTACGGTCAAATTGTTGGTTTTCGGATGTAGATCTTCGAGTTTGTGTGACTTCAGACATGAATCATGCACAAACTCCAGATCTTCTTGGGTCTTCTTGTCGGTCCAACGTGTTCCTGTCTCCTAGCACCTGACAGCCTTCCACATGATCCAACTTCACCACAATTACGAAGATCACTGGAGATGGTAGGCAGCCATCCAGCCAGCTTGTCTTACTTCCATATTCATTTGAAGGACTTAGGTGAGATTTCTTCTATGGATCACCTGACACGCAGCATTGTCTAATAGCTGTTGAATGAGGTTGATACGGATTAAAAGCACTCCGTATTATCGGAGCAGGCTCGAAATCGTTTCGCGGCCTACACTGTCGAAAGCTTTTTCAACATCCGTGAAGTTGAGATGGAGATTTGACTGTCGTTCTATGTTCTGTTCGATGATGATAATAATGACGATGATGAGTATCGTCGCAGTTTTATTTGTTCATGACTTTGTTTTCCTGAATTCACCTTGTTCCGGATAGCGGAGTTTCGCATCCAGGGGATTTTTAGACTTTTCAGTGGTTTGGCTAAATTAGCGTTGTGCACAGTGCACATGCTAATATACTTCACTCCTGTCATACGTGCTGCATTATAATCTTGTTTGCATTTAATTTCAAAGAATGTGATCCTAGTGAAGTTGACAGAAATCTCAAGCCAATCTTGACTTTTATCTTAAAGTATCTTCTTTAAACTAATCTATCATACGAAACGACTCAATTTCGTTCGTTTGAAGTATATGAAGTACACTACGAAAAGTGCCTAGTCTTAATGACCAGAATTTTAGACTTTGATTAAAGGACAGAAGAATCCCTCAACGGAATGTTTACCATACTGTGTTCAACAAGCGGTAATAAAGCACAAATGTATTAGAGCTTTGTTCCACTACCAGGTAATCTCTGGAATGGGTGAAACATTTGTCCCGTGGTGTGTGATTGCTCATGGATGGTACTCATTTGGTGTCTGGTAGCGAAGTATGGCCGATTAACTAGTCGTCGATGTGTCTGTGTTGTTAAATATCGTAAAATTTTAATGCAGCTGATTACAAACAACAATACGTGTATAAACAACCAATTTTCATCTCACCAAATTTGTTATCTCTCTTTGGTATCTATACAATTCATTAAGATTTACGTGAACATTTTTGATTGAACCATCAAGCCATCTCATTTGAACCATGCATTTTTCATGTATTTGAGCACTGACTGACCGTTGAATTGATGGCACATAACCAACAACTTGAGAATATGCATTCGGTGCTAATATCTATGCATAAAAAAAGACAAAATTGACCACATATCATTATTATCTAAAACTTAGAGTAAGTGTTTTTACTTCGCAATATATTTCATGAAACAATGTCGCCCTTCATGTTTTTAGAAATATTATTTCAAAGACAGAGAGAGAATAGTGAGTTCTATAATTCAATTGACGGATGGTGACTGGCAGTGGGATCTAGGATGAGCATTTCGTCCTATTTGGGACTCATCAATGGGATGTACCTGCATTTCCCAGTGAGTGATGACGTTCCCACCGAGGCTCTGTACCGGTGCCCATAGTTTCAAACGCCATAGTGTTATCCACTCGACCACTTGGGCCACAACAGCCACCTCTTGTGCAACGGGCCTTATTAATTATTGAATTCAATTTAAATTTTCCCGTCGATTGGCAGGTATATCCAGTTGACGAGTCCCAAATGGAACGAAATGCACTTCCTCGATTCCACTGCTAGTCACTATCCACCAACTGAATTCAAGTTACATGACCAAACATTATCGAAGCATCTGCACAAGAAGCTGAGATGGAGAACTTCAGTCCAATCTATGGATGAGAAATTTTACATTTAATTAAATAAATAACTGAGTACTATTGATATAAGAATAAAACTTGTCCACTGTGGTAGAGTATAATTCCATTATGGGTAAATTTTTGTTTTGATAAAGTCTCACAGTGTTATACAGTAATGTTTACTGATGATGTTTCGAGCACCTTGATATGATTATGAGCAATAAATTGTGCTCGAAACGTCATCAGTAAACATTACTGCACAACACTGTGAGACTTTATCAAAACAAAAATTTACCCATAATGGAACTGATTACTATAGCTGAAAAAAAAAACTAGAAGCATATTTAGTTGGTCAGAACCTGCAAATTTCACCCGTTAAGTTCAGAATTTCTAAGTTTTATTCCTTAAATAGTTTTGCTGTTAAATGACGACAAGAAAAGCCTACGTTTTCAGGCTATGATCATGGTAAGGATGTTTTAAGTTAAGGCTGAGGCTGAATTTGTCCATTAGGAGGTGGATTTCTATCGAATCGTAAACAGTTATGCTTTCTGGTGTAGTCGTAAAGCAGTGTGAGACGCTACTTTTTGGCTCTCAGGTTCACACCTACAAACCAGACCTTCGGTAGGTCTAATTTTAAGAACTTATATTTACTTAAAATGTTTAACCCATTCTTAGGAAACCGCATTCACTTTATATTAAGCGTTGCATTAAGTGCAGAAACAACTTACCTGAAATAAGTTAAGTTTTCGAGCTTTCAGTCCATGTTTATGTAACCATTCAATTGAAGAAGTTGGTTGAAAATGCTTCCATTGTCTGCAACACCTGAAATATGATAAGTTACCTGTTCACCGATTCTTGATATTGATTCAACACATACCTATCCAAATGGCTTAATCGAAGCTTCCCATGCAATGACTCGGTATTTATTGGTTGAGGTAGTGAATATATTGGCGAATCACACAAAGCATCAGATGCCATATTTATTTCATGTACAGCTTTCTGTGCGACAGTCGATGAACTCTCCATTTGTAACCTGAGATTACAAACAACTTCAAGAACTTTCTAAAAATAATAATAATAATAAAATAGAGAAGTTACTTGATTGTATGTTTCTGTTTATTAGGCAGAAATAATACCACTTAACTGACCTTTTTATTAACATTTATCAATTTCTAACCAATAACCGTGTAGGTGAATTTCAACTTGTTTAGGAAAGAGATGCATGCTGAAATTAATATACGACACATTGGGAGCAGAGCAAATAAAATTCACTATATGTTCTACATACAGCTGAATGTCTACCGACGAAAAGTCGGAGTTTAAATTCATTCAGTAATCAGTTTTCGAAAAGTACCAGCATCGGATTAATAATGCATTTTTTAAACATTTGAGTTAGACATGACATAAACAACGGTCAAGGAGGCAAGCATAAACGCATCATAATACATACCAATGATTGATAGATGCGAGTGGTTAGGAACCAGTAAAGTCAAACAACAGCACCTGCTGGCTAGATTGCAGTGATCTATTTTTTTTTTTTTTTTGATTTACAGCTTGATTCCACACTGTATTTTCGGTACAAGTATGGAATTTTCAGCATGGATATCGGTAGCCCAAATTTCGCAGGCCGACCATAGATATCAGGTGTGCGTCGGTGCGGGCTCGAACCCCGGACCATGTGCATGGTCGGCGAGAGTCCTAACCACTGTGCCACCGACGCATCTAAACACCAGAATATCATTTAGCTTGTTTGGGGTCGAATTTATCAGCCGTCTTCTACTCAGTTCAACTTAGTTCAAACGGTCGAACCACCAAAAACAACTCAAACTCTGACTAGCTACTCGGATGAACTGTTAATACATAGATGCAAACTCGTTATTGCCAAATAATGCAGTTAGAATTGGAGAATTACCATAGATTGCTTTAGAAATCAAAAGCGTTCAGTTGAAATAATGATAATATATAACAATTAGAAAGGAAAGTGTTTTCTGTCACCAAATAACCGTCTGGAGTCACTTGGAGTGTGAAACAGAAAATACGGAAGTCTCCAGTTTAAAATGTAAATCAGCTAAGAAGTCACTGGTTGTTAGCTTATGTGGTGACAATGTCAGAAAAGCCAACAGATAATAAAAGAATAGACTGAAACGTTTAAGGAATAACTAATTTCATCAGAGTAATACTGTCTAGTCATAACTCGATCGATACTACATTAGAGAAATTAGGATAAACTGTCTAATTTTAAGTATGCATGTATATCTACCACATGCAGCCAGCCATATTGGTCACAAAATGTAGCTTGTTCACCACTGGATTTCCGAGTGTCATTCTACATGGTTAGGCAAAAGATACACAGAGTGGATTAACATAGCCATTAGCGTTGTTTGTTGCAAACCTACCAATAGCAATTTCGTCTGACCAATATACATGTACATATGTACGTGTATTTCAGCCAATGACATGAACGCGTAACTAAAGATATAAATATTTCGTCGCTTAATCTTGAAGGGGGGTGGGAATCTTCTCTATATCAGAAGGTAAGAAGCGATAATGTACATTTATGTAGATTTACAACAATTTACATCCTTTTGATTATCTTTCAGTTTTTCTCACCACTTTCTTTGAAGCTAAAAGTTCCAGAGAAATGGCCATAGACCTATATATATATATATATATATATATATATATATATATGGGGTAACAGGTTGTTGACTGCCTGTCAAAGTCCTTCTTTGCTTATTCCTTCTTGCCTGTTATCTGACCTCCAGTAGTATCGAGATAGTAAAGTCAGGTAATGATGAAAGTCTGCAACCCACTGCAAATGCCTTTCATGACATGTACACCAACTCTCTGACATAACCTTTGAGATCAAATTACCGGTGTTATTATATGCGAATACAAGTCCCTAGTTTAGTAATAAAGTATGCATTGTAGACCATCAATTTAATAAATAACTGAAATAATAAATGCTTAAATTAAAAATATATTTATCTTATGATTACTTGTGCATCATATATTTCTTTTAAAAGACGAGCGATTTCATCACTTGTATACACAGCTGATTCATTCTCAGATAAGTGACAATGATAAATGAAGTCATTTTTTATCGTGGCCACTTGAGCTAATAATTGATTCACATCAGGATTATGACAGTCATAGGCGACTAGGTGCAGTCGAGGCAGACTGAGACCAGCCAACATTTGCTCTATATATTGAAGAATGAATGGAGCAGGTTGATCGGGACAACTGCCGCATACTATAATGATCACATCCAGTTGCTTTCTGCCGTACATGATCATCTAAACAACTCAAAAGAAAGTCAGTTATGCATACTAAAAATAATGTTGTCTACATACTTTCCATCCTTAAATCATAATGAAAAAAAAAATAGTTAAGTTACATGCCAAGTTCCAGACAGCCATTTTGTTTTGATTCACAACTCTACCTTAGTACACGCCGATTACTCCGTTGGGCATCGATCCCAAGACTTTCATGTTACGAGGCCTGTACGTAACCAAATTAATTTTTTTGAGACAGAGTCGGTGGTTCGGTGGTATAATACCCACCAGATAAGTGGGAGGTTTGGGATCGATTCCCGGTCGACACGCGCCTAAACCTTGCCTAGCTTACTAGCGCAGTGTGTGTTTCAAATTTAAAGATATTCTGATCAACATTTCAAGCACTTTATTGAAACACAAGGTTAAGTATGGAACAGTCCAACTTCTTGAAATATAATCCTACTTATGTTCATGACTTACTGAACAGCATTCCAGCCTTATCTGTTAGTAATATGCGTCAGCTGTGGTATCTTACTGCTTCAAAACACGAATTTCATTTATTCTTGAGAATAACTTTTATTTGAACCATAAAGTGTACAGTTCTTTGCCACTACTTTCATTCAACTGTTTCTGAAGAAGCACAATAGAATATAAGGTGATTATTATTCGCCCAGTACATAGTTTCAGTGTCCGTAGATTTAGCGTATCACTCCTAGTAAAACAAAAATTGACCTTCTATACAATTCTTCCAGTTAAGTTTGAAAAATTCACAAATAGTGTGAACTGGCTGTCAGATGGGGAACAGTTACAGAGACTTCATTGTATTGTAGGCTCTCAGGTACAAAAACACTTTGCCGACATTACAGTAATTTCACACTAAAAATTACTACGCGCTTTTGTTCGGTTAACTCGAAATTACTTCGTTTCTATCTGATTTGAACCTGTCTTAAAACAGGCTTCGAAACATAATGTAATACTACACATTGGTAACAACAATAAGCTGATGTAAGCAATTTCAATTGCTTATATCAACGAGTAGCACTAATGTAGGAGAAATTTTTTGACTCCCTGGATAAATTTCGATAAAGAAAGGAATAAGAAATTTGCAGTATAAAATTATATCACATTCTATTCATGGGCTACCTCGAACAGACACAGCTGAGCTCTGCCATCAATGGAACAACCTACTATCGCCGATATGCTGATGACACATTTGTTGTTTGCAACGACATGAATCACAAATCGGCATGATATGATCGCCTCAATGAGACCCATCCAAACATCAAATTCACCATGGAATATGAACACAACGACGAAATCAATTTCTTGGACCTAAATGTAAAAAGAAGAAACTATGGAACGGTTGAAAAGTTCATCTACAGAAAAGAAACATGGACTGGACACAATCTTCACTATAACAGCTTTTGTCCCATAAGCTGTAAACGTGGATTAGTGAGGACTTTGTACGGCAGAGCCGGGAAGCTATGTTCACAGAACAAGGTGGAAAAAGAATTAGGTTTCGTTGAGTAGCGTATGAGAGAAAGTGGATACCCTAAGGGGTGCATACAAAAGTAGAGCAGAGAAAAAGATAAGAAAGGGAAACACCCAACTGTAGAAAAGAAAAAAGTGTTTATTTGTCTCCCATTGAAAGGAGATGCAGTGTCACAGAAGATTGACAAAAGACTGAAAATTGCAACAAAAAAAGCTTCCCTACAGCTAAACTCGTAACATTATACAGCACCATTTCTTCTATAATCCACTCGAAACTGGATAAATACCCTGCTGATGTCACCTCAAACTGCGTTTATGAATTTACGTGCACTTGCTCATTGGAAGGAGCGAAAGAAGGGCTTCTATCCTGTTTCTTGAACTTAATGCTAGAAACTTGTGCCTGAAAGGAAGCAAATAATCTCAGAGTGCAATTACCAGACATATTGTTGATACTGGTCATCTCATAGAGATTTCTAAGTCTTTCAAAATATTGAATAGACGAAGGACAGCAAATTTTCTAAGGTTTGCCGAAGCGATCCCAATCAAACGATTTAAACCATACTTTTGCATACAGATAGACAGTGTGATTAATCTCTCACTCCTTTGGTAACTGAATTTTGATTTTGATTACATTAATTAGTTATCTAATTCAGTGATCTAAAATCACTGAGTAAATCTCAATCTTATAAACTGTAACTGCTTTTGTTTTTTGAGTTGCTATGTGAACCTACAAGCTAACACTGTTTGTTGATTTTTTCTGTTTTCTGTCTTACCCCTCCCCTATGTTCTACTGTGAAAGCGTATAAATTGATGATGAAAAATTGAACTAAAAATTGTAATGCTTACATTTTGGATAAGCCAGTTTTATAGTATTTCTTCTCTACTACCACTTAAACATTAAAGTATTTTATTATCATCAATTCCTTTCTTTATCGAAATATTTTGTCACTGTGGTAGAATATAATTCCATATGATAGATAAGTTTACTTGACATAGGGATAAGGCATCACTATCAGGATGATATTTCCGGCACAATTTATTACTCATATTCATATCAGTATGTTCACACAACTCCCTTACTTGTTTCATATAGCTTAACTCTATCATGTTTGTTAATGCAGTTTTCAATATATCATGTGTAGGTGTTCCGTGTATTTGGTGTTGGTTCTATTAACAAATATTGGACAACTAGCCTCTCACTGTATCTAACTATTTTACTTTTTAATACCTTTACTCCATGAAATGATTTGGTGGATGCTGGCCATCAGTAGAATCTAGGATGTGAATTTCATCCCATCTAGGGCTCATCATCTGGATGTACCTACGTTTCCTAGTAAGTGATAGTGTCCCCACTGGGGCTTGAATCCAGTGGCCGTTGTTTCGAAAGTCAAAGCTTTATCTACTAGACCACTTGAGATATGACAGGCACCTCCTGTGAAACGGGTGTCAGTTAGTACTTATCTAATTCACTTTTGATTTTCCCAGTGATTGATTGTAGCGAAATGTTCGAACTCTGTTGACATATCGGCTTCTAGTGCGGATGCTTCAGCGATGTCTGAAGATTAACTTGAAGTAATTTGGTGAATGGTGACTACCAGGGCTATTTTCGGGACCAATTAACCTAGTAGGGTGAATCATTGTATGCCCTTCTAAACTTCTATGTTCTGCAGACCTAAGTGATTGACGTACTAGTCTAAATTATGTAATTCATCTCATAGTCACTCCATGGTATTTGGTGAATTATATTATCTCACTCAGTCAGATCTCTTGGGTCCTTAAGCAGAAAAGGTTTGTCTGTGAGTGAACTGCTTTATACAAGTGCCAGCCTAATTGAGAATCCTACGTAGGATATTTGATGTACTTTCTTGCATATGGTAGCAATATCGAAGCTTTGAATTCTTAGTTATTTTCATTATTTACATTACTATTCCTACTTTTCTTATTGGTGTTGATAAAATTTTGAATGAATTCAAGTGGATAGTCACTCAGGAACAATATTGCTCATTATTTCTTTGCTTCAATAATATTGAATAGTTGGAGGCAATCGACAAGAAGTCTTGAACCTAGGTTTCGTGCTAGTTGGCACTCACAAGTAAACAAGGCGTATCTGCAACCTTGAAGGAATCCATGCGATGGCGAGCCACCTAGAATGGTGGCCACATTGCAAACCTGACTGATAGAATTCAGTCTGCACCGAAGAAAGGATATATCGCAAATTTCTTTGTTTCCTTTATTTAAATTTGTTGCTTCATTAAGGAAACTCTTGTTTTGATTGCATAAACATTTTGTGGTGAGAGCAGGCTGCTAGCCGATAGGTTGGCACTAATCTACGTTAAGGTCTAGGTCACTAATATGGGCCGTGATTTTTTTTTTACAAGGCTGAGTCAACAACCAATCACAGCAAAGTTAACGTGGCAAAATATGATTCGCAGAGAGAACTCTGTTTGTCAAGGAATCCCGAAACAACCAATCAGAAGCCTGCGTTTGTCTACCTAAACAACCAATCAGATGACTGCGCTTGTCTATAATAATGTAGTTGAAATATGTATAAATACGTGTTGATTTTCATAATAAAACGATCTGTTGCCTGGCCCTTGTCTTCTGTTGTTACATTTGGTGTCGCTGCCTACCGACAAATGAAAAGCCTATACCCTGCAGTTTTTGATGGAGACATATGGATCTTCGGGCAGGACTTCAAGGCTTCTGCGCAGTTGAGTGGCGTTCAAGATCTGCCAGCGATGGAGCTGCTACTTGAGACGCTGCTGGGAGGTCGGGTGAAAGCAGCATATGAAGGTGTCGGCCGAAGTATGGACGAATGTTCGACAGGGTCAGGCAAACAGTTTCCAAAGTGGGAAGGACCATATATGGTCACTTCGAGATGGGGTTACGCAGACACAGTCGCAATGGCGAACAATGAGAGGCGCGTGAACGTCAGCGAGCTCCAGAAATGGATACAGCGAGACAAGCCAACGATGACGCCTGCACCAAGTAGATCAAGCCGACTTCAGTCGCACGTATTTGACGGGGGGACGAGTGTGGTGAGAGCAGGCTGCTAGCCGATAGGTTGGCACTAATCTACGTTAAGGTCTAGGTCACTAATATGGGCCGTGATTTTTTTTTTACAAGGCTGAGTCAACAACCAATCACAGCAAAGTTAACGTGGCAAAATATGATTCGCAGAGAGAACTCTGTTTGTCAAGGAATCCCGAAACAACCAATCAGAAGCCTGCGTTTGTCTACCTAAACAACCAATCAGATGACTGCGCTTGTCTATAATAATGTAGTTGAAATATGTATAAATACGTGTTGATTTTCATAATAAAACGATCTGTTGCCTGGCCCTTGTCTTCTGTTGTTACAATTTGACTAAACTCATCTTTATCGACGATTCAAAGACTAAGTATCTATCTTATGAATGCCAGTATATAGATTTCTGTCTAGTTTTCGTTTAATTTTACTATCTAGCATAGCTAATTCCACTTATTCATCTTCTAACGCGAAGTTGAGCGGGATCAACCACTAGTATATATATATATATATATATATATATATATATCAATTTCATGTTTAGGAGGGATAATAGTGTTTGAGGAGAAATCTTGCTAAATCAGAAATATATAAAGATATGTCAAAAAGTGATTGGTAAACTTAACAACGTGAAACTTTATAATACAGTACATAAGTTTACGGCAATCAAACCTCTACCTCAACTTTATAGACTTTGAGAAGACCTTCGACAGTGCAGCGTTGACCGCGAAGTCATTTGGAAACTACTCGAGTACTATGGCGTACCCCAAGTATTCATCAACCCTGTTCAACAGCTGTACGACAACGGAACATGTCAAGTGATCCACAACGGGAAAACCACTCGGTGAGGCGTTTAGAGTAAACACAGGAGTCAGACAAGGCCGATTATTATCACCGATGATATTCCTAATTGTGGCTGACTGACTGGATTATGCGTCAGACAGTGGGAAACGAGAAGACAGGGATATCCTGGACCGACGTGAAGAACCTAGAAGACCTGGATTTCGCGCGTGGATGATTTATGCTTGATGTCACAAAAAGTCGAAGACTTACAACCGAAAACCGACAAACTGGTCGAAGAATCAGGCAGTGAAGACAGGACTCCAGGTAAACATAGACTTGATGGAGGTTATGAAAATAACCAGCCAACCAGCGACAACAACAACAACAGCAACATCCAGCGCCAATCACCATCAACGGGAGGGATTTGAAAGAGGTTAGTGACTTCATTCACTTATCATCTAGGGAGCATTGTCTCAACTACAGGAAGTCGGAACGGACGAGGATGTCAAATCGAGCGAGAATCGGGAAGGCGAGAAATACATTCATCAACCTGAAACCAATCTGGAAATCTTCGTCACCCAGCCACTGTCAACAACAAAATTCGGAAGGATTTTCAATACAAACAACGTCAAGTCAGTCAGTTCTTCTATACGGATCAGAAACTCGGCGGGCGGGTCACAAAGAATATTTCCAACAGCCTGTTGCAGACCTTTATCAACAAATGTCTTCGCTGGCTCTATACTGAAGATCAGATGGCCGGGCCGGAAAGAATCACCAACAAGAAACTATGGGCACTAACAAACAAAACAAGAGCCAATCGCCAGCCAACAGATATCCAGGAGAAAGTGGAGATGGATTGGACACTCACCGAGGAGGCCGGTTGGTGACATCGCGCGCGCGTCAGGCCATTGCTCGAGTGGAACCAGGCCGAAAGGGAAGAGGCGAGTGGGACGTCAGTCCGAGGGTGACATGGAGTAGATCGTATGAAGAGGAGTTGAAAGAGTATGGACTGACATGGATGCAGGTGAAAAGTACAGCAGAAGGAAGACAGAAGTGGCAAGTGGAGACGTGCAGTTGAAGCCCTATGTTCCACTAGGAACCCAAGGGAACAATAATAATACATAAGCTTAGAATGCACACATTTGGAAGAGCGCGGAAAAAACACAGCGAACGAATTCAGTGAAGGTTTAGTGAGAGTGGATGCATAGAAAAGATAATGATCGAATGGTGAGAAGTTTTAGAATCTGTAACATTAAAAGGAACGAAAAGATCTGCGTGATTGTCAATAATTTGAGTGCTGTCACAGACAGATTCCAACCACCGGTGTCTTCAGGCAGAAAATCTAGTGTTATGGATGATCACATGAATAATATTCGCATAACTAAGCACCACAAGTGTATGGCTAACCAGTAAACTTCTTCCAGCAAGGCTTCACGATAACATGAAACCTACTGAAAATGAATTAGTATTAAAATGCTCCATATAATAACCTTCCAGCTACTATATTATATCCACGTATGTGTATTGCTCGAATTCCTCATTTTCAAACTGCTTTACTGATGTGAGATACGAATTTCGAACAGAGAGAATACGAAAAGAATAGAGGTTGCTTACCAAAGGTTAATGACGGCTACATAGTACGAAATGATGACGTCAAGCTAAGGTGTTAGATAAGGAGGTAAAATCAGCTGGTAAGGCCGTAAAGTGCCGTTATTTGAATTGAGCAGAACATGTGCTACGCATAGTGACGTACCATCTTTCTTGATAAGCAATGTTAGCTGAAGTACGATAGAGTTGGATTATACCTTCAAATAGTTATACCGCAGGGCTGAAGCTGTCAACCGTTAGTTTGAGGCCTATATGGAAGTGTAGAATGTCTCCTTAGGATCCAGAGGTTGAAAAATATTTATGATGTCGCTCAAAATTACTGACAGTCGTGCACACGTGTTCAATTTCTGAAATCGTACAGATTCTGAACACTTCCACTGGTCATCTAATTATTTTCTTTCCCATACATCTCCCCCTTGTCAAGCTTTCATTACCTTCACTTGTTCTGCTTTTTTCTGCGCTCTTCTAAAGTGTGATAACTTCAACTGATACAATTCGCGCAAAGTTCTACTATATTTGATTAGTTGTATTTCCAAGTAAACCGAAAGTTACTACAAATTTATGTCTGAATAAGAATCACAGTTTCCTAGGTTACTTTTCAGTTAATTGTAATGAATTTTGGTGGTGAGAAAATGACTACAGGTCGAAAATATAGATGAGTAATTTAACATCAATCACTTTCTTTGAAATTTTAACTCACCTTGGAGATTTTACATAGCTGACAATTTACTTAAATTTATAGTGATATCAAGTGACAATTAAGCATACAGATATTGGCTACATTGTTTATTTTAGGTTAATAGTTTAGTTATTTTTGTCCGAAGATACGCTTGTCATTTTACTTATTTTCATATCGACATATTTTACAAACAGGATGGCAAACAGACCGTCTGATCAAGAAAAATCAACATTAATTAATAAAGTAAGCCTCACATGTTTTATACCAGTCAACAAATTGGATCCACCGGATGGAATCAACTGTTCTTTGATAAAGTATTTCAACTCGTTTATTACACGTGTATTCACATTCATTGGATAAGGCCATAAGGCATTGATTTGTGTTCCATAGCTTGCTACATACAGCGTTTTTATTTTATTTGAATTCAACTGTTCATTTACTAATTCAATTAAGTGTTTTTTTAATTGTTTATCTCTATTAAATCCTAAATTGGCGTCTGAACTGTCTAACAAAAGACCAACATTTTCACCACGAATTAAACCGAATATTTTCCTTGTATCCTAAAC
The DNA here is from genome assembly GCA_944472135.2 of Trichobilharzia regenti. Lineage (NCBI taxonomy): Eukaryota > Metazoa > Platyhelminthes > Trematoda > Strigeidida > Schistosomatidae > Trichobilharzia > Trichobilharzia regenti. Next base: position 33,281,999 of record OX235270.1, on the reverse strand, counting down.
ATTTTTTTGTAGAAAAATAAATATGAATATATGTATATATGTAGACATAAATTAAGAGTGAATTTAATTTTACCACACTTACTTGATAGAAGACGTAGATAAATAATAATAATGGATGTGATTGTCAGCATTCGAAATATGATTCAATAGTCCTTTTTTTTCACTTCATGAGTTCCGAGTGCAAAGTAAGGCTACACATTTTGAAGTTTCAGTATCGATTGTGTTTTTCATGAGGTGGGAAGGCTAATCTCACTCCCAAGCCTCCCTCTTTTACGGACTTAATGAGATAGGTGAGGTTTAGGAGTGCACTGACCAGGATTCAAACCTGGACCATCTGGGTGGCTGACGTTTATCCTGTTATTAGTCCACCAACGCGGTACACCAGTGCAACTGGAGAATCTTATTAGAATTTAACAATGAATGACGGGAAAATTAATAAGCGATTTAGTGTGAGCGTGCTGGTTTGTTTTACTGAAACGTCTATAACATACATCCTTTATATTTCATAATCCCGTAATTTTGTGGTGTTTGTATGCCTGCTTAAAAAGCCATTTTCTATGATAATTTGGAAAGGCCTCCCTTACTTATCACCCATAAACTCTAAACATACAACACAAAAAATGAAGGACACTGATTATCGTGGTACGGAGTGACTATCAATCTACCCAATAATAATATCCCATTGTTTCAAATATGTTGACATTGCTTAGGTGGACAATATATTCCATGGTTGTGCAGCACTAGTGCAATGTCTTCTTGTCTTTTTGTGTACACAAGTTTAAGTTAAAGCCCTGAAAACTCAATATGGAACTGTGTACTACTATGGTGTCAAAGTTCCACACATATACTAAGAACTTATGTAGCTTATTCGTTGTGAGAAGTGAAGCTTTAAAGCAGGCACCCTAGAATTGCATCAGTTGTCTTCCATCTGGTAAAAATTATTTATATGTTTACATGCAATGCAGTCCACAGAGCGCACACTACTAATCTTTAATCTTGTGTTACCTACCTTGCAGAATTACTGTCATAAGATAGGTGATATTACTCGATTCACTGTCAGATAGCGACATAAGAACAGGCTACTCCTGTAAACGAACAAGTGGATTTTGTGAGAGTCAATCGTAATATCCTTTCCACTTTCCCTTGTTTACTCAACAACCACCTGCACTTGCATGCAGTTTCCAAAGTATCACGTCTATTGTGTGACGGCCAGTTATACTTTCATGTCGGCTTAATTTCGATAAGAGGAGAGGAATGCAAACCCATGACCCAATGGTTGGAAGTCACAACTCTAGACCAATAAAGCACACCTCCACGTCCGTTTTACTGAACTCTCTCCTCCCATATAAAAATCACTAGTGGCTGTTTTAACATGTCAGTGTATTCTAGTGAGTTCAGATATCTCCCAAGTTTACAAATGAAATTACTCTAATACAATATTTGCATTACCACTTACGTTTATTATATTTCGAAACATTATAAACTTATGAAAACAACAGGTGAACAATGGAAAATCCCACACTTCATGAGTTTATATGAGCCGCCTGGGAAGTTAAGCATGTGTGACTTATCTTTTACTAATTAGGTACAAGTGAATATAAAAAAGTACCCTAATTTAAAAATATACCATCCTAATATGGGAAAAATTGTAAAATTTATGAAATATCCACACGGCTATATCAGATTTAGTTTTAAAATCTTTGGATAAACACTGGACTCACTCCAAAAATTGAACCTTTTATTGGATTAGTGAGTTGTGACCAGAAAAGCAGAATTTACCGATTGAGATGAAATCACTTTAAACACCATTAAAACTCAACTTTTAAACCAGAAGCTTCGAATTCTGCTAAGTTTGTTTTAAAGATGCTATAATCAGGGCCCACTTATGATAAATATTTACAACCGAGATATGCACTCAAAATGGTGGGATACTTTTCAGGCTACAGTGCCGAATCTGTAGTTCTGTGAAAATTTAGAAATTATAGAAAAATAATAATTCCACAGTTATGTTGAATCAACTGATATAACGGATAGTGATGTACCATTATTTACTGAAGATTGTCCTCCTAAATTTATCGCTCACTATAGTATAATAGCAATCATCAGAAATAAATTGTGCTTAAAGAACCACCATTATACAATACTAAGCACAAACTGGTTGCTAGATGATAACCACTGTAGCTGTGAAGTTCTCTTTGTGTTGATAGAAATCTTTCGACCAAGCAGACAGTCGAGTACACTAAGTAAACGGCTCGACACTAAAAACTGTAGAGTACCTTTCTTTGAGCGTCATGTATTAGAAATTCCTGCTGACTTAGAGAACTCAGTGTCAAAACAAGCAATGCTGTTCCTCGATAATAAATTATAATCAATTAGTCCATTTCTTTTGTCAGTCTTTTAGTTTCAAAAACTGATCGTCTAAAACGTTCGTCTGAAATCCTACTCTATACCGCTACAGTAGATGAATTACCAGTGCATACAGTTATTACATGAAAACCATTATCACTCAGTATTCGTTGTCACTAAACAAAACGTTTGCCCTTTACTAAATGATTTCGCCATTTCAAGAAACTCCGAAACTCAAATGCAGAAAGAATTAACATAACTATTTTTAATAAAGAAAACTCACTTGCATTAACCACCTAACTCGATTGGTGTAAGAATAAATGGATTCGTGGAGACCACATTCAAATTCATTAACTTCCTTTAAGTCATATTCAAGATGTGATGGGGGATCTTGTTTAAACTCAGCAACAATTTGATCCATTGTTGCAGTCGGATTTTCTTTTTGTTTAAATCAAACAGTTAGGAGATTAGTGAATATTTAATTGAATTTACCATTAAATTTTCTCATCCTACTCTCCGAAATTCTACCCATTGCAACAAAATCATTGATTGTCAGGTGTTTAGCTTTCAGACCATAATTCTCCAACCATTCAACTGTAGACTGTTTAACTGTCTCTTCAGCACGAATACGTTTACTTCGGACGTTATTGAGAGCATGTTGATGATGCAGTTTTGTTTGCATGAATTCATCAGACAATGAAGTAAATGCACATGACTTATGGTTTGGTTTTGAAACATCTGAATTCCATTTAGGTTTTCTTGCCACAGAGACAGTGTTCGGTATGGTATCTTTGCTAAGATTTGCCCGGTCGTGGAGGAATAAGTTGAGTGCTTCGATCTGTAAAAGTAGCCATTTGATGCATTGGTTCAATGATTTAAATAAAAAGTACATCGTGCCTGTGAGAAATAACTTATCTACGTCTAACAGAGGATGTGAGAAAATAAATGTCTAATGCTGGCTTTATAATGTTGCAGAAATGACTATTTACTCAAAAAAGTGACATTTTTTATATCTATTTATTCAAAACACTTCCTAAATTGTCGCTAGAAGCATTGCAAGGAGACCAACAGAACTAAGCTGTTAAACAGCGTACAGATATTTAATATGAAGTGCGTGGGAATCATTTATTTGGATGATGAAAAACACCGAGTTATATCACTTGTGACTTGATAGGAATTTTTTTGCTTTTTTCGTAGTTTGAATGTGAGTAGACTTATTGAGCTCTACTGATGAAATAAATAGCCTTTACATACTTGAAGGTACTGAGCTATACAAATAATCATTTTCCAAAACCCCACGAAAAGAACGGAATTGTCAGTCAGATTTTGAAACAGCTGTCTAAGAACATAATTTTGACAAAGTTACAATGTGTAGTTTAGGTTAGTTAACCCTCACCATAATTAAGTCAGTGAGGTCATGATGTTGCCTCACCAGACTGTAATACATTTATTTATTTAACAGATCGGCTTACTTAGGGTAAACTAAAATCAATCATATCTGACAATAGAGGTGATGAGGATATGATGGTCATCAATAGTCAATTGAATGTACATTTGAAAATAACAGAATTTCGCTTTCTTAATAACTGTCTGGACATATGATGTGACAATATCCCTAATTCACCCACCTACGAAACACGAACTTCTAATTAAAATTGCCCTGACCATCAAATTCAAATGACAATAATAATTATCAGGATAACAGACTGTTTGAAGAAATCCAAACAACCCTCCGCATAATGCAATAAACAGGCAAATACAGCTTTAAGAGGAACATCTTGAGTAAAGTTAGAGCGAAAATGGTGAAGAAGAGCTACTACTATTCCCAAAGGATCTGCTTCATAAACTTTTATTTCACGGGAAATAAAGTTAATGGCAACATAAGAAGAGTAAAGACATATTAAAACTTTGCCTGTGTCCCGAATGGATGCATATAACTTATGAATTTACGATATTAATAAATTACTTTCGTTTCTTCGACGCTCTCTTCAAACTTGCTCTGAAATCTCTCTCTTTGATACTAACCTACTTTCCTAACTTTCCACTAGAAGACGCTAGAAAACACATACATTAGGGAATTGAAATCACGAAAATGTTCGCGATCATGCTATGAAAGCTTCTCATTGCCTATGAAACAGATGGTTAGCAGTTCTTTGCATGTTACCGGTGATATAATGGTGAACTACTAGCTAATAACTGATTCTTCTCTGGCATAACAGTGGATATTTCTGCGCAGTCTTCAAGAATTATTCACTATGGAAAAGTTATTCTTCGAAATCCTTTTAAAATTTTGATACACGTTTCGTAGGGACGGGTTATAAAAACACTAAAACTTTCCGTAAGTAGCAGATGACGTTACATTATTCTCATACACATGTTTACATCAACACACACCAAGTTACACGTTACTTTGTGTAGTATGGATGGTAACAGATGAGAGACGAGAGTCTATACGGAAGAGGAAACAGGAGGTAAGCGTTTATCTTTAAACATACCTAGCTAAGTGTATTCAACAATCAAAAAGGTAGATTTATGAAAAAAGATAGCTGGCATTAAAACATTACAGAAAACATTTCACAGCAATCGAAAAATTCTCTCAGATTTTGGTGAACAAAAAACTAACCTGAATTTCTGACATTGGCTATGTAGTCTAACAGACGGACCAACTTAATAAGTATAAAATCAATCTGCAAGAGTGGAAATCTTCGGGTTTTCAGTGTTGATTAAGTATCTAAAAATACAAATTCATAATTATTACCATAATTCATCAAATATCAACAATTCTAACAGTTCCGATTACACTTGAATGATTTATTCTTTCGTATATACACGAAATTACATAATTTGAAACTGGACGACTTAAAGTTTAGAACGACCATAAGACGCATCCAGACACATGCAGTACAAAGGTTAACATCCTATTTAACACTGACATTTAAAATTTTTTAACTGTACGTACAGATTTTTCAAAAGAAATCTACCTCAATGGGAACAAGATCTGATTACACCAAATAACAGCCAGAAGGATGGATCCATCTACTTCCTGAATTTTCATTATGTAGTTTGGTGGGATTAAGATTAGCTACTAAACATGATGGCTAATATTTTAACCACAAACACGTTGAGTGCATGGATATCTATTTTTCAACTGACTTATGCTTAATATCATAAACACCGTTTGTCTTCCATACGTGACTCCATTATATAAATATAGTTGATCATCAAACAGAAGAATATTCTATTGCATCTTCAAAAATTTGAAAAATTATAAAGATAGTCTGAAAACTATTTTCAACCGAAGATTAATAACAACTAAAGTCTGACACTATATATATACAATAAATATATACGGCATATATACCGTGTATAATAGACAATATACAGGGTAAATTGCGTCGACTGAACTAAATTAATAAGTGCTTCATATGATGAGCTTATGAAGTGACGAACTTTCAAGCAGACGATATGTCAGTTTTATTGTCAAATTTAGATTATCACATGTATTAATGCATGCATTAACCGACTGGGCACTGACAGTATGAGGCACGTTGTCAGTGGATTAAGGTATCTGTGAATAAATGTGACTAAACTTTAGTTCACGAAAAGTGTACGTATTATAGCTGCCTGTTAACATGTCTCATATCGATTGCCGAAATATCTTTTCTGCAGGAGTTTCAAGAAGCCCATGATTTTGCAATTTACATGCAACTAACCATTGCTTCATTTAAACAAATACCGAACATATCGTCAAATTCAGGTTGCCATTTCTCATGAGAACATAAAATTTGTGGCCCAACACATGCACTTCTATTAGGCGACTTGTATTTTATATTCCTTTTTCTAATCAACATGTCAGCTGAAGGATTAAGCCTTTCCATCAAAGCAGACCCAGTATGCTTCAGACGATATAGTTTGACCTGCATGATGGTAACGAAGACAGAAGACTGATCAAATCACTATTCATTTCTTTCATTTCTCACATAGCAATTAGTTCTACTGTCTGCTACTGAGACTCACTCTGAATGACCGACATATATATCAAGACAGATTTGGCAGGTTTAGATTTGTCCTTGGGCTTGACTCAGCCTTTATTTGCCAATAAATTTGTCAGATATAAGGTTTTCCCCTTGAATTCGGGCTGCACGTTTGATCAAAGGTTTCGTTTTATAAATAATCGGTGGTAGTCTTTTGATTATCTAAAATGCGAATAAAACTTATAGGTTTGAACTCTGAGAAGCATTTCCTAGGTTCGCATCTGTGACCAAGGCTTTCGATCGAGTCCCTCAGGCAAATGGTAACACTTCTGTGAAACAGAAAAAGCCTCAAACAGCCGTCATTTAGTCGCTAGTGTGAGCTGTCAGATCCTTGAGGAACCTTGATTGAAGTTCATCGGGTCGCAGTGAATTCAGTGTACCTAGTTTTCTAGAGAAACGGTGTGGGATTTATCCGTCCGCTTCAAAAAAATATAAGCAGGTATTTGTGAAGAGATCAAATCTGAAAGCGCTTATTATCTTGGCTACAATGTGAAGATCTTGACGAAAATGTTTGTTAGTGTTTCTACTTATTCCTTACCTTTGATAGTGTCAGTGAATAAACTGTGGCCCTATGAGACGTCTTGTCCTAAAGGTTTGTGGATGAAGCTAATCTCAGAATGAGTAAACATGTTTCAGTAATGACAGGGATGTTTCATTGAAAACAATGTTTTTTGTCGTTCGTGACAGTCAGTAGAGGCATATAGCTGGGTAATTATTTTTATGCTTGAGTTTACACTATGCAGCTTACTTACCGGCTTGAAGATATTCGAGGCAGTCCTCTGATGAGTGTGCAAACACAGCAGTATTGATAATGGTTTTCAATGCTTCTACTGCGGAAATGCGCTGGCTTGGAATACTGCAGCAATCATCGACTCGAAGGAGACCATTACATAACCGCTATTTCCTGGTTGTTGGAACGTACTCATCGAAGTTCACATCCCCATCATGAGAAAAAAACATGATGAAGACTGAGAGAGGATAATAAGCTAGCACCAATGTGTCTAAATCAGTGGCTTATATGAGCCAACCTTTAATCTAACTTTCCAAGTATTCTCTAGATCAAGTTAAGCCATTAAATACAGTCCATGTCCTATAACTTCAGTAGCCAACCAAAACTCTCTAACACATCACATGCACTTATTAAATGGAATACACCCACCAAGCACAAAACTTAGTGTGTTAATCTACCGCAACGTTAAAGAGTATTTCATGTCAACCAACAATAATAATAATTTATAATTTCATATAAACATATATGTACATGAAAATTCATGCCATTTAACAGGCACGATCAAGTATGGTATAATGTCAAATCCAAGATTTTCTGCAAGTTAATAATATTTTAACAGTTAAATGTTTGATGTATATATATATATATATATATATATATATATAATTACACTCATTGTCTGAACCAGGCCGTATAATTATTGAATTGTACAGTTGTCCTCCAGGTTGAGCGGGTAAACTGACTTCGTTTCGTTTTCATCCCGTGGTTGTAGGCATACGATAACCAACCAATATTGAGGTAAGTACAACGTTTACAAGGGGTTGGAAGCTGTTTTAGAAAAGTTAAAGTGCTTAGGTGAATCATTAAAGTGTAATAAATTAAGTAAGTGCAATATATCATATATAAATACATTTATATAGGATACAGAACAGGGAAGTAATTAATCCTTAGGCTGACAACGTTCATTTGCAATGTATAATAATACCCATATACTTCGTACTATCATGATGTCCACTTTTGACTTTAATACAATTATTTTCAAGCCAGCTGTTTTTATTTCATGCCTTTTTGTCTATTTGGTGCACAATCGTACCCTACAGAGAATAGGAATGGAACAAGTCGAATCAAATTCATGAAGAGCTATAAAATGTTAGGTTTAATGGAATGTAATGAGGATCAAGTAAAATAAATGAGATAAGACATTGTGAAGTGGTATTTAAAGATCCGACAATGGACAGCAAGTTAGTTTATAAGATGCCCCATAAATCTGTGCAGATCCCGCGTGGTCGCGTCTCAACAATAGGCTGAGCGAATGGTATATATTTAAAGGTAGAAGCATGATCTGTCAAGGCGTTCATTATTATCTTTTTCAAGATAAAGATCTAAGCCCTCATAAAAATCAGAAATATCTCGAGCCTTTAATTTGTATATTGCTGTTCCTGCAGAATGGGGTGATTCACCTTAGTGACCCCCACCATATCTACTGATCAGCTAACGCCACCCTCCCTCCTTTTTTGATGTTAAGCTCTGAGACTATGATTATTATGGTTACCGCAAGTATATTGCTTTGTACCAAACATGTTCGTACCTCATAATCCATCTCCCTAGCTTTCTTAATGAGTGCTTCCAATAGGTCTCCGCATACATCTTTATGAACATTATATATGTATGCATGCGTCCTAATGAACAGATTACTTTACAAGAAGTTAGAACCTTAAAGAATAAAAAGAATAGGTTTTGTGAATAGTGGAGCAGGATTCAGCAGAACACTATAGTTGGTTCAATGTAGGTAGTATGAACTGAAGGTAAGGTCGGTTGGCAGGACTTAGTGTACTAAATTATCATGACAGTCTTATATATAATAAACATCTGACATAGCAATGTAACGTGTCTAAGCATATTATAAAAGATATTAACACAGAACCAACAAAATTTTAGCATTTGGTTAACAATACTGCAGTGTGTGTGTACTGAAGGATGGTAGTTAGTCTACAGGGAGCCGTAAAGTAAATCGATCTATATATGACAAGAGTATAATCGATATTATAATTCGTATTATCGAAGAATACACTAGGCTAAATAATTGAGTGTTATAAGGGAAACAAGCGTGGTAAAGCAAGAGAACATTTGCTGCATAAATATTTTAAGTAATTTAATAACCATCTAATTTAAGAATTGAACATGCATGATTAATAAGTATTATTATATTAGTATATACATATGTAAAGTGTTAAAAGGTGTGGATGCTATTATAATTATTTCCAGTGTTACTTTTACCAACACGACTTAGTGAAAATTATGGAGAATAGAAATCAGAAGAACCCCTGACACCTAGCTCCCCTGAGTGTCGTGTCATATTTAGTACTTCCATTAATCAAAATGACGAGATGAGGTGTTCGTAGGTGCCACCGGCCGTGTCAGCGACTTCGGACTCCTAAAAAATCATTGTTCCTGGATGTACTGGTAGTGTGGTGAGAGCAGGCTGCTAGCCGATTGGTTGGCACTAATCTACGTTAAGGTCTAGGTCACTAATATGGGCCGTGAGAAAATATGAACAAGCCTGAGTCAACAACCAATCACAGCAAAGTTAACGTGGCAGAATATGATTCGCAGAGAGAACTCTATTTGTCAAGGAATCCCGAAACAACCAATCAGAAGCCTGCGTTTGTCTACCTAAACAACCAATCAGATGACTGCGCTTGTCTATAATAATGTAGTTGAAATATGTATAAATACGTGTTGATTTTCATAATAAAACGATCTGTTGCCTGGCCCTTGTCTTCTGTTGTTACATTTGGTGTCGCTGCCTACCGACAAATGAAAAGCCTATACCCTGCAGTTTTTGATGGAGACATATGGATCTTCGGGCAGGACTTCAAGGCTTCTGCGCAGTTGAGTGGCGTTCAAGATCTGCCAGCGATGGAGCTGCTACTTGAGACGCTGCTGGGAGGTCGGGTGAAAGCAGCATATGAAGGTGTCGGCCGAAGTATGGACGAATGTTCGACAGGGTCAGGCAAACAGTTTCCAAAGTGGGAAGGACCATATATGGTCACTTCGAGATGGGGTTACGCAGACACAGTCGCAATGGCGAACAATGAGAGGCGCGTGAACGTCAGCGAGCTCCAGAAATGGATACAGCGAGACAAGCCAACGATGACGCCTGCACCAAGTAGATCAAGCCGACTTCAGTCGCACGTATTTGACGGGGGGACGAGTGTGGTGAGAGCAGGCTGCTAGCCGATTGGTTGGCACTAATCTACGTTAAGGTCTAGGTCACTAATATGGGCCGTGAGAAAATATGAACAAGCCTGAGTCAACAACCAATCACAGCAAAGTTAACGTGGCAGAATATGATTCGCAGAGAGAACTCTATTTGTCAAGGAATCCCGAAACAACCAATCAGAAGCCTGCGTTTGTCTACCTAAACAACCAATCAGATGACTGCGCTTGTCTATAATAATGTTGTTGAAATATGTATAAATACGTGTTGATTTTCATAATAAAACGATCTGTTGCCTGGCCCTTGTCTTCTGTTGTTACAGTAGTAGATGTTGAGGCTGGGCTGTGGTTTGTGAGACACTTCATCGTGAGATCTACGCGCCAACCCGTTATTTAGCACACAGTTAGGTGTAATGTTGTCGGTTCCCCGGCGAAAAAATATTCTGGATATAGTATCTTCTGGTCCAGGACTGCGGGATTTTTGAAGCTTAAGTATCCAGAGGGCGGGGTATGCTGAAGGCCATCACTCATATATAAACATATACTTCGAAAGAGTTTCTTTGTATCTAGCGTTGACACGCTTGTTCTCGACATTTTTGTTGAATACAAAGCATTCTTCTGCCCCATTAGACTAAGTCCTGAAAACCTTTTCATCTTAGAATAGCAAAAAGCAAGACATGGAAACGAACGTATATTTTCAATTGGTCACATCGCTGTTTATACATATTTGTGGGATGGCTAGACTAAGTCAACTTTAAACGAAATCGTTTTCAGTCTTATGGCTTATCAGCCACGCCACAACAGTTCAAGATCTTGTTTTTGGTAGTTTTTGGAATCAGTGAGTGAGAATATTGTAAACTATTGCTTGATTAGATGAGGATATGTGCTTCAACACTTTGATAGCCAAGTAGTCAATGAGGTTTTTCTCTTGATATATGTTATCCTGAAACAGTTTTGAGTGTTTCTCAAAGAGGAGGGTTAGTGAGTCCAAATCCGCAAGCGTTTTATGAATTACATCCAGTAGAGACTCAGCCAGGTATTTAATACTATATTAGAGGCTGGTAAGGTAGTATTAAGTTTGAGCTGTTATCTAAAATAATCGTGTTTCTACGAACAAGCATTCAATAAATCTGCCCCGTAAATTTCAAGGATTATGTATATGGGAATGCCAGCGAAGAAACATCCAAAAATGTCACCAGTTCCGAAAATACCGTGACAACTGTGTGCAGAACTCAAAGTATGACACTCACGATATTGAGTTTGTCTATCCAAACATTTATTAGTATTATTGCTCCTTTGAGCTCCAAGTGGAACATAGGGCTTCAACTGCACGTCTCCACTTGCCACTTCTGTCTTCCTTCTGCTGTACTTTTCACCTGCATCCATGTTAGTCCATACTCTTTCAACTCCTCTTCACACGATCTACTCCATGTCACCCTCGGACTGACGTCCCACTCGCCTCTTCCCTTTCGGCCTGGTTCCACTCGAGCAATGGCCTGACGTGCGCGCGATGTCACCAACCGGCCTCCTCGGTGAGTGTCCAATCCATCTCCACTTTCTCCTGGATATCTGTTGGCTGGCGATTGGCTCTTGTTTTGTTTGTTAGTGCCCATAGTTTCTTGTTGGTGATTCTTTCCGGCCCGGCCATCTGATCGTCAGTATAGAGCCAGCGAAGACATTTGTTGATAAAGGTCTGCAACAGGCTGTTGGAAATATTCTTTGTGACCCGCCCGCCGAGTTTCTGATCCGTATAGAAGAACTGACTGACTTGACGTTGTTTGTATTGAAAATCCTTCCGAATTTTGTTGTTGACAGTGGCTGAGTGACGAAGATTTCCAGATTGGTTTCAGGTTGATGAATGTATTTCTCGCCTTCCCGACTCTCGCTCGATTTGACATCCTCGTTCGTTCCGACTTCCTGTAGTTGAGACAATGCTCCCTAGATGATAAGTGAATGAAGTCACTAACCTCTTTCAAATCCCTCCCGTTGATGGTGATTGGCGCTGGATGTTGCTGTTGTTGTTGTTGTTGTCGTTGGTTGGCTGGTTATTTTCATAACCTCCATCAAGTCTATGTTTACCTGGAGTCCTGTCTTCACTGCCTGATTCTTCGACCAGTTTGTCGGTTTTCGGTTGTAAGTCTTCGACTTTTTGTGACATCAAGCATAAATCATCCACGCGCGAAATCCAGGTCTTCTAGGTTCTTCACGTCGGTCCAGGATATCCCTGTCTTCTCGTTTCCCACTGTCTGACGCATAATCCAGTCAGTCAGCCACAATTAGGAATATCATCGGTGATAATAATCGGCCTTGTCTGACTCCTGTGTTTACTCCAAACGCCTTGCTGAGTCTTCCGTTGTGGATCACTTGGCAGGTGCCGTTGTCGTACAGCTGTTGAACAGGGTTGATGAATATTTGGGGTACGCCATAGTACTCGAGTAGTTTCCAAATGACTTCGCGGTCAACGCTGCACTGTCGAAGGTCTTCTCAAAGTCTATAAAGTTGAGGTAGAGGTTTGATTGGCATTCCATGCTTCGTTCTGTGATGATGATGCGTAGAGTTGCAATTTGGTCAGACCAAGATTTGCCCTTCCTGAATCCAGCTTGTTCTGGTTGGAGTTCTGTCTCCAGTGCGTCCTTTATTCTCTCGAGGGTGATGCAACTCAGGATTTGACTTGGCGTCGACAGGAGCATGATTCCTCGCCAGTTCGTGCAGAGTGGGGCGTAAGTTGCTTTTCTTTGGTAATTTCACTAGGTAATCTTTCCTCCAGTCAGTAGCCAGCCTTCCCTCCTTCCAGACCTTTTGCAGTAATGGAGTCAGCATATTCGCTGTAGTCTCTGGGTCCGATTTCAGTGCTTCAGGGGATATTCCGTCTGGTCCAGCTGCTTTCCCAGCTTTCAGAACCTTGATTGCATTCAAGACTCCAGCTCTCGTTGGAGGATTGGTGTCAACTCGCAGTTGTGTACGTGCTGTTGTTGGTATTTTTGGACGCGTTGCAGGTGGTGGTCAGTCCAAGGATCCTTTCAAATGATCCCCCCATTGTTTAATCTGTTTTTCTTCCTTGGTAATTGGGTTCCCTCGGCTGTCTTTTATAGGTTTCACTTGTGTTGTTCTCTTCCCGGATAGAGATTTGGTTATCTGATGTAGTTTCCTCAGGTCTCTTTTGCCTGCTGCCTTCTCAGGTCAGTGGCCAGGTTGTCGTAGAATTGTCTTTTGTCCTTCCTAGCACTCTCCTTCACTTCTTTGTCCAGTACTTTGTACGTTGAGCTCAGCGTCTCCTTCTCTCGTCCGTCTTTGCATTGAATCATTTTCTCTTTCGCCATTCTTCTCTCCTCTATTAGCTTCCAAGTGTCCGTTGAGAGCCATTCCTTGTCTTGTCTCTTCTTTCTTCCTAGAACCGTTGAACACGTTTCGTTGAGAATCGCCTTTAGAGACTTCCAATCTTCTTCCACTCATGATTCTTCAGTGCTGTCGCGTAGTGTTTCCTGCTTTGCTTCTCAGAGTTCAAACCTATAAGTTTTATTCGCATTTTAGATAATCAAAAGACTACCACCGATTATTTATAAAACGAAACCTTTGATCAAACGTGCAGCCCGAATTCAAGGGGAAAACCTTATATCTGACAAATTTATTGGCAAATAAAGGCTGAGTCAAGCCCAAGGACAAATCTAAACCTGCCAAATCTGTCTTGATATATATGTCGGTCATTCAGAGTGAGTCTCAGTAGCAGACAGTAGAACTAATTGCTATGTGAGAAATGAAAGAAATGAATAGTGATTTGATCAGTCTTCTGTCTTCGTTACCATCATGCAGGTCAAACTATATCGTCTGAAGCATACTGGGTCTGCTTTGATGGAAAGGCTTAATCCTTAAGCTGACATGTTGATTAGAAAAAGGAATATAAAATACAAGTCGCCTAATAGAAGTGCATGTGTTGGGCCACAAATTTTATGTTCTCATGAGAAATGGCAACCTGAATTTGACGATATGTTCGGTATTTGTTTAAATGAAGCAATGGTTAGTTGCATGTAAATTGCAAAATCATGGGCTTCTTGAAACTCCTGCAGAAAAGATATTTCGGCAATCGATATGAGACATGTTAACAGGCAGCTATAATACGTACACTTTTCGTGAACTAAAGTTTAGTCACATTTATTCACAGATACCTTAATCCACTGACAACGTGCCTCATACTGTCAGTGCCCAGTCGGTTAATGCATGCATTAATACATGTGATAATCTAAATTTGACAATAAAACTGACATATCGTCTGCTTGAAAGTTCGTCACTTCATAAGCTCATCATATGAAGCACTTATTAATTTAGTTCAGTCGACGCAATTTACCCTGTATATTGTCTATTATACACGGTATATATGCCGTATATATTTATTGTATATATATAGTGTCAGACTTTAGTTGTTATTAATCTTCGGTTGAAAATAGTTTTCAGACTATCTTTATAATTTTTCAAATTTTTGAAGATGCAATAGAATATTCTTCTGTTTGATGATCAACTATATTTATATAATGGAGTCACGTATGGAAGACAAACGGTGTTTATGATATTAAGCATAAGTCAGTTGAAAAATAGATATCCATGCACTCAACGTGTTTGTGGTTAAAATATTAGCCATCATGTTTAGTAGCTAATCTTAATCCCACCAAACTACATAATGAAAATTCAGGAAGTAGATGGATCCATCCTTCTGGCTGTTATTTGGTGTAATCAGATCTTGTTCCCATTGAGGTAGATTTCTTTTGAAAAATCTGTACGTACAGTTAAAAAATTTTAAATGTCAGTGTTAAATAGGATGTTAACCTTTGTACTGCATGTGTCTGGATGCGTCTTATGGTCGTTCTAAACTTTAAGTCGTCCAGTTTCAAATTATGTAATTTCGTGTATATACGAAAGAATAAATCATTCAAGTGTAATCGGAACTGTTAGAATTGTTGATATTTGATGAATTATGGTAATAATTATGAATTTGTATTTTTAGATACTTAATCAACACTGAAAACCCGAAGATTTCCACTCTTGCAGATTGATTTTATACTTATTAAGTTGGTCCGTCTGTTAGACTACATAGCCAATGTCAGAAATTCAGGTTAGTTTTTTGTTCACCAAAATCTGAGAGAATTTTTCGATTGCTGTGAAATGTTTTCTGTAATGTTTTAATGCCAGCTATCTTTTTTCATAAATCTACCTTTTTGATTGTTGAATACACTTAGCTAGGTATGTTTAAAGATAAACGCTTACCTCCTGTTTCCTCTTCCGTATAGACTCTCGTCTCTCATCTGTTACCATCCATACTACACAAAGTAACGTGTAACTTGGTGTGTGTTGATGTAAACATGTGTATGAGAATAATGTAACGTCATCTGCTACTTACGGAAAGTTTTAGTGTTTTTATAACCCGTCCCTACGAAACGTGTATCAAAATTTTAAAAGGATTTCGAAGAATAACTTTTCCATAGTGAATAATTCTTGAAGACTGCGCAGAAATATCCACTGTTATGCCAGAGAAGAATCAGTTATTAGCTAGTAGTTCACCATTATATCACCGGTAACATGCAAAGAACTGCTAACCATCTGTTTCATAGGCAATGAGAAGCTTTCATAGCATGATCGCGAACATTTTCGTGATTTCAATTCCCTAATGTATGTGTTTTCTAGCGTCTTCTAGTGGAAAGTTAGGAAAGTAGGTTAGTATCAAAGAGAGAGATTTCAGAGCAAGTTTGAAGAGAGCGTCGAAGAAACGAAAGTAATTTATTAATATCGTAAATTCATAAGTTATATGCATCCATTCGGGACACAGGCAAAGTTTTAATATGTCTTTACTCTTCTTATGTTGCCATTAACTGTATTTCCCGTGAAATAAAAGTTTATGAAGCAGATCCTTTGGGAATAGTAGTAGCTCTTCTTCACCATTTTCGCTCTAACTTTACTCAAGATGTTCCTCTTAAAGCTGTATTTGCCTGTTTATTGCATTATGCGGAGGGTTGTTTGGATTTCTTCAAACAGTCTGTTATCCTGATAATTATTATTGTCATTTGAATTTGATGGTCAGGGCAATTTTAATTAGAAGTTCGTGTTTCGTAGGTGGGTGAATTAGGGATATTGTCACATCATATGTCCAGACAGTTATTAAGAAAGCGAAATTCTGTTATTTTCAAATGTACATTCAATTGACTATTGATGACCATCATATCCTCATCACCTCTATTGTCAGATATGATTGATTTTAGTTTACCCTAAGTAAGCCGATCTGTTAAATAAATAAATGTATTACAGTCTGGTGAGGCAACATCATGACCTCACTGACTTAATTATGGTGAGGGTTAACTAACCTAAACTACACATTGTAACTTTGTCAAAATTATGTTCTTAGACAGCTGTTTCAAAATCTGACTGACAATTCCGTTCTTTTCGTGGGGTTTTGGAAAATGATTATTTGTATAGCTCAGTACCTTCAAGTATGTAAAGGCTATTTATTTCATCAGTAGAGCTCAATAAGTCTACTCACATTCAAACTACGAAAAAAGCAAAAAAATTCCTATCAAGTCACAAGTGATATAACTCGGTGTTTTTCATCATCCAAATAAATGATTCCCACGCACTTCATATTAAATATCTGTACGCTGTTTAACAGCTTAGTTCTGTTGGTCTCCTTGCAATGCTTCTAGCGACAATTTAGGAAGTGTTTTGAATAAACAGATATAAAAAATGTCACTTTTTTGAGTAAATAGTCATTTCTGCAACATTATAAAGCCAGCATTAGACATTTATTTTCTCACATCCTCTGTTAGACGTAGATAGGTTATTTCTTACAGGCACGATGTACTTTTTATTTAAATCATTGAACCAATGCATCAAATGGCTACTTTTACAGATCGAAGCACTCAACTTATTCCTCCACGACCGGGCAAATCTTAGCAAAGATACCATACCGAACACTGTCTCTGTGGCAAGAAAACCTAAATGGAATTCAGATGTTTCAAAACCAAACCATAAGTCATGTGCATTTACTTCATTGTCTGATGAATTCATGCAAACAAAACTGCATCATCAACATGCTCTCAATAACGTCCGAAGTAAACGTATTCGTGCTGAAGAGACAGTTAAACAGTCTACAGTTGAATGGTTGGAGAATTATGGTCTGAAAGCTAAACACCTGACAATCAATGATTTTGTTGCAATAGGTAGAATTTCGGAGAGTAGGATGAGAAAATTTAATGGTAAATTCAATTAAATATTCACTAATCTCCTAACTGTTTGATTTAAACAAAAAGAAAATCCGACTGCAACAATGGATCAAATTGTTGCTGAGTTTAAACAAGATCCCCCATCACATCTTGAATATGACTTAAAGGAAGTTAATGAATTTGAATGTGGTCTCCACGAATCCATTTATTCTTACACCAATCGAGTTAGGTGGTTAATGCAAGTGAGTTTTCTTTATTAAAAATAGTTATGTTAATTCTTTCTGCATTTGAGTTTCGGAGTTTCTTGAAATGGCGAAATCATTTAGTAAAGGGCAAACGTTTTGTTTAGTGACAACGAATACTGAGTGATAATGGTTTTCATGTAATAACTGTATGCACTGGTAATTCATCTACTGTAGCGGTATAGAGTAGGATTTCAGACGAACGTTTTAGACGATCAGTTTTTGAAACTAAAAGACTGACAAAAGAAATGGACTAATTGATTATAATTTATTATCGAGGAACAGCATTGCTTGTTTTGACACTGAGTTCTCTAAGTCAGCAGGAATTTCTAATACATGACGCTCAAAGAAAGGTACTCTACAGTTTTTAGTGTCGAGCCGTTTACTTAGTGTACTCGACTGTCTGCTTGGTCGAAAGATTTCTATCAACACAAAGAGAACTTCACAGCTACAGTGGTTATCATCTAGCAACCAGTTTGTGCTTAGTATTGTATAATGGTGGTTCTTTAAGCACAATTTATTTCTGATGATTGCTATTATACTATAGTGAGCGATAAATTTAGGAGGACAATCTTCAGTAAATAATGGTACATCACTATCCGTTATATCAGTTGATTCAACATAACTGTGGAATTATTATTTTTCTATAATTTCTAAATTTTCACAGAACTACAGATTCGGCACTGTAGCCTGAAAAGTATCCCACCATTTTGAGTGCATATCTCGGTTGTAAATATTTATCATAAGTGGGCCCTGATTATAGCATCTTTAAAACAAACTTAGCAGAATTCGAAGCTTCTGGTTTAAAAGTTGAGTTTTAATGGTGTTTAAAGTGATTTCATCTCAATCGGTAAATTCTGCTTTTCTGGTCACAACTCACTAATCCAATAAAAGGTTCAATTTTTGGAGTGAGTCCAGTGTTTATCCAAAGATTTTAAAACTAAATCTGATATAGCCGTGTGGATATTTCATAAATTTTACAATTTTTCCCATATTAGGATGGTATATTTTTAAATTAGGGTACTTTTTTATATTCACTTGTACCTAATTAGTAAAAGATAAGTCACACATGCTTAACTTCCCAGGCGGCTCATATAAACTCATGAAGTGTGGGATTTTCCATTGTTCACCTGTTGTTTTCATAAGTTTATAATGTTTCGAAATATAATAAACGTAAGTGGTAATGCAAATATTGTATTAGAGTAATTTCATTTGTAAACTTGGGAGATATCTGAACTCACTAGAATACACTGACATGTTAAAACAGCCACTAGTGATTTTTATATGGGAGGAGAGAGTTCAGTAAAACGGACGTGGAGGTGTGCTTTATTGGTCTAGAGTTGTGACTTCCAACCATTGGGTCATGGGTTTGCATTCCTCTCCTCTTATCGAAATTAAGCCGACATGAAAGTATAACTGGCCGTCACACAATAGACGTGATACTTTGGAAACTGCATGCAAGTGCAGGTGGTTGTTGAGTAAACAAGGGAAAGTGGAAAGGATATTACGATTGACTCTCACAAAATCCACTTGTTCGTTTACAGGAGTAGCCTGTTCTTATGTCGCTATCTGACAGTGAATCGAGTAATATCACCTATCTTATGACAGTAATTCTGCAAGGTAGGTAACACAAGATTAAAGATTAGTAGTGTGCGCTCTGTGGACTGCATTGCATGTAAACATATAAATAATTTTTACCAGATGGAAGACAACTGATGCAATTCTAGGGTGCCTGCTTTAAAGCTTCACTTCTCACAACGAATAAGCTACATAAGTTCTTAGTATATGTGTGGAACTTTGACACCATAGTAGTACACAGTTCCATATTGAGTTTTCAGGGCTTTAACTTAAACTTGTGTACACAAAAAGACAAGAAGACATTGCACTAGTGCTGCACAACCATGGAATATATTGTCCACCTAAGCAATGTCAACATATTTGAAACAATGGGATATTATTATTGGGTAGATTGATAGTCACTCCGTACCACGATAATCAGTGTCCTTCATTTTTTGTGTTGTATGTTTAGAGTTTATGGGTGATAAGTAAGGGAGGCCTTTCCAAATTATCATAGAAAATGGCTTTTTAAGCAGGCATACAAACACCACAAAATTACGGGATTATGAAATATAAAGGATGTATGTTATAGACGTGTCAATCAGGTCTCATAAACCGTTAATGCCCAGCTCTCGCTACGCTCGGGCCCACGCTGCTCTTCGAAGATTTCAGAAACGCTTAGTTATAACGGACGAAAAACCAAAACACCGATCTGCCGTTTGATATTTCTTTATTGTTACACCAACATATAAAAAGAATAAGCGAACTAAGGTCTGAAAACAAATATTACAATAATAAATCACAAGATTACTTCTGACGATGTTTTACTCTTCTTTCTGAACAGCGACCGATGAGACGATGACTGTCGTATTGATGCCTCCGCGAAAATTGGTGAAGTTGATTTTAAGCAAACAACCAAGAATTGATCGCTCAACCTTCAACTCCATTGACACTCCCCGGCAAAATAGGGATCCAGCCCTTTATTCCTTCACGACCAATGCACGTTGACTTGGATGCCATTGCGAGAACCTGGGTCACACGGACAGAGCTGAAATGGAAAACAAACAGAAAAGCCAACACACCACAAGCATACCCTCAGCGCAATCTCACACATCGCTGACGACCTGCGCCTCCAGACAGAGACCTCCTCTTGACATCTTGCAACACAATCGCCACTTGCTAGAATAACTCTTGCAGAATGCAACGTGACCATAGCACCAACTCATGAAACTCTACGCACACCGTCATATCTACTCACCACCAATTACCACTGCAATCGCTTGTCACTCATTCTGCCTCAGTTCTAGTAGCGGTGACGCATGCGAGCCTCGATCGTTTACACTCTTTCTCCCCGGCGTGTCGGACCGCAGCTAACAATTATCTCCGTGTGCGTTTCTTTCTCAGCAATAGCCTAGCCTGCCCGGCGTATACGACCCATCTGCTGTCTCTAACATCAATCAATTCATTCACGGATGTAGAAGACTCGAAACAACTTCAGAAGTAATCACGACGAAAATTTTAACAAAATTACGCAATAAAAACAAGACACGAAAACAACAAGTAAACACAATGAATCCAAAATACACCAATTGATATGACACACCACACGTATATACAAATAGTACAAACAAACTCGCCGATCATGTCTTGGTAGAATTCCTTTGAAGAATTGCAGGACTTACACCAGTACGCCTACAACCCTTCTCAGGTTGACGATTGTAATTTGTGGAATGTACGGGAACAAACAAGATTAACCAACAATTACATCAATTGGAACTCACACAATTATTTAACACAAACATATGTACAATCAACATCAAATGTTGTGTATTCTGGCATGGCAAACTACCCTTGAAGAACTGTAGGACTTACAGCAGTACGCCTACAACCCTTCTCAGGTTGACGCTCTAGGTTGGAAAATCGTCGCAGAGTTCATTTGCTAACTTCCTTCTATCAGCTATATCCTCAAATCTGAACGGCAACACGCTCATGTCATTGTATCGTAGAATATAGATGACCAACAAACACACGACATATCTCATCAACCAAGTATAGAAACAGAGTAATTTACACCAAAGATAATAACATTCAAATAGTAACTTGAAACTAGAAATGCCTTTATTCGTGCAAGTCAATTTAACAATTACTCTCTCGTTTACACTTGGCTTATCCTCACTAAACTGACCATTGATATTCGTCCTTTCAAACGAACTGATACTAGCATAGTCATTGCACAAGATACTTGAGTTGATGGGTGTCTGTTTCATTGTGGATGACAACACCAACGACGACTGATTGATATCAGTTGATGAAGTTAGCGGTGGATCAAAAGCTGTTGTTGCTCGACTTTCAGAAAGTTGTCTACCTGCAAGACCACCACCACTGCTGTCTTTTACTATCAGCTCAGGTTTAGCACTAGCATCTGATGATAGGTGGGCTACACGCTGATCAATCCCACTGACGGTCTCACAAGTATGCACACCTTCTGGAACTGCATCTGCGTTCAATTCTACTTCACGTTGTAGTTGTACAGAACCTTTATTTAACTTAGCAGTAGTAGGCATATCCCTCATCTCATCATGATCAACCAAAGACAACTGTGAAGTATCATGATCATTATCACGAATATTCACTTTACCGTCAAGTTCATCATTTTCAAACTCTTTAATAACAGAAGTAGACAATTTTGGTTCCTCCTCACAAATCATTAAAGGTTTTATAACTTCACTCTGACTAGTAATACCTTGTAAACTTGTGGGGTCAGAACTGCACTCTGAAGCAGTAACTCTATTCTGTGACACTCTATTCAACAATGGCTTACCAGTTGCAACTACAGACTTCTTGACCACACCGTTATCGTCACACAATTCGGAGTCAGACCTGGAGTTTACATTTAGCTTATCACTGAACTTGCTCACTGGTTCACAGTTCACTTCTGTATGCACCTCTTGCACACGTGTAAAACACAACCGTGTTTGTCTTGCATCTTGTAACTTATCTGTTGAGGATGTACTACGAAACCTGTTACACTCACTAGGTCTATATGCATTACTAGACATCATGGAGCCTTCTCGATATCCACCTCTCTGAGGCCCTTTCGTCATCAATGATTTAATTTTACCCTCAGACTGCTCTATTCTAGGGGTGAGATTCAATAGACTGGCGAACTTGCTCATAGATTGATTGACACTAGTATTTACCAGTTTCAGGATATCATCAAACTTTGGCTCGATACCCTCATCCTCCATACGGGAGCTCATCTTCACCCACTTCCTTTGCAGTCGAGTAGGTAGACGTCTTGCTATTACTTCTAGTATAAAACTCGAGTTGAGGTCACTCATGCGATTCATCGAAATCATTCCATTCTTGTAAATTAGCAAATTATCTAAAAACTCAGTGAGTGCCTGGGAGTCATCCTGTAATTGACCACCATTACCCTTAACAGCCTCGAATAATTTCCCTGCAATCATCGAAGGTCTTCCAAACCTTTGACGTAATATGCTCATAGCCTCATCATAGCCCTCTTTTGGCTTCATAAACTTACAACACTGTATAGCTCTTGCAGCATCTCCAGTGCAATATCTCATCAAATACATTAACTTCAATTCATCATTTAATAAAAAACCACTCAACATGATCTCAAACTCCTTTACAAATTGTAAATAATCAGCCGGGTTTCCATCAAAACATCGTGGTTCAAATTTAGGGAGTTTGATGTTCCTATTATCCCTGAACGGCGAAACAGTAACATCAACCATGTCATGCTTAACATCAGACACATCGTTACAATTAACAGACAAGTCACCATGACTTACTTTCCTGTTTGCATCCAAGACACTCTGTCCCTTCTTTGACCCAGGCATTGTTGAACTTGACCCAATTCCAAAAAGTTCCAGATATTGCTTGTTCAAAGAGGACTTGACCGGCACCAGGAAAAATGAACGGCGACTATCCAAACTTTCACCAACTGTTTGAATCCGCCAGATCTGTTTCCATCGTCAGAAACTGTCAGTCACGTCTCATAAACCGTTAATGCCCAGCTCTCGCTACGCTCGGGCTCACGCTGTTCCTTGAAGTTTCTCAGAAACGCTTAGTAATAACGGACGAATAAACCAAAACACCAATTGTTGACTTGAGTATTCTATATTGTTACACCAACATATAAATCAAGTATGACTGAGGTCTGTGAACAAATATTACAATAATAAATCACAAGATTACTTCTGACGATGTTTTACTCTTCTTTCTGAACAGCGACCGATGAGACGATGACTGTCGTATTGATGCCTCCGCGAAAATTGGGGAAGTTGATTTTGAGCAAACAACCAAGAATTGATCGTTCAATCTTCAACTCCATTGACAAAGATATTAACAGAACCAACAAAATTTCAGCATTTGGTTAACAATACTACAGAAGGGTAGTTAGTACTACAGGTAGTCGTGAAGTAAATCAATCTATGTATAATAAGAGCATAATCAGTGTCATAATTCGTATTATCAAAGAATACCTTAGGCTCAATAACTGAGTGTTAAAGGGAAATAAGAGCGGTAAACCAAGAGAACATTTGCCGCATAAGTATTTTAATCATTTTAGGTATTTTAATGACAATCTAATTTCAAGTATTGAACCTACATAATTACTAAGTATTATTATGTTAGTCTGGGAACTAGTGTACTTTCTGTAGTTAAATATTGAAATGCCATTGTCTCTCCACTCTACCAGAAGTTGAGATCTTTGAGGCGGGCTAGGGTGGACGTGTTAATATGTTTTTCTAGGCTCCTTTTGAAACTGTCAGGCCTTTCACAGGATCTTATCTCAGAGGGTAGTTGGTTCCAAAGTTTGCAATATTTAATGGTAAAGAAGTTAGCTCTAGTGGTGAGTTTATGGGTGTTAACCTTGAGAAGGTAGTTGTGGTTGCGTAGTCCATACGATTTAGGATTAGCCCAGGTTATGGACGAGTTACTGTTACAGTGCTTTCTTATAACTTTGAATAAGAGAAATAAATTGCACTTCACTCTCCTTAACCATAAGGGCTCTAAGTCCAGTCGAATACATCTGTCAAGGTATTCTATTTGCTGACCATAGCCTAATATGCGTTTCGTAAGGAATCTAGATCTAAGTGTGGTAAAATTAAATTCACTCTTAATTTATGTCTACATATATACATATATTCATATTTATTTTTCTACAAAAAAATGTTTAGGATACAAGGAAAATATTCGGTCTAATTCGTGGTGAAAATGTTGGTCTTTTGTTAGACAGTTCAGACGCCAATTTAGGATTTAATAGAGATAAACAATTAAAAAAACACTTAATTGAATTAGTAAATGAACAGTTGAATTCAAATAAAATAAAAACGCTGTATGTAGCAAGCTATGGAACACAAATCAATGCCTTATGGCCTTATCCAATGAATGTGAATACACGTGTAATAAACGAGTTGAAATACTTTATCAAAGAACAGTTGATTCCATCCGGTGGATCCAATTTGTTGACTGGTATAAAACATGTGAGGCTTACTTTATTAATTAATGCTGATTTTTCTTGATCAGACGGTCTGTTTGCCATCCTGTTTGTAAAATATGTCGATACGAAAATAAGTAAAATGACAAGCGTATCTTCGGACAAAAATAACTAAACTATTAACCTAAAATAAACAATGTAGCCAATATCTGTATGCTTAATTGTCACTTGATATCACTATAAATTTAAGTAAATTGTCAGCTATGTAAAATCTCCAAGGTGAGTTAAAATTTCAAAGAAAGTGATTGATGTTAAATTACTCATCTATATTTTCGACCTGTAGTCATTTTCTCACCACCAAAATTCATTACAATTAACTGAAAAGTAACCTAGGAAACTGTGATTCTTATTCAGATGAGCGGGTCATCATAACACATTGACATAAATTTGTAGTAACTTTCGGTTTACTTGGAAATACAACTAATCAAATATAGTAGAACTTTGCGCGAATTGTACCAATTGAAGTTACCACACTTTAGAAGAGCGCAGAAGAAAGCAGAACAAGTGAAGGTAATGAAAGCTTGACAAGGGGAGATGTATGGGAAAGAAAATAATTAGATGACCAGTGGAAGTGTTCAGAATCTGTACGATTTCAGAAATTGAACACGTGTGCACGACTGTCAGTAATTTTGAGCGACATCATAAATATTTTTCAACCTCTGGATCCTAAGGAGACATTCTACACTTCCATATAGGCCTCAAACTAACGGTTGACAGCTTCAGCCCTGCGGTATAACTATTTGAAGGTATAATCCAACTCTATCGTACTTCAGCTAACATTGCTTATCAAGAAAGATGGTACGTCACTATGCGTAGCACATGTTCTGCTCAATTCAAATAACGGCACTTTACGGCCTTACCAGCTGATTTTACCTCCTTATCTAACACCTTAGCTTGACGTCATCATTTCGTACTATGTAGCCGTCATTAACCTTTGGTAAGCAACCTCTATTCTTTTCGTATTCTCTCTGTTCGAAATTCGTATCTCACATCAGTAAAGCAGTTTGAAAATGAGGAATTCGAGCAATACACACACGTGAATATAATATAGTAGCTGGAAGGTTATTATATGGAGCATTTTAATACTAATTCATTTTCAGTAGGTTTCATGTTATCGTGAAGCCTTGCTGGAAGAAGTTTACTGGTTAGCCATACAATTGTGGTGCTTAGTTATGCGAATATTATTCATGTGATCATCCATAACACTAGATTTTCTGCCTGAAGACACCGGTGGTTGGAATCTGTCTGTGACAGCACTCAAAATTATTGACAATCACGCAGATCTTTTCGTTCCTTTTAATGTTACAGATTCTAAAACTTCTCACCATTCGATCATTATCTTTTCTATGCATCCACTCTCACTAAACCTTCACTGAATTCGTTCGCTGTGTTTTTTCCGCGCTCTTCCAAATGTGTGCATTCTAAGCTTATGTATTATTATTGTTCCCTTGGGTTCCTAGCGGAACATAGGGCTTCAACTGCACGTCTCCACTTGCCACTTCTGTCTTCCTTCTGCTGTACTTTTCACCTGCATCCATGTTAGTCCATACTCTTTCAACTCCTCTTCACACGATCTACTCCATGTCACCCTCGCACTGACGTCCCACACACCTCTTCTCTTTCGGCCTGGTTCCACTCGAGCAATGGCCTGACGCGCGCGCGATGTCACCAACCGGCCTCCTCGGTGAGTGTCCGATCCATCTCCACTTTCTCCTGGATATCTGTTGGCTGGCGATTGGTTCTTGTTTTGTTTGTTAGTGCCCATAGTTTCTTGTTGGTGATTCTTTCCGGCCCGGCCATCTGATCGTCAGTATAGAGCCAGCGAAGACATTTGTTGATAAAGGTCTGCAACAGGCTGTTGGAAATATTCTTTGTGACCCGCCCGCCGAGTTTCTGATCCGTATAGAAGAACTGACTGACTTGACGTTGTTTGTATTGAAAATCCTTCCGAATTTTGTTGTTGACAGTGGCTGAGTGACGAAGATTTCCAGATTGGTTTCAGGTTGATGAATGTATTTCTCGCCTTCCCGACTCTCGCTCGATTTGACATCCTCGTTCGTTCCGACTTCCTGTAGTTGAGACAATGCTCCCTAGATGATAAGTGAATGAAGTCACTAACCTCTTTCAAATCCCTCCCGTTGATGGTGATTGGCGCTGGATGTTGCTGTTGTTGTTGTTGTTGTTGGTTGGCTGGTTATTTTCATAACCTCCATCAAGTCTATGTTTACCTGGAGTCCTGTCTTCACTGCCTGATTCTTCGACCAGTTTGTCGGTTTTCGGTTGTAAGTCTTCGACTTTTTGTGACATCAAGCATAAATCATCCACGCGCGAAATCCAGGTCTTCTAGGTTCTTCACGTCGGTCCAGGATATCCCTGTCTTCTCGTTTCCCACTGTCTGACGCATAATCCAGTCAGTCAGCCACAATTAGGAATATCATCGGTGATAATAATCGGCCTTGTCTGACTCCTGTGTTTACTCCAAACGCCTTGCTGAGTCTTCCGTTGTGGATCACTTGGCAGGTGCCGTTGTCGTACAGCTGTTGAACAGGGTTGATGAATATTTGGGGTACGCCATAGTACTCGAGTAGTTTCCAAATGACTTCGCGGTCAACGCTGCACTGTCGAAGGTCTTCTCAAAGTCTATAAAGTTGAGGTAGAGGTTTGATTGGCATTCCATGCTTCGTTCTGTGATGATGATGCGTAGAGTTGCAATTTGGTCAGACCAAGATTTGCCCTTCCTGAATCCAGCTTGTTCTGGTTGGAGTTCTGTCTCCAGTGCGTCCTTTATTCTCTCGAGGGTGATGCGACTCAGGATTTGACTTGGCGTCGACAGGAGCATGATTCCTCGCCAGTTCGTGCAGAGTGGGGCGTAAGTTGCTTTTCTTTGGTAATTTCACTAGGTAATCTTTCCTCCAGTCAGTAGCCAGCCTTCCCTCCTTCCAGACCTTTTGCAGTAATGGAGTCAGCATATTCGCTGTAGTCTCTGGGTCCGATTTCAGTGCTTCAGGGGATATTCCGTCTGGTCCAGCTGCTTTCCCAGCTTTCAGAACCTTGATTGCATTCAAGACTCCAGCTCTCGTTGGAGGATTGGTGTCAACTCGCAGTTGTGTACGTGCTGTTGTTGGTATTTTTGGACGCGTTGCAGGTGGTGGTCAGTCCAAGGATCCTTTCAAATGATCCCCCCATTGTTTAATCTGTTTTTCTTCCTTGGTAATTGGGTTCCCTCGGCTGTCTTTTATAGGTTTCACTTGTGTTGTTCTCTTCCCGGATAGAGATTTGGTTATCTGATGTAGTTTCCTCAGGTCTCTTTTGCCTGCTGCCTTCTCAGGTCAGTGGCCAGGTTGTCGTAGAATTGTCTTTTGTCCTTCCTAGCACTCTCCTTCACTTCTTTGTCCAGTACTTTGTACGTTGAGCTCAGCGTCTCCTTCTCTCGTCCGTCTTTGCATTGAATCATTTTCTCTTTCGCCATTCTTCTCTCCTCTATTAGCTTCCAAGTGTCCGTTGAGAGCCATTCCTTGTCTTGTCTCTTCTTTCTTCCTAGAACCGTTGAACACGTTTCGTTGAGAATCGCCTTTAGAGACTTCCAATCTTCTTCCACTCATGATTCTTCAGTGCTGTCGCGTAGTGTTTCCTGCTTTGCTCTGACAGATGCAGTGGATGTGTCCTTTGTGGTTGTGTCTTTTAGTAATTGAGGAGTGTTGAACTTGCATTGTGGCCTGTCCCCAGCTATCCTCGAGGCTTTTTGTTTCACCTTGAAAGTCCCTTGTACTAGATAGTGGTCTGAACCCACATGTGCTCCTCTCCTTGACCTTGTGTCCAGTAGGCTCCGTCTCCACTTTCTTCACATTGAAATGAAGTGTATCCGGATTTGGTGTGTCCATCTGGTGAAATCCATGTCGTCTTGTGTATATCCTTGTGTTTGAACACACTACCACCAATCAGCAAATCATTGAAGGCGCATAAGTCTGAGGACAGTTCATCATTGTCGTTCATTTCACTGAGGGCCTCTCGACTCATGGGCAGTTCTCTTCCTGTGTTGTCTCCTCCCAGCTTCCGTCAATCCAAACTATAGCTTGTAAATTCAAAATCTATTGATTTTTGCGAAATTATGCATAATGGAGTTGATTCTTGGCAAGCTGAGAGAAATCGAAACAATGTCCGATCAAAGGCAAACTGATTTGCTGTCTGCAGTGAAAGTGATATACTTTGGCCTGCTGGAGATGTTGACTTCGAACGTTGCGAAGTGCCCCGTATTTCAGCTGATATTCTCCGTCAAAGAACCATGTTTTCTGATAAAACAACTCTTCTCCGGTGAACGGCATATTTCCTTATCTGCAGGGCGTTGCTGTTTGAGGCATCTGTGCTTCTTCAATACGCAGAGTTTGACGAACTGCAAGGATTCAAAGTACTAGATCGCTGATGGAGGATTAGACGACATGTGAGATTGCTTAAATGTGGACTAAGAAGTTTACCTTGCACTGACCAAACCGAATGCAGACGGCACTGATTTGTGCCCTATCGGAGAAGTATCGTGTTTCGAGTTGAGTAAACGTACTTATCCTGCTGCCTATATTTGTGATGTCAGTTTCACATGTTGTTCGACGTGTGACAGAACCTCAGCAGCATTTTCGAGTGACAAATAAAGTTCAAATATTTGAATTGATATGATGTCATTTCATGTATTTTTTTCATTCACCTTCTCTGTTTACTTGACCACGATAGGAGACAATCATTGAAAAGCTGGTGCAGATAACTGAATACATCGGTATCGAATATAAGACAAAAATAAATCCTCACTGAACATCAGGGGTAAAGTAGTGACTGCGCCGTCGGAACACAACTCACGGAAATTCCATGACATAAGGAAGTTGACATGTTTGATGCGCTCGACAGCGCCAGGTTATTGTAATGACAAGTGAAACTTGGTAGCATCATCATACGTGTCACATTTAATATTATTATTATAAGTGTCATATTTGATACGGAGAACATCTTTAATACAGTTAGATCATGGATCAAACATTAGAAAAGATACTGGACTGAACGCTTTCATACCAGTCCCAGTGAAATATAAAAGGGAAATAAATCCGATTTCTCAGCGAGGGGTCCAATTAGTGTCTGTTGATCTGCTATTTTTAGAGCTTGCTGAAGCTGTTACATGGATATGAGATCATTTAAGAGAAACAGAGATTGTAGATGAAATGAAGTCCCGTCATCATCTGTTATGGTTGAGTATATTTATACGCGGATATAATGACATTGAACTCAATGGGCGCATCGACTGAATACTGGATACGACTATTCTTCTTCGCTGACTTCTGTGCCTTCAACGAACTAGTGACTGGTGGGAGCGCATACAAACACAAAGATATCCACAAGGCTACATGGGTGTCACCAGATGGGCGAACTGAAAACCAAATTGACTTCATCTCAATAGTGCTCAAGGAAGTGGAGGCGCAGCCTACTGGACACAAAAGTAAGTAGGGGAGCAGACGTTGGCTCAGACCACTATCTCGTACAGGGGGCGATCCAAATAAAATTAAAAGCTTTCAGAGAAACAGAAACTGCAGATAGACCACAAGCCAATTTCAACACTCAAAATCTGAGGGACCAAGACACAAAGGACATCTTCATTGCAAACACAAGGGACAAAGCCGAGACACAAATCAACACTAGCTAAGAGGTCAGCGTGGAAAAGCACTGGGACAACTTGAAAACGGTGTGTAGTCAAACTCGCATGGAAGTTCTAGGCAGAAAGAAGAGGCAGGACAAACAGTGGCTCACTACGGACAATTAGAGACTAACTAACTAGATGAGAGGAGGATGGTGAAACAAAAAATTATCCAGTGCACCGACGAGCAACAAAAAAAGTAGTTGAATGCAAGCTACAATACGCTGAACAAAAGAATAAAGAAGAGTGCCAGGGAAAACAGAAGAAAATATTATGAAATCATGGGAAGTGAAGCAGAACAAGCTGCAGGCAAAGGAGACCTCGCCACACTCTACCAAACAACTAGGCACCTATCGGGCAAAAGTTCGACACAGATTAAGCAAGTCAAGGATGACAATGAAAGGTCGATCACCAGAGAAGTGGAGCAAAAAAAAACACTTGGTTGAATTCTTCAAAAAACTTCTAAATCGACCGCCACCTACAACATATCCAACAATACCAACAACGGAAGCACAACTACCAGTGAACATCGACCCCCCGACAAAATCAGAAGTACTGAATGCAATCAAGATGCTAAAAGCTGGAAAAGCAGCAGGACCAGATGGAATCCCAGCAGAAGCATTGACAATGGACACAGAGACAACAGTGGACTTGATGACGCCACTGCTGGAGAAGGTGTGGAAGGAGGGCAAAACACACGAAGATTGGAAGAAAGGATACTTGTTCAGACTACCAAAGAAAGGAGGCTTAAGTCAATGCAAAACTGGCACGGAATTATGCTCCTGTTCGTCTCAAGCAAAAAAATAAGCTCCATCAACATGGAGAGAATGAAACAAGCCAACCTGGATGAAAACTTCGACCGGAACAAGCTGGATTCAGGATAAACAAGTTTTCAATGTAGTTAAAGATTGAACGATCAATTCATGGTTGTTTGCTCAAAACCAACTTCCCCAATTTTCGCGGAGGCATCAATACGACAGTCATCGTCTCATCGGTCGCTGTTCAGAAAGAAGTCAGGAGAAAACCGTCAGAAGTAATATTGTGATTTATTATTGTAATATTTGTTCACAGACCTTAGTTGTAACAGTGTTTATATGTTGGTGTAACAATAAAGAATCCTCGATTCACTAATTGGTGTTTTGGTTTTTTCGTCCGTTATTACTAAGCGTTTCCGAGAAACTTCAAGGAACAGCGTGAGCCCGAGCGTAGCAAGAGCTGGGAATTAACGGTTTTCGAGACGTGGCTGACACAAGTCATGTATTGATCAAATCGCCACTCTACGCATCATCATTGAACAAAGCTTGGAATGGAAGTCACCTCTCTATCTCAACTTCATCGACTTTGAAAAGGCCTTCGACAGCGTCGATCGAGAGGTCATTTGGAAACTACTTCGCTACTATGGGGTGCCATTAACAATTATACATCTCATCCAACAGTTATACGGCAATGCTGCATGCCAAGTAATCCACAACGGGAAACCTACGGAATCCTTCGAAGTGAAGTCAGGAGTAAGACAAGGCTGCTTACTATCGCCAGTGATTTTCCTGATTGCAGTAGATTGGATAATGCGACAGAAGACGGCAGGCAGTGAGGAAACAGGCATAAAATGGACTCACACAAAAAACTTGGAGGATCTGGACTTCATTCGCGATGATATATGTCTGATTTCCCACAAGCTGGAAGATATGCAGGTGAGAAGCAACAGGTTGTCAAAGAAAGCATCAAGGATATGACTTCAGGTGAACATAGAGAAGACAGAGGGGATTAAGATTCCTGGTCAACACCAGCAGCAACAACAACAGACAACAATCAGCCAGCATAAATGGGAGGAACCCGAAAGAAACAACCTCCTTTACCTGCTTACCTGGGAAGCATCGTTTTGAACTACAGGCGGAACTGACGAGGATATCAAAGCAATGACCTGGAAAGCAAGACGAGCTTTCATTACTCTCAATTGCGTCGGTGGCACAGTGGTTAGGACTCTTGCTGACCATGCACATACCGACGCACACCTGATATCAATGGTCGGCCCACAAAATTGGGCTACAGATATCCATGCTGAAAATTCTATACTTGTACCGAAAAATACGGTGTGAAATCAAGCTGTAAACAAAAATATAAAATAAATATAAAAATGTTTGTGTGGAGGTCAACAGTACTCAGCATCAAAAATAACATCCGGATTTTCAACTCCAATGTGAAGCCAGTCAGTGCTACTATACGAATCAGAGACTTGAACTGAGCGCCATAAAGAGCAGCTCAAACAAACTTCAGACCATCATTAACAGTTGTCTTCGCTCAATACTCAAGATCAGATGGCCGGCCAGGAAGAATCAGCAACAAGGATCTCTGGCAATGAGCGAACCAACACAGCAGGAACCGATTGTGAAACAAATAGGCAGGAAGAAATGGAGGTGGATTGGCTGGCCATACTCTGAGGAAACCATCAAGTGACGTCACTAGACAAGCCGCTGCTCGAGTGGAACCCGAAAGGGAAGCGGGCGGCGAGTTGGTCGTCAGTGCGAGAGTGGGGTGACTTGGAGGAGGTCATATGAAGAGGAGATGAAAGCATGTGGGCAGACTTGGAGCGGAGTGAAAAAGTTGGCAGAAAACCGAAGGCAATGGAGACGCGCAGCTGAAGCCCTATGTTCCTCCAGGAATTAAAGGATATAATAATAACACCTTCCACTTCACTGACCCAAGCAAATACGAGAAGACGTAGACCAGTGTGCGATTACAAGGATGTTTTTACTGATGGAATTTGATTCATGTTCATGCATTTCTAAGACATTAAATCTGGCTATATTAGTATTAAATAAGTTATTCTTGTTGACTGCAGCTAGTCATGGTTTGAACGTTGAAGTGAATAGGTTAAGCGATGAGTTCCAGTGGGGTTATTGTATCCAGATCTGAAAAGATCTCTTACCCCTGCAACCACTGGCTTCGAATATTGATTAGAATTTCGGCCGCTTCATAGCAGAACCTGAATTGTGATCTATTATAATTATAGAATTATTTCCTTGCGTTCCGAGTGGAACATAGGGTTTCAACAGCACATCTGAGGATAAATGTATTAAAACCAAAATTGGACATCATGATAGTACGAGGTATATGTGTTGCATTATACATTGCAAATGAACGTTGTCAGCCTAGGGAGTTTTCTTTTTTTAATGCATTTATTAATGATACTTGCACTTACCTATTTCATTACAATTTAATGATTCACCTCAGCACTTTTACTTTTCTAAAACAGCTTTCAATCCCTTGTAAACGTTGTACTTACCTCAATATTGGTTGGTTATCGTATGCCGACAACCACGGGATGAAAACGAAACGAAGTCGATTTTCCCGCTCAACCTGGAGGACAATTGTACAATTCAATAACTATACAGCCTAGTTCAGACAATGTGTATTTATATATATATCAAATATTTAACTGTTGAAACATTATTAACTTGTAGACAATCTACGATTTGATACTATATCATACTTGATCGTGCCTGTAAAAATGGCATGCATTTTCATGTAAATTTATATGTTTATATGAGAATATACATTATTATTATTATCTCCACTTTGTCCTATCTTCTGCTGTCGTCTTTGGCTGGGTCCACGGTTGACCAAACTCTCCAATCGCTTCCTCACACGATGTCCTTCGTGTCACCCTAGCACTACCCACTCGTCGCTTCCCACCTGGA
Source organism: Trichobilharzia regenti (assembly GCA_944472135.2). Taxonomy (NCBI): domain Eukaryota; kingdom Metazoa; phylum Platyhelminthes; class Trematoda; order Strigeidida; family Schistosomatidae; genus Trichobilharzia; species Trichobilharzia regenti. The sequence goes on along the minus strand of OX235270.1, from coordinate 33,247,776 downwards.
TTCCACTCAAATGAATGGCGTGTGATGTCATTCAGCGGCCTCTTCAATGTATGCTCGGTCCATCTCCAATTTCTCTTACATATTTGTTGAGTGATCGGCTCTAGGTTGATTTGTTCCCATAGTTTCCTGTGGCTTATTCTTTGTGGAAATTTCATCTTCAGTGTGGAGGAAGTGAAGGCAGATGTTGATAAAAGTGTCCAGTGGCTTGTCGGAGATGCTTTCCATGACACAATGCAAGTTTCTGACCCGTATAGAATAACCCGTTTCACATTGGTGTTGAAAATGCGAATCTTGTTTCTCAGGCTGAGTGCAGAAGATTTCCAAACTAGTTCCGGATTGATGAAGGTGTATCTTGCTTGCCTTTCCGATTTCGACTGTGGCATCTTCGTCTGTTGCCACTGGCTTTAGATGAAACGATGCTTCCTGGCCAGATAGGTGAAGGAGACAACCTCTATTAAATCTCTCCAGTTGGTGGTGATTGGTGCTGGTTGTTGTTGTTGCTGCTGTTGGTTGGTTATTTTCATCACCTCCGTCTTCTCTGTGTTCACCTGCAGTCCTATTTTCGCTGTAGACCTCTTCAACCAGTCTGTTGGTTTTCGCTTGAAAGTCTTCGAGTTTCTGTGACAGTGGACATATATCAGCCACGCGCCAAATTAAGATCTTCTAGAGTCTTCTTATCGGTCGTCCAGCGTAATCCTGTCTTCTCGCTCCCCAACAGTCTGACGCGTAATCCAGTCCAACACAATTAGGAATATCATTAGTGATAATAGATAACCAGCTAGTCTTCGAACGCTTCTCTGAGATTCCCTTTGTGGATCACTTGACACGTGGCATCTTAATATAGCTGTTGAATGAGGCTGACAAAGACTTTAGGCACGCCGCAATGTTGAGGTAGTTACCAAATTACTTCTCAGTCTACGCCGTCTGTCGAAGGCCTTTTCGAAGTTGAGGTGGAGTGAAGTTTGACCACCAGTCTATGCTTTGTTCTGTAATGGCGATGTGTAGAGTTCAAATTTGATCAGCACATGATTCGCCTTTCCTGAATCCAGCTTGTTCCGATGAGGCCGGTGGAGTTGTGCATCCAGTGCGTCTTTATATTCTCTCCGAGATGATGTGACTTAGTATTTTACTTGGTGTGGACAAGAGTATTATTCCAGGTCAGCTGTTGCACAGGCCTAAGTCACCCTTCTTTGGCAGTTTGACGAGGAAGCTCTTCCTCCAGTCAGTGAGCATCTCTCCTTCTTTCCAAAGTTTTGCATCAGTGAAGTGAGAACATCTGCTGTAATCTCTTGGGGCGTCTTCATGGCTTCTGGAGGAATTCCGATTAGTCCTGCTGTCTTCTCGACCAGTATTCAGTAGCTTGATCACATTCAGGATCTCTCTCGTTGGAGGAGTGGTGTCCACTGTCATTTCCGTGTTTGCTGTTGATGGTATTTCTGGGCGCGATGGCGGTGGTGGTCGATTCAAGAGTCCTTTAAATTGATCAGTCCATGGTTCGATTTGTTTCTCCTCCTCCTCGGTAGTCAGGTTCCCTTGAGCATCTTTCATTGGTTTCATCATCTGGGTTGATCGAATTGTGATCTGTGTTCAGCCTGAACTCTGTCAACTTGATTTCGACGGTTCGACAAACTAGATTTTGAAAGATACCGGTCTGTGTATGCTCCTGTTTAAGATCTCGCACCCACTAAGCCGAGTAACAACTTTCTTGAGACTGGGATTATGTCTTCTGGACTTTTGGTGTGTCAATCCAGTGAGAGGCACGTCGTACCATGAATATCCTTGTAAATGCACGCGTTGCTGAAAGATACCATATCATTGGGGGTTCAGAAGTCTGAAAATTCGTCATTCATGTTACCAACCATCTCTTCGCCTATAGTGAGTTCATTCGTTTTGATTTGAATCATGGTGCCATGACCCGTGTAAGGTCGTTTCTCACTGACCATATGGCCTCTAGGAGGCCCATGGCGATACCATGATGACTGAACAATTACTGTGTTCTCTCCTGTCATCTAGGTGGCTGTAGTTGACTATAGACTTTGGGCTGTCCGCTTCGGTCCCGTCTGCACTCTCAGACTCCGAGCACCTATATATCTTATCCTCCTATCCCCACAATTGCTTGATGACTGGTCTCAATTACTGTACGGAAATTCAATTCCACCGGAATTATTTGACATGCCTAAACCCAGCGGAGCACAGGCCTCTCTTTTTTGTGCTTTGTAGTTTGACTAGTGATAGTGTTATTTTAATAACGTTTTCTAACAGCTAACCTAACATTCTTCTCCTTCGCTTGGCATTATAAACGGCTAGTAAACGTGGGGAAAACCGAAGCGTAGTTTATAGGAAAACACTTGTGTCTGGCAAATCTCTAGTGAAAAGAAGGCTGGATGAAGTCTGGAGATACGCATCAGATATATCTGTACATATCCCAGAAAATTTTTCAACAGGTGCCTCGTACTGAACTGCACACGAGACTGAATACTTTTGGATTCACAAGTGGTGTGCTGAAGTGAATAACCCCCCTTCGATCTGTTGTGTATTCTTACGAATTAAACAGGCCGACGAAATTTTCTAAGATACCCCACACAGCTGAAACAAGAATTATGAGAGACCTGAAGGACGATTGTTATATGTGTACCCAGAAAGCGGATCTCAGAAATCCCATTGATTGATTAAAAGGAAAAATGCTTCAAGCAAAAATGGGCCATGAAATAATGATTATAATAATTTGTTTTGTTCCAAAACTGGAATTTTCAGCATTTTATTACAGTATTGCATCGAGTAAGTACATCACCAATGAATAAAATTCTGCATGGATTAAGGAAATCTCAGTTCATTATGACAACGACATATTGGCATGTCGGTAGCAAAGCCAAAATTAAACAAAGTGTTTGAAGGTGTTAGAAAAGTAGATGCTAGCACATTTACTGGCGTAAGCGGAAGAAAGAAACAAAGCAGCACATAACAGAAAAAAAGGAGCGAGAGAGAAAACGAAAAGAAAGAAAGAAAACGTTGTACCTAGAAATGATACGAGTTGGGAAGACGACAGCCAGTTTTTGTACTGACTCTTTAGTAATAAGAGCCCATGCGTGGGAAATAAGGGAAACGATTCTCCACTCGGTTCAAACTGACACCAGCCTAGGTGTCATAGTATGCCACCAGTTAGAAAGCCTGGCGAGCAGTTACAAATGACTGCTACGGGCTAATACTAAGGCTGATTTGTTACACGAAGAATGACCAAAGGGACTACATCTTTTCCCCTTTTTATACCACCGACAAAGAGAAGATGTAATCATGCTGGTAGAAAAATGACCACGGACTTGATCAATATTTAATTTCCCATTTTCATCTGGTAAGAACACTTTTAAGAAAATAACAAGAGTTAAAACACTATGGATGAATTATATCACCCGTGGATTACTGTCCTCCTACAGATCCATTAATCTACGATGTAGCTAACTGGTATCTCTGACTTCAATCGCCTTACTCAACAGGAGAGTAGATGAGAATACATATAGATAATGAAGATCTTACACTGACTCGAAGGATTCCACCCCGACCAGAATCCCAACATAAATGAATGTAGTTTCTACCAAGAAACGTGCAGCTAGACGAACGCAGAGTAGTAGAGCAAACTTGATTCATTTAACAATTCATGTATTCGACTTCCAGAGTGTTTCGACTATTGGCGTCACGGCGCGTATATGAGATTGATGTAAGTTGAAGTGGCAGTTTGCGTTATTGATTTTTGGATTGTATCTCCGTAGCTTACTGACGTCCCTCAGTGAGAGCGTCTCAATATTGAAAAGCTCTTTAGAATATTATTAATATTTATGTTAATCATAAATTGGTCCTGCAGGCCGTGAGTAGAAGATGAATTGTTTCAGCGGAATAATCGATTGTAATAATTGGCTTCCTATTTGCAAACTTCTGAGACATTTTTGTCACCTATAGTTTTATTTTGTAGCTTTCGCTTTATTCAAGTTGTTAAGGGGAAAAACGCATCAAACTTTGTTGTCAGTTTCCTGTTTACTTGACTGATTTCTCCTTCCTGACTTTTCCTACACCGGAAACCGTATAGACTAGGTTTATTTCGCCATCGAATAGCTGAAAGCCTGGAGAGCTGCAGGATGCAATGAAATTCTGTCAGAACCTATCAAAATTCACCGAGAGACCGGAGCAGATTTGATCGGGTCACCACTAAATGCTTGGAGTAAGGAAAGAAAGAAAAGTTACCCGATGATGGAAAGGAAGGCTACCCTATCAAAATTCCCAAAGAAGAGTGAATTCAAGTTTTACAAGAAGTGGCATGGAATCCTGCTCCTCCAGACTCCAATCAAAACATTTCATGTCATCCTGTTGAGATTAGAAGTTGCTCTGGATGCAAAACTCCATCCGGAAGAAGCTATTTATGGGAGGTGAAAATCATGTTCGGACCAAATTGCAACGCTACGCATCTTAATCGAAGAGAGCGTAGAATAGCAGTAAAATCCCTGCATCAACTCCATCGATTTAGGAAAAGTCTTCGACTGCGTGAATCGTGAAGGAAGTAATTCGGAAACTGCTCCAACACTGGGGACTGCAGCGGTGCAAACTTTTATAAACCCCACCGAGAATCTACATGATGACCACACATGGTAAGTGATTCATACATAGTGGGAGGCTGAACGAAGCTATTCGAGTAAAGGCAGGAGTGCAACAAGACTAACTGACTGGTATCAGCGATGAAGTGAGTGGTTGTGGCGGACTGGATTAAGCGACAGACCGTGCATTGAGATCGAGAATACAGTGATGTGTTGGTGTAAGGTCGACGAGAAGATATTGTTAGATCTGGACTTCTTGGACGATTCATGTCTGATGTAACACACAGTCGGAGATGCACAAGTGAAAAGCAAGGAGTTGGCAGCAGAGACAGGACTTCGAGTGGACATGGATAAAACGGAGGTGATGATACCCTTAAACAATGATGGCCGCAACAACAACGGCAATAAGAAGAAGAAGAAGAAACGTTGATGGCTATGATTGCGAGGAACGTTGCGAATTCGTCTCTCTTCCACTCCCTCACTTGGACGGCTTCGTTTTAGCTGTATGTGGAACACTCCAGGATGTCACTGCGAGTCAGAATAGTATAGGGAGGACAAGAGAGACGGTGTTTCATTACATTTTGATCAGTCTGGAGATCTACACCACTGAGTAAAGTAGGAGAAAGAAGTAAAGTTTTGACGCCAATGTCAAGTGAGTGGTTGTGTATGAATAAGAGAGATGGTTCCTCCTGAGGGGAAGTATTTCCAACAGCCTACTGGATGCTTTCACCGAAAGGTGCTTTCGCTTCATCCTGACGATCTGATGGCCGTCCATGACGGATACCCTAGAAGTAACTGGCGAGCACTGAATCAGCCAAGAACCTATGACCAAATTGGCAGTCATCGCGAAGCAAATGGAGATGGATGTAGATGGACCGGTGACCAGAAGTTAGCTTTGTGGTGTGTTCTTGTTTCATCTGCTTCCGTTTCCATGCACAAGTGAAGTGTGATAGTTGGTGATTTGTTGAGTTTCTAGGTGATGGCTTGCATGGAAGTGCAAGAATTGAAGTTTGAGCATGCGTGTGTGGAAAAAATTAGGAGGGACTATGATCAGTGGAATTTTATGTGTTGAGGAAAAGTATGTAGATAGTAATGATAATTTAATGTATTTGATAGTTGGTAAGAGGGAGAGTGCATGTGACCCATTGAGCAATGTTTCGAACCTTATCTACAGTTAACTCTATGACTTTCCCTTACTAGCTGGGCGCGGTCTCTAAAGAGACTGTTAGGAGACGTCACACTTAAGATTCCATCTGTCTGTCTGTCTGTTTTCGACATAGAACTTTGCACAAATGTGCGGAAGTTCAAGTCGCCACACTCCGTGTAGCACGCGAAGCAAGAGAAGAAAGTACAAGAAAAGCATAATAGAAACAGTGAGCAGAGGTGTGAGACAAAGGAGTAATAAAGAAAAACAAAACAGTTTCATTGGAGATCATAAGTCACAAGGAGTGGATGCATCTGCGCCAGTGAGAACGATTTTGAGCCATGTCACCAATTGTTTCCAACCATAGATTTTTACCGTCCCGAGGACCCCAGCCTGGAAGTCTACACCTTCCTACGTGGCTTAGACCAACTGTTGTGGATTTCATTGACTGGTGCCAAGTTTTTGTTTGACCGCCGCTAGCTTTTTTCCAGCCTGACCCTATATCCGCTAACATTGCTCGTCGAGGGAGGCGATGGCTTGGCATACGTAACACATGTCCTAACCATCTCAGTCTTTGTAGCTTCACGACTTCGTCGATTGATTTCCCCTGTTTACCTAGAACTCGACGCCTAACCTCAATGTTGCTCACCTTATTATGCCACTTTACACGGGAAATAGAGCGCAGGCACCTATGATCAAAGACAGCTAGTCTTTTCATGTCTTCCACTCTCAGTGGCCAGGTCTCACAACCATAAAGGAGGACGGAGCGGACTGATGAGCAGTACACCCGCCCTTTGGTCGATAGTCGAACATCTCGTCTACGCCAGAGTCGGCGTAAACTGGCAAATGCGAAACGAGCCCCCTGTATTCGTGCTGAGATTTCGTCAGAGATCAGCCCGTTGGGGCTGATGGTACTTCCCAAATAAGTGAAGCGGTCAACGTGCTCTACCACTTCACTTCCTATTTTTAAACTAGGCGTCGATGTAGTCCAGTCCTGTAACATCATCTTGCATTTGGCGGGAGCGAATCGCATGCCAAACATTCGTAGATTGCGGCTCAAGGTGTTTAGAAGACTCTGCATTTCGTCAGCGTCTTCGCCTAGAAGGACTATATCGTCTGCATATTCCAAGTCAACGAGATTATTCCCCGGTAGCAAGTCAATCCCTGAGTCGCTGAAGTCACCTAGGGTTAAGTCCATTAACACATCTATGATGAAGTTGAATAGAAAAGGAGATAATGGGCATCCTTGACGGACACCACTGGTCGTCATCAGTTCAGATGACAGCTCGCCGTAAGCCCTCACCTGGCTGTATGAGTACGAGTAGAGTGCCTTAATCAGTGCAATATATTTTCTCGGAATTCCCTTTACAGCCAAGCATCTCCAGAGAACTTCCCGATCGACAGAGTCGAATGCTGCCTTTAGGTCAAGAAATATAATGACTGTTGGACGCCGGTAGGAATGCCTATGTTCTAGAATCTGTCGGAGGGTGAAGATATGATCAATACACCCTCTTCCTGGTCTAAAGCCTGCCTGGCTCTCTCGTGTTTGTGCTTCCCGAGCACCACTCAGTCTACGCATGATTATTGAGCCTAAGACTTTAGATACTATATTAGTCAAGCTAATCCCTCTGTGATTATCACAGGAAGACTTGTCTCCCTTCTTGTATATGGGGATAATCAGTGACTTACACCAACCCGATGGGACTTCTTCTGATTCCCAGACGCTGCCTAGTACCTCAGTTAATCCGGACAGTAAGCTGTCTCCACCGTACTTAAATACCTCTGGAGTCATTCCATCAGGTCCCGCTGCTTTGCCTAGTTTCAGATTGGTGACAGCTTTAGTAACCTCAGTTAGGGACGGAGGACCTGTGTCTATATCCCATTCAGGGAGGTGTTGGATGCTCGGAAGGTTGAGCGTGGCTGTGGGCAAATTAAACTGCTCCTCATAATGCTCTTTCCAACGATCCAGTCGTCTATCCTGGGAGCTAATTATAGTGCCATTTTTTTCCGAGATTGTCTCACTAATGATTTGTCTTCTCCCACCCGTTTCCCTGATGAGTCCAAAGAGTTGCCTGGTGTTGCCTATCCTCGAAGCTTTCTCCATCTCTTTGGCTTTTGTCGCCCACCACTGTTCACGGTCCTTGCGGAGACTTTTCGTAAGTTTCCTCTTGTGCAGCTTTCGCTCCTCATTGAATTCGGAGCTCGCCGGAATAAGTCTTCTAGCATCTATCAGTTCGGATGAGGCGGTGGAGATCCAGTGGTTTTTACTCACCTTTGGGTTTACCTTATTCACAGCTTTTACAGCTGTATCTATGGCTGCCTGGATATTTTTCCAAGCTTCTTCAGGGTGAGCACAGCTGTCGAACACAGATATGTGTTTAGCTAGTTCTTCCTCAAATACGGATTTAGTTTCCTGATCGAGCTGGGGACGTGATGGTTTTACCGCCAGCTGTTTCCTACGTCCGTTCAGTCGTAAGCACACCCGAGCGCGGACCAGTGCATGGTCGGTATCTACGCACGTGTTCCAGAAGGAGCGACAATCTCCTACCGACCCACGCCAACGATAGCTTATTGCTATGTGGTCTATTTGTGTCCAGCGTTGGTTTGATGAAGGGGGTCTCCAAGTCAAACAGTGTCTCTCCTTGTGTTTAAAGTTAGTGCTTACAAGAAACAAATGATTATCAGAGCAGAACTGTAGGAGACGGTCACCGTTGTCGGTTCGCTGGCACGGAACTCCATAGGTGCCACCGACATCCTTCTCAGATTGACACAATTTCCCTACTTGAGCGTTAAAGTCACCAGCTAGAACGACTATGTCTGAGCGTTTAGCCTTTCGCACCAAACTAGACAGCTTTTGGTAGAACTCATCCTTCGTTTCATCTGAACTGCAGTCAGTGGGGGCGTAGGCGGAGATTACGAAAAGGCATCGGCGAGTAGTGCAGTCCTTCCTCCTTCTTACTGATCCGTTCAGGCGGACAGCACACATTCGGCTATCTACCGGGATCCAGTCAAGCAATGTCTTTTCTGCCCTAGTACTCAAAGCTATCCCTACGCCAGCTAATCCTCGTGAACTAGCTGTGGCATCTCCTGACACCCTCAAGGTGAATTTTGCAGATTCAACCTGTTGGCCAGGTGGGGTTAGGTGAATAACCACACTTGGGTCTTGTATGCGTGTTTCTGAAACACAGCATACATCAATGGCTCGTGATGCCAGGGTCTTGGCTAGTGATGCTTGTTGTCCTATTTGGCAAAGTGTCCTAACATTAAGAGCTCCTATATGAAATTGGTGGCGCGGCTTTAAGAGGCTGTCGGTGGTGGTTTTTTGGCTTCCATCGTTTTTAGTGGACGCAGAGTGGAGAGGAAGTGGAGAGCTATCAAGTCGAGGAGTTGCATCAGTGGAAGGAAGGCAAGATGATAGAGATGAAGATGAAGACAAAGATGAGTGAGTAATAGAGAGGTTTCGTGTGCATTTCGGATTGTGAGGGCGATTGTTACTTCCCGGCTGCCCACACCGTGGAAGTTGGTTGCGTGACCGCAGAGCCCAGGGGACAACTGCTTGAGGCCGGTCACACGCGGCCTGTTTTTGTTTGTTCTCTTTTGTTTGGTGTGTCTCAGTAGCATATTTATCACTCCTGCCCTGTGACACGGCAGCAGGAAGCGCGGTCGTTGTTAATCCGGGCCACGGCCGATCCGGCATGAAATTTTCTTAAGATTTCATAGTTAAATACTGGTTAAACATGATGACTTGGATGTCTCCAGTGCCTTGATCGAGAAAGAGCGATTTACTTGGAACTAAAAGAATATGGGCAATCATAGAGCTAAAATAAAAAAGATTTTCAGAGTTAAACCTCATCCGCTAATACTCTTGAGGCTTATTCGATTCGTTGCTGTAATGACCTTGCACACCAGTGTGGATATCGATACATAAAAAGCCACCATCGTTTCGATGGGTTTTGCTGGCTAGAAATATGTTATGGCTACAAAGTCCCAGCTATCGTCAGTGCCTGATGTGCGACCACTCATTCAACACTGACCAAATAAGCGATTATTTTCTGGGCCTAAAGTCCTGACCTGCGTCTAACAGTAAGATACATTTGTAGCGAGCCTGGTGTAAGTCACCCAGATGGTACTAGAATAGTGTCTGGATTTATACCAGTGTGTGTAGGCAGAATGCTTCTCCGGCTGTCTTCCTTACCTAATATAACCTTACCCGACACCATATAGATGATTGTCATTGGGTACATACATAAAGTAAGACATTTTTGTCTTTAACACAGTGTAACTCCGAGAGAAAAGATGGATGCGGTAATCATAAGGCCTCAATATAAAGGAGCTGACAAATTGGGAATTTTTTTAAAATTAGTTATCTGGGATCCTGTATACAGACGTCCTATGTATATATATAGTTGGCCCTTCCAGGATTCTTGCCAAGTCTTCCTGTCGTCCTCTTTGAGTCAGTGTAGGAATAGTGTGGGTGATAAACTTCTATACTCCAGGTGGTGTAAGAATAGTCGTTCCATGTGTCGTATTGGATCCTGGCTTCAAAATCAACCTTTTAACAATCTAACTTATGCAGATAGACTGAGACTTCAAAGTATGAGTAGCAGCTGACGAAAGTAAGGATAACAAAAAACCCAGATGACTTATAAAATAAGGCAGTACTTGTATGGAGATATTAGCAGAAAAATGATACGAAACTAAATGACTAAACATCCTGCTAATGGATTAAAATATTCAGTAGTTCGTGGAATCAAAAGGCCGAGGTGAACCTTTGGTTGAGTTGTTTCATATTGGTGTGAGACCTGATATACTGTACCAACATCAAGACTGATGCAAAGGGTTGTCGTAACGGACCACTTCTCAATTCCCATACTGGAAGTTAGGTCCACAGATCAGGAGATATGTCACGGTCACCGGTACCAAGAAGGTTTTACACACCATTCATCTCCGGATTCTGTGTGATCTAAGTTATTTTGATGGTTTATAGAGCTTCACAGTTGTAAAGTTCCATCAAGTTTTCTATTTCAGTATGCTTTCCGTCCTCATGTTTTTTAAATACACCTCTGGTTATGTTCATTAACTATTGTGTTATCACCGTTAATTCTATCTAAATTCTTGGGAACATCAGCCTTTTTTGTATCTGACAGTATTCACTCTTGGAAAAATGTCAGGCTTTATCACAATAAGCTTTTCATCTCCCGAACATTTTGTATGAAGGTTATGTAGATTCCCTCTTATTTTGGTGTTTCATGTCTTGTTTTGTATACTAAGTACATTGTTTTTGTAATTGCAGGGAAAAAACTGGATCATCTCAAACAGACAAAAGTGATTTTGCGCTTTTGTACTAATAGATTCGTAGAACATGTTGCAGATACACCGGAAGTGTCAGATGAAACTGAAGAGGGTGAGGTCGACGATTGTTCTGATCAGGAGGAAAATGTATCAGGTACGAAACTGAAATGGGTTGAAATTGCTTAAAGATCCTCCAAGTGACTGTAACGTTTCAAATTCGAACGACCACCACTCTTCGAACCCTCAAATCAAAAATGTTTCTAAACTGTCCAGTGTAGATGTCCCCAAGCTACACAAAAATGACTCTTCACAGTCAACTCTCAGTACAGTTATTCCATCAAAGCCAACATATGAAAGTCCTAGCAATTTCAAAGAGAACATAAACCATATACAACATACACCTAATGAAAAGCAAATTACTTCTAATCACACAAAACATTTCAGTAAGCATCGGCATTTATTGATTTCGTTTTAGCTCCACGAACGTCGGAGGAAGTTGAACCACTGCATATTCCAGCGTCTGCTTCACCATCAAACAATCCTCTTGAAGGTCTGAAAAATTTGGAAAAGGTACAACTTCAAATGCAACTAGCACTAACTAAAATTCAGGTAAGTTAAGCATATATCAGTATGATTAACCACTTAGTTTTCTACCATTTTACTAGGCGTCAGTACAAACTAGTCATAAAGAAGTGTTGGATTTGGTGTGTATTCAGTGTACTGTGTCAATGTTCGTGAAACAAAACGATATATTTGCACTCAATAGGTTTTCGTTGTAGTCTAACTTGTGTAATATCAAGGCATGCATTAAGGTGAATCATCTCAAATATATCAAACTCAAACACTTGCACTGCTTAGTTTTCAAGTCGTAATCTTACCCTATTTCATGCTGTGAATTCTTCATAAAGCTACTCCAGTGGATCGGTTATGATCTCAAGAAACAAATATTGCTTCATTAAGATGGATTCTGTTGTCTATGAGCCACTATTCTTGCAAGTATTCGATTGTTGGCAGTTGTAGCAATGATTCGAATGCATCTCATATCAATTTCTAACATTGATGGAATCATTTTTGCAGTTCTTTATAAGGTCTCGTTTCAAATCCCTACGTTAAATCATACCATTTGGTTTCTGTTAATATGCATAATCTCTTCCTGGTTTAAATTTCAGATGGTACCCACTTCACTGGCTGATTTTAAGTATTGAAGACCTGGTTTTAAAAACCCAGAAGTGTATCCGTTTAGCTTCATGTTTATATGCAATTAGCTTCATTGTCATCCGAAGTGTGCTATTTATTATTGTTGTTATTCTCCTTGATGAAATACAGTGCTTCAGCACCAAATCTCCCTTTCTCTGCAATCCTCCTTACCTAGCTCCCCGATTCCCCATAAGCTTTCATTCCCACCTCATACAATCTCCATGTCATTCTCAGACACCTAACTCGTCATTCCCAATTTACGCTTCACACTAGGACCTGGCACGTGACAACACGTGACAGTGTCCTTAGTGTATATCCATTCCCTTTTCCCATATACTTCTGAATGTTTATGTGGTTTGGCCTTAGGTTCTTGGTTGATTTGCAGCTTGCCAGAGTTCCTTGCTGTTCATTCTCTGGCTGACCAATTTATATTGGGTATCAAGTCAGCGAAGTACCTGTTGATAAAAGTCTGCAACAGTCTGTTGGAAATCCTCGTCACGCGCCAAATGTGTCGGTCATACAAAAGCAACCATTTGATACTGGTGGTGGAAGTCTGGATCTAGTTACTTGTGCTAAATGCAGCAGATTTAGAATTGATTTCCGAGTATTAAAGATGTGTCATGCTTTTCCGATTTTCTCATCTGTCGTCTTTACCCGTGCCACCTGTATTTGAAACGATGCCGTCCAAGTGAGGGAGTGGAAGAGAGACGAATTCGCAACGTTCCTCGCAATCATAGCCATCAACGTTTCTTCTTCTTCTTCTTATTGCCGTTGTTGTTGCGGCCATCATTGTTTAAGGGTATCATCACCTCCGTTTTATCCATGTCCACTCGAAGTCCTGTCTCTGCTGCCAACTCCTTGCTTTTCACTTGTGCATCTCCGACTGTGTGTTACATCAGACATGAATCGTCCAAGAAGTCCAGATCTAACAATATCTTCTCGTCGACCTTACACCAACACATCACTGTATTCTCGATCTCAATGCACGGTCTGTCGCTTAATCCAGTCCGCCACAACCACTCACTTCATCGCTGATACCAGTCAGTTAGTCTTGTTGCACTCCTGCCTTTACTCGAATAGCTTCGTTCAGCCTCCCACTATGTATGAATCACTTACCATGTGTGGTCATCATGTAGATTCTCGGTGGGGTTTATAAAAGTTTGCACCGCTGCAGTCCCCAGTGTTGGAGCAGTTTCCGAATTACTTCCTTCACGATTCACGCAGTCGAAGACTTTTCCTAAATTGATGGAGTTGATGCAGGGATTTCACTGCCATTCTACGCTTTGCAATTTGGAATCACTTGTTGTCTTGCATGGCGGATTTAATTTTAGTGCTCACTATTCGTTACCCATAATTATTTTATCACTAAGTGATGAAGTTCGCCTTTTAACAGGTGGAGTTATGAAGTCTTAGTATTTTTTGATTATATGTATGCTTCAAATGAACTTATCTTCTTGAATAGAGTAGCATCAGCTTCCGTGATGATTACCATTAGTTAGTTCGATTTTAATTAGTCTTTTCTAGTGCTGAGTGGTATTTTGGTGTCCTCTATAACTGTACATTTGAATATGCGGAATTCATTACTCCTTAATTCGTGAAATTTGATCTTTGTTTCAGAAAAGTGACAACAACACTATTCCGTATCTACCGTTCTCTCCGCCAGGTATGTTTGCTTTTTTGAAATAAGATTTGTGTATGTCGCTTTGGTGATGATTTTATCTTTTCTTTCAATCACCTTTATGGAAAAGACTATTGTTCTACTGTAGCTTTACGGATATTACAATATATTCCCAGCCAGCAAAACCCACTGACACACCCGTCGTTATAATGCTGCTGGCGTCCTATCATAACCACTTAATCATTGACTCAAATACGTCAAATCGTTATTATCAGTGAGTGTCGTAGGTATTTGTACAACTGTGGTTTTTCCTGCGTCGTTTTCCTTTATTCTCATCGTGTTTTAGTAATGCCAGTTTAGCTTAATGCATCTACTATAGCGACCAAATGCAAGTCGAGCCAGATTTAGGACAAAATATCGATTATTTACAGAGTTTTAGTATGCTTTCGTAAGGAGATAGCAAGCAAACCTCCTTGCGTTATCAAAGAACAACTCGCTAACAAGCAGTGCGCATTAGTCTGCTGTGGTGGGTAGCAAGTACAATATGTATGGGACCAAAGAATGCTACCCTAGGTTCTGCAAAGCTTTTTTTCCTGGGTGAACAGGAAACTCATCTCCGGACTGGTTTTCTAAAGGCTTCTATTCCACCTAGAGTCCTATAGGTTGCCGCTACGAATTCCGTGGGATACTGTATTTTGTGACAACCTTTCACCCCATTTTAAAAGGTGGGGCGTGCATAGGTAATACGAGGAATTTGTGTTGGATTACCATTTGTTTCTGTATGCCGGCTGGTTTGTGGGAAGATCAAGTTATCCCAAGATTTTAATCAAACGTTTGTGACTATTGTGAACTTAAATTGTTTTAACTGTTGGTTTTATCTTCATTTATTCAATTTGTACATGTGAACTAAATAAGCTTGAAATTTGTGTTATTTGTCCATTACATTAGTGCAAACTGTTACCTCAAGTGTTCCATCCACTCTAGTAACGTCAGAATCTAATAACTGCTTCAATTCATATACATCTTGGCAAGCAGCTGTTCCTTCCTCAACATCTTTTGGTTCTCAGCATGAAATTATTAATGTAAGAATTATTATTATTATACCAAAGACTATCTGTGCATGACATTGAATGTTAAGTGACACTATCTTTTGAAACTATTTTGAAGGTATATCAGATGCATTTTAAAGCTAAAAAGTTGTGTAAAAGTCTTTAAGATGTGGTTTCCGAAGTTTGTGACGGAACTGACTTTCCAAAATCATGGGATTTATAAGTTCATTGACTTGCAGATGGTTATCAACCAGCAGCTAATAAATAACATACAGTTTCGAACTTCAATTCACTTACAACATAATTTGCAAAAAGCTGTTCAAAATGTATTTCGTATTAGCTACTTAAGGTGTTTGTATGTGCTTTGTGTATTAAATAACCGTAAAAGCCAGCTTGGTGTAAAATTAAAGTCACTTAACTCCTATCATAAAAACTACGGATGATGCTACGGTTCATGGAAAAGATATGAGGCAGTGAAAGTCACTTAACCACTGTCTCATGAATAGCATTTACAATTATTAATATTTCTCAGTTGTTCATGCGATAATAACTCATGAGATACATTTATAAGAAATCGGTCTTTATCAACTTTAACGGATAGACTAAATGCTTCTCGCGCACGATATCTTGAAAGTGTTTTGATTCACTACTACCTTTAGCGACGATAGTTCATTCTGTTTTTCAGGTCACCTGTTCCATCCCATGGATGTCATCATTGAAAGGTCAGTATCAACAGGAAACGACCGTCGTTTTGAGGCAATACGCATCTGTTGTGATTAACTGCCGTAATTAGAGGTCTCTGAGTGTTACATTGAAAAACTGTGGACTGAAGTATGTTTGATTTCATGGTCCACCGATCAACTTGGTATCGATTGACAAAACTGCAAGTCTTAAGGTCTCCATTAAATACTATGGGTCATCACAGCGAGTGGAATCGATTTTCACACCAAAGTAACGGTCGTAGTCGTCAGCATACTAGTGTTTACGGTACGCACTAGTGATACCTGGTTGGTTCCAGGAATTCGGTCATGCATACTATGACTATGCCAATTGATAATTCAAACTGAAATACATGAGCACGTTAAACATTTATTGGTTTACTGTATTTCTATTGCTGTAAATTTAAAAGTAATAAATATATCTGAGTCATCATGATAGCTTCTGAATGTTGTCACTTAATGTATAAACTGTTGATATTTTACATAACCTAAATCAAATCTGAGCAGTTTAACGAGAATGGCCGACCAGACATTGATAAGGTTGGAGGCAGTTGTCTGTATGATGAGAATGTCTTTTTACACTCTGGTGTGTGTTTTATGGAGGAGTTGTATAACCGGTTAGATGGGTGTTAATTGCGATAAACAGCATTTCAAGCACACTGCTTCCCCCTATACTGCTGAATATTTGATGGTGAGGTCAACCTTGAAACATGTACATCCTGCCCTAACCTGCGGTTTGTCAGCATTGGTGACAAGTTCAACTGTATGATCATGGAGTACCTGACTAGTACTCGACTGGCTGGCGTTAAACTCATGTCGCTGGGGTTCTCCCGTCACTCAAAGGTAACTCACTTTCTCTTACAGAAATCCTTGAAATTCTTGACAAAAGCGACAAGTCCACAACCTACAATAAATACGATATTCTCACATATGGTAACACAGTGCGAACAAAACCAATATTTATGGTTGTCGTTGGTCCATGTTATCGGTTTTACGTTGTCTTTTAATAGTTGCAAATTTAACTTACACGTTCACTCGGTCAGAACCTCTGATACCTGTCAATAACAGACAACGGTTACTTATGTCTTAAATCTATAGGAATGAAATGAAACATAGAATAATATTATGTGCAACTACTATTCACATCAAACTGTAGTGCTTTCTAGTCGAATCGAAGTGATCTATTCACTTGACAGACATTTCATTCCGAAGCCTGTATCTGGTTATAGTCAGTTCAGCGAGGTGAGAATGAGATATTTATGAAGCATGAGTTTGGTGGTAAATGACCCAATTGTTTGGGTGTTGAGGCCTAAAGAGTTATTAAAAGACAGAAAATAGTTTAATTACTATAATGGAAATGTTTTTATAGAGTTTTGTGTTTACAGATATGAAAAAAAATAGTCCATTATAATAAGTCTCATCGCTTTTCCTCTCACGTTTGTCTCTTCCTAACAAATTTTGCTATAGATCTGATTTCTTGCGAGTTGATCACGGATTGATATCACTTAGAGAACCATCGGAAACCAGGGAGTACTCGACAGCCGTTTCATCCGAGTTTCGGAATCGTCGGCAGTACGCACACACTGGAGTTCGAACCCAGGACCTTCCGGTTACAAGGCGAGCTCGTATACCATTCCGCCATTGGGACCATTCAATGGCTCGTGAATTCTAACTTCCACCATTTCGTGATTTAGCGCAACCCCAACCAATGTCTCCAGTGGGACATCCATCCTCACACGTGGAGGATGGAGCTCTAATGAGAAGTCGTTACCAGTGAGGTCCATCCAGATGTCACGTGTGAGGATAGATGTCCTAATGGCGACATTGGTTGGGGTTGCGCTAAATCACGAAATGGTGGAAGTTAGAATTCACGAGCCATTGAATGGTCCCAATGGCGGAATGGTATACGAGCTCGCCTTGTAACCGGAAGGTCCTGGGTTCGAACTCCAGTGTGTGCGTACTGCCGACGATTCCGAAACTCGGATGAAACGGCTGTCGAGTACTCCCTGGTTTCCGATGGTTCTCTAAGTGATGTCAATCCGTAACCAACTCGTAAAAACAAAACTAACTTTTACAAACCAAACAATAGAAAATAGATCTGATTGATTTATCCTAATTGTTTGTTTGTGATTTCGTTTATGATCACACAAGTAGTCAGTCATAGCGTCCCGTTAAATCATTAGCGTTTACTGTAGAAACTATTTGATGAATAATTTAATTTAGGTGCATGCGATGTATCAACAGGCTTTGCAGCTCTGTCAGCGTGTTTCTGCTACTATTGGGTCCACCCAAAATGTCAACATCCAGGCACCACCGTTTGGCGTTCCTGTTGTTCCTTCCTCTTCAAAGGTATCTTCCCAACTTTTCCCAAATATTCAAACTTCTGTTTGTGTTCCTGACCGTTCAACAAATCTCTCATCATCCACACTAACTCCACTGCAGAAATCCCCCCAGGACATTGACCAAAGTTCCTGTCCAGCTACAATGATTTCTAATCAAACACATCTACCTGATATGCAAGTTGCTTATTCATTGGCTTACTCTGCTGCCTATCAGGAGACTATAAAATACATGTCTTCCAGTGTTGGTGGCAGTTTGGTACCTAATACTCCGGAGTACGCATCGCATTGGCATCGTTCTTTTAATTACTATTTGAATTACTACTTACAGGCTCATAACTTTACTTCGGAGTTAACTAATGGTCAACAAGCAGTCGATTTCCCTCTCACTGGCATTCCAAAACGTCCTCTTAATGATGAATCATCTGTGAGTCAACACTTTTTTTAAAAATGTATTCAAACTAGTCTCTTAGGATCTTTTTATCATCATAATTATTTGCATTACATATAAACTGGTTTGTTAGATAGGCGTGAAATGTGAGCACCACTTTGGAGTGTGGCGTGTGCAGCTCACGTTATCATCATATGTCAGAGTATCTATGAACCTCGACATCTTGAGGATTAGTAAATAGGTTGTAGATATTACTTTTTTATCCCTCAGTGATATGCTTTTTGAGCTTGTAACGTTTATGTCTTTCCTCTCTCAAACTTTGGTTATTCAGTTGCCTCAATCAGTGTGTAGGTTTTACTGCCGCCATCCTAATGGCTACTCTATTAAGAGTGCTACGTAGGGCTTCTTTCTTGTGTATGTTATACTCATCATTTGGATTACGTGTCCCTGAGAGTTTTCTTTCTCTTGTTTAGACATTTAAGTAATGTTGCCTGTACATAAATCGCACCAGATGACTCGAAGACTTGAGGTACGCCGTAATGTTGAAGTAGTTACCAAATTACTTCTCAGTCTACGCCGTCTGTCGAAGGCCTTTTCGAAGTTGAGGTGGAGTGAAGTTTGACCACCAGTCTATGCTTTGTTCTGTAATGGCGATGTATAGAGTTCAAATTTGATCAGCACATGATTCGCCTTTCCTGAATCCAGCTTGTTCCGATGAGGCCGGTGGAGTTGTGCATCCAGTGCGTCTTTATATTCTCTCCGAGATGATGTGACTTAGTATTTTACTTGGTGTGGACAAGAGTATTATTCCAGGTCAGCTGTTGCACAGGCCTAAGTCACCCTTCTTTGGCAGTTTGACGAGGAAGCTCTTCCTCCAGTCAGTGAGCATCTCTCCTTCTTTCCAAAGTTTTGCATCAGTGAAGTGAGAACATCTGCTGTAATCTCTTGGGGCGTCTTCATGGCTTCTGGAGGAATTCCGATTAGTCCTGCTGTCTTCTCGACCAGTATTCAGTAGCTTGATCACATTCAGGATCTCTCTCGTTGGAGGAGTGGTGTCCACTGTCATTTCCGTGTTTGCTGTTGATGGTATTTCTGGGCGCGATGGCGGTGGTGGTCGATTCAAGAGTCCTTTAAATTGATCAGTCCATGGTTCGATTTGTTTCTCCTCCTCCTCGGTAGTCAGGTTCCCTTGAGCATCTT
The DNA here is from genome assembly GCA_944472135.2 of Trichobilharzia regenti. Classification (NCBI taxonomy): domain Eukaryota; kingdom Metazoa; phylum Platyhelminthes; class Trematoda; order Strigeidida; family Schistosomatidae; genus Trichobilharzia; species Trichobilharzia regenti. Next base: position 33,228,247 of record OX235270.1, on the reverse strand, counting down.
TCATTGGTTTCATCATCTGGGTTGATCGAATTGTGATCTGTGTTCAGCCTGAACTCTGTCAACTTGATTTCGACGGTTCGACAAACTAGATTTTGAAAGATACCGGTCTGTGTATGCTCCTGTTTAAGATCTCGCACCCACTAAGCCGAGTAACAACTTTCTTGAGACTGGGATTATGTCTTCTGGACTTTTGGTGTGTCAATCCAGTGAGAGGCACGTCGTACCATGAATATCCTTGTAAATGCACGCGTTGCTGAAAGATACCATATCATTGGGGGTTCAGAAGTCTGAAAATTCGTCATTCATGTTACCAACCATCTCTTCGCCTATAGTGAGTTCATTCGTTTTGATTTGAATCATGGTGCCATGACCCCGTGTAAGGTCGTTTCTCACTGACCATATGGCCTCTAGGAGGCCCATGGCGATACCATGATGACTGAACAATTACTGTGTTCTCTCCTGTCATCTAGGTGGCTGTAGTTGACTATAGACTTTGGGCTGTCCGCTTCGGTCCCGTCTGCACTCTCAGACTCCGAGCACCTATATATCTTATCCTCCTATCCCCACAATTGCTTGATGACTGGTCTCAATTACTGTACGGAAATTCAATTCCACCGGAATTATTTGACATGCCTAAACCCAGCGGAGCACAGGCCTCTCTTTTTTGTGCTTTGTAGTTTGACTAGTGATAGTGTTATTTTAATAACGTTTTCTTCGCTCAATACTCAAGATCAGATGGCCGGCCAGGAAGAATCAGCAACAAGGACCTCTGGCAATGAGCGAACCAACACAGCAGGAACCGATTGTGAAACAAATAGGCAGGAAGAAATGGAGGTGGATTGGCTGGCCATACTCTGAGGAAACCATCAAGTGACGTCACTAGACAAGCCGCTGCTCGAGTGGAACCCGAAAGGGAAGCGGGCGGCGAGTTGGTCGTCAGTGCGAGAGTGGGGTGACTTGGAGGAGGTCATATGAAGAGGAGATGAAAGCATGTGGGCAGACTTGGAGCGGAGTGAAAAAGTTGGCAGAAAACCGAAGGCAATGGAGACGCGCAGCTGAAGCCCTATGTTCCTCCAGGAATTAAAGGATATAATAATAACACCTTCCACTTCACTGACCCAAGCAAATACGAGAAGACGTAGACCAGTGTGCGATTACAAGGATGTTTTTACTGATGGAATTTGATTCATGTTCATGCATTTCTAAGACATTAAATCTGGCTATATTAGTATTAAATAAGTTATTCTTGTTGACTGCAGCTAGTCATGGTTTGAACGTTGAAGTGAATAGGTTAAGCGATGAGTTCCAGTGGGGTTATTGTATCCAGATCTGAAAAGATCTCTTACCCCTGCAACCACTGGCTTCGAATATTGATTAGAATTTCGGCCGCTTCATAGCAGAACCTGAATTGTGATCTATTATAATTATAGAATTATTTCCTTGCGTTCCGAGTGGAACATAGGGTTTCAACAGCACATCTCCACTTTGTCCTATCTTCTGCTGTCGTCTTTGGCTGGGTCCACGGTTGACCAAACTCTCCAATCGCTTCCTCACACGATGTCCTTCGTGTCACCCTAGCACTACCCACTCGTCGCTTCCCACCTGGATTCCACTCAAATGAATGGCGTGTGATGTCATTCAGCGGCCTCTTCAATGTATGCTCGGTCCATCTCCAATTTCTCTTACATATTTGTTGAGTGATCGGCTCTAGGTTGATTTGTTCCCATAGTTTCCTGTGGCTTATTCTTTGTGGAAATTTCATCTTCAGTGTGGAGGAAGTGAAGGCAGATGTTGATAAAAGTGTCCAGTGGCTTGTCGGAGATGCTTTCCATGACACAATGCAAGTTTCTGACCCGTATAGAATAACCCGTTTCACATTGGTGTTGAAAATGCGAATCTTGTTTCTCAGGCTGAGTGCAGAAGATTTCCAAACTAGTTCCGGATTGATGAAGGTGTATCTTGCTTGCCTTTCCGATTTCGACTGTGGCATCTTCGTCTGTTGCCACTGGCTTTAGATGAAACGATGCTTCCTGGCCAGATAGGTGAAGGAGACAACCTCTATTAAATCTCTCCAGTTGGTGGTGATTGGTGCTGGTTGTTGTTGTTGCTGCTGTTGATTGGTTATTTTCATCACCTCCGTCTTCTCTGTGTTCACCTGCAGTCCTATTTTCGCTGTAGACCTCTTCAACCAGTCTGTTGGTTTTCGCTTGAAAGTCTTCGAGTTTCTGTGACAGTGGACATATATCAGCCACGCGCCAAATTAAGATCTTCTAGAGTCTTCTTATCGGTCGTCCAGCGTAATCCTGTCTTCTCGCTCCCCAACAGTCTGACGCGTAATCCAGTCCAACACAATTAGGAATATCATTAGTGATAATAGATAACCAGCTAGTCTTCGAACGCTTCTCTGAGATTCCCTTTGTGGATCACTTGACACGTGGCATCTTAATATAGCTGTTGAATGAGGCTGACAAAGACTTTAGGCACGCCGCAATGTTGAGGTAGTTACCAAATTACTTCTCAGTCTACGCCGTCTGTCGAAGGCCTTTTCGAAGTTGAGGTGGAGTGAAGTTTGACCACCAGTCTATGCTTTGTTCTGTAATGGCGATGTGTAGAGTTCAAATTTGATCAGCACATGATTCGCCTTTCCTGAATCCAGCTTGTTCCGATGAGGCCGGTGGAGTTGTGCATCCAGTGCGTCTTTATATTCTCTCCGAGATGATGTGACTTAGTATTTTACTTGGTGTGGACAAGAGTATTATTCCAGGTCAGCTGTTGCACAGGCCTAAGTCACCCTTCTTTGGCAGTTTGACGAGGAAGCTCTTCCTCCAGTCAGTGAGCATCTCTCCTTCTTTCCAAAGTTTTGCATCAGTGAAGTGAGAACATCTGCTGTAATCTCTTGGGGCGTCTTCATGGCTTCTGGAGGAATTCCGATTAGTCCTGCTGTCTTCTCGACCAGTATTCAGTAGCTTGATCACATTCAGGATCTCTCTCGTTGGAGGAGTGGTGTCCACTGTCATTTCCGTGTTTGCTGTTGATGGTATTTCTGGGCGCGATGGCGGTGGTGGTCGATTCAAGAGTCCTTTAAATTGATCAGTCCATGGTTCGATTTGTTTCTCCTCCTCCTCGGTAGTCAGGTTCCCTTGAGCATCTTTCATTGGTTTCATCATCTGGGTTGATCGAATTGTGATCTGTGTTCAGCCTGAACTCTGTCAACTTGATTTCGACGGTTCGACAAACTAGATTTTGAAAGATACCGGTCTGTGTATGCTCCTGTTTAAGATCTCGCACCCACTAAGCCGAGTAACAACTTTCTTGAGACTGGGATTATGTCTTCTGGACTTTTGGTGTGTCAATCCAGTGAGAGGCACGTCGTACCATGAATATCCTTGTAAATGCACGCGTTGCTGAAAGATACCATATCATTGGGGGTTCAGAAGTCTGAAAATTCGTCATTCATGTTACCAACCATCTCTTCGCCTATAGTGAGTTCATTCGTTTTGATTTGAATCATGGTGCCATGACCCCGTGTAAGGTCGTTTCTCACTGACCATATGGCCTCTAGGAGGCCCATGGCGATACCATGATGACTGAACAATTACTGTGTTCTCTCCTGTCATCTAGGTGGCTGTAGTTGACTATGGACTTTGCAATCTTTATATTATGTAACAACCCCTATCTCAGGCGTGAGGCCACGCTATAAACAAAGCTACCAGATAAACGTCCGCACCGTGTATGGGACTGTCAAAGCTTCCCAGATTGCAAATGGGACAAGAAGATACAGAATTCCAGTAGTGGGAATATGCGAAAGCAGATGGAAAGGAAGTGAAATCACCAAATTGTTAACTGGAAAGTTGATGATATACTCCATTCATCCAGGAGACAACCATGAGAACACCGAGGTGTGGCTATCATGATGTCCCCAACAGGAACGAAGGCCGTCATACAACGACAGGCGGCGATTTTGTCCGGGATAATGAGCGCCATATTCAACTGAAAAGGAAGGAATTTGACAATAATACAATTATATGGTATGCACCCACAAACAACACAGACCTCGGAAAGAAAGAAGAATTCTACAGACAACTACAGGCGACAATGGACAATACTACAGTCGGTGACATTAAATCCTAATGGGAGACATGGACGCCGAAGTCTATCTGTCTGTCTGTTTTCGACATAGAACTTTACACAAATGTGCACCAGTTCAAGTCGCCACACTCCATGTAGCACACAAATCAAGAGAAGAAAGTAAAAGAAAAGCATAATAGTGACAGTAAACAGAGGTGTGAGACAAAGGAAGAGTTATAACGAGGAGCAAAACAGCTTCATTGGAAATCATGTCACAGGGAGTGGATGCATCTGCGCCACTGAGAACGATTTTGAGCCATGTCACCAATTGTTTCCAACCATTTGTTTTCACCGTCCCGAGGACCCCAACCAGGAGGTCTACACCTTCCTACGTAGCTTAGACTAACTGTTGTAGATTTCATTGACTGGTGCCAAGTTTTTGTTTGACCTGAAGTGGGACGAGAGAACACAGGAAGAGGACTGATTATGGGTAGAGAAGCACTTGGAGAGATGAATGGAAACGGAGAACACTTTCATAGTAACTGCCCTTCATTTCTTTTATCACAATATTTGCAATCCGAAGTGGTGCCGTTGTTTTTCCTTACCCGCCTACAGTAGCTTATCTGTCCGCTGAATGTGACTTGTACATACCATAATTTTACAACCTTATAATAAATAATCAGCAATATTCTCCATTTTTATAGTGTATTCTTGATGATTCTAATTCACAGTCTATCATCCAAGATGCTACAAATAATCATGACTTCAAGCGCTCACGTCTTTCACCTGGTGGTGATGCATTCACTAGCATTCCATCAAACTCTATTGAGCATTCCTATATTCAGAATAAATCCCCTGGAACTAGCGATGGTGGAGATGATAACGGCTCGAAACGTGATTGTAAGTTATCTTGATGTTATTGGTGTTCATGAAATACACTTGATCTCATCATTTAAAAATTTCAACGATCTTGTTTCACTTGATTATAATTGATTATTGTGTGATCAAGTTGATAAGGTATTATATTATTAGTATTATGTCTATATAGTATAAGGCGTAGGGTGGTGATACTTGGTTGTATCTTTTGCGATACAACACTCCAAAGCTTATTTATATAGAACACCTGATAATGATGTTTTCTCTGGTTAGATCGCAAATCAGTCAATTATCAGTTATCTGTCATGCAGTAAGCATAACGGGGAAATGTTACAAGAATTGTGACCTTGGCTTGAATAACTGTGTGGTTTGTGTATTGTAGATAGATACATTAGATGTTGTGATGGCGAGCCAGTTTGTGCGGCATAAACGCCCGATGTCTCCATCTCGTTTTTAATTTTTTTTTAACATGGACATACTGGTGACTGTGGCTCTAATGGACTCTAGTTATCTTGGGACTAACTGACTTGCTAAAAGTAAGCAGTCTTGTCAAATTCGATCATTGTGTTGATCTGTCCTCCGATATGAAGACGTTCTCAGAGTTGAGGATCTTTTAAGTATTTTGAGCGGAAATCTTTTGTCATCATGCAATTCTCCCCTGTCAAATGTAGTAAGGTGATGGTGAAAGAGACATCTTCATTGACTACTAGTTTAAAGGTAGAAAGTAAAGTGAGTAGTTGTGAGTGTTGATCACGTCACTTATTTGAGAAGATGAATCAACCCTAATGGACTTGATTGTTGACGAAATTGTGGGACGGATAAAGAAGACTGATGTATCATTTGTCAACTCGCGTCATCTCTGGTGTAGACGTGATATCCGGCTATTGATCAGACGACATTTGCTTGTTGGAAGTGGTAAAGTTGAAGAAGTTCTGGTTGTTAATCGCCATCGGTGTCTACGTTTCATCTCCTTTGTTTAGTGTTATACTGTGATACACGAGGTTAACCTGAGTATGTTAGGCAACTCAGGCGATGAAGTTGTAGGGCTGAGTCAATTGAGATGGCTGTGAAACCTTGTGTATGCCAAGCTGTCGTGTCTTCCTCATTGAGCTATTTCAGTTGATATCAGATAAGGTTGGGAGGGAGTTCTAGGCGGTCAAATCAAATTCTGCCATCAATCCATGAAGTGTTTGACTTTTGGGGTGAATCGATTACAGTTATATTCATGTACCTGCTTTTGGTATTGTACTTTTATAGTTATTCCAATATCTTATCTTAAATATTTCGTGAGAACTTTGCTTAAGACGTGAAGTATTGGGAGATTTATGGCTTTCGATACTGTTTATCTCGTCTCTTTAATTTTGAAAGAGACAGGCAGTATTATGCATCGCTTTATATTTCCTTACATGAGGGTTTTAAGTATCAATAATGAAATGCTTTATGTACACATATTCTGTAGAATGTTTCTATCAGTTATGACTTTGAAAGGTGTCTGTTAGTCCCGAACTTCAATGGATTATATACATATATCTGTTTTGATGTACCAACTCGGTAGCTAATATGTCTCCTAAAAAAGCTGTATTGTATTGCAAAAATCGTTGAATACATCTGTACTGAATGTGTGTTCAAACCATGCTGAAGCCGTTTTTCACTGTACTGTGTTTATTCTGTTTAATGAGTGACTTCAACGAAAATTACCGACTTATCCGTGTAAGGTTCTATTTTAGATTTTCTACGCTTGATTTTCTCACAAGTATTTCTGGGAATATATTTATGGATACATTTCAGTTTCATTTTTTGTATTTTGTGTGCAGTATCCTCATCAAGATGTGTGTGGATCAGCAATGTTCCTCAAGGCGTTCGAGCATTAGATGTCAAAGAAATGTGTTCACCTTATGGGAAGGTGAGTTGTCTTTTTTACAGTCCTAACGTATATACATAGATAAATCCTGTAGACCTGCATATTTATTGAAAATTAGGGGAGATTGAGTGTGAGGCTATCAGCCTCCCAACTCCATCTTCGCCTACCAACTGACGTTCTCAGTAATTCATGTGACATACTGGTGTATTTTATTTGTTTACTCTGTGTATAAAAGTGATCTGTTTTGCATAGATTTGAGGGGATTACAAAAAGTCCTCCTATACACGAGTGTGCTTGTCTGATTTGCATATCTGGTAATTGTTTCGTATCTATGCTTCAGTATCCATATGATGATAAAAGGCGAATATGATCACTTATGGTTTCTTGTTGACAACAAGCAGTTGAACTACTTTTTGTCATGAAGTATGCCATTTGTTATTGTATGATTTCGACTTTCCTGATGGCCAATTTTCGGTGTGACTCTAAATGTTTGTCGTTGAGTTACCAGGCATTCTGAATTGTCTCTGCTTTCTTCTCCCTCTGTCTATCTCTCTCTCTCAGGTTCAAAGCATAAAAATTGTCAAGAGTAAAAAAAGTCGATCGCCGTCTATTTTCGCTTATCTAATCATGGAAACTTCAGAAGCTGCAGTCCGTCTTGTACAAGGTTTACAGGGGGTGAAGTATTTTCAGAATGAATTGAAAGTCAAGCAGGTATGTTTCGATGTATTTCTTAACTGTAATATTTGAAGTGTTGAGATACAGTTTTCTGTACTGTCGTATAGCTACTGTGGTAGAAGCTTCATGGGAAACATATGCGAGTTAGGCGAAACTTGTTAGTCATTAGTTTAACTGGCTGACCCTAAACACAGACGTAATGAACCTTCAATTCGTTATCAGTACATTGTAGATTGAAGTCCTGTAAGACAGCATAACCGGATTGAATTCCTCCTTCAGCACTGGAAACGTCCAGAAGCAGTGATGGATGTGCTCATGCTACTATTGCACAAAGTTTGAAAGAAAGAAGGGCGACTACCTTGTAACAACAGAAGACTAGGGCTAGGCAACAGATTGTTCATTGAGACAATGAAGAGATATTTATAGATTTTTATGTACATTGTTGTCAGCGGAGAAGCGACGTCTTCTGATTGGCTGTTCTCTTGCTGAAGGTTATTCTGTACTGCGGCTTGTGACCATTTCCCAGAAATTAAACCCAAATATCCAGAAACAATTAGCTACAAGAAATTCTGGGTACGAACCAGTCAAGAATGTGTTGCACGACGAAGATGCAGAAGGAAATGTAGGTGGATCGGAGACACCCTGATTAGACCGTCGGGTGACATCACACACCAAGCCCTCAGTCGGGAAACGATGAGTTGGGCGTCGTGAGGTGACTTGGAAGTGATTATTTGAGGGGGGATTAGAGTTTCTGGGTAATCGTTTGGTCAGAGGAGGAAGACTACAGAGAAGAGGAAAAAGTGGGGATGTGCTGCTGAAGTCCGAAGGAATAAGAATTATATTGTGACTGTTTCTGACGGTGTTTTTTGGTACCACCGACCTTTATTCAGATGTCCACTCTTCAGCACCAAAGGCAATTATTCAGGTTTATCTCTTTGAACCTGGATATTTGTGCCACATCACTTACCTGTGTGAGATTGGGAGCAGTATGGAAGGGAATTGAGCATTCTTTAATGAACGCGTGCATCACTTTTCATAGGTATTTATCTACAATGTGAGTCTTTTCGAAAACTATTAAGTTTGCCTTCAATAGTTAATTCATCGTACTCTGATGATAGTGGTGGACCACTACACCTGTGGCGAGTGGTGCTGACAAGACTTATAAGTAGTATATAAGTGCATATATTAATAAGTACGTCATAGGCACAGCTAGATACCAAGAAGATAAGTACAACACCATATCATCCAAAAACTAATGGTTTAACAGAGAGAGAACTAACCGTTCACTGAAGGAGTAACTGGCCTGAAGGGGAAACATAACGTGTGAATCCGGAGATCAATCAGAGAGTAGAAAAAGAAAGTACATGGTTGGCTATGGACTAGGTTTGAGGAAACGCCTTCCAAAGTGGAAAGGACTGTACACTGTCACCGACAGACATGGTGGCCTTTATACCATCAGGATGGGTGACAAATACCAACGTGTTAACGTTAGCCAACTCCAGAGATGGATAAAGCGTGTTAGGGAAACCGGTGACAGGATACAACAAGAGTAGGTAGCATCGAGAAGGTCGGGGCGGATCCCGTCGAAAGTAATTGTGACTGGTGAGGGAGTAATTGTGCACTGGTCTACATAAGCTACCTCTGCTACATTGTAGATTTCTTCTGAGAACTCTGGACTGATTGTTAAACGAAAACGTCAGTAAAGAGATCTCTTTTCATAACTTCACTTCAAAGCGGTGTACAGCTATTTAGATGTTTGCTATACACAGGTGCGTCTGTAGTCCAGTAGTAGAATACTCGCCTACTAGGCAGGCATGTAGCCCGAAGTCTGATCGCCGGCTGGCGCACTCCTAAATCTCGCGTAGCCGGTGAGAATTGGAGGAAGATTAGGCGAGTGAGGTTAGCTACCTCACTTGATAAAAAAGAAATACCTCTGCTAGTGATAGTTCGAAACTCAGGCTTCATGACTTATGTTCCAGTCGGATTGCAAGGCAATACAATGATTGCGCATAGTCAGTATCAGAGATTATTGTCAGTTCATGACCAAATAGGTCAGTATGTATGAGAAATAACAGAGTTGACAACTGATTAGTTCAGTGGATAGTCAGTCAGTCAGCTGATAGTAAACTCTTTCGAACGAGAGCGAAAATAGGTGATTTTATAGGACAACGCAATAGAATAATAAAATTGACGCCTGAGAGCATGGTGGTAAAATCGGAATAATAATAATTTTTTGAGTTTGTTTCTCCTCGGAAGTGAGACCCTTTGTTAGCTTAATAATTGCACCACATGGCAGTTCCACACACCCTAAATCCGAACGCTTTTGTGCATAGCCTCCTGGTAAGTTGACAGCGCATGTCGAGCTGATAATCTCATCATGAATTCTCATACTTGCAGCTATGGTGGTTTCTGACTTCACTTCATATTTCCTATCATTTTCAGATTAATGCAATTCGTTTCCCCTAACCAGAACTGCTGACTGCGAGATTCTTCTAAATTGTTAAGTATTTTTTATCTAAATTTGTTCAATGAATTTATTACTTTTGTATTATTGTTTGTACACATTTTATTTCCTCGATGCATTTATTTGATTTTCAGGTAATGCTGTGTATTTTCTTAGTGATTTTTAAAAAACGTGTGTGAAAATGTCTACTTTTTTCGTTTGTTTTCTTTGAATCTTCTCAACACCTTCAAATTTTAAGAATTATATCTATGTATAATATCCATCATGTGATATTCCCGTTGCCTGTGTATACGTAGAGACAATCAAATTTGAGTTTGGTTAATCAGTTGCCAGGTTTTTATTTTGTATTTATTTGGAAGCAGTCAATGGAGGCTGTTTCTTGCTGCATCTGTACATGTATATTACCTTGTTAAGACAATTTGTGTAAATTACTTAAATATCTTTCTTCTTCACATTTTCTTTTGGATTATTCCTTTCACTTAGTTACTTTCAATGCAATCAACCAGTTCACTGAATTTTCTTGTTGTTATCACCACCAGTCACAATAAGCAACAAGGAGGAACTAGAGGAGACAAGAATAATAATAATACTAATTTATTCGAAGAGGATAGATGGGATTGACTCAGTGGGACCTCTATTATCGAGTCTTTAGGCCTATATTCCTTATAAGTAAACTAGTGATATTGGTACTCACTTTTTATGCAGGATCGGTAGCTGTGATATCTCTGTACACGTTACAAACGAACTTTGGATACATAATGGAATTGCAAAAGACACTAGTAATAGTTGAATAGCGCATTCATCATAAAGAGAATGTCAGTTAAGGGACGGATTGCAAGAAGGTAATTATGGTATCACTAGAATTACCCAAGTGACCGTTTTCGATTTAAGAGAACTCACCGCTGCAACTTGATATTGTCTTTTTCTCGGATTCTCGAGCCCATGTACCCTCCGGGTTTGCAACCAGTTTTCTTCGGTTCCCCTAGCTAGGCCAGCACGTTACACTCACCCTATTTTGGGGGAATACTCACATGGCATGAAGGCGGTGAGAAGGAGTTACCACGCAGATAGTGTGAACTAGCGGCCACATGATTGCATTGCGTGTTTCTTCCTAGCCTTCAGAAATATATTTAGGGTAATAAATGTCTCTGTAAACGACGAACATTTTTCACGGTAACAAGATACAATTCGTTGTTATATTGAAAGCCAAATATGGGACAGATGAATTTTCACGTGGAATAATACAGTGGTTGTAAAATCATATTAGTTCCGTGTTGTATGGTGACATGGTAAGGAGTACTCGGATGATAACAAGTGTGATGGACTAAATTCAATCCCATAATGGATGGCGACAATCGAACATAACTTATGCAGTATGAAGCGTTATGTAGTTGAAGACTAGGCAGAAATTTGGTGAGTACAACTGTAGTGCGTCAGTGACACAGCGGTTAAGACGCTCGTCGACCAAGGACATGGTAATGGGTTCGGACTCCACCCGACTCACACCTGGTATCAATTATCGACGTGCTAATTTTGGCCTACCGATATCACCTGCTTAAAATTTCATACTTGTTTCAAAAATACTGTGTGGAGTCAAGCTATAATAAAAGATTAAAAAATAATAAGTATGCACTGAATAGAGGAGAATAAGACAACAGTGAATACTTCATGCAATAATGTATGTGAAATAGATAATGAGGAGTGATACCACGAGCAATGTATGCGAGTGACTCTCTGCATGACAAGAACTGAAAGTATGCTCAAACAAAAGCCATAAATGCTGAAATAGTATGGTAGAAAGAAAAAGCGAAGGGAAGAAGAGACATCTAAATGGTCGAGGTATTACTCAGTAAGGATTGACATGGCAAATCTTGTAAGCACCCGAATACAAAGTGCTGACTTTGTCTGTCTTACTACCGTGTATTCAGCTTTATCTAGGAGAAGTAGAGAGTCCGTGTGATGTTCTGAGTCTACTAAGTTTAGCACAAATCACTTTACTTTTTCCTCTTTACTATAAGCCAGATATATATTTATCAAACCTCGCCATCTATAGAAACTCAAAGACAGTAACAAACTGTATCAAGGGACTGACAAATTAGATATCCTCAGTTGGCCTTACCACCATATTGGCTGGCCGACTCCCACCGGTTTATTTTTCTTGTCGAAATCATCTCTATCGTTATTAGTAGACTTATTGTATTTAGAGTGTGGACAGTGTAGTTATTGTGATATTCAGCCTGCTAATTTGAATCAATGGCAAGGCTGTCGACTCCGTCGAGGAAAATATTTGGAATGATAATTGTATGCAAAAGTGTTTGACAGCGGGCAAACGGAACTATGAATATAGTTAGTGCACGAGGTACTTCTTGTAATAATACAGTCGAATATGATAGGACTGGCTTATAATTTCCCTGGATAAAATATCAAGTGACTGGTCAGGCCTCAATGATACACCCCACACCTTGTGATGAAAGTGCTATATGAGCATGCTAGTATGTTGTTTTATTCGTTCCCTTTGATTTCCTGCATTCTGTCCATTAATAATTTTTGTCTCATAGTAGGTTTGGTTTATAATACGTGTTTTGATAATTTAAAATTTTAGCTGTAAATTCCTCTTCACTTAATCTGGGTTGTGTATTCCAACGAAGTATGCCTTTCGTAAGTGGGTCCAACTGGAACAAGGATTTATTGAATTCATGAGGGTAAAAATTGACTGTTTGATTGCTTCTTTAAAAAGAATGAAATACCTCATGCCTAGTTGCTTCAAGTTGTTTACTCCAATGAAATACGGTTACCTGCAGTATGAACGCACTTCTTCAGGTCACCGTATAACTCGAAGTGGCGGTTTGAGTGTAAGTTGGTTGTGTATGTAGGAATATAATTGTTGTAGGCGAGCTTAGTGTTGGATGCCAGTCCGTCACATGTGATTGTATCCTGCTGAACTGTATGTAAACACCTATGCACCAAGACGCATTCAGACGTAGATTGTCAGAAGATGAGATGTGTAGCGTGCAGCCACTCATTGGAAAGAATACTGGTGTTTATGGAATAATGCATTTGGTACATTCATGGAGTGGTGGAGTCGGTTTTAGCTCGAAAGTCGTTTTTGTCCACCATAATATGGTTAGTTTGTGCCACAGGTATCCCCAAGTGGAGCACCTACAAACCAATGAGAGTAGGAAATTACAAATATGGGTGGGTAGGCGTACACTCTTTGGTCAGTGGCACAGCGGTTAAGACGCTCGCCGACAATGCACATGAAAACGTGGCTTAGAAGGCAGTTTAAAATGAAATTAATATGCGTCATATTTGTCACACATTCATCAGCTGGAGCATAGTTGTCGTTAGGAAATGGTAGACAGGTGTTTGTGTGTGTGTGTTAGAATTTGTCGACACTTCGAGATCTAAAGAAATTTTAATTATAGATTCTTCATGCGATGACAACATAAGGATGAAGTATTACGGTTTTAATCCTCTTATACCTTGTTCAACTGCGAAATCCACAACCCGTGCTATTTTTCAGCATTGGACAAATAAGGAGTTCCATTTTGAACATCAAAACCTCAGTAATAGGCGTTTATCTATATCGCTTGCATATTTCGGTTTCGTTTACTCACACTGACTAGCTAAGGCTACTGTGTGCAAAGTGTCAGACACTTGCCAAACTGTATGACCAATCAAGATTTAACTAGATTCAAGAACCATGCAAGCGTATAAATCGAATCATCTAAATTTCAGCACTTATCATGAACATCATAAGAATCAGTGGTGTTAAGAAGAACAACCGTTTCTAACCAGGGGTCAGGGTTGTTGCGTGCGCTGATACGATAGCATAGTTGGGTACCCTCAATGTCACACAATCAATCAGGTGTCATTTATTTATGGCAAGAATTTCCGTAGGATTTGTAAACCATATATACCATGCATTTGTAATAGTGGAAAGGTTGTTACAACTAAATCTGAATTTAACTAATTAAAATTTTTCAAAAGAATGATTACCGAACAGAGAACTTTCTTTTCGATAACTTCATCATCAGGTTCTGTAGTTAAACATACACAATAGTGAATGATTTTTCGTGCTCGAGAACATTAGGCAATACACTTTATTTGTATGCGTCATGAAAATTAACACTTTACACTTCCTTTACTAGAGTGTTAAGTAGGTAGATAAAACAATGGACGACGTTTGAGTAAAAGTAGACAAGCTATTGATAGTGGACATGGAGTGTGTGTGTGAGAGAGTCGACCACCGATTTATTCTCAAGGGATAAATTTTGTTCAGTGTTGTTGTGTGGCGAAGTAAAGGTGTGGTAGAAACCATCAACAGTTCGATATTTGACCACCTGGTCCCAACCGACTACAAAGCCAGCCGGCATTGAAGAATCTATCGGGTACCAAATGAATTGCCAAAAACATCCAGGTACCGCATGCTCCAAACAGTAGATTCTATGGCGATTCACGTGAATCAACTAATGCTTTGTGTACGGAAGAAGCAAATCCAGCCACTTCTACTGCCCTGGTCGGCCTTCAGTGGAGACTATAAATTCATGAATTTGTATTATTGTTTCCCCTAATTTTTTCTGAAATTCAGTGTATTGTTATGTTGATGCTATCTAACTGTAATCCATTCGTATTATTATTGTTGTTATTGATTCAATGTTATGTAAACGTTAGTGCTGTTAATAACACTAATTCATTAACTACTGTGCATATATCAGTGTAGAACCTGATGACGAGGTTATCGAAATGAATGTTCTTCGAACGCATTAGTGAAAATACAGTGACTATTTTAGTAGGCTTTTAGCCATTATTTAATGCAAGCTTCAGTTTAGGCTGAGGACAGGTTAGGGTTCAGGGATATCTTCACGTTAGTTAAGTGAAGATTAGGGTTAAAAGACTAGATAATTGCTAGCAGAGAATGTGGTTAAATTACTCTGTTGGAAGTCCGATCCAAAAGTAATAGGTGTTTGTGTCACACGTCGGAGATGGGTATTATGTGTAACAGTTTCATTATTTTCATGAATGTATATGCGCTTAAAGATTAGCTTTTCCCTAATATCAGTTGTCAGCTTTATTTGCATACTTGAAAGTGCTGTAAACCCGTATTCTGAGTTTCCCAAATAAAAGCATCTGGGGAAAACTCAATGCATCATTTTCACCCAAAACTTCAAAATCACCCTAGACTTCATTTCAGTCATAAAGCATTTGTATGACTTTGAACTTTTATCTATATTATGGGCATTAAAGTCACATCTGAACACTAGTGGAACACTGTAGTTTATAATAATACTTTTGAACACAATAACATCTGTTGAGTACGTAACAATGTGATTGTACACTTTTTGGTTACTTGTATAAATTCGAGATATTGTACATAATTTTTGTTTAAAACGCTTCTTGTTGAAATATACATAACTTCCGTGTACAATTGAAAAAATACACTCTGCTGTTGGAGACTTCGTCTTCTCCCTGGTCACTTCTGCTTACTTGCTCCACTCACACCGTGTTGTATACTTCGGATTTATTGTAGGAGCCTACTACTTTCAACCGAAGACATTTCTACAACCGGAACACAGCAGACGCAGTCCAAACAGTTAACGTGCCTGTGGATTATATAATTAATTTGTAGCCGAGGACTTATACTTTATAACCAAGTAATCCTTTTTGTTGCTATAACTCGTCACTGTATTTTTGGTAATATATTGTGATTTAACACTCCACTGACTTGGATTATTACTTTTATATTTGGAATGTTAGTGAACTCTAATATTAGTCCCCTACACATCCATTGTATTTTATCATACGACCCCAGTCGGACAAAAAGCGAAATTTCCGATAATAGGATGACGAAAACAGGGAGACCTTTTCAGGGGTGGAAATAAATCAAATACAGGCAACAAAAAGTCGATGATATTTTTGAAGTGGGGAATAATTAGAATAAAAGCGACAGAAAGGGAAGAACCTAGAAATTGCCCTATCCGTCGGAGCTTACTGATGAATTGTTAGTAGTGTGAGGATTTTCCTCTAATTTTCGTTTTCTGTAATTCAGTTGAGATTTTATTGCGTATATAATTTCCTATGCTAACTCTGTCACGAAATCCAACAAGCATTGCACAGAACGAAACACTTATGTTTAAAAATGGGGGCGTAAGTAGAAGTAAACCGACAATTTACTTATTTTTCGTGGTCGGCTTGTAATCGGATACACTCACACGAATAAAAAAGATAGCGTTGGGAGACAGACACACGCATACGTTCACCCGAAATTTGTTATTGGGACTTTAAAGATGATCTTTGATGTAGTTGTGTTCTCCGAACTGGGTGGTTTTTTTGCGAAGCTTTCATTGCCCCACCAGGCGACAGCTTCAGCGCACACTTCAATTTGAATTGAGGTGAGATTTCAGATCTTTCCACGAGTTTATTAGCCATCTCTCCTGATGACTCGCAACATGATTAGCTGTTTCTGTGTGTCTTAACACCCTGTAGGGATAAATAATTTCCCAAATTTATCGACCGTAGTTATCATCACCGAACATTGGATGCTGACCCTTAGTGTTTAAGTTGACTTGTTTAGCTAAAGGCTTCTGGTCAAGCATCCACGCCATTTGGTACTCCGTCGTGTAACGCTCGTGCACGATCACTAGCCAGCTAAGCGTTCGTCAAACAATCCGTTTTGGTCCCGAAATATATCTCGTAATTTGGAAAACCAATCCCGTTGTTTTGCTTTACCTTTGGTCCCCGAGAAACGAATACTATAGAAGTTGTTGGTATAAGATCTTGCATTAGTATATTCTGTACAAATTGCGAACGTCAATACCGTCAGCCTTTAAATTGGTGAGCTCAACTGCGAACTTCATCTCCAATAAATACACAGATAAACCCGGTGAGTTCGTTCCATTTTTTATTAGTTCCTGTGCTATATTGTAATCTGTATATACTTCGTCATGAGTGATCCTAGTCCCAAGGTCATTCGTATTCGTTCATTTGACAAAACCTTTCAGGGCGTACCATATTGGCCAAATAATACTGAATCATGGTTTCAGATAGCTGAGTCTGATTTTAGTGGACATGGGATAACTGATCAACGTTCGCAGTTCCTTGCAGTTATTCACGCACTACTGTGGAATTCAACTGAGCAGATATCGAGCCTAGAGGCAAGTAACTCGAACGAGTTGCTCAAAGCGTCCCTCCTCAGGAGAAACGTTCTCATGGATCGACAGCGTTTGGACGAATTATTTCGTAGCATCGAGCTAGGGGATCAGTCAACCGTGAGCATGCTGACAAGAATGAGAGAGATTATTGGCCAAAATCAGTTCGATGAAGGACTTTTCAGAGAAATCTTCTTATCCAAACTGCCATAGTCCGTTCGAACTGTACTTGCGACACTTCATGGTGTTCTCGTGGATGACTTAGCTATTTCTGCAGATAAAATCCTAGAAATAACTAAACGGACAGTTCCTGAAATATTTTTTTTATTTTTGGATTACAGCTTGATTACACACTGTATTTTCGGTCCCAGTATGGAATTTTCAGCATGGATATCGGTAGCCCAAATTTCGCAGGCCAACCATAGATATCAGGTGTGCGTCGGCAGGGGATCGAACCTCGGACTATGTGCATGGTCGGCGAGAGTCCTAACCACTGTGCCACCGACGCGCGGTGGCCAAGCAGACTTCGAGTAAGGATACTGCAGTGATAGAGTTATGCAACTCCATCCAGCAGATGTTTACGTCAAACTTGCCTTGTGATTCCTCCTACCATCGTCCGAACTCTCCTCAACGGCGAAACTCACGTGATCGATCTAAGTCCAAACCACGTTCACTGAAAAACCCTGACTGGTGCTGGTACCACAACACCTATGGCCAAGAAGCGGAGTGTTGCCGTAAACCTTGTAACTTCGGAAATGTCTCAAAGTCTGTGGGAAACTAGCCCGCCGGCACGCGTTAGCGGCAACCGTCGCCGGTGGCACTAGCCGCCTACTTTACATCCACGATGTGATCAGCCAGACTCGATATTTAGTCGACACAGGCGCCGAAGTCAGCGTCCTTCCTGCTACAGCATCAGATCGACAGAAGGATCTTACCTTCAACTTACAGGCTGCAAATGGAAAAACAATTGCAACTTTTGATAGAAATTGCGTCTATCTGAACGTAGGTTTACGCAAACCTATTAGGTGGATTTTCCCTCTCGCTGACGTCACAATGCCCATTATTGGCACGGACCTACTTAATCATCATGATTTACTCGTAGAAATCCGCCGAAAACGACTGATTGACAATACTACTAGTCTGTCTATCAAAGGCATCACCTACATAAGCCCCAGCTTGTCTCTCGCTGAGATGAAAGCAATCCATGATCCAACTTTTCAACCGATCGTTGATAAACATGCGGAACTTAAATGACCGTCTAACGACCTACCGTGCATAACCAGCAATGTCATGCACCACATCATTACATCAGGACATCCCATGTCATCTAGAGCACGACGACTGGTTCCTGATAAACTGAGAATCGCTAGGAATGAGTTCTACCGCATACTCACCCTTGGCATCATTCGACCTTCGAATAGCCCATGGGCATCCTCACTTCATATGGTGCCGCAAAGGGATAGCAATGATTTGCGACCCACCGGTGATTACCACCGAGTGAAAACCAAATCAACCCCTGATTGCTACCCATTGCCTCATATAAACGACTTGACGGCAACATTATCTGGCGCAGTTAAATTCTTTAAAATCGACTTGGTTTAAGGGTATAACCAAATCCCGATGGCACCGAAAGATATCCAGAAAACGGCTATCAATACGCCTTTCGGACTTTTTGAATTTCGACATACGCATTTCGGTCTCAAGAATGCAGGCCAAAAATTTCAACGCTTCATCGAAGAAGTATTTCGCGGTCTCGAATTTGTATATGCATACTTAGACACCTGCCACTGTCAAAGACCACAACTAACTACACTGGATTTCACATTGTATTCAGAAGACTTTCTGAAACTATGCGTAATATCCAAAGCAAAAATCCAAACCCCAAATTAGTGAATCAAGGACAATACAGAGCCAACCATTCGGTTAATGCACACAAAGTCTCTGATAGTTTATCTATGTGTTCCAACAAACAGTGAACGATGAGACGATAACTGTCGTATTGATGCATCCACGAAAATTGGGGAAGTTGGTTTTGAGCAAACAACCATGAATTGATCGTTCAATCTTCAACTACATTGACACTCCCCGGCAAAAAAGGGATCCATCCCTTCTTTCCATCACGACCAATACACGTTGACTTGGATGCCATTGAGAGAACCTGGGTCACACGGACAGAGCTGAAATGGAAAACAAACAGAAAAGCCAACACACCACAAGCTTACTCACAGCACAATCTCACACATCAGTGACGACCTACACCTTCCAGTTAAAGGCATCCTCTTGACACCTTACAACACAATCTCCACTTGCTAGAATGACTCCTGCAGAAAGCAACGTGACCATAGCGGCACCTCATGATACTCCACGCACATCCTCTTATCTACTCACTATCAATTACCACTGCAATCGCTTGTCACTCGTTGTGCCTCAATTCTAGTAATGGTGACGTATGCGAGCCTCAGTCGTCTACACTTCGGCTCTCAGCGTGTCGGACCGCAGCTAACAATTATCCCCGTATGCATTTCATTCTCACAAATAGCCTCCCCGGCGTATACGACCCATCTGCTGTCTCTTACATCAATCGCTTCATTCTCGGATGTAGAAGACTCGAAACAACTTCAGAAGTTATCACGACGAAAATTCTAACACAATTAGTCCAAATTCACAAATCGATATGACACACCACACGTGTGTACAAATAACCTCGCGGATCATGTCTTGATGGAATTCCTTTGAAGAATCGCAGGACTTACAGCAGTACGCCTACAACCCTTCTCAGGTTGACACTCTAGGTTGGAAAATCGTTGCAGAGTTCATTATCTGACCTCCTTCTATCATCTATATGCTAAACTCTGAACGGTGACACGTCCATGTCATTGTGTCGCAGAATACAGATCACTAACAAAAATACGACGTATTTGATCAACCAGGCGTAGACACAGAGTAATTTACACCAAAGATAATAACATTCAATTAGTAACTTGAAACTAGAAATGCCTTTATTCGTGCAAGTCAACTTAACAATTACTCTCTCGTTTACACCTGGATTATCCTCCCTAAACTAACCGATATATTTCGTCTTTTCAAATGCACTGATACCAGCTTAGTCATAGCATAAGACACGTGAGTTTATGGACGTCCCTTTCATTGTGGATGACTACACAACGACGAGTGATTGATACCAGTTGATGAACTTAGCGGTGGATCAGGAGCTGTTGTGGCTTGGCTTTCAGATAGTTGTCTAACTGCAAGATTACCACCAGTGCTGTCCTGTGGATGAACACTGAAGGGTGAGAAAAACGATTATTCATATAGCAATCTCGGATACCATCCCTTTGGTCACAACACAGCCCAAAAGAAAGTCATCATGGTTGAAGAGAGGCACGTAACGTATTCTGCAAGCAAAGCGGAAGGCTTGGCTTAAGTGGCGGGTATCTAAGAGTCAGATCGACCACGATGCATACCTCGAACTCAGAAACCGGTGCAATGCAAGAGTCAGGAGGGACAGGAGGTCATTCCAGGCTAACCTTGCTAAAAAACTCCAAGAAAACCCTAAAAACTTGTACCGATTCATGTCGGAAAGAGAACCGACGAACCAAGGGGCATGCGCCTTAGTAGGCCCAAACGGTCAATATCTCACTAGTCTGGAGATGGCTGAAACATTCAGTTCAGCCTTCGCTAAACAGCTAAACAGCAATGTGGATATTACAGTTACGGACCAAAATGGTGGCACCACTATTTCAAAGGAGGAAGACCTAGCGGCTACTCCCCAAATAAACCCTGCGATAGTGCTAAGGAAGCTACAGCGACTCACACCGGGGAAGTCCTTAGGTTGTGACGACATCAGGCCATCTGTTCTGAAACAGTGCGCCGAAGCTCTCTGTAGACCCCTGTGCGACTTGTTACAACACTCAATGGATTCGGAAACACTGCCGAGGGAGTGGAAAAAAGCCATCCTTTCTCCAATCTTCAAAGGTGGTGACAGGCAAACCGCCACTGGTTATAGACCAGTAGCTCTACTCCCAGTGGTATCAAAAGTACTGGAAAGTATTATTGACGACCACATCAGGGAATATTTCGATAGGTCTAATATACTCCATGAAGCCCAACATGGTTTCAGAAAAGGCAGATCCTGCGTTACTAACCTACTGTCAGCTTGGGACGACTAAACATCATGCTGGGATATGAATGTACCAGTCCATGTGGTCTTCCTAGACTTTGAGAAGGCATTTGACACTGTTCACCACGACCTTCTCCTACAAAAAATAAGCCAGGCAGGTATAGATGAGTCACTTCTGTCATGGTTAAAGGACTACCTAGCCGACAGGCAATTTTGCACTAAGGTTAACCGAGTCCGATCATCTTGGCACAGCTCGTCATCAGGAGTGTCGCCGGGTTCTTTGATTTTTATCAATGATCTACCACGCCGTCTAAGCTGCCCGAATCTCCTATACGCTGACAACGTAAAAATATGGAGGGCGATAAAGTGTCCGGAGGACTCAGATAGGCTGCAGGAAGACCTAAACCTTCTGGAAGACTGGGCGGTGGCCAGTGGCATGACTTTCAACCTGAAAAAGTGCAAAGTAGTGAAGTTGCGCACCTGTAGACTGCAGAATGCAAGTTACACCCTGTGCAATAAAAGCTTGTCCTGCACAACGTCGGAACGCGACTTAGGTCTAGTTCTAACGGAAAAAACGGACACCATCGTAAATTACACAGAGGATGTAGCGAGGGTATATGCGGTCATACACTTTATGCATAGACAGTTAGGTGCACTCACTCCTGAGCTCTTTCTAATGTTGTACAAAACATACGTCAGGCCACACCTTGAGGTGCATAATATTATTGCACCCCCAATGCTGAGAAGAGACGCCAACCTCTTGGAAGGAGTCCAACGATGGGCAACAAAAGGAGTGGTTGGTCTCCGAAACAAACCATATGATGAAAGGCTGAAGAAATTAGGCCTGTTCACACTTAGCCTACAAAATAACAAATGACCAGAATCACCCAAACAATGGTGTTCTGCCATTGAGTAGGTATAGGCTCCCTCATGGAAATCCCAGAAGGATAGCTCACCAGATAGCAAGGACCCGGGTGCGCTCCCACTTCTTTTCACTGCGGGTTTGCCGCCCTTGAAATTCCTTACCGGTAGATGTACCTAAGGCACCGTCTGTGGGCGCCTTTAAGCGAAGGCTGGACAACCATGCAGCGACACAAGGACTGCATCCAAATGGCCTTTCCCCTTAAAATCTCACACACCATTCAGGGGTAAACAATTAAACTTGTCGTTTTACTTCTTTACATTCTCTCCCGTCTTACTCTCCTGGCAACTTATTAATATTATAATTATTATTACTATTATTATTATTACCGATATGCATATATATAAATTAAATATTCCCATAATTTATTCAGAACGAAATATTTAGAGCGAACAATTGTTTTCAATAAATTCTTCTTCAGGCTCTACAATTATAAATCCATTAATGTAAGCATACAATAGCCAGTAAAGGCGAATTATAATCATATCAGAAAGTGTATTGTGGAACAAGTATAGGATGGGATGAAACAATAGTCATATAGTTTTTTTAATATGCATGGTCAATAACAACATGGGACAAAATGAGATGAAATAATTTAATTTAATGATGTGTGTATATAGATAAATATAGTTAACAGAAAATACAGGTTTCAAGAGTGAGTGTAATCAGGGTGTGTGAGGCAATATGGAAATAAACCAACAAATGGGGCGGTCTAGACTTAAGTTCAAGGTTGAAAATAAGAACAATAGGAATGATTGTAAAATGATAACGATGATATGGTGTAAAATTAAAATTAAATGCACTATTGGTGAATGATTGTCAAATAATAATAATAATGAGTATAATGAAGTGGAATGAACAGGATTTTGTAAATACGATAGCAAGTTGGAAAAGCACTATTTAAACCTAAGGTAATAAAATCATAACAAAGGTCATGAAATCATAAAAGTCGAAAATGAACGTTTGTCAATGAAACAGAGGAAGAGAAGAAGGAAAAGAAAAGAAAATTGTGAAAGGAATTTATAGTGTTAATGGAGGATTTGTTGGCTTTATTGTAGGCCAAGGTAAACATAGAGGTTGAACATACTTCTGTATGCAGAGGGATGGTCTTCTGGTATTAATTGAAACTGCTTCAGCTACTGACAAGACGTAGTCGAGCTCCTCTGGATAAAATACTAGGAACGCGGTAAATAACTGAGAACGCTTGGTCAAGTTTTATCGGGTGTTCAGTATCTACCAAGTGGGCTAAGACTGCACTATTTATGCCTTTGGTTACTCCTTTGCTCAACCATATATATATATTATTCTTCAAACTTAATCAACTGACTGTGTTACGCTTTCCTATTTCCGTTTCTGTCTCTTAGTCTGAATAACTTCACTAATTATATCTATTATTAGCATTATTATTATTATTACTATCTCTTTTCTCTTATCGACGATACCGAAGGACTAACTGGCGAAAGGACCAACTCCAATCACAGTAGTAACAGTCTTAACACACCTCATACTACAAACCACATATAATTAATCCCAGCACTACTCCCTTAGGAGTCAACCAAAGCTACGACAGCGGAGTTGCGGGACAAGCTACGCAGAAGTTTACCGAAGATCGGGAACCTATACCTTACAATCAAGAAGCGAGCACAAAGAAATCAAATTGGTTAATACTAGCTCGTAAAAACGATATTGGATATAATAAAACATATACTGTCATTAATATTATTGTACATTGAGTACAATCCACTCGTGATGCTACGATGAAGATGCTGACAAAACTATACAAGCGTATCACTTATTTTAATTATTGCCAAATTTGGATACAAATCAAGAATAAGATTCGGTCTTGTACACACCTAAGTTATATTGTGGAATTACTTCAAGCTTTATTTTTCCCAAGTATTTTTAATCCATCCAAAACATACTTCGGTTATTTTGGTAATGCGAAGACAATATTTCTATATTTCTTGGTGTGCTCCATTGAATGACTAGTTATCATATTGTTCCCACAAACCAAAGACAAAAACGTCAGCAACTATGTAATTTAGCCATAAACCAAATTTATGAAATTTAAATAATGCTTATCCATGCCTGTACATTTGGTGTGTCCTACACAGGTAGGAAAAATATGTATTCTATTAAATCATTATCATTAACTATGCTTGCAAATCATATATGTAATTTATCATATTGATAATGCCTGTAAACTGGCGTCCCTCATGTAAAAAATGAGAATATATTATTATTATCGTCACACAATTCGTAGTCAGATCTAGATGACGCTAATTCCACATTTAGCTTACTACTAAACTTGCTCAGTGCTTCACAGTTCGTCCTTGTATGCACCTCTTGCAAACTTGTAAAACACGACCGTGTTTGTCTTGCAGCTTGTAACCTATCTGTTGGAGATGTACCACGAAAGGTGTCACAATCGTTAAGTTTGTATGGATTACTAGATACCATAAAGCTCTCTCAATATCCACCTCTCTGAGACCCTTTGGTCATAAACGATTGCGTTTCGCTCAGATACTTCTCTATTCTAAGGGTGGGATGCAATATACTGTCGAACTTGCTCATAGCTCTCAATTTCTGGAGGTACTTTCGAAATTGGTGACATTTTTGCTCTGAAATTTATTTACTGCTTATTGTCATACAATATTTGAAATTATGGTCCAAATATCTTAAAAGGGTGTTCTTAGAAACACAGTTGTTTTAGATAGTGGCTTAAATTCGGTTATAACTGCATTGCCGCCCTGTAATACAGTATCAACTACTAGCTCTCAAAATGGTCTGAGTGCAGATCTCACTCCTGTGATACAGGTGAAAGATGTTCTGTTAGACAATTCTGAGTTCTGCAAATTAAACCTCCTTGTGAAAGATATCCAGAGGCAAGTAAGTGAACTTCAGGAAAAATTAGGTCATTTTGATAGTATGTTACTGCCAATATGAAATAGAATGGAGAGCCGTTCTGATATTGGCCAGGTTAAGTCTTTACTGGATGTAAATCAAAACAGGCTTGCGGATTTAGACCCAACAGCCTGTCTGTTAAAAAAACATCCTGCAATATCTCCAGACAACCTAAATAAAGCTGAAAATCTGAATGACTGCTTGGCTACGGAGGTGATGAAGCGTATAACCTCTTCTCACCAAGCGATAGTTTACAACGTCCCAGATTCTCTGCCCCTGAAGACTGTAAGACACAAAATCCTGATTTGTTGCGGCATGGCCAGTGTTCCATGTGAATGCAAAAGACTTCGTAAAAAGTCTAACCAGGCTAATTGTCCCATCATTTTTACATTCAGTAATTCCCTTGATGCTAGTAAGTTTACTAAATATCAGGATCACTTAAGACTGAATAGCAGTCATAAGTCTATAACCGTAGCTCAGGATAAAACACCATGTCAGCGCAGAATAATGCGCAGTAATAACCTGGTCACCTCCACTAGCTTAGATTTACCAAAAAAGGATCGTGCACAGTAGCAGTCACCTAGTGCTGAAACTAGCATTCAGCAAACTACACAACAACCACGCTTGCCAATAGAACTAGGAGCTGATTTAGATGCCACTACCCCTGTAAATAAAGCCTTATCGAAAGAAGTTAAAATAGCTAGAACCTCTGCAAGTTGTTTTAAGAAATTTCCCCCCAAACGTAGTAACCTCACCACGATGAACAAATTTCGCAGGGTTGAGACTAATGATGGGGAAGAATACTTTGTATTCAATAAGCCTGCTGAGAGTAAGAATGTCAACAAACCATCACTTGTTACCAAAAACTCCTCTCGAAGGTTTTCAGCATGCTCCACCTTATATAAAGTCAGGCTCCAAGACTCCCAAAGTCTTGCAACCAAAACACCTTCCCTCACAATTCCCTTTAAGTTATAAAAACAACACGAAGGTGTGTACCGGTGTGATGAATAGCAGTTAGACGAGTAGACCTTTTGATGCTATGCTTTTTAACCGTCAACCCAGGCCCAACCTCTACTACCATTATATCCAGGAACACATGGTAAATTTTCCAGGTGTCCCGAACCACTGGTACAACCCATGTCACCTAGGACCACCTCATTGCAATCCAACCCTGATGTACAGACATTTAGTCCAACCACCCTTTCATTCATATATTTTTGCGGTGCCGAAGCACAAATAGATTAAGGTTATGGTGACATTCTAAGCCAGCTTGTAGTATCCCGTGACTTATTCACGATATTGCTAATTAATGAACGTTCCTTAATCAATAAGATATCTGAACTAAGGGCATTATTATTGATCGCCAAGCCTACTGTAGCTCTGGTTAATGAGTCCTGGTGCTCATCCTCTGTACTTGATGTGCATATAGGTATCGATGATTACACCGTACACCGTGCAAATAGAGATTGCAAGCGTGGTGGAAGATGTCTCATATATATACATAACTCATTTGTAGTCAGTCAGGTGGAAGATGAAATACTGAATAAGGTACCTGACTCACTCTGGGTTGTCTTACATGCAGATAAGTACAATAAAAATATATTTCTTCCTGTTTATGCAGGAACATACCAATTGTACAGGCATGGATAAGTTATTATATAAATTACACATAATTTGATGTATAATGGATTTACAGTTTGGTTGTTCTCTCTGATAT
The DNA here is from genome assembly GCA_944472135.2 of Trichobilharzia regenti. Taxonomy (NCBI): domain Eukaryota; kingdom Metazoa; phylum Platyhelminthes; class Trematoda; order Strigeidida; family Schistosomatidae; genus Trichobilharzia; species Trichobilharzia regenti. Next base: position 33,201,492 of record OX235270.1, on the reverse strand, counting down.
GAGAGTCAGTCGGAACAGTCTGCTATAAAGTCTGTTTGTGTAGCACATAAAGAGATATAGAAATATTGTCTTCGCATTAAAAAAAACCCAGACATCAGATGAATGTAATACGGATATCTGGGAAAAAAAAGCTTGAAGTCAATTCTCTATATAACTTTGTTGTGAGCAACACCCTTGGTTTAAAGTTTATTGATGTATTATGTTGAGATCAGTGATATATTTATTCCATTTTTCAGCAGTCTTATCGTAGTTTTATAACAGGAAAGAAATTTGATCGTGGAGGCGAAAACTAGATAAGGTCATGTTGGGTTGTTTTACTGCATCAAATGGTGTCGAGGTCGATTCCAGAATTCTCCATTTGCTCCATTTGTGTCTGCATGGCGGACTGTATTCGTAAGTTCAGTAAAATGTTGAAAACTGTTTGAAAACCAGTTGCTTCTTCATTTCAGATCATGAATACTCATTTACAGCATGTTCGCCAGCGTCTTCAAATGGTAGAATTGGATCGTTCATGGAATTTGAGTGGTTATGAGATAGATGGTTTGGAATTAATCCTCATTTCAGTTTAGATGCAGGGTTGTTCGACCTCGACCAGAAGATGAATAGGAGTAGCAGAGTACCAAAAAGAGAAAGTATGTGAACATTAAAAGGATATTAATGTATATATGTAAATGTTTATGTCAATTGTATAACATTAGTAAAAAATTACTTTTAATTATAGTTGTCTTTTCACGTATTTATGCGAAGTCTTAGAGTTTATTTAGTGTCATAATGTGTATTAATGAGTCTGAGCGTTTTAGTGTTCTAATGACTGATGCGTTTTAGAAGTAATTAATGGTTCTGGTAGGGATAGTCTTTGGAAAAAAACAGTTTATATAGCAAGCGTTTGAAGGTTACAATAAAGTGACACGTCCTATTTCTAAGGGTAAACTAATCCTGTATGTTCCGTACTAGTCTTTATGCATCCATGCTGCTAGTTTATTTATAGTTTTTAGATTGCTAAGGGTGTTGAAGTGCGTTTTTAGGTGCTGTAGTAGATTAGTAGTTGATTCGTTTAGGAGTAAATAGTTTATTAATATAATCAGTAGAGTGAAACAGTCTGTATAGAGAGCGTTTGAAGCTTGTAACCGAAGAGCAAGTTCTGACATCTAGGGGCAGGCTATTCCATATTTTAGAATACATGACTGTGAAGAAGTTTTCACGGAGTGTTGACTTAAAAGAATGAGTTGTCACTGTGGAAGTTTGGTTACGCAGATCGTAAGAACCTTCCTGTGCGAATTGTATGTCCCTGTTACCTGAGAATGATATTTTGTGAAGGACCTTAAAGAAGAATATTAGGTTTATAATAAGTCGCCTTGTCCAAAGTGGGTCAAGTTTTAGGATCATGCACCGTGAGATGTAGTCTTTCTTACAATCATAGCCAAGTAGTTTTGAGGTAAAATATCGTTGGATACTTTCCATCCTTAGCTTGTCACGTGTGCGAGTGCTGCTTATAATAAATGGACAGTATTCTAGTAGTGGTCTGACACATGTTTTGTACAGAATTAGCTTGGCTTCATTGTCGTGAAAGTTCCTGAGTATGCATCCTAAGAGCATCCTCGATTTTCTAGTCTGTGATGCTACTTGCTCAGAGAATGTCAAGTCACTAGAGTACCTCAAGCCTAGGTCAACGACACTTCGGAGTCTTGTTAGGTTAGCAGATTGGAGCGTTAATTTCAGGTCAATTGAGGGTGCGCCAAAGCAGATCCAGCCACATTTGTTCAGATTGAATTGGAGATTCCATAGGGACGACCAAGCAGTCATTTTATCTAATTCCTTCTGCACTACATTCTCGAAGTTCCCTAAGTCATCACTTTGGAATGTATAAGCTACTTTTAGGTCATCTGCAAAGATGAATGGTTTCCCGTGCGTGAAGCAAGCGCATATGTCATTGATGTATAGCGTAAATAGGAGGGGTCCAATGACACTACCTTGTACTACACCAGAAGTGATAGGGCTAGGTTTGGAGGTTGCAGACCCGAGTTTAACTATTTGGGACCTATTGTTAAGGAATGATTTAAGCCATCCTAATAATGGGTCACGTATTCCTAGGAGTTCAGCTTATTTGTTAGCAGTAAATGGTCAACACGGTCAAATGCCTTAGAAATGTCAAAGTAGATGACAAGTACTAGTTGCCGTCTGTCACGACTGCTGGTTACAAAATTGAAGAAGTCTAGGTGACACGTTAAACATGATCTGGATTTCAGGAATCCATGTTGGTTCGGACTTATAATATTGCGGCTAAGCATATGTTTGATTAAGTTATCTTTGACTAGTCTCTCCATAATTCTAGATGCTATAGGTGTGATATTGATCGGCCGGTAGTTACTGACTTCAGTTTTCGAGCCAGATTTGTGTTTAGGCATAATGAATGTAGTCTTCCATATGTCAGGGTAAGTTTGAGTTTCTAGGGACATTGTGAATATTTTAAGCAGCAGTAGAGGAATGTCAGGGCCACCATATTTATAGAAGTAAGATGATATACCGTCGGTACCGAAACCTTTTGAACTTTTGAGGGTTCTTATAGTTTGGTTAATATTAGCGTAAGTGAATTCAACAGTGCTAATTTGGTTTGGTGTGAGTGGAGATGGAGTTTGTGCCATATTATTAATAGGGTGTATATCGAGTAGCTGGACTGAGGGCTTAATGTAGTTACCTGCAAACGTTTTGTTGAATAGTTCACATATGTCTGCAGAGTTAGTGCATAGCCTACCTTTGTCTATGAGGAGAGAAATGCTGTGGTTTTTGCGATTCATTCGCTTCCTTAAGATTTCTGTGAGTGCATACACTCTAGCAGGACTGGCTACTGCGATGCGTTCTTCCTTTCTCATACGGAAATCTCGAGCTTGTGAGACGGAGCTAAGGGTGTTAAGTATTAGACCTAGAGTGCCAAAGTCGTGGTGTTTGAAGTAACTTGTTGAGAGTCTCTTCAGTTTCATACGATCCTTTGGTTTTATGAATGACTTTCTGTGTGGGGAAACCATAGAATGGTACTCTGCTCTCTGCCATTCTCACCACTATATACGGGAAACAAACAATAGTCAGGAAGCATGATGTGTCGTAGCTAAAAATATACAGATTGGGGATTAGTCCAAGAACTTTTTCGATACTGTGAATGGGGTGACTATTTTACCACTGACTCACTGCAGGATGCAGTGTCCCTAAATTACTGGAAAGTTGCCCATGGTCTAGATACTGTTGCTCCAAAGAGAGTACAGAGTGAGGAAGTTCAGTGATAAGCTAAATGTAGACTTCAGGCCTGACTCCGAATTGTGTGACGATAACGGTGCTGTGAAGAAGTCTGTAGTTGCAACTGGTAAGCCATTGTTGAATAGAGTGTCACAGAATAGAGTTATTGCTTCAGAGTCCAGTTCTGACTCCACAAGTTTACAAGGTATTAGTAGTCAGAGTGAAGGTATGAAATCTTTAGGGATTTATCAGGAGGAACCAAGAATGTCTACTTCTGTTATTAAAGAGTTTGAAAATGATTAAGTCGACCAGATAGATGATGGTAAATTGAATATTTGTGATAATGATCGTGATAGTGCAGATTTGTCTTTGGTTGATCCTGATGAGATGAGGGGAATGCCTACTACTGCTAAGTTGAACAAAGTTTGTGTACAACTACAACGTGAATTCAGACTGAATGCAGTTGAATTTGCGGAAGGTATGCATATTTGTGAGACCGTCAGTTTGATTCATCAACATGTAGCCCACATATCATCAGATGCTAGTGCTAAACCGGAGCTGATATTAAAAGACAGCAGTGGTGGTGGTCTTGCAGGCAGACAAAATTCTGAAAGCCGAGCAACAACAGCTTCTGATCCACCGCTAACTTCATCAACTGATATCAATCAGTCGTCGTTGGTGCTGTCATCCACAATGAAACAGACACCCATCAACTCAGGTATCTTGTGCAATGACTATGATAGTATCAGTTCGTTTGAAAGGACGAATATCAATGGTCAGTTTAGTGAGGATAAGCCAAGTGTAAACGAGAGGGTAATTGTTAAATTGACTTGCATGAATAAAGGCATTTCTAGTTTCAAGTTACTATTTGAATGCTATTATCTTTGGTGTAAATTACTCTGTGTCTACGCCTGGTTGACCAGATACGTCGTGTGTTTGTTGGTCATCTATATTCTACGATACAATGACATGAGCGTGTTGCCGTTCAGATTTGAGGATATAGCTGATAGAGGGAAGTCAGCAAATGAACTCTGCGACGATTTTCCAACCCAGAGTGTCAACCTAAGAAGGGTTGTAGGCGTACTGCTGTAAGTCCTGCGATTCTTCAAAGGAATTCCACCAAGACATGATCCACGAGTTTGTGTGTACTGTTTGTATATACGTGTGATGTGTCATATCATTTAGTGTTTTTTGGATTCATTGTCTTTACTCGTTGTTTTCGTACCTTGTTGTTATTACATAATTTTGATAAAATTTTCGTCGTGATTACTTCTGAAGTTGTTTCGAGTCTTCTACGTTCGTGAATGAATTGATTGATGTTAGAGACAGCAGATGGATCGTAAACGCCGGGGAGGCTAGGCTATTGATGAGAATGAAATGCACACGGAGATAATTGTTAGCTGCGGTCCGACACGCCGGGGAGAAAGAGTGTAAACGACTGAGGCTCGCATACGTCACCATTACTAGAATTGAGGCACAACGAGTGACAAGCGATTGCAGTGGTAATTGATAGTGAGTAGATAAGAGGATGTGCGTGGAGTATCATGAGGTGCCGCTATGGTCACGTTGCTTTCTGCAGGAGTCATTCTAGCAAGTGGAGATTGTGTTGTAAGGTGTCAAGAGGATGCCTTTAACTGGAAGGTGTAGGTCGTCACTGATGTGTGAGATTGTGCTGTGAGTAAGCTTGTGGTGTGTTGGCTTTTCTGTTTGTTTTCCATTTCAGCTCTGTCCGTGTGACCCAGGTTCTCTCAATGGCATCCAAGTCAACGTGTATTGGTCGTGATGGAAAGAAGGGATGGATCCCTTTTTTGCCGGGGAGTGTCAATGTAGTTAAAGATTGAACGATCAATTCATGGTTGTTTGCTCAAAACCAACTTCCCCAATTTTCGTGGATGCATCAATACGACAGTCATCGTCTCATAGGTGGCTGTTCAGAGAGAAGTCAGGAGAAAACCGTCAGAAGTAATATTGTGATTTATTATTGTAATATTTGTCCACAGACCTTAGTTGTAACAGTGTTTATATGTTGGTGTTACAATAAAGAATCCTCGATTCACCAATTGGTGTTTTGGTTTTTTCGTCCGTTATTACTGAGCGTTTCTGAGAAACTTCAAGCGACAGCGTGAGCCAGAGTGCAGCAAGAGCTGGGCATTAACGGTTTAGGAAACTTGGCTGAAAATTAGTTTTCCGTGTGCGGTAAAACACGGATGGCTTATTCGTCGTCTCTCTCACTTTGTCTGAATACTCCGCCTATTCCTGAATCGCTATCATCGGTAGGCACTATGAACGGCTTTCCTGGCAGCGGTAGTAACAGCGTTTTTTTGTGATGATCCGTCAGGTGTTTGATGCGGTCAAATACCCTCTGCGAGTCTTCCGACCAGACAAACTTTGACTCGCCCAATAAGCGGTAAAGCGGAGCTGCGACTTTCTTGAGGCTTTTCACGAATCGAATTTAGAACACTGCTCTACCCAAAAACTGTCTTAATTTCGTTTCCGATTTCGGGGGCTCAATGGACCTGATTGTTAATATTTTTCCGGTAGTGGTTTTATCTGGCCATTTCCCACCTTATGACCCGAAAGTGTAACGTTCTTCTTTGCAATCTGAGATTTCTCCTTGTTGATGCGTAGACCGAATTCTTCGATGCGTCTTAAGACCGCCTCTACATGCTCTACGTGATCAGTCTCGCTCGTACTGTAGATCACTAGATAATCGCCATAAACTTCGACGTTCCTCAAATTCTTCAGCAGCAACGCCATTAATCGTCTAAATGAAAACGGAGCACCTACCAATCTAAAAGACATGTGTCTTAACCAATACTGTTTTTGTCCCACAAAGTTGCCGTCTTATCTCTATCTCCTCGTTCTCTTGGCAGTTGCCATTACCCCGATCGCAGATCTGATGTTCAATTGTCGGAAATCAACCCAAAATCTGTATTTCCCGTTGCTTTTCTTCACCAATAGCACTGGAGAGCAACATGGGCTATCGGCTTCTACAATAATGTCATTCATCAACATCTCTTCAACCTCTCTTGCAACCTCACTTTCTAAGTGACACGGAACTCTTCGAGTAACGAATGGTCTCACTTTTCCGTTTGTCACTGGAATTTCGTGTCTCAGTTTATCACAGCAACCATACGGACCTCCCCCTCCAGTGAAAAGATGATCGTGTTTGCTAAGTAATTTTGCTACACTTAAGACTTCCGATGCCGTAATCCCTGCTACCTCACTATTGTCGTGCATGCTGAAACAGCCATACTTTGTAAGGACAACCCTTTTCTTCATGTTAATCCCTACATCCACTTCTCGCAAAAAATCTACCACAGGGATTGTTCGGCGCAATTCAGATACGACCAGGAATGGGAACGTCACACTATCCTTTCCAATTCTAACTCTGCAGTCTGACACTCCCTCGATTCGTAACACGTGACCCACCATTTTCTGTACTGTCAACGAATACGGTCTTATACTCTCACATAGGCTCCTATCTACGAGTAAGACTGCTGCCTCTGTGTAGATTAAACACACGAATTCGCGGTCATTTACACATAAATTCGAATACATCCCTCCTATTACCTCAAGTCTCGGAACACGGGAAGAAGAAACAATATATCTTTAAAAACTTCTTCTTTGTCGTCTCTCCAGGCAGTGGTTTCTTCAGTGGCTCAGTTTACCACGTGCGAAACACCGGTCTCTCTGCACGCTCTTTCTTAGCGCGCCCACTTCACGTTGCAGCTCTTCGATTTTCTGCTCGTATTCGTTTGGTTTTGGTTGTTTCACAGTGGTTACAGTTGTGCTCAGCAGCTGTCTGGTCACTAATATCCATCGGCTGCAGAGCGTTAACAAGTTTTAATCGCTGAGAAATTTTTTTTATTTTTTTATTTTTGGTAACAGCTTGGTTCCACACTGTATTTTTGGTACAAGTATGGAATTTCCAGCGTGGATATCGGTAGCCCAAATTTCGCAGGCCGACCATAGATATCAGGTGTGCGCCGGTGTGGGCTGGAACCCCGGACCATGTGCATGGTCGTCGAGAGTCCTAACCACTGTGCCACCGACGCACTGAGACACTCTCGATGAACTGGAAACTCAGTAACTGCGCCTCTGATTCCTCATCCAAAGTGGGAAGAGTACGTCGAAGTAGATTCGTTAATTTCACTACCAATACTAAAGGGTCTCTATCGGGTCACAGCTTCGTTCAACGGAACTGATGCATTGCTAGCTGTCTGTCTGTTGTGCTGTCGAACTCCAACATCAGTCGTTCAACCCATGTCTTCCAAGACGCTGTGCCCTCTGACCTTTCTACGCTGTCACATGCCGCCTTCGTTCGGCCTCTTAACAGCGTCCCCAGCACAACCACCTTCGCCGCCAGCTCCTTGACACCCACCAACTCGGAAACGGCCTCGAAGTCACGTGAGAAGCTCCATATGTCTCCTTCTGCAAACGCAGTTCGCCATGGGATCTTCATTGTTCGGAGGTGGTGACACCAACTGCAAAAGCAGAAGGTGAGAGTCAGGCAACAGATCGTTTATTAAGGAAATCAACACGTAATTATAGATTTTCATGTACATCGTTATGAATTATTTAGCAAACCAACACAGTCTTCTGATCGGTTGTTTCTCATAGAAAGTTAACCTTGCATCTCTTTGTGACTGTTTCTTGAATGTCAGATCATCTATATGTTTACTGTATCCGCCTACGCAAAGTCTGCTGTGATTGATTGTTGAATCAGTCTTGTTCATATTTCTTCACGATCAATAATTGTGACATAAACATTGACGTAAATAATGTCTACAAATTTGGCTAGCACCACAGTACGACTAAAACTAGCAGTCTTATACTGTCCCTCACAAGCAATACAAGAGAGTCGACCGAGTGAGACGAATCAAAGTCCCAAAAACTCTCGGAATACTTTCGCGATAATTTCCGCATAATTGCATCACTCAAGAATGTAGCGAGGGCACTGATTTAGCCAGTTAAATGCCCACAATTGTGGTAGATGCTACAGTGGTTCTCAAACCACTGCCTAGGCTGAAACAAGGTGAATCACCTGGAAGTAATGCACTTCAACCTAGACTTCTAACCTCGTTGACGGAAATAAAATACATTCGACCTACATTGATTTTTCAAATGTCTCTAACCCAGGCTAGGCTACCCGGAGACTGGAAGGATGCTGATATAAGTCACGTCTTCAAAGAGGTCCCCGCGCTGCTTCCATCCAACTACTTGCATGGAAGTCTGACACGCATTACAGCAAAGTTGTAAGAAACACTCATAAGGGATCAGCTCTTGAATCATGTGGAAAAACATGGCTTACTTTCGACGAAACAGCATGGACTCCGACCAGGAAGATCCTGCCCCACAAACTTACTTTTAGCTAGGGAAGATTGGGTCGAGGCCAGGGATAGAAACCATCTATTAGACGTTGTCTTTATCTATCTTATTGAAGCATTCGATAAGGTATCCCATTTAGGCCTTCTTAGTAAACTCAAACGTTTTGGATTAAACCAACGCCTATGTGAGCGGTTTAGGGATTATCGAATGGATAGAGGGCAGAGTGTAAAGGTTAGTGGTGTACTGTCAGGGTGGAAGGCAGTACTATGTGGAGTACCTCACGGAACTGTACTTGGCCCATTGCTATTCCTGTTATACGTAACTGAATTGACGAAAATTATTACTTCATCTTCCTTATTATTTGCCAATGATATTAAGATATGGAAAACTGTAAACAATAGCGATGATAGGCTGGTACTACAAAACGATCCGGATAATTTAGCTGGATGGGCTAACCTCTGGAGTCTGGAAATTAATTGCAAGAAAAGCGAGGTAATACATCCAGGTCAGAGGTATTACACGTCGTACTCCCTGAGATGCACAGAACTGCCAGATTTTAAGGGACACAAAGACCTAGGAATTATTGCAATGGAGGCGCAACTAAGGCTTTTCGAATGCTATGGGCACTTCGAAGGGCTTTCAAACGATAAGACGAGGGTATGTTCCAAGTACTCTATGCAATACATGTCAGACCTCACCTAGAATGCTGCAAACAAGCGGTCATTCCATGTTTCAAAAAGGCACATATCGTGGGATGGGTGTGGAGAGTAGCAACCAAATTAATCATTGGTAACTGAAACCTTCCTTATGATGAGAGAATGGAGCATTTAAATCTCTTCCCATTATCATACCAAAGGAAGAGAGGCGACTTAATTTCGGCATGCCGTATGATGAAGCGTGATTAAGGTATTGGCCTTTTGAGCCTTTTCTCTCCTTCTCTAGGATACATTGACGAGGTCGCCACAAGAAGGTGCATAAACCAAGGTCGAACAAAATTCTTGTAGAAATTAGATTCTCTCACAGAGTGGTTAACGACTGGAACTCCTTACCCGATTCAGCACTGACAACTCCATCTGCGAATGCTTTCAAGGAGAAACTAGATCTCTGCAGAAACACATATGGCGAGGACTAACACAAGGAACAAGAGTTTTCTATCCCTGTAATCTGAGTTTGGATGGTTTCACCGGGCTATATATTACAATATCTTCACTGTGCATCTAAGATGCGTGCTAGACTAGCAGAGAATTGTCCAGCAGGCCTAACCTTACTGTGAATGCCTGAAAGGCTTCTTATTTATGCAATAAGCATCAGGAAATATAACTTGTTGGTTGGTTTCGAACTCCATGTTCCAAGTTTACTGCGGTTCTTTCAAACTGGGTTCGACCTTGGGCGTTTTCATGCTTTTTTGATACTTCCTAGGTTGCAGCCGTAGAGTTAAATACAAAACTTCTTCTTAGAATTAATGTGAAGTGAGTAAGTCTTGTTTTGTATTCATTAACACATAGGTAGTCCTGTGACTAAATGAAATTGCTTTGGAATGGGAGGAATAAACCTCCCCAAGCTTACAAAATTCTAAACTGGACCCAGTTGATGTTTTACCCATCGACTCTAATAAACATTGGATTCAGTCTCTCGTTCAGACGTCCCAAGTAAACTAAATGCGTTCATTATAAATTATTTAGATCAATTCCAGCGTGTTTTAGAAAACTGAAACAAGGTTTCTCTGAATATTTGTCTGTGTAAGCCACAGCTTCTCCAGCACATCTATTCCGATTTTTATTAACCATCAAGATATATAGTCAAAATATTTACATAAGTTGAAGTCATGTTATTTGAGGGTGACTTGTTCATAGACATTTGTACCGATAGAAATATGTAGGCAGTCATCAGATATTTGTAGTGACTGATGTCGAATTGTTATTGCGTATGTTCTTTTCTGTATGAGGGTGTGTTGTTTGTCATATCGAAAAGACGTCAATTCACATGTGATAAACATGATAATACATTTTCTTAAAGGTCATGGAGGTTCATAAAGGTTTTTGTTTTTTTCATCTGTCTTGCTTTATTAGTTTGTCACATAGGTGATAAGTCTATCCCTTCTTTCTTATTCACCGCATTCCATGTAATTAAAATGTGCAAGGCTTCAGAGGTCAACCTTTCTTTATGTGAATGAAATGCTCTTCCAAGAATTTCGACATTGTCGAAATCAGTCTCATGTCAGCTGTCTATCGCATGCATTGCTATAGCCGATCTTCTTTCTAGACTTTTTAATTCTACTTCATTTCTAGGTGGACGTTTCGTGCATAGTCCATGTTCATTCACTCTGACCTTCACCTGTCTACTGCTCTCCTCTATATAGCCTGCTTCACACTCTGAACACATTATCCTATAGACACAATTACTTTGTGACATTTTGGCGACCATATCTTTGACATGCACCAAAGCTTTCTCTAGATAATTAGAGGGTTTGAAATAGACTTTAATATTATATGAAGCAAATGTTCAATTGTGTCCTTTCGATATGAAACTGCCATCGTCGATAGCCAAGATTTTTCAATTTTTTGTTTTCCCTTATGCTTTTTTATTGCTAATATTATCTAGTAGCTTTTCCGGATAACCATTTCCAGTCAGAATCTGTTTTATATTGGACATCTCGTTCTCCATATCGTTATTTGTTATAATGTCTCTAGCTCTGTTAATGAGATTTTAAGCTACTGAAACTTTCATTCCTATTGGATAATCTGATTGGAAATTCAAACACTTGTTGGAATGTATCGGCTTTCCGTATATGGTAAACTTTAGTTTCTCGTCAGTTTGTCTTTTCACAAGACAATCAAGAAAGTTTAGAATTCCCTCCTCCGGTTCTACTCCATTAGTAAACTCTACATATTCTGAGATTACGATAATATGTGTTAGAAAGCTTTCTTTTTCAGCCTTCCTTGTGATGATAAATGTGTCATCTACATATCTGTACCATATTCTAAGATGACAACCAAAACTTGTCAATGCTTTCTTTTCTAGGGCTTTCATATACAGGTTTGCTACAATTGGAGATGCTGGTGAACCCATTGCAACTCCATTTGTTTGACAGTATAGTTTGTCTTTAAAAGTAAAATATGTAGATTCCAAACAAAGTTTTCAGCGTTTTATAACTTCATCTATTGATAATAAAGATTTAGTTAATACTTCTTGATTGTTTTCAAGTTTATATTTCATAATATCAAGTGAATCACGTATAGGAATTCTAGTAAATAGAGAAACCACACCAAAACTTGCCATAATTTCGTCTTCTTCAATAATTATGTCCATTACTTTCCCTTTACACTCCTCAAAATTTTTAATGTTCAAAGGAATATTGTATTTGGAATTAACATATTTTATGCGCCCAACAACCGTCATATTTCTTGACCTGAAATTGTCATTCAATTCCGTCGACGGAGAGTTACTATGGCGGTATTTGGCTGTGAAGTGAATGCTGAGAAAATATATATTTCACTGATCAAGTCACTGCACTCGAACTCCTGCAGTCAGCCGCGTGAGAGCCTACGGAGATTTGTCATCTGAATTAATGATGACAACCAGTGGTGTCTGCCCGACACAAGCCCACTGTCCCCATTTCCGTTTAATTTCATCATGGATGTACTAATGGATGTAACGCTAACTGACTTGAGCGAATCAGAAATGGAGTGACTTGTTACCAGGTTGCGAATAGTCTCGTTGATTTGGGATATGCAGATGATGTAGTCCTTCTATATGAAAACGCTGACAAAGTGCAGTCTTCTGAACACATTGAGGGGCAGCAATCTTCGAGTGTTTGGCATGTGATTCGCTTCCGTCGAATGTGAGACGACAATACTACAGGACTGGCCTACATTGACTCCTAGCTTGAGGATAGGCAGGAGTGAAGTGATTGAGCGTGTTGACAACTTCACTTATTTGGGAAGTTGCATCAGCTAGTCCCCGCAGCTTGATCGCCGATGAAATCTCACCACGGATAGAGAAGGCTCGTTTGGTATATGCCAGCCAACTTCCTCCATCTCTGGCTTAGTAGGCGTGATGTCCGGCTATCGACCAAAGCACGTGTGTATTTCTCAGCAGTTCGTTCCGTCTTCCTTTATGCTTTACTGTGAGTGGACGTGGCCATTACGAGTGGAAGACATCTAAAGGCTGGCTAGCTGTCTTCTTATCGTAGGTGTCTGCGTTCCATGTCCCGTGTTAAGTGGCATAATAACGTGAGCAATACTAAGGTTAGGTGTCAAGTGATAGGCAAGGAGAGGAAATCAATCGACGAGGTTGTTAAGTTACACCGACTAAGATGGTTAGGGCACGTGTTACACATGCCTGTCTAGCCATCGCATTCATCGACGGGCGATGTTAGCTGATATAGAAAAGAATGAGCTGATGGTGGTCAAACCAAAGCATGGCTTCATTAGTCGATGAAATCCCCAGCAGTCAGTTTAAGCGGGTCACGTAGGGAGTTCTAGACTTCCTGGTAGGGATCATGGGTATGTTAAGAACCAATGAAGGCTGGAGAAAATCAGTGATATGACTCAAAATTGTCGTTGTCAATAACGGTGCAGATGCATCCACTCGTTGTGATTTGTAATATCCAGTAAAATGGTTTTGTTCTTCCTTATTAGTATTCTTTTAGCCTCATATTTCTGTTTATCTCTTTTGAATCTCTGCTTACTCTCCTCTCTTGTTGTGTATGCTACTTGGGGTGTGGCAACTCGAACTGCTGCGCATTTGTGCAAAGTTCTACGTTAAAAGCAGTCAGAAATTGTTATTATTATTTTCGTTTAATTATCGGGTGAAATTCTGTTATGAAAAGATATTTTTACAGTTGCAGCGAAGATTTTCTTTTCGACGAAGTCATCAACTAGGCTGTACATTCGTGTATTTATAAGTAATGGGTGGGAAAGCTGCAGAATAATTTCCGACCAAGGGTCAAGTTAATAGAATTGCAATTAGGAATTAGAATGCCATAATAAACAGTTGGGGAGGGGAGGGCGCATATAACTCAAACAAAGTAGCATCCTGATTACTGAGAAGATTGACATATTGTGCACTTAGGGGTTAGAAATGTAGAGATAACAAGGTAGACACGATAGTTGAGTAAAAGATCTAGTGGGATCGTAACTTATATGACGAATAATATTGTGTATGCAATTAGAGACTAAATATGTAGAAGTAATACAGTGACAAATCAGGCAGGAAGTTCAGAAATGAAAATATGGTAGTGCAAATAGGGATTAAGAAAAACTTAAAAATAGGATGAATTAAGTAGAAGTTTGGATAAGAAAGGTAATGGGATAGTCACTATTAAAAGAGGTACCTGTTTATGGTGGCCATGTCAGGGACAAGGGTTGGACGTATTCCTTCTGCATACATAGAGTGGGTTTGAGTACCTCGGCTATGAACATATGTCTTGATGTTACTCCCTTTGGTAGGTTTGATCGAGTTTTGTATATGATTTTGAAGGATTTTTCGAATGGTGCTCAATGTCCAATATAGTCTTCTTTCATATCATTGTGTTCCTTGTGGAATATGAGTCTTCAAACCCTGGAGTTTCTGTAGCCGTGCTGTTCTTCTGGATAGGGGTCACCAGTCTCAGACCCAACTTATCCTCTGCTCCGAGCTTACTACTGAGCCGAGGTTTTAGACTGCATCTGCGTCTGTGGTTCAGTGGTAGAATGCTCTCCAAACACGCACGTTGTCCGGGTTTCAATCATCGACCGACGCACTCTTTAGCCTCTCTGGGTTGGTCGTAATCCCGGTAAGGAGGGAAGGTTGGGCGTGAGGCTAGCAACCCTCCCCCTTGAAAATAGAACCACTGATACCGATACTTCCAAGGTCTAACTTGAGGTCGTATGTTCTACTTGGAATGTGAAGGAATAAATAAATGAAATAAGTAATTTCGGGTGGTGTATAGGGTCGGTGAGTATTTTACCATTGAAGCATTGACGCACTGTTTCAATACAGTAAGCAACTAGGTTTCTTAGCGTGTTAGGACTCATTGTAAGCTTTTTTACGTCAGTTAGCATTAGTCGATTTTCTGAAGATTAACTGTCAAACTTATAATTCATATATACGTTTTTACAGGACTGGATATATAATTGTAGAGCCTGAAGAAGAATTTATTGAAAAAAATTGTTCGCTCTAACTATTTTGTACTGAAAGTTAAATGAACTTGAAGTGTGTGGTGTGCATGAGCACAAATGGGAAAATTGATAAAAACATAATTCATCTAATAAATACATATGTCGATGCTGTCAGGAAATCACCAATAGCTAACTGGGCTCGGATATCACAGTTGTTCAGTGGATTATGCTGTTTGCTATGAGTGGTACTCAATGTCGTCTTATATTTGAAAGGTTGGTAGTGATGCAAGTAGCTTACAAAATGAGGAGGATCAGATGGTTAAGTTGTAGTGCAAATTAGAAAAAAGTGTGACAGTGGAAAGCTATTTGCATTGGAAGACAAGTGATCCGGATATGCTGCCTCACTCTGAGGAGGAGATATTAGGAATGTCTGACTCCAAAAATTTGCACAGCCTTGGAATCATGCAAATCTGATGCATATTTTCTACCAAGTAGGCATGAGATTTTTCTTTAACCGAAGGAGAAGTATCAACAACCCACAAGTTTCTGTTTCTACTGGAGTTCCGCTAGATCCTCATTCTTCTCTGTTAAATTTTTAATTTGCCCTATCTCTTTACTGACACATGAGATACAGACCCGCAGCAGTTAGGAAAAACGCATTCCTGGTCTCTGGAAGCTGCGTTTCCAGCTACGTATGTGGTGATAAACTTCCAACGTTTCGGGTCATAAATATATTGTGATTGTAAAATAATATGCAATCAGTAAACGATTTCACTCATTCATTTCGCTTCACCCAGTGCGTGAAGGAGGACAATGTATGTTATGCTTCATACACCCAGGCCTCCGACAGCCATTTTTTAATAGCTTCAAGTCTGAGAACAGAAATTGCACTGACTTTGATTTATTATGGTCAAGTGTATGTTTTTCTAAAGCATGTCGAAGGTTGGAGATTTGATGAAGACGCTTATCCGGATCAGAAATGTGTTAGATTCGCCTTGGGCTTGTCTTATCACCTAATCTCCACTGAGTTTTTGTATGACTATAGGTTTTAGTACCTCTGTTGTTGGTCCACCTTGTGCTTAGCGCATAGTGCAGACCTTAAGGGAAGATCGTCACGAGTCGGCTTGACCCCAGATGACTGTTATCTGTGTTCCGTGCTGTGGAATAAATCGGCGGTGTTATAGAAGAGTATGTTTACTTAATAGGACAGTGATACAACATTATTGACTCTGCTAACACACTTTATTGCTCTTAGTTAGAATTCATATGACTTCCATAATCGCTTTATTGTAGTTTTGTTCCTTTTTGTCTTTGTTTAATACGAGTTCGTGTTGACTTGATGCAAAATATTAACTGATTAGCCTGTCTTTCCACCTAAATCTAATAAATTTTAATACATTACCCTCTTCCACCTTATATAGTTGCATTCTAGCGCACATTATAACAATGACTGTTTTCTAGATAACGTATCTTAGAGAGGTAACAATAGAAATGTCAAAAGATTGGTGACTTTCATACATAAGGTATATCCTCATCATTTCACCTGATCGACTTCTGCAATCTCACTGATTGATCTAGACTACTTACATAACATAGTAGTTGTGTTCCATGTGTATTTTGTTAACACGATAGAGGTAAGAATTTTACACTTTTAGTGATCATTCATCACTACTTGAAAGTTTAACAAAATGAAGTTTTGTGATATGTGAATAGAGTGTCTTCATGTAAATAAAACGTTTTCGGTATTATCTCCACAAGCAGATATAGCCCTCAGTCCACCTTCTTTGTCGAGCGTGAGGCTAGCAACTCCATAATTCAGAAATTAAAGCTGTTGGAAGTTTTTCAGCCAGCTAAAGACGACGTCAGAAAACAGAATACTTAATGAGATTTTTCTGTTGAGGTTTAATTTTCCACCTAAACCTCATTGGACGAATAATCCTCTTCTGTGACTGTATACCGTAGGTGCTTAGATCCATTAGTCGAAATGATCCTCCTGTACTACTGACGGAGATTTATTACCTTTCATATGAACTGGAGTGGTCAACGAAGGGATTTTCTTCGATTTCCTTAGAATAAGTGAAACCTTACTCAGTGTAATCAATAGTTCATTATGGCCATCCTTAAACACCTCTGATGTCGTAGCGTCAGATTCTATTGCCTTGTCTCGTTTCAGCTTTAAAAACAACTTTCTCCATCTTGGCCGGAGTTTTATCCGGACTTCCATCCATGGCTCTTAAAAAGTTATTTGACTTTCATCTATCTCGATGATGTCTTCACTTGTGACACCTTTTACAGTGTTTGTTTCTACACTAATCCTAAATTCTACGTAGTGTTAACACCGTTTGCGTTTCTTTCGCTCCCATCATCCAGCATTACTCACTACGAAAACACTAAAACTGGAGTTATTGGTTTTTTGTTTGCGCATTATATTTCTTAACAGTCAGTTAGAATCACACACACACACACACAAGGCTATCCACACGTGAATATTATAAAAGCAAATAAGATTCAGATAGTAAGGTTTTTAGGCGTTCGTAGCACTTGTTTCTGTGACAGAATGGATTTATGTGTGTCAATTAAACTAGTTGATCATTAATAACACTGATGACACCAGTAACTTGTGTGCAATCAAAGTATTCAGTACAGTCAGTCATTCCTACAGGAGGTGAATCGCGAGGCCGAATAGCTCAATGGTAACGTCTCTAACTGCAGCACTGGGTGACGCGGGTTCGGATCTCAGAAGAGACATGAGTTCCTTCAAGGATGCAGATACGCCTTTCTGACCGGTGAGTGTCAATTAGCACGAAACCTAGGTCGAGCAAGGCTTCTTGCTGAATGCCTCCAACCATCAAATGTTGTCATCTACTGTTCGACTTATTCAACGGTATCAGTGTAACCAATCAGTTTCATGATTTAGACTAAAAACAAGTGAACTGATTTATTGAATATACGTGATATAAATTCTCCAGCCGTCAGTATCTTTTATTCTGAAGGAAAAGTGAACTCCTTGTAGGTTTTTGACCACATTTCTTTGATATATTCACTTCCCGTTAAAATAAAGGTGATTGATGAATAGCCACTGAACTACAGTCTGTTTCTCTGAATGTCTCGAGGATGTAAATTTATTGTTGCGGGCTTTTATCTTTGGTACTTTTGAATATGTGTTTTCATCTACCAAATATACAAAGACACTTAAAGTTGATTAACCCAGTGTAGCACTTGAATTTTGTGTTACCTTGTTTTATAATACATTTGAAGTGAAAGCTATTCACAGTCTCTTGTACGTGCAGATCACGTAAAGTATTATTATTGTTATTATTATTATTAAGATTATGTCATCCTTTTTATTTCCGTCTAGGGTGCTGTTAGTCCTCAACAGAAAGCTGTAGTGGATAGTAGTTTGCCTGTTGAATTATTGCCATGTGGTCTAGTTGTCCGTAGTATTGGTTATCGTGGCGTCCGTATTGATCCAGATTTACCATTCGACGAACAGCACGGAGTTATTCAGTGCAAAGACAACAATGGTCGTGTAGTCGATCTACCTCAGGCTTCATATGATTTTATTGTGAGCCCAATGTATTGTGTTGGGTGGATTAAACGGGGTCCTGTTGGTGTGATTGTAGACACAGCTATAGATGCTCGTCAAACAGCTGAAACAATCATGAGTGATTTGTCTGAATTGGAAAGACATAAACATTCAGACATACTGAACAAGGCTGGATTCAGCATAATTCAACGTCGTCTCAATGAAAAAAGTAGGTTCTCTTAATCTTTAACATTGTACAACACTAACTTTTAGCCAGTGATTAAATGTGAGCAATTTTGTGGTAAAAAGAATGTTTGAAAATTGGAGATTCACCATTTTTCTTACACGACGACAAAGGGCATTGTGGATCAGAAAAGCAGGTGCGTGAAGAGTAAGGCCATTTGTCACCTTTTAAGATCATTATTCTTATTATTATTCCCTTGAGTTCCGAGTAGGATAGCACATCTCCATTTCATTCTGTTCTCCACAGTTTTATTTGGCTGGCTCTACAATTGCTCATAGGTTCTCATCTTCTCCCGTCACCCTCTGACGCCTAAGATGTTTTCCACCATGTTGGTTCTATTCAACGGCCTGTCACTCAGTGGTCTCCTCAGCGTATGTTCAATTCATCCATCTTCACTTAAATTCTGCGTATTTGTTGGGCGATAGATTCTTAGTTTAGTTGTTGGCCAGAGTTACTTGTTGCTTATTCTTTCCGGTCGGCTGGCCGGCCATCTGTAGTAGCCTATTGAGAGTGAGTGCCTCACGTGACACTCCAAGTCTTTGAACAATGTACAAGTACTAACTGATATGACTTTAGTGTTGAAAATCTGTATCAAATTCCGTTTGCTGAATGCAGTAGATTTCTGCACTGATTTCAAAACAGTGATGATCTGTCTTGCTTATATACCAAGTTATTGAAATTAAAGCAGTTAGTGTAGGAAAAGTTAGAGGTAGAAATATAATTCCTTATGTAAGTAAACAAGTTGTAAACAATTTTCGAAAAAGACGAAGCAGCATTACTTTATAAACCCTGTGGAAAACTCACTGTATTTAAGCACTTATCGCTCTTAGTTATAGCCGGTAGAAAGAGAGAAGTTTCACTGCAAATCCAATGCCACTTTAGTTGTTTATCAGTTTCTCTTCTTTCCAACATGCCTGGGGACTTTCCGGTTAGATGAATATGAGTCAGGCTTCACGTCGTATCTATTCACATTTTCATTCCTTGTGTTCCGAGTGGGACGTGGGGCTCGAAACTTTGAAGTTTCAGTAGCGGTGGTGTGGTTTTTACCAGGTGGGTTTAAGAAGAAATCGACTTGCCCCGTTTGGACATATGCGAGGTAATGTAACTTCGTCCAAAATGGCGGACTCAAGATGACTGATTCTAGCAGGCTCTGAACATGATGAGGAGGGGGTAGCTGCTTGGATGCAAGCTGACCGTAAACAGTGGTGGACGAAAAGTAGCCTAAGACACGAAAGGCATCATTGGTGGGCAATATCAGATAGCTGTTTAGACTTATTAGGGAAACGGGCTATAAACAACAATCGTAAGCACAAAGATATCCGGATTTAGTTTAGTCGTCTCCCAAGGTTAGACGACTGAAACATTATAGAGCAAGACCTTGATTCAGTTAGCCTACAGCCATTTTAAATTCGTCCAGGATCCCACAGTAACTAAATTTGCAGAATTTGTCTCTAGTCTAAACAAAACAAAGCTTTAGGATCTGACAGTACGAGTCTAGAGGTGTTCGAATATGCTGGTGATGGAGTGTAAACTGGATTAAATGTGTGAAAGTCTGAGGTAGTTCCCTTGTACTGATGCATATCATCGATTGGGACAAACATGGGGGTTAGCTTGACTGACATATTATCTAAAGTCCGTGGTTCAGTAGTCCTGCGTAGGCTGAATTGTATTCAGATAACCCAGACAGGCTCTAAGTCCGAACATCTGCTCGTGAAAATGGGTACCGAGAATGCATATCACATTAGTCATGGCACTCTACCCGAACTTGTGCAACTGTTTAAAAGCCAACAGAGGGCTGTGTTCTAAAGTGGTGACAAACAGTGGTTTCCTTCAGGAAAGCGCCATCTCCTCATTTTCGTTTAATTTTATCATGGAATTGCTAATGAATGTGATGTTAATCGATCTTAACAATTCATTGACTGACTAGTTACCAGTAAGCAATGTTATCTACTTAGAGTGTTCGGATGATATTGTCCGCCTAGATAACGACGCTGCCGAAATGTAGAGTTTTCTCAACGCCTTGAGCAGAAATCTTATTGTTGACATGACATGCGATAATAACTCATGAGATACATTTGTAAGAAATCGTTCTTTATCAACTTTAACGGATAGACTAAATGCTTCTCGCGCACGATATCTTGAATGTTTTTTGATTCACTTCTACATTTAGAGATGACAGTTCATTCTGTTTTTCAGGTCACCTGTTCCATCCCATGGATGTCATCATTGAAAGGTCAGTATCAACAGGAAACGACCGTCGTTTTGAGGCAATACGCATCTGTTGTGATTAACTGCCGTAATTAGAGGTCTCTGAGTGTTACATTGAAAAACTGTGGACTGAAGTATGTTTGATTTCATGGTCCACCGATCAACTTGGTATCGATTGACAAAACTGCAAGTCTTAAGGTCTCCATTAAATACTATGGGTCATCACAGCGAGTGGAATCGATTTTCACACCAAAGTAACGGTCGTAGTCGTCAGCATACTAGTGTTTACGGTACGCACTAGTGATACCTGGTTGGTTCCAGGAATTCGGTCATGCATACTATGACTATGCCAATTGATAATTCAAACTGAAATACATGAGCACGTTAAACATTTATTGGTTTACTGTATTTCTATTGCTGTAAATTTAAAAGTAATAAATATATCTGAGTCATCATGATAGCTTCTGAATGTTGTCACTTAATGTATAAACTGTTGATATTTTACATAACCTAAATCAAATCTGAGCAGTTTAACGAGAATGGCCGACCAGACATTGATAAGGTTGGAGGCAGTTGTCTGTATGATGAGAATGTCTTTTTACACTCTGGTGTGTGTTTTATGGAGGAGTTGTATAACCGGTTAGATGGGTGTTAATTGCGATAAACAGCATTTCAAGCACACTGCTTCCCCCTATACTGCTGAATATTTGATGGTGAGGTCAACCTTGAAACATGTACATCCTGCCATAACCTGCGGTTTGTCAGCACTGGTGACAAGTTCAACTGTATGATCATGGAGTACCTGACTAGTACTCGACTGGCTGGCGTCAAACTCATGTCGCTGGGGTTCTCCCGTCACTCAAAGGTAACTCACTTTCTCTTACAGAAATCCTTGAAATTCTTGACAAAAGCGACAAGTCCACAACCTACAATAAATACGATATTCTCACATATGGTAACACAGTGCGAACAAAACCAATATTTATGGTTGTCGTTGGTCCATGTTATCGGTTTTACGTTGTCTTTTAATAGTTGCAAATTTAACTTACACGTTCACTCGGTCAGAACCTCTGATACCTGTCAATAACAGACAACGGTTACTTATGTCTTAAATCTATAGGAATGAAATGAAACATAGAATAATATTATGTGCAACTACTATTCACATCAAACTGTAGTGCTTTCTAGTCGAATCGAAGTGATCTATTCACTTGACAGACATTTCATTCCGAAGCCTGTATCTGGTTATAGTCGGTTCAGCGAGGTGAGAATGAGATATTTATGAAGCATGAGTTTGGTGGTAAATGACCCAATTGTTTGGGTGTTGAGGCCTAAAGAGTTATTAAAAGACAGAAAATAGTTTAATTACTATAATGGAAATGTTTTTATAGAGTTTTGTGTTTACAGATATGAAAAAAAATAGTCCATTATAATAAGTCTCATCGCTTTTCCTCTCATGTTTGTTTCTTCCTAACAAATTCTGTCATAGATCTAATTGACTTTTTCTAATAGTTTGTTTGTGATTTCGTTTATGATCACACAAGTAGTCATTCATAGTGTCCCATTAAATCATTAGTTTTACCTGTTGAAACTATTTGATGATTAATTTAATTTAGGTGTATTCGTTGTATGAAGAGGCTTTGCGGCTCTCTCAGCGTGCTTCTGCTAATAATGAGTCCACCCGAAATGTCAACAACCAGACACTACCGTTTGGCGCTCCTGTTGTTGCTTCCTCTTCCCAAGTTTCTCCAAATATTCAAACTTCTGTTTGTGTTCCTGACCGTTCAACAAATCTCTCATCATCCACACTCACTCCACCGCAGGCTCATACATGTACTTCGGAGTTAACCGATGGTCAACAAGCTGTCGATTTGCCTCTCACTGGCATTCTAAAACGTCCTCTTAATGATGAATCATCTGTGAGTCAACACTTTTTAAAAATATGTATCCAAACTAGTCACTTAGAATGTTTTGTATGCATTACATATAAACTGGTTTGTTAGATAGGCGTGAAATGTGAGTAGCACTTTGGAGTGTGGCGTGTGCAGCTCACGTTATCATCATATGTCAGAGTATCTGTGAACTCGACATTTTGAGGATTAGTAAATATGTTGTAGATATTACTTTTTTATCCCTCAGTGATATGTTTTTTAAGCTTGTAACGTTTATGTCTTTCCTCTCTCAAACTTTGGTTATTTAGTTGCCTGAATTTATTTATTGTTTATTTATTTAAACGCAGAGAAACTTGGTACGATATGGCACCAAGAATGTTGCGCCACACAATAAAAATGAAACACCACAGATCAAAAGAAAAAATATGTAAGTAGAGAACGGATAAGGAACTTCATGCTTAACAAGTTCAAATAGTATTCGTTAACTATTATCGGGAAGGGAAGAAAGAAGGAAATTGTAACACGTTTGCCATATCTGATAACGTTTCGAGCTATCTCTCGGACTTCAACCGGGAGTCGTGACACACCAACCGATGCTAATCTAGCACAAAATTCCTTCATCCCACGACGCCACGTCATGGACTGACCACCTCTCCGCCTTTTCCATCCCGTCCCAGGGCTAGCGAACAGAGACCTGTACGGAAGCCTCTGGGGTGACATTCGCAGCACATGTCCAAGCCACCGGAGCCGGTGTTTCCAGATGACGACATTCAATGAATGGTGATCTCCACTGTGTTCAAACACACGCCGCCGAACCTCAGAATTACTCACGCGATGATGCCATCGAACGCAAGCAATCCTGCGGAGACAGCGGTGATCGAACACGCAGAGTCGCCGCACATCCTCAGCTCGGAGAGGCCAGGTTTCACAGGCGTAGAGCAGACAGCCCGCACCGAAGCATTGTATACCCGACCTTTGACAGCCAGGCTAACGTCGCGACGGCGCCATAGGAGGCTCAAGTTGATGTATGCCACCCTAGCCTTCATTATACGGTTGGAAATCTCATCCGTCACCCCTCCGCCAGCACTCACACAACTACCCAGGTACACAAACTTATCAACAACTTCAAGCGGTTCACCCGCAAGAGTGAGTGCAGGTACAGGCTCCTGCCAATCTTGTAACAGTACTTTGCACTTAGACGGCGCAAAGCACATACCATACTTACAGACACTGATCGCCAACTGATTAAGTGCGATTTGGGCAGCCTGCATGCTATCGCACAGTAAGACGATATCGTCTGCATACTCGAGGTCGAAAAGTCTATCTCCAGGTAGCAGATCTACACCACCTTCACGCACATCCTTCAGAGCTGACTCCAGAATGTCATCGATGGCAAAGTTAAAGAGAAATGGAGAGATTGGGCAACCCTGTCTAACCCCACTGTTGGTTGGGAACAGTGGTGATAGTTGGTTGTATGCCCTCACTCTACCTGAGGTGTTTCTGTATAGGGCTTTCAAGATGTTAACAAATTTCTCAGGTACACCTCTCTCTAACAGACAGTTCCAGAGCACAGTTCTGTCCAACGAATCGAAGGCAGCCCTAATATCAAGAAACACAACGATCGTTGGCCTGCAATACGTGTGGCGGTGTTCCAACAACTGACGAAGGGTGAACACATGATCAATGCATCCACGACCTGAACGAAACCCAGCCTGCTCTTCGCGAATCAATCCTTCACGTATTTTGCACAGTCTGCGAAGCAAGACAGCAGCCAATATTTTAGACGCGACTGGTAACAGACTGATACCCCTATGATTGTCACACGAATTACGTCGACCCTTTTTAAAGATGGGGACGATAATGGCTTCGTTCCACATTGATGGTACACTCTCTGTCTCCCACACCTTCCTGAACAACCCAGTTAGAGCCATTGTGAGAGTCTCGCCACCATCTTTAAAAAGAGCCGGGGGTAATTTGTCTGGGCCGGGCGCCTTATGGCGTTTCAGAACTTGGAGTTCCTTACGGACCTCCGCTTCGGTGGGTGGGTCGGTACTAACCGACCAAGGAGCACTCGGGCTAATGATAGTAGACACTGAAGCTGGTGGCCAGCTGAACTGCTTCCCGAAGTGCTCTGCCCAGCGTTCCAGGCGTCTTTTCAGGCTGGTAATTGGAGTGCCATCTGCCTCACAGACCGTCTCGCTGACACCTTGTTTCTTGCCGCCGGTGGCTCGTATGAGTTGGAACAGCTTCCGACTGTTGCCAGATGCAGCAGCTGACTCCATCTCACACGCACGTTCTGACCACCAGGCTTCGCGGTCCTTACGTAAACACTGTCTAATCTTGCGCGTGAGCGCCTTTCGCTGATTGTTGTATTCGCTGCCAGCCGGAATGGACCGGCGTTCATCCATGAGTTGCAAGGAACTCGCAGAAACCCAGTGGTTGTTAGCGGAGCATTCTTTCAAGCCGCAAGCGGCTACACTCGCCTTTTGCATGGCACCTTGCACATGAAGCCAATGTTCATCTATACTACTTGGGGGGTTGCTGGCAAGCATTGTTTTTAACTCATTCTGATATTTCAAAGAAGTAGCAGGTGCTACTAGTTTGCTCACATCAACGCTTAGACGACGGCTTTTACGAACCCCACCAAATCGCAAGACGAACTTGGCACACACTAACGCATGATCGGAGTCCAGGCATGTGCTCCAGAAGGAGCGACAGTCTTGTATGCATCCTCGCCACCGGAAACTGACCGCAATATGATCAATCTGAGTCCAAGCTTGCTTCGCAGAGGGAGGACGCCAGGTAGCGCTACGGCGATGGCTGTGCTGGCTAGAAATAGGTTGTGATCCGCGCAAAGCTGCAGAAGACGGTCCCCATTATCTGACCTGCGACCATGTAGTCCCCACTGACCACCTAGACGATTCTCCTCTGAGCTTAGACGCCCGACCTGTGCATTCAAGTCCCCAGCCAGCACTACGATATCCCTCCGACCCGCCTGTTTCAAGAGATCGCTCAGTTGGTAGTAAAACTCATCCTTCATTGCATCCGGGCTGCAATCCGTCGGTGCATAGGCAGAGACAACAAATAGACACCGCCTATCTGGCCTACTACTCCTTACTTTCGTATAACCTTCCAGCCTCACAGCACATAAACGACTGTTAATGGGAATCCAGTCGAGCAGTGCAGCTTCGGCTCTAGCGCTCAGTGCGACACCGACACCAGCTACGCCGGATGCCGACGCCACAGGGTCCCCGGATAAGCGCAGGTGGTACATACTACTAGAACTTCCAGATGGAGAGGATAGTCGAAGCACTTCACTGGGATCTTGAATGCGGGTCTCCGAAATGCAGCAGACATCGATAGCGAGGCTTTCCAAAGTTCTTGCCAACCCTGCCTGTTGTCCGATTTGCATCAGCGTCCGAACATTGTAGGTGGCCAGCTTGAACGCGGCACGCGGTTTCAGGATATCTGTGTTAGATGTCACATTGGGGACAACCATTTTAAAGGTTACTCACTGACATCTCGAAACGACACAGATAGTCTGGGAATCAGGCGAAAGGCTGTCGAAGGTTAAGAAGTCAAGGTTAGCAAAGGTAAAATACAAGAACCTGAGAATAAAAATAAAAGTAAGTTTGGAAGGATATAAATACGATATTCTCACATATGGTAACACAGTGCGAACAAAACCAATATTTATGGTTGTCGTTGGTCCATGTTATCGGTTTTACGTTGTCTTTTAATAGTTGCAAATTTAACTTACACGTTCACTCGGTCAGAACCTCTGATACCTGTCAATAACAGACAACGGTTACTTATGTCTTAAATCTATAGGAATGAAATGAAACATAGAATAATATTATGTGCAACTACTATTCACATCAAACTGTAGTGCTTTCTAGTCGAATCGAAGTGATCTATTCACTTGACAGACATTTCATTCCGAAGCCTGTATCTGGTTATAGTCGGTTCAGCGAGGTGAGAATGAGATATTTATGAAGCATGAGTTTGGTGGTAAATGACCCAATTGTTTGGGTGTTGAGGCCTAAAGAGTTATTAAAAGACAGAAAATAGTTTAATTACTATAATGGAAATGTTTTTATAGAGTTTTGTGTTTACAGATATGAAAAAAAATAGTCCATTATAATAAGTCTCATCGCTTTTCCTCTCATGTTTGTTTCTTCCTAACAAATTCTGTCATAGATCTAATTGACTTTTTCTAATAGTTTGTTTGTGATTTCGTTTATGATCACACAAGTAGTCATTCATAGTGTCCCATTAAATCATTAGTTTTACCTGTTGAAACTATTTGATGATTAATTTAATTTAGTTGGATGCGATGTATCAGCGGGCTTTGCGGCTCTGTCAGCGTGCTTCTGTTAATATTGAGTCCACCCGAAATGTCAACAACCAGACACCACCGTTTGGCGCTCCCGTTGTTGCTTCCTCTTCCCAAGTTTCTCCAAATATTCAAACTTCTGTTTGTGTTCCTGACCGTTCAACAAATCTCTCATCATCCACACTCACTCCACCGCAGGCTCATACATGTACTTCGGAGTTAACCGATGGTCAACAAGCTGTCGATTTGCCTCTCACTGGCATTCTAAAACGTCCTCTTAATGATGAATCATCTGTGAGTCAACACTTTTTAAAAATATGTATCCAAACTAGTCACTTAGAATGTTTTGTATGCATTACATATAAACTGGTTTGTTAGATAGGCGTGAAATGTGAGTAGCACTTTGGAGTGTGGCGTGTGCAGCTCACGTTATCATCATATGTCAGAGTATCTGTGAACTCGACATTTTGAGGATTAGTAAATATGTTGTAGATATTACTTTTTTATCCCTCAGTGATATGTTTTTTAAGCTTGTAACGTTTATGTCTTTCCTCTCTCAAACTTTGTATATTTAGTCACCTGAATGAGTGTGTAGGTTTAAATGTCGCCATCCTAATGGCTACTGTATTAAGAGTGTTACGTAGGGCTTCTTTCTTGTTTATGTTATACTCATTAGTTGGATTACTATTTTTTCCATTTTCTTATGTGATTTTTTGATCTTGGTGAATTTTGTAAGACAGTTATTCAGCCGAAAAGCGTTTCCTGTCTGTTTCATTTCATTGTTCAGGCTTTCTAACGTGTCCCTCAGAGTTTTCTTTCCGTTGTTTAGACAGTTAAGTAAACTTGCCTGTACATAAATCGCATGAGATGACGTAAAGCTCAAATATGTATTAGAATCCGTTGGCCTTTTGTGAAAACTGGTGCAAAATTGACCTTCTTCTGTTACTTTTGTTCCCCGATGTAACATATCCAATTCTTCGTTTATCTTCTAACTCAGATGTAAATTGGATTCCCTCTATACTATTGAGTTTATATTCATTAAAGAAATAGGCACAGGTATGCTTTTAAGACATTGATGGTGGTGTGTGTCATGCACGTATCTCCACCTTACTGCGCATGTACTGTGACCAGCGGATATTGATGATGATTCCTACACTATCCATCTAGTGTGAAAGTTAAGTGAAAGCCTTTTGATCAGTAAGTTGTGATCATCAGTAAATAATGCCGCATCGGTGTGTGCTTTCATCAGATAAAATTACTAGACGATGAAATTTTGCTGCATAAAAATGTCTACATTCTGTTCTTATATCTACACCACACTGAACAAGGGAATGGAGAAGAGTGCTGGGAAAGGCTAACGGTAACTGTCCGTGAGACAGAATTGACTACAGGTGACCTAGACCTGATAACAATTAATCAAGTCAGTATTAGAGTAGATGTCAACGTTGATAAGCGAGTGAAAAAAACAATGGTGGGAACACGGGTCTGATCCTTTCGAAACATTCCCTTATCCACTGCCACCTTCAACTTTTTCGGAAATACTACCATCACCTGCGGAATTACGAGTGCTTACAAACTTTCCAACGAAAGCAGAAGTCTCGAATACCATATGGCTGAAGAAGTATGGAGAAGTAGCAAGACCAGACAGACACAAATCAACACTAGCGGAGAGGCCAGCGTCGCACTGAAAAGCTGTGGAACAGCCTGAGAGCAGTGTGGATTCAGACTTGCATGAAAGTTGTAGGCAGATGGAACAGACAGGACAAACCGTAGCTAACTATGGACTCATGGAGACTAATAAAAGAGAGAAGGACGGTCAAGGAAAAGATTATCCAGTGCATCTCCTGACAAATTTGGACTGTTTTTTAAACGAAAAGACCAGCAAAGAGATCTCTTTCACGACTTCACCGTGATGGATGTGCTTATGCCACTATTGCACAAAGTTTCGAAGATTAGCTACCTCACTTGGTAAAAAAGAAATACCTCTGCTAGTGATAGTTCGAAACTCAGGCTTCATGACTTATGTTCCAGTCGGATTGCAAGGCAATACAATGATTGCGCATAGTCAGTATCAGAGATTATTGTCAGTTCATGACCAAATAGGTCAGTATGTATGAGAAATAACAGAGTTGACAACTGATTAGTTCAGTGGATAGTCAGTCAGTCAGCTGATAGTAAACTCTTTCGAACGAGAGCGAAAATAGGTGATTTTATAGGACAACGCAATAGAATAATAAAATTGACGCCTGAGAGCATGGTAGTAAAATCGGAATAATAATAATTTTTTGAGTTTGTTTCTCCTCGGAAGTGAGACCCTTTGTTAGCTTAATAATTGCACCACATGGCAGTTCCACACACCCTAAATCCGAACGCTTTTGTGCATAGCCTCCTGGTAAGTTGACAGCGCATGTCGAGCTGATAATCTCATCATGAATTCTCATACTTGCAGCTATGGTGGTTTCTGACTTCACTTCATATTTCCTATCATTTTCAGATTAATGCAATTCGTTTCCCCTAACCAGGACTGACTGCGAGATTCATCTAAATTGTTAAGTATTTTTCATCCAAATTTATTTCATGAATTCATTGTTTGTTTATATTTATCCCATTTAGTACACAATAAATTGGTGTTTATTCATTTTCCTTTTTCTGTTGTTTTTCTGATTGCTTTATTGCTTGTATTCCTGATTCTAAAGGGAGCAACCCCAAAAGTCGCTTCTCTGCAACCTTTATATTTATATAACAACCCCCATCTCAGGCGTGAGGCCAGCAACCCCACCCTGTAAACAAAGTTGCTACAAAAACTTCAGTACGATGAGTCTCCTTGCGACGAAAGGAAAATTCTGTGTGGGGACATGGAACGTCCGCACCGTGTATGAGACTGTCAAAGCTTCCCAGATTGCAAATGGGACGAGAGGATACGAAATTCCAGTAGTGGGAATATCCAAAAGCAGACGGAATGGGAATGAACTTACCAAATTGTCAACTGGAAAGTTGATGATCTACTCCAGTCATCCAGGTGACAACCATGAGAACACCGAGGGTGTGGCTATCATGATGTCACCAACGGGAAGGAAGGCCGTCATGCAGTGGCAGGCGGCGATTTTGTCCAGGATAATGACCGCCATATTCAACTGAAAAGGAAGGAATTTGACAATAATTCAATTATATGGTATGCACCCACAAACAACACAGAGCTCGGAAAGAAAGAAGAATTCTACAGTCAACAATCTACATTACTCCAGTCGGTGACATTAATATCCTAATGGGAGACATGGACGCTGAAGTCTATCTGTCTGTCTGTTTTCGACATAGAACTTTACACAAATGTGCACCAGTTCAAGTCGCCACACTCCATGTAGCACACAAATCAAGAGAAGAAAGTAAAAGAAAAGCATAATAGTGACAGTAAACAGAGGTGTGAGACAAAGGAAGAGTTATAACGAGGAGCAAAACAGCTTCATTGGAAATCATGTCACAAGGAGTGGATGCATCTGCGCCACTGAGAACGATTTTGAGCCATGTCACCAATTGTTTCCAACCATTTGTTTTTACCGTCCCGAGGACCCTAACCAGGAAGTCTACACCTTCCTACGTGGCTTAGACTAACTGTTGTAGATTTCATTGACTGGTGCCAAGTTTTTGTTTGACCTGAAGTGGGACGAGAGAACACAGGAAGAGGACTGATTATGGGTAGAGAAGCACTTGGAGAGATGAATGGAAACGGAGAACACTTTCATAGTAACTGCCCTTCATTTCTTTTATCACAATATTTGCAATCCGAAGTGGTGCCGTTGTTTTTCCTTACCCGCCTACAGTAGCTTATCTGTCCGCTGAAAGTGACTTGTACATACCATAATTTTACAACCTTATAATAAATAATCAGCAATATTCTTCATTTTTATAGTGTATTCTTGATGATTCTAATTCACAGTCTATCATCCAAGATGCTACAAATAATCATGACTTCAAGCGCTCACGTCTTTCACCTGGTGGTGATGCATTCACTAGCATTCCATCAAACTCTATTGAGCATTCCTATATTCAGAATAAATCCCCTGGGACTAGCGGTGGTGGAGATGATAACGGCTCGAAACGTGATTGTAAGTTATCTTGATGTTATTGGTGTTCATGAAATACACTTGATCTCATCATTTAAAAATTTCAACGATCTTGTTTCACTTGATTATAATTGATTATTGTGTGATCAAGTTGATAAGGTATTATATTATTAGTATTATGTCTATATAGTATAAGGCGTAGGGTGGTGATACTTGGTTGTATCTTTTGCGATACAACGCTCCAAAGCTTATTTATATAGAACACCTGATAATGATGTTTTCTCTGGTTAGATCGCAAATCAGTCAATTATCAGTTATCTGTCATGCAGTAAGCATAACGGGGAAATGTTACAAGAATTGTGACCTTGGCTTGAATAACTGTGTGGTTTGTGTATTGTAGATAGATACATTAGATGTTGTGATGGCGAGCCAGTTTGTGCGGCATAAACGCCCGATGTCTCCATCTCATTTTTAATTTTTTTTTAACATGGACATACTGGTGACTGTGGCTCTAATGGACTCTAGTTATCTTGGGACTAACTGACTTGCTAAAAGTAAGCAGTCTTGTCAAATTCGATCATTGTGTTGATCTGTCCTCCGATATGAAGACGTTCTCAGAGTTGAGGATCTTTTAAGTATTTTGAGCGGAAATCTTTTGTCATCATGCAATTCTCCCCTGTCAAATGTAGTAAGGTGATGGTGAAAGAGACATCTTCATTGACTACTAGTTTAAAGGTAGAAAGTAAAGTGAGTAGTTGTGAGTGTTGATCACGTCACTTATTTGAGAAGATGAATCAACCCTAATGGACTTGATTGTTGACGAAATTGTGGGACGGATAAAGAAGACTGATGTATCATTTGTCAACTCGCGTCATCTCTGGTGTAGACGTGATATCCGGCTATTGATCAGACGACATTTGCTTGTTGGAAGTGGTAAAGTTGAAGAAGTTCTGGTTGTTAATCGCCATCGGTGTCTACGTTTCATCTCCTTTGTTTAGTGTTATACTGTGATACACGAGGTTAACCTGAGTATGTTAGGCAACTCAGGCGATGAAGTTGTAGGGCTGAGTCAATTGAGATGGCTGTGAAACCTTGTGTATGCCAAGCTGTCGTGTCTTCCTCATTGAGCTATTTCAGTTGATATCAGATAAGGTTGGGAGGGAGTTCTAGGCGGTCAAATCAAATTCTGCCATCAATCCATGAAGTGTTTGACTTTTGGGGTGAATCGATTACAGTTATATTCATGTACCTGCTTTTGGTATTGTACTTTTATAGTTATTCCAATATCTTATCTTAAATATTTCGTGAGAACTTTGCTTAAGACGTGAAGTATTGGGAGATTTATGGCTTTCGATACTGTTTATCTCGTCTCTTTAATTTTGAAAGAGACAGGCAGTATTATGCATCGCTTTATATTTCCTTACATGAGGGTTTTAAGTATCAATAATGAAATGCTTTATGTACACATATTCTGTAGAATGTTTCTATCAGTTATGACTTTGAAAGGTGTCTGTTAGTCCCGAACTTCAATGGATTATATACATATATCTGTTTTGATGTACCAACTCGGTAGCTAATATGTCTCCTAAAAAAGCTGTATTGTATTGCAAAAATCGTTGAATACATCTGTACTGAATGTGTGTTCAAACCATGCTGAAGCCGTTTTTCACTGTACTGTGTTTATTCTGTTTAATGAGTGACTTCAACGAAAATTACCGACTTATCCGTGTAAGGTTCTATTTTAGATTTTCTACGCTTGATTTTCTCACAAGTATTTCTGGGAATATATTTATGGATACATTTCAGTTTCATTTTTTGTATTTTGTGTGCAGTATCCTCATCAAGATGTGTGTGGATCAGCAATGTTCCTCAAGGTGTTCGAGCATTAGATGTCAAAGAAATGTGTTCACCTTATGGGAAGGTGAGTTGTCTTTTTTACAGTCCTAACGTATATACATAGATAAATCCTGTAGACCTGCATATTTATTGAAAATTAGGGGAGATTGAGTGTGAGGCTATCAGCCTCCCAACTCCATCTTCGCCTACCAACTGACGTTCTCAGTAATTCATGTGACATACTGGTGTATTTTATTTGTTTACTCTGTGTATAAAAGTGATCTGTTTTGCATAGATTTGAGGGGATTACAAAAAGTCCTCCTATACACGAGTGTGCTTGTCTGATTTGCATATCTGGTAATTGTTTCGTATCTATGCTTCAGTATCCATATGATGATAAAAGGCGAATATGATCACTTATGGTTTCTTGTTGACAACAAGCAGTTGAACTACTTTTTGTCATGAAGTATGCCATTTGTTATTGTATGATTTCGACTTTCCTGATGGCCAATTTTCGGTGTGACTCTAAATGTTTGTCGTTGAGTTACCAGGCATTCTGAATTGTCTCTGCTTTCTTCTCCCTCTGTCTATCTCTCTCTCTCAGGTTCAAAGCATAAAAATTGTCAAGAGTAAAAAAAGTCGATCGCCGTCTATTTTCGCTTATCTAATCATGGAAACTTCAGAAGCTGCAGTCCGTCTTGTACAAGGTTTACAGGGGGTGAAGTATTGTCAGAATGAATTGAAAGTCAAGCAGGTATGTTTCGATGTATTTCTTAACTGTAATATTTGAAGTGTTAAGATACAGTTTTCTGTACTGTCGTATAGCTACTGTGGTAGAAGCTTCATGGGGAACATATGCGACATGATAGAGAAGATTTGTAGCTTAGGTGGATAATTTTAATTGATTTGCGAAGCTTTCATCGCAAATCAACTATCCAGCTCAGAAAACACAACCACATGAAAAGGACATATGTGAGTTCGGCGAATCTTCTTAGTCATTAGTTTAACAGACTAACCCTAAATACAGACGTAATGGACCTTCAATTCGTTATCAAAACATTAAGAAGACAGTTGCAGCGAAGAAAATTTTCTTTTCGATGAAGTCATCATCTAGGCTGTACATTCGTGTATTTATAAGTAATGGGTGGGAAAGCTGCAGAATAATTTCCGACCATGGGTCAAATTAATAGAATTGCAATTAGGAATTAGATTGCCATAATAAACGGGGGGATGGATAAAACAAACAAAGTAGCATCATATTAACTAAAAAGATTGACATTGTGCAATTAGGTGTTAGAAATGTAGAAATGACCAAATGGACAGAATGTTTGGATAAAAACTAATGTGATGAATAATTGTTTATACAATCAGGGATTAAATAGTAAATGACAAAATAAACACGACGTTCGGGTATGGAAATATGGTAGTGTAAACAGGGATTAAGA
The DNA here is from genome assembly GCA_944472135.2 of Trichobilharzia regenti. Taxonomy (NCBI): domain Eukaryota; kingdom Metazoa; phylum Platyhelminthes; class Trematoda; order Strigeidida; family Schistosomatidae; genus Trichobilharzia; species Trichobilharzia regenti. The sequence continues at coordinate 33,167,284 of OX235270.1, read as the reverse complement.
AAAACTTAAAATAACATAAATAAACAGGAAGTTTAGATAAGAAAAGCGATAGGATGGTCATTACTAAGAAATTACCTGTTTATGATGGCCATGGCAGGGACAGAGGTTGGACGTATTTCTTTTGGATACAAAGCGTGGGTTTGAGCTTTTGGATAGCTAGTGCCTCAGCTATCCCCAGATGTCTTGATTTCACTCCCTTTGATAGGTTTGATTGAATCCTATACATTACTTTGAAGGATTTTTCGAAAGGCACTGAATGTCCTGAATTGACCAGATGTTCTGTCACTGAAATGTGTACACGCTTTTGGTCTCCTTTTACTAACCAGGCTGAGTAGTGTTCACGAGCGCGTTTTTCAAGTCGGCTCATGGTACGGCCAACGTACTCAGCTCCACAAGAGCAAGTAAACTGGTATATGCACGTTGAGGTGGCCCAATGCGACAGCTTGTCTTTCAAGTTCTGGCTGAACAGTTTCTTGCAAGAAAACGTCAGTCGTAGGCTCGCGGCGAAGTATGTTTTCCTCAGCGATTTGGAGAGGCGTTTGCGAAGGATTTCCGCTCCAATATCACCTTTGAATTCCAGATTAAGCAGAAGTATTTCCTTTGAAACGGATTGGACTTGTTTGGAAGTCTTCTTAGATTTGAGATTCTTGTCTATGAACCTGGATGGGAAACCGTTTTCCATCAGGATTTTTCGAAGAATATGCAGTTCTTCAACCACTTCCTCGCTGCATATCTTCCGAATCCTCAGGGAAAGAGCGTATATCAGGTTCCTCTTTCTGCTCAGGGGCACGAAGCTCTGAAAGTTGATGAATTGTCCATTCCATGTAGGCTTTTTGTATATGGACTTTTTCAGAGAGTTGTTGACGTGTCTTGTCAGATGGACGTCGAAGAAGTGGAACATTCCGTCGGATTCAGTCTCAAGTGTAAAGTCGATGTTTGGGTGGGCGTTATTGAAGATTTGAAGTAGGTTTTTTAAATCACAATTCTCATCAAAAATAATGAAAGTATCATCGATGTATCTCTTGTAGAGATGTAGGTCGTTGATAGTTGGTGATAAGCTGTTGTTCTCTAAGCTAGCCATAAAGCAGTCGGCTAGGAGGGGTCCTAAAGGAGAACCTATTGCTACTGCACCTACTTGCCTGTATATTTCCTTGTTGAAACTAAAGTATACGTTGAAGGTTCATCGAAGTAACAGTTCTTTCAGGTAATGGATTGGTATACCGACTTCGATGCCATTGGATTGAATGTAGTCACAAAGGAAACATATGGTTTCTATCAATGGAATGTTGGTGAAGTGAGACACGACATCTAGGGAGACCATTTTCTTTTCTGCCACATTGACATTCTTGATTGAATCAACAAAGTCGAATGTGTCACGGAGGTTGTGTCTTGACAGCTTCTCTTTCACCGGCCCAAGAATCTCCATCAGTCATTTCGCGATTGTATATTATGGGGAATCTATCATACATAGTACTGGGCGGAGTGGGACGTCTTGTTTGTGAACTTTAGGTAAGCCGTACATGCGCGGCGTTGTAGAACCAGATGGGCGCAGTTGCTCGTATAGTTTTGAACTGATAATGGATTCGTCTTTCATTTTCTTCAATATCTTTGTTAGCTGAAGCTCCGTCTGTGGAGACTGTTTCTGAAACCTTTTATCATCAGATAGCATCACCGAGAGTTTGCTGTTTATTATGGGCTTCTAATTCCTAATTTTTATTTTTATTAATTTGACCCTTAACCTGAAATTATCCTGGAACTTTCCCATCCATATGATGTAAATACACGAATGTACAGCCCAGATGATGACTTCATCGAAAAGAAAGTTTTCTTCGCTGCAACTATCAATACATTGTGAATTGAAGTCCTCTAAAACATCATAACCGGATGGAATTCCTCCTGAAGCACTGGAAACAGATTCAAAAACCGTGATGGATGTGCTTATGCCACTATTGCACAAAGTTTCGAAGATTAGCTACCTCACTTGGTAAAAAAGAAATACCTCTGCTAGTGATAGTTCGAAACTCAGGCTTCATGACTTATGTTCCAGTCGGATTGCAAGGCAATACAATGATTGCGCATAGTCAGTATCAGAGATTATTGTCAGTTCATGACCAAATAGGTCAGTATGTATGAGAAATAACAGAGTTGACAACTGATTAGTTCAGTGGATAGTCAGTCAGTCAGCTGATAGTAAACTCTTTCGAACGAGAGCGAAAATAGGTGATTTTATAGGACAACGCAATAGAATAATAAAATTGACGCCTGAGAGCATGGTAGTAAAATCGGAATAATAATAATTTTTTGAGTTTGTTTCTCCTCGGAAGTGAGACCCTTTGTTAGCTTAATAATTGCACCACATGGCAGTTCCACACACCCTAAATCCGAACGCTTTTGTGCATAGCCTCCTGGTAAGTTGACAGCGCATGTCGAGCTGATAATCTCATCATGAATTCTCATACTTGCAGCTATGGTGGTTTCTGACTTCACTTCATATTTCCTATCATTTTCAGATTAATGCAATTCGTTTCCCCTAACCAGGACTGACTGCGAGATTCATCTAAATTGTTAAGTATTTTTCATCCAAATTTATTTCATGAATTCATTGTTTGTTTATATTTATCCCATTTAGTACACAATAAATTGGTGTTTATTCATTTTCCTTTTTCTGTTGTTTTTCTGATTGCTTTATTGCTTGTATTCCTGATTCTAAAGGGAGCAACCCCAAAAGTCGCTTCTCTGCAACCTTTATATTTATATAACAACCCCATCTCAGGCGTGAGGCCAGCAACCCCACCCTGTAAACAAAGTTGCTACAAAAACTTCAGTACGATGAGTCTCCTTGCGACGAAAGGAAAATTCTGTGTGGGGACATGGAACGTCCGCACCGTGTATGAGACTGTCAAAGCTTCCCAGATTGCAAATGGGACGAGAGGATACGAAATTCCAGTAGTGGGAATATCCAAAAGCAGACGGAATGGGAATGAACTTACCAAATTGTCAACTGGAAAGTTGATGATCTACTCCAGTCATCCAGGTGACAACCATGAGAACACCGAGGGTGTGGCTATCATGATGTCACCAACGGGAAGGAAGGCCGTCATGCAGTGGCAGGTGGCGATCTTGCTGTGCACTCACAAACAACGCAGACCGGAAATAAAGAAGACTTCTACCTTCAACAATCGACATTACTCCAGTCGGTGGCTTTAAAATCCTAATGGAAGGCATGGACGCTCGAGTGGGACGAGACAACACGAGAAGAGGACTGATTATGGGTAGAGAAGCACTTGAAAAGATGGATGTAAACGGAGAACTCTTCGCTGACTTCTTTGCCTTCAATGAACTAGTTATTGATGGCAGCGTATACAAGCACAAGGATATCCACAAGGCTATATGTGTGTCACCAGACGGGTGAACCGAAAACCAAATTGACTTCATCTCAATACTGGTCAAGGAAGTGGAGACTCAGCTTACTGTACACAAAAGTAAGAAGAGGAGCGGACGTTGGCTCAGACCACTCTCTCGTACAGGGAGCACTCAAAATCCAATGAAAAGCTATCAAGGAAACAGGAGTTGCAGATAGACCACAAGCCAAGTTCAACACTCAAAAACTGAAGGACCAAGATACAAAGGACATCTTCATTGGAAGCATAATGAAAAAGGCGGAGACAAATCAACACTAGTGACGATACCAGCGTCGCACTGAAAGGCTCTGGAACAGCCTGAAAGTGGTGTGGAATCAGACCTGCATGGAAGTTGTAGGCAGAAGGACGAAACATGGCAAACAGTGGCTTACTACAGACTCATGGAGACTAATAGAAGAGAGAAGGATGGTGAAACAAAAGATTACCCAATGAATCAATAAGCAACAAAAACAGGAGTTGAGTGTAAGCTGCAATACATTGAACAAAAGAGTAAAGAATAGTGCCAGGGAAGACAAAAGAAAATATTATGAAGCTGTGTCAAGTCAAGCAGAACTAGCTGCAGACAAAAGAGACCTCACAACACTACCGAACAACTAGGTTCTTATCGAGGAAGAGTTCAGCACAAATTAAGCCAGTGAAGGATGACAATGGCAAGCCAATCACCCAAGAGGTGGAGCAAAGGAAACACTGAGCTGAACACTCCAAAAGACTTCTTAATCGACCGCCACCTACAACGCGCCCAATAATACCAACAGCGGAAGCAGAACTACCAGTGGACATGAATCCTCTGACGAGAACAGAAATCCTGAAGGTCATGAAGATGCTGAAAACTGGAAAATCAGCAGGACGAAACCGGATACCAGCAGAGGCATTGACATCACTACTGGAGAAGGTGTGGAAAGATGGTAAGGTACCTGCAGATTTGGAGAAAAGGCTGCTTATTCAAACTGCGAAAGAAAGGAGATTTAAGTCAATGCAGGAACTGGCGTGCCATTATGCTCCTGTCTATCACAAGCAAAATACTAAGCCGCATCATCCTGGAAGAAATTAAACACGCCCTGGATGAAAAACTCCGACCGGAACAGTCTGGATTCAGGAGAAACAAGTTATGCATCGATCAAATCGATACACTACGGATCATCATTGGACAGAGCTTAGAATAGCAGTCACCTCTCTATCCCAACTTCATTGACTTCGAAAAGGCTCTCGACAACGTCGATCGAGAGGTGATTTGGAAACTACTTCGCTACTACCTATGGGTTGCTGTCAACCATTGTACACCTCATCCAACAGTTGTACGGTAATGTTGCGTGCGTTGTAATCCACGACGGGAAACTCACGGAATTCTACGTAGTGGAGAGGGAGTAAGACAATATGGCTGCCTATTATCTCCAATGATTTTCCTGATTGCGGTAGACCGGATAATGCGACATACAGCGGGCAGTGAGGACTCAGGTATAAATTGGATCTCTACTTCACCGATGGTATATGGAAGATGTACAAGTGAAAAGCGACAAGTTGGCAGAAGAAGCATCCACAGAAAATAGGACTTCAGGTGAACATAGAGAAAACAGAGGTGACACAATCAGCATAAATGGGAGAAATCTGAAAGAAGCAACCTCCTTTACCTAGCGACCTGGGTAGCATCGTTTCAACTACAGGCGGATGGAACTGATGAGGATATGAAAGCGAGGATCAGGAAAGCAAGGCAAGCTTTCATTACTCTGAAGTCTGTGTGTAGGTAGATCAACAGTATTCAGCATGAAAAACAAGATGTGGATTTTCAACTCTAATGTGAAGTCAGTGCTACAATACGAATGAGAGTCTTGGCGCCGCGTCACGTGGGGCATTTCAAATGAACTACAGACCTTCATAAACTGCCGTCTTCTCCCAATGCTGCTCAAGATCAGATGGCCGACCAGAAAAGATCGACCAAAGGGACGTCTGGCAATGAGCGAACCAACCAGGAACCGATTGTGTAAGAAATATGCAGGAAGAAATGGAGGTGGATTGGATCGGCCATACTCTGTGATAACAAACCATCGAGTAACATCACACGCCAAACAATTGCTCGAGTGGAACCCAAATGTGAAGCGGCAAGTTGGTAGTCAGTGCGAGGGTGACATGGAGGAGGTGACGTGAAGAGTAGATAAATGCATAGGGAGCCAGGTAAAAGCGTTGTCAGGGAACCGAACGCAATGGAGAAATACTGCTGAAGCCCTACATTCCTCTTAGAACTAGAGGAGACAATAATAATAGTAGTAATTTATTTGAAGGGGATAGATGGGATTGACTCAGTGGGACCTCTATTATCGAGTCTTTAGGCCTATATTCCTTATAAGTAAACTGGTGATAATCTAGGTGGTATTGGTACTCACTTTTTATGCAGGATCGGTAGCTGTGATATCTCTGTACACGTTACAAACGAACTTTGGATACATAGTGGAATTGCAAAAGACACTAGTAATAGTTGAATAGCGCATTCATCATAAAGAGAATGTCAGTTAAGGGACGGATTGCAAGAAGGTAATTATGGTATCACTAGAATTACCCAAGTGACTGTTTTCGATTTAAGAGAGCTCACCGCTGCAACTTGATATTGTCTTTTTCTCGGATTCTCGAGCCCATGTACCCTCCGGGTTTGCAACCAGTTTTCTTCGGTTCCCCTAGCTAGGCCAGCACGTTGCACTCACCCTATTTTAGGGGAATACTCACATGGCATGAAGGCGGTGAGAAGGAGTTACCACGCAGATAGTGTGAACTAGCGGCCACATGATTGCATTGCGTGTTTCTTCCTAGCCTTCAGAAATATATTTAGGGTAATAAATGTCTCTGTAAACGACGAACATTTTTCACGGTAACAAGATACAATTCGTTGTTATATTGAAAGCCAAATATGGGACAGATGAATTTTCACGTGGAATAATACAGTGGTTGTAAAATCATATTAGTTCCGTGTTGTATGGTGACATGGTAAGGAGTACTCGGATGATAACAAGTGTGATGGACTAAATTCAATCCCATAATGGATGGCGACAATCGAACATAACTTATGCAGTATGAAGCGTTATGTAGTTGAAGACTAGGCAGAAATTTGGTGAGTACAACTGTAGTGCGTCAGTGACACAGCGGTTAAGACGCTCGTCGACCAAGGACATGGTAATGGGTTCGGACTCCGGCCGATTCACACCTGGTATCAATTATCGACGTGCTAATTTTGGCCTACCGATATCACCTGCTTAAAATTTCATACTTGTTTCAAAAATACTGTGTGGAGTCAAGCTATAATAAAAGATTAAAAAATAATAAGTATGCACTGAATAGAGGAGAATAAGACAACAGTGAATACTTCATGCAATAATGTATGTGAAATAGATAATGAGGAGTGATACCACGAGCAATGTATGCGAGTGACTCTCTGCATGACAAGAACTGAAAGTATGCTCAAACAAAAGCCATAAATGCTGAAATAGTATGGTGGAAAGAAAAAGCGAAGGGAAGAAGAGACATCTAAATGGTCGAGGTATTACTCAGTAAGGATTGACATGGCAAATCTTGTAAGCACCCGAATACAAAGTGCTGACTTTGTCTGTCTTACTACCGTGTATTCAGCTTTATCTAGGAGAAGTAGAGAGTCCGTGTGATGTTCTGAGTCTACTAAGTTTAGCACAAATCACTTTACTTTTTCCTCTTTACTATAAGCCAGATATATATTTATCAAACCTCGCCATCTATAGAAACTCAAAGACAGTAACAAACTGTATCAAGGGACTGACAAATTAGATATCCTCAGTTGGCCTTACCACCATATTGGCTGGCCGACTCCCACCGGTTTATTTTTCTTGTCGAAATCATCTCTATCGTTATTAGTAGACTTATTGTATTTAGAGTGTGGACAGTGTAGTTATTGTGATATTCAGCCTGCTAATTTGAATCAATGCCAAGGCTGTCGACTCCGTCGAGGAAAATATTTGGAATGATAATTGTATGCAAAAGTGTTTGACAGCGGGCAAACGGAACTATGAATATAGTTAGTGCACGAGGTACTTCTTGTAATAATACAGTCGAATATGATAGGACTGGCTTATAATTTCCCCGGATAAAATATCAAGTGACTGGTCAGGCCTCAATGATACACCCCACACCTTGTGATGAAAGTGCTATATGAGCATGCTAGTATGTTGTTTTATTCGTTCCCTTTGATTTCCTGCATTCTGTCCATTAATAATTTTTGTCTCATAGTAGGTTTGGTTTATAATACGTGTTTTGATAATTTAAAATTTTAGCTGTAAATTCCTCTTCACTTAATCTGGGATCTTTATTGTGTGATATTAGTTGTGTATTCCAACGAAGTATGCCTTTCGTAAGTGGGTCCAACTGGAACAAGGATTTATTGAATTCATGAGGGTAAAAATTGACTGTTTGATTGCTTCTTTAAAAAGAATGAAATACCTCATGCCTAGTTGCTTCAAGTTGTTTACTCCAATGAAATACGGTTACCTGCAGTATGAACGCACTTCTTCAGGTCACCGTATAACTCGAAGTGGCGGTTTGAGTGTAAGTTGGTTGTGTATGTAGGAATATAATTGTTGTAGGCGAGCTTAGTGTTGGATGCCAGTCCGTCACATGTGATTGTATCCTGCTGAACTGTATGTAAACACCTATGCACCAAGACGCATTCAGACGTAGATTGTCAGAAGATGAGATGTGTAGCGTGCAGCCACTCATTGGAAAGAATACTGGCGTTTATGGAATAATGCATTTGGTACATTCATGGAGTGGTGGAGTCGGTTTTAGCTCGAAAGTCGTTTTTGTCCACCATGATATGGTTAGTTTGTGCCACAGGTATCCCCAAGTGGAGCACCTACAAACCAATGAGAGTAGGAAATTACAAATATGGGTGGGTAGGCGTACACTTTTGGTCAGTGGCACAGCGGTTAAGACGCTCGCCGACAATGCACATGAAAACGTGGCTTAGAAGGCAGTTTAAAATGAAATTAATATGCGTCATATTTGTCACACATTCATCAGCTGGAGCATAGTTGTCGCTAGGAAATGGTAGACAGGTGTTTGTGTGTGTGTGTTAGAATTTGTCGACACTTCGAGATTAAAGAAATTTTAATTATAGATTCTTCATGCGATGACAACATAAGGATGAAGTATTACGGTTTTAATCCTCTTATACCTTGTTCAACTGCGAAATCCACAACCCGTGCTATTTTTCAGCATTGGACAAATAAGGAGTTCCATTTTGAACATCAAAACCTCAGTAATAGGCGTTTATCTATATCGCTTGCATATTTCGGTTTCGTTTACTCACACTGACTAGCTAAGGCTACTGTGTGCAAAGTGTCAGACACTTGCCAAACTGTATGACCAATCAAGATTTAACTAGATTCAAGAACCATGCAAGCGTATAAATCGAATCATCTAAATTTCAGCACTTATCATGAACATCATAAGAATCAGTGGTGTTAAGAAGAACAACCGTTTCTAACCAGGGGTCATGGTTGTTGCGTGCGCTGATACGATAGCATAGTTGGGTACCCTCAATGTCACACAATCAATCAGGTGTCATTTATTTATGGCAAGAATTTCCGTAGGATTTGTAAACCATATATACCATGCATTTGTAATAGTGGAAAGGTTGTTACAACTAAATCTGAATTTAACTAATTAAAATTTTTCAAAAGAATGATTACCGAACAGAGAACTTTCTTTTCGATAACTTCATCATCAGGTTCTGTAGTTAAACATACACAATAGTGAATGATTTTTCGTGCTCGAGAACATTAGGCAATACACTTTATTTGTATGCGTCATGAAAATTAACACTTTACACTTCCTTTACTAGAGTGTTAAGTAGGTAGATAAAACAATGGACGACGTTTGAGTAAAAGTAGACAAGCTATTGATAGTGGACATGGAGTGTGTGTGTGAGAGAGTCGACCACCGATTTATTCTCAAGGGATAAATTTTGTTCAGTGTTGTTGTGTGGCGAAGTAAAGGTGTGGTAGAAACCATCAACAGTTCGATATTTGACCACCTGGTCCCAACCGACTACAAAGCCAGCCGGCATTGAAGAATCTATCGGGTACCAAATGAATTGCCAAAAACATCCAGGTACCGCATGCTCCAAACAGTAGATTCTATGGCGATTCACGTGAATCAACTAATGCTTTGTGTACGGAAGAAGCAAATCCAGCCACTTCTACTGCCCTGGTCGGCCTTCAGTGGAGACTATAAATTCATGAATTTGTATTATTGTTTCCCCTAATTTTTTCTGAAATTCAGTGTATTGTTATGTTGATGCTATCTAACTGTAATCCATTCGTATTATTATTGTTGTTATTGATTCAATGTTATGTAAACGTTAGTGCTGTTAATAACACTAATTCATTAACTACTGTGCATATATCAGTGTAGAACCTGATGACGAGGTTATCGAAATGAATGTTCTTCGTTCAGTAACGACTGTTTTGAAAAATCTGACTTTTATGTCTATCTATCTCAGTATGGAGAATATTTTCAGGCAATCAGTTGGATATAATGTCGTGTCTGTGGGCTTACTGTAGTCAAGTTAGACGACAGTCACACTTCGTTACTTACTACGGTCTATTTCACATTGCAAATAAATTTGAAGTGTTTCAATCAAGACATCTCCAGAAAGAATCTGTAAAAGAAAAACAGCCGTTGACGAACGCATTAGTGAAAATACAGTGACTATTTTAGTAGGCTTTTAGCCATTATTTAATGCAAGCTTCAGTTTAGGCTGAGGACAGGTTAGGGTTCAGGGATATCTTCACGTTAGTTAAGGGAAGATTAGGGTTAAAAGACTAGATAATTGCTAGCAGAGAATGTGGTTAAATTACTCTGTTGGAAGTCCGATCCAAAAGTAATAGGTGTTTGTGTCACACGTCGGAGATGGGTATTATGTGTAACAGTTTCATTATTTTCATGAATGTATATGCGCTTAAAGACTAGCTTTTCCCTAATATCAGTTGTCAGCTTTATTTACATACTTGAAAGTGCTGTAAACCCGTATTCTGAGTTTCCCAAATAAAAGCATCTGGGGAAAACTCAATGCATCATTTTCACCCAAAACTTCAAAATCACCCTAGACTTCATTTCAGTCATAAAGCATTTGTATGACTTTGAACTTTTATCTATATTATGGGCATTAAAGTCACATCTGAACACTAGTGGAACACTGTAGTTTATAATAATACTTTTGAACACAATAACATCCATTGTATTTTATCATACGACCCCAGTCGGACAAAAAGCGAAATTTCCGATAAGAGGATGACGAAAACAGGGAGACCTTTTCAGGGGTGAAAATAAATCAAATACAGGCAACAAAAAGTCGATGATATTTTTGGAGTGGGGAATAATTAGAATAAAAGCGACAGAAAGGGAAGAACCTAGAAATTGCCCTATCCGTCGGAGCTTATTGATGAATTGTTAGTAGTGTGAGGATTTTCCTCTAATTTTCGTTTTCTGTAATTCAGTTGAGATTTTATTGCGTATATAATTTCCTATGCTAACTCTGTCACGAAATCCAACAAGCATTGCACAGAACGAAACACTTATGTTTAAAAATGGGGGCGTAAGTAGAAGTAAACCGACAATTTACTTATTTTTCGTGGTCGGCTTGTAATCGGATACACTCACACGAATAAAAAAGATAGCGTTGGGAGACAGACACACGCATACGTTCACCCGAAATTTGTTATTGGGACTTTAAAGATGATCTTTGATGTAGTTGTGTTCTCCGAACTGGGTGGTTTATTTGTGACTCTTTCATTGCCCCACCAGGCAACAGCTTCGGCGCACACTTCAATTTGAATTGAGGTGAGATTTCAGATCTTTCCACGAGTTTATTAGCCATCTCTCCTGATGACTCGCAACGTGATTAGCTGTTTCTGTGTGTCTTAACACCCTCTAGACTGCTTGTATTGGAACTGATTGTTTCCTTGACTTGCACTTTGACCCCTTGTGTGTGCGATGCATATCTCCTCGTTAACCGTATAAAACGGCCCCATTGAAGAAACTTGGAGGGCCTTTATCCCGCCGATGATATATGACTGATTTCCCGCTCGATTCCATGTACCCAGTATATTAAGGAGTAGTTAGGAAGCTGATAAGCCTCAGGCTATATTAAACCAAACTATAGGGGAGCACCTTGACCGTCACTTACTTGAAACTATCGATGGGAAAATATTAGATAGTAGCAGACCGATAGCTATATACCTCCTGAGAGAGTGCAGGGGACTCAGTGACGCAAGCAGCTAGAAAACAACTAAACGTCACCTTTGCCTCCTCTACCTGAGACATGTTGTCAATGTAGTTGAAGATTGAACGATCAGTTCATGGTTGTTTTCTCAAACCCAACTCCTCCATATTTTTCACGGGTGTCATCAATCCAGCAGTCATCGTTCGCTGTTCAGTGGAATATAAAAAAAAACTATCAGAAGTATTATCGTGACTTATTGTTATATTATTTATTCTTAGACCTTGTGTGTAATAACCTTATTGTTGGTTACATATCGGCGTAAGAATAAAGGATTCTTGAATCGCCAATCTGTGTTCTGGTTTTCGCGTTGGTTATTACCAATTGTTTCTGAAAGTCTTCGAGGGACAGCGTGAGGTCCAGCGTCTTATCTAAGGACACTATCCCGATAAGCGTATATTGTAACTTCCAACGACTTAGTTTACCAGAGTACCCTATGTTGCATACGAACTTCAGTCAGCATAACTTAGAAGGTTGCAGATATGAGCTGGTGAACTTCCTCAATCAGTTAGAAGTTATTCACGGCAGGGATTACTTGGTCTATAATATTCACTGTCTGCAACACTTAACCGCAGATTTCCAGGCATTCCCATAACGCCGTTGCCAGGCAGATGGCTCAAAGATTCGCTGAAAAGTGTTTCATCAGTGTAAATGCCGGACAGTAGCCAATAAGTACTTGCGAATTATATGCCGACAGGTCAAAAATAAAAACATCATATGCACAGCTGAAACTTCTTTGCCAGATAACGCCGTCACATCCTTTATTATACCTGGTCTCACAAGCCAGAAACATAAGGAAAGACCAACGTTCAGACTTTGTGTAGGTACTTGTAATTTCTTAGATAAACCTCTTGACTCATCTCATATCGGAATATGGAAATGTTGCACAGTTCACCTAAAGACTCTAAACATTACACCGATGGACACCATGTGCAAGTGCTTCTGTATTCGTACAGATAGGGATAAAGTAGCGGTGCCGATACCTCACACTTTTCCAGAACCTGACTAGATGGATTTGGCTTGAACGATCCATTTCAATTTGACATAATTATGAGTAATCAATTGTGCCCGAAATGTCATAATTAAATATTACTCTAACAATAAGTGACTTTATCAGAATAAATTTATCCACAGTGTGGTGGCTGACACTTCACCCTCCAGCCAAACAGTCATACACAATTCTGAAGATCAAAGTGACAAATCGTATGTCTGTGTCTGAGAAACGGAGTACATAGCGGTTGCTGGAGCAGTTCCAGCCAAGGCTGTATTGAAGCAGGTTTGAGTGCAAGCTCTCCCGGAGTATATGCAATATGCCCAGAATGCTCAAGAGTCTGGCTCCGACCCTGAACAGTTAACGCGAATCGCTGGCCGAATATTGGGATGAGACGACGTACCGAAAGGCAGATGAACCATGTGGAAAACACAGCTAACACAGAGCCACTAAGATAGGCTGCCGAATAGAGCGAGTTTTGGTTACACATTAGACCAGACAAACAAGATAAATGTGCCAATTGTGTTGGTATCCCTGGCCGTCTGACTCAGCTGACGAAATGCACACACCTGGCCTAAACTACTTCACAAGCAACGTGGGAAGGAGTAACCCATTCACAGTTGGCGACTGCTGGGAAAGGCTTCGTGGCTTCATATCAGCGACGAAACTGCTGACATAGAATTCTTGACTGGTACAGGAGCTGCACTCAGTATCATACCGAAATCAAAGACTGAGCTGGGTCGGCAAATGTCCCGTCATGCTTTCGGTTGCCAACACAGCTGAAATCGCGACTTGTAGCAGAAGACACTGACCATTGCCCTCGGATTTTAGGCGACAGCTTCCATGGAATTTCACTGTCACTGACGTAGACTTAGCAATCCTAGGGAGAGATATCTTGAGAAGATTTGGCTTATTGGCGGATATACGAGAGACGTGTTAAACAATGAAAGAAACATCCTAATATGTGGATGGTATAGTGAGTGAGCATCATCCTCTGAATTTAGTCCAATTCCCCTATCACCAATCGAGAGGTTCCGAAAAGCAGTGACGGAATCCCAAATTCCAAAGGCAGTCAACCTCCGAGTCTCTAAGGTTGGTCCAAAAATTGGCCCCTCATTTCTGGCTAGACCAAGGAGGTTAGGCGTGGACAAAAAAAGAGTGAAAGCTGAGTTCAATCACATGATTCACTTGTGTGTTATTCGTCCTCAAATAGTCAGTGTGCTTCACTGTTACAGATGGCATCTAAGAGAAATCAGACTAACAGGTGCTCCAGTGATGATCACAGAGCCAAAATAAGCAAAACATCCCACATAGATACATGGTAGCTCATTGCGAATGTTTCAGTATTTACCAGAACAGACTAATTTCACTTCTGTCACAATAATTCGGTAGCTGAGGAAGATATGTATGGATTTGGCTGTCAAGGACACCGAACGAATAACACTATGAAGTTGTGGAATCTCAGTCTTCAACCAGAATCCAAAAAGAATCAAATAGATCTATATTGCAACTGAAAGTGTTAAAGAAACTGGGAGATTTATTGTTCCTCAATTTCCAGGTTATATGGCATTCATATACCTAGGGCACACTGTCTGACCACTAAGTGACTAGCCGTTAACAAATGTGATTTCAAACAAAATAATCACGACATCCACTGAACCACAAACGGTCGGATCAACACAAAAATGTGCATGGCATATAAAGTACCATTTTAATGTATGAAGGTACAATATTAGACCGAACATAGCCATAACCACCTGGTTTGAACTATATGGGTTTGTCCGGGTGCCATTCGGTTTTGGTAATGCTACCCACAATTTCCAGAGATATATGGATGACTCGCTGCGTGAGCTGCCGTTTGCACGGAATCCCTACTCTTCGCTCACCAGGTTACAAACACACACGAAGACCACATTCAGACAATATTACGTGAACTAATAGAAAACAGCTTGACGGTCAGTCGGGGCATAAGCAACAGAGTTCATAATACAATCCACTGACGTCAACAGGATAGTGGTGGGATGGATACCTTTGGACAGGGTCATCCACCCATTTCCTTCGCGTCGCTCTTAATATTCCTGGGATTGATCATTTTCTTTAGACTCTCCGTATCTAATTGTACGAGGTGTGTGGTCTCCCGACTGATATAATGATGGGGAAACCAAAAGACTTTCTGTTATTAAAGGAGACATCCGACTCACTCATGCAGCTGAGAGAGGCCCTAGAGAAAGCTTGCGCAAAAGGTGCTTGAAAATAATCCTGGCCTCATCGTAATACTCTGAAGTAGTACCAAAATACCAATCCGACACAATGGATGTTGTCAATGGACGTGAACACTAAACGTTTGTTTTTGGAACTGGTAGCCATTGGTTGGTGACTCGGAGGCGCGAATTGTTCAATGGTGTACAAGTTCGACGAAGACGAACCAAAACGAATAAAATTACATAATAATTTTGTGTAAAACATATGTTTATAGACTTGTATTATTCTCCGCTTCAATTGCCAAACAATATAACTTTCTTCTTACAATACTGGTGTTTTGGAGTTAAATTCGAAGAAAGTACATAGTATTTATCGGTTCGGTACGTCTTTGCAGCAATAGGAACTTAGAATTAAGTTCCTTGACAGATGTCTAGACTACAATACCCACACATCCTAGTCCGCGCAAATTTGAAATTTTCGTGTATCTCGTTCATTTTCCGACATCTGGTCACTGACTGGATATAACAGGACATACAAAACTTAGTTGTGCACCACTATTACGGAGATTACTCTGCTGAATTTCCCTAGAACAAGCACTAGTCCTAGATTTATAACTTTCAAATAGATATCACTTCAGTTCACCAAGCAACAGCGCTTTATGCGCTGTCCCAGTTTGGTATATATGTCTCACTTGAGACCCTCGTCTTCGCCCTCCTGATTCACCAAATTACTGGTCACTTGTTTAAGTTAATACGTATACCATGAAAATAACTCAGATTCCTCACTTTCTTGCACTGTGATAAACCGGACCCTAGACTGGACCGGTTTGTGGACATATATAGTAGGCCATCAAGTACCTACTCACGAAGCAGTTTTGGTGCAAGATGTGCTTACTGTTGTATGCGCCACTACTAAACAACAGCACTATCTAAACAACACCTGTCGTTATAAAACAACGAACCCGAACCAGCGTATTAATTCTCAGCGTAGACGTAGCATAGCAATACTCAGACGTCATAACCTAACCATCTATCCTACAGTTCTATCAAATTTCCCTTCTAGCCTGGGACGTCTAACGAGTGATGGGAAGTAGACAAATAAACAAAGTAAACTCTTGTTTTAACCACTGGCAGTGAAAGCAAGTGTTGTAAGCGCCCAACTCCTCTAACCATATAATTACACCAACGTGATTTACGTAGGGCAGGTGTCCTAGAGTCTAATTTCGGAACAAGCAAGAGTTGTAATGTTACAGCCATGCCCACCTGAAAACGGGAGGATAAATGGGATAGCCGACTAACTATCCACGACTCTTTGTCCTTTAAGTGCTGTTGCTGAGCTCACACTTGTTTCTTTATGTCCACCTAGGTTTCTCGCTCGCAGTTAACCCATTTTTCTGTAATCTCCCGGAAATTCATGAGTTGCAGTTGAGCATTTTCAAGCCTGTAACTTTAGATACAATTGATTATTCTCAAAGGAACTCCCCTGGAATTGCTTTATCAGTGTCATTCAGAATTTCTTCATTCTGTGAAAGAATGATTGGTGAATTTCGCGGCGCCGTTCAGATTTGAAGGATTGGTCAGCATTCAGTTGAACAGTTGAAATTGTCATCGATCATCATTTATTGAATTTGAGCAACCACAGGATCCATTTACACATTCCTTGAGGAAGCACTAACTGAGACTTCTGAAAAGGTAGTACATGGGTGTCTAAGTTCCATGAATTCGGTAGAATACATTCTTTCACTTATTACTGAAACCTAATTGAGAGGAGAGTCACATTTCCCAGTGTAAAACAACACTCATTCCTGCAATCGTCTTTCCATTTCTGTCCAATTTCATTATAACAAATTCGTTGGCTTAAACTATGTGGATGACATTTCCATTCCAGTATGGGACGAAGTCATTGAACGTTGATGTGAAAGGCTGGTTGCGTTCAAGCATAGGCGCCTATGTTTTATCTCCCATGTTAAATAGTTTAATACGGTGGGAAATATATATATAGGGCCAGACTTTGTGTCTACCGATGATGTTGTCGGGTCGAGTCTATTGAAATGGCTACGGTATTTGTTGCACATGCCTCTGGGTCATCGCTGTCCTCAACGGAAAATGTGTGGCAACAAACTATTAGGTTGAAATGAAGTGATGGTTGGTCACAACAAAACCTTGCATCACTTAGTGAAGTAGTTAGTTCGGCTTGTGTAATTATTCAAGACATGACTTGAGATCATTGCCAATGGCGTAGATACATCCACTAATCAAGACCCTTTGTCTTACCCTTGTTTGCTACATGGAATGCGACAACTCAAACTGCCGCACCTCCGTGATATGTTGTCCGCCGAAACCCACTCGGCCAACATTAGTCGTTGCAACTACTTAGTATAACACCTCACTCAAACGTTAATTGGTTTACACGCCTAATAGTGCCGTGATGAAGGCTCTTTCCCGATCTCTTGAATCGTCTAGACAAGGTGTTCCGGAGAAGAATCAATGGACCATAAATCGATAATAAACACATAAGAAATAGCAGGAACTTAGGTAAATGAGGAGAGTATAATACGCCTGTATTAAATACTCATGCCTTGCCACAAGTCTCCTCACTGCTTCATTTTTGCCTTCATTGTAAGTTACCCGTTTTCGAAGAGAAAATAGTTCACTATGTCATCTTATTTTTCCAAAAGACTTCCCCCAAGTTCCGATACTTCGGCCCACTACTAGATACTATTCGGACCCTAAAAACTACTTCTAAATGTTCTCGTGAATAATTGTCATATAAAGCTCTCATAAGTGAGATAGAAGGCGCTGGTAATTTAGGAGTAAAGGTATCTTTACAGTTGTTGGCTCAGTAGATATGGACGTATTTCGTTCCCAGATAAGGAAGGTTTCAAATTAATGCGGGTCTGGGCAAAGTGCGTTAATGGTGCACACATCACTGTATGCAATCGACATAGTTGAAATACTTCTATTAAATCAGTATCGCACTCACAGTATCTCCCTGAAGGGCTTCTGCACTGAGACTTCAAAACGAAGATTACGCGCGAAATGACATGAGGAATGTCTCATGTCTCACATGAGGAATTTTGTCCGCTGACCATTAATTGAAATAGAAAATAACTGCATGTGACTTGTCAACTATTGTATGTATAAATTCTCCCCCTCCTCCCCATCACTTGTATTGTACTCTGAATCTGTGCACAAATCTTCTCAGTATTCACGTTACAACTGAGATTGTGAGTAAGAGACAACCAATTCTTCATTCATTCTGCATTCATTGGCTTAACCTCTTTGGAGCATCAAGAGCACTACATCTAGTCCCGAAGGCATGGAGATCACAAGTAATTGTGAATTGCGTCGCTAACCAGATCTCATATCCTAACATAATTTATCAGCACCCTTGCTCTTCACAATCTTTCCGAATCGGTCTTCGGCCTATTCTGAAGCACTCTACTTGAGCCCAACTAATATACCGGTGATTGGACATAATTCCTTCAAATACTTTCCTACGTCCACTGACTTAAGAACATCTGGTTGGTTTCCATTGCCTTCAGAAGCAGACGCGTTTGTTGTATAGTTCCACCCACGACTTGTAACGTGAAAAAGACATTGACACATGAAACGCAGAGATAACTTTCATGAAATTCCTCATCGAAATTATAATTTCACTGAGTTTATGATGACGATCACAAATAGTCTGTAGAACACCGCTTGACGTTAAATGTGGGCACAAGTAATAACACCAAGATGCGAAGAAGTTGTCTGAACGTGCATCACGGAAATCTACGCCAAGTAAACTCGTTATGCCAAGCAATTAACGCACGAAATACATATCCACGCATCCCGCTACACAAACAATGAATTCACACTTACAGAGGAGTTGGACAACAGTTCCTAAATAAATCAACCAGACAACAGCAAAATAAGCACTTAATTCACGTCAAACGCAGTTGCTTAGATTAAATGAACCGAAACAATAGCGATTTGAATCTACCCAAGTGCGCAAATACCCACCAGATAAGGAGAGTGGCACTTCTTCGAACTGCAGATATGCCACATAACAGTCTAGATCACTGATTGCGTATTCGATAACACGTTACAAAATATGATGATTTGAACCTGAGTTTGAAGATCCCCTGTTTATCTCAATTTGAGCCACTCACTCAACTCTTTCAGCCGACCACTGTTAATCCTTTCGTGCCGAAAAATTTGCCCAACAGTTTCAGGTGCTTTTTTATGAAGACAGCGGACTATTGTAGGTTTCATCCGAATGTCAGGAAGAAGACTCAACATTTCTTCAGCTTTGGTCTTAAATATACAAGCTTATAGTGCATTTACATTCAAATAACAGTGATGTATCTTTTCGTGGCGAACATCCCACTCCACCCATGATTTTCGTCCCGTACATTTAACTTTCATTTGTATCTCAAATGAGGAAATAGTCGCCGAGATTTGGAAGCATATAATTCGTCCGAATTGCGGAAGGAAATCTCGTTACAGATGTGCAAAGCCCATAGATAGCTCATGATTTCAGCTAAGGCCACATTAGGACTTTTGAGCAGCCAGAAAAATTCGTGTAATCCTTCATTTTACTCCACTACTTTTATAAACAATGCTCCTGTAACGGTGGATAATTCCCCAAAATTATTGGCCATGGGAATAGATTATGTCTGAGAGAAGAATTACATCGTGACCATAAGAATCATCAGTGAACATTGGATACTGACCCTTAAAGTTTAAGTCTACTTGTTTAGCTGAAGGCTTCCCGTCAAGCATCCCCGCCATTTGGTACTCCGTCGTGTCACTGTCGTGCACGATAACTAGCTAGCTTAGCTTCCGCTTCAATCCGCGATCTGTTCCGAAACACATCTCGTAGTTTGGACAATCAATCATGGTGTTTTGCTTTGCCTTTGGTACATGAGAAACAAATAAGATAGAAGTTGCTGGTATAAGATCTTGCATTAATATACTCAGTACACTTCGCGAACGTCTATACCGTCAACCTCTAAATTCCAAATATACTAGGGAGAGAGGAGTGAGGTCTTAATGAAGACGTGAGTAATTATTTCATTCAGCTGTTATCCGAAGACTAACTCGAACCTGCATACTACTAAGTCACGGACTAAACGTCAAGAATAATTAATAGTAAAGTATCAGGCGCACGCGTCCGAAAGGAGAGTGGCATTTTGACGTTGTGAAGTAACTCCTGCTTCTATTGTGTAAATCGCATCAGAAGCTTTTTGGTTTACTTTAACTGGTTTAATTTGTTGAACTATTGTTTTCTGTGCAATTTTTGACTTATGTGTGGTTTCTATATCTCTGTGTCTATGTAATATACACGTATATTTGCCTCTATGATTTAAACAACTCTCGGGTGTGCAAATTTTGTAGCAGCCCATTGGACAACCTCATTCAAGGGACCATAGGAATTCTTATGTCCAAAACATTGGCAAAACCTCACATGAAGGGAGAAAACCAGCATCTAGAAATGACGACATGTGTGATGATTCCGATCTGAGTCATAGGACTGAGACAGAACCATATACCGAGGCGAAATACACAACAGTGGTACGCTGACCCACAAAGTCTGCAGCAGCACGCGAAATGTCCCGAAAATCTAAGAGGGACTAAAGAGTGATACTAACACGACTAAGCGCTGCATGTCTGGTGAACTCATGGCTTCCAACTGTGGAGACAGCAAAGGAAAAGTTACTTATTCCACTTGAATAGTCCCAAAAAATGGGAAGCCGAAGAACTACAGTGGAGGGAAAAAGATTGGGCTGAATGATAACGTCTCGACGGCCGTAAACACTAATGGTTATCACTCTTACGTTTAGGATTCACACTGTCAACAGCCGCTTGTTCGAACATTTGGAAGGCTAATATTCCTGCATTCCGAAATGCAGCAACCCATGGCGCGCTCCTTGAATACGGCATGCTTTTTCCTCTTTAACAGGAAAATACCAATTTCGTGAAATATCCGCTTGGGAAACCTGATATCCCTAGCCGGTGAATTAAATTCAACCATCACTTACACATCAAATCTCTGTGTGACAAGTCCAGCTGTCTCGAACTACTGCCAAAGCTTCAGGTGCCACTTCTGTAGTAGCATCTTCCTCACTCGTTCAGATAAACAAGACTTGTTGGTCTACCACGTGATTGCTGTGAACCCGATCATCCAGAAAGTAAAGTCGAAAACCTTTTCCTTTTGTCTTTTACTTTTTCAGTCTTTTCTTGTGGGTAGATACTGTTGCTTTCTTATTCTTTTAAAAAATAAGACTTACTGATTGCTAATATGGTTTTCGAAAGTAGCTTCAGAAAAAGCACTAAAACACCATGCTCTGTAGTCACAGGGCCTTCTGCCAGAGAAGGTAAAACCCAGGGACTTCAACCCCTTCCCGCATACCGATCCTAAAGACTCGTGTAGGTTTCGTCTGTCCTGATACAACGCCTGCATTGCCACAGTCTAGTACTGAAACGGCACAGGCAATACCAGGGGGACAGGATACTACACCCGCATCAACTGAAGGCCAGTATGTCAAAAACATCAAGCCTAAAAGTAAACGTTCAAGACGTCACAAGACCTCGAAGGCGTCATCAAGGAAGGGAGACCAATGTCAGGCGTGTAGTATCATAGTTTCTAAAGCTGACTCAGCGTTTGAATGTAATTTTTGCAAACGATGGGTGCACTGCCGTTATGATAAAGAGGTACCGAAAGCATACTACGAGTTTATGAGAAACAACCCATGCCCATGGTTTTGGTACGTTTGTCCAATTTTTCGCCCTGGCATAGTCCCACATAGGGTGTCTGAGGATAGCAGAAACAACACGCCACCCTTGTGTCCCAACACAGTCTCATGCACCTCCTCATCTGCTAACACCACACTGCCAAAACTTGTCACAGACAGTAAGAAGGACACTCCAGTCCTACTGACTGGAAATGCCAACTTTTACAAGGTGAAGATTCACATGGTTGCACCCACATCAGGGGAAGATAGAATTACAAAAGCACCACTTGTATCCACTAGCAAGCTTGGCAACACAACAACCTGATGAAGCCTAAAGTTGCTGGTGCTGCAAAAGAATACAAGAAGCCGAAGGCCAAACCTAAGTCTCAAGTTAGTCGGTCTAATTCTCTTGTCCTCTTTAACGTGCCTGTGAGCAAGGACAGCCTGCCTGAACAACGGGCCCCGTTTGACTAGGAACAGTAGTCCAACCTGTGCAATGTGGTCACCTTAGCCCAGCACATCAACCGAATGGAGAAGTAGCAGCGAGACACATACCACAATAAATGCCATCACTGACTTCCGTTTGCCCCAATACGGTTTCGCAGAACCCAGGATTTCGTTTGCAGTCATTGAACCGTTGTTAGAAGCACGGAGCATTAAGTCTCAGATAGGCAAATATGGTGTAGTGCTGGCAGAACTCCCTCAGTCAGTATTAACAGAAATCAGCGACTTCATCAAAAATCCCCCGACGGAAAACCAATTTGACAAACTTGAAGCCCTCCTTATACTAAGCACAAGTTTGTCAGACGAGAAAAGAATCCAACAATTACTCACGGGCTGTGAACTAGGCCCACGTAAACCATCCCAGATCCTCAGGCACATGCGCCAGTTAATCGAACACCATAAAGTAGACGAGATAGTGCTAAAACAGATGTGGCTTCAACGTTAACCCAGAAACATCCAACAAATTTTAATCACCTCAGGAAAGTCGTATGACTTAGACCCACTAAGTGACATGGCAGATAGTATTATGGACGTCTCATCTCATAACACCATATGTCACATAGCATCTGATAGTGAGACACCGTGTCATTCCACACCCGTGGCAGACATAGCGATACTCGCCGCCATTGCAGACTTAGCGTCAAGGATTGACAAGTTGGAAACTAATAGGTCTGATCGACGAGTCCGGAGACTGAGTTCACAAAGGTCACCATCACGACGACGATCCTTCTCACGACAGCGTTCTTACACGTCTTCTCGGAACATTAATATATGCTGGTATCCTGGAAGTTTGGACGTCATGCCCTGAAATGTGTAAAACCGTGCAGCTTTAGCGAAGCCAACCAGGCTCAGGGAAACGTCTCAGCCAGACAGTGATGGCGAGAGTTGTTATTGGCAAGCAAACAAGTCCCCTTTTCTATGCGAAGGACAAAACTTCAGACACCTTATTCCTGGTAGACACGGGAGCGGAAGTTAGCGTGATCCCTCCTTCACTATCTAGGCGATCTATACAGACACCAGGAAAACTGTCTCCCCGGACAGCCAACCACACAAGCATACAGACGTATGGAAAACAATCCCTTATGGTAGATCTAGGTTTACGTCGGCGTCTTACATGGATTTTCATAATAGCCGACGTGGGTCATGCCATACTCGAGGCCGATTTCTTAAGTAATTTCAATCTGTTAGTTGAAGTCAACAATAAATAAATTGATAACAACACCCAACTAAAGATTCATGGAATTATCTCCAATTACTCTGTCTGTGATATCAGCATCGAAAGACCAGGGATTGCACTTTTCCGCCCTACTCCATCGTTCCCCTTAAATACTAAAAGTACACCGCCACACTATTATAACTCCGAAGACGTTTGATTTATCGGACAAGAGATTTCAGCATGTCCATATAGATACTGTGGGACCATTGCCAACGCCAAGAGGATATACACATATCCTGCCACCCATCGATAGATTTACTCGTTGGGCGAGAAAGCGAATGTGAATGTTCGAACAAAGCTTTCCGGCAACTGAGAGGAACAAACGGACGGTTAACACCGATAGATACATCGCAAACTATAGTTGCATCTGATAAGGGCATAGGCATGTCCTTGAACTGTAAGGAAGAGTTTCCACGACAAGTTCAGAGTTCAACGTCATCTCTTTGTAATTGAGCTACACGGTCAAGACTGATGTCTACCAAAGTTTGAAGCTGGTTTGTCACTTCTTGAAAGAGAATCAGCTACCACGTTTGCGTCCCCTTTGATGTACTGAATGTCGGTTGAAAACTGGGAGATATAGTCCAACTGTCTGGCTTCTCTGGGGGAGTGCTTATCGAGTGCAGTAGTGAAAGCACAACACAGTGGCTTGTGGTCAGTAAAAATAGTGAAATGCCGACCCTGTAGTAAGTAACTGAAATGCTTGACTGCTAGATATATAGCCAACAATTCTCTCCCAAAATTGCTGTAACGTGTCTGAGCCGGTTCTAACTTCTTAGAAAAAAAGCAAGTGGGGTGACTTCATCCTTCATCTTCTGTTGTAATACTGCATCTGTGCACAAGATAAGAGATGCTTCGGGGTTGATGTGGGACAGCATAGTGGCTTTGGATAAAGCGTCTTTAGCGTTGCAAAAAGATTCGTGTGCTTGCGCTGACCATTGAAACTTTTTAGGATCACTTTTAAGGAGATAGGTTAAAGGTTGGACGATGGAGGCATATGAAGGAATAAAACGTTGATAGAAATTAAACATCCCGAAGAAACGTCTGACCTACTTGAGTGAATCTGGTTCGGGGAAATTTTCGATGGACTCTATCTTTTCCTCCGTAGGCTTAATACCATTTGCGGTTATGTGGTGTCCCAGAAACTGTATAGAGGAGACACCGAATATGCACTTTTTGGGGTTAATGGCGACCCCATATTGCTGAAATCGCTAAAATAAGATGGTGAGGTGATCTGTATGTTCTTCAACCGACGAGCTAGCAATTAAGACGTCATCGATGTATACATATACAAAATTTAAACCTTGTGTGACCTGATCCATAAAAAGTTGGAAGGATTGTGCGGCGATCTTTCGACCAAATGGCATGCGCAGAAATTCGAACAAACCGTTAATGTCCAGCTCTTGCTATGCCGGGCCTCTCGCTGTCCCTCAAAGCCTTTCAGAAACGCTTAGTACTAACGGACGCAAAAACCAAAAGACCGATTGGCGACTCGAGAATTCTTTATTCCAACACCAACATATGGGCAGCATAATAACTAAGGTTTCTGACGATTTGTTACTCTTCTTTCTGAACAGCAACCGATGAGACGATGACTTGTGTATTGATGCCTCCGCGAAAAATACAAGGAAGCTGGATTTGAGCAAACAACCATGAATTGATCGTTCAATCTTCAACTACATTGACAGTGATGATGGCCGATTTTTCGATATCCTCTTGGGTAACTGGTATTTGATGATAGGTCCTGACCAAGTCTACTTTAGGAAAATGGTTTTTCCATGTAATGTCAGGCAGAAATCATGTAGGTGGGGAATCGGGTAACGATCCGGAACTGTAGCGTTGTTTAAATGTCGATAAACCCCACATGGCCTCCAATCATGCTCGGCTTTTATCTTTATGTGTAGGGGCGAAGACCGAGGACTATTAGAGCATCTGCTGATGCTGAGCCGCATCATGTGTTCAAATTCTGCCCTAACTGCTGCTAATTTGTCAGGAGGTAATCTACGAGGACGAGGACTAGCCGTTGACCCGTGGTAACAGTCTTGTGAGTGACTGTATGAGGTACGTCCTCGATGCTATGCAACGGCGATGTTCAGCAAAATTGTGCAGGCTTAACGGGGTGTGGCTCAGGGTTAGCCACCTCCATCAAGGGTTACACTGGACTCTGCTGAAGAGACTGAAAGAGTACTATTAATGGCTCAGGTACTGGCCGTGGACAGAAGTTCGAACATAAGGGGGAGACAAGACAGACCATGGACTATCGGACAAATGGCGAAGGAATCACCGGAACTGATGCCTTCTACCTCTATGGTGGTACACGGTGTTCCGGAGCTGGAAACGGGCGCTGCTTGTGAAAAACACATGCCCGACGTACAGCAATGGGGATGGCTGTCATCTCAGATGGCCCTTTGCGCTTCTAGGGCCACTATCCGGCTATCTCGCCCCACTCATTTCACACTGATTAGCTCTCCAAAGCTGCTTAATGTCACATTCAACTCCTTGGAGCAGTTGTCCATAGCACTTCAACGGTGGTATGAGATCAAGGGAAAAATGATGAGACACATCTGATGCTGCGAAAGCAGACGCTGAACTATAAGGAGGCAGCGAACCGAGGCTTTAATACGTCCCCAAGCTTCAGTGACACTAGAGAGATGTAGTTCTGAGGATAACAGTTTGTATTACCCATGTGTCTTGCCTAAATCCATGGAAAAACTGCAACGGGCCGGGTCCATCGGAATCGGCCAACTAGTCCCAACATCAAGTTCCCTACCAGCAGACAGCTTCACGTCAACTACCCCACAACACCCTAAGGTTGTTAGACTCACTGTCAGTTGCCTATATAGCAATGTGAGGGGGCTGAGAGGAAAAGTAGGTGAACTCCGAAATCTCCAAGCACACCTACAACTGAAAATGATCATTCTCACTGAAACGTGGCTAAACCCCACTATCGCCGACAATGAAATCAGTATAGGTTATATGGTTCTGGTCAGGAGAGACAGGGATAATAAGGAAGGATGGGGAGTTGCTATATACTTTGATAGGCAACTTAATTGTGTGAGCAACTGCCCCACCACTTATTGAACTCCCAGACTCCATATGGTGTCATTTCACCGTAGGCCACATCAAGCACTTACTGGGTGGCATCTACCGATCTCCCACCTGTGGGGCAGAGCACAATCAGCTACTGCTCAGCACTATCACAGGGATACGAGATTTGGGCTACGACCAAATCACCATAGCTGGAGATTTCAATGCTCCATCACTGAACCTCGGCTCGGAGTGTGCTAAGGTAAAATTTGGCCGAAACCTACTGCAAACTATTCGAAACACGGGACTGACTGAGAATGTTGGAGACGACACCAGGTGGGGCCCTAGTGGAAAGTCGTCAAAACTAGACTATATTCTAACTAGTGACCAACTACTCGTGGAAAAGGTCCAGACCATGACTCCACTAGGAAGTAGTGACCATGCAGTCATGGGTTTCGATCTTGTTCTCCGTGAGAGTTTCCAGTGGGGTGTTACGCAACCATGTCTGTGTTACAGCAAGGCTAGCTATGCTGAAATGCGGAGGCTCTTGTCCGACGCAGACTGGCTCTTAGCATAGGACGACCTATCTGTGGATGAACATTGGGTAATGGTAAAAAAGATTATTCATATAGCAATCTCGGATACTGTCAATGGAGTTGAAGATTGAACGATCAATTCATGGTTGTTTGCTCAAAATCAACTTCCCCAATTTTCGCGGAGGCATCAATACGACAGTCATCGTCTCATCGGTCGCTGTTCAGAAAGAAGAGTGAAACATCGTCAGAAGTAATACACTGATTTATTATTGTAATATTTGTTTTCAGACCTTAGTTCGCTTATTTCTTTTATATGTTGGTGTAACAATAAACAAATATCAAGCGGCAGATCGGTGTTTTGGTTTTTGCGTCCGTTATAACCAAGCGTTTCTGAAATCTTCGAAGAACAGCGTGGGCCCGAGCGTAGCGAGAGCTGGGCATTAACGGTTTATGAGACGTGATTGACAGATACCGTCCCTTTAGTCACAACACAGTCCAAGAGAAAGACGTCATGGTTGAAGAGAGGCACGCAACGTATTCTGCAAGCAAAGCGGAAGGCTCGGTTTAAATGGCGGGCATCTAAGAGTCAGATCGACCACAATGCATACCTCGAACTCAAAAACCGGTGAAATGCAAGAATCAGGAGGGACAGCAGGTCATTCCAGGCTAACCTTGCTAAAAACCTCCAAGAAAACCCCGAAAACTTGTACCGATTCATGTCGGAAAGAAAACCGACGAACCAAGGGGCATGCGCCTTAGTAGGCCCAAACGGTCAATATCTCACTAGTCTGGAGATGGCTGAAACATTCAGTTCAGCCTTCGCTAAACAGCTAAACAGCAATGTGGATATTACATTTACGGACCAAAATGGTGGCACCACTATTTCAAAGGAGGAAGACCTAGCGGCTACTCCCCAAATAAACCCTGCGATAGTACTAAGGAAGCTACAGCGACTCACACCAGGGAAGTCCCCAGGTTGTGACGACATCTGGCCATCTGTTCTGAAACAGGGCACTGAAGCTCTCTGAAAGCCCTTGTGTGACTTGTTCCAACACCCAGTGGGTTCGGGGACACTGCCAAGGGAGTGGAAAAGAGCCATCCTTTCTCCAATCTTCGAGGATGGGGATAGGTAAAATGCCACTAGTTATAGACCAGTAGCTCTACTCCCAGTGGTATCAAAAGTACTGGAAAGTATTATTGACGATCACATCAGCGAATACCTCGATAGGTCTAATATACTCCATGAAGCCCAACACGGTTCCAGGAAAGGCAGATCTTGTGTTACCAAACTACTTGGGACGACCGGATATCACGCTGAGATATGAATGTACCAGTCCATGTGGTCTTCCTAGACTTTGAGAAGGCATTTGACACTGTTCACCACGACTTTCTCCTACAAAAAATAAGCCAGGAAGCTATAGGTGAGCCACTTCTGTCAAGGACTACCTAACCGACAGGCAATTTTGCACTAAGGTCTGTCGAGCCCGATCAACTTCGCACAGATCGTCATCAGGAGTGTCACCGGGTTCTATCCTAGGACCACTGATGTTTTTGATTTTTTTTCAATGACCCAACATGCCGTCTAAGCTGCCCGACTCTCCTATACGCTGACAACGTTAAGATATGGAGGGCGATAAAGTGTCCGGAGGACTCAGATAGGCTGCAGGAAGACCTAAACCTTCTGGAAGACTGGGCGGTGGCCAGTGGCATGACTTTCAACCTGAAAAAGTGCAAAGAAGTGAAGTTGCGCACCTGTAGACTGCAGAATGCAAGTTACACCCTGTGCAATGAAAGCTTGTCCTGCACAACGTCGGAACGCGACTTAGATCTAGTTCTAACGGAAAAAACGGACACCATCGTAAATTACACAGAGGATGTAGCGAGGGTATATGCGGTCATACACTTTATGCATAGACAGTTAGGTGCACTCACTCCTGAGCTCTTTCTAAGGTTATATAAAACATACGTCAGGCCACACCTTGAAGTGCATAATATTATTGCACCCCAATGGTGAGAAGAGACGCCAACCTCTTGGAAGGAGTCCAACGATGGGCAACAAAAGGAGTGGTTGGTCTCCGAAACAAACCATATGATGAAAGGCTGAAGAAATTAGGCCTGTTCACACTTAGCCTACAAAATAACAAATGACCAGAATCACCCAAACAATGGTGTTCTGCCACTGAGTAGGTATAGGCTCCCACGTGGAAATCCCAGAAGGATAGATGTCAGCCACGTCTCGTAAACCGTCAATTCCCAGCTCTTGCTACACTGGGCCTCACGCTGTTCCTTGAAGCTTCTCAGAAACGCTTAGTACGAACGGACGAAAAAACCAGAACCCAGTTTGGTGACTCGAGAATTATTTATTCTAACACCAACATATAATCAGTGTTACAACTAAGGTCTGTGAACAAATATTACAACAATAAATCACAATATTACTTCTGACGGTTGTCTCCTGACTTCTTTCTGAACAGCGACCGATGAGACGATGACTGTCGTATTGATGCCCCCGCGAAAATTGGGGAAGTTTGCTTTGAGCAAACAACCATGAATTGATCGTTCAATCTTCAACTACATTGACAATAGCTCACCAGAGTCCAAGGACCCGGGTGCGCTCCCACTTCTTTTCACTGCGGGTTTGCCGCCCTTGAAATTCCTTACCGGTAGATGTACCTAAGGCACCGTCTGTGGGCGCCTTTAAGCGAAGGCTGGACAACCATGCAGCGACACAAGGACTGCATCCAAATGGCCTTTCCCCTTAAAATCGCATACACCATTCATGAGTAGACAACTAAACTTGTCGTTTTACTTCTTTACATTCTCTCCCGTCTTACTCTCCTGACAACTTATTAATATTATAATTATTATTACTATTATTATTATTACCGATATGCATATATATAAATTAAATATTCCCATAATTTATTCAGAACGAAATATTTAGAGCGAACAATTATAATAATAATAATAATTTATTTTCATATAAACATAAATTTACATGAAAATGCATGCCATTTTTACAGGCACGATCAAGGATGATATAATGTCAAATCCTAAATTGTCTACAAGTTAATAATGTCTCAACAGTTAAATATTTGATATATATATAAATACACATTGTCTGAACTAGGCTGTATAGTTATTGAATTGTACAATTGTAAATTTCATGTAAATTGTCCTCCAGGTTGAGCGGGAAAATCGACTTCGTTTCGTTTTCATCCCGGGCAATGGATAAAGGCACACACGGGGTGTCGTTATGTGTTATCGCGATGTTGTGTTCGGGTTGTTCTACGTTGTTTTTTTTTGTTTTTTCAACTGAAATACATTATAAATACCATATTTTAACGAAAAATTTAGAAAAATGGTGGAAAGTAGACACTTTCAGCAGTTTGAGTGAACATGTATCTGTCATTGAATTTCGTTATTTCTTTGCATGTGGAATGTTAAAACTCTGTGTAAATTGTTGATTACGTTAAGGAAAACGAAATCAATTAGGAAATTGATGCATATTTTGCGAAATTCTGAAAGGGTGTTTTGAATCTCTGAGGTATGAAAACTTGGTAACACTCAGAAGAGTCTACAGCTATAAAGGAGTGTTAGTTGATTTATTCGCAAGATAACAGTTAATAAACAAATTTTTTTAAATAGTTACTTTGGTTTGGAGTATTTTCGTGTTGCTAATTATTTGTTAAAGGATGTCATACTATTGTTGATTTGCAGGTTACAATTGTAATTTACGGAGTGATTCACTTTATTTGGAGGCTTTAATGAAGTGCACTTGAAGAATTTGCGCGTTATCGTTGGAATCTTTGTGATATGATAAAATTATTTATCAAAATAAATATCTTTTTAATGTTTTAACGGTGTTCTTTAAAGAATTCACTACTACTTCCCTTTTGCTTGTCGAAGGAATAGTGATGTAGCCGGTTTTCGAATGCGTAGTGATTTAATCTGAAAGAGTGATAATTTACGCAACATAAGAATACTAGGGTTTTCTTCAATAGGATATACCTATAACGCGTTATTTTCGATGTACGTAGCCGCCCTACATTTGTTATTATGTATACGTAGTAATCGCAAAACAAACCTAAGATCAACGTACATTTTTTCGCAAGCCCTGATGAAAGACAATCTTTTACGCAGCCGTATTGAGTGTAACTGAAACATTTCATGGAAGGCTTGATGACGCACTGAGGAAATAATAACGGTTTACGATTATCACGCATTTCACACAAGTATTGCTACGTTGCCTATCAACTTCGTTAATTATGCAATGTCCTCGTAATGATAATTAAGAGAGATACATGCAGTCAACATAAATGCATATATTTACAAAATAAAAACAGTTAAACAGTACATATTCATATTAAAAAGGGTGGAAAAAAATCACAGTTGTAGATTCTTTATGGGTACATGATTGTCAAATTAAAGTCCACTAATCGTCTTATCCACAATATGTGGATCAGTTTCCCTTAGATGATTGTGACACTGGACCAGTCTTTACAGCTTTCAGCACCACCTGATCCTTCAGAAGAAACTGGTTATGACCTTTCCATGCAAAGATTGAGATTGTATTCCTTTGACCACCTCCGGCCACACTGAGAAATATCTGAGGATATATACATATCAGATGAATTAATCTTACCTCAGGTGAACAATCCCTAATCTTAGCAACAATGAATATGTGAACAAGGGAGGGAACAATAGTAGAATCGGTATGAACAGTCCATATATCCCATAATAAACTTAAAGAATCCTAGAACTTCCAATTTATCTTTCACAGTTTGTTTTCTGCAAAATGCAAATGTTACACAAATGCCTCTCCTCTCTGTCCGTTACAATCAACTGAAAAAGACTAAATATTCAAACTTTATACTTCTTTGATTAAGTTACCCAATAATATTCTCTTTTTTAGTGGGTCCACATGCATAACACATCTGTAGAATCAATACATGCGTTAACTTGTGTCCTTAAGCTGAAAAAATGTAATGTTTATGCGACTTTTATTACTATCATTTCAAAGCCCGCCTTAGTAACGTGAGCTACGTATTAGCCGCAGCGTTTATGCAAAGTAAAATCTACCAATCACAGTATACATATGTGACCTTGAGGTGCTCAGCCTCTCCATAAGGTCGTGTGTGCCTTTATCCATTGCCTTCATCCCGTGGTTGTAGGCATACGATAATCAACCAATATTGAGGTAAGTACAACGTTTACAAGGAATTGGAAGCTTTTTTAGAAAAATTAAAGTGCTGTGGTGTAACATTAAAGTGTAATAGATTAAGTGAGTGAAATATATCATTAATAAACACATTTATATAGAAAACAGAATGGGGAAGTAATTAATCCTTAGGCCGACAACGTTCATTTGCAATGTATAATGAAACCAATATATTTTATACTATCATGCGTTCACTTTTGGCTTTAATACAATTATTTTCAAGCCAGTTGTCTTTATTTCATGTCTTTTTTTCTATTTGGTGCACAACCGTACCCTCCAGAGAATAGGAATAGAATAAGTCGAATCAAATTCATAAAGAGCTATAAAATGTTAGGTTTAATGGAATATAATGAGAATCAAGTAAAGACGTTATTAGAAAATAAGTGAGACAAGATATTGTGAAGTGGTATTTAAAGATCTGACAATGGATAGCAAGTTAATTTATAAGATGCCCCATAAATCTGTGCAGATCCCACGTGGTCGCATCTCAACAATAGGCTGAGCGAATGGTATATATTTAAAGGTAGAAGCATTATCTGTCAAGGCGTTCACTATTATCTTTTTCAAGATAAAGATCTAAGCCCTCATAAAAATCAGAAATATCTCGAGCCTTTAATTTGTATATTGCTGTTCCTGCAGAATGGGGCGATTCACCTTAGTGACCACCACCATATCTACTGATCAGCTAACGCCACCCTCCCTCCTTTTTTGATGTTAGGCTCTGAGACTATGATTATTATGGCTACCGCAAATATATTGCTTGGTACCAGACATGTTCGTACCCCATATTCCATCTCCCTAGCTTTCTTAATGAGTGCTTCCAATAGGTCTCCACGTACATCTTTACGAACATATTATATATGTGTGCATGCATCCTGATGAACAGATTACTTTATAAGAAGTTAAAACCTTAAAGAGTAAAACGAATAGGTATTGTGAATAGTGGAGCAAGATTTAGCAGAATACTATAGTTAAGGTTCAATTTAGGTAGTATGGACTGAAGGTAAGGTCGGTTGGCAGGACTTAGTGTACTAAATTTTCATGACAGTCTTATATATAGTAAACATCTGACATTGCAAAGTAACGTGTCTAGACATATTATAAAAAGATATTAACACAGAACCAACGAAATTTTGGCGTTTTTTAACAATACTGCAGTGTGTGTATACTGAAGAATGGTGGTTAGTCTACAGGGAGCCGTAGAGTAAATCAAACCATATATGATAAGAGTATAATCAATAATATAGTTCGTATATCAAATATTACACTAGGTTCAATAATTGAGTGTTATAAGGGAAACAAGCGTGGTAAAGCAAGAGAACATTTGATGCATAAATATTTTAAGTATTTTAATATCCATCTAATTTAAGAGTTGAACATGCATGATTAATAAGTATTGTTATATTAGTATATACATATGTAAAACGTTAAAAGGTGTGGATGCTATTACAATTATTTCCAGTGTTACTTTCACCAACACAACTTAGTGAAAATTATAGAGAATAGAAATCAGTAAATTAGTTAACGTTCGCTGCGTGAGTATTAGAGTCGAGATATACGTATGTGACTATACTGAAGACTGGACTGGCCTTCAATTTCCGTTCTACCAACAGTTGTGGTCTTTTAGACGAGCTAGGGTGGACATGTTAAAGTGTCTTTCTAGGCTCCGTTTGAACCCATCAGGGTTTTCACAACATCTTATTTCAGGTGGTAGTTGGTTCCAAAGAGTGCAATATTTTATGGTGAAAAAGTTTGCCCTAATGGATTTTCTGTGGGTAGCCACCTTGACAAGGTAGTCGTGGTTTCGCAGCTGATATGATTTAATATTTTCCCAAGTTATGGATGAGTTACTGTAGCAGTGTTTCCTAATGACTTTGAAGAGTAGAAATAGGTTGCACTTCACTCTCCTTAACCACAGAGGCTCTAATTTCAGACGTACACACCTGTCAACATATTCCACTTGTTGGTCGAACCCTATTATGCGTTTCGTGAGGAATCTCTGGACACTTTCGATTTTTTTTCTGTCTACAGTCCTGAGGTTACTAAATAGGAGAGCACAATATTCAAGTTTGGGACGGATACATGTCCTATATATAGCTAATCTTGCTTCTTGGGTGTAGAAGTTACGCAGTACAAAGCCAGTAAGTCGTTTACAGTCAGATACAACCTTATTTGCGTGATCGGAAAAGGATAAATCTGAGTATGTTATCCCGAGGTCTGTGACTGTGTTCAGTTTTGACAGGAGCTTCCCGTACATGTATAGGCACATTATCGGTTTCCAGCGTCCAAGGTGGGTTATACCGCACTTGTCTGGGTTGAAAGTCAGTTGCCACTTTTCGCTCCAATCGCCTAGATCATTTAAGTCTTGTTGGATCTTGCTTTCGACGCTCATATCACCGTACCCATAATCATATACTATCTTGAGATCATCTGCAAAAAGGTATGGCTTGCCATACTTGATTACAGAGACTATGTCATTTATAAATAAGAGGAATAGAATAGGGCCAAGAACACTACCTTGTATTACACCACTGGTTATCGGCTTTGAGGAAGACAACTGGTGGTTGATTTTGACTAATTGCTCTCTTTCTGTGAGAAAAGAACTTATCCATTTGTGAAGATTTCCGGTTATTCCGTAGGATTGGAGTTTTGTTAGGAGTCTGATATGTGGGACTTTATCGAAGGCCTTGCTAACGTCAAGAAACAATGTTGTTACCGAACGCCCATTATCAATGCTTTGTGTGATGTAGTCAAAATAATCTAAGTGGCAAGTAATGCACGACCTTCTACTTAAGAAACCGTATTGGGATGGGGATAGTAGGTCATTTGACAGCAAGTACTGAATGATTTGAGTCTTAACTATCTTTTCCATTACACGTGAAACTACAGACGTGATGTTGATGGGGCGGTAGTTGTTGATATCAGCTATAGGCCCGTATTTATGGATAGGTACAATATAAGACTTCTTCCAGCAGTTAGGGTATGTCCCATCGCTTAATGAAATTGAGTATAACTTGAGTAAGAGTAAACTCATGTCATTACCACCTTTTTTCAGCAGAACGGAAGATATACCGTCTGGGCCAGTAGTGTTACTAAGCTTAAGATTTGCGACAGCTTTATCGATCTCATGTGTGGTGAAAATTATGTCACTTAAACATTCGTCTGTTTTACGTGGGAAATCCACGACTTCATCGTTCTCTAAGGTGTATAATCTGGCGAAGTGCTTGCTAAACAGTTCACATATCGCCTCATTATTTTCGTAAGCAATGCCGTCTAAGTATATTATTTTCGGATAGGGTGTTTTGGAGTTCATCAACCTACTTTTAAAAAGTTTGGCTATTTCTCCTGAGTTATGCGGTGCATGAATGGCCTGCATTTCTTTGTTTCTGAGGCCTATATTTCTCAACTCTTCAATTCTACTGAGAAGGGACGTTATGGCAATTAATGACGATAAGTCATGATATCTGTAGTATTTTATTGAGTGCTTACGTAGACTTCTTCTAAACGATGTCGGAATATAATCACTTTGGGGGAATCTGAAGTTAAGAATCTTCTCGGGTGCAATGACGTCGTGAATTGAGTTAATATTCTGATAGAAGTTGTTAAGAATTGCATCTAAGGACTGGTTCGAAAAGTACGAGTCCCAATTAGAACATCTAATTAGGTGCTGATACAAGTCCCAGTCAGCATGTGTGTACAATCTCATAGGTATCTGGCCAGCTTCATCTCTGCGTTTTGTTTCAGGAAAGATGTCAAAAGAACAAACTACTATTCTATGGTCACTACCTGGAAATTCATGTCCAACATGTACGGTAGATGGCGTTATGTTGTTCGTGAAAATAAGGTCTAGGATATTTGCGGATCTAGTGGGTGAATTTATGTGTTGTGTCCACCCTCCTGTGACGATGGAATTTATGAGATTATCGTACCTTTGGGGTCCTCGGAGTGAAGACCATGATACTTCTGGCAAGTTGAAATCGCCTCCGATAATTTTATAACTGAAAGGAAGATTGGCTGTAACATTAAAGATATTGCTAAGCATATTATCATATTCCCTGCTGGATGAAGGGGGCCGGTACACACAACCCACAAGTATAGGTTTACTTCTGACAACTTTTATTTCGACCCAGATCGAGTCATTGAGTTGTGACAGAATTGGGTTACTAAACTGGGTTGCACACATGGATTGTTCACAGTAAATTAGTGTTCCACCCCCACGACCTGTCCGTCTGTCCCCGCGAAAAAGGTTGTATTTATCAATCCTTAGGCTGTCATTGGAGATTTCACTTGTGCACCAGGCTTCGGTGATCATAATCAATGACGGTCTGCATATAGAAGCTATTGTACTTAGTGCTAAATGTTTGCTTAGAACTGATCTCGTATTTACTAGGATAATAGATAAACACTGGCTATGTGGTTTCAGTGAGCGGACAACATCTTGGTAAAATAATCCGTGAGTATCCTCTATATACATGTTATCAGACTCATTTACCAATATCTTTGGATCGTAGGAAGACTTCAGGTAGATTTTTGAGGTGGTAGTCAGGGATGGGCTTACGTTTGGATATGGTATGCAGTGAGAGACACCTGTGTGATAATCAGATATTAATATTTTAGAGATATTAGTATCCGCGTTTGGTGTCGACACTGTGTCAGCTATCTCCCGGGAAATATGCCTTGCCCTAGCTGTAGACTGTTCGCTATGCCAGCAAGGAATTGATCCGATATCATGCGTGCTATATGCATGATTCCAGGTGTTTCTGTTAACTGACGCTGGTGAAAATCCTGCCCTAAGGTATAACCGATATGTGTATTCGGTAATTTGTTGCCAGTATAAGAATGAAGTGTTGGTATCTGTTTCTGGTATTCATCAGACCATGGCAAGTTTTGTGCAGAAATCGGCACATGCTCCCCACTAGACACATAAGATATATGAATGGGTTCTGTTGGCTTGCTAAATGTGGTCTGTGGCCGATGTTTGGGGTATTTTCTATAACTTTCAGTAGACAGAATATTAGAAGTGGGCTGGTTGACAAGGGGTTTACGTAGTGGATGTGCAGAACAATACCTACTACTTTGCTGTGCTGTTTGTCTAGAATTAGGGATTCGATAAAATTGGCTTTCCACTTGGCACCAATTAGGCCTACCCCTAGGAGCTTCGTCTACCATATTTGACTTTCTCTTACAAAGAAGGCCTACAGGTGCTTTCGTCTCTTTCTTATCAAAGAGCTTTCTTGCTCCGGGTTTAGTATTTAATTTATTTACTTCTTTTTCCCCTATCTTATGATTATCTGGCTGATGATGGCTAACAGGGCAGTCAGCACATGCTATGTAGGGTTTCTGTGGCTTGAACACCTCATGAGCTTTAGTTTTCTTAATGGAAATGGGACGTTTGTCATAACGCCTAGAAAACTTGCCAACTTGGGTGGCTACATTCGACTGGTGCTTTACAGAGTGTGGATTGTCAGACAGAGGAGTAACTGACTTATAAGGCAATGGTTGGACCACCAGTGGGATGGGTTTTGATGGTTTCGGTGTCTTGACTTTTGCGTCAGTGTGAAAACGATGTATTTCAACATTATTTCCCGTTGACTCATCTATGTCCACCATTTCAGTGTCTGCATCAATATCGTTATATAATGCTTGGCTAACATTAGCCACTACCTGCGAAAATGTCTGTTGCATGCCGTGATCAGATATTTCAATAGACGGAATAACGCACGGAACATCATCTACAGTTATC
Organism: Trichobilharzia regenti; assembly: GCA_944472135.2. NCBI lineage: Eukaryota > Metazoa > Platyhelminthes > Trematoda > Strigeidida > Schistosomatidae > Trichobilharzia > Trichobilharzia regenti. The sequence continues at coordinate 33,129,414 of OX235270.1, read as the reverse complement.
CTATTAGAGTTATCAGGGTTCACTGTTCCTGAGCGGCATCGCCTTTGGCATGGTGTTAAATCAGGTGCAACCCTAATGTTAGTGTATGGTGTTGAAGAGCCTATTTTCTTACCCGATTTCAGAAAATTCCTGGCTTCTTCGGTAGACCTAAACTTGAAAAGCACAGGACACGGGTGGTTTGCAGATTTCTTACGAAGACGCAAGACCTGACATTCTGTCAACGACATATTACAAGCCTTTAGACACGAATTCTTAAGTTTGGCAATCGGCTCTCTGTCTGGAATGTTATAGGCCAAGACGTTATGTGAAGACATAATCCTCTTAACAGCTTCTTCAGCCAAATAGTCAATTATGCGCTCGGATTTGATTAGTGATTCAAAACAGATGTTTTGTGGTGGGTCACACAGTTGCGTGAGAGGCATAATGCTGTCAAACTTGCTCTGTAGTTCTGCTATTGACTTCTGAAGTGTCAGTAAATCATTTTTGCTACAAGCCGCATTCTCTGCTAATTCCTCCATGATATCAGATACCATAACTCTGGGTATGGCTGGTGTAAACAGTGTAGAATTGTCAACGGAGCTGAGGCCTTCAGATGGCTGACTAGTATTAGATCTCAGTCTCTTAACGGTACTTACACGTTTGATAGACTTAACCATTACAGAAATAAGAAACTTCACAATTTCCGGAAAAAAAGTCTTGAGGATATGAAAATAAGATAGCTGTATTATCGAAGTATCAAAACAACAACGATAAACAGATTTATATTGCAAAAATAAAAAGTCAGACTTTCCTTTACAGAGTTTGCTGTGGATAAAGTCCTGAGTTCCACGTAGTTAGATATGGTATCCGAGGATTCTTGACGTAGATTTCACGAGTGAATGCTATATGTTGTTCCAGTTGATACAATACAATCCTTGTTGACTATGGATAACTGGATAATGTGATGAAAGCGGCTAATTTCCAAAATATTAAGGAAAGATGATTCACGCAGAAGGTGAACACCCGTAGCGCAAGCGTTCAAATCCAAGGCAAGCCAATACTGTTTTCAATAAATTCTTCTTCAGGCTCTACAATTATAAATCCATTAATGTAAGCATACAATAGCCAGTAAAGGCGAATTATAATCATATCAGAAAGTGTATTGTGGAACAAGTATAGGATGGGATGAAACAATAGTCATATAGTTTTTTTAATATGCATGGTCAATAACAACATGGGACAAAATGAGATGAAATAATTTAATTTAATGATGTGTGTATATAGATAAATATAGTTAACAGAAAATACAGGTTTCAAGAGTGAGTGTAATCAGGGTGTGTGAGGCAATATGAAAATAAACCAACAAATGGGGCGGTCTAGACTTAAGTTCAAGGTTGAAAATAAGAACAATAGGAATGATTGTAAAATGATAACGATGATATGGTGTAAAATTAAAATTAAATGCACTATTGGTGAATGATTGTCAAATAATAATAATAATGAGTATAATGAAGTGGAATGAACAGGATTTTGTAAATACGATAGCAAGTTGGAAAAGCACTATTTAAACCTAAGGTAATAAAATCATAACAAAGGTCATGAAATCATAAAAGTCGAAAATGAACGTTTGTCAATGAAACAGAGGAAGAGAAGAAGGAAAAGAAAAGAAAATTGTGAAAGGAATTTATAGTGTTAATGGAGGATTTGTTGGCTTTATTGTAGGCCAAGGTAAACATAGAGGTTGAACATACTTCTGTATGCAGAGGGATGGTCTTCTGGTATTAATTGAAACTGCTTCAGCTACTGACAGAAGACGTAGTCGAGCTCCTCTGGATAAAATACTAGGAACGCGGTAAATAACTGAGAACGCTTGGTCAAGTTTTATCGGGTGTTCAGTATCTACCAAGTGGGCTAAGACTGCACTATTTATGCCTTTGGTTACTCCTTTGCTCAACCATATATATATATTATTCTTCAAACTTAATCAACTGACTGTGTTACGCTTTCCTATTTCCGTTTCTGTCTCTTAGTCTGAATAACTTCACTAATTATATCTATTATTAGCATTATTATTATTATTACTATCTCTTTTCTCTTATCGACGATACCGAAGGACTAACTGGCGAAAGGACCAACTCCAATCACAGTAGTAACAGTCTTAACACACCTCATACTACAAACCACATATAATTAATCCCAGCACTACTCCCTTTGGAGTCAACCAAAGGTACGACAGTGGAGTTGCGGGACAAGCTACGCAGAAGTTTACCGAAGATCGGGAACCTATACCTTACAATCAAGAAGCGAGCACAAAGAAATCAAATTGGTTTATACTAGCTCGTAAAAACGATATTGGATATTGGAACCCTAGCTAACTGGTCTGTTGATTCGCAGCAGACTGTAACCAGCAAGCTGTAACCAAAAAAGAAGTTTGGATGTGATTCAGGAATACACTAGATTGTGTCACAGCACCCTTTGTACCTTGATCTACGCCTCTTAAGTATATGTTTGAGAAACTCGGGCAGAGTATGAGAGACAGTTATTACGGGCTATACTATAGTCGTACATCGACGGGCTACATATATCAATATCTTTACTGTGCATCTAAGATGCGTCCTAGACTAGCGAAGAAGTGTCTAACAGCCACCACCTTACTGTGAATGTATGAATACCTTATTTTTTATGCAATAAGCATTTGTAAATATCACTTCGCGTATGGTTTTGTAATTGACGTCCTAAGGTCACTGCGGTTCTTTCAAACTAGGTGCGACCTTGAGCGTTTTTATGCCGATGTTTGATACTTTCTCGGTTGCAGTTGTAAAGTTAAATACATGGCTTGTTCTTAAAACTGATGTAAAGTGAATTAATCCGGCTTTTTATTTATAAATACATAGGTAGTCTCGGGACTAAGGATTGTGCCTTCTTGAATCATGAAATAATCGGTTAATAGTGTATGAGTTAAAGTTTAGCATGTACCTTAATCATAGTCTCATCTGGTAATTTTAAAGCCCTTTGGAATTCTTATTATCCTGAAAGAATTGACTGCAGCTCTGTGACATTTCACAGCCTTCGTAGATATTAGCCAAACGATTAGGTAAATAGTCATTGTATATTAGGAATAGCGAGGTTTTTAGGGTAACAGGTTGTGGTAACACACTCGTCAGAATTCTGACTAGAGTACAGGACGATTGCTCTCACCCTTTGCTTTCTACACAGCAGGTAGTCATTTAGGATGTTATTCAAACTGAACTCTTTTAGTTTACTGGAGACGCGTGGACGAGAGACCTTATTAAATGTTATTTAGACCACATTTTCAACGCTGCAGGACTTATTTTCACCTGCTCTTAATACATGTACACAATGAAATATGTTGACCAGTTCGCTTATTTTTGACAAAGGCATCAGTGCTACCGAACTGGCTACTGAGGAAGTGTCGTAAAAGACACTGCACCTGCGTCTGATACTCGACAGCATGTGCAATATCTATATCAGCAATAACTTGATCAATACTTTTGTTTAGCCTAACTTATGTGAAACAAAAATGTATATGTATGTTGTCATGCCGGTGGAGTTGTGTATCTTAACTGATTGAGGTGACTACAATGTGCTGAGAAAGCCGAATTACCTTCTTTGTTAACAATAAGTGCACCATGTTAGACATTTCGGACAGCTTTACTATACTTCAATAGACTACTGTATATCCTGTCACATTCGCCATGTAGTCATTGTCTATTTTTTCTCGCTTCTGTTCTGTATCGTTTAGACTAGTCAATAACTGAAGCAAAATACTTATCGTCTAACCGTCTTAGAATTCCCTGGAATTTAGTTTTGGTGACCACATTCCTCTAAATTAAGAAGGAACTTGATAATAATGATTCATTACATACGTTTTCATATAGGGTGTATAACTTAAGTCGAGAACTAATAATTAGTGTAGTACCCAATAAGGAAATAAGAGTAAAGGGTTGAGGGAGTTCCGAGATTCGGAAATTTTCGGTAACGGTTTTGCAGTCAATAGAAATGGTTTCAGCCATTAATCTAGACCCTTATACTCTACAGTTTTAACTGATAGTGTAATATTTCTGTCAATGACAAAATTTAGATTGAAACTAGTCAAAAATTTTAAACATCAGCCTCCTCATTATTGGGTGCACAGTGGTGTATTTACCTATAAATTTTGTTTCCAAGCATTGCTCATTAGTTTTGTCCTCTAATTTTAGATGAATTAACTCCTAAAGACACCCGAATTACCTGTCAACTGCAGTATTTTATGTTTCCAGTTCAGTGAATTGCCAATGCGATTTTGTAAATCTCAGCCTTTAACTTTATACATTTATACTTTTTTCCTTAAAGTCAATTTATTCACTAAATTGCCTTTTGGATTAATAAAAAGACAGTTATCAAATAAAACCCATATTTGTATCATTGGTAGTGGACCGTCCGCATTCTACACAGCTCAGACGTTACTAAAAGTAATTATTCCAATAATTCCACTGATTAATTAGCAAATTTAGAATCATGCTGGTGTTCACATTGATATGTTTGAGAAACTCCCAGCTCCTTTTGGCTTAGTTCGTTATGGAGTGGCTCCAGATCATCCTGAAGTCAAGGTACTATCACAGTATTTTTCTTCAACATTTAAACTAATCAAAGAATGTCATAAATACCTTTACAGAAGTTGCTAAGAATCCACGATTTTCTTTTTTGGGAAATGTCCATATCGGAAGAGATGTGAACCTAAAAGACTTACAGATGTCTTATGCAGCCATTATCTGGGTTTGAATTTGTTTAGTGTTGATATATTATAAGGCTTATGGCGCTGCTGTCGACCGGCGTCTGAATATTCCCGGAGAGGTATGTTTTATTGAAATACTTAACATTCAAAGGATATTCCTGGTGTATTATCCGCTAAGGATCTAGTGGGATGGTATAATGGTGCACCTAACAATGTCAATGTAAGTAACATTTGCAAACCTTTGTGATTAGCAAGTTTTCCCCGGATCTTGACTGTGAAACAGTAGCCATTGTGGGGATGGGGAATGTTGCCATCGATGTTGCACGTATCCTTCTCTCTCCGGTTGACCGATTAAAAGTAATTCATTTCACTAGAATTTTGATACAAATTTCAGTCTACAGAAATACCGGAACCTGTTATTAGTTGTTTATCAAACAGTAGAGTACGGAAAGTAGTTTTGATTGGTCGACGAGGCCCGCTGCAAGCAGCTTTTACACTTAAAGAAATTCGTGAACTTTCAAAACTTTATGCGTCCACGTGTCAGCCGAAATATGTCATTAACTTTTTTCCAGAAGATGTATTTGCTATGACTATGGGAACAGAAGATGAAATTCAAAAATTGCTGTCAGGTAATATAATTGTAAACGTGTGTTTTGTAAATACAGTTCACTTATATATACATATATATATATATATATATATATATATATATATATATATATATATATATATATATATATATATATATATATATATATATATATATATATATATGAGCTCTTGTGTCTGAAGTTGTCACTGATTATCCCGATATACAACAAGAAAGACAGGTCTTCTTGTGATAATCACACGGGGATTAGCTTGACCAATGTGGTATATATAGTTCTAGGCTCAATAATCACGTGTAGACTCAGTGGTACTCGAAGGTAACAAACACGAAAGAACCAGGTAGGCTTTAGACCAGAAAGAGGGTGTATCGATCACATCTTCACTCTTCGACAGTTTCTGGAACGGAACATAAGCATACTTAGCGGCGTCCAACAACCGTCATTGTCATTCGATTCCGTCGACGTAGCGTTACTATAGCGGTATTTGGCTGTGAAGTGAGTGCCGAGAAAATATATTTCACTGATCAAGTCACTGTACTCGAACTCCTGCAGTCAGCTGCGTGAGAGCCTACGTAGATTTGTCACCTGAATTAATGATGACAACTAGTGGTGTCTGCCCGGCAGATGCCCACTGTCTCCATTTCCGTTTAATTTCGTCATAGATGTACTAATGGATGTAACGCTAACTGACTTGAGCGAATCAGAAATGGAGTGACTTGTTACCAGGTTGCGAATAGTCTCGTTGACTTGGGATATGCAGATGATGTAGTCCTTCTATATGAAAACGCTGACAAAGTGCAGTCTTCTGAACACATTGAGGGGCAGCAATCTTCGAGTGTTTGGCATGTGATTCGCTTCCGTCGAATGTGAGACGACAATACTACAGGACTGGCCTACATTGACTCCTAGCTTGAGGATAGGCAGGAGTGAAGTGGTAGAGCGTGGCGACCACTTCACTTATTTGGGAAGTTGCATCAGCTAGTCCCCGCAGCTTGATCGCCGATGAAATCTCACCACGGATAGAGAAGGCTCGTTTGGTATATGCCAGCCAACTTCCTCCATCTCTGGCTTAGTAGGCGTGATGTCCGGCTATCGACCAAAGCACGTGTGTATTTCTCAGCAGTTCGTTCCGTCTTCCTTTATGCTTTACTGTGAGTGGACGTGGCCATTACGAGTGGAAGACATCTAAAGGCTGGCTAGTTGTCTTTTTATCGTGGGTGTCTGCGTTCTATGTCCCGTGTTAAGTGGCATAATAACGTGAGCAATACTGAGGTTAGGTGTCAAGTGGTAGGCAAGGAGAGGAAATCAATCGACGAGGTTGTTAAGTTACACCGACTAAGATGGTTAGGGCATGTGTTACACATGCCTGTCTAGCCATCGCATTCATCGACGGGCGATGTTAGCTGATATAGAAAAGAATGAGCTGATGGTGGTCAAACCAAAGCATGGCTTCATTAGTCGATGAAATCCCCAGCAGTCAGTTTAAGCGGGTCACGTAGGGAGTTCTAGACTTCCTGGTAGGGATCATGGGTATGTTAAGAACCAATGAAGACTGGAGACAATCGGTGATCTGACTCAAAATTGTCGTTGTCAATAACGGTGCAGATGCATCCACTCGTTGTGATTTGTAATATCCAGTAAAATGGTTTTGTTCTTCCTTATTTGTATTCTTTTTGCCTCATATTTCTGTTTATCTCTTTTGAATCTCTGCTTACTCTCCTCTCTTGTTGTGTATGCTACTTGGGGTGTGGCAACTCGAACTGCTGCGCATTTGTGCAAAGTTCTACGTTAAAAGCAGTCAGAAATTGTTATTATTATTTTTGTTTAATTATCGGGTGAAATTCTGTTATGAAAAGATATTTTTACAGTTGCAGCGAAGATTTTCTTTTCGACGAAGTCATCAACTAGGCTGTACATTCGTGTATTTATAAGTAATGGGTGGGAAAGCTGCAGAATAATTTCCGACCAAGGGTCAAATTAATAGAATTGCAATTCGGAATTAGAATGCCATAATAAACAGTTGGGGAGAGGAGGGCGCATATAACTCAAACAAAGTAGCATCCTGATTACTGAGAAGATTGACATATTGTGCACTTAGGGGTTAGAAATGTAGAGATAACAAGGTAGACACGGTAGTTGAGTAAAAGATCTAGTGGGATCGTAACTGATATGACGAATAATTGTGTATGCAATTAAGGACTAAATATGTAGAAGTAATACAGTGACAAAACAGGCAGGAAGTTCAGAAATGAAAATATGGTAGTGCAAATAGGGATTAAGAAAAACTTAAAAATAGGATGAATTAAGTAGAAGTTTGGATAAGAAAGGTAATGGGATAGTCACTATTAAAAGAGGTACCTGTTTATGGTGGCCATGTCAGGGACAAGGGTTGGACGTACTCCTTCTGCATACATAGCGTGGGTTTGAATACCTCGGCTATGCACATATGTCTTGATGTTACTCCCTTTGGTAGGTTTGATCGAGTTTTGTATATGATTTTGAAGGATTTTTCGAATGGTGCTCAATGTCCAATATAGTCTTCTTTCATATCGTTGTGTTCCTTGTGGAATATGAGTCTTCAAACCCTGGAGTTTCTGTAGCCGTGCTGTTCTTCTGGATAGGGGTCACCAGTCTCAGACCCAACTTATCCTCTGCTCCGAGCTTACTACTGAGCCGAGGTTTTAGACTGCATCTGCGTCTGTGGTTCAGTGGTAGAATGCTCTCCAAACACGCACGTTGTCCGGGTTTCAATCATCGACCGACGCACTCTTTAGCCTCTCTGGGTTGGTCGTAATCCCGGTAAGGAGGGAAGGTTGGGCGTGAGGCTAGCAACCCTCCCCCTTGAAAATAGAACCACTGATACCGATACTTCCAAGGTCTAACTTGAGGTCGTATGTTCCACTCGGAATGTGAAGGAATTAATCAATGAGATGAAAAGTAATGTAGGGAATATTTCCAATGAAACTATTTTGTTCTTCGTTATTACTATTCCTTTGTCTCACACCTCTGTTTACTGTCTCTAGTATGCATTTCTTCTACTTTCTTTTATTGCTTTGTGTGCTACATGGAGTGTGGCGACTTGAACTGCCGCACATATGTGCAAAGTTCCATGTCGAAAACAGGCAGACAGACAGTGTAGGGAATGAAATCCCAGGGTGGCATATGGGGTTTTTGAGTATTTTACCGTTGAAGCACTGTTTCAATACAGTAAGCGAGTAGATTTCTTAGTGTATTGGGACTCATTGTAAGCTTTTTTTACGCCAGTTAGCATCAGTCGGTTTTCTGAAGATTAACTGTCAAACTTATAATTCATCTATCCTTTTTACAGGACTTCCTCGTCCTCGACGTCGTTTGACTGAATTTTTGTTGAAATTACATAATTCTAAAGATCATGGTGTTAATCATCCTCAGAATACGACGCATTATTGCGACCTACAGTTTCTGCGTTCTCCCATAGAAATTATTTCTAACGGAAATGAGTATTCTGTTAAAAGTCGTTCTTTGGTTTCTCATATTAAATTGGCACAAGTCAAATTAGAGGTATGCAGTAAGTTAGTTTTTTGTCAGTGTTTCCATTTCACTATTTATAATATATTAAGAAAGAAAAATGTACTTAAAGTGTATGATGTGCATGAGCACACATGGGAAAATTGATAAAAACATAATTCATCCAATAAATACATATGTTGATGCTGTCAGGAATCAGACGTGCATGGAAGTTGTAGGCAGAAGGAAGAGACAGGGCAAACAGTGGCTTACTACAGACTCATGGAGACTAATAGAAGAGGGAAGGATGGTGAAACAAAAGATTACCCAATGAATCAATAAGCAACAAAATCAGGAGTTGAATGTAAGCTGCAATACATTGAACATAAGAGTAAAGAATAGTGCCAGGGAAGACAAAAGAAAATATTATGAAGCTGTGTCAAGTCAAGCAGAACTAGCTGCAGACAAAAGAGACCTCACAACACTACCGAACAACTAGGTTCTTATCGAGGAAGAGTTCAACACAAATTAAGCCAGTGAAGAATGACAATGGCAAGCCAATCACCCAAGAGGTGGAGCAAAGGAAACACTGAGCTGAACACTTCAAAAGACTTCTTAATCGACCGCCACCTACAACGCGCCCAATAATACCAACAGTGGAAGCAGAACTACCAGTGGACATGAATCCTCTGACGAGAACAGAAATCCTGAAGGTCATGAAGATGCTGAAAACTGGAAAATCAGCAGGACTAGACGGAATCCCAGCAGAAGCATTAAAAATGGACACCCAGACATCAGCGGACTTGATGACACCACTGCTGGAGAAGGTGTGGAAAGATGGTAAGGTACCTGCGAATTGGAAGAAAGGCTACATATATTCAAACTGCCAAAGAAAGGAGATTTAAGTCAGTGCAAGAACTGGTGTGGTATTATACTACTTTCTGTATCTAGACAAAGCCGTCCAATGTCACATATTGTCTTTGTGGTTGCGGTGTACTGGATAATGTGGAGGACAGTATTTGGCGGGTATATATTGGATACACAAAATGACGGTATAGCATTCATGAGTTATGTTGCACAAACTCGAAGATTTACGAGAGAAAACCACCGAGTTAGTTGGCAAAAGATTCAGTGTAGACAGATGAACCTACTGGAGACAGAGGTGATGATGATACCCAATATGATCCGACCTACAATAGATACCAATCACCATCAATAGAAGAGATGTAGAGAAAGCAGCCTCTTTCACTTAACTAAATCAGTCAGCATCGTTTCAGCCGCAGATAGAACGGCTGAGGATGTCGTAGCTAACCAGGATATCAAGTGAATGCTTCTCTATGTGGTTCAGAAACCTGGCACGTCACAAAAAGCATTTCCAACGGACTGCAGACTTTCACCAACAACCGCCTGAAGATCAGATGGCCAATCATAAAAAAATAAGCAGCAAGGAATTCTGGCAGGTAGCAAACCAATTAGGGACCGATTTCCTCACCGATGAATATGCAGAAAGTGGAGGTGAACTAGACACTTACGCTAAGTATATAATTGTTTGACATCGCATGCCAGCCCCTTGAGTGGAAAGGGATAATGGGAACCGACAAGCTGGACATGGATCCGAGGGTAATATGTATAAGACCATAATTCGGAAATTAAAGCTGTTGGAAGTTTTTGAGCCAGCGAAATACGAACTCAGGAAACAGAATAGTCTATGAGTTTGTTCTTGAGGCCTAATTTTCCAGCCAAACCTCCTAGTCTGTGATTATATACTATCGGTGCTTAGATCTATTAGTCGAAATGATCCTCCTGTACTAATGACGGAGATTTATTACCTTTCATATGAACTGGAGTGGTCAATGCAAGATGATGTTACAGGACTGGACTACATCGACGCCTGGTTTAAAAATAGGAAGTGAAGTGGTAGAGCACGTTGACCGCTTCACTTATTTGGGAAGTACCATCAGCCCCAACGGGCTGATCTCTGACGAAATCTCAGCACGAATACAGGGGGCTCGTTTCGCATTTGCCAGTTTACGCCGACTCTAGCGTAGACGAGATGTTCGACTATCGACCAAAGGGCGGGTGTACTGCTCATCAGTCCGCTCCGTCCTCCTTTATGGTTGTGAGACCTGGCCACTGAGAGTGGAAGACATGAAAAGACTAGCTGTCTTTGATCATAGGTGCCTGCGCTCTATTTCCCGTGTAAAGTGGCATAATAAGGTGAGCAACATGGAGGTTAGGCGTAGAGTTCTAGGTAAACAGGGGAAATCAATCGATGAAGTCGTGAAGCTACAAAGACTGAGATGGTTAGGACATGTGTTACGTATGCCAAGCCATCGCCTCCCTCGACGAGCTATGTTAGCGGATATAGGGTCAGACGAAAAAAGCTAGCGGCGGTCAAACAAAACCTTGGCATCAGTCAATGAAATCCACAACAGTTGGTCTAAGCCACGTAGAAAGGTGTAGACTTCCAGGCTGGGGTCCTCGGGACGGTAAAAATCTATGGTTGGAAACAATTGGTGACATGGCTCAAAACCGTTCTCAGTGGCGCAGATGCATCCACTCCCTGTGACTTATGATCTCCAATAAAACTGTTTTGTATTTCTTTATCACTCCTTTGTCTCACACCTCTGCTCACTGTTTCTATTATGCTTTTCTTTTACTTTCTTCTCTTGCTTCGCGTGCTACACGGAATGTGGCGACTTGAACTTCCGCACATTTGTGCAAAGTTCTATGTCGAAAACAGACAGACAGACTGGAGTGGTCAACGAAGGGATTATCTTCGATTTCCTTAGAATAAGTGAAACCTTACTCAGTGTAATCAATAGTTCATTATGGCCATCCTTAAACACCTCTGATGTCGTAGCGTCAGATTCTATTGCCTTGTCTCGTTTCAGCTTTAAAAACAACTTTCTCCATCTTGGCCGGAGTTTTATCCGGACTTCCATCCATGGCTCTTAAAAAGTTATTTGACTTTCATCTATCTCGATGATGTCTTCACTTGTGACACCTTTTACAGTGTTTGTTTCTACACTAATCCTAAATTCTACGTAGTGTTAACACCGTTTGCGTTTCTTTCGCTCCCATCATCCAGCATTACTCACTACGAAAACACTAAAACTGGAGTTATTGGTTTTTGTTTACGCATTATATTTCTTAACAGTCAGTTAGAATCACACACACACACACACAAGGCTATCCACACGTGAATATTATAAAAGCAAATAAGATTCAGATAGTAAGGTTTTTAGGCGTTCGTAGCATTTGTTTCTGTGACAGAATGGATTTATGTGTGTCAATTAAACTAGTTGATCATTAATAACACTGATGACACCAGTAACTTGTGTGCAATCAAAGTATTCAGTACAGTCAGTCATTCCTACAGGAGGTGAATCGCGAGACCGAATAGCTCAATGGTAACGTCTCTGACTGCAGCACTGGGTGACGCGGGTTCGGATCTCAGAAGAGACATGAGTTCCTTCAAGGATGCAGATACGCCTTTCTGACCGGTGAGTGTCAATTAGCACGAAACCTAGGTCGAGCAAGGCTTCTTGCTGAATGCCTCCAACCATCAAATGTTGTCATCTACTGTTCGACTTATTCAACAGTATCATTGTAACCAATCAGTTTCATGATTTAGACTAAAAACAAGTGAACTGATTTATTGAATATACGTGATATAAATTCTCCAGCCGTCAGTATCTTTTATTCTGAAGGAAAAGTGAACTCCTTGTAGGTTTTTGACCACATTTCTTTGATATATTCACTTCCCGTTAAAATAAAGGTGATTGATGAATAGCCACTGAACTACAGTCTGTTTCTCTGAATGTCTCGAGGATGTAAATTTATTGTTGCGGGCTTTTATCTTTGGTACTTTTGAATATGTGTTTTCATCTACCAAATATACAAAGACACTTAAAGTTGATTAACCCAGTGTAGCACTTGAATTTTGTGTTACCTTGTTTTATAATACATTTGAAGTGAAAGCTATTCACAGTCTCTTGTACGTGCAGATCACGTAAAGTATTATTATTGTTATTATTATTATTAAGATTATGTCATCCTTTTTATTTCCGTCTAGGGTGCTGTTAGTCCTCAACAGAAAGCTGTAGTGGATAGTAGTTTGCCTGTTGAATTATTGCCATGTGGTCTAGTTGTCCGTAGTATTGGTTATCGTGGCGTCCGTATTGATCCAGATTTACCATTCGACGAACAGCACGGAGTTATTCAGTGCAAAGACAACAATGGTCGTGTAGTCGATCTACCTCAGGCTTCATATGATTTTATTGTGAGCCCAATGTATTGTGTTGGGTGGATTAAACGGGGTCCTGTTGGTGTGATTGTAGACACAGCTATAGATGCTCGTCAAACAGCTGAAACAATCATGAGTGATTTGTCTGAATTGGAAAGACATAAACATTCAGACATACTGAACAAGGCTGGATTCAGCATAATTCAACGTCGTCTCAATGAAAAAAGTAGGTTCTCTTAATCTTTAACATTGTACAACACTAACTTTTAGCCAGTGATTAAATGTGAGCAATTTTGTGGTAAAAAGAATGTTTGAAAATTGGAGATTCACCATTTTTCTTACATGACGACAAAGGGCATTGTGGATCAGAAAAGCAGGTGCGTGAAGAGTAAGGCCATTTGTCACCTTTTAAGATCATTATTCTTATTATTATTCCCTTGAGTTCCGAGTAGGATAGCACATCTCCATTTCATTCTGTTCTCCACAGTTTTATTTGGCTGGCTCTACAATTGCTCATAGGTTCTCATCTTCTCCCGTCACCCTCTGACGCCTAAGATGTTTTCCACCATGTTGGTTCTATTCAACGGCCTGTCACTCAGTGGTCTCCTCAGCGTATGTTCAATTCATCCATCTTCACTTAAATTCTGCGTATTTGTTGGGCGATAGATTCTTAGTTTAGTTGTTGGCCAGAGTTACTTGTTGCTTATTCTTTCCGGTCGGCTGGCCGGCCATCTGTAGTAGCCTATTGAGAGTGAGTGCCTCACGTGACACTCCAAGTCTTTGAACAATGTACAAGTACTAACTGATATGACTTTAGTGTTGAAAATCTGTATCAAATTCCGTTTGCTGAATGCAGTAGATTTCTGCACTGATTTCAAAACAGTGATGATCTGTCTTGCTTATATACCAAGTTATTGAAATTAAAGCAGTTAGTGTAGGAAAAGTTAGAGGTAGAAATATAATTCCTTATGTAAGTAAACAAGTTGTAAACAATTTTCGAAAAAGACGAAGCAGCATTACTTTATAAACCCTGTGGAAAACTCACTGTATTTAAGCACTTATCGCTCTTAGTTATAGCCGGTAGAAAGAGAGAAGTTTCACTGCAAATCCAATGCCACTTTAGTTGTTTATCAGTTTCTCTTCTTTCCAACATGCCTGGGGACTTTCCGGTTAGATGAATATAAGTCAGGCTTCACGTCGTATCTATTCACATTTTCATTCCTTGTGTTCCGAGTGGGACGTGGGGCTCGAAACTTTGAAGTTTCAGTAGCGGTGGTGTGGTTTTTACCAGGTGGGTTTAAGAAGAAATCGACTTGCCCCGTTTGGACATATGCGAGGTAATGTAACTTCGTCCGAAATGGCGGACTCAAGATGACTGATTCTAGCAGGCTCTGAACATGATGAGGAGGGGGTAACTGCTTGGATGCAAGCTGACCGTAAACAGTGGTGGACGAAAAGTAGCCTAAGACACGAAAGGCATCATTGGTGGGCAATATCAGATAGCTGTTTAGACTTATTAGGGAAACGGGCTATAAACAACAATCGTAAGCACAAAGATATCCGGATTTAGTTTAGTCGTCTCCCAAGGTTAGACGACTGAAACATTATAGAGTAAGACCTTGATTCAGTTAGCCTACAGCCATTTTAAATTCGTCCAGGATCCCACAGTAACTAAATTTGCAGAATTTGTCTCTAGTCTAAACAAAACAAAGCTTTAGGATCTGACAGTACGAGTCTAGAGGTGTTCGAATATGCTGGTGATGGAGTGTAAACTGGATTAAATGTGTGAAAGTCTGAGGTAGTTCCCTTGTACTGATGCATATCATCGATTGTCGTAGTTGCTAAAAAACGAGACAAGTCTCCCTGGGACAAACATGGGGGTCAGCTTGACTGACATATTATCTAAAGTCCGTGGTTCAGTAGTCCTGTGTAGACTCAAAGGTATTCGGATAACCCAGACAGGCTTGAAGTCTAAATATCTGGTTGTGAGAACGGGTTGCTGACGAAATCTCACCATGGATGTGTAAAGCTCGTGTTTCATTTGTCATGGTCTCTAGCGTGGACATGATACCCTGCTGTCGACCGAAATATAAATAGGAAGTTAAGTGATAGAGCACGTTGACCGCTTCACTTACTTGGCAAGTACCATCACCCAGTGCCAACGGGTTAATATCTGACGAAATTTCAGCACGGATACAGAGGGCTAGTTTCGCATATGCCAGTTTACGCCGTCTCTGGCTTAGTAGACGTGATATCCGGCTGGCTATCGACCGAAGGGTGGGTGTACTGCTCAGGAGTCCGCTCCGTCCTTATTTATGGCGTGCTTGTGAGACCTAGCCATTGGGAGTGAAAGACATAAAAAGACTAGCTGTTTCTGATCATACATGCCTGCATTCTATCTCCCTTGTGAAATGGTATAATAAGGTGAGCAATATTGAGGTTAGGCGTCGAGTGCTAGGTAAGGAGGGGAAATCAATCGACGAGGCTGTGAAATTACATCGACTGAGATGGTTGGGCCGTGTGTTACACATGTCTGCCTAGCCATCGCCTTCCTCTACGGGCAGTGTTAGCTGGCATAGGATTTATCAGGTTGGAAAAGAGCTGGCGGAGGTCAAACGAAAACATGTCACCAGTCGATGAAATCTACAACAGTTAGTCTAAGCCACGTAGGAAGGTGTAGACTGACTTCCTGGTTGGGGTCCTCGAGACAGTAAAAATCAGTGGTTGGAAACAATTGGTGACATGGCTCAAAATCGTTCTCAAAGGCTGGTGCAGATGCATCCACTCCTTGTGACTTATGATTTCCAACGAAACTATACTGTTCCTCATTATTACTATTCCTTTGTCTCACACCTCTGTTTACTGTCTGTATTATGCATTTCTTCTACTTTCTCCTCTTACTTTGTGTGTTACATGGAGTGTGGCGACTTGAACTGCCGCACATATGTGCAAAGTTCTATGTTGAAAACAGACAGACAGCTGTCGACCGAAAGAATGCGCTGCGTAGCAGTTCGCACTTTTCTTCTCTATGGCTGTTTAAAGTATTAGACATCTCCCTTAAGCAATATTATGTAGTGAATAATGTTGAGGTTAGGCTTGGTGTTAGGTAGTAAAGGTATATCAGTCAATGAGATTGTGTAGCTGTATCTACTGGGATGGCTGCGACACGTGCTGTGAATGCCAAGCTATTGCCTTCCTCATCGAAACTACTTAGTAGTCAATTCAGTACTTGGTAACTAACTATGAGGTCTTTGACAGTTGGTTAGAGCCTTATTAGTAGGTGTAGACTGTCTGGCTTGTCTCTTAGAGAAATTAAGAACCAGTGACTGAAGATTGTTGGTAACATGGGTCCCAACTCAATGGCCCGGATCCATTCATCATAGATCCTTTGCATTTGTTCCCTCTACAGTTGTGCGCTATATGATGTGTGGCAACTTGAACTGCTACGCTTGTGTTCAAAGTCCCTACTTAGTCGATAATATGCTACGTATAATGTTCACTGTGGTTCAAAAGTTTGTTTTTTTCCTACCATCCCCACACTGAAGACGATGTAAGACTGATAATCAGTCTGCCGAACACTCATTGAGGAAATCAGTTGTCACCAGGTTTAAAGTCACACTAGATCCGACGGTTTGTCATGGTAAAAAATATCAGTTATTTTTTTCTACCACATAATTCAATTATTTTGCTTCATTTAATAGATGTACGCCCTGTAACCTTTGAAGACTGGGAACGTGTCGATGAAGTGGAAAAATCTGCTGGTCACATCCTTGGTAAACCCAGAGAAAAGTTAACTACAATTCAATCGATGTTGAAAGCCGCTTTTGCTGAAGTCTCACATAGTAAATCCAGACGCTAGTTTGTCAGCTAAGACATTCACTTGTCTTGTCCTACAGAAAGAGTCATGACGATGAAAAAACAGAAGTTCCCTTATTTTATATACTTTCAATCATTTGCACACACACACACGAACTTTCTTCTTGTTTTCTCAAACTCAGGTATAGAAATTCCTATTCTGTATACACATTAGTCAAGAAGACACTGCTCTATTCATTTGCTTTCTCTTTACTTCGAACAGATTTTTGATACTTGGAATTTAGTTGATACAAAGTTTAAATAAACTGATCACTGTAAACCACTTGTCAATAATTTTAAAATATGTTTATAGATGAAATTCCAATATGTTCTGATTGCAAATCTCCGAAACTAGTGTTTTATGAACAATTTATTATCAAATATCTACATACCCAAAATACCCCACGAGTCTCAGCAACCATAATGCCCTGTATCAAAACACCTGAAGTCATTGAGGAGTTTCCATCAGTAAGAAAACAGATTCTAACGACGCTATGCTGAGTGAGATGATGTTTGTAAAGAATGAGACGTTAACAACCTATCGGTAGAGACAGCTCGAACACTGTGAAGAATACATAAAGAATAATAATGATAATTGCTTTAATCCAGAAACAGCACTATTGGTACAGTGTGGAATTTTCAGCACTTATCTACAATATTGCATCTAATTTTACTGCACATTTAAAAGGAGCATTTCAAAAAAGAAAAAACAACAACAAAATAGCAACAAAAAATGCGAAAAAACACCAAGAAGTAGAATGGAAAATAAACAGCATGATAAATAATATCTCAGTATTGTGTAGTGGAAGCTAAGATATGTTCATGCGTGGTGAACAGTAAAACTATATCATACAAGAAGTTATGAAATGATATTAAGAATGTTTATTGCTAATCAGTTAATTTGACTGAACAACACTAAACAATCATAAAATAAACATTTCAGGGTTTTTTTTATTGTCAGGTCTAATGCGGTGTTTGTAGTGGTAGTGTGAGTAATCCTGCATAATACAAAATTTTAAGATGGTGATAATGGCGTTCACAACCAAGAATGTCAGTTAATATTGCCGGACAGAAAAACAACCACAAAACTAATTTTACATGAAGGTTAATGACAGGACAATTTTGTATTACTCATAGTGCTAATGTAGTCGGAACCAGTAGATACACAAAAGAAGGAATAGAGTAAAGTACAAAAGAAGGTAAGCCAATGTTAATAATTTAGATAGCTGAGTATGTTTAAGAAGGTGTTCGCCATAGAATACAAATAAAAGAGCCTAAAATTATGTTAATTTAACAACAAAGCAAGTCATAGGTTTCGTGCTTAACATTGTCTCTGTCACTTAGAAAACGGGCCAAATATGGTATTGTTGAGTTCCTGTACTTGGTTGTACTGGCATATATTATTTTGTACTGATTTCTGGTTCTACCTGATGAGATACAAGGAGAGAGTTGGGAATAGAGGAGGTGCTGGGGGTAGGAGAGTATGGTTTGAGACCATTTTTCGCATGTATTCAGATGCCTTTCTACTAATGTAGTGACGAGCTTACTGAGTTTTACATCACTAGTCCTACTTACTACCTTCAACATCCTTCTCAGGATGATATAGTCCTTTTTGAGTAACCCAGGAAAGACTAACGGGGAGCAGTAAAGTAGAATAGGTAAGATACGAGAGTTGACAAATTGTGAGAGTAGAGATTGAGTGATTCCAGATAGTCTAAGTTTCTTAATGTAGTAGGCTAGACGGAACACATTCTTAGAAATCCTTATGATATGAGATGACCATATAAGGTCGGAAGATAGAACTAGTCCGAGGTATTTTGCATTAGACTCAGCTTCAATTTTAGTCCCCTCAATGCTACATGAGTATTTACTAGTGTTTGTAAATCTACTTTATGCCTAAAGGAGTAGTCAATTGTTTGGCATTTTGAGGGATTCAGCATGAAACCATTTAGTTTAGACCACTGACTGATGTCCGACAGGAAGCTATTGAATTTGAAACAGTCTGACTGAGACTTAACGGGAAGCGAAACAGTCAGGTCATATGCGTATTTGACGAAGTTGATTTCGTCTGAAAGAGGTCAGTAAGGAAAGGAGAGGAAGATACACCATTATATACCGTGTACTGCATCCTATTAGAGAAGTAAGAGTGACACCAATTGATAGCCCAGGACTCAGTTTGTGTAAGGCGGAGCTTGTTTAAAAAAGGCCTCTAGGTACAGAGTAGAAAGCAGATGTATATTCAAGGAACGGACATACTTGGCCTCTTTGTCTAAGGAGGATACAATGTTGTGATGAAACACAGCAGCAGCGTCTAAAGTACTTCTACCCTGTTTGTAAGCAAACTGCTTTGGATCATTTGAGAAGCTTAGGGGGGGGGGGGGGGGAGAGCAAGTTTTAGTAACAATAATTTCTCCATAAGTTTCAAAAAAAGAGAAGTGATAGCAATCGGTCTAAACTTTACACTATTTCCAGAACCAGACTTGGGTACAGGGATGATTTCAATATCTTTCCACAGAGAAGGTACAACATTATTAGAAAAAGAAGTACTAAAAGTGTTTGTAAGTGGGTTACTTAACATATCAGCACATTTCCTTGGGAAGACGGCAGCTATACCATCAGGGCCTAGACTCTGGGAAGGTTTAAGAGATTTTAAACATTTAAGAACATCAGAACTATTGCAACTCTGAAAGTCACTGGTCTTGTTATTAGTTACATTGAAGCTAAAAGGGACATTAGCAGGGCGGATAAAAGATCTATTAAGAGTATTTACATCAATAGAAGGGGCATAAACATTTTGCTTACTGCAACATGTAATTTCCCTGAAAAGTCTCCACATGTTTCCTGGAGTTTTACAAGACAATACCCTTTGATGATAAATATCGTTTAGCTTCTTGATTTCGGATTTAATTTGGATGGTTATCCTCCTAAGACCAGATTTATCCTTAGTCTTTTACAGTCTCTCTTTTTTTCTTAGAAGCTTTTTGAGATGAGGGGAAGAGAAAAGGTCCATTCTTTTGAAAAGTAACTGTTTTGGACAGAGAATATCAAGGCATAATATAAGAAATTCAGTCAGATTGGAAATAGTATCATCCAGTGTGTATTCGGTGAGGAGTTCCTAGTTCGTGTCATTTAACATACGGTTTAATTTAAGCACATTTTCCTGTGAGTAACATCTTTGCTGTGTTTACCTGTACACATTGAGAGGATATTAGAGTGAGAACTGCTATATATCTTAGGAAATAATACAATGATCAGAGTTCATTCTCGCAGCACGTCTGCTTCCTTTAATACAATTCCGAATCATTTATAAATACTAGATCAACTGATTTATCAAGTCAAGTAAAATATTTAACAATATTGAAATTACCTAATGATTCAACAAAAAAACGCTCTCAAGACATTTAGACATCTGAAACGCTGAAATCAGTGATACCACCAGATAAATCAGAGAGATACGATGCCGAACACACAACACTCACATAACTATTAGAAAGGAAGACGCAAAAACCTTGCAAAAGATAACCAAAACATCAACTGGTCTACCATTTCTCACCATCCAAACATCCTGCAACTGTAGCCGAGCTTTGAAAAGCTGTCTGTTATTTGGAAGGAGACAAAGCAACAGGATCTCATGGCATCTCTCCAGAGAATTTTAACGATAAAGTTGATGAATTATCGGCTAGACTAAGTATGCTGTTGTCTGTTGAATGGGAATCAGAGTTGTGGTGTACTTCGTTGATTATGCTGGTTTATTATTCGCTTGGATTCCGGGTGGGACATAGGGCTCCAGCAGGACATGTGCATTTCACCCAGTCCTATCTTCTGAGTCTTTATGGCAAGCTGGTTGAGCAAAGGTAGCTATGGTGAGTGAAATAATCTTCAAGAAGAATGCAAGTTAAATCATTTCTCCATGGGGTAAGCTCGCTGGCCAAATACACACACACACAGAGCCATCCTTGCCTTCTTTTCCAGACTAAGGACCGGACAGGCTAGTAAACTAGGCGAGATCATCCTCGCTTATGAGGCTTATAAGAGAGAGGCAGTAAGTATCTCTGCGATGCTCATAGCGGGACCAGTTTAATCATGATAGTATCTAAGATTCTAGGCTTCATAATCTGTTGAATACTAAGTAGAGTTTGGAGGAATCATACACTAAGAAACCAAGCAGGATGCACTGTTCAAATCTACACACAGACACACATCGACGCGCTTCCGAAACCCAGGCCCATTTACCAATGTAAATAATCACGGGACACATTTCTTCGCTTAATTTGAGGAATTGAATCCTTCGAGTGAGAGGTGGTGTGACAATGTCTGGCTTTGAAACAAATGTCAAGATGTCACGATGTCTTGACCGAGACAATCTATTCGAAGTAGTTCAGCTGTGCAAGTGGTTTGTACGGAGTTTCCATTTGATGTAGCGACTTCCAGAGATCGATCTTCAGTCTCACTACATTCATTCCATAATGTGTGTAGAAGTGGTCAACATCGGAGTGACAAGGGTGGACTTTCAATCAGGCGAAACTATCGTTGATTCAGTTTGGGCATATAGTTCAGTTTGGCCATAGTCAGCTTACTAGCTGGTCCTAAATCCGAAAAAGAGGGGAGGTCGGGTATAGGGCTGGCTAGAAACCTCACACCGACGTGAGAGAAAAAAGCCTAAGACCACTGAAACCTTCGAAGAACAGGAAATTCACACTTGTCCTCTGTTGGAATCGACGAGACTTCTCAGTTCGAGGAGGGATGATGCGACAGATGACAGGCTTCGGGAAGGCAGTCGATCGACGTGTCTTCCTTCAGTGACAGCAAAAGTAAACATGGCTACATGGAATCTCCGAGAAATGCTTGGTTGAGGCTGGTTGGCTGCCGCCTTGCTAGCTGGCAAGGCTGCTCAGATTGCAGAATAAGTGAGAAGATAGTGTATAGAAAGAAGTGCTAGGGATCTGAGTAAGCAGATGGAGTCGAAGTAGACTCTCCAAATTGTTATGTGAGGAGTGAATAATCTACTCCGGTCAGCCAAACGACAACCACGAGCACAATGAGAGAAAGAGAGAGAGAGTGGAAATCATCATGTCACCGACAGCACCGGAGAGCTCTCATGAAATGGGAGTCAATTTCCTACAGGAGAGTGAGTGATTTAACTCAAAAGGTGGGAACGTTTCAACTCGAAACACCTACAAATCAAGAGAAGAAGGAGGACGACAACTACAAGCAGTAATGGACAAAATCCCAACCAGATGGAGACAGCAAAATTCTAATGGGTGATATGAACGCCAACCGTACTGGGAGCAGACAACAAGACAGGAAGAGAACTTGTCATGGATCTGGGATCTTGAGGCGTTTGCCAGGACGACTGAGAACGGAGAACACTGTGCAGACTTCTAGGCCTTCAATGATTGATTTAATGATTCAAGGCAGTGGGTACAACCACAAGGATATTCACAAGACTGAGTAAGTTCCGGGAGATGGACACACCGAAATTCAGACAGACAGCACCTGAGTCTTAAGAAAAAGGAGATGCAGCCAACTGGACACGGAGTGGAGAAGAGGACTAGATTACCATTCAGATCACTATCTAGTGCAGACCAGCTTCAAGATCAAGTTGAAAGTCTTCAGAGGAGGTGGAAATGGACGACAATTCAAGTGCAACACTGAGAAACTGTAAGACGAAGCTACACACAACACCCTCACTGAAATCATTAGCAAAACATCGGAGACATTAAGTAATATCACCGAGGAAACCCGCATGGAAGAAGACTGGAGCTCGCTGAAGGCTGCGTGCAGGAAAGCCTGTATAGATATCTTACACAAGGAAAAGAGACAGGACAAGGAATGACTAACTACAGACACACGTCTCGAAGTCTTGTGTGGACTTCGACCATGCACTAGTCTGTGCACGTTTATGCCTGTATCGTGACAATCGTAGGGGAGACAAACTCTTACATGTTCAACCTCTCAATGAGAAAGAACATGAAGTTTGCATTTCGCGTGGGATGGCGATGGCAGACTAAGTACTTATACGATGAGTATAACAGAAATACTCGTCCTGATGAAGTCTTCTGGCACCATATTGAGTCTGCTTTAGAAATATTAGTGGTGTGTTGACAACCTGTGACCACATGTTAGTAAATGACAGTGAACTACTGCATGTTCAATCAAGCTGATGGATGCAACGTGGTTGATACTGGTAGCCCCTCAACGTGACGAGGGCCCAAATCTGCTCGAACATAGACTGACTAAAAATCTTCGTAACGACCGTGAACAGGGCTGGCGGATGCAAGTAAAAGAAGTAGAAAACCAATTAATGACAAGTAATGGACGTCAGCTATTTCGACTGATTAAGAAAATAGATTCTAACGAGGCTATGCTGAGTGAGATGATGTTCGTAGAGAATGAGACGTTAACAACCTATCGTTAGAGACAGCTGAAACACTGTGAAGAACACATTAATGAACGAATAGTTCAACTGGCCTACCATTTCTCACCATCCAAACATCCTGCAACTGTAGCCGAGCTTTGAAAAGCTGTCTGTTATTTGGAAGGAGACAAAGCAACAGGATCTCATGGCATCTCTCCAGAGAATTTTAACGATAAAGTTGATGAATTATCGGCTAGACTAAGTATGCTGTTGTCTGTTGAATGGGAATCAGAGTTGTGGTGTACTTCGTTGATTATGCTGGTTTATTATTCGCTTGGATTCCGGGTGGGACATAGGGCTCCAGCAGGACATGTGCATTTCACCCAGTCCTATCTTCTGAGTCTTTATGGCAAGCTGGTTGAGCAAAGGTAGCTATGGTGAGTGAAATAATCTTCAAGAAGAATGCAAGTTAAATCATTTCTCCATGGGGTAAGCTCGCTGGCCAAATACACACACACACACACACAGAGCCATCCTTGCCTTCTTTTCCAGACTAAGGACCGGACAGGCTAGTAAACTAGGCGAGATCATCCTCGCTTATAAGGCTTATAAGAGAGAGGCAGTAAGTATCTCTGCGATGCTCATAGCGGGACCAGTTTAATCATGATAGTATCTAAGATTCTAGGCTTCATAATCTGTTGAATACTAAGTAGAGTTTGGAGGAATCATACACTAAGAAACCAAGCAGGATGCACTGTTCAAACCTACACACAGACACACATCGACGCGCTTCCGAAACCCAGGCCCATTTACCAATGTAAATAATCACGGGACACATTTCTTCGCTTAATTTGAGGAATTGAATCCTTCGAGTGAGAGGTGGTGTGACAATGTCTGGCTTTGAAACAAATGTCAAGATGTCACGATGTCTTGACCGAGACAATCTATTCGAAGTAGTTCAGCTGTGCAAGTGGTTTGTACGGAGTTTCCATTTGATGTAGCGACTTCCAGAGATCGATCTTCAGTCTCACTACATTCATTCCATAATGTGTGTAGAAGTGGTCAACATCGGAGTGACAAGGGTGGACTTTCAATCAGGCGAAACTATCGTTGATTCAGTTTGGGCATATAGTTCAGTTTGGCCATAGTCAGCTTACTAGCTGGTCCTAAATCCGAAAAAGAGGGGAGGTCGGGTATAGGGCTGGCTAGAAACCTCACACCGACGTGAGAGAAAAAAGCCTAAGACCACTGAAACCTTCGAAGAACAGGAAATTCACACTTGTCCTCTGTTGGAATCGACGAGACTTCTCAGTTCGAGGAGGGATGATGCGACAGATGACAGGCTTCGGGAAGGCAGTCGATCGACGTGTCTTCCTTCAGTGACAGCAAAAGTAAACATGGCTACATGGAATCTCCGAGAAATGCTTGGTTGAGGCTGGTTGGCTGCCGCCTTGCTAGCTGGCAAGGCTGCTCAGATTGCAGAATAAGTGAGAAGATAGTGTATAGAAAGAAGTGCTAGGGATCTGAGTAAGCAGATGGAGTCGAAGTAGACTCTCCAAATTGTTATGTGAGGAGTGAATAATCTACTCCGGTCAGCCAAACGACAACCACGAGCACAATGAGAGAAAGAGAGAGAGAGTGGAAATCATCATGTCACCGACAGCACCGGAGAGCTCTCATGAAATGGGAGTCAATTTCCTACAGGAGAGTGAGTGATTTAACTCAAAAGGTGGGAACGTTTCAACTCGAAACACCTACAAATCAAGAGAAGAAGGAGGACGACAACTACAAGCAGTAATGGACAAAATCCCAACCAGATGGAGACAGCAAAATTCTAATGGGTGATATGAACGCCAACCGTACTGGGAGCAGACAACAAGACAGGAAGAGAACTTGTCATGGATCTGGGATCTTGAGGCGTTTGCCAGGACGACTGAGAACGGAGAACACTGTGCAGACTTCTAGGCCTTCAATGATTGATTTAATGATTCAAGGCAGTGGGTACAACCACAAGGATATTCACAAGACTGAGTAAGTTCCGGGAGATGGACACACCGAAATTCAGACAGACAGCACCTGAGTCTTAAGAAAAAGGAGATGCAGCCAACTGGACACGGAGTGGAGAGGAGGACTAGATTACCATTCAGATCACTATCTAGTGCAGACCAGCTTCAAGATCAAGTTGAAAGTCTTCAGAGGAGGTGGAAATGGACGACAATTCAAGTGCAACACTGAGAAACTGTAAGACGAAGCTACACACAACACCCTCACTGAAATCATTAGCAAAACATCGGAGACATTAAGTAATATCACCGAGGAAACCCGCATGGAAGAAGACTGGAGCTCGCTGAAGGCTGCGTGCAGGAAAGCCTGTATAGATATCTTACACAAGGAAAAGAGACAGGACAAGGAATGACTAACTACAGACACACGTCTCGAAGTCTTGTGTGGACTTCGACCATGCACTAGTCTGTGCACGTTTATGCCTGTATCGTGACAATCGTAGGGGAGACAAACTCTTACATGTTCAACCTCTCAATGAGAAAGAACATGAAGTTTGCATTTCGCGTGGGATGGCGATGGCAGACTAAGTACTTATACGATGAGTATAACAGAAATACTCGTCCTGATGAAGTCTTCTGGCACCATATTGAGTCTGCTTTAGAAATATTAGTGGTGTGTTGACAACCTGTGACCACATGTTAGTAAATGACAGTGAACTACTGCATGTTCAATCAAGCTGATGGATGCAACGTGGTTGATACTGGTAGCCCCTCAACGTGACGAGGGCCCAAATCTGCTCGAACATAGACTGACTAAAAATCTTCGTAACGACCGTGAACAGGGCTGGCGGATGCAAGTAAAAGAAGTAGAAAACCAATTAATGACAAGTAATGGACGTCAGCTATTTCGACTGATTAAGAAAATAGATTCTAACGAGGCTATGCTGAGTGAGATGATGTTCGTAGAGAATGAGACGTTAACAACCTATCGTTAGAGACAGCTGAAACACTGTGAAGAACACATTAATGAACGAATAGTTCAACTGGCCTACCATTTCTCACCATCCAAACATCCTGCAACTGTAGCCGAGCTTTGAAAAGCTGTCTGTTATTTGGAAGGAGACAAAGCAACAGGATCTCATGGCATCTCTCCAGAGAATTTTAACGATAAAGTTGATGAATTATCGGCTAGACTAAGTATGCTGTTGTCTGTTGAATGGGAATCAGAGTTGTGGTGTACTTCGTTGATTATGCTGGTTTATTATTCGCTTGGATTCCGGGTGGGACATAGGGCTCCAGCAGGACATGTGCATTTCACCCAGTCCTATCTTCTGAGTCTTTATGGCAAGCTGGTTGAGCAAAGGTAGCTATGGTGAGTGAAATAATCTTCAAGAAGAATGCAAGTTAAATCATTTCTCCATGGGGTAAGCTCGCTGGCCAAATACACACACACACACACACAGAGCCATCATTGCCTTCTTTTCCAGACTAAGGACCGGACAGGCTAGTAAACTAGGCGAGATCATCCTCGCTTATAAGGCTTATAAGAGAGAGGCAGTAAGTATCTCTGCGATGCTCATAGCGGGACCAGTTTAATCATGATAGTATCTAAGATTCTAGGCTTCATAATCTGTTGAATACTAAGTAGAGTTTGGAGGAATCATACACTAAGAAACCAAGCAGGATGCACTGTTCAAACCTACACACAGACACACATCGACGCGCTTCCGAAACCCAGGCCCATTTACCAATGTAAATAATCACGGGACACATTTCTTCGCTTAATTTGAGGAATTGAATCCTTCGAGTGAGAGGTGGTGTGACAATGTCTGGCTTTGAAACAAATGTCAAGATGTCACGATGTCTTGACCGAGACAATCTATTCGAAGTAGTTCAGCTGTGCAAGTGGTTTGTACGGAGTTTCCATTTGATGTAGCGACTTCCAGAGATCGATCTTCAGTCTCACTACATTCATTCCATAATGTGTGTAGAAGTGGTCAACATCGGAGTGACAAGGGTGGACTTTCAATCAGGCGAAACTATCGTTGATTCAGTTTGGGCATATAGTTCAGTTTGGCCATAGTCAGCTTACTAGCTGGTCCTAAATCCGAAAAAGAGGGGAGGTCGGGTATAGGGCTGGCTAGAAACCTCACACCGACGTGAGAGAAAAAAGCCTAAGACCACTGAAACCTTCGAAGAACAGGAAATTCACACTTGTCCTCTGTTGGAATCGACGAGACTTCTCAGTTCGAGGAGGGATGATGCGACAGATGACAGGCTTCGGGAAGGCAGTCGATCGACGTGTCTTCCTTCAGTGACAGCAAAAGTAAACATGGCTACATGGAATCTCCGAGAAATGCTTGGTTGAGGCTGGTTGGCTGCCGCCTTGCTAGCTGGCAAGGCTGCTCAGATTGCAGAATAAGTGAGAAGATAGTGTATAGAAAGAAGTGCTAGGGATCTGAGTAAGCAGATGGAGTCGAAGTAGACTCTCCAAATTGTTATGTGAGGAGTGAATAATCTACTCCGGTCGGCCAAACGACAACCACGAGCACAATGAGAGAAAGAGAGAGAGAGTGGAAATCATCATGTCACCGACAGCACCGGAGAGCTCTCATGAAATGGGAGTCAATTTCCTACAGGAGAGTGAGTGATTTAACTCAAAAGGTGGGAACGTTTCAACTCGAAACACCTACAAATCAAGAGAAGAAGGAGGACGACAACTACAAGCAGTAATGGACAAAATCCCAACCAGATGGAGACAGCAAAATTCTAATGGGTGATATGAACGCCAACCGTACTGGGAGCAGACAACAAGACAGGAAGAGAACTTGTCATGGATCTGGGATCTTGAGGCGTTTGCCAGGACGACTGAGAACGGAGAACACTGTGCAGACTTCTAGGCCTTCAATGATTGATTTAATGATTCAAGGCAGTGGGTACAACCACAAGGATATTCACAAGACTGAGTAAGTTCCGGGAGATGGACACACCGAAATTCAGACAGACAGCACCTGAGTCTTAAGAAAAAGGAGATGCAGCCAACTGGACACGGAGTGGAGAGGAGGACTAGATTACCATTCAGATCACTATCTAGTGCAGACCAGCTTCAAGATCAAGTTGAAAGTCTTCAGAGGAGGTGGAAATGGACGACAATTCAAGTGCAACACTGAGAAACTGTAAGACGAAGCTACACACAACACCCTCACTGAAATCATTAGCAAAACATCGGAGACATTAAGTAATATCACCGAGGAAACCCGCATGGAAGAAGACTGGAGCTCGCTGAAGGCTGCGTGCAGGAAAGCCTGTATAGATATCTTACACAAGGAAAAGAGACAGGACAAGGAATGACTAACTACAGACACACGTCTCGAAGTCTTGTGTGGACTTCGACCATGCACTAGTCTGTGCACGTTTATGCCTGTATCGTGACAATCGTAGGGGAGACAAACTCTTACATGTTCAACCTCTCAATGAGAAAGAACATGAAGTTTGCATTTCGCGTGGGATGGCGATGGCAGACTAAGTACTTATACGATGAGTATAACAGAAATACTCGTCCTGATGAAGTCTTCTGGCACCATATTGAGTCTGCTTTAGAAATATTAGTGGTGTGTTGACAACCTGTGACCACATGTTAGTAAATGACAGTGAACTACTGCATGTTCAATCAAGCTGATGGATGCAACGTGGTTGATACTGGTAGCCCCTCAACGTGACGAGGGCCCAAATCTGCTCGAACATAGACTGACTAAAAATCTTCGTAACGACCGTGAACAGGGCTGGCGGATGCAAGTAAAAGAAGTAGAAAACCAATTAATGACAAGTAATGGACGTCAGCTATTTCGACTGATTAAGAAAATAGATTCTAACGAGGCTATGCTGAGTGAGATGATGTTCGTAGAGAATGAGACGTTAACAACCTATCGTTAGAGACAGCTGAAACACTGTGAAGAACACATTAATGAACGAATAGTTCAACTGGCCTACCATTTCTCACCATCCAAACATCCTGCAACTGTAGCCGAGCTTTGAAAAGCTGTCTGTTATTTGGAAGGAGACAAAGCAACAGGATCTCATGGCATCTCTCCAGAGAATTTTAACGATAAAGTTGATGAATTATCGGCTAGACTAAGTATGCTGTTGTCTGTTGAATGGGAATCAGAGTTGTGGTGTACTTCGTTGATTATGCTGGTTTATTATTCGCTTGGATTCCGGGTGGGACATAGGGCTCCAGCAGGACATGTGCATTTCACCCAGTCCTATCTTCTGAGTCTTTATGGCAAGCTGGTTGAGCAAAGGTAGCTATGGTGAGTGAAATAATCTTCAAGAAGAATGCAAGTTAAATCATTTCTCCATGGGGTAAGCTCGCTGGCCAAATACACACACACACACACACAGAGCCATCATTGCCTTCTTTTCCAGACTAAGGACCGGACAGGCTAGTAAACTAGGCGAGATCATCCTCGCTTATAAGGCTTATAAGAGAGAGGCAGTAAGTATCTCTGCGATGCTCATAGCGGGACCAGTTTAATCATGATAGTATCTAAGATTCTAGGCTTCATAATCTGTTGAATACTAAGTAGAGTTTGGAGGAATCATACACTAAGAAACCAAGCAGGATGCACTGTTCAAACCTACACACAGACACACATCGACGCGCTTCCGAAACCCAGGCCCATTTACCAATGTAAATAATCACGGGACACATTTCTTCGCTTAATTTGAGGAATTGAATCCTTCGAGTGAGAGGTGGTGTGACAATGTCTGGCTTTGAAACAAATGTCAAGATGTCACGATGTCTTGACCGAGACAATCTATTCGAAGTAGTTCAGCTGTGCAAGTGGTTTGTACGGAGTTTCCATTTGATGTAGCGACTTCCAGAGATCGATCTTCAGTCTCACTACATTCATTCCATAATGTGTGTAGAAGTGGTCAACATCGGAGTGACAAGGGTGGACTTTCAATCAGGCGAAACTATCGTTGATTCAGTTTGGGCATATAGTTCAGTTTGGCCATAGTCAGCTTACTAGCTGGTCCTAAATCCGAAAAAGAGGGGAGGTCGGGTATAGGGCTGGCTAGAAACCTCACACCGACGTGAGAGAAAAAAGCCTAAGACCACTGAAACCTTCGAAGAACAGGAAATTCACACTTGTCCTCTGTTGGAATCGACGAGACTTCTCAGTTCGAGGAGGGATGATGCGACAGATGACAGGCTTCGGGAAGGCAGTCGATCGACGTGTCTTCCTTCAGTGACAGCAAAAGTAAACATGGCTACATGGAATCTCCGAGAAATGCTTGGTTGAGGCTGGTTGGCTGCCGCCTTGCTAGCTGGCAAGGCTGCTCAGATTGCAGAATAAGTGAGAAGATAGTGTATAGAAAGAAGTGCTAGGGATCTGAGTAAGCAGATGGAGTCGAAGTAGACTCTCCAAATTGTTATGTGAGGAGTGAATAATCTACTCCGGTCAGCCAAACGACAACCACGAGCACAATGAGAGAAAGAGAGAGAGAGTGGAAATCATCATGTCACCGACAGCACCGGAGAGCTCTCATGAAATGGGAGTCAATTTCCTACAGGAGAGTGAGTGATTTAACTCAAAAGGTGGGAACGTTTCAACTCGAAACACCTACAAATCAAGAGAAGAAGGAGGACGACAACTACAAGCAGTAATGGACAAAATCCCAACCAGATGGAGACAGCAAAATTCTAATGGGTGATATGAACGCCAACCGTACTGGGAGCAGACAACAAGACAGGAAGAGAACTTGTCATGGATCTGGGATCTTGAGGCGTTTGCCAGGACGACTGAGAACGGAGAACACTGTGCAGACTTCTAGGCCTTCAATGATTGATTTAATGATTCAAGGCAGTGGGTACAACCACAAGGATATTCACAAGACTGAGTAAGTTCCGGGAGATGGACACACCGAAATTCAGACAGACAGCACCTGAGTCTTAAGAAAAAGGAGATGCAGCCAACTGGACACGGAGTGGAGAGGAGGACTAGATTACCATTCAGATCACTATCTAGTGCAGACCAGCTTCAAGATCAAGTTGAAAGTCTTCAGAGGAGGTGGAAATGGACGACAATTCAAGTGCAACACTGAGAAACTGTAAGACGAAGCTACACACAACACCCTCACTGAAATCATTAGCAAAACATCGGAGACATTAAGTAATATCACCGAGGAAACCCGCATGGAAGAAGACTGGAGCTCGCTGAAGGCTGCGTGCAGGAAAGCCTGTATAGATATCTTACACAAGGAAAAGAGACAGGACAAGGAATGACTAACTACAGACACACGTCTCGAAGTCTTGTGTGGACTTCGACCATGCACTAGTCTGTGCACGTTTATGCCTGTATCGTGACAATCGTAGGGGAGACAAACTCTTACATGTTCAACCTCTCAATGAGAAAGAACATGAAGTTTGCATTTCGCGTGGGATGGCGATGGCAGACTAAGTACTTATACGATGAGTATAACAGAAATACTCGTCCTGATGAAGTCTTCTGGCACCATATTGAGTCTGCTTTAGAAATATTAGTGGTGTGTTGACAACCTGTGACCACATGTTAGTAAATGACAGTGAACTACTGCATGTTCAATCAAGCTGATGGATGCAACGTGGTTGATACTGGTAGCCCCTCAACGTGACGAGGGCCCAAATCTGCTCGAACATAGACTGACTAAAAATCTTCGTAACGACCGTGAACAGGGCTGGCGGATGCAAGTAAAAGAAGTAGAAAACCAATTAATGACAAGTAATGGACGTCAGCTATTTCGACTGATTAAGAAAATAGATTCTAACGAGGCTATGCTGAGTGAGATGATGTTCGTAGAGAATGAGACGTTAACAACCTATCGTTAGAGACAGCTGAAACACTGTGAAGAACACATTAATGAACGAATAGTTCAACTGGCCTACCATTTCTCACCATCCAAACATCCTGCAACTGTAGCCGAGCTTTGAAAAGCTGTCTGTTATTTGGAAGGAGACAAAGCAACAGGATCTCATGGCATCTCTCCAGAGAATTTTAACGATAAAGTTGATGAATTATCGGCTAGACTAAGTATGCTGTTGTCTGTTGAATGGGAATCAGAGTTGTGGTGTACTTCGTTGATTATGCTGGTTTATTATTCGCTTGGATTCCGGGTGGGACATAGGGCTCCAGCAGGACATGTGCATTTCACCCAGTCCTATCTTCTGAGTCTTTATGGCAAGCTGGTTGAGCAAAGGTAGCTATGGTGAGTGAAATAATCTTCAAGAAGAATGCAAGTTAAATCATTTCTCCATGGGGTAAGCTCGCTGGCCAAATACACACACACACACACACAGAGCCATCATTGCCTTCTTTTCCAGACTAAGGACCGGACAGGCTAGTAAACTAGGCGAGATCATCCTCGCTTATGAGGCTTATAAGAGAGAGGCAGTAAGTATCTCTGCGATGCTCATAGCGGGACCAGTTTAATCATGATAGTATCTAAGATTCTAGGCTTCATAATCTGTTGAATACTAAGTAGAGTTTGGAGGAATCATACACTAAGAAACCAAGCAGGATGCACTGTTCAAATCTACACACAGACACACATCGACGCGCTTCCGAAACCCAGGCCCATTTACCAATGTAAATAATCACGGGACACATTTCTTCGCTTAATTTGAGGAATTGAATCCTTCGAGTGAGAGGTGGTGTGACAATGTCTGGCTTTGAAACAAATGTCAAGATGTCACGATGTCTTGACCGAGACAATCTATTCGAAGTAGTTCAGCTGTGCAAGTGGTTTGTACGGAGTTTCCATTTGATGTAGCGACTTCCAGAGATCGATCTTCAGTCTCACTACATTCATTCCATAATGTGTGTAGAAGTGGTCAACATCGGAGTGACAAGGGTGGACTTTCAATCAGGCGAAACTATCGTTGATTCAGTTTGGGCATATAGTTCAGTTTGGCCATAGTCAGCTTACTAGCTGGTCCTAAATCCGAAAAAGAGGGGAGGTCGGGTATAGGGCTGGCTAGAAACCTCACACCGACGTGAGAGAAAAAAGCCTAAGACCACTGAAACCTTCGAAGAACAGGAAATTCACACTTGTCCTCTGTTGGAATCGACGAGACTTCTCAGTTCGAGGAGGGATGATGCGACAGATGACAGGCTTCGGGAAGGCAGTCGATCGACGTGTCTTCCTTCAGTGACAGCAAAAGTAAACATGGCTACATGGAATCTCCGAGAAATGCTTGGTTGAGGCTGGTTGGCTGCCGCCTTGCTAGCTGGCAAGGCTGCTCAGATTGCAGAATAAGTGAGAAGATAGTGTATAGAAAGAAGTGCTAGGGATCTGAGTAAGCAGATGGAGTCGAAGTAGACTCTCCAAATTGTTATGTGAGGAGTGAATAATCTACTCCGGTCAGCCAAACGACAACCACGAGCACAATGAGAGAAAGAGAGAGAGAGTGGAAATCATCATGTCACCGACAGCACCGGAGAGCTCTCATGAAATGGGAGTCAATTTCCTACAGGAGAGTGAGTGATTTAACTCAAAAGGTGGGAACGTTTCAACTCGAAACACCTACAAATCAAGAGAAGAAGGAGGACGACAACTACAAGCAGTAATGGACAAAATCCCAACCAGATGGAGACAGCAAAATTCTAATGGGTGATATGAACGCCAACCGTACTGGGAGCAGACAACAAGACAGGAAGAGAACTTGTCATGGATCTGGGATCTTGAGGCGTTTGCCAGGACGACTGAGAACGGAGAACACTGTGCAGACTTCTAGGCCTTCAATGATTGATTTAATGATTCAAGGCAGTGGGTACAACCACAAGGATATTCACAAGACTGAGTAAGTTCCGGGAGATGGACACACCGAAATTCAGACAGACAGCACCTGAGTCTTAAGAAAAAGGAGATGCAGCCAACTGGACACGGAGTGGAGAGGAGGACTAGATTACCATTCAGATCACTATCTAGTGCAGACCAGCTTCAAGATCAAGTTGAAAGTCTTCAGAGGAGGTGGAAATGGACGACAATTCAAGTGCAACACTGAGAAACTGTAAGACGAAGCTACACACAACACCCTCACTGAAATCATTAGCAAAACATCGGAGACATTAAGTAATATCACCGAGGAAACCCGCATGGAAGAAGACTGGAGCTCGCTGAAGGCTGCGTGCAGGAAAGCCTGTATAGATATCTTACACAAGGAAAAGAGACAGGACAAGGAATGACTAACTACAGACACACGTCTCGAAGTCTTGTGTGGACTTCGACCATGCACTAGTCTGTGCACGTTTATGCCTGTATCGTGACAATCGTAGGGGAGACAAACTCTTACATGTTCAACCTCTCAATGAGAAAGAACATGAAGTTTGCATTTCGCGTGGGATGGCGATGGCAGACTAAGTACTTATACGATGAGTATAACAGAAATACTCGTCCTGATGAAGTCTTCTGGCACCATATTGAGTCTGCTTTAGAAATATTAGTGGTGTGTTGACAACCTGTGACCACATGTTAGTAAATGACAGTGAACTACTGCATGTTCAATCAAGCTGATGGATGCAACGTGGTTGATACTGGTAGCCCCTCAACGTGACGAGGGCCCAAATCTGCTCGAACATAGACTGACTAAAAATCTTCGTAACGACCGTGAACAGGGCTGGCGGATGCAAGTAAAAGAAGTAGAAAACCAATTAATGACAAGTAATGGACGTCAGCTATTTCGACTGATTAAGAAAATAGATTCTAACGAGGCTATGCTGAGTGAGATGATGTTCGTAGAGAATGAGACGTTAACAACCTATCGTTAGAGACAGCTGAAACACTGTGAAGAACACATTAATGAACGAATAGTTCAACTGGCCTACCATTTCTCACCATCCAAACATCCTGCAACTGTAGCCGAGCTTTGAAAAGCTGTCTGTTATTTGGAAGGAGACAAAGCAACAGGATCTCATGGCATCTCTCCAGAGAATTTTAACGATAAAGTTGATGAATTATCGGCTAGACTAAGTATGCTGTTGTCTGTTGAATGGGAATCAGAGTTGTGGTGTACTTCGTTGATTATGCTGGTTTATTATTCGCTTGGATTCCGGGTGGGACATAGGGCTCCAGCAGGACATGTGCATTTCACCCAGTCCTATCTTCTGAGTCTTTATGGCAAGCTGGTTGAGCAAAGGTAGCTATGGTGAGTGAAATAATCTTCAAGAAGAATGCAAGTTAAATCATTTCTCCATGGGGTAAGCTCGCTGGCCAAATACACACACACACACACACAGAGCCATCCTTGCCTTCTTTTCCAGACTAAGGACCGGACAGGCTAGTAAACTAGGCGAGATCATCCTCGCTTATAAGGCTTATAAGAGAGAGGCAGTAAGTATCTCTGCGATGCTCATAGCGGGACCAGTTTAATCATGATAGTATCTAAGATTCTAGGCTTCATAATCTGTTGAATACTAAGTAGAGTTTGGAGGAATCATACACTAAGAAACCAAGCAGGATGCACTGTTCAAACCTACACACAGACACACATCGACGCGCTTCCGAAACCCAGGCCCATTTACCAATGTAAATAATCACGGGACACATTTCTTCGCTTAATTTGAGGAATTGAATCCTTCGAGTGAGAGGTGGTGTGACAATGTCTGGCTTTGAAACAAATGTCAAGATGTCACGATGTCTTGACCGAGACAATCTATTCGAAGTAGTTCAGCTGTGCAAGTGGTTTGTACGGAGTTTCCATTTGATGTAGCGACTTCCAGAGATCGATCTTCAGTCTCACTACATTCATTCCATAATGTGTGTAGAAGTGGTCAACATCGGAGTGACAAGGGTGGACTTTCAATCAGGCGAAACTATCGTTGATTCAGTTTGGGCATATAGTTCAGTTTGGCCATAGTCAGCTTACTAGCTGGTCCTAAATCCGAAAAAGAGGGGAGGTCGGGTATAGGGCTGGCTAGAAACCTCACACCGACGTGAGAGAAAAAAGCCTAAGACCACTGAAACCTTCGAAGAACAGGAAATTCACACTTGTCCTCTGTTGGAATCGACGAGACTTCTCAGTTCGAGGAGGGATGATGCGACAGATGACAGGCTTCGGGAAGGCAGTCGATCGACGTGTCTTCCTTCAGTGACAGCAAAAGTAAACATGGCTACATGGAATCTCCGAGAAATGCTTGGTTGAGGCTGGTTGGCTGCCGCCTTGCTAGCTGGCAAGGCTGCTCAGATTGCAGAATAAGTGAGAAGATAGTGTATAGAAAGAAGTGCTAGGGATCTGAGTAAGCAGATGGAGTCGAAGTAGACTCTCCAAATTGTTATGTGAGGAGTGAATAATCTACTCCGGTCAGCCAAACGACAACCACGAGCACAATGAGAGAAAGAGAGAGAGAGTGGAAATCATCATGTCACCGACAGCACCGGAGAGCTCTCATGAAATGGGAGTCAATTTCCTACAGGAGAGTGAGTGATTTAACTCAAAAGGTGGGAACGTTTCAACTCGAAACACCTACAAATCAAGAGAAGAAGGAGGACGACAACTACAAGCAGTAATGGACAAAATCCCAACCAGATGGAGACAGCAAAATTCTAATGGGTGATATGAACGCCAACCGTACTGGGAGCAGACAACAAGACAGGAAGAGAACTTGTCATGGATCTGGGATCTTGAGGCGTTTGCCAGGACGACTGAGAACGGAGAACACTGTGCAGACTTCTAGGCCTTCAATGATTGATTTAATGATTCAAGGCAGTGGGTACAACCACAAGGATATTCACAAGACTGAGTAAGTTCCGGGAGATGGACACACCGAAATTCAGACAGACAGCACCTGAGTCTTAAGAAAAAGGAGATGCAGCCAACTGGACACGGAGTGGAGAGGAGGACTAGATTACCATTCAGATCACTATCTAGTGCAGACCAGCTTCAAGATCAAGTTGAAAGTCTTCAGAGGAGGTGGAAATGGACGACAATTCAAGTGCAACACTGAGAAACTGTAAGACGAAGCTACACACAACACCCTCACTGAAATCATTAGCAAAACATCGGAGACATTAAGTAATATCACCGAGGAAACCCGCATGGAAGAAGACTGGAGCTCGCTGAAGGCTGCGTGCAGGAAAGCCTGTATAGATATCTTACACAAGGAAAAGAGACAGGACAAGGAATGACTAACTACAGACACACGTCTCGAAGTCTTGTGTGGACTTCGACCATGCACTAGTCTGTGCACGTTTATGCCTGTATCGTGACAATCGTAGGGGAGACAAACTCTTACATGTTCAACCTCTCAATGAGAAAGAACATGAAGTTTGCATTTCGCGTGGGATGGCGATGGCAGACTAAGTACTTATACGATGAGTATAACAGAAATACTCGTCCTGATGAAGTCTTCTGGCACCATATTGAGTCTGCTTTAGAAATATTAGTGGTGTGTTGACAACCTGTGACCACATGTTAGTAAATGACAGTGAACTACTGCATGTTCAATCAAGCTGATGGATGCAACGTGGTTGATACTGGTAGCCCCTCAACGTGACGAGGGCCCAAATCTGCTCGAACATAGACTGACTAAAAATCTTCGTAACGACCGTGAACAGGGCTGGCGGATGCAAGTAAAAGAAGTAGAAAACCAATTAATGACAAGTAATGGACGTCAGCTATTTCGACTGATTAAGAAAATAGATTCTAACGAGGCTATGCTGAGTGAGATGATGTTCGTAGAGAATGAGACGTTAACAACCTATCGTTAGAGACAGCTGAAACACTGTGAAGAACACATTAATGAACGAATAGTTCAACTGGCCTACCATTTCTCACCATCCAAACATCCTGCAACTGTAGCCGAGCTTTGAAAAGCTGTCTGTTATTTGGAAGGAGACAAAGCAACAGGATCTCATGGCATCTCTCCAGAGAATTTTAACGATAAAGTTGATGAATTATCGGCTAGACTAAGTATGCTGTTGTCTGTTGAATGGGAATCAGAGTTGTGGTGTACTTCGTTGATTATGCTGGTTTATTATTCGCTTGGATTCCGGGTGGGACATAGGGCTCCAGCAGGACATGTGCATTTCACCCAGTCCTATCTTCTGAGTCTTTATGGCAAGCTGGTTGAGCAAAGGTAGCTATGGTGAGTGAAATAATCTTCAAGAAGAATGCAAGTTAAATCATTTCTCCATGGGGTAAGCTCGCTGGCCAAATACACACACACACACACACAGAGCCATCATTGCCTTCTTTTCCAGACTAAGGACCGGACAGGCTAGTAAACTAGGCGAGATCATCCTCGCTTATAAGGCTTATAAGAGAGAGGCAGTAAGTATCTCTGCGATGCTCATAGCGGGACCAGTTTAATCATGATAGTATCTAAGATTCTAAGCTTCATAATCTGTTGAATACTAAGTAGAGTTTGGAGGAATCATACACTAAGAAACCAAGCAGGATGCACTGTTCAAATCTACACACAGACACACATCGACGCGCTTCCGAAACCCAGGCCCATTTACCAATGTAAATAATCACGGGACACATTTCTTCGCTTAATTTGAGGAATTGAATCCTTCGAGTGAGAGGTGGTGTGACAATGTCTGGCTTTGAAACAAATGTCAAGATGTCACGATGTCTTGACCGAGACAATCTATTCGAAGTAGTTCAGCTGTGCAAGTGGTTTGTACGGAGTTTCCATTTGATGTAGCGACTTCCAGAGATCGATCTTCAGTCTCACTACATTCATTCCATAATGTGTGTAGAAGTGGTCAACATCGGAGTGACAAGGGTGGACTTTCAATCAGGCGAAACTATCGTTGATTCAGTTTGGGCATATAGTTCAGTTTGGCCATAGTCAGCTTACTAGCTGGTCCTAAATCCGAAAAAGAGGGGAGGTCGGGTATAGGGCTGGCTAGAAACCTCACACCGACGTGAGAGAAAAAAGCCTAAGACCACTGAAACCTTCGAAGAACAGGAAATTCACACTTGTCCTCTGTTGGAATCGACGAGACTTCTCAGTTCGAGGAGGGATGATGCGACAGATGACAGGCTTCGGGAAGGCAGTCGATCGACGTGTCTTCCTTCAGTGACAGCAAAAGTAA
This sequence comes from Trichobilharzia regenti, assembly GCA_944472135.2. Taxonomy (NCBI): domain Eukaryota; kingdom Metazoa; phylum Platyhelminthes; class Trematoda; order Strigeidida; family Schistosomatidae; genus Trichobilharzia; species Trichobilharzia regenti. The sequence goes on along the minus strand of OX235270.1, from coordinate 33,090,059 downwards.
ACATGGCTACATGGAATCTCCGAGAAATGCTTGGTTGAGGCTGGTTGGCTGCCGCCTTGCTAGCTGGCAAGGCTGCTCAGATTGCAGAATAAGTGAGAAGATAGTGTATAGAAAGAAGTGCTAGGGATCTGAGTAAGCAGATGGAGTCGAAGTAGACTCTCCAAATTGTTATGTGAGGAGTGAATAATCTACTCCGGTCAGCCAAACGACAACCACGAGCACAATGAGAGAAAGAGAGAGAGTGTGGAAATCATCATGTCACCGACAGCACCGGAGAGCTCTCATGAAATGGGAGTCAATTTCCTACAGGAGAGTGAGTGATTTAACTCAAAAGGTGGGAACGTTTCAACTCGAAACACCTACAAATCAAGAGAAGAAGGAGGACGACAACTACAAGCAGTAATGGACAAAATCCCAACCAGATGGAGACAGCAAAATTCTAATGGGTGATATGAACGCCAACCGTACTGGGAGCAGACAACAAGACAGGAAGAGAACTTGTCATGGATCTGGGATCTTGAGGCGTTTGCCAGGACGACTGAGAACGGAGAACACTGTGCAGACTTCTAGGCCTTCAATGATTGATTTAATGATTCAAGGCAGTGGGTACAACCACAAGGATATTCACAAGACTGAGTAAGTTCCAGGAGATGGACACACCGAAATTCAGACAGACAGCACCTGAGTCTTAAGAAAAAGGAGATGCAGCCAACTGGACACGGAGTGGAGAGGAGGACTAGATTACCATTCAGATCACTATCTAGTGCAGACCAGCTTCAAGATCAAGTTGAAAGTCTTCAGAGGAGGTGGAAATGGACGACAATTCAAGTGCAACACTGAGAAACTGTAAGACGAAGCTACACACAACACCCTCACTGAAATCATTAGCAAAACATCGGAGACATTAAGTAATATCACCGAGGAAACCCGCATGGAAGAAGACTGGAGCTCGCTGAAGGCTGCGTGCAGGAAAGCCTGTATAGATATCTTACACAAGGAAAAGAGACAGGACAAGGAATGACTAACTACAGACACACGTCTCGAAGTCTTGTGTGGACTTCGACCATGCACTAGTCTGTGCACGTTTATGCCTGTATCGTGACAATCGTAGGGGAGACAAACTCTTACATGTTCAACCTCTCAATGAGAAAGAACATGAAGTTTGCATTTCGCGTGGGATGGCGATGGCAGACTAAGTACTTATACGATGAGTATAACAGAAATACTCGTCCTGATGAAGTCTTCTGGCACCATATTGAGTCTGCTTTAGAAATATTAGTGGTGTGTTGACAACCTGTGACCACATGTTAGTAAATGACAGTGAACTACTGCATGTTCAATCAAGCTGATGGATGCAACGTGGTTGATACTGGTAGCCCCTCAACGTGACGAGGGCCCAAATCTGCTCGAACATAGACTGACTAAAAATCTTCGTAACGACCGTGAACAGGGCTGGCGGATGCAAGTAAAAGAAGTAGAAAACCAATTAATGACAAGTAATGGACGTCAGCTATTTCGACTGATTAAGAAAATAGATTCTAACGAGGCTATGCTGAGTGAGATGATGTTCGTAGAGAATGAGACGTTAACAACCTATCGTTAGAGACAGCTGAAACACTGTGAAGAACACATTAATGAACGAATAGTTCAACTGGCCTACCATTTCTCACCATCCAAACATCCTGCAACTGTAGCCGAGCTTTGAAAAGCTGTCTGTTATTTGGAAGGAGACAAAGCAACAGGATCTCATGGCATCTCTCCAGAGAATTTTAACGATAAAGTTGATGAATTATCGGCTAGACTAAGTATGCTGTTGTCTGTTGAATGGGAATCAGAGTTGTGGTGTACTTCGTTGATTATGCTGGTTTATTATTCGCTTGGATTCCGGGTGGGACATAGGGCTCCAGCAGGACATGTGCATTTCACCCAGTCCTATCTTCTGAGTCTTTATGGCAAGCTGGTTGAGCAAAGGTAGCTATGGTGAGTGAAATAATCTTCAAGAAGAATGCAAGTTAAATCATTTCTCCATGGGGTAAGCTCGCTGGCCAAATACACACACACACACACACAGAGCCATCATTGCCTTCTTTTCCAGACTAAGGACCGGACAGGCTAGTAAACTAGGCGAGATCATCCTCGCTTATAAGGCTTATAAGAGAGAGGCAGTAAGTATCTCTGCGATGCTCATAGCGGGACCAGTTTAATCATGATAGTATCTAAGATTCTAAGCTTCATAATCTGTTGAATACTAAGTAGAGTTTGGAGGAATCATACACTAAGAAACCAAGCAGGATGCACTGTTCAAATCTACACACAGACACACATCGACGCGCTTCCGAAACCCAGGCCCATTTACCAATGTAAATAATCACGGGACACATTTCTTCGCTTAATTTGAGGAATTGAATCCTTCGAGTGAGAGGTGGTGTGACAATGTCTGGCTTTGAAACAAATGTCAAGATGTCACGATGTCTTGACCGAGACAATCTATTCGAAGTAGTTCAGCTGTGCAAGTGGTTTGTACGGAGTTTCCATTTGATGTAGCGACTTCCAGAGATCGATCTTCAGTCTCACTACATTCATTCCATAATGTGTGTAGAAGTGGTCAACATCGGAGTGACAAGGGTGGACTTTCAATCAGGCGAAACTATCGTTGATTCAGTTTATTATTATTATTATTATTATTATTATTATTATTATATAAGCTTTATTCCAAATCAGTACTTGTGATACAGAATGGAATTCTCAGCATTTTACTACAATATTGCATCCAGTTTTAACATTAACAATAAATAAAGTTCTACATAGATTAAAGATTATCTCAACAACATATTAGTATGTCGGTAGCAAAGCCAAAATTAAAATGTTTGAAGGTGTTACAAAAGTAGATACTACTAGCATATTTACTGGCGTAAGCGATAGCAAAATGGTCGAGATATACAGAGTGTAAAAGAACAACAAGAAGGTTTTAACTAGAGTTTGCAAGGAAGAGAAAAACAAAACAGCACTTAACAAAAATAAAGACAAAAAAGGTAGAGAGAATGGAAAAGAGAGAAAACGTTGTACCCATAAATGATGTGAGTTGGAAAGACGAGATTCATTGGTTCTAGTGACTATTTAATAAGTTAAAGGTTTCATGCCTGATGCATTCTTTATCACACAGAACACGGGCTAGGTAGGGTATGGATGAGTTTTTGTACTTACTAGTGCGGGCATATAGTTTCCTATATAGACTTCTTGTTTTCCCTGAAGAGATACATGGGGAGAGTTGTGAGTGTAGAGGGTGTTGTGAGTCAGATAAAATGGACTTCGCCCATTTTTCACATGAGTCCATGTGCCTGTCCACCAGAATGTTAACAAGCTGGCTAAGTGGTAAACTGCTTACCCTGCTGACAACCTTTAACATCCTACGTAATAAGGTATAGTCTTTCTTCAATAGCCCAGGAAAGACTAAGGGGGAGCAATAGAGAATTATAGGCAGAATACGGGAGTTAACAAATTGTAGTAGTAAGGGTTGGGTTACACCAGAATGTCTTAACTTCTTGATGTAGAAGGTAAGACGGTATATTTTCTTGGAAATCGTCAAGATATGAGACGACCAGGAAAGATCAGAAGATAGAGTGACGCCTAGGTATTTAATTTCCGACTTAGTTTCTATTTCAGTGCCATCTATGTTGCACACCTCGTGAGCGCTAACAGGTTTGTTTAGGTCAGATTTATGCCTAAAGGGCATATAGTTCAGGTTGGCCATAGTCAGCTTACTAGCTGGTCCTAAATCCGAAAAAGAGGGGAGGTCGGGTATAGGGCTGGCTAGAAACCTCACACCGACGTGAGAGAAAAAAGCCTAAGACCACTGAAACCTTCGAAGAACAGGAAATTCACACTTGTCCTCTGTTGGAATCGACGAGACTTCTCAGTTCGAGGAGGGATGATGCGACAGATGACAGGCTTCGGGAAGGCAGTCGATCGACGTGTCTTCCTTCAGTGACAGCAAAAGTAAACATGGCTACATGGAATCTCCGAGAAATGCTTGGTTGAGGCTGGTTGGCTGCCGCCTTGCTAGCTGGCAAGGCTGCTCAGATTGCAGAATAAGTGAGAAGATAGTGTATAGAAAGAAGTGCTAGGGATCTGAGTAAGCAGATGGAGTCGAAGTAGACTCTCCAAATTGTTATGTGAGGAGTGAATAATCTACTCCGGTCAGCCAAACGACAACCACGAGCACAATGAGAGAAAGAGAGAGAGAGTGGAAATCATCATGTCACCGACAGCACCGGAGAGCTCTCATGAAATGGGAGTCAATTTCCTACAGGAGAGTGAGTGATTTAACTCAAAAGGTGGGAACGTTTCAACTCGAAACACCTACAAATCAAGAGAAGAAGGAGGACGACAACTACAAGCAGTAATGGACAAAATCCCAACCAGATGGAGACAGCAAAATTCTAATGGGTGATATGAACGCCAACCGTACTGGGAGCAGACAACAAGACAGGAAGAGAACTTGTCATGGATCTGGGATCTTGAGGCGTTTGCCAGGACGACTGAGAACGGAGAACACTGTGCAGACTTCTAGGCCTTCAATGATTGATTTAATGATTCAAGGCAGTGGGTACAACCACAAGGATATTCACAAGACTGAGTAAGTTCCAGGAGATGGACACACCGAAATTCAGACAGACAGCACCTGAGTCTTAAGAAAAAGGAGATGCAGCCAACTGGACACGGAGTGGAGAGGAGGACTAGATTACCATTCAGATCACTATCTAGTGCAGACCAGCTTCAAGATCAAGTTGAAAGTCTTCAGAGGAGGTGGAAATGGACGACAATTCAAGTACAACACTGAGAATGTATTTAACTTATATGAACACATCTCCTTCTTTGAAATCTTTTCAAATTTCTTTTCGACATTTATTGAATCTTTTTATATCATTTTTTTCATGTTCTATTTTCCTTTTAATTTTTGTGAATATCTTTTCTCATTTCTTCTAGCTTTTTTCCCTTCTTTTCTTGTCTTTTTAATGGGGTTTCTTGCATGCTTATTTGATATTTCTGATGTATTTCTGTTTTCTACCTTGGTTTTTCTGTAAGCCACCGTATAATCTATTTAGAAATGCCGAAATCTTTTTTACTCCTTCTGTCACATGGAGTATTTCGTAGTTTATTTATTTTACACCACAGACGGGTTTATATATTTACTAGACTTCTCTCCGCGAAGGGCTCACCTCAGATGAATACCATGAAATCTGATGAAGTAAGCCCATTTACTGGGGAGCTTGGAGGGAAGTTATCCTGGTCTGATCACTTCAGGGAACTTTTGAATCGACTGTCACCAACCACTGATGCGCAAATCCACAAACACGCAGAAAGAGATCTAGTGGTGACCACCTATCCTACGACAAGTCAGAATTCTCAAATCCAATGAGGCAGTGAAAATTCGCAAAAACAGCAGGCTTAGATAGAACTCCTTCCATTCCCCAAAAGCACAGAAAATCTAGCTAGGGATCTCAGTGGACAAGCTTTTTCCACTACCGTATGACGTGGTTATATTCTTGGAATCCAAGTGGAACACAGGACTTGGTCGATACATCTCCATCTTATTCCTTCACGTTCCCAGTGGATCATAGGCCTTCAAGGTAGTGATGTTTATTTTTACGGGATGGAGTTGCTAGCCTCATGACCAGTCATATTAATGGCTTAGCGAGGTAAAGGAGCGCCAGCAGGGAATCGAACCCCGTACCACATGCATGGTTGGCGAGCATTCTACCGCCATGCTACTGACGCACAATACATTTCCACTTTGTTCTATTTCTGGCTTTCCTCTTCAGCTGGCCAACGACTACCCATCATCTCTCATCTACTCCACATCGCACGATCTCCTCCGTGTCACCCTTGAAGCGGCCACCCACTACTCATTTTCCATTCGAGTTCCACTCGAGCAATGGCCTGGCGCGTGGTGTCATTCAACGGTCTCCTCATTGGCTTGTGTGCTATCCAGCTGAATTTTATCCTACTTATTTCTTGAGTAACAGGTTCCTAGTTAGTTTGTTCGTACAGCTTCTTGATGATAATTATTTCTGGCCACCCAGTATGCTAAATCATCTTCAGTCTGGAGCCAGGCAGAGAAGTTGGCTGATGTTGATCGAAGTGTACATTAGCCTGTTGGAAATGCTTTTCGTGACGTTGGAGCCAAGCTTCTGACTCATATATAAGCATTAACTGACTAACTTGACATTTGTGTTGAAAACCTGAATCTTTTTCTCTATGCTGGATGAGCTCAGAAGATTTCCAAACTGATATCAGACTGATGAAGGCGCATCTTGCCTTTCCGATTCTGACTTTGACATCTCCATCCGTTCCGCCTGTAGTTGAAACAATGCTTCCTAGATAAGTGAATGAGGTGACCTCTGTTAAATCTCTCCCGTTGATGGTGATTTGTTCTGACTGTTGTTGTTGCTGGTTGATTATCTTCGTCGCCTCCATCTTCTCTATTGTTCACTTGAACTTCTGTCTTTGATGCCTGTCTCTTCAGAGAGTCTTTTGGTTTTCGCTTGTGGATATTCAAGTGTATGTGACAATAAACATATATCATCTGCGAAGTCCAGGTCTTCTAGAGTCTTCTTATCGGTGGTCCAGCGTATTCCTGTCTCCTCGCTCCCTGTGCACATTCTAACTCATAATTCAGTCAACCACAATTAAGATTATCGTCATCGATGATAATGGGCTGGCAGCCATGTCTTCGAATGCCTTGCTGAGTTTCCAGTTGTCGATCACCTGACACTTGGTATTTTCATATAGCCAGATGTTGAATGAGGTTGATGAGGACTTAGGTACTGCATGCCGTAGTGTTGAAGTAGCTTACGACCTACGCTGTCGAGGGTCTTTTAGAAGTCGATGAAGGAAGCTGAAGTAGAGGCCCGACTACCATTCTATGCTTTATTCTGTGATGACGATGCATAGAGTTGCAATTTGATCAGCATACGATTCGCCTTTCTTGAATCCAACTTGTTCCGGGCAGAGTTCTGTATCCAGTGTATCCTTTATTCTCTCCAGAGTGATGTGACTGTATTTTACTTGGCGTGAATAAGAGCATGGTTCCATGCCAACTCTTGCAGAGGTCACCTAAGCCGCCCCTCTTTGGTAGCTTGACAAGGTAACCTTTCTTCCAATCGGTAGGTACCTTTTCTTCTTTCCAAACCTTTTGCAGTAATGCCGTCAGCACATCTGCTACGGTCTCTGGGTCCGTTTTCAGTGCTTCGGGGGGGGGGGGGAAACCCATCCAGTCCTGCTGCCCCTCCGATTGAACTTCAGTAGCTTGATCCCATTCAAGATTTCTGCTTTCGCTGAAGGATTGGTATCCACTGGCAGGCAGTTCCGTGCGTGTTGTTGGTGGTATTTCTGGGAGGGTTTCAGGTGATGGTCGATTAAAGGGTCCTTTGAAGCGATCAGCCAATTGTTTTATTCGTCTCTCCTCCTTCGTATTCAGGTTTCCTTGAATATATCTCATAGATTTCACCTTCATTCATCTCTTCCTCAATAGAGACCTGGTTATCTGATATAATGTGCTGAGGTCTTTTTTACCTGCGGCCCACCTGTTCTGCTTCGGTTGCCGGTCAGAGTGTCGTAGAATTTTCTTTTGTCTTTCCTAGCACTTTTCTTCACTTCTTTATTCAGTGCAGTGTATATTGAACTCAGCTTCTCCTTCTGTTGCCCATCTTTGCACCGAGTCATCTTCTATTTCACCATCTCCCTCTCCTCGATTAGCTTCCAGGTATCCGTTGAGAACCATTCCTTGTGTTGACTCTTCTTTCTTCCTAAAACAGTTGTACACGTTTCCTTGAACACCACATTTAGAGAGTTAGTTCCAGTATTCTTCCACACAGATCTCCTCAGTGATGTCACATAGTGTCTCCTACTTTGGTCTGATATGTAGTGAAGGCATCCCTTGTGGTTTTGTCCTCCAGTTTCAGAATGTTGAACTTGAAATGTGGCCTGTCTCCAGTTGTTTTGAGAGACTTCAGCTTCACCTTGAAGGCTGCTTGAACTGGATGATGGTCTGAGCCTACATCTGCTTTTCTTCTCGACTTTGTGTCCAGTAGGTTATCTGCGTCTCCACTTCCTTGAGCAGCATTCAGATGAAATCAATCTGGTTTGTGGTGTGTCCATCAGGAGAAATCCATGTTGCTTTATGTATATCCTTTCGCTTGTGCACGCTGCCTCCGATCAGTGAATCATTGAGAGCGCAGAAGTCTGCCAATAGTTCTCCATCCTCATTCATTTCACCCACAGACTCTCGACCCACGATGAGTTCTCTCTGTGTAATCTGCTCCCAGCTTGGCATTCTCATCGCCCGTCAGGATTTCGGTGTCACTGTTTTTAGTTGTCAGTAAAAGTCTTACCTCTGCTCATGTTCCGCGTTGCTTGTAGGATTGTGCGTAACACTGGGTAATTGTGGCCTTCCTTCCTTTGGAGTTTAATCTTCCTGTCATGGTCCTGGATTAATCAGTTCTCACTGCATTAGGGCTCTGGCTGCCACTGGTGACATCATGATAACCACTGGCTGCCTCAGTGTGCTTGTGATTGTCGTCTGGGTGACCAAACCACAGTAGATGACCGACTTACCACCCGATAATTTTGACAGCCCACATGCATTCCATCTGCTTTCGTAGATTCCCAGTACTTCTACACCATGTCTTCTCATTTCTTTGGCTACCTGGGTAGCCTTCTTTAGCCTTGTACGGACATTGTACGTCCCCATTCTTATTCTTGCTTTCATCGAGAAAAGACACATCGACTGGCTGACTAGCTTCCCGAAGGCTTTCGCCAGCCCACTGTGTCATTTTGCATCTCCGAATCCATCGAAGAAAGCGTTTTTTTTCTGAATTGTTTGTATTCTAAATAATTTTATGGTGAGTTGAAGTTTCTGTAGCAGTTTGAATGGTTTTTTGGGGCAGGGTCGCTAGTCCCATGCCCAGCCCTATCTTTTCTTGGTCTTTGGACCGGCTAGAAAACCAGCAAGCTGGTAAACTAGGCAAGGTTGTATAAGGTGTGGTAGGGGCTACCAATTAGATGAAAGGCTTCAATGTCAAAACGCAAAAGAAGGAGAAATTAAACCTAAGGAAACAACTTTCTCGACATCATGCTCCTGTCCATTGTAAGCAAAACGCTGAGAAGTATCATTGCAAATATACCAAGGATGATTACAGGATTTCATCGTGAGCTGACATTAGTTGGAGAACTATTGGAAATACCTGGGAGTACTGGACAGCTGTTTCGTCCTAGTTTGGGACTCTTCATCAGTACACACTCACCGGGGCTCTAACCCAGGACCATCTGCTTACAAGGCAAGCTCGTATACCATTAGGGCACTGGGACCCGATCCAATGGCCCACGAATTCTAACTTCTGCCGATTCACGACATAGCGCGAACCCAGCCAATGTCTTTGGCGAGTATTTGCCCTCACACCCGACCTGCTGCACCATACTGGTCACGACTTCTCTAGCGAAACAACCTGGATTCAAGTAAGACATGTCATGAGGAGACTTAATTGCAACCCCACATTTCATCGTTGAACGCAGCATAGAATGGCAGTCAACCCTCTACCTCAACTTATTTACTCCAGGAACTCCTATGACTACGTCAGATATGGAGTAATTTGGACACTGTTCCAACACTGCGATGTGCAGTACCTCAAACATTTATCAACCTCATTCAAGAGCTATACGATAATACCACATACCATGTAATTCATAACGAAAAGCTCTGTAAAGTCTTTGAAGTGAAAACAGAAGTAGGATAATGATGCCTACTATCACAAAGAAATCTAAAGTAACATAAGTCTTCACTTACCCGGAAAGCATAGTTTCAACTACACGTTGTACACATGAGGACGCCAACTTCAGTCAGGATGGGATAGGGAAAGCAAGGCAATTTAACCTTCCTTACTCGGAAATCAGGGTTAAGATCTACACCACTAAAACACACAAAAAAACATCCGAGTAGTGTTTAACATTAATGTCGAGTCAGTGCCCCCGTCTGATCCGATGTCTTGGCATACACATCACCAAAAGCATTCACAAAAGGCAATGGTAGACTTTCATTAATAACAACCTTCTTTGGCTGTATACTGAAGATCAGATCACCAGCCGAAAATTGTAAGCAATAAGGAAGTCTAGTAATAATAATAATAATAATAATAATAATAACAGCTTTATTCCAAACAGTATTTGTGGTACAGGTATGGAATTTTCAGCGTGCATTACAGTATATTGCATCTAATTACCTCATAAATTATATAAGATTTTTAAAAATCAAAGATAAATAAATAAAAATAAAATAAATAAGTTATAAATAAAAAAAATAAATATTAAAAATTAAGAAAAAAAACAGCGTAGAGTATTTCATTTCAAACAATGCACCACAGGATTTGAAATATAAAGTTGATGTGTGGTAGAAGATGAGAACAACAGTGTAGTAGTAACGAGGAAAGGAAAACAAAAACCTAATGGGACTATTTGTTAGAGTGCCGCAGTAAGTTTATCGTGTCATACCTAACGGATTTCTCATCACATAACAGCTGTGCCAGATATGGTATTGTGGACTTTTTGTATTTGGTAGTCCTAGCATATAGCCTCCTATAGCTGCTTCTAGTTCTTCCAGATGAAATGCAAGGAGATAGATGCGTATAGAGAGGATGCTCGGGGTCCGACAATATTGTATTCGCTAGTTTCTTACATGACATAATATGTCTATCTACAATAGTGTTCACCAGTTGGTTTAACGATATCCCACTTGCCCTACTAACAGCTTTTAGTGCCCTTCTCAGCGAAGCAAAGTCTTTCTTAAGTAGTCCAGGAAAGACTAATGGGGAGCAGTAAAGGAGGATGGGTAGAATACAAGAATTTACAAACTGAGAAAGTAAAGACTGGTTTATGCCAGACTGCCTAAATTTCCTAATGTAGAACGTTAAGCGAAACATCTTTCTAGTAACTAGCAAGATGTGGGAAGACCAGGAAAGATCGGTGGAAAAACTCAGCCCAAGGTACTTGACATAAGATGTATTTTCAACCTCTGTGCCGTCAATGAGAGTGGGGCCATGTGAGCTAACTAGTTGCTGTAGGTCACATTTACGTCTGAAAGTGAAATTGACTACCTGACATTTAGACGGATTAAGCTTAAGTCCGTTTGAAGAGGACCACTGACTAATTTCCGACAGAAAGCTATTTAATTTGGAACAATCTGACTGAGAGTTGACAGGCATAGAAACCGAGAGGTCATCGGCATATTTAACAAAAGTGGCTACATCAGAATGAGGCAAGTCATGTAAGAAAAACGAGAACAGAAAGGGAGAAAGAACAGCACCTTGAGGAACACCAGCTAAAGTAAGTGAGGTAGTGGAGGATTTTCCATTGTAGACGGTGTACTGCTTCCTTTCAGAAAAATAGGAATGCAACCACTTATTTGTCCAGCTTTCAGCCTGTGTTGCAGCAAGCTTACTTAGCAAGAGAGACCTGGGAACAGAGTCAAATGCAGATGTGTAATCAAGGAAGGCACAGCGAACGTATTTAGCTCCTTTATCTAAACTAGAGACTATGCTATGGTGGAGGACGACAGCGGCATCTAACGTACTCCTACTATGTTTATAAGCAAACTGGTTGGGGTCGTTGAAAGGTTTTAAAGAGGGATCAAGATTAAGTAAAATAAGTCTTTCCATAACTTTCAAAAAGGGTGAGGTAATTGAAATGGGTCTAAACTTAACATTAGGTCCACTTGTAGATTTAGGCACTGGAACGATCTTGATGTTTTTCCAAGAAGCCGACCAGCCAGCTACCTATTATCCTACAGATACAGCAGGAAATGAAGCTTGACATGACATACCCTGAGGAGACAGCTGAATGATACTCAACTGTAGACTGACCATCGAGTGAAACTCAAATGGTAAGGTACTGGTTGGGCATGTGTTTGAGGATGAAAGGAAAATCAGGTAAAGAGGAAATGAAGGCTCATAGAGTGTCATGAATCCATTTGAAAATAATGGCAAAGAGGACAGTAGAACGTAGATGTATTGATGAAGATCTTTGTTTCAGTGAGAGAGTACTGAATCAGTAGTAATCAGAATAATACCAACATGTGTCTATTATTTCAAACTTCCAATGAATCTGAGTTATGATAACACATTATGTTCTGAGTTTTTTTTGCCTACTCATATTCTAAAAGTAGTAACAATTATAATACATCATTTTTAGGATTAGTCTAGAAGCTGATGAGAAACCCTATTTGAATAAGGCATTTAGGAGACAAATTTCGCGAGATGATATCATTAGATACCAAATCAAAACAACGTTAAATAAACTGGCCAAATCACGACAAATTACAAAACAAGATCAATGGCGAATGAAATCTCACGGACCTATTTTACCTCGATTCTATGGTAGACCAAAACTACACAAACCAAACATTCACTTATGACCAATGGTTTCTCTGCCAGGAACACCAAAATATAATCTATCTAAAGAAGTTTTCAGGAAATTAAATTACCTAACACAATCATGAAACGATTCTATCAATTCATAAATCCAATTTTTAGAGAAAATCAAAAAACATTCAAGTAGATGACAATGAAATAATGGTGTCTTTTGATGTCGCAGCATTATATACTTCGATTAATTCAAAACTAGCAAAAAAAATTACATAAAAACGTAATGTTTAACTTGGATAAAACCCATAGAATTATGGCTTACAACATACTTCCAACTCAGTACTCAAGTATACGAACAGATAGAAGGAACACCAATGGGATCGCCCATATCAGAATTAATGGCTGAAGCCGTCATACAAAGATTAGAATTAATAACTCTACCTGTAATTAAACAGAAAATCTGGGTACGTTACGTTGATGATACATTTGTAATATTTAAGAGAAATGATTTAGAATAAGCCCATGAATTAATAAACAACATATTTGAAGAAATCAAATTCACAAGAGAAGAAGAATTAGACAACAAAATCCCATCTTAATCAGGATAACCAACACAGGAAATTTAGAAACACAAGTATGTAGAAAATCAACGCACACAGATGAAATACTCAACTATACTAGCAATAATCCAATTACTCACAAAAGAAACTGTGTGTAGACATTGTTTAAAAGAATTTAAACATACTGTAGAACTCCAGAGTTGAAAAGAATGAAAGAAAAATACCTACTAACGGTCTTCAAGAAGAATGGTTATCCAAAACAAATTTCATCAAAAAGTGTTTGAAGTCGAATCATCAAAACACCTACAAAGAACCATCACCAAAGACCAAAAAGAAATTCATCCTACCATACATCAGAAATATCTCTGAAATATAACGTCTAGAATAATGAAACCGTTTGATATAGATATAGCACACAAGCCAGTCGAATCGCTTAATTCGATATTATGCAAACCGAAAGACCCAACAGAAAAAGGAGATAAAATTAATATCATTTAAAAAATAAATTGTATGAACTGTAACAAGCATTACATCGCCCAAAGTGGGCGTCCCCTTCGAACCAGAATCCAGGAACACAAATCAGCCGTGAAAAGACATGATATATATTCTTTATTATCAATGCATATAGATAATTATAGACATCAATTTGATTGGGATCATGTTAAAAGCCTAGAGAGAGGAAACACCAAAAGTGGTAGGGATTTCCTAGAAGCCTGGTACTCAAACGAAAATGCAATTAACAAACACGTTAATATAGACGAAATATACCAACTAATAAAAAGTAGATCAGGTGACCAGAAAGTTTAAAACCCAAGTCAATAGAAAATGGTCAATACATATGTAAAGATGGTTACTGGGAGACGCAAATCTATCACTCATGAAGAAATTTAAATCATTTCACTTTATGCTAAAAATTGCGCTGAAGATATTGTCCAGAAGGACGACGAAAGCTCTGCAACTAAACCAACCGGCACAGAGAACACTATTAATTGCAAATTATCCATCTGAGCTACAAATCAACGTTTGTTTTCATTTTGCCGTCATTAATTCCATTTAATTCAATTTGTATTCTCCCGTCGGTAGATTGGACTAAAGTGCTCGATTTCAAGTTGACATGTCGGCTCCTTGTTCAGATGCTTCAACGATGCCTGGTCATGTAACCTGAAGTTAATTGATGGATGGTGACTAGCAGTGAGACTCTTGTAGCTCAGGTGGTCTGGTGGATAGAGCTTTGGAATTTGGAACTATGGACACTGAAAACACTATCACTCACTGAGGAATGTAGGTACATCCAGTTGATGAGTCCGAAATAAGACGAAATGTGCATCCTGGATTCTATTGCTGTCCACCATCCACCAAGTAATCGTATTGTTTCCTTACGGATTTATTCCAAGAAGAACATCCCCTTAATCCCTATTCGTTGAAAGCTTCACATATATAAAGTACTTAACTATTTGAACAAAGCAAGAACTACAGTTTTAGCAGAATAAAATGGTACCATCTTTTATTTCGTTGTTTTCTCGTCAGCTGCTTACATGGCAAAGACATTATTAAACATATCTACAACAGCAATTTTAATATACTTGCACAGAGTTCATCTTAAACAAAAATCAATCGATCAATATATGCATACACTAAAAATATATACATATATAAATATGCAATATTAAACACTATTCCAAACAATAATAATCATACCCAATGGAAACTTTTCAGCATTTCGCATTCGGAAGAAAGAAAGGTGAAATTATCCAGTTACCAGGGCAAAGAAAGACTGATAACCGCTTCTTTCTGGATGTATAAATCAGGTTTCAGGCGCTTGATGGAAATGGCTTCAGCAAACTTAAGGAGAATTGAGCTCTTTTGCTTATTGATAATTTTGAACGACTTTTCGACGTCCACCACAGGACCCGTGTCGAGGAGATACCTGGCGATGGCACTGTTTAAAGCATTTGTTCCCTTTAGACGTAAGCTTTTTGGTACATGTTCAGAAAACCGTAGATATGCCCTTCTTTCTGTCCTTCCAATGTAACTGCTCCGCAGATACATGTAAATTTGTATGTACAGTTGTCTATATACTATCTGTATACTATTTCCGACATATTTAGCTATCTTACTTTTTGAACAATGCAAGAACTACAGTTTTAGCAGAATAAAATGGTACCATCTTTTATTTCGTTGCCGTCTCGTCAGCTGCTTACTTACTTTTGTTCTCCAAAAATACAAAAGTGACTGCGTAGTCCACCAAAACGACTATAATAGCCATGAATATAATAGCATAACTCCTGTTACTACTGCAATGCAAGTGAAGTAACGGAATTCTGTGCCATTATTCTAAGTATATGTTGATTAAAATTCAAGTGACGAAAATCAGTCCGCCTTTGGTACAGCGGTAGAATGCTCTCCACGCATGTGGTACTGGGTTTGATCCCTGGCCGACGCACTGCTTTATCTCACTAAGCCGGTAATAAGACCAGTAAGTAGGGAAGGTTATGCGTGCGCCTGGTAACCTCATCCCGTAAAAATAAACACCCCTGCTGCCAAAAACTTCAAGCCTCTAGTTTGGAGCCCTATGTTCCACTCGGGACGTAATGGAATAAAATTTTTAAAAAAATAAAATTAAATTACTTATTCATGAAGTCAGGATTATTAAAAACACTTGACGAACACTATTAAATTATTGACTTATAATTCTACAAAACTGCATAATGTACAACTTCTACGATTGGTGATGTTACAACCAAACACGCTCACTAGGTAACAAATTCAAATGGCAACACAGCTGCTAAGCTCTTGATTCCAGTTACACAATAAGCATGTATAGTTGACCACACTGATGATCAACCTCCTGTTTCGTGTTTTCTTAGGGCCTTAAATTAAGGAGCGCATGACTGTTTTAAATCTGTATTGATTTTCTTCGTTAACTATTAACCCATTGACACTGCTTAATTATTGTCAACAAACTTATCGCCACTTGATTGGCAAACTGTTGTATTGTAATTAAAATGCTATATATATATATATATATATATATATATATATATATATATTAGAGTAGAGCCAGAGATGAGGATCTAATTGAAAAGTAAATATTTCTTCGCCCAATCTTTCTGCCTTCATTTTACTTCTTATTGTCAAGAGAGTTTAAAATCCAGGTAGAGAAAACATCAGTCTCAGTCGACATTAAACTTCTTCGATTTGTTTAAAAGTTGTACCCAGTAGTTGTGAATGCGAAACTTGCAAAAATGTAATTAACACTTTAAACTGATTGTTAACATTCGTTAGATAACAAACGAAAAAAATAATTAGTTTTCCCGGTTACAGTTCGGCTCCACTGAAATTGAATCTAAGACCTTCGTGATACAATACAAACGCGTATTCATTCAACCAGTGGATGGGAATTTATCAGCTGGCGTCACAACCTGGATGTCCTAGATCTATCCCTAGTGGGTGGGGTGTACGTGACTGAAAAGCCCAAGCCGGGACGAAAAGGCCCTCCACTCTCCTCTGATTTCCAATGACTCTCTAACTAATATTGGTTCGTGGTGAAATTTGCACTGAAAGAAATAAATGGACTGAAAGTTTATGAGTGTTTGACTGATAGATGCTTCCCTGTTCAATTATTTAGATTTGCGTGTTCATGCAAAGAATCTTCGACGATTGGTTAAATAGCGAATAGTTCGTCCTGAGCACCTTATCATACAGTTGAGGATTAAAACCGACAGAGAACTTAATATCATGTTAAAAATCCAGATCATAAGCGTCATATATACAACATTCAATCCAAAACAGAATGTAACCTTTTTATAAACTCCTTCAAAAAGTGCTTCAGTCCCTTGGTCCACCTGAAAATCCAGAAAAAATTCTGCACAATCTGTAGGACCGGTGTGATACATAAACTTCAAATAGAAACACTTCCACTTCCACCCTGTCTCATATTTCAAGAAGGCGTAACATTGTTTAATTTACTCTTCTTGTTCTGATCAAGCTATCCCATAAGAATAACAATTAGTGACTGAAGTCTTCTGCCACACTTCAAAAATAGGACGTACATTCATCTCAATCAGAAGTGTCAAGTATTTTGAAATAATAGAGGAGATTAGTAGCTCAGGTGGATGATTTTGGTTTGGTTGTGTTCTCTGAGCTGGTCGATTTCATTGCAAAGCTTTCCTTGTCCTCCTGGACAACAACTTCAGCGCAACTTTTAATATGATATTGTTGTAACGGATTGTTAGTCATTTTCAATTGGAGGACCACTGGAAGATATTTGTGGGTCTGGGTACTCTCTGTCTGCGATAGAAACGAACTCATTCGAATTCAAACAAAAACTTCCACTGAAGATGTTGTCTGGAAGGATACTGAAAGCTTCTCAATTAAATCAACCAACTCAGAGAACACAAATAAATCAAATTGTCAGATATTAAAAGAATAACCCTTTATCCTAGTTTTTACTTATGTCGGTGAAATAACCAACTAACCCCGAAATTAGTTATTATGAGCACAGAATTTGTGTGTCTTCTAAAGGCTCAAGTGATTGTCGTGTTGTCTCTTTCTTGTAATCACAAAATCATTTAAGTGATAGTTTTGAAGGTGTGCACAAAACATTGTTGCTAACTTCCAAAAATAAAGACAATTTTTTTTGACTACTGTCTGACCCTTTCGATATAAGCCATAGTTACTATTTCAATTATCTAATCAGACTACATTACATCATTATGTATATGCAAGAGTGAGTAAGCTACCCTATTCCACTAACAACTTAATGAAACTGTGAGTGATACTCAATGTAAGTCTCACTGACAACTTAACTGACTATTTGCAACAATCACAACTAATTATACTCTTTCAACAACAAATACAATGTCATTACGTAACCTTATTGTAACTGGGGTAACAATTAGATACAAGTCTTTTGTAGAATACAAATTCAACTTAAAGAAATAGATTCCTATGTAAGTTGTTTATGTTATTTAGAAACTACTCCGATTACGTAATATGTGGTGAGTAAAACTATAATCATACAATGTATGAATTGTTAAGATTTAACTATCTGGATGGAGAAAGACTAAATTGCTAGTTCAGTCAAGTAATTGACGCTTATACTCTGACAGCTAAATAATAAATCCTGAATGTTGTCCATGTTTTGGCCTTTTCTTCATTTGCCACATTAATACATTTAACGAAGTCCATTAAATACGGTTAGTGCATTTAATCCCCTTGATGAATTTGAATAAAGCGAGAACAATGGTGGTTTGTGCAGAATAACATGGTACCATCATTGTTTATTTCGTTGGCTTCTCATCAGCTGCTTACAGTCTAAATAAATTATGATGTTTGATATTTGCGAATTTTACATGTTGTCAGTTGACAGAAGGTTTCACAATTAGTGAACAGTGCTCAGAAAATTGCGCTTATATAGTTTTTAAACAGGTAGTTCAAGTTTAAACAAAGTATATGTATTCACACAATGGTAAAGGAGATAAAGATGAGATGTGCGTTAGATGCATAGTGACTAATAAGTTAGGTAACAATGTACTCAGCTGAATTCAAATCATAGAAATCCTTCAAAATTATCAATAGACAAAGGAGTTCCATTCTCCTCAAGTTTCCGGAAGCAATTTCTATCAGACGCTTGAAACCAGATTCATGTGTTCAGAAAGAAGCAGTTATTAGTCTTTCCTTGCTCTGGTAACTGGATGTCGCTATTCTCTCGTCTGATTACGTAATCTTTATCTTTAACCTCACCCTGCTTTATAATCTGTAATCTTACTTGTCTCTTGTTTCTGTGATTTGAGTTCAACTCAGTACATTGTTACCTAATTTATTAGTCACTATGCATCTAACGCACATCTAATCTTTATTACGTCACTCCTTTACCATTATATGCATACATTTATTTTGTTTTAAACTTGAACTGCCAGTGTAAAAACCATATGAGTGCAATTTTCTGAGCACTGTTTACTAAGTGTGGAACTTTCTCTTAACTGATAACATGTAAAATTTGCAAGTTAAAACTTTTCTGTACATAAACCTCATAACTGACTTAGGCTGTAAGCAGCTGATGAGAAGCCAACGAAATAAATGATGGTACTATATTATTCTACACAAACCACCGTTGTTCTTGCTTTATTCAAATACGGTTAGATTTATTGAGACAGAAAGAGAGAGTGCATACAGAACAATTCCAAAAACTAGAATATGCAGGTCAAGCTCTTATAAACAGCCCTTTTGTCTTCGGTAATTAATTAATTTATTTATTTTATTACAGCTTGATGCCACAAAGTATTTTCAGTGCAAGCATGGAATTTTCAGCATGTGATATCGGTAGCCCAAATTTTTCAGGCCGAAGTCTTATCAGTTATTATTCCACTTGCGTCAGGCAACTATCTCCCGTTACTTTCCTTGCCTCTGACAGACTCATTCAGTTAAGTATTGCATAATGTGAGAGTAGGATAATATTCATCACTGGTTATTTACATTCCTATATGGAGTATGCGTTTGGATTTTATGTAGGATCATTTGCCTTATTTTACATTATACTCCTAGATAACTGTATTCGATGCTGAATTTTGGAGCAGATTGGTTTAAAGATACTTTTTGTAGATGACTGCTGTTGTTAGCCGGAATACCCATTTTTTTAAAGTGTAGTTAACAGCTGTTTTGCAACAGATTAAAACTCTTCAACTTCATTCTACTACTGTCATACATATTACCATAGCTGAAATCTCGAGGTTTTCAGTAATACACATTAGCATACATTCAGCTGTTTGCAGTCTACTGAGCTATAATATCCAGTTATTTCACTATCAACCAGTATTATCATTGAGTAAACAGACTCGTTTAGGATAGGATGGATTCCACTAAGAGTGTCAGCGATTCTCTCTCTCTCTCTCTCTCCCTCTGATATTGTCTGATGCTAAATCAAAACAAGACTATATTTCTTCGATTTTGACAAGTTGATCACAGAATGATATCAGTTAGAGAAGTGGACAGTTTTCCAATACTCCCTGGTTTTCAATGGTTCACTAACTGATATCAGTCCGCGATCAACTCGTCAAAAAAAAACTAATCCTTACAAACCAACTGTTGAAAATTTCTTAGATGGTTGTAAGAAACAGTTCTGTTAACAGAAATTCACTTTAACTATCAGAAAGCTTACTCATAGATTAAACAGAGCAGTGTATTCAGCCAAATGAGAAGAAGAGTTATACTGACGTAATGGCTTCAGCACTTCAATAAATGTTAGTTCATTTGCGCTAAAAAGTACTAAGTCAGAGTTGAAATTTACTTCAGTATTACCCTATTACTTAATGATAATTCATTCCACACCGTGAATGTTAAACTATATCTGACGTATCTAACATAGAATGATGTCTGTCTCAATCTATAGAGTCCACTGAAGTCTCATTCTTTGCAAATTTAAACTGTAAACATTTTTTGTCAACTCACTATCAGCGCATGTTATAAAACTTTATTCTACTTTCTATACTTACACCATGGATTAACATCAGTAAGAAAACCAAGGAGTACTGGAGAGCTGTTTCGCCCTATCCTGAGACTCTTCAGTACTACGTACTCATGAGCCTATTGAAAATAGAACTCCTGCAGTTTCAGGCCTTGAAACAAGCGCACTGATCATTCATCCACTGGAACAGAACTATTTTTGTTTCCTATTTCTTTCACTCACTGTTTATTATTATTATTATTATTATTACCCAGGTTCACCTTTATAATATTGTAAAGCTGAACAGTAGGAAACAAAAAACTAATATCTTGAATAGCAGGCAACATCTATCTTTGATATTTTTTGTATTTGGTACACAGGGTTATTTTGAGAGAAAAAAAGTAGTGACCATACTGAGTAGTGGTAAACCACGGGAGCAGAGATAGTGAAAGATAATTCATATGGGTTGTTGTTTTTTAATTCTGAGTAAGAGTTTGCCTTAACCGTCTATATTTACTTCACATAAATTCTTATTTGTCCAAGTGTCAAATTATTATGCAAGAACTAAAAAAAATGAAAAGTGGGGGCAAAAAAAAACAACAAAAATAACACATCAGTGTGTTAGTGTATTGATGGATGGTTTCCTCCTGTCACGGTTGGAATGGATGGAATTTTTATGATTATTATTACTAAAGGTGACAACTTTTATCCTCTTTTTCCACCATTTTTACTTGAACAACATAAAAGCCTTTAGGGCTAAAATACCATACATAGTTCATTTGGTTCGAAATCTGCTCCTTTCATCTACGCCTACCCCACCTACACACATTACTTATGCCTTATGTCTTTGCACCCAATTTAATGAGATTTTGTTTTGTTTTTTCCCTCTGTCGTTCTTTATGACTGAATAGACAAGTGACTGAACTTTAAACTCACAATGTTGATTTGTGTTGTTTTCTTTCCTTTGCTTTTACCGATTACGTCATTATTACTTCATATTACTTTTATACCATTAGTAGATGAACGCATACAGAATGCACATGCGTGCACACACACACACATACACACATATTGACCTGAACCAATCTACTACTTGCTGAATACAAAAAAAGTTGTTTTTTTGTAAAAAAAAAAACTTCACCCCCATTTCATGTCAATTCATCATTATATAAATCACCATCTGCATGAACAGATACATAAAGGTGAAAGAATTAGATGAAACATTTTCAAAATCATATAGCCCATATAGAAGAAATATCCAAACACGCAACCAACAATGAAAGCAAAGTCACCGTCAGTAATCTCAGACATTTATTATTATTATTATTATACATATATACACTCTGATCCCATCCTGCCCTGTCGGTTCACACATCACTATATTTTAGCGAAATGTATTAAATCATTCAACCTTAAAATTTAATAGGATGCATGAAACTGGAAGATTAATCAGGTTGTTTTTTAATGCCTGAATTTCGAAAGAAAGAGAAAAAAGAAATGAGAGCACAAATACATGGTTAGATACTGTCTTCTTCATCGCTGTTTAATATATATATATTATTTATTATTATTATATCCTTTAATTCCTAGAGGAACATAGGGCTTTAGCTGAGCGTCTCCATTGCCTTCGGTTTTCTGCCAAATTTTTCACCCCGCTCCAAGTCTGCCCACATGCTTTCATCTCCTCTTCACATGACCTCCTCCAAGTCACCCCACTCTCGCACTGAGGACCAACTCGCCGCCCGCTTCCCTTTCGGGTTCCACTCGAGCAATGGCTTGTCTAGTGGTGTCACTTGATGGTTTCCTCAGAGTATGGCCAGCCATTCCATCTCCATTTCTTCCTGCCTATTTGTTTCACAATCGGTTCCTGCTGTGTTGGTTCGCTCATCGCCAGAGATCCTTGTTGCTGATCTTTTCTGGTCGGCCATCTGATCTTGAGTATTGAGCGAGGACAACTGTTGATGAAGGTCTGAAGTTTGTTTGAGATGCTCTTTATGACGCGCAGTGCAAGTCTTTGATCCATCCGTATAGTAGCACTGACTAACTTCACATTGGAGTTGAAAATCCGGATCTTATTTTTGATGCTGAGTGATGTTGACCTCCACACAGACTTAAGGGTAATGAAGGCCTGTCTTGCTTTTCCGATTTTGGCTTTGATATCCTTGTCAGTTCCGTTGGCCTGTAATTGAAACGATGCTTCCCAGGTAGGTGAAGGAGGTTCAGGTTCCCCCCATTTATGCTGACTGTCGTCTGTTGTTGTTGTTGCTGTTGGTGTTGGCCAGGAATCTTCATCACCTCTGTTTTATCTATGTTTACTTGAAGTCCTATCTTTGATGCTTCTTCTACCAGCTTGTTGCTTTTCACTTGCATATCTTCCAGTTTGTGGGAAATCAGATATATATAGTATATATAGTATGGGATATATCACAGACACAGTGAAACAGTATTATTTACTGGATGACACTTGGGACACAACTGATGGTTCATAATCTTATCAGTCTCATCCTATAAAAAATAATGCTGTTTCCCTGCTTCATATATCCCGTTTACAAATTGATATGAAATTCTCTCGAAATGGTGCAGAATCAAGGTAGCCTTGACTGCATGATCCATCTTTTACGACAACTCATAGGATTAATCTGAAGTGATTTTAACACACCTACATTTTCATTATTTGTGTATAATTTGCTGACGGGAATGGTACATTTTATGTATATTCTTCTTGGTGGAATTTTTATTTATTTGATGTTTGGATAAATATAAATAGAACTAATAAGAAGGAATCCAGAAGCAGTCATGTGGCATTAGTACCCTATAGGAATTCAGTATGCGTATTATGCAAACATGTGAATACTGCTTTATTTAATAACGGCTATGCTCTTCGAGCTTCTAGTGTTCACTTATGGGTAAATTTTTGTTTTGATAAAGTCTCACAGTGTTATACAGTAATGTTTACTGATGACGTTTCAAGGTTGATATGATTATGAGCAATAAATTGTGCTCGATACGTCATCAGTAAACATTACTGTATAACACTGTGAGACTTTATCAAAACAAAAATTTACCCATAATGGAATTATACTCTACCACAGTGGACAAGTTTTATTCTTATAGTGTTCACTTAGCCTAAGTATCTGATTGCCAAAATTTTATCAGTACGCTAGGTGAATGTATAAATGATTGTGATATGGACAGACATGACTCTATTTAGTAAATAATTGGTGATAATAGAAATTTTCAAAAATTAGTTTGTAGGGATTCAATTTGCTTCAGGTTGGACCATGGTTTGGTATCGGTTAGTGAACCATTGGACAACTGTTTCACCCTAGTCATTGGCAGTACGCACCCCCCACAGGGGGTTCGAACCCAGATTGCTTCCGGATACAAGGCAAGCTCGTGCACCATTCAGCCACTGGGACCCGATTCAATGGCCATCCCATGAATTCTAACTTCTATCAATTCGTAATCTTACCGCGACCACTAACAAATGCCATCGGTGGGAACTGCATCCTCACTCCCACCTGAATGAGCCCTACTGGTCACAACTTCTCACTAGAATTGCAGGCAAATTTGTCTTTTAGCCAGTCACTAGCGAGCATCAGATTAATTTTCAAGAATTAGTCTGTAGGGATTGTATTTGTTTCAGGCTAGACCGTGAATTGATATCAGTTAATAATAAATATTAGTAATCGAACGATTCTGATAACACACACTCGTATCCCCCTACACACTCTTCCTAATTCTCATCAGGTTCAATAAAGTCGGTTATGTAGTTAATTTCATGAGTATGTAAGAGACTTGCACAACTGACTAATTCTCGAAGGAATATCATTTCAGTTACAACTAATCACGATGGCTATGCTGTTGGTAGAAGAGCAACAAGCTAATATCTTTAAGAAATCAGAAAATTGGATCAGATAGATTTAATAGTTTACATCTAATCTCAGTACAGATAAATTAATCTTTCTTTAAATAGTTTAACTAGTAATTTATAAGTCAAATAAATGTTTTCAAAAGAAATTAATTACGGGTTATGTGTTTTTTCTTACTTAAAAGAATAAAAATGGTCTATTTTATGAATCTAACCATGCACACGTATAGGTAGTCGCATGGTAATAGGAGAAAAACGAAGACAATGAGGTCAGTGATTAGATTGAACATTCCAACTTACATTTGTTTTTTGTTTTTTTGTTTTTAACAAAACAGCGATGATCAGTGGAAAATTAGAAAACTAAGATGAACTGAACTAATCTGAATCATTGCTAAGATAGGCTATTATTATTATTATTAGTTGCTCGGGTTCCGAAGGGGACATAAGGTTTAGGCAACACATCTCCACTTTGTTCTATTTTACTGCTGTCTTCTTCATCTGAGCCCATGTTTGACCAGTATCTCCTCCACTTCGCAGGATCTGCTCCATGTCTGCTCCATTAACAGTTCCAAAGTATAAGTAAACTATTGAGATATCTGGTGTCCGCTCGTGTGTTAAGCGGACACAATTGCGTCATATGTGATCAGGAACTAAATTAGCACCCGTCATCGCTTATGTAATCCTTCTCTAATTCTATAGACAAAATTGATTTCGTAACAAACATACTATTTTAGAACAATTTATGTCCTGATGAAGTTAGATTAAAATTTGTGGTTTTTTAAACTGAAATTTATGGTACATTAAAAACAATCCTGAAAATTCCCTACAGAAGTTCATCATATTTTAAGCAAATCAGTTAAATATCCTATTGCTAATTTTCGATGTTATCGCTGATGTGACCGACATTGGTTTCAAACCACAAAATCTTAACTGCATCAGATAAATTTTATTATGGCATATACTAACTGACTGATTGGCATGAGTAGTTTCATACCGTCCATATCAACGATTAGTGCTGAAAAGCTTCGTGCCAAATGAGTGAAACGGCCATATACCACTTTAGAAACTTCGATCTGGTCAAAAAAAACACTACCGGTTAATGTCTCAAGGCGCCCAACTACTGATGCCAACCGGTGAGTAGTATATATCGTCTTACATTTATGCTTGCTTGCCATTTAAAGTATCAAGTAGATCACGCATTGTGGTTTGTTTAATTTTGCTTTCCAACCGAAGTTGTGGTGATATCTCATCCTCCTCCCCTCGGAATTGTGTAGCCTTCAAAATGCGAAAACTTTATTCTAAACTCATTACTTCTGTTGTATTATTATTTTACTTATTTTTCATTGTATTCCTTTACGTTCCCAGTGGAACATAGGGCTTCATTCTAGAGCTTTGAAGTTTCAATAGCATTGGTTTTTTTATTTTTACGGGGTGAGGTTGCTAGTCTCATACCCAGCTGGCTTAGTGAGGTGGAGGAGTGTGTCGGCCGGGGATTAAAACCCACACCTTTGCCGTGGTTGGTAAGCGTTCTACGGCCGAACCACTTTTTCTTAACTCTAGTATAATCTAACTTCAGCTCATTTTATTTTTCACTATGCTTATAGAACATTAGAGTAATTCTCTACCTAATGTATTGATATTTCATCAGAGAATACTGAAGATGAAAGAAAGGTTAAAATGAATTTGGTAGGCAGTAGATAAAAGCCTAAAAGGGTGCAGCAGGTTGTGTGTGAGGACAAATACTCGCCGAAGACATTGGCTAGCGGTCTTGCTATGTCGTAAATTGGCAGAAGTTACAATTCATAGGCCTTTGGATCAGGTCCCAGTGGATTTATGGTATACGAGCTCTTGTAACCAGAAGGTCCTGGGTTCGAATCCCGGCGGTTTCGTACTGCTGAAGAGTCCCAAACTAGGACGAGACAGCTGTTTAATACTCCCTGGCAGGTTTTCCAATGGTTCTCTAACTAATGTCAGCTCATGATGAAATCCTGTAACCAATCAACCAAATCCCTACAAACCAACACTTGAAAAAGCCTTTCTCTTTTAAAAATTAATCAGATGGATGGTTAACTTCAGATTTTGTCTTCATGAGACGCGATAATTCCCCTTTGGAAAATCTCTTTTTTTTAATGAGACTAAAGATGAGAATGGGGAAAAAACAACAACAGTAGAGGTAGACATTGAGGATGTATAAATAAAATTTTCTGATTCTTATTCGACCTTTGCTAAATGAAGTCTTTAAGTGGTTGAAATACTATATATATATGGAACACCAATACGATTCAATGAATGATGCAATAAAAATAAATTAAATTGGTTTTTTATGGATGACCCATCAATTACATCATCTCTAGAATGCATACACACAAACACACACACATACATGCTATATACGACAGCTTACTCACTTGTTCAGACAAGTATATACACATATGTATGTATATGTGCCCAGCTGCTCACTGCTGGAATTGAAGACTACTTCAATGGGCGAAATATATTTGGGATAAGTGTTAGTAACTTTAAGAACCCAGCTGGTCACTAATTCCATTGTCATTTTTAATCTTAAAAGATATGCGCCAATATAAGTGCTAATAACTTTAATAAATGTAAAGACTATGGTAAAGAATTAATAAATTTCCCAGCAGAAAAATAAGCCAAATTTCGTCATGTGAGATAATAATAATTATAATAATAATAATTACTATTATTACTGGATCTTGGGAGTATTAACTCGCAAAAGTTATGATGATAATATTAATCATGTACAAAATCAAAATTTAATGAATGAACTGCTTATTACTAAACTATACTTCATTACAAAGTATTAACTTAGTTGGAAAGAATGTTACAAGAGCTTTTCGATTAAGTTAATAAGATTCTGGACCATATGTTACACAGTTTTGGTCATATCATATATACATCAATTTGCAAATGAACATCTTGATATATATCAAGGGAATGGCTAGCTAAAGGAGGAAACGTATGATACCCTGTACAATCAAAACAAACTATTTGACCTTTTATGGAAATGACAGTAGCTATAACTTCGTATGCTATCCTAAGACTGTGGCATACTTACAGTAGGGCGACCACGGACCACAGACAACTTCCACTATCTGACTTAAAGTACATACTTATTGAAAAGATCTGGTTAGTCATAACCACTTAAGTCAAAATTTGGGAGGGGGTGAGGGTTTCCGCATGCTTTAGCGGAACACTGAAATTCCAGCTAATAGAATATCGACTGACAGTCTGAAGCGATCCGATTTTGATGATCAGCATTTAGGTTACTGTCGTGTCTTTATTACCAAATAGTATGAAGTATGGTTTCACTGTTTTGAAACTTAAAATTTTACTTAATATTACGTCCACTTCTAATATAAAAGGAGGAAGTGCAAGTTAAACAAATCGGTAAAGGAAAACTCACTCGCCTATAACGCTGAATGATACTCTTGCTTGATAACGAATGGAATAAAACTGGAGAGTTTACAAAACTTGATTTTGAGACACTATGTGATTACTAGCATGCTCTCAACAGGACCTGGTTATGATAAGCTTAACTTATTATTAGTTGATAACAGCGGAATATTAAAAAGTCTTAGGGTGGTAGTAGACAGTTGTTCAGCTCATTCAAACAATACAATAATATGAAAAGAGTAAAAAACAAGGTCCAGTACTATTTGTCCACTCGATATTCTTAAAGAATGAGGTTGGAACTAATCAAACATTAAATGCTGTTAGTGAGCACTTTACAAGTGTAATTCCAATAATTTGGGCGTCGTTTGTTCAACGATAAAGTGCTAGCCAACCATGCAAGTGGTCAGGGGTTTCGATTCCTGGCCGACACAATCCTATACTTCCCTTAGCCGGTCATAATCTCGACAAAGAGGGAAGGCTGGATGTGAGACTAGCTGCCCCACTCAGTGAGAAACACCACTGCTACTGAAACACGGAAGCCCTATCTTGAAGCTTTATGTTCTGCTCTGAACACAAGAGCATACCTTGTAAACCGAGGAATTGATAGAACGATCAAAAAAATAATAGGAAGTTATGCTCTATGTTGTTGAGTGGAAATTTAAGTAACACGATAGTTTAGACAGACCACCAATCTTAGGGCATTTTTCTTTTACCGATTTTGACTACTAATTTGTAGATAATTAATCTATGTGAAGGGTCTCGTGTTCAGAAGTATAAGTGCATAGTTGTGGAAGAAAGACTATAACAATTAGATGAACAGATTTTCAAAATTTGCAGCATAACCTCGGTTTGCAATCACAAAGAATTTAAAATGCCTAGAAGTGAAGTTACGTGACGCCGAAATAGGACGACTAAGCGTCCCATCTCATTGTCTAGTGTCACATCAAAGAATGCTATTGTTAATTAAGTATACAACCGAGTTTCTACTGTCATACAAATTCAGAACTCTTCGCTTATGTTTGTATCATAATTAACAACTTTAAACGCTACATTTGCAAAGCTATGATATGTGTTTCATCTTATGAAAGCGAGAAAATTAGAATGTCAACCACTTAACAGAATACACACGGTAGAATAAGTTAATCATAAAACAGATGTATGTTTGAAATAACAAGAAGAGAAGAAGGTGTAAACTGTTGTCTAAGTGTAGATGACTGTGCTGACCCTGGGGAAAAGTAAAGTGGTAAAATATGCAATAAAAATAAGTAAAAGTAACAAATTCGAAAGAGTAGTGGAACTAAGAGGAAACTGAATACTACAAAACTGTAGACAGTAGTGTTAATATTACGCGTGTTGGTCTACAAAAGTGTTAATCAAATAAAGTATATCAGTTGCATCTCTACTTCTTAACCGGACACTTCAAACTGAACTAAAGCGAATTGATTGATAAAGGGCACTTGTGATTAGGAATTGGTCATTGTGGAAGTGTAGGATTCTATGATGGAATTAGATAAATTTATCATAGTCACTTTACATAAAACAGGCAGGCTATTAATGAAGAATTCTGAAGAAAGGCATAAGTGAGCTCAGTATCTAACGTTGCATGAACACAATCGCCTGAATCCTGTAAAGTGAAAATGCAAAAGTTTAATTAGAGGTTTACTTCGTTGTAAGTTACTTATGTAATCTGCGTCTAAAGCGAAAAGTTCACTTGATTTCACCATACATTTGAAGAAGAAAAAACTAGCCAAACAGTGGAATTATGTAGCACATAACAGTGTTAATTCGTCAAAGGAAAAAACCAAGACCGAAGATAAATAATATCGTGTTTAGCTTCTTTTCATGCGTTATCAGATCAGTACTCGGCAATCCAATGACGTGATTCACACTACATAATCATGTTTGACTTAACTAATCTCATGTTCATCCCTAGGTGTTTATTTCGTTTTTGTGTTTTTTGTTTTGTTTTTTCTAACTGCAAACACCTTATTCATCATTTAATCACCTTAGTAACTAGTGATCGCACACCACACATATATGTATAAGTGTATACTATTCAGCTAAGGTGATAAGTTGAGTAACTAAACCAATAGATAAAGAGAGGCTAGAATTTGATAACAAGCTGACAACAACATGTTTATGTAATCATTCGATAATACGATTTTCATTCAAACTATTAATTCACCAGTTCACTAAAATGTTATCTTCACAATACACCATGCATGCCATAGTTGCACAGAAAACCATACATAAATACATACAAACAAACGGCATAGATACGCATAGGTCATCAAATCATGATCTGAATACCACCACCAACAACAACAACAACAATAGGCTAGTAGTGATCACGATTAGTCAATCAGTGCTGTGAGATTAAAGATGATGCAACCATTAGGTGAGAATAGTATAAACAGGAGAGTGCGTTTCCGCTTTGTATGTGTGTGTGCGTCGAGTGTTTGTGTATCTGTGTGTGTATCTGTGTGTGTGTGTGTGTGTGCGACATACAGTAGTGGAGGAAAGGTGTTATAGGAGGAAACTGTGTATAAAATAACAATAAACATTACGTCATAATCTGTTTATTGATAGTTGTTTACGCATAGGATACACAAATTCTCATCTCCATGCTAGTAAATGTATTAAGCAGGTGTGATTGATTATAAATTCAAGGTGTCTAAGTCTCTTATCTCCACTATGACTAAGATAACTAATCTGTTTGTTTGTTGGCTTGTTTGTACACGATGTAGGAGAAAATGACAGTGTGACAGTGTGTTGATTAGTATAGTGCGAAGTGGTCAGTGTGTTATTTCGATGTGTGAATTAATGGAGTGAATCCTGTGACAATAGTGGTGGATATTAGTGACATTAAAAAATGAATAGGTAATGTAAAATGACATGTCGAAATAAAATCCTCTTTTTGGTAGACATTCAAGCTCACAGATATACTACTACACCGATTATGGAGCATCGCCACAAAATACAATTGAAGATGTGCGTAATAATTAAATTAATTTGACTGGTATTCTTACTTCAAGTCAACCCGATAAAGTCAATCAATCTGAAAGGGAAACTAGATAGTTTTCAGATAAATTTAGCGTATAAATTGTGATGTCATATTGATGTGTTTATCCACACAAACCAAATTACTTGGTGCATTCATTTATATGATTACCGTTTTTCTAGATGTCAGAAAGTCACCAAATGTTTGCCTGCATACTAATGAGATCTTAATTTAATGTGCTTGCCGATGAGCTCTAAGCAATAAACCCTTATCTTCAGACCTGAGAAAGTGCATTTACTAGTTTGTTTGATTAAACACCCTGTCTTCCACTTTGTACCAGTTATTCGTTTTAATTTTTGTTAAATAAGACTATCAGTTGTTCAAGCTTACCTCATTAGCTTTAATTGCATTATTCATACTAAAGCTCAAAGAGCCAAATTGCCTTAGGAAGTGACACTTAACACTTGACTATTCTGTGTCCCCTTGGATTATTCCATTGCGGGCAAAATTTATTTTGATAAAGTCTCACAGTGTTAAACAGTCATACTTATTGATAACGTTTCGAGCACAGTTTATTGCTCATATCACCTTGGATTCAGTATGCTGACGGCCTTTTTAAGCATAATGTAGACTCCAAGAAAGCTGTTTAGGGATTTTCGATCGACCTTAATTACTGAGAATTGGACATTAAATTTAGGACTGCCTAAAAACTTCGTAAACACTGATTCAAATGGCTGAATTAGATCACTATTATTATTCCCTTGGGTTCTGAGTGGAACATACGGTTTCAACAACACCCCCCCCCGAATTTGTTCTGTTTCCTGCTATCCTCTTCATCTGAGTCCAGAGTTGGCTGGTATCTCCTCCACCTCGGCTGGCACGATCTCCTCCATAGAATCCTCGAAGCAACCACACCATTCCTGTTCCACTTCACCAATGGTCTGCACTGCGTCCAATGTCATTCAACGGTCTACTCAGTATTGTGTGACATATCCAGCTACACTAACTCTTAAATATTTGTTGAACGATAAGTCCTCCGTCATTTCGCTCCCACAGCCTGTTGTTGCTAATTCTTTCTGGTCACCCAGTCGGCCATTTGATCTTCAGTATGGAACTAGTGAATTGGACAGGTGTTGACAAAATTCTGCATTAGTCTATTGGAAATGCTCTCCGTGACACACTGGGACCAAATTTCTGACTCTTATAGAAGCACTAACTGACTGGCTTGATATTTGTGTTGAGAGTCCTAATCTTGTTGTTTATTCTAGTTGAATCCAGACGATTTTCTAACTGATGAAGGTGAAGGTCTATCCTACCTTCCCGTTTCTGGCTAAGTAATAAAAGCAGAATAAAACTGCTTATAAATGACTACAACCTATTTTAACTGATGATGACAAAAAGTGGAGCCCAGGTTACCCATTTCACTGTATTTATAACTGGTTACCTGAACATACATCCATTTTCGATGAGTGGTGGTGTCCCCAGTAAGACTCGCAACCTGAAGTAATTGTTCCCAACGTTAAAGTGTTATTCACTAGACTAGTCGGCTATTTATTCTGCAGCAGTTATTACTGCTGTTTGAGATGAAAAAACGACACACAAAAGACTAATGCAAAAACTCACCCTGGTACAACGAAATTACGAAAGAAATACCAAGTATAAATATTAAGATCTATACTGACATGTGATACTCACATTTTTCCAGTCGTGTTTATCCAAGTTTTTAAGAGACACACTTGATACACTATAGAATTTTTCAAACTCAGTCAAATTTTTGGCTTTACGTATCCTAATAAGGTTTTATCGCTCACAATTAAGTACAGATCTCTCCATTTTTCAATCAGTGACAGTTCTTGTATCAGTACAATAAGTATTTTTAAATCTTGATACAATTATGTCCCTTTGATAAACCTGTTCAAGTCTTTAAGTGTTTGTCTAACTAAATAGTAAGTAGCAATAGGGGATTCTCGACATCCTGTGATGATATTTTGCGACGAAATCACATATATCTGTTTGAACAGCTGTGATAACATTGTCTAACTCTACATACAGAAATTCGGATGACTAAAAGTCAGCCAATAGGAACAATTTACTCTACAAACTACAAGCAGTCATTTCTGTAGTTGTACAGTACAAACCAGAACATTAATCCTTATTGTAATGATGTGAAATCAACAGTAATGTATAAAAGGTATTGTAGATATTTTTTACACCATATTATTTAAATCAACCCACATGGACATTTTTCTAACAAACAACCCTGATATTCATTCATATCACTTGATAGAAACATGCGACATCTTTAGTGAATTCCCTCTTCCCCCACCCCACCCCCGTATAATTTTTAAATTTCTTATCCACCCCTCTCCGTTGATTCTCAGCAGGATATTCTAGTTAGTTATTTCTACACTATGATGGCGTTTAATTACATTGCGTCACAGCATTACTAGTTAAATCATATTTAATCACAATTTACAAAGTAACAAATTTGTTACATATATGAATATCTCTATATATATATATAATAACAATGCATGTCTAAATAGGATGATAATGATGATTAAACGCGATAAAAGTATGAAAAACAGCCATAAAGTTAAATAAATGGTTTACTTCTTTCACTATTTTCAAGCAGATGATGACAAAGTTCATCTGTTCATCATTTCTTTGATAATTTTGACTTTTGATTGTCTTTACAGAATCTGGCCATATGCTAATCACCTCATTTGTCTGACACAAGCAAATGGTAAGAAGGGGACAGAAAAGAAAAAAATTATATCACTGTCAACATTTATATGCATGCTGTGAAACAGTTTGTGGTATGTGTTAGATTAATTTAAAGTTTAAATATTCGTTAGTGAACAATTTGTATACATGTAAACCGTCAGTCATTAGTAGTATAGTGCTATGTGCCAACTTTCCCCTCTTATTATTTATCAGATATTACCAATGGAACTTTGCTCTCAATAATAATAATAAAAATAGTGATTCCATCTAGTGCCACTTCGACTACCGAAACTTCAGAGCTAAAAGACTGAAGTCCTGTACTTTAGTCGGAACGTAAAGGGGTGAAAAAATAGTGAATATCTGGGATCGGCTTGGGAATCGTCTGGATTCAACCAGAACAAGCAAAAAGACTCGGACTCTCAAAACAAATATCAAGTTTGACTCTGTATGAGTCAGAAACTTGGTCCCAGTGTGTCACGGAAAGCATTTCCAATAGACTAATACAGACTTTTCTCAACAGCTGTCCAATTCACTAGTTCCATACTGAAGATCAAATGGCCGACTGGGTGACCAGAAAGAATTAGTAGCAATAGGCTGTGGGAGCGAAATGACCGAGGACTTACCGTTCAATAAATATTTAAGAGTTAGTGTAGCTGGATATGTCACACAATACTGAGTAGACCGTTGAATGACATTGGACGCAGTGCAGACTATTGTAGGTAGTCGTGTACTCGGTTGAAGAGGATAACAGAAAGTAGAACGAACGGGTGGTGTGTTGTGGAATCCCTATATTCCACTGGGATTCCAAGGGAAAATGGTGATAATAGTTACTTATCTATAGAAGAAGTATACTTCAGAGAGTGCTACATGCTGATTTCAAGATGACAATGTATCTTTACTTTTCTCTCAGCTTACTTCATATCTGTTTTATGCTTCCATTCTCATAGCTTACAGTTACCGCGTCGGTGGTATAGCGGTTAGCACGCTCGCCGACCATGCACATGGTGTGGGGTTCGATCCCCGGCCGACTCACTCCTTTACCTCACTTAGCCAGAAATAATGCTGGTAAAGAGGAAAGGTTGGGCATGAGGCTAGCAACCCCATCCTGTAAAAATTAAACAATGCTACAGAAACTTCAAGCCACTAGCTTGAAGCCCTATGTTCCACTTGGAACGTGAAGGCAAAAAAAACAGTAACTTAGAATGAAGTATACTGATTTCGCAATTATTTGCAAATAAATAAGGACAACATCCTGTTGTGTACAAAGAAGATAAAATGTTCTTTTTTTATGAATCATCTCAATAAAAGTTAATTTTATTTCATTTCACAGGTAAACTTAATTTATCAGAAAGTATCATGACCACAGATGTGACCAAATTTCTATCATCAAACTCTATTGCTAAATAATAAATAATTATGACAATTTATGTAAATTTCTTCTAATGTCAATGATTAAAAAAAGAAAAGCCTGTTAATATATGAAGTTCTCCAACTTGCTCTTCTTTTCAAAGTGTAGTCAATATGCGCTTACAGTGATCTGTTGTTAATGCTTAACCCACCATAGAATGATTTAATTTTTCAAAAACCTGTTCAAGTCTGTTCTCCTTCTTTATTTTATTTTTATTTATGTATTATCTATCACCTTAAGCAGCATTACAGATGTCATGCCAACCATGGAATTGTTTTCGTTTTCGGCTAAATTTTGCCCTAGTCAGCATTGTTGGATAAAGTCTTATTGGCATACCAACACGCCTATTAGTATGTGTATAAAGTATTAGCGCACACAGTGATTGATATGTAGATGGGTAGATAAATCGAAGGAGAAGAAGAAAGGTGACAGATTTATTTATTTGTTTATTTATTTATCTATTTACTTATTTACTTGTTAATCTATTTATCTTCCATCAATCTACTTACTTATTAGGCGTTTGCTTATTGTGTGTTTGTCTGTTTGTTTGTTTGTTGGCGTGTTTCTTATTCAAATGAAAGAAGACAAGATTACGCAATTGGATTAGGGTGTAAAACGATTCTGAGGCGTATTCTTTATTTCCTTTCTGTCTTCTTCGCCGCCCCTCTCTCTCTCTCTTTCTATCTAGCTTTTATTTATTTCTCATATTGCTGTGTTGATTAGTTCGTCTTCTATTGTCCATGCAGCGTAGATTGTGTTATATTTATAAATGGTGTTGTATACACCTGAGCCAATTTGCATCTGTTCATGAATTTCAGATTGCATGTGTTAGCCTGGCTATGCGTTGACTTTTCACGCGTTGCAATGGACAGAAATCAGTCACAGTGTTATTTTGTTATTATTTGTTTTTGTGTATCGATCGGATTGTTGTACTGGTCGGTCATCCAGCGTGTACAGATAACTAAGAACAAGTTTAACGGTGAAATGTCAACTAGAGATGACTTTGTATTTTCATGGTGGGAAAAATTATTATTATTTATTTATTTATTTTGTTATCAGGTAAACGAAAGCGCAAGTCACACAGATTGAAATCTGTTGTGTTTTTTTTTACCAGCATAACTTATGATAAATATGGCAAGCAAGTTTCCCCTAGTATGCAATCATCATTGCATGCTAGTCAACTGATTTTTCTCGCATACCGGTGGAAAACAGAGCAAAAAAGTAGGATTCCTTTTCACCTATCACGCATATGTTTCTGCTTTCAAGAATTTTTGTGAGAATGAGGAAAAAAGCCGTTTATGGGCATGTGTGTGTGTGTGTGTGTTTATGGATTTCTGGAAACCAAAGAAAACAGCTAGCATCAACCTTATGAAATCGAAGCCTTCATCAGTAATAATAAGCGTCTGTAATTTATCACTTAAAGAAAGAACAATTCAATGAATACCACTGTCTGGTTATTACAGTAATATTTAATTTACATAATAAGTATCGTTATTTATCTGCCTATCTGTTTAAACCACTTGTTAACTGAATTTTCAGTCTCTCTCTCTCTCATAGTGTTCTGATGGCTTAATTACACCTTCAAATCACTTTATATAGCGCCTAAGTGAAGCTGATTTTCATTATTCCAAGAAAACAAAACATGCTAGGGAGATTTTTCTTATTCCTTCACGTCTCCAATAAAGCATACGGCTTCAAGTTAGAGACTTGAAATTTCAGTAGCAGTGGTGTCTATTCTTACGGCATGGGGTTGCTAGCCTCATGTCCAAACTTCCTTCTTTCCCAGTCTTATGACCAGCCTAGTGAGATGGAAGAGTGTGCCGGCCGGGGATCGAACCCCAGACCATATGTGTGGCCGGTGAGCATTCCACCGCTGTGCCACCGACACACTACTACCGGGATAGTTTGCTCCAAATAGACCAAGGAGACATGAAATGATATAATACTTCGTATCATTTTTGAAGATTCTACGGAGTTGACGGGTATTTAGTGAGTCGGTGGCTGAGTGGTAGGATGCTCGTCAACCGTACATGTGGATACAGGGTCGATTCCCGGCCGGGGCACATCTTTACCTCTCCCAGCCAGTTGAAGTTGGATGTGAGGCTAGCCAAATTACCTCGTAAAAAAATACCACTGCTACTGAAAATTCACAGGTTAAGCTTAAAGCCCTATGCTCCACTTGAAACGCAAAAGGAATAAAATAAATAATAATAGTAGGTATTCTACAGTAAGCCACACAGAATTCTGCTTTGTATCTGTACCACCCATGTACAGTGTAAATAATAAACAAGTTCGTGGAATTTTAAAGACTGAAAAATAACATCCGCTTCTCATTTGAAGTTCCAATTACATTTAAAGACAATATTTATCAAAAATAGAGTTGGATATCTTAAGGATACATAATCGTTTCTAACTTATCAGCGATCAGCGCTAAATGACAGAAACTCAATGGAGTTATCTTTTTTTCCAATTCAAGATATTCACTAAATGTTCTTTCAGGAAATTCTAACGATAGTACTATTAAAATGCAGAGTATTTATTTTATAAGACTGATTACTGAACAAAGAATATTCTTTTCGATAACCTCCTCTTCATTGGGTTCTACAGTTATATGCATCCATAATAATAAATGATTTAGTCTTACTAATAGCATTAGTGATTAAATAACACCGAATCAATAATTCCAATAGATTATTACAGTCCAATAGCGTCTGTAAAAGTGATATTATGCATCAACATAACACTATACTGAATATGAAACAGATAAATTAGGGAAATAATAATACAGAATTCAAGAATTTGCAGACTCAACAGTAGGCCAAGGCAGTAGTACTGGTTGAACTTGTTTCTTCTACACACAGAGCACCGGTTGTTTTAGGTAGATGGCAATAGCCTCCGCTGTTCGGAGTCTTAGTTACCTGGATGCTTTTGCGAATTTATTTGGTACCCGATAGATGACAGAGAAGGATTCTTCAGTGCTAGCCTGGGGCCGGTTTAGACCAGGTGGTCTGATATCGATCTGTTGATGTTTTTTCAATATACCTTGATTTAGCCACAACGGTTGCTTTAGGCACTTAATTTTCCGTGCTCGTGAACACCTACCGACCCAGATCAGCGAGGTTTAGGAGTGAGTTAGCCAAAAATCGGACCTCGGAAAATGTGTATGGGTGACGAGCATTCTCCTATTGAACTATTAACTCACTGTCTGCATTAACTCTATCTACCAGCTTAGTTCTTCACATAGATTTTGTAAAAAATTAAAAGGCCATTAGTTTGATGTATGATATGACCTAAACAACTCATGAATTTTACTATTTTACCTTGGTTATATCCACATCATAAACTCACAGAGTAAAAAATCACGCTAGTTCGTGTAACTACAACTATTAATAAGATGGCTAGACTTTTCAATTTAATTTGTGTGTCTTACTGAATGAATGAAATTATGCATAGATATTCATTCTTTCATTGACATTACTATAGGTAGATATGGTATCAGTTGTCAATATAAACTTATACATTTCAAAAGCACAAACAACATATTTATTTTAACAAAGTGTGGTAATTTTAAATGATTAAAAAAAAATTGATATAATTATGAACAATAAATTTTATTCGAAACGTCATCCAGTAAATAATACTGTTTCACTGTGTGATATATCAAATAAACAAACTAATATAAAAAATGTCCCTTAAAATTTTTTTCCAAAGAATGATTACTGAACAAAGAATATTCTTTTCGACACTGAATATCAGAAAAATTAGGAAAGACAATAATACAAATTCATGAATTTATAGTCTCCACTGAAGGCCGGCCAGGACGGTGGTAGTAGCTGGACTTGTTTCTTCTGCACCTGCTGTTTCACGCGAATCGCGATAGCCTCTGCTGTTTGGAGTATGCGGTACCTGGATGTTTATGGGCAATTTATTTGGTACCCCATAGATTCTTCAATGCTGGCTGATTTTGTGGCCGGTTTGGACCAGGTGGTATAATATTGAACTGTTGGTGTTTTTAACCACACCTTTACTTAACCACACTGGTAAATGTTCCCGAGCACGAAAAATCTACTACTACTGATTATAGTCATAATAATTATCGCCTGTAATCGATTCTAATGTTAGCGGGAGTTCTAAGGATCCTAAATTTAAATATGTGATATCAGCCTTACCCATTTTTCTCCATGTATGCAAAATTTTAAGCCTCTTTGAAATATGTCACTTTCTGTAAGTGATATGCCTAAAATATTTCGCAATCGTGTAACCATGAATTTCGCTAGAGGAGTGGAGTGGAAATAACACCAATAAATTCTAAATTAGAGTGATTAAAAACATTAAGAATAGAATGTTCGCTAATGGAACAAAAAGGATTCAGGTATATCATTCGCTAGTTAACTTAAAATTTAACGAAAGGCACACTTTGGCGGCTAGCTTAATTCACTATGCTACCAGAATTTCTATCCGTCAAAATTCTTAAGCTCTTCTGCAGTTATTATTGCTTAAATCATGTAATTATATCAGATGATCACTACATGAACTCAAGTTGTGCAAATCTTGAGGGGAATGAAGACAAAATTACAGAATTGGTTCTCTCATCATAGGCAATAACACTACATCACATGATGTACATGAAAAATGACCAACACCCATCGTTGTCTTCGATTCTGTAAGCAAAATCCATAGTATGAATTGACATATATATTATATAAGTTTGATCACTATCTGACATCGGTTAGAGAACCATTAGACAATCAAGGAATACTGGATAACTATTTCATCCTAGTTTGGGACTCTTCAGCAACACGCACCCTCAAGTTTCGAAATTAAGATGGGCTCGTAGACGACTCAACTGCTGGAATCCGATTCAGTGGCCCATGAATTCCATCTTCTTCCAGTTCGCGATATGTAGCGCAACCGCGTGTCAGTGTAATAAACCAGTGACTGTTCTCTTACGTGACATGGTGGATCCCGCTGTTTGAAATTTTTCACATACATTTTATCACTTATCAGTATTTCTACCACTCTACCTTGCTTGATCTCTTAGCATTAAACGAACAGCTAACTAGCTCTCTTCAAGAAAAAACATCCTCTAAACGTTAATCGATGTAATATCTCCCTTTGCTCCAAAGTATACTCATCCAACTTTTACAAAATTAGTGTGACATTTATAAATGAACAACGTAGTTTAAGTGGTGGTAGTGGTGGTGGGTTATGGGAATTTGACTCATTACGACATAAACAGAACATAAGAAACAGTAAGGACTGGTACTTTAATATGGCTAGTCTGATGATGGTTTACTCATTTCTTAGTTTATTCGACTGATATCACTTTGGGACTCACATAAAATTCACCTTTTAATTACTTCATTCTGAATATAGTTAGTCGATTGTTACAGTATTTTGACTAGTTAGCAGAAAGTAGCTAAAGGGAAATAATGCCTCCCCCACGAAATAACTAGAAAGGTCTACTTCAGTTAATGTTTCTCGAAATCTAAGGAAATCCCCAAATGAAAGTGGATACTTCATCATTATCTCCAACTTCAAGATGACCTACAATAATTATACGTGAATAATGCAGTTTTATCATGAATTGACATTGGTAAAAGAACCACTGGAAAACCTGGGAGTACTGGACAGCTGTTTCGTCCTAGTTTGGGACTCTTCATCAGTACGAACCCACTTGGATTCGAACCCAGGACTTTCTGGTTACAAGGCGAGCTCGTATGCCATTAAGCCACTGGGATCCAATCCTATGGCCCATGAATTCTAACTTCTGCCAATTCACGATATAGCGCAACCGCTAGTCAATGTCTTTGTCCTCACACCCGACCTGGTGCAGCGTACTGGTCACGACTTCCAATAACCAATCAACCAAATCCTTACAAAGCAATACTTGAATACAATTTTAGCTGACGCTGTTTCTTTATATTTACTAAAACGAATCACAATACATATAAATATCACACACATATATGAAATACACACTGATAATAAGTATTTTAGTGGAAAGATTGTAAAGAGTCATTGTTATAATCGCCTCGATACACTTTCTTCAATAAATGATAACATTAACAGTTTAAGATAAGTAATTGTGGATAGATAATGACTAGTGAGTACAGAATTCTAATACAGTCAACTGGTTTGCCTTAATCTGTTGTTTAACTCGACTAACAACAAGATAATTTATATATTTACACCACCGAATTACTTTAGGTGACCTAACTTTTCTTTCCTCTCTTCACCATCTATGATACAAACCATACCAACCAATTTGTTTTATCACATTAGGTCATGTCAACATGACTACAAAACTCAGTGCATAGTACTGTTGAACTAAAGACTTAATGAAGCAGTGAGTAGTGCTCAGTAATTTTATCTAACTGACTGAGTCATACTTTGATTAACAATTATACTCTTTCAATATTACCGATAATACAGACTGATTACATAATAATGTTGTCACTAGGGCAATAATTTGCTCTCAATCGATATTTTCTAAGCACACATAGGAGTGGTCGGTCATTGTTTTTTAACTACCATTACGTAATATTAGCATTAGATACTATATGCAGTGTGACTAAGCAACTGAACAACTATACATAACTGCTTCAGTGGAAGAGAAGAAATCAATTAAGTGATAGAATAGTTCTGATGATAAACAAAGGTTATCATTGTCTACTGCAAATTGTAAGGGATTGTTTGTTTCTGTAGCTGAGTACAAGACCGATTAAGCTTCATAAGGTAGAAGTTCACCAACACATTCATTTACATTCTTCACACATTCACATTTCTGCTGAATGTGGAATATTACAATAAATCAAACTTCACATAAGTGACGAGGTAAACAGGAAACTTTAGTCCGAAACCGGAAAGTTCTGGGTTCGAACTACGCTGCATGTATTTACTGTCGACGAGCCCCAAACTGGGACGAAACATCTATCGAATAATCCTTGGTTTTCCAATAGTTCTGCAGCTAGTGTCAACTCGTGATCAAACCTGTAACCTGCAAACTAACGCTTGGAAACAAATCCAAATCAATTATTTATTATCTCCAGGATACATTTATTTCACCTTTATGACGGTATACTTCGGCCTCATTCGACCGTGATAAAACAGTCTGACTTATTGACAGAATTAAGCAGGTAGGGGTGAAAAGAGATTTCATTCGCACATAAATACTCATCAGTTAGCATCGGAAACCCCTTCTCTCTGGGTAGTCTACATCTTCCTATATAGCCCAAACTAACTGTTGAGTATTTCATCGACGAATGAAGCAATATCTTGGTTTGACCACCACTGGCTGTTTTCCAACCTGATCTTATGTCAGATAACACTACCCGCCTCAATTGATGTGACTTTACAACATCGTCGGTTGATTTTCCCACCTGAAAACAGCAGTGATTAGTATTTGCTATTTATGAACATCCATAACTATTAACAGTTGCAAAACTCCGCCAACTATACCTTAAGAACTTAATCTAAGATATTTATAAAGTATCCATTCACATCTCTCGTGCTGCCATGATTTTTATTCACTTGCATTGTGTGTCTTCACTTGTTCCTTGTCATATTAACTGAAAGTTAGCAAAAATCAAATGTCATAATTGGCTTAGGAAGTATTCCCGTCACGAAAACACAATATTTTCAGATGTTATGATTTCCTTGACTAACAGGAATTTCACTTCTCCATTAAAAACTCTTACTATTGTAGTGA
The DNA here is from genome assembly GCA_944472135.2 of Trichobilharzia regenti. Lineage (NCBI taxonomy): Eukaryota > Metazoa > Platyhelminthes > Trematoda > Strigeidida > Schistosomatidae > Trichobilharzia > Trichobilharzia regenti. The sequence goes on along the minus strand of OX235270.1, from coordinate 33,047,507 downwards.
AATTCATTGTACATGAATTTTGTATTATTATTATTGTTTCCTCTAGTTCCTAGAGGAACATAGGGCTTCAGCCTCACGTCTTCATTGAGTTCGGTTTGTATTATGATATAGAATTCTATGAGCTACGATTGGGTTTATTTTGCCGGTACGGATTTATCTGAACTTAAGTAATAACTTGCGTCTCTAAGACATCTGGGCTCCTCAAAGATATCAGAGAATAAGAAGAATATCGGCACGTTGAGTGAATCAGTATATCTCAATGCTATAAACAACTTCTATGCCTGCTATTTTAGGGCAAGTGAATTTATGTGCTTATTTTATAAAAATTTAGACCATTTGTTATAGTCTCTAATCTAGATTACTAGCTGATATTAGCTACAGAAAACCAGGTAGTAATGGATAGCTCTTTCGTCCTAGTTTGGGACTCTTCAATAGTACACATCCACTGAGGTTCAAAACCAAGCCCTTCCAGCTACAAGGTGAGCTCGTAGACCATCCAAACCGTTGGAACCTAAGTGGGTGCGTACTGATGAAGATTCCTAAACTGGGATGAAACCACTCTCCTTTCATCCCTAGTTTTCCAGTGGCTCTCCAACCAATCATGTCCCTGCAAGCCAAAACTTGAGAATCTCATTTCGTCATACACAACCAATTATTCCATTCTAAATTTTTTCCAATAAATCACGGAATAATCTATTGCTTGAAGCTGTAGGATTTGCTAATCAAAAGCAGCTTATATTACTCCGTGTACACATTCATCGTTAGAAGCACAAATATCATGCAATTGTGTGTCAATCGGCTGTCCAATGAAAGTTTGTGTGACACAGCTGACGTAAACAATATATGTTAGCAGCTTGTTCAAGATGTTTGTTACTAAATTTACTCTTTTACAAAAGAATATAGAAGTTAAGATATTGAGTTACTTCAGTGACTTTACACCTGCTCATTTGCTGTGCTATGTTAGGCATTGTGTTAAACTTAAGTTCAGTAGTTGTCGACGCGGCACCTATGATATATACCTGATCCTTTTATTCTCTGACTGATGAGTACTCAGAAAAAAATTGTAAGTCTAGCTAGTGAGGCAAATACTGTGACGGAATAGATGTACAATATCCATAGCCTAATAATCCATAAATCGCAACATTCATAGCTACGCCATATTTTACTGCGAAATATCATCTGTCCCTCCATTTCTTATAGTTAATCCGACCATTGTTCTAACCAACATACTGAAACGCTAGAAGACGGAAGACTTGTTAAAGGAATGTTCATTAAGGAATTGGTATCTCTATATAGTCAAATTATGTATAGCTTATCTTAAAAGCACATCTGCACATATCTTCGTGTTGTAGTATATCTGGACTTCATGTTGTGTTTCTTTGTGTTCATTTCACATCTCCTATGCATCTTCAAACACTGTATCATTTGCCTTCTCTGAAATCAAATATATCTGCCTGCTATTTGATGTTTTTTTATGCCGATGAATGTCTTTTTACATACTACTAATAACTCTTATCAGTAGCACTTGCCACACTACTAATCTGATCTGTCATTTGAATTAAGTTAGCATAGTTCCCTTTTTTTAATATGATGGAATTTGATTTGTTTAATTTTACTTCACAGTATGAAACAATCTGCCATGTATCAAATAATACGCAATAAGTTTTTTCCTACCACCGACTATTGTTCACCGTATTCATGGAGGTTATTTATCACAACTAAGGGGAGTAAATCATAGAGATCAAGAAGACCAGTTCTTATACTGTTTATTTCGTCTTTGTTATACTTCATGTCAATCTCCACCATATTCATTCTAACTTCGCTTATCTAACTAAATCAATCCCAAATGATTGAATTCGTTAGTAAAAAAGGGATTTTAGGGCATTCCAGCCTACTGTGTCAGTCGGTGTGTTGATGTTTTGTGTGTTTTCACAGTTGGATTAGATTAGATAAGATTACTTATGGATATATAACAAGCTAATAACAAATTTTAATTTCTCCGCCATTTTCTTTTCTCTACTGCAAAAGTGATACTAAAAGCATTGCTTACGATTAGACAAGAAACACTGGGGTCAGTCTTTGCTACTCCCAACTATTTTATCTCTTTATCTGCCCTACTTTACTTGTCTCATTCCCCACTCTCCCCCCCCCAACCCTTTTCTTCTTCTTCTTTTTCTTCTACTTTTTTATGATTCAATGGACAGGTGATTAAATTTCGAAATTCTCATATTCAGGTTGCTGGTTTTTCGATTGCGTCATCACTGCATACAACTCTTTAATCTATTAATAATGGAATACATGCACACACACACACACACGCTGACATACACATCCATCAATATGTAATGAGAAAAAAACATTATTAATAGATGGGTCACCTCAGCTTTTTTTAATTCTCCTAGCCTTCTAAAGGGGCGGGAGGGACAACGTAAGCAAAAAACGACGCTGTGTGAACACCAAACATTATATGAGCCATAAATTATTTAAAAAAAAAAGCTATGTTAGATATAAGATGAATGTGATCGTAAATTATGCAGCGACCACAGATATACCATCATCATCATCATCATCGACGGCTAGTTCATTTTTAGGGGTATGCTGTGTTTTGAAACCTGAATCTGCCAGTCTGACTATTTATCATAGATCGTTTTGGCATATGTCAAATCATTCGTGCATGAGATAATCACTTCGGATATATTTATTTAAATATTTTTTAAACAGAGTGTTTTATTACCTTCTTTCAAGACAAACAAACAAAAAAGCTTTAAGTAGTCAATTTCATCCCTCACTGTTTTGATTGTTTCCTCCAGTCTCATTAAGGTTAAGTGTTACAGTGGTTTTCTATGTGTGTTGTGTGTTGTGGATTTCAATAGTGTGTCAGGTGAGAAGTTATCAAAAATATGGAAGTGTTTGGATAATTAACTCATAGTTCTAGTCGTTTGCTCTGCGGATGTATGGACTTAATTATTACTATTAACACTAATAATAATAATATTTCTGTCAGAATGATGAGTGATATCATTCTCACTTATCAGTGATCTTAAAAATTATCTCAATAGAAATGACAATTCGATACAGATTCGTCAATTCGAGGTATGAAATGAAAAAGAAACAAAATGGAGATTATGAGGGCGCTTATCATTTGTTGTTTCGCAACCCACCTTTATTGTTTTAGTCACTAGGACTCATGTGAAATGTGCAGTTGTTCGAGGATTTATTGGTTATGTTGGATAATGATACAATAATGAAGTTTTTTTTGAAGAGTCAATAAAAGTAAGGCGCTGTTTGTTTTTTATTGGTCTTACAGTGATTCCGCTGAAAGAATCAGTTTAATTGGAACAGTGTGATCTGCGATCAGCAAACAGATAAGAATTCCACATGTAGTTAGGACTCTGAGTAATTATTTAGCTATTGCAAAATACTGTTATGTATGCGAGAACGTCAGTAGTGCTATAGTTTCAGATAATAATAGCTTTATTCTGAATAGCATGTTTATTTAGAATTAAGAACTGGTGTCAGCTCATGGTGAAATCCTCCATACAATATTTAGGAAAAGCTAATATATTTTACTGAGCCGAAGAAGATACTGATAGTACATCCTAAACAAAAATAGAACTTTCTATAGTTTGGTTTGTAAGGGTTAGTTATGTTTTTACGAGTTGATTACGGATTGATATCAGTTAGAGAACCATTGAAAACCAGCACCGGAGTACTGGACAGCTGCTGTTTCATCCTAGTTTGGGAATCATCGGCAGTACGCACCCACTGGGATTCGAACCCGGGACCTTCCGGTTACAAGGCAAGCTCGTATACCATTCAGCCACTGGGACCCGATTCAATGGCTCGTGAATTCTAACTTCTACTAATTCGTGATTAAGCGCAACCCCAACCATTGTCGTTGGTGGGACATCCATCCACACACGTGACATCTAATTGGACCTCACTGGTCACGACTTCTCACTAGAACTCAGGAAACTCCAACCTGTAGCAAGTCACTAGCGAGCATCAGATCAACTTTCTATAGTTTGGTTTGTAAGGATTAGTCCCAGTGGCTGAATGGTATACGAGCTTGCCTTGTAACCGGAAGGTCCCGGGTTCGAAACCCAGTGGGTGCGTACTGCCGACGATTCCCAAACTAGGGTGAAACAGCAGCTGTCCAGTACTCCCTGGTTTTCAATGGTTCTCTAACTGATATCAATCCGTGATCAACCCGTAAAAAATAGAACTATGTTTCTGAAAAAAAATTGTAACTTACCACTATATGCACTTTCTTACCATGTATAAACAAAGTTAAAAAGGTGTGTGAGTGACTTGATATGTTTATGAGCAATAAATTGTGCTCGTAAGGTCATCAGTAAATATTACTGTATAACACTCTGAGACTTCATCAAAGTAAAATTTTACCCACAATGGAGTAAAATGTTCGGTTTGATCAGATATCAACTCTCGGCCTATGCAGCCCTAAACCTCACTTCAGTGGTATTAAGCCCAGAAAGTAGGTGAGATTAGGTGTGAGGAGAGCTGCCTAACTCTGTAAAAATAAGATAACTACTGGTGAAACTTGAAGTTCTGTGCTACATTCGAAACGTAACGGGATGAGAAAATGACTACTACCTTCATCATTTATAAACTAGATAGATCGTGGATTTTGCTTGAAACTTTAAGAAATTCCTTTAAAACCTAGCAATGGAGGGCTATGGTGATTACCCCTCAGTATGATTCACTTACACCCAAAGATTATGGGATGTTGGAGACCCGTAAACTTACTTTTTAAACAAATCATTTAGAGGATTTCTGATTAAAACGGTAGGTGACTAAAAATCCCATTTACTGAAATTCATCTACACATCCTGTAGAAATGATGAAAACTACCCTTCATCTTTTTTTGCCTCACGTCGTTCTTAACTGGCGAGCAGCAATAAAAGAGACACTAATTGGGCAACGCATGCTCGGTCTTCGTAAGTCAGCATAATTTACTGCTTTAGAGTTGTTGTGTAAAATGTTGCCCAATGTTAGTAACTGAAGCTGAAAGAAAACTAATTTAAAACACTTTTATAGATAACATTCTATTCCTGTAATTCATCTCAAATGTATGATCGTAACAGTGCTGGATACTACATTTTTAATTAGCAAGGCAGTAGTAGCCATTTTCTGACCTATTTGTGATAATTATGCCCATCATAGTAACCGCTGATAAATTTATGATATTCCTTATCCTCTTTACTCCAAAATGATCAGTGTGACAAAAAAAGAATAAAAATGAAGCAAGATTCAGAAGAATTGGTAAAAACTGAACGTGATATTTCCCTAAATAAAAGATTACATTAGTACAGAATAGGAGGGAAAAGAAAAAATATATAAATATATATATTCTTAACATACAAATGATCCTCATGACACTTGAAAATATTCCCAACTGACCAGTTTTCATCATGAATTAAGTTAAGTGGTAGCTTATACTTAAAGATATGGTGGGCGGTGTAGGTTATAATAATAATAGTATCAAGTCACGGAGATTAATTAGTATTAGAGAAATTTGAACCATCCGTAATGACACGCACCCACACACACACATACATACATACATACGAACGTATACCTCTCCATTAGTCGCACAAACTTACGATGTGTACTTAAAGTAGATTAGAATTAATTCATAAGACTATTGTGAAAAATATATACAGCAAGTGTAAGCAGCTTTTGAAGCACATTTAGGTAATAATAATCATAATAATTTCCATCTCATATTTATTCTAAGCTGCTTATCTGCTTGCGTCATCCAACTTCTACAAATAAAAATCATAATCGTTATAATTACTATTATTGTGTCATAATTCTGTCATGAGTTTATACCATTTGATTGTTTCTTCTTCAAGCGCATACAGATAATTCAGTAATGCTGAGTAAGTAATATGTATTTTTGGCATTTTCAGAGGCCACGGGTATTAACGTTCACGAACAGTACGATTTATACTAACGCAAGATCTAATACTCACAACTTCTACAGTGTTCGTTTTTCGTAGACCAAAGGCAAAGCAAAACACCAGAAATGATTGTCCAATTTACGAAGTATATTTCGCGACCAATTCGGAGTGCATAACTAGCTAGAGATCGTGCACGAACGAACGAACGAATCTAACACAACAGCGTGCCAAATGGTATGGATGCTTGACTGTATGCTTTTAGCTAAACAAATCCTCCAAACAGTTAAACAAATCGACTTAAACGGTGAGGGTTAGTATACAATGTTCAGTGATGAATACTATGGCTAATAATTCTGGGGAATTATCTACCGCCATACATTCCTTTAAGCCTGAAGCTTAGAAGTATCAATAGCGGATGTGTTGTTATTTTACTGAATGGTGTTGTTAGTCTTATACGTTAACTTCCGTCTTGTCGAAACTTAGATGATTTAAAGATGAGTGAATGTAGCAATCGAACCCGGATCGCCGTCACAGGTGGTGAGCATTCTATCATTGATCCACCGTTGCAATAACCTTTTTCTTTCACATGTATGGAGTTTTTAGAAAATTGCGTATGAAACCCGAGTCTATTACTAAGATCAATGCAATAAAGAAAAATGAGGACAAATTTACCGGATGTGCATCAAGTGGATGTCTAAAAACACCACTTAACATTTTCACATTTTCAAACAATTATTTCTTTCTACATTTGTGAGACTACTGCTTAAATAATCTGGCTATTTAACTGATAATACAATGAAATTCGACTTGAGGACAATCAAATTTGTCAGCCTTATGCTTAAATGCTTCACAGATAACATTATAAGACTAAAATTTATGTTATCATCCTAATTATATAATAAATAATATATAGAAATATAGGAAAAATCCCAATTATGCACTGTTCATTCTAATTTTCACCCAATGGGTTAATGAACGAATATCGTTTAACTGCGTCAGTTTCTACAGTTAAGTCTTTTTCTAGTATTCAGTTAAAAGTGTCCTCTCTGCATCACCATGCATTTCTAAGCATACAGAAAATGGCAGATTTTTCACTGATTGGCAGATATGATTTGCATTCAAGTGGCGGTAAGAATTGGCTAAACGAAGTGTTTAAAAAAAAGTATATTGAATAACTGAATTAGGGAAAAAACCTTCATGTATCAGCATGTTGTTGCTGGAACTTAATGCCTATAAAAAGGCCTTTCTTATCATTTAGGAATAAATAACGAGCTTTTCGTATGTTTGTGTTCTCTAAGGACTTAAATTCGTTGAAAGCCTAATAGTTGAACCGTTCAACCCAGTCAGTAAAACCGTATCAGGAAAAACATCCAGTTGATCTAGAAATCGAAATTAATTCATGATGATTGTTTTTAGTAAAGGAAAATTAAACAGCAGGAAATGTAAAATATTCAGTACATATTAAATTCTTATTTCGTCTTTATATATGGATAAAAGTTGAGTTATTAAATGTAAATTGCCATTACAAGAATGGGTAGTCAAAATTCTTCACATAGTATGCTGCTGTGATAATACTCCTACCATCACACTTATTATTTTTACATTAATCACACTAGAAATGTATGTTGAAGCTAAGAATAGTGGTTCTTATCGTGTGGTTAAGTTGAATCAACTTGAAACTCAAACACCCTAGTCAGTATGCAATTGTGCATATCTGCGAGATATTGTAAATTCTAGTTGTTATAAGCAAGCGAACTCACCAACGGATACAATAATAATGATATTCATAATTTTATCTCTTCTATTACGCTTCCCTACATTCCTCAGAAAATTAGCAAAGAAGCGAAACGTAATTGTTTAATACCCTTACAAAAGTAGCAGCGTGTGATTCACATCAGTCGAAGATCATTAAACCTGGAGATGAGTCTTCGCTTATCAAAATGCAATCTGGGTGGGGGGCGCTGTAGTTACGCCTAATTTCTCGAACATCTTTTAACTGAATTGTACAAGTAGACGTCCATTGTGGAAAAAAGATTAAAAACTAATTCACTTACTCTGAAATTAGTGGAAATCGAAACTTCCAGTCAAAACACTACAATGATAATAATGCAGTACACAAGTTTGTCGATAGGTTCCCTACAACTCTAGGACCTAACTCAAAACAACAGAAAAGCTACTGAACAATAATACTTTGGAAATGAAACACTGAAAATGAGTTAAGCTGTACAATTTGCCACATTTTTTCTTTCAAATTAACAATCAAAATCTACGAGCAAAAACTTCTGATAAAGGCATATTTAATTAAAGCGAGGATATAATTAGTATTTACAAGTTATTTATTAAGCTTATTTAAATTTTGCATGATGTGTACACATTATTTGCAAATGGCGCTCTTTTACAGTCATTTAAATTGTTCAAGTTTATGGTGTATATTTTGTTATCACAGATACGCTGCCAGAGAAATAAATTAGATAGTAAATTAAATGACTTCTAGCTCAAGTTTCAATCGGATAACTTATCCATTTTTGATAACGCCTTTGTGGAATAATCTAAAGCCTGAATATCTATCATGTTTATATCATTTGGTGTATGATTATTAATAATATTATTATTACTATGGTTATTTATAATACTAGTGATATTCATATCTGAATACGTTGGTTTAGTGACAGTGAACTGTGAATCGGTATATGCATTATGATTGAAGAAAGTACTGCTAATCTCGGCGTTATGATGGTATAGATTGATTGAGTTAGGTGACCACGTAGAATTATAATGAGAAATATTCATTAGATCAGATTGATTCACTAACGAAGCATGAGGAGACTGTTGAGGTAGCGCTGATAAGTTGGATTCGCACATGAACGGTTGATTAATAGGATTCATATTTGGGGGATATAAACATGTTGGCGTTAGAAGAGTTTCGTTTTGCACAGGCGGGATGACGGGGATATTCTGAACATTCATTTGCACTGTGGAGCCCACATTAATCGCCTTCATATAATAGTTGTAAAGTAGTTGATATCTTTCATATAGCTGAGATAATTGATTCAATGAAGGTGAATCGGCCGGGTAGGACGTTAGTGTGGAAGATATTGTAGCAACTGGAAGTTGGGTTTGAACTGGATAAATTGAAGAATGATTAGGAGGAGTCGACACATTTTGAAAATTAGCCTCTTGAATTTGATTTGTCCGACGTTTGGGTGCAGAGAATGCAGAGGTATACTGCTCTGAGTAGATCTGAGTTTGTGGTGCTGATGTTTTAAACGACTGGTATGCATCAGGTGCAGCAACTACATTTTCGTTTCTGGAACAGTTTATTACACCACTTTCCTCTGAAAATTTTGCTCTGACATTTCTCGATAGATTTTTGTTTTGTAAATGAGTTTCTGCCGTTTTGGGGAATTAGATGACGTGTTCAAGATACCTGAAGTTCTTTTACTTTTTGGTGTAACGTGATTTTCTTCTAAATTAAAGGGAATGAAGAAATTTCGTTAAATGGTTCACATTTATACTTAAAGTCACAAAAGTTGTAGTGTATACCACCAAGTGCTGTTCAATACTTCAATAGTAGATAACACCAATGAAACTAGAAATTATAGAAGTATTTATCTGCTCTAGGCTATACTAATTACAGACACTTATTGCGTCCTCATGTAGTGTCAACAATATCACACCAGTTGCTCTACTGCAGTCTCGTTAATTCTTAAAAAACTACTGATTCGGATCACGATGTTTTAATAATTTTCTAAAAAATATCAGTATTATTGAAGTTTATTTACTAATAGTCACAAAGTTGCACTGTTCTGTCAGGCCCAGTTTCATTGACGTCACATATTGAAAAGTGCTATTTTTTCACCTTAGTAGCACTTCAGATAAACTAAATTTTCACTAGGCATTATCGCTTAGTTACACTGAAATCGCGTCTTGATCTCAGTCTTCATATGCATAATCCCAGCAATACTAAGTCTATCTCATAAACCTACTACCTTTATTTTAAAGTACTCTGTCTGTTCTTGTACACTTAAAAAGCAGAAATTCAACACGTATTTCAAAATATAAAAGAGATAATAAACTCACTTTGATGGGTACGCATATGTGTTTTCATTGAACTTTCTTGGGCATAACCTTTGCCGCACACAGCGCATGTATGCGGTTTTCGACCTAAATAAAACAAAATGACCAATTTTTTGAAATTTATTAATCTAATAAATAAACCATTAGAAAAAGAATTTTTGCATATTTATTTCCTAATTGATTGTTTCCTCTGTGTCCAGCAGTCCCTCATATGAGGATGCAAAAGTATACTATTTTAAAAAGGTTGTTTGTACAGCTGTCTTTAATTTTCATTCAGAAGGGTTTTGCTGAACATAGTTCCTAGAGAATCTTTCTTCAGTGTGCCCTTTATCATTTCTGATGCCATACGACACCGGGGTTAAATTTTTAGTAAGAATTATATATGTGCATACACATATTTATAGGGACATTCAATGATCAAATTAAGCGCAAACTCTGCTTACCTGTATGAGTGACTTCATGGGACTTTAAATTACGTTCCGTTGCGAAACCACGGTCACATAATTGGCAGCGGAAAGGCCATTCACCGTTGTGTGTATACTCATGTTTTCTTAAATCGCCTGGTGTGACAAATGCTTTGGGACACTGACTACAAACATGCCTTCGTGTCTGAAAGTAAACGTGAAAATGTATTTAATAATTGATTTATTGACCGGCTTGAGGTATATGCCCTAGAGAAGAACGATGAGATTGATATCTGAAATTGAAATAAACCTTAAACCATAAATATGTTAAACAACGTCATTTATGAATAAATCAATTTTCGACATTAGAAAGTATTATGGAAAAGTAGTGATTCACTTTCTAGGTTTATCCGCATTTTCAGGTAGTAATTTACCAACTATGCTGCAGATTGTACTGCTCTTCGGCATACGTAATACACCATAGAACAGATGCAACGATTAATCGGTATATAACTAAGTGGAATGGTTAGGCCAATGCATATGTCAAGACTGTATGATGAAAGCTAAGACATATTTAGTTATTTATAATTCAGTGGCTTTTTAACAGATTACCGCGAAATAGATTCGAGTTCATATAATTTAGAAAATTCCACCAACAATAAGATAATTAACACCACACTGTAATGGACATAAGTGTGAATGGAGGAAAGACAATGAATAATGAACGACACTAGAGATATTCAAAGTGAATATTAAAGTTTATTTTAAAAACCTTCAACTTACATTTGTGTGTGTATATTTATGAAATATTAGGTTCGAACCAGCTGCGAAACGCCTTCCACATATACGACAAACATATGGTCGTTGTCCTGTATGTGTTCTTTCGTGTGTATTCACACCACTTCGTGTAGAAAATCCCTTCGAACAATATTTGCATTCAAATGGGCGCTCACCTGAAAAAGGAATTCAGAAATTAGTCACCAAGCCATACATAATTGATGGTGAGTGGACAAATTGATCAGTTACACAACTATTTAATGATTTACTCTATTACAAATCACCATCTGAATAATATCTAATGTAGCCTAGACCTGATTACACACCATGTAGTATTACAGCTCATTTTTTCTTACCTGTATGTGTCAGTGTATGACGTTTTAGCAGAGACGGTCGATCGAATTGCTTATCACAGTGTTCACATGTATGCATACGCCGTTGTCGTCTTCTTCCACCCATCACCACTCCCATGTCATTTGATGTTGTATTCGGTGGAATAGACATTTTAAATTCATTTTTCTCTGATGTATCAATTAAATCGGCTATTCGTAGATTTAATTTCATCGAGACGGTAGACTGCTTTCTAGTTTTAACGGTTTTAGTCTCCTCTTTTTGGTCAGATGGAGGCGGTGTATAAGAAGCCGATTCCAACTGTAAATTTTTTGCCGGACACTGTTTATCTTGTTCATTGGTGTTAAATATCCTCGATGACGAGGGTGACATATTTACTGTACTCAGGTCATCTGTCAGATTCAGTGATGTATTACAGCATAATGTACTGTCATTAATCCCATCTCTTGTTTTCAGCTGCCTTTGAAATTTCACATTTTCCGGTTTATAGCGTTTAATTTGTGTTGCTGGTGTTGATGTGGCATCAATTTTCGATTTGGGCAACTGTTTTGGTGTCTTTCCATTCTATATAAATGAATAAGGGAATGAATTATTGAATGAATCTCAATTATACTACGAAATTTTCTAATATCCACTTTAAAAAAATTATTCAGGTTTGTAGTTGACATATAACACGACGTAGTAAATGTATTGTATTATGTATATCACAAGTAATTTGCATCCATAAAATCAAAAGAAATAGAAATATTCGATGTAATTCTGCATAACCGAAATCCAACATTTTCAATTCACACTTTTCTAACAAACTCACTATGATGTGAAATGTTCACTTAGCTTTATGTGAATAATGCGGTGTTACTTAATTGATACGATCATTCCTCATATGATTCCTTCTCTGTGTCCTCAAACACATCTACACTAAAGAAACTTTCGTGCTAAACCTTAAGGTTAGACAATGATTCAGTGTATCAAGCAATTACCAACAACAGATTGAAGCTTTAGTAACAAGGAATCAGTATAGGCTAATATGTCCCATTTATCACAATGGCCCTGTTACATAACAGGATGGATGTTAATTTGAATCAGAATTCTAATGATATATAGTTGGATATTGAAATTAATTGGCTAATAGTTCAGTAGAGTTATCGGCCCAGGTGCCTCTGATCACTATACAAATTAACAATATGAAAACTCAGCAAGTTATGGATAAATAAATTTTTCAGAGGGTATCTTACTTTTAGAAGTAATAATTCCTTGTCCGATTCTGGACTGGTATTGTTTGATGAAGATCCAGAAGATGTAGTGAAATATGTTGTGCCAATACCACTATCTGTTTAAAAATAAAAAGTGAACAGGCAAACGATTACTAGTCAATATTACAACCTTCATTTTAGTGGTAATGAAAGTGTAATTAATATCACTCCAACAGATTTATATATAAAACGCCAAGATACCATAGGTAATATATCACTAATGTTTACGGTAATATACAAGGGACTACATGAAGACCTACGCTGTACATCATACAAACGATAGAACGCCGGATTACATAAAGTGGCAACATTCAGGAGCGTAATTCTGTTGACTTTATAATTTTTTTAATGTTCTAATTGGAACTCAAGAAAATAAGACTCCAGCAGTTGGGGCCTGAATTTTCAGTGGACATGCCACTTACCCGAGTGGAGTTGCAAGCCTCGCACCCGAAAATCCCTCTTTGTCAGACTTATTAACGCCTGGTAAAATAAGTAGGATCTAGGAGTGCGTCGGCCAGGAGTCGAAACTTGAACAACTTGCGTGGTTGACGAGAATTCTACCATTCAGTCGTCGAAACACAAGACAGATTTTATGTCCAAGGCTAATGCCTCAGAAAGCTGAAAGTGAGTAAATTTTTCATACAACAACCGTCAAAATATACAGAGCCTCATTACATAACATACACATGCAAAAGTATAAATGGAAAACTCATATAAAAAACTTACCAGCTTTTAATGAATCCGCAAATTTTTGGGAATAATTATTAGATGCATTTTTTGACAGTTCAGCCATTTCACCAATATCATTTTCACTCGTCATTTTGATTTTTAGGTATGGTTATACGTGAAAGCAAACTAAAAGTTGAAAAAAGTAGAAACAATTAATTACTATGAACGTCCATTTCACTACTGGACTAATTAAATGATGGATAGCTTTTTTGGTCTAAAATAAACACTGGCTGGCACACATTTGAAATGGTTTAATTCAATTTAAATGATTGTTTATACACGCACCGAAACTTGCTGCCATGTTTAGCCATCATTATTAGTCTGGATTAATAACTAACTAACTACAGATGGTATTCAGCCGGAATGGACGTTAAACTATAAAATATATGTATATGTATATATGTAATAATTAAAGCTCGATTTTCCTTTGTTCTTCATATGCTTCTCAGCAAAATTACAACCCCCTCCCTCTGGGAGTAGGGAAAAAGTAAACATCGACGTACTCTTCCTTAGTTCAACATCTAAGTAATAAAACAGTATTATGCAAATAAAGAAACTGCTAGTCAACTTATCATTAAATCTAAATTCGCATCAAAGACTGTGTTTATTTTTAAATTTAGTTTATGTTTGTGGAGGAAATCTGATTAATTACATCAGCTTAAAGTCAGCCTAGAAGGGAGAAAAGTAAAAAAGGCTGATTGATCACCAGTGATCTTGATAACTTTGTTTATTTAACAATAATCGGTAGGGGTTTATTTATTATTATTTTTTCTTATCATAGCTTATCAGAAATAAGGTACCTTTTAGGTTTAAGAAAATGGATAAAAAATAATTATTGTTTTTAATTGAATAGGAAAGTATCAAAAACGTAAATAGTTTATAAGAAAGTGGGAAACATTTAATAACATGTAATTAACTTTTACTGCCACTGGTCAAATCCGTTAACATGTATACTAACACACACACGTACATACAAACTTACATACATGTATACACATACACATATTTACATCTCATGAAGATGAATTAACCCGATCCAAAGCCATTTATGTACTGATCAGATAACACGATTGTTACAATCACCGTTTAGTGTTTATCTAGTTCTTTGTACAACTGCTTAAAAAAGGATAAAGTCACCGTCAGACACTTTTGCTGATTCTGGTTACTTATATTACGATGACTATATCTAAAACTGAGACTGTGCTAATGAGGGAATTCTATTGCACAACTCTTGTTCACCAACCAGTTAGCAGGGAATCCCACAGTAGATCCCTCTCCATGTCTCACCACTGGTTTCATATCTATTGCATTGTGCTTGACATTGGACACTTACATGCTGGACTGGCTTTTGAGTTGTTTTTTTATTAGTCAGAATAACAAGTCCCATAAATGTTTTAAAAAATAATTACACTGACATCATTATTACTATTACATAACAACTTAACTGCCAACCAATAAAATATCGAACAAATTATTTTTCGTTGTCATTGTTTAAAAGTCACACTTGATTTCAACTCATACAATTAATTAGTTACCAAGATGGCTAAATTAACTATTAGTTAAGATTTATAAGAAGCTTAATAATTCCTATGTAGGCAATTGAGATTACAGGTGACCATGACAACAAATTTTATTCAAATATTATCTACTGTGTGTTGCATAACAATGTTTACTAAATGTGTGAGTAGTAGTCACATTGCATTTACAAAGAAAGAAGAAAAAACAGTTACTAAGATGATTTAATATGTATGCATAGATTAGTAATTAATACTTGAATTTGCTTATATGTATTAATGACCTAGTCAGTGTTGTCATCTTCGTGTAAATCAATGATTCAGAATCCCTATTTATATTTGTCACCTTAAAATACCCAAAAAACATGGACACACAATCCATTTGATGAATTTGAATAAGGCATATAGAAGAAAAAATGACTTGACAGTTTCTCTAAAATCCTATCATAGTAAGCCAGCCCAGGCACTTCTTTGGTGCTCTTGCCCTGTAGTAAGCACAGTAAAGATAGAGGTTATGCAAGAGATTACCAACCTCATCCCTTAAGAAACACCACTGCTCGTGAAACTTCAGAGCTCTAGCTTGATGCCTTATGCTCCACTGAGCATGGCTGATAATTAGGAAATGTTTAACAATTAAAAATTTCCACAAGAACTGTTACTAAAGCAGCATTTAATGAATTCATAAATTTCGGATAAGACTCGTCAACTGAATACTTAATGAACATGATTGCGCATACTAGTTTATAAGGTTAACGCACAGGCCCAGGGATAGGGTGTGAAGAAATAAGTAGAATCATACTACAACACAGTCTCATTGCAGTTGCATGATTAACCGCAATATATTATGAAATTAAACTGAACAGGGATACCAACAAACATGCGCCTAAATCTTTGGTTCAAGGAAAACATAGAGACATTTATGACATTATGACATCTGAGTAATGGGGTGAATGTAAGAAGGAATGCGTACTGTATGCATGAAAATATAAATCATATCCACATCAATATAACTTTTACAGTATAGAGTCTAAAATTACCTGAGAACTAAATTTCCTTTTAAATTACCTCTTATTAGAACCGTGGTTCAGGATGTCTTCAAGCATATTGTGGTGGCCATCAAAAATTATATTATATCTGAATGTCTACCAAAAAGAGGATTTTATTTGGACATGTCATTTTACATTACCTATTCATTTTTTAATGTCACTGATATCCACCACTATTGTCACAGGATTCACTCCATTAATTCACACATCGAAATAATACACTGACCACTTCTCACTATACTAATCAACACACTGTCACACTGTCATTTTCTCCTACATCGTGTACAAACAAGCCAACAAACAAACAGATTAGTTATCTTAGTCATAGTGGAGATAAGAGACTTAGACACCTTGAATTTATAATCAATCACACCTGCTTAATACATTTACTAGCATGGAGATGAGAATTTGTGTATCCTATGCGTAAACAACTATCAATAAACAGATTATGACGTAATGTTTATTGTTATTTTATACACAGTTTCCTCCTATAACACCTTTCCTCCACTACTGTATTTCGCACACACACACACACACACACAGATACACAAACACTCGACGCACACACACATACAAAGCGGAAACGCACTCTCCTGTTTTTACTATTCTCACCTAATGGTTGCATCATCTTTAATCTCACAGCACTGATTGACTAATCGTGATCACTACTAGCCTATTGTTGTTGTTGTTGTTGTTGGTGGTATTCAGATCATGATTTGATGACCTATGCGTATCTATGCCGTTTGTTTTTTTGTGTATCTGTATATAGATGTATTGTGAAGTTAACACTTTAGTGAACTGGTGAATTAATAATGATTTTGAATAGTTTGAATGAAAATCCTATAATCGAATGATTACATAAACATACCATGCAGTCCATTAAAACTTATTTAGTCTGTTGTAAATGTCTAACTAATCCCACGTTTATCTATTAACTTAGCCACTTTTCTTATCAGTTTAACTAAATGGTGTATATATATAAACATAGTATTTGCAGCCATTAGTTACCAAGACAACTGAATCCTTTAGGTGTCAGAAGGTTGCGAGAAAAAAATACATGGAAGTAAATCTATCTCACACTATTGTATGGTGGCAGTACTTATTATTTGATTACGAACTTTTTTTTAAATAATCGGATCCACTGATAACATTTTTAGATATGATAGAGAAGATTTGTAGCTCAGGTGCATGATTTCGATGTTGTTGTGTTCTCTGAGACGGATGGTTTATTTGCGAAATTCGCATTGACTTACTAGACAACATCTTTAACGCATACTTTAATCAGAAGTACTTCAAATTAAAGATGTTGCCTGGTTTGGCAATGAGAGTTTCTCACATAAGCTATCCAGCTTAGAGGACACAACAGCATCAAAAAAGATAACATTTTTATCAAATAGTCTACCACTTGTAATATAACTACTCAAAATCCACATCCTTAATTTCTGTAGGATTTCATGATTACGAAAATGCACATTATTTGTTTTGGTGAAATTAAATTTAGCTTAAATTTTACACCAATATTAGCAGTTAACAAGAAATCAAGAACAGAATGGCAGTGATGTAGACAACTGACGAAAAAAATAATAAGGGATATATTATAAATCATTTAAATTAATCCCAGCCTGTTAAGAAAATCAATCTAGATGATCATTATGATCTAACTTATCTCTTAATATTCAGATCTCGAACAAATGGGCTCTAATAATCGATTTTATCATATAGAATACTGGTAGGCAAACTAAGAAAATACGAGACAGACCAATATTCAGTAACTACCTGACATTCCAATAATGTTCATTTTCCAACCTAATCACCGCCGGTGGCACAGCGGTAGAATGTGTGTCAGCCACGTATTTGGTTCGGAGCTCGATCCCGACCGAAGCACTCCTCTACTTCACTAAATCAGTAATGTCTGGTAAAGAGGGAAGGTTGGGCATGAGGCTAGCAACGCCCTCCTGTAAAAATAAATACCACTGCTACCGAAACTTCAAAGCTCTAACTTGAAGCCCTATGTTCCACTGAGAACGTATAGGAATAATAAAATAATATAAAAAAATTCCAACCTAGTCATACTCTATCTCTGAGGCTTTGACGAAAATTGTCATTCGCTAAAATACTATATTTAATAATCTGATCCGATGAAATGAGTAGGCCTTCACTATTAGATGTATTTTTTTCCAATAAGCATCTCAGCCCTTTAATTTTAGATTCATATTCAAAAATAAATATCATAACTGATTAAATAATGCCATTTAACTATTTGGTATATCTAATACACAAACCAAGAGTATCTTAGCTTATGGATGAACACATCCTGCGTAAATGAGTTGTTACACACGAATATGAGCAAAAGCGGCATCTCTATTTTTCAGAATACAACTGGCAAAATCCTGAAGAATCCAACAGGTTAGATATCCTTTGGTCACCTTATATTAAGGTTGTAACATGTTTAAGTTATATAACCAGTAAAACATAGCAAAACGAAATAATCAGCGCACAAAATGAGTTCATCCCCTTAATCTATGAGGATATTTGAAATTCATAACACTGAGTCCTAAAATTAGCGGATATTTATTTACGAACTACAAAGGACTTAACGAAATTTGGTTTCCGTTCAGCGGGTGATGGTACTATATGTGAGATAAAGTGGAATGTTTCTATAGTTGGATGCGGGCTATACGAAAACAATGCATCTTATACATCTGTAGCCCTGATGCTCTCTAGAAGGATACTAATGCCTTCTGAATAATATTCACCTATACGTAGAATGCTTCATTTGACAATTATGGTGACTTATTATTTTCATGACAAGTTTTAGTATACTCACACTAGGATAATGCTATTCAGGTAGACACACACTGATACAACAAATATCTTTGTTGATGGTGTTTCCAACACACAGAATACTGCATCGCTGTCAAAATTAGTATATTACGGAATTATTCTCTACAATTAATGCCAGTAAAAATTTTGAGCACTGGGGAATAGATCAAATAAATTATAATTATATTTCAATAGTTTACACACAATGATAAGTTTTTGTTTTTTTTGGTAATATTTCGTGCGGAATTACTAAAAACGAAACAATTCTAAAAGCTGGTGTTCTCAAGGGCAGTGTGTAAATTAATGAAATATAATTATAATTTATTTATTCTTTACAAAAATACCTAAATTATACTCTCTTGTCAATAATATAAACCAGCATAAACAATTAGGGGATACTATGCTGAAGATAGATGAACTACACTAATATGTAAAACGCATTTGTAAAATAAATGGTTT
Organism: Trichobilharzia regenti; assembly: GCA_944472135.2. NCBI lineage: Eukaryota > Metazoa > Platyhelminthes > Trematoda > Strigeidida > Schistosomatidae > Trichobilharzia > Trichobilharzia regenti. The sequence goes on along the minus strand of OX235270.1, from coordinate 33,028,150 downwards.
TATGAGAACTTACATAAAAATAACCTCGTAGGGAATTGTCAGTAGAATTTATGATGCAACTTATTGTATAATTGCCTATTGTATTGTCCGGTAGACTGTACAATATCCACCGTCTTCCGCAGTAGGCCAGAGCTGATGAATGTAAACTCCCGAAATTCGTTGTGCTTGATGGATACACTTTGAGTATTTATTTATATTTATTTTCACCATATATACAATTTAGAAATAAGCCGTGAATTTTTATGGGGGTGTGTATTCCAATAATCTCTCACCCCATGTTCATATCACACCGTCTTATACATTAACCAATCGGATTTTAGTTCTTATTGTATTTTTTGGTGAACGTGAATGACAGTAGTGATTTTTATGCCGTCTAGTGTGTTAATTATTCGGTCCTTCTCCTTATTGGTCAAATAGTGTAATTATGTTTGTTATTAAGTTGTATTATTCACATACCGACAAATAAATCTCTATTGGTGCAAACAGTAGGCTTACAGTATTTGGAAGGTATCTGAAGGAATGCAATATGAACATGTGCAGTATAAGGGAATATTGATGAATTATACAAGACTCCTTGAAAATAAAAATAAAATTACAGATGGATAACCACATATCTGTTCAGTTTCCACGATGAATAAAATTAATTCGAAGGGTAGGCGTAAATTATAGTTAAGATCTTCTGAAGCTCTAGTTGTTGGTAACAGATATGAAGAGGAATATGTTTATTAGGCTTCTGGTGATGCTTTATTAACCTTTATTGCTTGTTTTAAATTCGTATCGGGAAATAAATGTTTTCAATTCTGGTGATGCGTAGTCTCTTCTTGTTTAACTAACAATGAAATCTAATATTACTGGAAATCAATATTTAACTTAATGCTATGTCTAATATTTGATCAATATTTCATCGTTCAAAATGACTATGCTAACAGATACTGGATTGCTTAAATAGGTTTCGATTTGTTTAGTTAATAACCAGCTATGAAAAGTATTTAAATAAAAAAAAAGTATATCAGTTTTGTAAATTCCTGAGCGGATTCAATGTTCACGCCAAATTCACAGTACATGTTTTCGTAAGCACACAGATGAATGAGTAATCCTGTGTGTGAGTACTATGCCAAATTATATGATATTTATGACATTTCAATCTTGAGCATTGTATTCAAGATGTACACCTATTTTATACAAAAGAATCAGTTAATGTAACCATGAACTGGACATAAGTTAAGGAGACAGCTGAGTGAAATCAACCGCCAGGCCGTCGATTGGAACTCGGAAGGAAAACAGAAAGCTGGGCAAGGATCCAAAGGTAAAATGGAGGAGACTGTGTCAGAAGGTGGTGATAGCTTATGGGCAATCGTGGGATGAGCCAAAAAAGATTGTAAGAGAACAAAAAGAAATGAAGATGCACTGATGAAGTCATACACTGCACTTAGGACCCAAGGAAATCACTAGCAAGTGTAAGAAGTAGTTATCATCTTAGATAACCGAAAGGAAATTTTAGCCTGTATTGCATGTTAATCACTGAAGTAACTTATATAAGTGAAACGTACTACAACGTGTTCCTCCCAATTTTTTAAAGTCCCGAAGGTTATATAATATTTCCAAATAACCAATAGTTGGTTAATCATGAATAAGTCAGCGGACGGTAATCACTTTAATTAACCACCTTTTAGAAACCTGTATTTTAATTCATTTGGTAGTTCAGTTACTCCTGAAGGAAAGTCAGCCATATTCTGAATAGTTTCAGAGTAAAACCATAAACTTCCACCTGAATAACTGGACAGTTAAAATATCTTTTTGGTTTCACCTTAATATCGGCAACATAATGTGCATTACTATACGCAGCTTCTGCCACTTAGTATTCTAGTTTACACATACTGTTTTTGCTTAATAATTGCAAAATCACCATCGAAGAAAGTTATGCGAAGGCGATCTACTATGCCTAATTAGTCGAATTAAAGACCTGAAACTTTAGATTATTTCCTGGATTCTTATTCTTCTTTTATAATGTCATTGAACATGGGCTTATTTTGAGCACTTTTCATAGGGAGTCAAAACTTACAACTATTAATAATCAAAATGAAGGTGAGATATAATTAAATGTTATGTCCACTTCTCCATCAGGATTATTACATTTTAATTAGTTTTGTATTAGTCCTACTGAACCAATGAATTTCCATTTATTCAACAAAATTACTCCTAAAGGTATTTGTATGACTTATAAGCATTATTTTCAGATTTCCCTCTCCACTTTATATATGCTCGGACTTAAATCACGAATAATCAAGTCCAACTATGAGCGAATATCTGCTTGTATCTTCCTCTACAATAGATGATCTCTGGATGGCTTGATAAATCTCCAATGGTTTACATTATATACATAGATTACATTAATTCTTCTGCGTTGCCCTTTGAACACAGGACTTCAGGCTAGAGCTCGCGCCCAACCTTCCTTCTTTACTGGACTCAATAGAGCCTAAAAGTGTAGTAAAGGAGGGTGTGTTGGCTGGGTATAAAACCACGGACCACTTGCGTGAATGGCCAGTGTTCTACCACTGAACCACCAACGCACCAGTGGTTTTTAACTTAATAAATTGCAATCCAATAACTAAGACTCGTCTTCAGTTTTTGTTCTAGTGGACTGAATATGTACATTACTGAGGAACTGCCAGCTTGGTGAGTGATTTTCATTCAAAGATATTCACATCCATGTTTTTAAGCCCTATAGTAAAGGTATCTGAGATCTTAGGTCAAGGTCCAGTTGAAAACTAAAGGCTGTGTAAGACAGAAGTCGATCGCGATAGGATTAATGCAAGACCTAGCCGCTAATTGGGTTATCATTTCACTGTCTGTCTGTTTTTGACATAGAACTTTGCACTAATGTGCGGCAGTTCAAGTCTCCACACTCCATGTAGCACACAAAGCAACAGAAGAAAGTAGAAGAAATGCATAATAGAGACAGTAAGCAGAGGTGTGAGACAAAGGAAGAGTAATAATGAAGAACAAAACAGTTTCGTTGGAAATCATAAGTCACAAGGAGTGGATGCATCTGCACCAGCCTTTGAGAACGATTTTGAGCCATGTCACCAAATGTTTCCAACCATTTGTTTTTACCGTCCCAAGGACCCCAACCAGGAAGTCAGTCTACACCTTCCTACGTGGCTTAGACTAACTGTTGTGGATTTCATTGACTGGTGCCAAGTTTTTGTTTGACCTCCGCTAGCTTTTTTCCAGACTGACCCTATGTCCGCTAACATTGCCCATTGTTGAGGAAGGCGATGACTGGGCATACGTAACACATATCCTGACCATCTCAGTCGATGTAATTTCACAACCTCGTCGATTGATTTCCCCTCCTTACCTAGCACTTGACTAACGCCTCACCTCAATATTGCTCACCTTATTATACCACTTCACACGGGAAATAGAACGCAGGCACCTATGATCAAAGACAGGTAGTCTTTTCATGTCTTCCACTCTCAGTGGCCAGGTCTCACAACCATACAGGAGGACGGAGCGGACTGATGAGCAGTACACCCGACCTTTGATCGTTAGCCAGCCGGATATCACGTCTACGCCAGAGACGGCGTAAACTAGCATACGCGAAACTAGCCCTTTGGCACTGGCTGATGATATTTCCCAAATAAGAGAAGCGGTCAACATGCTCTACAACTTCACTTCCTATTTTTAAACTAGGCGTCGATGTAGTCCAGTCCTGTAACATCATCTTGCATTTGGCGGGAGCGAATCGCATGCCAAACATTCGTAGATTGCAGCTCAAGGTGTTTAGAAGACTCTGCATTTTTTCCGAGTCCTCGCCTAGAAGGACTATATCGTCTGCATATTCTAAGTCAACGAGACTTTTCCCTGGTAGCAAGTCAATCCCCGAGTCGCTGAATTCACTTAGGGTTAAGTCCATTAGTACATCTATGATGAAGTTGAATAGAAAAGGGGATAATGGGCGTCCTTGACGGACACCACTGGTCGTCACCAGTTCAGATGACAACTCGCTGTAAGTCCTCACCTGGCTGTATCAGTACGAGTAGAGTTCCTTAATCAGTGCAATGTATTTTCTCGGCATTCCCTTTACAGCCAAGCACCGCCAGAGAACCTCCCGGTCGACAGAGTCGAATTCCGCCTTTAGGTCAAGAAATATAATGACTGTTGGACGCCGGTAAGTACGTCTATGTTCTAGAATCTGTCGGAGGGTGAAGATATGATCAATACACCCTCTTCCTGGTCTAAAGCCTGCCTGGCTCTCTCGTGTTTGTTCTTCCCGAGCACCACTTAGTCTACGCATGATTATTGAGCTTAGGTTTATTCCAGGTGTCATTTCAATGCTTAGTGGACAATCAACAGTTTGAGATAATATCTGTGACTGTCCAACAGTGCCTTCTCTTCTGACAGCTGATCACAGTGAATTAAACCTGGGCAACAACTTGTAGACCCCACAATCTCAGAGCAATTTGCATACGGAACCAAATGAGTAAGTTGTACATTAAGTGGTGTTCTGCTCTAGTCGCTCAGAAGTTCCTACATCCAGTCCTACACTGAGCAATGTTTTCATTTCATCACTAATCATCCCTCACTAAAAAAAAGGCAAATCTTTTTACTAGATGACTTTTTGAGCGCAAACGCACACACACTCAGACACACACACACATTATTAACATTTAAGCTTATCTTTAGATTGACTGATCTGTATGTGTTGTTCACACATACTGTTCACCTTTATGTTATTGTTGTTTTTTTGCGCACAACTAAGGTGAAGCTGTTTATCAAAACACGAAGCTCAGATATCACTCTTAAAGCTCGGATAAATAAATAAGAGAAAATGTTTTTTTCCCCCGATGTATAAAGAAAGTATACACATAATCCTATCTAATTATAATCTATAATGTAAGAAGATTTCTATACACCAGATAATGAAAAGTGGTGTATGTATAACTGACTAAGTATTATTATTATGTCATTTCTCAGGATTAATGACAGTGGAATACATCATCATACTAAAGAAGAATGTTATTATTTTAAAAAAGACGATCTGCTAACATTATTTCTTCAAACAACTGAAATCTTAAACGTTTAAATCAATGAGTCATATACAAGGAGTTCAAATGATATCTTACTGATTCACTGACATTTTAACTGTCCCAGAATCCTCATGTTTTTTATGACAACGAAGAATGTTGACCATTTTCCACACGAAATTAAGGCGAGAAATTTACTAGAATTTATTAATATTATGATATTTTTATGTCTAAATATTCATGGAAAACAAAACAAAACAAAACCAGTGTTACCGAATAGTGCAACCAGAACATAATACAAACAAGACAAGATCTTGCTCGATTATCACTACTTTAGAAGAGTTTTCTTAGTTCAGTAACTGATAATCTGTTTGACTCCAGTGTAAGAAACCACAAAGAATTAAGATTAGTTAGAGAATTAGTGAGGATTAGAGAGCCCTAGGCGAAAAAAAATCAAACGCCACTTTAACTCCTGTCAATTCCCGACTAAATCTGTCCTTTGTACAAGAAATTGCATTGTAATGATGGTTAATGAAATAGGAATCAGTCTTTGTTTACATTGTAATCACTCTGTTCTTTAGAACAGGCCTTAACCAATGTTTTTTCAGGAATCAGAGTTACATTGGTCTATACGTTTTATAACTTCTGTCATTTCATAAAGATTTTTTAATTAATAAATAGCGACCAAATGGAATCAGTAAATATTGTAGGGCGAATATTTCCTGATTTGTTAATTGCCACCATAGATGTTAAAGATGTGATACGAATGCCGCCTTCTTATTTGATTTGAGACCGTCTGTATAACAGAACTACTTAGGTGACCAGTTTATGGCTTTTCCATCTTTCGACTTATCGTCTCTTTGTTTATTTTTTGGCGTTGTCTTTTTTTATTTATTTTTTTTTGATTTTAGAAATCTTATAAAATTTATGAGGTAATTAGATGCAATATATTGTAATGCACGCTGAAAATTCCATACCTGTACCTCAAATACCGTTTGGAATAAAGCTGTTAATATTATTATTATTATAAGCGTGGTCTATCGAAAGAGAAAGAAAAAGAAGTCGGCATTCGGTGATACATCATTCCGTCTTAATGCAAGCTTTACCGACAGTACTGATAAATGACTTTATTTCGATGATTGCAGGTGCATAACTAAAATTTCTGATTCTAAAGAAGACCTCCATTGAACTACGCCTTTATACGCCCTCGAATGGAACCTGAGGAAGAAGCAAGGAATGTGGTATCCGAGAGTGATATGGAGTAGTCTATATGAAGAAGTGGAGTCAGTTAAAAGTGGTTTAGACTACAGAGAGTGATGGAGATGTGTTTCTGAAGGCCTACATTTCAATCAAAAGGCAAGGTAGTAGTCCCTTCCTGGTTTGATAGCCTTCAGCATAGTGTATGAACGTCACCAAATTTTGTCAGGTTGAAGACCATTATGTATTTACCTTACACTAGAGAAGGCTTCGATGTGTACTGAAGAAAATGTCAAGTATTCTTATATGTTACAATATGGCTGAATATAACTGAAATGTAATTATTAGCATTCCTCTGTTTCTGGGTTTCTCTCTAAGCTTATCCCCAAGATATTTTTGCGGTCTTCATCTTCACTTAGTTTCATTGTGATGGTGGTTAGAAAAGAAGCAAATAATGTCGCAACTAAGTGCACAGTTTCATACAGATCCAAATGTCTATCCCAGCTGGACATTAAAATTCAACAAACACTTTTTGCTTGTAAGCCATCTTTACACTACATGAGACAACAATTCTTCTCTATATAATTAATTCATCGCGAAACATCAGTGGTCTCAAGAATAACTGTTGAATCCTCGAATACCGTTTTTTACTTCACTGATTGACAAGTATTTAGTTGGTTAGTAGGTTATGTGTCATTAAATGTTCCACAATAAGCTGCTGACTTAGAGAATGGAAAACGAAGCCATAATTTTCAAAAGAATGGATACTGAACAAAGAGTACTCTTTCCCATAACTTCATCATCAGGCTCTACAGTTATGTATACATTATACTGAATGAATGAATTAGTGTTATGAACAACATTAGTGTTTAAATAACATCGAATCAATAATATTGATAGATTACAGCTCAATAGATTCAACATAAAATAAGCTGAATGTCAGGAAAATTAGGAAAGATAATGATACAAATTCATGAATTTATAGTTTCTACTGAAGGCCAGGTCAGCAGTAGGGGCTGTACTTGTTTCTTTTGAACACACAGCACTGGTTGTTTGAAGCAAATTGCAATAGCCTGTGCTGTTTGGAGTATGCGGTGCTTCGATGATTTTGGCAATTTATTGGGCACCCGGTAGATTATAGAGAAGGATTCTTCCATACTGGCTTTGTGACCGGTTTGTACCAGATCGTCCAGTGTCGAACTGTTACACCTTTACTTGGCCATGCTGGGAGATGTTCTCGAACACGTAAAATCAAGTTCCTAGAGCAACGGCCAATATAACTCACCCCACAAGAGCAGTTGAATTGGTAGATACAATTGGAAGTGGCTAGCTTGTCTAGGTACTTCATCTTTCAGTCGAGGTAGCACCATCGGTTGTGTAGGGAATAATACGTGTAGTTCGCCAGCATTAAAAGTTCTTTGATATGATTTTCTTCATTTCCTCGTAATTATCTCACTTCGTATATCACCATAATTGGTGATTTTAAAGAAACAAGTTCAGCTGCCCCGGCTGGACTTCGGTAGAGGCGATAAATTCATGAATTTGTATTATTATCTTTCATAATTTTCCTGACATTCAGTTTATTGTTGTGTTGATGCTATTGAACTGTAGTCCATTGTTATTCTTATTCATTCGATTTTATTTAAACAACATTAATGTTGTTCATAACACTAATTCATTCATTATTTTGGATGTATATAGCTGTAGAGCCTGATGAAGAAGGCATTATCGAACAGAATATTCTTTGTCCAGTAACCATTGTTTGGAAAATCTGAGATAGCCAAAAAGTTCGGCGTGAAATACACAATCATTCACTGGATTTAATTTGTCCGGGTGGGCAGTTGATGACAAAACAAAAACATAAGCACAATTGGAGGCGGTAAATTTAATCCAGCGAATTCATTCTATATTACATTTTGTAGTTAAAAGTACTGTGTGAATTTTTTTAAAAGCAGTATCAGCCTTAATTACTTCCGATGGATTATTGTTATCTCCTCAGTAAGTTTGAATCTTATCAACTACCTAATTAAACAATGTATAATTACTGACTTAATTTCAGCTTTACTTATTATTATTATTCCTTTTTTACAAGAAAATAATAAGATGTAATTAGATAGTGAGATTTTAACTGCTTTAACAGCATATTGAATTTATTTTGTTTATTTATTTGTTTTGAGAACCCGTAATTAACGTGGTTATCATTTCCCTATAATTCTATATCATCTATACTCAATGGTATCTTATCGTCTGTATACTCGAAGCTTACACTCCCAATATTATCTAATTCGACTGTACTTAATACTGCCAATACTACTACTTACTCTTCGTTCAGCCTGTGCATTCCAAACTTCTTGATATGATGCATATAATGACGAACAAGTGAGATTACAATAAGTTAATCATTTCCTACTAATGATAATAAGTAAAAAAAAATGCAAAGTCTTAACGCATCTTATCAAAATAATACAGCCCCTTATCGTCTTCTACATGCATACACCCCAAGTTTTTTTCTTTTCTTTAATTACCTTCACTTGCTGTGAACCCCACTTCTTCTCACAACCCATTTTTGGGGGGTGACCACGAGAAATGCTGATAAGACAGTGCTCAAAATAACCCAGCTGTATTCTCTCACTTTATCTATTTTTATTATTATTATTATGAGAAATATTATTTTGAATAAAACCATGAGTATTTCATAAATAGATTGAGTAATTATTATCATTGCTATTTATGAATATGATATGATGCAATCAATCATACTAAAAAAAACAGAAATTTACAAATATTATCAGTTTTCGGTGTAATATTTGTCTGCTATTGTTCTTGTTTTTTTTAGCTTATATTGACCTGATTTGATTAAAAACGCATAAATATATATTCTACTGTCTAGTGAATACAGACTTCTCACTTAAATTTAGATAAGACTACAGATAGAAAGAGAATTTCGGATATTTTTGTAAGAAAAATATATGCGCTTCAATAAATCAAAGGTGATGTTAAATTATCACTGAAATATTTGCGATTAGAATGATATACTCATTCGTAAAATGCAATCATCAGTAGATAATTCATATATTATGCAATAAATTCCCCAGATAAATTTGAATAATGTAAGGAGAACAAAATTAAGTTTTACTTTGTTTGAAGGATTTCATCATGAGCTGACACAGGTTAGAGAACCATTAGAAAACCTGCAGGGAGTACTGAATAACTGTTTCCTCTTCGTTTCAGAGACCTCATCAGTACGCACCTACTATCAGGGTTCGAACACAGGACCACCTTCCAGTTACAAGGGGACCTCGAAGACCATTCAGTCACTCCGAATTGATCCAATGGCCAGCCCATGAATTACAACTCCTAACAACACAGCGCGAATTCATGAGCCATTGGATCAGGTCTACGAGCTGGCCCAATAAGCGGAAGGTGCACCTATGTTCGAACCCTGATGGTGGGTGCGTACAGAGGAAGAGCCCCAAACTAGGACGAAACAGCTTTTCAGAACTCACAGGTTTTCCAATGGTTCTCTAAATGATGTCAGCTCATGATAAAATCCTGTAACCAATAAATCAAATCTCTACACAAGAATACTTGAATCTCATTTTTACTTTGTCTCATCAACTGCAAACTATTAATAATGTGGAAATAGATTAACGAAGAAATTTATTTAATGGACTCTCAGATATTTATTCATCAGTTTGTTTGTGCGAAGTATGATAAATAAGAATCACACAATTTCTGTATATAGGAGTAGAACAAGTGTAAGCTTACTTTTTGCATTAAATCAATAGCATATTATTAGGGGAAGTATTTACTATTTCATACAGAATGGAAACAAGCCAGAATTCATACGTGATCAAGCTTCTCACTCAAGACATACACCCATACATTAATTATAAACTCTCAGTGATCTAATATCGTAACGTTAACACTGGAAAGACTAAACAGACAAGATATATGATAACTATTCCGCAAAAAACATATTACTATAGTAGTTTTGCAACTCTTGTGAAACATGATCTACGATCAGACTAATTATCATATAGGCAAAATGTAAATTTCCGTTGAGGTGTTTAGAAAACAAAATAGTGGAAGGTAATTAAATATTTTCATACGATTAAATCATAATTTTGCCAAGTCTCTAAGATTCCGGACATACTTCTGGATTTATCTACTACCGAAACCTGATTTAACACGACGAACCGCCAAGCAGACTAATAAAACTCGCAAAATAAATTCAATTTCTACATATTAGACTGTGCTGCATGCAGAGTTAATCAAATATCAGGCAGATAGTATATATCACTGATGTAAAGGAAAGGCTTGTGGAGTCAGGTTAAATATTTCTCCCATTGTTTTGTTCATTATTTATTTCAAATCTTAGTTTATATAAGTAACAGAATTCACAGTACAAAACTACTACTATTTCACCTTCTAATATTGTCGCCTACATCACTATTTATCAGTCATTCAGTCACTCACGCATTAACCACATTCATTTACACCAACCACACTCACCACATATATCTACACCAACACCGTCATAACGTACACAACTACAATTGACACGCAATCATTCACACTATATTCCCAATATCTTCTGTTCATTCACACAGTGATTCACACACAATCCTCAAGTCAGTTTCACTGATGAAGTCACAAAAATACAGAAACACAGACGGAAAGAGAGGCAGAGAGAAAAGTAACCTCACTAACACCCAACACACTACACAGATAGAGTGACAGACAAACACAAACACAACTCCAATCACAACCCCAACCACAACCGAAACCACAAAAAAGTTGTTTCAAATCTGGGTGACAAAACACTCACTGCCCAGTGAACACCCATTCATTCATTCATTCATTCATCTACTCATTTATTTATTCGTTTATTCTCTCATTTATTTCAAATATTCACATTCCACATTGAATATCGCATGCATGCTCCAGTGATTTGACATATGTCACAAAAACATGCTACGATTAATGAAAAGTAGATGGACAGGAGGGATCCAGGTGCAAGTAACGACGAAGGAATCAATGAGTGGAGAGTTGCCATCAGTGTCTGTGTCCTTTTGTGTATTTGATCATCACATGAAATCTTCTCAGATCGAACAGCTTCTTTGTGAATTTATGGCTTCGAATATTGTTGTGGTTCGGCTATTCAGACTGATATTTTCCTACCCCTGTCCCAATGCTGCTACCAAATTAGTGTGTTGTGTGTGTGTGTGTGTTGGGTGAGCACACCACCTCATCAACCACACCACACCACACCATCATCATCGTCATCGTCATCATTATCATCGTTAATGTTGTTTTTTCTAGTTTAGTGCCAACTAGATTGTTGTAGGTGAGTGTAGGTGAGTGGAATCCAACTCCGTGTGTGTGTGTGTGTGTGTGTGGATGCGTGAGTGTGTCTGTTCCTCTCCTACTTTTGTTTGTCTGTTTGTTTGTTGATGAGAAGAAGGTAACATGGAAAGACGATAATGATGATGATGATGCAATCATTGGAGGCAAAAAACAACAAGAATATGAGGTGAGGAGTTTAAAGTTCACTCACCTGTCCATTCATTCATAAAGAACGAGAGGATAACAAATGATATATTCAGTGGATAAGTCTCATTATATTGGTCACAGATCTGAACTGTGTGATTTTAATCTGACCTGCTCGAAATGATAATCATAATAATAATAATCATTATTATTATTATCATTATTAGTATTAATATTATCGTGATAAGACTAGCCCTGAAGGCTTTTATCACCTTGTTCACTTGTACAGCACATTTAGATATACTGGAGAAATGATGGAAGTCATCAGGTTTTTACTTCATTATCTCACGTATTTGAAGCATGACGATGGGATGGCTGTGGGGAATGAAACGTAGAATGTAGTAGGTTGTTGAATTGTATAGGGAGTGAGGATAACTCACATTTGATAGATGAATGTCTATGCATTTATTAAAGGTGTGTTGAAGAGAAATTTGATTGGGACTGACCACAGTTTGCATTTGTTATCTCTTTCCCACTGATTCTCTTCTAGTCTCAGTAATACTGATTGCACACCGTACATTGGAATAGTGGTAGACCATTATACCACGAGATGTGTGATCTGAAGTATTTTTAAAAAACTATGAGTACAAGAAATACACTTTCAGAAGACTTCACAGTGTTCTAGTAGAAGGCAGTAAAAATCCTATCCTGCTGGATGTGGACTATAGTCATCGGTGGAAGTGGTTATTTGGTAGTGATTTTTTAGCATCGGAATGTAACAACAGTTTGACGAAATCAAAATATTTTCTTTATGATTCTTTATGTGTTCGGTCGGTGACACAGCGGTTAGGACGCTTTCCGAACATGCACACAGTCGGATGTTCTTTCCGCGGCCGTCACGCTCCTTTACCTCGTTAAGCCATTAATAATAGAAATAGCTGGTAAATAGTAAGGGTTCGGTATGAGGCTAGCTACCACATCCTGTAAAAATAAACACTTCTACAGAAATGTCAAGCCTCTAGCTTGAAGCACTATGTTCCACTGGAAACGTGAAGTAATAAATAAACAACTAATATATTGATCTGAGTTAAGAAAACAACAACAAAAAACAACAAGAGCCTGTACGGAATGGTCTCCTTGAATGCATTCCAGGAACAAACGCATTCTGTTGACATTCAATGATTTCCAGGATATGGCTGTAATAGTTGAATCTGTAAGATACAAATTATCTGTAAATGACACTAAGAATCCAACTTTTAGTATTCATACACTTTTGCCATCGGAAAGATCCGCTAAACAGTAGAAAACTTTTCATTTAGCGGAATTAGATAGGAAAGGTTTTTATTGTTTAACTTCTACGGAGTAACTGATATCATGTATCGAGATCACATAGTTGAATGAATTCTATCAGTTAAGTGAGCTGTGTGGCCTTAACTATTTTAATTGTACAAAAAGTCATTCACATCCTGAATCGCTTACTAGTATTGTTTCTGAATGTAGCACCTGCTTAAGCTGATTTCGTCGTTAAGGGGGCATCACTTCTTACGACACAGGAGATACACCGTGCTGACGGAGGCCAGTGAGCGCGAAATCAAGGTGTAGTGCCTCCTGTCAACTGTTTAACGCAACCTATTTTCAACGGATTCTTCAGAAGAGAAAGAAGCATTTAACTGAATAACTGTGTACTGTCAACACTCCGTCAAACTAATACTCACGTAGTAACCGCTTACAGATGCTTAAAACACACCCGGAGACAGCAATGTTTTACAAGAGTTGTGTGTATTATATACTTTAACTATATTTCCTATTGTCCTGGAATTATTCTGAATGTTTAAAGAATCCCGAATGGTCGGAGTCTTTACGTGTCAGATACCAACTATTTCAGAAGTCACAACTTCAAGTGTATGTTGTATGCAGTAAGCTCATCCTTCTGAATTTATTGATACCAAGTTTATTCTATGATTTTATGTATGTCTCGTTTGGTCTTCATTTGGTGAGCATTGATAATTTCACATTAAGCTGTAATTACTTGACACACAAGGCGTAATTTACCCCTACTTCTTTAAATCTAGTAGAACTCTAACATAGTCAGATAACAATCTCACCCAGAACATGTTACGTAATCGGAGTAGTTTCTAAATAACACTAACAACTTACATATGAATTTGTACCCTCAAAGAGACTGGTGTGTAATTGTGACCCTAGTGACAACAGGGTTATGTAATCACATTTGTATTTTCTGTTATGTTGAAGGAGTATGATTAATCAAAGCATTGATGATACTTACAGTAATAGTGAGTACTACTCACTGTTTGATTAAGTCATTTGTGAATTAACTCACGCCATAGAGATTAGTATTGATGAGATAAGTCAGATGAACCTAGCAACTACAACTTAAGTCATAAGTGGTGAGTTAGTCGACAAGGTTAAGGAAATTAACCACATTCTTTTGATGTGATAGTGTTTAGGTAAATTAAACAGCAAACTGAGAAAAACCAGGCAATTGTATGAGAATTCTTTACACATACAAGTCGAATTTCTTATTTGAATCTGTTGATCTTTCCTGACATCATAAGAGGTGTATCGGAGTGGTGAATCAATGAAACTTCGTAGTTTTTCTAGAAGAATACAGATCATGATGAAATATTGTAAGGAATCAAAGAAATCCCTACTAATCAATTCTTGGATATCAATGAAATGCTTACTAGCGACTGGCCATACTCAGGTAGCAAGTTACCTGGGGTTCGAGTGGAAAGTTGTGACGAGTAGACTACGGCAAGTTGGGCGTGAGAACAAACATTAGCCAGAGACCACATTGGCTAGTGGTCGCGCTATGTCGTGAATTAGCAGAAGTTGGAATTCATGAAGTGGCCATTGAATCGTGTCTCAGTGGCTTAATGATCAACGAACTAGCTCACCTTGTAATGGGAGGGTGATCCTCTGTTCGGACCCCAATGGGTTGAGTGCGTACTGATGAAGAGTCCAAAACTAGGATAATGGGAACAGCTGTCCAGTACTCCCTGCAGGTTTTCCAGGGGTTATCTAACTGATGTCAGCTCATCATGAAATCTTGTAACCAATACAGTTCGTTTGGACATTTCTTATTCAGATGAAATAGACATATACTGTAAATCATTTTAACACTTGTTAAGGAAATACATCACTTCAAATGGTATTGGTCATGAAATTTTTTTCATTATTCAACGCTGTACCCTTTGAAATTGGAGATGATGACGCATTAACTTGCATCTAAGATCTTACTTAGATTTCGTGGTACATCAACTGAGAAGGACTTTGAATACTTTCACTTATTTTGTGCAGCAGAAATGCGACAGGATTATTTATTTTGATAAATGATAAGCGAAACAGTCTCGAAGAAAAGTGGCAAAGTAATCAGGTATCACGACAGATGACTAGAAAGTTGGAAATAACACTCTGAGGAGCAGTTTGACTGGCCTACAGTCAAGGTCAAACCACGCAGCATCCAACACCTCCCCGAATGGAGTATAAACACATATCCTCCCTCCCTAAATGAGGTGAGAAAACCTCACACTAGTCTGAAACGAGGCAAAGCATTGGGACGTGATGGAATGACTCCAGTGGTGTTCAAGGTCTAAAATACCAGGCGACGTCTTGGAAGCACAGATAGTCCCGTCAGGCTGGTGTAAGTCAATGACTTTGATTATCCTCATATACAAGAATGGAAACAAGTCTTTCTGTGCCAGTTATAGCAGGATTAGCTTGACCAGTATGGTATCTAAAATTCTAGGCTCAATAATCATCCGTAGATTAGGAGGTGCACAGCAGAGACAAACACGAGAGAATCAGGCAGACTTTAGACCAGGAAGAGGGTGTATCGATCATTTCTTCACCCTTCCACAGATGCTGGAACGGGACATAGCCATATTTATCAGCGTCCAACAATCGTCATATTTCTTGACCTGAAATCGGCATTCCATTCCGTCAAGGGAACGCCGGAGAAATACGTCGCACAGATCAAGGCACTCTACTTGAACTCATGCAGTCAACCGCGTGAGAGCCTACGGAGGTTTGTCATCCAAATTAGTGATGACAACCAGTGGTGTCTGCCCGACACATGCCCACTGACCCCATTTCCGTTTAATTTCATCACACATGCACTAGTGGACTTAACGCTAACTGACTTGAGCGAATCAGGAAGGGATTGACTTGTTACGGGGTTGGGAGTAGTCTCGTTGACTTAGAATATGCAGATGATGTAGTCCTTATAGATGAAGACGCTGACAAAGTGCAGAGTCTCCTGAACATATTGACCAGCAGCAATCTTCGAATGTTTGGCATGTGATTCGCTGCAGTCGAATGTGAGACGACAATACTACAGGACTGGCCCATATTGATTCCTAGCTTGAGGATAGGCAGGACTGAAGTGATTGAGCGTGTTGACAACTTCACTTATTTGGGAAGTTGCATCAGCTAGTCTCAGCAGGTTGATTACCGAAGAAATCTCACCACGGATAGAGGAGGCTCGTTTGGTATATGCCAGCCAACTTCCTCCATCTCTGGTTTAGTAGGCGTGATGTCCGGCTATCGACCAAAGCACGTGTCTATTGCACAGAAGTTCGTTCCGTCTTCCTTCATGCTTGACTGTGAGTAGACATGTCCATCGAAAGTGGAAGACATCTGAAGGCTGGCTAGCTGTCTTCTTATCGTAGGTGTCTGCGTTCCATGTCCCGTGTTAAGTGGTATAATAACGTGAGCAATACTGAGGTTAGGTGTCAAGTGGTAGGCAAGGAGAGGAAATCAATCGACGAGGTTGCTAAGTTACACCGATTAAGATGGTTAGGGCACGTGTTACACATGCCTGTCTAGCCATCGCATTCATCGACGGGCGATGTTAGCTGACATAGAAAGGATCAGGTTGGAAAAGACTGAGCTGATGATGGTCAAACCAAAGCATGGCTTCACTAGTCGATGAAATCCCCAACAGTTAGTTTAAGCGGGTCACGTAGGGAGTTCTAGACTTCCTGGTAGGGGTCATGGGTATGGTAAGAACCAATGAAGGCTGGAGAAAATCGGTGATCTGACTCAAAATTGTCGTTGTCAATAACGGTGCAGATGCATCCACTCGTTGTGATTTGTAATATCCAGTAAAATGGTTTTGTTCTTCCTTATTTTTATTCTTTTTGCCTCATATTTCTGTTTATCTCTTTTGAATCTCTGCTTACTCTCCTCTCTTGTTGTGTATGCTACTTGGGGTGTGGCAACTCGAACTGCTGCACATTTGTGCAAAGTTCGATGTTGAAACCAGCCAGTCAGTTTTCTTGCTTTTACTACCTTCCGCTGACATTTGAAAATACTTCATCACTTGCAATAACTGTATAGCCAAACCAACGAGTTATTTCGGAGACTAGTTATATTAGTACATTAGTTTCCTACATATATCCTATCACCTATTAGCATTAGTTAGATATCTACTGAACACGACGAATTTATGATCCTATCTTGGAAATCCTCAGAAACACAGAAAGTGATGGCAATTTAAATGGAATCTCGAGAAGTCAATCTAATCGGCCGACAAATTACAACTCAGCTGCTTAGAAAACTTAATGATTTATGGTGCGCCGAAATGATGTCTACATTCCATCTAATATCATGTCTTTTAAACTAAAACAGTTGTGTTCTGCAGCCGTCAGCTTTACTTATTTTGTGTAACCGAGTCGAAGGACATTCATAAGTACTTCTCAGACATACAGAATTTCTTCATTTTCACTCATTCTCAGAGTAACACAATATAACAAAATTTCATCTAAGTGCTGTTATTAATTAAACTTACATATTTGAGTGATTTTGGCATCAGGCGTTTATTATCCTTTTTCTCATAAATATTGTTGTTGTATTGTTTTTTGTGTGGCACGGCTAGCTTTTCTTGCGCATTTTGTATAAAGACTGAGTCTCAAAACCGGAATTTGAAGTCCTGAATAATTTGTCTTCGTGCGAATAATCCAGTCCGTCTGAGGGTGTTCAAATCTCAGTCTTCTACTAAAAACCATAGCATATATCCATCATTTCGTAACATTTTCCAGGTAACTTTTTTTTAAGTTAAGGGTTTAAAGAATTCCCACAAAGTTTAGAGTTTAGGATCAATGTCAAGGTACTTACTATTCACAGGGTTTGTGGGTTTCCGAGCTCATCAATATCAGCAACTGACAAAATCATTAATTCAGTTGTAAACAAATAAATTAATTTTCCAGTATGAATATTGTCAACAATACCAGCATGATAGATGAGTGTTATGTCTACTTTGAGTGGCGAAACGGATTAATTATGTAAGTTAATAAGTGACGCATGACAGATCAGATAAAATAGCTTTTCTAAGATGAAACATTTGAAGTTCATTTGGTTTCATGTACTTCCAAGATTTCGGACAGCGTCTCTTGTGATTATGAAATAGATCATAGTAACATGGTAGGACGATAATGATGATAATGCAAATATTGGAGGGAAAAAACAACAAGAATACGAGGTAAGGTGTTCAAAGTTTACTCACTTTCCATTCATTCATAAAGAACGAGAGGATAACAAATGATATATTCAATGGATAAGTCTCATTTTATTTGCACAGATCTGAACTGTGTGATTTTAATCTGACCTGCTCGGAATGATAATAATAATCATAATTATTATTATCATTCAAGTGTTTGATTTGATTAATTTCAGGATTTCATCAGGAGCTGACATTAGTTAGAGAACCGTTTGAAACCTACCAAGGGGTACTGGACAACTGTTTCATCCTAGTTTGTGACTCTTCATCAGTACGCACCCACCCACACAATTCGAACCCAGGACCTTCCGGTTACAAGGCGAGCTCGTATACCATTAGGCCACTGGGACCCGATACAATGGTCCCATGACCAGTAGGGTGCAGCTGGTCGGGTGTGAGGACAGATACTCGCCTAAGACATTGGCTAGTGGTCGCGCTATGTCGTGAATTGGCAGAAGTTGGAATTCAAGGACCATTGGATCAGGTCCCGGTGGCTTAATGGTATACGAGCTCGCCTTGTAACCGGAAGGTTTTGGGTTCGAATTGTGTGGTTGGGTGCGTACTGATGAAGAGTCCCCAACTAGGACGAAACAGCTGTCCAGCCCTTCCACTTATTATTATTATTATATTTATCGTGAAAAGACTAGCCATGAAGGCTTCTTTCACCTTGTTCACTTATACAGCACATTTAGATATACTGGAGAAATGATGGAAGTCATCAGGATTTTAATGCATTATCTCATGTATTTGAAGCATGTCGCGGAGATAGGTTCAAGGGTGGGATTTAGAATGTAGTGGGCTTTTGGTTTATTTATGAAATATGGATAACTCACATTTGATAGACGAATGTCTATCTATTTAGTAAAGATGTGTTGAAGAAATATTTGATTGGGACTGACCACAGTATTTAGATTGTTGGTTGGTCTCTCACTGAAGCGTTTTAGAATGTTAGAAAATCTAGGAGTACCTTCAAGTTTTCTCATATGCTTTGCTGACTGGTGAGTGCCAACTAGGACGAAACCTAGGTTGAGAAAGGATTCCTGCTGACTTCCTCCAACCATCTAATATCATCGAATCAGTGTACACCGTGATGGCGAGCTGCCTAGAATGGTGGCCGCATTGCAAACCTGACTGACTGATAGAATTCATTGTGCACCAAAGAAAGGACTAGACACATCACACTGGTTACTAGTGTTCAATCAAATTAACTAACAACAGTTGATGGTTATTATCTCTTTTCCACTGATTTTCTTTCCAGCGGAGTGGTTATGATAACACACAATACAGCAAAGTAAGTGTTAAGCTCAGTACAATGGATTCGGTGAAATGAAGTGTCATATGTCTTCGCTTCAGTTACTATGTACCCTCGCGAAACAACATCAGGAAGAGATCAGCAAAAAATAGGGCGTACTGGACAGCTGTTTTTTAATATTCTGAGACTTTTCAATAGTGCGTTCCCACACTCCCACCAGAGATCGAACCCATGGCCTAGCTACTAGACTGATCTCGTTGACCATTTAGCCACTTGGACTGGAACTCAGTGAGCCGTGAATTCTAATTTTGTCAACTGCTGGTATGGTGCTACGCGCACCGGGGCCTTCGGTGAACGTCGACTTCAAATTCCCATATTGGATATCACCGGGAACAACTACTCGGAATTGCTTCAGGGCATCCATCCAGTAGACGTCAATGAGCTGGGGATGAATATTGGGATTATGGGGTTTGTGGATATTTGGATGAATTTAAGTTGTTAGGTTTCCTCCCAAGGTTAAATTTTATGACTCGCTGAATAATGGCCCAAGTGGCTAAATGGTAAACGAGATTGATCTCATAACTAGAAGGCTGAGAGTTCCGTCACTGTTTCGGTCATTGGTTTGCATTCCTGAAGAGTCCCATAATAGGACGAAATAGATGTCCAGTACTCTCTAGTTTTCAATGATCTCTAAACCATGTTGGCGCGTGTTGAATTCTGACAATTAAAATTAGTTTAATCGAAATCTATCTAATAGGTATCAGTTTAAGAGGGAATCAGACATGTATTGTTAAATAAAGTCATTTTGTGTAGCTTAACGATTACTTCTATAGTATGAATCCGTTAGAAGGTAGCAATTTTATCCTTCTGAATTTATTACCAATAGATTTATTTTACAATTCTAATTACATCTCGTTCAGTCTTTATTGATCAGCCTTCATATTTCACACTAAGCTGTAATTACTTGATACACAAGCGGTAATTTACCCCCCTCCCCCCCACACTGCATTCACTTCTTTAAATCTAGCAACACTCAAACATCATCAGATAACAATTTCACCCAGAACATGTTACGTAATCGGAGTAGTTTCTAAATAACATAAACAACTTACATAGGAATCTATTTCTTTAAGTTGAATTTGTATTCTACAAAAGACTTGTATCTAATTGTTACCCCAGTTACAATAAGGTTACGTAATGACATTGTATTTTTCTATCATGTTGAAAGAGTATAATTAGTTGTGATTGTTGCAAATAGTCAGTTAAGTTGTCAGTGAGACTTACAGTGAGTATCACTCACTCTTGCATATACATAATGATGTAATGTAGTCTGATTAGATAATTGAAATAGTAACTATGGCTTATATCGAAAGGGTCAGACAGTAGTCAAAAAAGTTGTCTTTATTTTTGGAAGTTAGCAACAATGTTTTGTGCACACCTTCAAAACTATCACTTAAATGATTTTGTGATTACAAGAAAGAGACAACACGACAATCACTTGAGCCTTTAGAAGACACACAAATTCTGTGCTCATAATAACTAATTTTGGGGTTAGTTGGTTATTTCACCGACATAAGTAAAAACTAGGATAAAGGGTTATTCTTTTAATATCTGACAATTTGATTTATTTGTGTTCTCTGAGTTGGTTGATTTAATTGAGAAGCTTTCAGTATCCTCCCAGACAACATCTTCAGTGGAAGTTTTTGTTTGAATTCGAATGAGTTCGTTTCTATCGCAGACAGAGAGTGCCCAGACCCACAAATATCTTCCAGTGGTCCTCCAATTGAAAATGACTAACAATCCGTTACAACAATATCATATTAAAAGTTGCGCTGAAGTTGTTGTCCAGGGGGACAAGGGAAGCTTTGCAATGAAATCGACCAGCTCAGAGAACACAACCAATTTCACGCCTTCTTGAAATATGAGACCGAGTGGAAGTGTTTCTATTTCAAGTTTATGCATCACACCGGTCCTACAGATTGTGCAGAATTTTTCCTGGATTTTCAGGTACACCAATGCCTCGAAAATCTTTGACGACACTTTTTGAAGGTGTTTTCATAAACCTTACATCTCTTCTGGATAGAATACTATATCGGAAGTTAAACATCTTGATTCCGTTTACGGTAATACATTCTCTGACAACTTTTTCAACGTTAGCAATTTCCGTTCTCAGTTTTGAGTTAAAGTGGTTGGACAAGATCGATTCGAAACTTTGCAAACATTTTGTAGATTTCTTAAGAATGGTGGCATTCACAAGTACAAACAGACAAAAATTATTTTACTGAAAGCAGATGGTTATCGAACACTCATGAAATTCCAGTCCACTTATTTCCGTCTGTGCAAATTCTGTCATGAACTAATACGAGTTAGACAGCCATTAAAAATCCGGGTAACAGTTTCTTCCTAGTATGACACTCTTCAGACTAGCCCGCCCATCACTTC
Source organism: Trichobilharzia regenti (assembly GCA_944472135.2). Lineage (NCBI taxonomy): Eukaryota > Metazoa > Platyhelminthes > Trematoda > Strigeidida > Schistosomatidae > Trichobilharzia > Trichobilharzia regenti. Next base: position 33,006,216 of record OX235270.1, on the reverse strand, counting down.
ATTGGGGGCCGCATCCTGGTCTTTCCGTTTACTATGCCAGCCATCAATTCTCAACCAAGTGTCTGGATAGTCAACGAGATGACGTCATTCCCCCAAAATCCTGAGTTTGATCCCTGAATGAAAATTCCCAGTACTCTCTAGTTTCCAATGGTTGTGTAACTTCTGCTAGTTCATGACGAAATCTACACTGCAACTGATTCAAATCCCTGACGACCTGAAAATTTCGAGTCATTTCTCTGATTATTATTCATCGTCTTGTTACTAAACTTACAAAAATGTTTAGGAAGGCTTCTTTTTAGAAACTTCATCATACGATGAATTTGCTGTTTGGGACTTATAATGATGTTTCCACTAATTTAGGTTACTCTTTAGTACTTGTGAGAGTTTTCCGGCTGCATGGTGTGTCCTTCTTTTCTTTCTGCTAATGTAGAGTTAAAATGATCATATTTTATACGCCATATTCTCAAAGATGTATGCTTTGTGCAGGTTTCTAATTCTTTGAATTAATTCAAAAACTAAGTTACAATTAAATTAAATCGAATTAAGATTGCTTTCTAGTTATCCGGTATGTGTACACCAAACTTTCAACTTTTTGAATGTGTTTATATTCACCTAGAAAGTTATCAGGAGTTATGGCAATGGTTTATTTCTGAATAAATGAAGACCAGTTTTCATCCCCTTAATTTACTTGTCAAATGGTTACTTCTCTATGTAAACAATACGCCCATCTGGGTAAACTTTATTTAGCATACTAAACTTCATGTAAGCTTTACGAACTCCAAAGTACTGGTTTTGGAAGCCATGTGTTCAGAATATGGACGTAGCTGTTCAATACCTACATAAATCTGAGGTGATGTCTTTATTGTGTTGAGTAACAATTAGTGATTAATCTCCCTGATGTCTCAGTGTCACTCCAGGGTTTCGGGAAATGAATTAGAATTTCCCATCTCCCAGTTGACTTTTTTTATCAGAAATGAGCAAGTTTTCTGAGCATTTTGTTGTAAATTGGAGAGTTTAATCATATTTAGGTGTTTATTGGTAAACTGATGAGTTTTAACGAACATAACACCAGATTGCTTAGTCCTACTACATCCCGTTTTTTAAAACTTCATCATGGTTAATCATGACAACTACACTTCTCACATCAATCATGATTACTAGAGAAATGTGCAGTTCTCCACGAATCAATAAAAAGTGTCACCCCCATTATACTAACTGAACTTCTGTTAGTTTTCCGTCTTGAAGTCATTTGTTTTGTTACTGGCTTGTTATTTTTTTTAAAAATGTTGTTTAAATGATAAATGTTTCTCCTAGTTGTCTGTTCAACTGATATAACTCTCACGATTACCAATTAATAGGAATGGTTACACACGTATTAACACCTAGAATGATATGTTTCTTACTAACCCCTTCAACTATTTTCCTGTCCAACCGAATTACATTACTATTATTATTGTTATTATTAATTATTCCGAAGATTGGCATCTAAACATCCGACTACACATTGTAAAGTTTAAGATAACATAATCAATTTAGACACTTTTATGTCTTGACATTTAATTCAAAGTCATCATCACCATCAACACCCCCCCTACACACACATACACACAGAGATGTAGACCAGTCAATTGTGTAACATTACGAAATAATGAACGAAACCAGAGAAATCACAAAATAAAAGCAAAAAAACATCGAATGCCAGTGGGCAACAGTTTCGTTTTTGTTTATTTATTTATTGACAAAAAAGTAATAAAACAAATTCTGTTATATTTCATCTCCTTTGTCACATTGTACTGAAAATTTCACTGTTTGACATAGGTTATATATATATATATATATCGTGTGATGAGCAGAGTGACTGAATCAGAGTTTACAAACAAACAAACGAATAAATGAGGTGATTGACAATGTGAGAACAGTCTTAGTAGTCATGATTTCTCGTATATGCTTTCTAGGTCTTTGAAGTATAACACTCAGTCCACTAATCATCAAATATCATTTTCCCCATATGCATGTATGTGTATGATCCCATTTGATGATGGTGGTGCAGCACTAGGTGATGCGAGTTCGAATCTCAGAAAGGACATGAGTTCCTTCAAGGTTGCTGATAAGCCTTGCTGACTGGTGAGTGCCAACTAGCACGAAACCTAGGTTGAGAAAGGATTCCTGCTAACTGCCTCCAACCATCTAATATCATCGAATCAGTGTACACCGTGATGGCGAGCTGCCTAGAATGGTGGCCGCATTGCAAACCTGACTGACTGATAGAATTCATTGTACACCAAAGAAAGAACTAGACACATCGCACTGGTTACTAGTGTCTAATCAAAATATGATCCCATTATAGATTAACACAGTTTGCGACCCACTCTTAAACACGGAGAATGGCATTCGGTCAAGGGGCTAGAAACCTTACACCGTGAAAAGACAATAACACTGCTACTGAAACTTTAAGCCACAGGGGGATAAACTTATTCTCTGTTGGAATTAGACAGACTCCTCAGTTTTTGGTGGGTTGACACAACATAGGCTTGCCTCATGAAGTGAAGCTCTTTGGTTCTCAATTCCAGGTGCCTAGTGCCAAAGAATCTGAAACTAGGACGAAACAGACACTCAATTCTCCTTAGCTTCCAAGGTTCTCTCACTGATGCTAATCTGTGATCTAACTTGAAAAGGAAAAGGCTTATCTTGTGCATAAGAAAAGGGTCTAGTAATTTGGACGATGAGATCACATTTACAGCTTCATAAAAGAACATATTTAAAAAAAAAATATTCTATCCGAATCTGGAAACGCATACAGAATGAAAGAATGAAATATATAATCAGTGATGTAGTGTATATTTGGAACAGCAGCAGAATTAAAAAGTGATAAAACTACTAGATTTTAGGGATCAGATGCTGAAAAATACGTAGAAACATTGCCATAAATGAAATCAAGAGATTGTGAGTCATTTAGTAAATTATATTATATCCCTATACATTAGGTTAAACAAGTGAAGTGAATGCATTAGGAATGTTCTCGCTTACTCACTTTGCAAAAACTTTGTCTTTTTGGATCTATGTATTCGGTGGTATTTGGGTTTTGTCTCCTTGATGTAACTCAGCGGGCAATGTTTCTGATTAAACTTGATGAAATTCACTCTAGTTTATTTCAGAATTCCCATGAATTAACGACCTGCTCCATACCTTCGGATTTAGTGTGGTTGACAAGAGAAAATCTGGTCAGGAGACTAATGTAATGACAAGCAGACTGAAATACGTTGTTGTGTTCTCTGAGCTGGATAGTTTCATTGTGAAAAGCCTATTGTCCTTCTCCAGAGCTAACCTCAACAACACCAAAACACATCCATATAAGCTGAAAATCTCCACTATTTCAGAATGTTACCAATAAAGAGACATTAATGTGTCACTTATCTGGATGGCAACTAAATATCTCTCGTGATGACTTCAGTGAGTTGTTGATGTGGTTAGTAGTTGACTCTCGTAGCTCCGCTAAGGCAGCGTTGAACTAGTAGTCCAGAGATCACTGACTTACAAGATCCAGATTTACATCTCGTCTTGATTCAACGCCAGTCACATCAAGGACAAACTACATCACCATTTTAAGTGTTGGCTTGCAGGGATTTTATTGGTTTCAGGATCTCATCATGAGCTGACATCGTTTCGAGAAGTATTGGAAAACCTGGGGGTACTGGACATATGAAGAGTTGTAAACTAGGACGAAACATATATCAGTTAATGGTGAAAGCCTAATACCTCACCACTGCTTTTCAAATACTTAAATACTATTCACTATTCAACTGAGACACTACAGTCACCATTTGTGTACTGATATGTTCTAATATAACTCCTTTGTATTTGAAACTTCTAACTGGTAATTCAGGATTAATAATAATAATAATAATTTGCTTTATTCCAAAACAGTACTTGTGATACAGAATAGAATTCTCAGCATTTCACTACAGTAGTGCAGCCAGTTAGTACGTTATCAATAAAAATAAAATTCTACTTAGATTAAGGGTAATCTCAGTTCATTATGACAACAACATATTGGTATGTCGGTAGCAAAGCCAAAATTGAACAGAGTGTTTGAAGGTGTCAGAAAAGTAGACGCTAGCATATTTACTGACGTAAGCGGTGACAAAAGATCGAGATATACAGAGTGTGAAAGAACGAAGAAGAATGTTTTAAATATAGTTTGTAAGGAAGAGAGATACAAAGCAGCACATAAAAAAAGAGAGAAAAGGAAGAGAAGGAAAGAAAAACGTTGTATCTATAATGGATATGAGTTGGAAAGACGAGAACCAGTTGTTCTACTGACTATTCAATAGGTTATAGGTATTACGCCTAATGCTTTCTTTATCGCACAGAACACGAGCCAAGTAGGGAGGGTATGGTTGAGTTTTGTACTTGCCACACGAAAACAGCTCCAATCCAGCTGGGACAAAAGTTAAAACAAACAAAATCAACTAGGCCGAAGAATATCCTCAAGTCAATGCAAATTCAAATCCATTCGACGCTGACGAATGTTTCATGATCATTCAAACCAAGCATAACTAGCTAGATTATTTCTCACCGCCTTTCAATTTGCCATGAGTCACTACAACAATATTTTGAGAAACCAACATCCTGATGAAGTTCACTTAATAATTCAACAGTTACTGGGAAATTTTTCAAGTATCGGTTGTAAAAGTAACGAATTACTGCATCGTTTAACGGAGTTCAAGAAATGTTAGTTTTCTTCCTGGTTTTTTTTTTAAAAATAACGCTCACTATACGAAATACGAGCCACCGATATAGTCGGTGTATTTTGCCGGAGTTACAATTTATGATTAGATGCTGATAAAAGACTATTTGTTCATTTCTAACTAACTACTTAGAAGTAGTATAAAATTCGTCTCCTCACTGAGTTGAAAGACGTTTTATCAATCAAACTTCCCATGAGTGGTTGAAATGCATAAAAGTACTGAAGTTTTTGTTTAGAAATCATAAGAAGTAGAACTATTATAAACTATTTTTCTAACTCTGAATCCTTTTTTTTCGCTAAAATTTAAATCTAGATCCTTTGTATTGGGAGGCAACAAAAGTCTTAAATATGTTTGCACTACCACTGGATGACATCATTACTAAAATCAGTATTTCGCTGACATCTATACATTAAATTTTTGACCATACTCATACCAAGACTTATGGCTCGTTTATGTCTGTTCGGGAAATAAACTAAGCTGTTGCGTACAAACGGTCTTCAAGAAGAATGGTTATCCAAAACAAATTTCATCAAAAAGTGTTTAAAATCGAATCAAAACACCAACAAAGAACCATCATCAAAGACCAAAAGGAAATTCATCCTACCGTACATGAAAAACAGCTCTGAAATAACAGCAAGAATGCTGAAACCGTTTGATATAGATACAGCACACAAGCCAGTCAAATCACTTAATTCGATATTATGCAAACCGAAAGACCCAACAGAAAAAGGAGATAAAATTAACACCATTTACAAAATAAATTGTATGAACTGTAACAGGCATTACATCACCCAAAGTGGGCGTCCCCTTCGAACCAGAATCCGGGAACACAAATCAGCCGTGAAAAGACATGATATATATTCTTTATTATCAATGCATATAGATAATTATGGACATCAGTTTGATTGGGATCATGTTAAAAGCCTAGAGAGAGGAAACACCAAAAGTGGTAGGGATTTCCTAGAAGCCTGGTACTCAAACGAAAATGCAATTAACAAACACGTTAATATAGACGAAATATACCAACTAATAAAAAGTAGATCAGGTGACCAGAAAGTTTAAAACCCAAGTCAATAGAAAATGGTCAATACATATGTAAAGATGGTTACCGGGAGACGCAAATCTATCACTCATGAAGAAATTTAAATCATTTCACTTTATGCTAAAAATTGTGCTGAAGATGTTGTCCAGAAGGATGACGAAAGCTCTGCAACTAAACCAACCGGCACAGAGAACACTATTAATTGCAAATATAAACAGTTTTTTGATTCCTTCAAGTTTCCAGTGGAATGTCGGGATTCAAGCTAGTGGCTTGAAGTTTCTGTAGAAGTGTTTATTTTTGCAGGATGGGTTTTCTAGCCTCATGCCCAACCTTTCCTCTTTGCCAGCTTTATTTATGGCTTAGCGAGGTGAAGGAACACGTCGGCCGGGGGTCGAACCCATGACCATTTTATTTCATATTACTTTCGGGATGGTATTTTGAATAAACACGTCTGACTACTCATAAGTAGGCTGAAGATAATGTAGATTTTAGGATTAAGACATTTGTTCATGAGGCCATTATTCTTTTCGTGAGATAATAATAATAGTCGTTCAGGATTTTCAGTAGAATTCATTGCACGGTATTTTCTTTTCGTCCACAACCTTCAAGTAAAATAGTGGCTGGGAGTGGACCACGTGACCCTATGCTGTCTGACTTAAAGTACAAACCATCCCATATGATGTTTCTTCCTTCTCTCCCACACGGAATGCACGATACTTGGTTTAGAACTAATTAGGAAAAGTACAGAAATACATTTTGAGATCCAAAGACATAAGTCAGTGATTCAAGACTGGAAATAGTCACTTCTATTTCGAAAGCAGTAGCAGTTTGTAGTAAAAGTCTCAAGAACGGTTGTCTCGGGTAATGGGATACGTCACCACACGCGATTATACTTCTTCTCAAGCTGTAAACATTTTAAATACACTCGAGAGTGAAAATACTATTATCAATCATATTTTAATAGACTCAAACAAAGTGAACAAGAGAAATTATAAGAAACATAATGATGGCGATTGTTGGTTGCCCAAGTTTTAATCAGGCCACCACGTATATTGTATGGCGAACCTCTCCATACTTTTTAGTGTGAAGTAGCATTTATTTTTGAATTTTCCCATCCTTTAAACATGGACTAAAATGAAACAGACATTTTTGCAGTCTTTGCAATCAGTTGTAACGTCCCTGACTGCAGCACTGGGGGACGCGGGTTCAAATCTTAGTAGGGACTTGAGTTCCTTCAAGGTTGCAGATACACCTTGCTGACTGATGAGCGCCAACTAGCAGGAAACCTAGGTTTAAGGTCTCTTGTGAATTGCTTGTAACCACCTAATACCAACAATTTATGATCATTTAATCTAACTTCGTTGAAAGATACTTCTGGAAACCATGTTGATTTTCATGGAGTGTATCACTACAGAATGTTCAAGTGTAAATTATTTGTGAACACTTTCCGACGCTTTGCCTACCTATAGTACATCAATATTCTCAGTTTATAAAGACAGTGCTTTTCTTCGTGTGTAGGCATAGTGATCTCATCCACTCTATATTTCAACAGGAATTAGTAGTTCCGTCGTAGAATGTCCACTAAAAATGCACGTGGTGAGAGGTTTGATTTCCGACCGATGCACTGATGAACTTCACCTAATTTGTAATACAGCAGTATGTCCAGAAAAGAAGGAATGTTCAGCATGAGGCTATTAAATTCACCCCCAAAAAAATAACGCCATCACTACTTATACTTCAAAATTTATATCTTGAAGTCACATGTTTCACTGAGAACGAAAAGAACTGTCAAAAATAACTGAGCAATTAAAGAAGGTTCATGCTGAAGACAAAATGGGCGGCTAGCCAGAAGGAATTAGCAACAAGAAACACTGTAGTGGAAGAAACCAACCAAGAACCTATGGCTCAACAAATATATAGGAGAAAGTGGAGATCGATCGGGCACACACTTAGGAGACAGTCAAATGACATCGCGCACCAGATGATTGCTCGAATGGAACCCGAATGGGAAGTGACGAGTAGGTTTTCGGTGCGAGGGTGATATGGAGGAGAGATGAGAGATTGTGGGTAATCGTGGGCTCAGCTGAAGAGGATAAAAGAAAACAGTATAAAGTGGAGATGCGTTGTTAAAGCCCTATCTTCCACTCGGAACCCAAAGGAATAATAGTAACTGAAGAAGGCTTTTACAAGTGTTGGACTGATAACAAATGCTGCAGGAACATTTTGTAACAATGTGCTTCTGTTCGAATAAAGTTACACTCCTCAAATTGTACTTTCGTGAATTAATTCACGCAATGAATATGGTTAAATTAATCTAAGTTCACAGCACTTTGTGTGCGAAAATTTTGATTCTTCAAACAGTAAAACTGCCAACCTTTGTAAATATGGTAGTGAAGTTATGTGACCTAATATATCTTTCTGAATAGCGACAAAGAAACTTCAGCATCAAAGCGATTTCTACTATTAGTACATTTATACTAATCTGATTAGCTTTTTGATAACCTCAGTATCGAAAATTTGAATGAACAACTGTAATTATCCAAGGTCGAGTTTTCAAAGCTGTTATACTTGCTGTTCCGTAATCATTTTGTGAATCGGCATAGCCAGTTAATGCAGCATAGTTTCTTAAATATGCTTTACATGTCGCTATCTGCAAAGAATGTGGTACTTTGTCATATATTTTGCATTGTCAGTTACTTGTTCCCTACCGTATCCTTCTGTCTCACTGGTATACACGCTGTTATAACTGTAATGACTGATAATCCAAAATGAAATGATTATTTAAGTTATCACAGGATTGGAACGGCCAGATCTCGAATTACTAGTCTGGCTGCATGGCAGATGAGTTGCCACAATGAATAAATTCAAATCTAAATGCTTTAGAATGTAAGGCTTTCGGGTCAAATGACTGAAAATTACTTTTGAGAAGAGATGACAAAAACGATAAAGCATTTTTCATATGGTCAACCAACTTTTTAATGCTCAGTATTTGTAGTGATCTAGATTACTTCTCTATATCCAATGAATAATTTTTTGACTAATTGATAGACTACTTACAAGAGTTTGTAAGTAGACTAAAATTTAAGCGGAAAGTTTGTTATTGTCTAATTAGGAGTGTTATTACCAAATACATGGTTGCTAAAAGTGGAAGCCAAAACACCAACAGAGAAGAAATATTCCTTTCAAGTCAAGTAAAACAACGGGAAATTTAAAACACTTCAACAAATAACAAGTGTCCAAAGGGATTTATCTTTAAAGTACAGCAAACAAAGAGATGAGAAAGCGAAGTACCCAACAGTTGAAAAGAAGAAAGTGTTCATTTGCCTCCCGTTCTAAGGAGAAGCAGTATCACAAAAGATTGCCAACAGGATGAAAGGAGGAACAGAGAGATACTTCCCTGCAGTCAAGCTGATGATCCTATACTGCACTGCATGCTCTATAAGCCAGTCGAAACTGGATAAGGACCCTGCTGATGTTATCTCCAACTGCATTTATAAATTTACGTGCACCTGCAGCCGTAAGTACATTGAAAGGAGAGAAAAAAGGGCTTATATCCGGTTCTCAGAGCATATAAACTTGTGCTTAGAGGGAAGAAGATATTTACAAAGTGCAATTACTAGACACCTTGTGGATACGGGTCATTTTGTCGAGATTTCTAAATCCTTCAAAATACTAAACATAGAAAGGACAGCGAATCCACTACGATTTGTTGAAGCGATTGCAATCAGACGTCTCAGACCAAACTTATGCACACAGAACGAGAGTGTAGTCAGTCTCTCACTCCCTTGGTAACCATATTAATTTGATTACACTGATTAGTCATACACACTAGTGAGCTCAGCTCACTAAGCAAGTTTTTTATTTGATGACCTTTAACCTTCTTGAGTTGCCATGTTGACGTACAAGCTATCAAACGCTTGAAACCAGATTTATGTGTTCAGAACGAAGCAGTTATCAGTCTTTCCTTATCTTGGTAACTGGTCGTCTTTATTCTCTTTTTCGCTTGATTACGTAATCGTTGGCTTTAACCTCACCCCTCTGATATAGTGTAATTTTACTTGTCTGTCATTTCTATGATTTGAGTTGAACTCAGTACAATAATACCTGATTTATTAGTCACTCACCATCTTAGGCATCTCTTGTCTTTATTATATAACTCCTTTGTCATTGTATGCTTACATTTACTTTATAATAAAGGTTTTTTGTATTTCCCTATGAATGAAAAACAAAACGATATTGTTTTTACTGACGTTTCGCTATTTAGTGCTAATAGCTTTAATATTACATTTACTTTGTTTAAACTTGAACTCCCTGCGCAAAATCTATGTAAGCGTAATTTTCTGAGCACTGTTCACCATATCCGGAACCTCCTTGCTTGCTTTATTCTGATCATAGAATATGATGTGGTTGATACCATAAATGATAATCATGGAAGCAAACAAATTTGCATAAAACTATATAATATTTATCGACTGAGATGATTTAATTTTCTTGTACTTATGAAAATAAGTAATTTATTTACATAGCTATCCATCACAGATATAGATCTATAGTTTCCTACTAATGTTACTCCCTTCAAACTGTCTTTTCAGTGGCTGAAGTCTTAAAAAGTTTTAACAACGGTATAATATCATATCACTTTACCAGGTGCTCACAAACATAAACTGCGATACATACAACTCATTGGTGTGATCAGCAGCAAGTCGGCCACTCACTACTGTAGTGTTCACCTGCATAAAAGATATAATCTAAACACCAAACAGTCGCATCGCTTGTTTCCCATCAGTGCATCATCCCAGTACTTACAGAGTGAGACCTATTCAGGGGACTACGATCACGATTAGTCAAAATTCTAGAAGAAATTTGTTCCTGAAAGGATTCTTCCTCACACCAGTCTCATGAAATCACTGTGATATTTCATATTGCTATGATGTCTTAACTTAGCATCAGGAATTAAGATATAAAACGCCAATTTACGGCAAATTTAAGTAATAAGCTTCATACATTTATTCCCCTTAATGAATTTGAACAAAGCAAAAACTACAGTTTTAGCAGAATAATGTGGTACCATCATTTATTTTGTTGGCTTCTCATCAGCTGCTTACAGCCTAAATAAATTATGAAGAAGCAGTTATTAGTCTTTCCTTGCCTTGGTAACTGGGTGCCTTTTTTCTCTCATCTGATTACGTAATCTTTGTCTTTAACCTCACCCTCCCTTTTATAATCTGTAATTTTGCTTGTCTCTTGTTTCTATGATTTGAACTCAACTCAGTTCATTGTGACCTAACTTACTAGTCACTATGCATCTAACGCACATCTCATCTTTATTATGTAACTCTTTTACCATTTTCTGCATACATTTATTTTGTTTTAACTTGAACTGCCTGTGTGAAAAATATATAAGCGCAATCTTCTGAGCACTGTTTACAAATTGTGGAATTTTCTGTCAACTGACAACATGTAAAATTTGCAAGTATGTTAAAATATGTCTGTACTTAAACCTCATAATTTATTTAGGCTGTAAGCAGCTGATGAGAAGCCAACGAAATAAATGATGGTACCACATTATTCTGCTAAAACTGTAGTTTTTGCTTTGTTCAAATAAGTAATAAGCGTTTAGTATCACTGTGGTGATAGACGGAAGACTACAGACGCTTGATAGAGATTACAAAGAAGGTTTAGACATTGGTTACGCTCTTATTGGCACAAGTCACCAAGGTAAATTTTCAAAACCAACAGAGGTCCAAACCTGAATCAGTAAAATTAACAGTGGGCCTTTCGGGATACTACTGACCTTTCTTAGTACCTCAGCAGATAGAATAACTTATCACTAAAATATAACCAAATTTATGCTATTTAGTCCTGGGTGCTGACTGAAAATTCTGAGCCATATTTACAATGCGCGCGCTTTCATTAGTCACCAGCTGACCGTCAAATATGTAAGTAGTAACGCATGCTCAGATCACGTTAATACGTCTATAAAACACTAGTTTGAGTTCTTTTGTGAACTAATTGTTTTTTACCACCAGTTAACGGGTGGTGATAATTATCACCTATCAATATTCATCTGTCAATTTGATGTGGTCTAACTGTGAACTGCGAATATTTCATCAAAATACTCTGCTTACTTGTAAGTAAACAAGTGAATTTGGTTAAAATTTTCATTTAAAATGGGCCAAACAGGAAAAATATATCACAGAGAATTAAACATTGCTGCTATCTTCACAAAAATGCATTTAGTCTTACTCATATCAGTTAGATCTGTATTCACGCCTTTCATCTATAGCATTTTTCATTTCACCAGTGATTTATGGCTTCATGAAGATTCTGGATGAACACTTAATTTGTCTGTGAATGCACTGGATTTCGGCTTTATTTTTTTAACAATTACTGCCTAATTATTCAAAAGATTACAGTTTGCACACTGAATCTATCATGAGGGGGTTTCAGGGTACACTTCATGACACACTGAACTCTTATCAAAAAAACAAAGACCAAGAAACGTTTTATTTAAATTATCAAAAATCCAATAATGTGAAAGCCAGTGAAGGCAACTATCGATGAAAGTCTTCTAGAAAGTGTGTTGTAAAGGAATTCACTAACGTGTAAGCCAAGTTACTGAATTACTAAACCAAATTGCAAACCTTCTGCTAAGTGACTCGTTGGTTGCCTTTGAATTTGTGCGACATGAGTCTTCCGCAAAGTCCATATATGCTACAGTCTTTTTGTGCGTTCACAATATGCCTGTTTTCTCACTTCGCATTACCCAGTCCACATTAGTCAAGAAGATTATTAGTGCTAAAAGGGAGACTTTTCTTACTTCTTTCTTTACCTCAGACATGTCATTAGCTTTCGACAGTGAACTCCTTTTCATACAGCTTTATAATCTTATAATTGTCAAATGGGGTTTATAAGTGCTTACGTGCTACACTCAGCTCCATTGAAGTAGTTTCCAAATCACCCCAAGGTTGCTTCTTTTGAAGACCTTTTGAACGTCGATGCAGCTGAAACAGAAAGTTGAGAGGTCTTCCATACATAACTTGTTTTTTTCAAATCCGGTCGAAATCTTCTAACCAGTTATTCCAGGATGATTAGGAATCATATTCCACTTGGAGTAGAGAATTATTGCACACCAGCTTTCAATATCATTAAGTTGCCCTTCCTTATCATGCCGCCAGTGTAGCCTTCCTTTAAACCTTCAGGTACTTCTCCTTCGCTCGACGCCTCTGGGAAGGATTCCATCTGGCTATGCTGCTTACCCGGTTTTCAGTAGCTTTTTGGCCTTCAGAACTATTGTTTTGTCAATGGGCTGGTGGTCACTGGCAAATCTGTGTCTTCTAGTGGCGGTACTTTTGAACGAGATTTAGCTGGCGATTAGTCCAGAAGTCTTTTGAAGTTAGTCATTTCAACTCTTCGGTCAATTGACTTCCTTCACCTTCTTCCATTGGCTTCATCTGTGTTGATCTCATCCAGGATAGCTACATGGTTATTTGGTACAGTGTCCTGAGTTTCCAATTGCCTACAGCCTGCTGTACATCATTTGACTATGTGTCGTCAGAATTTCTTTTCCCCTTCCTAGAACTATTTTTCACTTTGTAAATTATACCCTGTTTCCCCTCTTATTGTTCATCTCTACACTGGTCCATCTACTGCTTCGGCATCCTTTCCTTTTCTAATAGCTTCCTAGTGACCATAGTCAGTCTTCCTTGCCATGGCCTTTTTCCTGACTATACCGGTCTCTGTCTACAACAAATTTATGGAATTCCACTGCTGTCTCATACAGGTTCTCTAGGTGATATTTCTGTATATCTCCGAGTTTTCTTTATTGAGATGAAGTTAAAAACTGGAGACTAAATCGTACTGGTGAGAAACCAATATGGTTCAAACGTCAATGTGCAAATATACGTTGTAATCCTAATCTTATTGCCTTTGTGTACACACTCATCCCTCTGATTAAATCATATGCCTATGGGTTGCGTGAATTCATCAAATGGAAATAAGAATAAAAATTTGGTAAAGTTAGATTAACACTACGTAGGCTCGCCAACCACGCATATAGTTCGGGGTTCGATCCCCGGTCAACACACTCCTTTACCTAACTAAGCCGGTAATAAGACTGGTAAAGAGGGAAGGTTGATCGCGAGGCTAGCAACCCTATCCAGTAAAAATAAACACCACTGCTACCGAAACTTCAAGGCTCTAGCTTGAAGACTTATGCTGCGCTGGGAACGTAAAGGAATAAAAAAGCCTATGTGTAGTTAAAGGACAATATTTTGAAGACAGGATAAAGTAGAATACAGTGGTGCCAATTTTATTTTTCATTCATTTGTGCTCATGCTTGAAGCTTGAGCTTTGAAGTTTTTCATACCCAACCCTCTATCTCTCTTCTCTCATTACCCAGCTTACCATCGGCTAGACGAAGTTTACAAGAGGTTCGGACGGGAATCGAAAGCAACCGACCTGAATGGCTGATGAATATTCTACCACTGAACTACTGACTAACACAAAAGTACCAGTGGTTGAATTCATTACTTATTTCCTGTCTCCGAATACTATTTTTAAAAAAGGCAATAGAATGAAATGGTGGTTTACTTCAATTTTACTGTCAGCAGTAAACTAAGCCAAGGGCTGAGATGCTGCAGTCATTACTACATAATGCCCAACAAGTATTCTCGCTTGAAAAAAAAATCTACAAACACGTTATTTCTCGCTTCAAATGAGAAGTTATCCGATTTTTGAATGAATGTCTTGAACAACAAGTGGTTGCACATAAATGATCAAAAGAGTAACAAATTCATTACTTTGTGATATTAACAACTTTATGTATTTTAACCCATTAAGAAAAGAAAAGAAAAGAAGAAAAGAAACTTAATGACACAGAAGAGTACAAAAATAATCAAGAGGACACCGTCCATATTCTTTTCATTTCTTTTCTTTTTATCATATGTCCTTAATCGAGAATTTAACAATTCCCAGTTTTCGCCGTTAACTAATAGCTCACCTAATCAGCATAATTGCACGAAGGCAGTTGGCCGTGTTGATGGTGGTAATGATGATGATGATGGTGGTGGTGGTGATAGTGGGGTGGTGATAATGAAGGTAATCACACACAGACACTCATGGACACACACACACACACACATACAACTTCACACTTGTTTCTTCTCTTTAGCAATTATTTATGGCCTACTTAATAGACTTAGCTTCTGCTATTCGACTAATCAATGCTAACTTGTTTCGAAAAAGAACTCAGTCTTACCTACCTATCTAAACGCTTATATACCTATCTAACTAATTCCTTTCTATATAGCCTTCAAACATTGTGTTTAGTGTGCAGTGTATATATGCATGTGTGCATAAGTGGGATTTTACTTTGGAGGGACGCTAGTGACAGTCAACTAAGTTGTTCGATGGAAATATAATAGAATAAGATTAGAACAGGGTTGAAACGTATGTTGTACAACAAAATCAGGTGTATTTTATTTCTGCTAATCGTTCTCTCTTTCTCTTTCTCTCTCTCTCTCTCTCTTCGCCTATCACGCATACATCTATGCATTTTGTATGCAACAGTGCCGAGTGAATGCTGTCCTACTGGACACAAGCACACAAACACATATGCATATACATACATATACCCATTGGGGAACAGACAGGTGATTAGGATAAAAGTAGAATGATGATGATGATGGTATGTTAGGTAATTGAGGTGAGAAGATAGCCTGAAGGCCTAAGGCGGACCAATGTCAGCTAGTTTGCTGTTACTGCTACTGAGCTTTTGACAAATATTGTCCTCATTAATTGGCTAGACGCACACACACACACACACACTTTATGTGAAATATTTTGCGGGAACAATTGATAGCAGCGATGACCACCGCTAGTTCAGGTGACAGGCTGTGATATGACATCTGGGGATTAAGTTAGTCCCTACTGTTTTAAACAAATATTATTATTATTAATAATAATCATAATAAATAGCAGCATAATAGAGAAAGAGAGAGAATAACTATAAGAATATACATACTGATGACTTAGAAAATGAACCATATTTGATTGAGAACAAAACAATTTATTTAGCTGATAATGCATATTAAAACAGAACAACTATGAGATAATTTATGCATGCATATCTATTTATACTTGTATATATCCATATATATTTGCTCACTAGGAGTGTACACTGTGTTGGGTTAGACGCGTATTCGCCCTAATTTTTCTTCTTCGCCTTCGTTCCCCTCATATTTTTGAGTAGTATAAAATCCAGACTAACAGAATTCATTCATCCTTACCTAATGTAAGCCATTTAAAAGAAGAGAGTTTAAAAATAAAATTTAAAAAAAAATAGACTCAAGTCATTGAAATCACTGCTTTATGACAGTGGGCTTTTTCTGTGTGCTGTAGACTACCTGAGAACAATTTTCTTTCTGTTCCTAATTAGCCTTGATAGAAAAAAGTAAAGGAAGGAATGGCTGAAAATTACAGAAAAATTAGCCTGTGCTACTTTATGCTTTCGATGTCTTTTTTTAATTATTAATTAATAATGAAGAATAAATATTCAGTAGACAACTGCCACAGACTTCTGTTGTGCTAGCGAGCAATTTATTAATCTATCTCATCTTGGAAATACAGAGCACACGATTGATGTTAACGAGACGGCTAACAAAGTGATCTACCTCATACCAACTAATCTTAACTTCATCTTATAAGAGTTCGTCTACTACATACTGCTGAGGCTGGCTGTTGAGATCCACATTAAGAAACCTAGCTTATGTATTCAAAAGAAGCTGGTTCAGACTCTATCCTTACCTTGGCCATCAAGGTTTTAATGATCTTCAATATTTTGTAGACATTTCCTTAATTTTAGTTGATATTCTATCTACTATTACATTTGTATGCTTATTATAATTTGTGCATCTTTAGTGAACTGTAATTCCATTGATCTTACTTAATAAATCTATAGTACGAGTTCGACCACGGATTGATATCAGTTAGAGAACCATTGAAAACCAGAGAGTATTGGACAGCTGTTTCATCCTAGTTTGGGAATCATCGTCAGTAGGCACCCACCACAGGGGGTTCGAACCCAGAACCTTCAGGTTACAAGGCGAGTTGGTATACTATTCAGCCACTGGGACCCAATTCAGTGGTCAGTGCATGAATTCTCACTCCTACCAATTCGAGCCCCTGTGGGTGCGTACTGCCGATGATTCCCAAACTAGGATGAAACAGCTGTCAAGTACTCCCTGGTTTTCAATGGTTCTCTAACTGATATCAATCCGTGGTCAAACTCGTATACACAAATCTATTTCTTACAAACCAAACTCTTAAAAATCTATAGTACTTAAAAATACCAGTGTTGTTAATGATGATGTTTTAGAACATTCTATATATATTGTAGAGCCAGAAGAGAAAATTATCGTATAGGATATTCTTTGTTCAATTATTTAGCTTTTTCTAAACTATTTTAAATGAAATTGGGGGTAGTCAGCATTTTCATTTTCAGATAAGTTAGAGCAGAATACAGTTTTTATTGCAAAGAACGAAAACGGGCGTTTAGAAAGCAAAAGGGTGAAATATCCAACTAGAAAAATTCTGTCGCCAATTCTGAGTGTTTTTCCTTCAAAATTTATGATCCATTTCATAGCAATGATGATTTCAGTTTATACGTAAATCTAAACTGTGTTGCGATACATTGTGCTGAATGACTTGATCAGTTTTATCAGTCAACCATCTTTTGCTTAAAGATCTAATGAATGTCTATATAAACTGACTCTAACTTCCTTCTGATATTTTGATTCTTGGGGAGGGATATAAATGTAGATTCAAATGATTTCAAGTTTTTCACTCAGAAGAAAACTATTTTTTGTCTGCAGCTAATGGTGAAGTGAATGATTTTGAAAATGTTCATTGACATGTATCCTTTTGTAACGATGGAATACAAAAGACTTCGTAACGAAATATTTATTTATAATTTGGTATTTCAATATTGAGAATTTACGTACACCTTATCTGCAAATCGTCATTCGCACAGATATTCCGTGTTGCGCTACTTTTCCCCCTTCTTATTGTGTTTCTTTGTCTTCTTTTCGTGTTTCCCATATTTTGCCGCAACGTTGGATCATTCCTTCTCTTTGACGTCAAATCTATCTCCCTGCTATTTGATATTTTCATGCTGATGAATGTCTCTTTATATACTACTGATAAATCTTGTCAGTAGCACATTGTTGTTATTGTTCCCTAGGGTTCCGAGTGGAACATAGGGTTTCAACAACACATCTCCACTTTATTCTATTTTCTGATGCTCTCATCGGCTGGGCCCGTGATTACCCATATTCTCTCGTTTCCTCCTTACACGATCTCTTCCATGTCACCCTCCCACCGACCACCCACTCGTCGCTTGCCATTCAAGTTCCATTCTTGCTAAGACCTGGCGCGCAATATCAATCGACGACCTCCTCTATGTATGCCCAATCCACCTCAATTTTCCCCTACATATTTGTTGGGTAATTGGCTCTTTGTTGGTTTGTTGTCAAAGTTTCCTGTCACTAATTTTTTCTGGTCATCTGATCTCCAGTATGGAGCCAGGAAGTGAAGTGGGCAGCTGTTCATCATAGTCTGCATTAGCCTGTTTAAAATGCTTTCCGCGACAGGCTGGCGCCAAGTTTGTGACCTATATGGAAGCGCTAACTGACTGACTTAACATTTGTGTTGCGAATCCGAATCTTGTTGTTTGTGCTGAGTGAGTTCAGAAGACTTTCAAACTGATTTCAGATCTATGGAAGTGTATCTTGCCTTTCCAATTCTGGCTTTAATATCTTCATCCGCGTTGTCCGCTTGCGGTTGAAACAGTTCTTCTTAGATAATTGAAGGAAGTGACCTCTGTCAAATCTCTCCCGTTGATGGTGCTGTTTGTTGTCACTGCTGATTGATTATCTTCATAACCTCTATCTTCTCTATGTTCCACTGGAATCCTAGTTTATCTGCTTATTCTGCCAATTCGTAGGTTTTCACCTGTAAGTCTTAGAGTTTATTTGACATGAGACAAGTCGTCCACATAGTCCAGATCTTCTAAAGTCTTCTTTTTGGTCTGTTCAGAGTATTCCTGTCTTCTCTCTCCCACACACAGCCTGACACATTACCCAGTCTACCATGATTAGGAAAATCATTGTCTTGTCTTGTCATTGGCAGTCTTGTCTTACTCGTGTACTCACTTCGAAGGCTTCACTGAGTTTTCCGTTTTGCCATGTGGCATTGTCACACAGCCAACTGTTGAATGAGGTTGATAGAGATTTGGGGAACTCCATAATATTGAAGTAGTTTCCGGAGCACTTCTTAGTCAACGCTGTCTGTCGAAGGCCTTCCAAAGTCGATGAAACTGAGATAGAGGTCTGACTACAATTCTATACTCTGTTTGATAATGATGGGTAAAGTAGCACTGTGATCCTCAAGCAACTTACTTTTCCTGATCCCAGATTGGTCTGATTGGAGTTCCGCATATAGTGGATCCTCTATTCTCCCTAGAATGACGCTACCCAATATTTCCCTTGGCGTGGACAAGAGCATAATTCCGCTCCAGTTCTTGAGGGGACCTAAGTTGGTCTTCTCTGGTAGTTTGATAAGGTAGCCTTTCCTCCAATCAGCAGGTACCATTTAAAAATCCATTAAAATAAATCTTTTTTTGCACATATTTCATTTTCTACCATGATCACTTAAAAAGGTAAAATGCCTATTTGAAGTAAGCGGATGACATGTAAAGTGCATTTTAATGATTGATTTTTATTTAATTTAGTTCAAGTTAACGCAGACAGATTTTCTCAAACCATCTTTCGATATCAGGAAATTCAACTGACACAAGTGTTCAGTAGAAGGTGTCATCGAATAATGGATTTGTTTTCTTTTACTTAAGTTATGGAGTCTGATAACTGGAATGGAAAGAAAATCACGCAGTTCACTGGAGAGCTATACACTTTTTCTGTTGTTGAGCTTACAAGGAGAGATGACGGAACTTTAAGAAGGTCAATCCATAGGAAACCGACTTGGAACGGACAATTAACAAGTTTCTATAGCTGGGTACCAATCAGTCGGAAAAGAAACCTAATTAAATCCCTTGCCACTCGCGTCAGACGCATCTGCAGCTCCGACACCATGGAAGAAGAACTAAACTTCCTGAAAGAAATCTTCATACAAAATGGCTACCCACCAAGATTTGTAGAGAAAAACATCAAACAGAAAAACCAAAAGCAAGAGACACCATCCGTGCCAAAAAGATACTTTATATGAACCTAGACTTCAAAGGAGACCTATTTAGTGACATCCTCAGAAGGAGAATTTCCACCTCTTTAGGAAGAACTTTCCCTGCGGCAACACTAAGAATAGTGTTCTCCAGTCGCCCGCTGATCTGCAGAAACCCAAAGGACAAGATTCCGCACATGACCACTTCTATGTGTATATATCAGTTCACCTGTTGCTGTGGAGCCAGGTACATCGGTCGTTCAACGCGCATCCTGTCAAAAAGGGTCAAAGAACACTATCCAGCGTGGCTACAGAAAGGAAATAATGGCCATATAAGGAGTGCAATAATCGAACATCTCGTCAATACTGGTCATTCCATCTCAACGAACGCCTCCTTCAAAGTAATCTACAAAGTGAAGAACAACCTTCCAAAGACAGTACGATTCCGTCTTCTTTGCATCGCAGAAGCCCTAGCCATCCAGTCGGAGGAACCAGAACTATGCATACAAAAGAAAATTATCCAACCACTTCTACTCGCATGGTAACTACTCCTTTGATTTGACCTAACTTTTATTTGTTTGTTTGATTTGACCTTACTTCTGTTTGTATGCTTATTTTTCTAACTTAAAACCCTTGTGTAATTCTGTATATTATTTTGTTTCCATGTACACCCTTTGAGCACAACTCATTCATCAAACTATTCATGCCATTACGTAACTCTTATTTAACAATCATTTATGACAACTCATCACTTTTGTTACTATCCTCTTATCAACATCCAATTCATCTGAACTTACTAATTGTATTTTCGTTTGACAAATTTAATGTATACACACACACACACACAAAATAACCATATATATTTGCGATTGTACAGCTATGAAAATGAATTCGCCGAAAAGAGACTCTTCGCTGAACTACTTGTCTTCTGTCTACAAATGTAAATTTATTTAAAAGAGTGCTTACAGTCTAACACCTGTTTAAGATCTTCAAGTCATCGAACGTTGTAGAGATAATATCTCAGCCGAACTATTTCAGTGAAAGCTGATCTCTTAGAATTTGCCCAGGTGAAAATGTAGCAGTAATGTCATCCAGTGCCGCTTGTGGCTGTTCGCCACTACTTTTGAATCAGATAACAGATATTTATTCTAGCAAGTTGTGAATTTTCGGTGAAGTCAGAAAAAAGTCGTTGTGACTCTTGATAATAACGAATACTCTTTACATCCTAAGTAGAATTTAGTGAGAATAGAAAAATATTAAGAGGTTGGGTGTAACTTAGCTATTCCATAACATGGTACCCACTGTAAAACACTAACACCTAGGCTTTGAATCCACTGGTGAATGACAGTGAATAATGTTAGAGGCGTATCATATTTGAATGTAAAAGCTATCAGTAAAACTTTAATTTATGTATATCAATTCAGATAAGATCAGTTGATATGTAACTATATTTATCTACATTTTTACAAAAATCATGCCACAAACTAAGGAACTCAATAAATGTTGCAAAGTTATACCATTAAGAAGGTAGTTGTAAAAATTAACAAAAGTAGAGATGAAACGCGTGTCTTTGGTGCAGTGGGAGAGTGCTTTCCAGACACATTAAACGGTTTGAGCTTGATTCAAGTCTGACTCACCCTTAAATCTTGTCTAGTTCATTAGCCCGGTAGTAATCCCAAGAAAGAGGGGAGGTTGGCTGTGGGACTTGCTACTGACCCCGCTCCATATAAATAAATAAATAACCATCAAAACTGAAACTTCAAAGCCTAAGGCTTGAAGTTCCATTCAAAACACAAGGGCTTAAAACAAAGAGATGAATGATGACATTATTATAAACAGTACCTCTTCACACCAGCATTAAGAGTTCACTGTGAGTAACGTGATGTTTCGGAAATTCATGATTTATGAGAAGGCTAGATTTTTGTGCGTTTCACATTTCATAGATATTGAATGACATTTTTATGGAGAAGAGTAAAGTGACCTACCAGAAGATAACAGACATTATTATCTACTTTTTCTGGTCTCAGTTTACTTATCCCCACTTTATAGTTTAGTAAAAATTCTATGTAATATTATTAGAATTGGTGAGATACACCAGTGATCTATATATAAAAACCGGAAGGTTCTTGATTCGAACCCCAGTGGGTGCGTGCTACTGAACAGCTGTCCAGTATTTCCAGGTTTCCCAGTAGTTCTCTAACTGATGTCGGCTCATGATCAATACTGTAACCAGTCGGATCCCTGCAAACCAACACTCGACAAAAGTAATAAACAATAGGCTTGGTGGCGATCAGGGGTTAAGACAATGGCTGAGAATAAAAACTCTTCACAACTGTTTTCAAACCAAGAATGTGGTAAACCTTTGTGAAGCTGAAGAATGGTGATAACTTTCAGGATTCTGACCAATGACTATTGTACAACCAATTAAATAGCCACCACACTAGCCAAAAGGGCAACTTAGGCATGTTCAAAAACTGGCGTGGAATCATTCTCTTATTCACGCCAAGTAAAATACAAAGTCACATCACCCTGAAAAGAATAAAGGATACAATAGGTACAGAACTCTGCCCGTAACAAGCTGGATTCAGGAAAGGCAAATCGTGTGCTGGTCAAATTACAACTATATGCATCGTTATCATAGAATAAAACATAGAATGGCAGTCAAACAACTACCTCAACTTCCTTCATCGACTTAGGAAAGGCCTTCACCATACAGCGTAGACTGAGAAGTAATTTGAAAGCTACTACAACACTACAGTGTACCTCAAGTCTTTGTCGACCTCTTCCAACAGCTACATGATAGTGCCAAGGAGTAGGAAAAACTGGCTGCCTGTTATCACTAACGATGATATTCTTAATTGTGGTGGAGTGGATTACGCACCAGACTGTTGGGGGCAAGGAGTCAGGAATACTCTGGACGACCAATAATAAGACTCTAGTAGATATGGATTTCGCAGACGATATATATATAATGTCACAGAAACTGGAAGACTCGCAAGCGAAAATCAACAAAGTAGTTGAAGAGGCAGCGAAAACAAGACTCCAGGTGAACATAGAGAAGACGGGGGTGGTGAAAATAACCAATCAACAGCAACAACAACCAGCACCAATCACCATCAATGAGAGAGATTTAACAGAGGTTACCTCCTTCATTTATCTGGGAAGCATCGTCTCAACTACAGGCGGAACGGACGAACATGTCAAGGTCAGAATCAGAAAGGCAAGATACGTCTTCATCAGTCTGAAATCAGTATGGAAATATTCCGCACTCAGTATAAGGAACAAGATTCGCATTTTCAATACCAATGTGAAGTCGGTTCTTCCATTGCGTGCCACGAAAAGGATTTCCAACAGGCTAGTGCAGACTTTCATCAACAGCTGTCTACTTCGCTGGCTCCATACTGAAGATCAAATGGCTGACCGGCTGACCAGGAAGAATTAGCAACAAGGAACTATGTAGGGGAACAAACTAACGAAGAATCTATTGCTGAAGAAATGTGTAGGAGAAAATGGAGATGGATCGGGCACACACACACACATAGTCAAATGACACCGTGCACCAGAACATTACTCGAATGGAACTCGAAAAGTAAGCGAAGAGTTGGTGGTCGGTGAGAGGGTGGCATGGAAGAGATCGTGTGTGGAGCAGGAGATAAGAGATTATGGGCAATTGTGAACCCAGCTGAAGAGGACGGCAGAGAACAGAACAAAGTAGAGATGTGTTGCTGAAGCCCTATGTTCCATCCGGAATGCAAGGTAATAGTAATAAATAATAATACACTAGTCAATTATTTGTACAATCATTAATACTGTCTGCGTATTGAGTTCACGATTAGATTTATATGTCAGTAATTGACTAATTGGACAGACGAAATTATTTATATGTGGTGAGGCAAGACTATGTAAGTGTCGATGTACTATCTATCACAAAAGGATATCTGTTGATGAAAACTATTTGCCTATTTTATGAGTACACTTTTCTTTAGGCCTAAACCATCTCTGACTAACATTTTACTTATTGTACATAACGGAATTATGCAGAGATACCCGGTTATCTGCTTTCTGGCTTGTTCATTATACAGTTAATCATTTCAGTGACTACAGAAATCTGTCCTCTTGGACTCATGTAAATTCTATGGAAAGATTCTGGGGTTGTTCAATCCATAAACTAGTTACAAAACGAAATGACTAGTAACCATCTTGTTCAGTATATATGGAGAAACTTGTAGAATTTTTCTAAGGATACCTCACTGACAAGTCGGAAAAGTGCCTTGGACCATATAAGAGTAAATAAGGTTTGCTATTAATTTAAAACTACAAAATACAAAAAAACAAACAAATTTATGTGCTTTAACTATCTCTGCATTCTGACTGATTGCTCAAGGTCATTTGGTAGATTTCCTGTTGCATTAATTCGAATTTGTCAGATATTTCATAAAATTTTCTGTGTAAACAACACGCCTGAACGCCAATAATAAGAAATAGTGGATATATTAAGTCAGTTTTTCTCAAAAATTTTAATAAGTTTACTCGAAAAGAAAAATCTCTGTTCTCTGTAACCCTTCTTTTGTTTTTCCTACGATCTGATGAGTATAATCCGCTATTTAAAAAATAGCAAGGACCTTATGATGCCAAAGGAATTGAGCAAGTCCGTATGATTGTCCGTCAAACTTTCTGAGGTGAGTACAACAATTCACTTCTGGATGAATTACCTAAAGGAAGATGAATGTAAGAAGGCATTTTGGTAGAATCTAAGACGAAAACAGATATACTTCTCCGACTTCACGTAGACTGAACTGACACAATCTGGATCACATTGACGCCATTCGTTCACGACTGTCTGAACTCAAATAAAATACCTCACCAGATCCCCGCGTTTTACAAGAATTATCTAATTAGTAAAGTATTAATTAAAAATTGGCTATTGTTTTCTTTAGTATTCAGTAGTCAGCGGTTAAATCATTATGAAAACTTCTTTGTCTTTTATCAATGAAGACTTCGACAGCATACACTCCCCAGGTTCTTTAGTGAAGAAACATGCCGTTGTTGAATGGTCCCCTGGTTTAAGCAGTTTAAAAAATAACTTTACAATGCAATTGGCATGACATATCCATTTTCCGCTCTGAATTGTCGAAAAAAAAAGTTAAAATAGAAGCAATTAATCAATGGGACTAAGTATATATATAGACACCGACACACTCCTTTACCTCGCTAAGCCAGTAATAAGACCGGCAAAAAGAGAAGGTTTGGTATGAGGCTAGTAACCCTATCCTGTAAAGATAAACACTATTGCTACCGAAAAACTTCAAGCCTCTAGCTCGAATCCCTATATTCCACTGGGAACGCAAAGGAATAATATATGAACAACTAAACACCTATTCTTATTCATGTCGTAGATGGATGTAGAATTCTGAGGCTGATGTGGAAATACCATTCGAGAAGCTGTGAGGCCTGGCGCATTTTGGTACGTCATCAATCCACAGGATAGTGATTACAGTCTTATTGTACCACAGATATTCTTGTGTGCATAAATCCTACTTTCAGTCAAAATAACCGTAGACTATCAAACTAATCTCTTATTGACCATATACTACATTCAATAGATGAATACAACAAATGATAAAATTGTGAGTATTTGATGGATATTTGTTAACTGGTAATGAAAAATATCAAAGGTATGAATTCGAGATAAACTGACGCTCATTCTCATTGTATCATAAGACTCAGGAAAAAAGGAATTTTTTTCTAGAAGCAGTTAGCCTTAGAAGATAGATACCTCTGTATTCCGATATCATGTTTCTTTAGAAATACAACAACAGCAACAACAACAAAAGACAGCGACCACAGAAATAACAAGTCACATACATTTATAGGGAGAGAGAGAGAGGGAAAGAGAAATAATACGTTTTGGAGAGAAAATATGACACCACTCTGCACACTACAGTCATTTCTTCTCAGTCCTGTTTTACCTCTTCAACACATATATAAACATATCCCTCCTCTCTCTCTCTCTCTCGTGCTCCCTGATCTCATCAAAACAGCAATTATTTACATACCTGTCATTCATATTCATGTTTATTTATTGCAGATGACTTGTATTTTATCTGTAGAAGAAGAAAAAAAAAACAACAACAATAACAGAACAACTTGAGATGGCTTATACAGAGGAGTAAAACCTCTAAGGAATTACCAAATCTATCGGTTACAAGTCGTACTGATCACTTACTTCACTGAGTGAATGAATATCTTTTACTGTCAAACCAACCCGATTATTGATGTAGATGTGAATACACATTCGTATGTGCTAGACACCTGGGTGGAGTCAACTACTGATGAGTAATGATAATAATAAGTCACTGATGAAGCTGTCTTTGTTATTATCACTTGTTTGTTTTTTGAAGACAGAACATGTGATGAAAGTAGGGATGAGTAACAGAAGTAATCGTAAAAATGAGAACATAAAATATTCGAGGTATGAGGAGGAGGAGCAATAGGGAGAGAAGAGGTTGTTTTTGTGTAATTTTTAGTGATATGATGAAGTGAGACAATATTACTAAAGTAAACTTGATATCAACTAGTAATAATAATAATAATAATAATAATAGTTAATGATAAAACAATTGCCATCATCAATACGTCACCAGAATATTTGTACCCCAGGGGATCAGACATAAATATTATACCTATGTGAATAAATTATTGCTATTATTATTATTATTATTATTATTATTATTATTATTATTATCATATTCACAATTTTCCCACATTGTGTTGATAAAGGGTGTCAGAATGCTTATTGATGATTGAGTAACTAAATAAAACAGTCTTTATCAGTTAATATACAATAGACGAAGTGTATAAATCAATTAAATAGGCATAAACTAGATATTCCAGTCTATGATAACTTGGTGAAACCAACCACTTTATGAAGCTGCGATACGTACAGTATATTGACTGTATTCGCCTACTGAATTGACAGATTTTCTTCAGTGGTGAACATTAAAAAAAAAACATGGAATTTACCCATCAGAGAAAACAAGAAATTCCAGTAAAGATATCTTTTTCTATGATTTCAGTATTAGTAGCTGTACAACTGCAATTTCTTTTGATAAACTTCCAATCCACAAGTGGGCGTAGTTACATTCATTTAATTTAATTTCACTCCTGTGAGTCCCTAGTGGAAAATAAGACTCCAGGCTTTAGGCTGTGTAGTGTCAGTAGCGCTAGTGTTTCCTTTAAGGAACAGGGTTGCTAGTCCCACGCCCAACCTTCCCTCTCTTGTTGGCTTACTGTAGGTTAGGCAAGATTTAGGTGTTTTTCGACTGGGAATCGAATCCGGGCCATATGTGACCACCATCTAAAACTTTGAATCAACGACTCATAGTTTGAAGCGCCATTTAATTAAACGTAGTGACGGAGATGGTATTTTTCCAACATGATATGAAGATTTGCAAGTGTGATGAGAGATGATTGTCAGTCACAAGTGGTAAAGAAACCAAAATTATAAGGAATTTTTAAAAAATACGGTTGCTCTATGCGTCAGATAATCTTTTCCGCAGAAAATCTGACGTGATCGGTAGATGAGCGGAAAAGGAATGAAATAATGTTTTTCAGCTGAAGATGAGAGAAACATGAAGGAGACGATGGAAAGTCCAAAATAAAACAAGCAGGGGTGAAACTAGTTTCTTTTTAACCCATAGTTACAATTTCTGCAAAGTAGTTAAATAATGCTTGTTACTGATGTTGAGCTGTAAAACGAATATATAAAAATTGTTATCATATTGCTATTGAGAATGAAATCGTTGAAAGTATATCTTTACTGTACTTCTTGTTCGCTCTCTAAAATGACACGATTCATTTGATTAAATGGTTGCTTTAGAGTTTGAAATAATTGGCGGGGTGTTCAAGTCTCATTTTAGACACCATTACTCAGTTGGGATGTAGGTACATCCAGATGACGAGTCTTAAGAAGTACGCATCCTGGATTCTAGTGTGAACCACCACCAACAAAAATATCATAGTATGCATATCATTAGCTCGTTTTATCAGGTATATAGTCTAAACTGAATATCAAAGTTCTGGATTCCACTGCATCGTCTAAAATCAGTTATTCATGAATTAGCCGTATATGTAAACTTCACAGTGTTTTAATGCTTGTTTTGGTTTCAGCGCATGGAAGATTATTAATTTACAACTTTGTGTAAATATACTGCTCACGAAACCATGACTGTTCTAATGCCAGTATAATTAGCCTTCCTCAATAACTCATCAATGAGCAAATGTCGAATTCAAACTAAACACAAGGTAGATTCTGTAATAGTCAACGGACTCTTAATAATCCTCTTTCGTTCAGGTATTTGACACACACTCATTCTCCTCACTACTTATTTAACAACAAATGACTGGAAAACTGAGCAAACATTTATGAAAAAGTGTAAGTTGCGCGATTTAACCTAAAGTATCGATGATTTTTTTCAATGAAACTGTATCATATAGCATTAGAAACTTCTGTATGAGTCTGTTTTGAATGGTGCAGACTATCCCGACAGATGAATGCATTTCAGGTGTTATGATAATTATCTGAAGCTGTGATTCTCAATATTTTGGTACCACTACCAATCTATAAAATGTAGTGTTTTTCAAAGATCATTTCATATCAGGGGTTCCCATGACGTGGTAATAAATATAAATACATAAATGAATATATAAAACTACGTCTTGAAAATTAATCTTATGCTCGCTAGTGACTGGCTACCAGACGAAGTTTCCTGGAGTTCTAGTGGGAAGTCGTGACCAGTGAGGTCCATCTGGTCGGGAGTGAAAACAAATACTTACTGATGACATCGGTTGGTGGTCGCGCTAGATTCACGAATTGGTAGAAGCTGGAATTCATTGACCATTAGATCGGGTAGCAGTGGGTGAATGACTTGACTTCTAACTGGGAGGTCGTGAATTTGAAAGATGGTGGGTGCGTAGTGCCGATGAGTTCAATATTGGAACGAAACAGCTTTCCCGTACTCTCAGCTGGTTTTCAATGGTTCTCTAATTCATATCAGTCGTGGTCAAACCTGAAGTAAGCATAAAGTTTAAAGTGACTTCCTTACCATGCAAATGTAGAACCAGACAATAAACTAAATTGATGGAGTATGATGTCTTTGTATTATCAAACAATGATAGCTAGCTAGCATGTCGTAAATGCGATCTGATTTCGGCCTAGAAGTTTTTCGGTGAGATCATAAATACCTGTGTTACAATAGGACTACAAGATAAGAAGCGAAAAAAATTTTTTTAACCGAGGTGTACCGTGCAAAACAATTTGAAGTCTCGATAAGGACTGTGTTATTGCTGCAGGTTTACACAAGTTAGGCAAAGGTTACTGGTTGACATTTAAGAGGGCAGCTAACCGTATTTCAGATAAATGAAGGGTATTGAGATTGACTTTAAAGTATTCAAAACAGTATCGCGTTAACAATTTGGCTTGTTGTACTGAAGACTAAGTGTTGTTGTAAACTATCCTTTCAAGTTTTTAACTATTACGCCTAAGTAAAAAGCAAGGTTTGCTAAACTGTTAAACTTGTTTACTGTATTTTCATCTCATAGACTCCGTTGGTAAACTTAGTACACTTTGTTGTCATGGGAGATTTGACTAGTTTATTTTGTTTTATGAATTCAGAGAGTGTGTGTACAACTCGGTATTCAGATATTTATCCATAAGCTACTTATGACAACAAGACAGAATCATTATACAGCTTATATATTAAAT
Organism: Trichobilharzia regenti; assembly: GCA_944472135.2. Lineage (NCBI taxonomy): Eukaryota > Metazoa > Platyhelminthes > Trematoda > Strigeidida > Schistosomatidae > Trichobilharzia > Trichobilharzia regenti. The sequence continues at coordinate 32,976,431 of OX235270.1, read as the reverse complement.
TCAAAAAGTTGTCCAGTCAGGCGAAATAATATTACAAGTAGGAAATTGTTTATAAACACAGATGACAGTGCTGGATGTAAATTATGATTCAGCTAAGAAAATTTCTAAGAGAGATAACACCAATGACTTCCTTCACATCTAAAAATACTTATCTTCAATAATTATTATGATCTAGGGGTTACATAATTCTCGACATTCCCGTAAAAGTTATGGTTCTTGTTTCCTTTGAAAATGGAAAGTTTATCGAAGGTCACTTTGTGCATACTGCCAGATATCTGCTCACCATGTTTTCTATAGAAAATATGCCCCTATGATTGCTTACTTGACTTCATTTTGTAAGGTAATAATACAGATGCAGTGAGTTTTTATCACCCCGAAGACTTAAGGATGGATACCGAACATTCAGCGAAGAACAGAATACTCTTAATAAAGAATAGTTTATATTATTTGAAAATATTGGAATCAATGTTATTTGCTCACTCTAATTTGCCCTAATAAGCTCAGAATCTGTCTCGTTCTCTTCAATAGTACTAACAAAGAGTGTACTTGTAGAATAACGGATAAAGTGTCGACTATTTATTATTTTTTTTAATTATTTATTTTTGATTACAGCTTGATTACACACCGTATTTTTGGTACAAGGATGGAATTCTCAGCGTGGATATCGCTAGCCCAAATTTTGCAGGCCGACCATAGATATCAGGTGTGCTTCATCGGCAGGGGATCGAGCCTCGGACCATGTGCATGGTCGGCGAGAGTCCTAACCACTGTGCCACCGACGCAAATTCACTGACCAAGTATTGAGTGTTTGTGCTTCAGCATATTACTGAAGTTCGGGGTAAACAGCAGAAAAACATTTAATAGGTGTTGCAGTTGTGTTCTGCTAAATTGATCGGAATAGCATGCAATTCCAAATGGTAAGGAGTGGTGTTTCTTGGTAATTTATTAAGTAAAATATGAGCATGAATTATAAAGGTTCTTTCGGCATTCATTCTATTTCATCACATTTCGCTCCGGTATATCGCTGGGCTATATATCAAAAGCCAATGCGTTCGCAGAAGTCTGTTCTTACTTTTATTGTAAACCAAACCATAAGATAAAACGGGCTTTCATGCCAAGCAATGAAAACCATCTTTAGCGAGGCAAGTTAGTCTGGTTCAGGGTTATGAATAAAAAATTATGAGCACAGATAAATACCACTGAATTACACCCTCCACTGGGTTCGAATTCCAGTAGGAACACCGCTACCTGTTAGGAAGCAGGCATATCCAAGACATATCTAGTTTAACACTGTTAATTACTACCAAACAAGGAACAATAAACTGATTCTTGATTGACACTGAAAGCTTTAGTCTGCTCACCATATTCCTTGATTAGCGATCGTGGCTGAAATAAGATGTTAGAAAAAGACAAAAGCTGTCAAATCAGTAAGTATGCAAATAATGCTGTAGACGAAGATGAAAGTTTCCTGACAGTCTCTCGTCTTCTACTGCTACAATTGCTGTCGCTACCTGCAGACAATGAAGATTCCATGGACGACTGCTTCCGAGGGAGGAGATATTCGAAGTTTCTTGTGTGATCTGTGAAATAACAAAGAAATCACTATCCCAGGTGATGTATGGGAGGAAACCACGACTACCAATACACAGCACAACCTGGTTCTTCCACCAGAAGTGGAATATAACGAGGCTGCGAATGAAACGAAAAAAGAAACAGTCAGGAATGTGAAGCATAAACAGAAGATGCCGTGAAATCAAAACATGGAGAAAGGGAAGGATTCATAACCTTTGAGGTCAAGTAAAATGTAGAGAAAGTATGTATGTGGTTAGATGTGGGCCAGGTTCACGGAGACTCCTTCCGAAGTACGAAGGGCCATACACTGTCACTGAGAAACGTGACACCGTTTATACCATCAAAAGAGGAAATAATCAGAAACAGGTTAATAGAAGCCAACTACTGAAATGGATTCAGTGGGATAAGGAAGTCGAAACCAAAGAACAACAGGAAAGGGTAGAAACAAAAAGGAGGGAGCCTTTCCATTCGAAACTATTTGGTAAAGGTCGAGTGTAGCGTGTGCTACTGATAAGATTTATCAGTAGCATATAAAGAAGCGTTCATTGGAGATACATGGGAGACATGAAAGGAACACAAAGAAACACAATATGAAGGCCAGAAGTAGCACAACACGTAAGATCTGTGCAAATAATTATCTGAAGATAAGGTGTATGTAATTTCGGCATACATCAGTTTCCAAAGAAACATTCTGTTACCAAATCTCTCATCTTCTACCTTCAAACTTTCACCCATACCAAATTAAGTGATAACTCAAAACACGAGAGAATTATGATGGATTTATTTGAGATGAAACCAGTAGGTGGAAAAAAACAAAAAGCCAGGATATTAATTTAATATAAATCGGAATATATTCAAACTGACAAAACAAGAGTTCCTTATAAAAATGGGTCTGGTCGAAATGTTTTGTAATAACCGCTTCCTTGAGAAGCATTAATCTGACATTTTCAGCCTACCTAATGACCTGTCCATTAGCTATTTACTAATTACACTGTTGAGATGCTTGCCAGCTTTTCAACATACAATATAATCCACTAAGCGAATGGGAGTACTTCTTCTAGTTATTTCATCCCATATGCTATTCCAATGGCTTTCGAATTCATAAACTTGACTGCAGTCGATATAAAGAAAGTATTCAGCTCTTCAATGTGCTGTAATACTGTCCACTGATATATATATATAGGGAGAGAGAGAGAGAGAGAGAGAGAGCAGTGGTTTGATATTTGTGCAGATTTTCAGGGATATAACGTTTCTTTACTTCAACATGAATCTCTTGGAATACGTTAAGATACTCTGAGATACTTTTTGGATTCTACACTCTAGCACATGACAGCCTTACCAATTTGTCTATAAAGCTGGAACTAAACACCTTTTTCCCAACAAGAAGTAGCTAGATGCCTACAATAACCTTCAGTTAATTATTTTGTTCTGATTATAGTCTTTTCCATTTTATAGGTTGCATAAACTCCCACTGTTATAACTCGCATCAAAGTTCACTTCCTTTTATAAGCTCTTGTGTCTGCTGGCAAAACAGCCAATTTAAAATAAGTGAATTAATTATGATGTCATATTCGCAGCATTTTCTGTTTATCCAGTGATTCTCTTATCCACCAGCTTTTTGTATCTTGAAATGGTAATACAGATAGGACTATTTATGGTGTTTTTTTATTCCTTTACGTTCCCAGTGGAACATAGGGCTTCAAGCTAGAGGCTTCAAGTTTTGGTAGCAGTGGTGTTTGTTTTTACGAGATGGGGTTCCTGGCCTCATGCTCAACCTTCCCTCTTTACCAGTCTTACTAGAAGCTTAGCGAGGTAAAGGAGTGCGTCGGCCGGGATCGAACCCCCGACCATGTGCATGGTCGGCGAACGTCCTAACCACTGTGCCACCGACTTACCATTTATGGTTAGCTTTATGTTAAATTATCCATCCGATCTTGGTGTACTCCTAACAGAAATTACTCATTACAGAACTTGAATTGTGATCTCAGATTTGAAATTTCCACAGCTACAGAGTCTTGCTTAAATAACTAAGTTATGCAGTCGCATGTTAAGCTATCAGATTCATCTGTAAGTAGAAAGAAGTTATTATATTACAAAAGAAATATAACTTTCACAATGATCACTCCTTGGATTGAATTTAACGCAGTGACTACATAACGAAACTCTGGCCTCAAAACCAAACACACGTTCTGTATTAGTCATATGACATTTGAAGTAGGATGTTATTTAGAGGTTTCAAACTAACAAGAAGTAGCTTTCCAAGTTTCGTGGACCTGAAGCTAATGTTATTTCGTATGAAGAACTATTTGACAATAACAACTGACAGAAAATGGGGAAGTTTTGATGAACCACTTCACTCATATTATATTATTGCTTTTCAAGCTTGGGGTTTTTACGAAACATCTCAACAAATCGATCTATAAATTCAACCTAGTTCTGCTTCATGAGCAGCCGCAAATAAGCTTGCACTCTCTCTAATATGTCGAGAGCAATTTTCAGCAATATGAAAAATTCCGGACTATTAAGTATTCACCGATACCATATGCAATAATTCAGCTGTAGCTTTTTATTAAAAGAACTTCAGTTTTAATTACAAAACAACTTTGGCTCCTTGAAAAACAGCTTCAAATGAATAAATGTCTTAAATTATGGATGTGAATTAATTTCAATATAGAAACAGATCATGGTTCAAGTGGTTGAATGGTCAGCGAGCTTGTCCCTTTAACCTCAAGGTTATGGGTTCGATCTCTGGTGGAATAGTGAGTACACACTGTTGAAGAGTCCTAAACTAAGATGAAACAGCTATCCAGGGTTCCCTGACTTTCAGTGATCTTTAGCTGGTACTGGTTTCTAATGAAGTCTACACTTAAGTGTACTTACAATCCACCGCAGAATACTCAGTACTTTGCGAGCAATGGAAAATTCTCGGCTTTTGACAGAAGTAGTCTTTAAGAAATCAAATAACATGTGGAAAAATTTTCAGCTTCATAATCCAACCTAACTTCATCGCTTTTGTAATTTCACGGGTCGGTGGCACAGTGGTTAGGACTCTCGCCGACCATGCACATGGTCCGAGGTTCGATCCCCTGCCGACGAAGCACACCTGATATCTATGGTCAGCCTGCAAAATTCGGGCTACCAATATCCACGCTGAGAATTCCATCCTTGTACCAAAAATACGGTGTGTAATCAAGCAGTAATTAAAAATAAATAAAAATAAAATACATTCCACTTTCTTACTTTGTAGCATTTTTTTCTCAACTTATAATCATTAGGCTCCGACAGATGCATTGATTAGTCTTCTGTAATAAAATCTAAACCTTTAAATTTATGCGATAGGTTCCACTAATCTTGATTTTTTTCTTCTGTATACTCCCAATGTGAAGAAGTTGAGTGAATCAGTTTCTGCATGATTATTATTCTGTTTATAATGCATACTATTTACATGTTCTTAATCGCATTGTTTAAAAACACCGAACTTTTGCTTTCAAACAGTGCGTCATTCGGTGTTTTTGTTGCAAAATGTCTAAGTTGGCTTGTTTCACTCAGTGTACGCCCCCACCGCATTTTCTATCTACTAATGAGACTGGGGATATGCATAAAACGCCCTAAATGTTAGTGAATGGAGAACATTTATGCTGACAAAGCGACATACTCCAAGATTACATTCAACAATTTTTGTTTTATTCTTTTGTGTACCACGTGGATCATTGGACTTCAAGCTGTTTTTGAAGATTCAGTAACGGTGTTGTTTTTGTGCAATAGGGTTTATAGCCTCATACCCAGCATTCTCTTTATCCTGATCTTACTATCTGCTAGTGGAGTTTTAGGTGTACGTTGAATAGGGATCGAGCCTTGACTGCTTTTTGACCGGTGAGAATTTTACCATTGAATCACCGATTCACAAACAACACACAATCTACGATAAATCAGTTTTAAAAGCTGAATCAAATAAGGTGAATTTTTTATGACGATTTTCAGCGTTACGGATGAAGTTATCTTCTAGTGAATACGCCTCTTCCTAAGATAATATGGAAATGATTCTTTTAGATTTAGCTATATATAAACCTTCAGATTCAACTCCGATACACATCTTGGCAATAACTGATATTGGCTGAAATAGCTGTCAAATAGTTTGCAACTGGTGGCATGTTTTGGATTCTAGGTTGAGTTAAACCGGATCGATATGTTCGTCTGATGTTTAGGTTGATTAGATCTGGCTAGCAGACATCACCGGTTGGTGTGAGCATTGTCGAACTACCCATCTCAATCAGTCAATAGTATACAGGATTTTACGCATTTATGGTATCATGTTCATTCTGCATAATGTACCCTGAAACTAACCAATTCCTCACGAAGCTCACGAATGTATACTTAGACCAGTTGCTTATTTACTTAGCGTAGACTGATATATGATTGAATTCAATTTTATATCTTCCAGTCGATTAATTAATATGACCCATCGCACAAGAGGTGGCTTACGTGACGCAAGTGGTCTAGTGGATAATGCCTTGGCGTTTGAAACTATGGACACTGGTTTCGAGCCTCAAGGGAACACCATCACTCATTTCGGAATGAAAATACATACAACTGATGAGTCCCAAATAGAATGAAATGCGCATCCTGGATTCCATTGTTAGTCACCATCCACCAATTAACTGATGTATGATTGTCCTAGTTTAAGATTTAGTGAAATAACCGAATACAAAATGAACAAGCATTATTCAGTGAATATTATCTTTTCTTTATCGATTAATGACAGAAATATAAATGTAGGAAATAGTCAAGCTGGGAATGTATCTCATTAACATCATATGAATCTAATTCACTTCAGGAATTTTTTTTTCAATACAAAAACTGTGCTAATTTATCAAAAAGAAAAAAAAACATCTGTGTAACAACAGAATTCAGGTTGTAAATGTATACGCGGACTAATAGTCAAGATGGAAAAAGAGGTTGTCATTGGGAAACTTGGGCATTAGAGAGTTATTTGATCAGAAAGTAAACGATGCTGTAGGATAATTGTAAAAAAATATTTATTCATAATTGAGCATTATCACATTCTCCGTCATCTATAGTTTTTATTTCCGTCTAAGTTATGAAAGGTATGGTGATGGAAACAGAAACTAGAGAAGAAAAGAAAAAAGATGGAAAGGAAAGTAGATGGGAAATGTAAACAGACATTTCTCTCTCCAAAATATTCGAAGGTAGGAATAGAGACTGAGAACAGAACACTGTGAGCAGATGAACCGCTTCATTAGTGGTTACGATGAAATTGAGGAGGTTTTGTGTCTGTGGAAAAAAAGAAGACTATGACGGGCTCAATTTACCTCATCGAATAAGTTCTCTTGGAGTTCGATTTCCTTGTTATTAAATGAGAGAAATGTTTTTCGTTGAACGGTTGAACCAAGTAAGTGCTATAGATTACGCTTCGAGACTATTTTTAAGAAAAATGGATGGAAACAACAATTTTTTAATGGTACAGTTGAAAAAACTCAATTATAGAAAAAGCAAAACCAAAGAGACGAGAGTGACGAAATTTCTGAGAAAGACTAGAACAGAAAAATTCAGTGGAAACTGAATTACAGGAGAAAAAAAAAGAAAAAAAGGAGTTGTACTTGATATTCATCTATGTACGACAGTATTTATACCGATGATTTATGTGCTGCGAATATGATCCAGAATGGCTAAATCGTTTACCACATTTTTGACATTCGAATGGCTTTTCACCTGTATGCAAACGCTTGTGCTCTGTCAAATGATGTTTGTGTTTAAACGCTTTTAGACAAGTGCGGCAGGAAAATGGACGAAGACCTAAACAATATCATAAATAAAAAAAAAGAATAACATACATAAGCATATACATAAATATATATATATAGATATACGTATTGTTAATTCAAAATGGATCATTACTGAACAGATATATTATTTAACTGCATGGCTTTTAAGTAGACAGTATATTTAGCCAATTACAATATGACTGAACTGTAAAAAACGAGATTTCCGCTTTAAAAAAAACGATGATATTTATTGATTGTTGTACAGAACTGGTAGACTTGCAGGCGAAAAACAACAAACCAGCTGAAGAAATGGCCAGAGAAGACGGAGGGGTGATGAAGATAACCAACCAACAGTGACAACAAACCGCACCAGTTACTATCAATGGAAGAAATTTAAAAGGGGTCACTTCCTTCAATTATCTAAGAAGCACCTGTTTCAACCACAGTAGGATGACACGTATGAAGCATATTAAAGCCATAAATCTGAAATCAGTTTGAAAGACTTCTGAACTCACTCAGCACAAACAACAAGATTTGGATTCTTAACACAGATGTCAAGTCAGTCAGTTAGCGCTTCCATATAGGTCACAAACTTGGTGCCAGCGTGTCGTGAATACCATTTCCAACAGGCTAATGCAGACTTTGATGAACAACTACCCACTTCGGTGCCTGGCTGCATAGTGAAGATCGAATGACCGGCCGGCTGGCCAGGAAGAATTAGCGACAAGGAACTCTGTAGTGGAACAAACCAACTAAGAACCTATGGCTGAAGAAATGTGTAGGAGAAAATGGAGATGGATCGGGCACACAGTAAGGAGGCAGTGTATACCTTTCTAAGCGGCTTAAACTAACTGTTATGGATTCCGATGACTGATGTCATGTTTTTGTTTGACCAAAACATCAAGTGAAATATCGATTTCAGTTGTGTTGTGAGTATTAACTAGAGGGATAACGCTACACTACACAGTCCAGACTAGAAGTCAAGCTTAATGAACTGATGTCTCCTTATATTTCTTTTGATCGGCTTCACAAAAGCAATCAACATAATCATTATTTAAATCATAAGCCAAGAATTTCTAGTCGTCATAAATATAATAGTCAATTCATCGGCAGATTAACTTTTCTTAACTATAACTCAGAGCATAGCTTTTCTGCATTTTGTGTTGTAGGGAGTGCGGAAATTTAAAATGTTCCACTTCTGTGCAAAGTCCTACATTGAAACTTAGTCAGTCAGAATATCCTCTTCATGCCTGAAACAATCCCAAATAGATGGTACTGTGACAGTAAGCGATTAAATATTTTAAAGTTTCATAAATAATCTCCTCTTATTTAAAACCATACTGTGAAGCGACTAACCTGATAAATTTAGAAAAGTCCAACTTTAAAATGGAAACCCATTTGGCCTATATCATTAATAATCATCTAGGAGGGTAATCCGATTTAATTTTCGGACCAGAAACACTTCCTATACAGCTACTCAAAAAGACAAAAAAAATATGCATCATGCTTACAGACTCCCCAGGGGTTCACACAACGAATACCTCTTCATCATTTTCCTCTTCTAAATACTGAAATTGGTAACTGTTTCAGTCAATTACCATTTAGGATGTTTAATCATTGAAAATATGAACATAGCCATATTCACTCCATTAAATATTACTTAGTAACTATGACAAATATTCTTAAACGCAGTTACTTTTGATGGTTCGATGACTCTTATCTTGACCATACTACTGATGTGATATTAAAGTTTAGAGGTCTGCATCAAGGTTAAGCATTTTACGTAATCTTTAAACCTTTGCCTATTATAGGGTTATAAAGACTCATGTCCTGAGATAAGTAGAGCATCTATTACGAATGCTAAGTCATGAGTATTTCAAGGAAGAATGGCGTATATTGTTGGCCTTATACAGCCCATGAAGGTGGTAAGTTATGGAAGGAGGTGAAATCTAATGTCATATGTTGGAAAACATCCTTCTGTAGGAAATCATGGTCACATGTTTTATATTTATTGCCATTCATCGGAATGAAGTCAAGTGGTCTCACTGAATTGGACATTGAGTCACCCAGATTAGAATTTCGAATTTTGCATGCATAAATAACTTCCTAATTAGTACTAATACATGTAAAATCAGGATTCAGGACAATTTTTTTTTGATTTACAGCTTGATTCCACACTGTATTTTTGGTACAAGTATGGAATTTTCAGCATGGATATCAATAGCCCAAATTTTGCAGGCCGACCATAGATATCAGGTGTGCGTCGGTGCGGGCTCGAACCCTGGACCATGTACATGGTCAGCGAGAGTCCTAACCACTGTGCCACCGACGGCACATCTTGACGTTTGACTATTTCAACCATTACGGCTATTTGTGACATCTAAAAAATAAGTCCCTCTCAATACACTGTAGTGTTGTGTCACTTTTAGTAAACAGATTCCAACCAGGCTGCATCGCTTACCACCTGGCAATCAGTTCATGATGTGTACAATTCCTGTCTAGCTTCTTTCAGATATTCTCAATCAGTAGTTGGAGGCTGAAGACTACTGGGACGAGAGTCAGTCATATTGTAGGAAATATCTTCACTATCTTATAGTATTTAGGATGCATTACCAATCAAAATTCCAATCATGAGTGTATTCTATCTCTTTCCTCCCAATGATATCATATTACACTTCTTGTTATTGACACTTTTATATGAAGTAATATAATATAAAATAATGTGTACTGATGTAATGCCTAAGGAAATTCTTAATGAAAACAATATTACGTGTCATCATTTTAAAGCAAATTTGTTAATTAGGTCACTTAATCAAGAGTTTAACTCAAGTAAAAATGACCACAATCAATAATTACATTCACTTATTGAGATCCTTTTCAATTCATTACCTTCGCATAACTCTAACCATATAGTATTAGTCAGTTATCTTTGAATTTTTTTTATAATAAAGACATGATTATTTTCAAATGAAAAGGTCTAATAGTCTCAACTTCATATGCAAATTATAATAGAAAAAAATATTGACAAGATACGAAGCAAATTTGCTTTGGGCTAACCATTGGGATGACTGTTGTTCTTGTTCAGTTATTCAAACATTTTAAAATTTTTCAGCTCAGTTGGTAGGGGAAAAGCATATGTACAAACTGTACAGTACTGATAAAAATCCTACCGCTTTCGACATTCACTGGATAGGTTGGCTTGTAATCAGTTAATCTATCCTTCATCAAATTAAAACTTATTCAGGACTGGATGAATTTGTGTTGTGTCCAATACTCAGTTGTATATCTTCTATGTATTGGTTGGTCAGTCTGCAGGTGGATCTTAGACAATTGACTATTACAGGCAACTTCTCTAGGTTCAGAGGGCAGTTTTCATTTAATCAGTGGCCATATATTACACAAATTTCCATCAAACTGAGGTATATGCCAGAAAATGAGTTTGTTAAAGCTGAGCCTAGCACAAAACCACAATTACTGTGCTTAACGAAGTTCAAGTAATAATATATGTGTAAAACTTGGGCACTGTGGTAGTAAGTAATTCCATTGTTAGCAAAGTTAAACATCCAAAATTATTTAGTTCAATTTTAGATTTTCCTGACCATTGACTGGACCGAAATGCTCGGTCTCAGGTTGACATGTCGTTACACAAGAGGTGGCTCTCGTAGCCCAAGTGGTATAGTGGATAACGCTTTGGCGTCTGAAACCATGGGCATTGGTTTCAAGCCTCGGTGGGATCATCATCACCCACTTCGGAATGCAGCTGCATTCAGATGACGAGTCCCAAATAGGACGAAATGCACATTCAGTGTTAGTCACCATCCACCAGTTAACTTCTAAACATCCAAATGACTGAAAACACAAACTGAATCTTGAAATCCAGTTGAAGAAGCAACTTGACTTTAAACCACTTAAGATGTAAATGAAAGTGTCAGAAAATGTAATCAACATAAAACTTTACAAACGCTACTATCACCTTGGTGACAAATATTTTGTCAACTAGAAGACACAAAGATTATAGATACGAAAAGGTCATCAAAGGAAATTTTGTGCTTTCTTACTTTGAGAGTTTGTTATTACTTCTCTGTCATCATGTTTAAGTTACTTTTATTTGATCCTAGAAACAAGCGAGAGAAACAAAAATTCACTTTGACAAAGTGGACAGGTGATGAATTGAGGTGAAATTGTAGTCAGTAATAGTGTGATTAGCAAAAGCGTTTTACTCTTAACTGTTTTACTCTACTTAATTCTCTAGAAACACTTAGTGAATATGCAGGGGGAAAATAAATAATGTGCAAACATTGTTATAATGTCTATGGCATCATTATGCATCAGTTAAAGATTGAATTTTAAGTGAAATACTGTGTGAGTTTTTTCACTTACTACTAGTCTTCCCGAATCATGTATGTATATAATATCAGTTACCAGGGTAGCAGTTGTGGGGATTCGAAAAGTGTAGTCATAAGAGCTTCATCATGTTCCGAAAACAAAAAAGAATTAACCAACATTATTTAATTTCATTTGACAAACATTGTTTCACTGTAGTGTCTTTAAGTAGATAAGTGGTAAAGACCTATCTTCTTCCTTTAATCTCAAGGTGACTATTGCGGGCTGTTAATTCGGATTGTAATGGCCGCTTCTAGACATGGGATGTTATAAGTTGTGTAGACATAAATTTAAGTAAAATAAGCTATTCATCAAACCGAGGAAACAAAAACTGTAGATTTTGAATTTGTGAAGATTTAATTGCTTTTGAAGTGAATTAACACCCCTCGAAAAGTGAATGGTTGAAGATCAAGGGATGCTGAGTGATATTTTCAACGTAGTTTGAAGCCATCCAGACATCGAACTGAGAACTGCTGGGTTACATGGAAAATTGATAAGTATTGGGAATCACCGGACAGGGAATTAAATTCCTTATGAAAGGTTTTTGGGTACACACTTCCGAGAAGCCCCCAAACTAAGAGTGAATAGCCATCCAATCCTCACTGGTTTTCAATGCCTAGATAAATTATTTCGATTAATGACAAGGCCTGACATGAAGTCAAAATAAAATAAGTTAACGTTGCTAGGTTGTTTCTTTTCATCAAGAAGTATTCACAAGAATACAGTGATCCAAGTACAATAACTGCTTCGATGAATAGGATAAAAATGAAGTGACTTAAGTCTTGTTACGAATTCGACTTACCAATGCGCTGTGGTATATATATGTCGGTAGTCCAGTGGTATAACTCTTGCCAGTCACATCGGAGGTGCTGGTTTAACTCACAGCCGATACACTCTTAAACTCCCTAGCTTACTGGTCAATATTTTGCCCCCCAAAAAAGAGGAAACTGGGCATGGGGTTGGCATCCCCGTCCAGCACAAACAACACCACCACTGAAACTTTATAGCTTGAAATCAGGGATCCGAACCTTCATAAGTCTTAAAATCTGTTTCAGCTTACAGTATTATCTCACTTGAATATCATTCCATTAGGTGTACAGCCTTGGTAAATTGTCTAATCGATGAAGCCATATTTGAAAGTTATGCTTGAATATTTTCCAACTGTCATTACCAATTGTAAAATATTCAGATCCCTTTCTACCTAGTGGAATAGGATTCATTTTAAGAAAGAACAAAAACTTACCATATTTTCATCCAGTTCACTGCTTATCTCTCATTAATTCATTATCACTTAGAAGTAATGTAATACATGACATTTTATTAATTAAACAGAGTTGGTTTTCCCTTGTCATCACATATCGTGTTCACATTTTTTTCATCGCTTCCCCTAATTTTCTAATAGTGCTTAATATATTCATCAGGATCACTTTTCAACAGCTATTAGTAATGATTATTGTTACCTTCAACCTAATTTATGTTTGCATAATTTATTCTCATCCATTCATTATCTTAAATTAACAGAATGCTATGAATGCAAGAACAGGTGCAAAGGTTAAATGAAGTGGAAAGAGGAAAATGTAAAAATGTGAACGTGTATCTTTCCAAAGGTGATAAGGAGTAAGCGCTTAAGTGGTAATGCTTAAACGAATATGCTGTTTGGTTAAACGATGACATAAATAACATAAAAATGACAACTGAAAACTGTAAGCCATGTGTTGTCTTTTTAATTCCCAATGTGTACTCAAGCGTTTAAGGTGAAAATCAAGTTACATCTGCTACACTTAAGTTCAGTGTATTACAACATCACGTGTGCCTGAACACAGGTTATATTTTTTTCCCAATTTTATGTGATTCAGTATGGTGCTTTTAGACAGGGACTAACCTTTGAAAATAGTGTCACATAGTTTTTCAGTCGTACGAGTTCTCCTAAAATTGTACATATCACATAATCTACGCTTTCTGTGAAGTTATTCATTATTTTATTTCCTTGGATTCTCAGTGTGACAAGGGCTTCAGCAGCACGGGGCCACTTCACCCTGCTCTCTGTAGTCCTTCCATTCCATCTACTGTCATGGATTCGTATCATTCCTACATTGTATTTCCTGATTTCTTTGTTAATCTCAGCAGCCTTTTAAGCTTTGTACATTGTTTTTTGCTTATTTTCGTCTGCATAAAAAAAAACACATATGCTAACGGGCTTCCCGAAGGCTTTCACTCTAGAGAAGAATAAGTTTGTTTTGTTTGTTTTCTTTAAAAATATTTTTCCCGTGCTTCTAAGTTTCTGTAGCTGATGAATTTATATTTTTTGAGATAGGGTCGCTAGCTGCACACCCAACCTTCCCTTTTTTTCTGGGCTTAGAAGTGATTAGCAAAATATGCGAGGTTTCCTCTGAGTTTACTGATTGTCTACTTCTGTTCACTTACATCTGGATTTTGCACCAGGAACTAGACATTTTTCACTTCTAAGACTGGTAATTTAATACTAGGTTTCAAGCAGGAAAGTATGTGGTATTGATTACTTGATTAGTTCGTATCTTTTAGTGGTATTTTTATTTCTTTAAGTTCCCAGGGGAACATAGAACTTCAAGCTAGAAACCTGAAGTTTCGATAGCAGTGGTATTTATTTTTACGGGATATATCTGCTAGCCTCATGCTCAACTTTCCCTCTTTACCAATCTTATTACTGACTTAGCGAGGTTTGGGAGTGCGTCGACCGGGGACCAAACCCCGGACCACCTGGGTGGTTGGCGAGCATTCTACTGCTGTGTCACCAACGCCAAAGCTTAATTTTTAGCTACTGAAACAGTAAAAGTAGAGTTATCACCTCTTAACTATTCCCTTCGTCCTCCTAATCCAGTATCAATAAATAAAGATAAACCTCCATTCTAATAAAGCTGTATGACTGCTAGTAAACGCTTCTGAATGAATCGAATAAAAAGAACCGTGCAGATTCTTGAAATTTCAGAATTATATTGCCCAACCCCTCATACCCAAATGTCAATTCTTCAAACCATAGCCGAAGAAAAATAAAATTAGGTTTCAGTAAATCATCCGTTAAGATAAAAAAAGGTTGATTTTAATACGACAAACAAAAATTCTGTATGCACTTTAAACTGAAAAAACACGAAATGTTTTTGAAATTCATTTATATTGCGCAACATGGTCATCGACTAGGGTGTGTTAATTTCACCTAATTAATTGTTTATCTGACAGATAACTTTACACTTTCACAGTGAATAAAACGAAGGATATGCAGTATATGAAGTGATTGCATATTACTTATTATTATTATAATAAGAATAGATTATTAGTAAAGTGCACGAAGTATAAAAATAATACAATATCGCAAGATACTGATGGTCCTGGTGACAAAAGTACACACACATATCAAATGTACATTTTCACACTAGCAGTTATAATAATAATTATTATTATTATTTGACGGTTGAACACCTAATTAATAACAAAACTATAGGTTCACATTCATTTAATAAATGGTGTTTTTTACCAGTGAATCTAACAGTGAATCACCAATCCTCGCTAAGCTTCGTTGACTACTGCTTGAACACAGAAGAATTGGAGATATGTACAACTAACCACCTTGTTGGTGATCACCAAACAAAGGACTAGACGTGTGAAACTTGTTACTTACTACCTAGTGTTCAAAGTATCTAATATAGCCTCACAGCTGAGAGTCCGAATAGATGGGTGATAACGTCTCTGATTGCACTGTTGGATGACGCAAGTTTCAATCTTAAAGGAGACATGAGTTCCTTCAAGGTTGTAGACAGGCCTTGTTGGTGAGTATCAACACGCACGAAACCTAGGTCCACGGCTTCCTGTTGAATGCCCCGACCATCTATATATATATATATATATATATGAATAGTCTGAACATTTAAGGAGAATTCTAGTCTAAAACAGTTAACCCAACAAATACTACAGGTGATTAGTTTGAGAATGTATATCAGATGAAAGGAGGTTGATCGTAGATCATAATGACAATAGAGTATTGGGAAATATCTGGAGAGGGACACAGATAAAGTAGCATAAATAACAGATACTTCAGCTCCTCTTATATACCTAAGAATTTTTGGTTGAACAGGGACTAAGCGTCAATCATCAAGACAATGTGGTCAATAGAAAAAATCTCAACTGTTGTCCTCAGACATGAATCTCTACACAGAGGTAAATGAGCTGATCAGTATGAAGAAGTACTAAGTGGTTATAACTAGTTATAATAACGACATTGCAAGTAATGTGTGCCCAAGCATTTGTGATGTGACCGCTTTCTAGTACCACTGATAGAATTTCATCCTTACCTAGGACCAACTAACACTGTTCATTTTTTCAATTGATGAGGATTGTAATAATGTACTTTTAAGTGGTTTCCAAACCTCACCTAGTTTACTAGTTCGCTAGTTTTTTTATCTGGTTCTAAGCCCCGGAAAAGAGGGAAGGCTGGGCGTGTGGTTAGCAGCCCTATCTGGGAAAATCAGTTCAATTACTATAGAAACTTCAAAGCACAAGCATCTCGAACAGGCTGCAGACTCTTATCAACAACTGCCCACTCCTCCGGCCCCATACTGAAGATCAAATTGCCAGAGAGGATTATCAGCAAGAAATTCTGGGAAAGAACCAACCACGAATCGATTGCACAACAAATATGCTGCAGAGAATGTAGATGGATCGGACACATGCTGAGGAGATCGTTGAATGACGACGCACACCAGGCCTTAGCTCGAGTGGATCCTGAATGGGGAACTGCAAGTGGGGCTTCCGAGAGTGACAAGGAGGAGATCATGTGAGGAGGAGATAGAAGCCTATGAGCAATCGTGAGGTCAGCCAAAGAGGACCATAGAGAATATGAAGAAATGGAATGGGAACCAAGGGAACAATGATAACAACAAGTGGTTACTAGAATACTATTTAAAAAAGACAATTTTTGTAGCTGATTCTTACCAAAAATATTACTCTACTAAATCATAAGATGAAATAGAAAGCGACTATTAATTTGGTGCTCTTTATATGGAATATACATATAGTTTATTTCATGTTGAATTCCTATCTTCCCATTCACATTTCACTTCTCTGTATGTATAAATTTATAGTAGCAAGTAGAAGGCATTGCGTGTTAAACATACATTTTGAAAACATTATGAAGTTGAATATCTATAACTCCGTTCTCATGGAATTATTTCTTCAATTACTTCTATTCCATTTTGCTTTTTATCATTATTCTTGAAAATATAGTACCGTTAAACAAGTAAACGTTTGATAAAAATGGAATGACGCCACAACTATCGTTTATGAACTCGGCTAAAATACTTTCAGTATGTGAGCAAATGCTCTGGTTGAGAAGGGGCAACTGTACAATAAAATAGTATAATGGATGAAGAAATGTTGACTTATGCAATGACACTAAGCTTTATTCTTCATATTCTGCGTCAAAAAAGTTGTGAATTATAGTCTGTTCAGTGTTTACCTTTTGGCAACTCAACTAAAAATGCGGACTTGGTCAACACACAGAGTTCTTGTAATGTACTTGGCAGGGAACCAGGCATATAATACGAGGATCATTTGTAGTTTGAAAAAATTACAGTAAAAATTATTATATGATCAATGATAGCAACGAGAACTAGAAGTGATTAGGCCCCTTTAGTGTTAATAGGCGAAATGTACTGAGAAAACCATAGATTAAAACAATGCCAAGAGATTTGTCTCCAAGCTACTTAACTGTCTGAGCCATTGGAATACAGTAGATGAGAATCTAAATAGTAGGAGATCTGATTAAGTGGCTCAACAGTAATACTTCCCAAGAAAATCCCAGTGTCTGTACACTGGGTGTCATCCAAAGTGAATAGACTTAAGTTTTCAGTAGCTTTCAATGGTATAGCAACAGACATCGATCTCATTTTATAATTTTTGCTTACTTAACAGATAAAAAATGAATTTGAAGTGTAGTGAAATTCTTATGAACAACAACATAACTATTGTTTTTGTAATGTAAAGATATTAGTCACCCACACTCTGAGTACTTCTTCTTTCATTCATATTGTGGTAGTGCCATACTAACAATGTGTTTCTCACGTATTCCCACAGTTCAATACTGCGTTAGCAACAGAACATTCTATTTCACGTCGTTTAATGTAAACCAAAATCACACGCTCAGTGTTTGGTGAGAGAGACTATAAACACCATAGATATAAATAGCTGTTTGATCATTTGAAAATATACCTGGGCTTCCGTGTCTTGCCTTCTACTGTTACAATATGGATAGGATAGAATAATTCACATTCAGTAGACAGTGATTTTTGATTCGCTTATGATTAATTTAGTCAGTGAAAGCTTAGTGAAATTCTTAATTGCTCCGTTCAATACACTTAAAAAAGTTCATAAGATTCAAAAATAAAAACCTCTTTCATTTTCAGATTCTATTACAAAAATAGTTGACTATGAAGTGAAAACTGATTGAATCATGTCTGAATGCGTTAGTCAAGGTATTTTATTATGTTTCACTCACTTCTGCCGTACACTGCAATCTAATATATGCAAATCAGAAATAAATTAAATCTCATTTTTCACTTAAATCATCTATGGTTTAAGATTTTCTGATTTTTACCTGAATTTCATCATCAATAGAGACTGATTGTCTTATGAGAAAATCAGTGTTATTAGATAATATTCTCAAGTATTGGTTTTGTAGGGATTTCATTTGATTAGTTGGAGGATTTCATCATGAGTTGACATCAGTTAGAAAACCGTTGGAAAACCTGCAAGGAGTACTGGACAGCTGTTTCGTCAGCCTAGTTTGGAAGTCCTCACCAGTACGCACCCACCCCAAAGGGGTTCGAACCCAGGACCTTCTGGTTACAAGGTGAGCTAGCTCGTAGACCATTAAGCCCCTGGGACTCGACCCAATGGCCCACTAATTCCAACTTCTGCCAATTTATGTCTGGCCCTATTCTGGCAGTTAACCTGGGGTTCTAGTGGGAAGTCATGACCAATAGGGTGCAACAAGTTGAAGGTGAGGCAGTAACTCATCGAAGAAGACATTTAAAAGTGGTTGCACTATACCGTGAACTAACAGAAGTTAGAATTCATGTGCCATTGGATAGGGTCCCAGTGACTTGATGATCTAAGAACTAGTTCGCCTTGTAACCAGATAATATTCAGTCGATTTCTATTGCTGGACAGCAAGACTGTGTTAAAAAAAACTCTGTCATTCAAAATAACACCAACAGTCTACAGGTGACTTAATTCTGTCCAGTCATTGTCACAAATGTGAACAAAAAAGCTGTAACAAGACACTGGTACTGTGTAACTTGGTTTCACATAGTTAGGCTATAGTGGTAAAAAGTGTTACTTTAACTCAATTATCATACCTGAACTCATTCTTCAGTAAATTGTTTCTATGATCTTGAAGAAATAAACACTCCCTTGAAAAGCTTGAAATTATCCTTCACTGAGACCAAAGATTCTACAACAAATTCACTCAAATCTCTTAGGTGTTAGTTCTTATGATATTTAACTTCGCGATATTCTACTTTTTGACTTCTGTTACCCTTTCAAAAGTACAATCATACAATGTGATACAGTAAACTGTATCGTGTATTATTTTGCCTTTAGGTGGAATATAGCTGGTTACTTCCCTTTTTCATCTGAATCTACCTTCTATTTTTTTAGTTTGTAAGGGTTAGTTATGTTTTTACGAGTTGATCACGGATTGATATCAGTTAGAGAAGCATTGAAAACCAGGGAGCACTGGACAGCTGTTTCATCCTAATTCGGGAATCATCGGCAAAACACACCCACCACAGGGGGTTTGAACCCAGGACCTTCCGGTTACAAGGCAAGCTCGTATACCATTCAGTCACCGGAACCCGATTCAGTTGCTCATGAATTCTAATTTCTACCAATTCATGATTTAGCGCGACCCGAATCTATCTTGAAACACTGATGTATTTGTAATCAAGACTCCCACAGATTAAAAAACTTGATAATGATGTTCAAATATTAAAGTATTGGTTTTGTAGGGATTTCGTTTGATTGTATGGAAGATTTCATCATGAGCTGACTGTGGTTCTCTAACTGATGTCAGCTAATGATGAAATCCTCCATACAATGTTCAAATACTTGTGTGTGGAGTATGCAGGTGATAAATAAACTCGATTGGAGTTCCAAATGACTATTTTTCCTCTTGTCTACATTTAATTCGCTGTAACTAGTGTTACTATTATCACCAACCTATTGATTCATGTTATAATGAACTCACCAGTATGACGCTAAGCAATTAAAATATTCATGTGGAGATCACTTGATATTTTGTGTTACTAGGTGCAAGAATACACAACACCTGGTAGAATAACATATGATACATATATATGGTGTAACTTCGTATATATGCATAAAAATGCATTGTTTAGATACTGAACTAGAATCCCTGCTGTTGCTTTTGCTGTTACTGTTATCAAGTTTAAAGTAAGAAGTGTGATTCACTAAAACAAAACACCCTACTCTGTTTATAAGGATGAATAAAAGAGGGAAATATTTGATACAAAGATACACAGGACGCAAAAAGAAGTGACACGTGTAGAAAAAATATTCTGTCACAGGTAAAATGCATCGGATCATGATAATTCTATCTATTTCATTTTTCGAGGGTGTTTATAAAAAATAATAAGGGTCTTGAATTCATTTTTGGATGGAAATACACATTCGGACATGTTCTTCATTCATTACAGAAACCTAGGTGTTTGAAAGTAAGTGGGCCCATGCTTTGAGATGGTTCATTCTTGAGTGTAACAACTGTTACTGATTTTAGCCGGCTACGGACTAGACTTAGTCGGCCGCATAGCGGCAGAATGCTCACCAACCACCGAGGTGGTTTGAGATACGATCCCCGATCAACGTACTCCCAAACCACGCTAAGTCAGTTATAAGATTGGTAAAGAGGAAAGGTTGGGTATGAGGCTAGCAAATTCATCCCGTAAACCACTGCTGCCGAAACTTCAAAGCTCTAGCATGGATTTGTTTTCATTGTCGTAAGTGAACTATTTCCTCTCTAGTAAATGTACGATGAATAGTGCAAGTAGATGTTTGATTTATCACAATTCCTGAAAATTATATTTACCATACTGGTTCAGCTGAAAGTTTCATCAAATTAAATAGCGATTATAACAGGAGATTAGAATTTAGTCATAGTCTTATATTTACCTTTTCGGCTAAATGTAAGGAGATGTGAGTCAGTGTAATTAACTGGAAAATATTTCGAATACAATTCATTGTTAGTAATTCATACAGCACAACTGTGATCTATAAATTGTTCTCAATGCTTTTGAACTACATTATATGTAATCCAACTGGAATGCAAAATGCAAGCCATACACAAAAAATGTGTGTTTTTTAAGAAAAATATTAAAAATCTACTCACCAGTATGTTCATATTTATGTCTAGATAGAGAACTGTGTTTGGAGAATACTTTTTGACATTGATCACAGGCATAAACCGTTCCATTATTCGCAGAATCACTGCAACCACTACTATCACCTTCAATCCCCCCATCACCACAATCACCACCACTACCACGGAGGCCATCGTTGACACTTTCATGAAAACCACGTTGTCTTAATTCTTGTCTGCCTAAACTTTCCGTAATACAGAAATCTTCCAAATGACTATTGTTATCATTGCCATCTTTATATTCAACAATTCCATTGTCATTGTCCATATTATCGTCATCTTCTTTAAACTTTTTTGGTGGACTTTCCGTTATCTAAATATTTACAAGGGAAGTTGATTAAACAATCATGAGTAGATAGTGGCAAATAACAGTGAAGAATAAATTGTTAACAATGCACCCTAATTTCTAGAGAAATACAGGAAGGAAAATACGAAAGCTATTCAGCATAGGATAAAGTATTTGTAGTTAACTGCTTGCATAAATTCAAGTTTCTGTCAGACTAAAAGTTAATCATATGGTTTCAAGGCACATCTGTTATCCGACCAACAGCCTTCAAATTCCTACTCACTGTGACGCTGTCTTTCTCCAGACAAAATATGAGGGAGTAACAAATAAATATGGGTAAAACAGCGGGTTGAATAAATTTCAAAAGCTAGCATATGCATATGTATATTCTTTATCTTATTGTCATCAGGAGCAGCAGGATTTTAATTATTTCATGATAGTCTATGGCTTCAGAAACACTTTGTCGTTATACTTCTCGTTCTTTACAACCGTCCCGAGAATATTATTGATGCTAAGGTGGAGGAAGTTCAGCAAAACCCAGTCAGGCTATCTAGTCCTTCTACATTATGCTTGGAAACAATGAGATTATCGAAGTTTTAATAAAACTTTAAGGGATATTCCATGAGTCTACAAAACAATACTGACTTAATTTTCAAACAGTTCGGAGCTGAATCTCACTTTCTGTATAGTACATATTTACAGTGATTTTAACCATGGACAGAAACAGGAGTCTAGCTTTCCATGCATCACATTATTCATTGCATCATTCAGTAGATAGCGATCATGAATTTATAGGTAAATATCACTAGAGAATTAAACACACCTAGCAAATTTCACTATGTGTGGAAAATAAAAACTTACTTCGATTTCAGTACTTTTTGTAAAGCCCATCTTTGCACTAGCTAGGGATAATGCTTTTGGAAAGCAGTCCGAGTCCTCAGGGAAATAATAATGACGTTTTTCATTCTCATTATGACTGACATTATTATTATTATTGGTAGTAGTATTAGTGTTACGCATAAGGTTTTTATCAAAGCCATTGCTGCATAGTCTGTTGGGTGATGTCAGTTCAGATGGTTGGAATAAATTATCCTTAGAATATTCATGTTCACATTTGTGATTAGAAGAGTTTCCCCCTTCACTAGAGGTTCTAGAAAGAATGGACACCGCAGCGGCCGCCGCTGCAGCAGCCGCCATAATTGTCATTGTTGATGATGTTGACCACAAATGGCTGGATGGAATGTTGTAAGCGTTAGATAGATGCAGAATTGACTGGTTCAAGTCACAACCTAGTTCATCAGATGGCTGTGTGCCTATCCGAGGTAAAGATAAATCCAGTGCTTTCTCTTCACTGTCTTTTGCATTCACCGCCTCAGCTCTGAATTCTTCTTGTTTATGTGCTATTAATGGTGACTGTGTCATCACAGTGAGTGGAGATGTTTTCGTTGAATCTGGAAGTAGACAGTCTATATTTTGTTGTGTAAAAGGAGAGAATGTCAATGAATTTGGACATTGTGATGACATATCATTTGTATTCATATTAGGAAAAATGTGTCTCATCAAAAAATCTGCCGGTAATTGAGAAAATATCATAGAAGAATTGTATTGAAGTGTATTAGATGGACTTGCACATGGCAGTGACAATGTCGTGCTTGTAGTCACCGTGTATGTTAGTGGACAAAAAACACTGGGACAAGGAATTGAAGGTGGTGTTGATAATAACGAAGATAAGGATAGGCTCGAAGACGATGGTGAAGAAGTAACTGAAGATGAAGAGTCCAATAAATTAGAATCTGTTTTATAATTCACCACTTGTACCGCACAGTTTTTCTTTTCTGTATTCAGATTCTCAGTGTAATATTTCACCTGAGAACTGATTAAGTCATTACTTGTTAACAGCGAGATCGGCAGAGGTGGAACTATATTAATTACTGGATTTGTAGAATTAGATGGAGATGTGAATGGATTATCAAGGCTCTTCGGTTGTTGATCTGGCTGAGAGTTATGCTGTTCATTAGGGTACATATTACGAATCCACTGTTCAACACTTTCTGATTTTAAGCCAAGTGTGCCTGAAAAACCGTATGATTCCAGCATAGATTTAGGAAATCTATTCACACTGAAATTATCCTGTAAGTGATTCTGTTCGTGCTCTTCAAATGAATATATATCATTATTATTACCATTATTATTATTATTGTTTTTAGTATCAACAGCAGAATTGATATTGCTAATCGTATTACTTTCACAATTGTTTATATTTTCATTCAGTCGAGTGGATAAGTCCTCAGGGAAATAGTTATCCAGTTTAATATTTTCAAGCTTTAGAAAGTAGTCAGAATTATTCAGTTGACTAACTGAATCCAATATACTTGACACAGAGCTCAATTCTGTGTCTTCTTTGACAACAGTGCTGTTGGCAATTTCAAGTTTTATATTCTGCAAATCTAATTCATTCCTTAGAATTCCAGTAGATGGTGTAAATCGATTTGC
Source organism: Trichobilharzia regenti (assembly GCA_944472135.2). Lineage (NCBI taxonomy): Eukaryota > Metazoa > Platyhelminthes > Trematoda > Strigeidida > Schistosomatidae > Trichobilharzia > Trichobilharzia regenti. The sequence goes on along the minus strand of OX235270.1, from coordinate 32,952,451 downwards.
TCCGTTTGAAGACATCTGTGCTGATAATGTATCGTTATTCATCGATGTTGTTGACTGTGTTGTACTTTGGGTGATAACTCTGTTGTTATGATTGTTATTAATATTAGTATTATTAGTAACTGTGTTAGTAATATTGTTATTACTAATGGCAGTATGATTATTATTGTTATTATTATTGCACTTCTTACTTGACATATGACTTGAATACGATCCAGAATGACTAAAACGTTTACCACAATGAGGACACATAAATGGTTTTTCACCACTGTGTATTCGTTCATGTTCTTTTAAGTGATGTTTAAATTTAAAAGCTTTTGTACACTGTGTACAGCGAAATTTACGCAACTCATAACTTTCTGTATGACTTAATAAGTGTCTGTGTAGACGATAAATATTCGCAAAGCTTTTGCCACATTGATTGCATACTGCATTACTGTGTAGTGAAGAGTTAATTCCCAAGGTCGATTGTTGTTTCGTTTGATGCTGCTGGTTGAATGAGTTACTGTGTACCAATGATTTCGATGGAATTGAATAATTATTTAAAAAGTTGTTTCGCTGATATTGTTCTTGTTTATTATGGACATTTGGCATTGAGGCTGAGCATAATTTAGTTTTCTGTGGTATCGGCTGACTGGGAAATAGTATACCTACTACGGATTGAGATGATATACACTCCATTCCGCCATCTAATTCTTTAGAAGTAGGTTCACACAGAGATGAAGATGATGTTGAAGACGAGGAGGTATGCATATTTGTCGGTGATGCTGGAAGTGACAGTAAATGATTTGTAATATCACTTGACATTATAGGAGTTGTTTGTCTTAAGAAATCACAAGTTCCAGATGAATAACAGCTATTTGGTTGATCTGAAAAATTATCAGAAACAAATTTCAAATTATTTTGACCATCTTGAAGAGAAGTTATAGGTGAGAAGAAAAGTGAACCAAACGATCGCAACTGAACTGCATAGTCATGTAGCATTGCTTACGAATCTATGAAAGACACACAAGCAGTTAGTTATTCGAGTGATTAAGGTGTGATATTTCCATTAACTGTGTACTGTGTATATTTTCCTCTCTCCCTCTTCCTCTTTCTTTCTGAATCTCCTGTTTTCCTATGATGGTAGGTTGTTTTGTACTTCCCTTTTCAAATTCTTCCCACATACTTTATCCTACCTCTCCACCTGGTGGAACAGGTTACAACACTTTACCTACCATTTTTAAGCCTGAGGGTAATATTGGAAATTAGCAGCAGTAATTGCGTGGACACTGTATCACGCCCCCATACATCTATATGCAAACAACTGGCTTTAACACGCGGACAAATAAGCTATCTTGGCATGTAGGACTTTTATCACTTTTATTTGTATGTAAATCTATCCCAGTTTATTTAACCAATTACGAACCAGGTGAGACAATGACTTTTCAAGGTTTCATGTGTAATTTTCTAGCTTTTGAGGAGAGCTAACGAACTATTTTCAACCTTTTCCTCTTCTTCATATCTGGGCTTATTTACACTCACACACACACACACGTATATATAAAAATATATGAATGCTGGGCTGCACATAAGTTTGAAACATTACAATGAAAACCTCTTGTCCAATATACCTGGTGATAGCAACATAAGAAGAGAGAAGTAGAGGAAGAGAAAAAAATGAAAGGAAGGTGGTGGTGACTGGTAGAAAGGAAAATGAATGAAGGCAGGGGTTTTATACATTCAGGTGTGAAAAAGAGATATCATGTAGATGTCCAGTCTATATTCAGCCTATATAAGTCAAATAAATTATCCAATCAGAATTCACTTCAAAATATAAGTGACTTGTGCTTAGTTCTCTCGTTCATTATTCATACCAAATTATATCAGGTAAAAAGCAGTTGATTTAGCCAGTATCCAGTATACACTTGGACAATCCTCATCTGAAAATAACACATTAAATGACACTAGAATATTTTAAGGCTTTCAGTGAAATTTCTTACTGATTGATTGTAAAACAGGCAGAATAGCTGATTTTTTGCAATCTTATCCGTGATTATTATAGAAGTGCTTTTTGCAAGACTAAGCTCTAGTTACCTCGTGCGTCGGTGGCACAGTGGTTAGGACTCTCGCCGACCATGCACATGTTCCGGGGGTCGAGCCCACGCTGACGCACACCTGATATCTATGGTCGGCCTGCGAATTTTGGTCTACCGATATCCACGCTGAAAATTCCACACTTGTACCAAAAATACGGTGTGGAATCAAGCTGTAATCAAAAATAATAAAAAAAATACCTACTGGGAAGCATCGTTTCAACTACAGGCCAAACTGACGACGACATCAAAGCAAAGGTTGGGCAAGCGAGACAAGCTTTCTTTGCTCTCAAGTCAGTGTGTAGGTAGACCAGCACTCAGGCATGAAAAACAAGATGCGGATTTTCAACTGCAATGTGAAGTCAGTGCTACTATATGGATGAGAGACATGGCGCCACGTCACGTAGGGCACTTCGAACAAAATACAGACCTTCATCAACAGCTATCTTCTCTCAATACTTCTCAAGATCAGATGGCCATAAAAGATCGGCAAAAGGCTGAGCGAACCAACCCAGCAGGAACCAGCTGTGCAACAAATATGCAGGAAGAAATGGAGGTGGATTGGATTGACCATACTCTGTGAAAACAAACCATCAAGTGACATCACCCACCAGGCCATTGCTCGAGTGGAACCCAAACGGGAAGCTGCAATTTAATCGTCAGTGCAAGGGTGACATGGAGGAGGTCATGTGAAGAGGAGATAAAAACATGTGGACAGACGTGGAGCCAGGTGAAGACGTTGGTAGAGAACCGAACGCAATGGAGACGTGCAGTTGAAGCCCTATGCTCCTCTAGGAATTTAAGGGAACAATAATGATGATTATATAATGATAATAATAAACTCTAATATATTACTATTCTGTGTAGAATTCTGCTGGCTGTGAGTTTCTAACTTCAGAAAGTGCAGAAATCCTCAAATTTATTCATCATCATATATTAACTGTTATACTGAAGAAAATATTTGTTTTCGTTCAGAAAACTTATTTTACTAGCTTAATTAATACTAGCTGCAATTCTGATGATTGTATGAATTAGCTGTATATGAATTTGACTCCAGAATATTGGTTACTCATACGGAAATTTGTTAACAACCGAGAATCTTTAGCGCCAAATATAATTATATCTAGTAAACAGAGGGAATTCACTGGTTTGATCACTAACTGACAGAATTTCGAGAATCAGAAAGCACTAGTCAGTCGTTTGATCATTGTTTGTAGCTCTTTACCAGTATGCAGTTATAACCCCATAGTGGTGGTGATGGTGATGGGTCAATCTCATCAACTTCAAAGCATAAGGCGAACCTGTTGACCTTACAACTTTTTACATACTTCCTTTCCAAGTGAAACAAATATTTCAGCCTCAGCCTTAAAGTCTCGGTAGTAGCAGAGTTACTGTTTTACTCAGTGGGGTGATCTCGTGCCCAATCTTCCATTTTTACAGGGCTTACTACTTGCTGACGTCTAGGAGTGCGTCGGTCAGAGATCGAACCCCGCCCCATTCAGCTAACGGGACGAAATCGAATGGCTCATGAATTCTAACTTATGCTGGTGCGCTACATATAGTACAATCGTCATCGGCTGCTATTTCTCTTCATACCTGACTTAGTTGACCACATTATTGACGACTGCTCAGGCGAACTCTGGACACGCCATCCTGTAGTTGGTTATTAGTAGTTGTGATCTTTTCACTACAATTAATTTATGAACAACTCTTTTTAACCTGATATTCAATAAATATCCAGTGAGGCTTTGGTTAATAAGAAACATTAAGTGCACAACAGTGAGAAGAGTTCACTTTTATTACCACAAGAAAACCATGAAGGAAAATTAATTGACACAATCTGTATCTAAGCTTATGGAAAGGCTGAAGTTGAGAATTTGAAATCTCTAGGTTTAAATAATAATAATAATAATACGTGTGTCAATAGTAATCATTCTAAAACTGACTGCATTACCTGAAACGAATACATCTCGACTAAAGAGTGGTATAAATCTCATCCTATTCATTTATTGTGGCATTGATGATGACAGTTACGATACATGTCAGTTATTTCTCTTTGTCTCTCACCTCACTACCATTAAGTAAACAAGTTTTAGGAGTAGGCAGTTCAATAAAAGTATTTATTATTAACCTTTGCGTGAATTCGGCCTATCTCGTTAGCCTATACTGAATTCACATAATAAATCAAAATGATTGACCTTTACATTCACATATCTTCATTTCTATGTGTGTAATATATAATTATTCGCAGAAAGTCTCCATACACAGGTATGTGAAATTAAAAATCTTTGTGTCAAGGTGAGATAGAATAACACACACATTTGACATTTAAGAAAAATAAATAATAAGTTAAATAAATAATTACATTCACACGAAATATAATAAAATACTCTGTCGGTCTACTAATGACTACTGAGAATTGACCATGAAACAGACAGTTATCGGTTTGATCACGCAGCTGACAATGGTTACATAATCTCTGAAAAACCGAGTAGCACCGGACAGCTATTTCGTCCTATTTAAGGATTCAGACTGGGGACCATCCAGGTTACAAGGGGCGCTTGGAGACAATTCAGCCACTGAGACCTGATCCAATGGACCCAGTAGGTGAGTACTGATGAAGAGTTCCGAACTAGGATGAAATAGCTGTCCAGTAATCCATAATTTCCCTGTGGCTTTTTAACTGATATCAGCTAATGATCAAACCTACAAGCAATCAGATCTGGGTAAACCAGCACTCGATATTTAAACAATTCTAATTAATTATTCATCTCACTAACTTTCAGATAGTTGAAATCACCACTAAAATCTTGACCAGTTAAAAGTTGAATAACGTTCTCTTACTTCTCACCTCCTCACTTCTACATTAGCTAACTCAAATCCTTAACGCTAACTCAATCAGTTAAGTAAAAATAAAACGCAACTGAGTAGTCACCACAGTGTGCAGTGTGTTCTACTTAGAAATCCCCATGAATAGTACATAGAATGAAGTCTCTGAAGAAACAATAATCATTTTCATCAGTTTGCAGACGCTGACGCTAGAAGTGCATTGAATTGAACATTATTAATACTAGACAGATATTAGATATCCTCACAAGCCAACAACACTGAGGGAATGATTGAAAACCAGGGAGTACAGGACAGTTGTTTTGTCCTAGTTTGAGAGACTCCTCATTGTTACCCCCTAGTTTTCAGTTATTCTCTAAGTGGTATTGTTTCAAGATGAAATCCCCATGAAAATCAATCCAAATCTCTACAAAACTCACGTGTTATTAAAATCGATATAAGAATAAAACTTGTCCACTGTGGTAGAATATAATTCCACTATGGGTAAATTTTTGTTTTGATAAAGCCTCAGTGTTATACAGTAATGTTTATTGATGACGTTTCGAGCACAATTTATTGCTCATAATCATATCAAGGTAATCACACGACTTCCTAAATTCATTTATATAGTTCCATTGTTTTTCTCTTGATTTTCACTTGATTTGATTGGTAGTAATATTTTCCATATTTCAGGTATGAGTGATGAGTCATTCATTCTTATTGCATGTGTTTGGTGTAGACTCACTCGATGAACAAGGATTCAGTAATCAACCTCTCTCTCTCCACCTACCTAGATTACTTTTTAGAATTTTAACCCTCTCCGACCATGCTATTGTGTGGTTGTGTGTTAATGCGTGAAGTGTAGTTGCTGAGCTTTTTTCTCAATTACTTATCTTCTCGGGGTCAACCATTCTTACCTTAGCTAAATTTTTATTCTCTGACAATCTGACTACCCCTGACCTACTAGTTTGACCTATGTAGTTGACCTCACAGTCATTGCATGGTATTTTGTAAATAATATTATTTTGTCTAATTGGGTCAACTGGGTCCTTTAACCTACAGAGCAATAAATTGTGCTCGAAACGTCATCAGTAAACATTACTGTATAACTCTGTGTTATTAAAATCACAAAGAAAAATCATGCATTGTATTTTGATAACCAGAAGGCTAAAAAAGGAGTGACGCAACATTATTGACTAAAGTTTTACAGGTACTAGCCGCATTGTGACACATCCATTCTATATGATTATTATTCACTATACCTGATTCATTATGAGAAAAAAGGTGACAAAATGTCTTCCTGAATCGAAGAATCAAGTAGTAGTAACTAGCCAGACAAGTACAGGATTCAAGTAGCTGCATACTTATACGCTATCATATTGTTATTATTATTTATCCCTTTAAGTTCTGAGTGAAGCACGGGGTTTCAAGTTTAAGTAGCGGTGGTGTTTATTTCAACGGAGTGGGTTTGCTAACCTCACGCCAAACCTCCCTTCTTTACCAGCTATGCTGCCGGATTTGTGAGGTCTAGGAGTGCGACAGCAGGGAAATCGAACCTTGAACCATACGGAATGTTGGCAAACATTCTACCAATGAAACCACCGACGTTCACTTATATGCTAAGCATTTAGGGAAGTCTATTCTGTGCATCCTAGTGAAAATTACTTACTTTACTTTGGAATAATGTAAAATCAGTGAACATCTGTCTACAACATGATAAAACTATAAATGAATCGAAAACATCTACAACTCTCATTGTGCCAACATATGATGTAATCTAATAAAGTCATCTCTTATTCTTTTAGTGCATATATATATATATATATATATATATATATATAAACATAATGCAATGAACCTACTCAACTAGGCGAAAATTGTTCTTATTTTAAGTGTACTAGCGTACACTTTAAATCAATTATTTTGTCCAGTGTATATAAATACATAATTCAAGAATAACAGTGACAATAAAAGATACTGCATAATACGCATAGAACATGTACTGCAAAAATTAATTTCCCTTATCTTTGTAATCATATTCTGAGTACACACATTGATTAAGTTATATTTACATAATTTGTTTTTTTTAAATATTAGATCAAAGACTTAATTAAAGTGATGCAATATATAAATTCGGTAAATACGCATTTAATCTGCAGATTCTAGTTACACTTTTGGTGAGCAGACTGGTAGGATAGGTGCACACATACACACACACACACGCACACGCTCAGAGAAGCCAGTCGGTGGAAATAAACCATAATAAACACATGGAAAAACAAAGTACTTTGCATGTCACTAACCACCTGATATCTTTAAACAATGTGACCAACAAAAGTAAATAAGATTAGACAGACAGTATATGAGGCGGAGTTCGACTCCCAGCCGATATACTCTTAAACCTTGCTTTAGTCGACAGTAAACCTAGTTAGTAGAGGGAGAAGCCGAAGCTTAAAGTCCCATTTTCCACTAGAAACACATTGAATACAAAAATACATATTAGCAATGTGAAGACTACTGTTTTTGTAAATAGAATATGTCAACTCCTAGGAATTGAGTAGTGTAATATTGTCTGTTTAGTAATCTGTATAGTGTTCTTTGTTTAACTGCACAAAATAAACAGGGAGGTGAATATCTCGCTGATATGGAAGTTGGAAGGTCATCTATGATACTGACTGACGGTAGTACTACGTCACCAAATAACAGAAGTTAAAATCCACAAGTCACGCGGTAGCTGGGTCATCAATGAGCTGATAATGTAACCTGAAGCTCACGGGTTGAGTTCCTGGTGGCATCAGGAGTGTACACTACTGAAGAGTCCCGAGTTGGGAAAAAACAGCTGTCTACTGATTCTCGTTTAAAATGATTTTGATTCGAAAAGAAATCCAACACTGAAAATAACGAAAATTGATTCACTTGTGAAATAAGAATATTCATTGGCAAAGAAATTCATTATTAATGCAGCAGATTTCATAAATGCAGAGCCTAACCGTTTCATCACATGCATATATATACACACACACACACAAAACTTTCCTTTCATAACTTGTTAATTTATGAAAGTAGAAGTGTCATTAATTTAAACTGTTTTTTCTTCTTGAAAAATGTCTTCTTAATCTGCACGTCCGAAAACTCTAAAACAGGATAAAAGTGAGCAGAAATAAAAAAAAATAGGGAAAATTCGAAATCTAAAATTCCTAAGGTCTATACAATACCACCTCTCCTCACCTTAGTCTTCTAATTTTTCAACAGATAAAATGTACAAATTTTAAATCTAAATTTTAGTGTGTCACTTACACCCTCCTGTATCTGCGTATACGCACGCGCATACAAACACTCTGTCAGTATTTAAGTATGTGTACGAACGAATGTATGTATATCTCCCTATATCTGTATTTGCCTGCGTGATAGTAGCGCATTCATAAAATTCTTAACAAATTTCGACAGGTGGATGATGAAAATAGGGTGGCCGAATTGATAAACAGAGAAATATATTTGTGGATTGGTATCTATAATAACAGTCCAAGTGGTTGCAGTAGCAGTGGTGGTGGTGGTGGTGGTGGTGGTTTTGTGTGGCACAAGGACTAAGAGATGAAACTGAAACCTGGAATAATGCCTATATACCCCATGCTTTTCCAATTACACCGGATTCACTCCAGCAACAACAACAACAACAATACAGAACAGTGATGCAGTGAATAGAAAAATAGGTGGATAGACATAAAAATGGATGCATAGTAGTCAGTGTATGCAAAAAGCGTCAACAAAAACCTATTGATATGGCAAAATTTCGATAACTGTTCTCTATCTCTCTTCTCTCTAATCCCTTAAGATTTTTAGTCACTCCTATTAGGTATATTGACAGTGGTGGTGGTGGTGATGGTTATGTGATGAAAGTGAACACTTATGTAGCATATACTGCCACTGTCTTTTTTCTCTTTTTGAAGTTAAAATAAGCAGGATATGGTGATTACTCAAGGAGAGAAAGAGAGAGACAGAGAGTGGGAGAGAGCTAGACATTATGCAGAGAAAGAATCTCAATTTAGGTAATGCTAGTGTTACAATTTCAATATACGGAGAGAGGTTTTTCTACCTCATACCATTTACGTTTCAGTTGAAAGATATATCGCTCAAGTAAACACGCAACAAGTTCTGCTTTAATGGTTACTAGTAAAATTTTGGTTAGTTGATTGTGGCATTTTAATGGATGAGATCAATATGTGTTGGATTTATGCATGGATATGCGTTGCGCCTATCCATGTTCACCTGTGTGCGTGTGTGTTATGTGTACTTAAGGCTTGAGCAAATAAAGTTAAGATTATGATGGTGATGATTATGATGACAATGATAATGATTATAAAGAAGAAATCTGATAAGCTTTGCTATTTTGACTAGGCAATAAATTTTCTGTGCATCTGGTAGGAAAGAGGAAAATAAAGTAGGGAGAGAAAGATGATGACAGCAGTTGCTCATCTTTCTGCTCGCTGAATAGTACAGACTATGGATGAGTATGACCTTGTGCACTCAGGTGAACAGAGGAAACTCTGTGAAAAGCAGTCCTTCCGTTATTTTGATTTATTTCGTTTGATATATATATATATATATATATATTCACTGAAATTTCCTAATTTACAGTCGAATGATATGACTTATAGGGTCAGACAAGTGTGGAGTATTGATTGAGGCGTGTGGATTATACTTTAGAAAACAAATATTTATTTCAGTGGGAAACTGTCTATATAAACCATTACTTTGTGTTGGGGTCAATAAAGATTAAGTCATTAATATACAAAATCAGGAGTGTCAAGACGCGATGCTGCAGTTTCAGTGTGTTTTTACCGTCAAAATACTTTCTGTTACCTGTGCAAATACCCTGTGAAAATGTTTAAAAGCAATTACACAGTGATGCCAGTAAGTAGAGGTTGATTGCTTCAGTGATTTGTTAACAGGCTAAGATATACTCTTGAATCTTAGGAAATAATGCTTCATTCAGTTACTTAGAGCTTCGTGAAGACGTTTAAAAGTTACACGTAAAATTAAAATAAAACAGTAATCTTAACAAATCAGGTGTGTATGCGAATTTCTCCTTCTGTAGGGTTTATCAGATATACTTATTCGTTAAGAAATTGCATTCGGTTTCACTACGTGAACTGGGATTCAGACTTTTTTCATTGTATGTGAATATATATAACTTATGACCGAAGAGATGAGTTTATTCCAAATCTAGGCAATGACTGATAAACCTAGTTGCATAGCATTGATGAAATTATATGATTCTGGATTTCATCATGAGCTGACATTGGTTAGAGAACCATTGGAAACCCTACCATGGAGTACTGGACAGCTGTTTCGTCCTAGTTTGGGACTCTTCATCAGTACGCACCCACCCACACAATTGGAACCCAGGACCTTCCGGTTACAAGGCGAGCTCGTAGAACATTAAGCCACTGGGACCCGATCCAATGGCCCATGAATTCTAACCTCTGCCAATTCACGATATAGCGTGACCACTAGCCAATGCCTTCGGCGAGTATTTGTCCTCACCCCCGACCCGCTGCACCCTACTGGTCACGAATTCCCACTGGAACCCAGGTAACTACCTACCTGAATAGGTCCAGTCGCCAGTGAGCATCTCATTGGTATTCAAGTGTGTATGATTCTATTGAGAAAAAAACATACTGTGGGGATACAAAAATGAAATACAGAAACTGAAAATTGCTTTTATATAGAAGTATAGTCAATTTGCCCACAAATAAGTAACTTAAAAATACCTTTACCTTAGAAGAGATGAGAAAGCTCCATCAAACAACAACAGTAAAGGAAATAAATAGTTGTAGCACGAAACACAGAATTCAGTAGTTTAAGCACCATGTATTGGAGTGTGCTTGTCATACGAGAAGTACTAAGATCGTTGCTCAGGTACCCAACTTACGTCGCTTCTTGAATAGTAGGATGCTCCCCTATAACAGCTGGGGAGGGTTGAATTTGATTTCCTTCCCTCCTGACGCACTCCTAAACTGTATTTTGGTTACCAGCCGGTAGTAAGACCGGAAATGGGGGAAAGGTTAGGCTTGAGACTAGCCCCCCCCCCAACTGGGTTAAAAAACAAAACAGTACCAATGCTACTGAGACTTCAAAGCTTGAAGCCACTGTATGTTCCACTGGGAACACAAAGGGATACTTAAAAACTGTATTGGAGAAAAATATGTGAAAATAAAATGGGTCACCTCTTATAGCTTTAGGAATGAAATTAAACATGACAATTGCTTGCACTACATAATATTACGATATGTGACTGCAAAAATATTTTTAGTGAGACAATATGTATATAGATTTACTCACATGACATCCAAATAGAGTTTTCGATGGCCTGGTATCATGGTGTCCAGTAGAAACTACACTGTGATATGTGGACAATTAAACGCAGATATGGGAATAAATCCTTTTTATACACATCCAGGAATGGCTAAATAATACTGGTAGAGATTCCAAGAGTTCACATTAACGACTCAAGGAACAAGGTGACAGGAAACAAAACAAATAAATAGTCATAAGACAAGTCATCAGTACCGTCGCATGTTAGTCAACAGAACTGTTAAACTTATCAGGTTATAGCAGTTAACTGAAGTCATTCCAGTGTGAATCTGTTGTCTTTCTCACTGATGTTTAAGATGTGATGTATTTTATCTGCCTACATTTTCGTTCAGATTTGTTTTATCTCCTTAGATTTCACCATAACCCTCAACTAAACATCTGACGTCCTGTATGAGTGAATGAGCCAGTTTTTAATTATTTTCAAAGTGAATTATTATTTAATTATTTAATTATTTTCTACAAAGTGAAGAACAACCTTCCAAAGACAGTACGATTCCGTCTTCTTTGCATCGCAGAAGCCCTAGCCATCCAGTTGGAGGAACCAGAACTATGCATACAAAAGAAAATTATCCAACCACTTCTACTCGCATGGTAACTACTCCTTTGATTTGACCTAACTTTTCTTTGTTTGTTTGATTTGACCTTACTTCTGTTTGTATGCTTATTTTTCTAACTTAAAACCCTTGTGTAATTCTGTATATTATTTTGTTTCCATGTACACCCTTTGAGCACAACTCATTCATCAAACTATTCATGCCATTACGTAACTCTTATTTAACAATCATTTATGACAACTCATCACTTTTGTTGCTATCCTCTTATCAACATCCAATTCATCTGAACCTACTAATTGTATTTTCGTTTGACAAATTTAATGTATACACACACACACAAAATAACCATATATATTTGCGATTGTACAGCTATGAAAATGAATTCGCCGAAAAGAGACTCTTCGCTGAACTACTTGTCTTCTGTCTACTAATATTTTCAATGTGTTAAATTTAATACTATTCTAAACAAATACTTTGCTCATTTCAGTCTGCAAAATACTTTAGGTGTTTGTCAATTTTTATCAGCTTTCATATAATTTTCCGTCAGAATGGAGTTTTGTATTTTTAAAAATATGGTTGCGTCCTTTGAACCGAGTGGTTTGATTGTGAAGCTTTCACTGACTATACAGACAAAAAATTCAGCGCTTACCTCAGTGCGGACTGACTACTACTAGTACTGTAACAACAGAAGACAAGGGCCAGGCAACAAATCCTTTATTATGGAAATCAACACATTTATATATTTTCATGTACATTATGATAGATTATTGTTAGCAGAAAAACACAGTCCTCACAGAAAGTTAACCTTGCATCTTTTCGTGGCTGTTTCGTGAATGTCAGGTTATCTATATGTTAACTGTATCTGCCTACGCAAAGCCTCTGTTCTCATTTTTCTCACGACCAATATTGGGGACATAAACATTGACGTAAATTACTGTCCACCAATTTCGGCTCTCACCACAGTACTACTACTATAACAGCAGAAGGCAAGATATGGAAGCCAAGGTATATTTTCAAGTAATCAAACCTCTGTTTACATATACACAGTTTATTACGTTAACTATTCATTGAGCGTGTGATTTTGGTTTACATTAAACGACATGAAACGGAATGTTCAAATACTTATATCGTATTCTGTTGCTAATGCAGTATTGAACTGTGAGAAAAGGTGAGAATAATATTCCGTTGAAATCCGTTGTCTGTATCACACCACCACACTACTACTACTACTACTACTGAGAGCAATAACAATTCTATGTCATGACCACGGTAACATTGTTATTTATCACATATTACAGAACAATATGACTAACTAAATAAAACATATACCCTGGAAAATAATACTGAATTAATCTTAGAAGACACATTGAAAAAGATATAAATGTCGTTTGAGTGTCGCATAAACAAACATCTGTTCCCATTGTTAGCATACGCCTGTCTATTCATCTCCTTGTTAAACTGATTAGGATGTTCAAATTTAATTAGACTTAGGCATAAAGTCCAGCTAAGGGGAAAGTTGTCATTATTATTATTATTATGAAATAAGAAAACCGCATTGTTATAAAGCGTGAATAGTTTTATGCCTAGACAGTCATCAATTAAAGAGAATACTGAAACATTGAAATCAAAAAGCCTTTATTCTATTTATTTGAATTTATTGCTTAACATTCTGAGAATAAAACGATATGACAGCAGATTTTTCTGGCTGAATTCAGTGATTTTATTTTTTTCGAAGTTGTCAGTTAGCATTGTGCCGGTTTTTTCTCGTCCATCTGTCACTAAGCATTGTTGGTTATGAAGCACCTAGCTGACTCCTTTGAATAACACTCGAACTATATTTCATGTCCCTGTTGTTAGTAAAAATTATAACCGTCGCCTATTTTTAAAGAGCATATATTTTCAGAGCATATTCCAAAAAACTTATGCCTAAAAGGAAGCAAATATTTACAAAGTTCAATTACCAGACACCTTGTGGATACGGGTCATTTTGTCGAGATTTCTAAATCCTTCAAAATATTAAACATACAAAGGACAGCGAATCTACTACGATTTGCTGAAGCAATTGCAATCAAACGTCACAGACGAAACTTATGCATACAGAAAGAGAGTGTGGTCAATCTCTCACTGCCTTGGTAACCACATCACTTTCATTACACTGATTAGTCATACACACTAGTGAGCTGAGCTCACTAAGCAAGTTTTCAGATTGATGAACCTTGACCTTCTTGAGTTGCTATGCTGACACTGTTTATTAGATTTTTCTGTTTTCTGTCTTCTCTCACCCCCCCTTTTTTTCTTCTTTCATAGTTTGATAGTATATAAATTGATAGTGATTGACTTAGATTATAATACTTATATTCCAGATGCGTTCACCTTATAATGTTTTCTCTGTTGCCTTTCAAACAATGAAGTATGAAATGTTATTATTTATAACCATTGTAATTTCAGGTAGTTTGCAGCTGATGAGAACCTGTGAAATAGAATGATATCATTTTATACTGCAAATCTGGTCTTTCTTTCTCTATCAAAATTTATCAAGGGAACCAAATGTATGAAATATTTTTAAAGAGTTTATATATTAATGGTAGCATTTCTTTTAAAAGTATGATATAATTTGAATGTTTAAAAAAGACACTAAAACTAACTGTAAAAAGACATCGCCTTTTGATGACTGAACCTTAAGTAAATGGTCGTTCTAAGAGAGAGTGAACACCAAGTTTTGGTAAATGGTTAAACGTAGGAGAATTACTTGGTGCATTTCAAAGGGGGAAAAGTCTATAGTGATGCATTATGGAATCCTGTTAAGAATTCTATCGTAGAAGCAAGTCAGTAGAGTTTCATAGTCATAAAGTCAAGATTAGGAGAGAACTTCATTCAGATGCTTCAGAGTGTTTGGCTCTTTACTAGGGAAACTCGTCAGAACATCGTACACTTTTGAATCGCTTAAAATACTTTCAAATACCCTATCTTTTTGCAAATGATGCTTTTCCTAATCCAATAACTCGTATTGTTTTAATGAAGAGTGAAGATATATTATGATTGTTCACCCCGTAAAGCGTGAGTCGGTGGCGCAGCCTTAGAATACCCGTTGACCACCCAGATGGTTCGGGGTTCGATCCCCGGTCGACGCACTCCCAAACATCTCTAAGCCAGTAATAAGACTGGTAAAGAGGGAAGGTTTCGCATGAAGCTAGCAACCCCATCCTGTAAAAATAAACACCACTGCTACCGAAACTTCAAGCCTCTAGCTTGAAGCCCTATGTTCCATTGGGAATGTAAAGGAATAAAAAAACCCACATAAGACTATCTAATAAATCATAAATGGTTTGAATAGTTAGTTCTTCCATAATAATATAAATTTTTTCACAGGGCTGATGGATTTCGTTTGAAGTCATCGAACCAACCGTCTGGTACTGATACCATTTTAATTCGACCAGAGAGATCTGAAGACAGGTAGTCCATATGTTCTAGTTACTCACACTGTTAACTACTTATTATACAACAGCGAATAAGTTTACTTTGATTTATTTGATGAAAAAATTATCGCAATGAAATAACTTTAGGTATTTATTTATTCAGTGATTACAGTTACAATTCAATTCCAATAATTGTACCACTAGTCTGTATACGTACGCTTAGATATATACAGTAAATGAGAAGCCTCTTGACATGTTTGTATAAATATACGTTAATTAGATGTGTTGGCGACCTTTGCCTTTTTCATAGTTTGTTTAACAATCATTTCAGTACGTATTCAATAAACCGGAAATACTATTGCATAAGGTGATATTTTTAATAGATTGTGTGAATACCTATGCATAGCATATATCTTACCTGATTGATAACAAGGTCTGTAAATTGATTAAGTCAATGTGAATAAATCGGTCTGTCCAACAAGTTGACTGATGTTCATATATTTAGTAACAAACTTTTTGTTTGTTTGAAAGATTGAACAGTATTAAAAAGGTTATTTCAAATGACCTTAGGTGAATTTGAATTCAATGAAAAACAGTACAAAATACCTAAGAACAATATTTTCGAGGGAATGGGAACAAGTAAAATGTGATAACAGTGGAGTAAATCTGATAATAATCTCGTTGAAAAGAGTCTCATCACTGAATATTGTGTGTTCAATCTTATAATGGGAATTATGAAGCTAGAAATTTATTTACCAGGTCTTGAAAAATGTCGGTTATCGAAGTCGACTGATTCAAAAGCTGTTTAACAGGAATCCTTTCATGGAAATTTCAAAGTTTATAGGACTTCTTTGATGTTGTAAAAAAATATACGACAAAGATTGGGATTGATTAGCTCAGCGGTTACGGTACTTGCACTAAATTGACTCGAATGGATTTGAAAATCCCAAGTTGTGCACAAGTATCGCAGGCTGTTTCAGTCCGATAAAAACAATTATACTATATGCTTACATCTACTATTTAAAAAGATTTTCATAATGAGGAGATTAAAATGACTGAAATTCCAAGCCATTAACAGCAAAGACGCTTGGGTGGCTCCTTGGTAGAGCTGTTCCCGGATGACACACCTGCAAACCTAGTTTACTTTGCCGGCGGCTAGTCACTCCGGGGAAAAACGGAAGGTTGAACGTTAGACTAACAATCGCACCCTGTAAAAACAACGGGTGCTCTACTGAAACAACATAGCTTACAGCCGTATGTTCTACTCCAAAACGCAAGGAATGAATAAATAATAATAACACAGACAAAATTAGTCGAAGTAAGCCAAAACGATTATAGAAAAAGAAAAAAAAGACATCAACGGAGTGGTAGCCAATTAATCAAGAGTAATAAGATATTCATAATATGGAGGAAGATTGCGTAGGAGGAGGATAAACTTTTGGTAATCATCGGCATTAAACAGACAAATGTTTACTGACTAATGACTACTAGCTAAGCGGAAACCAGAACATTTAAATTGATTGTTGTTAGAATGTGTTTTGGAGGGAAATCCAACTAAATGAAACTATCCGTTTAATATTTTTCTAATAACAGCATAGTATATATAACTGAAGAAATTACTCTTTATCATTACTAAAAGTGGAAACCGTTAAGCTGTGGTCGATTTTTTCCTTACAGTAAAATGCATATACATAAGTCTACTTGGTCGATTGAATTTCTTTGTCTTCATAGTCATGAAATTTCCACTAAACAATAAATATATCTTCCAGTAGCGTCTGTAATTCATACAGTTATACTGTACAGAATAAGTAAGTTTCAAAGAAATAGACTGATAGATGAATTTCGAATAAACTTTGAAAATCTCTACTATTGATTGTTAAGAATTAAGTGATAAATGTGTGTTAGAATACTGGCTCAGAACACTTTTGCTCCATTTACATTTCGGCAGTAGAGGTGATGAAAGATGGATAATTCTCCGATAATATTAAATAAACCTAAGTTCTTGTGAGGACATGCACATTGAATTGAGCGCAAATGTGTCCAGTTAATAACACAGCCTAAAGGACAGTAATGCATCGGTGGCATAGAAGTCGAATGCTCGTCAACCATCCAGGTGGTTCGAGGTTCGACCCCCGGTCGACGCACTCCCAAACATTGCTAAACCGGTAATAAGACTGGTAAAGAGGGAAGGTTTCGCATGAAGCTAGCAACTTCATCCTGTAAAAATAAACACCACTGCCACTGAAACTTCAAGCCTCTAGCTTGAAGCCCTATGTTCCATTGGGAATGTGAAGGAATAAACTAAATAAAGGATAGTAAGCTATCAGATACCACTATAAAACATTTAAATTGAGCAGTAAATGGAGATTTAGTTACAAACTATTACGGAAAATTTTTATGTAGAATAATACAATCACCCTCATAATACATAACTTCTAACCGATACCTTGTTTCGAATTTCCCAAACTTATTATTATTAAATCCGAATGACTCATAACTGTAACCAAGTCAAGCATCGGAATAGATGATCATTCAGAATTTCAGATGACGATTTCACAGTTATTAAAAACACAAAAAAGCCAACCAGTTCACTGAAAATGCAGTCTTTACGATGAATAACTGTCTATTTTTTTCCCGTCCCATTTTATGTGAGTCAGTCAGTGCTTAAGTAACTCAGAGTAGATTGTAGGGTGGAATAAAAATAACCGCCTTCAACTGCATAATGAGTGTTCATATTACTCTGATGATGATACGCATCTTTAAAAGTCACTATTATCCTACAAATAAGCAAACTAAATTCAATAATAATAATAGTTATTATTCAACTTTCTACATACATCTGTTAATTTACTCACTTACTTATCCACTCCAGTGATGCATGAACACGTACTCAAAATTTTACTTAGTTTTATCTTGTCAATGATTATTTATACTTTGAAAAACTAACGATTTTTCGAATGGAAAAGGAAAAAAGGAGAGAAGAATCTATGCATACCGTGTGCACTGTGTGTTTTGTTAAAGACATTGTTTATCCAGCTACTCGAAGTGCACTTTTTGATTTTGTATATTGACTATTTAATGTTACACTGCATTATTTTCATTTCGTAAATAAAAACTTATAGTCCCTAGAAGTGTGAGACGCCACGAGCTCTATAAACAGCAATAATAATAATAATAATAAATACAGGTGGACATATTTTTCATAAGTGTTATTCAGTGCAAACTAGACTTGATTCCCTGTTTTTTTTATAAGTGCAGAGTGTTTATCATTAATATTTTGTTTTTTTTTATCCTCTAATAATTCTCCCAACCCCCGGTTGTACTAAAATATAATTAAGTACCTGATATACATTTATTCGCCATTAATACTCTTCAATGGTAAATCAAGTAAGCAGTCAAGCATTATGGATATCACTCTTGGACAGTGACATTCGGTTCACCTAACAAGTCGTCCGACTAGCGCATAGGTTCAACTATTCAAAGCAAAAACTTGCTTACAGCTATTACTGTTAAAAGTAAACATTTGAAGTTTCAATGTGTCAAAGATGTCTGGCACAAATGTGTATACCTAGTGGTGCAAAATGAACATAGATTAGAACAATTCGCCTAGAACTAACTGAATTGATAATAATTCATTTCTTCTAACTGATGCATTTCTTCAAATTCTGACTTAGTAATAATGTATTTCTGACAACTCTAGAGCAAGAAGAAAGAATTCTTGATCAAGAGTACATTCTGACAACACTTTAAAAATGGATTAAAACCTGCTAACTACTGTCTATGTGTGAATTTCACTAAGGGAGTTAATACAACTGAGGGAGATGTATCCTTGATATTTGTTTAGAAGACAATAGAAGTGCTAAGTTTTCGCTTTTCATTAAGTCACATTAGAGACTTTCAACAAATAGTTAATAAGCTGATGAATATCTGCTTTACACTTGGTCATCTTGAAGTGACACGTTCACTCTCAGTTACGCGAGTTTCTTCCACCTTATAAAGTTTATATCTTCCTACTAACTTCCTTAGAAATTCGTCTGTAAGTGAAGCTTAAGCCGTCCATTTTGTTCTTCCTATGTAAGGAGTCACTTATCACTGCGAAAATGAGTTGTTATTCATTTAAACTATTTGTGCAAGGTTGATCAATTTGATAAGTAAAAATCCTCCTTTCCTATAATAGCCAAAAAGGAGAAACTACAAAATTATACTAATTATTATTATTGTTATTGTATCCTTTAGTTCCTAGAGGAACATAGGGCTTCAGCTGCGCACCTCCATTGCCTTCGGTTTTCTGACAGCTTTTTCACCCTGCTCCAGGTCTGTCCACATGCTTTCATCTCCTCCTCGCATGACCTCCTCCAAGTCACCCTTGGACGACAAAATTATACTAAAA
Organism: Trichobilharzia regenti; assembly: GCA_944472135.2. Lineage (NCBI taxonomy): Eukaryota > Metazoa > Platyhelminthes > Trematoda > Strigeidida > Schistosomatidae > Trichobilharzia > Trichobilharzia regenti. Next base: position 32,932,818 of record OX235270.1, on the reverse strand, counting down.
CTGTCTTTAATTGCTTGAATGTCTTGCAAATGTACAAGATTTTGTCTACCATGACGACGCAAATAAAACAGAAACGGGATATAAGTTGTACACCAGTGAAGAAGAATCCGTTAAAAATTCTACTTAAATGTTTGGTCTTATTATTTTCAATTGCCAAAAATACTATTCTGTGATTCTGACTGTAAGTCATCTGTGTTCTTTGAGACTTGCTAGTTATTGGTGGTATTTGACTTGTGTAGGCTTAGTCCGCAACTGGATGGTGTCGATATTAGTGCTTAAGCTATTAAAAGAATAACTACAGTAATAAGTGTACTCTTGTCATCCTAATTAGGCAGAAATTAATGCACTCAGCAATACACTTTATTTTATGTGTCATGAAAATTAACAATTTACACTTCCTTTATTAGTGTGTTAGGTAGATAAGGCAATGGACAACGTTTGAGTATAAATAAACAGGCAGCTGATAATTGATACAGTGTGTGTGTGTGTGAGTTGACCGCTTATTTATTCTCAAGGGATAAATGTTGTTCCCTGTTGTTGTGTGACTAAGTAAAGGTGTAGTAAAAACCATCAACAGTTCGATATTAGACCACCTAGTTCAAACCAGCTACAAAGGCAACTAGCACTGAAGAATCCTTCTCTATCATCTACCGGGTGCCAAATACCGGTATCGCATACTCCGAACAGTATGTGTGAAACAGTCGGTGCTCTGTGTGCAGAAGAAGCAAATCCAGACACCAGTGCTGCCCTGGTGGGTCTTCAGTGGAGAATATACATCCATGAATTTGTATTATCTTTCCTAATTTTTCTGATATTCGGTGTACTGTTAGGTTGATGCCATCGATTTGTAATCCACTGGTATTATTGTTATTGATTCGATGTTATTCAAACAGCACTAATGTTGTTAATAAGACTAATTCATTGAATATTATGTGCATATGTATAACTGTAGAAAGTGATGAAGAGGAGGTTATCTAAAGGAGTATTCTTTGCCCAGTAACTGCTCTTTTGAAAACAGTTCCCCTTTTTAAACAATTCATTTATAGGATATCAAATGTGACAATGATCATATACCATCACAAATCGAATGAATTACTCAGGGAAAGCAAATAACATGGAACAAGGGTATAATCATACAACTGGATTTCACAAAACTATAGATCCCTTTTTACCATGAACCTGTTAGTCAAAGTAATTTTGAAGACTAGTCTGGTGGAAAAAAAACCCATCAGATACTTGAACTTTTCAATGTGACTTTCCTCGTGCATATTTTCGCATCGAACTCAGTGATTCATAAGGATTTTAGACGCTGAATTCTCAAGTGTATAAAGTGCATCCTTGTGGTTCAAAACGACAAGAAAGAATAAGCAAAAACGACGTCTATAAGTCGCCAAATTATGAAAAACTATATATATATATATATATATATATATATATATATAATAAATTTTACAATACCAATATGGTACCTACCGGTATTATAATTTCGTTTAGGCGTGAACTGTTTCCTTCTTTCTGACATAGAATTTGAATCGAAATCAGGTTGTGGGATCATATCCTCCTTCGATAGTGTCCAAACGTGTCCTGATAATTTGATAGGTTGTCAGTGTGGAATAATAATAATAAAAATAATCGTAATGATGTGACAGAGAATGTGTAATGACGATTTCGCTAGCGTTATTTTGTTGTTGTGGCCTGTTTGATGAAGTACGGTTGACAGTAATTTGTTAATACTTCCGAGTAATTATTATTTTTTTTAATCTTTTTTAGGCTTTCTGTAATAGGATGAAGAAAGAAAATGTGATGTATTATCCTTTGTAAATAAATCGATAAATTGGGAAGAGCAGTCTACTAAAGTGCACCCAATCACTTCAAAGTAGTACTGTTGGGAGGTAGAGTGAAACTTTTTTTGTTCTCTACACACTTACCATTACTGGAATATATACTAGAATGAAATTAAAAGTGCGATAAGTTATGCGTTGTTTAAAGTTGTTTCTCTGCGTTGTTATTGTATTTTTCAGTTTGTTACACACAAATGCACGCATTTGTTCACTTACCCTTTAGTAATTTAAATCTCGTGTAAAGTTGGACATGTGTAAACTGCACAATTGGCGCTGACAGGCGTCTGTCATCACCCCTTCCTTCAACCCACCCACCCACCCCCTCTGTTTTCTGAACATCATTACATTTTATTTGGTGATGCATTAAATAAATTCATTGTAAAAACACAGACAGACATGTCCTTAATAATAACAATAACAGATACAAATTGTCATCAATATTATCTTAATATCAATTAATTACTAATCTTCTGTAGGAGTACAAGTTGGTGCCGCTTAGCGTAGTTGTTGCTGTGTGTTTGTGTTTGAAGGCAATATTAGATAACCCATTTAAGCGAACAATATTGTTTTCAATTAGATCTCATCAAGCTTAACTCTAATATACACAACTTTACAAATAAAAAATTCAAACATAAACCAATCACAGTGTTTTGTCTATTGGATAATAAGATAGTGAATATAAATTGTGCAATTAGTCATAATAATAATAATAATAATAATAATAATAATAATAATAATAATAATAGTGTTTTTATCAGTAATAAGGATGAGAAAGTGGGCAATCTGTGATAACACGAATAATCAAGAACAGCATGATTAAACAGACAAATGTAGTATATAAAGGCTAAGAAAAACAAATGAACCGATTAAGTAATGCTAGACTGTAAGGGAAGTAAATGAGACATGTTTATAATGAAGATGTGATAAGATTAAGGGATGATAAGAAAGGGGGTGAAAATATAAACAAGGGGTGGTGTAGAAGTCATAAGTTCGTTATGTCTTAATAGGCCAAGGGAGAGATAATGGCTGTACGAACTTCTTTCGAATGCATAGTTTAGGTTTAATAGTTCGAATGCCTATCGCTTCAGCTGTGTGCAGTAGACGAATACCAAGTCTATTGTAAAGATTTGGTGGGATACGGTGAATTACTTTGAAGGCTCACGTTTTATCCACTACATGACCACTATCAACTAAATGTGACAAAATTGAGCTACGGATTGTTTTTGTTTGTCCGTTGTCAAACCACGATGGAAGATGTTCACTAACATTCTGGCTAAGCTGTTTAGTAGTACGCCCAGCATAACTGTCACCGCAGGTGCAGTTGAATTGATAAATACACATTGCGTTCCAATCATTCGTCGGCTAGAGAATGACAAACATAGGTATGCTGCGTAAAACGTTTTCCGTATACTCCTTGAAAGTCTTTGGAATAAAAACTCACTTGATAAGTCACCATTAAATTGTAACTTAATAAATAGAGGTTTTTCTACGTGCAGTCACAGTCTCAGGTTGTCTCTGTGATGGTTTCATATGTTTCTTTATGAAACTACTCGGATAACCCATCTCCGTCAAGGAATCGTGAATATATTCAAATTCCTCTTGTAAGAGATCATCCGTACATATCTTTTTTGCTCTGCTCGTAAGACATTTAACTATATTTCTTTTATATTTAATGGGCACGTAACTAAGGAAGTGTGTGTATTGCCCTGTGAATGTGCTTTTTCTATACATGCTTCTCCAAGTGACCCATCTTCTCGCTTACTTAGCAAGACATCCAGAAAATGTAGTTTACTATCCTGCTCCTCTTCACAAGTAAAAGTAAGCGAAGGGTGGACGTTATTGAATTTAAGCAACAATTCGTCTGTGTTTGCATTCCCATCAGCTAAGATAAATGTATCATCGACATAACGGTAATACATATCAAACTTCCTGATGATGTCTTTCAATTTTCCGTTTTCAGGTTTTGCTAGAAAGAAGTCATCTAATATTGGGCCTAATGGTGAACCGATAGCTATTCCATCCACTTTTCGGTAGTATGAATTATTGAAGACACAGTGAACATTCATTGTACATTTAAGCTGTAATTCTTTGAGGCTACACAAGTGAATTCCTAAGTCCGATTGCCTTTCGGTGATTTCTTGACAGATGTAATTTACTGTTTCCATAAGCGATACATCAGCGAATAGTGATGATACATACATGGATAACATGCGTTTATCCCTCACATTAGTCTCGGGTATTTTAGAAATAAAGTCGAAGATATCACTGATTCTATGATGCACGATTTCTCTGTGCATAGGTCCCAGAATCTTCACTAACCACTTTGCTGTTCCTTGAAACGGAGAGGTATGTATTTCTAAAACAGTGAGAAGAGGAAGATCCGGTTTGTGAACTTTGGGTAGATCGCAAAGACGTGGAGTATTGATGGCCGTTGGTTCATGGATTCATACGTGGTTGGTGATAATCCTCCTATTTGTTTCAGTTTTTTGAGAGAGTCGGTCATTAGTTTCTCTGCTGTTACATTGAGGTCTTTGGATAAGAGAGAACAAGAACCTGAGCGGAGATAATATACTCAAAGACTGTACAATCCTGGGTGAAATAGCTGAAAAGTTACCTTTGTTGAGCTTACTGTTCTTTTCTCTGTAATGTCCTGATGTGTATTTTCCATGATTTGCAGGTGATGTGAATATCCTTCATATATTTATATATCATATTAGCTGTTCCTCTCTCTTTTTCCTTCAAAATACTAGTCTAGAAAACTTAGAACTAAAGCCACTTATCTGAGGATTGTTAGACTATCAGAGAAGTTTCATGAATTTCTGTACTGATTCCCTCTTCTAAAGAAGTAGTACTTATTGTTTCACTTAACGCAAATATTTGCACGAGGACTAAAAAGAGAAGACATGTGTTCATCACTTATTATGCGGTTAAGCGAACATTCAGGTCCTACCGAAATAGATTGGAATGACCGTGATTCCTAATGAGCGAGAAAAAAATAACAACAAAATTTCAGTGATCAGATCACTCATGAGTCTGTTTTCTTAACGTGTAGGAAAAAACAGAGATGCACCTCCTACTCTGTTGTGGTTTAAACATCAGGCCACAGAAATAAATAACAGTCCGAGCCAATGATACCTTTTCCTATCTCATGAAGTGTCAAGTCTTTCAGCCTTCTCAATTTTATATTCGGCAGTGCATCTTTTGGAATGATATATACTGTGACTTAGGGAGGTCACTTAACAGAATTAGTTTCAGTGAATTGCATAAGTCTTAGAAATTTTATCCCAGCGATTTGTATATGATTTATTGTCAGCCGCCTTTGGGCCGCTTTTTAAGAAACTGAGAGGTAGTGGCTTTATGGTACTAATACACTATCATTCTCTGAGTGAAATGTGGGCAAACGAGAGCATTATTTGGATGAGACACTTTAAGACAGAATTGAGAGTTGACACTATTGACAGTAATCTTACGGTTTTGTTTCATCTTTTGTTATCAAAAGTAGTAAGGAGATAGTGATAGATTTCCGAACCTACTTCCTGAGGCCTTCCAGGTTTTCTCTGCTAACTTTTATCCATCTTCTTTATGTCTGGTCAAGGCTGGCATAAAGATCAATACAACCTACCATCTGAAGGCTTTGAAGGAAGTTATTTAGTATTCATTTGTTTTCATTTTAGTTATGGGAATCCAGGTATATTACCTTATTACTTGAGTGATCTATTCTACTATTCACATTTCATGGACTCGTCAACACTCGTCTGGGACACTCGACGACTGGTCAGAGTTCGAACTTACGTATGGATATTGTGACACTGTCGTTATTAGTGGCACTTACAAATGAAAATGCTAAAAAAAATTATATTACAAATTACTGTAAAATATAACAAATCGGCAGTAGCTTGTTGACCCTAATCACTGGACAAGCTTTAGTTCGTGTATTTAACGGTAACGAGCTCGTCAAGTCATTGCATTTTCTGGAAACTGTTTTATAAATAGGTGGTCAAACTTGGTCGGAACACCTATCTAGTTTCCTGTAGAGAAAAATTGTTTTCGTAAAACATGTGTCATGGTTAGTTAACGTGTAGTTAACTGGAGGGAAATTATTTTTCGCATATAATGTTTGTTTTAGAAAATTTGGCTGTCAAGTACAAAAAGCTGTGTGGAGTTTCGTTAGCCACTTTACAAAATAGCAATTACTTTCATTACCAAGTGGCTAGTATCTACTGGAATTCATTATTACAGGTCTGATGATGAGCTGATGTGAGTTAGAGGACCATTGGAAAACCAGGGATTACTGAGCGGCTGTCTCGTCTTAGTGTGGGACTCTTCGTTAGTAAGCACCCGCCATTATGGTTAAAACCAAGGACTTTCAGGTTACATGGCGAGGTCGTAGACCATTAAGCCTCTGGGACCCGATTCAGTGGCCAGCCCGTGAATTCTAACTTCTGCCAGTTCGCGATATAGCACGATCACTAGTCAATGTCGTCAGCGAGTATATGTCCTCACGCCGGACCTTCTGTGCCCCACTGATCATGACCTCTCACTAGAATTCAGGTAATCCAGCCTGAATAGGGTCAGTCACTAGTGAGCATCACTTTGATATTGAGTTATTGGTTTGCAGGGATTTGGTGGATTGGCTGGAGGATTTCATCATGAAGTGACATCACTTAGAGAACTTTTCTATTACAGTTTTAAATTTCAGAGATCAGTTATGAAGATACACTGAGTATATATATATATATATATATATAGTGGTCTATTATTGAGTAATAGGGGGTGACATAATTGATATAATTACTCAGAAGTGGCTTTAGAAGTGAAAATGTGTGACGACAATACCGACATCGAAGTGATAACTAAAGAGTTCAACAGCTGCCATCCTGCCATCAAGTTCACGTCGGAATCAGAGATTAACTCGGAATTCCATTTTTTGGATGTTTTTCTAAAAAGGAGATCTGATGGTTCTCTTCAAAGATCGATCTACAGGAAACCAACATAGAATGGTCAGTACACAAATTTCCATAGCTGGGTCCCTTTGAGAAGAAAGAGAAATCTGATCCATTCCTTATCCTCAAGAATAAGGAGGATATGTTCAAGTGATACAATCGATGGGGAACTGGGGCAACTCAGACAAGTCCTCATAGAGAATGGATATCCTCCAATATTTATCGAGAAAAACATGAAGTTAAGGGAGAAACCTTTCCAACGCATCTCTGAACATTATCCGGCATGGTTAGCAAAGAAACAATGCAACACACTTAGTAGATCAATTCTCGAGCATTTGGTGAACTCAGGCCACGTAGCTCCACCAGAGTCGTCTTTCAACATCATCTACAAAGTGAAGCCAAATGGTATAAAGGGAGTCAGGTTTCGGCTTTTGTGTATGGTGGAGGCGCTGGCGATTCATCAATACAACTCTGAACTCGGTATACAGAAGAAGTTTGTCCAGTCTCTTATTCTACTTTGGTCTTAACCTCTTCACTAATCGTTCCTGTATAAGATTTCGATTTTTTTTCCTTTCTTTTAATTTTTAATTTTACTTTTAGTTTGCTTTTGCTTTAATAATTAATTCACTATTATCACTCACAATGCTCCTTCTGTACATTTTCACACCCTCTTCACACCTGTTAAATTAGCACTCAAATACCACCTTTATTCTCACTCAGTAGCGATTTTAACCTTATCAAATTTCTATCTTTGTGCCATTGAGTACCGCGTAATTTACAACTTTTAATTTTCACTTCTAAAGTCACTTCTGAGTAATTAAATCAATTATGTTACCTCCTCATAGATGATAATGTCGTATGGGGATCGTGTGTATTATATATATATAATACACACTTAAGTGAGGGATAATTTTTGCCTGAGTGGTTAATTTTTTCAAAAGACAAAAAATACCCACGATCCCCACACGACATTATCATCTATGAGGATCAACTTAGTGAAAATGATAGTGATGTTAGTCAGGTATCACACCAGTTGAAGACAATATGAGCAGTGCCACTTATTATGTTGTTCTACAGTGATTTGTAGATACCTTACTGTTAAAATTTTGTTCAGGAATACTATTATCAGTGATGAGGGAAGCTTACGGGACAGTAATAAGTTTGAAGCACTTTTATTTTACAGGCGATAAAATTTCCTAAGAGGAGTAATTCTCATATTTATTCATTTCTACAAAGTGAATTTTTCAACAACAACCAAAAAAACCCGGAGCTTATTTCTATTAGACTTGAATTTTTATCGAGAAAAACTTCTCATCTTAATTTATTGGCACTGTTTTTTTTTCTTTTTTAGTTTTTATTATTGTTTATTCACGTATTCCCAAGAGGAAGAGGAACTAAATTACCAAATAATGAACATGATATCAAGACGAACCCCCTCAGTCAGTCAGTCAGTCGCTCACTCACTCATTCATCGATTCACTCACTCCATCTCTCAAACACACGCATACAAATATAAACAAAGTAATCAGCATGAAATTAATTCTTCACAGTTGTTAACTTATAAAACAGCCTTCCAAGGAATAACTACGAAATTGTCTACCAAGTAGCTGATTTAAACAAGTGAAATATAAAGTATATTAATGATATTATTATTATTGTGAGTGGATGCGTAATATTAAACTGTAGGTAGACTGTGCTTTTCAGTATGCATTATAATAATCTACTATTATCACTGCCGAAGACTTTTCATCTAGTGTTGTAAAAGCGAACCATTGTAAATATGTATGGCTGAAATAGTTGTGTGGTTGAAAGTGACTTAAATCTGACAAAGGCTTAGTAAAGAGTATCACATAAATTGTCAAAATAAAGAACTTAGTTATTACTACTGTCCTAGGTATAAAATAGTAAAGGCTTATGATGTACGCTTAAGCGATTGTGACTGTTCCCCTACCAAATCGTCAATTATAGTAAACGATTTACTTTATTTATTACGGAGATATAGACGTAAAGAAAAATCATGAACTGTACAACACACATTTCATTACAACACCACCTTGCTTGCTTCTATTTTCGATTGTTTGTTTAATGATTTAATTATATACGAATAGGAGACGCTTTCAGAATCTGAAGTTTCCGACAAGTGCTTCTTCACCTTGAAACTCCCCTAGATATCCAACTGCATTCCTTACAATATGAATAAGTGAAAGTACCGATGAATTGAGGAAATTCGCTCCCTATTTTCAGACAAACTATGAATACATGGAAGTTCTGAAGCAACATTTTGGACTTCTGTGGTAAAAGTATCATAACAACAAAGTCTTGGGACAGTGTATGTTTCTAATTTTCCCTAATGTAACAGTTTGTTACTTCTGTTGTGTAAATGAAGTGACCCAAACCAGTAACCTATAAATTCTAATTTCTACCAAATTGTGATTTAAGTGCGATCACCATCCAATGTTAGCAGTGAATATTTATTCTCACCCCACTGGTCACACAAAATATTTCTTGCAAATAGATCTGATATCTGCTAGCAACTGGCTACCAGACGAACTTACCTGGAGTTCTAGTGAAAAGTCGTGACCAATGAAGTCCATCTGGTCTGGGGTGAGGAAAAATACTCACTTATGACATTGGCTGGTGGTCGCGCTAAAATCACGAATTGTTAGAAGCTGAAATTCATGGACCATTGGTTCGGGTCCCAGTAGCTGAATAGTCTACGAGCTTGACTTATAACTGGAAGGTCATGAGTTTGAAAGCCGATGGGTACATAGTGCCGATGAGTCCCATACTGGGACGAAACAGTCATCCATTAATCCCAATGGTTCTCTAACTGCTGTCAATCCGTGGGCAAACTTGATACAAATCAATTCTCTATAAACAAACTCTTGAAAATAAGGTGAAACATCTCCGCAATGAAATACAAACAAGGATAGCTTAGGTTACTTTTTAAGAGTGCGTCAAAACTTTGTTCAAAAGACAGACCGTTTGAAGTGCTTGATTCTCTTGGAAAAAAAAGTATCTGAATACGGGCACCCAAAGAGAAATTCATAAGTCGGTATGGAAGAAATTATGATAATGAGATGAACTTCACTGCACTTGACAAAAAGCCAGAACTTATCCGATTAACTTTCAAAAAAGACAAAATACCGCGGCGAATGAAAAAGACACTAAGATTTACCACTGCTAGAAGTTATCTGCCAGCTAAACTTACTTATATCTAAAACACTAAGTGTACTGTAATAATCAAAAGTCTCCTAAATTTGTCTACAAATTCACACGTGTTTACCCAATCTAGTGTATTGGAATGACAAAAATATGGGCATCTAACTGATTCTATTCCCAAAAGCATAAGACTCAGAGGTTCCGAATTCATTTACTGGAACAATCACCCAACATTTGATCGAAATGGGACAGAAAAAGAATACTGTGACTGCCTTTACTACTATGAACAGTTAAAGAAATCCGGCTTTACTTCTTTCTGCTAAACTCTTGGCTATCAGGCAACTTCAACTCAACTCATGTATGCATAAAAAGCTGTAATTTATCTCAGCTAACGCTGTTAAAATGCGCTACACAATTGGTTGAAGGATTTCATCATTAGCTGACATCAGTTAGAGAACCATTGGAAAACCAACTGGGAGTACTGGACAGCTGTTTCGTCCTAATGTGGAACTCTTCAGAGTACGCACCCACCGGGGTTCGAACCCAGGACCTTCTGGCTCGTAGACCACTAAGCCACTGGTTCCGTTTTCTTTTACCATTATTCTCTTGATTCTCTGACTTTGACTTGCTTATATGACTTCAAATGGCTTCTTAATTCTTTCCTATATATTATTACGCCAATTTCCTCGTGTATATTACTGAGTAAACAGCGTTTTATTTTGATGCAATTCCCAAATCATTGTAGCGGTAAATAATTCCCCAAAATTATTGACCACAGCAATCACTCATTGGATGCTGACCACCACTGTTTAAGTCGACTTGTTTAGCTGAAGGCTTCCGGTCAAGCATCCCCGCCATTTGGTACCTCGTCGTGTCACGTGCACGATCACTAGCTAGCTAAGCGTTCGTCTAACGGCTTGTTTTGGTTCCTAAATATATCGCTTGGTTTGGACGATCAATTATTGGCTTTTGCTTTGTCTTTGGTACGCGAGAATAAATTAATTAGAAGTTGTTGAACGAGATATCACGTCAAACCCCTAAACTGGTGAGCCCAACCGCGAACTTCATCCACGATAAATCCGCAGATAACCCCGGTGAGTTCGTTCCATTTTGTATTTGTTCTTGTACCATATATTATTCGACATAATTTTCGTCATGAGTGATCTTAGTCCCAAGGTCATCCGTATCCGCTCAACTCCTAAAACCATTCAGCTCGTACCATACTGGCCAGATAATGCTGAAACGTGGTTTCTGCTAGCTGAAGCAGATTTTTGTGAGCATGGGATAACCGATCAACGTTCACAGTTACTTGCAGTTATTCACGCCCTACCGCGGGAATTCAGCAAGTACGTAACATCACAGATGTTGAGTCCCGAGGTAAGTAACTCGTACGAGTTGCTCAAAGCATCCCTCCTCAGGAGAAACGTTCTCACGGACCGACAACGTCTAGATGAATTATTTCGTAACATCGAGTTAGGAGATCAGTCAGCCGTGAGCATGCTGACAAGAATGAAACAAGTCGTCGGCCAAAGTCAGTTCGACGAAGGACTGTTTAGAGAACTCTTCTTAACCAAGTTGCCACAGTCTGTACAGACCGTACTTGTGACACTTCAGGGTACTGTAATAGAGGACTTAGCTATTACTGCAGATAGGATTCTAGAAATAACTAAACGGTCTGTTCCCGAAATATGCTCGATGACTAAGCAGACTTCGAGTAAGGATCCTGCAATGATAGAGTTATGCAACTCCATCCAGCAGATGTTTAGGTCAAACATGCATTCTAAATCCTCCGACCGTCGTCCTAAATCTCCTCAACGCAGGAACTCACGTGGTCGATCTAAGTCCAAACCACGTTCACTGAAAAACCCTGACTGGTGCTGGTACCACAACACCTATGGCCAAGAAGCGAAGTGTTGCCGTAAGCCTTGTAACTTCGGAAATGTCTCAAAGTCTGTGGGAAACTATCCCGCCGGCACGCGTTAGCGGCAACCGTCGCCGGTGGCACTAGCCGCCTACTTTACATCCATGATGTGATAAGCCAGACTCGATACTTAGTCGACACAGGCGCCGAAGTCAGCGTCCTTCCTGCTACAGCAGCAGATCGACAGAAGGAACCTACCTTCAACTTACAGGCTGCAAATGGAAAACCAATCGCAACCTTTGGTAGGAAATACGTCTATCTGAACGTAGGTTTACGCAAACCTATTCGGTGGATTTTCCTTCTCGCTGACGTTACAATGCCCATCATTGGCACGGACCTACTTAATCATCATGATTTACTCGTAGACGTCCGCCGAAAACGACTGATTGACAATACTACTAGTCTGTCTATCAAAGGCATCAGCTACATAGGCCCTAGTTTGTCACCCGTTAAGATAAAGGCAATTCTTGATCCAACTTTTCAACCTATCGTTGACAAGTATCCGGAACTTAACTGCCCGTCGAACGACCTACCGTGCATAACCAGCAATGTTATGCACCACATCATTACCACAGGACAACCTGTGACATCTAAAGCACGACGATTAGCTCCTGACAAACTGAGAATCGCCAGGAATGAATTTGACCATATGCTTACCCTTGGCATCATTCGACCTTCGAATAGCCCATGGGCATCCCCACTTCATATGGTTCCGAAAAAGGATAGCAACGATTGGCGACCCACCGGTGATTACCGGCGAGTGAATGCCAAAACAACCCCTGATTGCTACCCGTTGCCTCATATACACGACTTGACGGCAACCTTATCCGGCGCGACTATATTCTCCAAAATCGACTTGGTTAAAGCGTATAACCAAATCCCGATGGCAACAGAAGATATCCCGAAAACGGCTATCATTACGCCTTTCGGACTTTTTGAATTTCTACGTATGCCATTCGGTCTCCGGAATGCAGCCCAAACATTCCAACGCTTCATTGACGAAGTATTTCGCGGTCTCGACTTTGTATACGCATACTTAGACGACTGCCTCATTGCCAGTCCAGACAAGGAAACTCACCTTAGGCACTTGGACTTGGCATTTGACAGGTTACGCCAACATGGTGTTACCATCAATATTCAAAAGTGTCAAATCGGTGTTGACTCACTCGACTTCCTGGGTCACACTATTGACTGCAAGGGCATTCGCCCACTGGCTACTAAGGTCGAGGCTATACTGAAACCGGCTTACTTGGAGGGTAATCCTATTAGCATAGAGCTGAACGTACCCCAAAATCCACAAGTAACAGAAGATCGTTTAGACATCGATGAAGTCACTAGCACAGCGACAGCTACCGAACCTTCTATCGAGCCTCCCAAGAAAACCCGTTCTGGACGCACCGTAAGGTTCCCAGAATATCTGCACACTTATTTGACTTAACGAAGTCGTGTGATTCACGCAACTCATTCGTTTGTGGTATTTTTTTTTTTGACGTATCAATTTTTTTTATATACAGTACCACCGAACACAAAAATTTTTTTCAACAGTTCATGTAACATACACAAAAAAATTAATTAGATGTATTTTTTTTCGATGTTCTGAACTTAGCATTATTTTACTGTATAGTAAATGCACATAATTTTTTTTAACCAAAAAGCTCATTTCGTACATTTTCCTCGACATGGTTCTTAGCGTTCTTGTTTTCTTTTCCAGGTGCGACGGGCACTGGACAGGAAACAAACGAAGCACGGAATCCAACGAACAACACCAGGAAGCTATGTACAAACACCCTATTAGCATAGGCAGACAAACCAGTAGGCATACCACCAAGCCGCTCGGAAGATTTTTTTCACCCGAAAGGGAACCATCGAGTTTTTTTACTTCCGGCTGGTTCTGTCTTAGGGTCCTCACGACCCCACTAGGGGGGGAGTGAGCTGTAGCGGTAAATAATTCCCCAAAATTATTGACCACAGCAATCACTCATTGGATGCTGACCACCACTGTTTAAGTCGACTTGTTTAGCTGAAGGCTTCCGGTCAAGCATCCCCGCCATTTGGTACCTCGTCGTGTCACGTGCACGATCACTAGCTAGCTAAGCGTTCGTCTAACGGCTTGTTTTGGCTTCTAAATATATCGCTTGGTTTGGACGATCAATTATTGGCTTTTGCTTTGTCTTTGGTACGCGAGAATAAATTAATTGGAAGTTGTTGAACGAGATATCACGTCAACCTTTAAATCATCTTCCAAGCTCAATAAAAGTTAAGAGTTTCTTCTTGTGTCAGTTGTAACGTTCAAGTCATATCTTTGCCTTCATTACTTGTGATCTCTATGCATGATTCCTCTTAGCACAGATATATGTTTCTCAATTCCTCTAGTCTAATGCATATTTTCGATTGCCAGTGGCCGAAGAAAAGCCCTGGAGTAAACCGCCTACATCTGAATCTACAAACCATGTTCTTTTTGCTTTGATGAGTACGATTAGGGGAACATGTTGGATAAGGCAAAGTGAATTACTCACTTCACTAGATATCTGACTATTTAGCCCGAAAAGCAACTATCACTTAAGCACAGAATATCCAATAAAACAAAATACTCGACAGATATATATCTTGATGGTAAATATTGCCGCTGAACGTTTCTGTCAACAGAACCACATAACTACTTTATTTTTAGACGGTCATTACACAGGCCATCTGAGAAAGTAATAAATACAGGCCTTGTGTTTTCCAGTTTTAACAAATGCATGAGTTAACGTTTGCATTCATTAAAGGCTCACCAAAAGGACAATGGAAGACGGCACTTAAAACAGTCTAGCACACCAGCTATCAACACTTAAAAGAATATATTGTTATTTAATATGCCTTGTGATATTGATAGACAGGTCAGTGTTAGCAGTGAATTTCCGTAGAATTAGGCTTGGACATCTGCCAGTATAATCACAACTCAAATGGTCTCCTAAAATAAATTCAGCTTTGATTGGTTGGAGGATTTCATCGTGAGCTGACAGCAGTTAGAGAACCATTCAAAAACCAACTGGGAGCACTGGACAGCCGTTTCTTCCTAGTCTGGGACTCTTCACAGTACGCACCCACCCAAACCAGGACGAAACAGTTGTCCAGCACTCCCTGAAGGTTTTCCAATGGTTCTCTAACTGATATCAGCTCATGATGAAATCCTCCAGCCAAGCAAATGAAATGAATCAATGCCTGTGGTAAGGAAAAAATCAATCTGGAATTCTAAGAAGTTTTAAGAGGTCTCGAATATGATGTATTAACAAGAAGCATCAGTGGATCGACAGTAGAATGCTTGTCGACCACGAAGGAGGTCTCGGTTCGATTCCCGGCTGACACACTCCCACAACTAGTCTTCTAGCCAGTTGTGAACTTGGAAAAGGTAAAAGGTCGTGTGTGGCATAAGTACAAAATGATTCTCTTTCCAGAAACAGATACGCACGAGTCTTTGAATGTAGCTGACAGAAAAGCCTAATTGTAGTTACACACTTTATTAAGTGATTATAACTGACAGGTAGTAAGAGAAGTTGATTGTTGTCCTCATTCATAGTTGGTACTGTTATATTCAATTAGTTGATAAGCGTATCTTACCACTTTTGCTGATTTCATTATTTCTTATAAATATTGAACAGAAACTTTGTGAGCAAACGAGGAAATGATTAATATTCAATCTAGTTACTTTTCACTAACTTTCTTTCTAAGTCTATCAGCTAAATCATCTCACCATAAAGCATGATGAATGCTAATTGTATACAGTGTAAATTACACACACAGTCAATCAATGATTTGTGATGGGTGTCACTATGACCGTTTTACACAATAACCATAATAGTGGTGTATATGGGTAATAGTAGAAAAAAAAGTCTCAAAAGGCAAAAGAGAATATTTTGAACTAGAAATGTGTCGATCATGTGCCTTATTTTGACCATTAAAGACTTATCTGTTATGACACACGTTCATTTGGTCGTGTAACACATTTCTAAATGGTGGTCTACTTACTGGCTTGCTGTTTTTCTTCTCTTATCTATTTTTAGCTAATAGGAGAGTGTCTAATGCTAACTGGTAACTGTCGTCAATTGAGAATGAAAACGATGGCATGCGATCCATGATTTTGCTAAACTTGTCGATTGAATCATTCCTTGTCTTCTGTCTATATACCTATCCGTCTACCTGTCTCTTAACAGTGTAATCAGCAGTATTGATGGCTTTCATTGTGATATGTATCCACATATATATATTTATGTGTGTGTGTATGTTGGTCTCTCTTTCTGTTTACTCGCTTGGTCTGTAACCATTTCACTTGTATGAACTTGTCTCCTTTAACAATGTATATTCTCCTTATATTATATTATATATAATATGAGTGTTTGTTGACAGTCCGTTGCTTGGTGACATATATCCATATATGGTGGTTGTTGACATGTCTGCTATATTCGCTATGTATATTTGGATCGACACTTCATTATAATTAGCCGTCCATGTTAAGACTGTCTAATGATTTATTCCCACGCTTTGTCTGGAACATTCATATATATATATTTGCATTCACAATTTGTGTGACTTACACTTACACTTACCACTTTGGTGTGATACCACTTTTGCATTCTCCTTGTGTTTGGAAAATAGAAGTATCATCGCAAACCTAGTGGTCTTCTGATTTCCGCCTTCTTGCGTCAGGACTATTAGTTTCTCGACCAGTCCATAACAATAATTTGTCGACGAGTACACAACACATTGGTCACTTGACAGTAACTACTTTCATGCTGAATTCTACCAGCCAAGTTTGCAGTGTGGTCAACATGTCAGATGACTTGCTATCATGATGCACTCTATGAACTGATGTTGGATGGTTGAAGACAATCTGGAATTAGGTTTTCTGCTTGTTAGTACTTGTCAGCAAGGCGTATCTGCTGATCGGTACAGTGATTCGTTGTAGTCTCACCCGTAATACCCCAACTGCCTCTTGCCTGTAAATACTATACGCGGTATTCAAAACTCAGCTTTAGTATGGCCGTCAACAAATAATTTGTCGTTATAAGTAACCATTAACCGGTACATTTCCATAACTTCACACGACATCGATCAGAATAACTATCAGACCATATGGTGAGTACAATACAAACATCACTCAAACCTGTTTGGTCAGACTGATCACCATCATAACTACATATTAACAGCTGTTTAGCAAAGTAGAGTAAAGCACATTTCTCCTACTTTCGAATTCCTAATAATTATTCCTCAAAGAAGACTCAATCGTATTTACACAGTTACAGAATATGCATGCATCTAAAAAAGGGGCTTCCATCTGGGTAATTTGGAAACATAAAATGCCGAATGAAAATAACCGTTTTATAACTACATTCGTATTAGTCTGTTTGGCGCTGCCATTTCTATTGTGGTCTGTGCTACTGAGAAGATTTTTCAGTAGTATATAGATGCATATTAATAGAAAGCAGTCAATATTTAAAAAAGTCAGTGTTTGCGGAGGCAGAAGCGTTTATTCCTCAAATTTGGATTCAGTTTGCGTTGTGGTCAGGAAACAGTCTCATTGTACAACTTTTCCTCTCAAGGTTAAACCTTCGGCAAATCGACAACCAATAGGGACAGTTTATTGTCCTCTGACTTAGCCGAATCTTTAATGTGGTTGAAAATGTATAAATATGATGTTTTTCCTTTACCAAGTCTCTTGTCTTCTTCTGCTACATTATGAACAATAAATTGTAAATAACACACTGTCCAGTGAAAAAAAACACTCAACTAATCTACATTCATGTGGTATACCTGCCTAACTAATTAGCTGATGTGGAGGATTGTGTCATAACACAGTACCCCAATGCTACTCTTTTATTCATGTCGCTACATACTTAACGCGAAAGCTAATCTTAGAAAATAACTATTATTATTAGTCTGTATACCGACAGGAAAACTAAATATTTCAGGAAACTTCGTAAATCGGAGATTGATGTAGTAATTACGTTTGCACTTTAATGTGCGTATTTGGTGAACTACTAATTTATTGGAGTGCAAATTTTATTTTCAAATAATCTACGTCTTTTACATTTAAGAATTGCGATATTTAATCGAGTTATGTAATCCTTTAGCATCACTCCATTTTTATTTAATATTTTGGTGAACTTTGAAATATATTATGTCGCAGCAAGATGTTTGAAATATATAAAAATTAAAAGACAGCTTTTGTCACTTATTCACAGAATCAAAATGCTATTTTTAGCCACAGGAGAAATGGGACAACTGTTTCGCTTTTGTTTCATCTCCTTTGGTTTTACATAGCGCGAAATTGTTAGGGTTTCGAGATGACCATATTACCTTTCACACTCCGGCTGTTCATTGGTGGAATATTCACCAGCTACACAGGTGGTACAAGTTTATTTCTTGACAGACTTACTCCTGTAATTCGCCTAGTTCACTAGTCAACAGTAGCTTCAGAAATGGGGCGGGGGGAAGGTTGGACATTAGACTAGCAACATCACACCAAAATGCTTCAAGCCCTATGCTCCACTTGAGAAGTAAACGAATGAAAATACATAATTACCCTTTAGCCATGGGACTGAACACTACTGATCCCTGCCACATGTTTGAAATAACAGCCGTGATATTTTAAATTAGCAACTGAACAATACAATGCTCACCATGAGACTTCATGGATATGCCTCACCTAATGAAGTAACATATACTTCTTGTGTTTTACTTATTTCCGTTAGAGAATTCATGCTTGGCATTCGTTGCTATGGGTTTGTGTAAAAGTTTCTCTTGACTGCGTTTAAAACATCTGACATTGTGCTAAGACTAAGATAAAGCACGCAGTTTTTTTTTCAATTCATCATCATTCCTACTTTAGTTATTAGTAAAATAACGCAAATAACATAAATCAAAACTATATAAAGCTGTGAAAGTCAAGGCTTTAAATGGGGAAACAAAGTCTCTTCAGTAGTTTGCGCATACCTTACAAACAATTTCATGTGATATCATTAAAAAAATTTTATTATAATTTTTTTGATTCACAGCTTGATTTCACACTGTATTTTTGGTACAAGTATGGAATTTTCAGCATGGATATCGGTGGCCCAAATTTGGCAGGCCGACCATAGTTATCAAGTGTGCGTCGACAGGGGATCGAACCTCGGACCATGTGCATAGTCGGCGAGAGTCCTAACCACTGTGCCACCGACGCACATCCATAATTATTCAAATTACTGTGTGTATAGTTTTACTCTAGAAAAGACACATTCATCAAAGATAATGGGACTTAGTTCTAGCTAGATAGCTCCACACCGGTAGATTCAATTGACAAAAATAATATAGCGTATCAAATACAATGTAATGACTGTGAAGTCGATCAAATAGGTTAGACTAGTAAGTCGGGGTCAGTTAAGTAGTCAGAAAGTAAAAATTCAACCTGAGCTAGAATTATTGACCATGCTGAGGTACGTATTCTTGAAAAATATCCGGCAAGTAGTCATGCAACAGGGCAATATGATTGGACGGGGAGACAGAGATGAATCACTGAGTTTTTGTTCATTGAATCAGCACTAAACACAGGTAGTCAAAATGGGTCAACACCTATCTTGGAGACATCGAAAGGGAGTTAATAAGGCCATATAAAACAAGTTAGGAGGTCATGTGATGAGTAAATGGAAGTATATATATATATACTCACTTTCTTTATTTTTAGAGTGGAATATGGGGCTTCAGGGTTTAGTAGCTTTAGTAGCTATTATTCCCAACCTCCCTACTTTTCTGGGTTAACTATAAACAATCGAACTAGGTGAGGCTTAGGAATGCGTCAGTTGGGAATCGAACTCTGGACCACGTGCGTGGTTGGTGAGGATTCTATCATTGAGCTACTGAGGCGCACAAAGTTAAACATAGTTAAGCAAATCTCGTTTCATTAGACTTATCCATCATTAGGAATGAAAAGTATCAGAGGATCCTTATAGAATAACACAGGGATTTATAACGTTTATTCTACACCTTAACCACCTCATCGCCACTTGATTAAGCAACAGAAATACCGAAAAGCATTGGGAACTGACTTATAATTCGGTGTCCAATATCAACAGGTACCTTTGAAATGGATTTCTAAAGGTGGAATGTGAAACTCTGTCCAGTAATATCCACCATTTTCTCTGCCTGTATGTGCGTGTGTGTATGTGTTGAACTGTGGCATAGAATTGAATATCAGCAGCTTTAAATGACAGAGTATCTAACTTATTATGGAAAAAAAATATTAGCAATGCCATTCTATGATGTATCTAAAACTATATAGAGCAAAGCTTACAGTAAAATCTTTTACAGAAGAGTTCCTAATTATAATTTTGTTTGTTTAAAGCTCATGTATCAAACAGACGCAATAGGTACATTTATAAAGATTTAGCATAGATTACACATTACCAATATCTTTTGTGTTAAGCGTCATAAATAGGATACATTTTTCTGTCTTTTGATGAACAATGCTTTCTTATTCATTTTATCGAGTGTGATAACACCTGCCTAACTAGCCTAAATCCTGTTTCATAATCCTTTATTCTCATCTGATATATATATATATATATATATATATATATATAAAGTGTGTATCGTGTAAGGTCTTCCTATATATGCCATTCCATCCCCTTAAATATATCTAATATATTATGCAGACGACCTTGAAACCGTTGTCTTTTTTCTCCATTTATGCAAGTAAAATGTTAAAAGATGAATTAATACATGACAGAAATAGCTTTATATATATATATATATAACCTACGGTGGAGCACGATAAAGCCTACCTAAGGCTATCGCGAATAATATGTATATATATATATATATTTTTTAAAAAACTTGTGATTTTTACTGAGAAATCCTCTGTCATTACTTAATTCCTTTTTGTAAGAAATTTGAAGGGAATGTTATTAGGCAAACGACAGAACAGTGGGAAAAAAATTAGAAGGCTAAAGAAAGCCAAGAAGAGAAATCGAAGACTATGATGATAAGCAACAATGAAAGAAGGAAGAGGTGGTAAGGGGGTAGGGAGAGGTGGGTGGGTGGATGAGTGAGTGAGTGAAATTGATAAATATAACTGAATGACAATCAAAACAAATAACACGTTAAGTGTTCACAGCCTTTCTATTCATTTCACCCCCTTTATCTCTCGGTGTCCTCGTATAATCGTTACTGCAGCTACATCTTGCAAAGGTATGTGCAACACAAACACATGTAAATTTGTAATAATTAGTTAAATAGTTCAACTAAATACTTGCTAATAAGATGAGAAGGTTGATAGTAAACCTCGAATAATTATACGCTTTTGTTAGTCTTTGTTTGCATATTCATTCATTGTTAGACTGTTTCCTCCCTTGACTATAGGTGGATTTTATATTGTAAAAAAGCTATTAGCTCTTCAGAAACACTATCCATCAAGGTGTTAGACGACGTTTACTGCAAGCAACGCATATATTAAGTTGATAACAATAGTGATAGCAGTAGTAGAGGTATTATTCTTAATATTAATTGCAGTAGTAGTACTAGGAGTACTCGTAGGGTTATTATGGACAGTGATGGTAGTAACAGCACTTGATTGGTAGTATTACTACTCATATGAGTAGTGTGATTATTTGGCACTTGGTATCTCCATATAGTGAAATTGCATACACTTTATCATCAAATCATCATTTGCGCCGACTTTCCGGGTTGCGCTACTTCTGTCCTTCGTATTGTGTTTCTTTGTCTTCTTTTCATGTCTCCCATGTTTCGTCTCAACGCTGAATCATTTGCTGTCTTTGACGTCACATCTATCTCATTTCTACTTGATATTTTTATGCCGATGAACAGCTCTTTATATATTACTGATAAATCTTATGAGTAGCACACACCACAATATTAGTAGTAGTGGTTAACTTTATGTAAACAATTCACGACATATTGACATTGAGTATTCTAGATAACTGAAGCCAATATACCTTACTGATATCAGAATTAAAAACTGTAATATAAAACAGCAAAACTTGTGTAACTGAATCGATAAAAGTACTTCATCATGAGCTGACATTGGTTAGAGAACCATTGGGAATCACCTGAGAGTACTGGACAGCTGTTTCGTCCCAGTCTGGGACTCTTCACAGTAAGCGCCTACCGGGATTCGAACCCAGGACTTTCTGGTTACAAGGCGAGCTCGTATACAATTAAGCCACTGGGACGCGATCCAATGGTCCTTGAATTCTAACTTCTGCCAATTCACGACATAGCGCGACCGCTAGCCAATGCCTTCGGCGAGTATTTGTCCTCACACCCGACCAGCTGCACCCTACTGGTCACGACTTCCCACTGGAACCCATGTAACTACCAACCTGGATAGGGCCAGTCGCCAGTGAGCATCTCATCGAAGAGCCGAAAACTAGGACGAAACAGCTGTCCAGTACTCCCAGGTTTTCCAATGGTTCTGTAATCAATGTCAGCTCATGATGAAATCCTGTAACCAATCAAATCCCTACAAAATAACACTATCGATAAATGTATTGTCTTTAATAAGTGAGACCAACCGCAGGATCATTAGAAACCAACATCAGATACTCAGTAATTTGCTCTGTCTCACAATGACACACCATAGGAAGTGCATATTTCCAACCACATATAAATTAACATCTAGGTGGAATATCAAACTTTTGTGGTGAACGGTTTACCTTAAACTCTTGAAGGTATACAGCCAGAGAATCTCCGGGATTCACTGCTTTACATCTTGCCTGTACACAACTGTTTATTGTTATGTTTCTCAGTTATCCAAATGATGATAAGGAAGTTATGACTAGTGACCTGGTATGTTGATTACCGAATTCATTTTTTCAACATGTGACTAAGCCAACTTATGCATTAGACCGAGTCTTGCCTGTTCTATATAAGGTTGAAAATTTCATGACCTATGAATGAGACCAGATGATTAGACAAAATCTGTCCGTTTGAAGTGTGGTGTTTGAAAATAGAGCAAGTATCTCATATAAGTCTATCACATGTAAAATTTATCAGTTATGAACGAAGGTTTGTTTGTTAAGGCGTGTTTATAATACCTTACAGTAAAGCAAATGGAGATCTGCTTTTAGTGGTTTCAAATTCTTTTTGTAGCGTAATCATTTTCAACAAAAGAGATTAAAGCTGCATCGTCTTCTTTACACAGTATAACAATGGATAATTTTAGTTGATTATATTACACACTGATGAAGACTTAATTGTGAAATTAATGAAAGCCAAAATCAACTTGAGTAATAATTCCCTCTAACTATTTCAAAGCATAACTTTGTTTTAAAGGCGTTGTTGAATCTCAAGTGTTTATACTGCATTTTGTTCATACAGTCTGTGTCCAGTTATGCCACTGAAAGGGAAGATAAGAGTCTGAATAAGTAATACCTCTTAGATCGTCAAAAGAAAGCCAAAGCTACAATGGTTACTTTCACTAAAATACCACCCTGTAGGACAGAAATTTAAAATCACCTCATTTTCACTCTAAAAGCACACATTCAGCATAGTAATTGTATTCGACATAAGTATAATCATGCATAATGAATGAAAAAGTTATTTAAAGCACAGCTTCATTTAGACCTACACTGGTTTCTTAATGTTTTTTGTAAACAAGTTAGTGTTAGAATGTCATTGTGTATCCAAGATATTTATATTCGTTGATTCACTAACTGATTATCACTAACGAGAGGTCTGAATTATCCAGAAAAAAGCTTATTCTCACTGAAAATCATACAACTTTCCTATCTCCGTAGCACAATGAAGACTCAGGCAACTTTTGTACCTATTTTCGTTAGGGTCAGAATGCTAAAATAACACTGCAGGTCTCTGAGATAGAACTCGCTAGATAGTTGGAGTTTGTTTCTGTCACTGACTTAGTCTATTAGGCTAAGAAAACTGAATAGCTTTAAATCACTCGGTTCTTATGATGTACTTAGACAGATTAATATGCGCATATCAGGGCAAATGGCTGATGACTTCGTCCACAAATTGATAAGATGACTACTGTCGTATACATAGATAAATCTTGCTTTGTCTAGTGATTATTATCGGTGTCCAGCTTATGAGAAACCTTTGTTTTTGTCATATTATATATATATATATTTGCTTTTTCATACAATTTTACCCCTTGATGAACTTAACTAAAGTAAGCATAACAAACTCAGTAGGATAGTGTTATATCTCATTTCGTTAATTCTTTTCAGTCACGTACAACCTAGAATAATTTTAATGTCAATACACAGCTCATTAATGGGGATGAAGAGCATTAATATTATGCAATCAGATAGCATTAAATACCTTCTGGGAAGAAACTTTCGTTAATCTTGCCGTACCATTTAGAATATATTTCTTTTTTCATTCTTTATATAAGTGAATCGACAAGAAATTTGTCTGATCCGATTTCTCGATATACATTGCACAAATGTATCACATTTTTCAGATAAATTACGTCCTTTTACTTAAAACTATCCAGATTTGTTGTTTTCGTCATTTTAATTATATTTTCATAAAACTATATACTACTGACTGATTGAGACGAGTAGTTGTATAGCATTCATCTCAGTCAGTAGTACTCGCTAGCCAGATCCACGCGGTCTAAACACCTCATGGCCGAGTGGTTTACCCAGTCTGACTCAGCTCAGAGAGCTTAATAAGTTCAAACCACCAGATTTCTGGCCGGCTACTTAGGCATTGCAAACTGCTAATTACTTTGCCAACTGTGGATTTAATTATGTTTTGTTTTGTTAACACACCCTTATCTTTATCCATCCTCTTGACCTGACTATTTTTTGACCGCCCAACTGAATTATTTAACCCTTATGTAACATGTGTTTTCAGTAATATGTCTCTGATCAATCTCCAGCTTCTATTCCTAATTCTAGGGTATATTTGTAATTATTTCTGTATACTAAAAGAAGCTAAATAACATCTCTTATCCTTTCCATTATGCCGTTTAATTATTATTATATTATTGTCTCCTTTAGTTCGTAGAGGAACATAGGGCTTCAGCGTGGCGTGTAATGTCACTTGATGGCTTCCTCCGAGTATGGTTAATCTACCTCCATTTCTTCTTGCATATTTGTTGCACAGCTGGCTCCTGGTGGGTTGGTTCGCTCCCACATCCCTTCACCAAGTCTCTGATCCATAAAGTAGCAGTGACTTCACACTGCAGTTGAAAATCAAGATTTTATTTTTCATGGTGAGTGCTGTTGACCTCCACACGAACTTGAAAGTAATGAAAGCTTGCCTTTTTCCCCATCATCGCTTTGATGTCCTCGTCAGTTCCATCCGCCTGTAGTTGAAACGATGTTTACCAGGTCGATAGGTTGTTTCTTTCACATTTCTCCTATTTATGCTGATCGTTGTTTGCTGCTGTTGTTGTTGGCCGAGAATCTTCATCACCTCTGTTTTATCTGTGTTTACCTGAAGTCCTATCTCTGATGCTTCTTCTGCCAGCTTGTTGCTTTTGTGGGAAACCAGACATATATCATCGGCGAAGTCCAGATCCTCCGAGTTTTTTGTGTGAGTCCATTTCATGCCTGTTTGCTCATTGCCCGCCGCTGTCTGTCGCATTATCCAATCTACTGCAATCAGGAAGATCATTGGCGATAGTAGACAGCCGTGCCTCACTCCCGTCCTCACTTTGAAGGCTTCCGTAAGTTTCCCGTTGTGGATTACTTGGCATGCAGCATTGTCGTATAACTGTTGGATGAAATGTATAATTGTCGATGGGATCCCTTGGTAGTAGCGAAGTAGTCGCCAAATGACCTCTCGATCGACGCCGTCGAAGGCCTTTTCAAAGTCGATGAAGTTGAGTGAGGTGGAGAGGTGACTGCCATTCCAAGCTTTGTTCAATGATGATCCGTAGTGTTGCGATTCGATCGATGCGTGACTTGTTTAGCATTCATATTCATAGTCTGAAATTTGTTAATATTTTGTTTGTAAATATTAAAACAGTTCCAGACTATATGAAGTTAACAAGACCTCAGTTTAGTACTGTTGCTACGTTCACATTTATTTCTGTTAACAGTTAGTAGGAGCTTTTCTTTCACTTCAGAATTATTTCTTCAGATAGATGAAATATTTAACAGTATTTTCAAGTGTTTACTTAGGCCATTAAACAAATACTTCACTAGGCTGGTGTTCGAGCCTCCAGCCAATCTAAATATAAGTTTTAGATTCTACTGACAGATGCTATCAAACATGCAAACATGATTATTACTTTTCATCATTATTAGATATCTTAAAGCAATTGAAGTAAAGGATTATTATGTGTACCATTTCCAGTCTAAGGAGTAAGCTAGACTCTGATCACTACTTCATATCGCCTATAGGAAGAAGGGAGGGAGAAGGCAGTTATATGATAATTGGTCAGTACAATATATAATTTACACACCAAAATAAATTCTCTGATCAATGAGTAATTCAGCTATGTAAAGTTAACAGTTTCCATGCTCTTTTCATTTAGCTGAGAAGAAAATGTCTATCGGCCTTATGATTTTGTCTTCTACCTGCTTTTTGTGTCGAATTCAGTGGATTGTGGGCACGTGAGTAACTGACTTGAGTTACTTTAAGAAGAAACTTTTACTTCTTAAATGCAGAACTTCTGAAAGTAAAGATTTGAGATAGAAGTTGAAAAGATAGCCAACTTAGTTTTGAACAGGTAGGTGCAGTTAACCTTAAATAAGCAGTAGTAACCCATTTTCTATATCTGCTCGTGCTTACCACTAAAAGTAACTGTGTTACTATGTAGCAGCAACTTCATGCAGTGCTGCACTTTTTTTTCTCAAGAATTAACAAACGACAAAAAAACTTCAGCAATTACGTGTGTTCTTTCACGTTAAATAAAATATGTCGGATTAATAGTCATCCTTTTTGTGCAGCGTGTTAAACGGTCCAGACTAAAGTAGTTTGATATTTCTAGATTACAACGTGCCTGATTGTATTACTTGTTCTTCTAACAGTTATTGCGTGTTCAGATCCCTTACATATAATCGGTAAGTAGGCTTAAAACCTCTTTGACCGATCAGGTACAAAATGACGACGACTACTGAGTAATAATGCTGTAGTAAAGTTAACTAGATTGGAAAGATATGAACTTTGTTTCTCTCCCAGTGACTGGACTGGTTGGTTCTCACTATATGATCTGAAAATAATGTCCTACTCAGTGAAACATGAATATCAATGGGCTTATCATAAGCCAAAGCTTATGTATAAGGACTGGTGGTGCTAACTGTTTGTTCAAACTTTCTCAGGTATAGGTGAGTTTTGAAATCATTACTCATTGGTAGAAACTGGGTTTCCAATCCAATGAGTTACAGTGCCATTACTGAAAGACCTAAGCTTCTTAGATGCCCCAGAATATAAGCTCTCCCTGTAGTATATGATACACTAATTCTGAAGTAGTCACTTGGAGTTATATAGGCGAAATGCGGTTCAAAACATTGGAAAACTAGAACCCTGGTGTATTTTAAATTTGTTAACCACGATCTGTCTTCACTGAACTTGGAAGGGTTGATAATTTTATACAACAATTCTAACTGAAGTGCGTGAAGTGAAATGAAACCTGCTACCAATTTATTTTAAAAACAGTTTCCAAACCAAATCAATATACTGATAGGACGTCGCAATGAGTATAGGTGGAAAGTAAACATCACTGAATCCTTTGAAGCAGGGAGAAGATACTTCCAGTGGTTCGCTGGTAGATGCCAATGTTCCATTCATCTTAAAGTTGTGACTAATTTTTAATCTTCAAGAGTTAGTTTACAGGGATTTGATTGATTTCAGTCTTGATAACGAAATTACATCATCTAGAGGAACACTGAAAACCAGGAAGCACTGGACAGCTGTTGCGTCCTTATTTGAGACAGCCTTACGAACACATGACGCCATCGGGGATCGACCACAGCACCTCCAGGTCATGAAGCCAGCCCGTGAACCATTCAGCTATTAGAATCCATTCAAGACCAGGACGAAACACCTACACGGGACTCTTTGCTTTATAATGACTCTCTAACTAATGTCAACTTGATTTTGCTTTAGATCCGCATAAAATGAAAGTTCTCAAGAGTTTGTTTGTGGGGATTTGATTTATTTCAGTTTTGGTCGTCGGGTTCGAAATCCACTGGATGCGTACTGCCGATGATTCCCAGACTAGGATGAAACAGCTGTCCAATAATCACTGGTTTTCAATAGTTCTGTAACTGATATCAATGCATGGTAAAACATGAAATAAGCCGATAGGGTTTATGTGCTGGTTAAGGGGCTTTCTTTTTTTTAAGCCAGTGCAGTAGAACTGTTTTCCACTTAAGCGCTAACAGACTTAATTAGTTTTGTGGTTTAAGAACGAAATGAGACGGCCCACCTAGTTGGAATACAGATGTATCTCATTAATTAAGTTCGAAAATGTCCTACAAAAGTGAGGTTTATTAATCAAGCTCATATTCCTATTAATTTCTAAAATATCAAGTTTAATAAGGTTAATTACCTCGATAATAAAAGAATTCTTTAGTATCCCTAGTACGATTATTATTATTATTATTCTCTTACCGGAAGTATATTATTCACCTTTACAGCCTGTTATGATTAATATTATTACCAATGTGAATAACATTAATGTTAATAACTAAAAATTATTATCCATCACCTGAAAAAGCAGAAACGAGTGTATATGATGTGGAAGAGTAATGAATGCGGAGAAAAAAGTATTGTCAGTTCTCAACTAGTTAATTGATAGACGCATACAAACTATAATTACACCTGATAACAACAATTATAGTGATATGCTAATTATTTGTTATACTGAGCATTTTAATTTTACTTCCGGTCAACATTAAACGGATTTCTCTGCAAATTTATTGTGTCAATGAGTTATCGTAGGTAAATACTAAGTGAAATTCTTTCCAGAGCTCGTTAACACTACTAATACTACAGATAAGACTCATGTTTTGTTCCACATCTCATTTCCAACAGATCTAAATAGTGCTAGTAGCTGACAGTAGTGCTGAGCATACTAGAATAATTGTGCCCAAATTCTAGTTCACTCACAATCTTATGTTTTTGGGTGAGTTAGCAGCACAAGAGATTGTTATTATTGTTCCCTTGGGTTCCGAGTGGAACATAGGGCTTGAACAACATATCTCCGATTTGCCCTATTTTTTGCTGTCCTCTTTGGCTGGGTTCAAGATTGCCCATAATCTCTTATCTTGTCCTGACACGATCTCCTCTATGTCACCTTCGAGTCAACGGCCAACTTGTCGCTTCCCATTCCTGTTACACTCGAAGGATGGCCCGGCGCGCGATGTTATCCAACGGTCTCCTCAGTGGCGTGTGCCCTTTCCATCTCCATTTTCTCCTACATATTTCTTAAGCAATAAGTTTCTACTCAGTTCATTTCCAGAACTTCTTACTGCTAATTCTTTCTAGCCGGTCGGCCGGCCATTTGACCTTCAATATGGAGCCAGGCAGGGAAGTGAGGAGCTGTTGATAAAAGTCTGCATTAGCCTGTTGGAGATGTTTTTCATGACTCTGGCGCCAAGTTTCTGACCTATATAGAAGAAGTGTTGGACTTGACATTTGTGTTGAAAATCGGAATCTTGTTGTTTATAATGAGTGCAGAAGATCTGCAAATTGATTTCAGATTGATGAAGGTGTATCTTGCCCTCTCACTTATGTCTTTGACTTCTTCATCCGTTCCCTCTGTGAGCAAGAGATAGTACCAACCCTTGTAAATATGTGGTGAGAGCAGCCTGCTAGCCAATTGGTCGATATTAATCTACGTCAATGTCTAGGTCACTAATATGGGCCGTGAGAAAATATGAACAGGGCTGTTTCAACAACCAATCACAGCAAACTTAAACATGGGCAAATATGATTCTCAGATAGATGGCTCCACTTTCCGAGGAACTCGAAAACAACCAATCAGAAGACTGTGCTTGTCTACTTGACTAGGCTATAATAATGTATGTGAAATTTATATAAATACGTGTTGATTTCCGTAATAAAACGATCTGTTGCCTGGCCCTTGTCTTCTGTTGTTACAAATAAAGTTGGGGATATCTCTTACACTCATTTAAAAGATGGGAGTTATTATTTACAATATTATGAATCAGAATCGTCTTCTTGTGAATTGCATCTTGAAATATGTAGCAAGTAAGCTACATCCTCAAGCTTCTTCAGGAGAATAAGTCTCAAGTTTCAAAGGCAACTTGCGCAAGAATTTCTACCTGCGCTGGCTATTTTTAAACAACAGACAAAATGTCAACTAGTTGGTCGAAATCTTTTGTTTAATCAGTCCAGTTCTACACGAACGGCAAGTGTAATACTCTTCTCTCTTCTTCTTCTTCTCGATGACTTTTATCTGATTAGATGACCTAAACAAGTAAATTGTTGGCGAAGAGTTACTTTCATACTTCTTTTATAATCATAAGTAAAAATAAAAATAACTCGAACATCATTCTATTTAGTCTCTAAAATATACTCATTAGACGGAAAAGAACAAGAAGTTCATCAAAGATATCTGTCTTTTTCGGCGATTTCACTCTCAAAAGTGGCTGTACAATCACATTTATATACATTAGTTTACAAGGATACAATTATTATTTATTTAATTCCATATAGTAACATAGTAACGAAGGTGATAATAATTTTCAACTTGATATGAAAATTTGAAGGTACGAATATAGATTACAAGGGGCTTCGAGGCAAGATTGCATAGGATTAGAAAACAGTTACAATGTATGCAGAACTAATATTTGATAACTGGAGAAATAATATTAAGGGCGAATAAAAGGTGACAAATATTTTCAAATTGATATCAATTACAAGAGGCATAGAAACAAAAAAGTACACAGGATTAGAATAGTTATTCTAAACGGATTACAAGTGTGATCAGGAGGAGCATGGAAACAAACTTAAAATAACTGATTTTATAAATGAAAAAAATGGGATGAACTGAATGAAAACAAAGAGAGAAAAATACACTTGCAGAGGACGAAAGAAAAAACTGAAGGATAACGGAACATACCGAACTATGTCTACGGTAGTTTTAAAGGCTGGACTAATTTCTTTGGAACACACAGCTCCGGCTTTTCGGTGCATATGAGGGGAGAGCTTCCGCAGTACAAAGAAGTCGGAAACACACTGCCTTTGGTAGATTTTTGTTTACATTTTAAATGACTCTGAATGATGGGTCAGTTGAGATACTATGACAGGTAATGACGAAGTGTTCAGTTATGGCGCTTCTGATTGAACTAGTGTCTCCTCTTTGCAACCATGCTGGGTAATGTTCTCTAGCACGTTTTTAAAGGACGCACATACAACGACCTATGTACCTAGCTCCGCAAGAGTAGGTGAACTGATATATGCACATTGAAGTGGTCATATACTCACTACACTGATTTCCGTTTAACAGAGTTTATTTGTTATTAGATGGTTGGAGGCAGTCGGCAGGATGCCCGGGACCTAGGTTTCGTGCTAGTTGGCACTCGTTAGCAAGGCGTATCTGCAACCTTGAAGGAACTCATGTCCCTTCTGAGATTCGAACCCGCGTCACCCAGTTTACTTATGAATAAGGCAATAGCTTAAAAGTCACTTGTGATTTGGGCAACTTAATACCAACTTTTTTTACATAGAATAAATGAAGGGTTAACAACTGCAGAAATCAAGATATTTATTCGTTTAGTTCTTATGTAGCGCAAATACTTAGACATTTGTTAGTCACTCGTAAAACATCGACACTGAAGTATGCCAGCCAATTATAGTTTCTATTCGAGACAAACTTTTTATGAAAGTTGTCTCCAAAAGCACTTAACCTATACTGACAGTATTACTCACTGAATCTCTTAGCAGTTAGTAGCTTCTTAACTCCACGCCTGGTCTCATTCACTAAATGACAACTATTTATATCTAAATAAATGAATTAAAAACTCAATGACTTAGCACAGGTAAACATCAGGCTTTGAGATATATACACAGTTCGGTAGTTTGTGATAGTACCCTGGTGGTCAAATTAAGTTTAGTTGAATCATGAGTGAAAAAATATTCAGTGTTAGTCTAAATTTATGTGTGTGTGTGTATGTGTGTGTTTGTGCCATCTACTCAACTGCTTCTTGGATGAGTCCATCAAAAATATGAATGGATAATATCAATACTTAAATCTTTTCTTTAAGGTTATAATAGGTCAAACCAATCTATTTGTAAATGTTTATAGTCAGCTAAAAAATAAATGGCTTGGCCACATGCAGCTGCCTGTAGATTAACTGCTTCATATTAACACAAACAATCACAGGGCTTTAAATGTTTAATGTAATCGAGGAAGTCTAGAACGAAGTTTATCCGCAAAGTTTAATGAAAGAACTGAATTGAACCAGGTCATTTGATCATTCGATTTATGCCTTCTGCATATTTTGTACCTTCTGTTTGACAGAAGCCTATCACTTTTACTCAATGAAATATCTGTCAAGTATTGAGGTTGTGTTCAAATTATCATAGTACTAAATTACATACAGAAATTAACTTCTCAACTGAAAGCTGAACTGTGACAATAGTTGACCAGCTTCGAGATAGTGAAATTCAAAGGGACAGTAAACTATAGGTTTTCCCTAACATGGTCTAATAGTAATTACTGGTAAAAATTCATGATCAGAAACTTATTGCCTAGTTTATGGTGAGCAAGGTTGTTCAACTGTTTTTAGATATTCAGAAATCGTTGCCTGTAAACTGGATAATTTTGATCACGTTGCTTTCACTTATTTGTTTCTCTAATATTAATACTTCATTTTTCCGTAGACAGTGTAATAAAAAACTTTAGTAAGTGAGGAGTAATGTATGTTAGCATGATTTGGTGTGGTAAATTGATTCCATAGTCATGTTACCCCAGCTAGTTTATTCATCCCAATCAGTGATTACGTTGATGTAATTTCTGTTCCTGTCTTTGTTCCTCACTCAATGGTTATCATTTATATGCCGACTAGTTTGAATGTCAAACTCCAGAAAAATAACATCTACTGTAATTCTTCATATTTCCTCTGTCGAAAATTACCATATTTTAAAAGTCATATTCACTTCTGGCGAGGCTGTCCATGTGCTTCTCCATGGCAAAAAAAAAATAAACTTATGGCTACGAAATAGTCGGTGCTCATTTAGAGGAAATTGCGTCAGTGGTACAGAGGTAGAATGCTCGTCGACCACGCATATGGTCCGGGGTTCGATCCACGGCCGACGCTATGCCAGTAATAAGGCTGGTAAAGAAACAAGGTTGGGCATGGGGCTAGCAACTTCATCACGTAAATATAAACATCACTGCTACCAAAACTTCAAGTCTCTAGCTTGAAGTCTTATGTTCCACTGGGAACGTGAAGGGATAAAAAAATCTAGAGGAAAATTCTAGTCACATACAATACAGATAAACTTTTGACAGGTTTTTATTTGTCTCATAATACTGTCTGTAAATCTCTACTAGAAACTTATCTGCAATGGGTAGACAGACAGTGGAAAAACTGTTTCTTGGCATAATAAAGATTCCGCAGTTTTATTTGTGAAGTAGTTTAACTTTCTTTCCAATAAACACTGAATATGCCTTCTTTCACTTTATCACTTGAGGTGAATTTTAATTCAAACAAAGTTTCTTATCTGTTTATCACAGGTAATGTATGTACCTTTCACTTGAAATATAATATCAACACGAATATCATACATAAATCATGTCTTATGCACGGAATTTCCACTGAACGGTAAAACAAAAAATAAGGGAAAATCCGAAAAAAAAATATATATATATATATATATATACAGACAAACAGATATTATCTTGACCAGGTTTTATTTTCTGCTGTCAACAAATACTTTAATTTTAAAGTTGGTTCTTTATTTTTCTCAGTGTGATTTTTAACCAATGTGTCTCTGATTTTATCGATTTTCTGCTTACCTTTCTCCCATTTGTATAAGTGAGTTATACTGACTGAGGTGTATATCCCAATTCACTTCACAGGGAGAAGTGAGTGAGATATTAATCATACGTCGGAAGCACTGTAACCTGCTCAGTTTTTCTTTTCTTTAAAGCATGATAATTAAATATCTGAGTATCTTAAACAGTCAAACGAAACGCATGTTTGTTTCAACTCTACCTCTGCATAGCCTTGTATTGCACTCAGACAGGTGTATAATCCTTCTAAAATGATCATTCTCATGATAACTTACAATGCACTTGACCTTAATGTTGTTTAAACCAAAGATGAGTTGCTCAGTTAGATTTTCCAAAACTTATTTGAAGATTCTCAGCTGGAAGTATTTCTGAATATCTTTGTAAATGAAACTAGATACAGTTTAGTCTTTATGACATAAATGCCATTTTGTAAACCCTTTGGAGTACTTTCCAGCAGTTATAGTATAAAACTGACCTCTCCAAATCCCATTCAAATTAACGTTGATATAACAGTAGGTTTCGCAGTTATCTTCGAGTCATCCATCGCTAAATATACCAGATTGCAGTCACAGGCATCACCCTTTTTCAAGTACTGGTTTAGTACGGATTGTGTTTAATTGTTTGGAAGATTTCATCATGAGCTGACATCAGTTAGAGAACCATTGAAAAACCTGCGGGGAGTACTGGACAGCTGTTTCGTCCTAATTTGGAGTCTTCAAAGCACACACCCACCCACCCCATTGGGTGGGTTACAAAGCGAACTAGCTCGTAGACCATTAAGCCGCTGGGACTCAATCCAATGGCCAGCCCATGAATTCCAACTTCTGCAAATTCATGAAATAGCGCGACCATTTTTCAGTGTCTTCTTCAATGAGTTACTGTCTCCCCGTCAACCTTCTGCGCCACACTGTGCGTACTGGTGAAGAGTCTCGAACTAGGACGAAACAGCTGTCCAGTACTCCCTGCAGGTTTCCCAATGATAGCTCATTATGAAATCCTTCAAACAATCACTCTTTTTGTTTAAACTCTAGAAACACCATAAATGCCCGTGGTTGTGGAACTCTAGCATAGAATGAAACATTTATCTCTACTACTCTTCTTTTTTTAATGTGATGATTCTGTGAGGTTACATTGATTTACAATAAAAAATGCCACAGAATTTACCTGGAATCCGTAACCTTCTGTTATGGAAATTTTATTCAATAAAAAAATATGCTTGATTTTTTTCTCTCCATATAATACTACCTTTTCGTCTGAAATAGCTATGCCTTTGTAGAATGGGAGCAGAAGGAGAGGGGAGTGGAGATAACCGGTTTAGAAAGACGTAAGCATATATATATATATATATATATATATATATATATATGAATACAAAACACAGACGCCTACCTGAGAGAATTTAGGCAGCGTGTAAATACACGCGATAATAAATCAAAAGATAATAATAATTTCTGTGAGCATAAAGCTAACATTGTTCATCTGTGTTGGTGGAGAAGGGAAGAGTAAAGAAATGTCAGAATTCAGTTTGTTGAACTGACCACCTGGTAGCAAAACACTAGTTAAAACACACTAAATATTACCACTGTGACTATAACTATGATAGCTGCTACTAACTAACACATTTAACATGTTATTTGTGTGTGTGTGTCTGTCTATTCTTCATGAGATTATACAGAGCAGCAAAAAAGGCAACACTAGGAGAATACGAAAATGTATTATTTACCTAGGTTGATAAATAAGGCGACCATCTGTCGACGTTAAGTTGATGAAACTTCTCTCTTCTTTTCAATAGTATTTGGCCCATTTTAGTCCTTCATTTACACAACATTGCATATATATATGATTTTTGACTGGTTTAATCGCTTGATGACCCCAGTCCTAAAAGAAATCTCAACAGTTCAATTCCTTTAGAGTTACTGAGAAATCATCATCTCACTTCAACCTTTTTTATTTAACAAAAAATTAACACTATATTTGCCAAACATCATCATATACAGGTTAGACTGCTAAAATTCATATTCAGTGGATTGGTAAAAACTAACACTAAAAATACGGATATAGTTTTTGTATATTCATCAACAACAAATCAATATCTGTTTTATCCGTCCCCCTGTTTATTATGGCATTTTATTAAATTGACCCTTGACTGGAAATTATTCTGGGACTTTCCCACCCATTTATCATAAATGTACGAATGTACAGCCTAGTTGGTGACTTCGTCGAAAAGAAAATTTTTTTCGCTGCAAACGTCTTTTTAAATCAATATCTCTTTTAGAATATCACCTGTCCGGGTGTGAATTCATCAACATAACCACCATTTGATAGCGTGAAATAATCCAGAGATACATAAACCCACAGTTCCATTAAGACCAGTGATAGATTTCACCAACTCACCAACATACAACCTTTCTAAATACTTACTCTCGATACTACAACCACTACAAAAGGACACTCAAAATATTGTAAAAAATTCATATGATTTCAAATCCCAAATAGAACACCGAGAAATTGATAAAGAAGACATTATGGTAAGCTATGATATTAACTCACTATATACTAGCATCCCTATTACCGAAAGTCTTGACATCATTTCCAGTCTACTAGAATCAGATACAACGCTATCACAAAGATGTCCACTGGACACCAGTGAAATAATTAAGAGCCTAAAATTCTGTCTGGAAAGTAATTATTTTACATTCAAAGGGAGTTTATATAGACAGACAAATGGTGTTGCTATGGGTTCACCAGTCTCCCCAATAGTCGCCGATCTTTACATGAATAAATTCGAAAATAATATCTTTTCAAGCATACTCACTCCTAAAATATGGTTAAGATATGTGGATGATACTTTTGTAGTACTAAAACGAGATCTACACAATTCATTCCTGGAGAAAATAAACTGTGTATCTCCCAAAATCCAGTTCACTTCGGAAGCAGAATCAGACATCGGTGAACTTCCATTTCTAGACTGCCTAGTTAAGAGAAAGGAAAACGGACATTTTAGTATATCCATATTCAGGAAGAAAACCCACTCCAACAAATATTTAGACTTCAAATCATCACACCCCATCAGCGCAAAGATTTCAGTTGTTTCAAGTCTTCTTAGACGAGCACACTCCCTGATAACAGATGAGCAAGAAAAAGAAGAAGAAATTTCAAACATCACTAAAACTCTCAAGCAAAACAACTACCCAACGAACTTCATCAACAAAATCAACACAGACATTAAGTATGGCCGAAAATGCATTCCGAAAACATGGACTTCAACAGTCGTCATTCCATATAGAGCAGAGACATCAGACGATATCAGAAGAGTACTTAATCAACTCGACATTAGAGTTTTCTTCAAAACATCGGACACACTTCAAAACAACCTTGTCCATATAAAAGACCAAATCCCGAAAGATTCTCTATCTAATTGTGTCTACAAAATAAAATGCTCGGAATGTGATGCGATCTACATCGGACAAACATCTCGAGAAATCAAAATCAGAAGAAATGAACACCGTAGAGCTTCTCTTCGACCACCAAGAAATCCAGTTGAACTGGAAAAACTTCAAAAATCATCAGCCATAGGTCTACATGCTATAGAATCAGGCCACAAAATTGATTTTGACAATATTGAAATAATCCAGAAAAACTTCAGAAACCACAAAGAACGTCTAATATCAGAAGCACTTCATATCAAGTGGAATCCAAATTGCCTGAATAGGAATGATGGACTGAAACAGAATCTAACCTGGCTACAACACCCCCCTCCCCCATGAAGTAGCAAAATCAACGCAAATGTGGTGAGCAAGTTCACTATGTAAACGCACACTACTTTCATAATTCTACACACTGACAAAATCCAACAATCTACACTTGGTTTTACTATCTTTACCAGTTCGCTAACTTGACAACAAAAAACGACCCAGACTGATGAATGATGATCAAGTATTTCACAGCCTACACTTAGTTTAGTTACCTTTACCTACTCCCCAACATGACAACCAAAATGACCTCATACTGACGAACGATAATCAAGTATTTCACATTCTACACTTAGTTTGGTTACCTTTACCTATTCTCGAACTTGACAACCAAAAATGACCCCAGACTAACGAACGATGATCAAGTTAGTAAACTTTATTTTGATATAATAACAGATATACTATTACCTTTGATATTTGGTTTGAACGATCTTCATTGTTATTTTGACTTTCAATATGTCCTTTTAAGTTGAACTAAGTCTATATTTTTCTCACCCCCTAATTCTTTGTTATATATATGCTGAGATTTTGTAAATTCCGGTTTAATAATACTTTGAGAAAGCTATTAGCATTAAATAGCGAAACGTCAGTAAAAACAATCTCGTTTTGTTTTTTCATTCATTGGGAAATACAAAAACCTCTATTATAATGAATATCATATACCCAATGCCCAAATTTTTTCAAACCGTTAAAAGTGAACTTGGTTTGGACATATATAATCCCATATTAGGGATTAAAAGTCAATCTGAACGAAGAATATTCTTTTCAATAATTTCTCCTCTTCAGGTTCTTACAATTATAAAATATAATATTTGTGATCGTTACAATAAAAGCCAGTTATGCGGCGTCGGATACATTTTTAACGTAGAATAACAGATTAGTTATGGGGTGTCAAAATAAATAGTCGTATTTGTGTGACAAACGTGCTAGGCTGAAATCGATTAGAAATATTGTAAAACGGGAGACAATGGTGGTGATTAATCAAAATAGAATTGTAGAGTGTGGGGTAGGAAAATTGACAAATCAGTTCAAGGTTCTTGTTAGCCATTTTATTGAGCAGTGTGCGTCGTATGTTTAACATCGAGTAGAAAGTACACTTTGCTTTGAATGAATTTCAGTACCCAAAGAAATCACGGTAACGTTTGGAATATAAGTGGAAGAAATGGGTATCATTGTGGTGTATGCTTGAACAGTCTGTGTGAACAAGGCAATCTGAATTTATCGCATCAACTAGTAACTTGAAATTCAGTGGTTAGAACCATGAGAAGATCCTTTACGATAAATTTAGGCAGCCGAACTACGGTTATCATATGAACGAACTAAATCGGTAACCTTTCTTCTTTCTGTGACTGAATGAGGTGCGTAGTTGTATACCACTCACACCAAACAGTAGTGATTTAGTCACCAGCTGACCGTTTCTTTCGTTTGTGGTCAAGCTCATCAGCGTGACACCCGGTTTGACCCAGCTCAAGGAGCCAGTTTGGTGGAAACCATCCGACTTCTTCTTCCAGGTCTCGCTTGTGCTGATGGTGTGAACGTATTTACACAGTGCTCATTTATACTACAGATAGATGAATTACTCATATGCAGCGGAGTCGCCTATTATAATGCCGAGGTCTCATGGTCTGTTGACATTGGCAGTTAATTTGTTCTCTGCTATAATGCCCGCTTGATTACAGTGTTAATTTACGAAAGACCAAGAGAAAACTCCTCATCTATTTTTCCTTATGAACAGTATTTTACAGTTATCCGGAAGTTACTAAAACCAAAATCAATGAAAATTAAACTTTTCAAGCTTTAGTGTATTTCCATTCAACCAGACATATTGACGTAATTTGATAAAACAGGTATACTATTAGCCAACTGGAAATGATTATATTGCAACCGCTATTTGGGGAGGTAGAAATAAGTGTTTATGCTTTAGAAGAAATAGCGCGTATAATTTTTTACAAGCGACTAAACTAATTCCACCCTGATTTATTTTCAGATTTTGAATTGTCGACGAAATTTTCATTAAAACGTTGAACTACTAGCAATTTGTAAGTAGACTGAATATCACTAGTTGTGAACTTATGACTTATCACTTTTGTGATATTTGCGTGAGTATACTTCATTGTCAGTAATTGGCTTAGCTTGACCCTCATCCACTTCCCCTCAAATACTAAAATATGGTATGGTGCGCTTGTTAACTGACGACAAATTAACTTATACGTCTGGCGCTTTATCCTCATGAGGAATCAAAGAGAGCACCAGATCATATCTGGTTATTATTATGGTGCGAGAATTGTCTGCAGACAAGTGAAGGAGTGCGTCGGCCGGGATCGAACCCCGGACCATGTGCATGCATGCAGACTTTTCGGGGCAAACTTTGGGCAAATTGCAGACTTTTTGGGGCAGACTTAGGGCACATTGCAGATTCCGAGGACGACTTAGGGTGCATTGCAGACTTTTTGGGACAGTGTCCCACGTAAGTAGATTTACCCGAAGTTTTTTGCCCCAAAAAGTTTGCAATGCGCCCGAAGAAAATGCTAGCTGGGTGGTCGGCGAGCGTCCTAACCACTGTGCCACCGACGCACAATAATCGACTAGGGGCACATAAATTTGTACGCCTATGATGTGTGTTTCAGAATTTGTTGAATTATATAACCAATACATCTTCGTCCGTTCCAAAAGTCTACCTGATTTTTGAGTTTGTTTCTCTAGCACCGTTCAGTTTGTGAAGGATTATTGGACCTAGAACTTCAGATATCATGTTAATCCCCAATGGTCACCACAGGGAGACATGTCTCACTCCATATAAACCAGAATACAAAATGATTTGCACTAGTTTCACAGGAATACCTCGGATTTTTACACACTAATCAATAACTGAGTTTATTGTGGTCATAATTAGTCACCACCATGCTGTGGTGTACCATCAAGTCCTACTTCTGTGCTTCGTTTTAGATTAGAGACAAATTTGCAACTGGAAGTCCGTTGTCTTAATCACACACAGCTAGGTGTTGAATGCTGGGCGAATTTAGCGTGATTGTAGGCTAGCAGAATTGCTTTCGGTGTGTTTCATCTAACATTCGGATCGTCTGTCTTGAGATGTAATTGAGGTACCGTCCTTTGTTCCGCCAATCATTGGTTCCCTGATGAGTGTAAATAGTTATCTATTGCCTTTTCCATCTCTTTCTTTGTTTTCACCCAAAGAGGTTCATGGTTTTTACGGACACTTTTAGTCAGATTGAATCTGAACAGCTTTCACTCTACATAATACTCGGAGCATATGGAAAATCAGTCTTCATGTATCTATCAGTTTGGATGAAGCAAAGAAGTCCACTGGTTATCAACAGCGTTTACCACTTTCCCTACAACTGACTGGAAATTATGCTAGGTTTCCTGAGGAAGAATCTTGCCGTCAATCTCACATAGGCGTTTCCTCTCTAAATAGAGACTTAAAGTTCTCATCCATTTGGAGTGTAGCGGCTTACTACCCACCTTCCATGTCCGCTTATTTATAGGTATATACGTGCACTGACCAGAGCGCAGTTGGAGTCTTTGCAGGTAGAAGGAATTCCAGACTACTACTGACCCTCTCCCTGACATCTTATCATAGGGATCTGTTTGAGTCCATCGTTGAAATGATGATGGAGGCCGACTGATTCGGCAAGATTTCTAGTCGTTTGAATTGAGTTCTGACGACGAACAGATGGAGGTGATAGCAGAGAACCGAGTGCAAGTCCTGTGTTAAACTCGGAACGCTAGGAATGAATAGTGATATTTTTCTCGTTAATCGGCTTAGGAAATTTGCTATTGTCTGACACCTCGATTCAACACTTTGTTGATATATACACTTCTACGCATCAGAATCTCACCCGACAGCTTGTTTGGACGTGAATATAACAAATATTTACGGCCACTTAATTCTTTGAGTTGCCATTTAAGTTCGTTTATGAATAGGTGGTAAGCTTTGGTTTTTGGATTAAGATGTAGATGACAGCAGTCACAAATTATTAACTAGAAATGTTGGAATTCTGTCAGAAAATGGGGCATCGTAGACTGTTTGACAGACTCGATACTCCAGTTTGATACAAAATTTCAATCCCGTCAACGGGACTGCTAGTTGTTAAAGTGATTAAATACAAATTTACTAGGACCAATGAGAGGGGTTTAGGTCTTTTATTCATTCTTGATTGGACATTTCCGGTTCGTTTATTCACCACCGAACATTCCTTTCACACATTATGCAATAGTGGCGTTAGCATGTCAGCTGAGGCCTGTGTCCATTTTCGGTGACCTGGAAGATTTCACCTGTTGTTGTTTTCCCAGCTTTAGTAACTTTATGACTTCTGTTTTTGGCAGATGGTTGGTAACCAGTGGTAGTTCGTTGCCTGCTGGTGGTGATGGTATTTCTGGTCGACTAACTAGTCTTTTGAAGTGACCAACCCGGCGTTTCCTCTATTATTGCCATTTGATGAATAGTATCCATTCACTGGCTTCATTTATATTGTTTTCCAAACTAGCGACATAGTTATTTGATGCACTGTGTGAGGTCTCTTTAACTTGTGACCTGTTTTGCTTCAAATGTCAGTGGGTCGTAAGCGTCTTTTATCTTTCCTAGCACTTCTCTTCACTGCTTTGTATGGTGTACTCAGCTTCTCTTTTTGTTACTGACTCCTGCACTGGTTAACCTTTGGTTTCACCACCTTCCTGTCCTCCATCAGCAGCCAAGTGTCTGTAATGGGTCTTTCTTTGTCTCCCCAGCTAAGATGCATGTTTTCTCGGTGATACTGCTCAATATCCCCAACTTTTTCCTGATGACTACCGTGAAGGTGTCCTTTGTAGCTGTGTCCTTCATTTTCTGAGTGATGAACTAGAATTGTGAGTTATCACCAGCTTCTTCTCTATCTTGCATCTTCACTTGTTTGAGGTTGAGATGAAGCTCATCTAGTGAAACTCACATAGATTTATGGATATCCTTGTGCTTGTACACATGATCTCCAATCACAAAATCATTAACACACACGGAATTCTGGAGAGTGTCTTCCGAGCACCTATCCACCCATGATGAGTTCTCTTTCTGTGTCCTTGTCTGCCCCCAGTTTGCCTAGCGTTCACATATAGTCAATTAGAATTTTGATGGCACCATACAGGTTCTAGTAGTTATCTGTAGAAGCCCTCCTTCTTCTCTTAGTCTGCCTTATTCGTAGGTGTGTAGCACTGTATAATCGAAACTTTTCCTCCTTTCGACGTGCACTTGCTGTCACAACTCCGGAGGAGACTGCTTCATGTCTAACTTGAAAAACAGAATTTTTAAATCCAACAGTCGATAACTTACTACTGTATAAAAGATATGCCAACGACACTTCTACGATTTGTCTTAACTCTGCTGAAAATTTTGTTTAAAAGGAATTTATTATTAATAATAATGACTTTGTTCCAAACAGCACTTTTAATAAAATGTGGAAGCTTCAGTGTGTAAGACACAAAATTGCCTCTGATTTTTTCTTTGCATTACATCGTACGAGAAGAGATAATTAAGATGGGGTTTACGCTAATAAAAATGTTGATAAGAATATGAAAAAGTAAACTTTAAGTGGGAAGATTAACATATATTAATGATTAAAGGAATAAAAAGGCCATTTATTTCTGCACAGTAAGTTAGTAGTTTCATGCCTTACACCTTTCTCATTATGTCGAATACATACCGGCCGATATCTTAGAGAGGACAGTTGCTTCTCTACAGCAACCCTAAGCCGACCAAGTCTTATAGGTTATTTGAAGAACAAACACCCACGTACAACTACTCCAACGTGCTCCTGTGGAGCTGACTATTATAGGTCGTTCTATGAGCATCCTTTTAAAACGTGTTAGACTATGCCACCAGCACGACCAGTTTGATCAGAAGCGATACAGTTACACACCTTGTCAGCAACTAACTCAACATGTTAATGGACTCATCGTTTACAGTCACTCACAAAGTAAAGCGGTATCTGCTAAAGCAGTACGTTTCTTAGTACTCAAAGGCCCTCGTCACATGCATCGAGAAAGTGGAGCTAGTGCAACCTCTGCATCTACCATGTATTTAGTATTGCTTAATCCCTTATTTTCTTCGTATTTTTTTAACCTTCAGCGTTGGTGTCACAGTGGTTAGGACTCTCGCCGACCGTGCACATGGTCCGGGATTCGATCCCCTGCCGACACACACCCGATATCTATGGTCGGTCTGCAAAAT
The DNA here is from genome assembly GCA_944472135.2 of Trichobilharzia regenti. NCBI lineage: Eukaryota > Metazoa > Platyhelminthes > Trematoda > Strigeidida > Schistosomatidae > Trichobilharzia > Trichobilharzia regenti. The sequence goes on along the minus strand of OX235270.1, from coordinate 32,889,039 downwards.
TTGGGCTACCGATATCACATGCTGAAAATACCATACTTGTACCGAAAATACGGTGTGGTATCAAGCTGTATTCAAAAATAAATAAAATATAATATTATCTCAACCTGTTTCTATGCAGAGCCTGACCACCCCGTCTTCAGTAGAATCTATTGTAAACATAGCGCAACTATTTTCCTAACCCTACATTATTTTGGTTCCTATATCCCTTGTAATTTGTATTCATCGCTCGTCATACCTGCGAACTCCGTTATCAAAGTGAACATCATTCTCTCCTTTAAATCTTACCATCATTACTGTATGCAGAATTACGTAATAATTTTAAGTATGCTAATTTATGCGTAGAAAATTCCGACTGTACAGTTTTTGAGAATGAAATCACCGGGGAGAAAATGTTTGCTGAACTTCTTATTTTTCTTTTTTTAATGTTCTTCTGGGTATTTTCTACAATTGTTTTGATCTTGAACATATTTTCCGGACCGATAGTTGCTAGCTTGACGTGGTGCTCGGGCTGGCATATCGCAATGACCCGACAAGCTACACTGGCTGAACTATTGTTCCTGCAGTTGCTACCATACCAGGAAGGTTGTTAGGATAGCGATTAGACTAAAAGCAGTTACCGAAATTGTGTAAGAATTTTTTTACACTATGCTGGGGGGTCTGTGGGTGAAGTCGTACTCCTGGGGAACAGGGATGTAACAGCAGTAAGGTGTTTCCCTCAGATGACCAGCAATGCTGTCCCTCCACTCCGGAGAGAAGGGTTTAGAAAAGGTCGACCCCAACAACTGTACATCCCGACTTACCCTACGGTGATCCGTAACTGGCGGTAAGTTTACTAATACGGAACCAAACCAAGAAACCAGTTCATACATGCCGTGTGACCACCCTCAAGCAGTTGTTACCTGGGCTCGGCGGTCACGCAATACTAATCCTCTCTCTGTTTCAGGTACCCAAAGAATCAATCAACTTCGACAGTGTGGGCAACCGGGAAGTAACAACCGCCCACACACTTCCAAAAGCACACGAGGCCTTCCTGAGTATCATTCTCCTCAATCCACATCAGCTTATTCCACTACTACAGTTAGTACTATTCTTCAGGATAGTGAGGCACCTTCACTTCACTCTGTGACCACAAACAACGACGAGAGCCATAGAAACACCCTGACAGACTCTTAAAGCCATGTCGCTAACTTCATATAGGAGAACTTAACGTCAGGACCCTCTGCCAAATCGGACAACAGGCATTACTAGCAAGAACTCTGGCATCTTGAGCCATGGATGTATGTTCTGTTTCGGAAGCACGCATACAAGACCCGAGTGTAGTCATTCACTTAACTTTACCTGGCCAAAAAGGTGAACCTACAAAATCCACTTTAAGGGTGTCAGGATACCCCTCAGCTAGTTCGCGAGGACTCGCAGGTGTAGGGATAGATTTGAGTGTTAGGGCAGAAAAATCACTTATTAACTGGATCCCAGTAGATAGTCGTATGTATGCGACCCGTCTGAACGAGTCCGTTAGAAGAAGGAAGGACGGTGTTACCCGTCGTTGTCTTTCCGTAGTTTCCGCTTATACCTCAACAGACTGCAGTTTCGATGAACTAAAGGATGATTTCTAACTGAAACTGTCTCATTTGCTGTAAAAAGCAAACCGTTTAGATATAATTGTTTTAGCAGGCGACTTCAATACCCAAGTAGGGAAGTTGTGCCAGACGAACCGACAGCGGTGATCGTCTTCTGCAGTTCTGTTCAGATAATCATTTGTTCCTAGTCAGCACTAACTTTAGACACAAAGAGAGACATTGTGTAACTTGGCGACCTCCATCACCAAATCAACGCTGGACTCAGATAGACCACATAGCCATAGGGTATCATTGGCGAGGGTCAGGTCAGTAGAAGACTGCCGATCCTTCTGGAACATGTGCGTAGATTCTAATCACGCCCCCTGCTTACGATTAAACGGACATCAAAAATTGTTGGCAGCGAAACAGTTACGTCCCCAACTAGATCGAGACACTGAGTCCCTATTTAAGGAGGGAATAGCGAAACGAGTACCTAAGGTCGACAGCAGGACTTCACCTGAGGTAGCCAGGCACAACATACAGTTAGCTGTAGACACAGCTATTAATAACTTGAAACCAAAAGTTAGTAAGAGCCATTGGATTTCTACCGCCTCATCAGAATTGATTGACGCCAGAAGACTGATTCCAGCTCCGATTATGATGAGGAGCGAAAGATACTCAAACGAAAACTAACAAGAAACCTTCGCAACGACCGTGAACAGTGGTGGGCGGCAAGAGATAGAAAAGACATCGGCGATTGGTAACACCAGACAAATATTTAGACCTGTCAAGGAAACAGGTAGCAAAAGGAAAACGATAAGTGAAACAAACTCTGAGAAAAATGGAACCATAATCGGCTCCAGGATAAACAACTAGAACGTTGGGAAGAAAACATTGAGGAGCAGTTTATTTGGCCTGAAACCATACTCAACTAACCGAACATGCGACACCGCCCTGAATGGTATTCAAACACAGGTCCTCCGTCCCTAACTGAGGTTACTAAAGGTGTTACTACTCTAAAACGGGGAAATCAGCAGGACCTGATGGAATGACTCCTAAGATATTTAAGTACGGTGGGGACAGTATACTCTCTGCGTTAACTAAGGTATTACGCATCATCTGGGAATCAGATGAAGTCCCGTCGGGTCGGTGCAAGTCACTGATTATCCCCATATACTAGAAGGGAGACAGGTCTTCCTGTGATAATCACAGAGGAATTAGCTTGACTAATATAGTATCTAAAGTACTAGGCTCAGTAATATTGCGTAGACTACGTATTGCTCGGGAGGAACAAACACGAGAGCCAGGAAGGATTTAGACCAGGGAGAGGGTGTATTGATCATATCTTCACCCTTCGACAGGTGCTGGAAAGGAACATAAGCATACTTACTGGAGTACAACAATCGTTATATTTCTTGACCTAAAGGTAGCATTCGATTCTGTCGACTGAGAGGTATTATGGCGATACTTGGCTGTAAAGGGAATGCCGAGAAAATACATTGCACTGATCAAGACATTCTACTCGTACTCATGCAGCCAGCCAAGTGAGAGCTTACAGCGAGTCATCATCCGAAGTGGTGACAACTAGTGGTGTCCGTCAGGGATGCCCATTATACCCATTTTTATTCAATTTCATCAATATTATTATTTTATCCTTTAGTTCCTAGAGGAACATAGGGCTTCAGCTGCGAGTCACCATTGCCTTCGGGTTTCCGCCAACTTTTTCACTCCGCTCCAAGCCTGCCCACATACTTCCATCTCCTCCTCGCATGACCTCCTCCAAGTCACCCCACTCTCGTACTGACGACCAACTCGCCGCCCGCTTCCCTTTCGGGTTCCACTCGAACAATGGCTTGTCTAGTGATGTCACTCACTTGATGGTTTCCTCAGAGTATGGCCAGCCAATCCATCTCCATTTCTTCCTGCCTATTTGTTTTACAATCGGTTCCAGCTGGGTTGGTTCGCTCATTACCAGAGATCCCTGTTGCTGATCTTTTCTGGCCGGCCATCTGATCTTGAGGGGTATTGAGCGAAGACAACTGTTAATGAAGGTCTGAAGTTTGTTGGAGATGTTCTTTATGACGCGTCAAGTCTCTGATCCGTATAGTAGCACTGACTGATTTCACATTGGAGCTGAAAATTCGGATCTTATTTTCAATTTCATCATAGATGTACTAATGGACTTAACCCTAACTCACTTCAGAGACTCAGGGATTGACTTGTTACTAGAGAATGATCTCGTTGACTTGGAATATGCAGATAATATAGTCCTCCCACCTGGGTGAAGACGCTGACAAAATGCAGAGTTTTCTGAACACCTTGATTTGTAGTCTGCGAATGTTTGGCATGTGATTCGCTCCCGCCAAATGTAAGATGATGCTACAGGACTTGACTACAGTGGTTCTTAGCTCGGAAATAGGGAGTGAAGTGGTTGGTGGAGCATGTTGACCACTTCACTTATTTGGGAAGTTGTTTCAGCCCCAACTAGTTGATCGCCGATGAAATCTCATCACGGATACAGAAAGCTTGTTTCGCGTATGCCAGTTTACGCTGTCTCTGGCATAGACGTGATATCCGGCTGCCTATCGACCGAAGGGCGTGTGTACTGCTCAGAAGTCCGCTCCGTCCTCCTTTATGGATATGATACCTGGCCATTGAGAGTGGAAGACATGAAAAGACTGACTGTTTCTCATCATACGTGCCTGCATTCTATCTCCTGGGTGAAATGGTATAATAAGGTGAGCAATATTGAGGTTAGGTGTCGAGTGCTAGGTAAAGAAGGGAAATCAATAGACGAGGCTGTGAAGTTACATCGACTGAGATGGTTAGACCATGTGTCTGCCTAGCCATCGCCTTCCCCTACGGGCAGTGTTAGCTGACATAGGATGGATCAGGTTAGAAAAAGTGAGCTAATGGTGGTCAGACGAAGACACGGATTCATCAGTCAATGAAATCTACAACAGTTAGTTTAAGCCACGTAGCAAGGTGTAGACTTCTTGGTTGGGGTCCTCCGGACGGTAAAAACCATGGTTGGAGATAATCGGTGATATGGTTCAAAATCGTTCTCAATGGTGCAGACGCAATCACCCTTGTGACTTATAATTTCCAATAAAACCACATTGTTCTTCGACATTGCTATTCTTTTGGCCTCATACATTTGTTTACTGTCTCTATTTACTTTCTTCTTCTTCTCTAGCTTTGTGTGCTGAGTTAAGTGTGGCGACACGAACTGCTGTCCATCGGTGCAAAGTTCTATATTGAAACCAGACAGACAGATTAATCATATTTTGCTTTTAAGCACTAATTAGTACAGGTATCAGGCGAAAATCTCTCTTTACTGCATGCCGAAAAATATGCTTCATAAGCAACCTATTTTGTGTAGGAGTGGGGTAAAAAAAAGTCGATAAAGAAATTACTAAAGTTTTATACAGACCTACCATACAGATATTAAAGGTTTGCTTTTGTTTTCTTTCTTCAAATAATATCAAACAAAATATACCATCACAAAATACACTAAAAGTACACGCATCACAGTAAGTGTTGTGCATATAACTTATAACTTGATATATCCTAACAATAGACCATCAAAGAATAACAAAGAATAATTCAAAGTGCAAAGAATACAAAAATACAGATCATACAATAGGCAACGAGGCTTGTTTTACTCGAAGTACAACAGGAACAGAAGTGGTAGGTAGAGTGCCTTTTTCAGTTACTACAGCTGTGACAAGTGTAGGCGGCAGAACATCATATTCCAAATGCAACAATCTAAGCTTCGGATTTGAACGCCAGTCGCACAAATCAGTTGTAACTGACCCATTTCTGTCTACCAACCCTGTAGGACCGTAACCAGGAATGCCTATTTTGTAGTCAGATGATGTGCCTCGGGGGCCACGCCAAATATCATCAGGATCTCCAAGTTCGTTGTATTCAAATGCATCGGAATGAGCCCGTTCCCAAAATTTGTAGGTTTCAGCACAAACCATCGTTGGAGCATGCGAAATAGCAGCAGCAATATTGGCCACTTGAGCAGTTCCCATACGTCCAAGCACATAACCATTGCTAAGAAGCGCGTGGGCGCCCACGATAACCAGTGATATCTAAATTGAAAAAAATATTAAAACATGTAGATTTAAAGGAGCTAATGGGAAATTAAAATGGACTAGTTATAAAGCTGAGTATTGAATAACAGTCAAGTTATCAGCCGCTCTTTCAATCTTTATGACTGTGCAATAGCTCTTGCAAGTGGAAGACACGAATAGTCTAAACAGCTTTGGCCACATGTGTTCACCTTCCGTCTTATGTTAAGTGGCATAGTATGGTGAATAATATTGAGGGTTGGTGTAGTGTTAGGTAATGAGGGAAAATCGGTTACTGGTGTTATGGAGCTGAGTCGATAGAGATGGTCAGGATATGTGTTACGCAGACTGAGCCATTACCGTTCTCTTCGAGTATAGTTAGCCAGCATAGGATCAGGTTGGAACAAAGTTATTATTAATCCCTTGGTCTCCGAATGGAACATACGACTTCAGCAGCGCACCTCAATTCTATCTGGTTCTCTGAAGTCTTTTTCAACTGCATGATTCCACCTAAGCTTTTCTTTCCTTCACATACGATATCACGCTAGGACACCCAGATTGTAGTTTTCCATACAGGTTCCACTCAATGGCCTAGTGCATGATCCTACTCAATCGCCTTCTTAGCGTGTTTCCAATCCATCTCAATTTTTTGCATATTTGTTGGGTAAAAGGTTCTTGGCAACTTCGTTTCTAGATTTCCTTCTTGCTTTCCGTTTATGGCCAGCCATCTGATCTGCAATATGAGGTCAGTGAATATATCTATCCATGAAATTCCTCAGTCTGTTGTCAGTACTTTTGATGACGCGCCAAGCCTATGAACCACGTGGAAACACCGGCTTGACATTGATTCTGAAGCTCCTGATCTTCTGAGTGCAGTGGATTTCCACACTGCCTTACTTTTCATATCCTGATTGGCTTTGACATTCTCATCTGTAGTTGAAACGATACTGCTTACATAAATGAAAGAGGTAGCTTCTCTTAGATGCTTGTTATTGTTAATTGGATTTTTTCATCACTCCTGTCTTCTCTATGTTTACTTGAAGACCTGTCTTCACTGCTTCTTATACCAACTTGTTCATTTTCGCTTGTAGGTCTTCGGGTTTCTGTGATATTAGACATACATTATTCGCGTAGTCCAGATACTCTAGAGTCTTCTTGTTGGTTCAAAGAGTGCCGGTCCTCTGGCTCCCCACGTATTGACTGTTGCATAACCTAATTCATCACAGTCAAGATCAGATCATTAGAGATAGTGATGGCAGCGTTTTACTCCCTTCACTTCAAACACTTCACTGAGCTTTCTGTTGTGAATCACTTGGCAGGCACTATCATTACTATTTAGCAGTTGAATGAAGTTGATATAGATATGGGGCACTCCGTAGTGCTGAAGGAGTTGAGCAAAAATAGTTGTCTGCCACTGTATGTTCTGTACGATGATGATGTGTAGTGTTGCACTTTGAACCGCACATGGTTTGCTTTTCTTGAACCCATCTTGTTTGAGGTGGAGTTTCGCAACTGTGGAACTTTAAGTCTTTCTAGGATAACGCAATATAATATTTATTTTGAAGTGAAGAGGGGAATCATTCCGCGCCAGGTTTTGCAGAGGCACAAGTCGCCCTTCTATAGCAGGGGTCAGATCAAAACATTGAATCAATCTTTGCCTATCGGTTTGAACCACTTAGAGAAGTGTAGCTTGCCTGGTTGAGGTCCTCCGGGATGCTTAGAACCAATGGCCAGAGAATGTTGTATATATATATAAGATGAGGAGGAAATCAACCATACGACTATACTAGGGGTATATTGCGGTATCTGTTATATTCGTTCATATTTTAAACAGTTCAAAAATATAGTTAGAGACTTCATAATCTATTTTCATCCCTGCGATAGCTTTAACAGAAGAATATGATTACAACAAATATTTCATACGCATAACTTGGGATGATTTGCAAACATCTTAGTTGACATAGATTATCGATGATGCAGAGTGGTTCACTTTGAATGCTGTTTTGTTCATTCGGATGTGGCGGGAAAATAGTTAGCTGTAAACATATGGAATGTAGGCATGATTACGCAATGATTCAAGCCAACACATTTCATATCTATCCGGGAATATGGAGGAAAGCAAAATATAAGGGTTAGACTAAAATAAAGCGACCCAAGGAAACAACCTAGTATGAATCAAGCAAGCATATCGCGATTATACGATTCAACTCTGCAGAAAGGATTTATGGATGAAATCCACGATTATAGTACAAGTGCATTAATAATACCAATAACTCAACGTAATGTGATAAGCGGAACAACTATCTACATGGATGAATGAAGTAGTTAAGGACGGTTGTCGTCATTCTGTTTTCATGATTTTTTCGATGAGATGTACATCAATTCCATAGGAGGATTCTGGAGGCATTTGATAAACAGAATTCAAGAAATAAATAGGTCACGAAATGACATGATGTGTGGTCATCTGAATGAATTCATGTAGATTAACTGATTTGAAGAACCTAGAAGACCTGGATTTTGCTTGTGGATGATTTATGTTTGATGTCACACAAAGTCGAAGACTTACAAGCGAAAACCGACAAACTGGCCGAAGAAGCAGCCGGCGAAGACAGGACTCCAGGTGAACATAGACAAGACGGAGGTGATGAAAATAACCAACCAACAACAACAACATTCAGCGCCAATCACCATCAACGGGAGGTATTTGAAAGAGGTTGCTTCATTCACTTATCTAGGGAGCATTGTCTCAACTACAGGAGGAGAAACGGACGAGGATGTCAAATCGAGCGAGAATCGGGAAGGCGAGAAACATATTCACTCATCAACCTGAAACCAATATGGAAATCTTCGTCACTCAGCATCAACAACAAAATTCGGTAGGATTTTCAATACAAACATCAAGTCAGTTCTTGTAGACGGTTCAGAAACTTGGTGGGTCACAAAGAATATTTCCAACAGCCTGTTGCAGACCTTACCTTTATCAACAGCTGACTTCGCTAGATCTATACTGAAGATCAGATGACCGGGCTGGAAAGAATCACCAACAAGAAACTATGGGAACAAACAAACAAAACAAGAACCAATCGCCAGCCAATAAATATGCAGGAGAAAGTGGAGATGGACACTCGCTGAGGAGGCCGCTGGGTGACATCGCGCGCGTGTCAGGTCGTTGCTCGAGTGGAACCCGAAAATGAAGCGGCGAGTGGGACGTCCAAGGGTGACATGGAGGAGATCGTGTGAGGAGGAGTTGAAACAGTGTGGAGTAACATGGAGACAGGTGAAAAGTATAGCAGAAGACAGAAGCAAGTGGAGACGTGCAGTTAAAGCCCTATGTTCCACTAGGAACCCAAGGGAACAGTAGTAATAATATAAGAACTCCAAATGACGAAATGAGAGACACTTCTAAAAGATATGATGCGTTGGTATTCTGTATAATCATTTTGCATTACTTCGTTTATTTTCTATAGGAATTTCTATTCAAATAACAGCATTTTACTCTACAACTCATCTGATTATTTGTTCAAAGTAATTTGGTCGGTCGTTGGCTTGGGTCGCTATACTTTAGTCTAGACAACACAAGATAATAGACAAAGCTAAAAAAGATGAGTAGTGAAACGAAAGCACGGCAACCAAAACCTCTTTCACTATTTAAATACAAAGTGAACGTTAGCCGCTGCGAATGATTCTATAGAAAACGTTAAATACAGTCTTCAAATACCGACCAAAAGACCAACGTTTTCATATACGCTTCAAGTTAGTAGTGAGAGACTGGACAGATAGTAAGCCTGCCTTCAATCGAGGTTACACTGACATACATAATATATATGACGTGTAACCCTCATATGATTGGGTTCTTTAATTACTTTACCAATAGGTTTTTAATTACTAAAATACTGACTTCCTGATACATAGTAATCACAACGAAAACGACTATTTAAGTAATACGAATACATTTGAATGTAATTCAGGTATTTCCTAAACTGTTCCTTGTGTGATCTCTCTAAATCCACTAGTAGCTACTCTCCAAGCTTGAAAACAGTTTCCAAACATTCAAGCAACAGGAATGTGATGTTCGTAGTAGACAACTTTAATGTGTAAAACTGCAGAGAAACAGGACAGAAAATCACTTACGTGACAATCTCTGAACCTCAGCTTAGATAATCATATCTTATAACCCGTCGACCGCTGACGTCAACTTGATGTAGACATACATATACGACTATCAGTTGTTATTACAAAGTGTCGATTCAATAATGTTGCTCCTCCTAAATTACTTTGTTTGCACACTGACCATATTGTGATTTAAACACCAGTAATATTAAATCTTAATTCATGCAGAAAAAAGTCACAAATCGATGTCAGTTAAGCTCAACAGGAATAAATTAAAAGGGTATTTACAGAAAAAATAGTCAAGCAGTCATTAGAATGTCATAGCGTTACATATTTGAAGCGTAATCGCGAGTTTAGTCTGTTGTGAAAACACAACAGGAGACAAGGGCCTTTCTTTCAGAGGTAAACTTCAACAAGATAATCGGTGCCAGTGTAGCCATGTTACACATCCACACACTGAAAGTCAGCTTCCAGACCAGAACTATTTCGTGACTAGAATCTGTGGAGATACACATCAAGCCGTCAGCCATGAAGAGGAGCTGGTGGTGACAGCAAAGAAAAAAACGCAAAGAATTAAAAGAAAATTAAAGACGGTTCACCATAAAAACAAAGTTATGACAAACCGAGCATTCAAATACAAGTTGCTGGAGCTTAGGGTTGAAATTAATTTTCTATAGAATTAGCATTCGACATTCCGTGCAGGGACCGAGATAATATACAGACGTCCATACTGAAAATGATGTTTGTGTAATGAGTACACCTTCCAAGCCTTTGAAATGAAGTCGAGACATCAGTGCAGGGAGCTGCGCTTCAATGGTTGTCGGTGATCGAAATAGGCTTATGTCACACTTGCACTTTTTGTATCTTGGAGGCTAAGTGTGCCAGTCGCGGCCGTGAACTACTACCTTGACGTAGTGGTCAGGTGTGAATAACGTAGTAACCCAACAACGTGCTACCATGCCAGGAAGGTTGCCTGGATAGATTTTTATTACATTTTATTTACCTAAAACAGTACCCGGTACAATATGGCACCAAAAAGATGCACGACAGAATAATAATAAAACAACATATGAGAAAAAGGTAGAGAATGAATAAAGAACTTCATCTGGGAAGAAAACATTCATATTTGACAAGACCGAACAGCATTAATTAAATATTGTCAAAAAAAGGAAGAAGGAAATTGCAGCACGTTCACCATTGATTGCGGTTCTTCACCATATCCGATAACGTTTCGAGCTATCTCTTGGACCCCAACCAGGGAGTCGTGACGCACTAACCGATGCCAGCCTACCACAAATGTCCTTCATCCCAAGACGCCACGTTATGAGCTGACCACCTCTCCGCTTTCCGATCCCGTCCCAAGGATAGCCAACAGACCGGTATGAAAGCCTCTGGGGTGACATTCATAGCATATGTCCAATTCACTGGAGCCATTGTTTCCAGATGACGGTACTCAAGGAATGGTGAGTTCCACTGTGTCCAAACACGCCGCCGGTCCATCCCAAGCAAAATACTAAGCCATATCATCCTAGAGAGAATCGAACAAGCCCTGGATGAAAAACTTCGACCGGAACAAGCTGCATTGAGGAGAAAGAAGTCATGTATTGATCAAATCGCCACTCTACACATCATCGTTGAACAAAGCTTGGAATGGAAGTCACCTCTCTATCTCAACTTCATCGACTTTGAAAAGGCCTTCGACGGCGTCGATTGAGAGGTCATTTGGCGACTACTTCGCTACTACCAAGGGATCCCATCGACAATTATACATTTCGTCCAACAGTTATACGACAATGCTGCATGCCAAGTAATCCACAACGGGAAACTTACGGAAGCCTTCAAAGTGAGGACGGGAGTGAGGCAAGGCTGTTTACTATCGCCAATGATTTTCCTGGTTGCAGTAGATTGGATAATGCGACAGACAACGGGCAATGACGAAACAGGCATAAAATGGACTCACACAAAAATCTTGGAGGATCTGGACTTCGCCAATGATATATGTCTGATTTCCCACAAACTGGAAGATATGCAAGTGAAAAGCAACAAGCTGGCAGAAGAAGCATCAAAGATAGGACTTCAGGTGAACATAGATAAAACAGAGGTGATGAAGATTCCTGGCCAACAACAACAGACAACAATCAGCATAAATGGAAGAAACCTGAAAGAAACAACCTCCTTTACCTACTTGGGAAGCATCGTTTCAACTACAGGCGGAACTGACGAGGATATCAAAGGCAGAATAGGAAAAGCAACAGAAGCTTTTATTACTCTTAAGTCTGTGTGGAGGTCAACATCACTCAGCATCAAAAATAAGATCCGGATTTTCAACTCCAATGTGAAATCAGTCAGTGCTATTATACGGATCAAAGACTTGACGCGTCATAAAGAACATCTCCAACAAACTTCAGACCTTCATTAACAGTTGCCTTCGCTCAATACCCCTCAAGATCAGATGGCCGGCCAGAAAAGATCAGCAACAGGGATCTCCGGTAATGAGCGAACCAACACAGCAGGAACCGATTGTGAAACAAATAGGCAGGAAGAAATGGAGATGGATTGGCTGGCCATACTCTGAAGAAACCATCAAGTGAGTGACATCACTAGACAAGCCATTGTTCGAGTGGAACCCGAAAGGGAAGCGGGCGGCGAGTTGGTCGTCAGTACGAGAGTGGGGTGACTTGGAGGAGGTCATGCGAGGAGGAGATGGAAGTATGTGGGCAGGCTTGGAGCGGGGTGAAAAAGTTGGCGGAAACCCGAAGGCAATGGAGACTCGCAGCTGAAGCCCTATGTTCCTCTAGGAATTAAAGGATACAATAATAATAAATAATAATAATCTAGCTAGTACCAACTTCCGGCACAGCCAACGCCGTCGCACTACCTGGTGCCCTCCCTTCGTTAATCAAGCCTGAACTCAGGTTGATCATATTGTTGTCAGTTCCCGACGACGAAGATATGTGCAGGATTGCCGCTTCTTCTGGAGCACATGCCTGGACTCCGATTATGCTTAAGTGTTTGCCAGGCTCGTCTTGAGATTTGGTGGGGCTCATAAACAGTGTCATCTACATGTTGATGTGCCATATTGTACCGGGTACTGTTTTAGGTAAGTAAAATCATAATGTACCAGTGGTTTCTAATAAGTCTTTCGGAATAGTCTTGGGTGAACCAAGTAATAACATCGGTCCCATGAACCACCAAACGCGTGAATTCGCGGATGAGAACTGACTTAACAGAGGCTTTGAGCACGTATTCGCATAAGAATTTGTTAAGAGGAAGAGGAGAGTCCACAAACCGCCAATCGGAAGTCACTTATGGGAGAATTGTCAGCATATTTCAGTAGCTTCACTCGATATAAAGTAATAGAGGAAGGAGAAAACCAGACAAAAGCATAAGTGAAAGTAGTTTAGCTTTTGAATGAAAAAGAATCTATCCATTAACCTTGAACAAAGTTGAACTAATAAGATAATGAGAAGAGGTCGATGTTAAAAAACACTGAAAAACTATTTACAATGGAAACGAAAGCGATTGTGGATGTTGAAACTATCTCAAAGCAGACAATGTCCACAAGAAAGAGATTTGAGACGACCAGTGCCTATTACTTATTCCCAGCTCGCCTTTCTAGGTATTTTATTTCACTTTAACTGGGTTGGAACAGGACTTCGAAGTACTTTAGTGCCAACTGTGAAATTTATTCGATATGGATTTAACCTGATTGTCCTATTTTTAAGACCCATACAATTACACTACTTGAACTTACCTCACTAACAAAACAAGTTTGCACATATATACATTAAATTTATATAAAATTAACAATAACTTTAGTAAAATACCATTATTGGAACAGGTTAAACAATAATTTGTTCATACCTTGTTAGCGACACTAGGTAATGCGCCAATGTGTGTGTACTCGCAGGGTATACCTGCCTTAGACAATCTGTTTAGCATTCGTCTCCCTTCAAATTTGGGACGGGAATCAACAACCAAAACGCTGAATACTCTATTTGTGGTTCTACTTTCCAGATCTGGTTTACCGTCTACACGACATGTTTTCATTTTGTTTGCCAATAAACCATTTACATCAGCTTGATTGATAGATGGGCTATATGATGACTTCCATGCCTTTTCCAAGACTTTGGCCACTAGAGATGAATATCCAAATGTACAAACACATTCACCAGGGCGAATCAAGCTGACTGTACGGTCTACAATTTCGTCGCCTGCCAGAAAGATGGAACTACGTCTAAATTCATCAATAGCAGACAAAAAACTCACTCGACACTACAAAAGAAGAAAAAGAGATCGATATATAATAATGGAACTTACACCTGGAATAAAAATGAAGAGCCTTAGATCCATCGAGTACAAACTGCTAACGTCAGGATATGTTCGCATACTGTGATGTGAAAAAAGTAAGAGAGTTAACTACTTTACTCACCTGAGATGTCGCATCAGTTTCTTTGGGTTGATGGTCTGGTTGGAGTCAGTGTTCCAGTTATAGCAAAGGTGAGATGCCCCACTGAGGACCGAAAAGCATGAATTCTGCAAAACTCCAACTACTTGAATACAAATGCATTACCCATGTTAGATACAACCACTACACGTGCAATGCAGATGTGGCGCGAAGTCCACAGTAGGACAAGTATGTTGGCCAACAGATCTCTAGAATCCCATCAGTTGAAATGACCACGAGATGTGTATTCCACGCCCATTAATTTCAGAGTGCCACGGTAATGAAGGTGGGCTTAAATTGGGAAAAAGTGAAGGGTAACCAGCCTAAGATGTGGATGGTAACAACTGATGACGTCAGCAACTACCTGTCTGGGCTTTATAAGTTATAATGTGGTGGTGTGATACAAACAAAGTGTTCCAGCGGATTGTTATTACCACAGTTCAATGCAGCAGTAGCAACAGAATACTATATGTGTATTTGAACATTCTATTTCATGTCGTACAGTGTAAGCCAAAATCACACGCCCAGTGATTGGTTAACGAATATAAACAGCGGTTTGATGAATTGAAAATACACCTTGGCTTCCGTATCTTGCCTTCTGCTATTACAGTATAACCAAAACAGATCATTTTCGTGCAGACGCACTTATACTTTATCTCTATTGTAATTGTAGTATTACATATTTCCACCTGCCCTTTGTTTTCTACAAGTTTTGGAGTACTTCACAAAAGGAGATGCTATAGCTGTCACTGTAATATCTCTCACTTAATTTGCAAGCGACGAATGGTGAGTGCGATTAGTGAAGAAAGGGGTTTCGTAGACAACAGGTGTTTTTTAGGGAATTTACTATTACTATTGATGGTCTAAAATACTTCCAATGATTTTGAAATTTTCAAATGACATCCTTCTTCAGTATTCCAGTAGACTTTTCTTCTGTTTATCACGGGTTTACGTCATTTCTATCTGATAATGCGCATTCTCGGTAGTAATTTTTTTTATCGGGAAACAACATTTATTTCTTCAGGTTGGAGAAGTCACAATACAAACTCCTTGAATGTATGTAAACAACAGTATTACAATGGACATGAGAAATTAAAGGTATATTAACTAAAGTCAGAGAGCCGAGAAGCGTCGGTGGTACAGCGGTTAAGACGCTCGCCGACCATGCACATGGTCCGGGGTTTGAGCTCCGGCCGGCGCACACCTTTACCTCGCTAAGCCAGTAGTGAGACTGGTAAGGAGGAAAGGTTGGGCTTGAGGCTAGCAACCCCATCCTGTAAAAAAATCAACACTGCTACGGAATCTTCAAGCCTATAGCTTGGAGCCCTATGTTCCACTGGGAACGTGAAGGAAAAAAAACTAAAGTTTATTTTTCTGTATTTCGAACCAAAGGCTTCCAATTCACTAGTCCGGTGCTCTACCGCGTAATTTACGAAACCCTTAAGACAGACATAGAAAAATGAGATAAAACTTATAGCATTGTGCCACTCCACACAAATCCTTAGCAAAAGGAGGAAGATTTATCCATGAATGAGAAGATACTGCATCACTACTAAAGCCTCAAAGCTTGAGAGTTGCGTGAGGGAAGTATGACAATAACAGAACGATCTCGTTAGCTGTATTAATAAATCTCAATCTTTCAAAGTAATGTAATTATTAAGTAGATGAAAATACCCTGCAACTTCGTTGAATTCACAAAAACAAATCAATTCGGGGGGGGGGTACTGATGTAACATCATTAAATTTAGAAATAGAACATACGAGAATTTACTGAATAATAGTCATTTTATGTTTTAAGAAACTGAAGAGAACCCTAGTAACATAACCAATAAAATGTTTCTTTTGGTACCACAAACATACCTCTTCCCAGTCTTCTACAGAATCTAAACGAGTGAGCGTCTGCTTTAAGTATTGATAAGCATTATATATTGTAACGGAGAGTGGACGACAGAGTTTGAGAAAGTTTACATGAGTTTGGAGGACTGGTCCGAAATTCCGGCAAAAGAGAGTTTCATTTGTACCAATGTGATTACTCATTTTTTCATCACGTGACCTCGAAGTAAATGAACGCACGAGTTCTTCACAAGATGATAAAAACGTCAAACATCTTTCGTTGGATCCCCGTATTCGCCCCTCGTCAAAATCAACACCCAGAGCGAGAAAGGAAGGATGGATGGGAGAATGACTGCCTAGACTAAAGAAAAAAGGATAATGAAAGGAGAGGATCAATAGTTGCAAACTGTACATAAATATAGTTGTATCGCATGATCTGAAGGGTCAATATTTTTAGTACTTTTTTATGCTGCCTTTTTTATTTTAACTGCTTTAAATGTCTCAGATAAAATTAAACAATATAGTACAAGAAGTTGGATACAAGTCTAGCAATCTGGTCCCATTTCATTTGGAACGTATCACAATGAAAGTTACCTTACTTTTCAGGATGCTTGACCCACAGAGTTTCAACAAAGAAATTAGCACATAAGCGAATCAGTTCAAGTTGCCACATTCCAAGTAGCACATAAAGGTAGACAAAAGAGAGAAAACAGGTATTCATCAGCACTATACTAAGCAGAAATGCACGGAAGGAAAAGTAACACCGAAAAATATGACAACTCAGTGGATATGGGAAGTCTCTAAAAAGTGCATCCGTCTGTGTATTAAGAACAATCTTGAGCGATATGTACAATAGTCTCCAGACACTGGATCTTAGCAACCGGAAAACTCAAACTAGGGAAGCTACGTGGCTAGAGCTGTCAAAGATTTCTTGGGCTAGGGACATATTTCAGTTTGACCATTCCTAAACTTCCAAAAAATAATCCTATATAAAGGAAGGCGGTTGCACGACATATGTATCCTAGCCATTTCAATCGAAATCCATCACAACCTTATCGATTTGCTCATCCTCCTTAGATAACACTACACCTCTATTTTTCAACACATTACACTATCTAGCACGGGAGATAGAACGCAGGCACACATGATCAAAGACAACTACCCGGGCTTATCATGTCTTCCGCTTTCAATGGCCACATTTCACAGACATAAAGGATGACAGATTGAACTGCTGAGCAGTATACACGTCCTTTGGTCGACAGCCGGATATCACATCTACGTCAGAAAGGGGGTGTGTTGGCGTATGTCAAACGAGCTGTGCTGAAATTTCGTCGGTATTCAACCCGTTGCGGTTGATAGAACTCCCCGAATAAGTGGTCAACACGCCGTACCTATTTGATTCTTATCTTTAAGCCGGTACAGTTTGGTCCTGAAGCTTTATCTTACATTTGGCAGGAGCGAATCGCACACCAGACGCTCCAAGATTTCCAGTCAACATGTTCAACAGACTCCGCAGTTTATCAGCGTCTCCACTTCAGAAGAAAATATCGCTCACATACTCGGAATTGACGAGATATCATGGTAATCAGTCAATCCTCTAGTCGCTAAAGTCTATTAGGGTTGAGGAAATAATCGAAACATTCTCTCCCTGGTATAAAGCTTATTTAGTTTTCTCAGGATGCTTATTTCATAACGAATACGCTCACCACTTCTACGCCACAGAAGAATTGTAGTGGTCATCGTTTGATAGTAAACCTAATTCTGAGTTTATGTTCGGCCTAGGGAAAAGTTGAAATATTGGTCTCCAGTGAGAGATACACACGAACTCCAGAGTTTTGAAGGTCTGAATACTTATTATTTGTTGTGCAATAATAGCAGTGTACGAATAATTAGTGCTATTTCTCCTCTAACGGTGACGTTTGCTGGTTGCAGTGTAATTCTGTTCTCTTTTTCAAGTTCAACTCCAAGTACTGCAAGCGAAACTGACATGTGTGTGGAATGTAGACTGAAATACAATTGTTCGGTCTTGATATCTAGTTTCATCGCGACTCCAATTGGTGAACTAAGAAGTGGGACATACATGTGTTCTCAATATGGCTGTGGTTCTTGCTCCCTGACATTTTTAGTCACAAACGCCGAATGATTTTGAACCTAAATGCTGACTTCTTTGATATTCCTGATTTCCAAAGTATTTAAATTCCAAGGGAAAATATACGAACAAGCTGAGGGAGTTGCCATGGAGTCACCAATATCTCCGATTGTGGCAAATATATTCATGGATAGGTGGGAAAACATAGCGACTGAACACTCAACCCCACCCCAAAAGAATGGTGGGGGTATGTAGATGACACATTCACAATACTTAGAACACAGGATATAGATAGATTTGTCGAACATATTAACTCAAAAATGGAGGTAATTCAATTCACTTGTGAATTGGAAAGTCAGGAAGGGGAGCTTCCAATGTTAGATTGTAGCGTAAATACGAAAGAAGATGGGAAGTTAAACATTAGTGTTTACAGGAAATCCATACATTGAAATCGACACTTGGATTTCGGATCATCCCACCTTATGTCAGTATAAATAGGATTGGTAAGATGTTTAAGTAATGGGACACGAAAGCTAAGTAGTGCCAAGAAAAATTTGAGACAGGAGGTAATGCATATAAGAAAACTCTACAACTTAATAATCCCTCTGATAAATTAATCGGGAAGTACCTATGAAAATGTAAAAATAAAATAATAATAATGGTAGTGATAACGACAATAATATTAATAACGACATTCATGTCAAACATGCACTGAATGATTACAACACCAACAACAGTGAATTTAGATCATTAGTAGTAACTCCATACAAAGAAGGAACCTCGGAAACCTTACGGAGAATTCCTAACAATGCAATAAAAGTAGCATTCGGGATCGGATTCTAAGCACGTATTCCAGAAGGATGCAAACACTAGTGGATATTACTTACTTTCAATTATAGTTAGGCGTTTTGTATAAAATATGTGCGTTTTACTCAAAGATATTTAATTATAAAGGGTAACGAATAAGTGGACTTACATACCCAATGTGGTTGATGACATCTATACGCTTATCTGGTTGGTCAAGATGCTTAAAGAGATGAACCCGGCAAGATTCTTGATTTCTTGATGTTGGGAGTTCAGCAATTTTTATACCTGAGTAATCGAAACAAATGTTGTGCTCTAAATTCGAAAATAAGTGAGCATTGTACTGATCATACTTTTTTCTTCGCATAATGCCTTTGTGCCTGTGAATTCAGGTTTGTTTTCAGACTTGACTGTAACGTCTGCACACTTGACCTTTAGTTCATCTAATATACAATAGTTTACTAGCTATTAACGAGTACTTTCTTTCACACTGTGTGGTCCAGGCTCACAAGCATTAGCATTTTGTTTGACTTTTGGTTTTTCAACACTTTTAGAAGCAGCTTTTGCAGCCCTTTGCGCTTCCTAGGACTATAATTAAACGTCTTGACCACTTACTTGAATAGCTCTTCGTTCAGCCCTTAGCTGTGCCTTAGACTTACTGCTCTCAACCTTACACTCTGATCCATCCATCCGGTAGCGCACACTATTGTAATATCTGCCAAATTTCAGCACGTCGAATGTCCAACATATGTTAGCTTTTCTTTCCTTTTCTGTGAGATTTCATCCTACAGAGGTAATAATTATACATACCATGTTAAGAAGCACTGACGCGAATGAGTGACCGAGAAAATGCCATGGGAGCAATCAATCAGGCTGAGTCAAGGTAATTCAAGTAATACAAAGGGCATATTCGTGTTAAAAGTTTACAAAGCTATAATAACATTAAACAAGCTCCTAACTTACCACTTTTCAAGAGTAAACTTCACTTTCTTGTAGAGAAGTCATTATTAATTCAGATAACTCGTATGGTGGCAAATAGTTCTCCAAAATTACTAGAATACAGCATTCTTCATTCAACACTAGATGTTGAGCTTCACTATTTGAGCCGACTCATTCAGCTGAGAATTTAAAGTCAGGCATTTAATCTATGTGGCATGTTGTTGTATTGCGTTCGAGCTTTCCTGCATTATCCTTAGCTAGTTAAGCAGCCATCATCCTACTACGATTCTGGTCCCGAAATTTATCTCCTATTCTGGACTATCACTTTGGTGTTTTGATTTCTGTTTCGTCGAAGCCGAACAAGTTCTTTAGGAGTTTCAGGACAAGAGCTGACGTTGGTACAAGAATATCCTACGTGGAAATCAATATGCGTTCGTCTCCTAATCTATCGTCAATATTCAGTTGGGAGAGGTAAAAGATATTACTTAGGGTTACGACATGGCTTCAGGCAACTCCGCATCAAGTCATTTCCATTAGCCCTAATCACCATCAGTTATTCATAACAGTAATCGCATCTCTGTCTTAACATAGCCATTATCACCACCACTCCATCCTCCTGTCAGCATTTCTGTACAACGTTCTCTTCCGTGTAACGCTCGGAAGTCCCACTTGTCGTCTCCCAATGGTGTTCAAGTCTGCTGCCTGGTGCATAATGTCACCCAACTATTACAGTCAAAGTGTATCCGATTCATCTCCATTTTTTGGAATATCTGTTAAGCAATATATGATTGCTTGATTCATCCTCAGAGTTTTTCTTATTGCTGGTTCTTTCTGGCCATTTGATCTTCCCATGGAGCGAAAGGGCTGGCTGCTGATGAAATTCTGAAGTATACTGCTGAAAATGATCTTCGTGACGCTTCAAGTTTCTGACCCATTCAGAAGAACTGATGTAGTATTGGGTTCAAATGTCCGAAGTTAGATTTTCACGCTGAGCTCAGAAAAATTTCAAACTGGTAATAGAACAATCAGGGTCTGTATTAGAAATTAGGAATATCATTGGTGATAATGGACAGCCTTGTCTTACTCTTGTATTCACTTCAGACACCTCTTTGACTCTTCCGTTGTGGATTACTCGACATGTGGTATTGTCATATAGCTGTCGAATGACGTTGATAGATTCGGGGCACTCAGTAATGTTGAAGAAGTTTCCAAATTAATTCTCGGTCAACGCCGTCGAAGGCCCCTTCGAAGTCGATGAAGTTAAGCTGCAGGTTTGACTGTCATTCTCTGTTTTGTTCGGTGATGATGCATAGAGTTGTGATTCTGTCTTCACATGACTCGCATTTCCTGAATCCAGATTGTTCCTAGCAGTTTTGCATCCAGTGCATCTTTTATCCTCCCTAGGATGACGCGGCTCACTATTTTGTTTGGCGTGGACAAGCGCATGGCTCCGCTGCTGTTCTTGCATTGGACTTAGTCTCCCTTATTTGGTAGCCTTCTTTCTTTCTAAATTTTGTATATTAGTTGTGTGAGCACATCCGCTGCGGTATCTGGGTTCGTTTTCAGTCTTTGTGGAGGAATTCCTTACGGTCCCGAAGCCTTCTCAAAATTCAGTAGCTATAGGGCTTTGGATGTTTTTGATGAAATTATGACCGCCACTACCTCAGTGTGCTCGTGGTCGGCGTCTGGGCGACTAAACCGCAGTAGACCAGTCACTCTGCAGTTGAGATCAAAAATAATCCACATACGTCGAACCAGCTCTCACAAATTACTAGTAAAGTAAAGATATCGGTGGACTGGCTTGCCAAAGGCTTTCACCAGACGGTGTCACTTCGTCTCTGATTTCAGTGAGGGAATAGTTTTTTGGTGTTTGTGTTGTGCCTTGGGGTTCCCATAGTAACTTAATTTATTTTTCTGGGTAGGGCAGCTCGCCACATGCCTAACCCTCATCTTTCACGGAGCTTAGGACCGGCTAGGAGAGTAGCGAACTAGTTAGCTTGGCGAGTTTCTGTTCAACAGTAACAACGAAAAATATGTTTCACATTTTGAGGCGACTAGTTTTGTCATACATTAGCTCAATAAATCTAATCCTCTCCCATTCAAGCAAATTTATACTACATTAGCGAACGGCATTTTAGCAATATGTTGTCGCTGTATCATCTATTTTACCTAACACAGTATACCTCTGATATGTATCCACACATATATATTTATGTGTGTGTATGTTGGTCTCTCTTTCTGTTTGCTCGCTTAGTCTGTGACCATTTCACTTGTATAAACTTGTCTCCTTTAACAATGTATATTCCCCTTATATATAATATGAGTGTTTGTTGACAGTCCGTTGCTTAGTGACATATATCCATATATGGTGGTTGTTGACATGTCTGCTATATTTTGATATATATATTTCGTTCTCACAATATTGTGTGACTGACTTACACTTACTTTGGTGTGATACCACTTATTGCATTCTCCTTGTGTTTGGAAAATAGAAGTATCATCTCAAACCTAGTGGTCTTCTGATTTCGGCCTTCTTGCGTCAAGACTATTAAATTCTCGACCAGTCCATAACAATAGTTCAGCGACGAGTACATAACAATTTGGCGACGGGGAAAACTACTATTAACCACTCAGCAGCAGCAACATAACAACCTCGCAATATCCTATCCACTCATTTGTTTACTAACAACATTCAATACCAGTTTACTTGACCTCCTCCTTACTTTCTCACTTTGAGTTTTCCGTGTGCCTATATATACAAACTGGTCTTTAGTTTCCTTTCTTTTGTAACATTCTTCCTCATTTAACCGCGGTAAATCTCCCACTGTATATGAAATAGATTTGTCATTCTTTGCAGTTGCCTGTGGAATGCTTGTTCCTACGTTGTCACGGAAGTCTGCCGAGTTTCCCAACTATAATCAAACTACTTGTTGGGACACTAGGAAGAGTAATGAAGTTTCAGTAGATGGATTTAATTTCGTTAGCTTTCTCATATGTCTGCTAGCATTGGACTTTAGCCTGTCTGGATTCAAAGTTTAAAAAGTTTTCAGTCGGATCTTTTTTCCGCAGTCCTACAATAGCCAGCTAGCGAATTTTCGTAGTAGCATCTGTTTACGTGACACTTTTTTGTTTTGATATACTGGGTAGTAGTCACATGGTATGCACTGAAAAATTCTCAGAGTAGATTTCTGTTTGGTGTACTACATATATACATATATGTGGCAATAATAATATCGATAATCGTTTAAGTACTTTTGCAGAGTGAACTGTAGTGAAACTCTTCGATCGAAATGTAGAAAGGAGAAGCTTGGGATGTGTTAGTAATCTAGATCTCAGGCTGTATGGTGTGTTAAAGAAGCTTAAAGTTGCGCGAATTAATTCAACAGCCTTCTCTATCTATGCGCAAACATATTTCACTTCAGTGAGTGACCTTAAGCTTCGGACAACAACCTGTTTACACTCATCAGGAAGTTTTTGTATTAGTGCAGCACCCACTTCTGTTTGTGGTGTTCAATGGTTAGTCTAGGGACATAATATATGGGTACAAGGATTCCGTGAGCTCTCTGATAGGCTTTACTGTACTATTTTATTAAGACCTACCGACTGGGCGTATGTAACGGACGGCTCCGTCCATCACAACTTTGCGGAAAAACGGAGCAGTAGCTAATCACATCAGAGGAGGGAAGAGGGAACCTTGTCCGTGGATCGGTGGCAGTCGAGATTCTTTTAGGTTCTCTGTAGTGAGTTACAGTCACTTAACGTCAAGGATAACCACCAAATACCTTACGGACCATCAGGAGAATTCACGCGTTTCTGTTTTGAACTGGCACAAGCCATATTAATTCTGTTAACCCCCCTGGGGAGGCTGTGACTATCAACACATCATCCAAAAAGTAGTGTCAATGGAGTTGAAGATTGAACGATCAATTCTTGGTTGTTTGCTCAAAATCAACTTCCCCGATTTTCGCGGAGGCATCAATACGACAGTCATCGTCTCATCGGTCGCTGTTCAGAAAGAAGAGTGAAACATCGTCAGAAGTAATATAACGATTTATTATTGTAATATTTGTTTACAGACCTTAGTTCGTTTATTCCTTTTATATGTTGGTGTAACAATAAAGAAATAACAAGCGGCAGATCGGTGTTTTGGTTTTTGCGTCCGTTATTACTAAGCGTTTCTGAAACTCAAAGGAACAGCGTGGGCCCGAGCGTAGCGAGAGCTGGGCATTAACGGTTTATGAGACGTGATTGACAGTTTCTGACGATAGAAACAGATCTGGCGGATTCAAACAGTTGGTGAAAGTTTGGATAGTCACCGTTCATCTTTCCTGGTGCCGGTCAAGTCCTCTTTGAACAAGCAATATCTGGAACTCTTTTGGAATTGGGTCAAGTTCAACAATGCCTGGGTCAAAGAAGGGACAGAGTGTCTTGGATGCAAACAGGAAAGTAAGTCATGGTGACTTGTCTGTTAATTGTAACGATGTGTCTGATGTTAAGCATGACATGGTTGATGTTACTGTTTCGCCGTTCAGGGATAATAGGAACATCAAACTCCCTAGATTTGAACCACGGTGTTTTGATGGAAACCCGGCTGATTATTTACAATTTGTAAAGGAGTTTGAGATCATGTTGAGTGGTATTTTATTAAATGATGAATTGAAGTTAATGTATTTGATGAGATATTGCACTGGAGATGCTGCAAGAGCTATACAGTGTTGTAAGTTTATGAAGCCAAAAGAGGGCTACTACGAGGCTATGAGCATATTACGTCAAAGGTTTGGAAGACCTTCGATGATTGCAGGGAAATTATTCGAGGCTGTTAAGGGTAATGGTGGTCAATTACAGGATGACTCCCAGGCACTCACTGAGTTTTTAGATAATTTGCTAATTTACAAGAATGGAATGATTTCGATGAATCGCATGAGTGACCTCAACTCGAGTTTTATACTAGAAGTAATAGCAAGACGTCTACCTACTCGACTGCAAAGGAAGTGGGTGAAGATGAGCTCCCGTATGGAGGATGAGGGTATCGAGCCAAAATTTGATGATATCCTGAAACTGGTAAAAGATAGCGTCAATCAATCTATGAGCAAGTTCGCCAGTCTATTACATCTCACCCCTAGAATAGAGCAGTCTGAGGGTAAAATGCAATCATTGATGACGAAAGGGCCTCAGAGAGGTGGATATCGAGAAGGCTCCATGATGTCTAGTAATGCATATAGACCTAGTGAGTGTAACAGGTTTCGTAGTACATCCTCAACAGATAAGTTACAAGATGCAAGACAAACACGGTTGTGGTTTACACGTGTGCAAGAGGTGCATACAGAAGTGAACTGTGAACCAGTGAGCAAGTTCAGTGATAAGCTAAATGTAAACTCCAGGTCTGACTCCGAATTGTGTGACGATAACGGTGCTGTGAAGAAGTCTGTAGTTGCAACTGGTAAGCCGTTGTTGAATAGAGTGTCACAGAATAGAGTTATTGCTTCAGAGTGCAGTTCTGACCCTACAAGTTTACAAGGTATTACTAGTCAGAGTGAAGATATAGAACCTTTAAGGATTTGTGAGGAGGAACCAAAATTGTCTACTTCTGTTATTAAAGAGTTTGAAAATGATGAACTTGACGGTAAATTGAATATTTGTGGTAATGATCATGATAGTGCACATTTGTCTTTGGTTGATCATGATGAGATGAGGGATATGCCTACTACTGCTAAGTTGAACAAAGTTTCTGTACAACTTGAACGTGAAGTAGAAATAAATGCAGATGCAGTTGCAGAAGTTATGGATATTTGTGAGACCGTCAGTGTAATTGATCAGCGTGTAGCCCACCTATCATCAGATGCTAGTGCTAAACCGGAGCTGATAGTAAAAGACAGCAGTGGTGGTGGTCTTGCAGGTAGACAAATTTCTGAAAGTCGAGCAACAACAGCTTCTGATCCACCACTAAGTTCATCACCTTGTGTCACTCAGTCATCGTTGGTGCTGTCATCCACAATGAAACAGACACCCATCAACTCAAGTATCTTGTGCAATGACTATGGTAGTATCAGTTCGTTTGAAAGGACGAATATCAATGGTCAGTTTAGTGTGGATAAGCCAAGTGTAAAGGAGAGAGTTATTGTTAAATTGACTTGCACGAATAAAGGCATTTCTAGTTTCAAGTTACTATTTGAATGTTATTATCTTTGGTGTAAATTACTCTGTTTCTATACTTGGTTGATGAGATATGTCGTGTGTTTGTTGGTCATCTATATTCTACGATACAATGACATGGGCGTGTTGCCGTTCAGATTTGAGGATATAGCTGATAGAAGGAAGTTAGCAAATGAACTCTGCGACGATTTTCCAACCTAGGGCGTCAACCTGAGAAGGGTTGTAGGCGTACTGCTGTAAGTCCTACAATTCTTCAAAGGGTAGCGCATCAATGAGCAGTCCAATGTGCTCGGTGTGTGATTTTGTACATATGTTCATATTGTATATACTGAATTGATATCATCTGTCATCTAGCTGTTGGTAATTCTGTTTGTGTCCGGACGACTTCCACTTGGATCATCAACCTGAGAAGGAATGTAGGCGTACTGCTGTAAGTCCTACAGTTCTTCAAGGGTAGTTTGTCATGCCGGAATCCACATTATTTGATGTGTTGATTGTACATATGTTTGTGTTAAATAATTGTGTGAGTTCCAATTGATATAATTGTTGGTTAATCTTGTTTGTGTCCGGACATTCCACAACTTACAATCGTCAACCTGTGAAGGTTTGTAGGCGTACTGGTGTAAGTCCTGCAATTCTTCAAGGGTATTCCATCAAGACATGAAATGCGAGTTTGTGTGTACTGTTTGTATATACGTGTGGTGTGTCATATCAATTGGTGTTATTTGAATTCATTGTGTTTACTCGTTGTTTTCGTACCTTGTTTTTATTGCATAATTTTGTTAAAATTTTCGTCGTGATTACTTCTGAAGTTGTTTCGAGTCTTCTACATCCGTGAATGAATTGATTGATGTTAAAGACAGCAGATGGGTCGTATACGCCGGGGAGGCTAGGCTATTGCTGAGAATGAAATGCACACGGAGATAATTGTTAGCTGCGGTCCGACACGCCGGGGAGAAAGAGTGTAAACGACTGAGGCTCGCATGCGTCACCGCTACTAGAACTGAGGCAGAATGAGTGACAAGCGATTGCAGTGGTAATTGGTAGTGAGTAGATTAGGATGTGCGTAGAGTATCGTGAGGTGGTGCTATGGTCACATTGCATTCTGCAAGAGTCATTCTAGCAAGTGGCGATTGTGTTGCAAGATGTCAAGAGGAGGTCTCTGTCTGGAGGCGCAGGTCGTCAGAGGTGTGTGAGATTGTGCTGTGGGTATGCTTGTGGTGTGTTGGCTTTTCTGTTTGTTTTCCATTTCAGCTCTGTCCGTGTGACCCAGGTTCTCGCAATGGCATCCAAGTCAACGTGCATTGATCGTGAAGGAAAAAAGGGTTGGATCCCTTTTTTGCCGGGGAGTGTCAATGGAGTTGAAGATTGAACGATCAATTCTTGGTTGTTTGCTCAAAATCAACTTCCCCGATTTTCGCGGAGGCATCAATACGACAGTCATCGTCTCATCGGTCGCTGTTCAGAAAGAAGAGTGAAACATCGTCAGAAGTAATATAACGATTTATTATTGTAATATTTGTTTACAGACCTTAGTTCGTTTATTCCTTTTATATGTTGGTGTAACAATAAAGAAATAACAAGCGGCAGATCGGTGTTTTGGTTTTTGCGTCCGTTATTACTAAGCGTTTCTGAAACTCAAAGGAACAGCGTGGGCCCGAGCGTAGCGAGAGCTGGGCATTAACGGTTTATGAGACGAGATTGACAAGTAGCGAATCATGGAATACTGACTAAGACACCATTCGTGAGTTGCCACAAGTTGTTGGGGGTAGTGTAACTCGAAGTGATATGGTATTTGTGGCAAACAGCTTGGGTGCTCCTGGAAGATATGAACTAATGAGCATGCATTTGTCAAATTATTTCTCTCAAAGTGTTTCCTGCAATTTATGGGGCTATTTAATTCACCCGAACCGGAGATGGAAAGAGGTGCTTTTCTAGAGGCGCATTCAGATATGTCTAGAAATCGGTAAAAATTAGAGTGAAACTTGTAAATTTTGATAAAATTGTCTTTTCATAATAGATCTCACAGGCTTGTGTGGCAACAGAGTTCACCGATGTTGTCTGTCTGCCGAATATGTTATGCAAGCACTAGATAATCCCTCCTACAGAATTTAATTGGGGACACACTTCAATATGGTGCGAAGCCAACATAAATGTATAAAAATAGGGGGGATTCCTAAAAGCACTGG
This sequence comes from Trichobilharzia regenti, assembly GCA_944472135.2. Classification (NCBI taxonomy): domain Eukaryota; kingdom Metazoa; phylum Platyhelminthes; class Trematoda; order Strigeidida; family Schistosomatidae; genus Trichobilharzia; species Trichobilharzia regenti. The sequence goes on along the minus strand of OX235270.1, from coordinate 32,860,840 downwards.
TCTTTCATACCATTTCAACCCTGTCCGAATCTAAGTGCGAACTATTCTTATTATTCCCCTGCGTTCCAAGTGAAACATAGGGCTTCAGTAACACATCTCTACTTCCTTCTACTTTCTTCCACCCTCTTCGTCTGGGTCTATGATTGACCAAACTCTCTCATCTCGTTCTCACACGATCCTCTTCATGCCACCCTCGCATTGACGACCCACTCGTCGCTTCCTATATGGATTCCACTCGAGGGCCTGGCGTGCGATGTCACTCGGCGGCTTCCTCAAATTATGCCTGATCCATCTCCACTTTCTCCCATATATTTGTTGTGCGATCGGCTCTAGGTTGGTTTGTTCCCACAGTTTCTCGTTGCTGATTCTTTCTGGCCATTTGATCTCTAGTATGGAGCAAGCGTAGGCAGCTGTTCATGAAAATCCACAGAAGCCTGTTGGAAATCATTTTCGTGACATGCAATGCAACTTTCTGACCCGAATAGAAGAACGGACTTCAAATCAGTGTTGAAAATGCGAATCTTGTCCCTTATGCTGAGAGCGGAAGACTCCCAAACTGGTTTCAGGTTGATGAAGGCGTGCCTTTCCTTTCCGATTTTGATTTGACATCTTCGTCCGTTCCTCATGTAGTTGAAACGGTGCTGCCTAGGTAGATAAGTGAAGGAGGCAACCTCTGTTAGACCTCTGCAGTTGATGGTGACTGGTATTGGTTGTTGCTGTTGTTGTTGCGGTCCATTGGTTATCTTCATCACTTCCGTCTTCTCTATGCTCATCTGGAGTCCCGTTGCTGCTTCTTAAGCCAGTTCGTTGGTTTTCGCTTGCAAGCCCTAAAGTTTGTTTGGAGTTAGACATATATCATCTGCGAAATCCAGGTCTTCTAGAGTCTTCTTATCGATCGCCCAGCGTATCCCTGATTCCTCGCCACCAAAGGTTTCACGCGTAACCCAGTTTACCGCAGTTAAGAATGTCATCGTCGGTGATAATAAGCAGCCAGCTCATCTTACTTATGTGTTCACTTCGAACGCCTCGTTGATATTTCCGTTATGGATCACTTGACACGTGGTACCGTCATATGGCTGTTGAATGAGGTTGGCAGAGACTTGATGTATGCCGTAGTGTTGAAGCAGCTTCCGAATTACTCCTCAGTCAACGATGTCTAAGGCCTTTCCGAGGTCGACGAAGCTGAGGTAGATGTTTGACTGCCATTCTATGCTTTGTTCTATGATGACGACAAGTAGGGCTGTAATTCGATGAGCACATGATTTGCCTTTCCTAAGTCCAGCTTGTTCCAGGCGGAGTTCTGTATCCAGTGCATTCTCTATCCTATTCAGGATGATGCAACTTATTATTCTGCTTGGCGTGGACAAGATCATTATTCCATACCAGTTCTTGCACGTGCCTAACGCGCCCTTCTTTTGGGTTTTGGGGAGGTAGCCCTTTTTTCGATCAGTAGTCACCTTTCTTTCTTTCCAAGCTTTTTAAAGTAGTATCATGTGCACATCTGCCGTAATCTTTGTGGGCGTCTTCAGTGCTTTGGGAGGAATGGCGTGTGGTCCTGCCTTCCTACCGGCTGGACTTCAGCAGCTCAATCGCAACACAGGATTTTTTCTTTCGTTGCTGTAGTGGAGTCCACTGGCATTTTTGCGTGTGCTGTTGATGGTATTTCTAGAAGGGCTGCCGGTGGTGGCCGATCCAAGAGTCCTTTGAAGTGGTCAGGCCACTGTTTGGTTTGTTTCTACCCTTTGGTGATCAGGTTCCCTTGGGCATCTTTTATTGGTTTCGTCACCTGGGTTGATCACTTCCCGAATAGAGACCTGGTTATCTGGTATAGTGTCTTGATGTCTCATTTGCCTGCAGTCTCTGCTGCTTCTTTTGTCAGTCAGGTTGTCGCAGAAATAGCGTTTGTCTTTTCTGGCACTCTTCTTCACTTCTTGATTCAGTGAAGTGTTCATTAAACGCGATTTCTCCTTCTGTAGTTAGTCTTTTTATTGAGCCATCTTCTGTTTAACCATCCTCCTCTCCTCTCTTCTATTAGCTTCCAGGTAACCATCGACAGCGATTCCTTGTCCTTCATCTTTCTTCTTCCTAGAACAAATGTACACGTTTCCTTAAACTTAGCTTTCAGAGAATCCCAATGTTCTTCCACACAGGTTTCCAAACTGATGCCACTTAATGTGTCCAAATTTGCCCTGATATCTGTATCTATAACGAAGGCGTCTCTTGCGGTCTTTTCTTTCGGTTTCTGGATGTTTAACTCGAACTGCAGCCTGTCTCCTTTTGTTTTGACCTTGAAGGTTCCTCGAACTAGATGATGGTCTGACCCAAATCGGCTCCTCTTCTCGACTTTGTATCCAGCAGACTGCGTCTATACTTCCTAGAGTAGCACTAATATGAAATCTGTTTGGTTTGTAGTTTATCCGTCAGGCGAAATCCACGTTGCTTGTGTATGTCCTTGTGTTTGTACGCCCTCCCTCTGGTCACCAAATCACTGAAGGAGCAGAAGTCTGCGAAAAACTCCTCCTTCTTATTCATTTCTCCAACAGCCTCTCGACCAGTGATGAGTTTTCTTCCTGTATTATCTTATCCCGGTTTGGGACTCATAACGCCCATGAGGATTTTGACATACCCACTTGGGATGTTGTCCATTACTGTTTGTAGTTGTCTGAAAAAATCCTCCCTCTTTTGCTGTTCAGTGTTGTTTGTGGGTGTGTGGTATTCGATAATTGTAACCTTCCTTCCTTTTGAGTTGATTCTCGCTGTCATGATCCTGTATGAAATTTTTTCCCGCTGTATCTGGGCTTTGGCTGCCATTGGTGACATCAGGATAGACAATCACTGCCTCAGTGTGCTCGTAGTTGTCTTCTGGGTGACCAGACCGGGGTAGATTACTGACTCGCCAGTTGACAATTTTGACAGTCTACACCCATTTCATCTGACCTCGCAGATTCCCAGCACTTCTCTCCTATATCTTCGCATACATTTGGCTACATGGGTAGCCTTCACAGCTGGCTTCGGCTGGCTGAATGGCTTCTCGAAGGCCTTCACTAGTCCACATCATTTCGCCTCTCCGATTTGTGCGAAGAATAAGACTGTTGTTATCTGAAGTTGATAATTTTTAAAATATTTTCTGTGTGCTGAAATTTCTCCAGTAGTTTGAAAGATTTATTGGTGTCGGGTTGCTAGCCCCATTCCCGACCCTCCCTCTTTACCTGGGGTTGAGACCGGCTATAAAACTAGCGAGCTAGTTAACTAGGCCAGGTTTCATTATGAATTATTCACAGAAAATGTTCAGACAAATGGGGTATTATGGAAACTGCCACAGCACTCGAACTACCAATTTAGATGGAGTTTTCCTAGACTACTTCAGCAGAGGTAAAATTAAGTGCTGACTTGTCTCTGACTCGTTGGATATCTAGATTCCTGCTATGATTCCCTTAATTTTAACATAATATTAAACGTAGTATCCACTGTTTGCCGTGCACGTGGTAGGAAGTTGGCTCCAGGTAGGTGCAGTCCTAAACTGAACTCGACCTTCAGTAATCGCAGTAAGGAACGAAGGAGAAATAATTCGACCAGTAAATTTTCGCCTATTTTGAAGTGGCTATATCGTTATTTCTGAGTGTGCATTTTGAAGCGCTTAAGTTATTTTTCATTTGCTGTTCTTAATTTTTACTTAAATAAGTCAGTTCTGCTGTAGGGTGCGGCTGTGCACCAAATAGACGAAAAGGCATGAAATAAAAACAACTGGCTTGAAAATAATTGTATTAAAGCCAAAAGTGGACATCATGATAGTACGAAGTATATTGGTATCATTATGCATTGCAAATGAACGTTGTCGGCCTAAGGATTAATTACTGTGCGTCGGTGGCACAGTGGTTAGGACTCTCGCCGACCATGCACATGGTCCGGGGTTCGAGCCCACGCCGGCGCACACCTGATATCTATGGTCGGCCTCCGAAATTTGGGCTACCGATATCCATGCTGAAAATTCCATAATTGTACCAAAAATACAATGTGGAATCAAGCTGTAAATCTAAAAATCTAAAAAAATCTACTTCCCCATTCTGTTTTCTATATAAATGTGCTTATTAATGATATACTGCACTTGCTTAATTTATTACACTTTAATGATTCACCTTAGCACTTTAAATTTTGTAAAACAGCTTTCACTCCCTTGTAAACGTTGTACTTACCTCAATATTGGTTGGTTATCGTATGCCTACAGCCACGGGATGAAAACGAAACGAAGTCAGTTTTCCCGCTCAACCTGGAGGACAACTGTACAATTCAATAATTATACGGCCTGGTTCAGACAATGAGTGTAATTATATATATATATCAAATATTTAACTGTTGAAACATTAACTTGTAGACAATTTAAGTTTTGACATTATACCATACTTGATCGTGCCTGTAAAAACGGTGCGCAATTTCATGTAAATTTGTGTTTATGTGAAAATAGAAATTATTATTATTATAACTTCAGTTCGCTGTAAATTATTTGTCTGAATTAACACCTTTGTTTGCTAGAGAGACTTTCTTCAGACATAGATCTGTGAGTTTGAACTCCGAGTAACCGCAAATTATGAATACTTAATGTATTTGTTAAGCACAACAATTTTGAAGTGTCTTCCACCTTTTGATTCTTTGTATGATTCTTTTTGGAACTATTTGGTCTTTTGCTTTTGCCTTCCTGTTAAAGTCTGTAAGTTCGTATCTTCCATTCGGCAGTTGCAGCAAAAGTGCTGGGCAGTGCGAGATCCGGTTCACAGATCCAAGGGAAAAAGCGAGTAATGCACTAGCGATGCGTGATGTGATAACCTCATACTACCAAATAAGTCAACGTATATTGAAGGGCAAAGTTCTACAATTGCGTCTCAAGGAATGCGAGTGACTTTGAGTCGACCAATCAGAAGAAAGAGGGATTTCTGCACCAAAAATGAGATATTTATACATAAAAAGTATGAAAAACAGTATTCAGGGTGTTTTCTGAATGAGAAAAAATATGTACCACTTATAATTAGGAGTGCCAGTTTTAAATAAAACTGATTTCTATACATGTATTCATCCAGGTGACTAAGAAATAGTGTGGTTTCGAGAGCCATTTATTGCTCTTTTTCCATTTTTTAATCTTCCCCAGATACCCTCGATTAATTTAGTACGAGTACCTGCTCTGGGATGAACGAAATCGTCGGGATGGTTGACTCGCTTGCGTATAAACTCCAAATCATATAAAAATAAGTTCAATTAATCCTTTCTGAATTTTGGCGTCACAAATTCCCAGTATCCAAACGTTGTTAGCTGTAGCACGTCCAAAGTTGTATGTCTTCTGTCATTGTGCAGGTCTTACTACACTGTCTCTATAAGACTTTCAGAAACTATGCGTGTGAGCCAACTCTCATAAACTGTCAATGTCCAGCTCTTACTACGCTGGACCTCACGATGTCCCTCGAAGGCTTTCAGAAACAATGTGTAATGACCAACGCGAAAAACCAGAACACTGATTGGCGACTCGAGAATCCTTTATTCTTACGCCAATATGTAACCAACAATAAGGTTATTACACACAAGGTCTAAGAATAAATGTCATAACAATGGATCACGATAATACTTCTGATAGTTTTCTCTCTTCCAACGAACAGCGAACGGTGAGACGATGACCGCTGGGTTGATGACTCCCGCAAAAAATATGGGGGAGTTGGGTTTTGGCAAACAACCATGAATTGATCGTTCAATCTTCAACTACACTGACATCTTTATAGGCACTGTTTCATCAATGCGAACGGCAACACCGGCTCTTGCCAGTACTTGTGTAATATTGTTTATTTTCCATTATGCTAAATGTTCACAAAATTGAAAGCGCTGTGCAGCAAACACCGACGTACTTTCTGTCTGAGCGGCAGTTTACCTGATTCTGAACTTCGAAATCCAGTAATGGCTAAGAAACGGTATATTCATAGAAGTAAGTTTAGAATACAACTAACTGAGTGTCGCTTACCAGTTCGAACACTTGCTCATTTCCTACACTCCGTGCATCAAAGTGTGTGAAATGTGCAGAAGAAAAGCGATTGCTTGGTAATATCTACTGTTTTTCTGATATATACATTTTGATGTCTCTCTAAAGTAGCGAACTCATACCATATACCGGCATTTAGGGAGTTTCTTACTTAAACTTCTGCTCTTAGGCAATTTTCAACTTCTGTTTCTTTTTTAGTTATTCATTTATTTTGTGGAACTCATTCAAACTCAGGGGCCTTTGCAATAGGGCTCTGTCGCACAGATAAGGGTGGTTCTTATATGCCCCCTCCATCTTATCCGCTGAATGGCAATCATCACTCTTCAACCTTTTAATGTTCAAGTCCCTGGCGAAATGATTCTTTTTTAGGTGATTACTTATTGAGCAGAATCTGTTATTCATAATTACAGTAAAGTGCTTTGTAACACAGATTCTGTTTATACAATTTCACCCTCTGGTTTTGTAAGTGGTAACATTAGTTAGGTCGTCAGAACACTGGAATTTAGGTAAGTGTACGAAAGCTTGACCCAAGGAAACAGCCATCTTGGAAAAACCTCGGCAATTGGAATTCGCATAATAAAGGGCGATTACTTCATACGGTGCTACAAAGCTATATTTATGAGGATTAATAGTGTTAGGTGAGGCGGATGATCCACCAGTCTTACTTCATTGACTATATGCTGAGCACGTGCAGTAGGAATCACGAGCCGCCAGTACCGCTTATGTGAAAAATGCTATTACCAGCAAGGTCAAAGGATAGAAAAACGGTCGAACTATATATATCGAATGTGAAAGTTGCATGAGCGCCTTGAAGTGACTGTGGGTGATTCATTGCCCCCCAGACGTCATCGGCCCACAGAAATGTGTCGCTCTTATCAACTTAAATTATTCTATTATGGAACTGACCTGTTTTTAAAGAGATTTGAGGGGCAGGGAAGGTATGCGCTGCTTGAGTGAATGCTATTTAAAAGCTGGCCGCTCTGAGTTTACTTAGGTGTCTCTGGTAGTGCGTCTCTATGATCGAAACTTCAGCCACGCTTCTTGTTGTAGGTTCAATCATTCTAAGCTCCTCGGGGACTTGGTGTCTGCAGAGCAAGTTTTCGTAGCTGGTAGGCGCATGGGCTGTTTTCCAGTTGAACAACGTTCTCAGTTACTCGTCAGGAAAGCCTTTCAGGACCGACGAAAAGACTTTGTCAGACACGTCTCGTAAACCGTCAATGCCCAGCTCTTGCTACACTGGGACTCACGCTGTTCCTCGAAGCTTCTCAGAAACGCTTAGTAATAACGGACGCAAAAACCAGAACCCAGTTTGGAGACTCGAGAATTCTTTATTGTAACACCAACATATAGGCAGCTTTAAAATCAAGTTTTAACTAAGTTCTATGAACAAATATTACAATAATAAATCACAATATTACTTCTGACAGTTTTGGTCTGACTTCTTTGTAAACAGCGACCGATGAGACGATGACTGGCTGATTGATGCCTCCGCGAAAATCGGGGAAGTTGATTTTGAGCAAACAACCAAGAATTGATCGTTCAATCTTCAACTCAATTGACACTCCCCGGCAAAATACGGATCCAACCCTTTTTTCCTTCACAATCAATGCACGTTGACTTGGATGCCATTTCGAGAACGTGGGTCACAAGGACAGAGCTGAAATGGAAAACAAACAGAAAAGCCAACACACCACAAGCATACCCACAGCACAATCTCACACATCGATGACGACCTACAACTTCGAATTAAATTTATCCTCTTGACATCTTGTAACACAATCGCCACTTGCTAGAATGACTCTTGCAGAATGCAACGTGACCATAGCACCAACTCATGATACTCCACGCACGTCCTCGTATCTACTCACTACCAATTACCACTGCAATCGCTTGTCACTGATTCTGCCTCAGTTCTAGTAACGGTGACGTACGCAAGCCTCAGCGGTCTACACTCCCGCTCCCCGGCGTGTGGGATCACAGCTAATCATTATCTCCATATGCATGTCATTCTCAGCAATAGCCTCCCGGACGTATACGACCGATCTGCTGTCTTTAACATCAATCGATTCATTCACGGATGTAGAAGACCCGAAACAACTTCAGAAGTAATCACGACGAAAATTTTAACAAAATTACGCAATAAAAACAAGGTACGAAAACAACGAGTAAACACAATTAATCCTAAATGACCAATTAAGAAGACACACCACACGTATACACAACGAGTATAAATAACCTAGCGGATCATGCCTTGGTGGAATTCCTTTGAAGAATTGGAGGACTTACACCAGTACGCCTACGACCCTTCACAGGTTGTCGATTGTAAGTTGTGGAGTGTCCGGACACAAAAAGATTAACCAAAAATTACAATAATTGGAGCCCACACAATTATTTAACACAAACATATGTACAATCAACACATCAAAAAAGTGGATTCCGGCATGACAAACTACCCTTGAAGAACTGTAGGACTTACAGCAGTACGCCTACTTTCCTTCTCAGGTTGATGATCCAAGTGGAAGTCGTCCGGACACAAACAGAATTACCTACAGCTAGATGACAGATGATATCAATTCAGTATATACAATATGAACATATGTACAAAATCACACACCGAGCACATTAGACTGCTCATTGATGCGCTACCCTTTGAAGAATTGTAGGACTTACAGCAGTACGCCTACAACCCTTCTCAGGTTGACGCCCTAGGTTGGAAAATCGTCGCAGAGTTCATTTGCTAACTTCCTTCTATCAGCTATATCCTCAAATCTGAACGGAAACACGCCCATGTCATTGTATCGTAGAATATAGATGACCAACAAACACACGACATATCTCATCAACCAAGTATAGAAACAGAGTAATTTACACCAAAGATAATAACATTCAAATAGTAACTTGAAACTAGAAATGCCTTTATTCGTGCAAGTCAATTTAACAATAACTCTCTCCTTTACACTTGGCTTATCCACACTAAACTGACCATTGATATTCGTCCTTTCAAACGAACTGATACTAGCATATTCATTGCACAAGATACTTGAGTTGATGGGTGTCTGTTTCATTGTGGATGACAGCACCAACGATGACTGAGTGACACAAGGTGATGAACTTAGTGGTGGATCAGAAGCTGTTGTTGCTCGACTTTCAGAAATTTGTCTACCTGCAAGACCACCACCACTGCTATCTTTTACTATCAGCTCCGCTTTAGCACTGGCATCTGATGACAGGTGGGCTATACGTTGATCAATTACACTGGCGGTCTCACAAATATCCATAACTTCTGCAACTGCATCTGCCTTTAATTCTACTTCACGTTCAAGTTGTACAGAACCTTTATTTAACTTAGCAGTAGTAGGCATTCCCCTCATCTCATCATGATCAACCAAAGACAAATGTGCACTATCATGGTCATTATCACGAATATTCACTTTACCGTCAATTTCATCATTTTCAAACTCTTTAATAACAGAAGTAGACAATTTTGGTTCCTCCTCACAAATCCTTAAAGGTTGTGTACCTTCACTCTGACTAGTAATACCCTGTAAACTTATGGGGTCAGAACTGGACTCTGAAGCAGTAACTCTATTCTGTGACACTCTATTCAACAATGGCTTACCAGTTGCAACTACAGACTTCTTCACAGCACCGTTATCGTCACACAATTCGGAGTCAGACCTGGATTTCACATTTAGCTTAATATTTAGCTCACTGATTCACAGTTCACCTTTGTATGCACCTATTGCAAACGTGTAAAACTGTGGTGGTCGACAATTTCTATCTCTGTAAGTACTTACTGTTGATTGCTAATATGTTTCACATATGAATTGCATTAGAAATCCGCTAAATACAAATTCCTGAATTCCGCCCTCTCTGTGTTTTGTTTGGATTCTTGTAATTCGGTCATCTCGAAATACTAATACTACGGTTACAATAAATTACCATAAATTGGCGTCGCGATGGAACTAAATAACCCGGGAAAATTTCCTCTTAATGGTTCTCCGCGGGAGATTGCTGATTATCTTGAATGCTTCGATGCGTGGTGCATTTCCAAGAATGTTCGGGATGACAAAATACCAGCACATTTCATCACTGCTATTGGGCTAGATGCATATAGCCTAGTAAAGACTCTGTCATTTCCAGAAAAACCAATTTCTCTGCCATATTATAAACTACGTGAACTTCTTATAAATCACTTTCATGTAACTACATTTGAGACCAGAGAGAGGGCTCAATTCAACAAACTGGTTCGTTCTCCCAACCAGAAGATTAGAGACTTTATTCTTCAACTCCAAATACAAGCTTCAAAGTGTAACTTTGGAGATCAGCTGCATACTCAACTACGTGATCGTCTAATTGCTGGAATCAATATTCCTAAGTTAGAGAAAGAGTTAATTCAGATTCCTTCTTGTACCTTTCAAACTGCTAAAGATTTATGTATTACATATGAAGATGTCAATAATGAATACTCTGCTCCCACTACGTCAGTATCTGATGTCATGCTTTCTAAAGTCGAAAATACAAGCGGTCATGGAAAGCAATCCAAACTGCCGTCCACAGGTAATAGAATGCAGCGAGAGATCAAAAACATTAAACCGTGTTCTTCCTGTGGAAAGTTACATCTACGAAGCACTTGCCGTTTTCGGGGTGCTAAGTGTCCCAAATGTGGTAAAGTTGGACACATCAAGACTGTTTGCAGAAGTTCGAATACTTATGTTACTCAGAATTCTTATAATTCTCCCAATCTGTCTAGTAAAATGGAGTCAATGTGTCTTTCAACTTTTCAAAATACTCAATCTCATCCAATGAAAACCTCCACTACAAGTTCAGCAACTCAAGCGTCAACTGTTTTCAAAAATGAGGTAGCCGAGTTACAATGCGAACTGTCGAAAACACGAGAAGACTGAATGAGATGAGAGAGCAACTGATTAAAATGGAGGAATTGTTGCATATGCATAGACTGCGTCTGTTGAATGCAGAGCATACAAGTACCCGTGAAAGTCCTGCAAAACTTTTCAAATCTCGAATTCTCAAAAAGCATCTGATGTCCACGACTTCTAATGTACATTATTACAAAGATAATAACTATAGACCTTCTGTTGGAATTATACTACAAAAAATGGGAAATCGAGTGGTGAAGATATTAGACATCAAAGATCACTCAGTTCATAACGGACACCTGGACAAAGTGACAATAAATGAAGTAGGTCGTTCCAATTATAATATTATTGATTCCGCTAATAATCCTGATTTTGTAGATAATTCAGAAATAAGTCCAGATAGTACTGATGAAAATAATATCACAGAATCAGTTAGGTCGAAGCTACTTGCAAGCAAACCGAGACATCGTTATAAATACGCAAGGAGATATTCGACGTGTGGCGGATGTGGTGATTGACAATTTCTATCTCTGTAAGTACTTACTGTTGATTGCTAATATGTTTCACATATGAATTGCATTAGAAATCCGCTAAATACAAATTCCTGAATTCCGCCCTCTCTGTGTTTTGTTTGGATTCTTGTAATTCGGTCATCTCGAAATACTAATACTACGATTAAAATAAATTACTACAAAAACACAACCGTGTTTGTCTTGCAGCTTGTAACTTATCTGTTGAGGATGTACTACGAAAGCTGTTACACTCACTAAGTTTATATGCATTATTAGGCACCACAGAGCCTTCTCGATATCCACCTCTCTGTGACCCTTCCGTCATCAATGATTGCGTTTTGCCCTCAGACTGCTCTATTCTAAGGGTGAGATTCAATATACTGGCAAACTTGCCCATTGATTGATTGACACTATCCTTTACCAGTTCCAGAATATCCTCGAACTTTGGCTAGATACCCTCATCCTCCATACGGGAGCTCATCTTCACCCACTTCGTTTGCAGTCGAGTAGGTAGGCGTCTTGCCATTACTTCTAGTATAAAACTCGAGTTGAGGTCACTCATGAGATTCATCGAAACCAATGCATTCTTGTAAATCAGCAAATTATCTAAAAACTCAATGAGTGCCTGGGAGTCATCCTGTAATTGACCACCATTACCCTTAACAGCCTCGAATAATTTCCCTGCAATCATCGAAGTTCTTCCAAACCTTTGACGTAATATGCTCATAGCCTCGTAGTAGCCCTCTTTTGGCTTCATAAACTTACAACACTGTATAGCTCTTGCAGCATCTCCAGTGCAATATCTCATCAAATACATTAACTTCAATTCATCATTTAATAAAATACCACTCAACATGATCTCAAACTCCTTTACAAATTGTAAATAATCAGCCGGGTTTCCATCAAAACACCGTGGTTCAAATCTAGGGAGTTTGATGTTCCTATTATCCCTGAACGGCGAAACAGTAACATCAACCATGTCATGTTTAACATCAGACACATCGTTACAATTAACAGACATGTCACCATGACTTACTTTCCTGTTTGCATCCAAGACACTCTGTCCCCTCTTTGACCCAGGCATTGTTGAACTTGACCTAATTCGAAAAGCATTCCAGATATTGCTTATTCAAAGAGGACTTGACCGGCACCAGGAAAGATGAATGGTGACTATCCAAGCTGTCACCAGCTATCTGAATCCGTCAGAAAATGTTTCCGCCGTCAGAAACTGACTTCACTGTCAGAAACTGTCAGCCACGTCTCGTAAACCGTCAATGCCCAGCTCTTGCTACACTGGGACTCACGCTGTTCCTCGAAGCTTCTCAGAAACGCTTAGTAATAACGGACGCAAAAACCAGAACCCAGTTTGGAGACTCGAGAATTCTTTATTGTAACACCAACATATAACCAATATTGCAACCAAGGTTTATGAACAAATGTTACAATAATAAATCACAATATTACTTCTGACAGTTTTGGTCTGACTTCTTTGTAAACAGCGACCGATGAGACGATGACTGGCTGATTGATGCCTCCGCGAAAATTGGGGAAGTTCTGTTTGAGCAAACAACCATGAACTGATCGTTCAATCTTCAACTATATTGACAAACTTAATATTTATCTGATACGGTTTTACAGGTGGCTAATTGTGAAATGAAAACTACTTCCTGCATTTCGGACTGTTCGGTATATGGAAGAGGAGAAACCACTTTCGTAGGAGGAATATCAATATCTCTGAACAATTGGAAGATTGATATTCTGTGGTTATGGGGCATGATAGTCCTTTTCTAGCAAAATAATTTGCTCCTCAGGTAAAGTACTATCCGTGGTTACAATAAATCACCGATTTACAAGTTCCACGCTTTTCAGGAAAAAGTATCACTCAGCATACAGTCGAACGCACTCATTCAATCCAGGGGCGACAAAGAAGCGGGGGAGTTATGATTATATAGTGATACTGGTGAGTAATGCTTTAGGTGAAATCACATTCAACTCTCAAGACAGCAATTTCGGGCCTAGTGTAGTAAGTTTCATTTAATATAGTCTCCTTCCGTTGTTTTTGAGACAAACCTAAGTAAGACTGCTGGTGTTTTCCACTGAATTTTGATTATGTCTTCTTAAATTTTTGTCAAACGCCGCCTATTCAAAAGCAGCCGAAGAAATATGAAGAAAGGAAGGCAGGGACTGTTTATAGACTATTTGGGGATCGATCATCTTATCTTTCTAAGCGAAGCCCTGGTGGGTTGTTTGAAGCCAACTTTTAGTTGATCTTAAGCGCGAAAGCATTTGCGGAGATAGATATAGTCAAAAATCGCATTGAAATCATTGAGATCTGACTTGCTTTTCCGCTATCCAGCTTACCACAAGTGTCAATGTGGTTGAAGATTGAACGATCAGTTCATGGTTGTTTGCTCAAACAGAACTTCCCCAATTTTCGCGGAGGCATCAATCAGCCAGTCATCGTCTCATCGGTCGCTGTTTACAAAGAAGTCAGACCAAAACTGTCAGAAGTAATATTGTGATTTATTATTGTAACATTTGTTCATAAACCTTGGTTGCAATATTGGTTATATGTTGGTGTTACAATAAAGAATTCTCGAGTCTCCAAACTGGGTTCTGGTTTTTGCGTCCGTTATTACTAAGCGTTTCTGAGAAGCTTCGAGGAACAGCGTGAGTCCCAGTGTAGCAAGAGCTGGGCATTGACGGTTTACGAGACGAGGCTGACAACAAGAATCATCAAAGAGTGGCTACATATAAGCAAGGCATATCACAGTGAGACTTAGTAAACTATACTCTTTAAATTTACAACTTTTGTCCAGCTATACGTCTTCACATACTTCAGTAACTGGCTGTCTGTTTCCTGGCTACTTTTCTTCTTGAAATCTCATACGCATATACTCTATCTGTTTTGTAAGCGTGTCTTTTAAGCTGTATGCCGCAACCTCCAAGTTCTCATTTTCTTTCTGGACAGCTTCATTGAGGACTTCAGGATGAAGTGGTTACATTCGATCATCGCTAATGTGTTGATAAGTCCAAGTGATCGGTCCTTAAGCCTCCTTGGATCAGGGAACTTATCTTTCAAATGCCGAGAGTGATCTGTAGCAAATCAAAGCCGAAATCTCAATAAATGCATTCAAGGCTGTTTCTACAGTAAGGTGACAGGTTTCCTAGGACATCAGTGTAAAAAACCTGTGCAGTATTGCTTAGAGGGAATCACTGCTCTATTACTAGAAAAGGGCATTCTGGAAGTCTCGCAAGTCTTAAGTGGGCAACTAAGGCCTCACTCATTATCACAATGGAGGTCCCTAACCTTTAAAAAAAAATTCAAGTAAAAACATAAATAGTCAAATTTGACAATTGGGGGACACCACGAAACATGACTTTTGTGAACTTCAGCTCGCTCAAATCTTTCTTCAAAAGGACCCCACCATTTTAAAAACCCAAAATCCTGGTGTCTTTCTTTTTTTCTCCAGAAAGAGTATAAACAAGGCCAACTAAAATTCAGAGTAGATAGCTCCCGAATGACCTTCTGATTTAATAATAGAAGGAAGCCAATTAATTATTCCGCGATAATACGAGTAAGTCAACGTAATGTTCAAGGTCACCACTGAGTCCTGGAGTTCACGTAGGCCGTGTGGCCTAACACGAAACTGAAGTGGAAGACTGTAGGCACCTTCACCGCCAGCTTGTGTTTTGTGTCGTACGTTGCTATCTGCGCGCATTCTTCTTTCTGCGTCCTGAACTACCTCTAAGGCAGTCATCTGATACGAAGCATATAAGCCAAATCAAAAAACACCTAAGAGAAGCACAAGATTCCACTAATCACTTAGAATCCAAAGTATTTGTAATGACGGTAGAACTACATGGTGCTTATTGGTTTCAACTGCCACTGAGAACTGGCTAAGACTTATTTCAAGAGTTTTGCTTCTTCTCTTGTGGAGGTTTTTCTGTACCTCACAAAAAATACAAAGCATTTTAAAACTACATCCACTTAAAAGCAGTTTTTCACCCATGGAATAAAGAGACAGTTAAGTACTGGTCACGTTCAAGAAAATTGGACCTATGCAGAGAGTTATACTTTCAGTCTGCGAAACCTTGCCTGTTAATATTTTTTCTCCAGTCTCGACTGGAGTAGAGTGAGACATGAAAATATATGTTAAGGGAACCTACCTATAGCCTAAAATGTGACTTTTTTTATTGATGAAGAGATATTTTTACTACATATACTCGTAAGTGGATATAGAGAAGCGTGTATTCTGGGTAATAAAAATGGTTGAGATCTAAAGAAATGATTACAAGTCTGAGTTTTAGTCACGGGATTATGGGACTTCTCAGAATTACAGAAATTGGATTACTGAATTTGTTTGCATAATGCAATAAGAAGCATAATGCTAAAGACTTACAAGCTGAAGCGGACACTGGAAAAATAAAGCTGGATATTTAAAAAAGTTATCAATTTTTAGTGAAATGATGTCCAGCACAATAGATATTTTGTTTTAATCAACTATTTGCCGTAAATTTTCTTACTTGAAAATCTAAGAAGGCTTTTTAATACTGTGTGTTTACCAAGTATAATTGTGGTGTCTAGAAATAAGGCGGCCCACCGAAATGGAATAAGTCAAAATTGTATTGTGTATCGTGCCTGTATACGTGCATGGAAAATAAATTCACGCAATCTTAAAAGTACAAGCATTCTGCTATGCTCTTGAAATTTATTGGCCTCACTTTCATACAGCAAGATAAACTGTCATAATGGCAACTTTGTAGTCTTATACACTGTGATATGCGAAAGGAGCTCCTATCCATGTGTTATATTTGCTCCGAGGATCTTAAGGACAATATTGATATGTCGTATGTCGCTCATGATATGCACATGTTCAGCTCCAGGTAAGACGTAATATTTGGTGCCCGGCCAGTACTTACAATATTCCAAACTGCGAATACTGACAGTTCCATCTCCATTGCCAGGAACTAATAGTGGCACTTGGTCTGGGAAACCATTATGAAATAGATTGGGTGGAGAATAAACAATTTTATCCGTAGTACTCAAATTTGAACCATGGATGCAGTGAATCTCATCAATACCACTTGGCATTTCAAGTCCGTCGACAAGAGAATGAGTGTCTTTCCACATACTATATCCTGGGACAAAAAGAATTAAAAAGGGATTGATAATGAGATGGAAACAATTCGATAAACTATTATTTCATACAATTATTCCCCTTAATGAATTTGAACAATGCAATAACTACAGTTTTAGCAGAATAAAATGGTACCATCTTTTATTTCGTTGCCTTCTCGTCAGCTCCATTCTCCTTAAGTTTGCTGAAGCCATTTCCATCAAGCGCATGAAACCTGATTTATACGTCCAGAAAGAAGCGGTTATCAGCCTTTCTTTGCCCTGGTAACTGGATAATTTCACCTCTCTTTCCTCCGAATGTGAAATGCTAAAAGCTTCCATTGTGTTTGATTATTATTGTTCGGAATAGTGGTTGATATTGCATATTTATATATGTATATATTTTTAGTGTATGCGTATATTGATCGATTGATTTTTGTTTAAACTGAACTCTGTGCAAGTATGTTAAAATTGTTGTTGTAGATATATTTAATGTCTTTGCCATGTAAGCAGCTGACGAGAAGGCAACGAAATAAAAGATGGTACCATTTTATTCTGCTAAAACTGTAGTTCTTGCATTGTTCAAACTATTATTTGCTGTAGGGTAAATTTCGCACTTACCGTTTAGTAGATTACGTTGGACTGAAATGCTTTGTTTCTGTTGGCCTATCGGCTTCTCACGTGAAAGCCTCAATGACGCCTGAGTATCAGCGGGGCGTTATTTTGATGGTGGCCAACGCTCATTACTTCCTATTTTAGACAATTCACCGGATGCACTTTCATTCACAGTGATTGGTAATGGTGTTCCGACTTAGACGCAAACCCTGCGCCCATCGTATCAAATACTAGGAAATTATCTAATTGCCCACAAGAGCCACGTTTTGTGCTACAGATATGAGATATTGTTTACTTATGGGTTGATTTATCGTTCTTCACTGCCCAATGGATGATGCTTTGGGGTTTTAAACTAAGTGCAGGAATTGAGTCTTCATGGTTCATCTGGCTGACGATTCCAAAGCGAAAAGAAACGCAGATCCTGGACGCTGCTTCTATACACCATAACAAAAACTATTAGGCAAATAATTCATGGCTTCAATTGCGTAATATTATCGATCTTTGCTTAAGTAAAGTAAATTTATGCTATGGACAGATGGCATGGAGACATAGTGTGTAGGAAAATCTAGTTCACCATTCTCTGACACCCGCCATCAATTTCCATCATTAACCAATAGTTTAGAAGTCCGTGCTAAAAGTTCAGCATCCAATTTCAGAAACAAAACAATTGATGGGGGAAATTACCAACTTTATGAGAGTGGTCTTATTCTGTAGCAGTTTGGCAACTTATTTACACTTGTGTGAAATAAAACAAAAAGGGAAGAGCAAGTGCTTCAACGAAGAGTTCCTATGCAGTAACGTTAATCAAATAAGTGTATAACTGAATTTATATGCATGACATTTACAATGTATTCATCAGATTAGTATATTGGCCATGGCGATCACAAAATATTTGCGATTGCCAAAGAGCTTGCAAAATGTGACCGGAGATGTGTGGAAAAGCTGAAATCAGTGCACTGAACAACGGAATCAGTTCATGTGAAGTTGATTGTTATTAATTTATTAATGTGAAGAAGGGAAGATATGGCGATTAAGAAACTGAGAAATCATTTAGGAAACGTAAATAAAATGAAAACATCTTGTCATATACTAATGATCAGCTAGAAAAATAAGCATAATATACGGCCACCATGAGTAATTTTATAGAAAGTTTTCAAACCACTTGCCACAAAAAGCTGTAAAGTTCTTGTTAGTATCAGTATCGACAAGATTTACTATTATCAAGCCAGTGAATTCATTACAAAACTTGTTTAGTTGTGTGACCAGTTTAAATAGCCTTAACAAAGTACTTGAAATGGTAAGTGTGCATGAAAAAGACATATTCAACCTTTCTGGGTTTTGTAAGTGAACTGCAGAACTAATTGTGGATGGTCTTCGTATACAGTGAATTTATACACTTCGTCGTTCACTTGTCTGGATGCCAATTTCTACTGAAGACGTCCTAAATAATGCATTTATCTTGACTAAAATAGTGAAAAAATATAGTCATTTTTCCAAATAGGTTTTTTGCATCAACAAAATGAAACTGTGAGGTGAATATGTCGTCTGAATATTCCACCTGTGCTTTCTCATCTCTCTCTGCCTTTATTAGCAAATCGGTGAATAAAATACCGTCAGTGCATCTTTACTCAGTTGGTAGGCGCACATATTTCCATCGGGTCACCTTTGCCCTATGAAGAGTTTGGTGTGTCATCCAAATAATAATACCACTTACTGATATTTATGAAATTAAAGTAGTATGGACATTGTGAAGCTACCTAAACATGAAGTCTGAAGACAAAGCATGTATTTATGGGGCAACTAAAAAAGCAGAAAACATTCCTGCTTTGGTGTTTCACTTTTTCTGACAAGTGAATAAGAACCTCACGTTTTAATAAAGATAAAATAAAAAATAAAATTGTCACATTGATTGAATTCAATCGAATAAGTTTATTAATGATATTTAAGAACAATAGAAAACCCAAGACTGATAGTGATATTATAGGTGAGCTAATAATGCATAGCATATTCCTAATTGCAAAAAGCCTGCAAGTAATTGGTTCATTGGAATCAACAGTGGCCACATAATAGCAGTAGTGAATAAAAATCCAAATTCTATCATTTCATACCCGAAGTGGTAATGCTGACACGAGAAATATCATATTGTATCGTGTAAAAAATAAGTGTGTCTAATCAAGCAATAATAATAATGAAATGAAAATTAATTGATAGTAATCGCTCTGAGGATTAGTGACTATGGTAACAGTATTTACTTGGATTTGTTTGAAAACCTTTAAATCACTTGTCGTCTTAACGGAAGCAACTACTTCAGCAGACTGATGAAAACGATAACACAAGTATTAGAGCAACTCTACATTAATAGACCAATCTACCAACTTTTAGATATGATGATACACAAAGTGAACTGTAACAGATTGTAAAATATGCGGTGCCACACGTCGATTCCCATTAAACACTGATAGTTTACACTGCCATGTGAACAGAAGGAGACATTATATGATCAACCTCTTATTTTATTACGCACAATCTATCGATGCGTAAGTCTGTTATGTAATAACTCACCCTGAAACAATCATGAAACAGAAATGAGAGTTATAATAATGTGGTGATATGAGGGAATTTGTTAATATGACCAGTTTCTGTGTTACCACATGATTTTTTTGTCGAATTCTATTTGTCATGATTGTTAAATTACTCGCTGCCAGGTACATTACTTAGGATGACGTTTTAGGAATTAAATAATTGTAAATAATGAGGGTCATTGTCTTCTGTTATTCAGTGGTGATTGATGTAGAAGTGGCTCCTTTTTTTAAAACTTACGAACGAGTTACTCATGATAAATATTTATACTGAAAAAAAATATTTTCAAATAAATGAATTCTATTTATCGATGATATCAAGAATGCATAAAAAGAAGGTAGAAAACAAAAACAACAAGAGAATCCTTTCGCTTACCAACTGTGTAGTTTATGTCATTGAAAAAGCTTTTATAGTCAGCTGTACTGTAATTTTTTGTCGGTGTGATAATAAGTGGTTCTGAGGCTGGCCATAAACGGGCATCTGGGAACATGAATGTAAGCGAAGGCATAGAACGCTGGACATAACGAAAACTCAGTGGACTACGTAAAAACACCCCGAAGTTATCACCTAAAAAGTATGAAATTGAGGCATTTTTAGACAAAGATGTGACTGAAAAATGTAGCCAGGAGATGAAGATTCTGAGGTTTTAACAAATTATAAGTCGGTGATTACAAGTTTATTCGTTCTTCATCAGTACCATCAGTATGACAGCATATATGTTCCTGATAACTACGTCTGCAAATTAATGGTATCCAGCACTTGTATAAATGCAGGTGTAAGGTTGCCATATTTAACAGAATATGGAGCAAGAGGAGAACTCCTCCATACTG
Source organism: Trichobilharzia regenti (assembly GCA_944472135.2). Classification (NCBI taxonomy): domain Eukaryota; kingdom Metazoa; phylum Platyhelminthes; class Trematoda; order Strigeidida; family Schistosomatidae; genus Trichobilharzia; species Trichobilharzia regenti. Next base: position 32,840,288 of record OX235270.1, on the reverse strand, counting down.
GTGTAGTGATGCTTGGATATAGAATAAGTACTGAAGTATCTGGTGAGAATGGTGGTATCATTCATTGATATGACTACCACTTAAAAATCACCTAGACAGCGTTTTAACGCAATAAAGAGCAGTCTCCTGAAGAAAGATTTGACCAATGATTAAGTCAAATGATGTAAGCATTGGGTGAGAATTTTTTATTTTTTATTTTATTTTTGATTACAGCTTGATCCCACACCGTATTTTTGGTACAAGTGTGGAATTTTCAGCGTGGATATCGGTAGCCCGAAATTCGCAGGCCGACCATAGATATCAGGTGTGCGTCGGCGAGGGCTCGAACCCCAGACCATGTGCATGGTCGGCGAGAGTCCTAGCCACTGTGCCACCGACGCACTTATTAGGTATTTTTAATTGTTCACCCATACCATATCTGATATGAACGAAAGATTTTTATTGCAAATCAACCGAGTACGCTTTTTGGTCTAAAATATTATTGCCCTAATATTTTCATATCCTATTAATATCAGTGGAGAGCTGAACCCGAATGATCACCAAACCTGATCACTTTGGAATTTTCTTGTTTCACTACGTCCCAAGTGGGACACTGCGCTTTAAGTTTTTCTAGTCTCAGTAGCGATGGTAACGTTGTCAGCATATTATGTTGCATAATATTTGCTTTCAAGCCAATTAATGATTGACAGAATGTTATTGTCCCACCTGAAGCACACTGATAATCCTCACGATGATATTTCCTCATTTTTCTGATGAAATACAAAGAAATAGGCCTAAAAAGTAATCAAAGATGGGCTAGAATGAAAGATAAAACATTGTCACTGAATGATTGAAGCAGCATAAAACGGAGTAAATCTGTTGGTCAGAAAATTCTGTAAGCTAAATGAATTAAGCAGACCACCTTTAGGTGCAATAAGTGTTACCGTGATTGGCAAACTGAGGTATTCCTCTCATTTTAAGCGTATATCTAGCTTCTGGAAAATGACGATTATAAGCGCACAAGAGGTATTTAAGTCCAGATAAATGATTAACAGGTTTCATGAAGATATCGAAATTGTCATTGGTGATTTTAATTATTTGCTAGTTTTTGATGCAACACTGTTGTTGTCCATTGTCACTGTACTTAACTGTTAGCTGGCTGATACAGTTAATGACTTCGTATTGATAAAAATTTCAACTGATTCATGAAGAAGAATATCACTTATGTGGAAATGATTGATCTCATTAGTGACTGAGTTACTGTTGCGCAATGGTTACTGTTTGAAAAAGATGAACACGCACTGTTTGAGGTTGTTTATATTTTAAATTCTCTGAGTATAACAATCATTGAACATCAGGTTACAGGTACTCAAAAATACCTAGGTTGTAGTGGATTCTGTTTAGTGTGTATATTCAGAATGATGTATGATTTCATGAAAAATTTCACTGTGCAACGACGAAGAACTAAATGCTTAGAAAATTTCGTCTAGTGATTGCTGTTACTTCCAATGGCAGTTTTTTATCCATCATTCTGAACTAACATTTCAATGTTTACTCTTGGAATAAATGCTGTAGTCTGACATGAGATGATATGGATTTCGAGACTAGGCAAGATACTGTTATGCATTGAACTAGGTCAACAGGAGGTCCCCAAGAGTCTAGAACGATCATTAGAAGACATGAATATAATAACAGCTCTATCCCAAACAGTACTTTTGGTACAAGTATGGAATTTTCAGCATGTAGTACAGTATTGCATCTAACTTTCTCATTACAGGGGTGATAATTAAAACCAGGCATTTACACTGATAATTTCTTTCAAAAAGAAGTCAATATAAAATTGAATTAAATAAAAAATATTAACAACAATGTAACAACGAAAAATTATAGGGTTGTTTACTTAGAGTTCCGGAGTAAGTTTATAATTTCTTATCTTACACTTTCCTCATCTCAAAATGAGTGCTAAATAAGGTGTCATAGAGTTTTTGTACTTAGTCGTCTAAACATACAGTCTTCTATACTTGCTTATAGTTCCTCTACCTGATGAGATAGTTGCAAGGAGAGAGTTATGTATAGACAAAATGCTCAGAATCCGATAAGATAATATTTGCTAAATTCCTGCAGGAGTCCATATGTCTATCTACAATAGTACTAACGAGTTGGTTTAACAAAATCCCACTCTCCCTACGGACAGTTTCTAGTGCCCTTTGCAATATAACAAAGTCTTTCTTAAGTAGCCCGAGAAAGATTAAGGGGAAACAGTAAAGAAGTATAGGCAGAATACAAGAATTAAGAAACTGCAGCAATAGGGACGGAATGATACCAGATGGCCTTAACTTCCTTACGTAGAACGTAAAATGAAATATCTTTCCGGAAATAGAAATAGACAATTGAAGGTATTTGACATTCGATTTACTTTCAACTTCTGTGTCATCTCTAATACTGGAGTCATACGAAGTAAGCGGTTTACGTAAATCGCTCTTTCGTCTGAGACAGAAATTAACAACCTGACTGTTGTTTGGAGGAATTAAACTTAAGGCCATTTGATGAAGACCACTGACTAATTTCTGATTAAGAGTTATTCATTCTGGAACAGTCTGACTGGAGAAGTAACCATTGGCATAGAGACAGTCAGGTCATTAGCCTACTTAACAAAACTGGCCTCGTCAGAACGGGGGAGGTCATGTAAGAAGAAAGAAAAGAGGAAAGCAGAAAGAACAACTCCTTGGGGAATACCAGCTAGAGTAAGTGAAGCAATGGAAGACTTCCCATTGTAAACAGTGTATTGTTTTCTACCAAAAAAAAGTAAGAATGCAATCACTTATTAGTTTGGCACTCTGCTTTTGTCGCAGCAAGCTTGTTTAGCAAAAGATGTCTAGTTATTCAGTTGAAGGCAGATGTATAATCTAGGAAGGCACACCGACCAACTCTTTCTAAACTAGAGAGAGTACTATGATATAAGACGAAAGTGGCACCTTAAGTGCACCTACTATGTTTATAAGCAAATTGATAAGAGTCATTAAAAGCCATCAATGAAGGTTCAAAGTTAGGTGAGATCAGTTTTTCCATTACTTATAAAAAGTTGAAATAATGGCATTGGGTCTAAACTTTACACTTGATCCACTTGATAATTCAGGCACAGGCACAATTTTAACATCCATCCAAGATGCAAACACTATGTTAGTGAAAAACGATTCATTAAAAATGCCAGTAAGAGGATGAGATAAAATGTCAGCACATTGTTTGAGGATAATAGGTAGTACGCCATCTCGACCAAGGTACTGGGTAGGCTTCGGGGATTTCAGACACTTGGGGACATCGTTTGTGTAAAAACTGGAGAAGCGGCCATTATTTGCACTTGTAGCATCTGAGATCAAAATATCAGCTAGACGACATTTCAGGGACTTATTAAGAGCACCATTATCAACTGAAAAAGGGTCATTATTTATTTGCCTACTCCCAGTGATAATCTTAAACAGCTTGCACATATCTGATGAGGTTTTGCATGATAAGAACTTTTAATTCTGGATCAAATTTAATCTCTGAATTTCTGATTTAACACCAGGATTGTCTTTCATTTTGTATAACCTTTCTTTTTCTCGGCGAAGCTTTTTGACCTAAAAAGAGGAGAAGCGGTCAAATCTTAAGGAGACATGGGAGTAACATCTGTGTTTTGCTTTCTTGCCAAGGTTCAGGAAGGCTCTTTTTGTACAGCTTCCCGTATATTTTGCGCAATATGCGAATGATGCCATAATCAGAATTAAGTAGTGGGGCTCTTTTTCGAGCTTCAAATATGCAGCAGTTATTTTTAAACACTAGATCAATGGTATCTTTCAGTCGTGTTGAAAAGCTGACAATATCTTCATGACCTGATGATGTAAGGAAATTCTAGTCACAAGAAATGAAATCACCAGTAAAACTGATTGAAAACTAAATAGTAGTATGCACTCCTATCGAGTTGTATATCTATAGGTAACAGAAGGGATTTATAAAATTAACAGGAATTTGTTTAAGATAAAACGTCAAAAACTCGATGAGATAATTTGGTTAGTATTTAAAGATATCGTTTACAATTATACTTCACTTACCACTAGCTTCAACTTTTAAGGATTTAACAGATCCACCGAACGGACAGCTGGAAAAGATAACTGATTTAATATATTTTCTTTTCCAAGAAATTGTACGCTGCTTTAAAAACGCTAAGGCATATAAGCATCCCATACTATGCGGATGTAGAACAACACGTCGCTGTTTCGCATTTTCATAGGTTTCTTCAATTAGTACTCTTAGATTTTCAAAAAACTGAGCATTTTCGTCTAAGGAGTAGGAAGAAAATACGAGTGTATACTTCTTAGAAAAATTGACAAATACTTGGAGCCTTTCTAAAGTCATATGGTGCACCTCTCATTGTGAAGTTTGATACATAATATGGATCCTTCTTTAGGACATAGACTAAAGAACCGAAGTATTCTGAGAAAACATTTGGTGTTTCATCTAAATTTTCAATTGACCATGTTTCACCCCATCCAGGAAAGATTACTTCAACTCCTTCAGTATCTTCAGTTCGACCAGTTGTTGGATTATAATTCAACCTATGAAAGGTATTAGATACTATGCTCCAAAAAGTGTATATATAATAACCAACTTAAAATAATCAGAAAAGCGTTTAATGAAAACAAAAAATTTCATATTTAACCATATCGGTAAAGGTGTACGACTAGGATCATTTTTGAAGATTGCAAAAGCTTGACTACCCGCAGTACCAGGGATCATAACAAGTGGATATTGTCCATTGTCTGTTGGCTCCGATTCAGCTTTTCCGTTCACTTTTAAATAATCATTGATAATGAATAAGATAAATATTAATAACTATAATATATTAGTCGTCTTTTTGGCAAGACAAAAGGAAACCTACTGAATTTAAGTGTAGAGGGAATATATTCATCTCTCCAATATTCAAAATAATTTGCGCATATAAGTATATATATATATATATATATATATATATATATATATATATATATATGATCATTTTTGTGAATTTTTGGTATGTTGAAATAGATTAAGTCATTAGATGTACGTCAGCTGTTGAGTATTAGGCATGTTTAAATTCCAAGTAAACTTCGACTATCAACTTTGATCTTCTGGTAGTGATTTATTTTTCGAACAAGAAAACAGACTTTAATGCTAATCTCTGAAAAATTGTAGCATTTATTGTTAAACTTTATAATAATAATTATTATTATCATCACTATTATTAGAATGCCTAAATCGATTCAATTTATCTTTACCAAAAAACTCTAATTATTGCTTAAAAACTTATCACCAGGTTATATCTGATTTTCGATAATGAGAGACAAAGTTCAGCTTCTAAATACAACGGTATACTCATATTTAATAAAGCTTTTGTAAGCTATCATCTATTAAGACCTTTTTATAGGGGAATTCGACAAACATAACTGTTAAATAAGGCATATGTATTATACACTGAGTATTAATGCGCGGGAAATAGCAGAGTTGCTTGCCAATTGTATAATTCAAGGTGGAGTTTCACTGTGAATTACTATAAAACCTGAAACATCCAAACCACATAATATAATCTGACTGGTGTTCACATCGCCGCATATACTACTGGTTGTGACTAAGTAGTAGCTGACTAAAACTTAATTGACTCGAACACATTAAGTTCATTAAACTGAGTAAATTTGATCCAGACACTGTATGATTGATGTGATGACTGCTGTCTACGCAAATATTCAGTTTGGCTAGAAGATAATATTGGTTAGTATAAATAGTGACTAGCTAGGTGTATTTTGATTGGACACTAGTAACTTGTGTGAGGCATGTAGTCCTTTCTTTGGTGCAGACTGAATTCTATCAGTCAGCTTTTGCAATGTGGCCACCATTCAAGGTGGCTTGCCATCACGGTGCACATTGATCTGATGATATATTAGATAGTTGGAGGCAATCGGCAGGAAGCCATGGACCAAGGTTTTGTGCTAGTTGTCATTCATCAGCAAGGCGTATCTGCAATCTTGAAAGAACTCATGTTCCTTCTATGCCTTCTTGCTGTCATTCTTGATAACATTTATCATGTCACACATACATATAATGTTTTAGAAATTCCTGTTTTTCAACGAATCTAAAGAGCAGCTTATCTGTAAGCTGTGCAACTTGCAGAAACCTGTTTTCATATATTATTTATTCAATTATTTTTATGTCAACCGACGATGAATGTTTCCGTACATGCAACGAATTAATGCCTCCTATAACATTTTAATTATAGTTATTAACTAGAGGAAGAAAGTTGAAGTCAAAAGACGCATTCTTCACCAATTTACTGTATTGCTAATATTGTGGTGGTGTGATACAGAAAATGTCTGCCAACAGAATATGATTCTCCCGTATTCTCACAGTTGAATACTGCATTAAAAACAGAATACTATATGTGGATTTGAACATTCTATTTCATGTCCTCTAATGTAAACCGAAATCACACGCTGAGTGATGGTTAATGAATATAAACTGTAGATATATCGACAGCGGTTTGATCACTTGAAAATATGCCTCGGCTTCCGTATCTTGCCTGCTGTTGTTACAATATAGTTTTCCAGCGTGGATTTTTATGAACCACACATTGTCTAAAGCTGTAGAAAGTTACAGATTAAGCCAACAAGGTAAAACTGTTAGACCTCTCTAGTATGTGTATACCTTGTTATTTCAAATTGAATATCACTTTTATTCATAGTATATGTCACATAAGAATATCTAATTACAATGTATACATACTTAGTATTTGTTTAATGAACACGTAGATACCTGTATTACCGTTCTTTATTAAGTATTTACTGCATTTTACAGTATTTTCGATGATTCTTAGGTAGCATAAACTAACTGAGAGAAATATTTAGAAGATATCTTTACTACTCGCAACTGCTTATTATATTAAAAGTGAGGTAAGCTGTACAGAAATGAATCTTTCTTAGTGCCCCTACCACGATAGCTAAATAAACGTGGAGTCAAAATAACCAAATATTAATTCTCAAGGGTTAGTTCCAAGGGATTTGATTTGTTTTAAGTTTGACCATAGATTAATATCAGTTGGAGAAACACTGGAAACCAAGGTATGCTTTATAGCATTTTCGTCCTAGTTCGGGGTTCATCACCAGTACGCACACCCTGGGGTTCGAACCCTAGACCTGACAGTTACAAGGCAAGCTCGTAGACCATTCTGCCACTGGGACCCGATTCAGTGGCTCATGAACTCTAACTTGTAATAGTTCCTGATTTTAGCACGACCACCAACCACTACCATCGGGCGAGTATTGGTCCTCATTCCGGACTAGATGAACCCAACAGGTAATGACTTCTGGCTATAACTCCAGAGAGCTTTGTCTTGTAGCCAGTTTCTAGTGGTTCTCTAACTGATACCAATCTATGTTCAAATTTGAGATAAATATTAATTAAATAAACATACAGTCAGCCTGTAGGTACTTTGGGTGTTGTAAGTCTTCTTTTAACGTGTAAGCATTCAACTAGGCTTGAATGCCATTTTGAGCTTCCCTTTTGCGCTGGTGACGCACAAATCCTCAGAGTCTGTAGTTCAGCTACATTAGCCTGATGAGTCCAAAAGCCTTTTCCCAAAAATAGTCTCCACATTTACTTATTTAAATATAATGTGTGTCAGAGCATATTTCTAAATAACTGAGTATTTTAGTTTCATGTTTTATTAACAGTGGTTGCTGGTTTGGACAGGTAGTGACTAAGTAGTCACTTGTGCAAACTGCATTCAATAAGACTGGTATGGTGTGACATATTGAAAATACAACCAATTCCTTATATTCCCATGGAAACATTTTTTTGAGGAAAAATAATTCTCCACCTTTCACTTCATCATGATCAAGTGGATGCAAAACTTAAATTTATGAATCTTTAGATTTCCAGTTTATCGGATTTTATGTATTCCAGTAATATGCCACTTTGATCAGTAAAATGTCTCGGTATTTTGAAATATAAAGAATGCTGTCAGTTTTGTAGTTCTCTCTGCGCGAAAGAAATAAAATGTTTTTGTCTTATATCTCAGAGAAGGAGAAATTATCAAGTTTTATGTGTTTTTAATGTATATGACGCATAATAGTCGAACGTTGATGATGAAATTAATATCCGACACCTTTGATAAATGCATTCGACTAGAAAAGAGATTCGAGACTTTAGTAAAAATATGATAAAGTAGCAAATATTTTAGTGTCAAGATAAGCCCACTGATGTAAGAAAACTTGTTCAAGCTTTACCATCAAAATGATAGAAACCAGGGTCAAACGTATATGCTTTGCCTTTGAAGTATCTATATAGGACTCAAGTATAGCAATTCACCTTGTGATGGTGTGATACAGACAATGGGTTACAACGGAATACTATTCTCATAGTAAGAATTATTGTATTTGTTGGTGTTAACGTCTGTGCGTCGGTGGCACAGTAGTTAGGACTCTCGCCAACCATGCGCATGGTCCGGGGTTCGATTCCCTGTCGACGCACACCTGATATCTATGGTTCGCCTGCGAAATTTGGGCTACCAATATCACATGCTGAAAATTCCATACTTGTACCAAAAAATACAGTATGGAATCAAGCTGTAATCAAAAAAAATTTCCACAGTTCACTTGTGCATTAGCAACAGAATACCATATGTGGATTTGAAAGTTATATTTCATGTCCTTCAGTGGAAACCAAAATCACACGCTCAATGATTGGTTAATGAATATAAACTGTAGATATATAAACAGCGGTGTGATCACTTGAAAATATGCCTTGGCTTCCGTGTCTTGTCTTCTGCTGTTACAGACCGATCAGCAATATTTATTGAATTTTAAACTAAAAGAGGAGGTCCTTAGGGTTTCTAGAAAGCTTTACTGATGAAATTCATAGAAACATTTCAAATTACTGGAGCTTTAGCTTCAGGGATTTTTCGGCTCTCTTAAAACGTCTTTCAACATTCCTATGGACACAAGCCTGTTTCACAAGTAAGCAACACTATTGCAAGTGGTATTAATTTGTGAAAGGCATTTATCATCTCATAGAAAACATGCCACGTCAATCTAATTGAAAAACACTTGTATTTATTGATGAGCGAAATTCACTACAAATCACTGTTTTTAACGTAGCTACAAAAGATCAGCAGTAGTAAATCAAAATAAATGTCGCCAAAATGTGAAAAAGAAGAAATTAAGAGCATCGGAAAAAAAACAAAAACAATAAAGAACCTCCAAACTATGCCTTCTAAAGAGTACGGTACAAAATTTTCAAAAAATAAGATGATATGCATTTCAAAAGTTGATTTTTTAAGAGAATTAACTATTGTCTTCAAATTCACAGCCATTAAATCATTTGGACATAATCTAGCCACTGCAATTCACCTCTTCTGTTATAACTAACCACTCTTCAACACACTCAATGCGCAGTAGTAGTGGTCGCAGTTTTTGGATCACATACAAAACTGCAAGTTACTTTCTAAAATTTGGTAAAGTGAATTCGGTGACTCAACACTAATCGTTTGCTTTGTATCATTTTCCAGAAAAATTAAGTGGTCCAATAGAAATCCTGTTGTCACGTTTGAACAGTAATTTTTCAAACCATCAAGAATTGTTAACTCGCCAGACTGATTATTCTCTGTGATCCGTTTTTGATAAAGATAATCATAGGCTGTGTGAAATTCTTGTATTCCGAGTTTTTCAACGCAATAACTGAAATGTAAAGTGAATAAGAATTATAATTTCGGCGGAAAAGACTAAAACTATCAGAATATTCATATAGAATTAGATCACTTTGTAGGGTATCTGCACAAAACAAAAAAATAAACTCAGTAGCAAATTTTTACAAAGAATGCAGAAAATTATTAAACTGCCGGTACTTCCACTTATGCTATCACCTTAAAAGCAGAGCTTTGATTCAGTTGTCGTGGCATCCAGCTGTCCTCCAATTCGTCTAATTAACGAGTTGGAATTGTCAGTTTTCTGTAAACATATATGATTTACAGACTGTGCAAGCAAATTTCAGTTGATTTTTCTTCTGTTCTGTTTCACGAAGCATTGATGATTAACAAATCATCAGTTTTATTGAAAGTAACAATTTTATTTGAAATATATATAGAATATACTGCCTGTCACTACTTTACTTAAAAATCCTCTACATATACTCTAAAAATTCTCTGCCATTTGTATACATGTTGTGCAGAATAAAGTTGTTCTCACTAAATTCTTTATGAACTGGCAAACTAATGGCTAATGATACAAACTAATGACACAAAACGTCGCCCGTAAGAAACTGGATTCAGGAAAGGCAAATCATTTGCTGATCAAATCGCAACTCTACACATCGTCATCGTCATCGAACAGAGCAGAGAATGGCAGTCAAACCTCACTCTACCTCAACTTCCTTCATCGACTTCGAAAAGGCCTTTGATAGACAGCGTTGAACGAGAAGTAATTTGGAAATCGCTTCAACACTACGGCCCGCAGTGCCTAAGTCTTTATCAACCTCATTCAATAGTGGGCTATATGACAATCCCACGTGGCAGGGGACCCACAACAGGAAACTCAACAAGGCGTTCGAAGTCAATACAGGAGTAAGACAAGCTGGTTGCCTATTATTATTATTATTATCGATGATGATATTCTTAATTGTGGTGTACTGGATTATGCAAAAGACTGTGTGTGGGGAGCGAGGAGACAGGAATACGCTGGATCAGCGATAAGGAGACTCTGAAAGATCTGGATTTCGAGAGTGGATGATATACGTCTAATGTCACACACACTCAAAGACTTAGAGGCAGGCGAAAACCAACAAACTGGCTGAAGAGGCTGGTTGTCAGAGAAGACAGGACTGCAGGTGAACATAGAGAAGACGGAGGTGATGAGGATAAACAAAGAACCGCAACAACATCAACAATAGCCAGCAGCGATCACCATCAACGGTAGAGATTTAAGAGAGGTTATCTCCTTCACTTATGTGACTGGGAAGCATAGTTTCAACTACAAGCAGACTACACAGATGAAGACGTCAAAACCTACCAGAATCGGAATGGCAAGATATGCCTTCATCAACCTGAAACCAGTGTGAAAGTCTTCTGCACTCCCCCTCAGCATAAAAAACAAGGTTCGGATTCTCAACACAAATGTGAAGTCAGTCAGTTCTTCTATACATGTCAGAAACTCGCAGTGCGTGTCATGAAAAGGATTTCCAACAGGCTACTGCAGGCTTCTATGAATAGCTGCCTTCTATGACTCCATACTGAAGACCAAATGACCAGAAAGAATTAGCAACAAGAAACTCTGGCTGGGAACAAACCAACAGGCGAGAGTCGATTGTTCAACAAATATGTAACAGAAAATTGAGATGGATTGGGCATAGGTTGAGGAGGCCGTCGAATGACATCGCGCACAATGCAGGCCATTGCCCGAGTGGAACCCGAATAGGAAGCAACGAGTGGGTCGTCGGTGTGAAGGTAACATGGAGGAGATCGTGCGACGAGAAGATGAGAGATTATGTTTAGTGGTTGACCCAGCTAAAGAGGACAGCAGAAAATAGAAGAAAGTGGGGATGTGTTGTTGAAGCCCTATTTTCCACTCGGAACCCAAGGGAATAATAAAAATAATTTAATAATGAACTAATTATGCTTTATAATGTTTTTGACTTAATGAATGTTTTGCGTTCCGAGCGGAACATAAGGAGTTTTCAAATTGTGAATTCTCACCAGCGATGATATCGTTCTTTATTACTCGGCATGGGGGTTGCTAGCCTTATATCCAGCTTTCTGTCTTTTGCAGGGTTGGTATTAGGAGGTGGACTAGGCGAAGTTTGGGAGTGCACTGATCGGGAATTGAAACCTCGACCAAGTGTGTGGCTGATGCGCATTTTCAACCATTGAAACACTGACTTATATTTTTTGTGACAGTTAACACTTAAAAAAGCCGTTAAACTTTTATTCAATATAAGAGGCAATGAATGACAAAATCTTACTGTTCTATTTCACATATCAATTCACTATAAGATGTGGCTTACTCTTGCAGTTTTGCTATCCATCAACTAAAATTAAGAAATATACATGAGCCTACAAAACCAGAACAGTGCACTTAATCATGTTGAAAAAGTAATTGACTATGAGAGAGGCTATACAGTTTCTTGTTTCACGCATTAGGCGTCATGCCTATAGCTTATTAAATAGTCAGTAGAACAACTGGATCTCGTCTTTCTAGCTCATTTCATTTACAGGCACAACGTTTTCTTTTCCTTTTCTTTCTCTTTTTTCTGTTATGTACTGCTTTGTTTCTTTCTTCCTTACTAACTCTATTAAAACATTCTTCGTTCTCTCACACTCTGTATATCTCGACCTTTTTGTTACCGCTTACGCCAGTAAATATGCCAACATCTACTTTTCTAACACCAAACACTCTATTCAATTTAGGCTTTGCTACCGACATACCAATATGTTGTTGTCATAATGAACTGAGATTACCCTTAATCTATGTGAAATTTTATTTTTATTGATAACGTACTAACTGGATGCAGTACTGTAGTAAAGTGCTGAGAATTCCATTCTGTATCACAAGTACTGTTTTGGATTAGAGCAAATTATTATTATTATTATTGTTAAATGGAGTGCAGCATCTTCAATGAAATTTTAATTATCAAGTAATACATACTCAAAAAATCGTTGGTTTCTTCACAAAGGTAAACCTTTTGGAAGTTAAGTATTAATAAGCAGCACACAGTGGTAGCTTTATGAATCACATCGTCCATTGTACATAATATTGTACAGTATATCAGTCAAACTGCATTCATTATCTGAAGAGAGTATCACATTGTCAAAATGACATAGAAGTTGTCCTTTTACAGGAATAGTAGAGAAGGCCGACAAGCCACGTGAGTCAAACCATAATTTTTGAAGGACCACAGCCAGCCATTTCAATTTTTCTCAGATAGTGTAGTCTACGAAATTTTGTCTTTAGTCTATATTAGTATGTCTTAATGCCTTTTTCCGTAATATAAATAAGACTGTACAGCTTGAAAATGAAGTCGTTGAAAAGATATACTTCTTCACTGAAGAAAAACTGTGTTTTTCCCAATGAATACGAGTATGTGACAGGATCTACTTTGAAACATTAATGATACTGAATGGTAGTGAATAGACACTGTATATTGCCAAAATCACAAAGATCACACAAGATCGTGCATAACACCAACTGCATCAGTAAGTTCAAATTGACGGCTTCTGTATATTTCTATCCTGATATCAAGGAGGCATAAACGAAAGGGAGGCAAATTCATTTTGTCGATTCCTCATATGTCCTAACGCTTTGTTGCTCATACTAATAACACACTAACTTCGATAAGGTGACTAATCATACTTACTTTCTTAAAGTTTCAATCTTTTTCGCCTTAGCTTCTAGTCCATATATACAATTAGTTTCGTCATTTGTAACTAAAGTTTGATCATCTGTATAGGGTGAAATAGACAAAAGAGAATAAAAGAAAACAATTTCTAAGACAATAGAAATTAAAAACTTCATATTTCACAAAGTAAATTACTCACTGATTAGGATTGTACAGACGGTGTGTTTAACTGAAGTTATAAGGTGTACAATCGAGAAAATTCACCTATTAATTTGTCAGAATACTTTACTACAGCCTAAGAAACAGGTTTATCCTTACTGAGGTGGCTTTGTCTAACACCCTGCAATTATTGTGAAGTCGAATACATAAGGCACAGTAGTAGGCTGGATTCAATTAGATTACTGGAACACAAAGCTTAGTCAAGTCCAGACTAGTGAACTCTAATAAGATAAGAAATCTAGAAAAAAGACCAGCCGTTTCACCATATAGAGTTGCACACAACCATAACAATAGGATGGGTCAATGTGACAGTCTCAAAATCTGAAGTAACTGGGTGGAGGAAGAGACTGATAGTTGAAGCTTTGATTATAACATCAACTGAGAGTATATACGGTCGCAGTGATTCAGTACTTGTTCCAGACATCTGGAAAATTCCACTACCTTTACAAAATATGGTAAAAAAGGATGAGAGCTATAAAAATCAAGATTCAAAATGTATAGTTCCAACTGAAATCATTATAAATAATAAATTGTATTCGAAACATTATCCAGTAAATAATACTATTCCACTGTGTGATAATGCGTTGGTGGCACAGCGGTTAGGACGCTCGCCGACCACGCACATGGTCTGGGGTTCGATTCCCGGTGCACTTCTTTACCTCGCTAAGCAAGCAGTGAGACTGGTAAAGAGGAAAGGTTGGGCATGAGGCTAGCAACCTCATCCTGTAAAAATTAACACTGCTACAGAAACTTTAAGCCTCTAGTTTGAGGCCCTATGTTCCACTGGGAACGTGAAGAAAAAAAATTGTGTGATATATCCAATGAACAATAAATAGTGCTCAAGTTTCACTCGTAATATTAAGGATCCATCATCATTGGCATTAAAGAACATATAGCGTTTTCCTATATACACATAGATGTGAGTATTCTCCAGAAGCTGTACTACTAAATACAATTATGCATTTAGATTAAAGGTGTAAATTGTGTATAAACTATGCAAATCACCAAATAGGCAAGATTGATAGATAATCTTATCATATATGGGTGGTGTTTATTTTGACAATGTGTTAAACGTCAGTGACGTCTTGAATCGCTTAAATTATTAGTTTCGTCAGCTTTACAGTAGATCAAATTTTGTTATCATATATTGGTACTCTTCTTTCTGATCTAAATTTTATAATCAGCACCAATTTTGAAACACAGGAACTGTTGCGTATTTATTGTGCTTCTTTTGTAAATTTTAATGGGCATTTTTAATCAATTATATTTATAACTACTGTTATTGTCACTCTTATTATTGTCATTGCTGACATTTCTCATATGTAAAAGTCTTTCAAATAATTCACATATTTCTATGCTAACTCTATCGAAATTGACATTACATCACCTGCTTTGATCATTGCAGAGAAGCCCCCGAGCTTACTTACTGCTGTGCATTTGAAAACAAGTGATATCTTACTCCACCTATATGAGTAACCACATACTATTGAACCAGTACTGTGGCTTATGCTACTGATAAAGTTTATCAGTAATATATAAAGAGATGCTCATCGGCATAAAAATATCAAATAGTGGAGAGATAGATTTGACGTCAAAGAGAGCAAATGATTCAGAGTTGAGGCGGAACATAGACGAGAAAAGAAGATGGAGAAACACACTACAAAGGACGGAAGTAGCACAACACGGAAGATCTGTGCAAATGACGATCTGAAGATAAGATGTACCTAATTTCACTGCATACAGATACTAAACCTTGTATCGCTCTATTTTCGTCTGCCGTTAAACTTTGGGTCTTTTAAGACAAACGGCATACGAAGCATAGCTGGCGGCCTGCTTAAATTATTGGGCTACCGAAATTACTTTCCTCCAAAATGCTTAATTTCATCTGGATTTATCGTTGTTTTAATCTTCCAGTTATATCGAATGACCTATACATAAACTTGCTCGATGATTTAACTTTCTCCCAGGTAAACGCTGTACAATTTTTCAACGAAATGAAGATACACTTCAGATTATTACTTTACACGTGAATCCTGTGTGAAGAAAAAAGTACTTTGGAACTGAATATGCTGAAAATTTTTGTACCGTATACTAGCGTACTGTCTTAAATAAAGCTTTACCATCATTATTATAGATATGAAAACAGTATATATATATATATATATATATATATATATATACCTTCCTGTTGGCATAAAGCTGCCTTCATGCAACTAAGTACATCATCCAATGTTTCATTTGTATTCCAATCATCTTGATTCTCAATATCTTCTAGATCATTTTCAGCAATGTTACCAGTTTCATTTGGTGTTGACAAATCTTCATGAACAGAGGTTATTGAATATTCTATTAGGTCATTGTCATAATTTGTATAATATGTTTCCATAAGTTGAGTATTATCAGAAACAACTGAAAGGTAACAAAGCGTACAGAAATGTTATAAAAAGATTTTATTTATAGGGATGTACAAATCTTTTGACTACTTAATGAGACTTAGTGATTACAAAACGATGAAGTCAAATAAACTGTAGGAATGAGTCAAAAAGGTAGAGAAAACAGTTCTGAATCACTTCGTGAACACTGCGCTGAAATGTTTATCGTATTCTGGAGACAAACGATTGGAAATCGATCATAAATAATACCTGCGTATCCACAAGCAAAAGGCTGAGAAAGAGGAAGATAGAAAATCGAGAAGAGATTGATTCAAACGAACTATTTGCGAATAAACGCAGACTTAATTAATTTGTCCGCTCAGCGAATGAGTTTATACGTTTATTTAGATCTTTATTTTCTTATTATTATCATTAATGTTATTATTGTATTATTCATTCCTTGAATTCAGTATGGAAGATAGTGCTTGAATATCACATCTTCATTTCACTATGTCCTCTGATTTCTTTCTGAACTGAATGTTTGACCAACTACAAGCTTTCCTCCTTCTTCTGTTGGTCTGCGTTGCTTTTAGTTGCGTAACAATGTATAATTAAAATTTTCCTAACTTTTTACTTGGATCTTGCTCTCATGGTAATCGAGGGAAATGGTTCCTACCGCACGCGAGCTTTCAATGCTGTTGGTAATTTAGTGGTAGCTATAGCATCAGTGTGCTCGTGGATGTCATCTACTCTACTGGGGTAAATTTCTGACTTACTAGTTAACAATTTGAAGAGTCCACCTCCATTCCATGTACTCTCACAGATATCTAACACTTCTATACCATATCTTTGCACAGCTTTGAAAATTTCAACGGCTTTTTGGCTACCGGTCTCAAACATTATGAGGAAATTGCATGTGTTGATGTGCTTACCTTTGCTCTCATCGAATGAAGACAAATCGGCTGGGTGGCTCCCCAAGAGCTTTCCCCATGCATTCATGCCATTTGGCACACCGTCGTGTTACGTTCGTTCGGGTACGATCTCTAGTTAGTTAAGCAATCATCTCGCTATCCGATTTGATCCCGAAATATACTTCATAACTGAGACGATCAGTTTTGGTGTTTTGCTTTACCTATGGTCTACACGGAACGAATACTAAAGAAGTTGTGGGTATTAGATCTTGCGTTAGTATACTTCGTACTGTCCGCTAACGTAAACACCCTTAGCCTCTAAACACCCATTAGCAAGACATAATTTTAATCACGAGGAAACTGATAATCCCTCTTACGTTCGAATGCTTTTAGTTCAGTGGTGCAGTCAGGCCACTACTGACTTCCTGCCAGATCTCAGTAGATCTACTAACTGGTCATTAGAGAGCAACAAATATCATGAGTCTAATCCCAAGTACTGGCTGAGCTCTATCATTGAAGTCTACAATATGATCACTAATTTAGGAGACTCGGAATAGCGGTATACTATGAACTGAATCCAACACCATGGGAAGTCGAAAACAAACATAAGCTATCATCACAATTTTATCTAATTACGATATTAATAGTAAGGCTCTATTGCAGACACTATGTGAACACATAGTACAGAAATTTTCAGCGCTCCAAAATATTTCATCTTCCTAAAAGATTTACATGTATAGTGATAGTCTACAGTATGTCATGCCACATATGACATTTTGCTTCGTTTCCTTCAAGAATTGTACAGAGTTTCGTTGAAAGCTAACTACATATGTAGTGATTATTTGATGTAATTGCATGATTAGCCCAATATGAAATGCTGAAGAGTTAAAGCATTTTGGTGGATGAACGCTCTGTTAGCCCAGAGACTTAAGCAGGCCATCGTGAAGTTGGTCACAGGATGCTATGAGTTACAACCAAAGCCTACATAACACGGAATTAGACATGCATTCTCGCAACTGACATTCCTCTCCTTGTATACATTTCACTGTCTAATGGTTCTTCATATTTGCATCTTTGAAAAAATAAACTTAAAGCTAGTGAACTGGTTCACAGAGTTTTTACTAGTGAACCTAGTCACTCAGTTATACATCAAGTTAATAGTACGTAGGCTTACCGTCATCACACTTCATTTTACAACTATTAATAGTATTCAGCTGCCTTGCTGACTGAACATAATTATTGGTTGAAACTTCTGGAATTGTAAAACTACGTCGGATGAATAGATTCAACTGGTTAGTGTTGCTCTCTTCATCTTTGTGATCATGATTATCAACACTGTCATCAGTTATAACAACCTGTTTCTTTTGTTCATATCGACGATTTTCATACATTGGACCGGTTGAACCAGGTACAAGACAGAAATTTTTCAGTTTACTGTCGCTAGCTGGATTTTGCGAGTCTTCCGTCTTCTTCTGTATATTATTTGTGTATTTGCCAGATTCAGTAAGGTAGAAAGTCCCAAGACTTTCATCCTCAGCTCCTGGACCCTTACCTAACAGACTGTCATTGTCTGGTTATAAAAAGTAATCAAATGCATAAATAAAAACGATCATATTACCGTGTTTTTTTAAAAAAAAGAAAGAATGGAAAACAAATGAAATGGAGCATTACTATTGATTTTTGAGTATGCAAAAGTGAAAGAACTGTGAGCAGTGTCGAAAATCTTCGACGCTAGTTAAGTCTAATGGATTTGTGAGTTAAGTAACAACCATAGTATGTCTCGATTTCCAATTTTTCTAATTTAATATTCTACTTAGGTAAACAAACACTGGTATTTTCATAGTTAAACATTTCTTAATAATGTAATGAGTAGCATGTGCAACAATTTTATTTATTTATTTTTTGATTGCAGCTTGATTCCACACTGTATTTTTGGTACAAGTATGGAATTTTCAGCATGGATATCGGTAGCCCAAATTCTGCAGGCCGACCATAGATATCAGGTGTGCGTCGGCAGGGGATGGAACCTCGGGCCATGTGCATGGTCGGCGAGAGTCCTAACCACTGTGCCACCGACGCACAAAAGAAGGAAAGAATTAGGACTTTACTATTGGTCTTTTAAGTTCTGAAGCGAGGAACTTTACTGGGATGGTTCTATCTGGTAACCAAACTGAAGCCTTGAACATCTCGTCACTTCTATTTGTATAGGCGAAAGCAATTCCCAAACAGAATGGTTACATTAATAACTGCTATCTTAATCAAAAATGAAGTATATTAGTTTACTCACTTTCTGAAAGTGGTCTGTGTGGCCAAAGTAAGTTTTCTGTATTTTCAAAGTCATCCATATTCTCAGTTACGCCATAATCACTATTCATTTTCTCTAAGTAGAGATTTTTCAATTCGTTCAACATTTTCTCTGTAGACATTTGAACTGTTGGCCATAAACGATTTGATGATGGATATCGTTTCTAAATTGTGAATATGAAATAAATCAAGTCAGAAACAATTATCGATACCGTGGGATTTTCAGTAGGCTTACAGCGATGATAAGGTGGTAATAATAATAATAACAGACACATTTAAAAGCCAAACATTACACAACTGACAGTACTTGTCCTTTGCTGTTAATGGCAAACTAAAACACAACAGTGTACTAACGGCATGAATAGACATTATACGCTTAGTATAACTTAGGGGAAATATTTTACGGAGGGGCAATATCTAACGCTGTGTTGACGGAATGTTTAGATGCCAATATCTGTTTCGTAACCTTTAAAAATTGTAAACTTGGAATAAGTACTCTTCGACATCGTGCATTTACTTACTAAACATCAGAACATATTCGTTCTTGAGTTCTAACAGCTCATTTAGAGATGAAATAGTTATAACGTGATGGTGTGATACAGGCAGTGTCTGCCAACGGAATGTTATTCTCACATATTCCCACGGTTATATACAGCATTAACAACAGAATATTGTGTTTATTTGAACATTCGATTTCATGTCGTTTGACGTTAACCGAAATCACCAGCTCAGTGACTGGTGAACGAATATAAACTGTAGATAATATAAACAGCGGTTTGAATAATGAAATATGCCTGGGCTTCCGTATCTAGCCTTCTGTTGTTACAATAATGCAACGCATTAGCTTAATGAATATTTTGTCTTGAATGATCAGGTGCAGATAATGAAATCAGGAAATTTAGATAATGCACTGTTTTCCTACTTCAGTGCAAAAAATGAGCTTCTAGGTTAAAATCCATTGCATTCTTAAGAGATTTCGTTACGAGTCGACTTCAGGCAGAGAATAATGATAAACCTATGTGCACTAAGCGGTTGATTTATACAAGCTTTAAAATCAGCAGTATTGCAGGACGACAATTACGTGAAATTTTGAAGTGCAAACTTCTTATTTCAGTTAGTGTAATCATATTCAGGTGTCTATACTCTCGAATTCTGACCATTACAACGGATATATGGAGTTGTTCTACTGAAACATTTGCCAAAATGGGACTAAAAACTGGCCAATGAGTATTAGCTGAAATTCCCCTGGTGCTTAAGGCCTTCAAATTTTATCCAAACTTCTCTTTTGCAACAGAATCATTTAATGCAATCTTGTTTTTGTAAGAAGTAATTACTTTAAACTTAATCTTATCAGGATAATTTTTTATATTAAAAATTTCACAATATCAAATGTATGCATTCACTCCTAAGCAATGATTCTCTTCTTGTCAATATCAACTTTTCTTTAAATATTACGTAAATATAACGATCTTAACTGACTTAGGATTAATCAGAAAGGATGTTCTTCTCACAGTTTACACTCCTTTTAGATAAAAATCTCGCCTAGTTTTAGAGTAGACTTTAAGTCCGTAAAACAGGGGAAGAGCCACTGAAACTTCAGCGCACCGGGAGAACAGACTTATTCTCGCTTAGAATTAGGAAAACTCCTCAGACCAATAAGACTTCTGCAGATCGCAAGAAACAGTAATAGAGATGATCCCAAATCAAAATCCTAAACCGTGCTTTGAACGCTAAACTGAGAGCTCTTGGCGAAATACATGAGACCGGAAAACCCTTTACACACTTCTGTGCCTTAAGTCATTTTAGGATTGGAGGCAGCGCGTTCAAGCACAAGGACATACACAAATAGACACAGGTTTCACAAAATGGACACTCCAAAATTCAAACAGGATTCCACGCAATCCCAGTAAGGTGGAGACGCAGCCTGATGGAACAAAATCTAGAGTAGTAGCAGAGGCAGGTTGGGACCAATATCTAACAAGGATCAAGTTGAAAGCTATCAACACATTACACAAAATTCACCATTCATGCTCAGCACCCAAAAGCTGAAGTTAAAAGACACAAATAACATTTTAAATGCAGTCATCAGGTAAAAGTTGGGGACCATAAAAGCATCACAGAGGATACCTGAGTGGAAGGAAACCGAGTTTGTCTGCAAGCGACTTGAAGGAAAACATGTAAAGACACCTTAAGGTGGAAAGCGAATCAAGATGAGTAGTAGAGTTCTACGGAAATATGGACATTAACAGAGCGATCCGTGACTGCGAAATAGAAGATGAACCAGTACAAAGATGGATAACAAAAGTAGGATGTGAGTTCAGTCTACAAAAAACTGAATAAAGAAGTGAAGAAGGTTACTAGGAACGACAAAAAAAGTTCTAAGACATTTCGTCTAATGAAGTAGAAGAGGCTGGAGTTGAAATAGACCTCAGAACATTTTATCAGATAACCAGGTCACTAACCGGGGAAGAGATCAACATCGACGGGACTAACAAGAGATAGTGAGGGGAACCTAATTAAAAAAGAGAAGGAACAAAGGAACTAATATACTGATCCCTTAAATGACTCTTGAACCGACCACCACCTGCACATCGTACAGAAATAACATCAAACAGCAAACGAAAACCCAATCAGAACCTACTCTTTAAACGAAACATAAATCTAGAATGCCATAAGCTTTCTAAAAGCCAGAAAGCCCACAGGACTAGCTGAGTTTGCTACAGAAGCAGTGAAACACAGACCTAGAGTCCTCAGTAGATATACTCACGTCACTATTGGAGAAAGTTCTGAAGGAAGAATAGGCATACACTGATTGGAGGAAAGGCTAACTTGTCACACTACAAAGAAGAGTGTCCTAGTTCTTTGCAAGAACTCTTGCAGAATTACTCCTCTATTCATGTCAAGCAAAATTTCGGGTTGTATCATCCTGGGAAGACTAAAGGGCTCTGTGTATACAGAACTCCGGCTGGAAAAATCTTGATTCGGAAAAGGTAAGTCGTGAGCGGATCAATTTACAGCACTAAGCAGCAGCGTCGAACAGATCATAGAATAGTGGACAACTCCCTACCTCGCCTCCATAGACTTTGAAACAATCTTCGATAATATCTACCGTGAAGTTGTCTGGAAGCTATTTCGAAACAACAGGGAGACCCAACCCTATATCAACCTCATTCAACAGTTATATGATGATGATGACGATGACACGTGCCAAGTGATTCAAAACGGAAAGCACAGCGAAAAGTTTGAAGCGACGCCAGGAGTAAAACATGGTTGCCTGCTATCAACGATGATATCTCTGATTGTGGCTGACTGGATTATGCGGCTGAAAGTGGGGAATGGGAAGGCAGGAATACGTTGGACCAGCAAAATTACCCACAGATAATCTGGATTTTGAGGATGATTTCAGTATCATGCTGAACAAACTCGAGGATATACAAACAAAAACCGACAAGTTAGCAGAAAGGCAAAGAAGACAGGTCTTCAGGTGAGCATAAAGGAGACGGAAGTGATGAAGATACCTAACCACTAACAACAACTACAACAACAACAACAACAACTTATCACCACCAACAGAAGACATTTGAAGGGATTCACTTCTTTTGTTTATCTAAGCAGCGTCGTTTCAACTATAGGTATTTCAGATGAGAATGTAAAATGGATCCAGGATCGGAAAAGCAAGGCAAACATTTAATAATTTAAAATCACTGCGGGATAGGGCTAGATTAGGCATAGGGAACCAGATCCAGGTTTTCAATACCAATATCAAGTCATTGCTTATGTTTGATTGAGGAGCGGTGTACGCGTTACCAATGATATTTGCAACAGGCTACTGCAGAACTTTCCCAACAGTTTTCGCTGTCTTGATACCAAAGATTAGATGGTCTGTTGACAGAAATAAGTAAACAACAAGGAACTCTAGTAGAGCACTGAAACAGCTAAAATCTATCACTCAACAAATACGCAGCAGAGAATGGGGATGGATTGAGTGCACACTAAAGAGGCCGTTAAGTGACATGCGACGCCAAGCCCACGCGAGGAACCCTAGTGTGGAGCGACGATTTGGACATCGGAAGGTAACAAGGAGGAAGTCGTGCTACGTGGAAATGAAATCTTATGACCAGTCGAGGAGTCAACTAAAAGAGACAGAAGATAACAGACTGAAATCAAGGTGTACTTCAGGAGTTCTGTGTTCCACTCGGAACCCGATTAAACAATAATAATCACTTGAAATTTCTTCTTGATGTAATACTCCTCTCAAAGCAAACTGGTATCATATATATTTATGGTAAATAATCATCATGGTATTGTGTGTTTTGACATATGAAAAAAGTTATGGACATTTGAAGATATTTACATACTGTTCCCATCATCTTATTGTCCATATTTAGTGAGTTAACCTGAATTCCCAGATAAAATGGATGGACTGGCTGAAGGAGTTTTAGACTTTAATCATTTGGCGTGACGTATTCGGGGCGGTGTAAAACGTCGATAATCCCAGTAATGGTAAATAAATCCCACTGTATTTATCGCTAGAAGAGGAGTTTAGACTATTATTATCGTATCTAAAATTTAAGAAGCCTGAGTAGGTACAATGGTCATATCTTTACCTTTTGATGGTTTCTAGAACAGAGGTATACTTAATATTGTCCAACATTTGCCCTATTAATTGATCTTGTCAGTCGAGAGGTGCTGTAATAATGTCTGGCTGCGAAGAGAGTGACGAAACAATATATGGTACTAATCCAGACATCCTAATCGAAATCACACAGACGTGTTGGATCTCATGTTGTCTGAAGTGACAACAATCAGTGGTTTCCTTCAGTTTTGCTCACCGTCTCCACTCTTATCTAATCTGTTTGTAGATGAATCTAACAGACAGAGTGGAAGTATCGAATTTGTTGAAAACTTCACTCATTTCGAGAGTGAATTAGTCACAGTGGACTGATAGTAAACGAGATCATAGCAGGCCCGTATAACATTTCTTAAACTGCGTCACTCTCATGGAAGGCGTTTTATTCGGATATTCGTCGAACGATGTATGTAAAATCTAGCATTTTGCTCTGTTCCACTTCACGGGTATGAGATATGCAGACTGAAAGTGATAAATGGGGGAAGATAGTTAGATTTTGATGTTGAGTGTCTCTGTTCAGTTTATCGTACTTGGTGGAGCAATATGATCGGTAATAGTGAGGTCAGGGTGAAGTCAATTGATAAGGATTTAGAGCTTCATAGATTCAAGATAACTAGTACATGTATCACTTATACCTAGCCAACAGCTTTCTTTATGAACATTGTTCAAAATAGTCAGACGAAATCATGGTAGTAATCGGAGAAGAATTTGAGATTTGTTTGAACCACATACGGAGGAGTTAACTATCTTATTAGAGTACTCAGGGTGCTTAGAATAATTGGTAGGAGATTTCTAACGATATAGTTGAAAATTATTGAAAATGAGGCAGATGTATTCACTCCTTTTCATCATGCAAATGCTAAATATCTTCATTAATTTTCTTCTGATTATTATCACGCTAGTATATCTTTATCGATTGTAGTTCTATTACACTCCTTTTCATTGCAGTTGTGTGTCCTTTTGTGAAGTGTAGCAACTTGAACTAATGCACTTTTATGCAAAGTTCTATACTGATAAGTCAGCCTGTCTGTCATCTGTAACGCCTCAAACACATACTTGATACAATCCAACAAACTATGCCTGATCAATGGAATTAGGGACGTTGAGACTGAACGAATGATGGGCATACCAAGACATAGCAAAGGTTCATTGAGTCATTGAGTAATGTAGGGAAAAGTGAGATTTTTGACTGAGGTTTACACGAGCAAAGAAAGTAATAATTGAGAGTTTCTGTGATATGGTCTAGCTGAATGAGTCTGCTGCAGATGCATTCATACTTTCTCGTTCTATGCAGTATAACATCCAATTAAGTCTTACCGAAAAATCAATACACAGATATAAGGTGTTGCAGTTTGAGACAATATGTGTTAGTGTTGTGTTATATGCCTAGCAGATATGAAAAAACTATCTGCGTTTTTAATAAGAGAATGCTTCATCATCCATTTTTTTATGCTTTGGTATTTTTTGGATGTTTCTAGAAAATGTACATGCAGACAGGAAACATTTATCAGAATAACCACCCGGTCTCGAGTTTCACTAACTTAACACAGCTATGGTCGAAACGCAAACGTTTGATAATAATTTGATACATAAGATAACTGTTTTACTAAACTGTATGGAAAAGGTATTTGAAGGAATAACAACTGCACTGTAATTAACGATTTTGCAAAGAACACGTACACACATACAATACTCAGTCTCATCTTACCCACAAAGTGGAAAACTAATGAATGTGAAAGGCGCAAGATAAAATAATCTCTTGGGACAATTTACCTGCCAAGTATACAAATCAGTTCGCCTTGTAGAGTTCAAAGTATTTCTACTGTGTGTTAACTGTTCTGCCAAATCTCTAAATGATGTACAATAATGAAAAAAAAGAATAAGCTGTTCATTATCGAAAGTTATATTCAAATACAGTAAGAATAGTTATTCTAGGAACAAATTACTTAGCCGAAGCTCACTGACTCAATCTCGACCTTGATAAGTTCTAACAAAATTCAGCAAACTTATCCTAACTAGATTTCCACCAATACTAGCGTATGTGTAAGATTTCGATAATACCGGAGTCTGCAGTTATCCATACTTTTCGCATGGTACAGATCTACACTATGATGATTTACTTCAATTTCACTGGTAAAAATGCTTGTGCACATAGCAAATAGTCCAGACGAAACGTTAGTTTCTTGGAGGAATAAAATTGTCTATAATGTATTGTGGTATTTAAGAAGCTGATTAATGATATTTAGAAAGAAGAGAACACGAAGTTCAGCAAAGATATCTTTTCGGTGGTTTCATTTTCAAAAGCTGTACAATCACATTTAAATACATAATTTTACGTAGATACAAGTTTTACTTGATTCCACATAATTACGAAGGCGAATAAAAGGTGACAATTATTTTCAACTAGATATGGTTTACGAGAGGCTGACAAACAAAAATTATACAGAATTAGGATATAACTGTAAGATAGTTATTTTAGACGAGTTATTAATGTGAGCAGGGAAAGTATGGAAAAAACTTAAAACAACTGTTCCTTTAACTGAAAAAATGGGATGAATTGAACTAAGACAAAGAGAGAAGAATCACACACACAGCAAACGAAAAGGAAAAAAAAATCAAAAAAACGGAGGCTAAGAGAACACACCGAACTTGGTTCATGGAAGTTGTAGAGGTTGGATAACTTCTTTTGAACACCCGGCTCCGGCTTTTCGATGCATATTGCGAGGGCTTATGCACTACAGAGAAATCGGAAACGTACTGCTTTTCGTAGGTTCCTGTTGACTTTGTAAATTACTTTGAATGAATCAGTTGAGATGTTGTGGAAGGTGTTGATCAGATGTTCAGTAATAGCACTTCTGACTGAACCGCTGCCTCCTTTTTGAAACCATGCTGGGTAATGTTCTCTAGCACGTTTTGAAAGGACGCACATACAACGACCTATGCACCTAGTTCTGCACGAGCAGGTGAACTTATATATGCACATTGAACTGGTCATAAGCGAGAGTTTGTCCTTGACATTGTTTCGAAGTATTGGGCGGCTCAAGAATGTTACTCTTAGTGTTGCTGCAGGGAAGATCTTCTTTAAACAGCTGGATATTCTCCCCTTTAGGAAATCAGCTACCACATCTTCCCTAAAATTCAGATTCATATACATAGTTTTCTTCAGCGATGAATGGCATTTTTCTCTTTCATGTCTAGGTTGCATATTCTTGTCGACAAAACGTGCCGAGTAACCATTCTGAGCCACGATATCGTATCCTAATCCTGTGTAATTTTTTTTAAGGCTCTTGTAATCTATATTCCCACCTCCCAACTTCCATCTCAAGTTGAAAATTATTATTTCAATTTGTTTCCATGGTCATTTTCTGCGTAATTTTGTTTGTAAACCTCTCGTAAACCATATCTAGTTGAAAATAATTGTCACCTTTTATTCGCCTTCGTAATTATGTGGAATCAAGTAAAACTTGTATCTACCCTAAAATTATGTATGATTGTACAGCTTTTGAAAATGAAACCGCCGAAAAGATATCTTTGATGAACTTCGTGTTCTCTTCTTTCTAATGTCCTAATAGGTATTTTTCACGGTTTAATAATATTTACATTCTCATTATAAGTGCATATTTATGACCCTATGAGAAATAGTAAGGCCTCCTCGCAACCATTGTGTTATTCATCGATTTCAAAGGTGTTCTTTTCCAATGTTCATAGATCTGAAGTGTAGAAAGGCAGTTAGTCAGCGGTTAAACTACTTAAATCCAGAATCTGCACAAATACCAGCTTTTACTTTTTGGTAGTCAGAATTATGGATTTGTGTGTTGGGTGAAAAACTGACGTCACCTGACCTGCAGATGAAAGTGGAAATAACAGTCAAAATTCATTTCTTAATTGATTAGCATCTCTCATTGACTCAATTAGAGTAAATCTGGTCAATTAAGATGCCATTCATCATTTAACTCATCAAATTCCTATATGATTACTATCAATTATTAGAAATTAGGTTCGATTTCCCTAAAAGCCTTTTACTTCACTGAAATTAGGAATAAAATGAATGAATTTTAACAGCCTGAAAGAAATTGGGCATTCTAGTACCTCAAAGTAGCAATAGTTTGATCTGATTCACTTGCTCTGTCCAGTTTGATCTTCTGACGTGGTGTTAAAAAGTCATCCACATTTTCTGTGTTGTTTTCTTCATTGTAATCTATTTTTATTGAAAGATTGTCATCATTTTCTTGTAATTCTTGCTCTTGTAAAATTAAATCAGGCGAATTAATGAACTCTTCAAAAGATATAAATCTAATGTGGGTTTTTAGAAAAACAAAAAACAAAGAAGCCAGAATGCGAATAATTTTTACAAAGTGAAAATTTGATGCAAAGTTTTGAATTTTGCCGTGACTGTACATCAAATAACCTTGCCTAGTTTACTAGCTCTCTAGTTTTCTAGCCGGCCCCAAGTCTGGATAAAGAGGGGAGGGTTGGGCGAAGAACTAGCGACCCTACACCACAAAACCATTCAAACTGCTACGGGAACTTAAACACACAAGAAGAATAATAAAAATACAAGAATATAGAAAAATACTTATTTTTTACTGGAATTGGGGAGGCTGGGTGAAGCGACCTTATGAAAGCCTTAGAGAAACCAGTCAGCCAACCGACGAGCATTCTCTACATGAAATCAAGAATAAGAATGGGAACGCGGAATGTCCGTACAATGTACGAAGCCAGCTTTGAAGGCTGTACAGGTAGCCAAAGGTATGCGAAGATATAGGAGAGAAGTGCTGGGAATCTGTGAGAGCAGATGGAATGAATGTAGGCTATCAAAATTGTCAACTGGCGAGTCAGTAATCTGACCCAGTCTGGTCACCCAGACGACAACCACGAGAATCATGACAGCAAGAATCAACTCAAAAGGAAGGAAGGTTGCAATTATCAAATTATACGCACAACTCGAAACAAGAGAGAAGGAAGAATTCTGTGGACAGCTAAAAAAGAAATGGATGATATCCCGAATAATGACATCAAAATCTTCATGGGCGATATGAATTCCAAACTGAATCCAGAACTACTCACCTGGGGAAATGAATGACAACGAAGAACTCTTCATAGACTTCTGTGCCTTCAATGATTTCGTGATTGGAAGCAGTGTGTACAAACATAAGGATATACACAAGGCAACGTGGGTTTCGCCTGATGGACATACCACAAACCAGATTGATTTCATCTCAGTGCTGATCAAGGAAGTGGAGAGGCAGCTTGCTGGACACAAAGTTGAGAAGAGGAGCAGATGTGGTTTCAAACTATCATCTATTTCAAGGAACCTTTAAGGTGAAGTTGAAATCCCTGAAAACAACTGGAGACAGGCCACTGTAATTTAAGTTCAATATTCAGAAACTAAAGGACAAAATCTCAAAGGATGCCTTTGCTACAGATCAGGTTAGAGCAAATTCAGAGACACTATGTGCTATCACTGAGGAAACATGGGTGGAAGAACATTGAAGCTAACTCTCTGAAGATGTTCATGGAAACGTGTGCAAATGTTCTGGGAAGGAAGACGAGACAAGACACGGAATGGCGATCAACGGACATCTACCTGGAAGCTAATAGAAGAGAGAAGAGGAGGATGGTGAAAGAGAAGATGACTCAATGCAAAGGTGCACAAGAAAAGCAGAAGCTGAATTCAATGTACACTGCATTGAATAAAGCAGTAAATAAGATTGCTAGGAAAGACAAAAGAACTTCTTATGAATTATCTAAATATTTAGCCATGGTATTAAATCCTCTTAAAAGCCATTCAAAATCTAGACCAAGAAATTCTTATGAACCAAAACATAGATTGGGTAATTTAGAATCAGATAATGAAGAAAAAATGGTTAGTCTTGATATTGTCAGTTTATATACACGTATACCAATAAATATGGATATAGAGGGAGTTAGAAACAAACTCATTTCTGACCATGAACTCAAACTTAGGAAAAAAGTGCCACTTGAGGACATAATGCTGGAAGTACAGCTATGCCTGACTTCCACAATATTTAAATTCCAAGGGAAAATATACAAAGAAGCTGAGGGAGTTTTTATGGGATCACCAATATCCCGATTGTGGCAAATATATTCATGAATAAGTGAGAAAACTCAGAGATTGAAACGTTCAGCTCTACCCAAAATTATGGTGGAGGTATGTAGATGACACATTCACTGTAATTAGAACACAGGATATAGATAGATTTTTCGAGCACATCAACTCGAAGGTAGAGGCGATTCAATTCACTTATGAATTGGAAAGTCAGGAAGGGGAACTTCCAATGTTAGATGGCAACGTAAAAAGGAAAGAAGATGGGAAGTCAAAAACTAGTGTTCGCAGGAAACCCACACATCGAAACAGATATTTGGACTTCCGATCATCCCATCCTATGTCAGTAAAAACAGGATTAGTGAAATGTTTAAGTAATAGGGCACAAAAACTAAGTAGTTCCAAGAAAAATCTGAGACAGGAAGTAATGCATATAAGACAAACTTTACAACTTAACAATCACTCTGATAAATTAGTCAGAAAGTATGGAGGGAAGTGTAAAAATAAAATAATGATAGTAGTGATAATAATAATAGTAATATTAATGACGACATGCATGCCAAATATGCGCAAGACAACACCAACAATAAGGAATCTAAATCATCAGTAGTAATTATATACAAGGAAGGGACCTCGGAAACCTTACGCAGAATTCTTAACAAGGCAGGTATTCAAACCCACAAATTCAATTAGAAACAAGCTTTGTTTATTAAAGCATCAATCCTGTGGAGCTTTTAAAACAACACAATTTAGATTATCTAATACCCTGTCTGCAATGGCTGTCAGGTCAAATGCATAGGTCAAAGTAGTAGAACAGGGTCAGTGAGTCAGACGAGCCGAGCATAAAAACCTAGCAAAATCTACATTACTGGACCTAAATAAGATAAGAAATCTGGAGAATAGTTCAGCTATAGCACTACATTTAATTACACAGAACCATGCAATAGTATGGGATAAGATGACAGTTTTAAAATATGATGTCACAGGGTATAGGGAGAGATTGATAACAGAAGCTTTGTTTATCGAATCAACTGCAAATACATGTAATAGGAATGATTCAACACCTGTCCCAGATATATGGAAAATTCTACTGCCCATACAACAAATAGGAGAAGACAGAGAAAACTATAAAAATCAAATCTCGAAGTCGTGTGACAAAAATTGATATGATTATGAACAATAAATTGTGTTCGAAACGTCATCCAGTATACAATACTGTTTCACTGTGTGATACATTTAATAATCAAACTAATATGGCAAGACAAAAGAAAATTCTAAAATAAACTGACCAGCAATGGAAGCAGAAGGGGCTGGCCTCAGATAAAAGGGATCTCAGGATGTTATATCAGATAATGAAGTCGCCACTTGGGAAGAGATCAACACAGATGACGAAACCAATAAAAGGTGTTCATAGGAACCTGATTACCAAGGAGGAGGAACAAATCATACAATCGGCTGATCACTTCAAAGGACTCTTGAGTCGATCATCACCTGTAAATCGCCTAGAAATACATCACCACCACCAGCACGCTTAGAAATGCCTGCCAGTGGACACCGATCCTCCAGCGAATGCAGAAATCCTGAATGCAACCAAGCTACTGAAGTTCGGAAAGGCAGGATGACCAAACGGAATACCTCCTGAAGCACTGAAAACGAACCCAGAAACTGCGGCAGATTTTCTCACACCATTATTACAAAACGTTTGGTAGGAAGGAAAGGTGCCTACTGACTGGAAAAAGGCTACCTCGTCAAGATGCCAAATAAGGGTGACTTAGGCCTATGCAAAAACCGGTGTGGTTTCAGGATGTTGTCCACTCCAAGTGAAATAATAAGTGGCATCATCCTAGAGAGAATAAAAGATGCACCGGATACAGAACTCCTCCAGCTGCATTCAGGGAAGGTTAATCATTCCCTGATCAAATCGCAACTCTACACATTGTCATCGTCATCGAACAAAGCAGAGAATGGCAGTCAAAACTCTGCCTTAACTTTATCGACTTCGAAAAGGGTTTCAACAGCGCTGACCGATGGCATGCAGTGCCCAAGTCTTAATCAACCTCATTCAGCAGTTGGATATATGGCAATGCCACGTGGCAGGTGACCCACAACGGGAAACTCAACAAGGCGTTCGAAGTGAATACAGGAGTAAGACAAGCTGGTTGCCTATTATTATCATCGATGATGATATTCTTAATTGTGGTGTACTGGATTATGCGAAAGACTGTGTGTGAGGAGCGAGGAGACAGGAATACGCTGGATCAGCGATAAGGAGACTCTGAAAGATCTGGATTTCGAGAGTGGATGATATATGTCTCATGTCACACACACTCAAAGACTTAGAGGCAGGCGAAAAGCAACAAACTGGCTGAAGAGGCTGGTTGTCAGAGAGACAGGACTGCAGGTGAACATAGAGAAGACGGAGATGATGAGGATGAACAACGAACCGCAACAACATCAACAACAGCCAGCAGCGATCACCATCAACGGTAGAGATTTAAGAGAGGTTATCTCCTTCACTTATGTGACTGAGAAGCATAGATTCAACCACAGGCAGTCGGAGCGGATGACGATGTCAAAGCTAGCCAGAATCGGAATGGCAAGATATGCCTTCATCAACCTGAAACCAGTTTGGAAATCTTCTGCACTCCGCCTCAGCATAAAGAACAAGGTTAGGATTTTCAACACCAATGTGAAGTCAGTCAGTTCTTCTATACATGTCAGAAACTCGCAGTGCGTGTCATGAAAAGGATTTCCAACAGGCCACTGCAGACTTTTGTGAACAGCTGCCTTCCGAGGCTCCATATTGAAGATAGAATGGCCTTCCGGCCAGAAAGAATTAACAACAAGAAACTCTAGCTGGGGGCAAACCAACAGGCGAGAGCCGATTGTTCAACAAATATGTAAGAGAAAACTTAGATGGATCGGGCATAGGTTGAGGAGGCCGTCGAATGACATGGCGCGCAATGCAGGCCATCGCATGAGTGTAGTCCAAATGGGAATTGAGGAGTAGGTCATCCCCGGGTGACATGGAGGAGATCGTGTGAGGAGGAGATGGGAGGCTGTGGGCAATCGTGTTCCAACCTGAAGAGGACGGCAAAAGATAGGAAAAGTGGAGATGTGTTGTTGAAGCCCTATGTCCCACTCGGAACCGAAGGGAATAATGATGAATGAAATGAATGAACATGCAGTTGGCTAATAAACAATTACGCTACCGAAAACTGTCTGGTTCAATGGTTACGATTTCACTAAGGCTGAAGTGTAAAACGCTAATTTCTTAAATATTTAAGGGCGGTAAAATAACTCTTTGAAACATCATGCAATTAGTCTTCGAGCAGTGAATATGAAGACTGAATTATCCTCTATGCTTAACTGTCTTTATTTACGACATTAATCATTCGTGCTTTCAATGATCTCGAATCAATCAGTATCCATAGATCATTTTATTATTTATTATTCTCATGGGTTTCAGGAGAAACATGAGGATTCAACAGCATAACTCCATATCATCCTATTCTCTGTAGTCCTTTTTAGCTGGTTTCACGATCGCCTTTAAGCTCTCATCTCATCTTTACACGATCTCCTTCATGTCGTCCTCTGACGCCTAACCCGTAGTTTCCTATTCGGGTCCCACTCGAGGGCCGATCTGGAGTATGATTTTACTCAACGAGCTTCCCAGAGTGTGTCTCTAAATCTCCACTTTCTTCTGCATATTTGTTAGTCCTTTCTCAGATTTCCTTGTCGCTTAACATTTCCGGCCGACAATCTGATCTACAGAGTGGACTAAGCGAAAACAGTCGTTGATGAGATATAGCAGCCTGTCTTAAACACATTCAGTGATGCACCCATCTCTGATGAATTTAGAAACACTGACCTGACAGTGATGCTGAAAATCCATTCTTCACACATACTGAGGAGTATTTTAACACTGACTTCAGAGTAATGAACATCTGTTTTGCTCTCCCGATCCTGGTTGACTTTAACGTCTTCATCTGTGCCGCCTATCTGCTTCCTGTCACTGCCTACTCTGAAATGTTTTGGTTCTCGGCTGTAGATTTTCGGGTTTGTGGGACATTAGACATAAACCGCCCGTGGAAGTTAAGATATTCTTAAGAATTCTAATCAGTCCAGTATATTCCTATATTCTCAATCCCCACCGCCATCCTCACTATCCAGCCCGCCACAGTCAGCACTATCATCGGTAATAACAGGTAGCCGTGTTTTGTTCCTATCTTCACCCCAAGCAGTTCGTTGAGCTTTCTGTTGTAGATCACTTGACACGAGTCATCCCAACCATCACATAAGTGTTAAGTGAGATTTAGAAAGGTTTGCGGTTTTCCGTGGTCTTAAGGTAGTTTCCAAATAACTTCACGGTCAACGCTATCAAGGGCTTTATGAAGTATATGAAGTTGAGATAGGGAGTCGTCTACATTCTATGATCTTTTTGACGGTGATGCTTAGTGCTGTAATTTGATCCGCTCACGACTTACCTCTTGTTATTTTATTTTTTTAAATTTTTTATTACAGCTTGATTCCACACTGTATTTTTGGTACAAGTATGCAATTTTCAGCATGGATATCGGTAGCCCAAATTTTGCAGGCCGACCATAGACATCAGGTGTGTGTCGGCAGGGGATCGAACCCCGGACCATTTGTATGGTCGATGAGAGTCCTAACCACTGTGCCATCAAGATTTTTCCAGCCGGAGTTCTGTATACACAGAGCCCTTTAGTCTTCCCAGGATGATGAAACCCAAAATTTTGCTTGACATGAATAGAGGAGTAATTCTGCACGAGTTCTTGCAAAGACCTAGGACACTCTTCTTTGTAGTGTGACAAGTCAGCCTTTCTTCCAATCAGTGTATGCCTATTCTTCCTTCAGAACTTTCTCCAATAGTGACGTGAGTATGTCTACTGAGGACTCTAGGTCTGTGTTTCACTGCTTCTGTAGCAAACTCAGCTAGTCCTGTGGGCTTTCTGGCTTTTAGAGAGCTTATGGTATTCTAGATTTATGTTTCGTTTAGAGAGTAGGTTCTGATTGGGTTTTCGTTTGCTGTTTGATGTTATTTCTGTATGATGTGCAGGTGGTGGTTGGTTCAGGAGTCATTTGAAATGATCGGCCCATTGTTTCCTTTGTTTCTCCTCTCTGGTAATTATCTTCCCTTTACTATCAAGTCTCTTTGGTTTCATGTGTGTTGATCTCTTCCCCGTTTAGCGACCTGGTTATCCAACATAATGTTACGAGTTATCATTTACCTGCAAGCTCTTATGCTTCAGTTGGCAGTGTGTTAACGAACAATCGTTTGTCTTTCCTTACGCTCTTCACTGCCTAGCTTGGTGAGATGTAGATTAATTTCAGCTCCTCCCTTCGTTATGAATAAGATTTTTATTTCGATAAAATCAAACAGTGTTATACGGTAATATTTATTTACGACGTTCCGAGCACAGTTTATTGCTCATAATCATATCAACCACATTTGCAGCGGTTCTCCTTCACCATCCTCCTTTCTTCTGTTATCTTGGACGTGTGCTTAGACTGCCGTTCCTTGACTTGCCTCTTCTTCTTTCCTAAGAAGCCTGCAGAGGTTTCCTTCAGAGTCGCTTTAAGAGGATTCCAGTGTTCTTCCACATAGGTCTTCCTGTTGGTACCACACAGAGTCTCCGACTGTTCTCTGATGGCTGCCCTAATGGCTCCCGAGTGTTGAACATGAATTTTAGACTACTCCAGCCGCTCTGAATGCTTTCAATTTGATCTTGAGTATTATTTTCACTTAATGGTGGTTTAGGCCCATTTTTGACTCTCTTGCGGATTTTGTGTCTATCAGGCTGCGTTTCCGCTTTCTCAAGATCGAGAGAAAACCTGCTCAATTTTGGTGTGTCAATCAGGTGAAACCCATGTTTTCCTGTAAATAACCTTGTGCTTGTGCGCGCTGCCTATCACCAAGTCACTGAAGGCTCAGAAAAGTGTACACGGTTCTCCATTTTCAGACATTTTTCTGAGGGCCTGCCTATCTGTGATAAAATCGACCACTGTGTTGTTTCTTCTTCATACCATTCATTAGGATTTCGATATCGCTGTTTGATGTCTTGTCCATCGCTGTATGCAATTGTCTGTAGAAGTTCCCTTTGTTTTGTTGTTCTGCTTTGTTTGTAGACACGTAGTGTTGAACAGCTGTAAGTTTCTAGCCTTTTTAATGGAATCTTGCTGCCTCTTCAGTCAGCTTCCAACATCGTGTGGACATTCACTTTCCCTACAGTTATTTTTACTTTCATACTGGCTTTCTAAAAACTTTCACTACCCATCGCTATTTGATCCCTTTGTAGCGACTGAATTAATTTTCCTGAATAGAGTGTCTACCCCCATGTAGAACATTCCATCTTTTTCTAGGCCTTGGACCGTCCAGTAAACTAGGGGAGGTTAGTATCCACTAAATTAGTCTTTAAGCGATAATCAACGTCTTTCATAGTAATAAATTATTCAGTTAGTAGATAAATGAAGTTGACTTAGCCCAAATTCACTACAGTGAACGATATATGAAGTAACTATCCTACACTGAAAACGGTAAATCAAACACCAAATCTCTGTGAAACAGAGATTTTATATCTGTCTTAGACAGAAAATCAACTATGAGACAATGAATTTGCAAATTTTTCCTTCATCTTCAAAGCTCACCATGGTTTGATTGTCTGTCACACAGTAGTTAGCTAGTCTTTCCATTCCATCTGTTATTTAGCCATGCTCATTTAGTTGAATTACTTGACCATAATAAGATGGCTTATGTGAGTGGTGATCTCAACATTTCAAAGAAGATATGCAAATCCGATACGTTGTTGTTACATAGGAAACAAACATTCAAGTCCTTGTTTAACAAATCAACAGGTACTAGACCAATATCAATGTGTGGGACGACTGATTGTCTTAAAAATCAAAGAAAACGAAGCAGAACAACCACGAATGTCGTGTCCCAAAGATATTTTACATCCTTGGTTTCATGAGTAATATTGGTTCCAAAAATTTATTTGGTGGGCAAAGTTTTCAACTCACGCTATGTTGTGCCAACTAATTTGAAAGGCTATTTCCATTCTTCGCATTCTGAGTGACACATGGTACTTCAAGCTCTGACAATTCAGTGGTGGTGGGTTTTATTTTTACAAGATGGGGATGATAAGCTTGGGGTTAATCTATTCGGGCTTACTGCTAGTTAGATGGGCTTTAGTAGTGCTTCGAATATGGACCAAGCGCATGGTTGGCGTGCATTCAAATAATGAATCACCGACGCAGTTTGAAATTTATCAGTGAACAAATATCCTACTGTGACTACTTAAGAACTTCGTCAGCTATAAATTCAATGACTTTTGAGCAAAAATTGCTTAAATAAAATAGGCATAATATTTTTAAGAATATTTGCTGTATTGTTATTCACCCCACTTGCACTCATGTACTTTTGTATTTTTGTTGAAAGTGCAGTGACTTGAGCTAATGTGCCTTTATGGTAGGTTTAGCACTAGTCTACGAATCTGTTTGATACTTTGTGCTATTTTTCTTAGGACTATATAAATAATACTATAATATACTATATAATACTATAAAAAATAAATTTGTTCACCTCAGGGGGCTCTGTCACCCTACAACATTTTAACTGAAATTATAATTTGAAATCAGTAAATGCGAGGAAATTTAATATAAAAATAGCACTAGTACTCAAGTAGAAGGAAAGTAGTGAACTTGATGAGAAAAAAATGTTGGGCATTAGGTATCTGGTTTCAATGTTGACTGTTTTCTGTTTCCCGACTAATTAAAAAAGAATCTTTAAAGGTGAGAAAGGGGTATTCACAGTGTATGAAAAACTGTTCCCACCAGGTAAGCATCCCTCTTACCTCTGTATCTCATCCTTCTTTAATATACTTTCATCGATAGGACTCGTTTGCATGTGGAATACAATCTCTTTGTACAATTCCTGAAATAAAAGGAGAACAAACAAAATTATTATCCAGTTGAATGCATTGTATCCATGCTGACAAGTATGATCATCTTGATCGAGGGTGTTGAATAAGTATTAAGGTAATTGTTGTCACAGTCAGTTCTTTAATTATTTTTTCCAAAAGTGTTGGCTAACTATGCTCCAAGTAGACTGTTGAACAGCGGTGCTTTGGCTAGATTTCCTCAACGCCTAATCTTATGAAGTTGCTTGAGTACACAAAGAACAACTAACTGGTCAGCATAATAAAATACCGTTCTGTTTTGTCTTCTCTTGTCAAACTCATTCGACCTAAACCAATTGTATTATCAATAAAGAAAATATACACGGCTCAGTAATTGGTCATCGTGGAAATGGGGCCATTGCGTAAATGAGAAGGTTACAGGTGTTAGGATGTTTGTTGGTTTATGCAGAACATTCTAGAGTTAACAAGGGAGTCTAGAAACTAATTAGTGGTGTAAAAACTGGTACAATATATCATGTTAAAGTCGTTTTATTTTGAATGTGGTTGACCTTAAGTGAAGTGAATTGAAGTTATCCTGTCCAATTTGTTATTCTTGCTCTATTCAGTTTCATCAAGCAAAAACGTGTACTATAAATACCAATTTCAAAAGATGGTATACAGAAAATGCAGTAATGCAATTGTGGTGGAACAAAAATCAATAACACATCATAAGTATTTTCGAATAGCTCCCTAAATGCAATGGAATGAAGATTTGCAAATATGATTAGTAACAGTTTTCACTAGGGAAAACCAAGTGCTGACTGTGCGTAAAAAAGTGACACATATTGCATATATGTTAGATGATTGAACGCAATATGTAGGAACCTCGAATATAAATGCCTCGAACCTAGGTATCGTACCTGCTGGTACTAATCGCCCAGGCGCGTCTGGAACGCTGAAGGGACCCATATCCTCCCTTCGGATTCGGACCTGTGTCACCCAATCATAGACTTCAATCATAGACATTACCATTAAGCTGTTCGAGCTCGTGACTAATCTCCTGTCGGAATACCGGTTGCCTCCAGCCATCAAATATCATATCAGGGTGCACCGTGGCAGTAAGCCATCTAGTATGGTAACTACTTGCAACCTTGACGGGTAGAATTCAGTCTACACCAAGACTAAAGACTAGATGCCTGAGATTGGATACTCTTCTCGGCAAAACAAATGTTACCTTATTGTGTGACCGTACTTAATAAGTTTACAAAACTGTTTTGGAAATTTCCTGTACTACAGGTTGGCAACGGTTCCTATAGCCAGACAAAAAGTGTTTCAAATACCTCCGGTATCTGAATTCATGACTATCGTTATGTATCTAAATAATCTTATCCACATCTTGCCATTTCATAAGGGAAACCTCTTAAGCCTGGAGACCATTTTTAATACGGATACATTTTAGTTATAACAGAAAGTTTAAATACTCAAATTGGTCAACAATGATAATCTTTTTAACCATTAGGTGTAACAACATATCAACATGCTTTCCATTAACCAATGAACTGTAAATGGAACTTATGTGAGTAAACTGATAACTGCATACTGTAAGTTGTATAATGGGTAATAGCTTTCGTATCCGATAAAATTGGAGGAGATATCAAATACCCACTTACACGTAAATACGAAGTAATAATATTTAATTTAAGAAGTTCAGAGGCGGATGGTCTTTCTTGTGGAACCTTCTTTAACATTCTAAAAACGTGAAAACAAAATAAACAGTTTATCACTTTTCATCAAGACCATCAGTTAATACTGTGCTTAAAAATTGTATTTTTTATCTTGGAAATGGAAGTCTGTCGGAATGAGCTTGCTATCCCACCCAACAGAGCACTATGCTTGAAGTTATGGTTCTATTAATTTGTGTGTTTGAAAAACTTTGAACTTGATTTACCTCTGACTTTTACTCCCAAATGTTGACTACCAAGTTCAGCATAACTTGATTGTATCACAATATCTGCCGATAGTGTAGGTTAGTATTTTGCTGCTGTTTATCTTTGATCGTTCATATTCTCTCCTTAAAAGTTACTAATGGTAACGATAACTATTTCGAGGCAATTTCAATGTAATGTTGGAATTTGGGTTCACTTCTGTAACTAGTCCATTGATGAAACAACTTCTGTCCTCAGACTTACTAGTGACAACACTACTGAGTATCTGGGTATATAAGAAGGGAGTTAAGTCTTCCCCTGCGATAATCATAAGGGAATAAGCTTAACCAATATAGCATCCTAAGTCCTAGGTTCAATAATCACTCGTCGACTAACTGGCGCTCGTGGCGAATAAACCCGAGAAACCATTCGAATATTGGGACAGGAACAGAGTGTATTGATTACATCTTCACCCTTCAACAGATTTTGGTACATAGGTACACTTGCTGGCTTCCAAAATTTGCCACATTTCTTGACCTGAAAGTGGCATTTGATTTCGCCGATTATCACAGCTGTGATAATATTTAGCCGTGAAGGGAGTAACAAGAAAGTTTATCACACAAATCAAGGCACTGTACTCGAACTCACGCAGCCTCTTAGGAGCTTACGGAGAGTCGTATTCTGAAACGATGACAACCAGTAGAGTCCATCAGGGATGCTTACTGTCCCTAATTCTGCTTAATTTCATTATAAATGCATTAACAGAATTGTTCCTAGCTGAATTTACTGATTTAAGGTTGGATTTCTTATCAAAGGTCTCGTGGACCTAGAGTATCCAGGTGATATTATCCTCCTGTGTGAAGACGCTGACGAAATGCAGAGTCTACTAAATGCATTGAGCAGAAATCTTCGAATGTTTGGCACGCAACTAGCCTCCGTCAGATGTAAAATGTGCTACATGACTGATTCAAACTGACTCCTGGTTTATTGATAAGGGGTGAAGTCGTTTAGCATGTTAACCTATTCACTTATATGAGGAGGTGCATCAGCTCTAATGGACTCATTGCTGAAGAAACCTCAGAAGGCATAAAAAAGCTTCATGTCATCCGTCAACTTACATCATATCTGGCGTAGACATGATATTCGGCTAACCATCAAACGACTTGTGTACAGTGCAGCAGTTCGCTCTATCCTCCTTTACCGATGTGAGATGTAGCCATTGAAAGTGGAAGATATGCGAAGTCTAGCTTTGATTGATGACACATGTTAGCCTTCTATCTTTCGTGTTAAGTGCTATAATGTGGTGAATAATTTGAGGTTAGGTGTGGAGTGCTGGGTAAGAAGGGCAAGTCGTCTAACGAGATAGTAAAGTTTAATCGATTTCGATGACTAGGACACGTGTTATGCATGCCGAGCATCTTCATTCTTCGACGTGCAGTGTTAACATATATAGGATTAAGCTGGAAAAGTGTCACGGGCGGCCAAACTAAAACCTGGCGTCAACCCATGTTGATAATGAGAGTTGGCTTGAGCTACATAAGGAAGTGTGGTCCATCTAGTTGAAGTCAACGTGATGCTAAGCAGCAATGGTTGGAGATAACTGGTAGTATGGTTCAAAGTCGTTCTCAATGATGCAGATGCACTTCTTCCAGATCCATTAATTCCTCATTTTATTCAATGTAAGTATTCTTTGTGCTTTCCAGCTCTCTCCCGATAAAGTTCTTTAAATTTTTTTCTTTTCTGCAGCTGTGGGTTAAATGGGATGTGGAGACCTGAACTACTAAGCAGAGTCCTACATTGAAACTCAGTCAGTCACTATTTGGAAATACACACCGACTGGGGTACCATCTGGCTGCCTAAAACTATCTCGTTTCTTTCCGAAAGTTCTGTGGAAA
The DNA here is from genome assembly GCA_944472135.2 of Trichobilharzia regenti. Taxonomy (NCBI): domain Eukaryota; kingdom Metazoa; phylum Platyhelminthes; class Trematoda; order Strigeidida; family Schistosomatidae; genus Trichobilharzia; species Trichobilharzia regenti. The sequence continues at coordinate 32,798,678 of OX235270.1, read as the reverse complement.
AGTCAGAGCTCTGACAATTGTCCTTGCTCACTAGTCAACTTAGTGTTCCAAAGAAAAGGGGACAGTCACTTCACAATACATTTTGCGTTTTGTGTTATAGTTCATTTACTTTTAACAGACCACAAATCTTTTTAAATAGTGTTTTTTCTGTATTCTCTAGCTTATCTGGATCACCTTCGTGTTGTGTAGTTTAGGTTTCAGTAATACACCAATCAACTGGTTTTGGTATTAGACTGGAATATTTACTTAAACCCCCATGGCTAACTACTCACAGATTCATTAGGCAGTGTGCAACCTTCTGCTATTTAATAACAAGTCAATGACATCCCAGTCTATCACTACTTAGGAAAGCAGCATAAATTCTGTGGCATCTCAGCCGATTTTAGAGTCCCATGAATTGGTACTACAAATCATCTCTTAAAAAATAATTCCTTCGGTTATAATTGTAGTGTTCTGTTGGAGTTTCAACACAACCATACGTGTATATCATTCAAAAGTAATCACAAATAACATACAGCTGTAGAACTTCTTGGAGCTCTTTGGAGTAGATTTCTGGTAGTCGAGGACATGGATCATTTATCACTTGCCACATAACGCGCATTAAATTCGTTCCAGTAAAGGCTCTCCTTCGGGTGCACAATTCGTATAGAATTATCCCAATAGACCTTGTATAGTTAAAAATGGTAAAATATGATATGGTATTATAAGCATTCAATTAACTAAAGTAGTTTTACATGTTTATGGATTTAGTTTCTCACCGACACTTCTGGACTGGACTGATCTGTCTCCTTTTGTCACATGACCTGCTCATACGGATACCTCAAAATGGTATGGTTTTTCCCTTGGTATTTATGGTTTGGCAGTTGAGAGTAGTGAGATCTAAGATGTTCATTTTGTCCTGAATTCCATCTCTGGCGACTGGCAAACAAATTAACACTGGCAAAAATGGTTAGTGTTCATTAATTAGTCGATGAATAAGCTGGCTGCCCGAAAAACTTAACTGTTTGGAACACTGACCGCTTATGAGACTAATGGAAATGGAACTGCTGATATATACACTGAATACGTATTTCATAGAAAAAACCTATCATTGTGTATATAACTGAAAACATTAAAATTTGAAGTCATTTGTGCAATAGACTATTTCAGATAAATGCTGTCTGATAGACTCAAATCCAGAATCCCTGAGCGTCACTCTTTAATTTTGAATTGTCAGTTAATTTGTTGGGGGTTGAAAACAACAAGAGATATAACTGATCACTGCGAAATTTGAAACCGTTGGTGATCTTGTCTTACGACAACTATTACACTGACGTGGTGTATGCCTTTTGACCACAAAATATATAACTTTACCGTTAAACACATTTGACTTACCAGATATCTGATTTGTTGTTGTAACCTTCATACTTTAAAACCTCTGGACTCATATAGTATGGAGTTCCAATGAAAGTAGTTGCCAGTTCATTAGTTGTAGTCAATAAACGTGAAATACCAAAGTCGCCAATTTTAATATTTCCATTCTTTAGGAATATATTACTGAAAATAATTAAAAATATATTGATTTCTCTTTCGAATTTAACTGAAAGCTGGTGTTGGATGAGAAAAATTAAACAAAGTTTTGCCTTTTTTTTACTGGATTATTAACTGTTCATTTAGATTGAATGTGGATTTATCTGGAGGTCAGTCTTAATGTATAACAGGGCAATAGTCTACTTAGCTTTATCATTTTAATTTTCACAGCTTACACGGATAAATCATTGAGAAGTGTCCACAAATTAACGCTATTTTAAATGCTATATCTAGTGTCAAGCGGTTTTTTACTAATCCACACATCATAACTGAAGCTATAAACACGTCAGCGCAATCGCAAATGCTTGTAATTTTTGGTGTTTATGTTCAAAGCACATCATCCCTATAACTAAGTTCTTCACTCACTATAACTAATGACAGTATTCACTATGGCAAAATTAACGGGTTAGCTTTAATTATTTAAGCAATTTACAAATAAAGAAATATCCTCGCTACGCCTAACATATTGAATAAGAGAAGGATATATAAATAAAACTTTTTAATCAACTAATTTTCTTCTATTAGTGAAAAATAATGACCATACTCTCATGACTGTCAGTTTTTAGGAAATGAAGACACACAGAATGTCAAGACATTTGCTACGAAAAACATTTCATAGATTAACAGAAGCATATTTTAAACACACCCCCATAACCAAGTTAAGATATTATCCAGTAAACCATCACAACAATTGGGAACACTATTAATTTAAGTTAGAGAGCAAGTTATTCCAAGCGTTAGACCAGGTAGCTGGAGAGAAGCAAGCAATGTAAAGTATTTCAGACTTTATCAGATCATGAATCCACATTTTACCTAGGTTGAAAAAGATTCACATCATTTCTTCTCTAATGTCTCTTAGTACCCTATGCTTCGTTTCTATTCATACTTGACTTGTTTTTAATCTAAGTGACATCATTTTCGAATTGCATTCTTGGTAGTTTTTTTTCATTTTATCATCCACCTCTGGAAACGAACAGCTATTCCTGTTTCTGAGTATACGTTTTCTATAATTATAGAAAAAGTCTTTTTATTTCATTTACAGACCGAGTTCCAGTCACGACAACTAAGTCATGTTTCACCAATATAGAGTACTGGCGCTCCACAAAGATAAGCTGTCGTTTAGCGCTTTTATTGGTAAAGTCAACAAGTACTTATTGAGAGATATGTCCATGGAAATGTGCTGAATATCCAAGTTCTATGCATAATGCAATCAACATCCAACTCATGTGTGAACAGCTAGTCTCAGAATTAACCGAATATTCACCATAGGCTACAGTAGTAGTTAATCCAGCAGAACCTTGAAACTGGCTTATACTAATAGGTGCGTTGTTGATTCAACTATTTGTGAATTGCTAATTTGCTTATTTGACCTTCAGTGTTCACTTCAATCGTTTTAATAGAATACAAAGTTAAATGGCATAAAATATTTAAAACAAACCTAGATTTCAAGTCACGATGAAGAATTTTATTTTTGTGAATGAAACTTGTGGCCAGTATAATTTGTACGAGCCATTTACCAACCAGTTTTTCGTCAATATGCTCCCCATTTTCCTTCACTCCTTTTAAATAATGCGTCAAGTCCCCGCCCTGTGGTAGTTTTAGATTTGAAGAAAGTAGGCAAAACATGCTTCTGAGTTACAACTCCTTTTTAATCTCTCTTTAGGTATTTTACTAAAGCTGTAAAACACAAAATGTAGTTTTACGTTTTAATGAGAAACTTTTAATTGACTGATTAGCCTAGCATTCAGAAAGGTACAATATATATATATAATGTACATAGGTCACTTACACATCTACAAATCACTGATAATGAAGGATTGGTTTCGAATTGCAACGTTTTCATACGAAAGGGAATAACAAGCTAACGCGTTTGAGAAAAAAGGGGATAAAATTGACTAAGGTGTGTTCAGAGTACTAAGCACTCACTTGCATTATAGAAACGAAAAAGTTGTTACGACACATGCTTGGGGAAAACAACGAGGGAGATGTTAGCAATATGTAAGTAAGTTTACCGTTAGAGTGTTGTTAAACTGGTTTCCATAGACTATGAAATTTAAGAATAAATGATTTGAAGATTCAGATAAATCATAGCTATTTCACGTCCAAAAGTAATTTCCAATGTGTTTAATAGTTTACTTCAATTGAAGTTTTCGTAAAAATCCCTAGTAATTACTGAACTGGCAAGTCAGAATAGTCATCAGACATTCACTATCACAACAAACAGACTGTATTCTCCACCAAAAACAAGCCCCTCGTATGTTTTGCTTCAGTTTCACAAAATGGAACTGTACGCCTAACGAAGTACAGAAGAAAAAATAGTAACCCTCACAGAGTATAGAGAGAACTTTTTTCTGTTTAGTGTCTAAGGCATGGCCTTCTGCTTCTTATGTGAGAGTATTGTAGCCCCCTTGGGCACACTAATGATGACTATCACTATTATTGCAGAAGTTTAATAGATAGGGGGCTAGCGAATATAAGAAAAGTTGGAGACACTTCTGTAAAAAACATTTTTTAAGTCCATCATACATTGGTCACATGAGTAAATAGTTTGAAAGGAAACTGAATTTATGTATGAACGAGTAATGAGTGTTTGCGTCCACTGCGAGGACTTCCTGAGCATGTGATGCAAATCCCAATGAAAAAGTTTTGTTTCAAAATCATCTGGCCGGAGAAGGCTGGAAGAAACTGGCACTGAGCACTTAGGAAATATGTACAAATAGGATATCCTTCATTGTGCTGTTTACGTTTTCTGAAAAAATCAGGGAGATTTGGAAAGCCTCATCCAGTTATTCATGCAGAAGCTAATCCCATCATGCAAGAGAATAGATTTATTCGTACTTGGAGTAAGTTAAAGTAACAGCCTCATTATAAATTTTATATTTCTTCATGGAACCCAAATAAATAAAAATAACTCAAGGAAAATTTTGGGGGAATGCGTCATAATTCTAATCGTTTATCTCCCTCCAGGATACATTCACGAAATCACCACGAAAAGGTGTTTAAACCGAAGACGAATAAAATACATGTGGAATTTAGATTCTCTCACAGAGCGGTCAGCGATTGGAACTCTTTACCTGATTGAGTAATGACAGCTCCATCTGTGGACGCTTCCAAAGAGAAATCAAATCTCTGCAGAGGCATATATCGCAAGGATTTACATAGGCAACATAAGTCTAATATCCTTATGATCTGAATCTGAATCAGAATTAGACAGAATCCCAGAATTACAATAACTGCATAACATCCTGAATGACATCAAACTGGCCTTAAATTGTGTGACAGAAACTCATCGGTTTCTAATCAACAACATATAACAGTTTGCGAATAGTCAAATGATCAAATTTAAACCAAACTTTTCACAGAAGACTATATATATTCATATGAATATAAATTTCAGACGAAATGACTCAGTCAAAAACTGCAACCAAACAGCTTACTTCACAATATTCTGCTACGAGACAGAATTTGTTTTTCTCGACAAAACTTTCATATGTACGTAAAATGTATGGATGTCTGAGGCCCGACAATAATCGGGCTTCTTTCTCGCAGTCATTCTGGGAAAGTGATTGAATTTCATCAAGTTTTATACATTTGAGTGCCTTGAAAACTTTTCTTTTTTAAGACTATATGTGGTAGTTTTTGACTTAAAATTACTTATGTGCCCGAGATTCTTGCAAATCTTCAACCAAGTAGGTTTTCCCACTTGCACCTTTCCCTAACTTTTTTGTAACTGAGTATCTCTTCCTAAATACTTTGACGTCTCCGTCAGTCATCTTGAATTTCGAATTCACACTGAAACTGACATAACCATAGCGACGCCCAGTATTCAATATCCACTATCGTTTTTACGAGCTAGTATTAATCAATATGATTTCTTTGCGTTCGATTCTTATTTGTGAGTTGAAGGTTCCTGATCTTCACGGTTCGTCCTGCCACTCGGCTGTCGTAGCTTTGGCTGACTCCAAAAGGAGTGATACTGGGATTAATGATATGTGGTGTGTAGTGTGCAGTGTGATAAAACTGTTACTACTGTGAATGGAGTTGATCCATTCACCAGCTAGTCCTCCGGTATCATCATCAAAAGAAAAGAGATAGTATTAATAGATATAATTAGTGCAGGTTATTCAGACTAAAAGACGGAAAAAGAAATAAGGAAAAAGTAAAAATAGACAGCTAATTAAATTTGAAGTTGATAAATGTATACACATATATTTATATTCAAATATGCGTACAGTATCAACAATAATACTAAGTTTAAGCGTGGTAGTTGGAGTTGTCAGGAGAATAAGACGGAAGAGAATGTAAAGAAGTAAAACGACGAACTTTGTTGTCCACCCCGATTGGTGTATGGGATTTTAAGTGGATAGGCCTTTTGGGCTCAGTCCTTGTGTCTCTGCATAATTGTCCGGCCTTCGCTTAAGAGCGTCCACAGACGCTGTCACAGCTACATCTGCCAGTAAGGAGTTCTAGAGACGGTGAACCTACACTGAGTAAAAGTGGGAGCTCAGCCGGGTTCTTGTCCTCTGGTGGGTTATCCTACTGGGATTTCGACGATGAAGCATATACCTACTCAATGGCAGAACACCTTTGTTTGAGTGATTCTGGTCATTTTTTTTCTTGTAGGCAGTAATCAAGTCCCTCCCAAGCCGACAGTAGCCAAGTGTGAACAAGCCTAATTTCTTTAGCTATTCATCACACGGTTTATTTTGGAGACCAGCCGTTAAATTGGTCTCCCGTCTCTGGACTCTTTTCAAGGGTTTGGCGTCTCTTTTAAGCAGTGTAGTGCAATGATATTGTGCATTTCAAGGTATGGTCCGACGGAAAATTTGAACAACCGCAGAAATAGCTCGGTAGTGAGTGCTTCTAACTGTCCGTGTGTGTGTGTGTGACCACATATGCCCTCGCTACGTCTCCCATGTAATTTGCGCTTGTATCCATTTTCCCGTTGGAACTAGGCCTAAGTCACGCTACGAGGTTGTGCAGTACAAGCTTTCGTTTCACAGGATGCAACTTGTCATCTGCATATGTTCACTACTTTTCACTTTTTCAGGTTGAAAGTGATACCATTGGCCACTGCCCAGTCTTCCAGAAGGTTTAGATATTCCTGCAGCCCATCTGAGTATCCTGGACACTTTATTGCCCTCCATATTTTTATTTCGTCAGCGTATAGAAGATTCGGGCGGCTTAGGCGGCATGGTGGGTCATTGATAGAAGTCAGAAACATCAGTAGTCCTAAGACGGAACCCTGCGGCACTCCTGATGACGAGCCGTGTCAAGATGAACGGAATCGATTGACCTTGGTTCGAAATTTCCTCTCAGCTAGGTAGTCCTTCACCATAACAGAAACGGCCTACCTGTACCTGGCTGACTTATTTTGTGTAAGAGGGGGTCATTGTGAATTGTGTCAAATGCCTTCTCAAAGTCTAGGAAGACCACATGGACTTGAACATTCATATCCCAGCATGATGTTTAATCATCCCAAGCCGATAGTAGGTTTGTTACACAGGATCTGTTTTCCTGAAACCGCGTTAGACTTCATGGAACCTATTAGTCTTATCGAGGTGCTCCCTCGTGTGTTCGCCAGTAATACTTTCCAATACTTTTGATACCACTGGGAGCAGAGCTACTGGTCTATAACTAGTGGCATTTTGCCTATCCCCACCCTTGAAGATCGGGGAAGGGACAGCTCTTTTCCAGTCCCTTGGCAGTTTCCCCGAATCTATTGAGTGTTGGAACAAGTCGCACAGGGGCCTACAGAGAGCTGTGTCCGCCACGTCTCATAAACCGTTAATGCTCAGCTCTTGCTACGCTCGGGCCCACGCTGTTCCTTGAAGTTTTCAGAAACGCTTAGTAATAACGGACGAAAAAACCAAAACACCGATTGTTCGCTTGAGAATTCTTTATTGTTACACCAACATATAAAAATAATAATTGAACTAAGGTCTGAAAACAAATATTACAATAATAAATCATAATGTTACTTCTGACGATGTTTTACTCTTCTTTCTGAACAGCGACCGATGAGACGATGACTGTCGTATTGATGCCTCCGCGAAAATTGGGGAAGTTGATTTTGAGCAAACAACCAAGAATTGATCGTTCAATCTTCAACTCCATTGACACTCCCCGGCAAAAAAGGGATCCAACCCTTTTTTCCTTCACGACCAATACACTTTGACTTGGATGCCATTGCGAGAACCTGGGTCACACGGACAGAGCTGAAATGGAAAACAAACAGAAAAGCCAACACACCACAAGCATACCCACAGCACAATCTCACACATCAATGACGACCTGCGCCTCCAGACAGAGACCTCCTCTTGACATCTTGCAACACAATCGCCACTTGCTAGAATGACTCTTGCAGAATGCAACGTGACCATAGCACCAACTCATGATACTCTACGCACATCCTCTTATCTACTCACTACCAATTACCACTGAAATCGCTTGTCACTCATTCTGCCTCAGTTCTAGTAGCGGTGACGCATGCGAGCCTCAGTCGTTTACACTCTTTCTCCCCGGCGTGTCGGACCGCAGCTAACAATTATCTCCGTGTGCATTTCATTCTCAGCAATAGCCTAGCCTCCCCGGCGTATACGACCCATCTGCTGTCCTTAACATCAATCAATTCATTCATGGATGTAGAAGAGTCGAAACAACTTCAGAAGTAATCACGACGAAAATTTTAACAAAATTACGCAATAACAACAAGATACGAAAACAACGAGTAAACACAATGAATCCAAAAACACCAATTGATATGACACACCACACGTATATACAAACAGTACACACAAACTCGCAGTTCATGTCTTGATGGAATTCCTTTGAAGAATTGCAGGACTTACACCAGTACGCCTACAAACCTTCACAGGTTGACGATTGTAAGTTGTGGAATGTCCGGACACAAACAGAATTACCAACAGCTAGATGACAGATGATATCAATTCAGTATATACAATATGAACATATGTACAAAATCACACACCGAGCACATTGGACTGCTCATTGATGCGCTACCCTTTGAAGAATTGTAGGACTTACAGCAGTACGCCTACAACCCTTCTCAGGTTGACGCTCTAGGTTGGAAAATCATCTAGTGTTTCATCCTCCGACTCTCTACTCTCAGCACCTTCCAGGAGACACAGTTTTCTGATATCTCGCACCAACATGCCACAACTAGTTCTCACCTCAACCGTCCTCACCAATCCATCACCACTACAGATCAGCCTTACTACCACTCCCAAAGGCCACCTACCTGTGGCACATTTATCTGCTACTAATACTATGTCACCAACCTTTAAGTTTCGGCACAACTTTTTCCACTTGTCCCTGGTTTGCAATGTTAGAACATACTCCTTTAACCATCTTTTCCAAAATATATCTTTCATGTGCCTGGCTTGTTTCCATCTTTTAATCGTAGGTATTCCTTCCCCGCTTGCGTCCTCTATGCCAGGGTTGCCTCTCAATAACAATAATTTATTTGGGGTTAACACATCAAAATCCTTGACGTCGTCCCTCACAGGTGATAACGGCCGGTCATTTAATATTCGTTCAGCTTCACAAAAAAATGTCTCCAGCGTTTCGTCATTCAAACTCTGGTTTTTAATTATGGAGCTTAAAATACGCTTGATAATTCCTATAAGTCTTTCCCATAGCCCACCTCTATGGCTGGCATGTGGTGGATTGAAGTGCCACTCGATGTTCCTTTTCAGTAACTCTTCCTGAACTCTCGTTTGAGGACCTTCGAAGTATTCTTTAAGCTCGGCGTGACAGCCAACAAAATTAGTCCCTCTGTCGCTGAACATCATCTTCGGTACACCCCGGCGATTTATAAATCTATGTAATGCTAGCACGAATGAATCAGTAGTTAGCGTATGAACCATCTCAATATGCACAGCTCTCATTTTCAAACAGGTGAATAAACAGCCATATCTTTTACATAGGGTTCTGCCTCTCTTCACTACAAAAGGTCCGAACAAATCCACCCCAACGTACTCAAATGGATAATTCCCTTCAGAAGCTTGCCACGCTGGGAGTGGTGCCATCATCTGCTGTACTGGACGAGCATTTCGGAGTTTACATTCCATGCACTTATCAATTATTTTACGGACAGCAGTACCTCCCTTCACTATCCAGAACTTACATCGAATACTTGATAGTACTTGCGAAGTACCCAAATGACCTTCAAGAACATGGTAGTGTCTTATAATGAGATCAGTGACTGGATGGTAGCAAGGTAATAAAGCCGGATGACGGGTCTCATATGACGATTCTAACATTTGTAGACGTCCACCAACTCTAGCGATCCCTTCGGAAACTATCGGAGATAATCTATCTAACCGCACCTTGAAATCTGCGAAATCGGGACTATCCTCCTTGGCAATCTCACCCCACGCTTCCCACTGAGCAGCCCTCAAAATCGCTAACTCTGCATTTCTAATATCTTCGACTCTCAAAGGCCCCACATTCATATTTTCGTATCCCGCAAGATGCATGACCTTTAAATACGTAACATATCGTGTCAACCACGCAACCGCTTTCAGTAGTTTGTACCAAGAAGAATAATATTTAAAAAGTGGATGTAAACCTGAATGTCTTTCTTGAGTAGATGTTAAACTGACACTTGTCTTCAACTCCAAGGCACACTCGTTTATCGGTGGTTCATCTTCTCTACGAGGCCACATACTATCAGCCCTTAGCAAGAACTCTGGACCTTTCCACCACTTATTTTTAACCACATTCATATCAATAACTCCTCGCGATGCTAGATCAGCTGGATTTTTTCCAGACGGTACGTACCTCCACTGCTCAACAGTTGTTAGTTCACGAATTTGAGATACTCTGTTAGCTACAAAACATGCATATCTTGCTGACTCGTTGCGTATATAATATATCACAGACATCGAATCAGTCCAAAACGTTACGGGATGCTTGGGGTAATCCAACTCTTTACACACTGTTGTGAATAACTGCGCAGCTAGTAAGGCGGCATTAAGTTCTAATCTCGGAATCGAAACCGTCTTTAGAGGTGCAACTCTAGATTTACCCATCACCAGGCTAACATCTATATCATTCCTTAAGGTGGTTCTGATGTATACGGCTGCACCAAATCCAACCTCAGAGGCATCAGAAAAAACATGGAAGTCAATTATATCATGATTTCTCGACGGCTTAAGTGGACGTGAGACGGAATGTAGATTCAGCATTCTTAAACTGTTAACCCACCCCTTCCACTCTTCTCTCTGCCTCTCACTTAATGGTTCATCCCACTGTAACCCTTTCCTGCATGTCTCTTGAAATAACCTCCTAGCCGGAAGTAGATAAGGTGCTACTAATCCAAGTGGGTCAAACACGGACGACAACACAGAGAGCACACCTCTCCGAGTAACTGGCTTATCAATATCACCAACACTAAATCCAAAGGTATCAGAGTTCACATCCCATCGCATACCTAATGTGCGTTCAACTGGTAGAGTATCAACAGGCAAATCTCGTACGGTAGGTGCTCTGTCTTCTGGATCTATATGCTTCAAAACGTCTAGGCTGTTCGAGACCCACTTAGTTAGACGAAAGCCGGCCTTAGCTAACACTTCAGTGATGCTTGTTGCAAATCTAACTGCAGACTTATCATCATCGAAGGAGGCTAAACAATCATCCACGTAGAAGCAACAATCTATGACGTCCAGCAAATCATTAGAACCAAATGTGGACACTGCCTTTCGTAGAGCAAAATTAGCACAAAATGGGGAGGATGTGGCACCAAATGGATGCACTGTCATCCTATATTCTGACACCTTACCACAAGGACCGTCATCAAACCACAAAAACCTCAAGTGATCTCTGTCACTCTCTGGCACCTTCACCTGAAGGAACATTTCCTCAATATCCGCCGCGACAGCAACTGTAAACTTTCTGAATCTCAATAGCAGTCCCACTAATGAGCTCACGCAATCTGGGCCACTATACAGATTATCATTTAAAGAGACTCCTTCGTGTTTCGCAGAACAATCAAACACCACACGGAGTTTACCTGGCTTCCTCGGGTTAAAGACGGGATGATGGGGCAAATACCACTTCCCTGGCTCACTTTGATCAACTAGTCTTTCAACGTAACCCTTCATTATATGTTTATCGACGACTTCCTTATATTTGGACCAGAGTTCTGCATCTGACAGGAATTTCTTCTGTAAACCCATTAGTCTCTTAAGAGCAACTTTCCTATTACAAACCAACTGTCTATCTTTGAATCTCCATGGTAGGCCAACGCTGAAACGCCCGTTTTCGTATTTACAAGAGTCCTCGGCTATTTTAACTGCTTTCAAGTCTTCTACAGAACGACCTTTCCCTGGGACACCGCAGTCACAAAACTCCTTGTCATACATATTTTTAATCATAGTTTCTAGTTTGTCCCCATCGTTTGTAACTAATGATGATATGTGGACTATGGGTATAGGTCCTCTCACTGTCCATCCCAGTGGTGTTTTTGTCGCAAACAGATCATCTCTACCTCCAAATCTCTCTTCTAATACCTTGTGAGCTTCTGGCACACTACATCCAATGAGTACTCTCACTCTTCCATCTTGCAATGTTGGAAGAGGTATGTCACACAGGTATGGCTTACCGACAACCGTTTCACGACTAGGTACTATAGCTTCGCCAAGTTTCATACTGGAGGTAGTGTAAGCAGTATCCACTTCCACGGTCTCCCCAGTAGCCAAGGATTCTAACTGAAATGACACTCGCTCACATACTACTGTTTTCGCAGAATTGAAAGTATTTACAACCAAGGGTTGCTTTGGGCCTTTAATACCCAAGCAACCAGCCAGTTCAGCATCTATCAATGTAACGTCTGAACCATTATCCAACAATGCATAAGTCTCTACTGAAGATTTCGGTCCTTTCACCTTAACTGGTAATACCCCTAAGAAAACTTGTGGGATGTCAAGGGGTCTAGAGATACTATTACAATTAACCGAACTCCCAGGTTCGTTCACTGTTCTCAGAAGTGGGTGCATATCCGTTAAACCACTACTTCTTTTATTTGTCGCCTTACAATTCCACTTTGTATGCCCAATCTTTAAACAACTGAAACACAGCCGCTTCTGCTTTGCCATTTTTAACCTTTCTACGGGTGACATAGCGATAAAGCGATTACAATCACTCAATTGATGCATGTTATGGCAAACAATACACTCATCCTTTCTCGTTGTGTCTTGAGACTTCACCACAAATGCCTTCCTTATATTCACTGGTTCCTTAGGTTCTACCTTAGAATGCAAAATGCTGGCGAATTTGCCCATCGCCTGGTTGACACTGTCCTTCACCAGTCTAAGAATATCATCAAACCTTGGCTCGATACCCTCCTCCTCTATACGAGAGCTTATTTTTACCCATTTCCTTTGCAGCCGAGTAGGTAGGCGTCTTGCAATTACCTCTAGGACTGAGCTGGAGTTGAGGTCACTCATGCAATTCATAGAAATCAAGGTATTCTTATAAGTCATAAGATTATCTAAAAACTCAGTAAGTGCCTTGGAGTCATCTTGAAGTTGACTGCCGTTACCTTTGACAGCTTCGTATACGTTCCTTACAATCATCGAAGGTCTTCCAAACCTTTGACGTAATATGCTCATAGCCTCAGCGTATCCCTCATTAGGGGGCATGAGCTTACAGCACTGTATAGCTCTTGAAGCATCTCCAGTGCAATACCTCATCAAATACATCAATTTCAATTCATCACTTAATAAAAAACTACTCAGCATGATCTCAAACTCCTTTACAAATTGTAAATAATCGGCCGGGTTTCCATCAAAACACCGTGGTTCAAATTTAGGGAGTTTGATGTTCCTATTATCCCTGAACGGCGAAACAGTAACATCAACCATGTCATGCTTAACATCAGACACATCGTTACAATTAACAGACAAGTCACCATGACTTACTTTCCTGTTTGCATCCAAGACACTCTGTCCCTTCTTTGACCCAGGCATTGTTGAACTTGACCCAATTCCAAAAACGTTCCAGATATTGCTTGTTCAAAGAGGACTTGACCGGCACCAGGAAAGATGAACGGCGACTATCCAAACTTTCACCAACTGTTTGAATCCGCCGGAATCTGTTTCTACCGTCAGAAACTGTCAGTCACGTCTCGTAAACCGTTAATGCCCAGCTCTCGCTACGCTCGGGCCCACGCTGTTCCTTGAAGTTTTCAGAAACGCTTAGTAATAACGGACGAAAAAACCAAAACACCGATTGTTCGCTTGAGAATTCTTTATTGTTACACCAACATATAAAAATAATAATTGAACTAAGGTCTGAAAACAAATATTACAATAATAAATCATAATGTTACTTCTGACGATGTTTTACTCTTCTTTCTGAACAGCGACCGATGAGACGATGACTGTCGTATTGATGCCTCCGCGAAAATTGGGGAAGTTGATTTTGAGCAAACAACCATGAACTGATCGTTCAATCTTCAACTCCGTTGACAAGCTTCGACACACTGTTTCAAAACAGGTGGCCTGATGTCATCACATATAAGAATAAAATTTGTGCACTGTGGTAGAGTATAATTCCATTATGGGTAAATTTCTGTTTTGATAAAGTGTCACAGTGTTGTACAGTAATGTTTACTGATGACGTTTCGAGCACAATTTATTGCTCATAATCATACCTTGATATGGTTATGAGCAATAAATTGTGCTCGAAACGTCATCAGTAAACATTACTGTATAACACTGTGACACTTTATCAAAACAGAAATTTACCCATAATGGAATGATGTCATCACAACCTAGGGACTTTCCAAATGTGAGTCTCTTGACGAGTTTATTCGGGGAGTAACCACTAGGTTTTCCTTCGGTGAAATAGTAGTGCTACCACTTTGGCCCGTGCCAGGCATAACCCACGTTGCCGTTTAACTGTTTGGCGAAGGCTAAACTAAATGTTTCAGCCATCTCCAGACTAGTGAGGTATTGACCGCTTGAACCTATTAAGACACACGCCATCTGCTTGGTTGGATTTCTTTCCAACATGAATCGATACAAGCTTCGGGGGTTCACCAGTTTTTGGCAGTTTTAGCCTGAAATGACCTTCTGTCACTCCCGACTCGTGTGTTGCACTGGTTCCTGAGATTCAAGTGAGCATATTCGCCACTTTGGCCAAGCCTTCAGCTTTGCTTGCAGAACACGTTGCGTACCTATCTCCATATATGAAGAACCTTTTCTTTAGCTTCGTTGTGGCTAGAGAGACGATGTCCGAGTTTGCTGTGCGTTTAATCTCCTTTACCGCTTCCCAATGAACAATATCCAATATGCCTCTCACGAAATAGGGGACTCTGTTGAAATTGTGGTCCCCGGTTCTCAAAGTTGTGGAATTAATCTTAACCGTTTGTTGAATGCAGGGAAACTATCTTCCCGCCTTCTGTCACTGTGCTGAATGTAGTAAGCGACACAATTCTGCAAGTACGTTAGAAACTAAAAATTTGGTGAACAGGGAGAAAATAAAGAGAATAAACCGAAGACGGTAGAATATCATCATTTGGGTGGTCTGGCTTGTTAGGTGATTCTTGTGTTATTTTAAAGTCCCAACGATTTTTTCTTCAGCTGTACGTATGCCTTCATCTCACCCTAAATTGGTGTTTACTGCTACGTTTCCATCAGCCTCAGTTTAAAGTTACTAAATATCTTTTTGCGGAAGAGAGAAATGTAGCGTTGACGATGGGTAATTACTTGTACTATTGTTATTCGGAGGAATATGTGGTGATATTCACTTAAGCTGACTGCTGGTTTATGTAATACGGCCCAGTTTCCTAAGTTTGTTGAGCTTTTTAAGGCCTAAGGATCTATCTCTGATTTCCTGACTATCTGAATGAATTTACGTTATCAGTGCAGAAGATTCCTATATTATTCGCTAAATCGTTTATAAAAGTGAGTTGTAAAAGTGAAAAGAGAAAATATTTCGGTGATAATCGACTGAATTATGCCATTTTAACACATACAGAACCTTCATTGCCACGTGTTATACTCACTTTATAATTTTCAGAGTAGGTGTTTAGGGCTTCAAATATCCAGCATGTTTATCGGCCCACATTATAAGAATGGTGCTAGTCCTTTCATAATTCTGTTGTTTATTTTGAAGGGAATAACATGAGCAATCATCTAACATCTTCCTGAGTGACAAATAGGAATCCAGTTATTTCCTAAAAGTTCCTCTTATTTGTCGAACAGTTACAGATATCTAAGGCATCGGACCTGGACTATTTCCTCTGTTTATAGCTCTGCAGATTTCAGTTTCAACGTGAGGATTTCCAGCTGTTATTCCAGAGGAGAACACTCCACATCAAGGCTAGAAACTACTTCTAAGATCATCTGCCAGGTTTTACTTAAGGTGGATTTTGGATTATCATTTTCATGCCAGTGTTTGACTTTTCTGGCGTAACTCAAGGCAGCACCCTGTCGCTATACAGAGCACTTATTATCACCTCAGGGAAACAGTAGTCTCTTGTCACTGTCTGTTAGTAATAATGCGTCGGTAAAGTAGAGTAAATTGATGGAGTAAAGACGCTCTTCGACACGTCAGGAACTACTCAGTGAGATAATATTTTAACCTGGATGGCTGATGGCTCTCATCGTGAGTATTATTATTTTCAGGTTGTGAAAAAACCTGCTGTTTCCAGTGTGTACCACATAGTAAGAAGTTAACTGAAATATCCCTATTAGACACCTAGCAGTTCGCTCCGAGTATCATGCACAGAGATGACTCTTTTTCTATCTTTCAAATACTGACGCCACACCTACTACCCATTATTATTCATCTATGAAGATTTTCATCTGTCTGCCACCAAGATATCTTCCACAGCTGGCTTTTCGTCAGTTAGTCGCACGTTGTTAAACAAGTGTTTACTTCTCTACATACAATTTTTCGCCCCAATAACAGGTTGCCGACATATAATGGACGTATTATTTACATGCGCAGAGATGGCTGATTGCCCGAACATTTTAAACCCTGATAGGCATGAAATGTGAGGAATAATCCCCTCTACTTTCCAAGAACTACAGTGAATCACACAAACCAGGGAAGCTAAAGCTTAATGGAGTAACGACAGAAAGAAAACCATGGTAGCACGCTAGCGAAAGCGGAGGATGATAATATATGCAATACACCTGCTACCCAACAAAATAGTAGTGCCTGAAATTAATATCCACCAGTTGTTGCATTTGGTATTGCCGTGATGTGAATATATTTGACACCCCGGTTTCTGAATATTGGCGAAGTTTACCGATTCTTCAACAAATGCAAACCATGAAAAGAAGCAAAGCACTGTCAGACAGTCATCCGTTGTGTGCAATGAACCAAAATAGTGTTCTATTATTGGCTTCTATCGTCACTTACTCAGGGAAGCAAGGACAGCATATTCTGAGCCCACAACCACCCATTCAAGTGCCTCACTAAGAGAGGAATAATCAGTCAAACAAAATGTCCGTGATGGATTTCAATCAATAAAACAGCACTGCTGTCATGGGTGAGGATATAGGCTACAACCTGTTATATTTTTTCCGCGGCTCAGGTTTTCTCGTCTTTCATTGGCTAGAAAAGTGGCGGTCAATTAGATATTTGATTTGTCCCGGGTAGGGCAGCCTGTAGACGGCCGTAGGTCATTTGATCAGCTGATGAATATTGGCGTTATTTTTGGAAATGACGTCAAGGTTAGGTCATTTTTCGTTGTTTTACACACTTTTTTACATATATTCCAGTTAAAAGTTGATGAAATACGGCGTATTTAGCAGAAATAGGCAATGGTGGTGTCCTTATCCGGCCGTAGCTTACAGGCAGTTTGCAGTTTTTTGGAAAAACGTACTTTTCCGTTCAAAATACGTCGAATTACTTGAAGAAACATGTTATAATGATCTTTTCGTGAATTTTCTTTGCATTTTAATGGATTACACGTGGACATGACGAGGTGGGATAGCTCGTTTCGGTAATTACATCATTTACTTCCTTGTGTAATTTTCGTAATGCTGACAAAGCTACTCCATATGTATTTCTTTAGGAAAAATCTGCAGAAATACTTAGAAATTATATACGCAAAGTAATTCCTTTTTTTATGGCATAAACTTGATGTTTGCAGGCAGATGCAATATGGATTTTATATTATTGAAAACTGTTGACTTACATAATTATATACAATTCAAGTAATTATTTCGTCATTTTAAACATATTTAATGGTTAGTTATTGTGTTAACACTGATAATAATGTCTATATCTGTATATATCTTATGTCCTTTTTCAGATAATATCTACTTTCGGGAATTTCATGGATTTCGTTGATAAAGAAAAAGATACCTGTACTGTTGTCGATTTTGTATTACATGTTAATTCACTAATGAATGTATTCCTCGTTAATCTTTTGTTTATTCTACTTGATAAGACCGAATATTAGCCCTTGCGTAATATGTGGGGTATAGAGTATATGAGGCTATCTTTGAAATACTAAGTAGGAGCAGATATTTGGAAAAGCCTATTGGTAAAACATTATGCTGTAGTCAAATAAAGTAAATATGCCTAAATCGTAGAGAAGGTATTGCGATTATAGAGCGTTTCGAGTTATCTATTGTCTTGGCAGAATACATATACTGATTCGCGATTAATAGTCACAAAGTGAAAATAAATCTACCTGAGATAGTATGATTGTGATTTCTCCATGCCGTAATGTACCATGGGGAGAGACTATACCTATGCTGTCAGATGTATAACTCAGTGCAACTGCGGTTATCGTAGTAATTAAAAGCAGAATGCCTAGGTTTCTCAGCCGCGGAACACGATACGTTGCTATCTGCTCATATAATCACGTAAACAAAAGTTTTCCAGACACCGCATTTACTCCTAACAGTTTACCCTCAACTCCTAACTTAGCACGAGTTACTTATGTTACTGGAACACAATCGCATTACAACAGAAGGAACACAGATTCATTGAAAAATTGTTTATTAAACAAAAATCAGATTTCTAATGTACAGATAATTCAGATGAGTAGTCCTTTGTTACCGTCAGTAAGTTCCATCTGAGAACACGGCACATATATGTTTTTCCATAAGTCTGAAAAGGTTTAAGAAAAGCATAATTAACTTGGGTATTACATGCATGATCTGAATAAAAAAATTTTCCTGATAAGCATTTACAAGTAGTCACTTCACAAACAATATATATATATATATAGTACATATAAGTAGCACAATAGTTTTCACTTAACTTAAGGGACTTCGCAACCTATCGCTGGTCGATATCCAGTAGGTCCAGTGAAGCATCATGAAATGATAAAATTATCTAACAATAAGTTATACAGTAGTTTTCAAAGTTTGTACAAATATTTTAGCAGAAGTGACAACCACTTTATGACAAATAATAGCTCTTGACGGCAATAATAATGACATTCATGTTCATTGTGACTATAAAAACAATAATAGGTATTATCATTGCAACGAATTCATCATTAACTTAGACAGACAACTAATAATTATACAATCATGTCAAATAAATGTATCACTTAATCTTAAGAAGCATGTGTTTACTTACTTTCACTGTATTCTCTCAATACTGATGTGCTCAACAAGCTTATTCCAACTGAATTCAAGATTAATTCTGAAAGTGAGTGAAGATCCAGCTTGTGTCAAATAAAAACATGTAGCTTACATGTATTACACTGCTTACTGAGACATCTGATACCTGCTTTCCCATCTTCGTTACAAGAACAGAGTTTATCTAGGTTTACCTACATATACAAAAGTATACGTATATGCTGCATCAACCATGCCGTTTTTATCATGATTAGCCAGACCACTGTGTATATTATACTTATTTAAGGATTTCTGAAAATAATGGTCAAGCGATAATTGAAGTTGCGTGAAGTTATTACCTCTTCAGAACATTGTTTGCATTCTTCACACCCCTAAGAAGTCCTTAGATCTTAATTTGGCATGAATTCGTTGAATTCAGCAAATAAATCCACCGGTATTTCATTTCCCTCCTGAGCTGTAATAGTTTGTGTTGTCAGTTATCTCTCAAATTTGATAAAACGATCCCGGAAATTCAGTACTTAACCAAGCAGCAAAATGATGTTTGAAATTACCTCAACTCGAATGAGAAACTGGCCAATCACGAGCGAGCGAATCGCTTGTTTATCTCATTCGCGGTCACTCAAAATTACGGCCGTCTACAGGCTGCCCCCGGGTAGGGGTTAACGAATGCTGTTTTGTGAGGTTGTGTTTGCGTCGTTTGCCAGCAAATGTGATGAGTATAAATGTAAATTTTGACTATTCTAACGCTTTGTTTTTCTTTATTTGCGCATGTATCAGGCTTGGTTTGTCATACACTCCGTTGTCTGGCCTATCGGTTGCTTGCGATGTCAACGAACCGGTGGGTTGTTGTGTTTTCTATAATTTAGGTTATACGTGCGGTATTTTCTTGATGGTTATTGATAATTCATGTGTTTCAATGTTGCTTTTTACGAATTATCTTGGAATAGTTGTGACATAGATGGATACTAATTGACAAATCCATTTTAGTTCGTTGCAGGTAGTCAATTCGAGTGAAAGGAGCGCAGACTTAAGTGGAATTTTTGGTGAATTAATACTCGGAAGGCGTTTCTTCAGCTGGGATGAATTTGAGAAGTTATTAATAGAATTTCAAAAAGTGAGGAAGTCATTTATTACTAACAATGTAGTTGTCGTGCACTCACTATGTTCATATTTATAGCAAAACAATAACGGATGACAGATTTAACTACGCTTACGTTGGTTTTAAATGCACTTTTGGAGTGAATCGTAGAAGAGCTGGGTTTAAATTGAAAAACAAGTCGTAAGAAGAAGTATACTATGATTTGATGAATATTTAAGGTCTAAATGTTGCAATTGTCCGTCTTCATTTCGCGTGGTTTTGCGTTGTGGTGAATAAATAATACGTACATAACTTGTTTAATAATAACTGCTTTGAAGGTATGAGCCATTAGTGCATCTTCCATATCCTTCGTAGCCCAAGTAAGTCATTAAGGATCTCAGAATATCTTAGTTATCTGAAACCAAATAATTATTAAGACTGATATAACTTATGTAACAGGTGTAGTAGTTGTATGACACAGCTGCTAGCTACTAATCGACAAAAAGCTGATACTAATTTTAAGTACTCTGACATTTTAGAGGGACCATTTATACTATTCTTCGGGACGCGATGAACGCTGAATATCAACATAATCTGATGCCATTTTATGCACTCAGCAATTAAAGTCTTCTGGAATTCCATGTGCAAATGTAAATTAAACTAGTATCACATCTTCGCCTAAGCAATTTTAACTAGGAACTTCATCAAATGTATATAATCACCAGGAAATTCAGCAGCCTGTCTCATTCATCGCATGATGTCGTCGATGTGTTATGGAATATTTCAGTCATCACTGATGATAACAGAAGTGTTTAACATCCTCAAAACACACATCTAACTTATGTCTGCAGGCTATTTCTCTTTCATATGCCCGATTCTCATAGAGTAACTGGAGTGACAACATCCATTGCCTGTAGTCTATTCACAACCTTAAGATCTGAAACAACTCGCATGAAAACAAACCCTCAACGCACTGTAACGCGAATAAGTCTTTCTATGCGAACTTTCTTAAAATGGATGACCTTTTTATTAATAATTAGTCCGGGCTATAAAGACAATTTTACGCTTTACTTCGAACAAAATACTACCTTTTGGCTACAGAAGTCTAAAACTAGTCAAATATAATATATTTTCACAAAAATAAGCGATTATAACGCCTAAAGGCGTGAGCGCGGTAACCCATAAATTGCGCGACAACAGTTGGTTATGGCCTATATCCTCACCCAATATGGCTTGTATCCGAGGTTAGCAAACGGTGCTAAATCAGTGCTTTGATGAGGCCGTATTTTCTGCCTGAAAATAGCTTACATAATGCATACATTTCTGGACGACGTAAAAGAGTCTGAACCCTAAATTTACAAACACCACAGAGATTTTCGAGAGCATTTAAAAGCATTCACAACAATGAATTTACGTTGGAAACGTCGAACAATTAGTATCTGAAAATATTGTCACAATTATTGGACAGGAGACTTCGCCACCACTATTCGGCACCGGCAAAGTAGATCTGATTCCTCGCTCAATGGCCGAAATCACTAAAAGCAACTATAGTTCAATACCTTATTCATGAGTTGAGACCTAAAAGCATGTGATGCGTAAAATTTTTGTGTAAAACAGACGATTGACGCTGCACAAGTGCCACAGTTCGAGCTTCACCACTTAATAAAGCACACAAAAACAGAGGGAAAGCAGAAGCGTGAAGAAACTGTAATGAATGGAGATAAAGATGAGAAGGAATAAATATATGGAGGACAATGGCAGTTGAATTGATATGCAAGATTACAAAGAGCAAATGTATCTAAGCCACTGAAAACGATTTCGAACTGTAACATCAGCAGTCTTCAGCTAGAGGATCTGAAAATAATCAGACGGTTTGGTCAATCCAGCTGGATTCAGGACGTTTCACATGAGATGATCAATTTGTTCACAGGTGTACATTGAAAAAACATGATAGGCAATGAGATTTTGAAGGGATAAGAGCTTGGTGGCTGCGTCGTGATGTGATTGTGTATCTTCACACACTCTTTGTATCTTCGTGAAAGATACAAACTTTAGCAGCCGCATTATATCTCTCCACTAGCTTGAGGTGTGTTTCGAACAGCTAGGCTACCAGTTTAGGTGGGTCATCTTAGAGTCAGCAGGCAGTGAGGCCACAGCTCAAGCGTGGAAGTATAGATTGCCACACAGCCGTCTCGAACTTTGCCCCTAGTTGAAGCCGACCATAAGCGAACTCGAAGTAGACCAAGCTGCCTTTGTAACTGCCTTACTAGAGATCTAAGCATCTCGAAGACCTCAGTCAAGCTATCCGACCCTCTCTTAGTGGCTCAGGTCATCAGTCAGAGACTTCATGGATTGATGACAGGCTTTCATTTGAATACGATTAACACTTCTAGCCGAAACTTATGTCACCTAATATCGCTCACCATGGGAAGCGGTGATTCAATATGCGCAACACGCTTCTTAATCATCGCAATCGATGTAAATTCACTACCCTATTGACTTACTTGCTGTCCTCACCTAACACTCCATCTCGGACCTCGGGATTACTCAATATATTGCTACACTTAACACGGAAAATTGATTGGTTCTATCTCTGGTCAAGGGCAGTTAGCCTCTTAGGATGCCCATTTTCAACTACCACATCTAAGAGCATTAAAAAGGACACGGCGAACTACTTAACTGCGTACAGTCCACTTGATCAACATCCAGATATAACTTATACACCAAAGACGACATAGGTTAACGAATAGCGCATGAGTCTTTTGATTCCGAGCTGAAATATGTCAGAAGCCAGTATATAAGGCGGGTGTTCTATCCTAAAAAATGACGTTATAGACATGCATTCTATCTTTAAAATCCGAGGTAGTGTACTGCAGTACAGCAACATCGTCTCACAGCTGGCAAAGGTGACCAATCATATGTTAAGTATAATGAGAGCTTTTTCCGAGGCGCTCAGAGGACTTGATCTTTCCGCCTGGAATGACAACAACACCTGTGGACTCCGTGGTAACTTTTCAGTCTTTAAGTTGCTCCGCTGCAAGCGAAATATTAAGTCACGTCATCCTGGAAAGACTAAAAGGTGACCTGAATGCTAACTCCTATCATAACAAGCTGGTTTTAGAGAACGCATATAGTATGCAGACCGAATTGCAACACTACGAATCATCAAAAATGTAATGGAAAGGTAGTCACAACCATATTTTGACTTCATCGACTATGAAAGAGCCACTGACATCGCTGACCATGAAATTATTTAGAAACTGATCAAACGCTACGAAGTGAACCATGAAGAAATTTACCACCCTAATTCAACAGCCCGATGATGATCGAACATATCACGTGATTTACAACGGAAGGCTCGACAAAATGATATTTTTGGTTGAGGTGGAATGGAAAAATACTCAATTCAGAATAAAGAACAACATTCAAGTTCTGAACAGTAATGTCAAGCCAGAGCTTGTGTATGGATGAGAGACAGCACACGCGTCAATAAATGCGTTTCCAACACCCTTTACAGTTTCATCAACAGCTGCGTGCACTGGCTCGATACTGAAGATCACGTGACCGGAAGGGAAGGATAAGCAACAAGAAAATCTGCGAAAACACTAACCAAGAATCAATCTGTCGCCTAGTC
The DNA here is from genome assembly GCA_944472135.2 of Trichobilharzia regenti. NCBI lineage: Eukaryota > Metazoa > Platyhelminthes > Trematoda > Strigeidida > Schistosomatidae > Trichobilharzia > Trichobilharzia regenti. The sequence goes on along the minus strand of OX235270.1, from coordinate 32,774,815 downwards.
AATTTGCAGAAGTTAAATGGAAATGGATTTGACGTTCGACGAGGAGACTGTCGACTGACATCACGCACCAAGCGGGCCGTAGATTGGAGCCCAAATGGGAAAGGAGCCATGGGTTGGGCATCTGAGGGTGACATGGAGGAGGTCGTTTGATGAGGAAATGAGAGCTAATGGACGATCGTTGAGCAAACTAGAGGGGATTGCAGAGAACAGGTTGTATCGTAAATGTGCTGTTGACTCCCTATGTTCCACTTGCAACCAAAGGGAATAATAATAAAGTGAAATAGGCATCTTGAGTGAACTACACAGAAAAAATGCTGAAGCATTGTTGTTGGTCGTTTTGGAAAGTTTTTATCGGAAAACAATATTTTTTGTTATTATAGCTTGATTCCTCACCGTTATTTTTGGTACAAGTATTGAATTTTTAAGCATGTGATATCGGTAGCCCAACTGATATGAGGTGTGCGTCGGTTGGGGAACGAACCCCGGGACCAAATACATGGCGGGTGAGAGTCCTAACTGCTGTGTCTTGCGGTTATAGAAATGTGACCCTGGTTATAGACAAAATTTCAGAAAAGAAATGTTTCATTTTCAAGCTCCTTAGACATTTTTATTTTGCACAACAAAGTACTTAAAACTGTTCAGCTAATGTACATATAAAAGTAACACGGTTGTTTCCAAGGCAGTAATCGTGAAGTAGATGAATTATGAAAGGTTACTAAAGTTAACTGATGATAATAAGTTTCAAGTGAGTCAACTGCTGTCAAACATTTGCGATTATAATGATAGTAACAATAATAAGAGAGAAGGCAAAGTGAAGCTGGATGAATTTTGACAGGAAGAAGAATACTATGATCGCTGTAAAGAGAAACGTTTAATGCGAGTTTTGAACACATATTAATTATTTGTTTCTTGGATATATCATATAGTTAAACAGTAACACTCACGGGATGACGTTTGGAACAATATATTGTTCATAATCACATCAGTTGTAAACCCTGAATTTCGAAACTTGATTTTTATATTTGGCGGACTTCGCTGCTCATGACTTGTCACTGGAACTTCAGACAACTTCATCTTAAAATTAATCAAATCCCTGAAAGCCAACAGTCGGCTTTTATAGTTCTCTTTCTTCTCTCCAACTTGTCGTAAGGCTAGTAAAATCTTCCAAATTTCTAGAAGAGGCGTTGAAGCATTCATATTACACGTAGTTTCAGTTGACTCGACAAATGAAGCTTCCGTTATCAATTTTTCCATCTACGCTGCTTTACTAAATTGTAGAAATGTCGTCTTGTCTGATCCTATTTTATGGTTGTCTGTAACTGCATGTAGAGCTATAGCTCAGCTATTTTCCAGATTTACTAGCGTAATTAGTATTGTATTTCGGTACTCTCATTTAGCTGACAGAGAGATTTGTGCCTTAGTGTTCCCTTGAATGAACACTCCGTGGTACCCTTATCTAACTGTTATTTAGAGATTTCCGAGTTCCTTACCAATTATATCTTCAGGGCAGTTTTTTTCAGATGTTCGCCGTATACAGAATGGATAATAATTCTCGTTCTGCATATTATCAAACTACAGAAAAGCCTTCGTTTTCCATTATTCACAAATAAATGAGATATTTGGTCATTTAAAAAGTAAGTGCGAAAATTAATTGAACATTTTAATGACAGAATAAATTTAATAATCTCTGAAGTAAGTGTGCAGATACCATGTGTATTTAGAACATTCATTCCTCACACTTTTCTGGAATCCATTTCCAGTGAAAGAGTTATAATTGGCTAAATTAAAACATCAAAATGCTCTCAATCCATGAAAGATCAGCAGCATTTGTTCTCCACGTAGTTGAATTTCTGACTGTCTTCTAAAATATATTAGCAGTCAAACAGGGTTCAACTATCAGAAAACAAGATGTTTCTGGACGTTCGCCTATGTGAGCCATAGCTTCTTCAGCATAGTCCAAACATACTGTTAAATCGTCATTATTCCCTTGGGTTCCAAGGGGAACATGGGAAGCCAACAGCTTACGGACTAGTTGACTCTTCATATCATTAAGGAGAGCTAAATACCAGCAGAGTTACACCTAATTTCTATGAACTGTCTTTTTTTACTTACATATACTTAGAAAACTTTATGAATCAATCGTAAGTCAGTTCTGTTGAACAGATATGCAGCACGATCAGATTATTATCGATTTTCATGGTGGTCTATTTCAAACAAGGAAATCTGCTCATTGCGAAAGTTGTATTGACGTACAAACGAAGTTGAAGATTGTTTTTGAGATAACTTAGCATTTATCAAATCTTTCATTACAATGTTTAATATGCAGACCGGCTACAGTACAGTGAAGTGCGGCCCGTCTTTTCATTGATTTTATTCAGATATACAGTATTTTACTAAACGAAAACAAGCTGTTACGGGATTACATTGTGAGTTGCTGAAGAGTCCCAAACTAAGATGAAACAGCTACTCAGTACTCTCAGGTTTTTCAGTAGTTCTCCAACTGATGTCACCTCATGATGAAGTCCTGTAACCAATCAATCAAATCCCTGCAAACCAATACTTGAAAACAATCTGTGTTAGAAATTAACGTTCAAAACAAAGAGAACGTGTATTAATTTTTCAAATTTATCAGGGACACACTTTATTTGTTAGGAGGTGTGAAAAAAGTCAAATCATCAGTTTCTGTACTAGATCAGCTGAATGATGCTAGCAGTCAGTTGTTCATACGATATCGTTGTTTATTTACCTGCGCCTTTCGCGTGAGCCAAATCTTGACGAGAGTTTTGAACTAGCAACTGTAAATAATGAAACATAAATTATCTGATTAATTTATCATACGAAGTTAATTACGTACAGACAGAAAATGAAATGCGCTAACTTGAAAAACGTGCTCGTGAACACTACCCAGCCTGGCTGGTAAAAGGAGAACGAAAACGTGTATATAGTTCAGTGACAGAACATCTGGTCAATTCAGGACATTCAGCGCCATTCGAAAAATCCTTCAAAATCATATACAAGATTCGATCAAACCTACCAAAGGGGGTAAAATCAAGACACCTGGGCAGAGCCGAGGCACTAGCCATCCAAAAACTCAAACCCAAGCTAAGTATCCAAAAGAAATACGTCCAACCCTTGTCCCTGCCATGGCCGCCATAAACAGGAACTTCTTTTAATAGTGACTATCCTATTACCTTTTTTATCCAAACTTTCACATAATTCATCTTATTTTTAAGTTTTTTTTATCCCTATTTACACTACCATATTTTCATATCCGAACTGCCTGTCTAATTTTTCATTTTACTATTTCTACCTAGTTAATCCCTAACTGCAGAAACAATTATTCGTCACATTAGTTATGGTCCCACTATATTTTTTATACAAACATCCTGTCTATTTTGTTATTTCTGCATTTCTAAATCCTAATCGCACAATATGTAAATGTTTGAGTTCTATTCGACTCCCCTGTTTATTATGGCATTTTAATTCCTAACTGTAATTTTATTAATTTGACCCTTGACCGGAAAATATTCTGGAACTTTCCCACCCAATAATTATAAATACAAGAATGTACAGCCTAGTTGATGACTTCGTCGAAAAAAATTTTTTTTCGCTGCAAGTGTCTTTTTAAAATAAATAACTGTTGAAAAAAATGAGAGGAGAAAATGACATATGTGAGAAGACCTGCTCTGACTCTGTATTACATTCAGAGGTAATCAAAATGTATTTCAGATCTTGAAAGTCTTCACAAATCTTCAATTGGTCTTAGTCCACTGTGGTTTCATTAGATTCATTTTTGATGATTTTATGTGTACTATTTGAATGAGTGGGAATTCCAATTGACTAATGACTGTGCCAAGCTGCTCATCATTTCAGCCAGTCACTCAATCAATAATTCATTTTGGTTAGCTGTTCAATCATTCAATCAACTTGTAAAAGCAAAGTCCTGAGGAGTAAGTAAAAATGGATCTATCTGTATCACTAATTTATCATACTTGATCTAAATTCCCGATTCTCTATGTCTTTGTATGGAGAGGCTAACAAATGATCTACAATGGTTTCCCCATACACACACGATTGTTACTGCATGTACATATATATATATATATATATATATATATATATATATATATATATATATATACTTTCTACGAATCTATTATTACTGATCACCACCATTGTCTCCCATTTTACAATATTTTGTAATCGATTTCAGCCTAGCACGACATTTGTCATACAAATACGACTATTTATTTTAACACCCCATAACAAATCTGTTATTCTGCGTGCAAAAAAATGTGTCCGTCGCATAACTGGCCATTATTGTAACGACAATAAATATTATATTTTATAATTGTAAGAACCTGAAGAGGAGAAATTATTGAAAAACAATTTTCTTCGTTTCGATTGACTTTGAATTCATAACATTTGTAAGTTTGAGGTCAAATTTTGATCACAATTCATGCAATTGTCTTTATTATATCTCTATGATTGTTTCACGACTAACATGACTGGACAAAGTTTATAAAAACAAAAGATGACCATCTTATATATAAACTTTTGCTACTTTAGTTTCGATTAATTTCCCTGAAGACGTTGGGACTAGTTTGCTCAATTATTATTATTATTCTGTCGAATCTTGTTCACAGTTCATATGAATTGTATATATATTTGTAGTAATTAATATAACATACCATGGTTAAAAAGTGATAGGCAAATAAATATTTTTCAAAAGAATGTTTACTGAATAAAGAATATTCTCCTTCGGTAACTTCACCATCAGGTTCTACACTTATATATACGTAATAGTGAATGAATTAGTGTTATTACCAACATTAATGCTTTTTAAATAACATCGAATCAACGATAATACCAATAGATTACAGTTCTATGGCATCAAAAGAACAATATGCTGAATATCAGAAAAATTAGGAGAGATAATAATACAATTTCATGAATTTATAATCTCCACTGAAGGCCGCTCAGGACAGTGGTAGTGCCTAGACTTGCTTTTTCTGCACGCAGAGTACCGGTTGTTTAAGGCAAATCGTGAAAGCCTCTGCTGTTTGGAGTATGCGGTGCCTCGATGTTTTCGCAATTTATTTGGGACCTGGTGGATGATTAAGATGGATTCTCAAATGCTGGCTATGCGGCTGGTATGGACTGGGTAGTCTAATATCGAGCTGTTGATAGTTTCTACAATACCTTTACTTAACGACATCGGTATATGTTCCCGGGCACGAAAAATCAAGTTCCTAGAGCAACAGTTAATGTAACTTGATCCACAAGCGCAGTTCAATAGGTAGGTACAATTAAAAGTGGCTAGTCTAAGTGCTTCATTTTTCAATCGAGGAATCACCATAGGCCATGTAGAAAATGTTACTTTTAGTCTGTCAGCACTAAAAGTTCTTTAAAAATATTTTTTTAACATGTTAGTAATTATTTTACTAGGTCCCTCACCCTTGAATTACAGTCGTATATGTAAGGATTTCTTATCTATAGATAGAGAACAGTCATTTTCTGATTTCTTGGTCATGTGTTTCTTGATGACCTTTTCTGGATAGCTATTTTCAATTAGAGTGTCATATACAATACTTGGTTCATCTTCAATTACATTTTCTGGGCATATAGCTCAAAAACATGAGAAGAGGGAAGATTTCGATAACAAAATAGAGAACGAGCCAACCAGACGTTTGGAAAAACTAAGGGAGGAACACATATTTCGCGAAACTTTATATGAAGAAATCATGCCAACGGGCACGTATACGCCAAGATTGTATAGACTATCTAAAGGAAATAAAACAGGGGTACCGTTAAAACCAATAGTTGACATGCAAAAGTCTCCCTACCATCGTGTAGCTAGCTGGTTAGTAAATATCTCAAACCTTTGCATAAGCAGATAGTGGCACATAGCATCAATGATGTATTTGAATTCGTGGACAACATCAAAGATATTAATATGAAAGATAAAACTGTAATATCTTTGGACATCTTTATTCACAAATGTATCTCCAGTATAAACGGTTGAATACATATGTGAGCAAGTGTATAACCAGTCGATGAATATTGCAATCTCAACAGAAATCCCGAAAGGATTTTTATCAAGCTATACCATGAATATACATTTCAGATTTGATAGCACACTTTACAGGCAAGTGGAAGGGGGTGGCGATGGGCTCCCCATTGAATCCCATTTTGACAAAGTTCTTTCTAAGTAATGATACCATTTAACTATAATCCATTGATATTATTGTTGATTCGATGTTATTTAAGCATTAATATTGTTAATAACACTAATCTCTTCACAATTTTGTATATATAAACGCAGAACCTAATGATGAAGTTATCAACGAAGATTATTCTTTATTCATTAAACGATCTTTTCAAAATATATAATAGGCATTTTTATTCAGTTAAAAAATACATTTTTTCGCTAAACGGGGAAACATTAAAATTACCTGGTTGGCCTCAATAGTTTTAGTCCAGTCACGAGCACCAATCAATCTCACCGCTTCGAGTACAACCTTTTTAACTTTATCTATACTTTTGCGAAATTCTTGCAAAACAATATCAACAGAAACCTGATAAAAACAGGAAGAAAAACGTATAAGTGCGGATTGTATTCAAAAGGTGTTTATGGATGTTATGTTATTTTCAAAATGTATATCTTACATTATATTGATTAATAAGCCGCTTGTACTTTTTCTACAGATCCAAGTTGTTTATCAATGATTACATATTTTTAAGATAAAACTACTAACAATGTAGGCGTACGCCGGATGCTAAACGCATGAGTATGGCCTATTCCGACGTATTGTTGTGCTTGTTAAAGTGTGTATATAATCCACATATGTAGAAAAACCACAAATCCTGATTATCTAATATTCCTTCCGAACCGTGAATAAGACACAGATCCTAAGGTGATATGCAACATACTTCAAACTTACACAAAACACCAGGTCGATCAGTATAAATAAATAAGATAATTACTGTATGCAATTTTTTAAGAAACACACATTATATAGATTCAGTCACACTCACTCAGTCGAATCTCCGTGGAATTATCTAACTAAGGGTGCCATATCCACAAAACACAAACGAAATGAACACAGCCAGTGGTATGAAAATGTTCATTTTCCTAAGAGACAAAAATAAATTACTCGTATTGATTTCAGTTTTAAGCCCTGTTGATAAAATCTTCCTATTAGGGATTTCTAATACTCTGATAAAATTCACACTTCAAGTAGTCTAAAAATTGTCAAGCGACTAGTGCAATTAGTCGATGTGTGTGTTCACCTCACAAGCCAGCGCTGATACCTCAACTCTTTCTACTGGTAGTCGAATTTGTCGGAGATATAGATGAGAAATTTCAGACAACAATTTATGCAGGCGTCAAAATCACACCGGTGATCAGCTCGTCTAATCCAACTCAACCTGACAAATAAATGGAAATTTTAAGGCATTCGGGTCTTTATTCGGTATTCCTGAATTTAGAGTCAATACTGTGCTGTTCATCCCCTTATCACTACTAGTAAAAGCAAGCTATCAATGAAGTTGTTCTTTGATGATGTGATAGAGATTCAGAATTTTGTCAACATTTTGTCAACATTCAATCTCTTCTCCTTCGCGAACTGGTATGTGTCTAAATGATGTTCATAAGGCGGATTTCATAAGTGTAGAACAGTTTTTCTACTCTACTGCTAAACTTAACCACACCACCTCATGATTAACTTAAATGAAACTCCCCTTTCATACTATGAGGAGAAAGTGTACTTGTGTACTTGAAGTTGGTTAGGATTGATGCCAAACGGTCAAATCTTCTTCCCTGCATGAAGTTACATCTTCCCCTATAGTTCCTTGCAATGAAGTTCCATTTATGCAACGAAGAACTAGCGAGCTTCATCAGCGTCGTAAAATCAAGACCTCTATGAGGTTGTATCACTCAGTTATGGATAAGATTTTATTTTGATAAATCACACAGTGTTGTTGTGTTGTTGTTTGTACTTGATATGATTATTAGCAATAGTTTGTGCTCGAAACGTCATCAATTAACATTGCTGTACAACACTGTGTGATTTATCAGAATAAAATCATATCCATAATGGAGTTATACTCTACCACAGAGCCCAAGTTTTATACTTATATTAGGGTGTATATCTTCAATAGATATCAGCGTAAATAATCACTAGAAACCAGGAAACGCTAAACAAAGGCTAAACATGCAACGCGGCTTCCATAATTTCATTAGCTTTAGTTATGTATTCATTAAGAGGACAAATCTCTTAAGATTAAGAAAAATGTAGAACTTTAACAATTCCTCCCATTTTTAGAATCACAGGTTATATTCATTATTCAGAACAGTTTATAAACCGCGAGTGATTAAAATGCTGAATGTCTTACTCACATGAGCTTGATCTGCTTTCCAACAATCATAGTCCGTTACAATGGCTAAAGATGCATAACTCAGACCTGCTTCACGAGCTAATGAAACCTCAGGCACTAATGTCATACCGACTAAATCCAAACCCCAACTTCGGAATAACTTCGATTCGAAACGAGTAGAAAAACGTGGGCCATTGATGGTGATTACGGAACCTTTGGTATGTACACATGGATGCTTAGGGGCGGTCTTCCCACTATCTCGATCATAGATATCCAAGGATAGATTCTTGGCGGCTTGAATTAAAATCTAAAGGAGAAAATACACAAAATCATCAGCTCATTGCACAACGTGAAACTTAAATTTGAAACTTAAATTGTCTGTTCACAGCATAGTGCACAATACCGTACAAAAGAAGTACGTACAATCTCTACTTCTGCCTTGGCCATAGAGGGATAGACATTTATTTATTTTGTTGATTTAGTTATTCTATGTACCTTTCCCTTATTACTACGATTATTATTGTTACTATTCCCACTCTGAATTGTTTCCACTTGTCATTCTAAACCAAAAATTAAGAATTACTTTTTATTTCCACAATATTTAATTCTATCATATCGAATTTCACACCATGTTATGTAACATTTAACATTCGCCTACTAATCTTATAATTATGAACCCCATTCCAAAATCTATACACGTTATGTATTATTTTATATGACATTAATTATTTTGTCACTTGACATTTAACTATGATTATAATCACAAATATTTTAATTGCGTTTCATACTAATATTATTTCATTTATTCACACCTTTGACCTAATTCCCCTACCGGATATAAAATCTTTAGAAGACCATATATGTACGATTCTACAGCTTGATAATAAATTCGTTGGAAAGAGTCTGCGCTGAATATTGTGTTCTTAATGCTACCATGGGAATTACCTAATTATGAGAATACCTTAGTATAGTGCAAGCGTTTCTCAAAATAACGCTGCATCCTGCACATTGAGGTATTGAGAATAACTTTGCTTTGACTGATTTTCTCCAAAAATATTAGGACTATATTAAAATATGCGTCTAATGTTGCTCTTTCTAGATTGCTCAGAATACACTGAAGATTTTGCCTCCCAACACACAGTGAAAATCAGCACTCCATGAAGGCAGAAGTCTTGGTATTGTGTCGTTAGTAAATTCTTATCTACTGGAATGTGTTATTAGAATACATGAGAGAGACGAAAAGCTTTGCATATTTTAACATTTAATGGGTTACTGGTCAATAATCATACGAAAATAACACAATCCACGAAATGAAATCTCGGGGCTGATAGAATTATAATAATGTATCGGTTTCTGACGTTACAGACAGAGTTGTATAGGTTGTCTCGATTTCCACAGATAAAACTCAACATAGTTTTGGGTGTTTTCCCTAAAGCTTTGACAAAATGTTTCATTGTTTTGCAAACAAATAAAATTCACTGGATGTATGTCTATTGTGGCTAATAACATAAAACAAATGAAGTGATCACCTGGCGTGTTTCTTCACAAAACGGATCCGCCATAGGCATGTGTAGGACTCCTTTTAATGCACCCGGTCTGCTACCATAGAATGAAACCTCTCGGCCATTAGTTCTGTCATAAAACTGATCGAGAACCAAAAAGTCCCCTGGTTGTGCGTGCTCCTGCAAACTACCACAGGCACAAGTGGCTAAAATGTGAGTACATCCAGCCTCTTTCAGTGCCCATATATTTGCCCGATAATTAACTTCACTGGGCAATACTACGTGTTCCTTTCCATGTCTACAAAAAGAGATATTGAAAGTAGCTTGAAAATACATTTGCACATAAATCAAACAGGTAAAGTTCGGTATTGTTTATAATCAGAAAACAGTCCCAATCAGACGTGAACTACGTCCAGCAAATACTACATTTTCGGGAACTTGACAACGATCAGCACATATGTCAAGTGAGTGCTGCAGACACAACTCTACGCCACAGTAAGTAAGCAAGACAAGTTCTAAATCGACAAATCATTATGTGAAAATCCAGTACACGAATTGGCATACCACAGCGGAGATTTCTCTAGCCAGTGAATAACAATGACCACCTTTTAGGCTACTAACAAAGTAGCTCCACCAAGTGTTTTGTCATGAAAATGTGTCTTGAAATTCCTTTGACCTTCAGCTGGCGCTTTTACCAAGATTTCTCCAACAAGCTGTGAACAGAAGAATGCAGCTTACTACTGATTGTTATGTTTCGATTTCCGAGAAAGAACAAGAGTAAAAACTGTAGTACATAGTCAGTAATCACACTAAGAAGACCTATATACCGGGTAAATTCAGATATGTGCCTATGATCAGTAGTTCCAAATATGACTTTGCGAATTATCGCCAAAACATTCAGTAGTTTGACAAATTTCATCTAGGCGGTTAAAAGATGCAGGAACTAAGTAGTTGACCACTAAAAATCAACAAACTTGTGTGTTTATAAAACTGATTAATGAACAAGGAATATAATTTTCGATAAATTCGTGATTTATATGACAGAAATAATTTTTTAAATTTGTTACTAACCACATAAATGTTTTAAATGACAACGGGCAGTTAATTGACAACAATTACCCTGAAAACTTCTTCACTAAACACATAATCAAGACACCTCTATGTATACAACCACTACCAAGTGAAATAACAATCAACAAGTCGAGAAAATCGACTCAAAGAACGATTAGTGCAGGTGAGATGCAACTTAAATTTTCCACACAACCGACTGCGATTCCGAAACTGGAAGATGAAGTACCTAGGCTAGGCACCACTAATTGCATCTGCCAATTCAACTGCTCTATGGAACCAGTTATATTAGCCGTTTCTCTAAGAACCTAATTTTTTGTGCTCAGACACACATACCAGTGTGGTTAAAACCCTCAAGAGTTCCATACCGGATCACCTCATCCAAACAGGCCACAAAGCTCTACTACCTACTGGGTATCAAATGAATCACCGAAAGCTTCTAGATATCGAACACTGCAAACATCAGAGGCCACTGCAATTCCCTTAAGTCAGTCGAAGCTCTGAGTACAAGTTAAACAGATGAAACCATTGTTGTTGCCCTGGCCATATGTTCAGCCCTATGTAAATTCATAAATTCTGCGTCACTTCCCTTAATCTACCTGATATTCAACTTAGTATTTTGCCTAAATATAATTATACTTTATTTAATCTAATCCATAATGCACAAACGTTTTACTAATATTAGTATTTTGTTGATGCGCATTATATCGTGCTGATGCTTTCGAAATGTAATCCTTCCATACTGTTGATTCCACGCAATTTAAGACATTGACGTTGTTAATAACAATATTTCTTTAATTGCTGTTGCCATATAAATGTGGAAATTGATGAAGAATTTATCGAAAAGAATATTATTTGTCCACTAATAAGTCTTTTAAATCCTTTATGGGCATCTTCAGTGAATAAATGGGTTTAGTGCAACATATTATTAGGGACTCTTGAGAAGTGAAAAACAGTTACCTGGGAAGTATAACACATGGAACATCTCCAATAAGACCTTCTGTTAGAACGTCTGAAGGATTCCCAAACTGGGTTGTAACTCTTCACTTTCACTTGTTTGAATAAATTTGGATCATTGAATCCGGAACCTCCAATAATACCGACCTAAACATAAGGATAGAAATTATAAAATACACATGTATTAAGTGTCTGAAAGCTCAGTTCCAGGTTTCATTCCGATTTGGTCTTCTTGTCTCACAATCCTAGAATCTATAAAATGATCTGACTAGACTTTGGAGTCTTCGGATCTGGCAGTCCTCAACAATACTTCATACATAATTGAGACTCAAACTGAATACCTCCGTCTATATTGGTCATCGGTGGCACAGCAGTTAGGACTCTCACCCACCATGCACATGGTCTGGGGTTCGACCCCCGAAGGACGCACAAGTGATATCCATGGTCGGCCTGCTAAATTCGGGCTACCGATAATACATGCGGAAAATTCCATACTTTCATCAAAAATACTGTATGGAGTCAAGCTATAATAAAATTTGGGGAACTGGAGCGACTCAGACAAGTTCTCATAGAGAATGGATATCCTCCAAGATTTATCGAGAAAAACATGAAGTTAAGGGAAAAGCCTAAACGAATCCAGACGGTGCCAAAGAAACTGCTATTTATGAGTGTTGAATTTAAAGGTGATACCGCAGCTGAGATCCTGAAGAATCGCTTATGCAGATCACTGAGTAAAGCCTTCTTTATGGCTGAGCAACGTATCACTTTTTATAGCCAACAAATGATCAACGGATGTGTGAAGGATAAACTGCAGATTTGGGCCACCTCAATTTGTGTTTACAAACTCACCTGCTCGTGTGAAGCTAGTTATATTGGCCGCACAAAGTGCGCGCTTTCCAAACGCATCTCTGAGCATTATCCAGCATGGTTAGCAAAGGGACAATGTAAGACAATTACTAGCTCAATTTTCGAGCATTTGGTGAACTCAGACCATGTAGCTCCACCAGAGTCGTCTTTCAACATCATCTACAAAGTGAAGCCAAATTGTACAAAGGGCGTCAGGTTTCGGCCTTTGTGTATGGCGGAGGCGCTGGCAATTCATCAATACAACCCTGAACTCTGTATACAGAAAAAGTTTGTCTAGTCTCTTATTCTACCTTGGTCTTAACCTCTTCACTAATCGTTCCCTGTAAAAAAAAGTTTTGATATTTTCTTTTGTTCTTAATTTTTAATTTTACTCTTAGTTTGTTTTTGCTTTAATAATTAATTCACTATTATCAGTTTCATATGCTCCTTTTGTATATTTTCACACCCTCTTCACACTTGTTAAATTGACACTCAAATACCTTTATTCTCACTCAAGTGAAACTTTAACCTTATCAGACTTCTATCTTCGTGCCGTTGAGAACCACGTAATTTACAACTTTTAATTTTCACTTGTAAAGCCACTTCTGAGTAATTGTATCAATTATGTCAACCCCAATTACTCAATAATAGACCACTATATATTTTTGTAAGTATAAATACGACTGTACAGCCTCTGAAGATGATTTTGTCAATAAATAAAATTTTCTTCGCCGAATCTGTCTTTTATTTTCTTCATGACTCAACATCTCAACATCCATACTGCATAAAAGCTTTTGCCTAAAGGAAGTTTAACTTCATGTGCACTATCTCAATAATAAGACTAAGAGACATCAGTTCAACTCATCTCTGTACAATATCTTCTACACAAACAATAGATTAAGTGGAAGAAAGAGTTAATGTCTATAAGACGCTGTTTTCGAGAAACACAGAATAACTCTGACATGAAGGGATTTCTTATTCATACAGAGCTTCCGTGAAATTCGCTATGTGATTATCAGATAATAATGCCACAATGTCGGTCAGCACTTATTTAGTCTGCTATTTTTCCCACGGTAATTGTTGTCCGTTGTTATTGTTAGGGGATCAACAAAATAAGCCATAACGTAGCTATATGTTGCTTTAAACTGTCATGCTTTATACTATTGCACTGACGTAAGGTTATGAAAATCGGAGACGAAGCAATTAAAAAGTAAATTATTAGTCAGAAGACTTTGTAAGGCAAAATTTTCGACAAATCCAAAGACAATTTTATTTTACGTCCATAAAATCGTACCTCTTATGTAAGATCTCTGCCTGCAAGAGGCATTCTGGGATAAAGTTTTCTAGTTCGTACACTGGTATCTCTAAATGTATGCCTCAGGATTGACGTTGAAAGTCGTTAATGTAACCAGTAAACGCATAGTCGTCCTCGGGTAAATTTGCTTAGACTTCGTTCTTGAAGCCAACTACTGGCGAAGTGACGACTACGTCATCTGACATCGGTTCACATAAATAATAGGCTTAAAAATAAAAACCGAACCGCGTCGTAGTTACTGCTCAATGAGTGTCCTTTCTTTTTACATCTCTCAACGCAGTACTCTAATGTCATTTCGAGTAATTTAGGTTTTACTTTATGGTGTAGATTTTTAACAAGTCTGTCGTATTATGCAGTACCTGGGTGTGCATAACTCTAGTCTTCTCAGTAGATCATCCTATAGTTAGCATGCTAATCAAATGACAGCTTCAGATGCTCTTCGAAGTACGGCACAAAAATCAAGTAAAATGAGATATTCACGGGGGTTAAGTGCAATACAAAAATATGTGGTGTGACATACCTTGATATTAGTCATACTTTGATTGTCGTTAAGATGTCGTAAATTGTTTCTGGAGTGAGGTGTAGAAGATTTTAGGGCCCGTGTAATTAGTTTACTCGGAAACCACGAGAGTCTGACAAAAAACAGAAAATTATTGTAAATGGGCAAACAGCTTAACAGGCACATACAATATATCTAGGCGTATTATTGAAAAATATGGACAGTATTTTCCCATGTTTAAACAAATTTATTTGATTACTGTGTCGGTATAATGTAAACACATATCGTGCGTCAAGCTTGAGAAAAAATAATATAACGACCGCATTTAAATATCGAATGGTTCACGTGCTCACACTTTTAGTATATACTGTTTCATAATATACAAGTTTGATAAATAAAAATAACAAACTGTCTTTCAGCAATCACTCATTATAAATCACCAATTAAGTGAAGGTACTTGCCACTTCAAAACAGAAGTCCTAAAAATGATGACATTGCTGAATTTAGCTTAAGTGAAAACTGGTAACAGTCAGGCACGGTTTCTAAATTGTATGTTAGCAACGCTAAGACTAAAACCTTGGCATACAATGAATTAGTCCAGCTAAACAACTATTACGAAATATAGTGACGTGAAAGCTTTCAGAACAACTTTGTCATTTGCAGATACCTAAGTAGTCAGGAATAATTTTTCTGTAAACGAATACATGGTACTTAATACACAGCCTGCGGACTTGTCAGTAGTTCTCAAATAGTACTCGCTACTCACGAGCTCTGTAGACAATTCTCTTCGAAGAGAGGTCTTGATGGGTTCCTGAGTCGACTGGTTATATTTCCGTGAATTCGTCTGCCATTGAGATATGAAAGGGTTTTTGACGCTCTGCGCATTTATAACGTGTCTCTGGGTGCTATTTCCAGCTTATTTTTATGTTGAAGTTCACTGTTATTATGTTGATAGTTAACGATTATAGTACACCTGCAATCATTGGCCTAACCCGCCTATACTGTTAATAGCAAAAAATGAAATTTAACTGCCTCGTGGTCAACCCTCCAAGCACACAATAATGCATAAGTAAATCTCGCAAATTCTGAGCTAAATGAGTAAATCCTGAATTGTTCTGAAATGGTTTGATTATGCACACGAACTAAACTCTGAGATGGTTTTAGACTGACTGGCGCTAATTCAACACCATTTTCTTCTCTTGGGTATTTTCAGAAGTGGCTCAGAACCGACTGTGTTTGCTGATCAGCTTGATTTCAATCCTATTAGCCTAGATTCAGCGTCCAGTCCTCCTTTCAACTAGTCCCAGAGTTATTTCAGTATATACTAGGTTCATTTCAGGTAGATACAATATTTATTGACCGTAAAAAGCAATTTTGACGCGTAGGTTAGAATAAGTTTTGAATTGTCCTAAGGTTGAGCTTTTAAGCAGTACTACGGAGTAAGCGATAGATCGTATTTGTCACTGTTATCGTGGATATGCTGTGAACCAGTTATCTTCGGCTGATAAGACGCAACAAATAAGGTACAGGTCGCTTTAATCACTAACTTATTTCCAGGCTCTTTTCATAATGAAACAATCAAACAAGGTCTGTTCTAAGCCTCCACTCTTAGGCATGCGAACGGAAATGAAGGGGAACAACAGTTTGGGCGTACATGTTAACACTATGAATGCAGACGGAAACAATAAGGCAAAACTGAAATTTTCACAAAAATGGACGATTCACAGGGACTTGTTGTAATTATGTCTGCAGTACATTTAATAGTAAACTGTTGGGCCTTCTGGTCAGTTCCTGTATTCCCCGCAGTGCGCATCGTGATTTCGTTGGTTCGGGCTGACAAGGCGACATCTTAAACGTTCACTGGCATTCCAAAACACGTTGTTTGTCTGGGGTTTTGAGTGGGAAGCACACATTAAACTGACGTGTTCACCTCCCGCTATCCGTCAGAATATCTAAGGGTAACATGCGGGAAAAAAGAACATGCCATAGTTTAGATGTGAATCGAAGAAAGCTACAGCGACATGCGCACAATGCGAACTAAATGGGCATTATGTCCAACGTTTGCATTACGAAGATGGCGTTACTACGTTCTGCTTAATTAAGTGTGGTGGGGGATATTGAACAGAAGTAGAATATACGCCTTTGAAAGTCTGAAACCACTTTCTTCGCAGCAAAGGGTGAGAGAAGCCGTAATACAGGCTGCAGCAGGGTACGCACTTAGGAAAAATCATAAATTATCTTGAAACCTACGTCTTAGCTGTAATATTTACAAAGCGTGCACTGGCTCTAACGTAATTTACGTATAGTTGTGTGGTCAGTCTTTATCCATATCTTCTATATGGTCATTTTCAGTGGATTGTCTTTACGCAAATACCTTCCCAGATGCCTGTGAGCATATACCGACCTGTTGTTAGTGTTCTTCCTCCTGCAGGTTGTGGGTCGGTTGCATGATGCATCTTAATATTTTCACCTTCTTGGCCAGTACCTTCTGGTGTGGACACCAGCTTCAGCATATACCATATCTATAAAGTTTAAGCAACTCCAAAATCTTTTGCAATATAAGTATGAAAATTGGGGGCTGTGGCAGAGTGGATAAAACTTCATTTGATATGATGGCAGTTAATTGTGCTGGCATAGAATAAATGTTCAGAAATTATTTTTTAATTATATTCACATGGTGAAAATTATTACATGTCTCGATGTAAGTTTAAAACCACTAACGCATCCCAATAGTATGTGACTCATCGCACTACACTCAACACCAAAGATTTTACACACCACTACAATATGGTAAGTCTTCAATTTCACTGATTTTCTGCCCGTAAACAATCCAATTATGAATACAAAACGTCGTGCTTTGACGAATATCTTAGACAGCCGGCAGGCAGCCAAAATAGGTCTATATTACTTTTCTATTTGAACCAGGTTTATTACAAGTGTGTTAATCAAGAGGAAAAGGCAATTGTTATAGGGTATTCTAGTGAATGGACAATCAACAGCAACAGAAACGAATTTCATGAGATTTTATATTGTTAACCGGACAATTTGTACGAGAACTTTGCTTCAGAGATCAAAATTATCGCTTTGAAAGGCGTTATAAATTTTCTGTATAGTGTTTGGATTTGGTCAAAAATACCAACGGGGTGTGGGGAAAACAACTGAAGTATCCACAATATAACATTCCCGGTACAGTAGGGTAACCACAAATGGCAGATCAACCACATCGATATTCTCTTGATGGAATAAGCGTCCCAGTTGGTGAAAAAATGATATCATAAAACGACGACGGATTACAAAATCCCAACTTCACCGGGTTAAACAATTCTGTACATCTGCCTCTTATGCATAATCAACCTATGCTCCAAATACACAGATTTAGATGATTATGGACGAAACTATGATGATATAACACAAGTGCTTCGCTCTCAGCTTAAACGTACCTATTTGACGTAGAGAAAAGGTCAATTAGCGAGCCGAACCAAAACAACAATAAAATCGTTTGGAATACGAAGTACATTTCGCGGTCAGTGCAGCTGAGTGCACACACGTACATAGCTGGCTGGAGTTAGTGCAGGGGCAGCCAAATGTAAAAGAAAGTTTGCTGAATAACCGAATATAATATATTTCACATAAATTAAGCATTTACATGATTGACATGCCGTTTGTACATATTCACGTGAGTATATACGTTAGTACGTGTTTAATTTTCCGCGCCTCAGGTTTTCTCATCTTTCATTGACTACAACAGTGGCGGTCAGTTGGATTTTCAATTTGTACTTGGTAGGTGCTATCGTGTGCGGTATTGTGTGGTTGTGCTATGCGTCGTTTGGAAGCAACTTTGACGAACATAAATGTAACATTTTACTATTCTAACTTTGTTTCACTGTTTTTTACACAGATACAGTGCTTGTTTTAAAATTCTTTGACATTGATCAGGCGCTAAGGTGGCTATCAGTGACTACCATATCTGGGGTCCCAATGCATATCTTGAGCTGTGATTATACAAACAGTATTTCTGTCAATGTAGTTGAAGATTGAACGATCAATTCATGGTTGTTTACTCAAAACCAACTTCCCCAATTTTCGCGGAGGCATCAATACGAAAGTCATCGTCTCACGCGTCGCTGTTCAGAAAGAAGTCAGCAGTAAACCGTCAGAAGTAATCTTGTGATTTATTATTCTAATATTTGTTCACAGACCTTAGTTCAAATATAATTTTTATATGTTGGTGTAACCATAAAGAATTCTAAAGTGGGCAATCGGTGTTTTGGTTTTTGCGTCCATTCGTACTAAGCGTTTCTGAGAAGCTTCGAGGAACAGCGTGAGTCCCAGCGTAGCAAGAGCTGGGGATTAACGGTTTACGAGCCGTGGCTGACAGTTTCTAACGGTACGGTGTCAGTTTTTGAACGGTTTGGGACAGTTGGTGACAGTTTGGATAGTCACCGTTCATCTTTCCTGGTGCCGGCCAAGTCTTCTTTGAACAAGCAATATCTGGAACATTTTGGAATTGGGTCAAGTGCAACAATGCCTGGGTCAAAGAGGGGACAGAGCGTCTTGGATGCAAACAGGAAAGTAAGTCATGGTGACTTGTCTGTTAATTGTAACGATGTGTCTGATGTTAAACATGACATGGTTGATGTTACTGTTTCGCCGTCCAGGGAAAATAGGAACATCAAACAACAATGGTTACGCCGACAACGTCCCAGACTTTCAAAGCTTTCAGCGACATATTCTGCCATCATAGTCTCCCAGAATCCATAGTTACAGACAATGGTTCGTAGTTTACCGCTCATCAGTTTCAGAAGTTCTGTCGTCAAAATGCTACCACCGTATCATCCCCAGTCAAACGGCCAAGCGGAACAATTTGTCGACACTTTGAAGAGAGTTTTACTCAAAGCATAGGGAGAGAGGACATCATTTGATATCATTCGAAAATTCTTGATTATTATAGAGGTAATAGCAAGACGCCTACCTACTCGACTGCAAAGGAAGTGGGTGAAGATAAGCTCCCGTAGAGAGGATGAAGGTATTGATCCAAAGTTCGATGATATTCTAAAATTGGTAAACGATAGTGTCAATCTATCTATGAGCAAGTTCGCCAGTCTATTGCATCCCACCTCTAGAATAGAGCAGTCTGAGGGCAAAACGCAATCATTGATGACGAAAAAGGCTCAGAGAAATGGATATGGAGAAGGCTCAATGGTGTCTAATAATGCATATAGACTTAGTGAGTGTAACAGATTTCGTGGTACATCCTCAACAGATAAGTTACAAGCTGCAAGACAAACACGGTTGTGTTTTACACGTTTGCAGGAAGTTAATAGAAAGATAAACCGTGAATCAGTGAGCAGGTTTTGTGATAAGCTAAATGTGAAATCAAGGTGTGATTCGAAGTGTGTGACAATGACGGTGCGGTCAAGAAGTGTGAAAATGCAACTGGTAAGCCGTTGTTAACGTATGGTATGTCAACGTAGTTGAAGATTAAACAATCAATTCATGGTTGTTTGCTCAATCCCAACTTCCTCAATTTTCGCCGAAGCATCAATCAGCCAGTCATCGTCTCATAGGCCGCTGTCCAGAAAGAAGTCAGGAGACATATTTGTTCACAGACCTTAGTTGTAAAGCTTAGTTTTACAATGGATATATGTTGGTGTTAGAATAAAGAATTCTCGAGTCGCCAAACAGGGTTCTGGTTTTTGCGTCCATTCGTACTAAGCGTTTCTGAGAAGCTTCGAGGAACAGCGTGAGTCCCAGCGTAGCAAGAGCTGGGGATTAACGGTTTACGAGCCGTGGCTGACAGTTTCTAACGGTACGGTGTCAGGTTTTGAACGGTTTGGGACAGTTGGTGACAGTTTGGATAGTCACCGTTCATCTTTCCTGGTGCCGGCCAAGTCTTCTTTGAACAAGCAATATCTGGAACATTTTGGAATTGAGTCAAGTGCAACAATGCCTGGGTCAAAGAGGGGACAGAGCGTCTTGGATGCAAACAGGAAAGTAAGTCATGGTGACTTGTCTGTTAATTGTAACGATGTGTCTGATGTTAAACATGACATGGTTGATGTTACTGTTTCGCCGTCCAGGGAAAATAGGAACATCAAACAACAATGGTTACGCCGACAACGTCCCAGACTTTCAAAGCTTTCAGCGACATATTCTGCCATCATAGTCTCCCAGAATCCATAGTTACAGACAATGGTTCGTAGTTTACCGCTCATCAGTTTCAGAAGTTCTGTCGTCAAAATGCTACCACCGTATCATCCCCAGTCAAACGGCCAAGCGGAACAATTTGTCGACACTTTGAAGAGAGTTTTACTCAAAGCATAGGGAGAGAGGACATCATTTGATATCATTCGAAAATTCTTGATTATTATAGAGGTAATAGCAAGACGCCTACCTACTCGACTGCAAAGGAAGTGGGTGAAGATAAGCTCCCATAGAGAGGATGAAGGTATTGATCCAAAGTTCGATGATATTCTAAAATTGGTAAACGATAGTGTCAATCTATCTATGAGCAAGTTCGCCAGTCTATTGCATCCCACCTCTAGAATAGAGCAGTCTGAGGGCAAAACGCAATCATTGATGACGAAAAAGGCTCAGAGAAATGGATATGGAGAAGGCTCAATGGTGTCTAATAATGCATATAGACTTAGTGAGTGTAACAGATTTCGTGGTACATCCTCAACAGATAAGTTACAAGCTGCAAGACAAACACGGTTGTGTTTTACACGTTTGCAGGAAGTTAATAGAAAGATAAACCGTGAATCAGTGAGCAGGTTTTGTGATAAGCTAAATGTGAAATCAAGGTGTGACAATGACGGTGCGGTCAAGAAGTGTGAAAATGCAACTGGTAAGCCGTTGTTAACGTATGGTATGTCAACGTAGTTGAAGATTAAACAATCAATTCATGGTTGTTTGCTCAATCCCAACTTCCTCAATTTTCGCCGAAGCATCAATCAGCCAGTCATCGTCTCATAGGCCGCTGTCCAGAAAGAAGTCAGGAGACATATTTGTTCCCAGACCTTAGTTGTAAAGCTTAGTTTTACAATGGATATATGTTGGTGTTAGAATAAAGAATTCTCGAGTCGCCAAACAGGGTTCTGGTTTTTGCGTCCATTCGTACTAAGCGTTTCTGAGAAGCTTCGAGGAACAGCGTGAGTCCCAGCGTAGCAAGAGCTGGGGATTAACGGTTTACGAGCCGTGGCTGACAGTTTCTAACGGTACGGTGTCAGGTTTTGAACGGTTTGGGACAGTTGGTGACAGTTTGGATAGTCACCGTTCATCTTTCCTGGTGCCGGCCAAGTCTTCTTTGAACAAGCAATATCTGGAACATTTTGGAATTGGGTCAAGTGCAACAATGCCTGGGTCAAAGAGGGGACAGAGCGTCTTGGATGCAAACAGGAAAGTAAGTCATGGTGACTTGTCTGTTAATTGTAACGATGTGTCTGATGTTAAACATGACATGGTTGATGTTACTGTTTCGCCGTCCAGGGAAAATAGGAACATCAAACAACAATGGTTACGCCGACAACGTCCCAGACTTTCAAAGCTTTCAGCGACATATTCTGCCATCATAGTCTCCCAGAATCCATAGTTACAGACAATGGTTCGTAGTTTACCGCTCATCAGTTTCAGAAGTTCTGTCGTCAAAATGCTACCACCGTATCATCCCCAGTCAAACGGCCAAGCGGAACAATTTGTCGACACTTTGAAGAGAGTTTTACTCAAAGCATAGGGAGAGAGGACATCATTTGATATCATTCGAAAATTCTTGATTATTATAGAGGTAATAGCAAGACGCCTACCTACTCGACTGCAAAGGAAGTGGGTGAAGATAAGCTCCCGTAGAGAGGATGAAGGTATTGATCCAAAGTTCGATGATATTCTAAAATTGGTAAACGATAGTGTCAATCTATCTATGAGCAAGTTCGCCAGTCTATTGCATCCCACCTCTAGAATAGAGCAGTCTGAGGGCAAAACGCAATCATTGATGACGAAAAAGGCTCAGAGAAATGGATATGGAGAAGGCTCAATGGTGTCTAATAATGCATATAGACTTAGTGAGTGTAACAGATTTCGTGGTACATCCTCAACAGATAAGTTACAAGCTGCAAGACAAACACGGTTGTGTTTTACACGTTTGCAGGAAGTTAATAGAAAGATAAACCGTGAATCAGTGAGCAGGTTTTGTGATAAGCTAAATGTGAAATCAAGGTGTGACAATGACGGTGCGGTCAAGAAGTGTGAAAATGCAACTGGTAAGCCGTTGTTAACGTACGGTATGTCAACGTAGTTGAAGATTAAACAATCAATTCATGGTTGTTTGCTCAATCCCAACTTCCTCAATTTTCGCCGAAGCATCAATCAGCCAGTCATCGTCTCATAGGCCGCTGTCCAGAAAGAAGTCAGGAGACATATTTGTTCCCAGACCTTAGTTGTAAAGCTTAGTTTTACAATGGATATATGTTGGTGTTAGAATAAAGAATTCTCGAGTCGCCAAACAGGGTTCTGGTTTTTGCGTCCATTCGTACTAAGCGTTTCTGAGAAGCTTCGAGGAACAGCGTGAGTCCCAGCGTAGCAAGAGCTGGGGATTAACGGTTTACGAGCCGTGGCTGACAGTTTCTAACGGTACGGTGTCAGGTTTTGAACGGTTTGGGACAGTTGGTGACAGTTTGGATAGTCACCGTTCATCTTTCCTGGTGCCGGCCAAGTCTTCTTTGAACAAGCAATATCTGGAACATTTTGGAATTGAGTCAAGTGCAACAATGCCTGGGTCAAAGAGGGGACAGAGCGTCTTGGATGCAAACAGGAAAGTAAGTCATGGTGACTTGTCTGTTAATTGTAACGATGTGTCTGATGTTAAACATGACATGGTTGATGTTACTGTTTCGCCGTCCAGGGAAAATAGGAACATCAAACAACAATGGTTACGCCGACAACGTCCCAGACTTTCAAAGCTTTCAGCGACATATTCTGCCATCATAGTCTCCCAGAATCCATAGTTACAGACAATGGTTCGTAGTTTACCGCTCATCAGTTTCAGAAGTTCTGTCGTCAAAATGCTACCACCGTATCATCCCCAGTCAAACGGCCAAGCGGAACAATTTGTCGACACTTTGAAGAGAGTTTTACTCAAAGCATAGGGAGAGAGGACATCATTTGATATCATTCGAAAATTCTTGATTATTATAGAGGTAATAGCAAGACGCCTACCTACTCGACTGCAAAGGAAGTGGGTGAAGATAAGCTCCCGTAGAGAGGATGAAGGTATTGATCCAAAGTTCGATGATATTCTAAAATTGGTAAACGATAGTGTCAATCTATCTATGAGCAAGTTCGCCAGTCTATTGCATCCCACCTCTAGAATAGAGCAGTCTGAGGGCAAAACGCAATCATTGATGACGAAAAAGGCTCAGAGAAATGGATATGGAGAAGGCTCAATGGTGTCTAATAATGCATATAGACTTAGTGAGTGTAACAGATTTCGTGGTACATCCTCAACAGATAAGTTACAAGCTGCAAGACAAACACGGTTGTGTTTTACACGTTTGCAGGAAGTTAATAGAAAGATAAACCGTGAATCAGTGAGCAGGTTTTGTGATAAGCTAAATGTGAAATCAAGGTGTGACAATGACGGTGCGGTCAAGAAGTGTGAAAATGCAACTGGTAAGCCGTTGTTAACGTATGGTATGTCAACGTAGTTGAAGATTAAACAATCAATTCATGGTTGTTTGCTCAATCCCAACTTCCTCAATTTTCGCCGAAGCATCAATCAGCCAGTCATCGTCTCATAGGCCGCTGTCCAGAAAGAAGTCAGGAGACATATTTGTTCACAGACCTTAGTTGTAAAGCTTAGTTTTACAATGGATATATGTTGGTGTTAGAATAAAGAATTCTCGAGTCGCCAAACAGGGTTCTGGTTTTTGCGTCCATTCGTACTAAGCGTTTCTGAGAAGCTTCGAGGAACAGCGTGAGTCCCAGCGTAGCAAGAGCTGGGGATTAACGGTTTACGAGCCGTGGCTGACAGTTTCTAACGGTACGGTGTCAGGTTTTGAACGGTTTGGGACAGTTGGTGACAGTTTGGATAGTCACCGTTCATCTTTCCTGGTGCCGGCCAAGTCTTCTTTGAACAAGCAATATCTGGAACATTTTGGAATTGGGTCAAGTGCAACAATGCCTGGGTCAAAGAGGGGACAGAGCGTCTTGGATGCAAACAGGAAAGTAAGTCATGGTGACTTGTCTGTTAATTGTAACGATGTGTCTGATGTTAAACATGACATGGTTGATGTTACTGTTTCGCCGTCCAGGGAAAATAGGAACATCAAACAACAATGGTTACGCCGACAACGTCCCAGACTTTCAAAGCTTTCAGCGACATATTCTGCCATCATAGTCTCCCAGAATCCATAGTTACAGACAATGGTTCGTAGTTTACCGCTCATCAGTTTCAGAAGTTCTGTCGTCAAAATGCTACCACCGTATCATCCCCAGTCAAACGGCCAAGCGGAACAATTTGTCGACACTTTGAAGAGAGTTTTACTCAAAGCATAGGGAGAGAGGACATCATTTGATATCATTCGAAAATTCTTGATTATTATAGAGGTAATAGCAAGACGCCTACCTACTCGACTGCAAAGGAAGTGGGTGAAGATAAGCTCCCGTAGAGAGGATGAAGGTATTGATCCAAAGTTCGATGATATTCTAAAATTGGTAAACGATAGTGTCAATCTATCTATGAGCAAGTTCGCCAGTCTATTGCATCCCACCTCTAGAATAGAGCAGTCTGAGGGCAAAACGCAATCATTGATGACGAAAAAGGCTCAGAGAAATGGATATGGAGAAGGCTCAATGGTGTCTAATAATGCATATAGACTTAGTGAGTGTAACAGATTTCGTGGTACATCCTCAACAGATAAGTTACAAGCTGCAAGACAAACACGGTTGTGTTTTACACGTTTGCAGGAAGTTAATAGAAAGATAAACCGTGAATCAGTGAGCAGGTTTTGTGATAAGCTAAATGTGAAATCAAGGTGTGACAATGACGGTGCGGTCAAGAAGTGTGAAAATGCAACTGGTAAGCCGTTGTTAACGTATGGTATGTCAACGTAGTTGAAGATTAAACAATCAATTCATGGTTGTTTGCTCAATCCCAACTTCCTCAATTTTCGCCGAAGCATCAATCAGCCAGTCATCGTCTCATAGGCCGCTGTCCAGAAAGAAGTCAGGAGACATATTTGTTCACAGACCTTAGTTGTAAAGCTTAGTTTTACAATGGATATATGTTGGTGTTAGAATAAAGAATTCTCGAGTCGCCAAACAGGGTTCTGGTTTTTGCGTCCATTCGTACTAAGCGTTTCTGAGAAGCTTCGAGGAACAGCGTGAGTCCCAGCGTAGCAAGAGCTGGGGATTAACGGTTTACGAGCCGTGGCTGACAGTTTCTAACGGTACGGTGTCAGTTTTTGAACGGTTTGGGACAGTTGGTGACAGTTTGGATAGTCACCGTTCATCTTTCCTGGTGCCGGCCAAGTCTTCTTTGAACAAGCAATATCTGGAACATTTTGGAATTGGGTCAAGTGCAACAATGCCTGGGTCAAAGAGGGGACAGAGCGTCTTGGATGCAAACAGGAAAGTAAGTCATGGTGACTTGTCTGTTAATTGTAACGATGTGTCTGATGTTAAACATGACATGGTTGATGTTACTGTTTCGCCGTCCAGGGAAAATAGGAACATCAAACAACAATGGTTACGCCGACAACGTCCCAGACTTTCAAAGCTTTCAGCGACATATTCTGCCATCATAGTCTCCCAGAATCCATAGTTACAGACAATGGTTCGTAGTTTACCGCTCATCAGTTTCAGAAGTTCTGTCGTCAAAATGCTACCACCGTATCATCCCCAGTCAAACGGCCAAGCGGAACAATTTGTCGACACTTTGAAGAGAGTTTTACTCAAAGCATAGGGAGAGAGGACATCATTTGATATCATTCGAAAATTCTTGATTATTATAGAGGTAATAGCAAGACGCCTACCTACTCGACTGCAAAGGAAGTGGGTGAAGATAAGCTCCCGTAGAGAGGATGAAGGTATTGATCCAAAGTTCGATGATATTCTAAAATTGGTAAACGATAGTGTCAATCTATCTATGAGCAAGTTCGCCAGTCTATTGCATCCCACCTCTAGAATAGAGCAGTCTGAGGGCAAAACGCAATCATTGATGACGAAAAAGGCTCAGAGAAATGGATATGGAGAAGGCTCAATGGTGTCTAATAATGCATATAGACTTAGTGAGTGTAACAGATTTCGTGGTACATCCTCAACAGATAAGTTACAAGCTGCAAGACAAACACGGTTGTGTTTTACACGTTTGCAGGAAGTTAATAGAAAGATAAACCGTGAATCAGTGAGCAGGTTTTGTGATAAGCTAAATGTGAAATCAAGGTGTGACAATGACGGTGCGGTCAAGAAGTGTGAAAATGCAACTGGTAAGCCGTTGTTAACGTATGGTATGTCAACGTAGTTGAAGATTAAACAATCAATTCATGGTTGTTTGCTCAATCCCAACTTCCTCAATTTTCGCCGAAGCATCAATCAGCCAGTCATCGTCTCATAGGCCGCTGTCCAGAAAGAAGTCAGGAGACATATTTGTTCACAGACCTTAGTTGTAAAGCTTAGTTTTACAATGGATATATGTTGGTGTTAGAATAAAGAATTCTCGAGTCGCCAAACAGGGTTCTGGTTTTTGCGTCCATTCGTACTAAGCGTTTCTGAGAAGCTTCGAGGAACAGCGTGAGTCCCAGCGTAGCAAGAGCTGGGGATTAACGGTTTACGAGCCGTGGCTGACAGTTTCTAACGGTACGGTGTCAGTTTTTGAACGGTTTGGGACAGTTGGTGACAGTTTGGATAGTCACCGTTCATCTTTCCTGGTGCCGGCCAAGTCTTCTTTGAACAAGCAATATCTGGAACATTTTGGAATTGGGTCAAGTGCAACAATGCCTGGGTCAAAGAGGGGACAGAGCGTCTTGGATGCAAACAGGAAAGTAAGTCATGGTGACTTGTCTGTTAATTGTAACGATGTGTCTGATGTTAAACATGACATGGTTGATGTTACTGTTTCGCCGTCCAGGGAAAATAGGAACATCAAACAACAATGGTTACGCCGACAACGTCCCAGACTTTCAAAGCTTTCAGCGACATATTCTGCCATCATAGTCTCCCAGAATCCATAGTTACAGACAATGGTTCGTAGTTTACCGCTCATCAGTTTCAGAAGTTCTGTCGTCAAAATGCTACCACCGTATCATCCCCAGTCAAACGGCCAAGCGGAACAATTTGTCGACACTTTGAAGAGAGTTTTACTCAAAGCATAGGGAGAGAGGACATCATTTGATATCATTCGAAAATTCTTGATTATTATAGAGGTAATAGCAAGACGCCTACCTACTCGACTGCAAAGGAAGTGGGTGAAGATAAGCTCCCGTAGAGAGGATGAAGGTATTGATCCAAAGTTCGATGATATTCTAAAATTGGTAAACGATAGTGTCAATCTATCTATGAGCAAGTTCGCCAGTCTATTGCATCCCACCTCTAGAATAGAGCAGTCTGAGGGCAAAACGCAATCATTGATGACGAAAAAGGCTCAGAGAAATGGATATGGAGAAGGCTCAATGGTGTCTAATAATGCATATAGACTTAGTGAGTGTAACAGATTTCGTGGTACATCCTCAACAGATAAGTTACAAGCTGCAAGACAAACACGGTTGTGTTTTACACGTTTGCAGGAAGTTAATAGAAAGATAAACCGTGAATCAGTGAGCAGGTTTTGTGATAAGCTAAATGTGAAATCAAGGTGTGACAATGACGGTGCGGTCAAGAAGTGTGAAAATGCAACTGGTAAGCCGTTGTTAACGTATGGTATGTCAACGTAGTTGAAGATTAAACAATCAATTCATGGTTGTTTGCTCAATCCCAACTTCCTCAATTTTCGCCGAAGCATCAATCAGCCAGTCATCGTCTCATAGGCCGCTGTCCAGAAAGAAGTCAGGAGACATATTTGTTCACAGACCTTAGTTGTAAAGCTTAGTTTTACAATGGATATATGTTGGTGTTAGAATAAAGAATTCTCGAGTCGCCAAACAGGGTTCTGGTTTTTGCGTCCATTCGTACTAAGCGTTTCTGAGAAGCTTCGAGGAACAGCGTGAGTCCCAGCGTAGCAAGAGCTGGGGATTAACGGTTTACGAGCCGTGGCTGACAGTTTCTAACGGTACGGTGTCAGTTTTTGAACGGTTTGGGACAGTTGGTGACAGTTTGGATAGTCACCGTTCATCTTTCCTGGTGCCGGCCAAGTCTTCTTTGAACAAGCAATATCTGGAACATTTTGGAATTGGGTCAAGTGCAACAATGCCTGGGTCAAAGAGGGGACAGAGCGTCTTGGATGCAAACAGGAAAGTAAGTCATGGTGACTTGTCTGTTAATTGTAACGATGTGTCTGATGTTAAACATGACATGGTTGATGTTACTGTTTCGCCGTCCAGGGAAAATAGGAACATCAAACAACAATGGTTACGCCGACAACGTCCCAGACTTTCAAAGCTTTCAGCGACATATTCTGCCATCATAGTCTCCCAGAATCCATAGTTACAGACAATGGTTCGTAGTTTACCGCTCATCAGTTTCAGAAGTTCTGTCGTCAAAATGCTACCACCGTATCATCCCCAGTCAAACGGCCAAGCGGAACAATTTGTCGACACTTTGAAGAGAGTTTTACTCAAAGCATAGGGAGAGAGGACATCATTTGATATCATTCGAAAATTCTTGATTATTATAGAGGTAATAGCAAGACGCCTACCTACTCGACTGCAAAGGAAGTGGGTGAAGATAAGCTCCCGTAGAGAGGATGAAGGTATTGATCCAAAGTTCGATGATATTCTAAAATTGGTAAACGATAGTTGTCAATGGAGTTGAAGATTGAACGATCAATTCTTGGTTGTTTGCTCAAAATCAACTTCCTCGATTTTCGCGGAGGCATCAATACGACAGTCATCGTCTCATCGGTCGCTGTTCAGAAAGAAGAGTTAAACATCGTTAGAAGTAACATAACGATTTATTATTGTAATATTTGTTTACAGACCTTAGTTTTCTTAGTTGCTTAGTTCGTTTATTCCTTTATATGTTGGTGTAACAATACAAAATATCAAACGGCAGATCGGTGTTTTGGTTTTCGCGTCCGTTATAACTAAGCGTTTCTCAAAAATCTTCTAAGAACAGCGTGGGCCCGAGCGTAGCGAGAGCTGGGCATTAACGGTTTATGAGACGGTAGCTGACAGTTTCTAACGATAGAAACAGATCTGGCGGATTGAAACAGTTGGTGAAAGTTTGGATAGTCGCCGTTCAGTTTTCCTGGTGCCGGTCAAGTCCTCTTTGAACAAGCAATATCTGGAACTTTTTTGGAATTGGGTCAAGTTCAACAATGCCTGGGTCAAAGAAGGGACAGAGTGTCTTGGATGCAAACAGGAAAGTAAGTCATGGTGACTTGTCTGTTAATTGTAACGATGTGTCTGATGTTAAACATGATATGGTTGATGTTACTGTTTCGCCGTTCAGGGATAATAGGAACATCAAACTCCCTAAATTTGAACCACGGTGTTTTGATGGAAACCCGGCTGATTATTTACAATTTGTAAAGGAGTTTGAGATCATGTTGAGTGGTTTTTTATTAAGTGATGAATTGAAATTGATGTATTTGATGAGATATTGCACTGGAGATGCTGCAAGAGCTATACAGTGTTGTAAGTTTATGAAGCCAAAAGAGGGCTACGATGAGGCTATGAGCATATTACGCCAAAGGTTTGGAAGACCCTCGATGATTGCAGGGAAATTATTCGAGGCTGTTGAGGGTAATGGTGGTCAGTTACAGGATGACTCCCAGGCACTCACTGAGTTTTTAGATAATTTGCTAATTTACAAGAATGGAATGATTTCGATGAATCGAATGAGTGACCTCAACTCGAGTTTTATACTAGAAGTAATAGCAAGACGTCTACCTACCCGACTGCAAAGGAAGTGGGTGAAGATAAGCTCCCGTATGGAGGATGAGGGTATCGAGCCAAAGTTTGATGATATCCTGAAACTGGTAAATACTAGTGTCAATCAATCTATGAGCAAGTTCGCCAGTCTGTTAGATCTCACCCATAGAATAGAGCAGTCTGAAGGTAAAACGCACTCATTGATGACGAGTAGGCCTCAGAGAGGTGGATATCGAGAAGGCTCCCTGATGTCTAGTAATGCAAATAGACCTAGTGAGTGTAACAGGTTTCGTAGTACATCCTCAACAGATAAGTTACAAGATGCAAGACAAACACGGCTTTGTTCTACACGTGTGCAAGAGGTGCATACAAAGGTGAACTGTGAACCGGTGAGCAAGTTCAGTGATAAGCTAAATGTAAACTCCAGGTCTGACTCCGAATTGTGTGACGATAACGGTGCTGTGAAGAAGTCTGTAGTTGCAACTGGTAAGCCGTTGTTGAATAGAGTGTCACAGAATAGAGTTACTGCTTCAGAGTGCAGTTCTGACTCCACAAGTTTACAAAGTATATCTAGTCAGAGTGAATTTATAAAACCTTTAATGATTTTTGAGGAGGAACCAAAATTGTCTACTTCTGTTATTAAAGAGTTTGAAAATGATGAACTTGACGGTAAATTGAATATTTGTGATAATGATCATGATAGTGCAGATTTGTCTTTGGTTGATCATTATGAGACGCGGGATATGCCTACTACTGCTAAGTTAAATAAAGGTTCTGTACAACTACAACGTGAAGTAGAATTGAACGCAGATGCAGTTCCAGAAGATGTGCATACTTGTGAGACAGTCAGTGTAATTGATCAGCGTGTAGCCCACCTATCATCAGATGATAGTGCTAAACCCGAACTAGTAGTGAAAGACAGCAGTGTTGGTAATCTTGCAGTTGGACAACTATCTGAAAGCCGAAAAAGAACAGCTTCTGATCCACCGATAAGTTCATCACCTTGTGTCACTCAGTCATCGTTGGTGTTTTCATCCACAATGAAACAGATGCCCATCAACTTTAGTATCTTCTGCAATGACTATGGTAATATCAGTTCGTTTGAAGGGACGAATATCAATGGTCAGTTTAGTGTGGATAAGCCAAGTGTAAAGGAGAGAGTTATTGTTAAATTGACTTGCACGAATAAAGGCATTTCCAGTTTCAAGTTACTATTTGAATGTTATTATCTTTGGTGTAAATTACTCTGTTTCTATACTTGGTTGATGAGAGATATCGTGTGTTTGTTCGTCATCTATATTCTACGATACAATGACATGGGCGTGTTGCCGTTCAGATTTGAGGATATAGCTGATAGAAGAAAGTTAGCAAATGAACTCTGCGACGATTTTCCAACCTAGGGCGTCAACCTGAGAAGGGTTGTAGGCGTACTGCTGTAAGTCCTACAATTCTTCAAAGGGTAGCGCATCAATGAGCAGTCCAATGTGCTTGGTGTGTGATTTTGTACATATGTTCATATTGTATATACTGAATTGATATCATCTGTCATCTAGCTGTTGGTAATTCTGTTTGTGTCCGGATGACTTCCACTTGGATCATCAACCTGAGAAGGAATGTAGGCGTACTGCTGTAAGTCCTACAGTTCTTCAAGGGTAGTTTGTCGTGTCAGAATCCACAACATTTGATGTGTTGATTGTACATATGTTTGTGTTAAATACTTGTTTGAGTTCCAATTGATGTAATTGTTGGTTAATCTTGTTTGTGTCTGGACATTCCACAACTTACAATCGTCAACCTGTGAAGGTTTGTAGGCGTACTGGTGTAAGTCCTGCAATTCTTCAAGGGTATTCCATCAAGACATGAAATGCGAGTTTGTGTGTACTGTTTGTATATGCGTTTGGTGTGTCATATCAATTGGTGTTATTTGAATTCATTGTGTTTACTCGTTGTTTTCGTACCTTGTTGTTATTGCATAATTTTGTTAAAATTTTCGTCGTGATTATTTCTGAAGTTGTTTCGAGTCTTCTACATCCATGAATGAATTGATTGATGTTAAGGACAGCAGATGGATCGTATACGCCGGGGAGGCTAGGCTATTGCTGAGAATGAAATGCACACGGAGATAATTGTTAGCTGCGGTCCGACACGCCGGGGAGAAAGAGTGTAAACGACTGAGGCTCGCATGCGTCACCGCTACTAGAACTGAGGCAGAATGAGTGACAAGCGATTTCAGTGATAATTGATAGTGAATAGAAAAGAGGTTGCTTGAAGAGTATCATGAGGTGCTGCTATGGTCACGTTGCATTCTGCAAGAGTCATTCTAGTAAGTGGCGATTGTGTTGCAAGATGTCAAGAGGAGGTCTCTGTCTGGAGGCGCAGGTCGTCATTGATGTGTGAGATTGTGCTGTGGGTATGCTTGTGGTGTGTTGGCTTTTCTGTTTGTTTTCCATTTCAGCTCTGTCCGTGTGACCCAGGTTCTCGCAATGGCACCCAAGTCAACGTGCATTGGTTGTGAAGGAAAAAAGGGTTGGATCCCTTTTTTGCCGGGGAGTGTCAATGGAGTTGAAGATTGAACGATCAATTCTTGGTTGTTTGCTCAAAATCAACTTCCTCGATTTTCGCGGAGGCATCAATACGACAGTCATCGTCTCATCGGTCGCTGTTCAGAAAGAAGAGTTAAACATCGTTAGAAGTAACATAACGATTTATTATTGTAATATTTGTTTACAGACCTTAGTTTTCTTAGTTGCTTAGTTCGTTTATTCCTCTTATATGTTGGTGTAACAATACAAAATATCAAACGGCAGATCGGTGTTTTGGTTTTCGCGTCCGTTATAACTAAGCGTTTCTCAAAAATCTTCTAAGAACAGCGTGGGCCCGAGCGTAGCGAGAGCTGGGCATTAACGGTTTATGAGACGGTAGCTGACAATAGTGTCAATCTATCTATGAGCAAGTTCGCCAGTCTATTGCATCCCACCTCTAGAATAGAGCAGTCTGAGGGCAAAACGCAATCATTGATGACGAAAAAGGCTCAGAGAAATGGATATGGAGAAGGCTCAATGGTGTCTAATAATGCATATAGACTTAGTGAGTGTAACAGATTTCGTGGTACATCCTCAACAGATAAGTTACAAGCTGCAAGACAAACACGGTTGTGTTTTACACGTTTGCAGGAAGTTAATAGAAAGATAAACCGTGAATCAGTGAGCAGGTTTTGTGATAAGCTAAATGTGAAATCAAGGTGTGACAATGACGGTGCGGTCAAGAAGTGTGAAAATGCAACTGGTAAGCCGTTGTTAACGTATGGTATGTCAACGTAGTTGAAGATTAAACAATCAATTCATGGTTGTTTGCTCAATCCCAACTTCCTCAATTTTCGCCGAAGCATCAATCAGCCAGTCATCGTCTCATAGGCCGCTGTCCAGAAAGAAGTCAGGAGACATATTTGTTCACAGACCTTAGTTGTAAAGCTTAGTTTTACAATGGATATATGTTGGTGTTAGAATAAAGAATTCTCGAGTCGCCAAACAGGGTTCTGGTTTTTGCGTCCATTCGTACTAAGCGTTTCTGAGAAGCTTCGAGGAACAGCGTGAGTCCCAGCGTAGCAAGAGCTGGGGATTAACGGTTTACGAGCCGTGGCTGACAGTTTCTAACGGTACGGTGTCAGTTTTTGAACGGTTTGGGACAGTTGGTGACAGTTTGGATAGTCACCGTTCATCTTTCCTGGTGCCGGCCAAGTCTTCTTTGAACAAGCAATATCTGGAACATTTTGGAATTGGGTCAAGTGCAACAATGCCTGGGTCAAAGAGGGGACAGAGCGTCTTGGATGCAAACAGGAAAGTAAGTCATGGTGACTTGTCTGTTAATTGTAACGATGTGTCTGATGTTAAACATGACATGGTTGATGTTACTGTTTCGCCGTCCAGGGAAAATAGGAACATCAAACAACAATGGTTACGCCGACAACGTCCCAGACTTTCAAAGCTTTCAGCGACATATTCTGCCATCATAGTCTCCCAGAATCCATAGTTACAGACAATGGTTCGTAGTTTACCGCTCATCAGTTTCAGAAGTTCTGTCGTCAAAATGCTACCACCGTATCATCCCCAGTCAAACGGCCAAGCGGAACAATTTGTCGACACTTTGAAGAGAGTTTTACTCAAAGCATAGGGAGAGAGGACATCATTTGATATCATTCGAAAATTCTTGATTATTATAGAGGTAATAGCAAGACGCCTACCTACTCGACTGCAAAGGAAGTGGGTGAAGATAAGCTCCCGTAGAGAGGATGAAGGTATTGATCCAAAGTTCGATGATATTCTAAAATTGGTAAACGATAGTGTCAATCTATCTATGAGCAAGTTCGCCAGTCTATTGCATCCCACCTCTAGAATAGAGCAGTCTGAGGGCAAAACGCAATCATTGATGACGAAAAAGGCTCAGAGAAATGGATAT
Organism: Trichobilharzia regenti; assembly: GCA_944472135.2. NCBI lineage: Eukaryota > Metazoa > Platyhelminthes > Trematoda > Strigeidida > Schistosomatidae > Trichobilharzia > Trichobilharzia regenti. The sequence continues at coordinate 32,739,775 of OX235270.1, read as the reverse complement.
GGAGAAGGCTCAATGGTGTCTAATAATGCATATAGACTTAGTGAGTGTAACAGATTTCGTGGTACATCCTCAACAGATAAGTTACAAGCTGCAAGACAAACACGGTTGTGTTTTACACGTTTGCAGGAAGTTAATAGAAAGATAAACCGTGAATCAGTGAGCAGGTTTTGTGATAAACTAAATGTGAAATCAAGGTGTGACTCCGAAGTGTGTGACAATGACGGTTCGGTCAAGAAGTATGAAAATGCAACTGGTAAGCTATTGTTAAACAGAATGTCACAGAAGAGAATTGCTGTCTCAGAGGGCCGCTCTGACTCCGCCAGTTTACAAGGTATTACTAGTCAGAGTGAAGTTATAAAACCTTTTAGGATTTGCGAGGAGGAACCAAAATTGTCTACTTCTGTTATTAAAGAGTTTGAAAATGATGAAGTTGACGGTAAAGTGAAAATTCGTGATAATGATCATGATACTTCACAGTTGTCTTTGGTTGATCATGATGAGATGAGGGATATGCCTACTACTGCTGAGTTGAACAAAGATTCTGTACAACTTGAAGGTGAAGTGGAAATAAATGCAGATGCAGTTGCAGAAGGCATGCATACTTGTCAGACCGTCAGTGTAAGTGATCAGCATGTAGCCCAACTATCATCAGATGCTAGTGCTAAACCGGAGCTGATAGTAAAAGACAGCAATGGTAGTGGTCTTGGAGGTAGACAATTTTCTGAAAGCCGAACAACAACAGCTTCTGATCCACCACTGAGTTCATCAACTTGTGTCACTCAGTCGTCGTTGGTGCTGTCATCCACAATGAGAAAGACGCCCATGAACTCAAGTATCTTGTGCAATGACTATGATAGTATTGGTGCCTTTGAAACGGGAGGAAGGATATTACCCAGTTTAGTGAGGATAAGCCAAGTGTGAACGAAAGAGTAATTGTTAAATTGACTTGCATGAATAAAGGCATTTCTAGTTTCAAGTTACTATTTGAATACTATTATCTTTGGTGTAAATTACTCTGTTTCCACGCTTGGTTGACCAGATACTTCGTGTGTTTGTTCGTCATCTATATTCTACGATACAATGACATGAGCGTGTTACCATTCAGATTTGAGGATATATCTGAGAGAAGGAAGTCAGCAAATGAACTCTGCGACGATTTTCCAACCTAGGGCGTCAACTTGAGAAGGGTTGTAGGCGTACTGCTGTAAGTCCTACAATTCTTCAAAGGGCAGCGCATCAATGAGTAGCCCAACCTGCTTGGTGTGTGATTTTGTACATATGTTCATGTTGTATATACTGAATTGGTATCATCTTCCATCTGTTTTTTTGGTAATGTTGTTTGTGACCGGACGACTTCCACATGGATCATCAACCTGAGAAGGAATGTAGGCGTACTGCTGTAAGTCCTACAGTTCTTCAAGGGTAGTTCGTCATGGCAGAATCCACCATTTTGATGTGTTGATTGTACATATGTTTGTGTTAAATAATTGTGTGAGTTCCAATTATTGTAATTGTTGGTTAATCTTGTTTGTGTACGGACATTCCACAACTTACAATCGTCAAGGTGAGAAGGGTTGTAGGCGTCCTGGTGTAAGTCCTGCGATTCTTCAAGGGTATTCCATCAAGACATGAACTGCGAATTTGTATGTACTGTTTGTATATACGTGTGGTGTGTCATATCAATTGGTGTTTTTGGATTCATTGTGTTTACTCGTTGTTTTCGTACCTCGTTGTTATTGCATAATTTTGTTAAAATTTTCGTCTTGATTACTTCTGAAGTTGTTTCTAGTCTTCTACGTTCGTGAATGAATTGATTGATGTTAGAGACAGCAGATGGGTCGTATACGCCGGGGAGGCTATTGATGAGAATGAAATGCACACGGAGATAATTGTTAGCTGTGGTCTCACACGCCGGGGAGAAAGAGTGTAAACGACTGTGGCTCGCATACGTCATCGTTACTAGAATTGAGGCAGAATGAGTGACAAGCGATTTCAGTGGTAATTGGTAGTGAGTAGATAAGAGGATGTGCGTAGAGTATCGGGAGGTGGTGCCATGGTCACGTTGCATTCTGCAAGAGTCATTCTAACAGGTGGCGATTGTTTTGCAAGAGGATGTTTCAAGAGGATGTTTTTAACTGGAAGGCGGAGGTCGTCATTGATGTGTGAGATTGTGCTGTGGGTATGCTTGTGGTGTGTTGGCTTTTCTGTTTGTTTTCTATTTCGGCTCTGACCGTGTGACCCAGGTTCTCGCAATGTCATCCAAGTCAACGTGTATTGGTCGTGATGGAAGAAAGGGATGGATGCCGTTTTGGCCGGGGAGTGTCAATTTTGTTGAAGATTGAACGATCAATTCATGGTTGTTTGCTCAAAACCAACTTCCCCAATTTTCGTGGATGCATCAATACGACAGTCATCGTCTCACCCGTCGCTGTTCAGAAAGAAGTCAGCAGTAAACCATCAGAAGTAATCCTATGATTGATTATTGTAATATTTGTTCACAGACCTTAGTTCAAATATAATTTTTATATGTTGGTGTAACCATAAAGAATTCTCAAGTGGCCAATCGGTGTTTTGGTTTTTGCGTCCATTCGTACTAAGCGTTTCTGAAAATACTTCAAGGAACAACGTGAGCCCGAGCGTAGCAAGAGCTGGGCATTAACGGTTTACGAGACGTGACTGACATTTTCCTACTTCAATATTTCTCACTCACATAGTCTCGTATCCTGTTGTCCTTGAGAATTAGCTATGACCGGTTTTGGCAATAATGTGTTTCGGTAACGAGCCCTTTTTCTGGAATATCATCGCAGGTAATCAGTGCGAGCGGAAGCAGCACATGCGTAGGAAGCTAAGAACGCATTAGAAGACTTTCAAAATGCGTGGACCTTACGAATCGCTAACAGTGAGGGACTTTTTCACACACCACTATACGGATAAGTTCACGTGCTTAGAGAAAATCCATTACACATTAGTGAGACAGCTTTGCGGAACTTTCATCTGGCCCGTATGTTTCGCTCTGGTACTTTTGTCCCTCAGACCACTAACAAAGTATTATCAAATGTATTCTAGTAGTATGATTCGACTGCAAAATTACTGGTAGTTAATAATATTACGTATGCGTAATTTTCATGATATTTTCTGCACCATTAGCATGCTCCACATTTCAAAAGGAGTGTAAACTAGGAAGACTGAACATAACTTATACTCAACTCATATATGGTCATGCATGTTAATTATGTAAATGCTTATTGTAAGCATAGAAACAAATGTAAGTGAATTTAATCAGTATCACATTTAGGAATGATGGGTCGCAACGAGATCTGTCAGCTGATTAAATTTGGTGGAAGCAGATGTAGCCGCATTCGGACAAAGACATCCGCAAAACAGCGATGAGCGTTTTACGACTTATAACCATATAAGTTTTAGGAATTGATTCTACATACAACAACAAGTGACGGTAAGTCCACTCAATCATATATAACCATGCAGATATTCTGTTTTGCAGTTTGTGATACCAGATAGCTTTGCATGTGAGCATAAAGTTCTATTTACTTGAATTTCAAAGAAAGTTAAACGTGACCCAATTCGGACACTGGGCAGTTTCCGTGGAATAATGGGAGATACTTTCGAAACGAAGACTTTCATCTTGGGCTGTGTTCAGTAAATACATGTACATAAACTTGTTTGAGTTGCAGTGAAATAAAATCTTCTATCTAATATTCTTGTGTTCTATTTGTTCTTCATGCGGTGGGAGTACGCCATCCTAGACCGGTACTGCCTAGGATATGAAGTCTTTACTATACATAAGTGTAATTCTGTAGCAACACTATCGGTCGATATAAGCGACGGATTATAATACTTCAGTCAAGCCTAAACATCTGCCTAAAGTTGCGTTATTACGTCTCCTGTTCATAGGTAAGTCTGTAGGGACCAATGACAAAATACTTCAGTATTTGGAAAACACGAAATGAACTTTGGCACTGCAATTGAGTCGATTTCGTATAAGGTTAAGTGTATTCAAAAGTAGTGCATTACCATAATTTTACTTAAAGCGTGATGTCAATCCATATGATTATGGGTGTTAACTTAAAGTGTGAGGTGAAGTGTACACGAGACGAATAAATGAATAGGTTGAGCTGTGGCGATCGTAGTAAGATTTCGCTCACGTTGAATTATGCCAGCAATTACTTCATCAGGTCTTATTGATAAGTCAGGCCTCCATCTCGTCATGATGACAAATTTAGTTTCACTCAGATAGAGTAAGAAAAGTGTGGTAAGCAGGATGTTAAATGTATTTAATGAAAAATAATAACAAGCAAATGGCTTTACGCAGTTGTTTGTCGTAATTGTTTCGGCGATGTCAAATTGCTGTGACCGCATTGACTGACGTTACTGGATATCTGCAAATAAGTGAACAAAGTGTATTTTTTTACATCACTGAAGTAAGAAAGAAGTAATATTAAAGTCAAACGCTTTATGTTCACCTACCTTTGCTGAAAAAGGATCATTCTCCTTTTTCATTCTTCTTTCATGACAGCATTCTTCTGCGGCTTTCAGTGTAACACACATTTTCCATGCAAAGTATAGCACCAAGCAAATAATAATAATTTAATGTGTCGTATAAATGGTTGTTTACAACGAATACACGTCATTTCTACAGGCTCAATAAGTTTTGTTATAAACTGCAATCGCGAAGTATCATAAATTAATACTTTTCAAAATTTTAAGTTGTTCAGTTATTGTACAGTAATTAGAACAGGTTATGATAGGTGTTAAACTGGAACCCTTCTCAATGAACTCTGTATGTTTGGGTAATTACTATGCCCTCAAGTAATTAAAAACTATTTCAGTGAGAGAACAACGTCCTGAGAAACTCAAAAAGGCAAAAATACAATTATCGGCAATGCGTCGTTGAAAGTCCATTTAAAAGGTTTATACGGCAATTGGCTATAGCGTCTTTGGAATGTCAGTATACATTTGCAATGTTTAATGCTAACCATATCGGTGTAAGCATGGAAACTATGACGTTTTAGACGAAAATACAGCTTTGTTAAAACACTGATGTTGTTGTATTTCTAATCAAAGCCACCACACTTTAAGCAAGCAACTAATAAACACAAAGAGTAAGTCTCAGCTTCAACAAAGGCCTATCCAGTTAAGATAAAATGGAGTGTAACAGTGCATAAATAGGAAGACTATCGTGAGAAAGGTGAGTGATATTTCAGTAACAGGTGAATTGAAAGTTCTTCAAACTTAGAATTAGTAAGGTAACCTGACATGTAAGAACTCTCACGAATTTCTGTAGAGCCTATGTGATAGCACTGATATTTTGGCGTCATTTTTAACTTCGGAAAGATGATTTGCAAATGTAAAAGGTAATAATCATCGAAACTGTAGCAGTATTTTTTAGCTATTCGGAATTTTTCCATTGATGTAGTATTCATGGTTAGTTTGTAGGAAAAAAGATTCTACCTTTATATTCACCAACTGTGCGTTCGCGCACAGTAGCATGCAGTAACCCCATACACTCAAGCATTGTAACCTGAACATCACAAAATCCTTGCAGATAACTTGTTCAATAATAACTGCTTTAAAGGTATGAGCCATAAGTGCATCTTCCATATCCTTCGTAGCCCAAGTAAGTCATTAAGGATCTCAGAATATCTTAGTTATCTGAAACCAAATAATTATTAAGACTGATATAACTTATGTAACAGGTGTAGTAGTTGTATTACACAGCTGCTAGCTACTAATCGACAAAAAGCTGATACTAATTTTAAGTACTCTGACATTTTAGAGGGACCATTTATACTATTCTTCGGGACGCGATGAACGCTGAATATCAACATAATCTGATGCCATTTTATGCACTCAGCAATTAAAGTCTTCTGGAATTCCATGTGCAAATGTAAATTAAACTAGTATCACATCTTCGCCTAAGCAATTTTAACTAGGAACTTCATCAAATGTATATAATCACCAGGAAATTCAGCAGCCTGTCTCATTCATCGCATGATGTCGTCGATGTGTTATGGAATATTTCAGTCATCACTGATGATAACAGAAGTGTTTAACATCCTCAAAACACACATCTAACTTATGTCTGCAGGCTATTTCTCTTTCATATGCCCGATTCTCATAGAGTAACTGGAATGACAACATCCATTGCCTGTAGTCTATTCACAACCTTAAGATCTGAAACAACTCGCATGAAAACAAACCCTCAACGCACTGTAACGCGAATAAGTCTTTCTATGCGAACTTTCTTAAAATGGATGACCTTTTTATTAATAATTAGTCCGGGCTATAAAGACAATTTTACGCTTTACTTCGAACAAAATACTACCTTTTGGCTACAGAAGTCTAAAACTAGTCAAATATAATGTATTTTCACAAAAATAAGCGATTATAACGCCTCAATAAGCGTGAACGCGACAACGTATACACTGCGCGAAAATATCTTGTGGCGGCTTTTAGCCTCATCCTCATATTCAAAAAGTGCAATTTGAAATGGAACACTGTTATAAGACAATAAATATTGGAAAAATGGAAAAAAACTCCAGAAAATTTATAACTATATATTACAAGATATTGGTTTAAGTCTAAATTATAATCTTTAATATACTTATATTGCGAAAAGTTCAGGCAGGAATTACGAAATTTCGCATTAATGCAAGGTAAGAAGAGAGATTGTTAGGCGACCAACAGAAACTGTCAAAGTGGAGCTCTTGCTACGCTGGACATCACGCTGCCTCTAAAAGAATTTCAGAAACACCTTGTATTACCTACGCGAAAACCAGAACACTGATTGGCCACTGAAGAATCGTTTATTCTTACTCCAACATGTAACCATCAGTGGGGTTACTACACAAGATTTAAGAACAAATATTATAACAATAAATCACCATTATACTTCTGGTGGGTTTTATTATTCATCTGAACAGCGTCCAATGAGACGATGACCGCTGGCTTGAAGAGTCCCATAAAAGAGGTGGAGTAAAGTTTCGGAAAACAAACGTGAAATGATCGTTCAATCTTCAATTACATTGACACTCCCCGGGAAAAAAGGGATCCATTCATTTTTCCCATCACGGCCAATACACGTAAACTTTGATGCCAGTGCAAAAACATGAGTCACATATATAAAGCTGAAATGGAAAACAAACAGAAAGCCAACACACCAAGGCCACACTCACAGCGAAATCACACTAGTAGGCGACGACCTGCGCCTTCGAATAAAAAGGTATCTTCTCGACATCTTGCAACACAATCTCCACATGTTAGAATGAATCTTGCAGAATGCAACGTAGCCATAGCAGCACCTCATGATACTCTACGCACATCCTCTTATCTACTCACTACCAATTACCACTGAAATCGCTTGTCACTCATTCTGCCTCAATTCTAGTAACGATGACGTATGCGAGCCACAGTCGTTTACACTCTTTCTCCCCGGCGTGTGAGACCACAGCTAACAATTATCTCCGTGTGCATTTCATTCTCATCAATAGCCTCCCCGGCGTATACGACCCATCTGCTGTCTCTAACATCAATCAATTCATTCACGAACGTAGAAGACTAGAAACAACTTCAGAAGTAATCACGACGAAAATTTTAACAAAATTATGCAATAACAACGAGGTACGAAAACAACGAGTAAACACAGTGAATCCAAAAACACCAATTGATATGACACACCACACGTATATACAAACAGTACATACAAATTCGCAGTTCATGTCTTGATGGAATACCCTTGAAGAATCGCAGGACTTACACCAGGACGCCTACAACCCTTCTCACCTTGACGATTGTAAGTTGTGGAATGTCCGTACACAAACAAGATTAACCAACAATTACAATAATTGGAACTCACACAATTATTTAACACAAACATATGTACAATCAACACATCAAAATGGTGGATTCTGCCATGACGAACTACCCTTGAAGAACTGTAGGACTTACAGCAGTACGCCTACATTCCTTCTCAGGTTGATGATCCATGTGGAAGTCGTCCGGTCACAAACAACATTACCAAAAAAACAGATGGAAGATGATACCAATTCAGTATATACAACATGAACATATGTACAAAATCACACACCAAGCAGGTTGGGCTACTCATTGATGCGCTGCCCTTTGAAGAATTGTAGGACTTACAGCAGTACGCCTACAACCCTTCTCAAGTTGACGCCCTAGGTTGGAAAATCGTCGCAGAGTTCATTTGCTGACTTCCTTCTCTCAGATATATCCTCAAATCTGAATGGTAACACGCTCATGTCATTGTATCGTAGAATATAGATGACGAACAAACACACGAAGTATCTGGTCAACCAAGCGTGGAAACAGAGTAATTTACACCAAAGATAATAGTATTCAAATAGTAACTTGAAACTAGAAATGCCTTTATTCATGCAAGTCAATTTAACAATTACTCTTTCGTTCACACTTGGCTTATCCTCACTAAACTGGGTAATATCCTTCCTCCCGTTTCAAAGGCACCAATACTATCATAGTCATTGCACAAGATACTTGAGTTCATGGGCGTCTTTCTCATTGTGGATGACAGCACCAACGACGACTGAGTGACACAAGTTGATGAACTCAGTGGTGGATCAGAAGCTGTTGTTGTTCGGCTTTCAGAAAATTGTCTACCTCCAAGACCACTACCATTGCTGTCTTTTACTATCAGCTCCGGTTTAGCACTAGCATCTGATGATAGTTGGGCTACATGCTGATCACTTACACTGACGGTCTGACAAGTATGCATGCCTTCTGCAACTGCATCTGCATTTATTTCCACTTCACCTTCAAGTTGTACAGAATCTTTGTTCAACTCAGCAGTAGTAGGCATATCCCTCATCTCATCATGATCAACCAAAGACAACTGTGAAGTATCATGATCATTATCACGAATTTTCACTTTACCGTCAACTTCATCATTTTCAAACTCTTTAATAACAGAAGTAGACAATTTTGGTTCCTCCTCGCAAATCCTAAAAGGTTTTATAACTTCACTCTGACTAGTAATACCTTGTAAACTGGCGGAGTCAGAGCGGCCCTCTGAGACAGCAATTCTCTTCTGTGACATTCTGTTTAACAATAGCTTACCAGTTGCATTTTCATACTTCTTGACCGAACCGTCATTGTCACACACTTCGGAGTCACACCTTGATTTCACATTTAGTTTATCACAAAACCTGCTCACTGATTCACGGTTTATCTTTCTATTAACTTCCTGCAAACGTGTAAAACACAACCGTGTTTGTCTTGCAGCTTGTAACTTATCTGTTGAGGATGTACCACGAAATCTGTTACACTCACTAAGTCTATATGCATTATTAGACACCATTGAGCCTTCTCCATATCCATTTCTCTGAGCCTTTTTCGTCATCAATGATTGCGTTTTGCCCTCAGACTGCTCTATTCTAGAGGTGGGATGCAATAGACTGGCGAACTTGCTCATAGATAGATTGACACTATCGTTTACCAATTTTAGAATATCATCGAACTTTGGATCAATACCTTCATCCTCTCTACGGGAGCTTATCTTCACCCACTTCCTTTGCAGTCGAGTAGGTAGGCGTCTTGCTATTACCTCTATAATAATCAAGAATTTTCGAATGATATCAAATGATGTCCTCTCTCCCTATGCTTTGAGTAAAACTCTCTTCAAAGTGTCGACAAATTGTTCCGCTTGGCCGTTTGACTGGGGATGATACGGTGGTAGCATTTTGACGACAGAACTTCTGAAACTGATGAGCGGTAAACTACGAACCATTGTCTGTAACTATGGATTCTGGGAGACTATGATGGCAGAATATGTCGCTGAAAGCTTTGAAAGTCTGGGACGTTGTCGGCGTAACCATTGTTGTTTGATGTTCCTATTTTCCCTGGACGGCGAAACAGTAACATCAACCATGTCATGTTTAACATCAGACACATCGTTACAATTAACAGACAAGTCACCATGACTTACTTTCCTGTTTGCATCCAAGACGCTCTGTCCCCTCTTTGACCCAGGCATTGTTGCACTTGACCCAATTCCAAAATGTTCCAGATATTGCTTGTTCAAAGAAGACTTGGCCGGCACCAGGAAAGATGAACGGTGACTATCCAAACTGTCACCAACTGTCCCAAACCGTTCAAAAACTGACACCGTACCGTTAGAAACTGTCAGCCACGGCTCGTAAACCGTTAATCCCCAGCTCTTGCTACGCTGGGACTCACGCTGTTCCTCGAAGCTTCTCAGAAACGCTTAGTACGAATGGACGCAAAAACCAGAACCCTGTTTGGCGACTCGAGAATTCTTTATTCTAACACCAACATATATCCATTGTAAAACTAAGCTTTACAACTAAGGTCTGTGAACAAATATGTCTCCTGACTTCTTTCTGGACAGCGGCCTATGAGACGATGACTGGCTGATTGATGCTTCGGCGAAAATTGAGGAAGTTGGGATTGAGCAAACAACCATGAATTGATTGTTTAATCTTCAACTACGTTGACATACCACTTCTCTCGCTCACTCTGATCTACTAGGCTTTCACCGTAACCCTTCATTACGTGTTTGTCGAAGACATTCTTATATTCGGTTCAGACGTCTGCATCCATGAGAAACATCATCTTTAGACCCATTGGTCTCTTAAGAGCAACATCTCTATTACAAACTAACTATCTTTAAATCTCCATAGTAGCCCAACCCTAAAACGCCCATTTTCGTACCTACAAGACTTGTCAATGTAGTTGAAGATTGAACGATCAATTTATGGTTGTTTGCTCAAACCCGACTTCCCCAATTTTCGCTGAGGCATCAATCGGCCAGTCATCGTCTCATCGGTCGCTGTTCAGAAGGAAGTCAGGACAAAACCGTCAGAAACCTTAGTTGTAAATTTGGCTATATGTTGGTGTTAGAATAGAGAATACTCGAGTCGCCAATCTGCGTTCTGGTTTTGTGTCCATTCGTACTAAGCGTTTCAGAGATGCTTCGAGGAACAGCGTGAGGCCCAGCGTAGCAAGAGGTGGGCATTAACGGTTTACGAGACGTGGCTGACAAGACTCCTCAACTATTTTAACTGCCTTTAACTCTTCTAGAGAACGACCCTTCTCTGGGACACCACAGTCACAAAACTCCTTGTCAATAATTTTCAAAAACAGTGGATGTGATATACCCATATTACTTCTTACATTCTTCCCAATATCTACGGACACTGACACCCACCCTAGTGAGTGGAAAACTAGCTTGATAATTCCACACTACAAATCTTGTGATGAGCCAAACGTCCGCAATTACGGACCCATAAATATAACCCCAGTTATCTCACGAATCGTGAAGAAAGTTGTAAAAGAACAATTGTCAGTTTAGTGAGGATAAGCCAAGTGTGAACGAAAGAGTAATTGTTAAATTGACTTGCATGAATAAAGGCATTTCTAGTTTCAAGTTACTATTTGAATACTATTATCTTTGGTGTAAATTACTCTGTTTCCACACTTGGTTGACCAGATACTTCGTGTGTTTGTTCGTCATCTATATTCTACGATACAATGACATGAGCGTGTTTCCGTTCCGATTTGAGGATATAGCTGAGAGAAGGAAGTCAGCAAATGAACTCTGCGACGATTTTCCAGCCTAGGCCGTCAACTTGAGAAGGGTTGTAGGCGTACTGCTGTAAGTCCTACAGTTCTTCAAGGGTAGTTCGTCATGGCAGAATCCACAATATTTGATGTACTGATTGTACATATGTTTTTGTTAAATAATTGTGTGAGTTCCAATTATTGTAATTGTTGGTTAATCTTGTTTGTGTCCGGACATTCTTCAACTCACAATCGTCAACGTGAGAAGGGATGCAGGCGTACTGGTGTAAGTCCTGCGATTGCTTTCTTTTTTCTTTTCTTTTCAATGTATTTCATATTAATTTACAAATTTACATTAAATTGCATGCCAGTTTTACAGGCACGATCAAGTATGATATAGTCTCAAATCATGGATTGTCTACAAGTTAATAATATTTCAACTGTTAAATATTTGATACATATAATACACTGATTTTGTGAACCAGGCCGCATAGTTATTGAATTGTATAGTTGTCCTCCAGGTTGAGTGGAATAATCGACTTCGTTTCGTTTTCATCCCGTGGTTGTAGGGATACGATAACCAACCAATATTGGGGTAAGTACAACTTTTATAAGGGATTGAAATCTGTTTTAGAAAAATTAAAGTGCTAAGGTGAACCATTAAATTGTAATGAAATAGGTAAGTGCAAGTATCACTAATAAATGCATTTATAAAGGAAACTCCCTAGGGTGACAACGTTCATTTGCAATGTATAATGCTACGCGTATAGCTCGTACTATCATGATGTCCACTTTCGGTTTTAATACATTTATCCTCATGCCAGTTGTTTTTATTTTATACCCTTTTGTGCATTTAGTGCACAACCGTACTCTTCAGAGAATTGGAATAGAATGAGTCATAATGAGCTATAAAATGTTAGTTTTAATGGAATGTAATTAGGATCAAGTAAAGACGTTATTAAAAAATGAATGAGATAAGACATTGTGAAGTGGTATGTAAAGATCTGACAATGGATAGCAGGTTAATTTATAAGGTGCCCCATAAATCTGTCCAGATCCCACATGGTCGCATCTCAACATTAGGCTGAGCGAATGGTATATATTTAAAGGCAGGAGCATGATCTGTCAAGGCGTTCATTATTATCTTTTTCAAGATAAAGATCTAAGCCCTCATAAAAATCAGAAATATCTCGAGCCGTCAAATTGCGTATTGCTGTTCCTGCAGAATGGGACGATTCACCTTAGTGACCACCACCATATCTGCTGATCAGCTAGCACCACCCTCCCTCCTTTTTTGATGTTAGGCTCTGAGACTATGATTATTATGGTACCGCAAATATATTGCTTGGTACCAGACATGTTCGTACCCCATATTCCATCTCCCCAGCTTTCTTAATGAGTGCTTCCAATAGGTCTCCACGTACATCTTTATGAACATATTATATATGTTTGCATGCATCCTAATGAACAGATTACTTTATAAGAACTTTATAAAAACTTAAAGAGTAAAAGGAATAGGTTTTGTGAATAGTGGGGCAGGATTCAGCAGAACACTATAGTTGGTTCAATGTAGGTAGTATGAACTGAAGGTAAGGTCGGTTGGCAGGACTTAGTGTACTAAATTATCATGACAGTCTTATATATAATAAACATCTGACATACCAAAGTAACGTGTCTAAACATATTACAAAAGATATTAACACAGGACCAACAAAATTTTAGCATTTGGTTAACAATACTGCAGTGTGTGTATACTGAAGGAGGGTTGTCAATGGAGTTGAAGATTGAACGATCAATTCTTGGTTGTTTGCTCAAAATCAACTTCCTCGATTTTCGCGGAGGCATCAATACGACAGTCATCGTCTCATCGGTCGCTGTTCAGAAAGAAGAGTTAAACATCGTTAGAAGTAACATAACGATTTATTATTGTAATATTTGTTTACAGACCTTAGTTTTCTTAGTTTGCTTAGTGATACTTGATTTATATGCTGGTGTAACAATACATAATACTCAAGTCAACAATTGGTGTTCTGGTTTTTCGTCCGTTATAACTAAGCGTTTCGAAAATCTTCAAGGAACAGCGTGGGCCCGAGCGTAGCGAGAGCTGGGCATTAACGGTTTATGAGACGGTAGCTGACAGTTTCTGACGATGGAAACAGATCTGGCGGATTGAAACAGTTGGTGAAAGTTTGGATAGTCGCCGTTCATTTTTCCTGGTGCCGGTCAAGTCCTCTTTGAACAAGCAATATCTGGAACTTTTTTGGAATTGGGTCAAGTTCAACAATGCCTGGGTCAAAGAAGGGACAGAGTGTCTTGGATGCAAACAGGAAAGTAAGTCATGGTGACTTGTCTGTTAATTGTAACGATGTGTCTGATGTTAAGCATGACATGGTTGATGTTACTGTTTCGCCGTTCAGGGATAATAGGAACATCAAACTCCCTAAATTAGAACCACGATGTTTTGATGGAAACCCGGCTGATTATTTACAATTTGTAAAGGAGTTTGAGATCATGTTGAGTGGTTTTTTATTAAATGATGAATTGAAGTTAATGTATTTGATGAGATATTGCACTGGAGATGCTGCAAGAGCTATACAGTGTTGTAAGTTTATGAAGCCAAAGGAGGGCTACGATGAGGCTATGAGCATATTACGCCAAAGGTTTGGAAGACCCTCGATGATTGCAGGGAAATTATTCGAGGCTGTTGAGGGTAATGGTGGTCAATTACAGGATGACTCCCAGGCACTCACTGAGTTTTTAGATAATTTGCTAATTTACAAGAATGGAATGATTTCGATGAATCGAATGAGTGACCTCAACTCGAGTTTTATACTAGAAGTAATAGCAAGACGTCTACCTACCCGACTGCAAAGGAAGTGGGTGAAGATAAGCTCCCGTATGGAGGATGAGGGTATCGAGCCAAAGTTTGATGATATCCTGAAACTGGTAAATACTAGTGTCAATCAATCTATGAGCAAGTTCGCCAGTCTGTTAGATCTCACCCCTAGAATAGAGCAGTCTGAGGGTAAAACGCACTCATTGATGACGAATAAGCCTCAGAGAGGTGGATATCGAGAAGGCTCCATGATGTCTAGTAATGCATATAGACCTAGTGAGTGTAACAGGTTTCGTAGTACATCCTCAACAGATAAGTTACAAGATGCAAGACAAACACGGTTGTGTTGTACACGTTTGCAAGAGGTGCATACAAAAGTGAACTGTGAACCAGTGAGCAAGTTCAGTGATAAGCTAAATGTAAACTCCAGGTCTGACTCCGAATTGTGTGACGATAACGGTGTTGTGAAGAAGTCTGTAGTTGCAACTGGTAAGCCGTTGCTGAATAGAGTGTCACAGAATAGAGTTACTGCTTCAGAGTGGAGTTCTGACTCCACAAGTTTACAAAGTATAACTAGTCAGAGTGAAGATATAAAACCTTTAATGATTTGTGAGGAGGAACCAAAATTGTCTACTTCTGTTATTAAAGAGTTTGAAAATGATGAACTTGACGGTAAATTGAATATTTGTGGTAATGATCATGATAGTGCAGATTTGTCTTTGGTTGATCATTATGAGATGAGGGATATGCCTACTACTGCTAAGTTAAATAAAGGTTCTGTACAACTACAACGTGAAGTAGAATTGAATGCAGATGCAGTTCCAGAAGGTGTGCATACTTGTGAGACAGTCAGTGTAATTGATCAGCGTGTAGCCCACCTATCATCAGATGCTAGTGCTAAACCTGAACTGATAGTAAAAGACAGCAGTGGTGGTGGTCTTGCAGTTGGACAACTATCTGAAAGCCGAACAAGAACAGCTTCTGATCCACCGCTAAGTTCATCACCTGGTGTCAATCAGTCGTCGTTGGTGCTGTCATCCACAATGAAACAGACACCCATCAACTCAAGTATCTTGTGCAATGACTATGATAGTATTGGTTCGTTTGAAAGGACGAAAGATATTGGTCAGTTTAGTGTGGATAAGCCAAGTGTAAACGAGAGAGTAATTGTTAAATTGACTTGCACGAATAAAGGCATTTCTAGTTTCAAGTTACTATTTGAATGTTATTATCTTTGGTGTAAATTACTCTGTTTCTATACTTGGTTGATGAGATATGTCGTGTGTTTGTTGGTCATCTATATTCTACGATACAATGACATGGGCGTGTTGCCGTTCAGATTTGAGGATATAGCTGATAGAAGGAAGTTAGCAAATGAACTCTGCGACGATTTTCCAACCTAGGGCGTCAACCTGAGAAGGGTTGTAGGCGTACTGCTGTAAGTCCTACAGTTCTTCAAGGGTAGTTTGTCGTGTCAGAATCCACAACATTTGATGTGTTGATTGTACATATGTTTGTGTTAAATAGTTGTGTGAGTTCCAATTGATGTAATTGTTGGTTAATCTTGTTTGTGTCTGGACATTCCACAACTTACAATCGTCAACCTGTGAAGGGTTGTAGGCGTACTGGTGTAAGTCCTGCAATTCTTCAAAGGAATTCCACCAAGACATGATCGGCGAGGTTGTTTGTACTATTTGTATATACGTGTGGTGTGTCATAGCAATTGGTGTTTTTTGGATTCATTGTGTTTACTTGTTGTTATTGCGTAATTTTGTTAAAATTTTCGTCGTGATTACTTCTGAAGTTGTTTCGAGTCTTCTACATCCATGAATGAATTGATTGATGTTAAGGACAGCAGATGGGTCGTATACGCCGGGGAGGCTAGGCTATTGCTGAGAATGAAATGCACACGGAGACAATTGTTAGCTGCGGTCCGACACGCCGGGGAGAAAGAGTGTAAACGACTGAGGCTCGCATGCGTCACCGCTATTAGAACTGAGGCAGAATGAGTGGCAAGCGATTGCAGTGGTAATTGGTAATGAGTAGATAAGAGGATGTGCGTAGAGTATCGTGAGGTGCTGCCATGGTCACTTTGCATTCTGCAAGAGTCATTCTAGCAAGTGGAGACTGTGTTGCAAGATGTCAAGAGGAGGTCTCTGTCTGGAGGCGCAGGTCGTCATTGATGTGTGAGATTGTGCTGTGGGTATGCTTGTGGTGTGTTGGCTTTTCTGTTTGTTTTCCATTTCAGCTCTGTCCGTGTGACCCAGGTTCTCGCAATGGCATCCAAGTCAACGTGCATTGGTCGTGAAGGAAAAAAGGGTTGGATCCCTTTTTTGCCGGGGAGTGTCAATGGAGTTGAAGATTGAACGATCAATTCTTGGTTGTTTGCTCAAAATCAACTTCCTCGATTTTCGCGGAGGCATCAATACGACAGTCATCGTCTCATCGGTCGCTGTTCAGAAAGAAGAGTTAAACATCGTTAGAAGTAACATAACGATTTATTATTGTAATATTTGTTTACAGACCTTAGTTTTCTTAGTTTGCTTAGTGATACTTGATTTATATGCTGGTGTAACAATACATAATACTCAAGTCAACAATTGGTGTTCTGGTTTTTCGTCCGTTATAACTAAGCGTTTCGAAAATCTTCAAGGAACAGCGTGGGCCCGAGCGTAGCGAGAGCTGGGCATTAACGGTTTATGAGACGGTAGCTGACAAGGGTCGTTAGTCTACAGGGAGCCTTAAAGTAAATCGACCTATATATGATAAGAGTATAATCGATATTATAATTCGTATTATCGAAGAACACACTGGGCTCAATAATTAAGTGTTATAAGGGAAACAAGCGCGGTAAAGCAAGAGAACATTTGCTGCATAAATATTTTAAACATTTTAAGTAGTGGAACAATTATTGACAAAGATATGTAAAGTGGTCTTGAGAAAAGCAACTGGTTAGCAGAACTTGTTATGCTAAATTTTGGCGACTGATTTTATATGGCGTGCGTTACACAATGCAAAGTGACTCATCAACTATACAATGGAAAAAAATGCTACATAGCTTTAACATTATGAATTTTAGAAAATTATATGAAAATGGGTTATTGCTGACTGAAGATAGTCAATTCAACTCAAAAACAGTGCAGTGTATTATGCTAATAATATAAGTATATTTGTAAAGTATTAGAAGATATGGTTGCTAATGTAATGGTTTTCGGAAAAAATTATACTGACGATGTCAATCACGTCTCATAAACCGTTAATTCCCAGCTCTCGCTACGCTCGGACCCACGCTGTTCCTTGAAGTTTCTCAGAAACGCTTAGTAATAACGGACGAAGAAACCAAAACACCGATTTCTTTATTGTTACACCAACATATAAAAAGAATAACTGAACTAAGGTCTGTGAAAAATATTACAATAATAAATCATAAGATTACTTCTGACGATGTTTCACTCTTCTTTCTGAACAGCGACCGATGAGACGATGACTGTCGTATTGATGCTTCCGCGAAAATTGGGGAAGTTGGGTTTGAGCAAACAACCAAGAATTGATCGTTCAATCTTCAACTCCATTGACAGACGAGCTTATTGAAGAATACAGTGTATAGGAAACCAATGAGTTAGTTAAACGCCTACTGTGCAGTTAGTAGTTAAAACGTCTCTGTTAAAAGTAAAAGGTAGAAGAGTTTTGAGTACCGGAGCAAATTAAGTCACGTTCTACTAAGTAGAGTGTAGTGAATAGTGGTACGATTAGGGATAAGGGTAGGTTGAATGAACTTGGGGAAAATGGTTGGTTGGTTGAGTTTGTTATTGCTAGGTATTCCTGGCCACTTTTCATATGGCATGCTTTAGACATTACAAAGTACCAGTTTGCTTATATTATGGAAGAACTATCACAACTAATTTGGGATTATACGTCCAGGTAAATTATAGAGAGTCTTACGAGTTTATAAACCCGATTGAAGAAATATCGATAGGATCTCTAATAAGCTGAATAACCGAACCTTAGGTGAAGGCATGTGGGAGAGATTAGGTTGTTTTTATCACGTTATAGATGCGGTACGGTTGCCGGGGCAAATGAGTTTCCTCAAATTGGGGGTATTGCACTGGGGTCTGTAGTACTAAAGCTAGTTGAGCAGCCCATATGGATAAAGTATGGATAAGTAGACCGAAGCTCTTTTGTTGACAGGAACTCGTTAAGTAGACGCTAGAATTCAGTAGGAGATCGGCAACTACGTACAGTAAGTGGAAGTTCGTTCCATAATGCACTGTACTGTATTTTAAAGAAACGTGATCGCAGTTTTGTCCGGTACCGGCTTATGGATAGAGTATTTTCATGATTCCTAAGAGTATATATGGGTAAATTGTTGAAAGCTATTAGATTACTGCTTTTGATGTAGCCGTGTAAAAGGCGAAAGAGGAATGTTAGGTTGAGTTTCAGGTGCCTTAACAAAAGTGGGTGAAGTCCATACATTTTGCACCTATCAGCGTAAGTCAGTCCTTCATGTTTGTATAATAGGCGTCGAGTAAAACTTCGCTGAATATTTTCAATATGGACCCTATCATACCCATGCATGAAACCGAAGACAATTGTGCAGTATTCAAGTACTGGAAGATTCTTCAAAGGAATTCCATCGAGACACGATCTGCGAATTTGTGTGTACTGTTTGCATATATGTGTGGTGTGTCTCATCAATTAGTCTCTTGGTTTCAATATGTTTACTTGTTGTCTTTATACCTTGTTGTCATTGCATAGTTTTGTTAAAATTTTCGTCGTGATCACTTCTGAAGTTGTTTCCAGTCTTCTCCATCCGTGAATGAATTGATTGATGTTAAAGACAGCAGATGGGTCGTATACGCCGAGGAGGCTATTGCTGAGAATGAAATGCATACGGAGATAATTGTTAGCTGCGGTCTCACACTCCGTGGATCGAGAGTGTGGACGACTGAGGCTCGTATACGTCACCGTTACCAGACCTGATGCAGAATGAGTGACAAGCGATTGCAGCGGTAATTGGTAGTGAGTAGATAAGAGGATGTGCGTAGAGTATCATGAGGTGCTGCTATGGTCGCGTTGCATGCTACAAGATTCCTTCTAACAGGTGGAGATTGTGTTGCAAGATGTCGAGAGGATGCCTTTAACTAGAAGGTGTAGGTCGTCATTGATGTGTGAGATTGTGCTGTGGGTATGCTTGTGGTGTGTTGGCTTTTCTGTTTGTTTTCTATTTCGGCTCTGACCGTGTGACCCAGGTTCTCGCAATGTCATCCAAGTCAACGTGTATTGGTCGTGATGGAAGAAAGGGATGGATGCCGTTTTGGCCGGGGAGTGTCAGTGTAGTTGAAGATTGAACGATCAATTCGTGGTTGTTTGCTCAAACCCAACTTCCCCAATTTTCGCGGAAGCATCAATACGACAGTCATCGTCTCATCGGTCGCTGTTCGGAAAGCAAGTACAAAACCGTCAGAAGTAATATTGTGATTTATTATTGTAATACTTGTTCATAGACCTTAGTTGTAATATTGGCTATATGTTGGTGTTAGAATAGAGAATTCTCGAGTCGCCAATCTGTG
The DNA here is from genome assembly GCA_944472135.2 of Trichobilharzia regenti. Lineage (NCBI taxonomy): Eukaryota > Metazoa > Platyhelminthes > Trematoda > Strigeidida > Schistosomatidae > Trichobilharzia > Trichobilharzia regenti. Next base: position 32,719,795 of record OX235270.1, on the reverse strand, counting down.
TTCTGGTTTTTGCGTCCGTTCGTACTAAGCGTTCCTGAGAAGCTTCGAGGAACAGCATGAGGCCCAGCCTAGCAAGAGCTGGGGATTAACGGTTAACGAGACGTTGCTGATCCCTTATTTTAAATTAATAACCGATTTAGATCGAAATCAAGAATAAGGCTCGATGCCCTGCACAACATAGTTATATGGGAGAAATATAATATATATTTCACATTAATTAAGCGTTTTCATTATTGACATACCGTTTGTACAGGCATGATCATATTTGACAAGTGCAATTTACAATGGAACACTGTTTTATGACGTTAAAATATTGTAAAAATGGAAAAGAAACTTTTAGAAACTTTGCAAGAACAGATTACAAGATTATGGTTTACGTCTAAATTATAATCTTTAATATGCTTAAAGTGAGTCAGAATTACGCGGGAACTACGAAATTTTGAGTTAATGGAATGTAAGAAGAGAGTTGATATACAGGTGCTAGAGTTAGCACACAGGATGCAGACTTTGCGATCATTATCATTTTGTCAATCAATAAGGGTTCGAAAATTAAAAAAAACTGCACAGTAGATTATAAGTACAGCATTATTTTGGTATCAGCAGATACAAGGGGCTAACTTTGCAATTATAAATAAAATTCAGGATGGAATTCGTTCCGTTGTTCATCATAAGCGCCAACAACATTTTGAATAACGCTCAAGTAATGCAAACGTTGAAAGCAGCATTACTGTTCGTTTGCAGTGCTTCAATGCAATACATCCGAGAAGAGAACAAAACAGAAAGAGAGGTGCAGAGGCAGCCATCAAATAATAATTTAAGCAAACAATATGCGATAACTGCAGGGTTTATTTTCCTTTTTTATCACTAAGAATTTGTGGTCATTGAGTTTTATAGTATTACATACTAACGGTTGGTTCAGGTTTATTATGGTAAACAACAACAAAAATATAGAATAAAAAAGAATAAATAAATAAACCTCAACCTTAATTTGTAGTCCTTCCAACACATACTTCGGTTTTTGCTGATGCGATGACTAGTTAGCAAACGCTTTTCGCAAACTTAGGACAAAATAGACAACAGTCATGTCATTTCACCATTAACCAAATTTATGTAATTTCGATAATACTTATCCATGCTTGTACAAATGGTGCGTCCTACACGGGTAGGAAAAATATGTATTTTATTAAATCATTATTGTTAAACATGCTCGCCAATCGTAAATGTAATTTATCATGTTGATGATGCCTGTAAACTGGCGTTCCTCATGTACAAAAATTGAGAGTATATTATCAAGGAATGGCTCTCAACGGACACTTGGAAATTAATAGAAGAGAGGAGAATGGTGAAAGAGAAAATGATTCGATGCAAGCACGGGCAGGAGAAGGAGACGCTGAGCTCAACTTACACAGCACCGGACAAATAAGTGAAGAAGAGTGCTAGGAAGGACAAAAGACGATTCTACGACAATCTGGCCACTGAAGCTGAGTAGGCAGCAGGCAAAAGGGACCTGAGGACACTATATCAGATAACCAAATCTCTATCCGGGAAGAGATTAACACAAGCGAAACCTATAAAAGACAGACAAGGGAACCCAATTACCAAGGAAGAAAGATAGATTAAACAATTGGCGGATCATTTCAAAGGACTCTTGAACCGACCACCACCTGCAACCCGTCCAGAAATACCAACAACAGCGCGCACACAACTGCAAGTTGACACCAATTCCCCAACGAGAGCTGATGTCTTGAATGCAATCAAGCTGGAAAAGCAGCCGGACCAGATGGAATACCCCCTAAAGCACTGAAAGCGGACCCAGAGACGACGGTAGATATTCCGACTCCATTATTGCAAAAGGTCTGGAAGGAGGGAAAGGTGTCCACTGACTGGGGAAAGGTTACCTCTTAAAACTACCAAAGAAGGGCGACTAACGTCTCACTCTGCAAGAACTGGAGAGGAATCATGCTCCTGTCAACGCCAAGTAAAATCCTGAGTCGCATCATCCTGGAGAGATTAAGGGACCCACTGGATACAGAACTCCGACCAGAACAAGCTGGATTCAGGAAAGGCAAATCATGTTCTGACCAAATTGCAACTCTACGCATCATCATCGAACAAAGCATGGAATGGCGATCAAACATCTACCTCAACTTTATAGACTTTGAAAAGGCCTTCGACAGACAGCGTTGACCGCCAAGTAATTTGGAAATTACTCGAGCACTACGGCGTACCCCAAATATTCATCAACCTTATTCAACAGCTGTACGACAACGGCACATGTCAAGTCATCCACAACGGAAAACTCAGCGAGGTGTTTGGAGTAAACACAGGTGTCAGACAAGGGTGCTTATTATCACCCACGATGATATTCCTAATTGTGGTGGACTGACTGGATTACGTGTCAGACAGTGGGAAACGAGAAGACAGGAATATCCTGGACCGATGTGAAGAACCTAGAAGGTTATGAAAATAACCAACCAACAACAACAACAGCAGCAGCAACATCCAGCGTCAATCACCATCAACGGGAGGGATTTGAAAGAGGTTACAGCAAAAATGACTAACTTTGAAAAATCCACATACTGAAAACGTATCAGCACAACCAATTCTACCCTACTCGCTTTCAGTTTAGAACTCATACAGAGCCTAAGAGGTTCATCAATTCACAAGATATCTCATCATAGCATGCGAGCTACAGACAAATCAGAGTCGAAGTATATTTGATACTGATTGAAAGACGCACTTACAGTCAAGTCACCGAAATAGACAAACCCGTGTGCAAAATGGTAGAACCCGTGGTATGTCCATCTCGAACCCCGCACATTCAGCTCCACGGAACAGGACAACAGCCGAAAGGCTTTTGGGTTATAATCCCACACAAGTTGTAGCTCTATCACTCACCAATATGGACCGAGATATGTCTCTGAATATTCCTAAGACGAAAACCAATGCACTCCAAAAGTCAACACCATCCTCTCACAGCTACCACGCGAGAATGAAAGGAAATACGGCAACAAGTCACGCCGAGACGCACCACTCGTAGGAAAACATCCACCACATTCACGAAGTGCCTCTAAGTAAAATCCAAGCTGCAATGGAAGGAAGATACAACATTATCCTGGTAAACACATTAAAATCAGAAATAAGGCCAGACTTTCCACGAACAACAACAATGATTATTATTATTGCTCCCTTGGGTTCCTGGTGGAACATAGGGCTTCAACTGCACTTCTCCGTTTGCTTCTGTCTTCTGCTGTACTTTTCGCCTGCATCCATGTTAGTCCATATTCTTTCAACTCCCCTTCACACGATCTCCTCCATGTCACACTTGCACGGACGTTCCACACGCCGCTTCCCTTTTGGCCTGGTTCCACTCGAGCAATGGCCTGACGCGCGATGTCACCCAGCGGTCACCTTAGCGAGTGTCCAATCCATCTCAACTTTCTCCTGCATATTTGTTGGGCGATTGGTTCTTATTTTGTTTGTTAGTGCCCATAGTTTCTTGTTGGTGATTCTTTCCGGTCCGGCTATCTGATCTTCAGTATAGAGAGAAGACAGTTGTTGATAAAGGTCTACAACAGGCTGTTGGAAATATTCTTTGTGATCCACCCGCCAAGTTTCTGATCCGTATAGAAGAACTGACTGACTTGACGTTGTTTGTATTGAAAATCCGACCGAAGTTTGTTGTTGATGCTGAGTGACGAAGATTTCCATATTGGTTTCAGGTTGATGAATGTGTTTCTCGCCTTCCCGATTCTCGCTCGATTTGACATCCTCATCCGTTCCTCCTCCTGTAGTTGAGACAATGCTCCCTAGATAAGTGAATGAAGTAACCTCTTTCAAATCCCTCCCATTGATGGTGATTGGCGCTGGATGTTGCTGCTGCCGTTGTTGTTGTTGGTTGGTTATTTTCATGACCTCCGTCTTGTCTATGTTCACATGGAGTCCTGCCTTCGCCGACTGCTTCTTCGACCAAGTTGTCGGTTTTCGCTCGTAAGTCTTCGATTTTGTGTGACACCAAACATAAATCATCTACACACAAAATCCAGGTCTTTTTGGTTCTTCACGTCGGTCCAGGATATCCCTGTCTTCTCGTTCCCTACTGTCTGGCGCATAATCCAGTCAGTCCACCACAATTAGGAATATCATCGTCGGTGATAATAAGCACCCTTGTCTGACACCTGTGTTTACTCCAAACACCTCGCTGAGTTTTCCGTTGTGGATGACTTGACATGTGCCGTTGTCGTACAGCTGTTGAATAAGGTTGATGAATATTTGGGGTACGCCGTAGTGCTCGAGTAATTTCCAAATTACTTGGCGGTCAACGCTGTCTGTCGAAGGCCTTTTCAAAGTCTATAAAGTTGAGGTAGATGTTTGATCGCCATTCCATGCTTTGTTCGATGATGATGCGTAGAGTTGCAATTTGGTCAGAACATGATTTGCCTTTCCTGAATCCAGCTTGTTCTGGTCGGAGTTCTGTATCCAGTGGGTCCCTTAATCTCTCCAGGATGATGCGACTCAGGATTTTACTTGGCGTTGACAGGAGCATGATTCCTCTCCAGTTCTTGCAGAGTGAGACGTTAGTCGCCCTTCTTTGGTAGTTTTAAGAGGTAACCTTTCCCCCAGTCAGTGGACACCTTTCCCTCCTTCCAGACCTTTTGCAATAATGGAGTCGGAATATCTACCGTCGTCTCTGGGTCCGCTTTCAGTGCTTTAGGGGGTATTCCATCTGGTCCGGCTGCTTTTCCAGCTTGATTGCATTCAAGACATCAGCTCTCGTTGGGGAATTGGTGTCAACTTGCAGTTGTGTGCGCGCTGTTGTTGGTATTTCTGGACGGGTTGCAGGTGGTGGTCGGTTCAAGAGTCCTTTGAAATGATCCGCCAATTGTTTAATCTATCTTTCTTCCTTGGTAATTGGGTTCCCTTGTCTGTCTTTTATAGGTTTCGCTTGTGTTAATCTCTTCCCGGATAGAGATTTGGTTATCTGATATAGTGTCCTCAGGTCCCTTTTGCCTGCTGCCTACTCAGCTTCAGTGGCCAGATTGTCGTAGAATCGTCTTTTGTCCTTCCTAGCACTCTTCTTCACTTATTTGTCCGGTGCTGTGTAAGTTGAGCTCAGCGTCTCCTTCTCCTGCCCGTGCTTGCATCGAATCATTTTCTCTTTCACCATTCTCCTCTCTTCTATTAATTTCCAAGTGTCCGTTGAGAGCCATTCCTTGATAATATACTCTCAATTTTTGTACATGAGGAACGCCAGTTTACAGGCATCATCAACATGATAAATTACATTTACGATTGGCGAGCATGTTTAACAATAATGATTTAATAAAATACATATTTTTCCTACCCGTGTAGGACGCACCATTTGTACAAGCATGGATAAGTATTATCGAAATTACATAAATTTGGTTAATGGTGAAATGACATGACTGTTGTCTATTTTGTCCTAAGTTTGCGAAAAGCGTTTGCTAACTAGTCATCGCATCAGCAAAAACCGAAGTATGTGTTGGAAGGACTACAAATTAAGGTTGAGGTTTATTTATTTATACTTTTTTATTCTATATTTTTGTTGTTGTTTACCATAATAAACCTGAACCAACCGTTAGTATGTAATACTATAAAACTCAATGACCACAAATTCTTAGTGATAAAAAAGGAAAATAAACCCTGCAGTTATCGCATATTGTTTGCTTAAATTATTATTTGATGGCTGCCTCTGCACCTCTCTTTCTGTTTTGTTCTCTTCTCGGATGTATTGCATTGAAGCACTGCAAACGAACAGTAATGCTGCTTTCAACGTTTGCATTACTTGAGCGTTATTCAAAATGTTGTTGGCGCTTATGATGAACAACGGAACGAATTCCATCCTGAATTTTATTTATAATTGCAAAGTTAGCCCCTTGTATCTGCTGATACCAAAATAATGCTGTACTTATAATCTACTGTGCAGTTTTTTTAAATTTTCGAACCCTTATTGATTGACAAAATGATAATGATCGCAAAGTCTGCATCCTGTGTGCTAACTCTAGCACCTGTATATCAACTCTCTTCTTACATTCCATTAACTCAAAATTTCGTAGTTCCCGCGTAATTCTGACTCACTTTAAGCATATTAAAGATTATAATTTAGACGTAAACCATAATCTTGTAATCTGTTCTTGCAAAGTTTCTAAAAGTTTCTTTTCCATTTTTACAATATTTTAACGTCATAAAACAGTGTTCCATTGTAAATTGCACTTGTCAAATATGATCATGCCTGTACAAACGGTATGTCAATAATGAAAACGCTTAATTAATGTGAAATATATATTATATTTCTCCCATATAACTATGTTGTGCAGGGCATCGAGCCTTATTCTTGATTTCGATCTAAATCGGTTATTAATTTAAAATAAGGGATCAGCAACGTCTCGTTAACCGTTAATCCCCAGCTCTTGCTAGGCTGGGCCTCATGCTGTTCCTCGAAGCTTCTCAGGAACGCTTAGTACGAACGGACGCAAAAACCAGAACACAGATTGGCGACTCGAGAATTCTCTATTCTAACACCAACATATAGCCAATATTACAACTAAGGTCTATGAACAAGTATTACAATGATAAATCACAATATTACTTCTGACGGTTTTGTACTTGCTTTCCGAACAGCGATCGATGAGACGATGACTGTCGTATTGATGCTTCCGCGAAAATTGGGGAAGTTGGGTTTGAGCAAACAACCACGAATTGATCGTTCAATCTTCAACTACACTGACACTCCCCGGCCAAAACGGCATCCATCCCTTTCTTCCATCACGACCAATACACGTTGACTTGGATGACACTGCGAGAACCTGGGTCACACGGTCAGAGCCGAAATAGAAAACAAACAGAAAAGCCAACACACCACAAGCATACCCACAGCACAATCTCACACATCAATGACGACCTACACCTTCTAGTTAAAGGCATCCTCTCGACATCTTGCAACACAATCTCCACCTGTTAGAAGGAATCTTGTAGCATGCAACGCGACCATAGCAGCACCTCATGATACTCTACGCACATCCTCTTATCTACTCACTACCAATTACCGCTGCAATCGCTTGTCACTCATTCTGCATCAGGTCTAGTAACGGTGACGTATACGAGCCTCAGTCGTCCACACTCTCGATCCACGGAGTGTGAGACCGCAGCTAACAATTATCTCCGTATGCATTTCATTCTCAGCAATAGCCTCCTCGGCGTATACGACCCATCTGCTGTCTTTAACATCAATCAATTCATTCACGGATGGAGAAGACTGGAAACAACTTCAGAAGTGATCACGACGAAAATTTTAACAAAACTATGCAATGACAACAAGGTATAAAGACAACAAGTAAACATATTGAAACCAAGAGACTAATTGATGAGACACACCACACATATATGCAAACAGTACACACAAATTCGCAGATCGTGTCTCGATGGAATTCCTTTGAAGAATCTTCCAGTACTTGAATACTGCACAATTGTCTTCGGTTTCATGCATGGGTATGATAGGGTCCATATTGAAAATATTCAGCGAAGTTTTACTCGACGCCTATTATACAAACATGAAGGACTGACTTACGCTGATAGGTGCAAAATGTATGGACTTCACCCACTTTTGTTAAGGCACCTGAAACTCAACCTAACATTCCTCTTTCGCCTTTTACACGGCTACATCAAAAGCAGTAATCTAATAGCTTTCAACAATTTACCCATATATACTCTTAGGAATCATGAAAATACTCTATCCATAAGCCGGTACCGGACAAAACTGCGATCACGTTTCTTTAAAATACAGTACAGTGCATTATGGAACGAACTTCCACTTACTGTACGTAGTTGCCGATCTCCTACTGAATTCTAGCGTCTACTTAACGAGTTCCTGTCAACAAAAGAGCTTCGGTCTACTTATCCATACTTTATCCATATGGGCTGCTCAACTAGCTTTAGTACTACAGACCCCAGTGCAATACCCCCAATTTGAGGAAACTCATTTGCCCCGGCAACCGTACCGCATCTATAACGTGATAAAAACAACCTAATCTCTCCCACATGCCTTCACCTAAGGTTCGGTTATTCAGCTTATTAGAGATCCTATCGATATTTCTTCAATCGGGTTTATAAACTCGTAAGACTCTCTATAATTTACCTGGACGTATAATCCCAAATTAGTTGTGATAGTTCTTCCATAATATAAGCAAACTGGTACTTTGTAATGTCTAAAGCATGCCATATGAAAAGTGGCCAGGAATACCTAGCAATAACAAACTCAACCAACCAACCATTTTCCCCAAGTTCATTCAACCTACCCTTATCCCTAATCGTACCACTATTCACTACACTCTACTTAGTAGAACGTGACTTAATTTGCTCCGGTACTCAAAACTCTTCTACCTTTTACTTTTAACAGAGACGTTTTAACTACTAACTGCACAGTAGGCGTTTAACTAACTCATTGGTTTCCTATACACTGTATTCTTCAATAAGCTCGTCTGTCAATGGAGTTGAAGATTGAACGATCAATTCTTGGTTGTTTGCTCAAACCCAACTTCCCCAATTTTCGCGGAAGCATCAATACGACAGTCATCGTCTCATCGGTCGCTGTTCAGAAAGAAGAGTGAAACATCGTCAGAAGTAATCTTATGATTTATTATTGTAATATTTTTCACAGACCTTAGTTCAGTTATTCTTTTTATATGTTGGTGTAACAATAAAGAAATCGGTGTTTTGGTTTCTTCGTCCGTTATTACTAAGCGTTTCTGAGAAACTTCAAGGAACAGCGTGGGTCCGAGCGTAGCGAGAGCTGGGAATTAACGGTTTATGAGACGTGATTGACATCGTCAGTATAATTTTTTCCGAAAACCATTACATTAGCAACCATATCTTCTAATACTTTACAAATATACTTATATTATTAGCATAATACACTGCACTGTTTTTGAGTTGAATTGACTATCTTCAGTCAGCAATAACCCATTTTCATATAATTTTCTAAAATTCATAATGTTAAAGCTATGTAGCATTTTTTTCCATTGTATAGTTGATGAGTCACTTTGCATTGTGTAACGCACGCCATATAAAATCAGTCGCCAAAATTTAGCATAACAAGTTCTGCTAACCAGTTGCTTTTCTCAAGACCACTTTACATATCTTTGTCAATAATTGTTCCACTACTTAAAATGTTTAAAATATTTATGCAGCAAATGTTCTCTTGCTTTACCGCGCTTGTTTCCCTTATAACACTTAATTATTGAGCCCAGTGTGTTCTTCGATAATACGAATTATAATATCGATTATACTCTTATCATATATAGGTCGATTTACTTTAAGGCTCCCTGTAGACTAACGACCCTCCTTCAGTATACACACACTGCAGTATTGTTAACCAAATGCTAAAATTTTGTTGGTCCTGTGTTAATATCTTTTGTAATATGTTTAGACACGTTACTTTGGTATGTCAGATGTTTATTATATATAAGACTGTCATGATAATTTAGTACACTAAGTCCTGCCAACCGACCTTACCTTCAGTTCATACTACCTACATTGAACCAACTATAGTGTTCTGCTGAATCCTGCCCCACTATTCACAAAACCTATTCCTTTTACTCTTTAAGTTTTTATAAAGTTCTTATAAAGTAATCTGTTCATTAGGATGCATGCAAACATATATAATATGTTCATAAAGATGTACGTGGAGACCTATTGGAAGCACTCATTAAGAAAGCTGGGGAGATGGAATATGGGGTACGAACATGTCTGGTACCAAGCAATATATTTGCGGTAGCCATAATAATCATAGTCTCAGAGCCTAACATCAAAAAAGGAGGGAGGGTGGTGCTAGCTGATCAGCAGATATGGTGGTGGTCACTAAGGTGAATCGTCCCATTCTGCAGGAACAGCAATACGCAATTTGACGGCTCGAGATATTTCTGATTTTTATGAGGGCTTAGATCTTTATCTTGAAAAAGATAATAATGAACGCCTTGACAGATCATGCTCCTGCCTTTAAATATATACCATTCGCTCAGCCTATTGTTGAGATGCGACCATGTGGGATCTGGACAGATTTATGGGGCACCTTATAAATTAACCTGCTATCCATTGTCAGATCTTTACATACCACTTCACAATGTCTTATCTCATTCATTTTTTAATAACGTCTTTACTTGATCCTAATTACATTCCATTAAAACTAACATTTTATAGCTCATTATGACTCATTCTATTCCAATTCTCTGAAGAGTACGGTTGTGCACTAAATGCACAAAAGGGTATAAAATAAAAACAACTGGCATGAGGATAAATGTATTAAAACCGAAAGTGGACATCATGATAGTACGAGCTATACGCGTAGCATTATACATTGCAAATGAACGTTGTCACCCTAGGGAGTTTCCTTTATAAATGCATTTATTAGTGATACTTGCACTTACCTATTTCATTACAATTTAATGGTTCACCTTAGCACTTTAATTTTTCTAAAACAGATTTCAATCCCTTATAAAAGTTGTACTTACCCCAATATTGGTTGGTTATCGTATCCCTACAACCACGGGATGAAAACGAAACGAAGTCGATTATTCCACTCAACCTGGAGGACAACTATACAATTCAATAACTATGCGGCCTGGTTCACAAAATCAGTGTATTATATGTATCAAATATTTAACAGTTGAAATATTATTAACTTGTAGACAATCCATGATTTGAGACTATATCATACTTGATCGTGCCTGTAAAACTGGCATGCAATTTAATGTAAATTTGTAAATTAATATGAAATACATTGAAAAGAAAAGAAAAAAGAAAGCAATCGCAGGACTTACACCAGTACGCCTGCATCCCTTCTCACGTTGACGATTGTGAGTTGAAGAATGTCCGGACACAAACAAGATTAACCAACAATTACAATAATTGGAACTCACACAATTATTTAACAAAAACATATGTACAATCAGTACATCAAATATTGTGGATTCTGCCATGACGAACTACCCTTGAAGAACTGTAGGACTTACAGCAGTACGCCTACAACCCTTCTCAAGTTGACGGCCTAGGCTGGAAAATCGTCGCAGAGTTCATTTGCTGACTTCCTTCTCTCAGCTATATCCTCAAATCGGAACGGAAACACGCTCATGTCATTGTATCGTAGAATATAGATGACGAACAAACACACGAAGTATCTGGTCAACCAAGTGTGGAAACAGAGTAATTTACACCAAAGATAATAGTATTCAAATAGTAACTTGAAACTAGAAATGCCTTTATTCATGCAAGTCAATTTAACAATTACTCTTTCGTTCACACTTGGCTTATCCTCACTAAACTGACAATTGTTCTTTTACAACTTTCTTCACGATTCGTGAGATAACTGGGGTTATATTTATGGGTCCGTAATTGCGGACGTTTGGCTCATCACAAGATTTGTAGTGTGGAATTATCAAGCTAGTTTTCCACTCACTAGGGTGGGTGTCAGTGTCCGTAGATATTGGGAAGAATGTAAGAAGTAATATGGGTATATCACATCCACTGTTTTTGAAAATTATTGACAAGGAGTTTTGTGACTGTGGTGTCCCAGAGAAGGGTCGTTCTCTAGAAGAGTTAAAGGCAGTTAAAATAGTTGAGGAGTCTTGTCAGCCACGTCTCGTAAACCGTTAATGCCCACCTCTTGCTACGCTGGGCCTCACGCTGTTCCTCGAAGCATCTCTGAAACGCTTAGTACGAATGGACACAAAACCAGAACGCAGATTGGCGACTCGAGTATTCTCTATTCTAACACCAACATATAGCCAAATTTACAACTAAGGTTTCTGACGGTTTTGTCCTGACTTCCTTCTGAACAGCGACCGATGAGACGATGACTGGCCGATTGATGCCTCAGCGAAAATTGGGGAAGTCGGGTTTGAGCAAACAACCATAAATTGATCGTTCAATCTTCAACTACATTGACAAGTCTTGTAGGTACGAAAATGGGCGTTTTAGGGTTGGGCTACTATGGAGATTTAAAGATAGTTAGTTTGTAATAGAGATGTTGCTCTTAAGAGACCAATGGGTCTAAAGATGATGTTTCTCATGGATGCAGACGTCTGAACCGAATATAAGAATGTCTTCGACAAACACGTAATGAAGGGTTACGGTGAAAGCCTAGTAGATCAGAGTGAGCGAGAGAAGTGGTATGTCAACGTAGTTGAAGATTAAACAATCAATTCATGGTTGTTTGCTCAATCCCAACTTCCTCAATTTTCGCCGAAGCATCAATCAGCCAGTCATCGTCTCATAGGCCGCTGTCCAGAAAGAAGTCAGGAGACATATTTGTTCACAGACCTTAGTTGTAAAGCTTAGTTTTACAATGGATATATGTTGGTGTTAGAATAAAGAATTCTCGAGTCGCCAAACAGGGTTCTGGTTTTTGCGTCCATTCGTACTAAGCGTTTCTGAGAAGCTTCGAGGAACAGCGTGAGTCCCAGCGTAGCAAGAGCTGGGGATTAACGGTTTACGAGCCGTGGCTGACAGTTTCTAACGGTACGGTGTCAGTTTTTGAACGGTTTGGGACAGTTGGTGACAGTTTGGATAGTCACCGTTCATCTTTCCTGGTGCCGGCCAAGTCTTCTTTGAACAAGCAATATCTGGAACATTTTGGAATTGGGTCAAGTGCAACAATGCCTGGGTCAAAGAGGGGACAGAGCGTCTTGGATGCAAACAGGAAAGTAAGTCATGGTGACTTGTCTGTTAATTGTAACGATGTGTCTGATGTTAAACATGACATGGTTGATGTTACTGTTTCGCCGTCCAGGGAAAATAGGAACATCAAACAACAATGGTTACGCCGACAACGTCCCAGACTTTCAAAGCTTTCAGCGACATATTCTGCCATCATAGTCTCCCAGAATCCATAGTTACAGACAATGGTTCGTAGTTTACCGCTCATCAGTTTCAGAAGTTCTGTCGTCAAAATGCTACCACCGTATCATCCCCAGTCAAACGGCCAAGCGGAACAATTTGTCGACACTTTGAAGAGAGTTTTACTCAAAGCATAGGGAGAGAGGACATCATTTGATATCATTCGAAAATTCTTGATTATTATAGAGGTAATAGCAAGACGCCTACCTACTCGACTGCAAAGGAAGTGGGTGAAGATAAGCTCCCATAGAGAGGATGAAGGTATTGATCCAAAGTTCGATGATATTCTAAAATTGGTAAACGATAGTGTCAATCTATCTATGAGCAAGTTCGCCAGTCTATTGCATCCCACCTCTAGAATAGAGCAGTCTGAGGGCAAAACGCAATCATTGATGACGAAAAGGGCTCAGAGAAATGGATATCGAGAAGGCTCAATGGTGTCTAATAATGCATATAGACTTAGTGAGTGTAACAGATTTCGTGGTACATCCTCAACAGATAAGTTACAAGCTGCAAGACAAACACGGTTGTGTTTTACACGTTTGCAGGAAGTTAATAGAAAGATAAACCGTGAATCAGTGAGCAGGTTTTGTGATAAGCTAAATGTGAAATCAAGGTGTGACAATGACGGTGCGGTCAAGAAGTGTGAAAATGCAACTGGTAAGCCATTGTTAAACAGAATGTCACAGAAGAGAATTACAGTCTCAGAGGGCAGCTCTGACTCTGCCAGTTTACAAGTTATTACTAGTCAGAGTGAAGTTATAAAACCTTTTAGGATTTGCGAGGAGGAACCAAAATTGTCTACTTCTGTTATTAAAGAGTTTGAAAATGATGAAGTTGACGGTAAAGTGAAAATTCGTGATAATGATCGTGATACTTCACAGTTGTCTTTGGTTGATCATGATGAGATGAGGGATATGCCTACTACTGCTGAGTTGAACAAAGATTCTGTACAACTTGAAGGTGAAGTGGAAATAAATGCAGATGCAGTTGCAGAAGGCATGCATACTTGTCAGACCGTCAGTGTAAGTGATCAGCATGTAGCCCAACTATCATCAGATGCTAGTGCTAAACCGGAGCTGATAGTAAAAGACAGCAATGGTAGTGGTCTTGGAGGTAGACAATTTTCTGAAAGCCGAACAACAACAGCTTCTGATCCACCACTGAGTTCATCAACTTGTGTCACTCAGTCGTCGTTGGTGCTGTCATCCACAATGAGAAAGACGCCCATGAACTCAAGTATCTTGTGCAATGACTATGATAGTATTGGTGCCTTTGAAACGGGAGGAAGGATATTACCCAGTTTAGTGAGGATAAGCCAAGTGTGAACGAAAGAGTAATTGTTAAATTGACTTGCATGAATAAAGGCATTTCTAGTTTCAAGTTACTATTTGAATACTATTATCTTTGGTGTAAATTACTCTGTTTCCACACTTGGTTGACCAGATACTTCGTGTGTTTGTTCGTCATCTATATTCTACGATACAATGACATGAGCGTGTTTCCGTTCCGATTTGAAGATATAGCTGAGAGAAGGAAGTCAGCAAATGAACTCTGCGACGATTTTCCAACCTAGGGCGTCAACTTGAGAAGGGTTGTAGGCGTACTGCTGTAAGTCCTACAGTTCTTCAAGGGTAGTTCGTCATGGCAGAATCCACAATATTTGATGTACTGATTGTACATATGTTTTTGTTAAATAATTGTGTGAGTTCCAATTATTGTAATTGTTGGTTAATCTTGTTTGTGTCCGGACATTCTTCAACTCACAATCGTCAACGTGAGAAGGGATGCAGGCGTACTGGTGTAAGTCCTGCGATTGTTCAAAGGAATTCCATCGGTACACGTTCCGCGAATTTGTGTCTGCTGTTTGCTTGTGTGTGTGGTGTGTCTCATCAATAAGTCTCTTGGTTTCAATGTGTTCACTTGTTTTCTTTATACCTTGTTGTCATTGCATAATTTTTTTAAAATTTTCGTCGTGATCACTTCTGAAGTTGTTTCCAGTCTTCTCCATCCGTGAATGAATTGATTGATGTTAAAGACAGCAGATGGGTCGTATACGCCGAGGAGGCTATTGCTGAGAATGAAATGCATACGGAGATAATTGTTAGCTGCGGTCTCACACTCCGTGGATCGAGAGTGTGGACGACTGAGGCTCGTATACGTCACCGTTACTAGACCTGATGCAGAATGAGTGACAAGCGATTGCAGCGGTAATTGGTAGTGAGTAGATAAGAGGATGTGCGTAGAGTATCATGAGGTGCTGCTATGGTCGCGTTGCATGCTACAAGATTCCTTCTAACAGGTGGAGATTGTGTTGCAAGATGTCGAGAGGATGCCTTTAACTAGAAGGTGTAGGTCGTCATTGATGTGTGAGATTGTGCTGTGGGTATGCTTGTGGTGTGTTGGCTTTTCTGTTTGTTTTCTATTTCGGCTCTGACCGTGTGACCCAGGTTCTCGCAATGTCATCCAAGTCAACGTGTATTGGTCGTGATGGAAGAAAGGGATGGATGCCGTTTTGGCCGGGGAGTGTCAGTGTAGTTGAAGATTGAACGATCAATTCGTGGTTGTTTGCTCAAACCCAACTTCCCCAATTTTCGCGGAAGCATCAATACGACAGTCATCGTCTCATCGATCGCTGTTCGGAAAGCAAGTACAAAACCGTCAGAAGTAATATTGTGACTTATCATTGTAATACTTGTTCATAGACCTTAGTTGTAATATTGGCTATATGTTGGTGTTAGAATAGAGAATTCTCGAGTCGCCAGTCTGTGTTCTGGTTTTTGCGTCCGTTCGTACTAAGCGTTCCTGAGAAGCTTCGAGGAACAGCATGAGGCCCAGCGTAGCAAGAGCTAGGCATTAACAGTTTACTAGATATGACTTCCAGATGGCTTGATGACCGTCGAGAAAAATATTGAGGACTTGGTTTGAGCAAGCAACCATGAATTAACCTTTCAATCACTAACTATATTGACACAAGTCATTTATTGATCAAATCTCCATACTTGGGATCATCATTGAAGATAGCTTGGAATGGCATTCCCCTCTCTATCTCAACTTCATTCACTTTTTTAAGACGTTCGACACCATCGATCGAGAGTTGATTTGGCAACTATTTTGCTACTAACAAGGGGTGCCATCGACAATTATACATCTCATCCAACAGTTATACGACAATGCTGCATGCCAAGTAATCCACAACGGGAAACTTACGGAATCCTTCGAAGTGAGGACGGGAGTGAGGCAAGGCTGTCTACTATCGCCAATGGCTTTCCTGGTTGCAGTAGATTGGATAATGCGACGGACAACGGGCAATGAGGAAACAGGCATAAAATGGACTCACCCAAAAACATGGAGGATCTGGACTTCACCGATGATATACGTCTGATTTTCCACAAACTGGAAGATATGCAACTGGAAAGCAACAAGTTGGAAGAAGAGGCATCAAAGATAGGACTTCCAGTGAACATAGAAAAAACAGAGATGATGAAGATTCCTGGCCAACAGCAACAACAATAAACAACAATCAGCACAAATGGGAGGAACCTGATAGAAACAACCTCCTTTACCTTTCTGGGAAGCGTCGTCTCAACTACAGGCGGAACTGACGAGGATATCAGAGCCAGAATTGGAAAAGCAAGACAAGCTTTCATTACTCTCAAGTTTGTATAGATGTCAACAGCACTCAGTATAAAAAATAAGATCCGGATTTCCAACTCCAATGTGAAGTCAGTGCTACCATACGGATCGGAGATTTGGCCAGGGCGTCATAAAGAGCACCTCGAACAAACTACAGCCCTTCGTTTACAGTTGTCTTCGCTCAATACTCAGGGTCAGATGACCGGAAAAGATCAGCAACAGGGATCTCTTACAGTAAGCGAACCAACCAGGAACCGATTGTGAAACAAACAGGCAGGAAGAAATGGAGATGGATTGGCTGTACTCCGAGGAAGCCATCAAGTGAAATCACTAGACAAGCCCTCGAGTGGAACCCGGAAGGGAAGCGGCGAGTCGGTCGTCCAAGGGTGACTCGGAGGAGGTCATGTGAAGAGGAGATGAAAGCATATGGACAGACTTGGAGCGGGGTGAAAACGTTGGCAGAAAAGCGAACGCAATGGAGACGCGCAGCTGAAGCCCTATGTTCCTCTACGAATTAAAGGATATAATAATGATAACAATTACTAGTGTCCTGTGTAGAAATACTTATCACGTCCTTCCAATAATATTAACATTTAAAACAGCGGTTTGCTGTAACCTACACGTTTAATGAACTTAAAGTATCAATGTAGGGCGAAACAGAGGATGTAGGAGTCAGACTCAGGAGCGCATTGTCATCTTTGAGCAGTCTGGTGGCTGAGGAGATGAACACTGGAAGTGTGTTCGCATCACGCTCATTAGCTGGCGGTCTATTCCAAATGACTGAAAACTTATTTAATAAGAAGTTGTACCGCACGTAAGTCTGATAGTGCTCTATAGCAGCCAGGTTGTGATGATTTCTAAGATTGTAACTGATGACAGTGGTAGGTTTAGTTATTGGCTCGGAGGAATGCAAGAGAAGATTAGTTAGCCTGTAGTAAAAAATGGGGTTTAGCTTAAGATATCTTTTCCAGAGTGATTCTAATCTTAGTCTGTCGCATTGCCCATAGTATTCCAGACCACTTTCTAAACCAAGAGTTCTTGAGGTAAACTGCCGCTGCACTCCCTCTAATTTAAGCTTGTCAATCTATCGCAGTCTGCGAAGAATAAACGGGCAGTATTCTAAGATAGGTCAGAAACATACTTTGTATAATAAAACCCTAGTTTCACAACAGGATAAATTGAGAGTTATGCATCCAAGGAGCCTTCGCGTCTTACGTCTAGCATAATCAGTCTGTTCAGACAACGTTAAGTCACCAAAGTATCTGATATCGAGATCTACAACTGGGTTGACCTTGGCTAGTTTTCACCCATTTACTTCAAGAGTTAGGTCAAATCCAGCCGCATTTGTCAATGTCAAACTTCAGACAGGATTCGGTACACCATGGTGCGAGACGTAGTTTGCTTACCATATCATTTAATTCACGACTGTGGTGGGAGCAAACCATTTGAGGTCGTCAGTATATAGGAATGGTTTACCTGAGGCGAAGCAGTTGCAAATGCTGTTAGTGTAGACCGTAAATAAAAGTGGATCTAGGACACTACCTTGCACAACTCCACTTGTGACCTGCCCAGGATGAGACAATACAGATCCGACTTCGGTTACTCGTATCCCGTTGCTTAGAGATGGCTTTAACCAGTTCGGTAATGAATCGCGAATTCCATATGCATACAGCTTCTCAAAGAGAATACTATGAGACGCCATGTCCAATGCCCAACATATGTAGAAGTAGAGAACAACGACTAGCTTACGTGCTTCGCGACAACTAGTAATGCAGTTAAAAAGTCGAAGTGACAGGTGACGCAGGACCCATCTTGAGAAATCTCTGTTCAGAAATTGTGACAAGATCTTCCCAAAATTGTTAGTCTGACAGCTGGTCTTTTGCAACTTTATTTATGATTCGCGAGTCAACTGGGGTTATTTTTATAGGTCTGTAATTGCGGACATTTCCCTTATACCCTGATTTGCAGTGTGAAATTATGAAGCTAACTTTTCACTCATTAGGGTAAGTGCCAGTTTCTATAGGTATTGGGAAGAATTTAAGAAGTAATATGGGTATATCACATCCACTGTCTTCGAAAATTATTAAAGCAAGGCCATCCAGTCCCACGCTAGTGGAAGACCTGAGGTTTCTACCTGCTTGTACTATTAGCTGGTTGGTGAACACTATGCTCTTGACGGAGGGTCTAATAAGGGTTGAAGCTTCACCGGGGATCTGTGTTTCTAAACCAAAGTTCGCACACCACTCACTGAAAAGTACACAGATGGTGCCAGACTCACTGTAGATTACTTTGTCGAGAAGTAGGGGATGCTCCTCGTCGACCGCATTCGTTTCTGAGAAGTGTTGTTAGGTTGTAAACTTTAAAGGTGCTTTTAAGTGCACTTGACTCTCCGTCGAGGTCCTTTTGAGAGCTTAGGCGCTTGACAGATTCAAGTGACTTATGGATTGAGCGCAGTGGTGATATATCCTTAGCGGAATATTACTGCTTCACCAACTTCCTCAACTTGTTGCGGCATGCCCTTGGAATGTATTCAGCTTGATGCCTACTTAATTCCACCACTTTCTCAGGATCAACAGTATCTAGACAAAGGGTGAGATTCTTGCAGAATATGGACACTACAATCTCCAGGGAGTCAGTGGTAAAATAGTCATCTCACTGACAGAGTCGAGTGAGCTTTTGGACCAAGCCCCAGTCTGTATATTTGTAACTACGACACATCATGCTTCCTGGATCTTGTTTGTCTCCTGTATTTAGTGGTGAGAAAGGCAGAGAGCAGAGTACCATTATATGGTCACTACTGGAAAATCTGTTACCAACATAGGTGGAAACTGGGATTGTGTCATGCAGGACAAAACACAAGGTCCAACATGTTGTCACCACGCGTTGGTATCTGGAGGTGTTGTCGCCATCTACAACAGTCGACAGTGGCGAGTAATTCGTCGAAGAGTTGGGGACTGGAACTACTTAACCAGTTGGAGTCTGGAAGATTGAAGTCCCCTGCAATTATTTTGTAATTGATATTGGACGAGGAGGCGTGTGCAAACAACTTGGCTAATGACGAGTCAATTTCTTTGGTTGGGCCTGGCGCTCGATAAACAAAGGTTGTGGGAAGTTTGTACTTATCTCCATGTAAGACCACCCAGAGTGGACCAGGCACATCATTCAGTTTTTTTTCTTCCACCTTACTGACTACGAATGAATGATATATATAACGACACAAGACAAGGGCCAGGCAATAGGTCGTCTACTAAGGAAATCAACACGTATTGATATATATTTCATGTAAATTATTACAGCTTATTCAAGCACACAAACACAGTCTTCTGATTGATTGTTTCTTACAGAAAGTTGGCCGTGCATCTTTGTGTGACTGTTTCTTGAATGTCAGGTCATCTACATATTAACTGTATCTGTCTACGCCAAGTCTGTTGTGATTGGTTGTTGAATCAGTCTTGTTCACATTTTCTCACCACCAATATTTGCGACATACCCATTGATGTAAAATGCTGTCTACCATTTTTGGCTAGCCTGCTCTCACCACATGTATATATATGCGTGTATATGAGAACTCCACCACGCTTGCAATCACTATTTTCGCGGTGTGCAGTGTAATCATCTTTACCTATATGCACACCAAGCATAGAGGATGGGCACCATGACTCAATTATCGGAGCTGCCGTAGGCTTAGCGATCAATAATAATGTCCTTAGTTCAGATATCTTATTGATTAAGGAACAAGCATTAATTAGCGATATCGTGAATTAGTCACGGGATACTACAAACTGACCTAATATATCACCATAAACTAAATCTATTGGTGCGTCAGCACCGCAAGCGTTTATGAGTGATAAGGGAGTCGTACTGGTTGTTCATACATCAGGGTTAAAGTGCGGTGGGGTGTTCCTAGGTACCATGGGTTGTACCAGTGATTTTGGACACCAAACATTTTATACATTATATATATGAGAAAGCAATAAAATAATATTAGGGAAAACACGTTCGACAAATTCACCAACTTCCATCGTATTGTCTCCACATCTAACGTGAAATGCACACAGGTGTGGCTTAGAGAGGCGACTTTGAGCGATTATACAATGTACATATAGATGGCGTTCACGCTGACTGCTGAAACTTCTCAGAAGTTGTACACAGTGTGCTTGCGACCGCACTATGGAGTGAACTTTATCAATTCTCCTTCGTTACTTGAATGAGACGCCAATCCGAAGGCGGGTGGGGGGCCATGGGTCTCGGAAATGAACCATATGATGAACGGCAGAAGAGATTGGGTCTTTTCATACGTCTCATAAACCATTAATGCCCAGCTCTCGCTACGCTCGGGCCCACGCTGTTCCTTGAAGTTTTTCAGAAACGCTTAGTTATAACGGACGAAAAACCAAAACACCGATCTGCCTCTTGAGATTTATTTATTGTTACACCAACATATAAAAATAATAATTGAACTAAGGTCTGTGAACAAATATTACAATAATTAATCACAATATTACTTCTGATGGTTTACTGCTGACTTCTTTCTGAACAGCGACCGATGAGACGATGACTGTCGTATTGATGCTTCCGCGAAAATCGAGGAAGTTGATTTTGAGCAAACAACCATGAATTGATCGTTCAATCTTCAACTACACTGACACTCCCCGGCCAAAAAAGCATCCATGCCTTTTTTCCTTCACGACCAATGCACGTTGACTTGGATGACATTGCGAGAACCTGGGTCACACGGACAGAGCTGAAATGGAAAACAAACAGAAAAGCCAACACACCACAAGCATACCCACAGCACAATCTCACACATCAATGACGACCTCCGCCTTCCAGTTAAAAACATCCTCTTGAAACATCCTCTTGCAACACAATCGCCACTTGCTAGAATGACTCTTGCAGAATTCAACGTGACCATGGCACCACCTCACGATACTCTACGCACATCCTCTTATCTACTCACTACCAATTACCACTGAAATCGCTTGTCACTCATTCTGCCTCAATTCTAGTAGTGGTGAAGTATACGAGCCTCAGTCGTTTACACTCTTTCTCCCCGGCGTGTCAGACCGCAGCTAACAATTATCTCCGTGTGCATTTCATTCTCAGCAATAGCCTAGCCTCCCCGGCGTATACGACCCATCTGCTGTCTTTAACATCAATCAATTCATTCACGGATGGAGAAGACTGGAAACAACTTCAGAAGTGATCACGACGAAAATTTTAACAAAATTACGCAATGACAACAAGATACGAAAACGACGAGTAAACACAATGAATCCAGAAAACACCAATTGATATGACACACCACACGTATATACAAATAGTAAAAACAACCTCGCCGATCATGTCTTAGTGGAATTCCTTTGAAGAATCGCAGGACTTACACCAGGACGCCTACAACCCTTCTCAAGTTGACGCCCTAGGTTGGAAAATCGTCGCAGAGTTCATTTGTTGACTTCCTTCTCTCAGCTATATCCTCAAATCGGAACGGAAACACGCTCATGTCATTGTATCGTAGAATATAGATGACGAACAAACACACGAAGTATCTGGGCAACCAAGTGTGGAAACAGAGTAATTTACACCAAAGATAATAGTATTCAAATAGTAACTTGAAACTAGAAATGCCTTTATTCATGCAAGTCAATTTAACAATTACTCTTTCGTTCACACTTGGCTTATCCTCACTAAACTGGGTAATATCCTTCCTCCCGTTTCAAAGGCACCAATACTATCATAGTCATTGCACAAGATACTTGAGTTCATGGGCGTCTTTCTCATTGTGGATGACAGCACCAACGACGACTGAGTGACACAAGTTGATGAACTTAGCGGTGGATCAGAAGCTGTTGTTGTTCGGCTTTCAGACAGTTGTCTAACTGCAAGATTACCACCAATGCTGTCTTTTTCTATTAGTTCGGGTTTAGCACTATCATCGGATGATAGGTGGCCTACACGCCGATCAATTACACTGACTGTCTCGCAAGTATGCACACCTTTTGGAACTGCATCTGCGTTCAATTCTACTTCACGTTGTAGTTGTACAGAACCTTTGTTCAACTCAGCAGTAGTAGTCATTCCCCTCATCTAATCATGATCAACCAAAGACAACTGTGAAGTATCATGATCATTATCGTGAATATTCACTTTACCGTCAAGTTCATCATTTTCAAACTCTTTAATAACAGAAGTAGACAATTTTGGTTCCTCCTCACAAATCCCCAAAGATTTTATACCTTCACTCTGACTAGTTATACTTTGTAAACTTGTGGAGTCAGAACTCCACTCTGAAGCAGCAACTCTATTCTGTGACACTCTATTCAACAATGGCTTACCAGTTGCAGCTACAGACTTCTTCACCGCACCGTTATCGTCACACAATTCAGAGTCAGGCCTGGAGTTTACATTTAGCTTATCACTGAACTTGCTCACTGGTTCACAGTTCACCTTTGTATGCACCTCTTGCAAACGTGTAAAACACAACCGTGTTTGTCTTGCATCTTGTAACTTATCTGTTGAGGATGTACTACGAATCCTGTTACACTCACTAGGTCTATATGCACTACTAGACATCATCGAGCCTTCTCGATATCCACCTCTCTGAGGCCCTTTCGTCATCAATGATTGCGTTTTACCCTCAGACTGCTCTATTCTAGGGGTGAGATGTAATAGACTGCCAAACTTGCTCATAGATTGATTGACACTATTTTTTACTAGTTTCAGGATATCATCAAACCTTGGCTCGATACCTTCATCCTCCATACGGGAGCTCATCTTCACCCACTTCCTTTGCAGTCGAGTAGGTAGGCGTCTTGCTATTACTTCTAGTATAAAACTCGAGTTGAGGTCACTCATGCGATTCATCGAAATCATTCCATTCTTGTAAATTAGCAAATTATCCAAAAACACAGTGAGTGCCTGGGAGTCATCCTGTAATTGACCACCATTACCCTTAACAGCGTCAAGTAATTTTTTTGCAATCATCGAAGGTCTTCCAAACCTTTGACGTAATATGCTCAGAGCCTCAGCGTATCCCTCAATAGGGGGCATGAGCTTACAGCACTGTATAGCTCTTGCAGCATCTCCAGTGCAATACCTCGTCAAATACATCAATTTCAATTCATCACTTAATTAAAAACTACTCAGCATGATCTCAAACTCGTTTACAAATTGTAAATAATCAGCCGGGTTTCCATCAAAACACCGTGGTTCAAATTTAGGGAGTTTGATGTTCCTATTATCCCTGAACGGCGAAACAGTAACATCAACCATGTCATGCTTAACATCAGACACATCGTTACAATTAACAGACAAATCACCATGACTTACTTTCCTGTTTGCATCCAAGACGCTCTGTCCCTTCTTTGACCCAGGCATTGTTGAACTTGACCCAATTCCAAAAAAGTTCCAGATATTGCTTGTTCAAATAGGACTTGGCCGGCACCTGGAAAAATGAACACCGACTATCCAAACTGCTACCAGCTGTCTTAATCGGCCAGAATCTCTTTCTCCCATCAGAAACTGTCAGCCACGTCTCATAAACCGTTAATACCCAGCTCTTGCTACGCTGGGACTCACGCTGTTGCTTGAAGTTTTTCAGAAACGCTAAGTTATAACGGACGAAAAAACCAAAACAGCGATTGGCCGCTTGAGAATTCTTCATTATAATAATAATAATTTATTTTCATATAAACATAAATTTACATGAAAATGCACGCCATTTTTACAGGCACGATCAAGTATCTTATAATGTCAAATATTAAATTTTCTACAAGTTAATAACTTTTCAACAGTTAAATATTTGATACATTTATATAATTACACTCATTGTCTGAACTAGGCCGTATAGTTATTGAATTGTACAGTTGTCCTCCAGGTTGAGCGGGAAAATCGACTTCGTTTCGTTTTCATCCCGTGGTTGTAGGCATACGATAACCAACCAATATTGAGGTAAGTACAACGTTTACAAGGGATTGGAAGCTGTTTTAGAAAAGTTAAAGTGCTAAGGTGAAACATTAAAGTGTAATAGATTAAGTGAGTGAAATATATCATTAATAAACACATTTATATAGAAAACAGAGTGGGGAAGTAATTAATCCTTAGGCCGACAACGTTCATTTGCAATGTATAATAAAACCAATATATTTTGTACTATCATGATGTCCACTTTTGGCTTTAATACAATTATTTTTCAAGCCAGTTGTTTTTATTTCATGTCATTTTTTCTATTTGGTGCACAACCGTACCCTCCAGAGAATAGGAATAGAATAAGTCGAATCAAATTCATAAAGAGCTATAAAATGTTAGGTTTAATGGAATATAATGAGGATCAAGCAAAGGCGTTATTAGAAATTAAGTGAGACAAGACACTGAAGTGGTATTTAAAGATCTGACAATGGATAGCAAGTTAATTTATAAGATGCCCCATAAATCTGTGCAGATCCCACGCGGTCGCATCTCAACAATAGGCTGAGCGAATGGTATATATTTAAAGGTAGAAGCATTATCTGTCAAGGCATTAACTATTATCTTTTTCAAGATAGAGATCTGAGCCCTCATAAAAATCAGAAATATCTCGAGCCGTCAAATTGCGTATTGCTGTTCCTGCAGAATGGGACGATTCACCTTAGTGACCACCACCATATCTGCTGATCAGCTAGCACCACCCTCCCTCCTTTTTTGATGTTAGGCTCTGAGACTATGATTATTATGGCTACCGCAAATATATTGCTTGGTACCAGACATGTTCGTACCCCATATTCCATCTCCCCAGCTTTCTTAATGAGTGCTTCCAATAGGTCTCCACGTACATCTTTATGAACATATTATATATGTTTGCATGCATCCTAATGAACAGATTACTTTATAAGAAGTTAAAACCTTAAAGAGTGAAACGAATAGGTATTGTGAATGGTGGAGCAAGATTTAGCAGAACACTATAGTTAAGGTTCAATTTAGGCAGTATGGACTGAAGGTAAGGTCGGTTGACAGGACTTAGTGTACTAAATTTTCATGACAGTCTTATATAAAGTAAATATCTGACATTGCAAATTAACGTGTCTAGACATATTATAAAAGGATATTAACACAGAACCAACAAAATTTTGGCATTTTTTAACAATACTGCAGTGTGTGTATACTGAAGAATGGTGTTTAGTCTACAGGAAGCCGTAGAGTAAATCAAACCATATATGATAAGAGTATAATCAATAATATAATTCGTATATCAAATTTTACACTAGGCTCAATAATTGAGTGTTATAATGGAAACAAGCGTGGTAAAGCAAGAGAACATTTGATGCATAAATATTTTAAGTATTTTAATAACCATCTAATTTAAGAATTGAACATGCATGATTAATAAGTATTATTATATTAGTATATACATATGTAAAACGTTAAAAGGTATGGATGCTATTACAATTATTACCAGTGTTACTTTTACCAACACAACTTAGTGAAAATTATAGAGAATAGAAATCAGTAAATTAGTTAACGTTCGCTGCGTGAGTATTAGAGTCGAGTTGAAATCGCCTCCGATAATTTTATAACTGAAAGGAAGATTGGCTGTAACATTAAAGATATTGCTAAGCATATTATCATATTCGCTGCTGGATGAAGGGGGCCGGTACACACAACCCACAAGTATAGGTTTACTTCTGACAACTTTTATTTCGACCCAGATCGAGTCATTGAGTTGTGACAGAATTGGGTTACTAAACTGGGTTGCACACATGGATTGTTCACAGTAAATTAGTGTTCCACCCCCACGACCTGTCCGTCTGTCCCCGCGAAAAAGGTTGTATTTATCAATCCTTAGGCTGTCATTGGAGATTTCACTTGTGCACCAGGCTTCGGTGATCATAATCAATGACGGTCTGCATATAGAAGCTATTGTACTTAGTGCTAAGTGTTTGCTTAGAACTGATCTCGTATTTACTAGGATAATAGATAAACACTGGCTATGTGGTTTCAGTGAGCGGACAACATCTTGGTAAAGTAATCCGTAAGTATCCTCTATATATATGTTATCAGACTCATTTACCAATATCTTTGGATCGTAGGAAGACTTCAGGTAGATTTTTGAGGTGGTAGTCAGGGATGGTGTCAGTTACGTCTCATAAACCGTTAATGCCCAGCTCTCGCTACGCTCGGGCCCACGCTGTTCTTAGAAGATTTCTCAGAAACGCTTAGTTATAACGGACGCAAAAACCAAAACACCGATCTGCCGTTTGATATTTCTGTATTGTTACACCAACATATAAAAGGAATAAGCGAACTAAGTAAACTAAGTTTGTAAACAAATAATAAATCGTTATATTACTTCTGACGATGTTTCACTCTTCTTTCTGAACAGCGACCGATGAGACGATGACTGTCGTATTGATGCCTCCGCGAAAATCGAGGAAGTTGATTTTGAGCAAACAACCAAGAATTGATCGTTCAATCTTCAACTCCATTGACAGATGGGCTTACGTTTGGATATGGTATGCAGTGAGAGACACCTGTGTGATAATCAGATATTAATATTTTAGAGATATTAGTATCCGCGTTTGGTGTCGACACTGTTGTGGTGAGAGCAGGCTGCTAGCCGATTGGTTGACACTAATCTACGTTAATATGGGCCGTGAGAAAATATGAACAAGGCTGATTCAACAACCAATCACAGCAAAGTTAACGTGGCAAAATATGATCCGCAGATAGAGAATTCTATTTGTCGAGGAATCCCGAAACAACCAATCAGAAGCCTGCGTTTGTCTGCCTAACTTCTGATAAACAACCAATCAGATGACTGCGCTTGTCTATAATAATGTATGTGAAATATGTATAAATACGTGTTGATTTTCGTAATAAAACGATCTGTTGCTTCTCCCTTGTCTTCTGTTGTTACATTTGGTGTCACTGCCTCCAGAAAATGAAGATCCCGTGGCCAGCTGCGTTTGAAGAAGGAGACATACGGAGCTTCTTACGTGACTTCGAGGCTGTTGCTGAGCTTGTGGGTGTCACGGAGCAGGCGGCGAAGGCAGTTGTCCTGGGGACGCTGTGGAGAGGCCGAGCGAAGGCGGCATATGACAGCGTAGAGAGGTCAAATGGCACAGTGTCTTTGAAGAAATTGGTTGAACGACTAGTGTCCGAGTTCGACAGCGCAACAGACAGACAGTTAGCGATGGAGCAGTTCCGGTCAACGAAGCTGGGACCGGATGGAGACCCACTAGTGTTGGCGGTAAAACTGACGAATCTACTTGTGGTCACGAAATACGGGCGTATCAACATGTATGAGACCAGCGAGATAGCAGCGATTAAGCTGTCGGCAGTACACAATATGACAGAGTTAATTAATAAATACGATCATCTGTTCACTGGAGATGGCGACCCATACGGTTATTGCGATAAGGTGAATCATGAAATTCCGTTAAGTGATCCGAAAGTAAGGTCATTTACAACGCGAAGAGTTCCATGTCATCTGGAAGGCGAAGTGGAGCGACAAGTGCAAGAGATGTTAAAAGATGATATTATTGAGGAAGCTGATAGCCCGTACAACTCTCCAGTGCTGTTAGTAAAAAAAGCGAATGGGAAGTATAGATTCTGTGTTGATTTTCGACAGTTAAACAGTATGACAGAGTTAAGACCGTGTGCCATGCCAACAGTGGTAGAAACTTTAGATCGCCTACAAGGTGCGAATGTGTTTTCGGTTCTCGATCTTCGCTCAGGATACTGGCAGATACCGATAAAACAAGGTGATAGAGATAAGACGGCTTTCATCGTGGGTCAGACACAATATCGATTTAAACGCATGCCGTTTGGACTAGCAGGTGCACCGTTTACGTTCAGACGACTGATGAAGCTATTACTTAGGAACTTGAAAAACGTGGAGGTTTATGGTGATGATCTCGTCATATACAGTCAAAACGAAAACGATCACGTCAACCATGTAGAAGCCGTGCTGCGACGCATCGAAGAGTTTGGACTACGCGTCAACAAAACCAAGTCCCAGATAGCCAAAAAGAATGTTACTCTGTTGGGACATAAAGTGGGAAATGGTGAGATTAAACCACTGCCGGAGAAAATTTTGACGATTAAAACGATTCCAGCCCCGAATTCAAAGAGAAAACTGAGACAATTCTTGGGTAGAGCAGCGTTTTATAGTCGCTTCGTGAAGAACTTCAATGAGATAGCAGCCCCTCTATACAGGCTACTAGGTGAGCCAAAGTTTGTTTGGTCGGAAGAATCGCAGAGGACATTCGACAGAATTAAACAGCTGCTCGACCACCAACAAATGACGCTAAAACTACCTGTGCCAGGAAGACAGTTCACAGTGTGCACAGATGCCAGTGACTACGCTATAGGTGCGGTCCTAAGACAGGACGAGGGAATCGTTGAGTATGCCAGTAGGGTTTTGACACTCGCAGAGAGAAAGTATTCAACGATAGAGAAAGAATGTTTAGCAATGGTATGGGCAGTCGACAAATGGAGACCTTATTTACTCGGCCGGCGGTTCCACATCGAAACTGATCATAAGCCGCTACAATTTTTGAAGACAGCGAGAGACCCACGGGGGAAGTTGTCACGGTGGATGTTGCGTCTTCAGGAGTACGATTTTACGATCTCACACGTTCCTGGAAGTGAAAATGTCTTGGCAGATTTGTTATCGAGACCAGAAGATGAGTCTGAGTTGCCCGAGGTCGCTTACGGAGTGCATGCAGTAGAACAAGACCCACTAAGACTTGCACGTAGGCAGAGGTTGGACGATACGCTGAATACAGTAATACAGGTGATCACCAACGGAATAGAAGTGGATCAAACTACGGCGAGTAAGGAGCTAACCACACTACTCAGACAGAGGGATCGACTCAGAGTGAATGCCTACGGGACTCTGACCTGGCGAGAGAACGACGGAAGCTGGCTGGCTGTCATACCTCAATCGTCGCGCCACGACATGATAGAAGAATGTCACCAGCTAGCGCATACAGGCGTGGCCAGAACGACCGACCTCCTAAGACAAAGTATGTACTGGCCAGGTATGAGAGAAGACGTAGCAAGATACGTACTTGGATGTCCACGGTGCCAGCTGATGAAAGGTGACCGGTGCATACGACCACCACTTCAGTCGATTCCAGTTACCGCGATAGGTGACTTGTGGTCCGTAGATGTCATGGGTCCATTTCCTCAGACATCCAATGGTAATCAGTACCTCTTGGTGATGACGGAACACGCGACACGATGGGTAGACGCCGTAGCAATCCCAGACCAACGTGCAAGAACCGTGACAGATGCAGTAGTTAGACACATTGTTGCAGACCACGGCGTACCGAAGACAATACTGACAGACCAAGGTCCCTGTTTCGAGAGTGAAGAGTTTACTTCCCGTTTGCAACAGCTGGGCATCAAGAGGATCAGAACGACCCCATACCATCCACAAACGAATGGCCTAACGGAGAGAAACAACCGTACACTGAAGGAGTGGCTGGCCTCGAAGGGCGGTAACTGGGAAACGGAGCTTCCACTGATTTTACTGACACATCGTGCTACCACTCAGGAAACAACGAAGAAGTCACCCTTCCAACTGATGTATGGTAGAAAACCACGATTACCAATACACAACGCGACCTGGCCCCGTCACCAAAAGTGGAGTACGACGAAATTAAAAGCAGAGCGGAAAGAAGCAGTCAAGAATGTAATGAAGAAGCAGCGGAGTGATGTCGCGAAGTCTCAGCTGAAAAGAAAGACTCAGTGCAAAATCTTTGCAGTCGGGGACCAAGTGAAGTGTAGAGACAAAAGATATACAGTTGGATGCGGGCCAGGTTCACGAAAACTCCTTCCAAAGTGGGAAGGACCGTACACAATCACAAAAAGACGGGGTCAAGTATATACCATCCGAAGAGGTGATAAACAGAAACGAGTTAACGCCAGTCAGCTCCAAAGATGGGTACAGTGGGACAAGCCTATCAGTAACAATCCTCAACTAGGGGATGTAGCACCCAGAAGGTCGGAACGTCTGCGCACAAAGCTATTTGACGGGGGGACGAGTGTGGTGAGAGCAGGCTGCTAGCCGATTGGTTGACACTAATCTACGTTAATATGGGCCGTGAGAAAATATGAACAAGGCTGATTCAACAACCAATCACAGCAAAGTTAACGTGGCAAAATATGATTCGCAGATAGAGAACTCTATTTGTCGAGGAATCCCGAAACAACCAATCAGAAGCCTGCGTTTGTCTTTAATAATGTATGTGAAATATGTATAAATACGTGTTGATTTTCGTAATAAAACGATCTGTTGCTTCGCCCTTGTCTTCTGTTGTTACACTGCGTCAGCTATCTCCCGGGAAATATGCCTTGCCCTAGCTGTAGACTGTTCGCTATGCCAGCAAGGAATTGATCCGATATCATGCGTGGTATATGCATGATTCCAGGTGTTTCTGTTAACTGACGCTGGTGAAAATCCTGCCCTAAGGTATAACCGATATGTGTATTCGGTAATTTGTTGCCAGTATAAGAATGAATTGTTGGTATCTGTTTCTGGTATTCATCAGACCATGGCAAGTTTTGTGCAGAAATCGGCACATGCTCCCCACTAGACACATAAGATATATGAATGGGTTCTGTTGGCTTGCTAAATGTGGTCTGTGGCCGATGTTTGGGGTGTTTTCTATAACTTTCAGTCAACAGAATATTAGAAGTGGGCTGGTTGACAAGGGGTTTACGTAGTGGATGTGCAGAACAATATCTACCACCTTGCTGTGCTGTTTGTCTAGAATTAGGGATTCGATAAAATTGGCTTTCCACTTGACACCAATTAGGCCTAACCCTAGGAGCTTCGTCTACCATATTTGACTTTCTCTTACAAAGAAGGCCTACAGGTGCTTTCGTCTCTTTCTTATCAAAGGGCTTTCTTGCTCCGGGTTTAGTATTTAATTTATTTACTTCTTTTTCCCTTATCTTATGATCAACTGGCTGATGATGGCTAACAGGGCAGCCAGCACATGCTATGTAGGGTTTCTGTGGCTTGGACACCTCATGAGCTTTAGTTTTCTTAATGGAAATGGGACGTTTGTCATAACGCCTAGAAAACTTGCCAACTTGGGTGGCTACATTCGACTGGTGCTTCACAGAGTGTGGATTGTCAGACCGAGGAGTAACTGACTTATAAGGCAATGGTTGGACCACCAGTGGGATGGGTTTTGATGGTTTCGGTGTCTTGACTTTTGCGTCAGTGTGAAAACGATGTATTTCAACATTATTTCCCGTTGACTCATCTATGTCCACCATTTCAGTGTCAGCATCAATATCGTTAAATAATGCTTGGCTAACATTAGCCACTACCTGCGAAAATGTCTGTTGCATGCCGTGATCAGATATTTCAATAGACGGAATAACGCACGGAACATCATCTACAGTTATCCTATTAGAGTTATCAGGGTTCACTGTTCCTGAGCGGCATCGCCTTTGGCATGGTGTTAAATCAGGTGCAACCCTAATGTTAGTGTATGGTGTTGAAGAGCCTATTTTCTTACCCGATTTCAGAAAATTCCTGGCTTCTTCGGTAGACCTAAACTTGAAAAGCACAGGACACGTGTGGTTTTCAGATTTCTTACGAAGACGCAAAACCTGACATTCTGTCAACGACATATTACAAGCCTTTAGACACGAATTCTTAAGTTTGGCAATCGGCTCTCTGTCTGGAATGTCATAGGCCAAGACGTTATGTGAAGACATAATCCTATTAACAGCTTCTTCAGCCAAATAGTCAATTATGCGCTCAGATTTGATTAGTGATTCAAAACAGATGTTTTGTGATGGGTCACACAGTTGCGTGAGAGGCATAATGCTGTCAAACTTGCTCTGTAGTTCTGCTATTGACTTCTGAAGTGTCAGTAAATCATTTTTGCTACAAGCCGCATTCTCTGCCAATTCCTCCATGATATCAGATACCATAACTCTGGGTATGGCTGGTGTAAAAAGTGTAGAATTGTCAACGGAGCTGAGGCCTTCAGATGGCTGACTAGTATTAGATCTCAGTCTCTTAACGGTACTTACACGTTTGATAGACTTAACCATTACAGAAATAAGAAACTTCACAATTTCCGGAAAAAAAGTCTTGAGGATATAAAAATAAGATAGCTGTATTATCGAAGTATCAAAACAACAACGATAAACAGATTTATATTGCAAAAATAAAAAGTCAGACTTTCCTTTACAGAGTTTGCTGTGGATAAAGTCCTGAGTTCCACGTGGTTAGATAGGGTATCCGAGGATTCTTGACGTAGATTTCACGAGTGAATGCTATATGTTGTTCCAGTTGATACAATACAATCCTTGTTGACTATGGATAACTGGATAATGTGAGGAAAGTGGCTAATTTCCAAAATATTAAGGAAAAATGATTCACGCAGAAACTGAACACCCGTAGCGCAAGAGTTCAAATGTTTGTTACACCAACAAATAAAAATAATATTTGAACTAAGGTCTGTGAACAAATATTACAATAATAAATCACAAGATTACTTCTGAGGGTTTACTGCTGACTTCTTTCTGAACAGCGACCGATGAGACGATGACTGTCGTATTGATGCCTCCGCGAAAATTGGGGAAGTTGGTTTTGAGCAAACAACCAAGAATTGATCGTTCAATCTTCAACTCCATTGACATACCGCTTGATTCAAGGCGAACATATTACTGGTGATAAGACTGCAAGTGACCTAACTCACTCAAACGAAGTTTTTTCAGGAATTTCCAAGTTTGGATTTCCTCATGTCGATTCTCGTAGGATACAGCAAAAGAGAGCAAAGACCACAGTAAACTCCTATTTATTTCAACCCATATTTTTCTGCTCCGGAACCCTCTGCCAGCAGATGCAGTTACTTTACTAAATGTGGGAAGCTATAAGTAGGCACTAGACAATAACGGAGAGACAAATGCCTGATGTCAAACGGCCTAACCCCTGAATACTCACATATCTATAGAAATACAATTAATCCAATGTTTTTATTACTTCACATTCTCACTTGTCCCACTCTTTTGATTTCCCTACCTGTCGATACCAATTTTATTCATATATGTGTGTATCACAATTCTGACGTCATCTAGCTCTCTGCATGCACGTATATTCATCTCTGTATAATTTACACTAATTATTTTTTTTATTTTTTTTGATTACAGCTTGATTCCACACTGTATTTTTGGTAGAGGTATGGAATTTTCAGCAGGGATATCGGTGGCTCAAATTTTACAGGCCGACCATAGATATCAGGTCTGGGTCGGCGAGGGCTCGAACCCCGGGCCATGTGCATGGTCAGCGAGAGTCCTAACCACTGTGCCACCGACGCACATTATTATTATTGGAATCTCTCTATCTGACCACACTGGAAGACTAATCAAGGAAAATCTCAGCTCCATTCACGGTGATTAGTTGAACTTAACACACTGTAGCCTACAAAGCACATATAATCATTCGAAACACCAATCCTATCGGAATAGACCAACAGTACGACAGTTAACTGACAGGATTCACTGTACCCAACTTCATTGAAGACCAATAACTCATACACCCTAACAAAGTATTGTGCAAAAATAAATTACATTGGCCTACTTTTTCTCATTAGCGCAATATTGGATATTGAAAATGGTTGTTTAGTTGTGTCAATTCATTGTACATGAAGGCGTACGTTTACGAATTGCATATATACACTTGAAAAAACATTCACCCTTATTCCAACTGTTTCAGGTATTTTCACATACTCAGAATCCACCACTGTCAGCTTCTCGTGAACGTTTGGGCTAAAACAACAGGTAAATCTACTTAGCTGGTCATTTATGACAAGTGAATGTTAAATGATAGTGTGTTATTTTTATTTATTTAACTTGTATATTATGAAACAGCTTATACTAAAAGTGTGAGCACGTGAATCATTTGGTATTTAAATTCAGTAGTTATATTATTTTCCTCAAGCTTAGCGCACGTCATATGATTACATTATACGGACACAATAAATATTGTTACTAGTTTACTAGTAGTTACTGTATCAGCATAATTATTGTAATAATTATAGTCGAATAATTTTGTTTAAACATGGGAAAATACTGTCCATATTTTTCAATAATACGCCTAGATATATTGTATGTGCCTGTTAAGCTGTTTGCCTATTTACAATAATTTTCTGTTTTTTGTCAGACTCTCGTGGTTTCCGGGTAAACTAATTACACGGGCCCTAAAATCTTCTACACCTTACTCCAGAGGCAATTTACGACTTCTTAACGACAACTAAAGTATGACTAATATCAAGGTATGTCACACCACATATTTTTGTATTGCACTTAACTCCTGTGAATATCTCATTTTACTTGATTTTTGTGCCGTACTTCGATTCGTACTTCGAAGAGCATCTGAAGCTGTCATTTGATTAGCATGCTAACTATAGGATGATCTACTGAGAAGACTAGAGTTATGCACACCCAGGTACTGCATAATACGACAGACTTGTTAAAAATCTACACCATAAAGTAAAACCTAAATTACTCGAAATGACATTAGAGTACTGCGTTGAGAGATGTAAAAAGAAAGGACACTCATTGAGCAGTAACTACGACGCGGTTCGGTTTTTATTTTTAAGCCTATTATTTATGTGAACCGATGTCAGATGACGTAGTCGCCACTTCGCCAGTAGTTGGCTTCAAGAACGAAGTCTAAGCAAATTTACCCGAGGACGACTATGCGTTTACTGGTTACATTAACGACTTTCAACGTCAATCCTGAGGCATACATTTAGAGATACCAGTGTACGAACTAGAAAACTTTATCCCAGAATGCCTCTTGCAGGCAGAGATCTTACATAAGAGGTACGATTTTATGGACGTAAAATAAAATTGTCTTTGGATTTTTCGAAAATTTTGCCTTACAAAGTCTTCTGACTAATAATTTACTTTTTAATTGCTTCGTCTCCGATTTTCATAACCTTACGTCAGTGCAATAGTATAAAGCATGACAGTTTAAAGCAACATATAGCTACGTTATGGCTTATTTTGTTGATCCCCTAACAATAACAACGGACAACAATTACCGTGGGAAAAATAGCAGACTAAATAAGTGCTGACCGACATTGTGGCATTATTATCTGATAATCACATAGCGAATTTCACGGAAGCTCTGTATGAATAAGAAATCCCTTCATGTCAGAGTTATTCTGTGTTTCTCGAAAACAGCGTCTTATAGACATTCTGTCTGGATTCAACATAGAACTTGGCACCGAAGTGCAGCAGTTCGAGTTGCCACGTTCCAAATAGCACACAGAGGTAGACAAGAAGATGAGTGAAGAGAATTAATAGAGTTTGACAAATATAGGAGTGAAACAGAATGGGTAATGGTAGAAAGGAATATGAAAGATTACAGAGATTGAATACATCTGCGCCATTGACAACGATTTTGAGCCATGTCACCTATTGTCTCCAGCCATTGATTCCTAGAGTCCCGAGGGCCCCAACCCGGGAGTCTGCATCTCCCTACCTGACTCAGTTTAACTGTCAAGGATTTCATGGATTGATGCCATGTTTTTGTTTGGCCACCACTGGCTCTTTTCCAACCTGAACCTATATCAGCTAACAATGCCCGTCGGGGGAGGCGGTGGTTAGGCATGCGCACCACGTGACCTAGCCATCTTAGTCTATGTAACTTTATAACCTCGTCGATTGATTTTCCCTCTTTGCCCAACACTCTACGCCTAACGTCAACATTACTTATCTTGTGAAACCACCTAACGTGAGACAGAGATCGCAGACATCTATGATCGAAAGCAGTCAACCTTTTCATGTCTTCAACGCGTATTGGCCATGTTTCAGAGCCATAGAGAAGGACGGAGCGAACTGATGAGCAGTACACACGTCCCTTGGTTGATAACCGGATGTCACGCCTACGCCAGAGATGGTGTAAGTCAGCGAAAGCAGCTCGAGCTTTTCGGATCCGTGCTGAGATTTCATCGCCAATCAGTCCGTTGGTGCTAATACAACTTCCCAAGTAGGTGAAGTGGTCAACATGTTCTATCACTTCACTCCCTATCACTAAGTTAGGGGTTGACGTCGTCCAGTCCTGTAGCAGCATCTTACATTTTGCAGGGGCGAATCGCATGCCAAACATACGAAGATTGCTGCTCAAGGTGTTCAGAAGACTCTGCATTTTGTCAGCATCCTCCCCTAACAGGACTATGTCATCTGCATATTCTAAGTCCATTAGATTATTCCCTGGTAACAAGTCGATTCCTAAGTCACTACGTTCAGTTAAGGATACTTCCATTAGCATATCTATGATGAAGTTAAACAGAAATGGGGAAAGTGGACATCCCTGTCGGACACCACTGGTTGTTACTAATTCAGATGACAATTCCCCATAAGCCCTTACACGACTACGTGAGTTTGAATAGAGTGCCTTGATTAGTGCAATGTACTTTCTTGGCACTCCCTTCACAGTCAGACATTGCCATAGTACTTTTCGGTCCACGGAGTCGAAGGCCGCCTTCAAGTCAAGAAATATGACAATTGTTGGACGCCGAAAAGTGTGTCTATGTTCTAGAATCTGTCGAAGAGTGAAGATATGATCTATGCACCCTCTACCTGGTCTAAAGCCTGCTTGATTTTCCCTTGTCTGTTCCTCCCGAGTTCTGCTTAGTCTATGCATGATTACTGAGCCTAGGATTTTAGAGACTATGTTCGTTAGGCTGATCCCCCTATGATTATCACACGAGGACTTGTTTCCCTTCTTGAATATCGGTATAATGAGTGACTTACCCCAGTCTGATGGTACTGTCTCTGATTCCCAGACTTTGCCTAGTACCTCAGTTAATCTACAAACTAGTATGTCACCCCCATATTTAAACACCTCCGGAATAATTCCGTCGGGTCCTGCCGCTTTGCCTCGTTTCAAATTACTGATAGCTTTTGTAACCTCACCTACAGACGGCGGACCAGTGTCTATATCCCATTCGGGTACGTGGTGGATGGCGGGGAGGTTCAGTGTGGCTGTAGGCAAGTTAAATTGTTCCTCAAAGTGTTCTTTCCAGCGTTCAAGGCGTCTATCCTGAGAGCTAATTAAGGAGCCATTTTTCTCAGAAATAGTCTCACTTATGAATTGCCTTTTCCCGCCCGATTCTGTGATGAGTCTAAAGAGTTGCCTAGTGTTGCCTATCGCCAATGCTTTTTCCATCTCTTTCGCCTTTGTCACCCACCACTGTTCACGGTCTTTGCGGAGACTTTTAGTAAGTTTCCTTTTGTGCAGCTTTCGCTCCTCATTGAATTCGGAGCTCGCCGGAATAAGTCTTCTAGCATCTATCAGTTCGGATGAGGCAGTCGAAATCCAGTGGTTTTTACTCACCTTTGGATTTGTCTTATTCACAGCTTTTACAGCTGTATCTATAGCTGACTGAATATTCTTCCAGGCTTCTCCAGGGTGAGCACAGCTGTCGGATTCAGATATGCGTTTAGCTAGTTCTTCCTCAAATAGGGATTTAGTTTCCTGATCGAGCTGGGGGCGTAATGGTTTTACCGCCAGCTGTTTCCTACGTCCGTTCAGTCGTAAGCACACACGAGCCCGGACCAGTGCATGATCGGTATCTACACACGTGTTCCAGAAGGAGCGACAATCTCCTACCGACCCACGCCAACGATAGCTTATTGCTATGTGGTCTATTTGTGTCCAGCGTTGGTTTGATGATGGGGGTCGCCAGGTTAAACAGTGTCTCTCCTTGTGTTTAAAGTTAGTGCTTACAAGAAACAAATGATTATCTGAACAGAACTGTAGGAGACGGTCACCGTTGTCGGTTCGCTGGT
Organism: Trichobilharzia regenti; assembly: GCA_944472135.2. Classification (NCBI taxonomy): domain Eukaryota; kingdom Metazoa; phylum Platyhelminthes; class Trematoda; order Strigeidida; family Schistosomatidae; genus Trichobilharzia; species Trichobilharzia regenti. Next base: position 32,681,437 of record OX235270.1, on the reverse strand, counting down.
ACGGAACTCCATAGGTGCCACCGACATCCTTCTCAGATTGACACAATTTCCCTACTTGAGCGTTGAAGTCACCAGCTAGACATTAACTCTTTCTTCCACTTAATCTATTGTTTGTGTAGAAGATATTGTACAGAGATGAGTTGAACTGATGTCTCTTAGTCTTATTATTGAGATAGTGCACATGAAGTTAAACTTCCTTTAGGCAAAAGCTTTTATGCAGTACGGATGTTGAGATGTTGAGTAAAGCAAAAAGTAAAGTTGGGTTACTTGCTTAAAGGGTCCACGTAATGTTTGCATTTCTGTCAGTGTAGCTTTCTCTGACCGACTGAAGGGTAAAAATGTGTCAGATATGCCGAAAATTTCTACTTTGTCAAGTCAATATGCTTTCCGGATACTTCAGTAGTAAATTTTGTTACCTCCTGTGAACTAGTGAAAATTGACTCCATACAGTCTACTCCTTTGACTACTTCGAGTACTGGCAATCCAATATTAGAATCACCAAACAGCCAAAAATTATTAATACGGAACACGATTTGAAACATGACGACTATAGACGAATGTATTCAGTTTGATTCTAAATTATGTTTGAAGTATTATTGAGGACTGGCAGATCTGAAGACTTCAAAGTCTCGTCAAATCATTTTATAGATTCTAGGATTTTAAGACAAGAAGATCAAAGCGGAATGAAGCCTGGAAGTGAGCTTTCAATCTGCGTCGGTGGCACAATGGTTAGGACTCTCGCCTACCGTGCAAATGGTCAGAGGTTCGATCCCCTGCCGACGCACACCTGATATCTATGGTCGGCCTGCAAAATTTAGGCTACCGATATTCATGCTGAAAATTCCATACCTCTACCAAAAATATAATGTGGAATCAAGCTGTAATCATAAATAAAAAATAAAAAATTAATACATGTGCATTTTATAATTTCTATCCTTATGTTTAGGTCGGTATTATTGGAGGTTCCGGATTCGATGATCCAAATTTATTCAAACAAGTGAAAGTGACAGAAGTTACAACCCAGTTTGGGAATCCTTCAGACGTTCTAACAGAAGGTCTTATTGGAGATGTTCCATGTGTTATACTTCCCAGGTAACTGTTTTTCACTTCTCAAGAGTCCCTAATAATATGTTGCACTAAACCCATTTATTCACTGAAGATGCCCATAAAGGATTTAAAAGACTTATTAGTGGACAAATAATATTCTTTTCGATAAATTCTTCATCAATTTCCACATTTATATGGCAACAGCAATTAAAGAAATATTGTTATTAACAACGTCAATGTCTTAAATTGCGTGGAATCAACAGTATGGAAGGATTACATTTCGAAAGCATCAGCACGATATAATGCGCATCAACAAAATACTAATATTAGTAAAACGTTTGTGCATTATGGATTAGATTAAATAAAGTATAATTATATTTAGGCAAAATACTAAGTTGAATATCAGGTAGATTAAGGGAAGTGACGCAGAATTTATGAATTTACATAGGGCTGAACATATGGCCAGGGCAACAACAATGGTTTCATCTGTTTAACTTGTACTCAGAGCTTCGACTGACTTAAGGGAATTGCAGTGGCCTCTGATGTTTGCAGTGTTCGATATCTAGAAGCTTTCGGTGATTCATTTGATACCCAGTAGGTAGTAGAGCTTTGTGGCCTGTTTGGATGAGGTGATCCGGTATGGAACTCTTGAGGGTTTTAACCACACTGGTATGTGTGTCTGAGCACAAAAAATTAGGTTCTTAGAGAAACGGCTAATATAACTGGTTCCATAGAAGCAGTTGAATTGGCAGATGCAATTAGTGGTGCCTAGCCTAGGTACTTCATCTTCCAGTTTCGGAATCGCAGTCGGTTGTGTGGAAAATTTAAGTTGCATCTCACCTGCACTAATCGTTCTTTGAGTCGATTTTCTCGACTTGTTGATTGTTATTTCACTTGGTAGTGGTTGTATACATAGAGGTGTCTTGATTATGTGTTTAGTGAAGAAGTTTTCAGGGTAATTGTTGTCAATTAACCTGCCCGTTGTCATTTAAAACATTAATGTGGTTAGTAACAAACATTTAAAAAATTATTTCTGTCATATAAATCACGAATTTATCGAAAATTATATTCCTTGTTCATTAATCAGTTTTATAAACACACAAGTTTGTTGATTTTTAGTGGTCAACTACTTAGTTCCTGCATCTTTTAACCGCCTAGATGAAATTTGTCAAACTACTGAATGTTTTGGCGATAATTCGCAAAGTCATATTTGGAACTACTGATCATAGGCACATATCTGAATTTACCCGGTATATAGGTCTTCTTAGTGTGATTACTGACTATGTACTACAGTTTTTACTCTTGTTCTTTCTCGGAAATCGAAACATAACAATCAGTAGTAAGCTGCATTCTTCTGTTCAGGACTTGTTGGAGAAATCTTGATAAGAGCACCAGCTGAGGCTCAAAGTAATTTCAAGACACATTTTCATGACAAAATACTTGGTGGAGCTACTTTGTTAGTAACCTAAAAGGTGGTCATCGTTATTCACTGGCTAGAGAAATCTCCGCTGTGGTATACCGATTCGTGTACTGGATTTTCACATAATGATTTGTCGATTTAGAACTTGTCTTGCTTACTTACTGTGGCGTAGAGTTGTGTCTGCAGCACTCACTTGACATATGTGCTGATCGTTGTCAAGTTCCCGAAAATGTAGTACTTGCTGGACGTAGTTCACGTTTTCTGATTATAAACAATACCGAACTTTACCTGTTTGATTTATGTGCAAATGTATTTTCAAGCTACTTTCAATATCTCTTTTTGTAGACATGGGAAGAAGCACTTGATATTACCCAGTGAAGTTAACTATCGAGCAAATATATGGGCACTGAAAGAGGCTGGATGTACTCACATTTTAGCCACTTGTGCTTGTGGTAGTTTGCAGGAGCACGCACAACCAGGGGACTTTTTGATCCTTGATCAGTTTTTCGACAGAACTACTGGCCGAGAGGTTTCATTCTACGGTAGCAGACCAGGCGCAATAAAAGGAGTCCTACACATGCCTATGGCGGATCCGTTTTGTGAAGAAACACGCCAGGTGATCACTTTATTTGTTTTATGTTATTAGCCACAATAGACATACATCCAGTGAATTTTATTTGTTTGCAAAACAATGAAACATTTTGTCAAAGCTTTAGGGAAAACACCCAAAACTATGTTGAGTTTTTATCTGTGGAAATCGAGACAACCTATACAACTCTGTCTGTAACGTCAGAAACCGATACATTATTATAATTCTGTCAGCCCCGAGATTTCTTCATTTCGTGGATTGTGTTATTTTCGTATGATTATTGACCAGTAACCCATTAAATGTTAAAAAATGCAAAGCTTTTCGTCTCTCTCATGTATTCTAATAACACATTCCAGTAGATAAGAATTTACTAACGACACAATACCAAGACTTCTGCCTTCATGGAGTGCTGATTTTCACTGTGTTTTGGAAGGCGAAATCTTCAGTGTATTCTAAGCAATCTAGAAAGAGCAACATTAGACGCATATTTTAATATAGTCCTAATATTTTTGGAGAAAATCAGTCAAAGCAAAGTTATTCTCAATACCTCAATGTGCAGGATGCAGCGTTATTTTGAGAAACACTTCCACTACACTAAGATATTCTCATAATTGTCCTGACAGAATTGTTGCTGGAAATCTTCCAGCGAATTTTATTTATCTAACACTCAACGGGATATTAAATTTTCACTGTGCTACTTTTTCACTAAAGTCTACAGTTGTTAGTGTGTGCGAACCAAATAACATACTTGCATCTTATTAGTAAACAGCAATTGTGATAACAAGGGAGAGTTTATCAATCTCAACTGTTGTAAGTTGTGTAACGGGGAGATGTTATTTATGTATTTTTATGTATATTTTACTTTAGGTTGTAATTCAAGCCGCCAAGAATCTATCCTTCGATGTCTATGACCGAGATAGTGGGGAGCCTGAGCCTAAACATCCATGTGTACATACCAAAGGTTCCCTAGTCACCATCAACGGTCCACGTTTTTCTACTCGTTTTGAATCGAAGGTATTCCGAAGTTGGGGTTTGGATTTAGTCGGTATGACATTAGTGCCTGAGGTCTCATTAGCTCGTGAAGCAGGTCTCAGTTATGCGTCTTTAGCCATTGTAACGGACTATGATTGTTGGAAAGCAGATGAAGCTCACGTGAGTAAAACTTTCAGCATTTTAATCACTCGCAATTTATAAACTGTTCTGAATAATGAATATAATCTGTGATTCTAAAAATGGGAGGAATTGTTAAAGTTCTACATTTTTCTTAATCTTAAGAGATTTGTCCTCTTAATGAATACATAACTAAAGCTAATGAAATTATGGAAGCCGCATTGTATGTTTAGCCTTTGTTTAGCGTTTCCTGATTTCTAGTGGTTATTTACGCTGATATCTATTGAAGATATACACCCTAATATAGGTATAAAACTTGGGCTCTGTGGTAGAGTATAACTCCATTATGGATATGATTTTATTCTGATAAGTCACACAGTGTTGTACAGCAATGTTAATTGATGACGTTTCGAGCACAAACTATTGCTAATAATCATATCAAGTACAAACAACAACACAACAACACTGTGTGATTTATCAAAATAAAATCTTATCCATAACTGAGTGATACACCCTCATAGAGGTCTTGATTTTACGACGCTGATGAAGCTCGCTAGTTCTTCGACGCATAAATGGAACTTCATTGCAAGGAACTATAGGGGAACATGTAACTTCATGCGGGGAAGAAGATTTGACCGTTTGGCATCAATCCCAACCAACTTCAAGTACACAAGTACACTTTCTCCTCATAGTATGAAAGGGGAGTTTCATTTAAGTTAATCATGAGTTGGTGTGGTTAAGTTTAGCAGTAGAGTAGAAAAACTGTTCTACACTTATGAAATCCGCCTTATGAACATCATTTAGACACATACCAGTTCGCGAAGGAGAAGAGATTGAATGTTAAGCGGATATGTTGACAAAATTCTGAATCTCTATCACATCATCAAAGAACAACTTCATTGATAGCTTGCTTGTACTGGTAGTGATAAGGGGATGAACAGCACAGTATTGACTCTAAATTCAGGAATACCGAATAAAGACTCGAATGCCTTAAAATTTCCATTTATTTGTCAGGTTGAGTTGGATTAGACGAGCTGATCACCGGTGTGATTTTGACGCCTGCATAAATTGTTGTCTGAAATTTCTCATCTATATCTCCGACAAATTCGACTACCAGTAGAAAGAGTTGAGGTATCAGCGCTGGCTTGTGAGGTGAACACACACATCGACTAATTGCACTAGTCGCTTGACAATGTTTAGACTACTTGAAGTGTGAATTTTATCAACAGGACTTAAAATTGAAATCAATACGAGTAATTTATTTTTGTCTCTTAGGAAAATGAACATTCTCATGCCACTGGCTGTGTTCATTTCGTTTGTTTTTTGTGGATATGGCACCCTTAGTTAGATAATCCCACGGAGATTCGACTGAGTGAGTGTGACTGAATCTATATAATGTGTGTTTCTTAAAAAATTGGATACAGTAATTATCTTATTTATTTATACTGATCGACATGGTGTTTTGTGTAAGTTTGAAGTATGTTGCATATCACCTTAGGATCTGTGTCTTATTCACGGTTCGGAAGGAATATTAGATAATCAGGATTTGTAGTTTTTCTACATATGTGGATTATATACACACTTTAACAAGCACAACAATACGTCGGAATAGGCCATACTCATGCGTTTAGCATCCGGTGTACGCCTACATTGTTAGTAGTTTTATCTTGAAAATATGTAATCATTGGTAAACAACTTGGATCTGTAGAAAAAGTACAAGCGGCTTATTAATCAATGTAATGTAAGATATACATCTTGAAAATAACATAACATCCATAAACACCTTTTGAATACAATCCGCACTTATACGTTTTTCTTCCTGTTTTTATCAGGTTTCTGTTGATATTGTTTTGCGAGAATTCGCTAAAAGTATAGATAAAGTTAAAAAGGTTGTACTCGAAGCGGTGAGATTAATTGGTGCTCGTGACTGGACTAAAACTATTGAGGCCAACCAGGTAATTTTAGTGTTTTAGCATTTTAGAAAAAATATGCATTTGCCTATCATCACTTGTTAACCATGGTATATTATATTTATTACCACACATACACATACAATTCTGTTGTAATTATTTGTAATCGTAGTATTAGTATTTCGAGATGCGAATTTTGGGCTACCGATATCCACGCTGAAAATTCCACATTTGTACCAAAAATACGGTGTGGAATCACGCTGTAATCAAAAAAAAAATCCAACCGAACACACAGAGAGGGCGGAATTCAGGAATTTGTATTTAGCGGAATTATAATGCAATTCATATAAGAAATATATTAACAATCAACAGTAAGTATTTAAACAATACAGAGATAGAAATTGTCAATCACCACAAATTAATATGAACTGTGATCAATATTTGTCAGAAAAGCTTCAAAATAATTGGGCGTCGAGTGAGAAGTAGACATACTTGTAAAACATTAGATTTGAGAAATCTGAGCTAAATTGGAATCAGTAATTCTAACGTTTAATTTAGTAAATTAATCAAAATTAAAGTAACAGAAAAATTTCTAGATAAAAGGGACATCTCTTGTTTTTATAAACTTTGTCCAGTCATGTGAATCATGAAATAATCATAGAAATATAATGAACACAACTGTATGAATTGTGATCAAAATTTGACCTCAAACTTACAAATATTACGAATTAAAAGTCAATCGAAACGAAGAAAATTGTTTTTCAATAATTTCTCCTCTTCAGGTTCTTACAATTATAAAATATAATATTTATTGTCGTTACAATAATGGCCAGTTATGCGACGAACACATTTTTTTGTACGCAGAATAACAGATTTGTTATGGGGTGTTAAAATAAATAGTCGTATTTGTATGACAAATGTCGTGCTAGGCTGAAATCGATTACAAAATATTGTAAAATGGGAGACAATGGTGGTAATCAGTAATAATAGATTCGTAGAAAGTATATATATATATATATATATATATATATATATATATATATATACATGCAGTAACAATCGTGTGTGTATGGGGAAACCATTGTAGATCATTTGTTAGCCTCTCCATACGAAGATACAGACAACCGGGATTTTAGATCAAGTATGATAAATTAGTGATACAGATAGATCCATTTTTACTTACTCCTCAGGACTTTGCTGTTACAAGTTGATTGAATGATTGAACAGCTAACTAAAATGAATTATTGATTGAGTGACTGGCTGAAATGATGAGCAACTTGGCACAGTCATTAGTCAATTGGAATTCCCACTCATTCAAATAGTACACATAAAATCATCAAAAATGAATCTAATGAAACCACAGTGGACTAAGACCAACTGGAGATTCGTGAGGACTTTCAGGAACTGAAATACATTTTGATTACCTCTGAATGTAATACAGAATCGGAGCAGGTCTTCTTAGATGGGTCATTTTCTCCTCTCATTTTTTTCAACAGTTATTTATTTTAAAAAGACACTTGCAGCGAAAAAAAATTTTTTTCGACGAAGTCATCAACTAGGCTGTACATTCTTGTATTTATAATTATTGGGTGGGAAAGTTCCAGAATATTTTCCGGTCAAGGGTCAAATTAATAAAATTACAGTTAGGAATTAAAATGCCATAATAAACAGGGGAGTCGAATAGAACTCAAACATTTACATATTGTGCGATTAGGATTTAGAAATGCAGAAATAACAAAATAGACAGGATGTTTGTATAAAAAATATAGTGGGATCATAACTAATGTGACGAATAATTGTTTCTGCATTTAGGGATTAACTAGGTAGAAATAGTAAAATGAAAAATTAGACAGGCAGTTCGGATATGAAAATATGGTAGTGTAAATAGGGATTAAAAAAAACTTAAAAGTAAGATGAATCATGTGAAAGTTTGGATAAAAAAGGTAATAGGATAGTCACTATTAAAAGAAGTACCTGTTTATGGCGGCCATGGCAGGGACAAGGGTTGGACGTATTTCTTTTGGATACTTAGCTTGGGTTTGAGCTTTTGGATGGCTAGTGCCTCGGCTCTGCCCAGGTGTCTTGATTTTACCCCCTTTGGTAGGTTTGATCGAATCTTGTATATGATTTTGAAGGATTTTTCGAATGGCGCTGAATGTCCTGAATTGACCAGATGTTCTGTCACTGAACTATATACACGTTTTCGTTCTCCTTTTACCAGCCAGGCTGGGTAGTGTTCACGAGCACGTTTTTCAAGTTGGCGCATTTCATTTTCTTTCTGTATGTAATTAACTTCGTATGATAAATTAATCAGATAATTTATGTTTCATTATTTACAGTTGCTAGTTCAAAACTCTCGTCAAGATTTGGCTCATGCGAAAGACACGGACAAATAAACAACGATATCGTATGAACAACTGACTGCTAGGATCATTCAGCTGATCTAGTACAGACACTGACGATTTGACTTTTTTCACATATAATCTATCGACTAAAATTATGTATTCCTGATTAATTTGAAAAATCCCTTTCTTTTGAACGCTAATTTCTAACACAGTTTGTTTTCGTTTAGTAATTTATTGTATATCTTAATAAATTGTATGAAAAGATGGATCGTAAATAAAAATGTGCATCATTTCATTGTATTGTAGCTGGGTTGCATATTAAATATTGTAATGAAAGATTTAATAAATGCTAATTTATCTCCAAAAACAATCTTTAATTTCGTTTGTACGTCAATACAACTCTCGCAATGAACAGATTTCCTTGTTTGAAGTAGACCACCACGAAAAGCAATAATAATCTGATCGTGCTGCATATCTGTTCAACAGAATTGACTAACGATTGATTCTTAAAGCTTTCTAATTATATATAGGTAAAAAGAGACAGGTCATTGAAATTAGGCGTAACTTTGCTGGTCTTTAGCTCTCCTTACTGACATGAAAAGTGAATTAGTCTGTAAACCTAGCCATATCATGATTGGTATAATTATTCCAGGAGGCTATGTATTTCCAATTTGACAGAATGTAATATTTACTATAGTCGCCATAGTAAATCAATGAAATCGTGTGATTTTCGGCTGGAATGTGTACGATTATGTTGGATCACTTAGTGTAGAATAAGTCTTTCCAATTGAAGGAGATAGTAACTCGAGAAGGAGTAGTAATATTGACTACTCGAATTTATGACGACTAAATTTTGTCAACAAGCAACTAATGGTAAAAGTGATTATAGAAACACAGTAATCTTTGTAACAAATGAACTGCCCTGATTAACGTACACGTGTCCATGGAGAAAAGGTGATCGATTTCACCTACTCGATTCGGTGAAATTTATTTATTTTAATGTCATCGAAATTAGTGGAGGATTAGGAGTTAGTCTGCAATGAGGTTTGGATTTAGAAGTTTAACTCATCTAGTAAACGTGATTCGATACAATATCGATATTCATTTAGATTCTATGCAGAGTAGCAGTAGATTACTCCGATCAACGTGGAACACATACCGTGCAAAATAATCGCTGTATTGTGGATTTTAATGGACAGTCTTCCAATTTAATAAATGATTGAGTGAATGATAGATTATAACCTCGATGAAAAACGTTGCCTTTGATGTTGATTTCACTGTTTTATACAACATCTTTAAGAATAATAGTAGGATACTGACTGATCATCTTGAGTCGATCTGACTGTTGTCCTGAGTCGTGAAATCAGACACTAAAGAAAAATTTAATTACTACAGTTTTCTTGTATTTTGGACAATGCAAACAACTAAGCTTTCATTTCCAATGAAAGAAATGGTGTTTTGAGAGAGAGTTAAATATGCATATACATCTGTCTGCTAATAACCGATAGTCCTTCTCCAGTTAGGAGCTGCTACTAGAATCCAATATGGTGTTTCAATAGTTACATTCTTGACTCATCAACCGATTAATGTAGAGCCGTTTTGTAGTGGAATTGTAGGTTCGTAATTCTAAGAAGATCCAGTCAATGACGAAGAGACTATACACTACGGTCTAATTTCGAGTGGTTTTTCAAGTGGTTCCGGTCTACGACATGACTTACTTTCAAACCAAATAGCTTCTTACATACCTAACATCCGAGACTGGATTATGACCGGAGATATAGATGAGTTATCTGGAAATGCAATGAGGTACAAGTGAAAATCAATTACTTTGGAGCAGAGACAATAAAGTAAAGTACGAAACAAATCTTTTTCAAAGGAAGGGAAACAAGATTCTGAATGAAACCTAAGGATACAGTGTGTTGACCATCACGGTCATCAGATTTTGCAGCATATTTCACTGGATGCCACTAGTTATTGTTTCAGTCAAGTGAAGTTGACGAATATATCATCCAAGCAATAGATTATTCGGTGTAGAACAGATAATTTCAAATATTCTTCTGGAGTACAGTTGATGTCTACTGCCTTTTAAGTATAAAGCTATCTAAGTGTTATTTCGATTTGTTCTTCAATCAACCTCGATGAAAGGACGTGCATATTTTTAAACCCCATGAATCTAAGCAGAAGCATTTGAAGTGAATGAAGTAATGCTTGAATCTTTCTGTCTTGCTTGCAGAATGGGATGAGTGTGCTGATTAACCCATAGAGAATTTCGCACAAAAGAACATTTCAGCCTGCCACAGCAGATAAAATAAGCGAAAATGAGCAGTATGAAACCGCTACAGATGAAGATCAACTAAAGATTTATGGGTTCTTTCAAATGTCTTAAACACTGTATGGAGTGAATCCACTGCCCTCATTATTAATATAATTTGCTGCATTATAAATTACTCTCATGCATCTATTCTTAACGTACCTCATAAAAAAGTCAGCTGTGGTCGAAAACTTACAATATTTCATACTACATACTTCTATGGCTAAGCTATGCAGGAGTAGATTATGACATAACGAACTATTGCTCTCCAGACTCACTGTTTGATGGGTAACTTGGTGTACCATCTGTTTCAAAGAGAACAACTTTCGGGGAGGGCATCTGTTTAGATTCTGTGATTCAAGTTACACTGGTTGAGCCATTCGTACCGGACGTAGTACGAGTTGATTCGACAAACAAAGCTTCCATTATCAATCTCTCAATCCACATTGCCATAATGAATTTTAAAAATGTCGTCTTGTCTGATCCCATTTTATAGTTGTGTGTAACTGCATATAGTTTTATAGCTGTTATTTTATAGATTTACTGGCATATTAGAGTCAACTGACCTAGAATTTCGTGCTCCAATTAACCAACTGCTTCCATCCAACAACACTGGTCTATGTATTTAACCTCTACAGGGGCTGTTAACCGATATTATTTGTTTCTAAGTGAGTCTGCCACTTCTATTCCTGCATTGTTAAGAATTCTACGTTAGGTTGCTGAGATTTCTTCTCTGTATTGAAGCACTACCGATATTTTAATTTCCCCACTGTTGGTGTTATCGGTTTTCTGTGGATGTTTATCAAGCATATCGACCCTATTATTGTTAACTTCATTTTTATAATTTCCTAAATACTTCCTGATTAATATGTCGGAGGAATTATTACGCTTCAAAGCTTCTCCCAAACATCCTACTTCCAACCTAAAATTTTTCGGTACTATTTAGTTTCTTACCCTATTTTTTAAAAAATCTAACATAATCCAAATATCGGTCTGAATGTGTATGTTTTCTCTAAAATCTAGTGCTTGGCTTTGTATCTTTCCTTTTTATGATGCACTCTAACATTGGAAGCCCTTCTTTTTGATTGTCTAACTGAACTGAATTTCTTCTACCTTCGAATTGATATGTTCGGAAAATCTATCTAAATCTTGTACTTTTGGTCCTGTGAGTGTGTCATCTACATAAATTGATCATACCTTGGGATAGGGCTAGGAGATCGAACCTCTAACTTTTCGCACCTTTCCATAAACTTATCAGCCATTATCTGGAATATTGGTAATCCCATGACAACTCCCTCAATTTGGTTGCATATTTTTCCTTGGAATTTAAATACTGTAGAAGTCAGGCATATTCGCAGTTCTAACATGATATTTTCTTCTCCCAGGTACTCGGTCAAAAATCAGTTCGTTTCTGACCGCTTTTATACAGATATTTATTGGTATTTGTGTATATGAGCTGATAACTTCGAAAATAACAATTTTTCCACATCATCTAGTTTTAAATTATCCAATCTCTGTTTCATTTTGTAAGAATTAGTGAGTCTAGACTTCGGCTGGTTGCTAGCTGGACTGAATAACATATATAAGCATTTAGACTACTTCACTATAAATTATTTAAATTAATCCCAGCGTGTTAAGAAAACCAAAAAAAGATTTTTCTGAACGTTTCGACGTGTAAGCCACAGCTTCTTCAGCAGATTTATTCGGATTTTTAATAATTAACTTTCAGAACAATCTTTTTTTGGTTTTCTTAAAACGCTGGGATTAATTTAAATTATTTTATTTTATTATTTTTTATTTTTATTTTTGACTTACAGCTTGATTCCACACTGCATTTTTGGTACAAGTATGGAATTTTCAGCATGGATATCGGTAGTCCAAATTTTGCAGGCCGACCATAGATATCGAGTGTGCGCCGGCGTGGGCTCGAACCCCGGACCATGTCCATGGTCGGCGAGAGTCCTAACCACTGTGCCACTTTATAATGAATCAATCTAACTCGGCGCTCAAATTATTCCAGGAAGATCGTAACACCTACGGTCTGGAAACCTATAATTTAGACTACTGACAAATAGGGAAATTTCTAAAATTAACTTTGTGTTTAATGAGATATCCTGGTTTATAAGCCTTAACAACACCCATACATCCTATCAGGGTTATTAGTTTTCGGCATGATGAAAAATCATTTAAACTCACTTAGAAACAGCTTCATTCGTCCAATGTTGATTTCAGGACTTTATTCATGAAACCATTCACTGATTTCTTAATTTATCCAAACAGTCCTGTGGATATTGACTTCTGCAAATAGCCTGTAGTGTCTAACACTACAGATGAATTACAGTTATCTGATTTAATAGTTACTGTATCTTTGTTTCGGTTTCGTCAATTAAGGTTTTCCTCTTTTTTTGGTGTGTAAAAATCAGAGTACACCGTGTTTGTACTTCATCTGCCGTTGTTTTATCTATCCTATTTATTGCTATTTCTATTTATGTTATGACATCCTCAAGTTTCAGTGTATCTGCTACTACCCTGAAAGCTGTGCAATTACAACTTATAAGATTACGATCAATAAATTTTGCTTATAACGTCATCCAGTAAAGGTAATACTCTTTCACTCTGTGGTGTATCCGATAAACAAATTAGCATAGAATTACACAATACCACTATACCCAAATTTTACACGTATATTAACACATGGCTTATGTTTTCATACATGTTCATTCATGCTTCGGTAATGTATAGATGAAGAAAACCAAAAGCTTTCAGAATGAATGAATACATTTCTCTCAATAACTTGAAAAGATGAATCAATCATATGGGGCTAAACAACCTGACTCAAGAACATATTCACCGACAAAAGACTGTGCATTCCTGTGTCCTCTTTTCATCAACAAAATTGAGTAACACTCGCCTACGTGTCCATGAAAATTTCGCTCACGGATCTCAATATAACCAGCTCCAATGGAGTATGTCAAAAGAATAGATGTAATGTAAGTGGATTTAAGCGCTGATTTATCTTTCGCATACTGACTAATTATACTGCGACTTGAGAATATCATGTATAAGTTGACAGCATAGGAAGTACACTTAATACAATTCGATGGGAAACTTTTATGCACTCCAAAAGCGATGTTACTTTTAAATACTAAATTTATAGACAGTATTTTGTTTTGGTATTCTCATTTGGCTGATAGAGAGATTTGTGCCTTAGTGTTCCCTTGAATGAACACTCCGTGGTACCCTTATCTAACTGCTATTTAGAGATTTCCGAGTTCCTTGCCAATTATATCTTCAGGGGAGTTTTTCAGATGTTCGCCGTATACAGAATGGATAATAATTCTCGTTCTGCATATTATCAAACAACAGAAAATCCTTCGTTTTCCATTATTCACAAATAAATGAGATATTTGGTCATTTAAAAAGTAAGTGCAAAAATTAATTCAACATGTTAATGACAGAATAAATTTAATAATCTCTGAAGTAAGTGTGCAGATACCATGTGTATTTAGAACATTCATTCCTCACACTTTTCTGGAATCCATTTCCATTGAAAGAGTTATAATTGGCTAAATTAAAACATCGAAATGCTCTCAATCCATGAAAGATCAGCAGCATTTGTTCTCCACGTAGTTGAATTTCTGACTGTCTTCTAAAATATATTAGCAGTCAAACAGGGTTCAACTATCAGAAAACAAGATGTTTCTGGACGTTCGCCTATGTGAGCCATAGCTTCTTCAGCATAGTCCAAACATATTGTTAAATCGTCATTATTCCCTTTGGTTCCAAGTGGAATATGGGGAGTCAACCGCACACTTCCGATTCAGTCTGTTCTCTACAATCCCCTCTAGTTCGCTCAACGATCGTCCATTAGCTCTCATTTCCTCATCAAACGACCTCCTCCATGTCACCCTCAGATGCCCAACCCATAACTCTCTTCCCATTCCGGCTTCACTCTACGGCCCGCTTGGTGCGTCATGTTAGTCGACAGTCTCCTCATCGAAAGTCAAATCCATTTCCATTTACTTCTGCATATTGACCAGGCGACAGATTGATTCTTGGTTAGTGTTTTCGCAGACTTTCTTGTTGCTTATCCTTCCCTTCCGGTCACGTGATCTTCAGTATTGAGCCAGTGCACGCAGCTGTTGATGAAACTGTAAAGGGTGTTGGAAACGCATTTATTGACGCGTGTGCTGTCTCTCATCCATACACAAGCTCTGGCTTGACATTACTGTTCAGAACTTGAATGTTGTTCTTTATTCTGAATTGAGTATTTTTCCATTCCACCTCAACCAAAAATATCATTTTGTCGAGCCTTCCGTTGTAAATCACGTGATATGTTCGATCATCATCGGGTTGTTGAATTAGGGTGGTAAATTTCTTCATGGTTCACTCCGTAGCGTTTGATCAGTTTCTTAATTATTTTGATGGTCAACGCTGTCAGTGGCTCTTTCATAGTCGATGAAGTCAAAATATAGTTGTGACTACCTTTCCATTACATTTTCGATGATTCGTAGTGTTGTAATTCGGTCTGCACACTATCTACATTCTCTATAAAGCAAAATTGTTATGGGAGGAGTTAGCATCTACATCACCTTTTAGTCTGTCCAGGAAAATGCGACCTAATATTTGATCTGGAGCGGACTTGAGCATGATTTCGTGCTAATTTTTGCAAAGTCCGAAGTCATCGCTCCCTGGTAGTTTGACAAGGTGGCCTCTCTCTTAATCAGTAGGTGCTTTTCATTCCCTCCAAACTTCCTGCAATAGTGGCGTTAGCATGTCGGTTTTGGTCTCTGGATCTTTTTTTTAAGTACTTTTAGGGAATTCCATTGGGTCTTGCTGCCTTTCTAGCTGGATTTAGTAGCCTTAAAGCATTCCAAACTTCTGCTTCTGTTGGAGGATCTGTATCCAGTGATCTTTCTACGGCAGCTGGTATATAGGACTAGTTGCAGGTGGTGTCCGTTTCAAGAGTCCTTTGAAATGACCAGCCTATTGTTTCTTTGCTTCTCTTCTTTTGTAATTAGATTCCCTTCACTATCTCTCATCAATCCCATCAGTGTTCACTTCCTCCCAGATAGCAGACTTTTTACGTGATATAGTGTTCTGATGTCTGTTTCAGCTGCAGCCCCTTCTACTTCTTTACTTAGTGTGTTGTAGACTGAACTCAACTTCTCTTTTCTTTATCTATCTTTGCACCGGTTAATATTCTGATTCATTATCCTCCGCTCCTCTATTAGTTTCCAGTTCTCCACAGACAACCATTATTTTTCCAGCCTCCTCTTCTTTCCTACATTCAAAATATCTTCATACTTCAGGCCGTTAAATTGCATAAATCACTAAGAGCTAACTAGAACTATTTCTAATTAAGAAAGAAAGAAAGCTTTGTTGAGTACTGTGTAATTTACACCCACACATTGTACAAACTAGTAATAAATTTATTTTCAGGTTATTATTTGTGATATCCACCAAAAACGCAGTTTATTTCTTGATTTAAAAACAAGTTCTAATTGTTCACCGTTTTTTTTTAATTTGTTAATTAAATCTTAATATAACATTAATAAACATTCCGGTTGTGTGGTACAGACAACTTTATATGACATTGAGAAAGTGCATATTTCGCAATGAACTTCTTCATGAAAACAAAACAAAACAACAAAGTCTGCTAGCACAGTAATTATCAAAACATCGCGTGAATCTATCCGTTAATTAGCATCGTAGACCATGTGAGATGAAACAACCATTTAAAGTGAAGTCACTGTTTGCTTTTAAATGACAGTGTCATTTAGGCGGTTAGATTGGAATTATTATTTTTTTTCTGTTGACCTAATTTCCACTCAGTGTTATTCTCTTGATTCATATTAAGCGACCTAGCGATAAAAATGTAAATTAACTAAACAACTTAAAGTATTTATTGAAAATTATAATATTAAAGAGTTATATCTGAACAAGCATAAACACTGATAAGGACAATGCAGATAAACATTTCAGGTGAATTAAGCTTAATTCTGAAAAGTCCTTTTATTGTTACCAAATGTTATGATCATTTTATTTTGGCATTATAAACTCTATATATCTAGTTATTGTATAGAAACGGTATGTGATTTAGATTTACTTTCAAGTCATATGAACGTTATATGTTGTAGCGGTAAATAATTCCCCAAAATTATTGACCACAGCAATCACTCATTGGATGCTGACCACCACTGTTTAAGTCGACTTGTTTAGCTGAAGGCTTCCGGTCAAGCATCCCCGCCATTTGGTACCTCGTCGTGTTACGTGCACGATCACTAGCTAGCTAAGCGTTCGTCTAACGGCTTGTTTTGGTTCCAAAATATATTACGAAGTTTGGACGATCAATTATTGGCTTTTGCTTTGTCTTTGGTACGCGAGAATAAATTAATTAGAAGTTGCTGAACGAGATATCCGCCAACCTCTAAAATGTCATTGATAATCTATGCTTGTCATCGATTACAATTGTATTCTTTTTTTATCACCATTTCACAGAGCATTATTCTAAGAATTCTTATTCTCTTTTTTATATAGTAAGCCAAATAATACGTTAGCATAAGATGGCTGTTTCTACAAACAAAAAAGACGCATCAGTTATTCTAAATAAATTTTATTGCTTTAAGAAATTATTTGTCTGTATATTCCACACGTATGACAGCAGTGAGGAATATTACAAATAAATCTAATGGTCGCTAGGTACTGAATATAGGATGAAATTAACTAGAGTTCCAGTAGGCTCCACTATGTTTGGTGTGAGGTCAAATGCCCACTGGGGAAATTGGCTAGGGATTGTGCTGGCTATTACCAATAGCTAGAAGTTAGAATTGTACTCCATTCCAGTGGTTGAACGGTTGACGAGCTCATCTCACATTTGCCGGCCTCACTCCCAGGCGAAGTTCTGGGCATGTACCGATGACGGGAGAAAAACTGGGACGAAGTAGATGTCTAGTGCCGGGTAGTTTTCATCAGTTCTCCAACTGCGAACACAAAGAATTTTTTTATTCGCGGGTAATTCCAGTCAATGAGGTAGGTGTCGCTTGTCAAAATTACTACTCCTGCACCTGTTCATCAATGTTAAACTGAGCTAAAATGTTAAATCTACTAACTACTATGCGGATTAATTCTTAATTTTAAAAACCTATGAAGGCCATATTTTTGTTTCTCGTCTTTTTTATGTAATTTCTTTTTAGTCTTGTAAAACAATCTGTACTGTTGAACTTCTTTCCAGAAAGAGTCACAATTGAATAGAATGATGAGAAAAACTTGATGCAGATTTGCACAAAATTTGAAATGGATATGAATGATCAAGCAGAGTTCTAATGGCCTGACAGATGCTGGAGCGCCAAGAGCCACAGATCATTCATTTAAAAGCTTTTCTTGCACTTGACAGCTTGTTAAACCTCTTTCAACTGACAGCCTTCAGCAGTATTATTATTATTATTTTCCTCCACGTTCCCCGGTGGAACATAGGGCTTCAAGCGAGTGGCTTGAAGTTTCTGTAGCAGTGTTTATTTTACAGGATGGGGTTGCTAGCCTCATGCACAACCTTTCCTTTTTACCAGCATTATTTCTGGCTTAGCGAAGTTAAGGAATGTGTAGGCCGGGGATCGAACCCCGGACCGTGTGCATGGTCGGCGAGCGTCCTAACCGCTGTGCCACCGACGTCCCCTTCAGCAGTAGATAATATTTATATCCATTATTGTTTTATGTGCAAATGTATTTTCAAGCTACTTTCAATATCTCTTTTTGTAGACATGGGAAGAAGCACTTGATATTACCCAGTGAAGTTAACTATCGAGCAAATATATGGGCACTGAAAGAGGCTGGATGTACTCACATTTTAGCCACTTGTGCTTGTGGTAGTTTGCAGGAGCACGCACAACCAGGGGACTTTTTGATCCTTGATCAGTTTTTCGACAGAACTACTGGCCGAGAGGTTTCATTCTACGGTAGCAGACCAGGCGCAATAAAAGGAGTCCTACACATGCCTATGGCGGATCCGTTTTGTGAAGAAACACGCCAGGTGATCACTTTATTTGTTTTATGTTATT
This sequence comes from Trichobilharzia regenti, assembly GCA_944472135.2. Lineage (NCBI taxonomy): Eukaryota > Metazoa > Platyhelminthes > Trematoda > Strigeidida > Schistosomatidae > Trichobilharzia > Trichobilharzia regenti. The sequence continues at coordinate 32,662,648 of OX235270.1, read as the reverse complement.
AGCCACAATAGACATACATCCAGTGAATTTTATTTGTTTGCAAAACAATGAAACATTTTGTCAAAGCTTTAGGGAAAACACCCAAAACTATGTTGAGTTTTTATCTGTGGAAATCGAGACAACCTATACAACTCTGTCTGTAACGTCAGAAACCGATACATTATTATAATTCTGTCAGCCCCGAGATTTCTTCATTTCGTGGATTGTGTTATTTTCGTATGATTATTGACCAGTAACCCATTAAATGTTAAAAAATGCAAAGCTTTTCGTCTCTCTCATGTATTCTAATAACACATTCCAGTAGATAAGAATTTACTAACGACACAATACCAAGACTTCTGCCTTCATGGAGTGCTGATTTTCACTGTGTTTTGGAAGGCGAAATCTTCAGTGTATTCTAAGCAATCTAGAAAGAGCAACATTAGACGCATATTTTAATATAGTCCTAATATTTTTGGAGAAAATCAGTCAAAGCAAAGTTATTCTCAATACCTCAATGTGCAGGATGCAGCGTTATTTTGAGAAACACTTCCACTACACTAAGATATTCTCATAATTGTCCTGACAGAATTGTTGCTGGAAATCTTCCAGCGAATTTTATTTATCTAACACTCAACGGGATATTAAATTTTCACTGTGCTACTTTTTCACTAAAGTCTACAGTTGTTAGTGTGTGCGAACCAAATAACATACTTGCATCTTATTAGTAAACAGCAATTGTGATAACAAGGGAGAGTTTATCAATCTCAACTGTTGTAAGTTGTGTAACGGGGAGATGTTATTTATGTATTTTTATGTATATTTTACTTTAGGTTGTAATTCAAGCCGCCAAGAATCTATCCTTCGATGTCTATGACCGAGATAGTGGGGAGCCTGAGCCTAAACATCCATGTGTACATACCAAAGGTTCCCTAGTCACCATCAACGGTCCACGTTTTTCTACTCGTTTTGAATCGAAGGTATTCCGAAGTTGGGGTTTGGATTTAGTCGGTATGACATTAGTGCCTGAGGTCTCATTAGCTCGTGAAGCAGGTCTCAGTTATGCGTCTTTAGCCATTGTAACGGACTATGATTGTTGGAAAGCAGATGAAGCTCACGTGAGTAAAACTTTCAGCATTTTAATCACTCGCAATTTATAAACTGTTCTGAATAATGAATATAATCTGTGATTCTAAAAATGGGAGGAATTGTTAAAGTTCTACATTTTTCTTAATCTTAAGAGATTTGTCCTCTTAATGAATACATAACTAAAGCTAATGAAATTATGGAAGCCGCATTGTATGTTTAGCCTTTGTTTAGCGTTTCCTGATTTCTAGTGGTTATTTACGCTGATATCTATTGAAGATATACACCCTAATATAGGTATAAAACTTGGGCTCTGTGGTAGAGTATAACTCCATTATGGATATGATTTTATTCTGATAAGTCACACAGTGTTGTACAGCAATGTTAATTGATGACGTTTCGAGCACAAACTATTGCTAATAATCATATCAAGTACAAACAACAACACAACAACACTGTGTGATTTATCAAAATAAAATCTTATCCATAACTGAGTGATACACCCTCATAGAGGTCTTGATTTTACGACGCTGATGAAGCTCGCTAGTTCTTCGACGCATAAATGGAACTTCATTGCAAGGAACTATAGGGGAACATGTAACTTCATGCGGGAAGAAGATTTGACCGTTTGGCATCAATCCCAACCAACTTCAAGTACACAAGTACACTTTCTCCTCATAGTATGAAAGGGGAGTTTCATTTAAGTTAATCATGAGTTGGTGTGGTTAAGTTTAGCAGTAGAGTAGAAAAACTGTTCTACACTTATGAAATCCGCCTTATGAACATCATTTAGACACATACCAGTTCGCGAAGGAGAAGAGATTGAATGTTAAGCGGATATGTTGACAAAATTCTGAATCTCTATCACATCATCAAAGAACAACTTCATTGATAGCTTGCTTGTACTGGTAGTGATAAGGGGATGAACAGCACAGTATTGACTCTAAATTCAGGAATACCGAATAAAGACTCGAATGCCTTAAAATTTCCATTTATTTGTCAGGTTGAGTTGGATTAGACGAGCTGATCACCGGTGTGATTTTGACGCCTGCATAAATTGTTGTCTGAAATTTCTCATCTATATCTCCGACAAATTCGACTACCAGTAGAAAGAGTTGAGGTATCAGCGCTGGCTTGTGAGGTGAACACACACATCGACTAATTGCACTAGTCGCTTGACAATGTTTAGACTACTTGAAGTGTGAATTTTATCAACAGGACTTAAAATTGAAATCAATACGAGTAATTTATTTTTGTCTCTTAGGAAAATGAACATTCTCATGCCACTGGCTGTGTTCATTTCGTTTGTTTTTTGTGGATATGGCACCCTTAGTTAGATAATCCCACGGAGATTCGACTGAGTGAGTGTGACTGAATCTATATAATGTGTGTTTCTTAAAAAATTGGATACAGTAATTATCTTATTTATTTATACTGATCGACATGGTGTTTTGTGTAAGTTTGAAGTATGTTGCATATCACCTTAGGATCTGTGTCTTATTCACGGTTCGGAAGGAATATTAGATAATCAGGATTTGTAGTTTTTCTACATATGTGGATTATATACACACTTTAACAAGCACAACAATACGTCGGAATAGGCCATACTCATGCGTTTAGCATCCGGTGTACGCCTACATTGTTAGTAGTTTTATCTTGAAAATATGTAATCATTGGTAAACAACTTGGATCTGTAGAAAAAGTACAAGCGGCTTATTAATCAATGTAATGTAAGATATACATCTTGAAAATAACATAACATCCATAAACACCTTTTGAATACAATCCGCACTTATACGTTTTTCTTCCTGTTTTTATCAGGTTTCTGTTGATATTGTTTTGCGAGAATTCGCTAAAAGTATAGATAAAGTTAAAAAGGTTGTACTCGAAGCGGTGAGATTAATTGGTGCTCGTGACTGGACTAAAACTATTGAGGCCAACCAGGTAATTTTAGTGTTTTAGCATTTTAGAAAAAATATGCATTTGCCTATCATCACTTGTTAACCATGGTATATTATATTTATTACCACACATACACATACAATTCTGTTGTAATTATTTGTAATCGTAGTATTAGTATTTCGAGATGCGAATTTTGGGCTACCGATATCCACGCTGAAAATTCCACATTTGTACCAAAAATACGGTGTGGAATCACGCTGTAATCAAAAAAAAAATCCAACCGAACACACAGAGAGGGCGGAATTCAGGAATTTGTATTTAGCGGAATTATAATGCAATTCATATAAGAAATATATTAACAATCAACAGTAAGTATTTAAACAATACAGAGATAGAAATTGTCAATCACCACAAATTAATATAAACTGTGATCAATATTTGTCAGAAAAGCTTCAAAATAATTGGGCGTCGAGTGAGAAGTAGACATACTTGTAAAACATTAGATTTGAGAAATCTGAGCTAAATTGGAATCAGTAATTCTAACGTTTAATTTAGTAAATTAATCAAAATTAAAGTAACAGAAAAATTTCTAGATAAAAGGGACATCTCTTGTTTTTATAAACTTTGTCCAGTCATGTGAATCATGAAATAATCATAGAAATATAATGAACACAACTGCATGAATTGTGATCAAAATTTGACCTCAAACTTACAAATATTACGAATTAAAAGTCAATCGAAACGAAGAAAATTGTTTTTCAATAATTTCTCCTCTTCAGGTTCTTACAATTATAAAATATAATATTTATTGTCGTTACAATAATGGCCAGTTATGCGACGAACACATTTTTTTGTACGCAGAATAACAGATTTGTTATGGGGTGTTAAAATAAATAGTCGTATTTGTATGACAAATGTCGTGCTAGGCTGAAATCGATTACAAAATATTGTAAAATGGGAGACAATGGTGGTAATCAGTAATAATAGATTCGTAGAAAGTATATATATATATATATATATATATATATATATATATATATATACATGCAGTAACAATCGTGTGTGTATGGGGAAACCATTGTAGATCATTTGTTAGCCTCTCCATACGAAGATACAGACAACCGGGATTTTAGATCAAGTATGATAAATTAGTGATACAGATAGATCCATTTTTACTTACTCCTCAGGACTTTGCTGTTACAAGTTGATTGAATGATTGAACAGCTAACTAAAATGAATTATTGATTGAGTGACTGGCTGAAATGATGAGCAACTTGGCACAGTCATTAGTCAATTGGAATTCCCACTCATTCAAATAGTACACATAAAATCATCAAAAATGAATCTAATGAAACCACAGTGGACTAAGACCAACTGGAGATTCGTGAGGACTTTCAGGAACTGAAATACATTTTGATTACCTCTGAATGTAATACAGAATCGGAGCAGGTCTTCTTAGATGGGTCATTTTCTCCTCTCATTTTTTTCAACAGTTATTTATTTTAAAAAGACACTTGCAGCGAAAAAAAATTTTTTTCGACGAAGTCATCAACTAGGCTGTACATTCTTGTATTTATAATTATTGGGTGGGAAAGTTCCAGAATATTTTCCGGTCAAGGGTCAAATTAATAAAATTACAGTTAGGAATTAAAATGCCATAATAAACAGGGGAGTCGAATAGAACTCAAACATTTACATATTGTGCGATTAGGATTTAGAAATGCAGAAATAACAAAATAGACAGGATGTTTGTATAAAAAATATAGTGGGATCATAACTAATGTGACGAATAATTGTTTCTGCATTTAGGGATTAACTAGGTAGAAATAGTAAAATGAAAAATTAGACAGGCAGTTCGGATATGAAAATATGGTAGTGTAAATAGGGATTAAAAAAAACTTAAAAGTAAGATGAATCATGTGAAAGTTTGGATAAAAAAGGTAATAGGATAGTCACTATTAAAAGAAGTACCTGTTTATGGCGGCCATGGCAGGGACAAGGGTTGGACGTATTTCTTTTGGATACTTAGCTTGGGTTTGAGCTTTTGGATGGCTAGTGCCTCGGCTCTGCCCAGGTGTCTTGATTTTACCCCCTTTGGTAGGTTTGATCGAATCTTGTATATGATTTTGAAGGATTTTTCGAATGGCGCTGAATGTCCTGAATTGACCAGATGTTCTGTCACTGAACTATATACACGTTTTCGTTCTCCTTTTACCAGCCAGGCTGGGTAGTGTTCACGAGCACGTTTTTCAAGTTGGCGCATTTCATTTTCTTTCTGTATGTAATTAACTTCGTATGATAAATTAATCAGATAATTTATGTTTCATTATTTACAGTTGCTAGTTCAAAACTCTCGTCAAGATTTGGCTCATGCGAAAGACACGGACAAATAAACAACGATATCGTATGAACAACTGACTGCTAGGATCATTCAGCTGATCTAGTACAGACACTGACGATTTGACTTTTTTCACATATAATCTATCGACTAAAATTATGTATTCCTGATTAATTTGAAAAATCCCTTTCTTTTGAACGCTAATTTCTAACACAGTTTGTTTTCGTTTAGTAATTTATTGTATATCTTAATAAATTGTATGAAAAGATGGATCGTAAATAAAAATGTGCATCATTTCATTGTATTGTAGCTGGGTTGCATATTAAATATTGTAATGAAAGATTTAATAAATGCTAATTTATCTCCAAAAACAATCTTTAATTTCGTTTGTACGTCAATACAACTCTCGCAATGAACAGATTTCCTTGTTTGAAGTAGACCACCACGAAAAGCAATAATAATCTGATCGTGCTGCATATCTGTTCAACAGAATTGACTAACGATTGATTCTTAAAGCTTTCTAATTATATATAGGTAAAAAGAGACAGGTCATTGAAATTAGGCGTAACTTTGCTGGTCTTTAGCTCTCCTTACTGACATGAAAAGTGAATTAGTCTGTAAACCTAGCCATATCATGATTGGTATAATTATTCCAGGAGGCTATGTATTTCCAATTTGACAGAATGTAATATTTACTATAGTCGCCATAGTAAATCAATGAAATCGTGTGATTTTCGGCTGGAATGTGTACGATTATGTTGGATCACTTAGTGTAGAATAAGTCTTTCCAATTGAAGGAGATAGTAACTCGAGAAGGAGTAGTAATATTGACTACTCGAATTTATGACGACTAAATTTTGTCAACAAGCAACTAATGGTAAAAGTGATTATAGAAACACAGTAATCTTTGTAACAAATGAACTGCCCTGATTAACGTACACGTGTCCATGGAGAAAAGGTGATCGATTTCACCTACTCGATTCGGTGAAATTTATTTATTTTAATGTCATCGAAATTAGTGGAGGATTAGGAGTTAGTCTGCAATGAGGTTTGGATTTAGAAGTTTAACTCATCTAGTAAACGTGATTCGATACAATATCGATATTCATTTAGATTCTATGCAGAGTAGCAGTAGATTACTCCGATCAACGTGGAACACATACCGTGCAAAATAATCGCTGTATTGTGGATTTTAATGGACAGTCTTCCAATTTAATAAATGATTGAGTGAATGATAGATTATAACCTCGATGAAAAACGTTGCCTTTGATGTTGATTTCACTGTTTTATACAACATCTTTAAGAATAATAGTAGGATACTGACTGATCATCTTGAGTCGATCTGACTGTTGTCCTGAGTCGTGAAATCAGACACTAAAGAAAAATTTAATTACTACAGTTTTCTTGTATTTTGGACAATGCAAACAACTAAGCTTTCATTTCCAATGAAAGAAATGGTGTTTTGAGAGAGAGTTAAATATGCATATACATCTGTCTGCTAATAACCGATAGTCCTTCTCCAGTTAGGAGCTGCTACTAGAATCCAATATGGTGTTTCAATAGTTACATTCTTGACTCATCAACCGATTAATGTAGAGCCGTTTTGTAGTGGAATTGTAGGTTCGTAATTCTAAGAAGATCCAGTCAATGACGAAGAGACTATACACTACGGTCTAATTTCGAGTGGTTTTTCAAGTGGTTCCGGTCTACGACATGACTTACTTTCAAACCAAATAGCTTCTTACATACCTAACATCCGAGACTGGATTATGACCGGAGATATAGATGAGTTATCTGGAAATGCAATGAGGTACAAGTGAAAATCAATTACTTTGGAGCAGAGACAATAAAGTAAAGTACGAAACAAATCTTTTTCAAAGGAAGGGAAACAAGATTCTGAATGAAACCTAAGGATACAGTGTGTTGACCATCACGGTCATCAGATTTTGCAGCATATTTCACTGGATGCCACTAGTTATTGTTTCAGTCAAGTGAAGTTGACGAATATATCATCCAAGCAATAGATTATTCGGTGTAGAACAGATAATTTCAAATATTCTTCTGGAGTACAGTTGATGTCTACTGCCTTTTAAGTATAAAGCTATCTAAGTGTTATTTCGATTTGTTCTTCAATCAACCTCGATGAAAGGACGTGCATATTTTTAAACCCCATGAATCTAAGCAGAAGCATTTGAAGTGAATGAAGTAATGCTTGAATCTTTCTGTCTTGCTTGCAGAATGGGATGAGTGTGCTGATTAACCCATAGAGAATTTCGCACAAAAGAACATTTCAGCCTGCCACAGCAGATAAAATAAGCGAAAATGAGCAGTATGAAACCGCTACAGATGAAGATCAACTAAAGATTTATGGGTTCTTTCAAATGTCTTAAACACTGTATGGAGTGAATCCACTGCCCTCATTATTAATATAATTTGCTGCATTATAAATTACTCTCATGCATCTATTCTTAACGTACCTCATAAAAAAGTCAGCTGTGGTCGAAAACTTACAATATTTCATACTACATACTTCTATGGCTAAGCTATGCAGGAGTAGATTATGACATAACGAACTATTGCTCTCCAGACTCACTGTTTGATGGGTAACTTGGTGTACCATCTGTTTCAAAGAGAACAACTTTCGGGGAGGGCATCTGTTTAGATTCTGTGATTCAAGTTACACTGGTTGAGCCATTCGTACCGGACGTAGTACGAGTTGATTCGACAAACAAAGCTTCCATTATCAATCTCTCAATCCACATTGCCATAATGAATTTTAAAAATGTCGTCTTGTCTGATCCCATTTTATAGTTGTGTGTAACTGCATATAGTTTTATAGCTGTTATTTTATAGATTTACTGGCATATTAGAGTCAACTGACCTAGAATTTCGTGCTCCAATTAACCAACTGCTTCCATCCAACAACACTGGTCTATGTATTTAACCTCTACAGGGGCTGTTAACCGATATTATTTGTTTCTAAGTGAGTCTGCCACTTCTATTCCTGCATTGTTAAGAATTCTACGTTAGGTTGCTGAGATTTCTTCTCTGTATTGAAGCACTACCGATATTTTAATTTCCCCACTGTTGGTGTTATCGGTTTTCTGTGGATGTTTATCAAGCATATCGACCCTATTATTGTTAACTTCATTTTTATAATTTCCTAAATACTTCCTGATTAATATGTCGGAGGAATTATTACGCTTCAAAGCTTCTCCCAAACATCCTACTTCCAACCTAAAATTTTTCGGTACTATTTAGTTTCTTACCCTATTTTTTAAAAAATCTAACATAATCCAAATATCGGTCTGAATGTGTATGTTTTCTCTAAAATCTAGTGCTTGGCTTTGTATCTTTCCTTTTTATGATGCACTCTAACATTGGAAGCCCTTCTTTTTGATTGTCTAACTGAACTGAATTTCTTCTACCTTCGAATTGATATGTTCGGAAAATCTATCTAAATCTTGTACTTTTGGTCCTGTGAGTGTGTCATCTACATAAATTGATCATACCTTGGGATAGGGCTAGGAGATCGAACCTCTAACTTTTCGCACCTTTCCATAAACTTATCAGCCATTATCTGGAATATTGGTAATCCCATGACAACTCCCTCAATTTGGTTGCATATTTTTCCTTGGAATTTAAATACTGTAGAAGTCAGGCATATTCGCAGTTCTAACATGATATTTTCTTCTCCCAGGTACTCGGTCAAAAATCAGTTCGTTTCTGACCGCTTTTATACAGATATTTATTGGTATTTGTGTATATGAGCTGATAACTTCGAAAATAACAATTTTTCCACATCATCTAGTTTTAAATTATCCAATCTCTGTTTCATTTTGTAAGAATTAGTGAGTCTAGACTTCGGCTGGTTGCTAGCTGGACTGAATAACATATATAAGCATTTAGACTACTTCACTATAAATTATTTAAATTAATCCCAGCGTGTTAAGAAAACCAAAAAAAGATTTTTCTGAACGTTTCGACGTGTAAGCCACAGCTTCTTCAGCAGATTTATTCGGATTTTTAATAATTAACTTTCAGAACAATCTTTTTTTGGTTTTCTTAAAACGCTGGGATTAATTTAAATTATTTTATTTTATTATTTTTTATTTTTATTTTTGACTTACAGCTTGATTCCACACTGCATTTTTGGTACAAGTATGGAATTTTCAGCATGGATATCGGTAGTCCAAATTTTGCAGGCCGACCATAGATATCGAGTGTGCGCCGGCGTGGGCTCGAACCCCGGACCATGTCCATGGTCGGCGAGAGTCCTAACCACTGTGCCACTTTATAATGAATCAATCTAACTCGGCGCTCAAATTATTCCAGGAAGATCGTAACACCTACGGTCTGGAAACCTATAATTTAGACTACTGACAAATAGGGAAATTTCTAAAATTAACTTTGTGTTTAATGAGATATCCTGGTTTATAAGCCTTAACAACACCCATACATCCTATCAGGGTTATTAGTTTTCGGCATGATGAAAAATCATTTAAACTCACTTAGAAACAGCTTCATTCGTCCAATGTTGATTTCAGGACTTTATTCATGAAACCATTCACTGATTTCTTAATTTATCCAAACAGTCCTGTGGATATTGACTTCTGCAAATAGCCTGTAGTGTCTAACACTACAGATGAATTACAGTTATCTGATTTAATAGTTACTGTATCTTTGTTTCGGTTTCGTCAATTAAGGTTTTCCTCTTTTTTTGGTGTGTAAAAATCAGAGTACACCGTGTTTGTACTTCATCTGCCGTTGTTTTATCTATCCTATTTATTGCTATTTCTATTTATGTTATGACATCCTCAAGTTTCAGTGTATCTGCTACTACCCTGAAAGCTGTGCAATTACAACTTATAAGATTACGATCAATAAATTTTGCTTATAACGTCATCCAGTAAAGGTAATACTCTTTCACTCTGTGGTGTATCCGATAAACAAATTAGCATAGAATTACACAATACCACTATACCCAAATTTTACACGTATATTAACACATGGCTTATGTTTTCATACATGTTCATTCATGCTTCGGTAATGTATAGATGAAGAAAACCAAAAGCTTTCAGAATGAATGAATACATTTCTCTCAATAACTTGAAAAGATGAATCAATCATATGGGGCTAAACAACCTGACTCAAGAACATATTCACCGACAAAAGACTGTGCATTCCTGTGTCCTCTTTTCATCAACAAAATTGAGTAACACTCGCCTACGTGTCCATGAAAATTTCGCTCACGGATCTCAATATAACCAGCTCCAATGGAGTATGTCAAAAGAATAGATGTAATGTAAGTGGATTTAAGCGCTGATTTATCTTTCGCATACTGACTAATTATACTGCGACTTGAGAATATCATGTATAAGTTGACAGCATAGGAAGTACACTTAATACAATTCGATGGGAAACTTTTATGCACTCCAAAAGCGATGTTACTTTTAAATACTAAATTTATAGACAGTATTTTGTTTTGGTATTCTCATTTGGCTGATAGAGAGATTTGTGCCTTAGTGTTCCCTTGAATGAACACTCCGTGGTACCCTTATCTAACTGCTATTTAGAGATTTCCGAGTTCCTTGCCAATTATATCTTCAGGGGAGTTTTTCAGATGTTCGCCGTATACAGAATGGATAATAATTCTCGTTCTGCATATTATCAAACAACAGAAAATCCTTCGTTTTCCATTATTCACAAATAAATGAGATATTTGGTCATTTAAAAAGTAAGTGCAAAAATTAATTCAACATGTTAATGACAGAATAAATTTAATAATCTCTGAAGTAAGTGTGCAGATACCATGTGTATTTAGAACATTCATTCCTCACACTTTTCTGGAATCCATTTCCATTGAAAGAGTTATAATTGGCTAAATTAAAACATCGAAATGCTCTCAATCCATGAAAGATCAGCAGCATTTGTTCTCCACGTAGTTGAATTTCTGACTGTCTTCTAAAATATATTAGCAGTCAAACAGGGTTCAACTATCAGAAAACAAGATGTTTCTGGACGTTCGCCTATGTGAGCCATAGCTTCTTCAGCATAGTCCAAACATATTGTTAAATCGTCATTATTCCCTTTGGTTCCAAGTGGAATATGGGGAGTCAACCGCACACTTCCGATTCAGTCTGTTCTCTACAATCCCCTCTAGTTCGCTCAACGATCGTCCATTAGCTCTCATTTCCTCATCAAACGACCTCCTCCATGTCACCCTCAGATGCCCAACCCATAACTCTCTTCCCATTCCGGCTTCACTCTACGGCCCGCTTGGTGCGTCATGTTAGTCGACAGTCTCCTCATCGAAAGTCAAATCCATTTCCATTTACTTCTGCATATTGACCAGGCGACAGATTGATTCTTGGTTAGTGTTTTCGCAGACTTTCTTGTTGCTTATCCTTCCCTTCCGGTCACGTGATCTTCAGTATTGAGCCAGTGCACGCAGCTGTTGATGAAACTGTAAAGGGTGTTGGAAACGCATTTATTGACGCGTGTGCTGTCTCTCATCCATACACAAGCTCTGGCTTGACATTACTGTTCAGAACTTGAATGTTGTTCTTTATTCTGAATTGAGTATTTTTCCATTCCACCTCAACCAAAAATATCATTTTGTCGAGCCTTCCGTTGTAAATCACGTGATATGTTCGATCATCATCGGGTTGTTGAATTAGGGTGGTAAATTTCTTCATGGTTCACTCCGTAGCGTTTGATCAGTTTCTTAATTATTTTGATGGTCAACGCTGTCAGTGGCTCTTTCATAGTCGATGAAGTCAAAATATAGTTGTGACTACCTTTCCATTACATTTTCGATGATTCGTAGTGTTGTAATTCGGTCTGCACACTATCTACATTCTCTATAAAGCAAAATTGTTATGGGAGGAGTTAGCATCTACATCACCTTTTAGTCTGTCCAGGAAAATGCGACCTAATATTTGATCTGGAGCGGACTTGAGCATGATTTCGTGCTAATTTTTGCAAAGTCCGAAGTCATCGCTCCCTGGTAGTTTGACAAGGTGGCCTCTCTCTTAATCAGTAGGTGCTTTTCATTCCCTCCAAACTTCCTGCAATAGTGGCGTTAGCATGTCGGTTTTGGTCTCTGGATCTTTTTTTTAAGTACTTTTAGGGAATTCCATTGGGTCTTGCTGCCTTTCTAGCTGGATTTAGTAGCCTTAAAGCATTCCAAACTTCTGCTTCTGTTGGAGGATCTGTATCCAGTGATCTTTCTACGGCAGCTGGTATATAGGACTAGTTGCAGGTGGTGTCCGTTTCAAGAGTCCTTTGAAATGACCAGCCTATTGTTTCTTTGCTTCTCTTCTTTTGTAATTAGATTCCCTTCACTATCTCTCATCAATCCCATCAGTGTTCACTTCCTCCCAGATAGCAGACTTTTTACGTGATATAGTGTTCTGATGTCTGTTTCAGCTGCAGCCCCTTCTACTTCTTTACTTAGTGTGTTGTAGACTGAACTCAACTTCTCTTTTCTTTATCTATCTTTGCACCGGTTAATATTCTGATTCATTATCCTCCGCTCCTCTATTAGTTTCCAGTTCTCCACAGACAACCATTATTTTTCCAGCCTCCTCTTCTTTCCTACATTCAAAATATCTTCATACTTCAGGCCGTTAAATTGCATAAATCACTAAGAGCTAACTAGAACTATTTCTAATTAAGAAAGAAAGAAAGCTTTGTTGAGTACTGTGTAATTTACACCCACACATTGTACAAACTAGTAATAAATTTATTTTCAGGTTATTATTTGTGATATCCACCAAAAACGCAGTTTATTTCTTGATTTAAAAACAAGTTCTAATTGTTCACCGTTTTTTTTTAATTTGTTAATTAAATCTTAATATAACATTAATAAACATTCCGGTTGTGTGGTACAGACAACTTTATATGACATTGAGAAAGTGCATATTTCGCAATGAACTTCTTCATGAAAACAAAACAAAACAACAAAGTCTGCTAGCACAGTAATTATCAAAACATCGCGTGAATCTATCCGTTAATTAGCATCGTAGACCATGTGAGATGAAACAACCATTTAAAGTGAAGTCACTGTTTGCTTTTAAATGACAGTGTCATTTAGGCGGTTAGATTGGAATTATTATTTTTTTTCTGTTGACCTAATTTCCACTCAGTGTTATTCTCTTGATTCATATTAAGCGACCTAGCGATAAAAATGTAAATTAACTAAACAACTTAAAGTATTTATTGAAAATTATAATATTAAAGAGTTATATCTGAACAAGCATAAACACTGATAAGGACAATGCAGATAAACATTTCAGGTGAATTAAGCTTAATTCTGAAAAGTCCTTTTATTGTTACCAAATGTTATGATCATTTTATTTTGGCATTATAAACTCTATATATCTAGTTATTGTATAGAAACGGTATGTGATTTAGATTTACTTTCAAGTCATATGAACGTTATATGTTGTAGCGGTAAATAATTCCCCAAAATTATTGACCACAGCAATCACTCATTGGATGCTGACCACCACTGTTTAAGTCGACTTGTTTAGCTGAAGGCTTCCGGTCAAGCATCCCCGCCATTTGGTACCTCGTCGTGTTACGTGCACGATCACTAGCTAGCTAAGCGTTCGTCTAACGGCTTGTTTTGGTTCCAAAATATATTACGAAGTTTGGACGATCAATTATTGGCTTTTGCTTTGTCTTTGGTACGCGAGAATAAATTAATTAGAAGTTGCTGAACGAGATATCCGCCAACCTCTAAAATGTCATTGATAATCTATGCTTGTCATCGATTACAATTGTATTCTTTTTTTATCACCATTTCACAGAGCATTATTCTAAGAATTCTTATTCTCTTTTTTATATAGTAAGCCAAATAATACGTTAGCATAAGATGGCTGTTTCTACAAACAAAAAAGACGCATCAGTTATTCTAAATAAATTTTATTGCTTTAAGAAATTATTTGTCTGTATATTCCACACGTATGACAGCAGTGAGGAATATTACAAATAAATCTAATGGTCGCTAGGTACTGAATATAGGATGAAATTAACTAGAGTTCCAGTAGGCTCCACTATGTTTGGTGTGAGGTCAAATGCCCACTGGGGAAATTGGCTAGGGATTGTGCTGGCTATTACCAATAGCTAGAAGTTAGAATTGTACTCCATTCCAGTGGTTGAACGGTTGACGAGCTCATCTCACATTTGCCGGCCTCACTCCCAGGCGAAGTTCTGGGCATGTACCGATGACGGGAGAAAAACTGGGACGAAGTAGATGTCTAGTGCCGGGTAGTTTTCATCAGTTCTCCAACTGCGAACACAAAGAATTTTTTTATTCGCGGGTAATTCCAGTCAATGAGGTAGGTGTCGCTTGTCAAAATTACTACTCCTGCACCTGTTCATCAATGTTAAACTGAGCTAAAATGTTAAATCTACTAACTACTATGCGGATTAATTCTTAATTTTAAAAACCTATGAAGGCCATATTTTTGTTTCTCGTCTTTTTTATGTAATTTCTTTTTAGTCTTGTAAAACAATCTGTACTGTTGAACTTCTTTCCAGAAAGAGTCACAATTGAATAGAATGATGAGAAAAACTTGATGCAGATTTGCACAAAATTTGAAATGGATATGAATGATCAAGCAGAGTTCTAATGGCCTGACAGATGCTGGAGCGCCAAGAGCCACAGATCATTCATTTAAAAGCTTTTCTTGCACTTGACAGCTTGTTAAACCTCTTTCAACTGACAGCCTTCAGCAGTATTATTATTATTATTTTCCTCCACGTTCCCCGGTGGAACATAGGGCTTCAAGCGAGTGGCTTGAAGTTTCTGTAGCAGTGTTTATTTTACAGGATGGGGTTGCTAGCCTCATGCACAACCTTTCCTTTTTACCAGCATTATTTCTGGCTTAGCGAAGTTAAGGAATGTGTAGGCCGGGGATCGAACCCCGGACCGTGTGCATGGTCGGCGAGCGTCCTAACCGCTGTGCCACCGACGTCCCCTTCAGCAGTAGATAATATTTATATCCATTATTGTTTTAAAATGCTTTACTCAAACCTCATTCTGGAAATCCTGACTGAAGACGTTGTTATACGGTGGTCGATACTGAATTATTCACATTAATTGGAAGTTCACAGTACAAAAAGTAGCTGCACTAAATGGGAATTCCTGGCTTCTACTTTTTCGATGGGATAAAACATTTCTCTGGTGTTTCGTTATCATGAATTACAAATGTAAATAATTATTACAGATGTACTGTAACATTCACTCAACCTACTTCTTTGAAGTCTCGTTTGGACAATTTAACATCTACAGTTTATTCCCATGGTCCAGGAAATTTCATTTGTAGTATATGGAGTTTGTTTTGGCTCGCAGTATTTTCAACTTGAACTCGAATATATTATTCAATCATACTGAGGCAAACTATGGAGATAAGAAGTACTGATTGCATAAAAGTAGTCGTATTTGACTCCAGTATAAGTATCATTTAGCAAAATGATTTCACAGTTTTCAAGTTCCCGAACACTACTGAATCACCTTTTGTCAGACAATGTAAAATACTAGAATACAGTGAGAAGTTAGTAGAGGGATCTAGTATTGCTTTGAAAATTTCTAGCAAGCCTGAAAGCAACACAAATAAACAAATATGTAAGGCTTAGATTCGTTGTTAAATTGATCAGTTCATATAAAATGTGTTTGCTACCACAGATGTTGGTGATAACTTCTTTCGATTTGTTCAGAGATCTTCTGTTACCCGTCTTCTCCATGTTGTTTCATTTTTCTCAAAGTTTAGCTTTATCTTAAACAAAATCTTGTGCTGTAGCAATCTTAATAATAATAATAATAATTTTATTTCTGTAACAGAAACCAGCCATTTTTACAGGCATGAACATATGTACATTTATGAAAACTTATAGGATATATAATATGATTTGTTAATTTAGAAATAAGTTGAATACTGGTAAATGTGAGAGAAACATTTAAAATGAAGTGTCGAAATAAGGAAATAGATATAGCATCAAATCTAAACTGTGATTGAAAAAAAAATACATGTCAATTTCACGCGGGAATCATGAATGATTGCGTTAGTTGAGGAAGGTAAGTAGCATTTCTGTACAGGTGCTGACGTATTACATAAGAGATGCAGAATAAACAATAATTATCAGTAAATCATTCAGAAAGAGTTTTAAAGTCTATTAAACTTTAAATTCACCTGTAAGTACATCATATTTGTGACATTTCCAGTTGTTTATGAGACCCACTTTGAACTTGTTAGCAGATTTTATAATACCGATGATCCCGTTATTCACCAGATGAGCTAGCAATATCACGAATAAGTAGAGAATTGCAGCGCTGTACCTTCGTTGAAAGCAGTATGTTTGAAAAGAGAAGAAGACACAAGAAAACCAGCAGACAGGTGCAGAAGTATTTAAAAGGTGTTAATAATTCAAAATATATAACAGGCATGGGGTTCATCGTTTTTTATTGTTTTTTTTCAGGAAATATTATTTTCCCGATATTT
Organism: Trichobilharzia regenti; assembly: GCA_944472135.2. Classification (NCBI taxonomy): domain Eukaryota; kingdom Metazoa; phylum Platyhelminthes; class Trematoda; order Strigeidida; family Schistosomatidae; genus Trichobilharzia; species Trichobilharzia regenti. The sequence continues at coordinate 32,645,833 of OX235270.1, read as the reverse complement.
TACAGTCTTTTCTGCGAACAATTAGTTTAAAGTGAAAGACAGGTGATAATTTCACCTACTTACGAGGTTTAAAAGGAGTTAAACACAAAAGTCAGAGTGCGTGAGCTATGTAAAAGAAAAGCGAGCGCCTAGTAATATATGTTTTTCTGAAGTATACAGTTCGGTGTCCTTCTGAAGTAGCGGACTCATACCATTTACTTTCATTCGGGAGTTTGCGTCTAAACTTCGGCTCTAGGCAATTTTCAACTTCTATTTCTTTTTTCATTATTTTTTTATTTTTAGTTTTTATTTATTCTCATTTTGCAGAAGCCATCCGAACTCAGGAGCCATAGCAATAGAGTGCTGTCCCACAGATAAGGGTGGTTCACATATGTCCCCACCATCATATCCGCTGACTAGCAGTGTATTGAAAAATGTCCGCTTTCAGATGTATCTTCTTCTGACTTGATTCTCTGTTGATTTTTAAATATGCTAAGATTCGGTGAACCTAGGAACTTTATAATGAACACATCTAAGTCAAGCAGACCTAAATGATAGTCATTTCCAGAAAATTTATTTTGAAGACGATGAAGATCCCGATCTAATTATCATACTACTTAGTTCAAAACAATTTTGGAAGATGTAGTTAAGACTACCTATATTTCTATGACGATCAATTAATACTACTCAGGCATCTACTTAAATCTTTCTGTATTAATACTATTTTTCACGTCGGTCAGTGATTTATTTCTACCATTTTCGAGATCGACTGGCATGCCAAAAAACAAGCAATTTCTTATAAACTACTGACAATAACAAGTAGTTGGAAACCGATCCACGCACTGGACGCACATTTCCAACGCGAATGAAATTTAAATGGTATTTGATGTCAATAAAATAAACTTGAATGCTAATTTTCAGTCACATGCTGTCCGATTAAAGAGTACCAAGACGAGTGGATAAGTGAACAGACTTAACTCCTCTTTACTGATTACCTATAGACAAATAGTCATACTGCTTACACAGTTGGCATTCGTTATCATTTTCGATGATAAGTCGCTAGGCATGCAATACAACTAACTGTAAACATTCCATGTAAGTGCGTTTTTGTTATATCAGGTTATGTAAACTCAAAAAGCAGGTATACTTGCTTAGTCAATTCAACTATCGAAACTCGCAGTTCTTCTCTTTTTTCTCTCCAATATTAACGAAACAGTATTTTCTAGAATCATTACTTCACTGAAACATCCCTGATTTGTATAAGCCAAATTCTGACTTATTCCTTCTCTTCATTCCTTTGACATCGGTGTTGTTGCTTTTAGGGGATGGTTGATAGCCTAATACCCAACCTTATTTTTTTGGCTCACTGCCACCTAGTAAACTAGATACTGTTTAGGAGTAGCTGGATCCGGAACTCCCACATAGTTGGTGAAAATTCAACAACTGAACAACCAAGATTATTATTATTGTTCCCTTGGGTTCCTGGTGGAACATAGGGCTTCAACTGCACTTCTCCATTTGCTTCTGTCTTCTGCTGTACTTTTCGCCTGCATCCATGTTAGTCCATATTCTTTCAACTCCCCTTCACACGATCTCCTCCATGTCACACTTGCACGGACGTTCCACACGCCGCTTCCCTTTTGGCCTGGTTCCACTCGAGCAATGGCCTGACGCGCGATGTCACCCAGCGGTCACCTTAGCGAGTGTCCAATCCATCTCAACTTTCTCCTGCATATTTGTTGGGCGATTGGTTCTTATTTTGTTTGTTAGTGCCCATAGTTTCTTGTTGGTGATTCTTTCCGGTCCGGCTATCTGATCTTCAGTATAGAGAGAAGACAGTTGTTGATAAAGGTCTACAACAGGCTGTTGGAAATATTCTTTGTGATCCACCCGCCAAGTTTCTGATCCGTATAGAAGAACTGACTGACTTGACGTTGTTTGTATTGAAAATCCGACCGAAGTTTGTTGTTGATGCTGAGTGACGAAGATTTCCATATTGGTTTCAAGTTGATGAATGTGTTTCTCGCCTTCCCGATTCTCGCTCGATTTGACATCCTCATCCGTTCCTCCTCCTGTAGTTGAGACAATGCTCCCTAGATAAGTGAATGAAGTAACCTTTTTCAAATCCCTCCCATTGATGGTGATTGGCGCTGGATGTTGCTGCTGCCGTTGTTGTTGTTGGTTGGTTATTTTCATGACCTCCGTCTTGTCTATGTTCACATGGAGTCCTGCCTTCGCCGACTGCTTCTTCGACCAGTTTGTCGGTTTTCGCTCGTAAGTCTTCGATTTTGTGTGACACCAAACATAAATCATCTACACGCAAAATCCAGGTCTTTTTGGTTCTTCACGTCGGTCCAGGATATCCCTGTCTTCTCGTTCCCTACTGTCTGGCGCATAATCCAGTCAGTCCACCACAATTAGGAATATCGGGCGTTGATAAAGCATATCCCCTATTTGAAGTGGCGCCTCTGGCTTAACCTTGACGGCATTTGCGCGGTTTCGTTGATTCGAGTTGGAGCTAGTCGTCCAGCAAACGCAGTAGGCGCGATTTCGGTGCTTATTTTGCTCTTGTTGGATGAATTTATATGAAAATTGTTGTTCGACATTGTTCTTGAGCATTTACTTATTTCTTGTTTGACAGGACGCTTAAATACATGGTTCATGCAGTGATTTTTGGCATGCCGAATAAGGTTTGCGTACATTTCAATGACTGTCATTCGATAAATTTCTTTGCAGATTGGCGGAAACTTGTACTCGGTCTCAAATTTCCCTATCAGCATTTGTGCAGTACCTATTACTGCTGCAGGAACCGAGGAATATGGTTGATATCAAATTTTGCATCCTTCCGCACTTTCGTGTGGTGTTTTGATAGCTGAAAATCAATGAAATGCATAAATACAAGCGAAAATTAGTGTTCACAAATGGGAAGAAACTGTAATATGTTTTACGATCACTTACAACATTCAGTGTTTTCTGCCAAAATTTTTAAATGAGTTAAATGCACACTGCAACATTTTAGTAACTTGGTGGATTTCAATACCATCCTCGTGATCAGGTACGTAAAGACATCTGACGTGTGTGTCATTTTGTCCTACTAGTGAGTTTGGTTTCATAAACTTCCGATTTTTGTTATTGTCCTGACGCCACATTATTCGCGCTTGTTCGAAGTTAATTCACAAAATTATTTTAAAACCACATAGAAGTAGTGTCCGACATCTCTTAAAGCTATGGACGTAAGGTTTAGAAGTAATTGCTGTATCCATTTAGGGAAGGCTCATCGATTTCTGCAAGTAAGGGCTACGCATCATATTCCTAAATGCCTCCAGAAGCAACAGAATCTTCAGAAGTTATTAATGGGGTCCCAGCTCCTCTATTTCGAAACATATTATAGGGACAGGACATAAAACTGACGTTTGCACATTTTTTAAACCTATCTGTAAAACGTGTTTGGATTGCATCCTAAAGTTTGTGGAAGCCGAAGTGTGATTAGGAAGTTTAAACCACTTTTGTGAATTCCAAGACTATTCGTCATCACACGAAACCTTCTTTGTTAAACTTCGTTTTGATACTAGTCAGGGTAGATGTACTAGTACCTCTGATATTTGGTTTAGTGATCTTCATTGTTATTTTGACCTCCAATATGTGGTTTTAATTCCACCTAAATTTATTTTCTAGACTTTTAACTGTATTAATCTCATATGTATTCCTATAACAAGTCCATGCGTGACCAGATTGTCCAAAATGTGTTGCACAAATACAACACTACACGACTCAGACAAATTACGTCTTCTTATTACTTCGTCTAAATATCCACTTGTGTCAAAAATAGTGACTGATGTAATCGCACATCGATATAAACTTTCATTAATTCTTACTGTGCTATCTCGTTAATATTATATTGGTAGTTATATTCATGTATACATCCTGTGAACCCTTGTTTTCTTTTTTAGATAATCTGTAGTCCCAGTGACCTCGTGGGATTCGTTGCTGAAGAAAGTGGTTTCCAGTACCGTTGATTTTGTATTTTGTGTCGAATCACTAATAAATGTATTCTCTATACCTCAAATAGACATTCTACTTGTTAATAGTCACTACTAACTTTATAGAATTTTGTGAGCTACAGAGTTAGGGGGTTAGGGTCATGTGTTGTATTGAGTAGCGCGTTTAGAAGATACGTCCGCCCCTGAGGAATATTGTCGTCAATATGGAGTACATTCTCGTGATAAATCTGTTAGCAGTAATCATTATCAGTACCTATATTTCGTATGGATGGTATATAACGAAACGTACTAATTCAGTAGTCAAAGGTTAGAACTATCCGTTAAAATTGAAACAGGTGCTCATGTAAGGGAAAACTGATTAATCGAAAGTTGAAACATCACGTAAGTGATAAAGTTTATAGCATTGTTTACATGCGAATAGTTAAGGTTATTTATTTAGAAATGATGGTAACTCGTTGATGGTTTAAGGGATGTTCTGTTTGATAGGAAATAGATGGGACATTGTAACTGAAAAACAGTGTAACTGGATAAGCAACATCAGCTGGCCAGTATACACATATTTTGAAGTAAAACACGATCGGGTAAAGTATTTCGAAGACAGGAGTAGAGCAGTCTTCTGGAACTATTAATTTAGTGAGCAATTAAATTTGTCTTTGAATTAAGACTGAAAGTAAGCGGCATATTGGTAGGCTAAACGATTATCATTATTCGGTTTCGTTAGAATAAGTATCCGAGTACTGTTTTACTCATCATTCTGTCTTTTGAATAACTTAGTAACATGGCGTTTACTTTCGGATCCAAATTACTAAGTAAAGGTTAATATCCCTAAGATTAAATTGTCGCCAAAGTAAGTAAATATGTTCATTTCTAGAAAATACTAAGGTTTGGAGTTGTTTTTTTCTACCACAACACCAGGTGACTCACCAATTAGTCACAAAGTAAAACTAGATCTGTCAAAGAGAGTCTGCTCCTGACTTCTAGGTTTCGTGAAGGTAGAACTATATACATAGGTTAATAGGATTAGACGCATGATGTCAATTCGAAACTAGGTAATTACGTTTCGCAGCTACAGAAAACACCACGTTACAATCTATTCCTTTAATCGTGTCAATCAATGTGACATCAATTAAGACTAGAGAAGGAACACCACTGGTTTTCACAAAATCCATTTGTGTTCCCTAATATAATGTACATTCCGTAATTATAGGCAAACTAGGAAACGCACCAAGTCATCACATATACGAACAATAATTAATTTAAAGGAATGCCTACTCGATATGGTCCAGAGTTCATGTGAAGTGACACATGCCTACATCTGAAAGTGCGTGTGTAAGGTATCTCATTTCGTCTAAGTGACTCAATGGGTCGCCTCCATATTTAACAAATGCTCAGTCCATGAATTCTACTTGTACCTGTAAAACACAAAGAATACCCTGCTGGGATATGGTGCTGTGTTACACTAGAGTCCCTCAGTTTACAGGTAAATCACACTTAATATCAGTATTGCGGCTTTTAGTTGAAAAAGTCATTCGACTGTGTCACAGATGCTTTTGGCTGGATTCCTCAGTACCAAGTATTATTCCCTATGAGAGTGCATTGAAGAAACCCTGCAGGGTGATATTGAAGCTTCGCCGAAAATTGAATAGAAGCATTTCACTCATACAAGATGTATGCAGTAAAGAATACATTATTAACTCATTGCGCTCACTCCTACATTACCCTATAAAATTCTCTAGTTTGGAAATGAAAAATCCACATATATATTGTGTCGTTAACTTCAGATACACACTAATATCTAAATTTCATACGCCTTCTGTCTCACTACTCCATGTAATAATAGTTTGACTGTTATTTCCGAATGCAGTAATAAGTATTTCATGGGCCACGAGTAGCACTTGGTATTCAGCAGAGGTATGGGCACTTAGTGATTGTAATTTAGAGAACTGATACGACAAGGTTAGCTTTTTTCTAATATATACGCAACTATCAACACAATGAAAAGATAATGACGAATTGTTATCACAAGCATTCTATTTACTATGGAGGGAATGTTATTACAAGCTAACTTCACAGTAACATGTACAAGTCTTGCATGTCATTGCATCAGTAATATTAGCACACTAATTGTATTACGGCCAAGTGTAAATGATTTAAAGGCATCGTAACAATAACTTTGCGGGAGGTAGATGTATTGAAAGACTGCTTGCAGACACTATGTATGACGACATCTAGTAGAATGTCTACGGAGACTGACAACCTGCAATGAGGAAGACAAAAAGGAAACAATTAGGAGACACATAAGATAAGTATTTTTGACATAAGTATAAAATTTGGGCACTGTGGTAGAGTATAACTCCATTATGGATACGATTTTATTTTGATAAATCACACAGTGTTGTACAGCAATATTACTTGGTGGCGTTTTGAGCACAAACTATTGCTCATGATCATATCAAGTCAGTCACACAACTTTTTGCCTCATTCATATACATGAGTATTTTAGTTAAGCGTACTACAGGGATAGAAGGTCACTCATCTCATTCACTTCTATTCACACTATTTCTTACGTCCGTGTTACTGACTTTTGGTTTATGTTTTCCTCTTCGGTGCACTTTATCTGGACAGTTTAAGGAATCGGGAAATGCATAGAGTACTTAGGAAACGGCATGAATAATTGTTTAAGCTAATTAACACTAGGTAGTTGTGACACTACGCATCTGCAGTGACAAAGCTGACTGACTGAGTTTTAACATGGAAATGAGCACAGAAGTGTAGCAGTTCGATTTGTGACGTTCCACACTTGAAAAATATTATATTTAGTTGGTAATAAGCAAAACATATTTCATCAGATGTGTTTCAACTTCGCATTTGGGCTACACGATAAAATTAACTAACTAATGAGATATAACGGGACAGAGTGTGAGAGTTATCTCGGGTAAGAGGAGAAATTATTGTAAGATCACTTTTTTCAGTTAGACAAGAACTAAATGAAAAAATACGATTACCATTTGTTGACATTTTCCTATTTTTATCCACGTTTTAGCATTTCATTATACCTGGACTATAGATCATTCTGACAGACTGACTTTCAACATAGAAGCTTGCACACAAGTGCACCCGCTTAAGTTAGCACATTCCATGTAGCACACAAAGGTAGAAGAAAAAAGAAATTAAATGTCACTATAATGAGCATAAATGTGATGAAAAACAAACAGTCATATGGAAAAAATATAAGGGTTGCTCAGATATGTGAGATTACATAGAGTGAATGCATCTGTGTCATTAACAACGTTTGGAATCACATTTCTACTTAACACTAAGCTTAACCCCAATATTACTCACCATATTAGACTACTTAACACAGAAGAAAGGGTACAGACACTACGATCAAAAACCAGTAGTCTTTTCATATCTTCCAGTTTCAATGGTCACTTATCGCAGCCTAAGTGGACAATACCATCAGCATACACTAAGTTGACAAGACTGTTCCCTGGTAAGGGCCTAAAGTGAGTAACAGACAATTCGGTTAATACATTTATGATGAAATTGAACTAAAATAAGGACGACAGTTGTAGAAATGAGCCTTGTACTACATCCTTCTTTGAAATATCAGTTCCTTCATAGTTTAGTTTCAGTAATAAGTGAATGGAATGCAGTCTACAGATTCATGAAATTCGCATACTGACGTACTACTTTCCTAGAATCCTAGTTGATGTCTCCTCAGGAAAGTGGGAAATGAGCATTCCACTTGCGTAAACTCAATAGGCTGTGAACTGCTGGCAATGAAAACGACAACAATTTTTGGTATTACTTAATTCCAAAAACGATCACATAATCTTTTATTCTGACTTCTGGTTCCATCAGATGAAATTAAAGGGAAGAGCTGAGAATAGAGGGGATGTTGAGGGTTAGACAGTATAGATTTAGACCATTTCTCGCATGAGTTTAGATGTCTTTTAACTAATGCATTAACGAGTTGACTAAATGGTACACCACTTGCCCTAATGACAACCTTAATACCTTGCACAATACGACATAGTCGTTTTTGAGTAATTCAGGAAAGAATAAGGGGGAGCAGTAAAGACCAATGCAAGAGTTAACAAGTTGTAAAAAGAGAGGTTGAATGATTCCTGACTGTCTTGACTACATAACATGGTAAGCTAGACTGAAGGTTTTTGAAATCGACAAGATATAGAATGACCAAGAAAGACCAGAGGATAGATTTACTCCAAGGTATTTTATGTTAGACTTAGTTTCTGTTTCAGTGCCCTCTTTGATACAAGCATCTTGTGAACGACACAGTTCTTGTAGTTCACGCTTATGAGTGAAGGGAAAGTTAACTGCCTGACATTTAGAGGGATTTAACGTAAGACCACGTACCTTAGACTACAGACAGGAAGCAGTTAAGTTTGCTGCAGTCACATTGTAACATGACACGAAGTGAGACGGTCAGATCAACAGCGTATTTGACGAAGTTGCTCTCATTAGAAAGAGAAAAGTCATGTAAGACGAGAGAGAAAAAAGAAAAGGAGTGATAAAAATAGCCTGAGGAACACCAGCTTCAGCAAGCGAGGCGGAAGATTTACCCTAATATACAGTATGCTGCATTCCATTTGAGAAATGATAATGCAACCAATCAACTGCCCAGGACCCAAGTTTGCACGATCGAAACCTTATTCAACTAAAGTCATCTAGGCGCTGAGTCAACAACAACGGCGAATGCTGAATGACCGAAAGCTAAGCACAAATGTGACAAAGCACAAATCCAGTTGCAAAGTAGGAGACGAGTCCCGGGTGGAAGAAGAGATTACTGAAAGGTATCTATTTTTCATTTGGCAAAGAACAAGATTAAGAACTACACTTATCATTTGTTGAAATTTTGGAGATCATTTATCAATGTTTCGCATTTAGTTATGCTTAGACTGTGTCATTCTGACTAGCTTTCAGTATGAGTTTGCAGAGAAGTCCACCTGTTTAATTTACCACATTTCATGTAGCACACAAAGGTAGAGACATAAAACTAAATGGAAGTTTAACGAGCGAAAATGTGAGGGAGAATAAATAGTGACAAGGAAAAACATGAGTTGAATAGATACGTGAGATTACACAGAGTGAATGCACCTGTACCAGTACCAAAGATTTGCAGTCACATCTCCGGTAGTTCTTCCAGCTGACTGTCAACAATTTTATGAACCAATATCACTTTTTCATTTGACCGACCCAAACACATTTTAAACCTTAACATGTGCTGGCTAGCATTGTCCCTGGAGAAAGGCGATGGCTTTGTATGCCAGCACGTGTTCTAGCCATCTCAACCTATTCAGCTTCCCTACCTTGAAGACTAACCCTCCCCACCTAAACATTTATGCGTAACCTCAACAGCACTCGCCATATTATACTGCTTTACTCATGAGATAGAACGCGGACACCTATAATCAAATACCGGTATTATTTTCATATTTTACAGCATCAGAGGTTACTTCTCATAGTCTAGGTGGACAATATCATCAGTAAACTGTGAGTTGATGAGACTATTCCCTGATAAGTCTCTAAAGTCAATTACAGATTATTCTACTAATATATGTGTGATTGAATTGAGCTGATATAAGGATGACAGTTTAAGAATTCAGCCTTGTATTACATCCCACTCGGAAATGTGTTTTATCGGATAATTCGCAAACAGTATTCAGTGAATAGAAAACATTCTGTAGGCTTAATGAAGCTCGTAAACTGACGCACTACTTTTGCAGGCACTATAGTATTTCCTCAATAAAGTGAGAATTGAATATTTCGGCTGCATAAAACGAGTAAGTAGTATCCTGGGAATACCAATGACTACAACAAGTCTAGGAGTTATGCACTACAACTTTTACTTTACTGAATACACCAGCAGACTTTACATAAACACTTGACAGATCAAATTTATGCAGGAAGTCAGTAAGATTTAGTAAACTAAAAGTGCTTTCGGTTTCCACAGGAGTTCTCCGTGCCGAATTTATTCCTTCAAGGGCCTACAGAGATTAAATCTTCAATTAAATAACACTGACGTGGAAGAAATTCCATTCTTCATTGCTAAAATCAACGAAAAGAATCATGTTTTTTATTCTAAAAACAGGAGTATTCGTAATGTTTTACTTTATGTAAATGCAGTTGCATACAGTTGCACTAAGAACTCAACGCAACTCGATACACAATAGTATATATACAAATAAACTGAAAAATAATGTCCTCCTTACCTTCTGAACAACTTGTCCTTATTCCAGGATTATAATTTTTTCATCTATGAGCCTGAGTTATGTCTAGGAAATCGCAATATTACATCAGTTAAATCTTCTTCCAAAACCAAGGCCACTTGAAACCAATAGCAACATAGCAACAAGCGTCATTGAGGGGATATGCAATAAAGTCGCTCGGAATATCATCGTCGGTGATAATAAGCACCCTTGTCTGACACCTGTGTTTACTCCAAACACCTCGCTGAGTTTTCCGTTGTGGATGACTTGACATGTGCCGTTGTCGTACAGCTGTTGAATAAGGTTGATGAATATTTGGGGTACGCCGTAGTGCTCGAGTAATTTCCAAATTACTTGGCGGTCAACGCTGTCTGTCGAAGGCCTTCTCAAAGTCTATAAAGTTGAGGTAGAGGTTTGATCGCCATTCCATGCTTTGTTCGATGATGATGCGTAGAGTTGCAATTTGGTCAGAACATGATTTGCCTTTCCTGAATCCAGCTTGTTCTGGTCGGAGTTCTGTCTGCAACTCGTCCTTTATTCTCTCTCCAGGATGACACGACTCAGGATTTTACTTGGCGTCGACAGGACCATGATTCCTCTCCAGTTCTTGCAGAGTGAGACGTTAGTCGCCCTTCTTTGGTAGTTTTAAGAGGTAACCTTTCCCCCAGTCAGTGGACACCTTTCCCTCCTTCCAGACCTTTTGCAATAATGGAGTCGGAATATCTACCGTCGTCTCTGGGTCCGCTTTCAGTGCTTTAGGGGGTATTCCATCTGATCCAGCTGCTTTTCAAGCTTTCAGAAGCTTGACTGAATTCAAGACTTCAGCTTTCATTGGAGGATTGGTGTCAACTTGCAGTTGTGTACGCACTGTTGTTGATATTTCTGGACGGGTCGCAGGTGATGGTCGGTTTAAGAGTCGTTTGAAATGATCCGCCAATTGTTTAATCTATCTTGCTTCCTTGGTAATTGGGTTCCCTTGGTTGTCTTTCATGGGTTTCGCTTGCGTTGGCCTCTTCCGGGATAGAGACTTAGTTATCTGATATAGTGTCCTCAGGTCCCTTTTGCCTGATGCCTTCTCAGCTTCAGTGGCCAGGTTGTCGCAGAATCGTCTTTTGTCCTTCCTAGCACTCTTCTTCACTTCTTTGTCCAGTGCTGTGTAAGTTGAGCTCATCGTCTCCTTCTCCTGCCCGTGCTTGCATTGAATCATTTTCTCTTTTATCACTCTCCTCTCCTCTATTAGCTTCCACGTGTCCGTTTAGAGCCATTCCTTGTATTGTCTCTTCTTCCTTCCTAAAGCCGTTGGACACGTTTCGTTGAAAATCACCTTCGGAGACTTCCAATGTCCTTCCACGCATGATTCTTCAGTGCTATCGCGTAGTGTTTCCTGCTGTGCTCTGACAGTTGCAGTGAAGGTGTCTTTTGTGGTTGTGTCCTTCAGTAATTGAGTATTGAACTTGCATTGTGGCCTATCCCCAGCTATCCTCGAGGCTTTTAGTTTCACCTTGAAAGTCCCTTCTACTAGATAGTGGTCTGAACCCACATCTGCTCCTCTCCTTGACCTTGTGTCCAGTAGGCTCCGTCTCCACTTTCTTGAAATTGAGATGAAGTCTATTTGCTTTTTGGTGTTTCCATCTGGTGAAATCCATGTCGTCTTGTGTATATCCTTGTGTTTGAACACACTGCCACCAATCACCAAATCATTGAAGGCGCAGAAGTCTGAGAAGAGTTCATCATTGTCGTTCATTTCACCGAGGGCCCCTCGACTCATGGTGAGTTCTCTTCCCGTGTTGTCTCGTCCCAGCTTCGCATTCATGTCGCCCATCAGGATTTTGATATCGCCATTTGGGATGTTGTCCATTATTGCTTGTAGTTGTCTGTAGAACGCCTCCTTCTTCTCTTGTTCTGAGACGTTTGTAGGTGCATATCATTGACATTGAATGACTGTAAGCTTCTTTCCTTCCTTTTGAGTTGAACCTGGCTGTCATTATCCTGGAGGAGATTGGTTCCCACTGCATGAGAGCTTTGGCTGCTGTTGGCGACATCATGATGGCCGCTCCCTCAGTGTGCTCGTGGTTTTCCCCTGGGTGACCTGAATAGATAACTGTCTCTCCAGTTGACAGTTGGCACCTCCCACTACCAAGATTTAGATCCACAATATTGTATTAAGTTAATTGCGTTTAGATTTTGGTTGTTAAATGGCGAGTGAAACAAGTGAGGGTGAACCATGTTCAAAAATTTTTAAACAGAATCAGATTAGTGCAATTACAGGTTATCGAAAAATTGTAGCATGAAAGACACGTAAAAAGACTGATAGGAAGTGAACTTATTTGAAAGTGGGTTTAAGAAGAGTCACAGTCAAATTTTGTATGTAAATTTCATGAAAGTTCCCTGCAAACTACACGAAAGTAATTTGTTGGGGATATGTGAAAATCAAAAGTAATTTCCGAGAACAGGATGTCTTGGAGACTGAGGATGTTGACGTTCACGGATACAAAGACGTATACTAACGCAAGATCTTATGCTCCCAACTTCTGTGGTATCTGTTCCGCAAAGACCAAAGCAAAATACCAGATTAATCGTCCAAAATACAAACTAAATGGAGCACATTACGGGAACAAAACAGTAGTGCGAGAATGACTGCCTCACTAAGTATTGATAGTCAGCGAACAACCGAACCTCACACGACAGCATGACAAATGGTGACAAAAAGTGCTCCTTCCATATCCTTCGTAGCCACAAGTAATTCAGTAAGGATCTCAGAATACGTAAGTGATCTGGAAATGAATAATTATTGAGACTGAGCAATTAAGGTCTTCTGAAATTCCATGTGCAAATGTAAATTAAACTGGTATCACATCCTCGCCTAAGCAATTTTAACTAGGAACTTCATCAAAATAGATATAATCACCAGGAAATTCAGCAGCCTGTCTCATTCATCGCTAGATATCGTCGATGTGTTATGGAATATTTCAGTCATCACGGATGATAACAGAAGTGTTCAACATCCTCAAAACATACATCTAACATATATCTGTGGGCTATTTTTCTTTCATATGCCCTATTCTCATAGGATAACTGCGATGACGACAACCACTGCCTGTAGTTAATCTACAAACTTAAGATCTGAAAAGCTCTCAAAAAACAAATCCTCAAGGCTCTTAAGCGCAAATAATAGTTTTCTTATGCTAAGCAGATAAATATGCCACAGGTAGATGGCATTTGTGAGTGGCAGAAAGGCTACTCTGTAGTGGTGATGGTGTGGTGAGGACCGCTGAGGTGAGAACAAGTTGTGGCACCTTGGTATGAGGTATTAGGAAAGTATGTCTATTGGAAGGTACTGACAGTCGCGAGTCGGAGGATGAAACACTCCAAGATTTTCCAAACTAAGGCATCAACCTGAGAAGGGTTGTAGGCGTACTGCTGTAAGTCCTACAATTCTTCAGAAGGTAGGGCATCAATAAGCAGCCCAACCTGCTTGGTGTGTGTGGTTTTGTACATATGTTCATGTTGTATACGCTGAATTGGTATCATCTTCCATCTGTTTGTTGGTAATTCTGTTTGTGTCCGGACGACTTCCACATGGATCATCAACCTGAGAAGGAATGTAGGCGTACTGGTGTGAGTCCTACAGTTCTTCAAGGGTAGTTCGTCATGGCAGAATCCACAATATTTGATGTACTGATTGTACATATGTTTGTGTTAAATAGTTGTGTGAGTTCCAATTATCGCAATTGTTGGTTAATCTTGTCTGTGTCCGGACATTCCACAACTTACAATCGTCAACGTGAGAAGGGTTGTAGGCGTACTGGTGTAAGTCCTGCGATTCTTCAAAGGAATTCCAACGAGACACGATCTGCGAGTTTGTGTGTACTGCTTGCATATATGTGTGGTGTGTCATATCAATTGGTGTTTTTCGGATTCATTCTCTTTACACGTTGTTTTCATAATTTTGTTAAACTTTTCGTCGTGCTTACTTCTGAAGTTGTTTCCAGTCTTCTACATCCGTGAATGAATTGATTGATGTTAGAGACAGCAGATGGGTCGTATACGCCGGGGAGCTAGACTAGTGCTGAGAATGACATGCACACGGAGATGATGATTAGCTGTTGTCCCACACCCCGTGGATTGAGAGTGTGGACGACTGAGGCTCGTATACGTCACCGTTACTAGACCTGATGCAGAATGAGTGACAAGCGATTTCAGTGGTAATTGGTAGTGAGTAGATAAGAGGATGTGCGTAGAGTATCATGGTGTGGTGCTATGATCGCGTTGCGTTCTCCGACAGTCATTCTAGCAGGTGGCGATTGTGTTACAAGATGTCAAGGGGGTGCCTTTAACTGGAAGGTGTAGGTCGTCAGTGATGTGTGAGATTGTGCTGTGAGTATGCTTGTGGTGTGTTGGCTTTTCTGTTTGTTTTCCATTTCAGCTCTGTCCGTGTGACCCAGGTTCTTGCAATGGCATCCAAGTCAACGTGTATTGGTCGTGATGGAAGAAAGGGATGGATCATTTTTGGCCGGGGAGTGTCAGTGCAGTTGAAGATTGAACGATCAATTCTTGGTTGTTTGCTCAAAATCAACTTCCCCAATTTTCGCGGAGGCATCAATACGACAGTCATCGTCTCATCGGTCGCTGTTCAGAAAGAAGTCAGGAGAAAACCGTCAGAAGTAATATTGTGATTAATTATTGTATTATTTGTTCATAGACCTTAGTTGTAATATTGGCTATATGTTGGTGTTAGAAAAAATAATTCTCGAGTCGCCAAACTGGGTTCTGGTTTTTGCGTCCGTTCGTACTATGCGTTTTTGGGAAAATTCGAGGAACAGCATGAGTCCCAGTGCATCAAGAGCTGGGCATTAACGGTTTACGAGACGAGGCTTACAGCATTACTGCGAATACAATACTGCTTTTTTAGGCTACAGAAGCGTAAAACTGCTGAAATGTAATCTATTTTCACAAAACTGAGCGGTTATGACGCCTCGATAGGTGTGAACGCGATAACCCATACACTGCGCAAACACATATTGTAGCGACTTTAAGCCTCACCCGAGACGATGACTGCCTTATTGATGACTCCCGAGAAAAATTTGGATTTGGGTTTGAGCAAGCAACCATGAATTGATCTTTCAATCTTCAACTACTTTGACAAACACTGTTTAAAAGGATTTGTGTTTTGATAAAATTAAATTGTGAATGATAACATAACTGATCTTGCCTATATACATGGCTTGCATTTTTGTAAGCACCCGTTTGTAATAAAATTTAAATTACCATTGGTCCGCATTCAGTACACTTCACTTCTGATTTTATTTACGACGATAATGCTGACAAGTATATACAAGTATATCTCTTATTTTAAATTAGTATTTGATTTGGATATAAATAGAGAATAAGATTTGATGCCGTACACACCAGATTTATATGTGGGAATGACTTCAAGCTTTAGTTTTTCTCAAGTATTTCTAGTCCATCCAAAACACAATTGGGTTTGTTTTGTGAATGTGAAGACAATATTTCTGTATTTCTTGATGTGATTCATTGAATGACTAGTTATCACATTGTCCCCAAAATCTGAAGACGAAAGGACATAAAACATAGAATTTATTTATTTTATTTATTTTTGATTACAGCTTGATTCCACAGAGTATTTTTGGTACAAGTATGGAATTTTCAGCATGGATATCGGAAGCCTAAATTTCGCAGGCCGACCATAGATATCAGGTGTGCGTCGGCAAGGGATCGAACCCTGGACCATGTGCATGTTCGGCGAGCCACCGACGCACCATAAGCCAAATTTATGCAATTTAAATAATACTTACCCATGCCTGTAGAACTAATGTGTCCTACATAGGTAGGAATACATGCGTTTTATTATATTATTATTAAATATGCTTACTGATCATAAATGTAATTTATCATATTGGTGATGCCTGTAAACTGGCGTCCCTCATGTACAAAAAATGAGAATACATTAATATTATTGTTGCTCGTGGAAAGTTTCGCCTTATGTCTGATTTTAATGTGTTTATTAGAATAATTTTTTAAAAATGAGGGTGTATTATTATTGATTGAATAGGAGCAGTAATTTTGTTGATTCCTGGGAATTTAACGCTTTCGATGAAACCCACTTTAAAATACAAAGTTATAGGTGATGATAGAATCAGAAAGAAATATGCCACTTCTGTTATTGTACCCCGCCCCGTTTAGTTATTTGGAGGGTTTGTTTGTGATACCAGTGAGGAAATCTACGCCTTTTCTTAAGACCCGCAATTGCGAAATAGAATTTCCAAATGAATGGAACGACTCTACGGATAGTATGTAACCAGAGTTTGCCCATGTTGGGCAACAGTGACCAATAGCCTCAGTTACAAATTGTGCACCATACCAACGAAGTGTGAGGTGGCAAACGATTGCAGGTCATGATTTCCGGGTACTATATCCGAGTAAATGGGCACCATTTTGTAACACGGTTGAACTCTTTATCTATTAATGTCTTATGAGTCACTCATGAAGAATAACTGGAGCCCTTTAACGTGTTGTAAATACGGACATCGTAGGCATTTTTGTCATCCGCCTTGCAAATGTAGTCTGCATTAATGGAGCGAGTTCATATACCAGATGCGAATGGTATCTGTAGACTTACTTCAGAGGTGGTATTTTTATCTAAATCTGACAAGTTTATTTCTTATCGAAATTTCGGTTTTAGATGGCGAAATATTCGCATTTATTCGTGGATAAGGAAAAACAGAACCAAATGATTATATGCAGAGTAACCACGGGCATCTATGTCGAGGACCTGATGGACGTAGGCTAAACCCTTCATGTCATGACATCAAGTGCCTAGAGAATAATTTAGTAACGTTATACGGCTTGTCTAAAAGCTGGTTGTTCGACTTTATTCCCACTGCGTGTCATCTTTGGGAGTCTCTGCCGAGTGAGAGACCTCGAAGTTAGCCAATCAGGGTCGTTTACGGTGATAATAAGGACAACCATCGATTGATTTCCATTTATTTTGGAAAAGCGTTTGATAAACCTATGTGTGCAACTCGCCAGCTAAACTGATAGCTTTCGGAATTGCTGACAGCCTCCTCATTTGGATAAAAATTACATTTTCATGTTAGATAGAATAAACATAATGTCAAAACTGTCCTATTGGACTACGATACTCAGCCATTTGCCCCAATGTTATGTGACATTCCAAGTGTTATTTGCCTGAATGACACCAAGTTGCGGATGGCAACAAGATATCCGATGTTTCCGTACACCAATACCCCAAAGATACTGACATGTTGTGTGGAAGATATACACACCTGAATAGTAAAAAATGAACCTTAGTCAAGAACGAATAAAATCATCATGGTGTACTTCTAATCACGTTAATTAGAAGAGGAATGAGGACAAACTCTAGAAAAGAGAGCGGTCTGTACATTTAGTCAGAAAAAGAGACATGTTCTGTTAACCAATGGAAAGGGTTCATATATACTCTAATTTCAATTCCGAATGAATACATCAGAAACCCAGATCTATTCGCTGGCGACGTGTTTGGAAGACTTAGATAGGCTGCAGGCAGATCCAAAGCTTCTGGAAGACTGGGCAGTGGCCAGTGGTATGACTTTCAAACTGAAAAAGTCCGAAGTAGTGAAATTACACACCTGTAGACTTCAGAATGCAAGTTACATCCTGTGCAGCGAAAGCTTGACCTTCACAGCTTCGGAGTATAACTTAGGTCTAGTTTTAACGGGAAAAATGGACACAAGCGTAAATTACGTGGGGGATGTGGCGAGCGCATATTCTGTCATACACTTTACACATAGACAGTTAGGTGAACTCACTCCCGAGCTGTTTCTAAGATTGTACAAAGCATGCGTCAGACCACACCTTGAAGTGCATGGTATTATTTCACCCCGACTGCTTAGAAGAGACGCCAACCTCTTCGAAAGAGTCCAAAGACGGGCAACGAGAGTGGTTGGTCTCCGAAATGAACCATATGATGAATGGCTAAAGAAATTAGGCCTATTCGTACTTATCTACCGTCGGCCTAGGTGAGATATGATTGCTGCCTACACTATAAAAAATGACCAGGGTCACCCAAACAAAGGTGTTCTGCCGTCGAGTATGAATAGGCTTCCCCTTGGAAATCCCAGAATGATAGCTCACCAGAGGGCAAGGACACGAGCACGCTCCAACTTCTATTCACTGCGGATTAGCCGTCCCTGGAACTCCTGACCCTCTGTGGGCGCCTTTAAGCATGGGCTGGACAATCGTGCAGCGACACTGGGTCTGAGTACAAATGGCCTATCCACTTAAAATCCTGTGCACCATTCATGGGTAGACAAATAAGTTCGTCGTTTCACTTCTTTACATTCTCCTCCCTCTTACTCTCCTGACAACTCCAACTACTACACTTACACTTGTTATTACTGATATTATAAACATATATTTATATTTATATGCATTTATCAACTTCAAATTCAATTAGCTGTCTGTTATTGAAGCAATCACCAAATGACCTACGGCCGTATGCAGGCTTCTCTCCAACCAAAGCAACGACTGTCTATTAGCGGGACGAACTACGCAAATCAGGAGCTATTACCTCAAAATCAAGATGCGAGCACAGGGAAATTAAATTGGTTTGCACCAGTTTTTAAAAAAAAGATATTGGATGTTGGATACAAATTCCGCTCGTTTTGACATTGTCAAGGTTACTTACTTAATTGACATCAAGCTTATCGGTCATTTGTTTGCCATGTCAGGAAAAAAGGGCGATGAAACTAACTTCAGTAAACTAGCTGAGAAAGTAAGTTAGTCCATATGTTTTTAAAACAGATAGGTCGTTATGGAGCCCTACTGCTACACGTGCAATACAAATGGAAAAGGCTTACGTTCTGCATTGATGTCAGCGTTCAACTACTGGCTAAAGGTCCCTGAGGATACTTTGAAGCTCATATCAGACGTCATACAAATGTTGCACAACGCTAGCTTGATGTGAGTTATTATAATTTGCAGTTTCTATTACTGTATGTCGGTTCGAACTCATCTTCTGGATACACTTAATAAACTTAAGCTGCTATCTTATTTTTCATGACTTCTCACAAAACGCAGGCGGTTTGTTTGAAATATTTTCGCTTATAGTCTTCAACTGAATTCCGCAAATATTTCTATCACAGGCAGGTAATCTACGTGTATAGCTTGGCACGTGTTGGATATTCCGGTTATTTTTTTTCAGATTTTTTAGATTTACAGCTTGATTCCACACTGTATTTTTGGTACAAGTATGGAATTTTCAGCATGGATACCGGTAGCCCAAATTTTGCAGGCCGACCATAGATATCAGGTGTGCGCCGGCGTGGGCTCGAACCCCGGACCATGTGCATGGTCGGCGAGAGTCCTAACCACTGTGCCACCGACGCACTTGAATAAGTAACAACCACCAAACTATACCGGCTTTTTTTCTACATGTTTGTGGTGTTAGCAGAAGGAAAACCTCGATATCTTTAAAGTGTAAAATTTTAAATGTTACGTGAACTGTTATGACTTATAAACAGTCTGAATTAGTAGGGATTTGTGTTCATATGGATCATTTTGAATTTTCTGTCTTTTGCGGCCAGTCTGTGTTCTTAGATTCGTTTTCGAAACAGACTGACCGATGTAATGTTTATTGCAGTTCACACAATTTACTTTGTAAGTGGTATTACTTTAATCTTATTATCCTGTTAGATCTTTCGGTCTGCACAGTATCGTATGAAGCGATGGTGCTGGTTTGTGCTATATATATTTAAAGGGGTCTAAATATTCTAGCTGTTATTCCAGAAATTTTCTATAAAATTTTTGTATAATGAATTTCCTTGTAGTCTGTGATGATGGTTTCTTGTTGGTGTTATGACTCAAGCTCCAACACTGATTAAGACAGTCAGTAGGTATTTTTCTTCAACATAGGAGTGCTGCAGTGTGTTTGAAATCTTTTAAACAATCTCTGCACACGGTTTCTTTTGTGGGTATTTGGGTTATTGCTACTACAGTTGAGTATTTGATCTGTATGCGTCGATTTTCTATACACTTGTGTTTATAAATTTTCTGTGTTAATTCTATTGGTTAAGACATCCAGAAATGGAATTTTGTTGTCTAAATCTTCTTCTCTTGTAAATTTGATGTCTTCAAATATGTTGTTTCTTAATTTGCGGGTGTATTCTAAATGATTTCTTTTAATTATTACAAATGCATCATCAACATAACGTACGCACATGTATGGTTTAATTCTTATCTTTGCATAACGGCTTTAGCTATTAATCTTGATATGGGCGATTCCATCGGTGCTCCTTTCATCTGTTCGTATATTTGAGTATTGAATTGGAAGTATGTTGCAACACAATTCTATGAGTTCTGTCCAAGTTGAACATTAGCTTTTTGTGTTCTCATCGTTATAGAGTAGTTGTTGCATAGTTTCGTCTGCTAGTTCTGGACCAGTTTAACTATATTAAGCTGTGACATCAAATAACACCATTACTTCATTGTAATCTACTTCAGTGTTTTTGATTTTCTCTAAAAATTGGATTGGCGAACTGATAGAATAGTCGCATAATTCTATTAAGTGTATTAATTTTCAGCGCTGCAACAAAGCATGGGAGGCGTGAAAGGAACACTAAGAAACGCGATATGAAGGACAGTATTAGCACAACACGGAAGATCTGTGCAAGTGGTGATTTGAAGATGTGTGTATAATTTCGGTATACATAGATACCAGTTTCCAAATGAACATTCCTTTACCAAGTCTTGTGTCGTCTACCTTCACAGATGTCCACTTTCAGTCAAGAATATTTAGTAGTAGTGTTTCACTTTGTATTGTATCATCTCCACCTTGCTCCTGTTACAATTTTATGCTTAGTTTTTGGGCTTATTCCAACCTTTGTTGAACTTCGCTACCCAGAATTAGGTTGAGGTAATTGATTAGAAATAAGTGATGCTATTAAAGTAAATTCCCGCCACTATCAAACAAAGCTTCTTGGGATCCAGCCTAGTTGTCATACATAGGTTATATTGGTAAAAAGTTCTGAGAGTTTCGACTAAGTAGTTCCCACCTTTCTATAGGTTAAATTTCTGTAGAGAAATTATCACTTCTAAAATATCGAAGGCACATATAAAATGAAGTTACGTGCAGTATTCGTTGTTTAGTAGTTATTTGTAAGTTGTAGGCTGCCTTCGGCTATTTGTTTGTCCGCCTAGATACTTGAATTTCAGTCATGGGTTTCAACTCCTCTTCACTTATCGAAATGTAGCAGATAAGTAGCATCATTACCCTGCATACAATAGACATTGGTAACTGCATGCAAATACAAGAGGTTGTTGAGTAACACTTTTTTTGAAATTTTTGAAGTGACTTTTCAGAACAAAGCTGAAGAGAGGTTTGCTAGGTTTAAGTGGGTTGTGTACAGTCCTGAGCAGTCATAACATAAGGTAAAGTAGTCGATAACTCTTAGTCCTTTGTATCATTTAGCTGGTGTTTATTTGCAATAGAAGCATCTACAGATCTATGTACTTGAGTAAGTGGTTAGTACTTTTCGCAACTAGTACTCATCATGCCTGATTTATCGCAGAATATACATGGTCGTGTCGTTCTTCTTCCCATTTTTAACTTTTTAAAATTTGTTTTTCAGCATTGACGATATTGAAGATGGTTCATATTTACGACGCGGAAAACCTGCTGCTCATTGTGTTTTTGGAATTGCACCTTCTATCAATTCTGCAAACTTTGTGTATTTCCTTGCCTTGGAAAAACTGTCTGTACTGAATCGTGCTGAGTCAGTTAAAATCTTTACAGGTACTTTCTATTATTTTATTACATTAAAAGAAATTCTTTACGCTTTATTAATGTGCCTAAGCAATGTTACTGACTAACTGTTAACAATGCTACCTGCTTGTTAGTTGTAATTAGTTTGTGTGCACCATCTGGTCATACAAGCGATTCATTTGTAATGTAGAAAATAGGACTGGTGAGAATGTATACAATGTCTGTTCGAATAAACTACAACGAACATTTTTAGAATACGAGAACCTACATTCAGTCAACTGTTCGCAAATAATGACAACATTCTCTATTAGGCGTACCTTGTTCTTCTTTTTATATTTCCCTTCAATCTTTTTTGGCTTGTCGGTTTTTCTTTGACGATTTTACCGGTTAAACTACCGTTACTCTTCCAAAACACGTCGGAATATAAATTGCTATTATTTTAAGCACAGAGAGTGAAGTGATAGTGTATGCCGATTCGCTTATTTAGGAAGTTGCACTAATACATGGTCAAAGATGATGCAGTCTGGCATATTTTAAGCAAGCCTTTTGTGTCAGTACCGCGATTTCATCAGGTTTAATGCAAGTTGCTAAGTAAACGAGATGATCAACACACTCAACATTTTCACTCCCTATCCTTAAACTTGGAGTCGATTCAGGTGGAACTTGCGACAACATTTGAAATATGACATGTTGGCTGCATGCCAAACACTTAGGTTTAAGCTTAAGGTGTTCAGAGAATAATATTGCTTGCATACTTTTGATCGACAAAACTTCTGATAACTAGCCGTCACTGAAACATCGAAGTTGACTAAAGTCATATCTTTTAATACATCTATAGGAAAACTGAATAAGGTTGGGTATCCCTGATGAACATCATTGGTTGGTGTCACTTCGGATAAAAATTCTTCTTGTAAGCTCTTAAACAACCCATAGTTTCAAGTAGAACCCTTTTTTCGATGTTCACAGTCAAAAGTTACCGTAGCACTTCTTGAAGAATACAGTATGATACTGACTGCGTAAAGAAATATGGCAAGTTTCGGGTACAGACGAGTTTACCTATTTTCCAGAACTTGCTGAAAGGTGGAGGTGTGGTCAATCTCAATCTTTGAGGCTTAAAGCCTACATGCCTGCCTTTTTCTGGTGTTTTTTCTAGAGCCATAGAATCTTATACACTATGTTAGTCATGTAGATTATCCTGTGATTGTGAAAGAAAGACTTTTATTATTCATGCATTGTGATAATCGAGGATTTTCATTAGCATATTGAAACTAGTATTCCCACACACTATCTACTATTTTACTTAATGTAGCCCAATATTTATCGTCTTTTCATAAAGTTCCCGGTAATAGAATCACCAAGTCCCATTGCAAGGAACGCTAAATAATCTTATTGTTTTATCATTTTTACTAGTAATTATACTTTATTTTCAACAAAGCCTGTCTTTTGAAAAATGGAAATATTCAACAATTTGCTTTTAGAACAAATGCTTGAATTACATCGAGGACAAGGTATGGACATATATTGGCGTTCTTCGTTTCGATGTCCTTCAGAATCAGAATACGAAGCTATGGTTGTCTGTAGTAAGTTATACTCATGAAATTTATGTAGATATGTAAGATATGGTCTTTGATTGGATATTAGGTGGTAATCAGTGTCATGTATTTAGTTTTTGGTGTTGGTGCAGACTGAATTCCACTAGTCAACTTTTGAAATTTGGCCTGTATGTTAGGTGACTCGCCGTTACAATGCTGTTTGGTCTCTCGTTTATTCTTATTGGTTTTCATTTACTTTATTTACACGCGAAACTCTTCAAACTCCTTTCTTTTTACTAATTTAAACATAATAGTATAACATACTTACTACATAAATCGTAAATTTAATCGGTAGGTAAAATTCCTTGCTATTTCCACTGTTTCAAATTTGTAATCAGCGGTTTTACTCCTTCAAGATTAGCCGCGAAATGACTTCAGTTGGAGAACCGTTGGAAACCAAGGAGCACTAGCCACCAGTTGTTCCTTTCGTTGTTTTGGGGGCTCTTGCGCTGTATGCACCTATGACTATACTACCAGAGGTCAGGTCCCAAGGTGAGCTTGTTGACTCTTATCTAGCTGATTTGTTGTTAAGACAAACAGAAGGTACTGGGGGGGGATCAATACGAGATTAGACAGACACTTCTTAGCATTGGAAGAAAATCATCAGTTGGTAAAATGTATGTTTGTATCGACTGTGTGGAAATGTAGGCATTTCTATAAAAAAAGAACCATATGTGATTTGTCTTATCTACTCAATTTTCAACCCTGATTCTGAGAGGTAATGAAATCCTAATATCAACTTCAGTGTAAAAGAAAATCTTCAAGGCATAAAAAATTCCTATATGATGTAATTAAGAACACACATAAATCGGTGACTGAGGAATCTCTTTTGCGCAACTTCACTTCAAAGCTGTACAGTTATCTAGTGAGTTTATACACACAATGTTAGTTGACAATAGAAGTCCACTGGTGATTGTTAGTAACATAATTAGTCAGTGTATGAGAAGTAACATCGCTTGTGAATAATATTGCATAAGCCGACGCAGTTGAGAGGATTCGCAGCCGATTAGTTTAGTGCTGATTTGTCATTGAGTCATAGTTGATAGAAGGTGGGGAGATGAGGAAGTGAGAAGATGGATTACAAAAATAGAAGGGTTGAAGAGTGTGTTATGCAACAATTCAAGGAAATGAAATAAATAGAACTGTTAAATAAATGGACAGCTTTGACGTGAAGTTACAAAAAGACATCTATCTCGTCTAACTGACATACGTGTTTGTGTGATCCATTATTTCCTTCAGAGCTACTAGCAGTAGTTATCATAATTTTACGAGACAATTCAGTTAACTTTACTTATCCGCCCATCAGTAGTGTTTTGTTACACTTCTCATTTAAACCACATAGGACTAGCTACCTTTGATCATAGGTGCCTGCGTTCTATTTCCCGTGTAAAGTGGCATAATAAGGTGAGCAACATGGAGGTTAGGCGTAGAGTTCTAGGTAAGGAGGGGAAATCAATCGACGAAGTCGTGAAGCTACATCGACTGAGATGGTTAGGACATGTGTTACGTATGCCAAGTCATCGCCTCCCTCGACGAGCTATGTTAGCGGATATAGGGTCAGGCTGGAAAAAAGCTAGCGGCGGTCAAACAAAAACTTGGCACCAGTCAATGAAATCCACAACAGTTGGTCTAAGCCACGTAGGAAGGTGTAGACTTCCAGGCTGGGGTCCTCGGGACGGCAAAAATCTATGGTTGGAAACAATTGGTGACATGGCTCAAAATCGTTCTCAGTGGCGCAGATGCATCCACTCCCTGTGACTTATGATCTTCAATGAAACTGTTTTGTATTTATTTATTACTCCTTTGTCTCACACCTCTGCTCACTGTTTCTATTATGCTTTTCTTGTACTTTCTTCTCTTGCTTCGCGTGCTACACGGAATGTGGCGACTTGAACTTCCGCACATTTGTGCAAAGTTCTATGTCGAAAACAGACAGACAGACAGGTCTGCTAAAAAATAAAAAAAACTCTAAATCTTTGTATGTGTTAACAGTCAATTACCTGGAGGCTGTCACTGTTCAAAATAATGTATTGCTTCAACTTCTATAAAGCCATTTGTAGCTTTCTTTGTCAGTCAGTCAGTCAATCCTTTTGTATCTTTCTGCTAGTAAATAAAATCACTTTAGAAAACGTGATTTTATTCGTCTAGTGTGTACTCATAACTCTTTTGAGTTTCCACTTCATTTGGTTACTAGTAGACTGTGCAGTTTCAGAACTGTACATTTCTATTGTCGATCTCTACTTCTGATAGATCAGTCATCCAACAAAGTTGACTTGATCAATCAGTTAGTATATAAAGACACGATATGAACTGAGACGGTTTGTCTTGACATATATATATATATTTCTTCAAGTAGTTATGTAACTCCCGTGCTTTTTATTTCAAAATCTTGGTTTACAGAAACCGGTGGTTTATTCGGTTTAGGTGTTCGTTTAATGCAGCTGTTTTCTGATGTTCAAACGTAAGTTTATTGAAATTTGAGGTTGTTTTTTTTAAAAAAAAGTACGTATTTGGCTTTGTTTCAAGAAGGGAGAGAGTTAGTTTTTAAAGTCAAGTATTATTATTATAGTTATTCATAATTTCGGTATTTGTGTGTTTCAAATTTATTTTTTTCTCATTACCTTCTTTCCGACCAGAACATAGGGCTTCAAGTTCTCTATTTTCTTCAGTTTATTTATCGGTGTTGTTTTTCTAGAGTAGGATTGCTAGCCTGTTGTCCAACTCTCCTGTTTTCTTCAGCGTTTTTCTGTTGGATAATCAACTAAACTGCCGAGTTCCGAGAGTGCATCGGTCGGGAATCGAACCCAGACCTCCAGCGTGGCTGACGATGAGTGAGTATTCTACCACTGAGCCATCGCGATGCAAGTTTAAAGTTATACTTGTCCATTTATCTCTGCGCCCTCTATACTAGTCATTTTTGATCAACGTTAACCGACTAATGCATAAATAGCTTGGCAAGAAATGTTCCACACAGTAGTATAGTAATAACAACAACAGTAAAAGTAATATTCAGGCAATAATGCAGAAGCGAGTTTCGTAGTAACAGGATGATCAAAATAATCACTCTCATATAAGCATTGAAGGAAGTTAGTTTGCATCAATTAGTTATTATTTTCTTAATCCTTAATGAGGCAAAAAACTTCAGCGTTATCAACTCACGTCTAGTAAAGAGAAAGTATTATTCAGTGAGCGTTTGCACTGAAACACACCTGTTATGTTAAGGGCTGATGATACTCCCTAGTTGCTCAAAAAGCGGTAGGTGGAGCGGGTTTCGAACCCGTGGTTTGGTCGGATGCCTAAAATATTCAAATTTCCGACACCCCTAAGTAGTAACAACATCTAGTCACTGGACGTCCCCACCATTTATTCTTAAACAGGTACTGTCACGTCGTTACAAGATACAGATAATTATTTAGAAACAACTGTTTTCGATTAGTAAAGCCCATTGGTCATTACTAGCAAAGAAGACTGTTTACAAATAAACATTGTAAATCTAATCCTCGATTGCTTGATCTTGATCTCGGGCTTCCACATTCAGATAGCTAAATACACAAACTTTTCAAAGGGATGAAACACTCCTGCTTTACCATCCCAAGCAAGCTGAGTCACTTCAAAGAATAAGTTGACACTTTTATTTTCAGATGGATCTTTAAAGTGACATTAGCGTGCTTTTAGGAAGCCTCAATACTTGTCGTTCTTCCTAGACCCATGCTAAAGTAAACTAGGATTAATAAGTCACGGAGCAGTTCACTTTTAGACAGAAATCGTTTGGATAATAGGTAAGTGGTTGAGCTTATTTGTATAGGTAAGTTCTTCATCTCATGCTCCAGACGCCTGCAAAAGTTGCTAGTCATAATATTATATGTATCAAAACCCTGGTTCATAAGTGCGTTGAAGTTAAATCATTAAAAATAGCTTTAAAGCTTCAATAGTTGTTGGCTTTGAGACCGTTGAATAAATATTTGGTAGTTTTGCACATCAGGACTGTTAGGTAGTCAGTTTCACTAACCAACTACTGAGAATGACTAAATAGACAGGTTTCCAGAGGTTTCCGTGAACTCATATAAACCTGACTTTGATTATGAAAGACTTCACTTCACCTTTATGCGCTAATTTTCGAAACTGGTGTGCTCCCCCTATTCAGCACACCTTCATTATATATAAGTTAAACGTTATCTTTAAAATCTGATCACCTGCTTATTTATCTTTCAATGTAGGAATTATAAACCACTTTTGGATTCACTTGGTCTTTTCTATCAGATTCGTGATGATTATGCAAATTTGGTTGACCTATCTGTAAGTTGCATTCTGTTTTTTAATACTCCAGGGACATGAAATTAATCAAATAAGGTTATTATTTATTAGGGATTCAGATTTTACTGCATTCGATACTTCCCAGAAAACAAAACACGTAGATCAGCGTAGATTCGAGAAAATTGTACTAATTATTCCTTACAGTTGAGTATTCATTTATTTGCATGTTCAGAGTTGAAGCATAGTGCTTCAAGCTTTGAGGTTTCAGTAGTTGTGTTGCTTTTACGGGAAACCCGCCTCACCTCAAACCTTCCTGCTTATCTTGGCGAGGTTTAGGAGTGTGTCAGTCCGGAATCGAACCTAGACCATGTGCGTGGCTGGCGAGAATTCAACACCTCAACCACCAATGTGTACACTAACAGTTGAACAAAGTACGAATAAAGTCAAACATTAAAGTGTAGTAGGTTTTAAGTTTTTGAAGTTGTATTTGACACAATTATTTTGTCAGTCAGCTAGTTGTTTTCATCAGAGCTTTTCTGTTCCTCTTCTGATTTTCCCCTGTACACTTTTATTTGTGTTTAGTATCATAATGCGAAAACTTATGCAGAAGATTTGACCGAGGGAAAGTTTAGTTATCCTATTGTCTGCGCTATTAACCATAATCCAGGTGATAATCAAGTAATGAATATCCTGTCACAGCGTACCACAAATCCAACATTAAAAGCGTATTGTGTGAAGCATATGCTGGAATTGGGCGCATTACACGAGACTGCATTAATGTTAGCTAGCCTAGAGGAAAAGTGAGTATAACGTTTCAGTCTATATTGTACTTTTACCTTATATATATTCATCATTGAAAGTTTCTTGTTCTGTGATATCTGAGGCAACTGTTATTCTTTTTATTGTTTTTGCAACGTGTCCTAGTAAATGACGCAGTGAAATTCAAATAAGACGACCACATCACCCTATACAGTCATTGGGTTGGAATCAGGTAACTCCTCCTGGAGATGTGAATAGCCTGATTTTGATGCTTGATGGGCTCGTAAACTTGTACTACTGAAGTATCAATGCAGAAACAAACAACTGTTCAGTTATAGTGACTGAGTGGATGAATCCATGGGTTTAAGGGTGTTGAAAAGCAATAGGCAACTTGACTGAATACCGAATACTACTGTTCTCCTTCAAATTCCATCACCTTTAACAAGGTCATGAAATTACCAGAAGCCAAAGGCTGTCCTATGACTGTAAAAATGACAAATACATATATACCCAAATCTTAAAATTACTCCAGAGCAGTGGTTAAATAAACTAAATTGATTGACTGTATATAAGGTCAAAAGTTGTCCAATAAAATTATCATCTCCACGTTAAAACAGAAATCTAGAATTAAAACATGAAATCACCTACCTCTGCGGCCAGTGCCGCTTCCTCTCCACTTAAAATTGTATGATGTTTCCCTGAAATCTTTTCCAAAAGGACCTGGTCTCCTTAGTTGAACTGGCCTCCAAATGGTAGTAGATAGCGTGTAACCTGCATCTTTTATCTCCAGCTACGGAGTATTAAAAACATCCATAAATACTTCTATCGTGAAGTCTTGCTTGTTATCTGGCTCCTCCACTGAATCTTATATATGGTTCGTGTATCTAGTCGAATACTGTCCCCTTGTATTTATCCTGTCTAGAGCACTTCCTTTCTGCCCGAACTTTCTGTTCAAGCTTCTGTCTTGGAGGCGAATAACTAAAATTACCCACATAAACCTTCTGGTCTTAGTTAAAACCGTGGTATTTAGCATCATGGTGGCGATTAAACTGATTTTCTATCTTCATATTCCTACAACCCTGCTTTATTCGCCTGGGCTTAGTTACATCAAGTTCGATATTTCGATCAAATATAATTTCTGCTGGAGATAGTTAATTCGGTGAAGAAGGGTAACGTGTCGTACGACAAATCAGCAAAATTTTATGCCCAAGACTTTTATCGTCTCCTCTCTGTTGAGATTACTGACGATGTAAAATACAACCCACTGTCGGATATGAAGACATTAGGACTAGTGAAACTGTAGAAAATGTGATGTAGCTGAGGCACTGTTGCTTGCGTTGTTACAGAATAAATACTAGAAATGTCTGACTGTTTGGAAAATGAATCAACACAAAGTAAGAAATACATATCACTAAGCAGTACAGGGAAATCAACATGAACACGACAGTATGGTCAGAAATAAGCTTTTGCCTTCCGTCGATATTTTGTTGCTTTGTCATATTTGCTGCACCTACGAATGATGTTTTTGATACATTCATCGATGTTGAGCCAGTGTACATAACTGTCAACAGTCACTTTCTTGCTTCTAATGCAAGGATGTAATGAATGCAGTTGACGGGGTACATAACTCTGAAAATTAGCTGGAGCCACAACACGATGAGGAGACTGTACATTCGTTGACAATGTACATAGACTTTCGTCGCTGATGAAACTGTTTTAGGTCACATGATTGTATGCACGGAGTATGTAGTCGCTTCAAATTAACTTTAAAGCTTCTTGTAGTAAGCAGTCCCGCTCCATGTGCGGGACTTGAGTTGCACCAATTGGGAAAAGTTTAGTTGCGTTCACGGTGATTCCATCCACATCGTCTACAACAAAAACCGATGCAATGATACCTTCATTTCTTAACTTCTGATTGCTCGACAATCGTAACAATGCATCTCCCTGTCTGAATTTAGAAGTTGAGTTGTATTTGATGATATCAAAATTATTGCTCACTAAACTAAACGGGTCACCTTCGGAGAAAATAAAAGAATAAATCTTCAAGCATGTAGTATTTTGTGAAACTGTTTAACTGCAAAAAATAAGTTCCAAACCTTCTTCAATCTGGCTGTGTTGTTTGCGTTCGCGTGTATTTAACATAATAGTCGCATGTAATAAAATAGCTTTCCCCACATTCTCGGGAAAACAATGAGATGTAAGAGAGCCAGTATCATAATCTGATGGATCTGTAGCGACGGTTATTTTCTGATTTGGATCATAATAATTAAGCAGTATATCTCACATGACTATTGATTTAACCTTTCCATATGCTTGCTAACACTCGAAAAAAACCGATTCCATTTTGCACTTTCAGACAGAAAGCGTTTTAATGGAGCACGTACGCGGTGAAGCTTAGGTAAGAAAACACTGTGACAGCCAGTGGGAGCAAGGGAGAGTTGTGGTGTAGTATGTGCTACGCATAAATAGGTACAAGTAGAATGTCGACTAGCGTCTTTCTTGAAACAATAATTTGTGTCTCAATGAAAAGTCAGTAAAGAAGGCGAGTGCACTGAGAATGATCCAACAAGAAGCCGATAAGAATGATAGTATTATTTACAATATTCCAACACAAAAGTGGTGCATTACAAGGAACCAAGAGACTCATCACATAAAAATAGTAGCGATAAAAATGTAAGGAAAATAGAAGTAGAATTATTGAGTAAAAATGTCAAGAAAGCAAGTTAGTATACTTACCAAAAGCATTCAAAAGAGCGATCATTCCTTCATGTTATTTCCAAAAGGATGAGAAAGAAGGGAATCTCAGCATGCTCGCCATTGTTCACTACTCTCGGTCATAACGTCTTAAAGCACCAGATTGAATTATATCTTGGGCCCCTCACCCACCCACGGAGTCGTGACGCACCAAAAAATGCTAACCTAACACGACTACCCTTTATCCCACGGCACCACGTCATGGACTGGCCAAACCCCAGTCTCATGGCTACCAAACAGTAAACGGTATGTAAGCCGCTCGTTCGTAGTTTATACCCAACTCACAAAGCCGGCGTTCTAAGATGCCAACACTTATTGGAAAACTGTATCTAAGCATGCACCGCCCGAATGTTATCGCATCGTAGGATGACATACTTTGCATACCCGAGATCAAGAAGTCTTTCTCCAAACAGCGGATATACGCTACCGCCATATACGTCCTGTCATTGATAGCAAAACTGAAAGGATATTGAGGGATTGATAGTTCGTTGTGTGCCTTCACTCTACCTGAATTATTTCTATGTGGGAGTTTTGACAAACTCTTCATGAACAACACCTTGCGGACAACTCCAGAAAGCGGTTCTGTCAGGGGAATCTAAGTTAGCACTAACATCAAGAAATACAGCCATTATCAGCCTGCATTATGAGTGGTTTTCCACCAACTAACAGCGAGTAAACATATGATCAATGAATCCAAAACATGGAACAAAATCCAGCCTGCTCTTCGTGAATCAACGTTTTATGTGATATACAGCCTGTGAAGAATGACGGTAGCTGAAATTCTAGACGAAGTCGGTAAAATATGAATACCACGATGGCTGTCATATACGTTACCCAGGTCCTTTTTAAAGATATGCATAATAAGGTTAGCTTTACTCCGCAGTAATGGAGCATGGTCACATTCCCATACTTCTCGGAACAATCCACTCGGTTCCTTGACTAGATCCTCACCATTGTCTTTAAAAACCGCTGAAGGCAACTTATCTGTGACGAGTGCCTTGTGGTGCTTTAATTCTCAGAGTCCTTTTTGGATCACTACTTCCTTTGATGGGTTGATATTAACAGATCAGTGAAACATTTTCACTGATGATGTTACATATTGGCTGTATGTGTCAGTTAAACTGTTCCTCACATTACTCTATCCAACTTCCTAAATATATTTGGTTGTTAATATGCGTACCGTCCCACGCTAACTTTCTGAACACCAGTCCCTATGTAAGGAGCTGTATTCCGATAATTCACGGTGATCAAAACCGGATCCTACGTCATTCAATCCAATTAGATTCTGTAGCCAATGTGCACCATAGTTTTAAAATCGGAATTTTCCGGCTCCCTCAAGTGCATTTCCATACTCACCAGTCTGGTCATAGGCGCTGATTCTCCTCATTTTCCCTTTCACTTTTGAGAGAATACCCTTGCCACGTAGAGAACGTTTATAGGAATTAACTGGCACAGGCTATGGACATGTGGCTACATAAGAGTGGTTCGAGAGGGGGGGAGGAAGCCGGAGTTCGCCAACCGCTGGTTATACCAAGTTATATATGGTGGGCTAAACTGTGCGAACAGTATTAGGTTTATGATTTTCGTAATAAATATTGTAGTTTGTCACAGTAAACATTACTTTTACGCTCACTAGTCTTGTTCGTTTCAGTAGCATTGAAGGGAGTAAATATAGGAGTCAGTGCAGTTTAGTCCTACAGTATCATCTTACATTTGTAATCGCATGCCAAGCCAAGGGAGATTTCTGCGCAAGGAGTTTAGAAAACAGAAGTTTATCGATATGATTGACTTACACGTTTATCGAGAATATACGCTTTTCCTCTTTAAGAGAAAAAGCAGAACTCTGCCATTTTAGATAACAACTTTAATCTCCATCAACGTACCTACTACTACTACTACCTGTAATCGCCACGTTGTTGAGGTAGACAGTTACATTAGTTTGGTTTGTGAGCCTACTGACCGAGTTTCAACATAGAATTTGCAAGAAGTGCAGCAGTTCAAATTGTCGTATAGCCACTGTAACCGACTTTGAGCTATATCAACCACAGTTTCAATCCAGTGGTTCTTACTATCTCGAGGACCTCATCCAGTCTGTCTACACTCCCCCTACCTCAAACCAGCGGTCAGATAATTCATGGATTGATGCTAGGCTTTGATTTGTCCACCTCTAATTCACTCCCAACCTAATCTTATGCCAGCTTACATTGCTCGACAAAGAGAAACAGTAACTTGGCATGCATAGCTTCATAACCTTATCTGTTGATCCGCTGAAAGATTAGTTCTGTTTTTACACTGAATGACAGGTGTGTATAGTGCTGGAGACTTGTGTTTAACAAGCAGATTCTCTTGGACTGATAACGACTAAGCAGTGTCCTGTGAAGCATTTAAGCTAGCGGAGAAAGCTGTACACAGATGAACAGAACCACTTACAATGTGTAAAACCACCCATGTGGAATGCGTTACCGGCTGCAGGCCGCCCACTGCCTTCAACCTGTCGACTTCATTGTCGGTGAGAAAACAGAATACAGGACTGTATTTTTTAGTTGGAAGATTGATTTAACGCCTAACTGAGGAGACGAAGTAGTCTGAGTAGACTTGGAATGATCAACTTTACCCGGGGAAACAGAAGCATACTTTTGCTGTAAGCGTGCAATATGGGTTTACTGGACACATGAATTGAACCGATGTCCTTTAAAGACTATGAGACATGATTGGAGCATCTACAATGTTAAGGTTGTCTACCCAGTCAAAAGCAAGCAAATCGAAATCATTACGGCGTGTTAGATAACATCATGAAGTTGGTACCCACCATATACTGAACACGGCATTGAGTTCTAACACATCTCCGAATGAATTTCTAGCAATATTTTCTGTTATTTCGATCTACCGGCACCCAAGAGCACAGTAGCACGTATCCATTTCACTCTGCTCTCTGTGATCATTTTTAGTTTTCTCCACGAGTGTTCATAAGCTTTCGATTCCTTCTCACACAATCACCTCCATGTCACCCTCGGAAACCCAAGTAATGAATCGCTTTCCATTTGGGTTCCACTTGGGCCAACCTAAGGTGTGATGTCACCTAACGTGTGCCCAATCCATTTCTTTCTGTGTATTTATTGGACAATAATTTCTTCGTTGGTTCGTTTCTCAAGCGTCCCTTGAGTAGTCATTACCTCTAGTCGGCCATCTGATCTTCAGTGTAGAGCGAAAAGTTCTGTAGGTTGTTAGAAATGATCTAGGCGACTTGCTATCTCTGAACAATATAGCAACACTGACTTGATATCAGTGTTGAAGATCTGGATCTTCAGATTTCAAATAAATAAAGACCAGTTTTGCTTTTTCGATCCCTAGCTTTGACATCCTCATCTGTCTCCGCAGCTTGTGACAGAAAGAATAATGCCGACTTGACTGAATAAAAGTGACCTACTTCGGATTTATTCCGTTGATGATGATTGGTGCTTTTTGTTGTTGTTGTTGTTGGTAAGATATCTTCACCACCTCTGTGTTGTCTCTATGCTCATTTAAAGTTGTGTCTTCTCCACCTCTTCTGCCAACTTATTACTTTTCCCCTGTAGATCTTTGAGGTTGAGGTTAGGCGTCGAGTGCTAGGTAAGGAGGGGAAATCAATCGACGAGGCTGTGAAATTACATCGACTGAGATGGTTAGAACATGCGTTACGTATGCTTGGTCATCGCCTTCCTCGACGGCCAATGTTAGTTGACATAGGGTCAGGCTGGAAAACAAAAACATGGCACCAGTCAATGAAATCCATAACAGTTAGTTCAAGTCACGTAGGAAGATGTAGACTTCCTGGTTGGGGTCCTCGGGACGGTAAAAACCAATGGTTGGAAACAATTGGTGATATGGCTCAAAATCGTTCTCAATGGCGCGGATGCATCCACTCCTTGTGACCTTTGATTTCCAATGAAACTACATTGTTCTTCGTTATTTCTATTTCTTTGTCTCACACCTCTGTTTACTGTCTCTATTATACATTTCTTCCACTTTCTTGTGTTGCTTTGTGTGTTACATGGAGTGTGGTGACTTGAGCTGCCGCACGTATATGTGCAAAGTTCTGTGTCGAAAACAGACAGACAGACAGTAGATCTTTGAGTTTATGCGACATGAAACTTGTATCATTCACAAAGTCCCCGGTCTTCTGGTGTCTTCTTGTCAGTTCAACGTATTCTTGTCTTCTCACTCTCTACCATTTACCATATGACCCAGTCTACCAAAATCACGAATACCATCGTTAAATTGTCTTACTTGCTTTGTCGTATTCCTGACTTCTTTTCAAGCAGTTCTCTGAGCTTCCTGTTGTGAATCACGTGGAATGTGGCGTCATCATATAGCTGCAGAATGATGTTTATAAATGCTTGCGGCACTGCACTCTGTAATACTGAGACAGTTTACAAATTTGTGTCAGTACTAGTAACTGAACTTCAACCCCTTTTGCGAAATTACAAAGCAATCATTAAAAATAACTACACATAATTTCACATAACTGCTTGCTATCCGTTTTGTTTATTATCTTTCAGATGTCGTCAACTGATTCTTGAATATGGCGGTAATCCACTATTGTCAAACTTGATTGATAAACTAAGCGACTTACATCGTACACCTGACGGGCATTTACGACATATTACTGCTGAAGATCTTCAGTCTCCCTCACAGGAAAATGCCAACTACAGTCTCAACAGTGAAGCTGGTCGTTCTTCTTGTCATCATTAAATGAAGCAATAAAGAGTGATAACATAATACTATGACAAAGGATACTAATGCTAATACTTCAGTAAATTATTACAATTTCACTGAATAATAATAATAATAGTAATCATAATAATAATGTCTACATTCTGTTAAAACGAAAGTGGAAGAATGTGATTTAACCAAAGTGTATATCAACCAATATTCTCACACACTCTCTCTCTAATATGCCAGTGTCTGTTCAATTCTTCTCAAATTTGTGATGAGGTTCTTCGCCTATAAGCCAAATTATTCTTAACTTTTCTTACTTTATCCCTAATGTTATTTTTGTCTTTCTTTGAGCAAATACATTTTTTTGATTTTGCGAATATGTCTTTTCACATGTGGGCATAATATTTGATTGTTGTTCTTGCTGGTTGTTGTTGTTGCTATCGTTGGTCGTAATGGTGGCGGTGGTAGGGTTTTTTGAAGGAAGAAACCTTTGGGGGAAATAACCAATGACTTGGCCGTTTTATTTTATTACATCCTTTGCCAAGCAAACTTGGCAATGTCGCTGCGTGGGTGAATTCGGTCGATAGCTTTTGGGAATCAGTCTATTGATCTAGAAAAAGTTTTTCTTTTTTCAACATAATTCGAGTTGTATTGTGGAAAATATGAGAAGCATAAAGATGAATTTTGCATGCTCCAACTAAACTTATCTGTTGTACGATCTCTCCTCCACCATAAAATGTTTAATGATTGACTATTTCTCACTCAGATAAAAAAGTTCAGTTGATATTTTTCAACCTTTGTGTTGTCAAATAGCTGTCAAAGAATAAATGAACCGACTGCACAGTAGGCCTAGTCTGTCCTATCGTCTATCGAAACTGGAAGGCATTGAGTAACAGGCTTTTAGTCATACATATCTTCTTGGTTTTGTCTGAATATAAAGATGTCATATAATGTGAAATGTAAGTTATTAGATAAAGATGGCCGGTTAGTCGGTAGCCTAAATCTCTAACTGACTTAAGGCAACTGTGACCCCTTGTACTGCGCAAGCTGAGCCATCATCTGTCTCTGGGTGTTAAGTTGGCTTGTATGTGAAAAGTGTTAGGAGGGTGGCTGGTCTGAATCATAGCTCCAATCACAATTGTACCTCTTGCCATTAGGCACTCACTGCATTACAAATGCTTTCTTTATCGCATATGGAAATTTCCACTAACTTCTATCGTATTATTCTTTCTCTGCTTGTATTTTTTCCAATTTTTGTTGTGGAAATGTCACAGTTCAAAATGTGTAGGCATTTTATGCAAACTCTATGCATCTGTCCGACTATTTCTTTCCTTTACTTCACGTTCTCCAGTGGAACATAGGGCTTCAAGCTAGTGATATAAGTATAAATCTTGGGCACTGTTGTGGAGTATAACTTCAAGCTAGTGGATTGAAGTTTCTGTAGCAGTGTTTATTTTACAGGATGGGGTTGCTAGCCTCATGCCCAACGTTTCCTCTTTACCAGTCTTATTACTGACTTAGCGAGGTAAAGGAGTGCGTCGGCCAGGGATCGAACCCCGGACCATGTGCATGGTCGGCGAGCGTCCTAACCACCATGCCACCGACACTGTCCGACTATACAATTTATAGATATTATTTTGGCTGTTGTGTCTGTTGACTCAAATACCTAACGTCTAAGACTGAAACATACTTCTGTGCAGATGTGGCTTATGTGCACAGTTGTTAGCCAATTGGCCACGGCTTTGGGGCCTCACTCCACCTGCTTCAGCCTGCTCAACTGGGCGAAACCATCAGCCCTTATACGATAAATGTAGCTCTTAACCCAGTGGTGCATGAATAATCTGTTCTGCATGATTTCGTTTAAAAACATGCATTCCCCTTATTTCAAGATTCAGTTGTCTCTGACTACTTTGTATCTCTCACAGATCACTATTTCTGGTGGGATTCTTTTCTATTTCTCTTCGGAATAAGTAGTTCTGCTGTGATGTGCATTTCATTTTATGCCTACTTCGCATTTATCTGGTGTCTGAAATGCATTTCAGCTGGTGTGTTGGGAGACTCAATGGTGAAAATGCTTACCGGCCACACGGGATCTCCAAGTTCTATTCTCGGTAGACTCCTTTTAGCAAAGTTTCGTAATCCCTTGTTTCATTCGTCCTCCTTTTATAAATTTGGTTTTATGTGAAGTTTTGCAGTGATTACCCCCCCCCCCTTGGCATCGGCATTCATGATAATGTTGAGATGAAGTATGGAAGATTATGTTAGTAAGGAATGAAGATGCTCTGACTATTAGCTCCGACTGTCATGAGAATCTCGAAAAGATAATCTACGCATTCTCACATATGACTCTTGGAGACAATTAACGGCATCACAGATTTCTTTGGGAACTTATTTCACGTTTTCCTAACCTAATCAAAGTTTTGCTGATAAAGGAGGCAGATAAGTAGGCGTGTGTATCGTATGCTGCCATTGTCTAAGACGATGATGGCTTGTAATTTCACTTTTTGAATTCTTCATCTTGTCGAAGACTTCACACTTAGCCTCTGAACACCTCTTGTGATGAGGTGTGGTGAAAATCGATTTTTCCTGTACTGAAGTTTTTCTTTTCAGAAAATCACCTGAACCATTTTGACGTTCCAAGTGAAGTGCTTGACCCCTTCATTTCCTATAATTACGGTGTGTCAGGTGAGCCTTCAACAATGGTCCACAGTTGACAGGTATGAAACATACCCCCAAACATCTTACTGCCACTGAAAGCATCCTAATAACATTTATGATATAGGAATCTCTCTTGAATTGATCTACCTGTCTTATTAGCTTGAGTAGAAAAGAGAGAAAGTGCTGACATTTCCTCCGAATGCTATTCACACATATGATAGGCAGTCATACGTTGTGATGCTGTGAGGTGTTTTTGAGTATAGAGCTTCCAATAAGCGGATTTTTTTTACCAGGCATTGGTTACAGCTGAAGAGTTTGTAGAGGTAAAAGCCATCTTAAGGTTATGATATACAGCTAGTGTCGAACCGTGACAGATAATTTCTGTGTTTGATTGTGCACTCCAGATATTTAGGTACTGTGCTGCTTTACCCTACTGTTCTGTGGCT
Source organism: Trichobilharzia regenti (assembly GCA_944472135.2). Lineage (NCBI taxonomy): Eukaryota > Metazoa > Platyhelminthes > Trematoda > Strigeidida > Schistosomatidae > Trichobilharzia > Trichobilharzia regenti. The sequence goes on along the minus strand of OX235270.1, from coordinate 32,606,677 downwards.
ATTAAGAAAATAATTATGACTTTCTCCATTGATATATAGCTCATTAGTTTTAACACTTTATCTTCAAGAGTTGGTTTGTGAGGATTAGATTTGTGTTTACGATTTTGGCCGCGGAATGATATCATTTAGAGAATCATTGAAAACCAGGGAGTGCTGGATAGCTGTTTCATCCTAGGTTGGAAATCATCGGCAGTATACGAGCTTGCCTTCTAACCGGAAGGTCCTGGGTTCGAACCCCAGCGGGTGCGTTCTGCCGATGATTCCCATACTAGGATGAAACAGCTGTCCAGTACTCCCTGGTTTTCAATCCTTCTCCAAGTGATATCAATCCGTGGTCAAACTTTGTTTTCAGTCGATCTATATCCTAATTTCGAATTCTGCATCAGCTTGAGCAAGTGAATGAAATCATCAGCTTTCACACAATAAGTGGGGCTCATAACTTGGAACATAAATGTCTTGTTCCGGGGACTGAGTTCAAATAAAAACTTCGCCAGCCAAAACATCTTGTGATAGTGCTTTACTGTAAAAGGGTATTGAGTAAGTTAAGAGGTACTAAAATAATGCTGAAATATCCCTGGACTTGATATACCCTGTATGCTGGCTAAAACTGATGTCAATCGAGTAAATGTGTCCATCTTGTTTTAATCGGTTTATGGCCATGTAACCAAAAGTTTTTAAAAAGTTCTTTAGTATATCGTGAAATCGCAAGCCATACAGACTGCATAGGTCTATGCCACATATTGATTTGCCTTCCATATGATCTTACCCTAGGTAACTTTATTCATCGATCGATATACGAGAGGACGTGACACATTTGGGTGTGTTCTGATATGGTGAAAATCTAGAGCTTCATACTTGAGGGCAATGCTTGTGTTTAATGACAGGAAATGTTATTTTAATACACGCCTGTTGCTGAAAACATCATTCTGTCTATATGCTTTTATGTGATTCAGTTTTTTCCGCTTAGTGGGTTGCCTTATTCGCGAAATCGGATTTAATTGATTTAGTTAGTTAGAAGTCAGTTACACGTTATTGCGCTATGGAACCACATTTATTGTGAAGGAGCCAGTAATGTTACCCCGGCGATGAAGTAGGTGGTGCAAGGTTTAATGACTCAGGACTTAGTAGCTGAATGTTGTGTACTTAAACAACTGTAGACTTAGTCACGAACCAACAACAAGTAGAGATCATTGATAATCTGGTAGCACTGAACAGCATTTTGCGTCACATACTTAAATTCGTTGAGGTCTTTGCTATGAAAAGGCTGAAACCTGCTCTATGTGTTTAAAAATTATTTGTCATTAGTCCAAACCTGCCTTGGTAATCCAATTTTAGAATTAAGATTCAGTTTGCTTCATAGTATTTTTATTTATTTTATTTTTGATTACAGCTTTATTCCACACTGTATTTTCGGTACAAGTATGGAATTTTCAGCATGGATATCGGTAGCCCAAAATTTGCAGGCCGACCATAGATATCAGGTGTGCGTTGGCAGGGGATCGAACCGCGGACCATGTGCATGGTCGGCGAGGATCCTAACCACTGTGTCACCGACGCACCCCTTTTTTCCTCACCCCACATTCCAACGTCTTCTTACCTGCTGCCTTAATCCATGAGTAATCTGACTTCTATTGATAAAAATAGTAATCCATTATGTTTTGCCTTAGTTTAGATCTCTTCGTCGGTGCACATCCACGACCCCACTAGGAATCTTACTATTGTAAAATTACTGTCATTTTATTCAATATATAGTTCGATATGTTTCATTTTTGTGTATTAGCTCGCCACTCTCAGACATCAAATCTAACCTTCTATAGTTTGCTTGATATAAACAGACTCCGGCATGCAGTATTCATTCTTTTGTATTTATAGGAAAACGTGTGATGGATCCAACAAGTCAACCTGTCAACGATGATCCGCCTGGTTTGCGTTTATCGGATACTTTTGATGAGCAACATGTAATTTTCGATGCGTAATTCTCATTACTACATTTTAAAAAAAAACAATTTAATGCGTATTATTATTATCATCCCCGCCTTAATCTTTTGATTTAGATTTATTTCTTTCGAACATAGCAGTAAATTAGATTGCTTTTGAAGGTGTATTTTCAGCCTGTTCGAACGTAGCTTAATAGCTAATGGATGAATAAGTGTTTTACTCATAAATGTTCTTCTGTACTTAATGAAATCTTTAGGTTATGTAATACATCCTATAGTATCACATTTTTAATATAAGTTGATATTTTCATCTTCAAAAACGTTCAGGATTTTGTTTGAGTTAAGCGCACGCTGTCTGGCAACAGCACTGTGTGTATAACCAACCGATAAATACATTACAGAACTTCATATTATTAATATTATTATTATTTATTATAGCATTATTCCCTTGGGTTTAGACGGGATCACAGGGTTTCAACAACAGATGTCAGCTTTCTTCTATTTTCTGTCATCGTCTTCAGCTGAGTCCCATGATTGCCCATAATCTCTCATCTCCTCCATGCCACCTTCGTACTGACGACCTACTTATCGTTCCACATTGGGATTCCACTCGAGCGATGGTCTGCATTGCGCGCGATGTCATTCGACAGCCTCTTCAACATATACCCGATCAATCCATGTCCGTTTTCTCTTACATATCTGTTTAACAATCGGCTTTTACTCGGTTGGTTTGTTCCCAGCCAGAATTCCTTGTTGCTAACTCTCTCTCGCCGGTCAGCCAGTCATTTGATCTTCAGTATGGAGCCAGTGAAATGGGTAACTGTTAAGAAAAGTTCGTAACTTGTTGGAAATCCTTTTAGTGACACTCAGTGCAAGTTTCTGACCCGCGTAGACAAACCGACTTCACATTGGTGTTGAAAATCCGAATCTAGTTCCTTATGCTTAGTGTAAAAGATTTCCAAACTGGATATAATAGAGAAGATTTGTAGCTCAGGTGAATGATTTTGATGTGATTGTGTTCTTTGAGCTGGATTGTTAATTTGCGAAGCTTTCATCACCCTGCTAGGTGACATCTTCAGCGCATACTTCAATTTGAAGTGAGCTTTTAGATTTCTCCCCGAGTTTATTAATCATCTCTCCTGGTGACCTTGGACGTGATTGGTTGTTTTTGTGTGTTTTCACACCTTCTAGGTTACTTATGTTGAAACTGATTGTTTCTTTGGCTTGAGCTTTGACTCTTTGTGTGTGAAGTTTCTTTCTTATCGGTTGATAAATTTTGTCTATCTCTATGTGTCTATTGATTGATGATTCACTGGAATGCCAAGCTTCTAAAAATTCTCTAGCATTCTTGTTGTTTCCTCTGTCTAATATTTGAACGTTGTCCCAGTTGAATTGATGTCCATGGTTGTCTGTGTGTAGTGATATGAGGGAGTGGATATCATGTTTTTTGACGGCTAGTTTATGTTCATGGATACGAAGACGAAGAGGACGTCCACTTTGGCTAATGTAGTGTTTTTCACAGTTGTTACAGTTTATTTTGTAGATGATGTTGGTTTTATATTCGTTCGCTGTTGAGTCTTTTGGTTGACACAGAATTGAGTGAAGCAACTTTGTTGGTTTGTGTACGACGTCAACTCCTAAAGGTTTAAAGAGTCTTGTAGTGATTTCTGAGATATCCTTTATATGTGGTAAGGCGATTTTATTTGTGCTTTCCTTGGTGGCTTTTGCTTTGGTAGGTTGGCTTGGGGGTATATGTCTTTTGATGAAATTCCGTGGATATCCATTCTTTTGGAAGACATCTATGAGAAAATTGAAGAAAAGTATCTCATGGACGTCTTCCAAAAGAACCGATAAAATATTATTCCACACCCGTTTGCACTCACAAACATGTTAACTGTGAGTCACATCTATTGTGTAATGCCAAGTGGTACTAAATGGCTGAAAACGTCGGTAGGCGGGAGCGGCGTTCGAACCCATGGTTCGCTTAGTTGGAAGTCCAGTGTATAGACCAAACAAACCACAGTTGCACTATGAAATCATGTCCCCCTTTGTTAAAAATCGTGTGTACTGTAGTCACTCTCAGTGAAACAGTAATTGCAAACTATTTAATGTGAAGATATATGGTGCTCAATTGACTGTTAATAACCTACAGGTGAAGGTTAGTAAAAAGCAAGTGCTTTCACCCGAATTTACTACTGCTCCGAAAATAACAAGAAACGACAGAGTAACGCACGTCTGTGCCGTCACAACCTCATCACTTGACTTCCGCTACTAACCTAACACTCTTCGTCTCATTTCACGAAGAAAAACTGAATGCTCTGTCATCTATGGTCGAAAATCGGCTAATATTTTTCATCTTTCACAATCGCTGATCATATTTCACAGCAGTAAAAACGGACGGACAGAGAGAGAGAGAGAGAGCTGTTGTACAGTCAGTACATACACATTGTTTGGCGGGTGCCTATGCCCAGGTTGATACAAACTAGCCTGTGCCCGACGAACATTTTGTAGGCGTGTTAATATTTCTCCAACAAACAGTGCTTCATAACTGTTGAAACTCCCGAAATTCAGTGGACTTCAGCAGAAGGTCTAACATTTAAGAGATATCAGATTGCCATAGGGCTTTTACAATCTCTATATTACCAGAATACTTTGATTGTTTTGTAAAATTAAGTATACACTCTGTGTTTCTTTCTTGTAAAATGTTAATTTTAGACTAGTTTTGGATTGTTTAAAGCCTATAAAGAAGGCCAGTTGGATTTAAATATTTTAAGCACACAAGATGCAATTTCAGCGGCATCAACAACTGCAGAGGTTGGCTCAGGGACGTCGTCATCATCAGCAATAAGAACATCGAATGATAATAGTCAACAGAGTGAGATTTCTAAACAGCATTCCTTACCAAAATCTTGGTGTATGTCTTCCGAAACGAGTCAATCAGGGTCACCTAATAAAAAGTTGACTTTAGGTTTATTTTTCAAACCTAAGCCAACAGGTGATATAATCAGTTCGACTAGTGAGTCACAAACTCCATCCGTCGTACGCGTTCCTGCTGCAACTGTTGCTTCGATAGAGGAAAATAAAAGGTAATACAAATATACAAAATACTTGCTTTATATAAATTATACTCCCAGTATATGTTGTGTTTGACAGTAAAAAAAAAGTAAAATTTTGTGAACGTCTACATCATCCAGAGAAATGAGATATTCGGTTTTTCGATACAATATTATCAGATTTTCTCCTATCGTCTGAGTAAACATGAGACTTAAAAAATGTTGAAGGTGTACTTTGCCTGTGTACTGTGATCGTTGTGGCTGCTTTCGTTTCACAAGTGTTATCACGTTTAATAGCTATTTCGATTCCTTGAAAACCTGTTAGACGAAGTTTTTAGAGCTGGAGGGAGGGGGTTGCGGTGGTTAAGCACGTTTCATATTTTTATTTATTGAAGTGGCAGAGCGCGTTGATCACTTCACTTATTTGGGAAGTTGCATCAGTTAGTGCCAGCGGGTTGATCGCTGACGAAATCTCCGCATGCATACAGAGGGCTAGTTTCGCATATGCCAGTTTACGCTGTCTGTGGCGTAGATGTGATATCCGGCTATCGACCGAAGAGAGGGTGTACTGCTCATCAGTCCGCTCCGTCCTCCTTTATGGCTGTGGGACCCGGCCATTGGGAGTGGAAGACATGAAAAGATTAGCTGTCTTTGATCATAGGTGCCTGCGTTCTATTTCCCGTGTGAAGTGGTATATTAAGGTGAGCAACATCGAAGTTAGGCGTCGAGTGCCAGGTAAGGAGGGGAAATCAATCGACGAGGCTGTGAAATTAGATCGACTGAGATGTTTAGGACATGTGTTACGTATGCCTAGTCATCTCCTTCCTCAACGGGCTATGCTAGCTGACATAGGGTCAGGCTGGAAAAGAGCTAGCGGAGGTCAAACTGAGACATGGCACCAGTCAATGAAATCTACAACAGTTAGTCTAAGCCACGTAGGAAGGTGTAGATTTCCTAGTTGGGGTCCTCGGGACGGTAAAAACCAATGGTTGGAAACAATTGATGATATGGCTCAAAATCGTTCTCAATGGCGCGGATGCATCCATTCCTTGTGACTTACGATTTCCAATGAAACTACATTGTTCTTCGTTACTTCTATTCCTTTGTCTCACACCTCTGTTTATTGTCTTTATTATGCTTTCCTTCTACTTTCTTCTGTTGCTTTGTGTGTTACATGGAGTGTGGTGACTTGAACTGCCGCACGTATATGTGCAAAGTTCTGTGTCGAAAAGAGACAGACAGAATGAAACTAGAATCTCTGGTTTGTTGAACAACACGTTTATCTTGCCGTCTTTACACATCTTACTACTGTGAGTTGTATTGATGCTCATTAATGAAGGTAAGCAACTTATCAGTTGTTGAGTGCCTGTTAAGCAGCAAGCTTATATTCACTAAAGTGCGCTTTTTACAACTGAAGCATAAAACCTTAAGTAATGATCTGTCTAAGAACAGTATAAAATCTTCAGGGATGGTAGACTTATTATGTTGAGATCAACTCATCAAAAGTGATTATTGTTATAATTATTATTAATTACTCTGTGTTGTGTCTGAAATAAGGCTTATTTTGCAGACACTTTGAAAAAATCAATACTGTCTGTCCATTGGTGAACTATTTTTAGCAATTGAATTACTTAAATTTCCCGTTATGCATATTCTTAGGCTCAAATGTATGTCTGATTTATTCCCTTACTGCATGCACCGATGGTTCAGTAGCAGAATGCCAGCCAATTACATAGATAGTGTCTGGGTTGAACTCCTTGCCTTCGCACTCCTAATTCTTGCCTATGTGGGTAGTAAACCTGGAAAATGGGGAAAGTTGGGCATGTGAAAAACAACAGCACTGCTACTGAAATTTCAAATGTCATGTTTGTTGAAACTCTATATTCCACTTGGAACACATTACTTTTAGTACATATTTATGCAAACAGGTATACGATGTTGTAAAGTAGATTTTTAAAAATTGTGGAATTCATCTTCTTCAACCTGAATATGTTAAACAAAACGAGCTTCCAAATACGAGTTAACAGTGTAATGAGGTAACAAACTCATTATATATACATAATTTGTTCTCTAAAATATACTCGGTATTCTCACACAACAAATGAATGTAAAGTTGACAGGAAAAATGTTCAAATATGATGGATTATTCCATGTATTCAAATAATGAATTTGTATAAGTAGCATGCATTGTTCTATGCAAACTGTACGACCACTCACTAATTGGCTGCTCTGAGTGACTCTGGCTATACTGTGGTGTTGATTTTGCATACTTCATCATAACCAATAAGATCTATTATGGCAATGATGTCTGCTGTCTCCATTTTCGTTTAACTTCTCCGTAGATGTAGAGTAGAGTAGTCGACACTGACTTTAGCGACTTAGTGATTGACTTGTAATCAGAGAGAGCAGTCTTGTGAACTTAGACTATGTACATTGTATACAGAGTCTTCTGAACACCTTGAGCAGAAATCTTCGAATGTTTGGCATGCGATTTGCATCTGTCATTTGTAAAATGGTTCTGTAGGACTGATCTGCATCGACGATCAGTTTAAAGATAGAGAGTGAACTGGCTGAACATGCTGGCAACTGGACTTATTTGGGAAGTTGCATCGGTCCCAATGAACTGGTTTCTTATAAAACCTCAGCACAGATTCAAAAAAATTGTGTTACATTCACCAAGCTACTGTGGGTGTGTTATCCGGCTACCGACCAAAAGATGAGTGTACTGAGCAGCAGTTTGCCCCGTTCTTAATGGCTGTGAGGTCTAGTCTCTGGACATGATAGATACGATGAAGGCAGCTGTATTTTACCATATGTATTTGCATTCTGTCTCCTGTGTTAAGTGCTATGATAAAGTGAGTGATATTGAGGTTAGGAGTATAGTGTTAGGTAAGGAGAACAAGTAAGTCAATGAGAGATGATCAAACTACTTCTACTGGCTGACTAATACGCGTTAAGAGTACCGATCCGCCGGCTTCCTTGTCAAGCAAGGATTAGGTTGAAAGGAGTAAGCAGTCAAATCGAAACTTGGAATCAATTCATGCGAAATCTGGCTGTTGATTTGATCCACGTTGGGAAGGCACAAACTGCCTGCTTCAGGCTCTTGTGATGCGAAGAACCAATGGCTTGCGACTGTTGTTGATATGGCCCGAAATCCTTTTCATTGACGTGGATACATTCTCTTTTTTTTGTAGTTTCCTAAGTCCATTAAGTTCTCATTGTTTCTCGTGTTAATCTATACTCCTTATAGCTTCTTTAAATTCTTTGTTTTTCTTTATCCGTCATGTGCTCTATACAATATGGCAACTTGAACTGCTGCACTTCTGTCTTTGAGATCTCTGTATATTCCTATTTTACAGATATATACTATTCTGCATTTTCACAAATTATTTCCACCTTGGCTCAATATTTTCTATTTTCAATATTTGGAAATTTCGTGAGTAGTAGTTTTACAGTGTTTCTTTTAGGTTTCAGCGTTGTTGCTTTGAGTCAATCGTTAATTTATTCATTATAATAATTCGGTTAAAACTTAACACAGGAATAACAGGATGATATACTCGTTTATTACTTGTAGCGGTCAAGCGGGAACGCTTTTATCACGTGGAAATGCTATTCTTGTCAATCAGCGTCAGGTAACTCTTTAACAGTTTTTTTATTAATTTGCATTGTATTATTAATTATACTTCCTTCACTTATCTAGGAAGTATCGTTACAACTACAGGCAGCCGGAACGGATGAAAATGTCAAAGCCAACCAGCTGGAATCATAAAGGCAAGATACGCCTTCATCAATCTGAAACCAGTTTGAAAATCTTCTACACTTAGCATAAAGAACAATATTTGGATTTTCAACACCAATGTCAAGTTGGCGCGTTTACTCGAGTCAGAAACTTGCACTGCGTGTCACAGTGGTGGGTGACAAAAGCCAAAGAGATGGAGAAAGCTTCGAGGATAGGCAACACCAGGCAACTATTTAGACTCATCAGGGAAACGGGTGGGAGAAGACAAATCATTAGTGAAACAATCTCGGAAAAAATGGCACTATAATTAGCTCCCTGGTTAGACGAATGGATCGCTGGAAAGAGCATTATGAGGAGCAGTTTAATTGGCCCACAGCCACGCTCAATCTTCCGAACATCCAACACCTCCCTGAATGGGATATAGACACAGGTCCTCCATCCCTAATTGAGGTTACTAAAGCTGTCACCAATCTGAAACTAGGCAAAGCAGCGGGACCTGATGGAATGACTCCAGAGGTATTTAAGTACGGTGGAGACAGCTTACTGTCTGCATTAACTGAGGTACTAGGCAGCGTCTGGGAATCAGAGGAAGTCCCATCGGGTTGGTGTAAATCACTGATTATCCCGATATACAAGAAGGGAGACAAGTCTTCCTGTGATAATCACAGAGGGATTAGCTTGACTAAAGTCTTAGGCTCAATAATCATGCGTGTCACTATACTGCTTGTCACTGAAAGGATTCCCTACAAGTTGCAGACTTTCATCAACATCTGTCTTCGATGGCTCAATACTGAAGGTCAAATAGCCAGAAGGAAATAGCAATAAAGAGCTTTGACTGGGAACAAATCAACCGAGCAAGAGCCAACTTGTTCAACAGATATGTAGGAGAAAATGGAGATGGATTGGTCGGGCATATGTTGATGCTATCGGATGACATCGTGCGCAATGCAGGGGAGTGGATCTCAATGGGAAGCGACAAAGTGGGTCGCCGCTTTGAGCATGACATGAAGGAGACCGTCTGAGGAGGAGATGAAAGATTATTGTCAATAGTGTGGACCTAGGTGGAGAGGACGACGGAAAACAGAAGAAAGTGGAGGTGTGTTGCTGAAGCCCTATGTCCCACTCGGAAACCAAAGGGGAATAATAATATTATTATAAGAACTGACAAATATAAACTGTTGTGCATCAAGCTTTTGCATTCAAATTCATTTAATTCTGGGTGCCTACACTAAAATTGTAGGCGTTCAACGGTACTTAAAGCTCAGTGAAATCACAACTGAAAATCCTGTCAACTATGACGTTATCATCTTGTCAAGACCAGAAGTCTTGGAAAAGTTTATTCTAAAAGATGGAGAATATAACTCCATTTTCTTGTGCATGACACCTGCTTACATCGTTAGGTATTTGAGGTTTTTTCGTGTATCAATATGCCAAGCACACACACACACACACGACAATATCACCTTTAAGAGCAGTAATTTTATTTTTCTCATTTTCATTAAGGTCGCATTAAAATTTCGGGAGTAATTTTTTATGCCTGTCATCAATCCACCCTGACACATATATACATTGGCATCATAGTAAATATCTTTTTCTTTCCTTCAACTGGTCTAGAGAGGCAATGCTGTCTTGAAGCAGATACGTAATGTTGCATGGGAATATGCAGATGTTGAACCTGATTTTGTTGTAGGACGAAATAACTGCGTTTACTTCTTAAGGTAGGTTGTGTTTGCTTTTTTTTGTCAGAAACTTTTAGTTATTTAAAACGATGGCAATATTGAACATACAAATTTTTCATAGATTCGCTTATTTAGTGATACTTTCTAACCTTGATGTCATTTAGTTATAGTAGTTGCAGTATGTGAGAAACGGTGTGTTGTGTAACATCCATTTTGAGTCACTTGGAAATACAAACATTCTAATTTCTAGTGTTATCGTTAATTATTTACCACGGCGACCATACCACGTTGAAAGCACCGCTTCTCGTCCGATCACCAAAGTTATTACGTCGGTGGCACAATGATAGAATGCTCGCCGACCAAGCATATGGTTCGGGGTTCGATCCCCGGCCGACACACTCCTACACTTCGCTAGCCTAGTAATAAGACTGGCCAAGGGGGATAGTTGAGCATATGTCTAGCAACCCCATCCCGTAAAAATAAACAACACTTCTACCGAAACTTCAAGCCTCTAGTTTGAAGACTTATGTTCCACGGGGAGCGTGAAGGAATAAAAAAATTTCTCATAAAGTAACTTCACCTGCTCAGAAAAAAACGAAGGCTTGAGTTTGGAGCATGGAATCCCAGCATACTACTGTTACTGAAACTCTAAAACACTGAAGGATAAACTCCTCATGTCCAAGACGGGTGGTGCTAGAAAATGAAAACCTCCGAGAAACCAGGGGACTGATGTGTCATCTTTTGATGAAAGCAAAAGTAAGCGTGGCGACATAAAATATCACCTCACATGTCTGAAAAATTGGAATGTATAACCTAAAAGTGTTAGAAATCTGTGAGAGCAAATAGAATCGAAGTAGCTTCTCCAAATTGTCAGCTAGAGAGTCAATGATCTACGACAATCGCGAATGCACTCAAGGTGTGGAAGCATGCTGTCATCTAAAGCATCGAGGGTTCTCGTAAGCTGAGAAGCAACCTACTCTCAGATCATGACAGCAAGCTTCAATTTAAAAAGAAGGAAAGTTACAATTATGTAGTGCTATACACCTTCAAATATTGCATACTAAGAGAAGAAGAAAGACTTCACCAGTGAAGTGACAGCAGTAATGGGCAAGTTCGGATGACATAGGAAGAGAATTTATCGAAAGTTTTTGCCGACTTCTGTGCGTCCAGTGATTTCGTAATCCGACACAGTGTGTGCAAGCACAATGATATCCACAAGCTGACGTGAGTTTCACCAGACAGCCTTCATCGCAATCTCAAGAAAGTAAAGATGCTGTCTACTGAGCACAACACGGATAAAAAGTACCGGCGGACGCTTACAGCATTCACTATCTAGTTTAAAGAACATTCAAGATCAAGTTGTAAGGCTTCAAAGAAACTGGAAATAAAACATAACTCATATTTACCACTCAGAAGGTAAAGGAAAGAGCTACAAATAACACTCTCAAGGCAGTCATCAGAAAAAAGTCGAAGATATGGAGTAACACCACTGGAAAACCTGTGTAGAAGATCACTACATCTGTCTCAAAGCAACGCTTATGGAAACCTGCATAGACATCTGAAGCAAGGAGACATCTGGAAGCTGATTGAGGAGAGAAGACTGGTGAATCTGAAGTTACCCGACAATTATACATAAGGAAATGCAGATGAATTGTATATACGTTAGGAGACCCTCAAGTGATGTCATTCGCCTTAGCCTGATGTGTGAATTGAATGAGAAATGACGAGGTGGCTTTCTGAGGATGACATGCATAGGTTTCCTCTTTAATTACGTGAGCAATAAGCATAAAGAACAAATCTCGGATTTTTAACAGTGATGGCAAGTCACTTCTCCTGTATGATCGAGAGACTTGGCATATCACCAAAAGCATTTCGGACAGGCTTCAGACTTTTATCATCATCATCATCTACCTTTTATGTCTTCATTCTGGAATTCAGATGACCACTCAGTATAAGCAACAGAGAATTCTAGAAACAAATCAGCCAAGAACCCATAACCCAGCAAATATGCCGAAGAAAATGAAGATCTGTCGGACACATGGTGAGGAAATCGTTGAATAATATTGCGCGCCAGTGAGAGCCTCGAGTGGAACGCGAATGGGAAATGACGAGTTGGGTGTCGGAGGGTGACATGAATGAGATCGTGCAAGACGGAATTGAAAGTTTGTAGGCAATCGTGGAGCCAGCTAAAGCAGGGCTGCAGAGAAGAGGATGAAATGGAGATGTGTTATGGAAGTCCATGTTTCACTTGGAAATTAACGGGGGGTAAGAACAATAATCATGATTGCATAGGTATAACAGAAAGCTTAAATAACCTGTCTTATTGCCCTACTGAAGATAGTGAGTCTGTATGGCAGAAACTATAAAGTGTCTGTCTTGTTCTACTGTTCGTATTGTTTAGTCTCTTTCTAATATTAACTATTCTCCATTAACCAACTCCATTTACATTTAATTGTTATTTTTACTCACTTATACTCTCTAGCCTGCGTTATCACAACTTAAATTCTGAATATATTTTTGAACGATTACGTCAAACGAAACAACGTTATCAATTATCGGTGCTTTTGGTTCAAGTGGATGTAGTAAGTCGATAGATAGTAAAGTAATATTATCGAAATTTCTTTAATACTCTTTTCAAAAGTAATTAAGTTTCTCCTCTCTTCTGGTAGACTAAACCTCTCAAGCATCAATAGTATGCTTTTTCACTTTGTGTGTTGTATTTGTGGTAAGTTTTTTTTCCTGAGGTTCTAATTGGCAAAACCAAGACAGAAGTCCAAATTCGATTCCCAGCTTTTTATCCTCTACGTTCCTCCGTGGAACAGTCCTTTTGCTGAATACCAACTAAAGTTACTCTGTTTGTTTGATGATGAATGAGTTTTATACCCCGTATATGGCAGCTGCTTATCGTGTTAACTCAGCATCTCGTTGTTATTCAGGCACCGTAAATCAGCTAATCAGTATATTTCAGTTTACATCCAGTAAGACAGAAAGATTAGAAAGAAAATCTTTTTGGTAACACACACTGTGTGCTACCACTCTTAGTCACATAATAGAAGATGGGATAGAAAAAGGCATTTCTAAAATGCTGACCTGACACAAAATGACGAGGGAGATTGATAATCACAGTTTCCGATGCGTGTTTGTGCAACTATAGGGCGTCAGTGGCACAGCGATAGAATGCTCGCCGACCATGCAGGTGGTCCGGAGTTCGATCCCCTGCCGACGCACTCCTACACCTCGCCAAACCGGTAATAAGACTGGTGAAGAGGGAAGGTTGGACATGAGGCTAGCAACCCCATCCCATTAAAATAAACATCACTACTAATGAAACTTCAAGCCTCTCGCTTGAAGCCCTATGTTCCGCGGGAAGGTAAACGAATAAAAAAATGTTCAACTATATATAAACCAACATGCTGGCGGAAGAAATGATACAACAATTCTCTAAACAGCTTGGGGGAAAAATTTCACTAACTCTGCTGCAAAAGAAGAAAAAATCAAAAGAACTGCATTGACCAAGTTGAAAACTTGTAGATCTACACCTACCTAAGATGACTGGCAACCGTCTAATAAAGAGAGGATATGAACTTTTGAAAAATGATTTACAATTTGCCATTTGGTAAACTCCCCAGATTAACTTACTTTTACGATTCGTCCCGCATCCATTTAACACTTGTTTTGATTCTTTAAGGTTGAATAGATTTTAGTCAATTAAATGAAAATGAGGTCTGGTCTGTGATGTATTCGGTTCAAACTTGCCGATGTAGATTATCCTTCATTTTTTTCTTTGTTGGATTGTCCACAGCTAGGAAAAATAATAGTGTCACCTTCTTTTGTAGTAAGAGAGTACTGTATACTTGTCTGTCTGTCTGGATTCAACATAGAACTTGGCACCGAAGTGCACCAGTTCGAGTTGCCACCTTCCAAATAGCACACAAAGGTAGACAAGAAGATGAGTGAAGAGAATCAATACAGTTTGACAAGTATAAGAGTGAAACAGAATGGGTAATGGTAGAAAGGAATATGAAAGATTACAGAGACTGAATACATCTGCACTGGCCATTGACAACGATTTTGAGCCATGTCACCTATTGTCTCCAGCCATTGATTCCTAGAGTCCCGAGGCCCCCAACCCGGGAGTCTGCATCTCCCTACCTGACTCAGTTTAACTGTCAAGGATTTCATGGATTGATGAGGCCGTGTTTTTGTTTGGCCACCACTTACTCTTTTCCAACCTGCACCTATATCAGCTAGCAATGCCCGTCGGGGGAGGCGGTGGTTAGGCATGCGCAGCACGTGACCTAGCCATCTCAGTCTATGTAACTTTATAGCCTCGTCGATTGATTTTTCCTCTTTGCCTGACGAACACTCTACGCCTAACGTCAACATTACTTACCTTATTAAACCACCTAACGTGATAAAGAGATCGCAGACATCTATGATCGAAAGCAGTCATCCTTTTCATGTCTTCAACGCGTATTGGCCATGTTTCAGAGCCATAGAGAAGGACGGAGCGAACTGCTGGGCAGTACACATGCCCTTGGTTGATAACCGGATGTCACGCCTACGCCAGAGATGGTGTAAGTCAGCGAAAGCAGCTCGAGCTTTTCGGATCCGTGCTGAGATTTCATCGCCAATCAGTCCGTTGGTGTATACTTGTAGTAAAAGTAGATGGTTAAAGTAATTTGAGGACTACTTCAACACTTAGAAGTGCAGTATCGCAGACATTTATATACCTCATTCGACAGTTATGTGCGTTGGTGCCACACTGTAAAATTCAGTGAAGCCCTTTGAAGTGAAGACAAGAGCAAAACAGCTCTGTACACTGAAAAAAAGATTCTTAGAGATATGGACTTTGCAGATGATTTCTGTCTCACGCATTACAAGCTGGAAGATCTACAGGAGAAAACCAACGAGTTGGCAAAAGACGCAGTGTAGACAGGACTTCAAGTGAACGTAGAGAGAAGACAAAGGTGATGAAGGTACCTAACCAACAACAAAAATCACCACTCACCATCAACAGAAGAAATCTGAAGGGAGTCATCTATTTCACTTACCTAGGCACTCAGTTTAAGGAACACTGACGCTTATGTCAAGTTGATTATTTGATGTAGTCCATAGACGTTGCGTTTGAAGAGATTGTGTCGTGGGGAAATGAAAAGATGTTGGCAATCGCTCAGAGAGCAGAACAGAGTGTTGATATGCCTCAGAAACCCTATGGTCTACTCGAAATCCATGTGAACAATAATCGTAATAAGTATACAGACGACTGGTGAACTTAGGTTGTTCGTTTGTTCTCTGGTATATTTCTAGAGAATACTGATTGAATTAGGATCATGGTGATTAGTATGGGAATACATCACGCACATTTCCTCCCATTTTGGGACTTATAATCTGGGTGTGCCCTGCAACCTCAGTAAGACTCGAACCCCATACTTATCGTCTCAGACTCCAGTGTTATCCACTTGTGGAACTGGCATAAGTTACTACTTGCTTCTTTATACACAGTAACCTCAAATTTTGACTTAAACTGATGAGAAGTGTGGGTAGGAAGCGATTACGAAATCGCTATACTAATTGACTATAATTCAATGGTTTAGCCTACTCAATAACTAACTGAATTTCGCTTTAATATTACTGAATATTGTTTCAGTATAAATACATATCCACACTTCATGCACACTTTTAATAATGGAAATGCTTTGTTTTATTCAATTCTAGCCAGATCCATACTACCCTTTAAAAGAGCTTTGTAAAATTTGCTGGACGGAACGACTAACCCTGATGTTAGCCTGGTCGTAAGTTGATATTTAATATTTTCTACATAATTTTGTAATATTAGTTTCTGTATACTGTGATGATATTTCCACTTTTTATATTGAAGCCTGGCTACATCTGGTGTGTGTGTGTGTGTAGAGCAAATATGTGACAATTTGATATACTAAGCAGTATTGTCATGTGTTACATATATAGGGACAATAGAAATCTCCATTTTTATGTTACGTGAAACTTACTTCCTTACCTCTCCTTATCGAAAAAATATAGTGTGTTTAAAAGCTTAAGAAAGGTCTTATAGAAGCTTTACTTTAAGACAAGGTAACAGTCTTTTAATACGTGAACAGAGACTTGACTTCCAATTTGTTTATGATATTATTTTAGTAACACAGCTCAGAGTGAAGCAATGCAATTTGAAATCAAAGTAGATATAAGCATGAATCACTTTCAGTATGACTAACAATTTATTATTCATTGGTTTCAACTATGCCTAGTCGCAGACTATTCACTTTTGTTTTTTATAGTCTCACCTTTTAATGAGTTACTGAATAAAACACCCTTGGTCAATTATATCATGAAGTGACACCATTGTGTTTACGAGTTTACACTATTTTTCTTCTCAAAACTACTGTGCACTAGACAGTCAGTAATAGGAAATATGAAATGAACTGAGACTCTTATGGTTGGCTTGTTATTTCAAGTGTTGATTAGCAGAAATTTGATTGGTTTTTGGCATCGATGACGAGCTGACATCGGTTAGAGAGACATTTAGAAACTAGGAAGCACTGGGCAGTTATTTCTTCCATATTTGGGACTCCTCAACAGTACGCACCCACCAGATTGTCAGCCAGGAGCTTGCAGTTACTGTCAAGGCGAGCTCGTAGACAATTTAGCCATTGAGACCCCGATCCAGTTGCCCGTCAGACTCCAACTTCTACCAATTCACTGTATGTAGCACAACCGTTAGCCAATGTCAATTGGCTAATAACTGTCCTCTTTTACTTGACTTGGTGGACTCCGCTGGTCACAACTTCTCAGTGATCTTGGTGTCTATCTCTAAATACGAAGTAACATGTTCGATTTGTGCCTGACCAAACTGTTAAATTGTCAGTTTGAGCATAATGAAAGCGTAGCTTTCCGCTTGCTACATTTAGTTTATACAGTGCTAGTAAATTTACTTAAGGTGTAGGCAAATATAAGGTGTTAGTTACGATTCAGCCTTTTCTCAAAATAAAACAGTTAAATATTCTGTTTACTCTTTTTGTTGTCATTAACAGAGTAGAAGAAGCAGCAAGGTATTTAGAAGCTTATAAAGCCTTAGAAAATAAACCACCTGATAGCCTAATGGCTGAATCAAACAACCAAAGTGATTATGCTGTACAATTCACAGACTTCTTAACATCTGTTCGTCGGATAACAAAAGCTGACGCGGTATCTGCAATGACGAAATTCGATGTAGGTTTGTTGACATTTTTTCTGAAGGTTCCTTTTTTATCATATGCTTGCCTATCAAATAGGTGTTAGGCCACGCGCCTGTAGTCTTATGTCAGTATCAGAAACTTCGCTTTTTTTTTCTTCAATATATAATTTTTCAGACAGTTGCTGATATAATACGCGCTGATCAATCAACACTAGAGAAATGTCCTGGCTTTGGCCAATTGAAAGTAAGTTTGCATTTTGTTTCATTGTATATTATGTACGTGGTATATACAAGTATTTCGATTGGACACTAGTACGTAGTGTTTGACTGGCTGATAGAATTCAGTCTGCACCAAAGAAAGGACTAGACATATCACACTAGGTACTAGTGTCCAATGAAACTATCCACTATAGTCCTACAGGAGGTCAATCGAGAGTCTGAATAGCTCAGTGGTAACGTCTGACTGCAGCACTGGGTGACGCGGGTTCGAATCTATGAAGGGACATGAGTTCCTTCAAGGTTGCAGATAAGTCTTGCTGACTGGTGAGTGCCAACTAGCACGAAACCTAGGTCCAACGCTTCCTGCAGATTGCCTTCAACTAGCTATATACAAGTATGTTATGTACAGTTAGTGCTACTAAATTCATTGTAAATAGTCTCACGGATATATTATACCTCCTCCAAAGTGGATTGATTGATATCATAAAACAATAATTATTCCCTTTGATAAAAATTCTCTCGATGGAGTATAACAAGTTCTTGACACTTTTACGATTTAAAGAGTGTGACGCCTGATGAGAAGTTGGACAGGAGGTAATGTCGTCAATGGAAAGTCTGTGTAATGTAAATTGACAGTCTTTGCTATGATCAGCAATTTTCCTGCCTTTTTTCATATGAAGACCAATATTTTGCTTCTAAAAAAGAAAAGAAAAATAACGAGATCTCATTCGATGTTTCTGTACACATGAATCAAGCATACCTAACTTGTCTTTACATATCTTGTTATTTTCCAGGCCCGAAAACTTTTTGAAATATTTCGAATGCCATTCATAAAGGAAGATCGTTAATACAATGCAGTGAAGTGATTCACAGGAAATTCCTCGTGGAATGTCAGAAAAAAAGAAGTGGGACTCTTGAAGTGCATTTGTCCATACTTCCTGTTCTATAATTTACAGAGCAATTAATAAATGCGTCAACTATTTTTGTAGTAAAAGTTGTCCTTTTTTAATGCTGTACAAAGATTCTAGTCGATTTCTAAAGAAACTTGTGAACAACAAGTTAACTTCCCTTTGGCTGCAATATGTGAACAACTTTCACTGTCGATAAAAGGTACTACTTGAAATATTCCTGTGATCATCTGGGTGTTGACTTTGATCACTGCATCTAGTAACAAAAGATTCACATAAGAGACACAGCATCAACTGCTATCGAATGCATTAGGCTGTTAGCAATCCCTGTTTGTGAAACTTGATGATGATGCTTTGTCAGTGTCGAAAATTCGTTAGGCAGATAATAAATAATTTATTACCGTAGAACATTTCCAGTAAGTCGAGTAATTCAGCCACAACTTTACATTATCACCTGAACATTTTCAAAACCATCCTAAGTGAAATGATGTGATTGTTTAAATTTTACGCAACTCCTTCCCTATAAGCCAACTGTTTGTCTATCTGTCTAACTATTTTCGACATAGAACTTTAATTTAATTTTTTTAATTTTTGATTTACAGCTTGATTCCACACTGTATTTTTGGTACAAGTATGGAATTTTCAGCATGGATATCGGTAGCCCAAATTTTGCAGGCCGACCATAGATATCAGGTGTGCGCCGGCGTGGGCTCGAACCCCGGACCATGTGCATGGTCGGCGAGAGTCCTAACCACTGTGCCACCGACGCACATATGTGCGGCAGTTCAAGTCGCCACACTCCATGAAGCACACAAAGCAAGAGAAGATAGTAGAAGAAATGAAAAATAAAGGCAGTAGACAGGGATATGAAACAAAAGGAATAGTAATAACGAAGAACAATATAGTTTCACTAGAAATCATAAGTCACAAGGAGTGGATGCATCCGCGCCATTGAGAACGATTTCGAGCCATATCACCAATTGTTTCCAACCATTGGTTTTTACCGTCCCGAGGACCCCAACCAGGAAATCTACACCTTCCTACGTGGCTTAAACTAACTGTTGTGGATTTCGGTGACTGATGAAGCCATGTTTTGGTTTGACCACCACTAGCTAACTCTTTTCCAGCTTGATCCTATGTCAGCTAACATTGCCTATTGACGAGGAAGGAGATGACTAGGCATACGTAACACATGTCCTAAACATCTCAGTCGATCTAATTTCACAACCTCGTCGATTGATTTCCCCTCCTTACCTAGAACTCGACGCCTAACCTCAATATTGCTCACCTTAATATACCACTTCACACGGGAAATAGAACGCAGGCACCTATGATCAAAGACAGCTAATCTTTTCATGTCTTCCACTCCCAATGGCCGGGTCCCACAGCCATAAAGGAGGACGGAGCGGACTGATGAATAGTACACCCGCCCTTTGGTCGATAGTCGAACATCTCGTCGACGCCAGAGTTGGCGTAAACTGGCACATGCGAAACGAGCCCCATGTATTCGTGCTGAGATTTCGTCTGAGATCAACCCGTTGGCACTGGCTGATGGTACTTCCCAAATAAGTAGAGCGGTCAATGTGCTCTACCACTTCACTTCCTAGTTTTAAACTAGGCGTCGATATAGTCCAGTCCTGTAGCATCATCTTGCATTTGGCGGGAGCGAATCGCATGCCAAACATTCGTAGATTGCGGCTCAGGGTGTTTAGAGGAGTCTGCATTTTGTCAGCGTCTTCGCCTAGAAGGACTATATCGCCTGCATATTCTAAGTCAACGAGATTATTCCCTGGTAGCAAGTCAGTCCCTGATTCTCTAAAGTGAGTTAGGGTTAAATCCATTTGTACATCTATGATGAAGTTGAATAGAAATGGGATAATGGGCATCCCTGGCGGACACCACTAGTCGTCACCATTTCAGATGATAACTCGCCGTAAGCCCTCACCTGGCTGTATGAGTACGAGTAGAGTGCCTTAATCAGTGCAATGTATTTTCTCGGCATTCCTATTACAGCCAAGCATCGCCAGAGAACCTCTCGGTGGACAGAATCGAATGACGCCTTTAGGTTAAGAAATATAATGATTGTTGGACGCCGGTAGGAATATCTATGTTCTAGAATCTGTGGAAGGATGAAGAAAGATATGATCAATGCACCCTCTTCCTGGTCTAAAGCCCGCCTGGATCTCTCGTGTTTGTGCCTCCCGAGTACCACTTAGTCTACGCACGATTATTGAGCCTAGGACTTTAGATACTATATTAGTCAAGCTAATCCCTCTGTGATTATCACTGGGAGACTTGTCTCCCTCTTGTATATGGGAATAATCAGTGGCTAATTGTTTACTGATGTGAGAAGTCGCGTACCACCCACAACAAGTGGTTACGCTTGCTAGCTAGGTCTAAACACCTGGAGGTTGTTCTGTTCAAATTCGAGCCGGTACAACTGGGTTCAGAGAGCAGAACCTGTTGAAACCACCCGAATTCTGACTGCCTACTCAGACGAACTGAGAATATAATTAAATCAAATCTGCTGTTTGCAATTTGGCACACAATTCTAGGAGAAGTTTCAACATAGTCTGGAAATCTACATTATTCAGATCACAACTGCTTTGTTATCCGTTTAAGGCTATGAAATGACAAATGAAGGAAGGAAGCAAACATCTCACTCCAAAGCCAATGAATGAATGAATGAGAACTGTGGTAAAATTCCACTTGAAACTATAAAAAATACAAGTGGTGAATTTAATTAGCGGATGTGATTTAATGTACTTCCCCTGATGAAAAATTGACTCAACATAAGAATCAATTATGCTTAGTTTATGTGCAAAATAATGTATAAATTAGGATTAATTATCTATTTCACTTTTAAGTTAGTCCATATTTCGGCGTCCAACAATTGTCATATTTCTTGACTTGAAGGCGGCCTTCGACTCCGTGGATCGAAAGGTACTATGGCAATGTCTGACTGTGAAGGGAGTGCCAAGAAAGTACATTGCACTAATCAAGGCACTCTATTCAAACTCACGTAGTCTTGTAAGGGCTTATGGGGAATTGTCATCTGAATTGGTAACAACCAGTGGTGTCCGACAGGGATGTCCACTTTCCCCATTTCTGCTTAACTTCATCATAGATATGCTGATGAAAGTATCCTTAACTGAACGTAATGACTTAGGAATCGACTTGTTACCAGGGAATAGTCTTATAGATTTAGAATATGCAGATGACATAGTCCTGTTAGGGGAGGATGATGACAAAATGCAGAGTCTTCTGAACACCTTGAGCAGCAATTTTCGTATGTTTGGCATGCGATTCGCCCCTGTAAAATGTAAGATGCTGCTACAGGACTGGACCACGTCAACTCCTAACTTAGTGATAGGGAGTGAAGTGATAGAACATGTTGACCACTTCACCTATTTCGGAAGTTGTATTAGCACCAACGGACTGATTGGCGATGAAATCTCAGCACGGATCCGAAAAGCTCGAGCTGCTTTTGCTGACTTACACCATCTCTGGCGTAGGCGTGACATCCGGTTATCAACCAAGGGACGTGTGTACTGCCCAGCAGTTCGCTCCGTCCTTCTCTATGGCTCTGAAACATGGCCAATACGCGTTGAAGACATGAAAAGGTTGACTGCTTTCGATCATAGATGTCTGCGATCTCTTTATCACGTTAGGTGGTTTTATAAGGTAAGTAATGCTGACGTTAGGCGTAGAGTGTTCGGCAAAGAGGAAAAATCAATCGACGAGGCTATAAAGTTACATAGACTGAGATGGCTAGGTCACGTGGTGCGCATGCCTAACCACCGCCTCCCCCGACGGGCATTGCTAGCTGATATAGGTGCAGGTTGGAAAAGGGTAAGTGGTGGCCAAACAAAAACATGGCATCAATCCATGAAATCCTTGACAGTTAAACTGAGTCAGGTAGGGAGATGCAGACTCCCGGGTTGGGGCCCTCGGGACTCTAGGAATCAATGGCTGGAGACAATAGGTGACATGGCTCAAAATCGTTGTCAATGGCCAGTGCAGATGTATTCAGTCTCTGTAATCTTTCATATTCCTTTCTACCATTACCCATTCTGTTTCACTCTTATACTTGTCAAACTGTATTGATTCTCTTCACTCATCTTCTTGTCTACGTTTGTGTGGTATTTGGAACGTGGCAACTCGAACTGGTGCACTTCGGTGCCAAGTTCTATGTTGAATCCAGACAGACAGACATATTTCATTTTACCTACTCGATAAAGTACGTAGCGGTACAATAGTTTTCAGATTGATACTTCGTCTACAAATTCGTACTAAGGTGATCACACACATACACACAACTCGGATGATTCAGTCCTTTGTCATACACCCTTAGGTTTTGACGCATAAAATGGACTCACAAAAAACTTGGAGGATCTTGACTTCGCCGATGATATATATCTGATTTCCCACAAACTGGAAGATATGCAAGTGAAAAGCAACAAGTTGGGGGAAGAAGCATCAAAGATAGGACTTTAGGTGGACATAGAGAAAACAGAGGTTATGAAGATTCCTGGCCAACAGCAACAACAGACAACATTCAGCCAGCATAGATGGGAGGAACCTGAAAGAAACAACTTCCTTCACCTACCTAGGAAGCATTGTCTCAACTACAGGCGAATGGAACTGACAAGGATATCAAAGCGGCGAGGATCGAGAAAGCAAGACAAGCTTTCATTACTCTCAAATCTGTGTGGAGGTTAACAGCACTCAGCATCGAAAATAATATCCGGATTTTCAACTCCAATGTGAAGCCAATCAGTGCTACTATACGGTTCAGAGACTTGGCTCATCATAAAGAGCATCTCAAACAAACTTCAGACCTTCATCAACAGCTGTCTTCGCTCAATACTCAAGATCAGATGGCCGACCAGAAAAGATCAGCAACAGGGTGGGATCTCTGGGAGCGAACCAATTAGGACCCGATTGTGCAAGAAATAAGCAGGAAGAAATGGAGGTGGACTGGCCATACTCTGAGGAAACCATCACGTGATACCAAAAGCTAGGCTCTCAAGTGGAACCCGAAAGGGAAGCGGCCAGTTGGTCGTCAAAGAGTGACTTGGAGGAGGTCAGGTGAAGAGGAGATGATAGCATGTGGGCAGACTTGGAGCCAGGTGAAAACTTTAGCAGAGAACCGAACGCAATGGAGACGCGCAGCTGAAGCCCTATGTTACTCTAGAAATTAAAGAAAACAATAATAATATTATAATAATGACTATTCACATGTCTTGGATGATCATCTTTGAACCATTCATAAGCAACAAATGAAATGTATAGGATCATGATGTGCATTAATCAAATGTCACACTTAATTACGCGCAATCCAAAGCGACAAATTTCACTGTTTGCAAAGATCTCTGCATTTTCAATAGGCGAGTTCTGTGGACGACAGTTTTCTTGTATTAAAAGGGAAAATTATTACTGATTCCACGTTGTAGTTGAACATCAATGCAGATTTAAGCTCACTAAACACTTTCGTTGTTTCGACATGCAACTATCAATATGCTTCTTAGGTAGTATGGGTGTCTTTATTCCCTCATTTGATTATGTAATCGCTGGCTTTAACCTCACCCGCTTTCATAATCTTTAATTTTGCTTGTCTCTATGATTTGAGTTGAACTCAGTACATTGTTACCTAATTTATTAGTCACTTAGCATCTTACGCATCTGTCGTCCTTATTACGTAACTCCTTTACTGTTGTATGCATACTTTTATTTTGTTTAAACTTGAATTGCGTGTCTAAAAACCATATAAGCGCAATGTTCTGAGCACTGTTTACTAATTGTGGAACCTCTTGTCAACTGATATCATGAAAAATTTTCAAGCATGTTAAAACTTTTCTGTACATAAACCTCATAATTTATTTAGGCTGTAAGCAGACGATGAGAAGCCAACGAAATAAATGGTGATACCACATTACCCTGCAAAAACTATTGTTCTTGCTTTATTCAAATTCATCAAGAGGAATAAATGCATGGCATTGTTGCTTAGCTGCTATAATCTCTTTCTTTAGAGTATATGAATTTTTAGAGCTTAAAAGAAACGCATCCCTAAGAAGAAACAGTGGACCTGGTATCAGAAGACTAATTTTCAGTAAAATAGATTGTAGTGGTGCTGAATACGAAAAACTGTACAGTTACAGATACATTTATCATTAGTGTATGTATCAATTTGACTTTATCACTGTAATATTAAGTAAGTAGAAAGTGATAGTATTTCTGCCAAAACATCCTCAGAAAAACAAGAAACAGGCATGATATCCCTGCGCTATAAAAGTACTTTATCCCATTCCGGAACCTCTACAATTGATTGATGAACTTCGATATTTGCAGTCAGGTAGCTTAGACCATTAGGGTTCTGCAGTAATACGAATACCCGTTAAGTCTACCATGAAGAAAATGAAATGTGTAGAACGAAGTTTCTTTGATTCTTTCACTCATCAGATGATAATTTCTGTTCGTTACTCACTGTGAACCCGTCTAAAAATATAACGCAACCCGTAAACACCTCAATCTCTTTCCCAAAATTAGTAATCAGATATATATTGATAGGAACCAGTGAAAAATAGTATATCATCCTTTCTCACGAATCGTGTGCTTTATCTTGTGATGGAGTTACTATGTGGATCTATCAATTCTCACGCATATTACGATTTAGTTTGTGATTAATTCATCATTTTTCGTCTCACCTCAGTCTTTGTCGGTTCGTCAACCAATCAGGACAGATACTTCCAACAATCCATTCCCACAGCTGAGCCGACTTTATTATGGTAAAGAAAATGTATAAATATAATGTGTTGTTTCCCAAAACTGTACAATACAATATCTCACAGTCACAGGCCAGTCCTAGTCTTTTGATATCTGCGTGGCTCAGTGAATCGGAAGGTACAACGGACAAATGGGCATATTAGCGTATCAATCAAGTTCATTACCGTTACAACAATTGGCAGGAGCGCAGATAAAACAAATTGGCGACGAGTTTATTCAGTTGAACACAGTTACAACATTTTTTTATTCTTAAAATATTGTGTCCTTATGTAGTAGCCAGATATATCTTAAAAAATACTGGAAAATATGTATCGGGATATTAAAAATAGAAGCTTAGTAAATATATCTTTTAGGCGATTTCATCCTCAAAAGCTGTACAACCCCAATTATATACACAAGTTTACATAATTACAATTATTGTTTACTTTAACACCATAATAACGAAGGGAGATTAAAAGTGATAATAATTTTAAACTTAATATGAAAGTTTGAATGTGTGTGTGGATATAGATTATGAGAGGCATGAAAACAAAATTACACGCGATTAGAAAATAGTTGCGTAATATGTTAAGTAGTTTTTAAAAAAGACAGATGTCAACAGGATGCGCATGGAAACAAATTGAAATAATAGATTTTATAACTGAAAATGAAGGGAATGAACAAACGAAAACCAAGGAGTCAAACAGATCTGTGGTAAAAGTAGAGGTTGGATTGGTTTCTTTTGAACACAGCTGTGGCATTGCGATGCATACAGCTAGTGCTTCTGCAGCACAAGTGAGTCGAAGACACATTGCCTTCCGTAGATTTTTGTTCACTTTGTAAATAACTCTGAATGATTAGTCAGCTGAGATGTTGTGATAGGTGTTGACGACGTATCCAATTATAGTGCTTCCGATCGAATCAGTGCCGCCTCTTTGCAGCCATTTTGGGTACTGTTGTCTAACAGGTTTCGCAGGCGAATCAACATATGTATATTGAAGTGTTTACATACCAGAGCTTGTCCTTTACATTGCTTGAAAGCAATGGACGGTTAAACAATATCACTCTCAGTGTTGGTGCAGGATCGGTCTTCTTTATGGAACTAGAGATTCTCCACTTTAGGATATCTACCATTAAGTCTCTTCTGAAGAACAAGTTCATATACAGCATTTCCTGTGCCAGTGAACTACGTTTTTCTTTTTTGTTTAGGTTTGTTGTCTTTCTCCACAAAATGCTCCGAGTATTCATTCTGAACCATGGTATTTTTGAGAAGAGCTCTTCTTCTAAGTAGTCAATGCCGGTGAGCAAGTGAAATAACGAGAACACTTCTACGATTCACAGGTTTACAACTATAAAAGCATGTTAGTTAGTTATTTCATAAAGGTTTTCTCTAGACATCATTTCAGACTCCCACCATGTTAATATAAAGGTGTCCCCGTGATGATTCCGATATAAATTGCACCTTTAAAAAATTTAATAGTTGCCGCCTTTCAATTAAATTCACAACGGAATTAGCAAAATGCGGAATACTCGTCGAAACAAAACAAAACGTTGAAGCAAAAGCTTTGATTGGTTTGTACCGGTCGTTTTGGGACTACTGGAAATGAACTAATCAGTGTTCTCCGAGACCCAGCTGCTACCCAAATTTTACCTTCATCTTCAGTGACTAAAATGAGACTAGGCCCCCATCAGCGTCTGGGTTTTTGTAGCCTGACCTCTAGGCTGAAAACCGCAGACCCTAACCCTGATACAAGTAGGCTTTCAACTCAACATAAGCTTGGAAAACTGACGCTGTCTTAGCTAGTTTAGTCTACACGAAAGGTATCAAAAGTTCGATACGTGGTTTCTTACCACAAGGCATTTTTTATCTCAAAAAAGTTGTGATATCTAACAGACACAAGCGTGTGACTTGACTATGTATTAAAAAAGAGCATTTGTAATATGACTTTTAATTATATTACCAAAGAAATACTACACTTTAAAGTTAAACATCAGTATTATGTGACTCTGATCCTATGCAACTCCTAGTTCAGCGTCGCTAAACTTCGTAGGGTCTATTGAAGGTGAAAGATTCTACAAAAAGAAGTTAGTGTAGTATAGTAGACTTACAAGGAAATCCGAGAAATGATTAATGTAGTAATACGTAAGCCATGCCCAAAGTCCAGTCATCACATGTTGAGCTTTCTCTTCTTCTTTTATATCTCTTTCAATGTTATCACGGTAATTGAATCTGAAAACGATGCATGCATACATAGGTACAAATGGTTAATAAGATAAATATGTCTAATAGTAATGCATGTGAGACTGACATCATAATAGAAATTGTTTTCAAAGTAACATAGTGGTTCACCTCCTGCAAAAATATATATGTATATAGCTAATTGGTTAGGCGAACTGATTTCAAACCAGTGAGAAAACATGATGTAATAATTTTTCAGCAGCCAGAAAGTATTGCTAGTCTCTAAGTATTACTGGTAATTAATTTTTGAAGCACAAATGTACTTATGATCTCCTAGCTGTACTCTGAGTCCAATGGATGGGGCTGTGAATCGACATTATGCACCTAACTGCTGCGAAATAAACATACAACAAATTACATAGACATACTTCTTACGCTTCAGTGATCCAGTAAGCTGGTGTTTAAAGAATTTAATTACTTCCGGATGAAACATCCTAGTTAGCAGAATATCTCAATTTAACCTGAAACTTCAGGAAAAGTGAAATATTTTGGTCGATTTAAGTAGTACAACAGAACCGACTACGTTTACAGATACCCTAAACACAGTGCGGCTGAAAACAAACCACGATGCTACCTTGAAAATTTGTAAGCCTTATCATATTAAAGCCAGTTATATATATATAATCTCCATATAAAATTCAGAACAAATACCTCGGTTTCACACTGTAAAAATGACTTCTTCGGAGTGAATTTACATTGACTCCACGAGATATAGTATTACAGCATTGAACAATAAGTTTCACCCTTCCCAATGACATTTCGGTGTCAAGGAAACAACAGATTGCAAACAGAGCCTGTCCCGCTAGTTCTGAAGAAATGCTTTAAAGTCACCAAAGACACTAAAAAAGTAAGAGACAAGAAACGAGTTAACACTCAGTAAAGAAAAGTTGCTGCTTTGACCTTGGCTTGCAGCATTTTTATGAGTACCTCAATCACGAATAGTAGCAGTGGTAATAATGAGAAAAAAACACTGACAAGATATAAAATCAATAAACTTATGAGCTACCTAAATGGAATTCCATGTACCACAGTGCTGTACGTGCATACCCTTTGACATGAATTCAGAGATATACAAATTAGTGGTGCTTCGGAGATCTTTCAGTTCATTGAATAAAGGTGTGTCAAGTAAGCTGAAAAGAGCCTCAGGGTTTTCAGCCTAAAATCCGAACTTCTCGGCTAACTTACTCGAGTACCTTTACAATAGTATAAGGTGATATTAAAAGACCCTATAAAAAACGACTCAAAATACATCACTGACCGAAGTAACAAAAGAGGACTTGCGAATGTTGAGCAGTTTAAGTTTTCACATTTAATAAAAACCCAATTAAAATTAGACAATAGAAAGAACTAATTCTACTTCACCTGATATCTGTCTGTTTTCGACATAGAACTTTGCACAAATGTGCGGAAGTTCAAGTCGCCACATTCCGTGTAGCACGCGAAGCAAGAGAAGAAAGTACAAGAAAAGCATAATAGAAACAGTGAGCAGAGGTGTGAGACAAAGGAGTAATAAAGAAATACAAAACAGTTTCATTGAAGATCATAAGTCACAGGGAGTGGATGCATCTGCGCCACTGAGAACGATTTTGAGCCATGTCACCAATTGTTTCCAACCATAGATTTTTACCGTCCCGAGGACCCCAGCCTGGAAGTCTACACCTTCCTACGTGGCTTAGACCAACTGTTGTGGATTTCATTGACTGATGCCAAGTTTTTGTTTGACCGCCGCTAGCTTTTTTCCAGCCTGACCCTATATCCGCTAACATTGCTCGTCGAGGGAGGCGATGGCTTGGCATACGTAACACATGTCCTAACCATCTCAGTCTTTGTAGCTTCACGACTTCGTCGATTGATTTCCCCTGTTTACCTAGAACTCTACGCCTAACCTCCATGTTGCTCACCTTATTATGCCACTTTACACGGGAAATAGAACGCAGGCACCTATGATCAAAGACAGCTAGTCTTTTCATGTCTTCCACTCTCAGTGGCCAGGTCTCACAACCATAAAGGAGGACGGAGCGGACTGATGAGCAGTACACCCGCCCTTTGGTCGATAGTCGAACATCTCGTCTACGCCAGAGTCGGCGTAAACTAACAAATGCGAAACGAGCCCCTTGTATTCGTGCTGAGATTTCGTCAGAGATCAGCCCGTTGGGGCTGATGGTACTTCCCAAATAAGTGAAGCGGTCAACGTGCTCTACCACTTCACTTCCTATTTTTAAACTAGGCGTCGATGTAGTCCAGTCCTGTAACATCATCTTGCATTTGGCGGGAGCGAATCGCATGCCAAACATTCGTAGATTGCGGCTCAAGGTGTTTAGAAGACTCTGCATTTCGTCAGCGTCTTCGCCTAGAAGGACTATATCGTCTGCATATTCCAAGTCAACGAGATTATTCCCAGGTAGCAAGTCAATCCCTGAGTCGCTGAAGTCACCTAGGGTTAAGTCCATTAACACATCTATGATGAAGTTGAATAGAAAAGGAGATAATGGGCATCCTTGACGGACACCACTGGTCGTCATCAGTTCAGATGACAGCTCGCCGTAAGCCCTCACCTGGCTGTATGAGTACGATTAGAGTGCCTTAATCAGTGCAATATATTTTCTTGGAATTCCCTTTACAGCCAAGCATCTCCAGAGAACTTCCCGATCGACAGAGTCGAATGCTGCCTTTAGGTCAAGAAATATAATGACTGTTGGACGCCGGTAGGAATGCCTATGTTCTAGAATCTGTCGGAGGGTGAAGATATGATCAATACACCCTCTTCCTGGTCTAAAGCCTGCCTGGCTCTCTCGTGTTTGTGCTTCCCGAGCACCACTCAGTCTACGCATGATTATTGAGCCTAAGACTTTAGATACTATATTAGTCAAGCTAATCCCTCTGTGATTATCACAGGAAGACTTGTCTCCCTTCTTGTATATGGGGATAATCAGTGACTTACACCAACCCGATGGGACTTCTTCTGATTCCCAGACGCTGCCTAGTACCTCAGTTAATCCGGACAGTAAGCTGTCTCCACCGTACTTAAATACCTCTGGAGTCATTCCATCAGGTCCCGCTGCTTTGCCTAGTTTCAGATTGGTGACAGCTTTAGTAACCTCAGTTAGTGACGGAGGACCTGTATCTATATCCCATTCAGGGAGGTGTTGGATGCTCGGAAGGTTGAGCGTGGCTGTGGGCAAATTAAACTGCTCCTCATAATGCTCTTTCCAACGATCCAGTCGTCTATCCTGTGAGCTAATTATAGTGCCATTTTTTTCCGAGATTGTCTCACTAATGATTTGTCTTCTCCCACCCGTTTCCCTGATGAGTCCAAAGAGTTGCCTGGTGTTGCCTATCCTCGAAGCTTTCTCCATCTCTTTGGCTTTTGTCGCCCACCACTGTTCACGGTCCTTGCGGAGACTTTTCGTAAGTTTCCTCTTGTGCAGCTTTCGCTCCTCATTGAATTCGGAGCTCGCCGGAATAAGTCTTCTAGCATCTATCAGTTCGGATGAGGCGGTGGAGATCCAGTGGTTTTTACTCACCTTTGGGTTTACCTTATTCACAGCTTTTACAGCTGTATCTATGGCTGCCTGGATATTTTTCCAAGCTTCTTCAGGGTGAGCACAGCTGTCGAACACAGATATGTGTTTAGCTAGTTCTTCCTGAAATACGGATTTAGTTTCCTGATCGAGCTGGGGACGTGATGGTTTTACCGCCAGCTGTTTCCTACGTCCGTTCAGTCGTAAGCACACCCGAGCGCGGACCAGTGCATGGTCGGTATCTACGCACGTGTTCCAGAAGGAGCGACAATCTCCTACCGACCCACGCCAACGATAGCTTATTGCTATGTGGTCTATTTGTGTCCAGCGTTGGTTTGATGAAGGGGGTCTCCAAGTCAAACAGTGTCTCTCCTTGTGTTTGAAGTTAGTGCTTACAAGAAACAAATGATTATCAGAGCAGAACTGTAGGAGACGGTCACCGTTGTCGGTTCGCTGGCACGGAACTCCATAGGTGCCACCGACATCCTTCTCAGATTGACACAATTTCCCTACTTGAGCGTTAAAGTCACCAGCTAGAACGACTATGTCTGAGCGTTTAGCCTTTCCACCAAACTAGACAGCTTTTGGTAGAACTCATCCTTCGTTTCATCTGAACTGCAGTCAGTGGGGGCGTAGGCGGAGATTACGAAAAGGCATCGGCGAGTAGTGCAGTCCTTCCTCCTTCTTACTGATCCGTTCAGGCGGACAGCACACATTCGGCTATCTACCGGGATCCAGTCAAGCAATGTCTTTTCTGCCCTAGTACTCAAAGCTATCCCTACGCCAGCTAATCCTCGTGAACTAGCTGTGGCATCTCCTGACACCCTCAAGGTGAATTTTGCAGATTCAACCTGTTGGCCAGGTGGGGTTAGGTGAATAACCACACTTGGGTCTTGTATGCGTGTTTCTGAAACACAGCATACATCAATGGCTCGTGATGCCAGGGTCTTGGCTAGTGATGCTTGTTGTCCTATTTGGCAAAGTGTCCTAACATTAAGAGCTCCTATATGAAATTGGTGGCGCGGCTTTAAGAGGCTGTCGGTGGTGGTTTTTTGGCTTCCATCGTTTTTAGTGGACGCAGAGTGGAGAGGAAGTGGAGAGCTATCAAGTCGAGGAGTTGCATCAGTGGAAGGAAGGCAAGATGATAGAGATGAAGATGAAGACAAAGATGAGTGAGTAATAGAGAGGTTTCGTGTGCATTTCGGATTGTGAGGGCGATTGTTACTTCCCGGCTGCCCACACCGTGGAAGTTGGTTGCGTGACCGCAGAGCCCAGGGGACAACTGCTTGAGGCCGGTCACACGCGGCCTGTTTTTGTTTGTTCTTTTTGTTTGGTGTGTCTCAGTAGCAGATTTATCACTCCCGCCCTGTGACACGGCAGCAGGAAGCGCGGTCGTTGTTAATCCGGGCCACGGCCGATCCGGCATGAAATTTTGTAATTTTGTATTGGACATGATGTTGGATTGGGTAGCTGCTTTTTGTTTAACCGCTATCCAAACAACCTGCCTGGCATGGTAGAACCTCAAGAGACATAAGTCTCAGCCAGTATAGCTTGATTAGGTCATTGCGGTGTTCAAGCCCGACCACCACGTCAAGGTAGCAGCTTTCACCTGATATCAAACATCTGGAGAGTAGTGGCTCCATATGTGCAGCGCATCACCAAGCCATTTCAACGGACGGACATTCCGCATACCGAATTCAGTATATTACTTAACTTATCAGCCTAAAAGAAATCTCTGCCAAAGAACCAAGGCAGTACCGGCGGGACTGTTTGCAGGCACTACTGTATTGCATGACTGACGAAATTACACATCAGGAATCGAGAAAAACCTAGTATATCCAAATGAGCCAGAAACTGTTTTTACGGTTACTATTCGCTCACTGAATGCAATTCTTGTCTTCCATGATAAGTAGAAGTCTATCATATATTTCTCACCCCACTTGGTTCAGGACAGAGTACTGAACTAATTTCCAGATGTGAGTGATGACTTTGAGTACTCTTTATAGATGAATAATAGAAGACCCCAATTACTGCAGCATTTAACTGTGAAATCAAATATGATGAAAAACATGAACAGTTACACATCCCATAAATTTATGCCAAGAGATACCGAAATACCTGGCTTCCAGGTCCTTGGAGGGTGGTGCTAAACGTCATTAACTCTGCACTGATACTACCGCGCACATTCGTCATCTTAACGTTTAAATTCAGTGAGATATAATGGATGCAAAGTAATAATTATAATGAACAGCGCAGAAGTTTAAATACGTATTTAAACAACCGTACGGTTATCATAGAAAATAAAATCATACGTGTCAGTCGAAAGTCTAGTTATCAACTATTCATGAATATAAATGTAAGGCAACAAAAATACATTAAAACAAAGGAATTCCCACGTAGTTGGGTTCATTGCTAATGCCCAGTAGCAACGTACCGCACAAGTTGTATTGGCCGCTCTGGTTATTCAATATCCTGACTACGAGCTAGTATAAACCAGTGATTTCTTTGAGCTCGCTTCTTGACTGTGAGGCAGACGTTCCAAGCAAAGTTCAACAATAGCGTCCCAAGGGATGCGAACGCACGAGTGACCTTCATCCTGCCAATCATAAAATACGAGGAATTTTTGCACAAAAATGACGTATATTCACAAGAAAATGCATGAAAACACATTAAACAGATTATCTTTCTCTGACATGACTTACAAATACGTCCCAGTTAAGATGAAGATTATCAGTTGCTAAGTTGGACTAGTTTCTGTAGATGTATTAACCAAAGTGGCTGTTTTATGAATCGTTCATCTCTCTTCTCTTGCTTTGCAGTCCTTTTCCAAGCCCTCGGTTAAATTACTATGGTTTCAGCAGGAGCATTGATGACTACATACAATTTCCTTAAGGAAAATGAGGGTAATAAAACAAGTTGAAATAAACGACAAATCTATTCCTAATCGCCACCCTAGCCTTAATCCTGACCCTAATCCTTAATTTCACACTAGCCTTAACCTTAATCCTAACCTCAGTGACAATCCTTATCCTGCCGTAAACCTAATCTCAATCCCAATTATGACCGCAACCCTATAGGGTTATAACCCTTACTCCAATACTCGCCTTAATCCTAATCCTGACCCTAACGAGATGTTAACACATTATCCAAACAGTAGTTAAAAGCGTTATCTGGGTGAAACTTGCTCCTTATTTGATGAACAGCGTTGATATTTCAGCTATGATAATAATAGGTGCCGTTAGCCAACGACTAGCATGCGTTCAAGGTCACTGAAGCGTTCGCACCCCTGGGACGCTATTCTTGTACTTCGCCAGGTTCCAGATCTTCGGTGAGCTTCTCCGTAGTAAGTCCCGCCACTCGACTGCTTTAGCTCTGGTAGGCTCCAAGAGGAGTGGTGCGGGGATTGGTCAAGATGTGGTTTGTAGTATGCAGTATGTTAGGACTGTATTACTGCCGTGAATGGAGTTTGACCCAACTCCCGTTGGTCATTCGGTGTAGTCATAAAAGCAAAATAGTAATAATAATAATAGTATGTTGTAGTGTAGATAATATGGGTTGAGATAAGTGGAATAATAAAGGTGACCTAAGGAAAAGATAGAGTAGTCGATACAGTGAGAGAAGGGAGAACAGGTCGTGGGGATTTAGTTTGTACGCTTATCCATTGACAGTGTGGTTTTAAGTTTTATGAGGATAAGCCATTGAGACACAAACCTTGCATTTCTGCATGATTGTCTAGCTTCCGCTTAAAAATCCCCAGAGATGGCGTTGTAGTCACGGCCGCCGGTAAAACGTTCCAGAGACGGCAAACACGAAGCGAAAGAAACGTGATCGCACTCGAGTCTTTGGTCTCTGGTGTGCTATCCTTAGCAGGTTACCTCGTGGAAGCCTATAATCACTTAATGGCAGGATGCTTTTATTTGGGTGGGCCTGGTCATTTAAGATCTGGTAGACGGTGATGAGGTCTCCCCTGTGCCTACGGTAACTAAGTGTGAAAAGACTTGATTTCTTTAGTCGTTACTCATATGATTTGTTGCGGAGGCCGATCACCCATTTAGTCGCTCGTCTCTGGACACTTTCTAGAATGTTAGCATCCCTTTTGAGTAGCGGAGGTGCAATGATATTATGCACCTCATGGTGTGGCCTCACATATGTCTTATATAACCTTAAGAACAGTTCGGGAGTAAGAGCTCCCAGCTGCCTATGCATAAAGTGTAAAGTTGCGTAGGCGTTGGCGACGTCCCTCGCGTAATTTGGACTGGTGTCCAGCTTCTCCGTTAGAATAAGACCCAGATCGCGCTCTGATGAAACACAACTCAAGTTCTGGCCACCAATGGTGTAATTTACACTCTGTGACCTGCCGGAATGAAGTTGCACTACTTTGCACTTCTTTAGGTTGAAAGGCATTCCGTTGGCCAGAGCCCAGTTTCCCAGAGTTTGCAGGTCAGCCTGCAACCTATCTGAGTCTTCCGATGAGTTTATTGCTCTCCAAATCTTTACGTCGTCAGCGTAAAGAAGCGCAGAGCAGTTCAGTTGGGAGGGCAGGTCGTTGGTAAAAATCAAAAACATCAACGGCCCTAGGATAAAACCCTGAGTAACCCCTGATGCCGAGGTGTGCCAGGATGATCGGATGCGGTTGACTTTGGTGCAGAATTCTCTCTCACCTAAGTAATCTTTCAGCCATGCGAGAAGTGCTCCAGAAACACCCGCCTTGCTTATTTTGTGAAGGAGCAGACCATGGTGAACTGTGTCGAATGCTTTCGCAAAGTCGAGAGAGATCACGTGGGCTGGTACCTTTTTGTCCCAGGATAGTGTCCAATCGTTCCAAGCTAGTAGAAGATTCGTCACGCAGGATCTTCCCCTCCTGAAACCGTGCCGTGCTTCGTGAAGAAGGTTAGTCCAATCGAAGTATTTTCTCATGTGGTCGTCAATGAGACTTTCCAATATTTTCGATATCACTGGAAGTAGAGCAACTGGTCTGTAACTGGTCGCATTCTGCCGGTCACCACCCTTGAAGATGGGGGATAGGATTGCTCGTTTCCATTCATATGGAAGCTTCCCTACATCAAGGGAGTGTTGGAACAGATCACTTAGGGGTTGGCAGAGACTTTCTGAACACTGCTTCAGGACGGATGGTCTGATGTCATCGCAACCTGAAGACTTTCCCGAAGCCAACTTTCCCAATTTTATAAGTACCATAGCCGGGGTAATTTGAAATGTACCCAGCAGGTTTTCGCGCGTTGGTTTAGCGATGTAATCTTGATGTTCCTTGGGGGTAATATCCTCGTTACTGTTTAGTTGCTTGTGAAAGGCTAGGCTGAATGTCTCTGCCATTTCAAGACTACTAAGATATTTCCCCTCAGAACCCACTAGATTGCATGCTCCCTGGTTGGTCGGTTTTCTTTCAGACATAAACCTGTATAGGCTTTTGGGGTTCACGAGAAGCTTATTGGCGAGGTTTCCCTGAAATGTCCTTCTATCGCTCCGGACTTGTATGTTACATCGATTCCTGAGTTCAAGGTACACTTCATGTTCGGGTTGACTCTTCGATCGTCGCCACGCAAACCAGGCTTTTCGCTTCGCCTGCAGAAGGCGTTGTGTGCCATTAACGTTGCTTCCTGGTTTTGGTGTGACTAAAGGAACAGTGTCTGAGACCGCCTGGTGAATGATCTCCTTTACCACTCTCCACTGTTCTTCTACTGTTGGCTCTGTCCATTTTTTAGGCCAGTTTGCTTCAGACAGAAGTCTTCGCATTTTGGTGTAATTGGCTTTGTTATAACACAGATTATTACATTTTTATCGTATCGTTTAGTTCCTAGAGGAACATAGGGCTTCAGCTGCGCGTCTCCATTGCGTTCGGTTCTCTGCTAAAGTTTTCACCTGGCTCCAAGTCTGCCCACATGCTATCATCTCCTCTTCACCTGACCTCCTCCAAGTCACTCTTTGACGACCAACTGGCCGCTTCCCTTTCGGGTTCCACTTGAGAGCCTAGCTTTTGGTATCACGTGATGGTTTCCTCAGAGTATGGCCAGTCCACCTCCATTTCTTCCTGCTTATTTCTTGCACAATCGGGTCCTAATTGGTTCGCTCCCAGAGATCCCACCCTGTTGCTGATCTTTTCTGGTCGGCCATCTGATCTTGAGTATTGAGCGAAGACAGCTGTTGATGAAGGTCTGAAGTTTGTTTGAGATGCTCTTTATGATGAGCCAAGTCTCTGAACCGTATAGTAGCACTGATTGGCTTCACATTGGAGTTGAAAATCCGGATATTATTTTCGATGCTGAGTGCTGTTAACCTCCACACAGATTTGAGAGTAATGAAAGCTTGTCTTGCTTTCTCGATCCTCGCCGCTTTGATATCCTTGTCAGTTCCATTCGCCTGTAGTTGAGACAATGCTTCCTAGGTAGGTGAAGGAAGTTGTTTCTTTCAGGTTCCTCCCATCTATGCTGGCTGAATGTTGTCTGTTGTTGCTGTTGGCCAGGAATCTTCATAACCTCTGTTTTCTCTATGTCCACCTAAAGTCCTATCTTTGATGCTTCTTCCCCCAACTTGTTGCTTTTCACTTGCATATCTTCCAGTTTGTGGGAAATCAGATATATATCATCGGCGAAGTCAAGATCCTCCAAGTTTTTTGTGAGTCCATTTTATGCCCGTTTCCTCATTACCCATTGTCTGTCGCATTACCCAATCTACTGCAATCAGGAAGATCATTGGCGATAGTAGACAGTCTTGCCTCACTCCCGTCCTCACTTCAAAGGCTTCCGTAAATTTCCTGTTGTGGATTACTTGCAATGCAGCATTGTCGCATAACTGTTAAATGAGATGTATAATTGTCGATGAGATCCCTCGGTGGTAGCGAAGTAGTTGCCAAATTACCTCCCGATTGACGCTGTCGAAGGCCTTTTCAAAGTCGATGAAGTTGAGTGAGGTGGAGAGGTGACTGCCATTCCATGCTTTGTTCAGTGATGATCCGTAGAGTGGCGATTTGATCAATACATGATTTGTTTCTCCTGAATCCAGCCTGTTCCGGACGAAGTTTTTCATCGAGGGCTCGTTTGATTCTCTCCAGGATGATGCGACCTAGTATCTTGCTTGGAATGGACAGAAGCATAATTCCACGCCAGTTTTTACATTGACTTAAGTCTCCTTTCTTTGGAAGTTTGAATAAGTATCCGTTCTTCCAATCCTCGGGTACTTTGCCCTCTTTCCACACCTTCTCCAGCAGTGGCGACATCAAGTCCGCTGTTGTCTCTGGGTCTATTTTCAAAGCTTCTGCTGGGATTCCATCTGGTCCGGGCACTTTCCCAGCTTTTAGCATCTTGATTGCATTCAGGACTTCTGATTTCGTCGGTTGGGGGGGGGTCAATGTTCACTGGTAGTTCAGCTTCCGTTGTTGGTATTGTTGGGCGTGTTGTAGGTGGCGGACGATTTAGAAGTCTTTTGAAGTGTTCAGCCCAGTGTTTTCTCTGTTCTACCTCTTTGGCGACTGACTTTCCATTGTCGTCCTTTATTGGCTTAATCTTTGTCGAACTTTTGCCCGAAAGGTGCCTAGTTGTTTGGTAGAGTGTGGCGGGGTCTCCTTTGCCTGCAGCTTGTTCTGCTTTGTTTGCCATGGTTTCATAATATTTTCTTTTGTCTTCTCTGGCACTCTTCTTCATTGTCGCGGAGGACTATGTCGAATACTATGACCGCGTGGTCCCTTATACCTATGGGAGTCGTGATCTGAACGTTTTCCACCAGTAGCTGTTCACTAGTGAGCACGTAATCCAGTCTAGAAGACTTCCCATCAGGTCCTCATCTAGTATCCATCCTGACATTTTCAGTGAATCCAGTCTTCCTAATGGTATGCAGCAGATTTCGATCAAATCTATCATGGGCTTTTCCCGACACCAAGTTAAGAGATGGGGCATTGAAGTCACCAGCTATGACAATTTGATCATAACCCATGTCTTGAGTTGCTGAGATTGTATTTAGCAGTACCTGGTTGTGGTCTGCTCCACATGAAGGTGATCAATAAATGCTGCCCACTAGATATTTGCAGTACCCAACGGTGAAGTGGCACCATATGGAGTCAGAGAGCGCAGTGAGGGGAGGGTCCATCGTGTGAACACATCTGAGCTGTTTGTCGACGTATATGGCGACTCCACCTCCTCCTTTCAGGTCCTATCTCGCCTGACTAGGACCATATCTTTTATACTGACTTCGCTGTCTGCCACCGTAGGGGTTAGCCAGGTTTCCGTCAGTATGATGATTTTGGAGTTCAGTTGTGATTGTAGGTGTCTAAGTTCAGCTATTTTGCCTCTTAGCCCTCTCACATTACTGTACAGGCAACTGGTAGTCAGTCTCACCATTTCCCCGTATTGGGGGCTAGTTGACTTGATATTGGCTATCGGTTGAGGAGTTATCCTACGAACTAGTTGACCGATTCCCCAGGAACCGGCCTGTTGGCGTTTTTTTCTTCTAGTTCAGTCGGAGCACTCGGATGACACTGGCTATCATCGTCCGTGCTGCACCACTGTAGTGTGACTAGAGGTTGGGGATTTTTTAACTACGCTTTGTTCTCTCCATTGGGTGTGAGGCCGGCTCTCGCAGCAGCGAATGTGTTTGCTGACCTTGTCCTTGGTCTCGTACCACCTATGCAGAGCGGTAGTCAACCAGTCTTGGGAGCTGAACTTGACAGCTAACAAACGTGGCGTGTTAATTAACATAAGATGAGTGGGTCGAGGCAGTCTATAAATAGAGACAGCCCCTGAACTCCCCAGGGCCATCTGGGATGCCAACCATCTCCATTGCTGTACATCATGACAATGCCCTTCGCAGGCGTTCCCAGTTACAAGTTCGGGAATGCCATGAACAACCATGGAGGCAGAAGGAATAAGCTCTGGCGACTCCCTCGCCATTTGTTTTTCCTTCCATAGCCTATCTGGCTTAACACGTATGTTACAGGCCCTCCCTATAGAAAAGACTTGGGAAGCCAGTAACACTTTTTCAGCATCCTCGGTAGAGCCCAGTGTTACCCTCAGTGCGGACGGTTTGCCTTCAGGTGCAGCAGTGCTCCTATACAATCTGCATAGATTTACTGGTTGGATGTCCAAGCTCAGTGTGCTACACAAGATGAACCACTGTTCCTGATCAAATAGGGCCCTATCTTTCACCAGACTACTACTACAGTCTGGTACATTAAAGAGGATTACACAATTTGATCTACTAACTGTGGGCTTGGGCTTGGTCCTCGCATATCTGTGATCCCCTTTAAGACCGTTTTGGTTCGTCTGGTGCGACTGGGTATTTCTGTGTGTCTCAGTGCTATGGCCAGTATTACTGGCAGACGATGGGGGTCTTTTTCCAACGACGGAAACCCGTGGTGCTCCAGCCTCTGTGTCTGGAGCGGTTATGTCAAGAGTTACAAGTTTAACCGGTGAGGATTTTGGTACCCCCGGTTTACGTGCGTTTGTACTAACTTCCGGATTGGTGGGGGTCGAACATTTCACATTTTTCCCTGCTACTTTTGCGCCAACTTTAGTTTTCAGACGACTACGCGAGGCTACATCAGGACGGCAACTCGGGCATATGTACCAGAACCATTGGCATGGGTTCTTACGCATAAAGTCATAATATGCTTTTGGTACCACATTGTTGCATCTGCAATGCAACCATCGCTTGCAAAAGTTACATTCGAGAGCAAAGTCTGCTTGTTCGACAACAGAAGCGCAGACCTTGCAGTCGTCTGCATTCTTGGGGAGCGTTCTTGTAGTCTTGCGACGTCGTGAACGTTTCTTTTTGGCCTTCCTATTTGTTTCATGGCCTACCATGGGGATGGGTGTTATGCAGTTCTCACTTAGTGCAATTTCACCACTCGGCTCTGTTAACCTAGTCATGTTAACAGGGGTGGAGCCACATCCACCTGGTTGACTTTGCACGGCTTCACTGTAGGACTCTAGCGACATGGGCAATCTGCACGAGCAGGGAATATTTGCCCTGGTCTTCAAGACCAGTATGCGTGAGTCCATCAGCTTCATCTGTTTGCCTAGTTTGGCTGAAGCCCTGGTGACTACGGAGTATGATGTCCCATTAATTATCTCAGGGTGAGAATCCATCGTCATTTTACTCTTAAATTAATACTGGTGATTAAATAATAAGGGACTGTTATTTTGTCCAATAGACTGACAGCGAAAGACAATAGAGAGCACAGAAAAGAAGGATAAAGTGTTTAAGTAAAAGCTTTTGACTTAACCCGTAACTTTCGCGTTATTCGGCTTCACAGCAATCACGAAACAGACACAAAAGTCCTGTATATTTCAAAGAGTGAGCAAGATGTTGCTAGTTCGAGACAGCGGGAAGTGCTA
This sequence comes from Trichobilharzia regenti, assembly GCA_944472135.2. Classification (NCBI taxonomy): domain Eukaryota; kingdom Metazoa; phylum Platyhelminthes; class Trematoda; order Strigeidida; family Schistosomatidae; genus Trichobilharzia; species Trichobilharzia regenti. The sequence continues at coordinate 32,565,082 of OX235270.1, read as the reverse complement.
CACACAGGCTGGGTGAGGAAGAAATGGTTGAATAAAATTCGCCGGGTAGGAAGATCAGATTTCCCAAACGAATAATTCACAAAATTGGATATTTCCGGTTAGAGAGGAAAAGCACGTCGTATTCAAGGAGCGAGCGTATATACATGTTAATTTGTGAGATGTCGTGCTACCACCAAATTTTATTTTTATTCCGCTGGTTTATGCAAGACAGATAATTAGTCGAAGTTGCATCAGTAGCTTTAAACGCATCATTCAGTTGGAAAAGACCATTTCCAAGAATAATACATATGTACTTATAAAAAAATGAACGCACACATTAGGTATTTAGAGTTTAAATTCAGATACAAATTATAAGGATCTAAGGCTCTTGTCAATGGAGTTGAAGATTGAACGATCAATTCATGGTTGTTTGCTCAAAATCAACTTCCCCAATTTTCGCGGAGGCATCGATACGACAGTCATCGTCTCATCGGTCGCTGTTCAGAAAGAAGTCAGCAGCAAAACAATCAGAAGTAATCTTGTGATTTATTATTGTAATATTTGTTCACAGACCTTAGTTGTAACATTGTTTATATGTTGGTGTAACAATAAAGAATCCTCGAGTCAACAATTGGTCTTTTGGTTTTTTCGTCCGTTAATACTAAGCGTTTCTGAGAAACTTCAAGGAACAGCGTGAGCCCGATCGTGGCAATGGCTGGGCATCAACAGTTTACGAGACGTGGCTGACAGTTTCTGATTGTAGAAACAGACTCTGGCGGATTCAGACAGTTGGTGAAAGTTTGGATAGTCACCGTTCATCTTTCCTTGTGCCGGTCAAGTCCTCTTTGAACAAGCAATATCTGGAATGTTTTTGGAACTGGGTCAAGTTCAACAATGCCTGGGTCAAAGAAGGGACAGAGCGTCTTGGATGCAAACAGGAAAGTAAGTCATGGTGATTTGTCTGTTAATTGTAACGATGTGTCTGATGTTGAGCATGACATGGTTGATGTTACTGTTTCGCCGTTCAGGGATAATAGGAACATCAAACTCCCTAAATTTGAACCACGGTGTTTTGATGGAAACCCGGCTGATTATTTACAATTTGTAAAGGAGTTTGAGATCATGTTGAGTAGTTTTCTATTAAGTGATGAATTGAAGTTAATGTATTTGATGAGATATTGCACTGGAGATGCTGCAAGAGCTATACAGTGCTGTAAGTTTATGAAGCCAAAAGAGGGCTACTATGAGGCTATGAGCATATTACGTCAAAGGTGTGGAAGACCTTCGATGATTGTAGGGAAATTATTCGAGGCTGTTAATGGTAATGGTGGTCAATTACAGGATGACTCCCAGGCACTCACTGAGTTTTTAGATAATTTGCTAATTTACAAGAATGCAATGATTTCGATGAATCGCATGAGTGACCTCAACTCGAGTTTTATACTAGAAGTAATAGCAAGACGCCTACCTACTCGACTGCAAAGGAAGTGGGTGAAGATAAGCTCCCGTATGGAGGATGAGGGTATCGAGCCAAAGTTTGATGATATCCTGAAACTGGTAAAAGATAGCGTCAATCAATCTATGAGCAAGTTTGCCAGTCTATTACATCTCACCCCTAGAGTAGGGCAGTCAGTGCAAAATGCAATCATTGATGACGAAAGGGCCTCAGAGAGGTGGATATCGAGAAGGCTCCATGATGTCTAGTAATGCATATAGACGTAGTGAGTGTAACAGGTTTCGTAGTACATCCTCGACAGATAAGTTACAAGATGCAAGACAAACACGGTTGTGTTTTACACGTTTGCAAGAGGTGCATACAGAAGTGAACTGTGAACCAGTGAGCAAGTTCAGTGATAAGCTAAATGTAAACTCCAGGCCTGACTCCGAATTGTGTGACGATAACGGTGTTGTGAAGAAGTCTGCAGTTGCAACTGGTAAGCCGTTGTTGAATAGAGTGTCACAGAATAGAGTTGCTGCTTCAGAGTGCAGTTCTGACTCCAAAAGTTTACAAAGTATAACTAGTCAGAGTGAAGATATAAAACCTTTAATGATTTGTGAGGAGGAAGCGAAATTGTCTACTTCTGTTATTAAAGAGTTTGAAAATGATGAACTTGACGGTAAAATGAATATTTGTGATAATGATCATGATAGTGCAGACTTGTCTTTGGTTGATCGTGATGAGATGAGGGATATGCCTACTACTGCTAAGTTAAATAAAGGTTCTGTACAACTACAACGTGAAGTAGAATTGAACGCAGATGCAGTTCCAGAAGGTGTGCATACTTGTGAGACAGTCAGTGTAATTGATCAGCGTGTAGCCCACCTATCATCAGATGATAGTGCTAAACCCGAACTAGTAGTGAAAGACAGCAGTGATGGTAATCTTGCAGTTAGACAACTATCTGAAAGCCGAAAAAGAACAGCTTCTGATCCACTGCTAAGTTCATCACCTTGTGTCACTCAGTCATCGTTGGTGTTTTTATCCACAATGAAATGGACGTCCATGAACTCACGTGCCTTATGCAATGACTATGATAGTATTGGTGCGTTTGAAAAGACGAAAGATATTGCTCAGTTTAGTGAGAATAAGCCAAGTGTAAACGAGAGAGTAATTGTTAAATTGACTTGCATGAATAAAGGCATTTCTAGTTTCAAGTTACTAATTGAATGTTATTATCTTTGGGGTAAATTACTCTGTTTCTACACTTGGTTGATGAGATATGTCGTGTGTTTGCTGGTCATCTATATTCTACGATACAATGACATGGGCGTGTTGCCGTTCAGATTTGAGGATATAGCTGATAGAAGGAAGTTAGCAAATGAACTCTGCGACGATTTTCCAACCTGGAGCGTCAACCTGAGAAGGGTTGTAGGCGTACTGCTGTAAGTCCTACAATTCTTCAAAGGGTAGCGCATCAATGAGCAGTCCAATGTGCTCGGTGTGTGATTTTGTACATATGTTCATATTGTATATACTGAATTGGTATCATTTATCATCTAGCTGTTGGTAATTCTGTTTGTGTCCGGACGACTTCCACTTGGATCATCAACCTGAGAAGGAATGTAGGCGTACTGCTGTAAGTCCTACAGTTCTTCAAGGGTAGTTTGTCATGCCGGAATCCACAACATTTGATGTAGTGATTGTACATATGTTTGTGTTAAATAGTTGTGTGAGTTCCAATTATCGTAATTGTTGGTTAATCTTGTTTGTGTCCGGACATTCCACAACTTACAATCGTCAACGTGAGAAGGGTTGTAGGCGTACTGGTTTAAGTCCTGCGATTCTTCAAAGGAATTCCATCGAGACATCATCTGCGAGATTTTGTGCACTGTTTGTATATATGTGTGGTGTGTCATATCAATTGGTGTTTTTTGGATTCATTGTGTTTACTTGTTGTTTTCGTATCTTGTTGTTATTGCGTAATTTTGTTAAAATTTTCGTCGTGATTACTTCTGAAGTTGTTTCGAGTCTTCTACATCCATGAATGAATTGATTGATGTTAAGGACAGCAGATGGGGCGTATACGCCGGGGAGGCTAGGCTATTGCTGAGAATGAAATGCACACAGAGATAATTGTTGGCTGCGATCCCACACGCCGTGGAGCGGGAGTGTAGACGACTGAGGCTCGCATGCGTCACCACCACTAGAATTGAGGCAGAATGAGTGACGAGCGATTTCAGCGGTAATTGGTAGTGAGTAGATAAGAGGATGTGCGTAGAGTATCATGAGTTGGTGTTATGGTCACGTTGCATTCTGCAAGAGTCATTCTAGCAAGTGGCGATTGTGTTGCAAGAGGAGTGTCAAGTGGATGCCTTTAACTGGAAGGCGCAGGTCGTCATTGATGTGTGAGATTGTGCTGTGGGTATGCTTGTGGTGTGTTGGCTTTTCTGTTTGTTTTCCATTTCAGCTCTGTCCGTGTGACACAGGTTCTCGCAATGGCATCCAAGTCAACGTGTATTGGTCGTGATGGAAAAAAGGGTTGGATCCCTTTTTTGCCGGGGAGTGTCAATGGAGTTGAAGATTGAACGATCAATTCATGGTTGTTTGCTCAAAATCAACTTCCCCAAATTTCGCGGAGGCATCGATACGACAGTCATCGTCTCATCGGTCGCTGTTCAGAAAGAAGTCAGCAATAAACCGTCAGATTCCTTATTAGATATTTTTTGAACATGTTGGTGTAACAATGAATAATTCTTAAGCGGCAAAACTCTATTATGATTTTTTCGGCCGTTATTACTAAGCGTTTCTGAAAACCTTCAAGGAAAAGCGTGGGACCGATCGAAGCAAGAGCTCGGCATTAACGGATTACGAGACGTGACTGCCACCCTGGTTCAAATTTAGGGAGTTTGATGTTCCTATTATCCCTGAACGGCGAAACAGTAACATCAACCATGTCATGCTCAACATCAGACACATCGTTACAATTAACAGACAAATCACCATGACTTACTTTCCTGTTTGCATCCAAGACGCTCTGTCCCTTCTTTGACCCAGGCATTGTTGAACTTGACCCAGTTCCAAAAACATTCCAGATATTGCTTGTTCAAAGAGGACTTGACCGGCACAAGGAAAGATGAACGGTGACTATCCAAACTTTCACCAACTGTCTGAATCCGCCAGAGTCTGTTTCTACAATCAGAAACTGTCAGCCACGTCTCGTAAACTGTTGATGCCCAGCCATTGCCACGATCGGGCTCACGCTGTTCCTTGAAGTTTCTCAGAAACGCTTAGTATTAACGGACGAAAAAACCAAAACACCAATTGTTGACTCGAGGATTCTTTATTGTTACACCAACATATAAACAATGTTACAACTAAGGTCTGTGAACAAATATTACAATAATAAATCACAATATTACTTCTGATTGTTTTCTGCTGACTTCTTTCTGAACAGCGACCGATGAGACGATGACTGTCGTATTGATGCCTCCGCGAAAATTGGGGAAGTTGGTTTTGAGCAAACAACCATGAATTGATCGTTCAATCTTCAACTCCATTGACACTCCCCGGCAAAAAGGGATCCAACCCTTTTTTCCATCACGACCAATACACGTTGACTTGGATGCCATTGCGAGAACCTGGGTCACACGGACAGAGCTGAAATGGAAAACAAACAGAAAAGCCAACACACCACAAGCATACCCACAGCACAATCTCACACATCAATGACGACCTGCGCCTTCCAGTTAAAGGCATCCTCTTGACATCTTGCAACACAATCGCCACTTGCTAGAATGACTCTTGCAGAATGCAACGTGACCATAGCACCAACTCATGATACTCTACGCACATCCTCTTATCTACTCACTACCAATTACCACTGAAATCGCTTGTCACTCATTCTGCCTCAGTTCTAGTAACGGTGACGCATGCGAGCCTCAGTCGTTTACACTCCCGCTCCCCGGCGTGTGGGACCGCAGCTAACAATTATCTCCGTGTGCATTTCATTCTCAGCAATAGCCTAGCCTCCCCGGCGTATACGACCCATCTGCTGTCCTTAACATCAATCAATTCATTCACGGATGTAGAAGACTCGAAACAACTTCAGAAGTAATCACGACGAAAATTTTAACAAAATTACGCAATAACAACAAGGTACGAAAACAACAAGTAAACACAATGAATCCAAAAACACCAATTGATATGACACACCACACATATATACAAACAGTACACAAAAACTCGCAGATGATGTCTTGATGGAATTCCTTTGAAGAATCGCAGGACTTACACCAGTACGCCTACAACCCTTCTCAGGTTGACGATTGTAAGTTGTGGAATGTCCGGACACAAACAAGATTAACCAACAATTACAATAATTGGAACTCACACAATTATTTAACACAAACATATGTACAATCAACACATCAAATGTTGTGGATTCTGGCATGACAAACTACCCTTGAAGAACTGTAGGACTTACAGCAGTACGCCTACATTCCTTCTCAGGTTGATGATCCAAGTGGAAGTCGTCCGGACACAAACAGAATTACCAACAGCTAGATGACAGATGATATCAATTCAGTATATACAATATGAACATATGTACAAAATCACACACCAAGCACATTGGACTGCTCATTGATGCGCTACCCTTTGAAGAATTGTAGGACTTACAGCAGTACGCCTACAACCCTTCTCAGGTTGACGCTCTAGGTTGGAAAATCGTCTAGTGTTTCATCCTCCGACTCTCTACTCTCAGCACCTTCCAGTAGACACAGTTTTCTAATATCTCGCACCAACATGCCACAACTTGTTCTCACCTCAACCGTCCTCACCAATCCATCACCACTACAGATTAGCCTTACTACCACTCCCAAAGGCCACCTACCTGTGGCACATTTATCTGCTACTAATACTATGTCACCAACCTTTAAGTTTCGGCACAACTTTTTCCACTTGTCCCTGGTTTGCAGTGTTAGAACATACTCCTTTAACCATCTTTTCCAAAATATATCTTTCATGTGCCTGGCTTGTTTCCATCTTTTAATCGTAGGTATTCCTTCCCCGCTTGCGTCCTCTATGCCAGGGTTGCCTCTCAATAACAATAATTTATTTGGGGTTAACACATCAAAATCCTTGACGTCGTCCCTCACAGGTGATAACGGCCGGTCATTTAATATTCGTTCAGCTTCACAAAAAAATGTCTCCAGCGTTTCGTCATTCAAACTCTGGTTTTTAATTATGGAGCTTAAAATACGCTTGATAATTCCTATAAGTCTTTCCCATAGCCCGCCTCTATGGCTGGCATGTGGTGGGTTGAAGTGCCACTCGATGTTCCTTTTCAGTAACTCTTCCTGAACTCTCGTTTGGGACCTTCGAAGTACTCTTTAAGCTCGGCGTGACAGCCAACAAAATTAGTCCCTCTGTCGCTGAACATCATCTTCGGTACACCCCGGCGATTTATAAATCTATGTAATGCTAGCACGAATGAATCAGTAGTTAGCGAATGAACCATCTCAATATGCACAGCTCTCATTTTCAAACAGGTGAATAAACAGCCATATCTTTTACATAGGGTTCTGCCTCTCTTCACTACAAAAGGTCCGAACAAATCCACCCCAACGTACTCAAATGGATAATTCCCTTCAGAAGCTTGCCACGCTGGGAGTGGTGCCATCATCTGCTGTACTGGACGAGCATTTCGGAGTTTACATTCCATGCACTTATCAATTATTTTACGGACAGCGGTACCTCCCTTCACTATCCAGAACTTACATCGAATACTTGATAGTACTTGCGAAGTACCCAAATGACCTTCAAGAACATGGTAGTGTCTTATAATGAGATCAGTGACTGGATGGTAGCAAGGTAATAAAGCCGGATGACGGGTCTCATATGACGATTCTAACATTTGTAGACGTCCACCAACTCTAGCGATCCCTTCGGAAACTATCGGAGATAATCTATCTAACCGCACCTTGAAATCTGCGAAATCGGGACTATCCTCCTTGGCAATCTCACCCCACGCTTCCCACTGAGCAGCCCTCAAAATCGCTAACTCTGCATTTCTAATATCTTCGACTCTCAAAGGCCCCACATTCATATTTTCGTATCCCGCAAGATGCATGACCTTTAAATACGTAACATATCGTGTCAACCACGCAACAGCTTTCAGTAGTTTGTACCAAGAAGAATAATATTTAAAAAGTGGATGTAAACCTGAATGTCTTTCTTGAGTAGATGTTAAACTGACACTTGTCTTCAACTCCAAGGCACACTCGTTTATCGGTGGTTCATCTTCTCTACGAGGCCACATACTATCAGCCCTTAGCAAGAACTCTGGACCTTTCCACCACTTATTTTTAACCACATTCATATCAATAACTCCTCGCGAGGCTAGATCAGCTGGATTTTTTCCAGACGGTACGTACCTCCACTGCTCAACAGTTGTTAGTTCACGAATTTGAGATACTCTGTTAGCTACAAAACATGCATATCTTGCTGACTCGTTGCGTATATAATATATCACAGACATCGAATCAGTCCAAAACGTTACGGGATGCTTGGGGTAATCCAACTCTTTACACACCGTTGTGAATAACTGCGCAGCTAGTAAGGCGGCATTAAGTTCTAATCTCGGAATCGAAACCGTCTTTAGAGGTGCAACTCTAGATTTACCCATCACCAGGCTAACATCTATATCATTCCTTAAGGTGGTTCTGATGTATACGGCTGCACCAAATCCAACCTCAGAGGCATCAGAAAAAACATGGAAGTCAATTATATCATGATTTCTCGACGGCTTAAGTGGACGTGAGACGGAATGTAGATTCAGCATTCTTAAACTGTTAACCCACCCCTTCCACTCTTCTCTCTGCCTCTCACTTAATGGTTCATCCCACTGTAACCCTTTCCTGCATGTCTCTTGAAATAACCTCCTAGCCGGAAGTAGATAAGGTGCTACTAATCCAAGTGGGTCAAACACGGACGACAACACAGAGAGCACACCTCTCCGAGTAACTGGCTTATCAATATCACCAACACTAAATCCAAAGGTATCAGAGTTCACATCCCATCGCATACCTAATGTGCGTTCAACTGGTAGAGTATCAACAGGCAAATCTCGTACGGTAGGTGCTCTGTCTTCTGGATCTATATGCTTCAAAACGTCTAGGCTGTTCGAGACCCACTTAGTTAGACGAAAGCCGGCCTTAGCTAACACTTCAGTGATGCTTGTTGCAAATCTAACTGCAGACTTATCATCATCGAAGGAGGCTAAACAATCATCCACGTAGAAGCAACAATCTATGACGTCCAGCAAATCATTAGAACCAAATGTGGACACTGCCTTTCGTAGAGCAAAATTAGCACAAAACGGGGAGGACGTGGCACCAAATGGATGCACTGTCATCCTATATTCTGACACCTTACCACAAGGACCGTCATCAAACCACAAAAACCTCAAGTGATCTCTGTCACTCTCTGGCACCTTCACCTGTAGGAACATTTCCTCAATATCCGCCGCGACAGCAACTGTAAACTTTCTGAATCTCAATAGCAGTCCCACTAATGAGCTCACGCAATCTGGGCCACTATACAGATTATCATTTAAAGAGACTCCTTCATGTTTCGCAGAACAATCAAACACCACACGGAGTTTACCTGGCTTCCTCGGGTTAAAGACGGGATGATGGGGCAAATACCACTTCCCTGGCTCACTCTGATCAACTAGTCTTTCAACGTAACCCTTCATTATATGTTTATCGACGACATCCTTATATTTGGACCAGAGTTCTGCATCTGACAGAAATTTCTTCTGTAAACCCATTAGTCTCTTAAGAGCAACTTTCCTATTACAAACCAACTGTCTATCTTTGAATCTCCATGGTAGGCCAACGCTGAAACGCCCGTTTTCGTATTTACAAGACTCCTCGGCTATTTTAACTGCTTTTAAGTCTTCTACAGAACGACCCTTCCCTGGGACACCGCAGTCACAAAACTCCTTGTCATACATATTTTTAATCATAGTTTCTAGTTTGTCCCCATCGTTTGCAACTAATGATGATATGTGGACTATGGGTATAGGTCCTCTCACTGTCCATCCCAGTGGTGTTTTCGTCGCAAACAGATCATCTCTACCTCCAAATCTCTCTTCTAATACCTTGTGAGCTTCTGGCACACTACATCCAATGAGTACTCTCACTCTTCCATCTTGCAATGTTGGAAGAGGTATGTCACACAGGTATGGCTTACCGACAACCGTTTCACGACTAGGTACTATAGCTTCGCCAAGTTTCATACTGGAGGTAGTGTAAGCAGTATCCACTTCCACGGTCTCCCCAGTAGCCAAGGATTCTAACTGAAATGACACTCGCTCACATACTACTGTTTTCGCAGAATTGAAAGTATTTACAACCAAGGGTTGCTTTGGGCCTTTAATACCCAAGCAACCAGCCAGTTCAGCATCTATCAATGTAACGTCTGAACCATTATCCAACAATGCATAAGTCTCTACTGAAGATTTCGGTCCTTTCACCTTAACTGGTAATACCCCTAAGAAAACTTGTGGGATGTCAAGGGGTCTAGAGATACTATTACAATTAACCGAATTCCCAGGTTCGTTCACTGTTCTCAGAAGTGGGTGCATATCCGTTAAACCACTACTTCCTTTGTTTGTCGCCTTACAATTCCACTTTGTATGCCCAATCTTTAAACAACTGAAACACAGCCGCTTCTGCTTTGCCATTTTTAACCTTTCTACGGGTGACATAGCGATAAAGCGATTACAATCACTCAATTGATGCATGTTATGGCAAACAATACACTCATCCTTTCTCGTTGTGTCTTGAGACTTCACCACAAATGCCTTCCTTATATTCACTGGTTCCTTAGGTTCTACCTTAGAATGCAAAATGCTGGCGAATTTGCCCATCGCCTGGTTGACACTGTCCTTCACCAGTCTAAGAATATCATCAAACCTTGGCTCGATACCCTCCTCCTCTATACGAGAGCTTATTTTTACCCACTTCCTTTGCAGCCGAGTAGGTAGGCGTTTCGCAATTACCTCTAGGACTGAGCTCGAGTTGAGGTCACTCATGCAATTCATAAAAATCAAGGTATTCTTATAAGTCATAAGATTATCTAAAAACTCAGTAAGTGCCTTGGAGTCATCTTGAAGTTGACTTCCGTTACCTTTGACAGCTTCGTATGCGTTCCATACAATCATTGTAGGTCTTCCAAATCTTTGACGTAATATGCTCATAGCCTCAGCGTATCCATCTGTCAGTCAAGTCTCGTAAACCGTTAATGCCCAGCCATTGCCACGATCGGGCTCACGCTGTTCCTTGAAGTTTCTCAGAAACGCTTAGTATTAACGGACGAAAAAACCAAAAGACCAATTGTTGACTCGAGGATTCTTTATTGTTACACCAACATATAAACAATGTTACAACTAAGGTCTGTGAACAAATATTACAATAATAAATCACAAGATTACTTCTGATTGTTTTGCTGCTGACTTCTTTCTGAACAGCGACCGATGAGACGATGACTGTCGTATCGATGCCTCCGCGAAAATTGGGGAAGTTGATTTTGAGCAAACAACCATGAATTGATCGTTCAATCTTCAACTCCATTGACACTCCCCGGCAAAAAAGGGATCCGACCCTTTTTTCCATCACGACCAATACACGTTGACTTGGATGCCATTGCGAGAACCTGTGTCACACGGACAGAGCTGAAATGGAAAACAAACAGAAAAGCCAACACACCACAAGCATACCCACAGCACAATCTCACACATCAATGACGACCTGCGCCTTCCAGTTAAAGGCATCCACTTGACACCTCCTCTTGCAACACAATCGCCACTTGCTAGAATGACTCTTGCAGAATGCAACGTGACCATAGCACCAACTCATGATACTCTACGCACATCCTCTTATCTACTCACTACCAATTACCATTGAAATCGCTTGTCACTCATTCTGCCTCAGTTCTAGCAGCGGTGACGCATGCGAGCCTCAGTCGTGTACACTCTTTCTCCCCGGCGTGTCGGACCGCAGCTAACAATTATCTCCGTGTGCATTTCATTCTCAGCAATAGCCTAGCCTCCCCGGCGTATACGCCCCATCTGCTGTCCTTAACATCAATCAATTCATTCATGGATGTAGAAGACTCGAAACAACTTCAGAAGTAATCACGACGAAAATTTTAACAAAATTACGCAATAACAACAAGATACGAAAACAACAAGTAAACACAATGAATCCAAAAAACACAAATTGATATGACACACCACACATATACACAAACAGTGCACAAAATCTCGCAGATGGTGTCTCGATGGAATTCCTTTGAAGAATCGCAGGACTTAAACCAGTACGCCTACAACCCTTCTCACGTTGACGATTGTAAGTTGTGGAATGTCCGGACACAAACAAGATTAACCAACAATTACGATAATTGGAACTCACACAACTATTTAACACAAACATATGTACAATCACTACATCAAATGTTGTGGATTCCGGCATGACAAACTACCCTTGAAGAACTGTAGGACTTACAGCAGTACGCCTACATTCCTTCTCAGGTTGATGATCCAAGTGGAAGTCGTCCGGACACAAACAGAATTACCAACAGCTAGATGATAAATGATACCAATTCAGTATATACAATATGAACATATGTACAAAATCACACACCGAGCACATTGGACTGCTCATTGATGCGCTACCCTTTGAAGAATTGTAGGACTTACAGCAGTACGCCTACAACCCTTCTCAGGTTGACGCTCCAGGTTGGAAAATCGTCGCAGAGTTCATTTGCTAACTTCCTTCTATCAGCTATATCCTCAAATCTGAACGGCAACACGCCCATGTCATTGTATCGTAGAATATAGATGACCAGCAAACACACGACATATCTCATCAACCAAGTGTAGAAACAGAGTAATTTACCCCAAAGATAATAACATTCAATTAGTAACTTGAAACTAGAAATGCCTTTATTCATGCAAGTCAATTTAACAATTACTCTCTCGTTTACACTTGGCTTATTCTCACTAAACTGAGCAATATCTTTCGTCTTTTCAAACGCACCAATACTATCATAGTCATTGCATAAGGCACGTGAGTTCATGGACGTCCATTTCATTGTGGATAAAAACACCAACGATGACTGAGTGACACAAGGTGATGAACTTAGCAGTGGATCAGAAGCTGTTCTTTTTCGGCTTTCAGATAGTTGTCTAACTGCAAGATTACCATCACTGCTGTCTTTCACTACTAGTTCGGGTTTAGCACTATCATCTGATGATAGGTGGGCTACACGCTGATCAATTACACTGACTGTCTCACAAGTATGCACACCTTCTGGAACTGCATCTGCGTTCAATTCTACTTCACGTTGTAGTTGTACAGAACCTTTATTTAACTTAGCAGTAGTAGGCATATCCCTCATCTCATCACGATCAACCAAAGACAAGTCTGCACTATCATGATCATTATCACAAATATTCATTTTACCGTCAAGTTCATCATTTTCAAACTCTTTAATAACAGAAGTAGACAATTTCGCTTCCTCCTCACAAATCATTAAAGGTTTTATATCTTCACTCTGACTAGTTATACTTTGTAAACTTTTGGAGTCAGAACTGCACTCTGAAGCAGCAACTCTATTCTGTGACACTCTATTCAACAACGGCTTACCAGTTGCAACTGCAGACTTCTTCACAACACCGTTATCGTCACACAATTCGGAGTCAGGCCTGGAGTTTACATTTAGCTTATCACTGAACTTGCTCACTGGTTCACAGTTCACTTCTGTATGCACCTCTTGCAAACGTGTAAAACACAACCGTGTTTGTCTTGCATCTTGCAACTTATTTGTTGAGGATGTACTACGAAACCTGTTACACTCACTACGTCTATATGCATTACTAGACATCATGGAGCCTTCTCGATATCCACCTCTCTGAGGCCCTTTCGTCATCAATGATTGCATTTTGCACTGACTGCCCTACTCTAGGGGTGAGATGTAATAGACTGGCAAACTTGCTCATAGATTGATTGACGCTATCTTTTACCAGTTTCAGGATATCATCAAACTTTGGCTCGATACCCTCATCCTCCATACGGGAGCTTATCTTCACCCACTTCCTTTGCAGTCGAGTAGGTAGGCGTCTCGCTATTACTTCTAGTATAAAACTCGAGTTGAGGTCACTCATGCGATTCATCGAAATCATTGCATTCTTGTAAATTAGCAAATTATCTAAAAACTCAGTGAGTGCCTGGGAGTCATCCTGTAATTGACCACCATTACCCTTAACAGCCTCGAATAATTTCCCTACAATCATCGAAGGTCTTCCACACCTTTGACGTAATATGCTCATAGCCTCATAGTAGCCCTCTTTTGGCTTCATAAACTTACAGCACTGTATAGCTCTTGCAGCATCTCCAGTGCAATATCTCATCAAATACATTAACTTCAATTCATCACTTAATAGAAAACTACTCAACATGATCTCAAACTCCTTTACAAATTGTAAATAATCAGCCGGGTTTCCATCAAAACACCGTGGTTCAAATTTAGGGAGTTTGATGTTCCTATTATCCCTGAACGGCGAAACAGTAACATCAACCATGTCATGCTCAACATCAGACACATCGTTACAATTAACAGACAAATCACCATGACTTACTTTCCTGTTTGCATCCAAGACGCTCTGTCCCTTCTTTGACCCAGGCATTGTTGAACTTGACCCAGTTCCAAAAACATTCCAGATATTGCTTGTTCAAAGAGGACTTGACCGGCACAAAGAAAGATGAACGGTGACTATCCAAACTTTCACCAACTGTCTGAATCCGCCAGAGTCTGTTTCTACAATCAGAAACTGTCAGCCACGTCTCGTAAACTGTTGATGCCCAGCCATTGCCACGATCGGGCTCACGCTGTTCCTTGAAATTTTTCAGAAACGCTTAGTAATCACGGACGAAAAAACCAAAAGACCAATTGTTGACTCGAGGATTCTTTATTGTTACACCAACATATAAACAATGTTACAACTAAGGTCTGTGAACAAATATTACAATAATAAATCACAAGATTACTTCTGATTGTTTTGCTGCTGACTTCTTTCTGAACAGCGACCGATGAGACGATGACTGTCGTATCGATGCCTCCGCGAAAATTGGGGAAGTTGATTTTGAGCAAACAACCATGAATTGATCGTTCAATCTTCAACTCCATTGACAAGAGCCTTAGATCCTTATAATTTGTATCTGAATTTAAACTCATTATGGTGCATGAGCTTACAGGACTTTATAGCTCTTGAAGCATCTCCAGGGCAATACTTTATCAAATACATCAATGTTAATTCATCACTTAATAGAAAACTACTCAACATGATCTCAAACTCCTCTACAAATTGTAAATAATCAGCTGGGCTTACGTCAAAACAACGTGTTTCAATGCAGTTGTAGATTGGACGATCAATTCATGGTTGTTTGCTCAAAATCAACTTCCCCAATTTTCGCGGAGGCATCAATACGACAGTCATCGTCTCATCGGTCGCTGGTCAGAAATAAGTCTGCAATCAACCGTCAGAATTTTTTTTTTTTTTTTTTTTTTTTTTTTTTTTTTTTTTACCGTAGTAGCAATATTTTTATATGTTGGTGTTACAATAAAGAATTCCCAAACGGCCAATCGGTGTTTTGTTTTTTTGTCCGTTATTACTAAGCGTTTCTGAAAAACTTCAAGGAACAGCGTGAGCCCGAGCGTAGCAAGAGCTGGGCATTAACGGTTTACGAGACGTGTCTGACAGTTTCTGATTGTAGAAACAGACTCTGGCGGATTCAGACAGTTGGTGAAAGTTTGGATAGTCACCGTTCATCTTTCCTTGTGCCGGTCAAGTCCTATTTGAACATGCAATATCTGGAATGTTTTTGGAATTGGGTCAAGTTCAACAATGCCTGGGTCAAAGAAGGGACAGAGCGTCTTGGATGCAAACAGGAAAGTAAGTCATGGTGATTTGTCTGTTAATTGTAACGATGTGTCTGATGTTGAGCATGACATGGTTGATGTTACTGTTTCGCCGTTCAGGGATAATAGGAACATCAAACTCCCTAAGTTTGAACCATGGTGTTTTGATGGAAACCCGGCTGATTATTTACAATTTGTAAACGAATTTCAGATTGTGCTGAATATTTTTTCATAATATGACGAATTGAATTTGATGTTGATGATGAGGTATTGCACTAGAGATGCCGCAGGTGCTATACAGCGCTGTAACCTCACCCCCCCTAATGAGGGATAAGCTGATGCTATGAGCATATTACGTCAAAGATTTGGAAGACCTACAATGATTGTATGGAACGTATACGAAGCTGTCAAAGGTAACGGCAGTCAACTTCAAGATGACTCCAAGGCACTTACTGAGTTTTTAGATAATCTTATGACTTATAAGAATACCTTGATTTTTATGAATTGCATGAGTGACCTCAACTCGAGCTCAGTCCTAGAGGTAATTGCGAAACGCCTACCTACTCGGCTGCAAAGGAAGTGGGTAAAAATAAGCTCTCGTATAGAGGAGGAGGGTATCGAGCCAAGGTTTGATGATATTCTTAGACTGGTGAAGGACAGTGTCAACCAGGCGATGGGCAAATTCGCCAGCATTTTGCATTCTAAGGTAGAACCTAAGGAACCAGTGAATATAAGGAAGGCATTTGTGGTGAAGTCTCAAGACACAACGAGAAAGGATGAGTGTATTGTTTGCCATAACATGCATCAATTGAGTGATTGTAATCGCTTTATCGCTATGTCACCCGTAGAAAGGTTAAAAATGGCAAAGCAGAAGCGGCTGTGTTTCAGTTGTTTAAAGATTGGGCATACAAAGTGGAATTGTAAGGCGACAAACAAAGGAAGTAGTGGTTTAACGGATATGCACCCACTTCTGAGAACAGTGAACGAACCTGGGAATTCGGTTAATTGTAATAGTATCTCTAGACCCCTTGACATCCCACAAGTTTTCTTAGGGGTATTACCAGTTAAGGTGAAAGGACCGAAATCTTCAGTAGAGACTTATGCATTGTTGGATAATGGTTCAGACGTTACATTGATAGATGCTGAACTGGCTGGTTGCTTGGGTATTAAAGGCCCAAAGCAACCCTTGGTTGTAAATACTTTCAATTCTGCGAAAACAGTAGTATGTGAACGAGTGTCATTTCAGTTAGAATCCTTGGCTACTGGGGAGACCGTGGAAGTGGATACTGCTTACACTACCTCCAGTATGAAACTTGGCGAAGCTATAGTACCTAGTCGTGAAACGGTTGTCGGTAAGCCATACCTGTGTGACATACCTCTTCCAACATTGCAAGATGGAAGAGTGAGAGTACTCATTGGATGTAGTGTGCCAGAAGCTCACAAGGTATTAGAAGAGAGATTTGGAGGTAGAGATGATCTGTTCGCGACGAAAACACCACTGGGATGGACAGTGAGAGGACCTATACCCATAGTCCACATATCATCATTAGTTGCAAACGATGGGGACAAACTAGAAACTATGATTAAAAATATGTATGACAAGGAGTTTTGTGACTGCGGTGTCCCAGGGAAGGGTCGTTCTGTAGAAGACTTAAAAGCAGTTAAAATAGCCGAGGAGTCTTGTAAATACGAAAACGGGCGTTTCAGCGTTGGCCTACCATGGAGATTCAAAGATAGACAGTTGGTTTGTAATAGGAAAGTTGCTCTTAAGAGACTAATGGGTTTACAGAAGAAATTTCTGTCAGATGCAGAACTCTGGTCCAAATATAAGGAAGTCGTCGATAAACATATAATGAAGGGTTACGTTGAAAGACTAGTTGATCAGAGTGAGCCAGGGAAGTGGTATTTGCCCCATCATCCCGTCTTTAACCCGAGGAAGCCAGGTAAACTCCGTGTGGTGTTTGATTGTTCTGCGAAACATGAAGGAGTCTCTTTAAATGATAATCTGTATAGTGGCCCAGATTGCGTGAGCTCATTAGTGGGACTGCTATTGAGATTCAGAAAGTTTACAGTTGCTGTCGCGGCGGATATTGAGGAAATGTTCCTACAGGTGAAGGTGCCAGAGAGTGACAGAGATCACTTGAGGTTTTTGTGGTTTGATGACGGTCCTTGTGGTAAGGTGTCAGAATATAGGATGACAGTGCATCCATTTGGTGCCACGTCCTCCCCGTTTTGTGCTAATTTTGCTCTACGAAAGGCAGTGTCCACATTTGGTTCTAATGATTTGCTGGACGTCATAGATTGTTGCTTCTACGTGGATGATTGTTTAGCCTCCTTCGATGATGATAAGTCTGCAGTTAGATTTGCAACAAGCATCACTGAAGTGTTAGCTAAGGCCGGCTTTCGTCTAACTAAGTGGGTCTCGAACAGCCTAGACGTTTTGAAGCATATAGATCCAGAAGACAGAGCACCTACCGTACGAGATTTGCCTGTTGATACTCTACCAGTTGAACGCACATTAGGTATGCGATGGGATGTGAACTCTGATACCTTTGGATTTAGTGTTGGTGATATTGATAAGCCAGTTACTCGGAGAGGTGTGCTCTCTGTGTTGTCGTCCGTGTTTGACCCACTTGGATTAGTAGCACCTTATCTACTTCCGGCTAGGAGGTTATTTCAAGAGACATGCAGGAAAGGGTTACAGTGGGATGAACCATTAAGTGAGAGGCAGAGAGAAGAGTGGAAGGGGTGGGTTAACAGTTTAAGAATGCTGAATCTACATTCCGTCTCACGTCCACTTAAGCCGTCGAGAAATCATGATATAATTGACTTCCATGTTTTTTCTGATGCCTCTGAGGTTGGATTTGGTGCAGCCGTATACATCAGAACCACCTTAAGGAATGATATAGATGTTAGCCTGGTGATGGGTAAATCTAGAGTTGCACCTCTAAAGACGGTTTCGATTCCGAGATTAGAACTTAATGCCGCCTTACTAGCTGCGCAGTTATTCACAACGGTGTGTAAAGAGTTGGATTACCCCAAGCATCCCGTAACGTTTTGGACTGATTCGATGTCTGTGATATATTATATACGCAACGAGTCAGCAAGATATGCATGTTTTGTAGCTAACAGAGTATCTCAAATTCGTGAACTAACAACTGTTGAGCAGTGGAGGTACGTACCGTCTGGAAAAAATCCAGCTGATCTAGCATCGCGAGGAGTTATTGATATGAATGTGGTTAAAAATAAGTGGTGGAAAGGTCCAGAGTTCTTGCTAAGGGCTGATAGTATGTGGCCTCGTAGAGAAGATGAACCACCGATAAACGAGTGTGCCTTGGAGTTGAAGACAAGTGTCAGTTTAACATCTACTCAAGAAAGACATTCAGGTTTACATCCACTTTTTAAATATTATTCTTCTTGGTACAAACTACTGAAAGCTGTTGCGTGGTTGACACGATATGTTACGTATTTAAAGGTCATGCATCTTGCGGGATACGAAAATATGAATGTGGGGCCTTTGAGAGTCGAAGATATTAGAAATGCAGAGTTAGCGATTTTGAGGGCTGCTCAGTGGGAAGCGTGGGGTGAGATTGCCAAGGAGGATAGTCCCGATTTCGCAGATTTCAAGGTGCGGTTAGATAGATTATCTCCGATAGTTTCCGAAGGGATCGCTAGAGTTGGTGGACGTCTACAAATGTTAGAATCGTCATATGAGACCCGTCATCCGGCTTTATTACCTTGCTACCATCCAGTCACTGATCTCATTATAAGACACTACCATGTTCTTGAAGGTCATTTGGGTACTTCGCAAGTACTATCAAGTATTCGATGTAAGTTCTGGATAGTGAAGGGAGGTACCGCTGTCCGTAAAATAATTGATAAGTGCATGGAATGTAAACTCCGAAATGCTCGTCCAGTACAGCAGATGATGGCACCACTCCCAGCGTGGCAAGCTTCTGAAGGGAATTATCCATTTGAGTACGTTGGGGTGGATTTGTTCGGACCTTTTGTAGTGAAGAGAGGCAGAACCCTATGTAAAAGATATGGCTGTTTATTCACCTGTTTGAAAATGAGAGCTGTGCATATTGAGATGGTTCATTCGCTAACTACTGATTCATTCGTGCTAGCATTACATAGATTTATAAATCGCCGGGGTGTACCGAAGATGATGTTCAGCGACAGAGGGACTAATTTTGTTGGCTGTCACGCCGAGCTTAAAGAGTACTTCGAAGGTCCCAAACGAGAGTTCAGGAAGAGTTACTGAAAAGGAACATCGAGTGGCACTTCAACCCACCACATGCCAGCCATAGAGGCGGGCTATGGGAAAGACTTATAGGAATTATCAAGCGTATTTTAAGCTCCATAATTAAAAACCAGAGTTTGAATGACGAAACGCTGGAGACATTTTTTTGTGAAGCTGAACGAATATTAAATGACCGGCCGTTATCACCTGTGAGGGACGACGTCAAGGATTTTGATGTGTTAACCCCAAATAAATTATTGTTATTGAGAGGCAACCCTGGCATAGAGGACGCAAGCGGGGAAGGAATACCTACGATTAAAAGATGGAAACAAGCCAGGCACATGAAAGATATATTTTGGAAAAGATGGTTAAAGGAGTATGTTCTAACACTGCAAACCAGGGACAAGTGGAAAAAGTTGTGCCGAAACTTAAAGGTTGGTGACATAGTATTAGTAGCAGATAAATGTGCCACAGGTAGGTGGCCTTTGGGAGTGGTAGTAAGGCTAATCTGTAGTGGTGATGGATTGGTGAGGACGGTTGAGGTGAGAACAAGTTGTGGCATGTTGGTGCGAGATATTAGAAAACTGTGTCTACTGGAAGGTGCTGAGAGTCGAGAGTCGGAGGATGAAACACTAGACGATTTTCCAACCTAGAGCGTCAACCTGAGAAGGGTTGTAGGCGTACTGCTGTAAGTCCTACAATTCTTCAAAGGGTAGCGCATCAATGAGCAGTCCAATGTGCTCGGTGTGTGATTTTGTACATATGTTCATATTGTATATACTGAATTGATATCATTTATCATCTAGCTGTTGGTAATTCTGTTTGTGTCCGGACGACTTCCACTTGGATCATCAACCTGAGAAGGAATGTAGGCGTACTGCTGTAAGTCCTACAGTTCTTCAAGGGTAGTTTGTCATGCCGGAATCCACAACATTTGATGTAGTGATTGTACATATGTTTGTGTTAAATAGTTGTGTGAGTTCCAATTATCGTAATTGTTGGTTAATCTTGTTTGTGTCCGGACATTCCACAACTTACAATCGTCAACGTGAGAAGGGTTGTAGGCGTACTGGTGTAAGTCCTGCGATTCTTCAAAGGAATTCCATCGAGACACCATCTGCGAGATTTTGTGTACTGTTTGTATATATGTGTGGTGTGTCATATCAATTGGTGTTTTTGGATTCATTGTGTTTACTTGTTGTTTTCGTATCTTGTTGTTATTGCGTAATTTTGTTAAAATTTTCGTCGTGATTACTTCTGAAGTTGTTTCGAGTCTTCTACATCCATGAATGAATTGATTGATGTTAAGGACAGCAGATGGGTCGTATACGCCGGGGAGGCTAGGCTATTGCTGAGAATGAAATGCACACGGAGATAATTGTTAGCTGCAATCCCACACGCCGTGGAGCGGGAGTGTAAACGACTGAGGCTCGCATGCGTCACCACCACTAGAACTGAGGCAGAATGAGTGACAAGCGATTTCAGTGGTAATTGGTAGTGAGTAGATAAGAGGATGTGCGTAGAGTATCATGAGTTGGTGCTATGGTCACGTTGCATTCTGCAAGAGTCATTCTAGCAAGTGGCGATTGTGTTGCAAGATGTCAAGTGGATGCCTTTAACTGGAAGGCGCAGGTCGTCATTGATGTGTGAGATTGTGCTGTGGGTATGCTTGTGGTGTGTTGGCTTTTCTGTTTGTTTTCCATTTCAGCTCTGTCCGTGTGACACAGGTTCTCGCAATGGCATCCAAGTCAACGTGTATTGGTCGTGATGGAAAAAAGGGTCGGATCCCTTTTTTGCCGGGGAGTGTCAATGGAGTTGAAGATTGAACGATCAATTCATGGTTGTTTGCTCAAAATCAACTTCCCCAATTTTCGCGGAGGCATCAATACGACAGTCATCGTCTCATCGGTCGCTGTTCAGAAAGAAGTCAGCAGAAAACAATCAGAAGTAATCTTGTGATTTATTATTGTAATATTTGTTCACAGACCTTAGTTGTAACATTGTTTATATGTTGGTGTAACAATAAAGAATCCTCGAGTCAACAATTGGTCTTTTGGTTTTTTCGTCCGTTAATACTAAGCGTTTCTGAGAAACTTCAAGGAACAGCGTGAGCCCGATCGTGGCAATGGCTGGGCATTAACGGTTTACGAGACTTGGCTGACAGATGGATACGCTGAGGCTATGAGCATATTACGTCAAAGATTTGGAAGACCTACAATGATTGTATGGAACGCATACGAAGCTGTCAAAGGTAACGGAAGTCAACTTCAAGATGACTCCAAGGCACTTACTGAGTTTTTAGATAATCTTATGACTTATAAGAATACCTTGATTTTTATGAATTGCATGAGTGACCTCAACTCGAGCTCAGTCCTAGAGGTAATTGCGAAACGCCTACCTACTCGGCTGCAAAGGAAGTGGGTAAAAATAAGCTCTCGTATAGAGGAGGAGGGTATCGAGCCAAGGTTTGATGATATTCTTAGACTGGTGAAGGACAGTGTCAACCAGGCGATGGGCAAATTCGCCAGCATTTTGCATTCTAAGGTAGAACCTAAGGAACCAGTGAATATAAGGAAGGCATTTGTGGTGAAGTCTCAAGACACAACGAGAAAGGATGAGTGTATTGTTTGCCATAACATGCATCAATTGAGTGATTGTAATCGCTTTATCGCTATGTCACCCGTAGAAAGGTTAAAAATGGCAAAGCAGAAGCGGCTGTGTTTCAGTTGTTTAAAGATTGGGCATACAAAGTGGAATTGTAAGGCGACAAACAAAGGAAGTAGTGGTTTAACGGATATGCACCCACTTCTGAGAACAGTGAACGAACCTGGGAATTCGGTTAATTGTAATAGTATCTCTAGACCCCTTGACATCCCACAAGTTTTCTTAGGGGTATTACCAGTTAAGGTGAAAGGACCGAAATCTTCAGTAGAGACTTATGCATTGTTGGATAATGGTTCAGACGTTACATTGATAGATGCTGAACTGGCTGGTTGCTTGGGTATTAAAGGCCCAAAGCAACCCTTGGTTGTAAATACTTTCAATTCTGCGAAAACAGTAGTATGTGAGCGAGTGTCATTTCAGTTAGAATCCTTGGCTACTGGGGAGACCGTGGAAGTGGATACTGCTTACACTACCTCCAGTATGAAACTTGGCGAAGCTATAGTACCTAGTCGTGAAACGGTTGTCGGTAAGCCATACCTGTGTGACATACCTCTTCCAACATTGCAAGATGGAAGAGTGAGAGTACTCATTGGATGTAGTGTGCCAGAAGCTCACAAGGTATTAGAAGAGAGATTTGGAGGTAGAGATGATCTGTTTGCGACGAAAACACCACTGGGATGGACAGTGAGAGGACCTATACCCATAGTCCACATATCATCATTAGTTGCAAACGATGGGGACAAACTAGAAACTATGATTAAAAATATGTATGACAAGGAGTTTTGTGACTGCGGTGTCCCAGGGAAGGGTCGTTCTGTAGAAGACTTAAAAGCAGTTAAAATAGCCGAGGAGTCTTGTAAATACGAAAACGGGCGTTTCAGCGTTGGCCTACCATGGAGATTCAAAGATAGACAGTTGGTTTGTAATAGGAAAGTTGCTCTTAAGAGACTAATGGGTTTACAGAAGAAATTTCTGTCAGATGCAGAACTCTGGTCCAAATATAAGGATGTCGTCGATAAACATATAATGAAGGGTTACGTTGAAAGACTAGTTGATCAGAGTG
This sequence comes from Trichobilharzia regenti, assembly GCA_944472135.2. Lineage (NCBI taxonomy): Eukaryota > Metazoa > Platyhelminthes > Trematoda > Strigeidida > Schistosomatidae > Trichobilharzia > Trichobilharzia regenti. Next base: position 32,541,706 of record OX235270.1, on the reverse strand, counting down.
AGCCAGGGAAGTGGTATTTGCCCCATCATCCCGTCTTTAACCCGAGGAAGCCAGGTAAACTCCGTGTGGTGTTTGATTGTTCTGCGAAACATGAAGGAGTCTCTTTAAATGATAATCTGTATAGTGGCCCAGATTGCGTGAGCTCATTAGTGGGACTGCTATTGAGATTCAGAAAGTTTACAGTTGCTGTCGCGGCGGATATTGAGGAAATGTTCCTACAGGTGAAGGTGCCAGAGAGTGACAGAGATCACTTGAGGTTTTTGTGGTTTGATGACGGTCCTTGTGGTAAGGTGTCAGAATATAGGATGACAGTGCATCCATTTGGTGCCACGTCCTCCCCGTTTTGTGCTAATTTTGCTCTACGAAAGGCAGTGTCCACATTTGGTTCTAATGATTTGCTGGACGTCATAGATTGTTGCTTCTACGTGGATGATTGTTTAGCCTCCTTCGATGATGATAAGTCTGCAGTTAGATTTGCAACAAGCATCACTGAAGTGTTAGCTAAGGCCGGCTTTCGTCTAACTAAGTGGGTCTCGAACAGCCTAGACGTTTTGAAGCATATAGATCCAGAAGACAGAGCACCTACCGTACGAGATTTGCCTGTTGATACTCTACCAGTTGAACGCACATTAGGTATGCGATGGGATGTGAACTCTGATACCTTTGGATTTAGTGTTGGTGATATTGATAAGCCAGTTACTCGGAGAGGTGTGCTCTCTGTGTTGTCGTCCGTGTTTGACCCACTTGGATTAGTAGCACCTTATCTACTTCCGGCTAGGAGGTTATTTCAAGAGACATGCAGGAAAGGGTTACAGTGGGATGAACCATTAAGTGAGAGGCAGAGAGAAGAGTGGAAGGGGTGGGTTAACAGTTTAAGAATGCTGAATCTACATTCCGTCTCACGTCCACTTAAGCCGTCGAGAAATCATGATATAATTGACTTCCATGTTTTTTCTGATGCCTCTGAGGTTGGATTTGGTGCAGCCGTATACATCAGAACCACCTTAAGGAATGATATAGATGTTAGCCTGGTGATGGGTAAATCTAGAGTTGCACCTCTAAAGACGGTTTCGATTCCGAGATTAGAACTTAATGCAGCCTTACTAGCTGCGCAGTTATTCACAACGGTGTGTAAAGAGTTGGATTACCCCAAGCATCCCGTAACGTTTTGGACTGATTCGATGTCTGTGATATATTATATACGCAACGAGTCAGCAAGATATGCATGTTTTGTAGCTAACAGAGTATCTCAAATTCGTGAACTAACAACTGTTGAGCAGTGGAGGTACGTACCGTCTGGAAAAAATCCAGCTGATCTAGCCTCGCGAGGAGTTATTGATATGAATGTGGTTAAAAATAAGTGGTGGAAAGGTCCAGAGTTCTTGCTAAGGGCTGATAGTATGTGGCCTCGTAGAGAAGATGAACCACCGATAAACGAGTGTGCCTTGGAGTTGAAGACAAGTGTCAGTTTAACATCTACTCAAGAAAGACATTCAGGTTTACATCCACTTTTTAAATATTATTCTTCTTGGTACAAACTACTGAAAGCTGTTGCGTGGTTGACACGATATGTTACGTATTTAAAGGTCATGCATCTTGCGGGATACGAAAATATGAATGTGGGGCCTTTGAGAGTCGAAGATATTAGAAATGCAGAGTTAGCGATTTTGAGGGCTGCTCAGTGGGAAGCGTGGGGTGAGATTGCCAAGGAGGATAGTCCCGATTTCGCAGATTTCAAGGTGCGGTTAGATAGATTATCTCCGATAGTTTCCGAAGGGATCGCTAGAGTTGGTGGACGTCTACAAATGTTAGAATCGTCATATGAGACCCGTCATCCGGCTTTATTACCTTGCTACCATCCAGTCACTGATCTCATTATAAGACACTACCATGTTCTTGAAGGTCATTTGGGTACTTCGCAAGTACTATCAAGTATTCGATGTAAGTTCTGGATAGTGAAGGGAGGTACTGCTGTCCGTAAAATAATTGATAAGTGCATGGAATGTAAACTCCGAAATGCTCGTCCAGTACAGCAGATGATGGCACCACTCCCAGCGTGGCAAGCTTCTGAAGGGAATTATCCATTTGAGTACGTTGGGGTGGATTTGTTCGGACCTTTTGTAGTGAAGAGAGGCAGAACCCTATGTAAAAGATATGGCTGTTTATTCACCTGTTTGAAAATGAGAGCTGTGCATATTGAGATGGTTCATACGCTAACTACTGATTCATTCGTGCTAGCATTACATAGATTTATAAATCGCCGGGGTGTACCGAAGATGATGTTCAGCGACAGAGGGACTAATTTTGTTGGCTGTCACGCCGAGCTTAAAGAGTACTTCGAAGGTCCCAAACGAGAGTTCAGGAAGAGTTACTGAAAAGGAACATCGAGTGGCACTTCAACCCACCACATGCCAGCCATAGAGGCGGGCTATGGGAAAGACTTATAGGAATTATCAAGCGTATTTTAAGCTCCATAATTAAAAACCAGAGTTTGAATGACGAAACGCTGGAGACATTTTTTTGTGAAGCTGAACGAATATTAAATGACCGGCCGTTATCACCTGTGAGGGACGACGTCAAGGATTTTGATGTGTTAACCCCAAATAAATTATTGTTATTGAGAGGCAACCCTGGCATAGAGGACTCAAGCGGGGAAGGAATACCTACGATTAAAAGATGGAAACAAGCCAGGCACATGAAAGATATATTTTGGAAAAGATGGTTAAAGGAGTATGTTCTAACACTGCAAACCAGGGACAAGTGGAAAAAGTTGTGCCGAAACTTAAAGGTTGGTGACATAGTATTAGTAGCAGATAAATGTGCCACAGGTAGGTGGCCTTTGGGAGTGGTAGTAAGGCTAATCTGTAGTGGTGATGGATTGGTGAGGACGGTTGAGGTGAGAACAAGTTGTGGCATGTTGGTGCGAGATATTAGAAAACTGTGTCTACTGGAAGGTGCTGAGAGTAGAGAGTCGGAGGATGAAACACTAGACGATTTTCCAACCTAGAGCGTCAACCTGAGAAGGGTTGTAGGCGTACTGCTGTAAGTCCTACAATTCTTCAAAGGGTAGCGCATCAATGAGCAGTCCAATGTGCTTGGTGTGTGATTTTGTACATATGTTCATATTGTATATACTGAATTGATATCATCTGTCATCTAGCTGTTGGTAATTCTGTTTGTGTCCGGACGACTTCCACTTGGATCATCAACCTGAGAAGGAATGTAGGCGTACTGCTGTAAGTCCTACAGTTCTTCAAGGGTAGTTTGTCATGCCAGAATCCACAACATTTGATGTATTGATTGTACATATGTTTGTGTTAAATAATTGTGTGAGTTCCAATTATTGTAATTGTTGGTTAATCTTGTTTGTGTCCGGACATTCCACAACTTACAATCGTCAACCTGAGAAGGGTTGTAGGCGTACTGGTGTAAGTCCTGCGATTCTTCAAAGGAATTCCATCAAGACATGATCTGCGAGTTTGTGTGTACTGTTTGTATATATGTGTGGTGTGTCATATCAATTGGTGTTTTTGGATTCATTGTGTTTACTTGTTGTTTTCGTACCTTGTTGTTATTGCATAATTTTGTTAAAATTTTCGTCGTGATTACTTCTGAAGTTGTTTCGAGTCTTCTACATCCGTGAATGAATTGATTGATGTTAAGGACAGCAGATGGGTCGTATACGCCGGGGAGGCTAGGCTATTGCTGAGAATGAAATGCACACGGAGATAATTGTTAGCTGCGGTCCCACACGCCGGGGAGCGGGAGTGTAAACGACTGAGGCTCGCATGCGTCACCGTTACTAGAACTGAGGCAGAATGAGTGACAAGCGATTTCAGTGGTAATTGGTAGTGAGTAGATAAGAGGATGTGCGTAGAGTATCATGAGTTGGTGCTATGGTCACGTTGCATTCTGCAAGAGTCATTCTAGCAAGTGGCGATTGTGTTGCAAGATGTCAAGAGGATGCCTTTAACTGGAAGGCGCAGGTCGTCATTGATGTGTGAGATTGTGCTGTGGGTATGCTTGTGGTGTGTTGGCTTTTCTGTTTGTTTTCCATTTCAGCTCTGTCCGTGTGACCCAGGTTCTCGCAATGGCATCCAAGTCAACGTGTATTGGTCGTGATGGAAAAAAGGGTTGGATCCCTTTTTTGCCGGGGAGTGTCAATGGAGTTGAAGATTGAACGATCAATTCATGGTTGTTTGCTCAAAATCAACTTCCCCAATTTTCGCGGAGGCATCAATACGACAGTCATCGTCTCATCGGTCGCTGTTCAGAAAGAAGTCAGCAGAAAACAATCAGAAGTAATCTTGTGATTTATTATTGTAATATTTGTTCACAGACCTTAGTTGTAACATTGTTTATATGTTGGTGTAACAATAAAGAATCCTCGAGTCAACAATTGGTCTTTTGGTTTTTTCGTCCGTTAATACTAAGCGTTTCTGAGAAACTTCAAGGAACAGCGTGAGCCCGATCGTGGCAATGGCTGGGCATTAACGGTTTACGAGACGTGACCGACAGCACGTTGTCAGTGCATTCGCCGATGCAAAAAATCCTAAATCATCTTTGTGCTATACTCTTTAGTTTCGACAGCTGCATTACAGCTGAACCATTTAAGATGTTCGAATATCTTCTGGCTACTGCCACTAAATTCAAGACTTTTAAAGTAGGCTCGGATATAACACCAAACCAAAGGCAAGCAACCAAGAACTCCTTCGACACAAAGTTGACAACACTGAGAAATACATGTGGTATCTCTGCTTAAGTGTCGACGGACACTGAAGGATAGCAAGTCACGTGTATAGTGTTTGGAGAAAAAACGGCAGGTAGGAGCGACCCAAAACTCAGTAAGAGCAGTGCCACTGGGTGCAACTTAGAGCGCACGAGAGCACATCTCGAAAACCTGCTGACCTACATAAGGTTGACATAAACGCACAAACTATGGCTGACCAGAAACTACTGGCAAACCACACTCAATCTGGATCCAAGCCAGAGAGTCCCTCAGTATAAAGGGCAAAAAAGACCACAAAACTAAAAGTCCCACCCCAGACTTCGACATATTTCCCTCGTAATAAGTCTAATAAGTGGTGTGTCAGTCTAAAAAATGACAAAGCATGGGTAACGAAGCACATTCCCAAAGACGTCACGCAGCATGTGAGCAGGAATACCCCTTCTCGAATTAGAAGTAACATGCCTAACAACGCACATAACTTAGGAATGCAACGTAAAATGGATCCTCAGGATATATGGAGCACTAAACGTGACTCATATAAGCACCATATTAACGAAAATTCTCGTCCGAATTCTCGTACCATCTATGTTAAACCTCATCAACATAATGAGAACAGGTCGACACTTGATCCCCTCAATAACTTCACCCACACACGTGACGTGGGCCAATATGCATACGGCTATGAAAGCCCCATGAGGTACAACTACCAGGGTAATCTTAACACAGGGTACCTAGGTCCAGTAAACTACAACCCAGATTGCCGGGCAGACCATATATCACCAGTAGATGAACACAGATGCCGACCATGGATGCTAACAGTCAAAATATGCAACAGGATTATTTTCGGCTGCAGCAAAAAATAGCCCCACTCGCTGCACAGTTCATCCAAGAAATAGTACACACACTGACTCTGTCTCACCTCAGAGCCCCTCCAAACATAACGTAGGGATAGTGACAAGTAACCATGTTAAGCTCTCCTCCAAGAACTCTGGTTTACTAACAATTATGCTCCTGAATGCTAGATCTCTCCTTAATAAAATAACAACGCTTCGCTGCCTCAAGGCCTAAACCAGTAAGTAGTGGTGTAATCCAGGGAAGTGTACTAGGCCCACTCCTATTCATAATATATATAAACAGTATCTGTGAATGCATTAGTGTTGGTAAACCAATACTATATGCAGATGACTTAAAAGTGACCTATAAATGCAAGAACACAGATCTCGGAATAACAGTAAACGCCATACAGCAAGAATTAGAAAAAATGGATAGATGGTGTGACACCTGGCAACTCCAGTTTAATGTCGACAAATGTGGCTGGCTCTGCATAGGTTGCGACAACTTGGAACTTGACCTGACAATTCAAGGCCATGCACTTTTACGACTGGAATGTGTATTGGACCTAGAACTGAAATACTCACACGACTTATCATTTTCTGAACATATCTCCAAACAAGTGTCAAAGTCACGCAGACTTACCGGCTTTCTACTCAGGAACTTTTACAGAAATGAGTTCAGAATTCTGTTGTACAAGATTTGTGTGCGTCCTTTATTTGATTACTGTTCATTCATGTATAGTAGTATACGCATAGAGGACAAATTGAAAGTCGAGGGAGTGCAGAGGTACTTCACTTCAAAATTACTCGGAACAGAAAATGGTGCGAACTACTCCAATAGATTTGATACCCTAGGACTAGAAACACTATGACTAAGACGCCTGAGACTAAACTTAACACTTTACTATAAGCTTCTAAACCACTTAGTTTTTACCTCTACTAATGGCATTCGACTTTCAAATGACAGTGGCTACAAACTAAGACACACTAAGGGCACAGTAGCTATCGAACAATGTAAAACAGCTACCAGGCAAAAGTTTCACTTGATTAGGTTTGCACAGATATGGAATAAACTACCAATGGAAATGCGTCAAGCAGGTACATTGGCCTCATTCAATAAAGTGCTTAACGACAAACTACACGAGTTTGCAAATGACTGTAGTCCTAGTTCCTATCTGAGAGCCTCCGAAATTATAGGTCCATTTAATGTATAAGCTTAAATACTACACCTGTTGTTTTTTGCCCATATTTATAATTTTAGATAAAACATTCACGATTAAGATACTTACTCTTAAACAGACAAGAAGTTTCGTTTGTAAAATTTCTACCCAACACAATAGGTGGAATAAAATGGACATAAACCGACAACATGAAAAAGGCATAACTCACCACAACATCACATGGACAGATGTACGCTCGTCGGGCATCATATATGCCTCACCAACTACAACCCAACTTTCCTGAGATAATGTGATGAACTTATATCCGTAATGTTGCTGGGCAGTCAATATCCACAACTCCTATCGGAACAACTAAAATTCAAAAACCCTCCTCACTAGAAGTAAATACCCACAAGCAGTAGAAACCCATTAATTAATGCGTCTAAAGCTTATGTATTTTACTCCCAACAATGACATTGCAGATCAAATGAGATAAACATATCACTGATTTCAAAATAACACATCAATGAACTATAAATCAAGGATTCTGTACGCAACAAAATTATGTATGAAAACTGACTTCAAGCTTTATATTTTTTCCCAGGCACTTTTAACCCATCCACCAAAGACCTGGTTTTTTATTAATGTGAAGACAATTCTTCTGTATTTCCTGATGTGTTGCACTCACTGACAGTCTAGCAGATTTTTCCAACTATGCACAGAAATGATTGTACATAAGTGAAAAGGCTGTTTTATACTATTGGGATTAACATTTATCAAGTGTATGTATAATCTCCAGCGTACATAATAATAGTAATAATAATAATAATGTATATTCTCATATAAACATAAATTTACATGAAAATGCATGCCATTTTTACAGGCACGATCAAGTATGATATAATATCAAATCATAGATTGTCTACAAGTTAATAATGTTTCAACAGTTAAATATTTGATATATATATAAATACACTCATTGTCGGAACTAGGCTGTATAGTTATTGAATTGTACAATTGTCCTTCAGGTTGAGCGGGAAAATCTACTTCGTTTCGTTTTCATCCCGTGGTTGTCTGCATACGATAACCAACCAATATTGAGGTAAGTACAACGTTCGCAATGGATTGAAAGACTCATTGTCTGAACCAGGCCGTATAGTTATTGAATTGTACAATTGTCCTCCAGGTTGAGTGGGAAAATCGACTTCGTTTCGTTTTCATCCCGTGGTTGTAGGCATACGATAGCCAACCAATATTGAGGTAAGTGCAACGTTTACAAGGGATTAAAAGCTGTTTTAGAAAAGTTAAAGTGATAAGGTGAAACATTAAAGTGTAATAGATTAAGTGAGTGAAATATATCATTAATAAACACATTTATATAGAAAACAGAATGGGGAAGTAATTAATCCTTAGGCCGACAACGTTCATTTGCAATGTATAATAGAACCAATATATTTTGTACTATCATGATGTCAACTTTTGGCTTTAATACAATTATTTTCAAGCCAGTTGTTTTTATTTCATGTCTTTTTTTCTATTTGGTGCACAACCGTACCCTCCAGAGAATAGGAATAGAATAAGTAGAATCAAATTCATAAAGAGCTATAAAATGTTAGGTTTAATGGAATATAATGAGGATCAAGTAAAGACGTTATTAGAAAATAAGTGAGACAAGATATTGTGAAGTGGTATTTAAAGATCTGACAATGGATAGCAAGTTAATTGATAAGATGCCCCATAAATCTGTGCAGATCCCACGCGGTCGCATCTCAACAATAGGCTGAGCGAATGGTATATATTTAAAGGTAGAAGCATTATCTGTCAAGGCGTTCATTATTATCTTTTTCAAGATAAAGATCTAAGCCCTCATAAAAATCAGAAATATCTCGAGCCTTCAAATTGCGTATTGCTGTTCCTGCAGAATGGGGCGATTCACCTTAGTGACCACCACCATATCTACTGATCAGCTAGCACCACCCTCCCTCCTTTTTTGATGTTAGGCTCTGAGACTATGATTATTATGGCTACCGCAAATATATTGCTTGGTACCAGACATGTTCGTACCCCATATTCCATCTCCCTAGCTTTCTTAATGAGTGCTTCCAATAGGTCTCCACATACATCTTTATGAACATATTATATATGTGTGCATGCATCCTAATGAACAGATTACTTTATAAGAAGTTAAAACCTTAAAGAGTGAAACGAATAGGTATTGTGAATGGTGGAGCAAGATTTAGCAGAACACTATAGTTAAGGTTCAATTTAGGTAGTATGGACTGAAGGTAAGGTCGGTTGGCAGGACTTAGTGTACTTATATATAGTAAACATCTGACATTGCAAAGTAACGTGTCTAGACATATTATAAAAAGATATTAACACAGAACCAACAAAATTTTGGCATTTTTTAACAATACTGCAGTGTGTGTATACTGAAGAATGGTGGTTAGTCTACAGGGAGCCGTAGAGTAAATCAAACCATATATGATAAGAGTATAATCAATAATATAATTCGTATATCAAATAATACACTAGGCTCAATAATTGAGTGTTATAAGGGAAACAAGCGTGGTAAAGCAAGAGAACATTTGATGCATAAATATTTTAAGTATTTTAATAACCATCTAATTTAAGAATTGAACATGCATGATTAATAAGTATTATTATATTAGTATATACATATGTAAAACGTTAAAAGGTGTGGATGCTATTACAATTATTTCCAGTGTTACTTTTACCAACACAACTTAGTGAAAATTATAGAGAATAGAAATCAGTAAATTAGTTAACGTTCGCTGCGTGAGTATTAGAGTCGAGATATACGTATGTGACTATACTGAAGACTGGACTGGCCTTCAATTTCCGTTCTACCAACAGTTGTGGTCTTTTAGACGAGCTAGGGTGGACATGTTAAAGTGTCTTTCTAGGCTCCGTTTGAACCCATCAGGGTTTTCACAACATCTTATTTCAGGTGGTAGTTGGTTCCAAAGAGTGCAATATTTTATGGTGAAAAAGTTTGCCCTAATGGATTTTCTGTGGGTAGCCACCTTGACAAGGTAGTCGTGGTTTCGCAGCTGATATGATTTAATATTTTCCCACGTTATGGATGAGTTACTGTAGCAGTGTTTCCTAATGACTTTGAAGAGTAGAAATAGGTTGCACTTCACTCTCCTTAACCACAGAGGCTCTAATTTCAGACGTACACACCTGTCAACATATTCCACTTGTTGGTCGAACCCTATTATGCGTTTCGTGAGGAATCTCTGGACACTTTCGATTTTTTTTCTGTCTACAGTCCTGAGGTTACTAAATAGGAGAGCACAATATTCAAGTTTGGGACGGATACATGTCCTATATATAGCTAATCTTGCTTCTTGGGTGTAGAAGTTACGCAGTACAAAGCCAGTAAGTCGTTTACAGTCAGATACAACCTTATTTGCGTGATCGGAAAAGGATAAATCTGAGTATGTTATCCCGAGATCTGTGACTGTGTTCAGTTTTGAGAGGAGCTTACCGTACATATATAGGCACATTATCGGTTTCCAGCGTCCAAGGTGGGTTATACCGCACTTGTCTGGGTTGAAAGTCAGTTGCCACTTTTCGCTCCAATCGCCTAGATCATTTAAGTCTTGTTGGATCTTGCTTTCGACGCTCATATCACCGTACCCATAATCATATACTATCTTGAGATCATCTGCAAAAAGGTATGGCTTGCCATACTTGATTACAGAGACTATGTCATTTATAAATAAGAGGAATAGAATAGGGCCAAGAACACTACCTTGTATTACACCACTGGTTATCGGCTTTGAGGAAGACAACTGGTGGTTGATTTTGACTAATTGCTCTCTTTCTGTGAGAAAAGAACTTATCCATTTGTGAAGATTTCCGGTTATTCCGTAGGATTGGAGTTTTGTTAGGAGTCTGATATGTGGGACTTTATCGAAGGCCTTGCTAACGTCAAGAAACAATGTTGTTACCGAACGCCCATTATCAATGCTTTGTGTGATGTAGTCAAAATAATCTAAGTGGCAAGTAATGCACGACCTTCTACTTAAGAAACCGTATTGGGATGGGGATAGTAGGTCATTTGACAGCAAGTACTGAATGATTTGAGTCTTAACTATCTTTTCCATTACACGTGAAACTACAGACGTGATGTTGATGGGGCGGTAGTTGTTGATATCAGCTATAGGCCCGTATTTATGGATAGGTACAATATAAGACTTCTTCCAGCAGTTAGGGTATGTCCCATCGCTTAATGAAATTGAGTATAACTTGAGTAAGAGTAAACTCATGTCATTACCACCTTTTTTCAGCAGAACGGAAGATATACCGTCTGGGCCAGTAGTGTTACTAAGCTTAAGATTTGCGACAGCTTTATCGATCTCATGTGTGGTGAAAATTATGTCACTTAAACATTCGTCTGTTTTACGTGGGAAATCCACGACTTCATCGTTCTCTAAGGTGTATAATCTGGCGAAGTGCTTGCTAAACAGTTCACATATCGCCTCATTATTTTCGTAAGCAATGCCGTCTAAGTATATTATTTTCGGATAGGGTGTTTTGGAGTTCATCAACCTACTTTTAAAAAGTTTGGCTATTTCTCCTGAGTTATGCGGTGCATGAATGGCCTGCATTTCTTTGTTTCTGAGGCCTATATTTCTCAACTCTTCAATTCTACTGAGAAGGGACGTTATGGCAATTAATGACGATAAGTCATGATATCTGTAGTATTTTATTGAGTGCTTACGTAGACTTCTTCTAAACGATGTCGGAATATAATCACTTTGGGGGAATCTGAAGTTAAGAATCTTCTCGGGTGCAATGACGTCGTGAATTGAGTTAATATTCTGATAGAAGTTGTTAAGAATTGCATCTAAGGACTGGTTCGAAAAGTACGAGTCCCAATTAGAACATCTAATTAGGTGCTGATACAAGTCCCAGTCAGCATGTGTGTACAATCTCATAGGTATCTGGCCAGCTTCATCTCTGCGTTTTGTTTCAGGAAAGATGTCAAAAGAACAAACTACTATTCTATGGTCACTACCTGGAAATTCATGTCCAACATGTACGGTAGATGGCGTTATGTTGTTCGTGAAAATAAGGTCTAGGATATTTGCGGATCTAGTGGGTGAATTTATGTGTTGTGTCCACCCTCCTGTGACGATGGAATTTATGAGATTATCGTACCTTTGGGGTCCTCGGAGTGAAGACCATGATACTTCTGGCAAGTTGAAATCGCCTCCGATAATTTTATAACTGAAAGGAAGATTGGCTGTAACATTAAAGATATTGCTAAGCATATTATCATATTCCCTGCTGGATGAAGGGGGCCGGTACACACAACCCACAAGTATAGGTTTACTTCTGACAACTTTTATTTCGACCCAGATCGAGTCATTGAGTTGTGACAGAATTGGGTTACTAAACTGGGTTGCACACATGGATTGTTCACAGTAAATTAGTGTTCCACCCCCACGACCTGTCCGTCTGTCCCCGCGAAAAAGGTTGTATTTATCAATCCTTAGGCTGTCATTGGAGATTTCACTTGTGCACCAGGCTTCGGTGATCATAATCAATGACGGTCTGCATATAGAAGCTATTGTACTTAGTGCTAAATGTTTGCTTAGAACTGATCTCGTATTTACTAGGATAATAGATAAACACTGGCTATGTGGTTTCAGTGAGCGGACAACATCTTGGTAAAATAATCCGTGAGTATCCTCTATATACATGTTATCAGACTCATTTACCAATATCTTTGGATCGTAGGAAGACTTCAGGTAGATTTTTGAGGTGGTAGTCAGGGATGGGCTTACGTTTGGATATGGTATGCAGTGAGAGACACCTGTGTGATAATCAGATATTAATATTTTAGAGATATTAGTATCCGCGTTTGGTGTCGACACTGTGTCAGCTATCTCCCGGGAAATATGCCTTGCCCTAGCTGTAGACTGTTCGCTATGCCAGCAAGGAATTGATCCGATATCATGCGTGCTATATGCATGATTCCAGGTGTTTCTGTTAACTGACGCTGGTGAAAATCCTGCCCTAAGGTATAACCGATATGTGTATTCGGTAATTTGTTGCCAGTATAAGAATGAAGTGTTGGTATCTGTTTCTGGTATTCATCAGACCATGGCAAGTTTTGTGCAGAAATCGGCACATGCTCCCCACTAGACACATAAGATATATGAATGGGTTCTGTTGGCTTGCTAAATGTGGTCTGTGGCCGATGTTTGGGGTATTTTCTATAACTTTCAGTAGACAGAATATTAGAAGTGGGCTGGTTGACAAGGGGTTTACGTAGTGGATGTGCAGAACAATACCTACTACTTTGCTGTGCTGTTTGTCTAGAATTAGGGATTCGATAAAATTGGCTTTCCACTTGGCACCAATTAGGCCTACCCCTAGGAGCTTCGTCTACCATATTTGACTTTCTCTTACAAAGAAGGCCTACAGGTGCTTTCGTCTCTTTCTTATCAAAGAGCTTTCTTGCTCCGGGTTTAGTATTTAATTTATTTACTTCTTTTTCCCTTATCTTATGATCATCTGGCTGATGATGGCTAACAGGGCAGTCAGCACATGCTATGTAGGGTTTCTGTGGCTTGAACACCTCATGAGCTTTAGTTTTCTTAATGGAAATGGGACGTTTGTCATAACGCCTAGAAAACTTGCCAACTTGGGTGGCTACATTCGACTGGTGCTTTACAGAGTGTGGATTGTCAGACGAGGAGTAACTGACTTATAAGGCAATGGTTGGACCACCAGTGGGATGGGTTTTGATGGTTTCGGTGTCTTGACTTTTGCGTCAGTGTGAAAACGATGTATTTCAACATTATTTCCCGTTGACTCATCTATGTCCACCATTTCAGTGTCTGCATCAATATCGTTATATAATGCTTGGCTAACATTAGCCACTACCTGCGAAAATGTCTGTTGCATGCCGTGATCAGATATTTCAATAGACGGAATAACGCACGGAACATCATCTACAGTTATCCTATTAGAGTTATCAGGGTTCACTGTTCCTGAGCGGCATCGCCTTTGGCATGGTGTTAAATCAGGTGCAACCCTAATGTTAGTGTTAAACATATTTTGCTATCGACTGTAAATTGTGACTGAATAATATGGTTATATTTCCGTAACAATTTGATGATGCTTGTAAACTGGCGTCCCTCATGTACTGTATCATGAGAATAAATTTATTTATTTAAATAATAAGGAAGATGAGGTAAGAATTTTCGGCACTTCATTTACGCATAATAGGAATAGCAGAGGGCCAAGTACAGTTCGCTGAGGTACTCCACTTAGTACTGCCTTCCACCTTAACAGTATACCATTGACCCTTACCTTCTGCCCCCTATCCATCAGGCAATCACTAAACCATTCACATAAGCGTTGGTCTAACCCAAAACGTTTAAGTTTACTAAGAAGACCTAAATGGGATACCTTATCGAATGCTTTACTAAGATCGATAAAGACAACGTCCAGTAGATGTTTTTTATCCCTGGCCTCGACCCAATCTTGCTAGCTAACAGTAAGTTTGTCAAGCAGGATCATGGTGGCCGGAATCCCTGCTGCTCTACTGCCAATAAGCCACGTTTCTCCATATGAGTTGAGAGCTGATCCCTTATGAGTGTTTTGATGTGGTTTTGTTCTCTGAGCTGGATGGTTAGTTTGCGAAGCTTTCATCACCCTGCTAGGTGACATCTTCAGCGCATACTTCAATTTGAAGTGAGCTTTTAAATTTCTCCCCAAGTTTATTAATCATTCCTCCTGGTGACCTTGGACGTGATAGGTTGTTTATGTGTGTTTTCACACCTTCTAGGTTACTTGTGTTGGAACTGATTGTTTCTTTGGCTTGAGCTTTGACTCTTTGTGTGTGAAGTTTCTTTCTTGTCGGTTGATAAATTTTGTCTATCTCTATGTGTCTATTGATTGATGATTCACTGGAATGCCAAGGTTCTAAAAATTCTCTAGCATTCTTGTTCTTTCCTCTGTCTAATATTTGAACGTTGTCCCAGTTGAATTGATGTCCGTGGTTGTCTGTGTGTAGTGAAATGAGGAAGTGTATATCATGTCTTTTGACGGCTAGCTTATGTTCGTGGATACGAAGACGAAGGGGACGTCCACTTTGGCCAATGTAGTGTTTTTCACAGTTGTTACAGTTTATTTTGTAGATGAGAACAAAACCACATCAAAATCATCCACCTGAGCTACAAATCTTCTCTATCATACCCTATGAGTGTTTCTGACACTTTTGCTATAATGCAGGTCAGACTTACAGGTTGGTAGTTAGATAAAGACTGCATGTTCCCCTCTTTGAAGATGGGGCTTGTGGAAGCATTTTTCCAGTCCGCGGATAGCCTATCCTGGGTCCGAGACTTGTGAAAAATCACCGCAAGTGGGAGGTTAATTACTTCCACCAAGGAGATTGGCAGTACAGGGTGAAGTCCGTCAGCTCCAGGTGACTTACCTAGCTTAATTTTAGACAGTAGTTTGAGAACCACTGCATCCTCTGTCATAATTGTGGGCATTTCAGTGGCTACATCAGTGACTTTGTCAACCCCCTGACCGGTGCATTTAGGCGGAAAAACATCCCGAGAGTATTCTGAGAGCTTTTCAGACTTTGCTTCGTCTGACTCAGCCGCCTCTCCAGTATTGCTAATGAGGGACGGTATACCACTGCTGTCCGAAAGTTATTTTGAACACAGTGCTCTTTGTAATTAAAAGCCTTATTATCCTTTCTGGTTCTGCACAAATGAGTTATTAACACTTCGGGGATCTGCTGCTTCGCGGACCACGGCTCACGGCTTGATGCCGTTATCTTAAAAATAATTTCAAAGCGGAGGCTTACTGGTAGTAAATGAACACGCTTGAAAGTTAAAAAGAGTGTTAGATCTTTCACGGCACTCCCAAATATCATGTTCCCTAATCACACCGAATGCAGCTACGTCTACTCTAGATAGCTCGATAACGTTGATATCCTTTTATCAAAACTTTTAAGGTTCACACTAAATGGTACAAAAGATGACATAAATAATATTGGGAGTGTGACTCCCGGTAACGATATCTCACCGAATTCATGATTATCTCACTGAAACTGTGATAAACGGGTAGTGCCTCTTGCTCATCTACAGATCCTCCTGAGATACACTTTGTCCTTTTGAAGGCTTGATCCCTGACTAACCCTAGCTTCTCGATGCATTTTCTCATCATTGCGGGACAGCTACTGGTAAATAAGATCCAAAGTCCTTATCGCCTCTTCTCCAATTTAGAAAAAGTGAGTTTAATTTTCACGTTCGCTGATTTAGTATGTTGGTCTTAACATTCAGAAAATTTATAGAGAGCATATGCGCATATGCTGGAGTGCTTTATATGTGACTATCAATGTTCATCTAAAAATGTCCATAGCGCAGTTTGAATAAGACATTTACAAGACAAACTTCTTTGCAGTCACATACGTCCTAAGCGATGCACACAAAGAGCAATAGACTTTACCCTTAGTCTACCATGGACGACCTGACCCATCTAAATGACTGGTCATTAGTACGTACTTTTGTTTCGTGCGAGTGAGCAATTCTGATGAATTTTATTTTATTTTTGTGAAAGATGATAGCAGCAAATAGATTGTAAAGAAACCACAAAATTATATCATCTCGCAAAATTTGTTTTCTGAATGCCTTAGTCTAATTTATCAAAGGGATTAGTGTTTCAATTTTCCCATAAGATATTTTTGGCTGGATAGAAAATCAGTAAGCTGAAAGTTAATTCTTGCGCTTCATGGTTAGGGGTGTGACAAAAAATGTAATCCTGAGATGTAAAAATCCAACCCAAACTTGGTACACAAAAGGTTTGAGTGCATCACCCGTTTATTCTTGAGCTAACACGAGACGAGTAAGACATTTTATCAGACCGGACGTGTTTCATTATATTCCCATCTGTTCATAAATTTGGATACTGTACTAATCCATGCCAATTTTCTCTATTTTATTTGTTGATTTTGCAGGTGTGTAGCCGAAATTTTCTCCTTCTGTGCAACATATGTAGTCAGTCTTTGAGTACATTATTATTTTCAAGTATTGGTTCTGTAGGGATTTTGTTTGATTGCATGGAGGATTTAACCATGAGCTGACATCGGTTTTCCAGTGGTCCTCTAACTGATAATAATAATAATAGTGTATATTTTCATATAAACATATAAATTTACATGAAAATGCATGCCATTTTTACAGGCACGATCAAGTATGATATAATATCAAATCATAGATTGTCTACAAGTTAATGATGTTTCAACAGTTAAATATTTGATATATATATATATAAACACTCATTGTCTGAACCAGGCCGTATAGTTATTGAATTGTACAATTGTCCTCCAGGTTGAGTGGGAAAATCGACTTCGTTTCGTTTTCATCCCGTGGTTGTAGGCATACGATAACCATCCAATATTGAGGTAAGTAGAACGTCTACAAGGGATTGAAATTTGGATATAAAGTTTAAGTCCTCTGCTACAAATTATATATATAATCCACGGGAGTATTCACTGTTGGAATTGCGTCTGCTGTATATGCTGTGTGCCGGCTGTAGAATTATCTTCGAATGAGGATAGTAGACTCCATGCAATAAATCACAAGAGTAAAACCCTGATGTCAGCTCAATGTTAAATCCTCCATACATTATTATTCTTCTCTTTTCAAAACAGACCGTCTAGCAATAATAGACCAAGTGGAACTGTTCCGAAGAGTACATAGCTTTCCCAGCATCCTGTCATGAATAATTTGGATTGTCAAGCTTCTAAGCCATAGTCGCACCTGGTGGGTCGCCATTCTCATGTGCCACTGGAGGTTTCATCTGCTCAAACTTCGATATGTTTGCAAATGACCACAAACATGAGGATAGAATTTACGCAGTGTGATTGGGTATTTTCCCATAAATAGTATTGTCATTCATTTCGGTTTTGATTGTTTTTCAATCGTTGGGAAATACAAAACCTATATTAAAATGCCCAATGCCCAAATCTTTGCAAAGAGTTAAAAGTGAACTTAGCTTGGAAATTTCGGTCTTCAGTGTAATATAGGGTGTCAAACTAGTTGAAGATTGAACGATCAATTCATGGTTGTTTGCTCAAACCCAACTCCTCCATGGTTTTCGCGGGAGTCATCAAGCCAGCAGTCATCGTCTCATCGGTCGCTGTTCAGAAAGAACCAAAAAAACTGTCAGAAGTAATATCGTGATTTATTGTTGTAATATTTGTTGATAGAACTTAGTTTATTATGCTGCTTATATGTTGGTGTTACAATAAAGAATTCTCTAGTCGCCAATCTGTGTTCTGGTTTTTGCATCCGTTCGTACTAGGCGTTTCTGAAAGGCTTCGAGGGACAGCGAGAGGTCCGGCGAAGCAAGAGCTGGACATTAACGGTTTTTGAGACGTGATTTTCATAGGACCTAGATGCAACATATGCATCCAACTCTGTCCTCTACTGTAATATCCACCCGATTCCATGAATGCCAGAAAACTCTCATTTCCTCTTCACATAGTCACCTCCAAATCATTCTTAAATGCCCAGCCAACCAGTCAGTCTATTTCCACTCGAATGCGAGAAAGGCTTGTGATGGAAACTGAATGTATGGTGTGCAAATGCTTAATCCATCCTTTTTCATCTCGTAAACTGTCAATGTCCAGGTCTTGCTACGCTGGACCTCACGCTTTCCCTCGAAGTCTTTCAGAAACAACTCGTAATAACCATCACGAAAAACCAGAACACAGATTGGTAACTCAAGAATCCTTTATTCTTACACCAACATATAACCAAAAATAATGTTATTACAGAAGTTCTAAGAACAAATGTTATGACAATAAATCACGATATTACGGCAAAGTTAAACTTTCGACACCACTAACAACCAATCAGCAAACGACCTCGAACGGACCAATCACATTAAAGAGGCATATATGATGAATGGAAATGTATATTTGTAGAAAAAAGCATAAAATAGATAATAAAAAAGGTTACATGGGATATCTTTCTCGAACATGTGATAGAAAAATCTCCCAGTTTAGCATGGAACTGTCAATGGAGAAGTTACACCATATCCTGTACACATATTCATGCAAATGACTACAAATGAGATCCTTTTGAGATACATTTATAGCCCTTATCCTATTTTCCAACCTGCCCCAAAATCCTTCATTAGAATGTGTATGTGTCCTCGTAACGGGATCCACAAAATCACTTGAATGGTTGTCTCTACGATGAATATATCCCAGAGATGACAGCGAATTGTAGCCTTTCCGTGTGTGTAATTGACCCCCGCTTAACAATTCTGGTAACAGTAGGTATAAGAGTAGTTGCTTTTCTATCTGCTACCCTTAGGGAGAGAAACGACCTAGCGAAAAGAAGTTCCTACGAAATAATAAAATTATCAGCATACCCTCTCTAGTGTTAGTAGGCTTCAAACATATAGCACAACGATGAACAAACCCATCAGTTGATTTGGTTTAGCTCTTTAAAGTCATGATACCACCACACAACCAAATTCGTTCTTTCCGGAGCAACTGAAATCTAGGAAATACTGGTAAACACTAACCTCCTCTAATTGCAACAACAGCCTTGTAAGGTTACGCATTAGAAATGAATCAGGCGCTATACAACATTGAACTGCGTTCGTGAACCTCATTGGATAATTCGACATCGTTCGTGAATCTCATTGGATAATTCGCTGATTGGTAGTTAGTGGTGTCGAAAGTTTAACTTCGCCGATATTACTTCTGATAATTTTTAATCTTCCTTCTGAACAGCGAACGGTGAGACAATGACTGTCAGATTGATGACCCGCGAAAATTATGAGGGTTTGAGCAAACAACCATGAATTAATCGTTCAATCTTCAACTACGTTGACACTGATGAAAAGAGCGAGAGGAATAGTCAGAATGCAAAGAAGTGAAATCGTTTTCGGGAAACAAGGGAAAACAATCTATCTTATGGCAATTTCATTTGATGCAACAGTATTATAAACTAACAATGCTGGTGACGAGCTTCAGTGTTTTTTCAAATAAAAAATAATTGCATTATGTTAATAAATTTCCTATCACGTGCGTTTGTGCTAAATTAAAGTTAGAGTCTACAGTAATACAGGGAAATTGAAGCTAGCCTGCTGTATGTTTTTCAAAGTGGTACACATTTGTTAATTTAAAAACGACAACAGATATGCTCCCGGTTCCATTTATTTTCACTTCAGCCACATATAAATAATGAAATGACAAATTACATCATATTAACAATCAAGAAGTTTGACAACAGTGCACATAATACAGATCTCTGAGGACCGTATCAGTATCAATAAACATTTTGGCTGTATATTGCTCACCATCGGCAATAATACTCTCATATAGGTCAAAGGCGAGAGAAATTCTGGCTGATGACCATGATAGGAGTAACACACATTGTATAGTACACTAAACAATAAACGTACAGATAATCATGGAAAAACCCGTCTTCATGCTGACCCATGAGTATTGCAGCCTAATTCACTTTTCGAGGGCATTTATCACGCTTTAGCATGACATTCTCCTTCACAACACAAGTCGTGTGTGTGGTGGCGACTCGTTTGAAACGGAATATGTGGCCCTTGAGAGGCAAGGGCATTCCTTGCCGCCGTCACTTTGGTCCCACCATCTGGACACCGCCCCGCCTTTGGAGTATCAGACGGTTCCTTTTCAGTGTTCTTAATGATTTTGACATCTGGCAATAACTTTCATGGCGTCCTTGCTTCCCGGTGTTTCTTTATACTGATGATATGAAAATTAGGCAAATAACGAAATGTTCGGGATAGAGATCGGTTGCAGGCAGACGCAAAAATATTAGAAGATTGGGAAAAGGTGTAAGTCACCTGGGAGATATGGTTTGGATTTAACACGATATACATTTTAATAGTAGGCATCTAAGTGAGCTCACACATAAACCCATTCCATGGTTGCACAAATCACCGGGGTGACTAATATCATCGCATTTCTGTGGCTTAAATGACGTGCCGAAACTTGCCGAGAAATCAAAGAAGAGTTACAAAAGTGGCAATCCGTCTCGCAAACAAACAACTGGAGAAAAATCACAGAAATTATGTGTCCTTCACATAAAAGTTAAACAGTGAATTTTAAAACCGATCGTAAGGTGGAGCCTGAATAGGCGAATAAACATACAGGGGTCTTAATATTAGAGAAGTATAGACTATGGAGTCACAGGATAGACGCGATACATATTAGAATAACTGGGCGAGAATCCACTCCCAAGAAACGCTCAAATAACAGTCATGGCTACTGCGACCGGCACTGGACAAGAAGCAAACGAAGCACGAGGTCGAACAGACAAACATAAGCGAAACGATGTACAGACACCCTATTAGCATAGGTAGACGACCATTAGGCACTATATCAAGCCAATCGGAGGAGTTTTTCACCGATGGGAAACCACTGGGTATTTTTCGCGAACATAGGCTTCAAACAAATATCCTTATTACGGCGACACTGTGAAGAATGGGCAATAAACATACAAATGGGATCGAAATAATAAACTGTCATATCATGTTTAAGAACCAAGGTGGCACAGTTGGATTTAGAATTTTCCATGACCTCCACACTCTCTAGGCCACATACCTAGTTTTTGTGTCGATGCGAAGACGATAAGTTTATATTTTACATTACACTACATTCACTAGTTACTTGGGAGACTGCTCTATCTGATTCTAATATTCGAGAGAACAACAGTGTGACTCCGATACAAACATAATCTACATATTTTAAATAATTGATTTGTCCGCTTCACTGTATTCGGTATGTTTCCAGAAACATTCTCATTAGACTAAAATAGCTGATGTTTGATTATCTTCATAAAGTTCATCGGAATACGGTCTACATGAAGATTTACTAGTTAGTAGAGGAGTGTAGTGCATCTTATAGCAGATAAACAAAAATAGAGGCAATTAAGGAGACGCAATATTATACATAATATATGCACATTTATTACTCAAAGTTCTCACCAGCTTTCTCATCGAGACTGGTCCACGTGTAAATCTCTACCAACAACCACGACTACTGCACGTTCACCCGAAAGTTTCAAGTGGAGGATAGATGAATACGCAGTAAGACACAAAGTGTGCCAAACAGGCTGTCCTCGCTGACAAAAATGAGAAGTAGTTCACACATACTGTACTCCACAGTGGGTTTTAAACTAGACTAATCCCCTGAACATCCACAGTCTTCATTCGTCAATTCCTCTGCTCATTCTGCTTATCCGTTCACTTATTTTAGTTATCACTTTCATATATTTACATGTTTCTTCTTTTTGACTTACACATTCCCCACTAATTATGCTTTTACCGCTATTACTATCATCTCACTATCCGGCCACAGTGGATGGCTGGTAGGCGAGAGGAATATCGACAGCCGCTAATCGTCAGCGGCTTTAACAAACCGCATACTGAAAATCAGATATAACCAATCCGACATACAACTCTCCTCAGAGTATACCAAGCTACTGTAGGTGAGTGGTACGATGAACTACGGAAAAGGTAATCGATGACCAAGAGGTATTTCCCCACTATCAAGAAGTGAGCTGAAATAAGTCTATTTGTTTGATACTAGATAGTGAAAAATGCGCTGTATATCATGCATTGAACATTGGGCTTTGGAGCGTAGTTCAAAAGATTTGCTTCCGCTGAAATGGACGAGAGGACTCCTCTGGTATCTGCTGGTAATTCCCACTTATAAATAACTCCTCAGTCCCGGATACTCGTGTAGGGCCTTCTGCCACCCGACCGGCCATCGAGAAGGCAATTACAAGCGATGGTGAATCTCAGGCTACTGTGAATTGTCAAGTATGCCGGCAAGTTATAACGTTTTCCCCTCGTGAGAGGCAAATGGTTGTTCGATGTCCTCACTGCTCTGAAGCTACGGTATTTAAATTTCTTCCTGACACCTGTTTTAGCCCATCAAAGGTCCACCTACAGGGAAGCAATATGTAAGATGTCCGTGTAACTGTCTACTGGTGTGCAATGAGTCCACAAGCAAGGTTGGGTGTCCTCGTCCAGAATGTCAAAAAGTCATCGTTCTTCGTGAGGTGAGTTATTTGTTTGCAAGTAAATCTATCGTGTGCGTCAGTGCTCTGACCTAAATCTGTATTCGAGATGGTAATTATTCATGGTTACTGGATGAAGTGATTAACATTCTCTTGTTTGTTCTGTTGGGTTTTATTGTTCTTGGAAGTCACATAGAGTTACCACGTACTCATTATTAATACCTCTCTATAGTCAGTAGCAGGGGAAAATATAAGTTTCGGAAAACATGCTGTTGTTGAGAACAAATTGTTAAGCATTAAATTTTTTAAACGTGTACATAGTCTCCAATAATGCACCGCATAGTACCCCTAGATTTGAGGGAATCTACATCAGTTGTCCAAGTGAAGAACCTACGAAAGCTTCTTAGAATTCGCACTACAGCCCTGTTTCAGTTTCACTCTAGTTTAGGATTAGTATTTACTTGTCTGGTTCTACTCTTGATACCGTTATGGGGCTTTGTTCGTTCAATAACCAAATCCTTATGAGAAGAGCAGAAGTAACCCCGGAGATCGCCTGCCCTTTGCAGCTTAACCTCCTTGAGTCCACTTAGGTCTGGTGGTTAATTATGGTTGAGCCGGTTCGTCTCACAGGCACTGCCTCTCAGCGTCAGGTCATTTGCAGTAGATCCAGGTAGGTAATTAAAATAATTCACCAGCTGAGGACTTTGAAAGTAATGATGGGAATGCTTGTTGAACTAGGAATCGACTAGACGTGATGGTTTTCAAAACGATATATGGAAGTCTTGCTGGTAGAAGTCAAATACGGAGGTGCGATCAACCGTTGTCAGGGTGAAAATCCGATCACTGAAGTAATAATGTACTAGATACGTTTAGATTATGCTAAATTTGTTTATCCTTTGTGTACAAATATCAGCATGTTCCCTCGTTTTCCTGTGTGTTGCTGATTCATGGTCCTAATGTGACATTCAAGCCACCAAAGTCCATTCTTTCTGCAGCACAACTGATGCTTTCCAGATGCACTTTTCACTGCGAGACCTTCACCATGGCTACTCGGCATAACTTGGCAAACCTGCTAGTGTTTGTTTCTTTAAGAATCGGATTGGCGAACGAGAATTAGCCTGGTTAAGTGGTAGATATTGTACATGTAGCTCACTGACTTAAACATGCAATTTTTGGTCTATGGATTCTAGGCTCGGGGTTAACCCCATCTACTTCAATCTGGGCTGGTAGATAGTACTTTCACCTCTGATATGTGTGGCTCGTGACATAAAAAGGCCGTCGGGGGTGGGTCTGAGTTGTAGCTAGATGACAAGTACCTTCGGTGCTACTAAAATTTTGACTTTTACTTAAATATCTGTTTTTCACTGTGTGCGGAGCATATTGTGCTTCGTGGAATATCGAATTTGTTGCTGTAGATGGCCTTTCGTGTCAAAAGCCACAGGAAAACAATGTCCCGAAACGCCTTAAGAATTCGACTGAGTTGACGGTATATATCATTGTGACCACTTTGAGCAGGAGTCTTTCGTAGGGTGAACAGTATAGAGTGGAAAGCAACATTTCAATACAGACCTTTGATTCGTTTATTGTCCTATCTTTCGAACGTTCTAACAGAAATAATGGTTTCGGTAATTTGTCTTAATTCTAGAGAAGTTATGAGTATCTTGTTTGGAATTCCTTTGACCGAATGTCGGTGTTATTTCAATGAACTAGTATTCCTTCACAAGCTGGTACTATTTGTTTTCATGTGGATATTTCATGAAAGTTGATAATAGCTCTGTACTTAACAATTCTTTAGAAGTGCCACGACTTTTGAATATCTTCCGGACTGCAATTAACGAAAGTCCATAACACTATATCATATCTTAAGTACAACACTACAAGAAACATCGGAGTCATTATTGGCGTAATAGCCCTAACTTTTATTGAGTTTAGGATGTAAATAACTTAAATGTCCTGATCTAAGGCTAATCTTTTTCGTTACTTGATACACTCTCACTTCCCTTCCTTGATAACTCCACTGTCTATATTTTCTCTTCGTAGACTACGTCAGGTGTTCCTGAAACATTACTAGGCGTCTTGCAGTTTCAGTCCAAACTGCTTGTTGCAGTACTAAATGTGTATCTGTTATTCGAAATCTAACAGTTCTCCCTTTTCATCACGTTCTGGTTGACGAGCATGCTGTATTTTGAGATATTCACCTTAGTGGTGTTAAGCGAATGACTAGTTCAGACAGTCTTGCGCATATAGAGAAGCCATTATTTCTCGTAGGTAGCAACTGTGAGCGTTATTTGATTGAATGTACAAATGGACACTATCAGTAGAGTGAGAACCAAAAATGTTTTCAATGTACGCATGTGTCATCCGTAATTTGCCCCTTATGGTGACTAACTGAAGGTGCGTAAATTATGGTTAATGACGTTGGGATGCGGTTAGTCTGTGAAAAGCGAAGGGGGTAATTTCAGTTATTGTATTTAAGACATTTAGCAAAGAGATGGGAATTGATCATTGTGTAAAGTATCTTTTACACAAACTTTTCAATAGTTCGGTTAATGCCTCAGTGCACAAAATTTCTCTAGATGCTTGTAGGAATTCGTGTGTAGTAAGACTTCGCATCGAATTTGTATTTTCAGATAATGCATATGTTTTTATAGGTTTTATGTAGAATTTGTTTGGCGTACGCTACATGTCATTCTTTTGTCAGATTATACTTCAATGTGTTGTTAATAATCGTTGAGAACAAACACTGTCATGAGTGAATACCATCAATGAAGTACTAGTATTATCATGGCATTATATTAATTGATATATATATATATATATATATATATATATATATATATATATATATATGAACTGCTACGTAAAATATACTAACAAAGTGTGTGCGAACGCTGCTTTGTTATTCTATACAGTAACACTTCTTATAAAATGTTCTGAAAGTGATGTCACTCACGTAACTGTTCGTTATAAGTGAGCCAAGTACATTCGCGTATACGCTCTCACTGATCGAATATTCATAGTGCATATATGCTGTGTCTAACTTTTAAATACTCAGTTTTTAATATCGCGAATTCGAACCTATGTTCTCATGACACCAAAGGGTCTCATCAATCCTGAGATTTTGTATGCTGCTCATTGTGAAGAACATGAACATACACCCTTACTGGGCATCATTTAACTTTTTTGTTTGGTGGGGATGTTTTCTAGCTATGATGTCTTATACAATAAACTCATAATCACTGTCTCACTTGTCAGACCCTACTACTTTGGTGTATGTTTTTTCATTTCTTTCTGAGTGGAGCATAGGGCTTAATTTTTTTAAAGACTCAGTAGTGGTGTTGTTTTCACAGGGTGAAGTCACTAGGCTCACGACTAGTGTTCCTTTCCTGGAATTTCTATCGGCTACCAAACTAGGAGAGATTTAGGGGTACGTCAGCCGGTAATCTAAGCTGAACGACAAACATCTCGCTACTGAACCACCGACGCATGGTATATGAAGCTGGCGTATATTCCTGAAATGTCGGTTAGCGTGTTATTGTTTCAGATTTTGAAAATGTGTTCAGCATATTTTGTTCGTACTTTTGTAATTTAGTTTAATTCCGTTTGCTGTGTTTTGTAGTATGCAGTATTGACTACCATAATTGAAGTGTTATTGAGTAGTTGTACCATACTGATTCCCTTAAAAGCTGAATGACTCTTACTAATTAGATGCTCCGAATTTATTTTAGTCGAATTAATTTGTGTCGTTTCCGCAATAAATGTTCACTGTCCCTTTATATTTGACCTTTTAGGAGGATGGTAGTGGTAATCGAGGTTTACATGTCCAAGGTACACATGGAACATTTGGTATCCCACCAAGTCTGCGTTTAACTTGTGGAAGTTGCAATTTCCCATTTTCTATACCATCCCCTGAAACCTTGCCTGGTCGTACAAATGCAGTAATTGCAATCTTGTCTGGTAGAAATGCATCTGAGGCAGCCGGTCTGATAAAAGCAAAATGTCCACATTGTCACAAAGTCACGTCTGTCGGCCCAGCCTACGCTCGTTCACGTTGGGTCACCTTTACTATTTTCACTGTAATCGCCTTGATTATAGCAATCAGCGTAACTGCCGGGACCGCCGAAGCAGCAAAATCAAATAGTGCATTATATTTCCTTTGGTCGGGTAAGCAGATTATTTTTTGGTCGATTTGGTATTTCTTGTACTTTTGTAACTAGCACCAGCATTTGGAGAAACTCACGTCTTGACTCATTTCAGAGTTTGTATCGGCTAATTGAGTGGATAGCATTTCCGTAGAATTATCTTCATTATATATATGCTTTAGGAAGTGGTATATTGCTGCGCACTGCAATAGCTGTGCAACATACGATTTCCGTATGTATTTCAGTATGTTATTCTTTAGTATGCATTTCAAACAGTATTATCAACTGCCGTACAAATGTAAATGAAAGGTGCTATTGAGTATAGCTTCATTTCCTATCGTGATACGCATTTAAAATCAAAAATGATTTGGAAAAGTTCGACCCGTCTTGCTCTTTCGAAAACAAAGATCATGAAATAATTACTGGAAGGTCATGGAAATGCTGATATAAGTCAATCAATAATATGACGTGTAAAAAGGTCATGTGAAATTACATATAAGGAAAGTGAGTTGGATCACTTACACAGTTCCGGTGAGTCATTCTACCTATTGCGAAAAAATTAAGTGATGAATAGCGTTAAGATCCCCAACTGGCGCACTCATTTTTACCTCGCTAAACCAATAATACGACTGGTACAGAGAGTACGAGGCTACCAACCCCACTGCTATCTAAGCTTCAAGCCTGTAGCTTGAAGCATTATGTTCCACTGGGGACGTAAAGGAATACGCGCACGCTTGGAAACAAGAATATAGCTCATAAGAATAACAGATTCAGAATCTGTACATAGTTAGGAGTTTGGTAAGAAAAAAGAATAAGAATAAATTGCAAACGGAATTATTGTACAAGTTTAAAAAAGAGGATTACAACCACTGAAGTAAAAGATGATGACTATTGGCATTTCCCGTGACCTTTTAGGACACAATTTAACCACATAGCTTTGATAGGAAGAATTATTCTCTGATGACCAATGTCTCTTAAGTTTTTGTTCTTTGGGAGGCAACATTTTTGTGAGTAAATGGAGAATTGGTACTTAATTTTGTTCTTATGTTTTTCCTTGTTTCTCTACTTCTACAATGCTTTCCCCCCATAGCCCATTTCACTAAAGTTTTTGTTATCAATGACGGAATCTATGGTTGTTCAAACAGAGAGGCGATACGCCTTCATTAACATGGCACTGAACAATTCACACTCATCACTTGAGACCAGATTCACTGTTGACAGTCTAACTCTAATTGAGTTACACTACCGCTATTGTTCTCACATTCTTTCACTCGTTAATTTTCTTTCGTGTTATTCATCAAGTTGAACCTCCTGTTTGAATGTTTCATAACTTGTGCTGCTACATTGCATTAGATAAGTTGTTTCGTTGGATAGTACCTTAGGATTACGATAGGAAAAAATAGTACTTATTTTCACTTTTAATAACAAAATATTATTAGTCGAAAAGATACCCCAATTTGCAACATGCCATTAAAGGTAACGTTTTCTACCTCCGTGTACAGGGTTGATTCACACTCGCTGATCCTTTGGTCAATATGGATCACAGCAGACAGTACTATCGAACAAGAACGCCAATATAATGTAGTTGTTGTGTGAACTTTTCTGCATTCTGTCGTAAAAATATGGGACACGGATCAGATGTGATACTGTAAGACCGTTCGTGCTCTACTTTGCTGAAACTTTCGTGAATTAATTTTAATATTGTTTAATAACAGCAAACTTGGTTGTGGTATATAGGCAGGCGTGGGTGATTTTACGTAAACAGGCTAAGCTTATCTACTTAAGCTTAAGTCGTCTTGCGAGCCGGCTCATTTTTTGTACTACGCTTACTGTCTCTGTACCTAGTAAATTTTTCAATCTTCATTTAGGTGGACTATTATTATCTGACTGTTATCGTACTATTTTAGTTTTAACACAGTCATACATGAAACACCACTATATATGATTAGGCACAAATATTAGAACTACAATTCAAAAGGACATTTGGACTGTTATATTCGAATACTTAATTAGAATACAAGACAAGCTCTTATAAAACTTCGTGTGTGGTAAGTAACCATTGCCTGTAGCCAATTTACAAATGCATAGATCAAATTTCCTAAGTCTAGTCCATCTATTAGCTAACCGTCGATTAGCTTATGCCTTATTAAGAGGATTACGCGACGCATATATCAGGCATTGGGATTACATTTCGTTTGTTATGGTTGAAGAATTTGACAATATCCTGGCTCTCTTATAAAATTGTGTGTAGTATATGAAGCATCAACGTGTAAGTTATTATTGAAATCTTTTTAACGAAAAATGTTTATAAGTATCAACGTTAACTGTTGTCCCTTATTTTGTTTAGTAATCACCCATGGAGTACAGAGTCATGATGACCTCATTTTTCCTTTTTTTTCTTCTCCACCCTGTCATTCACTACTCATTACGAATAATAATAATGAATATTTCTGTTTTAACAGTTCTCTATCTGATCGCTCTAGCTCTGTTTGTAAGAGCCGTGGTGTATATGATCATGCCGGTCAGTTCAGTAGAAGTGCCTACTTTACAAATTTAACGATCACACCTGCTTCGTTGCCAATGTCTAACTATGACAAATTTACCAATTGTGAATGTGAAGCATCCTCTTTGAAAGAAAAAAAAACAACCAACAACTCATAAATGAAAATTGATCATTAGGATCTCACTGATTTTTTATTTTCACACACACTTTGAACTCCTCCCCATCCCCTTCTATGTAACTACCAGTGTTGCGTTACACACATTTTTTGATTGTATTGTTCCAGACATTCTTGTGGTTGTTTATTGTTTTTCGTAAAGAAAACAACAACAGCGAATAAAAGACAGAACTACTAACAAACTGTGAAATCTTCACTACTCTTAATTTCATTCACTCAGTCATTATTTTGTTTTTGTTTTTTTATTATATTTATATATGATTTGGTAGATGGGAATAAGATTGAATGATGATGATAATGATAATAATAATCGAAATCTTTTTTTCCGGTGAATTTTCTGTGTAATTATTGTTTTTCCATCTCTCTACACATTAACAAAACTTGATCATTGTATGCAGAAAAAAATAAACGATGATATATATGAATGAGGTGGAAAAATATGCACACAAAATGTACAATTTAAACAAAATTTGCGCATATATATGATACTGGTGAATCTATCTTTATTCTGTGTTTACTCACCTAATGACCGATTGGAGCACTTCTATTAATAATAATACCATAATACACACATGCTGTCATAAGA
This sequence comes from Trichobilharzia regenti, assembly GCA_944472135.2. NCBI lineage: Eukaryota > Metazoa > Platyhelminthes > Trematoda > Strigeidida > Schistosomatidae > Trichobilharzia > Trichobilharzia regenti. The sequence goes on along the minus strand of OX235270.1, from coordinate 32,511,499 downwards.
AGTCCTGTGCTACTGCAGTTGTCAATTGATCATTTATTCTTTGATTAGTATTTAATTGCATTCATTGAAATCAGCTGGAGTTTTTTCAACTAATATCAAAAATATTATTCTTTTATTTGTGTTACTTCATTGCTACAGTTCAATCTATTTAAAAGATTATTATCATAATTAATGTCTTTTTAAGTTCTAGCAATCCAGTGAGTGGTCAAGGATGGTGAAGTGGGGGTGGGGGAGACAACTCCGAGGGAATGAAGTATTCATGGAGTCAAGCTCACAGTATTTAGTGTTTTGTGAAACAGGTGACACTTGTAAGGTTGGTCTAACTGGAACTATCTTATTTGGTGAAAGTGCATTTCAGTGGCACAGCGGCAAGGAATGCTCACCAACCAACCACGTCACATGGAGTTCGACCGCCGGCCGACTCACTCCTTTACCCTGCTATGATAGTAATAATACTGGTAAAGAGGGAAGGTTGGGGTTTGAGGCTAGCAACCCTATCCCGTAAAAATAAACATGACGACTACCGAAACATCAAAGCTCTAACTTGAAGCCTTATGTTCCATTGTGGACGTAGAGGAATAAAACCAAGTAATCAAAACGATGCAGTTTCATACAATGTAGTGTTGCCCTGTTGGATAAAAGTTAAGTTTTTTTTTTTAGGTTTCTTCAATAGCCTATAATAATATCGACCATCTTTAACTTGAAATCACAAGTAAGTTCAATTTTTCCCGAAGGTTTTGTTGCTTTGGCAACAGCAAGTTTTTTTCGGTGGAGTTTTCTCAATGGAAGACAATTTATTTTCGAGCACATCTTTAGCCTAGTTAACCAAATATAGTCATTCCATTGTGTTTGAACTCATGTTATGTATAGTGTGATCAAACTTCTCTTCTGAAGAGATGGTTTTCAGAATCTGACTTCGTGAATCTTTAATAATGCGAATCATCTGAACTATGTTGACAAGATGTCTAAACCCATGTGTGTGTGAGCAGCAAATCGAGTATATTGTGTGGATATACATAATACTGCTTATCAGTCTCTACTGTATTATACACACTAGGATCAGTGTTCAAGATCTTAACTCTGACTGTATAAGTCAACTACTGTTCTTTCAAGTTGGTTGGAACATGTTAAGGTTGTATTATCGTTTGGATTTGAAGAGTTATGTTTGCTTGCTTTGCTTTCTGCGCTGAAGTAGTGAGTTTCCATCGTCTTCCGGTAGCCGGCAAATAGGTGAAAAAATTTGGACTCAAAGCTTAAGACTGAACTACTTAGAACAATCATGAAACATAGGGGTCTAGGGCTTGTCTTGATGATTGCTTCCAACCACCTAATACCGAAATACCTCATCGGGATGGAATTTAAGTCAATAATCACCGAAAATACCCATTGAGCCATGAAGAAAATAAAAGAAACAAATTCAGTGAGGAAAATTTTCCTTTTCAACGAAATCATTTTCAGAAACCGTTCAGTTGTATTTATATTTACCAAAAATTTATAGTAGTCTATTATTGAGTAATATGGAACGACATAATTGATATAATTACACAGAAGTGGCTTTAGAAGTCAAAAAAAAAATAAAAGTTGTGAATTAAGTAGTACTCAATAGCAATTTTAACCTTATCAAATTTCTAACCATTTCTTCCCTTGTGCCGTTGGGTACTACGTAATTTACAACTTTAATTTTTCCTCATAAAGCCGCTTCTGAGTAATTATATCAGCTAAGTCAATGATTTCAACTAGAAATTTTCATGACCTTTGACCAGTAGCTCTGTGGTACCCGTTTTAATGCTCTTGTTTCTCATTCAAAATATATCACCACTATACCTTAAAGGTGTCCAAAGTATCACCTGCATTTTTCATATCATTCATTAATACCATGTTCACGGTAATTTGTATCCGTAGTCTAAACTGGCAGTGTCTGTCTGTCTGTTTTCGACATAGAACTTTGCACAAATGTGCGGAAGTTCAAGTCGCCACACTCCGTGTAGCACGCGAAGCAAGAGAAGAAAGTACAAGAAAAGCATAATAGAAACAGTGAGCAGAGGTGTGAGACAACGAAGTAATAAAGAAAAACAAAACAGTTTCATTGGAGATCATAAGTCACAAGGAGTGGATGCATCTGCACCATTGAGGACGATTTTGAGCCACATCACCAATTGTCTCCAGCCACTGGTTTTTACCATACAGAGGACCCCCCACCAGTCAAGAAGTCTACACCTTCCTACGTGGCTTAAACCAACTGTTGTGGATTTCATTGACTGGTGACATGTTTTCATTTGACCGCCACTAACTCTTTTCTAACCTGATTCACCCTATATCAGCTAACATTGCTTATTGTCGAGGAAGGCGATGGCTAGGCACACGTAACACACGTCCTAACCATCCCAGTCGATGTAATTTCACAGCCTCGTCGATTGATTTCCCCTCCTTACTTATCACTCGGCGCCTAACCTCAATATCGCTCACTATATTATACCACCACTTCACATGGGAGACAGAACGCAGACACCTATGATCAAAGACAGCTAATCTTTTCATGTCTTCCACTCTCAGTGGCTAGGTCTCACAGCTGGCCATAAAGGAGGACGGATCGGACTGGTGAGCAGTACACCCGCCCTTTGGTCGATAGTCGAACATCTCGTCTACGCCAGAGTCGGCGTAAACTGGCAAATGCGAAACGAGCCCCCTGTATTCGTGCTGAGATTTCGTCAGAGACCAACCCGTTGGGGCTGATGATACTTCCCAAATAAGTGAAGCGGTCAACGTGCTCTACCACTTCACTTCCTATTTTTAAACTAGGCGTCGATGTAGTCCAGTGTCAATCTGAGAAGGATGTTGGTGGCACCTATGGAGTTCCGTGCCAGCGAACCGACAACGGTGACCGTCTCCTACCTAAACTGGCAATGATGGTAATGCGACCTAATATTTCGGGGTGGACAGGGAAATAATCCAAGTCTTACATAGGCTTAAGTCGAATTTCGTCAAGGCACCTTGTATGTTGTCGTGAAAGATTGCCTTGTCTTTCTTCACACTTTGTTGTTTTTATACACCGATTCTTTTCCTGCATCATAATTCCTTTATCTTCTACTGCCTTCCAAGTGTCCACACTCAGGCATTTCTTGTCCTGCTTCTTCTTGTCTCAAATATCTATACAGGTTCCTCTACGCATGACTTTCAGAGAATTCTAGTGTGGTTAACTCGGTGATGCTGCTTAATGTGTCCAACTTCTTCCTGAGGTCCCTCATCTACGAAGTGGTAAACTTGAATTATGGTCGGTTTCTAGCTCCTTTGAAGGCTTTTATCTTGATCTTGAAGGTTCTTTGCACTAAATAATTGTGTGAGCCTACATTTACTCCTCTTCTCCACCTTGTGCTCAGCCGGCGGCGTCTCTACTTTCTATAGATTGAAATAAAATCTATATGGATTTCAGTCTGTTTATCTTGTGAAACCTAAGTCGCTTTGTGTTTGTCCTGTTTTCAATTACTAAATCACTTGAGGCGCAGAAATCTGCAAATAGTTCTCCGTTCTCATTCATCTCGTTAGTGCATCTCGACCTACGATAAGTTCTCTTCTATTGTTGTCTGCTCACAGTTTCGCATTCATGTAGCCTTTTGGCGTCATCCGTCCTCGAATTTCGGTACTTCCCGATTCCACAGGAGAATAAGTTTATTTTTTCTATGTTTTGCAGTTTCAGTGGTGATGTAATGCGTTTCACTTTTTCCAGGGCTTATGATCCTCTGGTGAATTATGACATGACCACTTTGGAGAGGACCGAACACTGCCACTGGCACTTTGTAAGTCCATAACAGTCTTACCCTGTGGTGAGACCTTCTACTTCAGCGAAGCAGTTAAAAGAGAAATCTGTTATCTGACTAGCTACTCAAAGCTTCAGTGGACCGATGTCGAATAATGCTACATACAGGGTTGTGTGCCCTTTGCTGACAGAATTCTCCTGTAATAAAAAATGATGTCTAATTGTCGTACTTTGTGAGGAATGGGACCTTTAGTCTTGCTTTTTAGGCAGTTGAATAGTTTATTTCTTTTCTAGACTATACTCCTACTACTAAATACTTATTATCTTTTTTGTGCTTCTGAGGTATCGATTAGTCACATGCTTCCCGAGCTTTAACAGTGTTTCGCATGTTTATCCAGAATTATAAACTATCCACATAAAGTTTTGCCTCTATAATTATCTCCATAACCATCAATTATATTCGGAATTCATTTACTATGCTATGAACCACACTTTTATTGAATAAATTCTAATGATTCTACGCAATATGAAGTAGATTAGATTAGGCAGAGTTTCAAGCCTGGACCCAGTGGTTGAAAGGCCTTGAGTTAAGTCTGTATTCATCAGTGTATGTGTGTGTCATCTTACGATATACAGAGCTATGCAGTCTGGTAAATAATTTATCAACGAAAACCATGTTAATAATTAACGCTTATCTCTGTCACGTTATAGACAGATTTCAGATCAAATTAAGGAAATCGTTTACAGCCCACCGCTTCACATGTTTTCAGGGGTTGACACTGTAGATATATTGCTGTTGCACAGTATTTGGGATTAGGTCCTCAGTTTCAAGCTGCATTTATAACCATCTGAAAAATGTCACTTATCGAAGGATTGCTTCTCGTAGTTCCTCTTTGTGTATGTATGTGTTTCTGCCTGTTCCATGCTAAACTTTCTCCACTCAGTAGTGTCTCTGCATGCCCTAGTTGTATTTAACTTATAGAATTCCAAAATATAAACAGTTAGAATATGAAAATTGTAGGTATGTGGAATATTTCGTTTTGTATAATGTCTTTGTTATTACTATATCGATCCACTTGTTTTCTAATAATAAATGATATTGATTTGAAGAACACAGACACTGAATAATTTACCACATGAACTGTGTGTTATGTGCGGTACAATATATAATTGACAATTAAATATATATGTCAGTTTTTGTATGCTGCAATTTAAGCGTACTTCAGTTGTACTTTTTTTTTATACACACTTCAATAAAATACTTTTGTAGTTAACTGCAATCTACATGAATCTGTCTGTTCAAAAAGTGCGTAAGAAAGTTCTGTTGTCAATCGAATGCATATACCGTCTTCCTGTCAAGACGCAATCAATCAAAACAGTTGCAGTTCTATGTCAGATCAGATTTACGAATTCGCATCAGTTAGAGGGAACCATCGAAAGCTGGAGATCACTTGATAGCCCTAGTTTGGAACTCTTCATAATAATAATAATAATAACTTTATTCTGAGCGATAATTCTCCATACAGAATGAAATTTTTAGCTTTGTATGTATTGCAAGAATTTATCTCTTTTTACACAAATAAATAAATGCATAAAGTAGTGAGAATAATAAAACCGCGAAAACTGAGAGTCAGTAGAATAATAATGTGGAACAGAGGCCTTCAACAATACATCTCCACTTTCTTCTATTGTGTGCTGTCCTCTTCAGCTGGGCCCAGGATTGCCTATAGTCTCTCATCTCGCACTGTCTCCTCTATGTCACCCTCGGACCGACTACCCACTCATCGGGTACCACTGGAGGGTCTGGCGCGCGCGATGTCATTCAACGGTCGCCTCAGCGTATGCCCGATCCATCTCCGTTTTCGCATACATATTTGTTGAACGATAGGTCCTTGGTTAGTTTGTTCCCATAGTTTCTTGTTACTGTTGATAAAAGTCTAGAGTAGCCCGTTGGAAATACTTTTCGTGACGCGCTTGCCAAGTTTCTGTCACATACAGAAGAAGTGACTTCACATTTGTGTTGAAAATCAGAATTGTATTGTTTGTGCTGAGTGCAGAGATTTCCGAACCGATTTAAGATTGCTGAAGGTGTATCTTGCCTTTCCGATTGTGTCTGCCTGGCTTTGATATCTTCATCCGTTCCGTCTGTGGTTGAGACCGTGCTCCCCTATATTAGTGAAGGAAGTAACTTCATTCAAATCTCTCTCCCCTGTGATGGTGACTGGTGCATGAGATCAAATTACAAAACTATGCAAAGTTGATAGGAAAGATATGGCTAATTCATTAATCAACGATCGACAACATAACCTTAATAGCTTTACACACTGATACAGACGTTTGAACAAATTATCTTCCGTGAAATTAAATATCACCCCACCCCACCCCCAATTTATTTATTATACGTATTGTGTTGACTGTCTCCTGCATTCTGTTCTAAGTAGAGTAACTTGAATTATTGCACACCAATGCTTAACTCAACCAGTTTTCTTCTTAGAAAAACGATATAACTCCAGCTACACTATAGAATTCGAGATTGGGTTCTTAGTTTGAATCGGGAAAATTTGTAAAGTCTGATTCAAGTTAGATGTCGAACTGATATCATCTACAAAAATTGTTAGAAAGTAGGAAATATTGGACAGTTGTTTCGTTCTAGTTTGGAACTCTTCAACAACAGTATGCATACGTTACTACATCGGAGATGGGACACAAAACATTTTTGGGCTACGAAGTGTGCCCATTGAATTTTGAGCCACATGGACGGAATGTAATGGCCTATGAATTCTAACTTTTGCCAGTTCGTGACATATAACACCTTTGCCACCCAAAGCCATCGGTGAGAATTCTTCATCACACTCGACTTGGTAGACCCTACTAGTCACATCTTCACACTAGAGCTGTATACAAATTCGCAGGTGTAATATATATTCCAAGTTATTTTTGACAAGTGGACATCCTTAGAGAATTAGTATTCCCTCAATTCCAATGGTTTTGTAACTTATTTCATTTCATGATCTAACTTGAAACTAATGGAATCTCTGAAAACCAAGAACTGGAAAAATACTTTAAACTATTTTTTTTTAACCAGTTATTGCTGGCCCATTTGGTGTATAATATAAGCGGGGATGGATTTTTCCTCGCATGATATTCTGAAGCTTTCACATTCTTTATAATTTATGACAACGACACGTGCATTTTAATAATATGTCACTTCAAAATTAATCTTGCACTTGATAACTTCTTAAATGATTATTTGGTATAATGCTGAACTAATGATTTGATGTATTTGCGAGTATTCAACAGGCAACTCTTACCCAAATTCATGAGTTTATGAGGAGCTATATTCTATGCATCTCTTCCCTACTTTAAAAGTATATTCCAGGTTGAATCATGGAACGATACCAGTTATAGCCAATCAGTGGAGAACAAAATATATAGCTTCATCCTAATTTGTGACTCATCGGCAGTACGCATCTGCCAGGTTTTGAATTTAGGACCTTCCATTTATAAGGCAACCTCATGGACCATTCTGGGACCTGAATCAGTGGCGCATAAATTCTAACTTCTACCAATTCATGATTTTAGCGAGACCACCAGGCAATGTCGTCGGTCAGTATTTGTCCCCATTCCCGACCGGGTTGATTCTACTTCCTCATGTAGCCAGTCACTAGCGAGCATCAGACTCGTAGAAGTTAGAATTTATGGGCCATTGAATCGGGTGCAAGTGGCTGAATGGTTTACGAGTTAGCCTTGTAACTGGAAGGGCCTGGGTCCGAAAACAAGGGGGTTCGTACTACCGATGAGTCACAAATTAGGAGGAAATAACTGTCCTGTATATCTTGTTCTCTAATGCTTCTCTAGCTGACATCAATCTGTGATCAAACTTGAGACAAATGAGATCGCTAAAAATATTCTTCAGGACTTAAGTATATATGTTAATCTGCGAAAACAGGGAAATTCAAAAAGCCTCACTTCAATTAAATTTCATCACATTTTAACTTCTGCATCTGCTTATAAGACAAGGTGGAAATCAATCGGTATCCTAACAATGTAATAAACCCAGAAGTTGAGGTTTTTACTAACTGTGAAGACTGGAAAAATGATACTTACAGATGATACTAAGCACTGATTTCTTAGGCACTAGGTTGTTGCAGATGTGACTGATTAATCTAAGTTCCCGACTTCCAGCCAGTAAGTCTACGGTTCGCATGCTGCATTTCTGTGCAGCAGTTCGTGTCGCCTTACTCCATGTAGCTTATAAAGTAGAAAAAAAATAAAAAGAGGAGATTCAAAAGAACTTTAAGAAGGAGAAATGTGAAGAAGAAGAAGAAGAAGGAATAGTAAAGTGAAAAAACATGGCGATTTAGTAGAAATAGGAGATAACAAAGAGTGAATGCAGCCTTGACAACGATTTTGAGCCATATCACCGACAGTCTCCAGTCATTGGTTCTTTGTATCCCAGGGACCCCAACGAAACATCCTACACCTCAATACCTGGTTCAAACCAACTGTCATGGGGTGATGCCAGGTTTTGGTTTGACCACTTCTGACACATTTCCAACCTGATCATATGTTAGCTAACATCGTCTGTCGAGAAACTCAGTGGTTCGGCATGCATAACGCGTGTCTTATTCATCGCAATCGATGTAGCTTCACAACCTCACAGACTGACCTACGCGCCTTATTACCTAATACTCCACGCTTAATCTTTTCATTACTCACGATATTATGCCACTTGATGTGGGAGATAGGACTCAACCGTCTGTGGTCAAAGACAACTAGAATCTTCGTATCTTCCACTTTCAATGGCTATGTTTTACAGCTTTAAAGGAGAGTGGAGTGAACTTGTGGGCAGAACACACATCTGTTGATGGATAGCTGGAGATGAGGTAAGTTGGCAAATGACCCACCAACCTTTTATTTCCATGCTGAGATTTCGTCTACGACCAGTCCATTGGGACTGATGTAACTTACTAAGTGAGCGGAACAGTCAACGATCTCTACCACTTCGCTTTCTATCTTTAGCCTACGACTAGCAGATTATGAAAGAATGGAAAAGTTTGTTTTATTTTTGTCACATTATTATATATAATTAATATAAGCGGGTGGTGTATTAATGAAACGTATGGGGTGAAAATAAAACATCAGAAACAAAAACAAAGTTAAACAGATAACCCCCAAAAAATTAATTAAAACCGGGATAGCAGCGACTGCTGCATACATAAACATTTCAATGTATTCTTGAAAATTAAATTACAGTCAGTCGTAAGTGACTGGCATTGTAATTGAATCTTATGCTATACCGAAAAGTAGGTAAAGAATACAGTTTAGTGTCTAGAACATTAGTATAAAGCAGTGCCATACACTTGAAAGAATGTATAATTACTAGGTTGGGTAGGAGACACACCTATAGCAAAGCTGTTCATAAGTTGTAAACGTATTGATATTAAAGTTGTATGCAAACATCAATTCTGGATGTTTCAAGTTTCTGTGTGGGCTCTTAAGTCTATGGTGGGTATTTCTGATTCCTAGTGCACTGTATAATATTAGATGGTTGTAGGCAATCGTCAGGATGCCTTGGAACTAGCTTTCGTGCTAGCTGGCACTCACCTGCACCACAGATAGGACTAGACAAATTACAGTAGTTACTGACTAGTGTCCAATCAAAAAGCACTGTGTAGTATTCCATGCAGCCGACTTTATCTTCCCTAAATATCACTTTTTATTATAAGTGTTGTTGACTATACTATTTGATGAGGTTGTAAGTGAAGATAGGAATAATTAGGAAATGCATGATCTGAATCGTGTTGCCAATGAGATACTAAAATATAGCATAAGTTTTAAAATATGAATAGGCGTATTTGCTATGACGTTTGACAGCAGAAGGAACGTTAGAAGGTGGAGCATAATACTAATGTGCCACAGTTAAAAATTTGATGATAGCATTTATTTTGCTGTTATATATACTATAATTAATGAAACAGGTAACGTGGCAAGGTTGGTGCGGGTAGATTCCGATTTTCACCGTCTAGGAGGTCTCATGTGGCAATGACATCAAAGCATTTTTCACGCATTCATTCTTACAAAAACGAGTGTCTGGCGCTAAATGCCGGACTACTCGATACAGAAAGTTCCCCTAGGTGATTTCGAATACCCCGATTTCAAAATTATGATTTACTCATGCTCTAACATCTTGAAAAAAGATCATGAACTATGAATATGTTCTGACCAGTGATGTGACCATCGAAACATCAGTATTTGTTAAAGTCGCCTCAAAGATAAATTTATTTAACATGTTTTTCACAAATACTAGCTAGCATCAGGGAACATTATGTATATATCTGCAAATTTAATTTGTCATCCATAAGCTGGCAAACTTCTGAAAACATACGTTTCGTGAATAACCCTGTATGTTCACAGACAAGTAGCAGCTGGTTAGCGAAATCAACAAACAATAGTATCACGCTAAAGAAATCGAGTATGTATCCGTGATTTCTATGACCATAGAAGTTGGCGAATTCTCACATTAAGTAGTTGAACGCGAAAGCGGAATAGCTAAGGACAACAATAGCAAGGCAGATTTCGTATCCCGTGCGCTAATTTATGAAACATAAATCAAGTAAAATCATGAGGTGTGGTCTTTTGAGAGTAGGGTAGCAACCATAATATCAAATATCACTGGAAAACTGAGAACACCTCTACACTCTCACAAACTGCTTTCGTAGTTGTGTATTCAGCCATTTAATGCCTTATCATAATATGGTTACTCTAAAATTGGAACTATTTCGCTTTTATCACATTCATGTGATTTAGTATCTTCACTCTCACAAGTCTCTCATTACCCTCTCTAATCTCAGTACATGCGTAGGGTTTTGAGTCACATATTATGTAACTTCGGAGAACTGATAATCCGTGGAATGTCATTTGTCAGTTCGCTGTCTTCAGAAAGTTGGCCACCAGTGCGATATCTAACATGGCTAATCGAAAACCTCGTGACATGCTCAGTCTTGTCAAGTACATGGTCCAAATGTTGATGCCATTTTGACAGAACGCATGTTAAGTCAGAACTCTGAAAAGCTGCACCTGAGAGACCCACGTGTAAGATTACACGAAAGTGTTTCGAGAAACTTATCTATCTCCAAGCTCGAATTGCACGTTTGGTGTGCATAAACACCGGTGGCTAATTACATGTCTGTCCAGCCTACTTGGCATCGGTGTAACATTGAAGCCGAAGTCCCACAACTCGACCAGATTCTCATCAACAATCGCCAAGGTGTTTTCAGGCTAGATTATACTAGTGTGACGAGTGACCGACAGTAAGGAGTTGCATTTCGTCATCCCTTCGTACGCACAGATGGATTGCATCCCGGATGCATTTAACGATCAGTTCTTCCCCCAATCGAGTAACCTTTCCAAGCTCACGCGTTCTACACACGTAGTACTCGTTTGGGACCTGAATACACAAGTCAAGCATCAAGGTCCAGAGGACTAGATGGTCGCTGGTCAGATAATTTACACTGTTCTTCAGCTCTGCCCACATCACCATCTATTTCGAGCAAACAATGGCTTCGATCGTAAGCATCGCCTGGTGGTGTCGTCTACCACCAATGGCGTGGGAACATACAAGACCGTCTCTCCTTCTACAACACATGTATTGATTCTGATCACGTCTTAGGGAGTGACGAGTTCGTCTTCCGTAGTGGTAGTGATCATCAACACCGTCCTCCTAGCGTTGACGGGCAAACTGGTAGCACCTTACAGTGCTGGTAAGCATCAAACGGTGATAGACTTGGACATATATAGCGAAACCACAAATATTACGGACACCAATTAGCTTCGACTACAAGAGTCTGAGAAAATGGCAATTAGAGACGCATACGGCAAAAGTAGCCTCCTGGTTTCTGAGGAATCTCTGTTACTTCATTACTCCCACCATTTCATTTACATGGATAGTTGAAGAAGACAATACCTACATCAGGACTACGCGGCCTGGTGATCGGATCCTATGTGAGAGATGGAACTAGTAGCTGTACTTGGCAATATTCGGAAGTCGTACCAGCTCATCCGAGACACCAGCAGCAAGAAGCAAGACAACATCAAAACTGTCAATGAAGAGAGTGGTGTGCCTATTAACAAACTCAAAAGACTTTAAACATATCCGGAACGCAGAGGACGTCAATTCCACGAAATAACTAGAACGCCGAGTTTGATGGAATCGTGAAGAGTATAATCTAGAATGACACATATACCGCTGTATAGAATTGTACTTAGAGAGGTAGTTTGTTTACCTCATAGAGCCAGTATTCAACACCCTAGACTGTAGTGCTCCATCATTGGTTGACGTCAATCCACCAGACGAAACGGAAGTCCGAAAGGAAGCCAAAATACATAAGGTCAATAGACACGTGACACAGACAAATTACCTCGGCTCATTTTCAAGACGGTGGTGGAAGTATCAACATGTATCATACAGTGTGCTCTCTATGACCACGGGAAATGACAGCTACACAAAAACAGACGTCATGCAAATAATAATATTTTACTTAGCTTATTCCAACAGACACACCTAGAATTTCACTATCGGGAACCAGTCAATCGCCACACTTTAGATTAGAGATAGCTTTCACAAACTCAGTCACAGTCGTAGGATTGGCGTCTACGTCCAACTAGGGGTAGGCGTTTGATGTTGGGGAAAATCAGCGTGGATGAGATGATATACAACCTGAAATCCTATTACAGTTTGATGTCTTCATCTCTCTTCACCGTATATCTTCACAGTCTAACATGGATAATTTCCCATTCCTCGTGAAATATATGCTATGGTATGACTATGACCGGAAGATTGTCTTCAGGACGCTTTCAGTTAATGACATTTTGTCACTGAGTGCTTTCATTAAATGAAATTAGTTTGTGATGGAAATGTACCCTACACTCATTTCATTGACAACATAAATTACTGCTGCTTGTACGGCTGGTTAGGTATTACTCCTAGTAATACAGTGTTGGGTGTTACTGTCCGTTCCAGATGAGATAAGTATAAAGCTTGGGCACTGTGGTAGAGGATAACTCCATTATGGGTAAGATTTTATTTTTATAAATCACACAGTGTTGTAGAGTGATATTAACTGATGACGTTTCGAGCACAAACTATTGCTCAAAATCATATGAATTTACTCACACAACTTTTCTCTTTTATTTATATGCATGTGTTGAATCGGTTTTCCTCGAAACGTCATCAGTTAATATCACTCTAAAACTCTGTGTGATTTATCAAAATAAAATCTTATCCATAATGGAGTTATCCTCTACCACAGTGCCCAAGCTTTATACTTATCTCATCTGGAACGGACAGTAACACCCAACACTGTATTACTAGGAGTAATACCTAACCAGCCGTACAAGCAGCAGTAATTTATGTTGTCAATGAAATGAGTGTAGGGTACATTTCCATCACAAACTAATTTCATTTAATGAAAGCACTCAGTGACAAAATGTCATTAACTGAAAGCGTCCTGAAGACAATCTTCCGGTCATAGTCATACCATAGCATATATTTCACGAGGAATGGGAAATTATCCATGTTAGACTGTGAAGATATACGGTGAAGAGAGATGAAGACATCAAACTGTAATAGGATTTCAGGTTGTATGTCATCTCATCCACGCTGATTTTCCCCAACATCAAACGCCTACCCCTAGTTGGACGTAGACGCCAGTCCTACGACTGTGACTGAGTTTGTGAAAGCTATCTCTAATCTAAAGTGTGGCGATCGACTAGTTCCCGATAGTGAAATTCTAGGTGTGTCTGTTCGAATAAGCTAAGTAAAATATTATTATTTGCATGACGTCTGTTTTTGTGTAGCTGTCATTTCCCGTGGTCATAGAGAGCACACTGTACGATACATGTTGATACTTCCACCACCGTCTTGAAAATGAGCCGAGGTAATTTGTCTGTGTCACGTGTCTATTGACCTTATGTATTTTGGCTTCCTTTCGGACTTCCGTTTCGTCTGGTGGATTGACGTCAACCAATGATGGAGCACTACAGTCTAGGGTGTTGAATACTGGCTCTATGAGGTAAACAAACTACCTCTCTAAGTACAATTCTATACAGCGGTATATGTGTCATTCTAGATTATACTCTTCACGATTCCATCAAACTCGGCGTTCTAGTTATTTCGTGGAATTGACGTCCTCTGCGTTCCGGATATGTTTAAAGTCTTTTGAGTTTGTTAATAGGCACACCACTCTCTTCATTGACAGTTTTGATGTTGTCTTGCTTCTTGCTGCTGGTGTCTCGGATGAGCTGGTACGACTTCCGAATATTGCCAAGTACAGCTACTAGTTCCATCTCTCACATAGGATCCGATCACCAGGCCGCGTAGTCCTGATGTAGGTATTGTCTTCTTCAACTATCCATGTAAATGAAATGGTGGGAGTAATGAAGTAACAGAGATTCCTCAGAAACCAGGGGGCTACTTTTGCCGTATGCGTCTGTAATTGCCATTTTCTCAGACTCTTGTAGTCGAAGCTAATTGGTGTCCGTAATATTTGTGGTTTCGCTATATATGTCCAAGTCTATCACCGTTTGATGCTTACCAGCACTGTAAGGTGCTATCAGTTTGCCCGTCAACGCTAGGAGGACGGTGTTGATGATCACTACCACTACGGAAGACGAACTCGTCACTCCCTAAGACGTGATCAGAATCAATACATGTGTTGTAGAAGGAGAGACGGTCTTGTATGTTCCCACGCCATTGGTGGTAGACGACACCACCAAGCGATGCTTACGATCGAAGCCATTGTTTGCTCGAAATAGATGGTGATGTGGGCAGAGCTGAAGAACAGTGCAAATTATCTGACCAGCGACCATCTAGTCCTCTGGACCTTGATGCTTGACTTGTGTATTCAAGTCCCAAACGAGTACTACGTGTGTAGAACGCGTGAGCTTGGAAAGGTTACTCGATTGGGGGAAGAACTGATCGTTAAATGCATCCGGGATGCAATCCATCTGTGCGTACGAAGGGATGACGAAATGCAACTCCTTACTGTCGGTCACTCGTCACACTAGTATAATCTAGCCTGAAAACACCTTGGCGATTGTTGATGAGAATCTGGTCGAGTTGTGGGACTTCGGCTTCAATGTTACACCGATGCCAAGTAGGCTGGACAGACATGTAATTAGCCACCGGTGTTTATGCACACCAAACGTGCAATTCGAGCTTGGAGATAGATAAGTTTCTCGAAACACTTTCGTGTAATCTTACACGTGGGTCTCTCAGGTGCAGCTTTTCAGAGTTCTGACTTAACATGCGTTCTGTCAAAATGGCATCAACATTCAGACCATATACTTGACAAGACTGAGCATGTCACGAGGTTTTCGATTAGCCATGTTAGATATCTCACTGGTGGCCAACTTTCTGAAGACAGCGAACTGACAAATGACATTCCACGGATTATCAGTTCTCCGAAGTTACATAATATGTGACTCAAAATCCTACGCATGTACTGAGATTAGAAAGGGTAATGAGAGACTTGTGAGAGTGAAGATACTAAATCACATGAATGTGATAAAAGCGAAATAGTTCCAATTTTAGAGTAACCATATTATGATAAGGCATTAAATGGCTGAATACACAACTACGAAAGCAGTTTGTGAGAGTGTAGAGGTGTTCTCAGTTTTCCAGTGATATTTGATATTATGGTTGCTACCCTACTCTCAAAAGACCACACCTCATGATTTGACTTGAGTTTTGATTCTTAGAGTTGCACAGCGAACACAAGAGCTGCCTTCTTACGGTTGTCCTTGACCATTACAGTTTCACGTATTGGTAATATAGGGTATTTTGGCCTGGTTATAGGTTTTTATCATGAGCTGATATCAGTTATGTAACAAATGGAAAATCTGGTAGCACTCGAGAACCTTTTACGTTAGTTTGTGTCTCTGCACCAGTTCTTGCCTACTGGGTTTCGTACACTGGTGTGTGAGCGTAGGCTGAAATGATGAAAATATATCAGTGAAGATTGCAATCTCTCCCTCTCATTATTCCGTTCAAGTGCACTGGAATCCATTCTATTACTTATTTTCCCATCTAACACTCAATGCTATTTGAACACCATCAAGTCCATGAGAATTAATCGCAGAATATCCTGACACTGGCAAAGTGAATTTCGTAGATTGACGATGTCGGTCAGGTAGGGCTGACTGAATAACTGCTCTTTGGTAAGATGTGTGCAGCTTTTGGATACAACATACATACACTGCTCGAGATGTCTGAGTCCTGGATAGTGAGTGAGTCCTGTTGTCCGAAATTGTGTGACGTCCTGTAGTTGAATACTTGAGAATGAAGTTGGAAGCCTGTTTTCAGGCAATAATTGAGGGTGTGTTTTTCGTATCTGGTCTTTATAAATAATCGCATTGTTAAGGAAAACTGAGAGACCTTCATTTGGATTAGTGGGATGAGTACAAGTATTTATACTAATGTTTTGGTAGTTCCTCACGTCTTCTTTCTAAATTTTATGAATATTTCTAAACACTAACCATTGTTCTTACAAAATATCTGGTTTGTGTAGCTGAATAGTTCCACCTATTCAAGTTTTAGGCATTAGACTAAGTCATTTAGTCATGCATTGTTTTCCACTGATCATATTCGTCAAAACAATTTCAGCGAGATTTGCAGTATAAAATGTATACATTTTATTTTAAGATTACTCTCTATTTGCTGGAAGGCTGTGGTATACAAGGGACTATTCAGAATATGAACATACATTTTGATTCCATGGAGTAGAAGCTAACTATGAAGACCATACTTTTGTTAACCAATAATGAGTTCATTTTGTTTGCATCAACATTAAAATCGATATAAAAAATAGATTCTTAATTATTGATTGAAAAAATTGGTAAAATGCTCCAGCAGGTTTGGTGAATAGGTTGAAACAATACCCAAGAAAATACAGGAGGACGATTATAAGATAGTGTACAAGTGCACAAACATTTAGGAGTGATTTACAATTACCTAAGTAGGTTAATTTCAGTGGGTCAAAAACAGTAGAAAATAGAGAACTTGATAATGTTATAGGTTGAATAATATTTATCAGGTCAAACTGAGCAGAAATAAGCATTGTGACTTGGAGTGTTCCTACAGTATACGAGGCTGGGAATGCTACCCAAGTTGACAAAGAAATGAGAAGATATGGCGTAGAAGTGCTAGGAATCTGTGACAGCAGATGGAATAGATATGGACTCCCCAAATTGTAAACCGGGCAATCGGAAATCCGCTCCGGTCAACCAGAAAGCAACCACGAGCACACTGAGGCAGTGAGTGAATATCATCGTGCCAACAGGTGCAGCCAAAGCCCTAATGAAATAGGAAGCAATCTCATACAGGATCATTACAGTAATATTCAACTCGACAGAAGGGAGAGTTACAACCATCCAATGCTATGCGCTTACAAACAACTCAGAACAAGACGAGAAGGAAGGTTTCTATAGACAACTGCAAGCAATGACGGGTAATATCTCAAATGGTTGTATCGAAATACTAATGGGCGATATGAGTGCCGAACTGGGAGCAGACAATAGAGGAAGAGAAATCATCACGGGTCGAGATGCTCTCGGTGAAATGAATGACAATGGAGAACTCTTCGGAGACTCCTGCGTCTTCAATGATTTGGTGATTAGAGGCAGCGTGTACAAGCACAGGGGTATACACAGGGAACAGGGAATTCGCCAGAGGAACACACCAGAAACCAGATAGACTTCGTCTCAATGCTGCTCAAGTAAGCGGGAACGCAGCCTTCTGGATACAAAGTTGAGAAGTGGGACAGATGTGGTCTCAGACTATCCTCCAGTTCAAGGGACCTTCAAGATCGAGCTGAAGGCCTTGATAGCACCTGGAGACAGGCTACCATTCAAGCTCGTCTCTCAGAAACTGAAATGTGGACCTACTCAGGACAACCTGACTGCAGCCATCAGAGCACCAGTGAGGAAACCTGTGTGGTAGAACAATGGAACTCTCTGAAATTGATGTTCAGGGAAACGTGTTTAGCCGTTCAAGGAAGAAGGAAGAACGAAGACAAAGAATGGATTTTTATGGAGAGAGAGGAGAGGAGAATGATGAAACAGAAGATGGACCGAAGCAAAGATGGATAACAGTAGGAGGAGCTGAGTCCAGTGTACATCGCACTGAATGAAGAGGTTGAAGAAAAAAGCAGTATAAAGGACAAAATGCGATTCTACGGAATACTGGTAACTGAATCAGAACAGATAATTGAGACCTCGGAGCATTATATAAGATAACCAGGTCTCAATCCGAAAAGAGATCAACGCGGATGATGAAGCCTATAAAAGATAGTCAAGGGGACCTGATTACAAAGAAGGCGAAACAAGTGAAACAATGGACTGATCGCTTCAAAGGACTCTTGAGTCAACCATCACCTGCAACTCGCCCAGATATACTACACGGAACTGCTAGTGAACACCAATTCTCCATCGAACACAGAAATCTCGGACGCCAACTAGCTACCAAAGTCCATGAAGGCATTAGAACTGGACGGAATTCCTCCTGAGGCACTGGAAACGGATCCAGGAACCTCAAAAGATATGATGTCGTCAATATTTCAAAATGTTTGGAGAGAAAGAAAGATACCTACTGATTGGAATAAAGCCAACTGTGTCGGACTACTGAAGAAGGATGACTTGGGCATGTGCAGCAAGTGGCAGATAATAATGCTCCTATTCACTGCAAATAAAACTCTAAGTCGCATCACACTGTAGAGAAGATTTATTGGCTGAAGAACTGCACCAGCCCCACCAGAACAATCTGGCCTCAGGAAAAGCAAATCATTTCCTGATCAGATTGCAACTCTACGCATTATAATCAAACAAAGGTCTCTAAGACTGGCAGCCGAACCTCCACCTCAGTTTCATTGACTTCGGAAAGACCTTCGACAGCATTGACTGAGAAGTAATTTGGAAACTGCATTAGCACTATGGAGTGTCCAAAATCTTTAACAACCTCATTCAGTGGTTATGTGACTATGGTACACGTCATGTGATCCACAATGGAGAACTCAGCGAAGCTTTTGAAGTGAATACAGGAGTAAGATAAGGCCACCTATTATCACCAGTGATATTCCTAATTTTGGTGGAATGGATCATTCTCCAGACTGCGGGGATCGGGAAGACAGGAATACATTGGCTCAATAAAAAGACTCTAGAAGATCTTGATTTCGCAGGTAATTTATGTCTATTGTCATACAAACCCGAAGACTTGCAGGCGAAAACCAATAGACTCGCAGAAAAGGTAGCGAAGATAGGACTTCAGGTGAACAAAGAGAAGATGGAGGTGATGAAGATAACCAAATAACCACCACAGTAACCAGCAACAGTCTCCATTAAGGGGCAGAATTTGACACAGGTCACTCCCTTCAATTATC
This sequence comes from Trichobilharzia regenti, assembly GCA_944472135.2. Taxonomy (NCBI): domain Eukaryota; kingdom Metazoa; phylum Platyhelminthes; class Trematoda; order Strigeidida; family Schistosomatidae; genus Trichobilharzia; species Trichobilharzia regenti. Next base: position 32,492,311 of record OX235270.1, on the reverse strand, counting down.
TAGGCAACATTATTTCAACTACACGCTAGTGATGTAGGTGAGAACGTAAAACCGGAATCGGATATGTAAGGTACACCTTCATCACTCTGAAATCAGTTTTTATATCTTCTGCACCCAGCAAGCACAAAGGATAAGAAACGGATTTTCAACACCAATGTTAAGTCAGTCCTCCTATATGGGTTAGGAACTCGTCGTGCCCATCACAGAAAGCATTTCCAACTGGTTGTAGACTTTCATCAACAGCTGCCTTCACTAGTTTCATATTGAAGATAAAATGGCCTGCCAGAGGGAATTAGAAACAAGAAACTCTGGGGACGAACAAACCAAGAACTTACTGTCCAAAAACGTACTGGAGAAAATGGAAATGACTTATGGACACGGTGAATAGTTAGTCGAATGACATCGAGTGCCAGACAGTTTATACGGTGTGACCTGAATGGGAGACAGAGAATGGAGCATGGGCCCGAGAGTAGCATGGAGGAGATCTTGTGAGGAGGAGAATTGAGAATAAGGTCAATATTGGAGCCGTCTGAAGAGGACTTCAGAGGACAGGAAGAAGTGGAGGAGTGCTGACAAAGACCTCTGTACCCCTTGGAACACAAGGGAACAATGAAAATATAAGGGTAAACGGAGATTGATTACAGTTCTTCCTCGTAGATGTAAGCTGGGTTTAAGTCTTTTGACAGTAACAGATTCAACAAAATGGAGCAAAGTTGAATTTCGTTGCCTGTTGTTGACGGTAAATACAGCCAACATATCCTTTGTGTGTCCCGATCCGTCTGGATGACAGAGAATGGCTATGTGTAGTTGCCGCAGACCTTTGAGTCTCAGGCGTTCTGGAATATGTTTTGAAGAAAGGAGCTGATATTCATGTTACTGTCCTTCTAATGCAGATTATCTCGTGTTTATATGTGAATTGTTAAATGTAATTGGAAGTTACCTCTGTCGAGTTCATGTCCACTGTCAATTAAGGAAATGTGAAAGTTGTGCTGCAGACGGCAGTAAATTTAGCCCCCGAATAAATGGTGACAAGGACAAATCTTATTCTTCACTTCATTCATAGTATACACAGTCCACACTAGGTTGGAGACAGGTTACTAATGGCAAAGTCGTAATGATGGCGAGTAGGAATGTAACAGGGAATGGCTGGCGAACCAGCTTTACTGTTTCTCAGCTCTGGGATTGGGGTGCATAGTAAGTCGACCTCAAAAGCTATACATCCTGAGGTAACTTTTCATGACAGGATCTTCAAACCGACACAGCTGAGAAATCATTTCACACAGGCCATGCGACTGGACACAAGCAATTATCCCCTTGACTCTGCTGCTTTTTGTAAGAACAGAAATTGACAACAGTGATGGAGTATAAATCCACAGAGGAATAAACTTCTTTTGATATGGTGCACACACACGGTATTGTTTATGTACTGATGATATTTCGAGCACAATCTGTTACCAATAATCACAACGTGATGTTTGGTGGGAAGACCAGATACCAGTTACTGACATTTTTACAATAGAACTCTGCACTTGGATTCAGCTAGGCGTATGCCACATTTACAGACGGTATCCTCAGTGGATCAAGTGCGTGATTCGCGAAGCCTGTAAGATATCGTACACCCAGACAATTTGATCCGTGTACTCAAGTTCCATCAATGCCACTTCAAGCAGAAGATCTACTCCTCTAATATATACATACTTCAGAATATCGTAGCTGGAAAAGTTGAGGTACAGAATGGTGAGGATGGAGAACTGTCCATAACTTCGCTGTTGGGTAATATAGTTGACAGGTGGTTATAACACTCCACCCACCCATCCACTCTACCTGATGTCTGTCTGTATAAAGATTTCAGGATGTATACCATGGGCAGCGAATATTGTGGCAGTGCAAACAACAAGAAATGCAATTCTTGATACCGTGGAATACAAGTAACGGTGTTCTAATAACTGTGAGTACGTTGTAAGCCTGGTTCTGTCCAAGCTCAAAGTGCTGTTACAAGAACGTCAGGAGCACGTACCTCGTCTTCCTGTCAACAATTAGATTATTATTATTATTATTAGCTATAAATTGTGCTCGAAAATGTGGATAAGGAGTACGGAATCACTTTGTTGTATTAAATATACTCATTGTGTTCTAAAGAAAAGCTCTTTTTCTTTAAGGTGCTTCAAGAAGAGACCAAATTAGAAGATGTGTGCAGCCGGAAGTTGATAACCACCCACAACATCCTATGAGGAAAGAAAGCTTTCTGGATCATCACCCACACATATATCCTTGCACTCTTCCCACTGGTAATAATATCCCACATTTTATTGACTCTGAGACCATGTATAATGACCAGAACCGTAAAACACACGATCTCAATTATTGCCTGAAAACAGGCTTCCAACTTCATTCTCAAGTATTCAACTACAGGACGTCACACAATTTCGGACAACAGGACTCACTCACTATCCAGGACTCAGACATCTCGAGCAGTGTATGTATGTTGTGTCAAAAAGTTGCACACATCTTACCAAAGAGCAGTTATTCAGTCAGCCCTACCTGACCGACATCGTCAATCTACGAAATTCACTTTGCCAGTGTCAGGATATTCCGTGATTAATTCTCATGGACTTGATGGTGTTCAAATAGCATTGAGTGTTAGATGGGAAAATAAGTAATAGAATGGATTCCAGTGCACTTGAACGGAATAATGAGAGGGAGAGATTGCAATCTTCACTGATATATTTTCATCATTTCAGCCTACGCTCACACACCAGTGTACGAAACCCAGTAGGCAAGAACTGGTGCAGAGACCCAAACTAACGTAAAAGGTTCTCGAGTGCTACCAGATTTTCCATTTGTTACATAACTGATATCAGCTCATGATAAAAACCTATAAGCAGGCCAAAATACCCTATATTACCAATACGTGAAACTGTAATGGTCAAGGACAACCGTAAGAAGGCAGCTCTTGTGTTCGCTGTGCAACTCTAAGAATCAAAACTCAAGTCAAATCATGAGGTGTGGTCTTTTGAGAGTAGGGTAGCAACCATAATATCAAATATCACTGGAAAACTGAGAACACCTCTACACTCTCACAAACTGCTTTCGTAGTTGTGTATTCAGCCATTTAATGCCTTATCATAATATGGTTACTCTAAAATTGGAACTATTTCGCTTTTATCACATACATGTGATTTAGTATCTTCACTCTCACAAGTCTCTCATTACCCTTTCTAATCTCAGTACATGCGTAGGATTTTGAGTCACATATTATGTAACTTCGGAGAACTGATAATCCGTGGAATGTCATTTGTCAGTTCGCTGTCTTCAGAAAGTTGGCCACCAGTGAGATATCTAACATGGCTAATCGAAAACCTCGTGACATGCTCAGTCTTGTCAAGTACATGGTCCGAATGTTGATGCCAGTTTGACAGAACGCATGTTAAGTCAGAACTCTGAAAAGCTGCACCTGAGAGACCCACGTGTAAGATTACACGAAAGTGTTTCGAGAAACCTATCTATCTCCAAGCTCGAATTGCACGTTTTGTGTGCATAAACACCGGTGGCTAATTACATGTCTGTCCAGCTTACTTGGCATCGGTGTAACATTGAAGCCGAACTCCCACAACTCGACCAGATTCTCACCAACAATCGCCAAGGTGTTTTCAGGCTAGATTATACTAGTGTGACGAGTGACCGACAGTAAGGAGTTGCATTTCGTCATCCCTTCGTACGCACGAATGGATTGCATCCCGGATGCATTTAATGATCAGTTCTTCCCCCAATCGAGTAACCTTTCCAAGCTCACGCGTTCTACACACGTAGTACTCGTTTGGGACCTGAATACACAAGTCAAGCATCAAGGTCCAGAGGACTAGATGGTCGCTGGTCAGATAATTTACACTGTTCTTCAGCTCTGCCCACATCACCATCTATTTCGAGAAAACAATGGCTTCGATCGTAAGCATCGCTTGGTGGTGTCGTCTACCACCAATGGCGTGGGAACAGACAGGACCGTCTCTCCTTCTACAACACGTGTATTGATTCTGATCACGTCTTAGGGAGTGACGAGTTCGTCTTCCGTAGTGGTAGTGATCATCAACACCGTCCTCCTAGCGTTGACGGGCAAACTGGTAGCACCTTACAGTGCTGGTAAGCATCAAACGGTGATAGACTTGGACATATATAGCGAAACCACAAATATTACGGACACCAATTAGCTTCGACTACAAGAGTCTGAGAAAATGGCAATTACAGACGCATACGGCAAAAGTAGCCTCCTGGTTTCTGAGGAATCTCTGTTACTTCATTACGCCCACCATTTCATTTACATGGATAGTTGAAGAAGACAATACCTACATCAGGACTACGCGGCCTGGTGATCGGATCCTATGTGAGAGATGGAACTAGTAGCTGTACTTGGCAATATTCGGAGGTCGTACCAGCTCATCCGAGACACCAGCAGCAAGAAGCAAGACAACATCAAAACTGTCAATGAAGAGAGTGGTGTGCCTATTAACAAACTCAAAAGACTTTAAACATATCCGGAACGCAGAGAACGTCAATTCCACGAAATAACTAGAACGCCGAGTTTGATGGAATCGTGAAGAGTATAATCTAGAATGACACATGTACCGCTGTATAGAATTGTACTTAGAGAGGTAGTTTGTTTACCTCATAGAGCCAGTATTCAACACCCTAGACTGTAGTGCTCCATCATTGGTTGACGTCAATCCACCAGACGAAACGGAAGTCCGAAAGGAAGCCAAAATACATAAGGTCAATAGACACGTGACACAGACAAATTACCTCGGCTCATTTTCAAGACGGTGGTGGAAGTATCAACATGTATCATACAGTGTGCTCTCTATGACCACGGGAAATGACAGCTACACAAAAACAGACGTCATGCAAATAATAATATTTTACTTAGCTTATTCCAACAGACACACCTAGAATTTCACTATCGGGAACTAGTCAATCGCCACACTTTAGATTAGAGATAGCTTTCACAAACTCAGTCACAGTCGTAGGATTGGCGTCTACGTCCAACTAGGGGTAGGCGTTTGATGTTGGGGAAAATCAGCGTGGATGAGATGACGCAAATCAAACATCTTAGACTATGACGATATACGGTGAACAGATGAAGGCACCATACTGTAGTAGGTTTTCAGGTTGTACGTCATCTCATCCATGCTGATTTCCCCCAACATCAAACGCCTACTCCTAGTTGGACGTAGACGACTGTGACTGATTTTGTGAAAGATATCTTTGATCTAAAGTGTGGCGAATGACTAGTTCCCGATAGTGGAATTCTAGTGATGTATGTACATGGGCTACCTACCTAAGATATTGATATGTGTGTGGAAATGTGAGTCAATCATGTTGGACCAGCACATGCAATTTGTTATCCCAGTATATAAGAACGGAGACCAGTCTCCCAGTATACTCTGAGGGGATCAGCTTGACTAACAGAGAATCTGAAATTGTCGGCTCCATAATCACACGTAGAAAATAAGTGTGGCTCGGATGAAAAAAATCCTTGGACACGAGGTAGGTTGTAGGCATGTGTGAGGATTTATTTCTAACATCTCCACCACCAGTCAAAATGTTAGACACGGCCATACGTACTGGTGTCCAACACTTGCCTTACTTTTCCACCTGAGGCGATATCTGACTCCGTTCATCTAGACGTATTGTGTCAGTGTTTGGCCATAAAGGAATCACTGAGAAAGCACATCGACTAATCAAGGAACTCTCCTGGGACTCGCACAGTCCTGTAAGTGGTTATGGAGCTCTCACCCGAAATAATGACAACCAGTAGTGTCTGTCCATCAGGGATATCCAATTTCTCCATTTCAATTCAATCCCACTGTAAATTTACTAATCGACATTACCGAATCGGAGACTGAGCTGTTACTATGCGACGCCCTCATCGATCTAGACAACGCAGACAAGGATACTTCTTTTAGGTTAAGATGTTGACAGAATGTGCAGTCTTCTACACACGTTGAACAGAAATGTGAGTATGTTCCGTCCTGTCTTATGCAAGATGATTCTGTTAGGCTTACGTGCACTGACTCCCAGTTTTGAAGATAGGGATTGAAATGGTGGGTCGTGCCCACCACTTCACTTATTTGGGAAGTTGCATCAGCTCTGATGGACTGATTCCTGATAAGATCCCAGAATGGTTTGAAGAGTTCCTTGTGGTATTTGCCAACATACTTCACCTCTAACATAGAAAAGATATCCTGTGATCGGTCAGAAGATGTGCTGCACCCTGTGCTGCTTCATGGTTGTGAGACGTGGCACTTGTAACTGGAAGAAATGAAAGTCCTAGATGTCTTTGACTGCAGATTGATATATGTCAATAGAAATTGTGCACTGTGGTAGAGTATAATTCCATTGTGGAATGGAATTTGACTACAGATGTTATATGAGTAACATTGAGGATAGACGTAGAGCGTCAGGGATGAAGGGTAAATCGATTGATATGATCACGACAAGTGTTACGCATCACCTTCCTCGTCGAGAAGTGTTATCTAACATAGGATTAGGATGGAAGAGAGCTAGTGGTGGTCAATTGAAAACGTGTCGTCAATCCATCAAGTATTTCACTATTTCTTTGCGCTGCTCAGCGTGGTGTAGCCTGCCTGCCTGTGGTTCTCGAGCTACTGGCTACTAAAATCAGGAGACTTGGTGATATGGCTCAAAATCACTTTTCCTGGCGAAGATTCATTTACTCTCTGTAATCTACGAGATTTACCAAACTCTCATTATTCTTCGAGCAGTTATTCTTCCTCTCGTAGCTCTCCGTTCATTATAGTTTCTTCAATTACTTCTCTATCCTTATGTGTACTATCTGGTGTATTGTAGAGGGGACCTCTGCACATTTGTACAAGGTTCTACGTTGAACACAGCCTGCTCATCCCTTATCGGTAAAGGGATGCATACTTAATTTCCTGACCAACAGAACAAATATTTTAATTCCATGTGTGATAGCCTGTCGAACAAATGTATGCGATGCTCCTCTGTGCTCAATAACTACGCCATAAAATTCATTAGGAAATTCATGAAAACCCACATCAGATAAAGATATATTGTTGGAACGATCGAACGGTTATTTAAGTCCTCCATAACGTTGCCATTTAAGGAGATGGCAATTGAAACCGCACGTGCAATTCGTAAAAATTCAGAAGTAATGGTGAAATATCCAATAAAATTATTCTATAAAAGATTGATAACGCCTGGGTGTGTGCACCCTTGTTGTACGCCACAAAAAGCTGGCCTTGCAGAGCGGGGCATGTTATGTGACTCCGGGTGTTTGATCATTACTGTTTCCTTAGAATTGCTGGTATTCATTGGCATCATTGAAGTCTAACAGAATGTACTTTGATGTGTTGGGAATAGTCTTTGGATTAGTGGTGTCTTATCCGCTTACTTGGGTATGCACTACTGGTGCTGTTCTTAGTGGCACCATACCGTTCACTATTTGCTAGCCGTGGGATAGAATACAAGAATTGATGAGGTGGTTAGCACATGACGTAGTGTAAAAAATATTTGTGTTGGGTTAATGACTGTCGATGGATTTTACAACTGCCTGGCCGGCGTAGGAGATATCATTTAACTCAGTGCTTCGAGGTGTTATCAGTTGTGGCTCAGAATCCAAATTAATAACGAGTACTTTTCGTTTTCCTCCATTTTGAAAGCAAGTAAATAACGCTCCTTCGAGTAGCCATGGTGAGTATGGTCATCTCTTCCTATACTGTTTTTTCCCGAATAGTTTCTCTTTTCTACTTATTGTTTCATTATTTTTGTGTAGCGCGTCTCTCGGAGCCTAAGTCGTGTCCTAAATATGTGAAATAATCAAGCTACGTACCTCAGTCAGGAAAACGTATCTGGTCACTAAAACTATACATCAGAACTTTAAATGTCCATAATTTATAGGGGAGCTAGACAGACAGTCCCAATACAATCCTTTACTATACATTGTCTAACGATAGTAATCATCCGGCGGCTCATCACCTAGCTCCTGTTACTGTATGCATGTCAAGCCAAACAGCGCATTTGCTTGACTAGATCCTACATGGTAGAACCCCACTTCCTTATCATTAGGAAAGATCACGACACATCCCAGTATCTTTTGGAAGTCCCTATCTTCACATGGTTTTAGCTAGGATCAGTCCCATAAAGTCTACTTCATTACGAACAGTTAAACGTGCAGAATTGACCACACTGCCAAATTGTTCTACTTGAAGAACACCGGTAGTTCCTCCAGTTCCGTGCAAAAAATTAGCATGACTACCTATAATACTTTCTCAGAGGACTCTTAGAAATGCCTAACCGGATAACCACAAATAGTACACGCAAAAACACATATGGCTTCATGTCACCAAAACGTATTATTCGAATACACTTAAGGTTCAGTTGCCAATGAAGTGGTGTTAGTCAAGAATATGTGCCTTCTTCGTTTGAATTAAAATTTAACAGCGATATCCCTATGAAGATCACCAGTTCTCCTCATAACATACCTCACGGCAACTGACCTTCTTACATGACAGACTTTATATGATGAAATAGTTCTGTTAGAAGGCCATAATCTGGACACTAAGAGATAATTTGAAAATGGTAAAAATGCATTCTTCACCTGAAATGTAAACGATTGCTTAAGAACTGAACTGCATCTATGCCTTCTCTAACTATAAGGAAGGCGATTGCGTATCAACATTTTTACATACTACAGAGGTCGCATTATCCGTCGTCGAAAACCTAAAATGAAAGTCTAGCCAAGAGATGTCTGGCCTGTTATTGAACACCAACTAGAAAGTTGAATGACAACTTACTCGTCTCAGGCTAGAGAAAAGTAGCACTGTTTACGTGCACATATGATGGAACTACAATACGAGAGTTGTCTATTTGCAGTGAATCCTGTAAGGAAAAATCCCAAATAGTAAGGTGATCACTAAATGTTAGGTTGAGTCACGCATACATGTACACAATCCACAACAATATTAAAGGTTTTGAATATCCTAGTGGTCTTTAACTATTAGAGCCGCATTGAATTAATGCTACTTCTGCCATCAATAATAATTATCTACACCTAAATGTTACTATTTCCCAATTCAGAAATATTTTTGCTTCTCGCACATGATAAGTACAAAAGCGCTGATCAAATATATCGGGTCTATAGTAGCGAATTTTCGTGACAGAATGACCTCAGTTACAGAACTAAACATTAGGTTAGGAGGTGCTGCCTACTGTAGGACCGTCCATCAGTGCGCACGCTTGAGCCCATCAGGAATCGAACCCAGGGCTGTTAGTTATTTCAGGTTTCGATATTGATTTCTGATATGAGTACCACTACCGTACATCGACGGAAATCTCTCACACCTTGGCATTACAATTTCATAAATGTACCGCAGATTTACATAAAACTGTATACAATTATTCCCTATTTTAAAATATAAAAACTTCAGATAATTAACTCAATAGTTTTATTTCAATACTTAGACAATGCTTATGTACAAAAATGCCAGACAATTTATGCATAATAAGTTATTAATTCTCTGAAAAAATATGTCAGGGACAGAAAGAACTGAAAAATATCAAATGATGCAAATATTTAGATTCCAACGTGATTATGGTGAGGATGATTGACGATGAATTCATTTTGATTTCGGATCTACCAAATGTTTACGAGAGAGACAAAAGAAGTGTATTAAATATATTAAATCACTTAGACCAATTATATCTTTTGGTTTTTTTGATATATTAACCAATATTTAATTCACATGACTAACCAGCATGTTTTAGAATATATATATTGAATACTCTTATTATTTGTTATTATTAAAACAGGAACTGGTTATATTATGGCCACCAAGAGATGTGTCATACAAAGTCCCATAGTTTGTGCGAAGGCTGGGATGCCACCCAGACACTTATATCGCAGCAGGCTTTAAATACATTTCGTTTTATTGGTTTTGTGCCGCATAGTTAGTTAGACAGTAAGAACTCATGTACTTACTTACTTTACTTCGGCTATCTTCTACGGAAGGATGAACCGGCTTCATGAACATCTCGAATGTTTGTAAGAGAGTTGATGAAGTTTCATGGGAATTGGGTACGAGTGATGTCCCCAGAATCGCTCGGCCTTTTGTTTGAGAGTGCAGCTCTAGCCTTTACACAGCCAAGTGTGACCTACAAGGCAGTAGGAGTGGAGTAGGGAGTCCACTATCCATTGGCAGCCGGTGACCGGAGTCCGGTTCATACGCCTTTTTGAATGGGGCCAGACATCCAGGGCATCCAATAAGCTCTTTGTCCATACGTCTGCCGGTGAACTCCGGTGAGCTTCATACGCCAGTCGTTGGAGGTTTGGAATCAGGGTTTAGCCATCTCCCCTAGACTGTCATCCAATGGACAGTCAACCCGGTGAAGAGCGCCGGGCATCCGCTTTTGCCCTCTCACTTCGGTGAAAAACACCTCCGCCACGTGAAGGCAGTGAGTAGGACTTCCTCAGGAGAGGCTATGTAAGACGCACGGTCATATGGGAACATTTCAAGAGGTGTACGGAGGGGTGGCTAGCCCGCAGCGCAAGACACCCACCCCCGACCATCCTGAGGCTTTGGAGGCTCATGTACACGGTGGCGGACTATGAGACACTTACTGCGTGTGTGTGTGTTCGGACTGATGATACTATCCATCCAGGCTGTGAAGTATGAGGAACAAGATGAGAACACTGGATCGATCCATTGGCTGAAAATCGAGTGTTCGAGGCAATGAACCACATCTTCACAAATGCATACTGTTTGAATCAGTAATCTATACTTAGAACTTCAGGTTGTCATTTCATATCAACATAATCAAATCAAAAGCACTGAAATGTTACAGGGAGATATGACAATAACATTCAGCTTAGTTATGCGCATGATTATAATGTAAATCTATGCAAAGTTATTTGATCACAAGTGTGTACACACTCGATTGCATGGTCACACAAAATAGGCTATGTAGATGAATGGGTTGTTAGACAGTTGACCTTAATAACAATTTCATAAATATCACTGTGATAACTGTGATGAACTGAAATTATATATATATATATATATAAAGTCACATGAGATGCCAAGGATTTGTGATGCTCCCAATAGTTTTTTGCCAAAGATATGAACTGCTTCAAGAAAGCAGTGAGTATTGCTGCAACTCAAGTGGATTGAAAATATCTGAACAATCTTTTTTTCTGTAATTGGTAGTCTTTAAATAACTTGGCTCAAGTGCGTATCATTTCAGACTGGCACTCTTCAGGAAAGGACATATAAAAGCAAAGAAAAATAGTGTAGTGAAACTGAAATGGACAAAGACCCATGAATAATAATAGAATGGTTCAAAGAAGATTAGTGGACGTTTTTCAGAATTTCGAACATGACTAACATGATGTAAGTCTGAACCACTGTACACGATTTTGAAACACTTTATTACCACGAGTTTTCACCTCTTTGTCAACTCAATAGACCATTTTACTCGCTACCGTTAAACTAAGAGTGTCGCAGCCTCACATTACATTTGATATGAGTAAACCACAGGCAAAACATACCCAGATTTTCACCAGGTTAGTAGAGAAGATTACATTTAATCAGCCTTCTCACCAACAAGACTTTTCCCTATTCCCAAGTCAAACCCTGAAACAAAGAAGTAGAGTAGGGTTACAAACAAGGAAATCACATAAGTTGTCGAAGCTCCATTCATCGGAGATCCCTACTACAGGTATTCTAGAGCTTTATTGCTAATATCATTTCCAATTTTTTCGAGCTTGTCGCTCACCACTTTTTTCGATCATTGTGAACATACGTTTGAGCAATTTTCACTCACGCTTCCACCACGCTGGATCAGTATCCTTACAATAATCACTTTGGCTTTTACTAACCATCAACTATTTCCTGTATAAATGCAGGTTTCATGTTCCCATCCAAAAGCTAAACACGTAACGACTTCGCAGCTGGTTGTTTTTACTGCACACCCAGTCCGAGGCATACATGTTCACGGAATACCAAATGGAAAAACAGACTTGACCAGCTACAACTCTGTCATCTTGCGCTTTGGGTATATTTTGTATCTCGCAGATAGGCAAATATTACCCAAGTGTAGTTATCTAATCAATCCCACCTGGCAAGCACTGTGGGTGTACCAAATTCACTCAAGTGATGTGGGGTGATGTTTAGGCTGATTCTCGTGGCCGCGCTGAACAGAGAATTCACTGTTTGATTGAATATCAATAGATGATTCTTGTGATTTGTTTGTTTGAATGGATCCGTAAGAATAAGTAGAAATCGTGACACACATCGATGTCTTTTGATAATCTCCACGTTTCCATCATATGTGAGCATTTCGGACGATGAAAAGGATAGCTTTAAAAAGAAACTGTTTGGATTCCTAATACGTACTAGTAACAGTTTTGAATGCTCAAATAGGAAAGATGAGCGAAACGGAAGGTGTTTTCGTATCTACGGAGTCCGATGATGCACAGCCGGTGACAATAAACTGTTTCCTACGATTTTGTTCAAACAATCGTACGTAAGTTCTTATGCGGGACGAATTGCAAACATAAGGAGAGACATTGTCTCACTAGGTGACCAGCGGTGTAGTCAATTCATGAAAAGGATCAGTGGAAAATTTCCACTTCTGGCACATTGAAAGCCCTAATGTGAAGTTGGAGGCATCGTCTTAGAAACTTAGAACAGTGTTTTTACGGCTCCAGTTGCTACAAACAACTAAACAGTTAGGGGAAGGTGAATGAGCGGTTTCAGAAATAGAATTAGTTAAAGGGAAGTGGGTAACGAACGGAAACGTTTTCTGTACTAATGCAAGCGTGCAGTTACTTACTAGACGAAAGAGGATTGGTTTTCCATGACCACAGAGCCCAAGAAACAATTGCTCAAGAACTTTTTATTGAAGGAGATTTATCCATATGAAAGACCCTACTAGCTAGCTACGGAGCACCATTAGATATGTTAAGATGTTCAATCTTTGGAGTTTCACTTTCCTAACGCATTCGCATGAAAGTTAGGAGACAACATAGCAACCTTGCTGGTCTTTAGAGGGGACTAACTTACTACTAATAAACATATAACCACCAAATACTCGGCTAAACTTCAGCCTTAGACCAACCCCCACCATACTTTAAACAAATTACATCATGGTGACAAATGCTTTTATGCTAACCCCTATTCAACCTCTCTTTTCCGTACAGTAGAACATGCAAAAATACTTGTTGCAATAAGCATAACCATTTGGAACACTGTGGTACGTAAGATCAACTATTAAGTCAGGGTGGAAACTATAGTTTGGCTAGTCTCAAACAGACAGCAGTAGTAGTACGCTGTTAAACAAGTTATATGAGGTATATCAAAACATAATACGATAACTTACTGATAAAAATGCAGATTTCTTTGCTGGAATAGTTGACGGTATTTTTGGAAAGTAGTTTTTCATGTCTCAAGGACTTCTTCTAGAGTTTTATCAGGTTCGTAATCAGAAGACCATCCCATATGGGCGATACGCTGAGCCGTTACGCAGCACTGTTTGTTTGTCTTTCCATCAAGTTTTGATGATTGATAGTAGGACAGGAATCCACTTACTAATAGACGTTCCCCAGGCTTGATATCTCTAAGACCACTAACCAATCTAGGGCTGAAAACGTGGATTCTATTCGATGAACTGAGGGGAACCTTTCTGAACGTCACTGAAGAGTCATTTGTTAAAGTGTCATCAGTTGGATGCGTATCTAAAACAGGCACAAGTTTTGACATTCGTGTTCTCAAGAATAACAATGCCCAGTTGCGATCTGGATTGCTTTGCATCGGGAACATCTTTACGACAAAAAAGCGAAACATGTGTAAATTATCAGGTCAGACAATAGCATATACCTAAAAATAACAATTCAGCGTATGGTGTTAGTCATTCAAAACCATGATACACAGTCCTTACTTTGAAAATGTCATTATAAAATGTTTTCATAAACAATATTTAGTATGACTGGCACTTATACATTCGAAAAATGTGGCCATTATAGCAGTTACTTTCGGCCTTTATAAGGAGTATAAGATATTTCTGTCGGATGTCCTACATGAAGACTTAGGAGCATCTCATTATACACACACACACAAACAATAAATTCCTGAAAGCTAAGGGTCCAGCGAGTATCCCTGTATATTCTTGTCGTTCAACACACACATTGAATGTTGTCTCTAGCTTTATTGATTACTGAAAGGAAGAGGTGGAACTAGGACTTGAGCACTATGATAAAGTATAACTCCGGCGAACAATCTATATGATACAGTAGTATTCAGCGACCATTAAATTTCTTAGTATTGCAGTGTACCACGTGAAGTAAATTATTCTTCTAAAAGGTAAAGTAATAAATATCCACCAAACTAGTTAGATTTTATCTTAAAAGTGTAATAAGTAAATCATATAAGACAGTGTTATATACACCGAAAGGGATATTTTTGTATTTATGTTAACAGTGCGTACTAACTGATGAGTTGATTTAAGAATCTACCGTATAAGTTAGAAATACACGAAACTACTGACAAAATAAAAGAACTGGAAAATCAAGATGAAAGGTTAATCACCTGTTATCAAATTATACTTCTACAAAAATTTAATAACTGAAGTGGACATATTCATATCTTAGGTTAAGAACCAGATGTAGTGTTTGATAGTTAGTCATATCACCTGGCTGACCGTACACTGAGAGGAGTACAGTACAGTACAACCCAACAGGTGAAACCAAGGTATTAGTTTAAAACGCTTCCTCGATAAAATAACTTTAATATCAATTGGAGTCAAAACGATACAACTTCACTAAAATCTCTTCTCTAGCCAGATAAAAATTAACTGATGAAATTGACAGTCGAGTTTTAATGATTTAAAATAAAATTTCTAACAATTAGGTTTGTGTACCAAATAATACTTCAAAAAAAGTTCATTATTTATACACATTTCAGCAGACATAACCTACCTTCAATCCCATAACTGTTCCAAGTAATAACACTGAATTTATATATGATGCACTAAATACCTTTAGTTTATCAGTAGGAATGTCAGGTTCTTCGTCAGTGATTGATGATTCTGTCGAAACAATATGCGGAACAACTGAGAACTGACGATAGATACAATGTAATGGACATCTCATTTGAAAGGGTCGAGTTGAACATACAGAACGGACAAGCGCCATTATATGAAGTTACTACCTGAAAGATATCAAGAAAACAAAAGATATCAATATATATATATATATATATATATATATATATATATATATATATATATATATCGCAACAGTGAAATCCTGATTTCTCTGTAGCGAGCAACCACCAATACCAATTTTTTGATATTGCATAGCATGAAATTGACTTACATTTTAGGGAGGACTGGGCTATACCACGCGACGTTCAGACGAGACTTAAGCGCTAAGTTTTCGAAAAGTTAGGGAAACAATACCTTAAATGAAGTAAAGAGCGGTTAACGACTAGACTTCATTCAGAAAACAGCTAGCACAAATTACTGATACACCGCTTATTTCATTTATGATTTCATTTACCTAAGTACTAGTTTTTTAGTAGCTGTCGTCTCTAAATTATTGAGGAATACAACAATACATTGTACAGTTAATACGAGACTTCATCTCCATTTAATTTGTTAGGCAAGTCAGATTCCTACTTACATCAGAATCAGGTGGAATAAAAGTTTATATAAAAAGACTACAAGAGGATATGAACCCAATGAAAATCATCCAATGGTTGCTTAGAGAACTCTCCACATCTCTAGAGAAGTAGCATATACTGACTTATCATGTCGACTGTTTAATGAACAACCTCAAAATTTTTTCAGATAATCTGCTTAAAATCGGTAACAGGATGCCTGAAAACAATCAAATTTAAAATTGCCAGAAGCCGGTTGTCGACTGCCGGTTAACTAGGTGACAATGTGGAAGAAGCCAAAACAGCAAGGTAAACGTTAATGTATGGGTTTTACGCTTAAACAGTTTTGTTGACTATACTTTCATTACAACGCTTGCAAGGAATACCCTAGAACAAATAAGTCCTGGTTAAGATGCCCTTAGACTGGAATATGTTCCATTGGTAAAATGTCTTCTGTAGTTCCACTATATCAGAATAAATGCTGGTTGTCAGTTCTAAAATCAACTACTGGCACAATTTATCATTTGAATGTAAGAACAGAAAGCTCCATTCAATACGTTAAGAAACTGGCAACTGAAGGACTTTATTCAGGATAGTAATATAAAGTTAAATGCACTCTTTAAACTTCTAAACGACTTTAGTGTCACTTAATCTACGGTTCCACTATTACACATGCTTTACACCTTTGTAAATGCAAATTCTTGAGATTACACATACAGCTGGAAAATTAAACCAGTCAACCAATGAATTAATGCATCTTCAGTTACTAGGACAACTGAGCAACCCAAGTCATCCTTGTTGTGAACTTTTCTTATAATACGTATCTAATCATATTCATATCTCTACCGCTATTAACACTTTTCCCTTTATATGTTTAAGCCATTCCGGCTTCATTGTAAAATGAATAAAGCCTAAATTCTTGGTTCATTCGTCTTTTCAAGATTCAAGCATCACTCATCGTTCTAAGACTCAGTCACCTTCGTAACAATCCTAACATCTTCGTACATCTAAGCTTCAAATGCCAATAATTTACAGCAACTTAGCAACAGTACGAAAACCCGTTTGGGTTTTAACAAAATATCACGTGATAATTAGATTTTTGACTGGTCAATAAGAAATTTATGTAACGCACCGCAGCCATTTGGTCATTTACTTTCAAATGAAACTACTTGAAATTATGTACCATTCCGAAGGTTTTTCAGAAACTATTTCGTCGTCATCACTGGGATTACTAAACTCAATTGATTTAATTTTGCACATGGATAATTTTTAATTAATTCCACTAGATACTAAGGGTATGTTGTGTCCACGGATTACAGCCCTTTTTTGTCTAGTCTTACTGGCGCACAACTACAGAAAACTGCATTTCCAAAACACATAGATCAACCGGTTCGAAATAATTAACTAGACATTTGATGTTCTTCAGCAAAACTGGCATGTTTAGTGCTTTTAGGTAAAGTTGAAGAATAGCTATCCAAGCGATGCGAAGACACAACTGACCTTCACTCGACTAATTTTGATCAGATGATGAGTACGTAAAATGTGAGTCATTAAAGAATGAGAGATGCCAAGCACCTCACCATGACTTTCAAGTAGGAGCATCAACAACCTCGAGGTTTGAGGTGCGTTTAGTCAAGGATTCTAAGCTTTATTAACTTATGAATGCAGTTACAACGAAATCAATGTAAAAGTACATCACGTCACGCATCAAATTTATGCCAGTTACTCTTAATTTTTACTTACTAGACTGTGTGCAAACTATCACTCAAAGGCAAGTATCCGTCATGATATTTTGCAAAAAAATCACTAAGATGAAGTCCTTACCAATAACGCGTTGGCAGCCTGTGATAGAGGATAGCGGCACAAATGGCTTACGGAGAGGCTGAGCACTTGAAGGTCACTTACGCACACTGTGATTGGTAGATTTTCCTTTGCGTAAACGTTGCGGCTAATACGTGCCTTACGTTACTGAGGCGGGCTTTGAAATAGCAATAATAAAAGCGGATAGACATTATATTTTTTAGCTTAAGGGAACAAGTTAACATGCTTATAAATTTCACAGATGTGAGAAGCATTAGATCCACTAACAAGCAGAATACTACTGGGTAACTTAATCAAAGAAGTACAAAGTTTGAAGATTTTATCTCTTTTAGTTAGTTGTAACGGATGGATAAGAGTCACTTGTATAATATTTGTTTTTTATAGAAGAGAAAGTGTGACAGGTGATTTGGAAGTTACACGATTCCTGAAATCTATCGTGGAATATATGGACGACTAATATATAGAATTTCACCAACTCTGTGGTTGTTCCTTGCCTTGTTAACATATTCACTGTGGCTGAGATTAGGAATTGTTCACCAAAGGTAAGATTAATTTACCTGATATGTATACATCTTCAGATATTTCTCAATACGGCCGAAGGCATTCGAAGGAAGACAATCTCAATCTCTGCTTGGAAAGTTCACATCCAGTTTCTGCGATCGGAACTGGTGGTGACGAAAACTGCAAAGACTGGTCCAACACCACTAACAACGGAGGCAAACTGACACAGATGTTGCGGATAGAGTGTTTGGTGGACTTTATGATGACTATGATGCAGCTATAAAAAACTCTACAACTGCGATTTTTTCACTGGATTGTTATTAACTCTTTTTATTGTATATATGTACTCGTTTATTTTGAGTCATTTTCAACTTGATTGATTATTGTTTCCTTACAAATATATGCATTTATGTCGACTAAATTTGTCTCTTTTACTTATCATTTTGGGGACATTGCAGAGTTAACGAGAATGATAGGCAACGTATTAATACTTATGTGAAATGCGTCAGTCTTAAACTATCATTACTTCCTCAATGCGTCATCAAGCCTTGTGTAAAGTGTTTCAGTTGCGTTTAAGATTAATATTCAAGATTGTTAAGAAAGTAGCCGTCAAACATGTGCTCGTACTGTAGTAACGAAACATAACCTAGCAAACGTAGGTTCTATGTGCACACGACTTGTATTAGTAGTCTAGGCACTTCAAGTACACAATGCAACGTATACACCATTTATCACAAATACTCTGTTATTATTACGCTGCGTTTAACACCACTATCTCAAAAGGTTTCATTAGGTAATAAAGAGAAAACTACATTACTCTTCTTGTGTTATCATTTCGTATCAAAAGGCTATTACATGATCACACCAACACTTAGACTCGGGCATTAGTTGACTACGTCACTAAACTTCGTTGATTATTTTGTTATCATGAAATACTGTGACGCATTAAATAGGCTTTTGTTGTGCATAACGTCTATTTAAGATTTACTAGCGAAAGCAATTACTCAAAAGCGATAACAGTACCCCATCGTGACCAAATTCGGCAACGTGTGAATATGCCATTTTACGAATATTACGTCTTCTACACCGGTATCACTTTGCAACTCGTCAAACACTAAGTATTATTAGAGCAGAAGTTTTACAACAATATTAATTTCGGTAAATACATTGGTGATATCTCAAATATTTCATCATTTACACAAATACTATCGTTTTTAATCCCAATTAGAATGTCTGAATGTATTGAGTGATTGCGGGATTGAAGACCGTAATCTGGAAATTAAAAATAAAAATTCAGTCAAGATGTGATGAGTAAAACAAATAAACATATAATAAAGTTAAATGACTATCTCTTCACCGTTATCTGACGAAATAACCAACTCAATTTCCTTCATTACTGTGCAATTTGGTAAAAATCATGAAATTATAATTACCTCGATATTAAACCCCCTTCTCACCATATACGCTAAAAATAAACTTCAAAAATTAGAATAATTTAGCATTTTCTATCACAATTGACATTTTCCAATGAATTATTTCATTTCTTATGCACATCGGGATGTCAATTCGATGAAAGGAGAGCATTTCGTTTTCATTGTGTTGACGAAATCCAATATCCAATATCGTTTTTACGAGCTAGTATAAACCAATTTGATTTCTTTGTGCTCGCTTCTTGATTGTGAGGTATAGGTTCTTGATCTTCGGTAAACTTCTGCGTAGCTTGTCCCGCCACTCGACTGTCGTAGCTTTGGTTGACTCCAAAGGGAGTAGTGCTGGGATTAATTGTATGTGGTTTGTAGTATGAGGTATGTTAAGACTGTTACTACTGTGATTGGAGTTGATCCTTTCGCTATAAACCCTTTTCAGAAGTGTCGGATCAGAGAATTATATAATTATAATTATAATTGAAATGAAGAGTATCGCTTGGATAGGAGATGAGAGCCTAATAGCAGTCGTGGGGCCACAGGAGGGCTATTTCGAGATGCACTGCCAGGGCTGCATGAACCCAAGGGAATAATAATATATCTTTGTCTGAGTCTTCCGCATAATTAATACCTGCCTCATCTGTCCGTCAGCATCAATTTAATGTCATACCATATCTGTTCCTGGGAATGTTCGGTTCCAAATATTGGGTATAGGAATCGTTGTTATGCTGGCTCGTAGATAGACAAAACTCGACACTCTTCGATGTCCGATGCCAGCTCGACTGCTGTAGCCCAGTTCTCAAGTATGTTCAGGTTTTCCGGTGACTTTATCGATCTGTTATCATTTGTCGCGACCTTTCTGGATTTGATATCATCTGAGTAGCAAAGCGATGGAAGGCCGAAGTCATCCGAAGATCATTTATATCAGCAGTAGCCCAGAAGTTCCCTTAAGAGACCACAGTGGTTGACTTCATTCACCGTTTGCTGTGGTGTCAAATTCACTACCCCAAAGATAAGATGAAGTTCAGATAGCTGTGGATAGCCTATGCTCGTTTCGGAGACATTCCACAGTGATACCTTGCAAGGCATTGAGCCAAGGATTTTTTCATGGACTAGAAAAATGGTAGGGGGGAATACTCAAGTCCTAAAGTACTATTCGCTTGCTCCAGGATGCAAGTAGATTGACAGCGTAAATCCGATCCTTCGCGAAGCTTCACTCAGAACGTTAGTTTTACTAGGATTACTCCTAATGCAATCATCCAGCAAGCCTTCTTTCATATCTGTTTTTGTTGGCAGCGGCAATCTGGCACTGCATGGTCCTCATATAGGGCTACATTGTCAAGTGATGAACAGGGATTTTTCACACAGGGATTTCGGACACTGTCTATGGTCGAAGGGAGGCATAACGCATTCTCTACTAGCCCAAACCAAAGCCTTGCATAAACAGCAACTGTCCGGTAAGCAGATTGACCATGATGGTGACTTAGCACTCAACGACCTTCACAATAAATAGGCTTTGAGCAGCATGAGATAGATGGCGCCATTAGAAAGTGACTGCATCCAATTTCAACGGTTGTTTTCAAGCCGCACTGAGTAAAATATGAGGCGTTTGCACGTGAATAATGCGTTCAGCCGAAAAACTTGCCGAAAGAAGATTAAATGCAAAACACATCAATAATAAGCCACAAGAATGTAGCGGTTTTGGTCCTCTGAGCGTTTGTCGATGTCCAGGTCTTACTACGCTGGACCTCACGCTGTCCCTGGAAGACTTTCAGAAACAATGTGTAATGACCAACGCGAAAAACCAGAACACAGATTGGCGACTCGAAAATACTTTATTCTTACGTCAATATGTAACCAACAATAAGGTTATTATACATAAGGTCTAAGAACAAATGTTATAACAATAAATCACAACAATACTTTTGATAGTTTTCTCTCTTCCACATACAGCGAACGATGAGACGGTGACTTCCGTATTGATGACTCCCGCGAAAAATATGGAGGAGTTAGGTTTGAGCAAACAACCATGAATTGATCGTTCAATCTTCAACTACATTGACGTGAATATATGGATATACGTCACACGGCTGATTCATGAGTAAATCATGTAGTCTCATATCTCATTGTCGTTTTCCATCTGTTAGCATATTCGGTAGCAATGCATATGGAACATGGAAATCCTTTGTGAAAGACTAATTCAGACAAGAATTAAGAGGCAGTTAACATAAACGAAATGTCTTGCCAAAAGTTTTAGAAGTGGATTGACAGCTTGAAATCAAAATATGAACTTGGATCGTAATCTCGAAAGACCACAATTATTGTTCAGATCTAAATAAAAAATAATTGTTATGACTTTAACACCCGGAACATCACTCAATGTCTTATCTCGATTTGACCCTTTAGATCTGTTACATATTCGTGGAGAATTTCCGAAACAGAATACCCCAATTTTTGTTTTTTGAAGCCATAGTTTCAAAGAATTGCACTTATTATTAAAATATCCAATAGATGCTTCAGAAGAACTCCTCCCTAATAACATTCATACCCACATGCATCTTCATAAATTAACGCCATTGTCAATCACGTCTAATAAACCGTTAATGCCCAGCTCTTGCTACGCTCGGGCTCACGCTCTTCCTTGAAGTTTCAGAAACGCTTAGTTATAACGGACGAAAAAACCAAAACACCGATTGGCCGCTTGAGATTTCTTTATTGTTACACCAACATATAAAAATAATAATTGAACTAAGGTCTGTGAACAAATATTACAATAATAAATCATAATATAACTTCTGACGATGTTTCACTCTTCTTTCTGAACAGCGACCGATGAGACGATGACTGTCGTATTGATGCCTCCGCGAAAATTGGGGAAGTTGGTTTTGAGCAAACAACCAAGAATTGATCGTTCAATCTTCAACTCCATTGACACTCCCCGGAAAAAAAGGGATCCAACCCCTTTTTTCCACCACGACCAATGCACGTTGACTTGGATGCCATTGAGAGAACCTGGGTCACACGGACAGAGCTGAAATGGAAAACAAACAGAAAAGCCAACACACCACAAGCATACTCACAGCACAATCTCACACATCGCTGACGACCTGCGCCTCCAGATAGAGACCTCCTCTTGACATCTTGCAACACAATCGCCACTTGCTAGAATGACTCTTGCAGAATGCAACGTGACCATAGCACCAACTCATGATACTCTACGCACATCCTCTTATCTACTCACTACCAATTACCACTGCAATCGCTTGTCACTCATTCTGCCTCAGTTCTAGTAGCGGTGACGTATGCGAGCCTCAGTCGTTTACACTATTTCTCCCCGGCGTGTCGGACCGCAGCTAACAATTATCTCCGTGTGCATTTCATTCTCAGCAATAGCCTAGCCTCCCCGGCGTATACGACCCCTCCGCTGTCTCTAACATCAATCAATTCATTCACGGATGTAGAAGACTCGAAACAACTTCAGAAGTAATCACGACGAAAATTTTGACAAAATTACGCAATAACAACAAGATACGAAAACAGCAAGTAAACACAATGAATCCAAAAAACACCAATTGATATGACACACCACACGTATATACAAATAGTACAAACAACCTCGCCGATCATGTCTTGATGGAATTCCTTCGAAGAATCGCAGGACTTACACCAGTACGCCTACAACCCTTCTCAGGTTGACGATTGTAATTTGTGGAATGTCCGGACACAAACAAGATTAACCAACAATTACGATGATTGGAACTCACACAATTATTTAACACAAACATATGTACAATCACTACATCAAATGTTGTGGATTCCGGCATGAAAAACTACCCTTGAAAAACTGTAGGTGTCAATGGAGTTGAAGATTGAACGATCAATTCTTGGTTGTTTGCTCAAAATCAACTTCCCCAATTTTCGCGGAGGCATCAATACGACAGTCATCGTCTCATCGGTCGCTGTTCAGAAAGAAGAGTAAAACATCGTCAGAAGTAATATTATGATTTATTATTGTAATATTTGTTCACAGACCTTAGTTCAATTATTATTTTTATATGTTGGTGTAACAATAAAGAAATCTCAAGCGGCCAATCGGTGTTTTGGTTTTTTCGTCCGTTATAACTAAGCGTTTCTGAAACTTCAAGGAACAGCGTGAGCCCGAGCGTAGCAAGAGCTGGGCATTAACGGTTTATGAGACGTGGCTGACAGTTTCTGACGGTAGAAACAGATTCTGGCGGATTCAGACAGTTGGTGAAAGTTTGGATAGTCGCCGTTCATCTTTCCTGGTGCCGGTCAAGTCCTCTTTGAACAAGCAATATCTGGAACGTTTTTGGAATTGGGTCAAGTTCAACAATGCCTGGGTCAAAGAAGGGACAGAGTGTCTTGGATGCAAACAGGAAAGTAAGTCATGGTGACTTGTCTGTTAATTGTAACGATGTGTCTGATGTTAAGCATGACATGGTTGATGTTACTGTTTCGCCGTTCAGGGATAATAGGAACATCAAACTCCCTAAATTTGAACCACGGTGTTTTGATGGAAACCCGGCTGATTATTTACAATTTGTAAAGGAGTTTGAGATCATGCTGAGTAGTTTTTTATTAAGTGATGAATTGAAATTGATGTATTTGATGAGGTATTGCACTGGAGATGCTTCAAGAGCTATACAGTGCTGTAAGCTCATGCCCCCTAATGAGGGATACGCTGAGGCTATGAGCATATTACGTCAAAGGTTTGGAAGACCTTCGATGATTGTAAGGAACGTATACGAAGCTGTCAAAGGTAATGGCAGTCAACTTCAAGATGACTCCAAGGCACTTACTGAGTTTTTAGATAATCTTATGACTTATAAGAATACCTTGATTTCTATGAATTGCATGAGTGACCTCAACTCGAGCTCAGTCCTAGAGGTAATTGCAAGACGCCTACCTACTCGGCTGCAAAGGAAATGGGTAAAAATAAGCTCTCGTATAGAGGAGGAGGGTATCGAGCCAAGGTTTGATGATATTCTTAGACTGGTGAAGGACAGTGTCAACCAGGCGATGGGCAAATTCGCCAGCATTTTGCATTCTAAGGTAGAACCTAAGGAACCAGTGAATATAAGGAAGGCATTTGTGGTGAAGTCTCAAGACACAACGAGAAAGGATGAGTGTATTGTTTGCCATAACATGCATCAATTGAGTGATTGTAATCGCTTTATCGCTATGTCACCCGTAGAAAGGTTAAAAATGGCAAAGCAGAAGCGGCTGTGTTTCAGTTGTTTAAAGATTGGGCATACAAAGTGGAATTGTAAGGCGACAAATAAAAGAAGTAGTGGTTTAACGGATATGCACCCACTTCTGAGAACAGTGAACGAACCTGGGAATTCGGTTAATTGTAATAGTATCTCTAGACCCCTTGACATCCCACAAGTTTTCTTAGGGGTATTACCAGTTAAGGTGAAAGGACCGAAATCTTCAGTAGAGACTTATGCATTGTTGGATAATGGTTCAGACGTTACATTGATAGATGCTGAACTGGCTGGTTGCTTGGGTATTAAAGGCCCAAAGCAACCCTTGGTTGTAAATACTTTCAATTCTGCGAAAACAGTAGTATGTGAGCGAGTGTCATTTCAGTTAGAATCCTTGGCTACTGGGGAGACCGTGGAAGTGGATACTGCTTACACTACCTCCAGTATGAAACTTGGCGAAGCTATAGTACCTAGTCGTGAAACGGTTGTCGGTAAGCCATACCTGTGTGACATACCTCTTCCAACATTGCAAGATGGAAGAGTGAGAGTACTCATTGGATGTAGTGTGCCAGAAGCTCACAAGGTATTAGAAGAGAGATTTGGAGGTAGAGATGATCTGTTTGCGACAAAAACACCACTGGGATGGACAGTGAGAGGACCTATACCCATAGTCCACATATCATCATTAGTTACAAACGATGGGGACAAACTAGAAACTATGATTAAAAATATGTATGACAAGGAGTTTTGTGACTGCGGTGTCCCAGGGAAGGGTCGTTCTGTAGAAGACTTAAAAGCAGTTAAAATAGCCGAGGACTCTTGTAAATACGAAAACGGGCGTTTCAGCGTTGGCCTACCATGGAGATTCAAAGATAGACAGTTGGTTTGTAATAGGAAAGTTGCTCTTAAGAGACTAATGGGTTTACAGAAGAAATTCCTGTCAGATGCAGAACTCTGGTCCAAATATAAGGAAGTCGTCGATAAACATATAATGAAGGGTTACGTTGAAAGACTAGTTGATCAAAGTGAGCCAGGGAAGTGGTATTTGCCCCATCATCCCGTCTTTAACCCGAGGAAGCCAGGTAAACTCCGTGTGGTGTTTGATTGTTCTGCGAAACACGAAGGAGTCTCTTTAAATGATAATCTGTATAGTGGCCCAGATTGCGTGAGCTCATTAGTGGGACTGCTATTGAGATTCAGAAAGTTTACAGTTGCTGTCGCGGCGGATATTGAGGAAATGTTCCTACAGGTGAAGGTGCCAGAGAGTGACAGAGATCACTTGAGGTTTTTGTGGTTTGATGACGGTCCTTGTGGTAAGGTGTCAGAATATAGGATGACAGTGCATCCATTTGGTGCCACATCCTCCCCATTTTGTGCTAATTTTGCTCTACGAAAGGCAGTGTCCACATTTGGTTCTAATGATTTGCTGGACGTCATAGATTGTTGCTTCTACGTGGATGATTGTTTAGCCTCCTTCGATGATGATAAGTCTGCAGTTAGATTTGCAACAAGCATCACTGAAGTGTTAGCTAAGGCCGGCTTTCGTCTAACTAAGTGGGTCTCGAACAGCCTAGACGTTTTGAAGCATATAGATCCAGAAGACAGAGCACCTACCGTACGAGATTTGCCTGTTGATACTCTACCAGTTGAACGCACATTAGGTATGCGATGGGATGTGAACTCTGATACCTTTGGATTTAGTGTTGGTGATATTGATAAGCCAGTTACTCGGAGAGGTGTGCTCTCTGTGTTGTCGTCCGTGTTTGACCCACTTGGATTAGTAGCACCTTATCTACTTCCGGCTAGGAGGTTATTTCAAGAGACATGCAGGAAAGGGTTACAGTGGGATGAACCATTAAGTGAGAGGCAGAGAGAAGAGTGGAAGGGGTGGGTTAACAGTTTAAGAATGCTGAATCTACATTCCGTCTCACGTCCACTTAAGCCGTCGAGAAATCATGATATAATTGACTTCCATGTTTTTTCTGATGCCTCTGAGGTTGGATTTGGTGCAGCCGTATACATCAGAACCACCTTAAGGAATGATATAGATGTTAGCCTGGTGATGGGTAAATCTAGAGTTGCACCTCTAAAGACGGTTTCGATTCCGAGATTAGAACTTAATGCCGCCTTACTAGCTGCGCAGTTATTCACAACGGTGTGTAAAGAGTTGGATTACCCCAAGCATCCCGTAACGTTTTGGACTGATTCGATGTCTGTGATATATTATATACGCAACGAGTCAGCAAGATATGCATGTTTTGTAGCTAACAGAGTATCTCAAATTCGTGAACTAACAACTGTTGAGCAGTGGAGGTACGTACCGTCTGGAAAAAATCCAGCTGATCTAGCATCGCGAGGAGTTATTGATATGAATGTGGTTAAAAATAAGTGGTGGAAAGGTCCAGAGTTCTTGCTAAGGGCTGATAGTATGTGGCCTCGTAGAGAAGATGAACCACCGATAAACGAGTGTGCCTTGGAGTTGAAGACAAGTGTCAGTTTAACATCTACTCAAGAAAGACATTCAGGTTTACATCCACTTTTTAAATATTATTCTTCTTGGTACAAACTACTGAAAGCTGTTGCGTGGTTGACACGATATGTTACGTATTTAAAGGTCATGCATCTTGCGGGATACGAAAATATGAATGTGGGGCCTTTGAGAGTCGAAGATATTAGAAATGCAGAGTTAGCGATTTTGAGGGCTGCTCAGTGGGAAGCGTGGGGTGAGATTGCCAAGGAGGATAGTCCCGATTTCGCAGATTTCAAGGTGCGGTTAGATAGATTATCTCCGATAGTTTCCGAAGGGATCGCTAGAGTTGGTGGACGTCTACAAATGTTAGAATCGTCATATGAGACCCGTCATCCGGCTTTATTACCTTGCTACCATCCAGTCACTGATCTCATTATAAGACACTACCATGTTCTTGAAGGTCATTTGGGTACTTCGCAAGTACTATCAAGTATTCGATGTAAGTTCTGGATAGTGAAGGGAGGTACTGCTGTCCGTAAAATAATTGATAAGTGCATGGAATGTAAACTCCGAAATGCTCGTCCAGTACAGCAGATGATGGCACCACTCCAGCGTGGCAAGCTTCTGAAGGGAATTATCCATTTGAGTACGTTGGGGTGGATTTGTTCGGACCTTTTGTAGTGAAGAGAGGCAGAACCCTATGTAAAAGATATGGCTGTTTATTCACCTGTTTGAAAATGAGAGCTGTGCATATTGAGATGGTTCATTCGCTAACTACTGATTCATTCGTGCTAGCATTACATAGATTTATAAATCGCCGGGGTGTACCGAAGATGATGTTCAGCGACAGAGGGACTAATTTTGTTGGCTGTCACGCCGAGCTTAAAGAGTACTTCGAAGGTCCTCAAACGAGAGTTCAGGAAGAGTTACTGAAAAGGAACATCGAGTGGCACTTCAACCCACCACATGCCAGCCATAGAGGTGGGCTATGGGAAAGACTTATAGGAATTTTTAAGCTCCATAATTAAAAACCAGAGTTTGAATGACGAAACGCTGGAGACATTTTTTTGTGAAGCTGAACGAATATTAAATGACCGGCCGTTATCACCTGTGAGGGACGACGTCAAGGATTTTGATGTGTTAACCCCAAATAAATTATTGTTATTGAGAGGCAACCCTGGCATAGAGGACGCAAGCGGGGAAGGAATACCTACGATTAAAAGATGGAAACAAGCCAGGCACATGAAAGATATATTTTGGAAAAGATGGTTAAAGGAGTATGTTCTAACACTGCAAACCAGGGACAAGTGGAAAAAGTTGTGCCGAAACTTAAAGGTTGGTGACATAGTATTAGTAGCAGATAAATGTGCCACAGGTAGGTGGCCTTTGGGAGTGGTAGTAAGGCTGATCTGTAGTGGTGATGGATTGGTGAGGACGGTTGAGGTGAGAACTAGTTGTGGCATGTTGGTGCGAGATATCAGAAAACTGTGTCCACTGGAAGGTGCTGAGAGTAGAGAGTCGGAGGATGAAAAACTAGATGATTTTCCAACCTAGAGCGTCAACCTGAGAAGGGTTGTAGGCGTACTGCTGTAAGTCCTACAATTCTTCAAAGGGTAGCGCATCAATGAGCAGTCCAATGTGCTCGGTGTGTGATTTTGTACATATGTTCATATTGTATATACTGAATTGATATCATCTGTCATCTAGCTGTTGGTAATTCTGTTTGTGTCCGGACATTCCACAACTTACAATCGTCAACCTGTGAAGGGTTGTAGGCGTACTGCGATTCTTCAAGGAATTCCATCAAGACATGATCGCGAGTTTTGTGTACTGTTTGTATATACGTGTGGTGTGTCATATCAATTGGTGTTTTTGGATTCATTGTGTTTACTTGTTGTTTTCGTATCTTGTTGTTATTGCGTAATTTTGTTAAAATTTTCGTCGTGATTACTTCTGAAGTTGTTTCGAGTCTTCTACATCCGTGAATGAATTGATTGATGTTAAGGACAGCGGAGGGGTCGTATACGCCGGGGAGGCTAGGCTATTGCTGAGAATGAAATGCACACGGAGATAATTGTTAGCTGCGGTCCGACACGCCGGGGAGAAAGAGTGTAAACGACTGAGGCTCGCATGCGTCACCGCTACTAGAACTGAGGCAGAATGAGTGACAAGCGATTGCAGTGGTAATTGGTAGTGAGTAGATAAGAGGATGTGCGTAGAGTATCATGAGTTGGTGCTATGGTCACGTTGCATTCTGCAAGAGTCATTCTAGCAAGTGGCGATTGTGTTGCAAGATGTCAAGAGGAGGTCTCTGTCTGGAGGCGCAGGTCGTCAGCGATGTGTGAGATTGTGCTGTGGGTATGCTTGTGGTGTGTTGGCTTTTCTGTTTGTTTTCCATTTCAGCTCTGTCCGTGTGACCCAGGTTCTCGCAATGGCATCCAAGTCAACGTGCATTGGTCGTGAAGGAAAAAAGGGTTGGATCCCTTTTTTGCCGGGGAGTGTCAATGGAGTTGAAGATTGAACGATCAATTCTTGGTTGTTTGCTCAAAATCAACTTCCCCAATTTTCGCGGAGGCATCAATACGACAGTCATCGTCTCATCGGTCGCTGTTCAGAAAGAAGAGTGAAACATCGTCAGAAGTAATATTATGATTTATTATTGTAATATTTGTTCACAGACCTTAGTTCAATTATTATTTTTATATGTTGGTGTAACAATAAAGAAATCTCAAGCGGCCAATCGGTGTTTTGGTTTTTTCAACCGTTTTAACTAAGCGTTTCTGAAACTTCAAGGAAGAGCGTGAGCCCGAGCGTAGCAAGAGCTGGGCATTAACGCATTATCAGACGTGGTTGACAGTAGAACTTACAGCATTACGCCTACATTCCTTCTCAGGTTGATGATTCAAGTGGAAGTCGTCCGGACACAAACAGAATTACCAACAGCTAGATGATAAATGATACCAATTCAGTATATACAATATGAACATATGTACAAAATCACACACCGAGCACATTGGACTGCTCATTGATGCGCTACGGTTTGAAGAATTGTAGGACTTACAGCAGTACGCCTACAACCCTTCTCAGGTTGACGCTCTAAGTTGGAAAATCGTCGCAGAATTCATTTGCTTGCTTCCTTTTATCAGCTATATTCTCAAATCTGAACGGTAACACGCTCATGTCATTGTATCGTAGAACATATATGACGAACAATCATACGACGTATCTGGTCAACTAAGCGTAGAAACAGAGTAATTTACACCAAAGATGATAACATTCAAATAGTAACTTGAAACTAGAGATGACTTTATTCATGCAAGTCAATTTAACAATTACTCTCTCATTTATCTTGGCTTATTCTCACTAAACTGAGCAATATCTTTCGTCTTTTCAAATGCACCAATACTATCATAGTAATTGCACAAGATTCTTGAATTGATGAGCGTCTCCGTCATTGTGAATGACAACAACAACGACGACTGATTGATACCAGTTGATGAAGTTAGCGGTGGACCAGAAGCTGTTGTTGTTCGGCTTTCAGATAGTTGTCTAACTGCAAGATTACCACCACTGCTGTCTTTTACTGTCAGCTCAGGTTTAGCACTAGCATCTGATGATAGGTGGGCTACATGCTGATCAATCACACTGACGGTCTCACAAGAATGTATGCCTGCTGCAACTCCATTTATTTCTACTTCACCCTGTAGTTGTACAGAACCTTTGTTCAACTCAGCAGTAGTAGGCATTCCCTCCATTTCATCATGATCAACCAAAGACAAATCTGCACTATCATGATCATTACCACAAATATTCAATTTACCGTCAAGTTCATCATTTTCAAACTCTTTAATAACAGAAGTAGACAATTTTGGTTCCTCCTCGCAAATCCTAAAAGGTTTTATAACTTCACTCTGACTAGTAATACCTTGTAAACTTGTAGGGTCAGAACTGGACTCTGAAGCAGTAACTCTATTCTGTGACACTCTATTCAACAATGGCTTACCAGTTGCAACTACAGACTTCTTCACAACACCGTTATCGTCACACAATTCGGAGTCAGACCTGGAGTTCACATTTAGCTTATCACTGAACTTGCTCACTGGTTCACAGTTCACTTCTGTATGCACTTCTTGCGAACGTGTAAAACACAACCGTGTTTGTCTTGCATCTTGTAACTTATCTGTTGAGGATGTACTACGAATCCTGTTACACTCACTAGGTCTATATGCATTACTAGACATCATGGAGCCTTCTCGATATCCACCTCTCTGAGGCCTACTCGTCATCAGTGATTGCATTTTGCTCTCAGACTGCTCTATTCTAGGGGTAAGATGTAATAGACTGGCGAACTTGCTCATCGATTGATTGACACTAGTATTTACCAGTTTCAGGATATCATCGAACTTTGGCTCGATACCCTCATCCTCCATACGGGAGCTTATCTTCACCCACTTCCTTTGCAGTCGAGTAGGTAGGCGTCTTGCTATTACTTCTAGTATAAAACTCGAGTTGAGGTCACTCATGCGATTCATCGAAATCATTCCATTCTTGTAAATTAGCAAATTATCTAAAAACTCAGTGAGTGCCTAGGAGTCATCCTGTAATTGACCACCATTATCCTTAATAGCCTCGAATAATTTCCCTGCAATCATCGAAGGTCTTCCAAACCTTTGACGTAATATGCTCATAGCCTCATCGTAGCCCTCTTTCGGCTTCATAAACTTACAACACTGTATAGCTCTTGCAGCATCTCCAGTGCAATACCTCATTAAATACATTAACTTCATTTCATCATTTAATAAAAAAACCACTCAACATGATCTCAAACTCCTTTACAAATTGTAAATAATCAGCCGGGTTCCCATCAAAACACCGTGGTTCTAATTTAGGGAGTTTGATGTTCCTATTATCCCTGAACGGCGAAACAGTAACATCAACCATGTCATACTTAACATCAGACACATCGTTACAATTAACAGACAAGTCACCATGACTTACTTTCCTGTTTGCATCCAAGACACTCTGTCCCTTCTTTGACCCAGGCATTGTTGAACTTGACCCAATTCCAAAAACGTTCCAGATATTGCTTGTTCAAAGAGGACTTGACCGGCACCAGGAAAGATGAACGGCGACTATCCAAACTGTCACCAACTGTCTGAATCCGCTAGAATCTGTTTCTACCATCAGAAACTGTCAGCCACGTCTCGTAAACCGTTAATGCCCAGCTCTTGCTACGCTCGGGCTCACGCTCTTCCTTGAAGTTTCAGAAACGCTTAGTTAAAACGGTTGAAAAAACCAAAACACCGATTGGCCGCTTGAGATTTCTTTATTGTTACACCAACATATAAAAATAATAATTGAACTAAGGTCTGTGAACAAATATTACAATAATAAATCATAATATTACTTCTGACGATGTTTTACTCTTCTTTCTGAACAGCGACCGATGAGACGATGACTGTCGTATTGATGCCTCCGCGAAAATTGGGGAAGTTGATTTTGAGCAAACAACCAAGAATTGATCGTTCAATCTTCAACTCCATTGACAGTCATAGTGAAGCTAACACTTGTCCTTTTCATTCGCATTCCCTGCTTCCTCAAATTCTGGTTATACCTCAAAGAAAAAATAACGGTGTTTGTAGGGAGCTATGTTTTCATCAAAAACATATTAGTTTTGATGGTTAACCCAATACATCTCACAATATATATTGCGTGTGTACGTTCTACTTCTAAGGACGATGCAGTTACCTCCTGCGTATTTTCCGCAAACATATTTTGGCGACTCTGGACTACAGCAGCCTAAAACGATACTACTTAGTAAAGAGCTTGACAAACCTCTGGCGGCCAGTTCACTGAGTGCGAAGTAGAAGTACGTGATCTGTAATGAACGATTATATACAAGTAATGCAATGTTAACAAGCCATTATATAGGATAAAGTGCTCGTATATTTTTCGAGAAAATCTCATAAAATCCCATAGGAGTTCTCATAGTCAAGTTAAACAAATCTCTGTGCATAAATTTGTCTAGATTACCTTGAATCTTGGTGTTTCTTGACGTATTCACCTCTCTGATACTCACTCCCAGGTGATTCCAGAAAGTTCAGATGGGATTCTGTGAGTGCAACTGAAGCCATTAACGAGACTGTCCGTGCGACCGAGCCTTCTGGGAACACAGTCCATGGATGGAAGCCGGCTACATGTTTTCCCCCTTCCAATGAGCTTGTTACATAAGCAGTATTTAATTACTAAATTTGGATATAACTTGCTTCCTCTTTCGTGTACAGCACCCATAATCCCGTCTATATAATGCTGACCCAGCCCAACCAGTTGCTCAAGGTCACTGATCCGTTCACAAGGTAGATCCGTTTGGGGCTGCTATACCCTAGGGTCGCCCGTATTTTTTACGATACGTAATCTTATGTTTCTTTTCAATTTATAGTTTCATGGGACGTCCTGTGCCCTCTAAAATAGTTTCCGGCTGTTGCGTGGGGTAGAAATATCACGTCGGGCTCACCAATTTTGTTGCGTGAGTTATTTGACTAAACTGCCGTACACATATATTCTATGTATTTCTTCGTTCTTATTAATGTGCGCAGACGTTGTGGCTACTCGACGCCCACAACGTAAATGAAATGGCACTTGCGAAGAGTACGATCGTGTATTGTAGCAGTAGTCAAATTCAAAATTGTGTCAAGGTAATGTTCAACAGTAAATTGACAAATATTTGTGAAGTACATATAAAATGGGTCTGTATACACATATAATACAAGTATACAAATTAGATTAAAAAGCATGTTTACAGTTGGTATAGGGGGACTACATAATTCCCCCACCAGAACACTAAAATATAAAAAAATACATTTAAGTGTTCGAAAATAACATGCGTCAGCGTAATACGTAGCAGCGATAGTACACAGAAGGCGATTTATTGAGCTGAAAAGTGAGCAGTTTAATGCGGTTAATAACGTCGATAGTAAATGCGATAATCTAGGGAAAGTGGAATTCCTAATCGTAATAGAATATGTAAGGAACGATGAAACTGTCCGGGGATCTGTAGTCGGTAGACGAAGACAATACGTGAATAATATACGAATTGTGATTAAATGTAATAATATAGGAAATATCGATGTTAAAATAATAGTAACGTGATCTATGTATGAAAATATTAATCAGTTAAATGAGTAATCAAATGACAATTACGAATAAAGATAATAAAAATGAAAATTCGTAGTAAGTTATATTTCGATGACTTGTACGTAACGTTTAGGCCAATGGACTCGTCTACCAGATCGTGTTGTTTTCGCTGGCTTCTCTGTCGACGTTGAAGCTTTTGTGGATGTAGGCATTGGCACGTCGTTCAGCTGGTCCTTATCGTTGACTTCGAAATCGTCGAGGAACGCTGGTTTGACTCTGTCGATACTGATGGCTTCTGTTTTATTCAATCTTTCTATCGTGATAACTTTCGCATTTCTGTTTAGAACTTTGAATGGGCCATCATAAGCGGGTTGAAGTGGTCGTTGCACACCTTCTCTCCTGACGAAGACGTGAGTACAATCTGTCAGTTGTGACGGGATGTTTGACGCTCGTTCCTGCTGACGTGGAAGTGATATCTTTAGCTCGTTCATGTGTCGTTTTAGCTGGTGCACGTAACCAGTCATATCGTGTGGAACTTGTTACCCGGGGTGAAAAATTCTCCTGGTAATCGTAATGTTGTTCCATAGACTAGTTCGGAAACGCAACAGCCAATATCTTTCTTTATAGTAGCTCGTATACCAAGTAATACTAGTGGAAGTTTGGTTGACCAATCGTTTTGAGTCAAAGAAGCAGCGAGCGCAGCTTTGAGTTGTCGATGAAATCGTTCGACCATACCGTTGGAACTAGGATGATACGCTGTCGTTCGTATTCGTTTAATGCCTAGTAATTCAGTTAGTTGGTCAAAAAGTCGGCTTTCAAACTGGGCACCTCTGTCTGTAGTGATAATTGATGGGACACCAAAATTGGCTATCCAGTTTTCGACTAAAGCTTTAGCTACCGTTTCAGCTGAGACGTCGATTAATGGAACTGCTACTGGCCAACGAGTAAATCTGTCAATGCAGGTTAGAATAT
The DNA here is from genome assembly GCA_944472135.2 of Trichobilharzia regenti. Classification (NCBI taxonomy): domain Eukaryota; kingdom Metazoa; phylum Platyhelminthes; class Trematoda; order Strigeidida; family Schistosomatidae; genus Trichobilharzia; species Trichobilharzia regenti. Next base: position 32,457,075 of record OX235270.1, on the reverse strand, counting down.
AGTTGAAACCATTGGAAGGAGGCAGTGGACCAACTATGTCTACATGTATATGTTCAAATCTAGAGTCGGGGTTAGGGAAGCGACCAAGTGGTGCTTTGGTGTGCCGGTTGATTTTGACTCTTTGACAGGACAAGCAATTTCGTGTCCACTTCTTAACGTCGCTGTTAATGTTTGGCCAGATAAATCTTTCTCTTAGTAGCTTGGTAGTAGCGCTAACACCAGGATGCGACAAGTTATGTAACTTCTCGAATACTGTATGTCTCATAGCTATTGGAACGAAAGGTCGATATTTACCTGTAGAGGTGTCGCAGATAACTTTTGTCGTGCCGAAAGGAATTGCCTCGAGGTTTAAAGATGTTGTTTTAGAAGACATGATCTTTTTGAGTTCGGCGTCATCTCGTTGTAAGTTTGAGAGATGTTCGTAGTCGATGTCTGGGCATACAATGTTATCAATGTGCATACGTGATAAAGCGTCTGCCACTTCATTGTTTTTACCCTTTATGTGTCGCAGATCGGAGGTGAACTGTGATATAAACTCGAGATGTCGTAGTTCACGTGGAGAGTAGTTATCCTGTTTTGCTGATAAGGCTTTTGTTAGAGCCTTGTGGTCTGTAAAGACAGTAAAAGGTGTACCTTCCAGCATATGTCGAAAGTGCTTGATTGCTAAATAAACAGCTAATAACTCTCTACCAAAGGTGCTATATCGACATTGAGTAGGATTCAGTCGTTTCGAAAAGAATGCAAGGGGTTGCCATTCGCCATGTACCTGCTGTTGTAACACTGCCCCAATGGCGACATCTGAAGCATCTGTCATGAGAGACAGGGGGCGTCATTCTGGCGTCTGACTAAGAGCGTCTTGTCGTTTAGTGATTGTTTAACAGCTTCGAATGCTTTAACAGCTTCTGCAGGCAAATGGAATGAACGACTATGTCCACGTAAGCAGTCGGTCAACGGTTGCAAAACTCTAGCACAGTTCGGGATAAAACGCCGGTAAAAATTGACTAGACCCAAAAATCGCCGTAGTTTCTTGAAAGAATCTGGTAATGGATAGTCTTTGATGGCTTGTACATCGTCGGGGACTGGTCTAATTCCTTGATTGTCAATCAAGTGACCGAGGAATTTCAGTGATTTCTTACCAAATTCGCATTTATCTAAATTGATAGTCATGCCGTATTTCTGAAGTCTTTCAAACACCGTCCTCACATGTTTCACATGCTCGGTTTCGTCTGCACTTGCAATTAGTAAGTCGTCAATGTATGCGTAGACGAAGGGCAGGCCGCGGAGTACTTGGTCGATGAGACGTTGAAATGTCTGAGCGGCGTTCATCAGCCCGAAAGGCATGCGCACGAATTCGTATAAGCCGAATGGCGTGGTGATAGCGGTTTTTGGAACGTCATCCGGGTGGATGGGAATATGATGGTACGCTTTGACAAGGTCGATTTTGGAGAAAATTTTAACCTCTGGCAAGTTGCTGGCGAAATCGTGAATATGCGGTATGGGGTATCGATCAGGTACCGTTTGCTTGTTTAAAGCTCGATAATCCCCGCATGGCCGTATCTCACCAGAAGACTTTTTGGGTACCATGTGCAGCGGTGAAGACCAAGAGCTGTTGGATGGTCGAATAATGCCGAGCTCTAACATTTTATCGAACTCTGTTTTTGCGATTTTAAGTCGGTTTGGGTCAAGGCGTCGAGGACGTGCAAAAACTGGTGGTCCAGTGGTTTTAATGTGATGAACCACTTGATGCTTTAGTTCTGTTGCTCGGAAAGAGGGTTGTAGAAGGTCAGGGAACTGATTTACTAAGTCAGTATATGGAGATGCTGGTGTGCGTGTGACCATCAAGTTCAGCGATGATGCACGGCTAATCGTACCAGCGATGTACCTTTTATTGAGCGAGTCTATAAGCTTAGGGCTAACCGGATCAACTAGCAGTTTGTGTTGCTGTAGAAAATCTATACCAAGGATTGGGGATGGAACGTCTGCGATGATGAAAGACCAATCGTAGGTATTCTGCAGACCAAAATCTAAAGTCATTCGTTTACTACCATATGTAACAATATTAGACTTATTAACGGCTTGGAGCGTAACTGCAGGGTCAGGATGTTGACGTTCCTGCGTAGTCGGAGGGAGAACACTAACCTCTGCTCCTGTGTCGACTAAGAACGTAGTACCGGTATTTCTATCTGTTACATAAAACAAACGACTGCTAGATCGTAGATTGCCAACAGTAGAAGTTTTCATACATGACGATATATCTTTTGGTTTAGCCTGAAAGTTGCAAGGTGAACGACACCGTCGTGCATTGTCTCCGTAACTACGGTGGTACCAGCAAATAGTATCGTGATGTCGTGACGTGCTGGGTGATCGAGAAAGACGTCGACGAGACGAGCTTCTAGAACGGCTTGGTCGTGTGCGTGTGGTCAGTGCTGCTAACTGACTCAGTACGGTGTCGACTTTGTGTTCTAGAGCCTGTATCCTGTCGTCAGTGTCTGGCATTCTGCTGGTGGAAGCAACAGATTGAGGTGTTGACCTCTCATACATGCGATCTGCGATTTTGGCAAGCTTCTCAATGTCAATGTCGTCATCTCCGTAAGCAAGAACTTGTTGAATGTTTGCAGGAAGTCGTCGCAACCAAATTTGGTAAAAGAGACTTTTGTCGATATCCCTTCCTGCTACTAGGCTTTGCATGTGCCTCATGAGTTGTGATGGGGTTTTATCGCCTAGCTCTACGTTGCTTAACAAACGATCGAGTGCTTGCCTATCAGAAAGTGAAGTGCATCGAAGTACTTCTTCTTTCAACTTGTCGTAAGGAGCGTCTGTGCTGGGCTGAACTATGTGTTGTCGAACCTGTTCGGCGATTTCGTCTGGTAGTACTGTACTCAATATGCCAAATTTAACCGTCTGTGACGTAAGCTTATTGGCAGTGAAATAATTTTCCAGTCGTGCAAACCAAAGATGGGAGTCTTTGGGCCTAAAGACTGGTACAGTAAGAGAAATGGTACCAACAGATCCCAGCTGTAAGGTATCAGGAGTATCGGAAGACATGATACAATTCGTAGAAAAATGGTTTAACAGTAACAAAATAGCAAAAATAATGCACACAAAGAATATGGCAAAACCGAAAAACATGCAATGCGGGTGCTTACCACAGATTACTGCAAGTTGTGCGATGAGAAAGCACAAGAATGACCTCGAAATGTCTATTATATGTATATATATCCGATAAAGTTAGAGTTTAATTAATCCAGCAAGTTTAATGCTGCGTCCGGGTGAACAAAAGGTCGTTGGAGTCAACAAGTTATCGTCCAGATGAAAAAGTTGTCGTCGCGATGGACAATTTGTCGACGGCGTAGAAATTTGTCGTTGGGGTCAACAATTTGTCGTCGGGGTGAACCAGTTATCGTCAAGGATACCAATTTGTCGTCGCTGTCGAAATTGGTCGTCGGGCTCACCAATTTTGTTGCGTGCGTTGTCTGACTAAACTGCTGTACACATATATTCTATGTATTTCTTCGTTCTTATTGATGTGCGCAGACGTTGTGGCTACTCGACGCCCACAACGTAAATCAAAAGGCACTTGTGAAGAATACGAATATGTATTGAAGCAGTAGTCAAATTCGAAATTGTGTCAAGGTAATATTCAACAGTGAATGGACAAGTATTTGCGAAGTATATATAAAATCGGTCTGTATACACATATAATGCAAGTATACAAATTAGATTAAAAAGCATGTTTACAGTTGGTATAGGGGTACTACATAATTCCCCCACCAGAACACTAAAATATAAAAAAAATACATTTAAGTGTTCGAAAATAACATGCGTCAGCGTAATACGTAGCAGCGATAGTACACAGAAGGCGATTTATTAAGCTGAAAAATGAGCGGTTTAAAGCGGTTAATAACATCGATAATAAATGCGATAATCTAGGGAAAGTGAAATTGCTAATCGTAATAGAATATATAAGGAACGATAAAATTGTCCGGGGATCTGTAGTCGGTAGACGAAAACGATACGTGAATAATATACGAGATGTGATTAAATATAATAATATAGGAAATATCGATGTTAAAATAATAGTGACGTGATTTATGTATGAAAATATTAATCAGTTAAATGAGTAATCAAATGACAATTACGAATAAAGATAATAAAAATGAAAATTCATAGTAAGTTATATTTCGATGACTTGCACGTAACGTTTAGGCCAATGGACTCGTCTACCAGATCGTGTTGTTTTCGCAGGCTTCTCTGTCGACGTTGAAGCTTGTGTAGATGTAGGTGTTGGCACGTCGTTCAGCTGGTTCTTATCGTTGACTTCGAAATCGTCGAGGAACGCTGGTTTGACTCTGTCGATACTGATGGCTTCTGTTTTATTCAATCTTTCTATCGTGATAACTTTCGCGTTTCTGTTTAGAACTTTGAATGGGCCATCATAAGCGGGTTGAAGTGGTCGTTGTACACCTTCTCTCCTGACGAAGACGTGAGTACAATCTGTCAGTTGTGACGGGATGTATGACGCTCGTTCCTGCTGACGTGGAATTGATATCTTTAGCTCGTTCATGTGTCGTTTTAGCTGATGCACGTAACCAGTCATATCGTGTGGAACTTTGTTACCCGGGGTGAAAAATTCTCCTGGTAATCGTAATGTTGTTCCATAGACTAGTTCGGAAACACAGCAGCCAATATCTTTCTTTATAGTAGCTCGTATACCAAGTAATACTAGTGGAAGTTTGGTTGACCAATCGTTTCGAGTCAAAGAAGCAGCGAGTGCAGCTTTGAGTTGTCGATGAAATCGTTCGACCATACCGTTGGAACTAGGATGATACGCTGTCGTTCGTATTCGTTTAATGCCTAGTAATTCAGTTAGTTGGTCAAACAGTCGGCTTTCAAACTGGGCACCTCTGTCTGTAGTGATAATTGATGGGACACCAAAGTTGGCTATCCAGTTTTCGACTAAAGCTTTAGCTACCGTTTCAGCTGAGACGTCGATTAATGGAACTGCTACTGGCCAACGAGTAAATCTGTCAATGCAGGTTAGAATATAGTTGAAACCATTGGAAGGAGGCAGTGGACCAACTATGTCTACATGTACGTGGTCAAATCTAGAGTCGGGGTTAGGGAAGCGACCAAGTGGTGCTTTGGTGTGCCGGTTGATTTTGACTCTTTGACAAGACAAGCAATTTCGTGTCCACTTCTTAACGTCGCTGTTAATGTTTGGCCAGATAAATCTTTCTCTTAGTAGCTTGGTAGTAGCGCTAACACCAGGATGCGACAAGTTATGTAACTTCTCGAATACTGTATGTCTCATAGCTATTGGAATGAAAGGTCGATATTTACCTGTAGAGGTGTCGCAGATAACTTTTGTCGTGCCGAAAGGAATTGCCTCGAGGTTTAAAGATGTTGTTTTAGAAGACATGATCTTTTTGAGTTCGGCGTCATCTCGTTGTAAGTTTGAGAGATGTTCGTAGTCGATGTCTGGGCATACAATGTTATCAATGTGCATACGTGATAAAGCGTCTGCCACTTCATTGTTTTTACCCTTTATGTGTCGCAGATCGGAGGTGAACTGTGATATAAACTCGAGATGTCGTAGTTCACGTGGAGAGTAGTTATCCTGTTTTGCTGATAAGGCTTTCGTTAGAGCCTTGTGGTCTGTAAAGACAGTAAAAGGTGTACCTTCCAGCATATGTCGAAAGTGCTTGATTGCTAAATAAACAGCTAATAACTCTCTACCAAAGGTGCTATATCGACATTGAGTAGGATTCAGTCGTTTCGAAAAGAATGCAAGGGGTTGCCATTCGCCATGTACCTGCTGTTGTAACACTGCCCCAATGGCGACATCTGAAGCATCTGTCATGAGAGACAGGGGGCGTCATTCTGGCGTCTGACTAAGAGCGTCTTGTCATTTAGTGATTGTTTAACAGCTTCGAATGCTTTAACAGCTTCTGCAGGCAAATAGAATGAACGACTATGTCCACGTAAGCAGTCGGTCAACGGTTGCAAAACTCTAGCACAGTTCGGGATAAAACGCCGGTAAAAATTGACTAGACCCAAAAATCGCCGTAGTTTCTTGAAAGAATCTGGTAATGGATAGTCTTTGATGGCTTGTACATCGTCGGGGACTGGTCTAATTCCTTGATTGTCAATCAAGTGACCGAGGAATTTCAGTGATTTCTTACCAAATTCGCATTTATCTAAATTGATAGTCATGCCGTATTTCTGAAGTCGTTCAAACACCGTCCTCACATGTTTCACATGCTCGGTTTCGTCTGCACTTGCAATTAGTAAGTCGTCAATGTATGCGTAGACGAAGGGCAGGCCGCGGAGTACTTGGTCGATGAGACGTTGAAATGTCTGAGCGGCGTTCATCAGCCCGAAAGGCATGCGCACGAATTCGTATAAGCCGAATGGCGTGGTGATAGCGGTTTTTGGAACGTCATCCGGGTGGATGGGAATATGATGGTACGCTTTGACAAGGTCGATTTTGGAGAAAATTTTAACCTCTGGCAAGTTGCTGGCGAAATCGTGAATATGCGGTATGGGGTATCGATCAGGTACCGTTTGCTTGTTTAAAGCTCGATAATCCCCGCATGGCCGTATCTCACCAGAAGACTTTTTGGGTACCATGTGCAGCGGTGAAGACCAAGAGCTGTTGGATGGTCGAATAATGCCGAGCTCTAACATTTTATCGAACTCTGTTTTTGCGATTTTAAGTCGATTTGGGTCAAGGCGTCGAGGACGTGCAAAAACTGGTGGTCCAGTGGTTTTAATGTGATGAACCACTTGATGCTTTAGTTCTGTTGCTCGGAAAGAGGGTTGTAGAAGGTCAGGGAACTGATTTACTAAGTCAGTATATGGAGATGCTGGTTTGCGTGTGACCATCAAGTTCAGCGATGATGCACGGCTAATCGTACCAGCGATGTACCTTTTATTGAGCGAGTCTATAAGCTTAGGGCTAACCGGATCAACTAGCAGTTTGTGTTGCTGTAGAAAATCTATACCAAGGATTGGGGATGGAACGTCTGCGATGATGAAAGACCAATGTAGGTATTCTGCAGACCAAAATCTAAAGTCATTCGTTTACTACCATATGTAACAATATTAGACTTATTAACGGCTTGGAGCGTAACTGCAGGGTCAGGATGTTGACGTTCCTGCGTAGTCGGAGGGAGAACACTAACCTCTGCTCCTGTGTCGACTAAGAACGTAGTACCGGTATTTCTATCTGTTACATAAAACAAACGACTGCTAGATCGTAGATTGCCAACAGTAGAAGTTTTCATACATGACGATATATCTTTTGGTTTAGCCTGAAAGTTGCAAGGTGAACGACACCGTCGTGCATTGTCTCCGTAACTACGGTGGTACCAGCAAATAGTATCGTGATGTCGTGACGTGCTGGGTGATCGAGAAAGACGTCGACGAGACGAGCTTCTAGAACGGCTTGGTCGTGTGCGTGTGGTCAGTGCTGCTAACTGACTCAGTACGGTGTTGACTTTGTGTTCTAGAGCCTGTATCCTGTCGTCAGTGTCTGGCATTCTGCTGGTGGAAGCAACAGATTGAGGTGTTGACCTCTCATACATGCGATCTGCGATTTTGGCAAGCTTCTCAATGTCAATGTCGTCATCTCCGTAAGCAAGAACTTGTTGAATGTTTGCAGGAAGTCGTCGCAACCAAATTTGGTAAAAGAGACTTTTGTCGATATCCCTTCCTGCTACTAGGCTTTGCATGTGCCTCATGAGTTGTGATGGGGTTTTATCGCCTAGCTCTACGTTGCTTAACAAACGATCGAGTGCTTGCCTATCAGAAAGTGAAGTGCATCGAAGTACTTCTTCTTTCAACTTGTCGTAAGGAGCGTCTGTGCTGGGCTGAACTATGTGTTGTCGAACCTGTTCGGCGATTTCGTCTGGTAGTACTGTACTCAATATGCCAAATTTAACCGTCTGTGACGTAAGCTTATTGGCAGTGAAATAATTTTCCAGTCGTGCAAACCAAAGATGGGAGTCTTTGGGCCTAAAGACTGGTACAGTAAGAGAAATGGTACCAACAGATCCCAGCTGTAAGGTATCAGGGTATCGGAAGACATGATACAATTCGTAGAAAAATGGTTTAACAGTAACAAAATAGCAAAAATAATGCACACAAAGAATATGGCAAAACCGAAAAACATGCAATGCGGGTGCTTACCACAGATTACTGCAAGTTGTGCGATGAGAAAGCACAAGAATGACCTCGAAATGTCTATTATATGTATATATATCCGATAAAGTTAGAGTTTAATTAATCCAGCAAGTGTAATGCTGCGTCCGGGTGAACAAAAGGTCGTTGGAGTCAACAAGTTATCGTCGAGGTGAAAAAGTTGTCGTCGCGATGGACAATTTGTCGACGGCGTAGAAATTTGTCGTTGGGGTCAACAATTTGTCGTCGGGGTGAACCAGTTATCGTCAAGGATACCAATTTGTCGTCGCTGTCGAAATTGGTCGTCGGGCTCACCAATTTTGTTGCGTGCGTTGTCTGACTAAACTGCTGTACACATATATTCTATGTATTTCTTCGTTCTTATTGATGTGCGCAGACGTTGTGGCTACTCGACGCCCACAACGTAAATCAAAAGGCACTTGTGAAGAATACGAATATGTATTGAAGCAGTAGTCAAATTCGAAATTGTGTCAAGGTAATATTCAACAGTGAATGGACAAGTATTTGCGAAGTATATATAAAATCGGTCTGTATACACATATAATGCAAGTATACAAATTAGATTAAAAAGCATGTTTACAGTTGGTATAGGGGTACTACATAATTCCCCCACCAGAACACTAAAATATAAAAAAATACATTTAAGTGTTCGAAAATAACATGCGTCAGCGTAATACGTAGCAGCGATAGTACACAGAAGGCGATTTATTAAGCTGAAAAATGAGCGGTTTAAAGCGGTTAATAACATCGATAATAAATGCGATAATCTAGGGAAAGTGAAATTGCTAATCGTAATAGAATATATAAGGAACGATAAAATTGTCCGGGGATCTGTAGTCGGTAGACGAAAACGATACGTGAATAATATACGAGATGTGATTAAATATAATAATATAGGAAATATCGATGTTAAAATAATAGTGACGTGATTTATGTATGAAAATATTAATCAGTTAAATGAGTAATCAAATGACAATTACGAATAAAGATAATAAAAATGAAAATTCATAGTAAGTCATATTTCGATGACTTGCACGTAACGTTTAGGCCAATGGACTCGTCTACCAGATCGTGTTGTTTTCGCAGGCTTCTCTGTCGACGTTGAAGCTTGTGTAGATGTAGGTGTTGGCACGTCGTTCAGCTGGTTCTTATCGTTGACTTCGAAATCGTCGAGGAACGCTGGTTTGACTCTGTCGATACTGATGGCTTCTGTTTTATTCAATCTTTCTATCGTGATAACTTTCGCGTTTCTGTTTAGAACTTTGAATGGGCCATCATAAGCGGGTTGAAGTGGTCGTTGTACACCTTCTCTCCTGACGAAGACGTGAGTACAATCTGTCAGTTGTGACGGGATGTATGACGCTCGTTCCTGCTGACGTGGAATTGATATCTTTAGCTCGTTCATGTGTCGTTTTAGCTGATGCACGTAACCAGTCATATCGTGTGGAACTTTGTTACCCGGGGTGAAAAATTCTCCTGGTAATCGTAATGTTGTTCCGTAGACTAGTTCGGAAACACAGCAGCCAATATCTTTCTTTATAGTAGCTCGTATACCAAGTAATACTAGTGGAAGTTTGGTTGACCAATCGTTTCGAGTCAAAGAAGCAGCGAGTGCAGCTTTGAGTTGTCGATGAAATCGTTCGACCATACCGTTGGAACTAGGATGATACGCTGTCGTTCGTATTCGTTTAATGCCTAGTAATTCCGTTAGTTGGTCAAACAGTCGGCTTTCAAACTGAGCACCTCTGTCTGTAGTGATAATTGATGGGACACCAAAGTTGGCTATCCAGTTTTCGACTAAAGCTTTAGCTACCGTTTCAGCTGAGACGTCGATTAATGGAACTGCTACTGGCCAACGAGTAAATCTGTCAATGCAGGTTAGAATATAGTTGAAACCATTGGAAGGAGGCAGTGGACCAACTATGTCTACATGTACGTGGTCAAATCTAGAGTCGGGGTTAGGGAAGCGACCAAGTGGTGCTTTGGTGTGCCGGTTGATTTTGACTCTTTGACAAGACAAGCAATTTCGTGTCCACTTCTTAACGTCGCTGTTAATGTTTGGCCAGATAAATCTTTCTCTTAGTAGCTTGGTAGTAGCGCTAACACCAGGATGCGACAAGTTATGTAACTTCTCGAATACTGTATGTCTCATAGCTATTGGAATGAAAGGTCGATATTTACCTGTAGAGGTGTCGCAGATAACTTTTGTCGTGCCGAAAGGAATTGCCTCGAGGTTTAAAGATGTTGTTTTAGAAGACATGATCTTTTTGAGTTCGGCGTCATCTCGTTGTAAGTTTGAGAGATGTTCGTAGTCGATGTCTGGGCATACAATGTTATCAATGTGCATACGTGATAAAGCGTCTGCCACTTCATTGTTTTTACCCTTTATGTGTCGCAGATCGGAGGTGAACTGTGATATAAACTCGAGATGTCGTAGTTCACGTGGAGAGTAGTTATCCTGTTTTGCTGATAAGGCTTTCGTTAGAGCCTTGTGGTCTGTAAAGACCGTAAAAGGTGTACCTTCCAGCATATGTCGAAAGTGCTTGATTGCTAAATAAACAGCTAATAACTCTCTACCAAAAGTGCTATATCGACATTGAGTAGGATTCAGTCGTTTCGAAAAGAATGCAAGGGGTTGCCATTCGCCATGTACCTGCTGTTGTAACACTGCCCCAATGGCGACATCTGAAGCATCTGTCATGAGAGACAGGGGGCGTCATTCTGGCGTCTGACTAAGAGCGTCTTGTCATTTAGTGATTGTTTAACAGCTTCGAATGCTTTAACAGCTTCTGCAGGCAAATAGAATGAACGACTATGTCCACGTAAGCAGTCGGTCAACGGTTGCAAAACTCTAGCACAGTTCGGGATAAAACGCCGGTAAAAATTGACTAGACCCAAAAATCGCCGTAGTTTCTTGAAAGAATCTGGTAATGGATAGTCTTTGATGGCTTGTACATCGTCGGGGACTGGTCTAATTCCTTGATTGTCAATCAAGTGACCGAGGAATTTCAGTGATTTCTTACCAAATTCGCATTTATCTAAATTGATAGTCATGCCGTATTTCTGAAGTCGTTCAAACACCGTCCTCACATGTTTCACATGCTCGGTTTCGTCTGCACTTGCAATTAGTAAGTCGTCAATGTATGCGTAGACGAAGGGCAGGCCGCGGAGTACTTGGTCGATGAGACGTTGAAATGTCTGAGCGGCGTTCATCAGCCCGAAAGGCATGCGCACGAATTCGTATAAGCCGAATGGCGTGGTGATAGCGGTTTTTGGAACGTCATCCGGGTGGATGGGAATATGATGGTACGCTTTGACAAGGTCGATTTTGGAGAAAATTTTAACCTCTGGCAAGTTGCTGGCGAAATCGTGAATATGCGGTATGGGGTATCGATCAGGTACCGTTTGCTTGTTTAAAGCTCGATAATCCCCGCATGGCCGTATCTCACCAGAAGACTTTTTGGGTACCATGTGCAGCGGTGAAGACCAAGAGCTGTTGGATGGTCGAATAATGCCGAGTTCTAACATTTTATCGAACTCTGTTTTTGCGATTTTAAGTCGGTTTGGGTCAAGGCGTCGAGGACGTGCAAAAACTGGTGGTCCAGTGGTTTTAATGTGATGAACCACTTGATGCTTTAGTTCTGTTGCTCGGAAAGAGGGTTGTAGAAGGTCAGGGAACTGATTTACTAAGTCAGTATATGGAGATGCTGGTTTGCGTGTGACCATCAAGTTCAGCGATGATGCACGGCTAATCGTACCAGCGATGTACCTTCTATTGAGCGAGTCTATAAGCTTAGGACTAACCGGATCAACTAGCAGTTTGTGTTGCTGTAGAAAATCTATACCAAGGATTGGGGATGGAACGTCTGCGATGATGAAAGACCAATGTAGGTATTCTGCAGACCAAAATCTAAAGTCATTCGTTTACTACCATATGTAACAATATTAGACTTATTAACGGCTTGGAGCGTAACTGCAGGGTCAGGATGTTGACGTTCCTGCGTAGTCGGAGGGAGAACACTAACCTCTGCTCCTGTGTCGACTAAGAACGTAGTACCGGTATTTCTATCTGTTACATAAAACAAACGACTGCTAGATCGTAGATTGCCAACAGTAGAAGTTTTCATACATGACGATATATCTTTTGGTTTAGTCTGAAAGTTGCAAGGTGAACGACACCGTCGTGCATTGTCTCCGTAACTACGGTGGTACCAGCAAATAGTATCGTGATGTCGTGACGTGCTGGGTGATCGAGAAAGACGTCGACGAGACGAGCTTCTAGAACGGCTTGGTCGTGTGCGTGTGGTCAGTGCTGCTAACTGACTCAGTACGGTGTCGACTTTGTGTTCTAGAGCCTGTATCCTGTCGTCAGTGTCTGGCATTCTGCTGGTGGAAGCAACAGATTGAGGTGTTGACCTCTCATACATGCGATCTGCGATTTTGGCAAGCTTCTCAATGTCAATGTCGTCATCTCCGTAAGCAAGAACTTGTTGAATGTTTGCAGGAAGTCGTCGCAACCAAATTTGGTAAAAGAGACTTTTGTCGATATCCCTTCCTGCTACTAGGCTTTGCATGTGCCTCATGAGTTGTGATGGGGTTTTATCGCCTAGCTCTACGTTGCTTAACAAACGATCGAGTGCTTGCCTATCAGAAAGTGAAGTGCATCGAAGTACTTCTTCTTTCAACTTGTCGTAAGGAGCGTCTGTGCTGGGCTGAACTATGTGTTGTCGAACCTGTTCGGCGATTTCGTCTGGTAGTACTGTACTCAATATGCCAAATTTAACCGTCTGTGACGTAAGCTTATTGGCAGTGAAATAATTTTCCAGTCGTGCAAACCAAAGATGGGAGTCTTTGGGCCTAAAGACTGGTACAGTAAGAGAAATGGTACCAACAGATCCCAGCTGTAAGGTATCAGGGTATCGGAAGACATGATACAATTCGTAGAAAAATGGTTTAACAGTAACAAAATAGCAAAAATAATACACACAAAGAATATGGCAAAACCGAAAAACATGCAATGCGGGTGCTTACCACAGATTACTGCAAGTTGTGCGATGAGAAAGCACAAGAATGACCTCGAAATGTCTATTATATGTATATATATCCGATAAAGTTAGAGTTTAATTAATCCAGCAAGTGTAATGCTGCGTCCGGGTGAACAAAAGGTCGTTGGAGTCAACAAGTTATCGTCGAGATGAAAAAGTTGTCGTCGCGATGGACAATTTGTCGACGGCGTAGAAATTTGTCGTTGGGGTCAACAATTTGTCGTCGGGGTGAACCAGTTATCGTCAAGGATACCAATTTGTCGTCGCTGTCGAAATTGGTCGTCGGGCTCACCAATTTTGTTGCGTGCGTTGTCTGACTAAACTGCTGTACACATATATTCTATGTATTTCTTCGCTCTTATTGATGTGCGCAGACGTTGTGGCTACTCGACGCCCACAACGTAAATCAAAAGGCACTTGTGAAGAATACGAATATGTATTGAAGCAGTAGTCAAATTCGAAATTGTGTCAAGGTAATAATCAACAGTCAATGGACAAGTATTTGCGAAGTATATATAAAATCGGTCTGTATACACATATAATGCAAGTATACAAATTAGATTAAAAAGCATGTTTACAGTTGGTATAGGGGTACTACACGTAATCTCGAAAGACCACAATTATTGTTCAGATCTAAATAAAAAATAATGGTTATGACTTTACCACCCGGAACATCACTCAATGTCTTATCTCGATTTGACCCTTTAGATCTGTTACATATTCGTGGAGAATTTCGGAAACAGAATACCCCAATTTTTGTTTTTCGAAGCCATAGTTTCAAAGAATTGCACTTATTATTAAAATATCCAATAGATGCTTCAGAAGAACTCCTCCCTAATAACATTCATACCCAGATGCATCTTCATAAATTAACGCCATTGTCAATCACGTCTAATAAACCGTTAATGCCCAGCTCTTGCTACGCTCGGGCTCACGCTCTTCCTTGAAGTTTCAGAAACGCTTAGTTATAACGGACGAAAAAACCAAAACACCGATTGGCCGCTTGAGATTTCTTTATTGTTACACCAACATATAAAAATAATAATTGAACTAAGGTCTGTGAACAAATATTACAATAATAAATCATAATATTACTTCTGACGATGTTTCACTCTTCTTTCTGAACAGCGACCGATGAGACGATGACTGTCGTATTGATGCCTCCGCGAAAATTGGGGAAGTTGGTTTTGAGCAAACAACCAAGAATTGATCGTTCAATCTTCAACTCCATTGACACTCCCCGGAAAAAAAGGGATCCAACCCCTTTTTTCCACCACGACCAATGCACGTTGACTTGGATGCCATTGAGAGAACCTGGGTCACACGGACAGAGCTGAAATGGAAAACAAACAGAAAAGCCAACACACCACAAGCATACCCACAGCACAATCTCACACATCGCTGACGACCTGCGCCTCCAGATAGAGACCTCCTCTTGACATCTTGCAACACAATCGCCACTTGCTAGAATGACTCTTGCAGAATGCAACGTGACCATAGCACCAACTCATGATACTCTACGCACATCCTCTTATCTACTCACTACCAATTACCACTGCAATCGCTTGTCACTCATTCTGCCTCAGTTCTAGTAGCGGTGACGCATGCGAGCCTCAGTCGTTTACACTATTTCTCCCCGGCGTGTCGGACCGCAGCTAACAATTATCTCCGTGTGCATTTCATTCTCAGCAATAGCCTAGCCTCCCCGGCGTATACGACCCCTCCGCTGTCTCTAACATCAATCAATTCATTCACGGATGTAGAAGACTCGAAACAACTTCAGAAGTTATCACGACGAAAATTTTGACAAAATTACGCAATAACAACAAGATACGAAAACAGCAAGTAAACACAATGAATCCAAAAAACACCAATTGATATGACACACCACACGTATATACAAATAGTACAAACAACCTCGCCGATCATGTCTTGATGGAATTCCTTCGAAGAATCGCAGGACTTACACCAGTACGCCTACAACCCTTCTCAGGTTGACGATTGTAATTTGTGGAATGTCCGGACACAAACAAGATTAACCAACAATTACGATGATTGGAACTCACACAATTATTTAACACAAACATATGTACAATCACTACATCAAATGTTGTGGATTCCGGCATGAAAAACTACCCTTGAAAAACTGTAGGTGTCAATGGAGTTGAAGATTGAACGATCAATTCTTGGTTGTTTGCTCAAAACCAACTTCCCCAATTTTCGCGGAGGCATCAATACGACAGTCATCGTCTCATCGGTCGCTGTTCAGAAAGAAGAGTAAAACATCGTCAGAAGTAATATTATGATTTATTATTGTAATATTTGTTCACAGACCTTAGTTCAATTATTATTTTTATATGTTGGTGTAACAATAAAGAAATCTCAAGCGGCCAATCGGTGTTTTGGTTTTTTCGTCCGTTATAACTAAGCGTTTCTGAAACTTCAAGGAACAGCGTGAGCCCGAGCGTAGCAAGAGCTGGGCATTAACGGTTTACGAGACGTGGCTGACAGTTTCTGATGGTAGAAACAGATTCTGGCGGATTCAGACAGTTGGTGAAAGTTTGGATAGTCGCCGTTCATCTTTCCTGGTGCCGGTCAAGTCCTCTTTGAACAAGCAATATCTGGAACGTTTTTGGAATTGGGTCAAGTTCAACAATGCCTGGGTCAAAGAAGGGACAGAGTGTCTTGGATGCAAACAGGAAAGTAAGTCATGGTGACTTGTCTGTTAATTGTAACGATGTGTCTGATGTTAAGCATGACATGGTTGATGTTACTGTTTCGCCGTTCAGGGATAATAGGAACATCAAACTCCCTAAATTTGAACCACGGTGTTTTGATGGAAACCCGGCTGATTATTTACAATTTGTAAAGGAGTTTGAGATCATGCTGAGTAGTTTTTTATTAAGTGATGAATTGAAATTGATGTATTTGATGAGGTATTGCACTGGAGATGCTTCAAGAGCTATACAGTGCTGTAAGCTCATGCCCCCTAATGAGGGATACGCTGAGGCTATGAGCATATTACGTCAAAGGTTTGGAAGACCTTCGATGATTGTAAGGAACGTATACGAAGCTGTCAAAGGTAATGGCAGTCAACTTCAAGATGACTCCAAGGCACTCACTGAGTTTTTAGATAATCTTATGACTTATAAGAATACCTTGATTTCTATGAATTGCATGAGTGACCTCAACTCCAGCTCAGTCCTAGAGGTAATTGCAAGACGCCTACCTACGCGGCTGCAAAGGAAATGGGTAAAAATAAGCTCTCGTATAGAGGAGGAGGGTATCGAGCCAAGGTTTGATGATATTCTTAGACTGGTGAAGGACAGTGTCAACCAGGCGATGGGCAAATTCGCCAGCATTTTGCATTCTAAGGTAGAACCTAAGGAACCAGTGAATATAAGGAAGGCATTTGTGGTGAAGTCTCAAGACACAACGAGAAAGGATGAGTGTATTGTTTGCCATAACATGCATCAATTGAGTGATTGTAATCGCTTTATCGCTATGTCACCCGTAGAAAGGTTAAAAATGGCAAAGCAGAAGCGGCTGTGTTTCAGTTGTTTAAAGATTGGGCATACAAAGTGGAATTGTAAGGCGACAAATAAAAGAAGTAGTGGTTTAACGGATATGCACCCACTTCTGAGAACAGTGAACGAACCTGGGAGTTCGGTTAATTGTAATAGTATCTCTAGACCCCTTGACATCCCACAAGTTTTCTTAGGGGTATTACCAGTTAAGGTGAAAGGACCGAAATCTTCAGTAGAGACTTATGCATTGTTGGATAATGGTTCAGACGTTACATTGATAGATGCTGAACTGGCTGGTTGCTTGGGTATTAAAGGCCCAAAGCAACCCTTGGTTGTAAATACTTTCAATTCTGCGAAAACAGTAGTATGTGAGCGAGTGTCATTTCAGTTAGAATCCTTGGCTACTGGGGAGACCGTGGAAGTGGATACTGCTTACACTACCTCCAGTATGAAACTTGGCGAAGCTATAGTACCTAGTCGTGAAACGGTTGTCGGTAAGCCATACCTGTGTGACATACCTCTTCCAACATTGCAAGATGGAAGAGTGAGAGTACTCATTGGATGTAGTGTGCCAGAAGCTCACAAGGTATTAGAAGAGAGATTTGGAGGTAGAGATGATCTGTTTGCGACAAAAACACCACTGGGATGGACAGTGAGAGGACCTATACCCATAGTCCACATATCATCATTAGTTACAAACGATGGGGACAAACTAGAAACTATGATTAAAAATATGTATGACAAGGAGTTTTGTGACTGCGGTGTCCCAGGGAAGGGTCGTTCTGTAGAAGACTTAAAAGCAGTTAAAATAGCCGAGGACTCTTGTAAATACGAAAACGGGCGTTTCAGCGTTGGCCTACCATGGAGATTCAAAGATAGACAGTTGGTTTGTAATAGGAAAGTTGCTCTTAAGAGACTAATGGGTTTACAGAAGAAATTCCTGTCAGATGCAGAACTCTGGTCCAAATATAAGGAAGTCGTCGATAAACATATAATGAAGGGTTACGTTGAAAGACTAGTTGATCAAAGTGAGCCAGGGAAGTGGTATTTGCCCCATCATCCCGTCTTTAACCCGAGGAAGCCAGGTAAACTCCGTGTGGTGTTTGATTGTTCTGCGAAACACGAAGGAGTCTCTTTAAATGATAATCTGTATAGTGGCCCAGATTGCGTGAGCTCATTAGTGGGACTGCTATTGAGATTCAGAAAGTTTACAGTTGCTGTCGCGGCGGATATTGAGGAAATGTTCCTACAGGTGAAGGTGCCAGAGAGTGACAGAGATCACTTGAGGTTTTTGTGGTTTGATGACGGTCCTTGTGGTAAGGTGTCAGAATATAGGATGACAGTGCATCCATTTGGTGCCACATCCTCCCCATTTTGTGCTAATTTTGCTCTACGAAAGGCAGTGTCCACATTTGGTTCTAATGATTTGCTGGACGTCATAGATTGTTGCTTCTACGTGGATGATTGTTTAGCCTCCTTCGATGATGATAAGTCTGCAGTTAGATTTGCAACAAGCATCACTGAAGTGTTAGCTAAGGCCGGCTTTCGTCTAACTAAGTGGGTCTCGAACAGCCTAGACGTTTTGAAGCATATAGATCCAGAAGACAGAGCACCTACCGTACGAGATTTGCCTGTTGATACTCTACCAGTTGAACGCACATTAGGTATGCGATGGGATGTGAACTCTGATACCTTTGGATTTAGTGTTGGTGATATTGATAAGCCAGTTACTCGGAGAGGTGTGCTCTCTGTGTTGTCGTCCGTGTTTGACCCACTTGGATTAGTAGCACCTTATCTACTTCCGGCTAGGAGGTTATTTCAAGAGACATGCAGGAAAGGGTTACAGTGGGATGAACCATTAAGTGAGAGGCAGAGAGAAGAGTGGAAGGGGTGGGTTAACAGTTTAAGAATGCTGAATCTACATTCCGTCTCACGTCCACTTAAGCCGTCGAGAAATCATGATATAATTGACTTCCATGTTTTTTCTGATGCCTCTGAGGTTGGATTTGGTGCAGCCGTATACATCAGAACCACCTTAAGGAATGATATAGATGTTAGCCTGGTGATGGGTAAATCTAGAGTTGCACCTCTAAAGACGGTTTCGATTCCGAGATTAGAACTTAATGCCGCCTTACTAGCTGCGCAGTTATTCACAACGGTGTGTAAAGAGTTGGATTACCCCAAGCATCCCGTAACGTTTTGGACTGATTCGATGTCTGTGATATATTATATACGCAACGAGTCAGCAAGATATGCATGTTTTGTAGCTAACAGAGTATCTCAAATTCGTGAACTAACAACTGTTGAGCAGTGGAGGTACGTACCGTCTGGAAAAAATCCAGCTGATCTAGCATCGCGAGGAGTTATTGATATGAATGTGTTAAAAATAAGTGGTGGAAAGGTCCAGAGTTCTTGCTAAGGGCTGATAGTATGTGGCCTCGTAGAGAAGATGAACCACCGATAAACGAGTGTGCCTTGGAGTTGAAGACAAGTGTCAGTTTAACATCTACTCAAGAAAGACATTCAGGTTTACATCCACTTTTTAAATATTATTCTTCTTGGTACAAACTACTGAAAGCTGTTGCGTGGTTGACACGATATGTTACGTATTTAAAGGTCATGCATCTTGCGGGATACGAAAATATGAATGTGGGGCCTTTGAGAGTCGAAGATATTAGAAATGCAGAGTTAGCGATTTTGAGGGCTGCTCAGTGGGAAGCGTGGGGTGAGATTGCCAAGGAGGATAGTCCCGATTTCGCAGATTTCAAGGTGCGGTTAGATAGATTATCTCCGATAGTTTCCGAAGGGATCGCTAGAGTTGGTGGACGTCTACAAATGTTAGAATCGTCATATGAGACCCGTCATCCGGCTTTATTACCTTGCTACCATCCAGTCACTGATCTCATTATAAGACACTACCATGTTCTTGAAGGTCATTTGGGTACTTCGCAAGTACTATCAAGTATTCGATGTAAGTTCTGGATAGTGAAGGGAGGTACTGCTGTCCGTAAAATAATTGATAAGTGCATGGAATGTAAACTCCGAAATGCTCGTCCAGTACAGCAGATGATGGCACCACTCCCAGCGTGGCAAGCTTCTGAAGGGAATTATCCATTTGAGTACGTTGGGGTGGATTTGTTCGGACCTTTTGTAGTGAAGAGAGGCAGAACCCTATGTAAAAGATATGGCTGTTTATTCACCTGTTTGAAAATGAGAGCTGTGCATATTGAGATGGTTCATTCGCTAACTACTGATTCATTCGTGCTAGCATTACATAGATTTATAAATCGCCGGGGTGTACCGAAGATGATGTTCAGCGACAGAGGGACTAATTTTGTTGGCTGTCACGCCGAGCTTAAAGAGTACTTCGAAGGTCCTCAAACGAGAGTTCAGGAAGAGTTACTGAAAAGGAACATCGAGTGGCACTTCAACCCACCACATGCCAGCCATAGAGGTGGGCTATGGGAAAGACTTATAGGAATTATCAAGCGTATTTTAAGCTCCATAATTAAAAACCAGAGTTTGAATGACGAAACGCTGGAGACATTTTTTTGTGAAGCTGAACGAATATTAAATGACCGGCCGTTATCACCTGTGAGGGACGACGTCAAGGATTTTGATGTGTTAACCCCAAATAAATTATTGTTATTGAGAGGCAACC
The DNA here is from genome assembly GCA_944472135.2 of Trichobilharzia regenti. Lineage (NCBI taxonomy): Eukaryota > Metazoa > Platyhelminthes > Trematoda > Strigeidida > Schistosomatidae > Trichobilharzia > Trichobilharzia regenti. The sequence continues at coordinate 32,436,640 of OX235270.1, read as the reverse complement.
CTGGCATAGAGGACGCAAGCGGGGAAGGAATACCTACGATTAAAAGATGGAAACAAGCCAGGCACATGAAAGATATATTTTGGAAAAGATGGTTAAAGGAGTATGTTCTAACACTGCAACCAGGGACAAGTGGAAAAAGTTGTGCCGAAACTTAAAGGTTGGTGACATAGTATTAGTAGCAGATAAATGTGCCACAGGTAGGTGGCCTTTGGGAGTGGTAGTAAGGCTGATCTGTAGTGGTGATGGATTGGTGAGGACGGTTGAGGTGAGAACTAGTTGTGGCATGTTGGTGCGAGATATCAGAAAACTGTGTCTCCTGGAAGGTGCTGAGAGTAGAGAGTCGGAGGATGAAAAACTAGATGATTTTCCAACCTAGAGCGTCAACCTGAGAAGGGTTGTAGGCGTACTGCTGTAAGTCCTACAATTCTTCAAAGGGTAGCGCATCAATGAGCAGTCCAATGTGCTCGGTGTGTGATTTTGTACATATGTTCATATTGTATATACTGAATTGATATCATCTGTCATCTAGCTGTTGGTAATTCTGTTTGTGTCCGGACATTCCACAACTTACAATCGTCAACCTGTGAAGGGTTGTAGGCGTACTGCGATTCTTCAAGGAATTCCATCAAGACATGATCGGCGAGTTTTGTGTACTGTTTGTATATACGTGTGGTGTGTCATATCAATTGGTGTTTTTGGATTCATTGTGTTTACTTGTTGTTTTCGTATCTTGTTGTTATTGCGTAATTTTGTTAAAATTTTCGTCGTGATTACTTCTGAAGTTGTTTCGAGTCTTCTACATCCGTGAATGAATTGATTGATGTTAAGGACAGCAGATGGGTCGTATACGCCGGGGAGGCTAGGCTATTGCTGAGAATGAAATGCACACGGAGATAATTGTTAGCTGCGGTCCGACACGCCGGGGAGAAAGAGTGTAAACGACTGAGGCTCGCATGCGTCACCGCTACTAGAACTGAGGCAGAATGAGTGACAAGCGATTGCAGTGGTAATTGGTAGTGAGTAGATAAGAGGATGTGCGTAGAGTATCATGAGTTGGTGCTATGGTCACGTTGCATTCTGCAAGAGTCATTCTAGCAAGTGGCGATTGTGTTGCAAGATGTCAAGAGGAGGTCTCTGTCTGGAGGCGCAGGTCGTCAGCGATGTGTGAGATTGTGCTGTGGGTATGCTTGTGGTGTGTTGGCTTTTCTGTTTGTTTTCCATTTCAGCTCTGTCCGTGTGACCCAGGTTCTCGCAATGGCATCCAAGTCAACGTGCATTGGTCGTGAAGGAAAAAAGGGTTGGATCCCTTTTTTGCCGGGGAGTGTCAATGGAGTTGAAGATTGAACGATCAATTCTTGGTTGTTTGCTCAAAACCAACTTCCCCAATTTTCGCGGAGGCATCAATACGACAGTCATCGTCTCATCGGTCGCTGTTCAGAAAGAAGAGTGAAACATCGTCAGAAGTAATATTATGATTTATTATTGTAATATTTGTTCACAGACCTTAGTTCAATTATTATTTTTATATGTTGGTGTAACAATAAAGAAATCTCAAGCGGCCAATCGGTGTTTTGGTTTTTTCAACCGTTTTAACTAAGCGTTTCTGAAACTTCAAGGAAGAGCGTGAGCCCGAGCGTAGCAAGAGCTGGGCATTAACGCATTATCAGACGTGGTTGACAGTAGAACTTACAGCATTACGCCTACATTCCTTCTCAGGTTGATGATTCAAGTGGAAGTCGTCCGGACACAAACAGAATTACCAACAGCTAGATGATAAATGATACCAATTCAGTATATACAATATGAACATATGTACAAAATCACACACCGAGCACATTGGACTGCTCATTGATGCGCTACGGTTTGAAGAATTGTAGGACTTACAGCAGTACGCCTACAACCCTTCTCAGGTTGACGCTCTAAGTTGGAAAATCGTCGCAGAATTCATTTGCTTGCTTCCTTTTATCAGCTATATTCTCAAATCTGAACGGTAACACGCTCATGTCATTGTATCGTAGAACATATATGACGAACAATCATACGACGTATCTGGTCAACTAAGCGTAGAAACAGAGTAATTTACACCAAAGATGATAACATTCAAATAGTAACTTGAAACTAGAGATGACTTTATTCATGCAAGTCAATTTAACAATTACTCTCTCATTTATCTTGGCTTATTCTCACTAAACTGAGCAATATCTTTCGTCTTTTCAAATGCACCAATACTATCATAGTAATTGCACAAGATTCTTGAATTGATGAGCGTCTCCGTCATTGTGAATGACAACAACAACGACGACTGATTGATACCAGTTGATGAAGTTAGCGGTGGACCAGAAGCTGTTGTTGTTCGGCTTTCAGATAGTTGTCTAACTGCAAGATTACCACCACTGCTGTCTTTTACTGTCAGCTCAGGTTTAGCACTAGCATCTGATGATAGGTGGGCTACATGCTGATCAATCACACTGACGGTCTCACAAGAATGTATGCCTGCTGCAACTCCATTTATTTCTACTTCACCCTGTAGTTGTACAGAACCTTTGTTCAACTCAGCAGTAGTAGGCATTCCCTCCATTTCATCATGATCAACCAAAGACAAATCTGCACTATCATGATCATTACCACAAATATTCAATTTACCGTCAAGTTCATCATTTTCAAACTCTTTAATAACAGAAGTAGACAATTTTGGTTCCTCCTCGCAAATCCTAAAAGGTTTTATAACTTCACTCTGACTAGTAATACCTTGTAAACTTGTAGGGTCAGAACTGGACTCTGAAGCAGTAACTCTATTCTGTGACACTCTATTCAACAATGGCTTACCAGTTGCAACTACAGACTTCTTCACAACACCGTTATCGTCACACAATTCGGAGTCAGACCTGGAGTTCACATTTAGCTTATCACTGAACTTGCTCACTGGTTCACAGTTCACTTCTGTATGCACTTCTTGCGAACGTGTAAAACACAACCGTGTTTGTCTTGCATCTTGTAACTTATCTGTTGAGGATGTACTACGAATCCTGTTACACTCACTAGGTCTATATGCATTACTAGACATCATGGAGCCTTCTCGATATCCACCTCTCTGAGGCCTACTCGTCATCAGTGATTGCATTTTGCTCTCAGACTGCTCTATTCTAGGGGTAAGATGTAATAGACTGGCGAACTTGCTCATCGATTGATTGACACTAGTATTTACCAGTTTCAGGATATCATCGAACTTTGGCTCGATACCCTCATCCTCCATACGGGAGCTTATCTTCACCCACTTCCTTTGCAGTCGAGTAGGTAGGCGTCTTGCTATTACTTCTAGTATAAAACTCGAGTTGAGGTCACTCATGCGATTCATCGAAATCATTCCATTCTTGTAAATTAGCAAATTATCTAAAAACTCAGTGAGTGCCTAGGAGTCATCCTGTAATTGACCACCATTATCCTTAATAGCCTCGAATAATTTCCCTGCAATCATCGAAGGTCTTCCAAACCTTTGACGTAATATGCTCATAGCCTCATCGTAGCCCTCTTTCGGCTTCATAAACTTACAACACTGTATAGCTCTTGCAGCATCTCCAGTGCAATACCTCATTAAATACATTAACTTCATTTCATCATTTAATAAAAAAACCACTCAACATGATCTCAAACTCCTTTACAAATTGTAAATAATCAGCCGGGTTCCCATCAAAACACCGTGGTTCTAATTTAGGGAGTTTGATGTTCCTATTATCCCTGAACGGCGAAACAGTAACATCAACCATGTCATACTTAACATCAGACACATCGTTACAATTAACAGACAAGTCACCATGACTTACTTTCCTGTTTGCATCCAAGACACTCTGTCCCTTCTTTGACCCAGGCATTGTTGAACTTGACCCAATTCCAAAAACGTTCCAGATATTGCTTGTTCAAAGAGGACTTGACCGGCACCAGGAAAGATGAACGGCGACTATCCAAACTGTCACCAACTGTCTGAATCCGCTAGAATCTGTTTCTACCATCAGAAACTGTCAGCCACGTCTCGTAAACCGTTAATGCCCAGCTCTTGCTACGCTCGGGCTCACGCTCTTCCTTGAAGTTTCAGAAACGCTTAGTTAAAACGGTTGAAAAAACCAAAACACCGATTGGCCGCTTGAGATTTCTTTATTGTTACACCAACATATAAAAATAATAATTGAACTAAGGTCTGTGAACAAATATTACAATAATAAATCATAATATTACTTCTGACGATGTTTTACTCTTCTTTCTGAACAGCGACCGATGAGACGATGACTGTCGTATTGATGCCTCCGCGAAAATTGGGGAAGTTGATTTTGAGCAAACAACCAAGAATTGATCGTTCAATCTTCAACTCCATTGACAGTCATAGTGAAGCTAACACTTGTCCTTTTCATTCGCATTCCCTGCTTCCTCAAATTCTGGTTATACCTCAAAGAAAAAATAACGGTGTTTGTAGGGAGCTATGTTTTCATCAAAAACATATTAGTTTTGATGGTTAACCCAATACATCTCACAATATATATTGCGTGTGTACGTTCTACTTCTAAGGACGATGCAGTTACCTCCTGCGTATTTTCCGCAAACATATTTTGGCGACTCTGGACTACAGCAGCCTAAAACGATACTACTTAGTAAAGAGCTTGACAAACCTCTGGCGGCCAGTTCACTGAGTGCGAAGTAGAAGTACGTGATCTGTAATGAACGATTATATACAAGTAATGCAATGTTAACAAGCCATTATATAGGATAAAGTGCTCGTATATTTTTCGAGAAAATCTCATAAAATCCCATAGGAGTTCTCATAGTCAAGTTAAACAAATCTCTGTGCATAAATTTGTCTAGATTACCTTGAATCTTGGTGTTTCTTGACGTATTCACCTCTCTGATACTCACTCCCAGGTGATTCCAGAAAGTTCAGATGGGATTCTGTGAGTGCAACTGAAGCCATTAACGAGACTGTCCGTGCGACCGAGCCTTCTGGGAACACAGTCCATGGATGGAAGCCGGCTACATGTTTTCCCCCTTCCAATGAGCTTGTTACATAAGCAGTATTTAATTACTAAATTTGGATATAACTTGCTTCCTCTTTCGTGTACAGCACCCATAATCCCGTCTATATAATGCTGACCCAGCCCAACCAGTTGCTCAAGGTCACTGATCCGTTCACAAGGTAGATCCGTTTGGGGCTGCTATACCCTAGGGTCGCCCGTATTTTTTACGATACGTAATCTTATGTTTCTTTTCAATTTATAGTTTCATGGGACGTCCTGTGCCCTCTAAAATAGTTTCCGGCTGTTGCGTGGGGTAGAAATATCACGTCGGGCTCACCAATTTTGTTGCGTGAGTTATTTGACTAAACTGCCGTACACATATATTCTAGTATTTCTTCGTTCTTATTAATGTGCGCAGACGTTGTGGCTACTCGACGCCCACAACGTAAATGAAATGGCACTTGCGAAGAGTACGATCGTGTATTGTAGCAGTAGTCAAATTCAAAATTGTGTCAAGGTAATGTTCAACAGTAAATTGACAAATATTTGTGAAGTACATATAAAATGGGTCTGTATACACATATAATACAAGTATACAAATTAGATTAAAAAGCATGTTTACAGTTGGTATAGGGGGACTACATAATTCCCCCACCAGAACACTAAAATATAAAAAAATACATTTAAGTGTTCGAAAATAACATGCGTCAGCGTAATACGTAGCAGCGATAGTACACAGAAGGCGATTTATTGAGCTGAAAAGTGAGCAGTTTAATGCGGTTAATAACGTCGATAGTAAATGCGATAATCTAGGGAAAGTGGAATTCCTAATCGTAATAGAATATGTAAGGAACGATGAAACTGTCCGGGGATCTGTAGTCGGTAGACGAAGACAATACGTGAATAATATACGAATTGTGATTAAATGTAATAATATAGGAAATATCGATGTTAAAATAATAGTAACGTGATCTATGTATGAAAATATTAATCAGTTAAATGAGTAATCAAATGACAATTACGAATAAAGATAATAAAAATGAAAATTCGTAGTAAGTTATATTTCGATGACTTGTACGTAACGTTTAGGCCAATGGACTCGTCTACCAGATCGTGTTGTTTTCGCTGGCTTCTCTGTCGAAGTTGAAGCTTTTGTGGATGTAGGCATTGGCACGTCGTTCAGCTGGTCCTTATTGTTGACTTCGAAATCGTCGAGGAACGCTGGTTTGACTCTGTCGATACTGATGGCTTCTGTTTTATTCAATCTTTCTATCGTGATAAATTTGGCATTTCTGTTAAGAACTTTGAATGGGCCATCATAAGCGGGTTGAAGTGGTCGTTGCACACCATCTCTCCTGACGAAGACGTGAGTACAATCTGCCGGTTGTGACGGGATGTTCGACGCTCGTTCCTGCTGACATGGAAGTGATATCTTTAGCTCGTTCATGTGTCGTTTTAGCTGGTGCACGTAACCAGTCATATCGTGTGGAACTTCGTTACCCGGGGTGAAAAATTCTCCTGGTAATCGTAATGTTGTTCCACAGACCAGTTCGGAAACGCAACAGCCAATATCTTTCTTTATAGTAGCTCGTATACCAAGTAATACTAGTGGAAGTTTGGTTGACCAATCGTTTTGAGTCAAAGAAGCAGCGAGCGCAGCTTTGAGTTGTCGATGAAATCGTTCGACCATACCGTTGGAACTAGGATGATACGCTGTCGTTCGTATTCGTTTAATGCCTAGTAATTCAGTTAGTTGGTCAAAAAGTCGGCTTTCAAACTGGGCACCTCTGTCTGTAGTGATAATTGATGGGACACCAAAATTGGCTATCCAGTTTTCGACTAAAGCTTTAGCTACCGTTTCAGCTGAGATGTCGATTAATGGAACTGCTAATGGCCAACGAGTAAATCTGTCAATGCAGGTTAGAATATAGTTGAAACCATTAGAAGGAGGCAGTGGACCAACTATGTCTACATGTATATGTTCAAATCTAGAGTCGGGGTTAGGGAAGCGACCAAGTGGTGCTTTGGTGTGCCGGTTGATTTTGACTCTTTGACAAGACAAGCAATTTCGTGTCCACTTCTTAACGTCGGTGTTAATGTTTGGCCAGATAAATCTTTCTCTTAGTAGCTTGGTAGTAGCGCTAACACCAGGATGCGACAAGTTATGTAACTTCTCGAATACTGTATGTCTCATAGCTATTGGAACGAAAGGTCGATATTTACCCGTAGAGGTGTCGCAGATAACTTTTGTCGTGCCGAAAGGAATTGCCTCGAGGTTTAAAGATGTTGTTTTAGAAGACATGATCTTTTTGAGTTCGGCGTCATCTCGTTGTAAGTTTGAGAGATGTTCGTAGTCGATGTCTGGGCATACAATGTTATCAATGTGCATACGTGATAAAGCGTCTGCCACTTCATTGTTTTTACCCTTTATGTGTCGCAGATCGGAGGTGAACTGGGATATAAACTCGAGATGTCGTAGTTCACGTGGAGAGTAGTTATCCTGTTTTGCTGATAAGGCTTTCGTTAGAGCTTTGTGGTCTGTAAAGACAGTAAAAGGTGTACCTTCCAGCATATGTCGAAAGTGCTTGATTGCTAAATAAACAGCTAATAACTCTCTACCAAAGGTGCTATATCGACATTGAGTAGGATTCAGTCGTTTCGAAAAGAATGCAAGGGGTTGCCATTCGCCATGTACCTGCTGTTGTAAAACTGCCCCAATGGCGATGTCTGAAGCATCTGTCATGAGAGACAGAGGGGCGTCATCTTGGCGTCTGACTAAGAGCGTCTTGTCATTTAACGATTGTTTAACAGCTTCGAATGCTTTAACAGCTTCTGCAGGCAAATGGAATGAACGACTATGTCCACGTAAGCAGTCGGTCAACGGTTGCAAAACTCTAGCACAGTTCGGGATAAAACGCCGGTAAAAATTGACTAGACCCAAAAATCGCCGTAATTTCTTGAAAGAATCTGGTAATGGATAGTCTTTGATAGCTTGTACGTCGTCGGGGACTGGTCTAATTCCTTGATTGTCAATCAAGTGACCGAGGAATTTCAGTGATTTCTTACCAAATTCGCATTTATCTAAATTGATAGTCATGCCGTATTTGTGAAGTCTTTAAAACACCGTCTTCACATGTTTCACATGCTCGGTTTCGTCTGCACTTGCAATTAGTAAGTCGTCAATGTATGCGTAGACGAAGGGTAGGCCGCGGAGTACTTGGTCGATGAGACGTTGAAATGTCTGAGCGGCGTTCATCAGCCCAAAGTGCATGCGTACGAATTCGTATAAGCCGAATGGCGTGGTGATAGCAGTTTTTGGAACGTCATCCGGGTGGATGGGAATATGATGGTACGCTCTGACAAGGTCGATTTTGGAGAAAATTTTAACCTCTGGCAAGTTGCTGGCGAAATCGTGAATATGCGGTATGGGGTATCGGTCAGGTACTGTTTGCTTGTTTAAAGCTCGATAATCCCCGCATGGCCGTATCTCACCAGAAGACTTTTTGGGTACCATGTGCAGCGGTGAAGACCAAGAGCTGTTGGATGGTCGAATAATGCCGAGCTCTAACATTTTATCGAACTCTGTTTTTGCGATTTTAAGTCGGTTTGGGTCAAGGCGTCGAGGACGTGCAAAAACTGGTGGTCCAGTGGTTTTAATGTGATGAACCACTTGATGCTTTAGTTCTGTTGCTCGGAAAGAGGGTTGTAGAAGGTCAGGGAACTGATTTACTAAGTCAGTATATGGAGATGCTGGTGTGCGTGTGACCATCAAGTTCAGCGATGATGCACGGCTAATCGTACCAGCGATGTACCTTTTATTGAGCGAGTCTATAAGCTTAGGGCTTACCGGATCAACTAGCAGTTTGTGTTGCTGTAGAAAATCTATACCAAGGATTGGGGATGGAACGTCTGCGATGATGAAAGACCAATTGTAGGTATTCTGCAGACCAAAATCTAAAGTCATTCGTTTACTACCATATGTAACAATATTAGACTTATTAACGGCTTGGAGCGTAACTGCAGGGTCAGGATGTTGACGTTCCTGCGTAGTCGGAGGGAGAACACTAACCTCTGCTCCTGTGTCGACTAAGAACGTAGTACCGGTATTTCTATCTGTTACATAAAACAAACGACTGCTAGATCGTAGATTGCCGACAGTAGAAGTTTTCATACATGACGATATATCTTTTGGTTTAGCCTGAAAGTTGCAAGGTGAACGACACCGTCGTGCATTGCCTCCGTAACTACGGTGGTACCAGCAAATAGTATCGTGATGTCGTGACGTGCTGGGTGACCGAGAAAGACGTCGACGAGACGAGCTTCTAGAACGGCTTGGTCGTGTGCGTGCGGTCAGTGCTGCTAACTGACTCAGTAAGGTGTCGACTTTGTGTTCTAGAGTCTGTATCCTGTCGTGAGTGTCTGGTATTCTGCTAGTGGAAGCAACAGATTGAGGTGTTGACCTCTCGTACATGCGATCCGCGATTTTGGCGAGCTTTTCTATGTCAATGTCGTCGTCTCCGAAAGCAAGAACTTGTTGAATGTGTGCAGGAAGTCGTCGCAGCCAGATTTGGTAAAAGAGACGTTTGTTGATTTCTCTTCCTGCCACTAGGCTTTGCATATGCCTCATGAGTTGAGATGGGGTTTTATCACCTAGCTCTACATTGCTTAACAAACGATCGAGTACTTGCCTATCTGAAAGCGAAGTGCATCTAAGTACCTCTTCCTTCAACTTGTCGTAAGGAGCGTCTGTGCTGGGTTGAACTATGTTTTGTCGAACCTGTTCGGCGATTTCGTCTGGTAGTACTGTACTCAAAATGCTGAATTTAGCCGTCTGTGATGTCAGCTTATTGGGAGTGAAATAATGTTCCAGTCGTGCAAACCAAAGATGGGGGTCCTGGGCTTAAAAACTGGTACAGTAAGACAAATAGTACTAACAGATCCCAGCTCTAAGTCATTAGAGGTATTGGAAGACATGTTACAATTCGTAGAAAAACGGCTTAACAGTAACAAAATAGCAAGAATAATGCACACTAAGAATATGGCAAAACAGAAAAACATGCAATGCAGATGCTTACCATAGATTACTGCAAGTTGTGCGATGAGAAAGCACAAGAATGAGTTGGAAATGTCTATTATATGTACATATAGATCCGATAAAGTTAGGGTATAAATAATCCAGCAAGTGTAATGATGCGTCGTGGTGAACAAGTTGTCGTCGGAGTCAACAAGTTATCGTCGCGGTGAACAATTTGTCGTTGGGGTCGAAATTCGTCGTTGGGGTCAACAATTTGTCATCGGGGTGAACCAGTTATCGTCAAGGACACCAATTTGTCGTCGCTGTCGAAATTGGTCGTCGGGCTCACCGATTTGTTCCGTGAGGCTCGCCAAGATCACGTCGGGCTCACCAATTTTGTTGCGTGAGTTATTTGACTAAACTGCCGTACACATATATTCTAGTATTTCTTCGTTCTTATTAATGTGCGCAGACGTTGTGGCTACTCGACGCCCACAACGTAAATGAAATGGCACTTGCGAAGAGTACGATCGTGTATTGTAGCAGTAGTCAAATTCAAAATTGTGTCAAGGTAATGTTCAACAGTAAATTGACAAATATTTGTGAAGTACATATAAAATGGGTCTGTATACACATATAATACAAGTATACAAATTAGATTAAAAAGCATGTTTACAGTTGGTATAGGGGTACTACACGGCCACGCGCAAAAATAGCGCTTGCCTAAGTAATGATTGACCATCGGTTTACTAAAACCACCAATAGAAAAGACTACGACATCTAGGTCACCGCTCAACCTCAATGACGACATTGGTGACAGCTCTACAATTTAAAATTAACATGCACTTGTTCAAATTGCTTAAATTATAATTTAACTACTAAAACAATTCTCTTTATTGATAATCTACCATTGCAATTTATTCCATGCTCGATCGTGCCTGTTAAAAGGGAATTCACTTCATGTAAACTAACCTGTTTGTACAAAATAATATATACATAATCCGTACAAATGAGTAAGTTTACATGAAATGCATGCTATTTTTGCAGGCACGATCAGTTATGTTATAAATTGGCATCGTGAAATATCATGAATTAGCACTTTTTCAAAAGTGTACAACCAATCAGAACAGGTCCTTATAAATGTTAACTTGTAAACCTTTCACTAAGGTCACTCTCAAAGTTGAGCGACAACCCAAACTTCTTTCCATTTCTTGCTGGTGGTTATGGTCGACCAGTGAACAGTGTATATTTGGGCGAGTGCTTTGTCCCCACGTAATTAAGAACTATTTCAGGGAGAGAAGAACACCTTGTGAAGTATACTTACAAGATAAATACAAGCAGGAGCTATAGAGTCCTTGGAATGATTGTACACATTTTCAACGTTTAATACTGACCATATTGGTCATAACATGAAAAATTAATGCTGACCATATTGGTCATAACATGAAAAATTAATGCTTGAAAAGCGTGGGTGTCATGGTGCTTATACGATTTCGAAGTGAGAAAGGGTATTGGATAGGTAAGGTGGTAGGGCAGGCAACTATTTAATTGAAAGGTTGTGTGTCTTAAGCTCCTTATTTAGTTTCAGTCACATATCAGCAGAAGTTTTATTGTTATTATTTTCCGGGTTACGGCCATGATATCCGAAAACAAAATAATAATTTAGGAGTGAGTGCACGTAAATGTCAATATGTAAAATGTATGACCGCATATGCCCTCGCTACGTCCCCCGTGTAATTTATCCGTCTGTCCATTTTTTGCATCAGAACTAGACCCAAGTCACGCTTTCAAAGTTAGGCAGGAAAGGCTTTCTTTTGGCAGCTTGTATCTTGCATTCTGTTACCTACAGGTGAGCACTTTGACTACTTTGTACTTTTTTAGGTTGTCAGTGTAGTTGAAGATTGAACAATCAATTCTTGGTTGTTGGCTCAAGACCAACTTCCCCAATTTTCGCGGAGGCATCAATACGACAGTCATCGTCTCATCGGTCGCTGTTCAGAAAGAAATCAGTAGCAAACCGTCAGAAACCTTAGTGATGACATTTTTTACATGTTGGTGTTACAATAAAGAATTTCCAAGCGGCCAATCGGTGTTTTGGTTTTTCGTCCGTTATTACTAAGCGTTTCTGAGAAACTTCAAGCGACAGCGTGAGCCCGAGCGTAGCAAGAGCTGGGCATTAACGGTTTACGAGACGTGGCTGACAGTTTCTGATGGTAGAAACAGATCTGGCGGATTCAGACAGTTGGTGACAGTTTGGATAGTCGCCGTTCATTTTTCCTGGTGCCGGTCAAGTCCTCTTTGAACAAGCAATATCTGGAACGTTTTTGGAATTGGTTCAAGTTCAACAATGCCTGGGTCAAAGAAGGGACAGAGTGTCTTGGATACAAACAGGAAAGTAAGTCATGGTGACTTGTCTGTTAATTGTAACGATGTGTCTGATGTTAAGTATGACATGGTTGATGTTACTGTTTCGCCGTTCAGGGATAATAGGAACATCAAACTCCCTAAATTAGAACCACGGTGTTTTGATGGGAACCCGGCTGATTATTTACAATTTGTAAAGGAGTTTGAGATCATGTTGAGTGGTTTTTTTATTAAATGATGAAATGAAGTTAATGTATTTAATGAGGTATTGCACTGGAGATGCTGCAAGAGCTATACAGTGTTGTAAGTTTATGAAGCCGAAAGAGGGCTACGATGAGGCTATGAGCATATTACGTCAAAGGTTTGGAAGACCTTCGATGATTGCAGGGAAATTATTCGAGGCTATTAAGGATAATGGTGGTCAATTACAGGATGACTCCCAGGCACTCACTGAGTTTTTAGATAATTTGCTAATTTACAAGAATGGAATGATTTCGATGAATCGCATGAGTGACCTCAACTCGAGTTTTATACTAGAAGTAATAGCAAGACGCCTACCTACTCGACTGCAAAGGAAGTGGGTGAAGATAAGCTCCCGTATGGAGGATGAGGGTATCGAGCCAAAGTTCGATGATATCCTGAAACTGGTAAATACTAGTGTCAATCAATCGATGAGCAAGTTCGCCAGTCTATTACATCTTACCCCTAGAATAGAGCAGTCTGAGAGCAAAATGCAATCACTGATGACGAGTAGGCCTCAGAGAGGTGGATATCGAGAAGGCTCCATGATGTCTAGTAATGCATATAGACCTAGTGAGTGTAACAGGATTCGTAGTACATCCTCAACAGATAAGTTACAAGATGCAAGACAAACACGGTTGTGTTTTACACGTTCGCAAGAAGTGCATACAGAAGTGAACTGTGAACCAGTGAGCAAGTTCAGTGATAAGCTAAATGTGAACTCCAGGTCTGACTCCGAATTGTGTGACGATAACGGTGTTGTGAAGAAGTCTGTAGTTGCAACTGGTAAGCCATTGTTGAATAGAGTGTCACAGAATAGAGTTACTGCTTCAGAGTCCAGTTCTGACCCTACAAGTTTACAAGGTATTACTAGTCAGAGTGAAGTTATAAAACCTTTTAGGATTTGCGAGGAGGAACCAAAATTGTCTACTTCTGTTATTAAAGAGTTTGAAAATGATGAACTTGACGGTAAATTGAATATTTGTGGTAATGATCATGATAGTGCAGATTTGTCTTTGGTTGATCATGATGAAATGGAGGGAATGCCTACTACTGCTGAGTTGAACAAAGGTTCTGTACAACTACAGGGTGAAGTAGAAATAAATGGAGTTGCAGCAGGCATACATTCTTGTGAGACCGTCAGTGTGATTGATCAGCATGTAGCCCACCTATCATCAGATGCTAGTGCTAAACCTGAGCTGACAGTAAAAGACAGCAGTGGTGGTAATCTTGCAGTTAGACAACTATCTGAAAGCCGAACAACAACAGCTTCTGGTCCACCGCTAACTTCATCAACTGGTATCAATCAGTCGTCGTTGTTGTTGTCATTCACAATGACGGAGACGCTCATCAATTCAAGAATCTTGTGCAATTACTATGATAGTATTGGTGCATTTGAAAAGACGAAAGATATTGCTCAGTTTAGTGAGAATAAGCCAAGATAAATGAGAGAGTAATTGTTAAATTGACTTGCACGAATAAAGGCATTTCTAGTTTCAAGTTACTATTTGAATGTTATCACCTTTAGTGTAAATTACTCTGTTTCTACATTTGGTTGATGAGATATGTCGTGTGTTTGTTGGTCATCTATATTCTACGATACAATGACATGGGCGTGTTGCCGTTCAGATTTGAGAATATAGCTGATAAAAGGAAGCAAGCAAATGAATTCTGCGACGATTTTCCAACCTAGAGCGTCAACCTGAGAAGGAATGTAGGCGTACTGCTGTAAGTCGTACAGTTCTTCAAAGGGTAGCGCATCAATGAGCAGTCCAATGTGCTCGGTGTGTGATTTTGTACATATGTTCATATTGTATATACTGAATTGGTATCATTTATCATCTAGCTGTTGGTAATTCTGTTTGTGTCCGGACGACTTCCACTTGGATCATCAACCTGAGAAGGAATGTAAGCGTACTGCTGTAAGTCCTACAGTTCTTCAAGGGTAGTTCGTCATGGCAGAACCCACCACATTTGATGTGTTGATTGTACATATGTTTGTGTTAAATAATTGTGTGAGTTCCAATTATCGTAATTGTTGGTTAATCTTGTTTGTGTCCGGACATTCCACAAATTACAATCGTCAACCTGAGAAGGGTTGTAGGCGTACTGGTGTAAGTCCTGCGATTCTTCGAAGGAATTCCAACAAGACATGATCGGCGAGGTTGTTTGTACTATTTGTATATACGTGTGGTGTGTCATATCAATTGGTGTTTTTTGGATTCATTGTGTTTACTTGCTGTTTTCGTATCTTGTTGTTATTGCGTAATTTTGTCAAAATTTTCGTCGTGATTACTTCTGAAGTTGTTTCGAGTCTTCTACATCCGTGAATGAATTGATTGATGTTAGAGACAGCGGAGGGGTCGTATACGCCGGGGAGGCTAGGCTATTGATGAGAATGAAATGCACACGGAGATAATTGTTAGCTGCGGTCCGACACGCCGGGGAGAAAGAGTGTAAATGACTGAGGCTCGCATGCGTCACCGCTACTAGAACTGAGGCAGAATGAGTGACAAGCGATTGCAGTGGTAATTGGTAGTGAGTAGATAAGAGGATGTGCGTAGAGTATCATGAGTTGGTGCTATGGTCACGTTGCATTCTGCAAGAGTCATTCTAGCAAGTGGCGATTGTGTTGCAAGATGTCAAGAGGAGGTCTCTATCTGGGGGCGCAGGTCGTCAGCGATGTGTGAGATTGTGCTGTGGGTATGCTTGTGGTGTGTTGGCTTTTCTGTTTGTTTTCCATTTCAGCTCTGTCCGTGTGACCCAGGTTCTCTCAATGGCATCCAAGTCAACGTGTATTGGTCGTGGTGGAAAAAAGGGGTTGGATCCCTTTTTTTCCGGGGAGTGTCAATGGAGTTGAAGATTGAACGATCAATTCTTGGTTGTTGGCTCAAGACCAACTTCCCCAATTTTCGCGGAGGCATCAATACGACAGTCATCGTCTCATCGGTCGCTGTTCAGAAAGAAATCAGTAGCAAACCGTCAGAAACCTTAGTGATGACATTTTTTACATGTTGGTGTTACAATAAAGAATTCTCGAGTGGCCAATCGGTGTTTTGGTTTTCTCGTGCGTTATTACTAAGCGTTTCTGAGAAACTTCAAGCGACAGCGTGAGCCCGAGCGTAGCAAGAGCTGGGCATTAACGGTTTACGGGACGTGGCTGACATAGGTCGAAAATCTATCATTGGTCACCGCTCAGACTTCCATATGCTTTAGATCTGTCTGCAGCCTCTCTGAGTCTTTCGAACACTATTTCCCCCTCATATCTTCATG
This sequence comes from Trichobilharzia regenti, assembly GCA_944472135.2. Lineage (NCBI taxonomy): Eukaryota > Metazoa > Platyhelminthes > Trematoda > Strigeidida > Schistosomatidae > Trichobilharzia > Trichobilharzia regenti. The sequence goes on along the minus strand of OX235270.1, from coordinate 32,420,749 downwards.
TCTTCAGCCTACAGAAGAGTCAGGTAACTTAGACAGCATGGTAAGTGACTCATAAAAATCGAAAATATCAGTTGAACTAGGATAGAACTCTACGACACCTGGTGACAAGCCATGCCAAGATGATCGGACTCCATTGACCTTGGTGCGGAATTTCCTCTCAGCTTAGGTAGTTCTTCAACCATGACAGAAGTGGCTTACCTATACCTACCTGACCTACTTTGTGTAAGAGAAGGTCATGGTGAACTGTGTCTAATGCCTTCTCAGAGTCTAGGAAGACCACACGGATTGGAGTACTGATTTCCCATGATAATGTCCAATCGTCCTGAGATGACAGTTGATTTGTTACACAGGAATTGCCTTTCCTGAAACCTTGTTGTATTTCATGAAGTCTTTTAGTCCTATCGGTATGCTCCCTGATTTGATCATCGGTTATACTTTCCAGTACCTTTGATACCACTGTGAGTAGCGCCACAGGTCTGTAACTGGTGATATGTCACCTATCCCCATCCTTGAAAACAGGAGGGAGGGCGGCCCTCTACACTTCATCGGAAGCTTCCCTGAATCCACTGAGTGTTGAAACAGGTCGCATAAGAGCCTACAGAGAGCTTCGGCGCACTGTTTCAGATCAGATGGCCAGATGTTGTCACAACCTGGGGGCTTTCCAAACATGAGCCCCTGTGTCTTCCCTAGTAATATTGCGGGATTTATTGAGAGAGTAGCCTCTAGGGTTTCCTTTGGTGAAATAGTAGCGCCGCTTTTTTGGCCCATACCGGCAATATCCACGTTGCCGTTTAACCGTTTGGCGAAAGCTAAACCGAACATTTCAGCCGTTTCCAGACCAGAGAGATACTGACCGTCTGGGCCTACTGAGGAGCATGCCCCCTGGTTGGTTTTCTCTCCGATATGAATCGGTGCGTGTTTTTATGGTTCTCCAAATGTTTTGGCGATGTTAGTCAGAAATCACCTCCTGTCACTTTTGACTCTGTGTTGCACTGGTTCCTGAGTTCCAAGTACGCATAGTCGTCGGTCTGACTCTTGAATATTCGCCACGTAAACCAAACCCTCCCTTCTGCTTGTAGAATACATTGCGTACCTCTCTTCGAATTTGAGGACCCTTTTCTTCGGCTTTGTTGTGTCTAGAAGGATGGCTTCCGAGATTGCTGTGCGTCGGTGGCACAGTGGTTAGGACTCTCGCCGATCATGCACATGGTCCGAGGTTCGATCCCCTGCCAGCGCACACGTGATACCTGTGGCCGGCCTGCAAAATTTGGGCTACCGATATCCATGCCGAAATTTCCATACTTGTACCAAAAATACAGTGTGGAATTAAGCTATAATCAAAAATAATAAAAAATAACCTCTTTCACCCCTTTCCACTGTCCACCCACGGATAACTCAGCCCATTATATGGGACACTCTGCGTCGGGCAAACGCCTTCGCATTTCGGTACAGTCACCCTGGCTATAGCACAGACAGGGTAGGCGCCCACGGAGAAGATCAAGCCCTACGACTGCTCGGTCACTTCTTCTAGGGGGTCATGGTTTGGACATTTTTGACAAGTCGCTGGTCGCTAGCTGGAATATGATCCGGGTTTTATGACTTGCACCAGGGCTTCACCTAGTGTCCTCTCCAACATTCCCAGTTACTCCTGTATTTCTTACGGTATGTAGAAGATTTCGACCGAATTTTCCCTGATACAAGGTTCAGGGATAGGGCGTTGAAACCTCCATCTATAGTGATTTGGTCATAGCCCGAGTCCCGTATTCCTCTGATGGTGCTGAGCAGTAGCCGGTTGTGCTCTACCCCACGGCTAGGTGATCAGTAGGTACCCCCCACTAAATGCTTGGTGTGGTCTACGAGGAAATAACACCTTATAGGCTTTGGGAGTTCAGCAGGTAGTGAGCCTGTTGCACGTACTCATCAAAGCCGTATGTCAAATTATATGGCCACTCTCCTCCCCCTCGTTATCCTCATCTAGCGTAACCAGAACCACATCACCTGTACTGATATCGTTTTCGGCAATACTGGAAGTTCGCGAGGTTTCATTAAGGAAGATTATTTTGGGTGTAGGCGCGACTGGAGGTTTCTGAGTTCGCCTATTTTCCTTCTCAGCCTTCTTACATTGCTATGTAGGCAGCTAACAGTGAGTTTCACGACAACAGCGTGTTGTGGGGTAGTTGAGGCTAAATGGGCCGCTGGTTGGGGATTTACTGTTGGAACTAGTTGGCTGATTCTGAGGGAACCAGCCTGTTGTCCTTTTTCCCGTGGATTCAGCTAGGACACTTGGATGGAACAGAATGTCGTTCTTAGTGCCACACCACTGTAGTGTCACTGAGGCTCGAGGACATAATTTGGCCTCAGTTTGCTGCCTCCTAATCGTTCGAGGTTTGCTTTATTAGCATCGGACATGTCCTCCCGTTTTATCCCTTTCCTCGCACCACCGTTTAAGTATTACAGCCAAATGTTTCTGGGGCTGAATTTGACACTTGGTAGCCTTGGGTAGCTAATAAATATGAGATGAGCAGAACGAGGTATTCGGGAAATCGAGATTGCTCCGTAAGCACCAAGGGCCATCTGAGGTGACGGCTATCTCCATTGGTGTACGTCATGTATGTGTTTTTCACAAGCAGTGCCAGTTTCCAGCTTCGGAACGCCGTGTATAACCACGAAGGTAGAGGGCATCAGTTCCGGTGACTCCCTCATCGTTTGCTTGTTAGCTCATAGTCCATAATGTCATATTCTTATGTTGGAACTCCAGTCGATAGCTGATATTTGAGCCGGCAACAGTATTCTTTTAGCCTCTTTGGTAAAGTTCAGTGTCACCATTTATGAAGTGGGTTTGCCTTGAAGTGCCCGAACAACCCTGCACATTCTTTATAATTTTGCTGAATTGGTGTCCAGACCTAATCCATTGTACAGATTGGACCACTGTTGATGATCGAGCAGAGCTCTTTTTTCAAGCAGACTGTTGTTGCACACGGGCAAATTGGACAGGGTAAGGGAGTTTGACCGACTTACCTCAGATCTAGGTTTGGTCTTTGACTGCTTGTACTCCTCTGTAGAGTTGGCTACTTTAGACTTCATCAGGGTCTCACTAGTCTTTGTTGTGTCACCACGCTTGCTGCTGGATGCAGGTGGTCATTTGGCAGTTCTAATTTCCCCTGCTGCTCCAGGTTAACCTTAGAAATCTTCAATTTCTGAAGACTGATATTTCCGGCTGTTTTGGCTGGAGTGTTCATTTTACAATTTTTGCTAAGTTCTGGTGATGTGCGGTTTTCAGGTGAAGTGCCACATGGGACTGTGCCATGATACAAAGTGGACAAATGTACCAGAACTACGGGCGCGGGTTAAATCACATAAGCGCCACTGCTTTGTCACAGCAGCAAGGACCCATCGCTAGCAAAACGTGAATGCAAATAACTAGTTATTTCTGAAAACAACATTTTCACATGTCTCGCTGTGGTCCCCCCTTCTAAAAGACCTTTTTAAAGTCCTATGACGTCTTGAGAGTTTCTTTTTAGTTTTGGTGTGTGTGAAACAGTGGCCTCTCATGGGTACAAGTGTAATATCTGTGCAGTTTCAATGCTGGACTGTGACAGTGTCGGCACACTATCAGAGCAGGGAATATGCAATCCGGTCTTTAAAACCGGAATGCTAGATGTGGTTAATGTCTCTGAGTTAAATACCTGTCTGGTTGAAGCCACAGTCACTGCAGAATATGGTGTCTTAGTGCTCTTTTGCGGGCTAGATGCGACGATTATTATTAACGATCACTATAAATTGGGCTAACATATGAGTACGAGGCAGCAAATGCATTTGTCCAGTGGACCAAGACTGATAAAGTATAAGAGAAAAAAATTAAAAATTTCCGACCATATCTAGAGTTTTTGCACTATTCAGCTTCACAGCAATCAGGTGGCAGACTGAAAAGTCTTGTTTATCTAAATGAGTGAGGAAGATGCTGCCATAGATGTAACTTCTGAAGCTTTTGAAGAAGTGTGAGACATCTGAACTCTCCAAACAGAGATTTAATGTGGGAGCAATTGTTCAATTTATTTCGCCTGCCAGCAGCATCAGGTTTCCCAATCGGATAATTCACAAAATAAATATTTTCCGGTTAGAGAGGAAACAGCACGTCAAACCTAAGGAGCTCGCGTTTCGGTCCTGCCGTTCATATTGGATGTGCTTAGAAGATTAACTGTCTTTTGAAAATCTGCATAAAATATTTTCTACAATCACTTCAGTACTATCAACTTAACTGTACACATAATCTTTGAAGAATAACAGATTATATATGTCAATTATAAATGAGTGCTTAGGTTTATATTGCTGTGCACTACATATATATATATATATATATATATATATAGCGCTAACGCCTGTAAACTGGAGTCTCTCAAGTACCTCAAACACAGGGAATAAATGTTACGTTATTATATGTTAAATTCAGCCGCTAGGAACTGAAGGATATGACTACAAATTCATCTTCGCCGCAGTTATGAGGCAAAACTCGGAGACAGTAAGAAAAACTGCCAAAAAACTTTGTGGAAGAAAATTTCATTTTTCTAAAAGCGACGTCGAAGGTAACCTGCATAACCATCTTAGGAAGGAAGGGAAGGTGGAACAAGGAATAGCTTTATATCGACATGTAGTAACTAATATACATGAGACGGGTGGTAAAATGGATAAATCGTTTCATGCATGCAGGTATGCACAAAACAGAAGGATGAAGAAGCGTTATACATAAATGAAAGACGCCTGTGCACTACACTGGCACGACGGGCTGAGTGTAAAAGTGACATCACAAAAAACTGTATTAAATAATCAAGTGGCTATCGGGAAGAAGCTAAAGTGGCAGCGGCCAGTAAAAGATAGTGGAGAAAACCCAATTCCAAAGAGGAAAAACAAAGAAATTCCAGGTAATCTCTGAAAAATGGGAAATCTTCAAACTCTCCACTTTACTTAATTCTTTGTAGGGAGAAGGGATAAAGAGGCGTCACACTTATCCCTGTTTGGAAACTCTTCAGCATTATAATAGAGGCCTCATTGATTCTATTCATTCGCATATATTTTAGTTGCAGCTAAACATATAACAGTAGCCTTCTGTTCCTTGAGAATTATCATCATGCAAAAGACTGTAGGGGATAAAGAAGTCATGGTTTAATGAACCTGTTACATTAGTGCGAAACAAGTAAGCTGATGGTGCAAAATTGGACGTAAACGTGTGATTTCTGACGATAGAGAAATTTTTCCAGCTAAACAACGAGAAGAATAAGGCGGAAATGACTGAGCAGTAACTGATAGATGTTCTCAGAAGAATGAAGAGCGACCATCTGATAACAGAAGAACTTTTGAATGCCTGACACCAAGAAGACCAATTATTTCCTGACTCCAGAATCTGACGAAGGTGCACAAACCTGGTCTACTACTATAGGCAATTCCGGCTATCTCGGGGTCACCATACTATCAGTTTCCAGGAGGTTGTCCGAAGGTTTGGGGAGTGGAGGGGCAACAACAATTTAAGTACTCTCTCTCTCAGGTACTTATGAGTTTATAAAGTGTAACGACTGAGGTATTGCTACCATTGCCTTACCAAGTCAGGCGTAACGGGCTCTTCTGCCTGTGTAACATAATTAGCTTTGCATTCTTCATGGGTCGACTTACTACCATGCAGTTAGTGATCACGCGTTTCGCTGCATTCAGTGAAGGGTCCGATCTGTGACTGAGAGGATGTCTTAACGGACTTTCGTACAGTGCGTGTACCCCTCTGGAAGATTAGAGGGTACTGAATTTTACGAGAGGTACGACATTCGCTGATACAAGTGCCTATGCATACAAGCCCTACAGTGTTTGTTCTATTTAGATCAAAAGCAAATTAAAACGCCAAATTGATCGTTTAAAATACGAAATATATTTTGAGATAGAAACCACAGTGTGAGGATGATTGTTTAACTATCTAGGGATCTTGCACTGACTAACATAACACTATGGTGCGCCAAATGGTGTGGACGTTTGACCGCCAAACGAGTCGACTCGAACAGTGAAGGTCAGCACCCAATTTTGAGTGAATATCCTAGGCTAAAAATTTTGTGGAAGTATTCACTGCTAAAATTCTCATGCAGTTTCTGGCTGCATCTCTAGGTATGAGTAAAATATCTGCTAGTACATTCTCTTTTCCTAAAACGTGAGAGATCGTAAAGTTGTACTAATGCAGGCGTAACATCCGCAGAAACAATATCCCGGGAGGGTTTTCAGCTGTGTTTAGCCACTATAGTGGCCTATGATCAATTTTGATGTGGAACTGTTGACCGAGTGAGCAAGGTCTCCATTTGTCCACAGCCCACATTGCTGTGGGTTAAAAACACGACTAGTGTATTCAATGACTCCCTCGTCTTGTCTAAGTACTGTGCCTATGAAGTAGGAACTCGCATCTGTGCACACTGTGACTGTTCTCCGGGCACATACAGTTTCAACATCATTTGCCTATGGTCTAAAAGCTGCTTTATGTGGTAGAACACCTCCTGAGAATCTTCCGACTAAACCAACTTTTTTTCATCTATTGGGATGTTTATATGACCTAACCTTTTTTGAACTGGCGCCATCCTTGTCCGGTGAGTTTTAAGGGTGTTTCAGTAAATAAGCCAAAATATGTCAGCATTATTTCATGAAAATCTAATAGTATACGTCTAACTTTTGAGCTTCTTACACTTTTTTAGTAAATCACGTTGCTCAGGTATCAGTATCCAGCCTCACTTTCTGATAAGAGTTCAGCAAATGTAGCGCAGTTCAAGAATATAATGCCGCCTGTAATATGTACACCAGAAAAAGCTTCCCAAAGTAAACAAAAAGTGTAACTTGTCAATAAACTACCACAGCAATGCGATGCTACAGCTAGAGGGGTTATTCAATAAAACCACTCCACCTACTGGTCTGTACAGCGGATCTGCTGTCTCGTTGAACTTTTTTTAGAAACCGACTATAAGACGCCGATTCTTCAAGAACTGTCGTAGTTTCCACTTAGAATTCGTTGAGGCAGTGGTATTTATCATCAAGATTTTCATAGGAAGAGGTTTTATTTCATCCTTTCCTACTTTATGTCCCAACAACGTGGCATTCCTCTGGATTATGTGAGATTGTGTCTTGTTGATACATAATCCGAGCTCTTTGCCACGTTTTACCATGGCTTCGACGTTTTACTGAGCCTATTATATTCTGACTGTATATTCTGAGATCATCACCGCATATCACCACGTTCTCCCTTATAAGTGGTGTCATCCGAATGTAAAGGGTGCGCTTGCCGAGCCAAACAACATGCTTTTAAACTGATATTGTTCCTGCCCACGATGAACTGTGTCTTAACTGTTTCACCTTGTCTTATCTGTATTAACCAGTATTCTAACCGAAGGTTGAGAATTATAAACAGATTCTCACTTTGCAGGCGATGCAGGGTTTCTTCTGCAGTTGGTATAGCACAAAGTTCCAGTTCTGTTACGCTGTTTAGCTGTCAGAAATCAATACAGAATCTGTACATCCCATTTGTTTTTTTCACTAAAAAAGTTGAAGAATACATCTTTTAACCCTTCCTTCACTTGTCACTCAACTTCTTACCGATGCGCAGCTCTTCGCGTTGTGAATGGTGTTAGCTCATATAGGAAAGGCAAAATGAAGTAGGCTGGTGAAAACCTCCGGGAAGCCTCTCATCCGATGTGTCTTTTCTCGACTTAATCGAGAAAAGGGGTGGAGACTTGGAATGTCCGCACAGTGTGTGAAGCCAGCGTGAAGGATGATCAAGTAGCCAAAGAAATCAGAAGATATGGCATAGAGGTGCTGGGAATCTTTGAGAGTAGATGGAATGGATCCGGAATGTCAAAATTATCAGCTGGAGAGTTAGTAATCTACTTTGGCCCCCCACACCCTGGGGGAGTGGCTATAATGATGCTGCCGGCGGCAGCCAAAGGTCTGATGCGCTGGTAACCAATACCACCCAGCATCATGACAGCAAGATTAACTCAAAGGAATAAAGGTCACAATTACTCAATGCTACGCACGGTGCCGCACACCCATGGGGCAAGAGGGGAAGGAGGAGTTTTCCAGACAACTACAAACAGTAATCGTCAACATCACAAATGATGATATCAAAATCCTCATGGACGATATAAACGCTAAACTGGGACCTGATAATACAGGAGGAGAACTTATCATGGGTCCAGCAGCTCTGGCTCAGTGAAATGAATGAGTACGGATAATTATTTGCAGGCTTCTGCGCTTACAATGATTTGGTAATCGGAGGCAGCGCGTACAAACACAAAGATGTACACAAAGCAATATGAGTTTTACCCGACGAACACACTACGAACCAGATAGATTTCATCTCAATGCTGATCGAGAAAGTGGAAACACAGCTAACACAGCTACCTTATCAAGCTGCTAAAGAATGGCGACCATAGCCTGTGCAAGAACTGAGGTCGAATAATGCTCTTGTTCATTCCAAGTAAAATACTGTGTCAGCCACCTCTCATAAACCGTTAATGCCCAGCTCTTGCTACGCTCGGGCTCACGCTGTCGCTTGAAGTTTCTCAGAAACGCTTAGTAATAACGGACGAAAAACCAAAACACCGATTGGCCGCTTGGGAATTCTTTATTGTAACACCAACATATAAAAAATATTTCTATTAAGGTCTGTGAACAAATATTACAATAATAAATCACAAGATTACTTCTGATGGTTGTCTCCTGACTTCTTTCTGAACAGCGACCGATGAGACGATGGCTGTCGTATTGATGCCTCCGCGAAAATTGGGGAAGTTGGTCTTGAGCCAACAACCAAGAATTGATCGTTCAATCTTCAACTCCATTGACACTCCCCGGCAAAATAGGGATCCAACCCTTTTCTCCTTCACGACCAATACACGTTGACTTGGATGCCATTGAGAGAACCTGGGTCACACGGACAGAGCTGAAATGGAAAACAAACAGAAAAGCCAACACACCACAAGCATACCCACAGCACAATCTCACACATCGCTGACGACCTGCGCCTCCAGATAGAGACCTCCTCTTGACATCTTGCAACACAATCGCCACTTGCTAGAATGACTCTTGCAGAATGCAACGTGACCATAGCACCAACTCATGATACTCTACGCACATCCTCTTATCTACTCACTACCAATTACCACTGCAATCGCTTGTCACTCATTCTGCCTCAGTTCTAGTAGCGGTGACGCATGCGAGCCTCAGTCGTTTACACTATTTCTCCCCGGCGTGTCGGACCGCAGCTAACAATTATCTCCGTGTGCATTTCATTCTCAGCAATAGCCTAGCCTCCCCGGCGTATACGACCCCTCCGCTGTCTCTAACATCAATCAATTCATTCACGGATGTAGAAGACTCGAAACAACTTCAGAAGTAATCACGACGAAAATTTTGACAAAATTACGCAATAACAACAAGATACGAAAACAGCAAGTAAACACAATGAATCCAAAAAACACCAATTGATATGACACACCACACGTATATACAAATAGTACAAACAACCTCGCCGATCATGTCTTGATGGAATTCCTTCGAAGAATCGCAGGACTTACACCAGTACGCCTACAACCCTTCTCAGGTTGACGATTGTAATTTGTGGAATGTCCGGACACAAACAAGATTAACCAACAATTACGATAATTGGAACTCACACAATTATTTAACACAAACATATGTACAATCAACACATCAAATGTGGTGGGTTCTGCCATGACGAACTACCCTTGAAGAACTGTAGGACTTAGTACGCCTACAACCCTTCTCAGGTTGACGATTGTAATTTGTGGAATGTCCGGACACAAACAAGATTAACCAACAATTACGATAATTGGAACTCACACAATTATTTAACACAAACATATGTACAATCAACACATCAAATGTGGTGGGTTCTGCCATGACGAACTACCCTTGAAGAACTGTAGGACTTAGTACGCCTACAACCCTTCTCAGGTTGACGATTGTAATTTGTGGAATGTCCGGACACAAACAAGATTAACCAACAATTACGATAATTGGAACTCACACAATTATTTAACACAAACATATGTACAATCAACACATCAAATGTGGTGGGTTCTGCCATGACGAACTACCCTTGAAGAACTGTAGGACTTACAGCAGTACGCTTACATTCCTTCTCAGGTTGATGATCCAAGTGGAAGTCGTCCGGACACAAACAGAATTACCAACAGCTAGATGATAAATGATACCAATTCAGTATATACAATATGAACATATGTACAAAATCACACACCGAGCACATTGGACTGCTCATTGATGCGCTACCCTTTGAAGAACTGTAGGACTTACAGCAGTACGCCTACAACCCTTCTCAGGTTGACGCTCTAGGTTGGAAAATCGTCGCAGAGTTCATTTGCTTGCTTCCTTTTATCAGCTATATCCTCAAATCTGAACGGCAACACGCCCATGTCATTGTATCGTAGAATATAGATGACCAACAAACACACGACATATCTCATCAACCAAATGTAGAAACAGAGTAATTTACACCAAAGGTGATAACATTCAAATAGTAACTTGAAACTAGAAATGCCTTTATTCGTGCAAGTCAATTTAACAATTACTCTCTCATTTACACTTGGCTTATTCTCACTAAACTGAGCAATATCTTTCGTCTTTTCAAATGCACCAATACTATCATAGTCATTGCACAAGATACTTGAGTTGATGAGCGTCTCCGTCATTGTGGATGACAACAACAACGACGACTGATTGATACCAGTTGATGAAGTTAGCGGTGGATCAAAAGCTGTTGTTGCTCGGCTTTCAGAAATTTGTCTACCTGCAAGACCACCACCACTGCTGTCTTTTACTATCAGCTCAGGTTTAGCACTAGCATCTGATGATAGGTGGGCTACATGCTGATCAATCACACTGACGGTCTCACAAGTACGCATGCCTTCTGCAACTGCACCTGCATTTATTTCTACTTCACGTTCAAGTTGTACAGAACCTTTATTTAACTTAGCGGTAGTAGGCATTCCCTCCATTTCATCATGATCAACCAAAGACAAATCTGCACTATCATGATCATTACCACAAATATTCAATTTACCGTCAAGTTCATCATTTTCAAACTCTTTAATAACAGAAGTAGACAATTTTGGTTCCTCCTCGCAAATCCTAAAAGGTTTTATAACTTCACTCTGACTAGTAATACCTTGTAAACTTGTAGGGTCAGAACTGGACTCTGAAGCAGTAACTCTATTCTGTGACACTCTATTCAACAATGGCTTACCAGTTGCAACTACAGACTTCTTCACAACACCGTTATCGTCACACAATTCGGAGTCAGACCTGGAGTTTACATTTAGCTTATCACTGAACTTGCTCACTGGTTCACAGTTCACTTCTGTATGCACTTCTTGCAAACGTGTAAAACACAACCGTGTTTGTCTTGCATCTTGTAACTTATCTGTTGAGGATGTACTACGAAACCTGTTACACTCACTAGGTCTATATGCATTACTAGACATCATGGAGCCTTCTCGATATCCACCTCTCTGAGGCCTACTCGTCATCAATGATTGCATTTTGCTCTCAGACTGCTCTATTCTAGGGGTAAGATGTAATAGACTGGCGAACTTGCTCATAGATTGATTGACACTAGTATTTACCAGTTTCAGGATATCATCAAACTTTGGCTCGATACCCTCATCCTCCATACGGGAGCTTATCTTCACCCACTTCCTTTGCAGTCGAGTAGGTAGGCGTCTTGCTATTACTTCTAGTATAAAACTCGAGTTGAGGTCACTCATGCGATTCATCGAAATCATTCCATTCTTGTAAATTAGCAAATTATCTAAAAACTCAGTGAGTGCCTGGGAGTCATCCTGTAATTGACCACCATTACCCTTAACAGCCTCGAATAATTTCCCTGCAATCATCGAAGGTCTTCCAAACCTTTGACGTAATATGCTCATAGCCTCATCGTAGCCCTCTTTTGGCTTCATAAACTTACAACACTGTATAGCTCTTGCAGCATCTCCAGTGCAATACCTCATCAAATACATTAACTTCAATTCATCATTTAATAAAAAACCACTCAACATGATCTCAAACTCCTTTACAAATTGTAAATAATCAGCCGGGTTTCCATCAAAACACCGTGGTTCTAATTTAGGGAGTTTGATGTTCCTATTATCCCTGAACGGCGAAACAGTAACATCAACCATGTCATGCTTAACATCAGACACATCGTTACAATTAACAGACAAGTCACCATGACTTACTTTCCTGTTTGCATCCAAGACACTCTGTCCCTTCTTTGACCCAGGCATTGTTGAACTTGACCCAATTCCAAAAACGTTCCAGATATTGCTTGTTCAAAGAGGACTTGACCGGCACCAGGAAAAATGAACGGCGACTATCCAAACTTTCACCAACTGTCTGAATCCGCCAGATCTGTTTCTACCATCAGAAACTGTCAGCCACGTCTCGTAAACCGTTAATGCCCAGCTCTTGCTACGCTCGGGCTCACGCTGTCCCTTGAAGTTTCTCAGAAACGCTTAGTAATAACGGACGAAAAACCAAAACACCGATTGGCCGCTTGGGAATTCTTTATTGTAACACCAACATATAAAAAATATTTCTATTAAGGTCTGTGAACAAATATTACAATAATAAATCACAAGATTACTTCTGATGGTTGTCTCCTGACTTCTTTCTGAACAGCGACCGATGAGACGATGACTGTCGTATTGATGCCTCCGCGAAAATTGGGGAAGTTGATTTTGAGCCAACAACCAAGAATTGATCGTTCAATCTTCAACTCCATTGACATACTGAGTAGCATCATCCTGGAGAGAATAAAAGATGCACTAGATTTATAAGTCCGCCAGCCCCACTGGAACAAACTGGATTCAGGAGAGGCAAATCATGTGCTGATCAAAACGCAACTCTACGCATCGTCGCTGAACAAAGCACAGAATGGCAGTCAAACCTCTACCTAAATTTCATTGACTTCGGTAAGGCCTTCGATAGTGTTGACAGAAAAGTTATTTGGAAACCACTTCAATACTGCGGCGTACATCAAGTCTTTATCAACCTCATTCAACTAGAGCTATATGACAGTGCCACGTGTCAAGTTATCCACAGCAGAAAACCAAGAGTGGCGTTTGCAGTGAATACAGGAGTAAGACAAGACTGTCTATGATCATCGATGACATTCTTAATCGTAGCAGACTGGATTATGCATCAGACTGTGAGGAGCCAAGAGACGGGAGTACGCTGGACCACCGATGAGAAGACTCTAGAAGATCTGGATTCCACAGATGATATATATCTAATGTCTCACAAACTCGAAAACTTAGAGGTAGGTTAAAATCAACAAACTGGCTGAGGAGTCTGGCTGGCAGAGAAGACAGGACTGCAGGTGAACAAAGAGAAGACGGAGATGACGAAGATAACTAAGCAACCAGCCAACAACAACACACAGCACCAATCATCATCAACGCGAGAGATTTGACAGAGGTTATTCCCTATTAGTTTGTTTATTACATGTATTACAATTGATATGATTATGAACAATAAGTTTTGTTCGAAACTTCATCTAGTAAATAATACTGTTTCACTGTGTGATACATCTAATAAACAGAATAATATGGAATTACTTACTACCACAGTGCTTAAGTTTTACACATATATTAACAGAGGTCAGCTCCTTCACTTATTCAGAAAGCATCTTTTCAACCACAGGTGGAATAGACGAAGATGTCAAAGTCAGAATCGGAAAGACAAGCTACACCTTCATTAACCTGAGCTCAATCTGGAACTCTTCTGCACTCAGCACAAGGAACAAGACCCGCATTTTCAGCACCAATATGGAGTTGGTCCTTCTGTACGAGTCAGAAACTTGGCCAGCGTATAACGAAAAGAATTTCCAACAGGCAACTGCAGACTTTCATCAATAGCTGACTTCGATGGTTCCGTACTGAAGATCAAATGACCAGAAAGAGTAAGCAACAAGAAACTACTGGAACAAACCAACCAAGAACTGATCGCTCAACAAATTTGTGGGAGAAAGTGGAGATGGATCGGGGCATAGGTTGAGGATGCCATCGAATGACATCGCGCACAATGCAGGCCATCGCTCGAGTAGAATCCCAATGGGTTTTCAGTGTGAAGGTGACATGGAAGAGATCGTATGAGGAGGAGATGAGAGATTGTGGGTAACCGTGGTCCAGGCTGAAGGGGATGGCAGAAGATAGGACAAAGTGGAGATTTGTTGTTGAAGCCACTCGAAACTAAAAGGAATAATAATAATACTTAAATTGTCTTATCTTACCTTTAACACATTTTTTATCACCCTTAGATAATAATGTCTCCAAAACAGAGAGTTGCATTTATGAGCTCCTAGTTCACTGGTGATGTTACTGACAAGATTTATAAGTACTGTACAGATGTAGACATGAATATGTATACCATCTGCAAGAATATGGAAGAGCGGAGAGGTGGTTTCAATGAACGATGCTTGTGTAACAACATAGGAAACATGAGTGGAATACAAAGAAGCACAGTATGTAACACAAGTTACCATAATACCGAAGATATGTGCAAGTTAAGATTCTGATAGACCTATTTTTCCTATATCTGTGTATTGAGTTGCCTATAAATAATTCCGATATGACATACTCACCTCTCGTGCTGTCATACTGAAAGTTAGTAGGCGGTTGATAATCGCTTCCACATGAACGTCAAAGATGTAGACTTTTTGGAATATAGTATGGAGTTTGACTTTTAACAGAGTGTGCAAAGTAAGCCTTATACAGACGCTTAATATTCCCTAAACTTGCTATCCCTATCATATATAACAATAATCATACACTCAAGTTTGACGATCCCTTAAATTTTTACTGTACTTACTGCTTATTCATTGGGGTCACCAACATACTTATCTGAAATTTGCTTCTTAGTTTAAATTTCTTTCTATATTACACGAGAAACATCTGTCTTACAACATATAAATGCAGTGGTAATTCAATGTATCCAGTGAATTTCAGTTTATCCAAGTGTCATAGATTTTATTTCACTTTTCATTGGTAATATTTTTCCTGATATGGTAGAGTCTACGTGAAAAACGGTAATTTATAGAGACAACCATTTTGATTGGATGTATGCAACAGCTATAGAGTCCAGAAACTTCATGTCGAACAACATGGTATATTCGTCACATCTTACAACAGCCTCAAGTTACATTATGGGAAGGTAGGATTGGTTGACAGATACCAAGTCCATAAGAAACAGCACAGCAATGTCGGAAAGTCTGAGAATAAGATTGTCTTGCCTTATAATTTCAACACTGAAATAAATTACCTCAAAGTAGATATGGAATAAAAATACTGTCAGAGACGCTGACTAAAAATTACTACTGAGGGAGATCTACCAGCCTGTTATCAACAAAAATCTACTCTTGTAACAATTGATAATCAGGATGTTAACTAACTTTTAACTCGCTCCACTCGTATAAAAGCTTGAAAACTATTTTCCATTTACATGACACCATACATGAAAAATGCTTAGCAATGGTTGTGCCAAAATCAATCAGCTTTGAATGTCCTGTTTTTCTAAATTACCGTTTGTCTAAACAAAGACACTCAGCATCAACAACAAAATTCCGTGGGATTTTCAATACAAACGTCAAGTCAGTTCTTTTATACGGATCAGAAACTTGGCGGGCGGGTCACAAAGAATATTTCCAAAAGGTCGCAGACCTTCATCAACAACTGTCTTCGCTGGATCTATACTGAAGACCAGATGGTCGGCCCGGAAAGAATCACCAACAAGGAACTATGGGAACAAACAAAACAAGAACCAATCGCCAGCCAACAGATATCCAGGAGAAAGTGGAGATGGATTGGACACTCGCTGAGGAGGCCGCTGCGTGACATCGCGCGCGCTTCAGGCCACTGCTGGAGTGGAACCCGAAAGGGAGGCGGCGAGTGGGACGTCAGTGCAAGGGTGACATGGAGGAGATCGTGTGAAGAGGATTGAAACAGTATGGACTAACATGGATGCAGGTGAAAAGTACAGCAGGAGGAAGGCAGAAGCAAGTGGAGACGTGCAGTTGAAGCCCTATGTTCCACTAGGAACCCAAGGAAACAATAAACAAAATAAATAAAAATAAAGACTTACAAATAAGGCCTTTGACAGTGAGATGGTGAAAGATGAAGTTCAGTGAAATAACCAGTTCCACTGAAAGACTCGATAAATGAAAACTAATACCCACTACATGAAAAGTGGCTTTTAGGTTAGAGGAAAATGCGTTAATATCACCGAGTAGACTGGAATACAATCACATAGAATCAATAAATTTCAAATCCAAGCAAACTCCTGACTTTGGTGACTTTCACGAATATTTAACTCATAATTCAAGGTACGTCATATACTGTTTCCTCAAGTTTCGAAATAGTATTCGTATGCTATAACAGATAAACTCCTCTAGTGGAATATGACATGTTAGTGAATCTGCTCAGATTACTTATTGACTCACTCCGATACGTTTGAATACAACTATAACAGTGTTAGATTTCCTAAAAATAAAACAGTAGCCATTTAAATTCATAAAAGTATCAAGTATGAGTTGAAAAGTCATAACACTGATTCTTAAATACACAGCTACCAGTTGCACAATTATTGCAAAACGTGTGGAAAAAACTAATCTTAGTTAAGTTCAAGAAATAACTTCCTTCTTTGGATTGCCATAAGCACCACTAAGTTCTGTGAAACGGCAAATCAATCCATTCAGGTGGTTTGTAAGACACTGGTTGTGTTGCTGACATGTTACACTATACCAGTCTAACTAATTGCAATGTGCCTAACTACTCACTTAATCAGTACACCACCTGATCTTCTAGTTCTTATTAAAAAAAAATATATATATATATATATATATATATATATATATATAAATAGGAGAGACTCAATTATTTAGGAGAATGCTTTCATCAGCAATATATTTAAATAGTATAAATTAGCTAAACTACGGAGTCTGCGGATGTGCATGTTACCAGTACAAAGCAGAGATGCAAAATGTTTTAGAGGTTGACCGAATCTCTTGTTCAGCAACTTCTAACTTATTTATTCTCGCGTACCAAAAACAAAGCAAAAGCCAACATTTGATCGTCCAAACTACGTGATATATTTCGGGACTAAAACAAGCCGTCATACGAACGCTTAGCTGGCTAGTGATCGTGCACGTGACACGACGGGGTACCAAATGGCGGGGATGCTTGACCGGAAGCCTTCAGCTAAACAAGTCGACTTAAACAGTGGTGGTCAGCATCCAATGTTGAGTGATTTCTGTGGTCAATAATTTTGGGGAATTATTTACTGCTACAATGTCATCCAAACCTGTATACCCGTGGAAGAATTTAAAACACCTAAAGTATTAGCAGGTTGGTCAGACGTTTATTCAGCTAATACTAAGTTAATTCAGTTTCATTTATTGATGTTATCTTCAGGTTTATTTTGGTGCAGTGGAAGCCACACGGCAGGCTCAAAGAGGATCCCTGGAAGATGTATGTTGTAACTTTCAGAATAAAAGAAAATCCGTACGCATAAAATTTTTAGCTTTAGTAATAAAACCTGTAGAGTTCGCCTGCTTCTAGATCACATTGTCTTAGGGTTGCTATGGTTACCTTTAGCACTTTTACTTCGCCTAACTCGATAATATACAAGCGAAGTATTGTAGTACTCTTTCGCAACTGGATGAAACTTCAGAGGTTGAAATGGGTAAAGCTAGTTATTTTAAGTTAAAATATAGGCGCTACCATCGCTCTTAAGATTGTAAGATGGTTGACCAGAAATAGTTTTCATAAGCAAGAAAAGTAATTGTTATCACTGTAGTAGATAACCACGGAGATTCTGCAGGGAAGTAAATGTGACTTGAGGATCACTATGCATATGTTTAAATAAGATGACAGTGACAACGTAACAGGAACTTGGTAACGGACCTTTATTAAGGGAAAACACATCATATTTATGCATCCTTATCCACATTAAAGCTGGGTTAGGCTGGAGGATGATTAATCGTTCTGACTGGTCGGTGATTGTCTCAAAGTTAAACAAGTTGTCCAATGAGATTATTTCATGGCCACAACGTAAACTGAGTCCGAATTTAAGGAATAAATACTTCCATCTCTGCAACCACTGACTTAGAATAGTGATTTCAGTTTTTGCCGCTTCCTATCAATATACATCGTGCCACAACAATATGGTCGAACTCTGATTTTCAAACTTCCACTTAATATGAAACGGAAAGTCAAATCAACTGGTTATTCACATGAAATTAAATGTGAGAATAGTTACTAATCGATGATACTTCTAATGTTGGAGGTATCACAAACTGGAAGTTGAATGTTATGAGCCACTGGGCCTCATCACAGCATCTCCATAGTAAAATGTTCGCCTCTCACCCCAGGAGACTTGTAAGTACACATTGCTGAACAGCCTCATACGAAGACACGCATACATTTTCAGTGGTATTCCAAGTGATATTGACTAGTAAGAATACGAACCTTGAAACTAAGACGTAACTCAGTCAAACTTCTTTCATCTCCAACCAGTCCCACTGATCCAGAGTGGGCAGAAAATATAGCCCCTCTAAGTAAAAACTCTGGCAGTACGCAGACTTGGGCAAAACAAGAGCAACAAACGGTACAGGATAATATGAGGTCATTTTTTATTACTTCAACTCGCAATCTAGATAATACCAACATATATAAATTACAGGAAAAGGTTTGAACATACTTTCAAAGAGATGACAACAAATTGCTGATAAGAAGTATCAGTAAGTGATGTTCAAATGATATACAGAGAAATAATTTCCTAAAACAGAACAGAAAATATAAAGAAGAACACATCATTCCGAACTGGTTTTACTTATAGTGTCTATCAGTAACTCATTGTCAGTATGATAAAAGTATGTTAAAACTTTATTTTGTAATTGATATGAATTAATAAGAACCTGAAAAGTAATAGAAAAATGACCTAATAACATTCCACTTTACCTTTTCACCTTGCTTTATTTAAGTCTGTCAGTGGGAAGAAGAATTCTACGAGGTTTCAAACGTGCAAGTTGTTGGTGACGTGCCTCAAAGTCGTTTTCAATAACACAGATGTATGCTTGTTTCTCATCTGCTTATGCGAACTAAATATATCAGTATGGACTTCTGATAACCTATACATTTGTGGCTTAATTTCAGTAGGATACTATAAAATTGAGAAAGAAATGTGAACACATATATCAGGGAGAGTAAATTATTTATTTATTTATTTAGTGAATTATTTTAAAAAAAGCTTAAGCCCACATCAGTTAAAACAATAAAGTTGAATCTTCTCCGTGATATACACACCATACACTTAGAAGAACTGATGACATGAGATTCATAAAGATATTATGAAAAATTTAACAAATGTGGATGGGATATGTGGAATTTTCTTGTGAATCGATAAAATTAAGCGTATTCAGAAGTAGAAGAAACATAAGTGGCAAGTGTAAAATGTTATTGTTATCTTGAAGGAGGGATGAGACGAGGAAAAAAAGGATAAACTGCTTATATATCAGAAATACTGCTGACGTTTCATCTGAAGGAAGACAATTTGACATTTAACTGAATAACCAATTTGTTTTGTTTTTTACTTAAAAGTATGTATATCACGTTATTGTAATCTAACCTAGTCTAAAACCTCTGTAAGTACCAATCAGAGCTATGTGCATAGGCACTCCGAATGACCAATCAGGAACACCTATACATCTTATCCCTAACTCCTAATTACCATTACACATCCAAGATTCTTGGTGTTGCGAATACCGTTTGACTTCTGTCTACGATAACTGATGTGAAACAAAAGATCAGTAGAAGAATTTGAAGTTGGAAAAAGGAACCATAGTTACTGGAAAAAATAAACTACACAAAAAGAATTATACAAATTTTGTAAGGCAAAGTAGGATAAGGATATTAATGCCGATTAAATGAATATGCCTGCATTCAAATTAGCTCATGTGCGCTAAATGTCAACACCAGTTGTCTTCAAGTTTTGCTTTTCTTTAAATTAGTTCTTTCCTACTGCATTCAACGCTTACACTGGGAATTGTTTCGTTGTTCTGTGTCTATCTGACTGTCTATCCTTGAAGTTATATAAAAAAAAATAAGTCACGATTTGTGCTTCAGAAGCTGGATACGCCCTACCGATAAACAGTAGAAGGTTGATTTGTCAATATCCCCAAATGTCACCGCTTCATTTAACTATTCGCTATCAAAGAACCTGTTTGTATAAGTTGAAATATACCTAACGTCAATGATTACACGACATCAACATGCGATTTCATCTTATGTCACTGTTCACTTATGTTTCAGGGGCTTATCTTTTGTCCGCACCTCTATTGTCTATTTGAGACAAATGAAATCCTCTGCTATAGCATTTAAGTGAAGTTAAACTAAGGCGTTCACTGACTTCAATGAAAAACTCTTCGGAATTAAATTAGGAAGGAAACTCCAGTTTTCTTATTTTCAACACGAATATCTGTCATTAGACTTGGCCAGTATCTTAATGAAATGTAGATTTTATTTCAAGCAAAACAGCATTTGAAAACACAATATCAGGCTAAATTTGATGTGTTTATCCTGACTGCCAGTGGAACTCCATAATCGAGAGCTTACTTCAAGCTGTTTAACTCAACAGATGAACAGAAAGAAATAAGAAACAGTAAGCATTAAATAGTGCATAGGAAAAGCTTCATTTCCCAACTGTATTACCAAATGCAAAAAGAGATTGGTGAAGTGCTTTACTAAAACTGATATAATCTCAGTAGTGTTTTAAATGACCGTTCAGTACAGTCAGGTATACAATCACAACAACGGTATTATTATTGTCTCATAAACAACCTACTTATTTATGCTAGAAGTAATACAAGTATCTGTCAAATAAACTAGAAGACAAACATATTTCCAAACGTAGAAAGTAATAACAAGGATACAACAGAAAAAACAAAAAGTTCAGTAAAAATATATTTGAGAAGATTTTATTCTCGAATAGCAATTTCTGTTTATGGTCGATGAAATCATTCACCACACAAAAACAATAGATATAATGTAAAGAAACAGTGTACTCAATGGTTGGACACCAGTTGTTAACCAGTGTAATGTGACTAGTCCTCTGTTTGCTGCAGACTGAACTCTGACTGCAGCACTGGGTGACGCGGGTTCGAATCTCGGAAGGGACATGAGTTCCTTCAATGTGACTGCGGATGCGCCTTGCTAACTGATGAGTGACAACTAGCACGAAACCTAGGTCCAACGCTTCCTGCCAATTGCCTGCAACTATCTAATACCAACAATTCAAAGTGCATTGTGATAGCGAGCCACCTGGCTTGATGATGGCCATATTACAAACTTGACTGATAGAATTCAGTCTGCATTAAACAAAGGGCTAGACACATTACACTGGTTACTAACTAACGTTCAATCAAAATTATTCAACACAGTCCTACAGGAGGTCAACCGCCGGTCTGAATAACTCATTTGTAAAGTCTGTAACATCAGTACTGTGTAAATCAGGTTCGAATCTCATAGAGGATATCATTTCCTTCAAGATTGCAGATATGCTTTCCTTACTGGTGAGTGGCAACAAGCACGAAACCTAAATTAAAGACTTCCTGCCTATTGTCTCTAACCGTCTAACCACAGTGTACTCTGATTAGCATAAAAATGTGGCACAAATGACTTTCAGTGATAGAAAAGCACGGGAACTTAAAATCCCCTAGTATAAATCAAGGAAGAAGATAAATACAAGATCTTCAGGAGCAAACAAGTCGGCTTGACAACCAGGCGTATCTCATAGACAATCGGTAGATGGGTTTATTAGTTTACATGTGCAAATGGTCGTTCTATCACTCAAACAAGTCAGCGTAACTTAAATCAATTCGAATAGTTTGGTCACCTTACTGGGTTCTTCCAGCGTAGTTTGTCATTGGCGTAAAAATACGTGAACTTATCTCTATGAGGTAAAGAACGTTAGTCCAGTCTAGCTAAACAACTACGTATCTTGTCTTATACAGAATCATTCGGTACTATTTAATCCGAAACCCACTTCCGTGTACATACAAATACATTCGCATACATACAAACCCATCCATGTTCGTATACTCACTTACCTCTGATTATCTATCCATACATATTCTGTCCCTCACTAAACTCCCAGTGACCAACCTAAGAAGCAAAGGACTGGCAGCAGGCATTTTAAATCTCAGTGGGTTCTGACAATATGGAAATGAGGGATTCTCGTGCACTGTTTGTGTTACAGATTATTGTGCTTATTTTATGAGTAGCCAGCGTAAACTAATTGTGTTCTAGAATGTACTCAGTTTTAGCCCAAAATTTAGTGGCATAGCTTTATGGTCTATGTGTTCCTAAACTTTGATAAATCTAGTGGTTTGAAAATATTTTTTAAGACACATTGACATCAACTAATTTCTTACCCTGGTGCTATGTCATCGTAGTCTTTTCCGCAGCACTTGAAACTGCAGGTTAAGAGAGTTTGGCCTCACGTACCGAATGAATGTTCCAGTCACCTCATTGCATTGAATTACCTTTTTCAACCAGTTTTCAAGATCGTGGATTTTATGGTGTGTTCGTCGGTGGCACAGCTGTAGAATGGTCGCTGACCAAGCATGAGGTTCGGGGTTTGATCCCGGCTGACGCACTCCTTTACTTCGCTAGGCCAGTAGTAAGACTAGTAAAGAGGGAAGGTTGGACATGAGGCTAGCAACCCCATCCCGTAAAAATAAACACCACTGCTACCTAAACTTCAAGCCTCTTGCCTGAAGCCCTATGTTCCACTGGAAACGTAAAGGAATAAAAACGTTTGTGTTATTCCTTTCTGGTACACGTAGGTTGCTCATTCATATCATGTACACTAACCATCAACACTGCTTACGCCTCTTTGTCTTATTTGCTGTCCAACATACATCTTGTTCCACTCGAACCCACTTTAATTTTTGGTCTTTTTTGTTTGTGGTAGTTTTAGAACATTAATCAACATCTTGTGTGAGTAAAAGACAACCAGAAAGTGGGCTAAGAATTTCACGCTATCATCACTAGGTTACAAAAAGTTATTGACAATTCTCAAACAGCCAATTTGCTTTAACACAAGTTTGTCCAAATCTCATTTACACAATATACATTCTAGTATACAGTTTCACTACATTTTTTTCTCATTTCTGGACAGTATCGTTTATGTTATTGATTTGTATGCAGTATCATGTGATTTCAACAAATGGTGCATTGTGTACTGTTCTGTGAATAAATCTCAAAGAAATTGACTTATTTGATGTCAGAATGGATTATCCAGCGTATATATAATTAAAGCAATAGCAGTGCTGAAGTACACATAAGGCTTAAAATAAGAATCTAATTGTCTAACAACATGCAACAAATAGGGATGGATATGTGTGTATATGTGTTAGATTTATTTAAACATTTTAGTATCAATCCCTGTCAATCATAATTACAGTTGAAAAGCTACCAAAAGTCAGTAAATAGTTATTGTGTTGTAGCGAAGTGATTTTCTCGAATTTCCTTTTACAATATGAACACTGTAGTTAATACTGCTAGTTAGATAGAACACATTAAATCAATAAAGCAAACACATGACTTAATACCAGGAGCCTTTATAAGTCCCATTCAACAGCTTTACGATGATGCCACATACCAAGTGATTGACAACCCACCATCACCAACGATTCTCATGGTTGTGACAGCCTGGTTCACGAAGCTGACTACAAGCAGCTAGAAGACTGTCGTAATTACAAAACGATCCTAAAAGTATTGGATTTCCAGGATTATTTATGGCTAATGTTGCACAAACTCGAAGATAGACGAGCAAAATGCAACCAGTTGGAAGGGGAAGCAGAGAAAAGATAAGATTTTTAAGTGAACACGGAAAATATCATTTGAGGAGGAAACGAGAGCTTATGGGCAATTATGAAGCCAACTTAAAAAGACCACAGAAAATCGAGTAAAATGGAGATGTGGTGCTGAAACCCTATGTTCGAATCGGAATCCAAGGATGGATAAATAGTGGTAAAATATATCATCTTCAAATCTACACGGAGACTGAAACTGACTGTCATACTTGTCGAATTATTTGTTAGGAAGACATAAAACCATTAACAAAAAGTTTCCACTCAGTTTATAAGCCTAGAAGGTATAGACTGTCAAAGAAGAATGAAATCCTAATGGCGATTATTCCAGAACATTCTATATATATTTATATGCGTGTCGGTGGCGTAGCGGTTAGGACGCTCACCGACCATGCACACTGACCGGGGTTCAATCCCCAGTTGATGCACTCCTTTACCTCGCCAATAATAATGCTGGTAAAGAGGGAAGGTTGGGTATAGGGCTAGAAACCCCATCCTGTAAAAATAAACACTGCTACAGAAACTTCAAACCTCTAGCTTGAAGCCCTATATATATATATATATATATATATTAATTTCGGATTCCGGAGTTTAATTTTCCGAACAGAAATGAGCATCCATCTATCCTAATCTAAATGTCACTACCAGTTCCGTCCAGACAAATTTTATTTGTTGATACCCATTAGCTGAATACAGAAGTCAATCACTGAAGCACCACCAAATCATATTTTTCGTGAGTCACAGTGAAAGCCGAACTTCACCGACTTATTTTCGATGCCATCGTCGAATGTGTCCCTTCTTCAGGTGTTTTGATATGACGCTGGATAAGGCATTGTTTCCTACGACATTCAATTTTTTTTTTATTTATTTATTTATTTTTTTTTTGATTACAGCTTGATTCCACACTGTATTTTTGGTACAAGTATGGCATTTTCAGCGTGGATATCGGTAGCCCGAAATTCGCAGGCCGACCATAGATATCAGGTGTGCGTTGGCGAGGGCTCGAACCCCGGACCATGTGCATGGTCAGCGAGAGTCCTAACCACTGTGCCACCGACGAGAACAAAATCTGAATTCTAAGACTACTGCCAGTTGTTTCAAACCTCCGTTTTAATGAAACCCTGGGCGACTAGAAAAGAGAAATATTTCATCCAAAATGCTACTAAATCATCAGTATCCGAAAAGGGAAACAACACCCTCCCCCCTCCCCCAAAAAAAACATAAAGGCCAAAAGGAAGGCAGAAACTTGAGATAATTAGAAATATGATTATAAAAGACTGTAGTACTACTGCACAAGAAAGATAGGCCAGAGGTAATTAAAAAAAAGCGTGTTTAATTCGAAAAATAAATAGATTCGCAATCCCATAAATTCACAGACATTACGGCTTTTAATTCCATTGATAAAAAAGTACTTTAAGACAATCATCATCTTGCACAAACATCATCTAGCAAACCACAGTGAACCAAGTAGCACTGACAAAAACTGTTTTGACCAGCTTTCAGAACTTTCTAGGCTAAATAACCAATCAACCGAGCCGCAAAACACCGAGATAAAATACCATCAACACCTGTTATGTCGACGGCAAATTATAAGCTAGGGGCTCTGCTGATAGTTAGAGTAGGTGCTTCTTTCTTTTGAGTCTACTGAACTCGGGATTCGTGGAACTACAAGAAAGACAATCTTCATCGTGTTGCTAGTCAGTAAAAGTCAAGCTAGATGGGCTGGATAGGATAGGATGAAAGTTTTAAAATCTAATGTCACAGGGTATAGGGAGAGATTGATAACAGAAGCCTTGTTTATCGAGTCAACCGAAAATACATGTAATAGAAATGATTCAACACCTGTCCACCCAGATATATGGAAAATTCTACTACCATTACGACAAATAGGAGAAGACAAAGAAAACTATAAAACTAAAATTTCAAAGTCGTGTGATCAAAATTGATATGATTATGAACAATAAATTGTGTTCGAAACGTCATCCAGTAAATAATACTGGATGATACATCTAATAAACAAACTAATATGGAATCACATTTCTGGAATTGCTGTCACTTCATCAGATATCAAGTGAAAAGTCAGACTAATAAAACAACAAGTCATGAGTCTTGACAGTCAGTGAAGTGTACAAGTTCATACTGATTATAGCCATACAATATGATATTTAGTATGATGCAGGCATAGAAAATGATCAGTTTATGTCTTAAAACTAGTCAGCTTTTGTTTAGTTCGAAAGAAAGTGAACATTTAATTTCACAAATAAGTACTAAAAACTGTAGTAGATAGGAGTTATTTTCACTTATATTCTTATTAACCTTCATCATTCTTCCTTTCTTAGCTTAGATTAGCCTGTTCATGTGTATAATCAACTGGCAGTTAAATGTGTCGCCAAATAACAAAGCCTCCAAACATGCATTACCTATTCCACTACAGAGGAAATAAAACCCTGCACAAATAATTCCTGTTCTTCTTTACAGGCTTTGCTTGTTGTTCTGCATGCATGAGAGAAAATTTAAAGTGTATAACTGCAGCCTTGTTTTGTTTTGTTTTTTTCGTTATAAACAATGATAAACTAGTGGGATGAAACACTGAGTTTTTATATGAAAAGGGAATATCTTAACGAGCTGTTGTGAGCGTGTGTGTGTGTGCCTGTGTATATGTGTGATTCCACAGATGGCCAGTCTTCTTCATACCTGTGTGTACATGTATATAATTCCTCCTGCTTTCCCAATTTTCTGACATCCATTCTTCACAGTGTAATACAAACAATTTATTTGGTTAAGTGTGAATGGATGGATCAAGTGTGTGGGGGAAAATTTATGTGTATGGAAATTGAAAACTGACTTATTTAGTCTGAAACAGGCTGATTTGTAAATTTGCGTTGTTTCACATATCAGTGAATAAATTCGAGATGAAAATGTTGATTCCAATATGATGCATGCATATGACTACCTTGGTCTATTCTAACTGTGAACATGTTTATACACCTATCTGTATTGCCTGTATCAGTCTGACTGGGGCAGCTATATTCATACTATTTCCGTGTAAATGATACTGGCTATCCGAAATAGGTTCCAAGCTTTATTATATATTCTAGTATTGGTATTGTAGGGATTTTTGTTTGATTGCATGGGGGATTTCGCCATGAGCTGACATCAGTTAGAGAACCACTGGAAAACCTGGGAGTACTGGACAGCTGTTTCGTCCTAGTATGGGACTCTTCACAGTACGCACCCACCAAGGTTCGAACCCAGGACCTTCTGGTTACAAGGCGAGCTCGTAGACCATTGATCCACTGGAATTCGATCCAATGGTCCTTGAATCCTTGTTATATTCTAAATCTATTGTTGAAATTACTGCCAGACAACTGGTGAATGTAACTGACATTCGTTTGGTACACAGTTGTCAGTGTAGACGCAGAAGGCTAAGGAGAAAGTACAAAATGTTTGACGAGAAATCTTGGATACAACTGAGGTAGACTAGTTTGACAAGACTGAATTGTGCATACTTGTATCCTTCAAGAAACAATGCTGTGAATCAGTGACCGAAATCCAGACATGACCGTCTCAATTTGTTTGAATTAGCTGACAATATTATAGACTTTTTCTACGAAACTGTTGGAACCCTATTGGGTGCGTACTGATAAAGAATCCCAAACTAGGATGTGAAACAGCTGTCTACTACTCCCAGGTTTTCCAATAGCTCTTTAGCTGATGTCAGCTTATGATGAAATCCTCCAACCAGTCAAAATTCCCTACAAAACCAATACTTGAAAATTAATCTGATGCTATCTAGCGTCTGGCCCTATTTAGACAGCTACCTGAGGTTCTAGTGGAGAGTCCGTGACCAGTAGAGTACAGCAGGTTCAAGGTGAGGTGGTAACTCATCGAAGAAGACATTGTGAAGTGGTCGCGCTACATCATAAATTGACAGAAATTAGAATCCATGAGCCATTGGGCTGGGTCCCAGTGGCTTATGGTCTACAAGCTCACCCTGTAACCGGAAGGTCTTGGGTTCGACCCTGATGGTGGGTGCATACTGATGAATAGTCTCAAACTAGAACGAAACAGCTGTCTAGTACTACCAGGTTTTCCAATGGTTCACCAACCGATGTAATCTCATCATGAAATCCTCCAACATATTCCTAATTAATTTATGAGCTTTACCCAACTTGTTTCTCACTTTCCCTCTTATCCAGGTTGAATAAAACTGACTGAAGTAACTAAGAATTTATGAGAAAGAGGACACTGTATCGATATCAAAAGAGCAAAGCGAATATTTCGAAATAATCTATCTCTGGTAAGTGGACAAAACTGTTTATGTGTAAAGAAACGCCTGAACGAACTACTACAGCGAAGTATGTTTTCCCGAAGCCTATCTGTGTCTTTAATTAGGCATATCACCAAATGAATGACTGTCTTAGTGTAGAACTTTTAAAAAGTGCACCACTTCAGGTTGCCAGACAAAAGTAAGGAAAAGAATGCAATGAAACTACGGTAAAAAGAAATGTATATGAGGAGGAATAATTAAACGAAGAATAAAGAGGATTTAATGAATGTTGGAATTCATATGAAGAATAAGAATTTTGAGCCGTTTCATCGACATACCCCGAATATTGACTCTTGGCATCCTAAGGACCCTACCCAGGCACTATACATCCACTTACTTGGTTCCGATTAACAGTAAAATGACTTCCTTGATTGGTGACATATTTCAGTAATCAGATATCGGAAAATAAGCGATTCCTGTTTGACAATCTCATCCTGCCAGTGACAACAATAGCATGTCGTTATTTCTATAAGCGTATGGAACAAGAGCACTAACAATAGGAGAATGAACACATCAAACAAGAAAAATAGTTAGTTAAACTACAACAAGAGAAACTCCAGTGTTTCACTATAATAAAATATCTCACAACAGTTTATGGTTAGGATGACTACAACTGCTACCGATGAAGAGAATACGGCTAAAGAGATGGGGGATAATAGTGATTCGAAGACTTTTAAATTAATGAAACCTCACGATAGTTTTTGTGTGCAGACAAAAGTTTTAATATGCTCCTCAGTAGGTTAAACCTGAGTTTACTGCTAGCTTATAACGCTTGATTTTATGTATACTACATGGTGGTGTGATACAGACAATGTGTTCCAATGGAATATTATTCTCACATATTCCCACAGTTCAATACAACGTTAGCAACAGAATACTATATATGTATTAGAACATGCTATTTCAGGTCGTTTAATGTACACCAAAATCATGAGCTCAGTGACTGGTTAAAGAATATATATATATATATATATACAGTTGGAGTGAGTGACCACTCTGTTTCATGGGTGAAGGCCGTAACCATCCACAGGCAGATGGTAGTCGGTGTCACCAAAAATGGCTGTCAACATCAATCGAGAGTTTGAAGATACCTTTTACAGATACAAGATGCCGAGGCTTGCTGCCAAGGTGAAGGGAAAAGGAAATGATATCAAAACAGTCATCGTTAATATCTCGGACATAACGAAGGCATTGTACCGGAAACGCATATTTCTCACGAAGTTCTTTGGATGAGAGCTAGGGGCACAGATCCACGTAGAAGAGAAAAATGAAAGTAATATTGTTAATGGAACCCGCCAAGCAGATAAACTGCTAGAGCTACTAGATGGCTTCATTAAGAAGTTTGTATTGTGTCAAAGTTGTGGGAACTCGGAGACAACTATGCATGTTAATCCATTGGAGAATATATGAGAATAACATTCCATGAGAACACATTGTCTGTATCACACCGCCGCACTACTAACAGCAGCACTCTTTCAGTGTCATAACAAGGAAATGAGGTTAAGTATTTGTTAGCCAGACGAGGGAAAGTATACACTTGGAGAGAACTAAACTACCCTTTATCTGATAAGTTGCCCTCTTGTATTTCACATCTTACTACATGATTACGCAACGAAAAATCTTGCTTTACATCAACTCTAAGTAATCGTTACACAACGAGTAACTCCTAAGATAAGAAAGATCTTTGCCAAAAAAACCAGGAAGTACAAGTTCAAAGGTGATCCGAATTGAGGACAAATTGACAAACTTTTGTATAAAGCAAGCAATATTTGGAAGTATAAATTTTCAAGTGTTTGTAAGCCATATAATAAACATGCCTCTTATCCATCAAACTGATATGGAAACGAGTAAAATAGCTTCACTTCTGTGTTATTTTCAACTTGTAAAGTGTCACATGATTTCCCCTTTAAACTATACAAAATCATGAATGATAATCTGAGTTTTCTGTGCATACTAATGTTAAAGATGATGGTATGCACTTGCCCTAAAGTTCTCAGCATTACCATACAGTCCAATTCACCAGTGAATTCCGTCTTTCCAAAGATAATTTTGTAAAATTTTCATTTAAGATGATGATAATTACTTTAGGCTGCAACGATTTATCATTTTTCCAGTTCATTGAACAAACAAGTGAAGTTAAAAAAGACGTAGGTTATCAAAGAATACTTTTTTCGTAACATCATTTCAAAACTATACAGTTATATAGTGTTGTAAAAGGTTAGGGAAATGCCTATAGAACGAACTGTCCATATCACTTGCTACCACAACCTATGAATTGACATATCAAACAAAACAATGAATTACGTGATCTAGGAACAATAAATGGTGCGGAGCTCTCAAAAACGATTACCACTAAAAATTACAAGAGCATAGAAACAGAAATATTGTTCAAGAAAGAGATCCAGAATATTTACAAAGCATATTTTAAGGTCAACAGTTTGAAAGGAAGAAAGAAGAGGAAAACAGAATTTGAATGAATACGGATTACTGACTGGATTATTGTACAAGTTAAAGAGAGGGCAGTTTTTGATTGGACACTAATTAGTATTCAGTGTAATGTGTCTAGTCCTTTGTTTGGTATAGGCTGAATTCTATCAGTCAAGCTAGGTGGCTCGCCATCATGGTGCACTGTGAACTGTTGGTATTAGATGGTTGGAGGCAATTGTCAGGAAGCCTTGGACCTAGGTTTCGTGCTACCTGGCACTCATCAGCAAGGCAACCTTGACTGACAGAATTTGACCTGCACGGAAGATAGGACTAGACACATTACATTAGTTACTGACTACCGTCCAGTCGAAAATATCCAATACAGTCCCAGAAGACGTCATTCGCGAGCCCGTATAGCTCAGTGGTAACGTCTCCGACTGCAGCACTGGGTTTGAATCTCAGAAGGGACATGAGTTCCTTCAAGGTGACTGCAGGTACGCCTTACCGACGAATACCAGCAAGCACGAAACCTAGGTCCAAGGCTTCCTGCCGATTGCCTCCAACCATCTGGTACCGACAATTAAAGAGAGGACAGATTTAAGACCACATTAGAAGAAGGGATTAGACAAACAGCTTCTGTATATACAGTTTAGGTTTTACCTTATGCATAGCAAGAGCATCTTCTTAGGACAGAAGGTGTATCCAAAATCCCTTCGAATAACTTGACCTTATCTTATGCATTGCTTTGAAAGATTCGTAAGAAGAAGGTGCTCAAGAAGTCAACTATTGATTTGTCCAAGTTTTTCGTTCGACAACCATATTGGCAGATGTTCTTGTAGGGTCTAGACACTATCCTACCTCTATGGCCATGTACTTAGCTCTACAGGAACAAATGAACTGGTCTATGCACATGGATGTGAAATATTGCCTTTGACGTTTTGGTGAATAAGAAGTTGTTTGGAGAAGGTGAGACATTAAAATGTGGAGTAGAGTGTCTTCAGAATCGGTCACGATAATCTACTTCGAAAAATTCCAGCTGTTGTGTCACCTTTGCAATTCATGTTAATCAATAGTTTCTTCTTTGGTTCTTCTTTCTTTTACGGATTATCCGTCTTACGTTTCATATGTTTATTGATGAATACACCCTGAATTAGACTGTCAGAGAAAGCTGTCCATTTAATTTGTGCTCTGTGTGTATGAGACAGGTTCTTGTGTTAAGGGATTTGATGAGGTTTCTTTTTCTGCTTAATGGGATATAGCTGTAAAAGTTAGTCAACTACCCTTTTTCTTTTCTGTTTGTAATGAAGTGGTCTCTGGATTCATCCATTATTTCTCCTGGAAAGTTGTACGTTTAAGTAGGGGATCTTTCCTTCTAACTCAACTTTCAGAGTAAAACTAATTGATCGATGAGTGCTGTCTTATTTAGATCAACACTTTCATTAGTAATGATCAAAAAATAGGCTCTGTTGTTGTTGACAGACATTGTAATTCGTACAAGCGGTTGTCTAAGCCTTATTTATTCACAACTTCGTCCTTGTATCTACCTCTTCAAGATAAAATGGAAGCACTTTCATTAGAATTTATGCTCATACGGGTTAAATATAAAGATGCAACCCTACGTTTGTGGGGAATAAGGAATGTCAGAAAGTAACTAACAAGCCTACTTTATAATTTGTGGAAAAAAAGCAACTTAATTTTAGGAAGTACTTTAGCATTATCAAAGTCTACATTAACACTGTGACTAGCTTTATATAGTCTCTCGTAGTCGGTTTTTTGGTTCTATCTGTAGAAGGAATAAAACTGTTCCTGCATATAAATGCTGAAGATTTTATTCTGTATAAAAAACGGTTTGATGTAAAGCGACTGTCATTATCACTCTACAGAGGTTCTTTGGAGTCAATAATCATCTTGTTGAGAACTCATACTGTACTTTTTGTCATACAGACTTGAATTTAAGGGTAGTTACCAGCTAGAAGATGGCTGCTAATTTACTAACTTAAGAATCATCTGTGTGTAATAAAAATGTATTGTTAACATCTTTAACTGGAGCACTACATGCCTTTATGACAAAAAGATCACAAATGCATACTGAGACTTTCCGAAATTAGAAATTAGAACTGTATTTCAACGTCTTATTCAGTTGACCTCTGATTAGATTAATATGCTATGGCCATCAAGTGATGCTTCAGACAAGTATTCATGCATGGTCATATTTAATTTTCACCTTGGTATACAGTTTAACATATAATATCATACTCTAAGTAAGTGGCTCAACTTTATTTATTTTTTATTTCTTTTTAATTACAGCTTGATTCCACACCGTATTTTCGTTACAAGTATGGTATTTTCAGCATGTGATATCGGGTGTGCGTCGGCAGGGGATCAAACCCCGAACCATGTGCATGGTAGGCGAGAGTCCTAACCACTGTGCCACCGACGCACTTTATAGCTTTCTTTGAACTGCTACAGAATACATTGTTCATTCTGAACGGTCTTAGTTGGCTTCAATGGCTTACATATGGGTTCATTCGTTCATCAAGGTTGTACTGGTGCTCACTGTATATGTGTGTATGTTCGTGTGTTTGAACACGCCGGCACAATCAGGTTATCATAAAATAAGGTAAGACGATAACTACACTTTTCTATAAATATTTTCACGCCAGTGATTAGTGCATTGAGAAAGGAAAACTCTTAGGAAATTATCTAGTAGGATCAATGGAAAGCTTGAAATAGTCAGCTTAGCGCTTGAACTGATTTCTGGATACATATATTCTATTTTCTTTTCTTTTCTATTCACAGAACACACATTATTAACACAATTGTTATTTAGGTATAATAAAATACACTTCTAAAAAAAGATCTTTGAAACTATATTATAATAGAAAGTACATCGTTTATATTATTGTTAACGCAAGACAGAATTATTACGCGTAGGCTGTGCTAAAGAATGATGTAATACCGAACATAGTGGGAAAATTTACAGCACTTTTGTTGTGTCAGTATTATTTACACACAACCAAAAGTGCATAGACCTACACTAGGTTAACAGTGTTGCGCAATCAGAAGTGAAATTTTGTAAGGATAATTGG
Organism: Trichobilharzia regenti; assembly: GCA_944472135.2. NCBI lineage: Eukaryota > Metazoa > Platyhelminthes > Trematoda > Strigeidida > Schistosomatidae > Trichobilharzia > Trichobilharzia regenti. The sequence goes on along the minus strand of OX235270.1, from coordinate 32,386,920 downwards.
CTCAAGGTATAAAGGCATAGTGCCAAAGTCATTCAAACATATAAGATCAGGAGTGAATCAGAATTCGAACAAATGTGTTGTAATGTATTCGAACAGTTTAACAGTTCCCATGCTAGTTAGGACCAGGTTAAACTTTAAGCAGTAGTAAGTACCCGTGGAGGGCAACAGCACCAATGACCTTGAAATGATCAGTGAACAAGTTAGTGAAACCTGGTAAATAATATTGTAATAATGAATAAAAAATGCTTAGTGAGGTGTTGTGTTATTAAATGGGATATTTGGCAAGTTTAGGGTTAGGTTTGGGAATGATTACGTTGAGGTTTAAGCTGAGGACGGGTAAGGGTTTGGTTAACCTAATGAAGGCGACATAAAGGTTGGTTTGAGTCAGACTACAGTTAGTTTAGGGATACTTTCACGTTATGGCTAGGTTAAAGAATTATCAGAGTTATTGTTAGGGTTAAAAACCTAGATAATTACATATATAAAATGTGGTTAAATTACTCTGCTGATATTCCAGTCCAAAACTGAGAGGTATTTTTGTAACACGTCAGAGAAGGGTGCCCTGTGTAACAGTGTCATGCCTTTTAATTCGTTATTTTCATGTTTATATGTATTTTATACACAAATATCGCCTTTATCATGTAGTTGGTGCGTTCAAGGTCATTTTTGTGTTGATGCTTACTGGTGCTTCTAGTTTAACTCCACCCCGGTTAGTAAGCTACTTCTCGTATTATCGTTTTTCAAGAGGACAAAATATCGGCAGTGTTCATAAGTGTTTTTCTGGCTTAAATATATCATGTTTTAAGTTAAAACAAGGTAACTTCTTGGAATTCTCATATTCTCTTAGTGATAAAATTGGTAAAATCCCAAATAAAAAGTAAAATTCTTTAGGATCCCCTGGTCTAAGTGATACCGTTAACCGATGTGAACAAACGATCAATGCTGGTAAATTTTGTAGTGTGCAATGAGTAGCACTCAGCTTACATCCTTGTTAGACTGGTAAGTAGACTGTTCATCGGTGCTTCTGTAGTTTTCTAGGAGGTAAATATCTAATGTGACCGTACTACTTACAGTACTGTGATTAGCGCAGAGTACTCCGATTCAGCGATTCAAAATTCTCAGCAAGTTAAAATTGTCAGGTAATAGGGTAAAAGAAATATCATTGAGTTGTTCCTTCGGTCCACGCTGACAGCTTTCCGCTCACTTACTGTTGTTAATGAGCATACATCAGAACTTAGAAAATTAGATAGTCCAGTTGTGAGCAAAAAAAGAAGCATGAAGACTGAAAGTAAATTTAAATAGTCATTATGTCAAAGAAGATATCAGTGAAATTAAATGGTCAGTTCTAGAGTCAAGGTGTATGAGTTAGTAGTTCAGTGGTCGAATCCTTGCCAATCACGCACCTGGTCCGGGGTTGATTTCCAGCCGATGCAGTCCTAAACCTCACTTAGCTAGTATTAAACACCGGAGAAGAGGGGAATTTGGAAGTGAGGCCAGCTAACTCACCTTGTAAACAAAAACACCGCCGCTAGTAAAACTTCAAAGCTCAAGTTTGAAGCCATGCGTTCATCTGAAATGAAAAAGAGTCAATGTTATAATTCATAAATTGAACATTAAAATGCTATTTAGATGCATTTAAGTCACTTTAGTAATGCTATTTGAATCACAGAGGTTACGAGTTGAATCTAGGATAAGTATATCGTGCTATTTGGAACCCATCAGGTGGGTGTACCTGCATCCCCAATGAGCGATATTGTTCCCATTAAGAACTAAGTGCAGCGCCATCATTTTAAAGATAAAAACGCTACCCATTAGACCACTTAGTCATGAAGACAACTTCTTTTGGGGACACCTTCATCGGATGGGAATGAATGTACATGCAGATGACGAGTCTCAGGTGAGACAAGGTGCACATGTAGGACTCCACTCCTAGTCACCACCGTACAAATGACGTAATGTTAACTATAAGCATCCATACTAGCGACTGACATATCAACAGATACCGAGCATTTCGGTCTTAAATAAATATCAATGAGTTGTAATCATTATTAAAATAGAAAAGAAGAGGAATGAATAAAGTGCATAAGAACTCCCCCCCCCCGTCGGTAGCAGATGTAGGTTAACTTATGAATGCTTTCAAATGCAAAGATCAGCCTTTTAATTCACATAACTTATTATCAATTTGGTCTGAACTTGGTGGAGCCCAGTCAATTCACTGTGAACCCAGTTAATAATCAGCAATGAATCAGTCTTCATCCTTATATGGTTTTACTAAAATCTTATACGGAAGTGGCTCATGTATTTCACTAAACAGACACCTAAACAGACAACGCCGATTAGTTACTTGAGATATTTTCGATGCACATTAACAGTAGATGATAACGAAACATAATCACCATACATATACACAAATATATATTGAGTACAATTTTCACTTAAAAACCTCCACGCAGAATTACTTCGTTAATTATATAAACAAAATGTTTGCGTAAACAACTTTTATTGGCAGTGAACCAATAATAGTTTAATGGAAGCAGATTTTAAATATAGTCCAAATGTATTGATTTAAACAACACGCAACAAAATTTATTTTCATCTGTTTACCGCCTACATGGTGTAACAGAAAGAATGTAGACAACTGAACTAGTGACCAATATAACAGCGGGGCAGCATGCGAAAGAATGGCCTTCAACTTATAATAAACAGACCAATCAAAACTGTTACTATGACAGACAAAAATGTATGTTAGTCAACTCCTACTGCATACAAATAATGTCATTTCGCACATTTTTAAGAAGTTAATTTTTTTCAGGAAAGTAAAGTATAGAAGAAAGAGAGAGAGAGAGACATGGTATTGTCTTTAAAGGTGACAGATAGTATACTGCCTCAAGAAATAACCACCCTGTTGAAAAAAAAAATGAAGGCAGTTAGGCTCATCACCATCAAAATGACAAAAATTCCAATCTTCATGTAAAGTAGTTGTTGCCTGAAAAAGGACATAAAATTATTTATTTAGAAAGAGAGTTAAGTTCATACTGAAATTCAAATTTCTTTTTGCTGCCACTTTTCTTCTAGGTAAAATAGAACATAATTATTCAAAGTCACAATAAATAATACTTTAATGCAATCCTTTAATACACTAGAAAAGAGACATTTATTTCATATGATGTTGAACAAATTTAACAAATTGCATAACTGACATTTCTTATCTTAATACAGTGAATAGTTTTCACCCTTCGATTAAAGTGTCAAAAGAAATTTATGAGTACAAATCAACTGTAGGATGAAACTAAAGTGCACTGAATTATTATTATTCTTTCCGAGTGGGACATAAAGTATCAACTCCACATCACCATTCCACCTGGTTCTCTGACATAATTTTTAACTGTCACCATGACTATACACAAACTTTCAACTCCCCTTCACCCGCGAATCCCTAACTTATTGCTGGCTACCCCTCGGGTTCCACTCGAGAACCTGTGATACTACTCCAAGGTGTCTCCTCGGCGTATGTCTAATCCTTCTCCAGTTTTTTTCTGTATATCCGTTGGACAAGAGTTCCCTGTCGTTTATCCTTCTTGGCCAGTTATCTCATCTTTCGTACAGAACGAAGGCAAGTAATGATGTAAGTCTACAGGAGGTTGTTAGAAATGTTTTTAGTGCTTGGTACGCCAAGTCTCTGAACCATGTAAAAGCACTACAACTTGCCATTATTGCTGAAAATTCAGATTTCTATCCTTGTATTAAGTAGTGTGGATCTTCACAACTATTTCAGAACAGTAGATGCGTATCTTGATTTTTCGATTCTGGCCTTATCATTCTCACTTGTGCCTCCTGTCAGTAGTTGAAATGATACTAATAGTTGGTGATGAGTGGTGTTTCTTTTCGTCACATTTACTTTCTACTTACACCTGAAGTCCTGCCTTCCCCCCCCTTCTACTGGTTTCCGCTTGGACATCCTTTAGTTTGTGAGACATGAGAATCATCTGAGAAGTCCTAATCTTCTAGTGTTTTTAGCGGTCCGGTGTATACCCGACTTCTAACTCCCACGATCTGCTGCTGCGTGACCCAGTCCACCAGAATCAGAAACATCACTGATGATAGTATGTAGCCTTGTACTACTCTTGTCTGCATTTCATATGCTGCGGCGATGTTTGCGTTGTGAATTGCTTCTTATGGGCTTCATAAAATGACTGTACATTGAGGCTTTTCAATTTTTGCAGCACTGCACCCCTTAGTATTCCGGTGGGTCTTAAATCACTAGCCAGTCGAAGCTGTTGAAGGCATCTTCAGGGTGGTTGAATTCGAGATAGGGAGTTGACTGTCCTTTGGTGTTCTGTTCAATGATAATGCGTAGCACTGAGATTTTGACCGCGCATTACTTATTTTTCCTGAATCCAAATTGCTCTGCGAGAAGTTTTACGTCCAGGTCATCTTCTGGTCTTTCTAGGATGACGCCGCTCCTGCAGACAGGACATGATTTCATACCAGTTCGAGTCTAAACTTAAGTCTACCATCTTCATCACTTTGACACAGTGGCCTATTTCACAATCCACAGGTATCCACCCTTCCTTCTTCCCACATCTGTAGTAGTTTCGCAGGCATTTCTGTTGGGTATCTGTGTCCGTTACGGGTACCTCTTCGGCGATTCCATCTAGTCCTGTCGCATTTTCTGATTTCAATAACCTCATGACTATTCAAAACTTTTGTCTTTGTTTTAGGACTGGTGTTCACTGACAGTTTTGTATCTAGAGGTGGTATTTCAGGACAACTTGTAGTTTGTGGCCGATTCAAGTGTATCTTGTAGTGATCAGCTTAGCGTTTTCTCTGTTCCACTTCTTTGGAAACTAGATTTCCTTATTTTTCTTCACTGACTTCAACTACGTTAACTTCTTCCAGACCTACTTTTCTGATATTCTGTTACTAGGTTCATTGTACCTGCAGGCTGTTATGCTAGTGTGTTGTAGAGGCATCTTTTATCTTTTCTAGCATACTCCTCACCCTCTTTGTTAAGTGCGCTGTAGATTACACTCACTTTCTGCTTCCATTGTTCATCTTTGCACTGGTTCACCTTCGGTCTCAACACTCTTCTCTTCTTAGTCACCCTACAGAATTCTGTAGAGAGTCACTCTTTTTCCTGTTTCTTCTTTGTGCCTAGTGTGTCTATACAGGCTTTCTCATCGGTAGCTTTCTAAGAGTCCCAGTGTTCTTCTGCGCAGATTTCCTCAGCAATATTGTTTAATGTCTCTAAATTTTACCTGATAACAGCAGTGATGATGTCTTTGTAGTCATGTCCTTCAGTTTTTAGGTGTGGAATTTGAATTGTGGTTTATCATCAGTTGCTTTGGAGGCTTTCAACTTCACCTTGAATGTTTCTTCAGCTAGAAAATGGTCTGAGCCCACATCTGCTCCCCTTCTCTATTTTGTTTTCAGAAGGCCGTGTCTCCACTTTCTTGAGATTAAAACGAAGTCTATTTGACTTGCCTGTGTGGTAAAACCCATGTCGCCTTATATGTATCATTGTGCTTGTAAAGGTTTCTCCGTTAATTTCTCTTTAATTTCGACACTTGATCAGTGCTCTTCCTTTGTTATTTTGTGTATCCACTTAGGCCTCCTAGTCACTCACCAGAATTTTGATGTTGCCATCTAACCGAGGTCTTGGCAATTACTGTCTGAAGTTGTCTGTAGAAGTCTTCTTTATTCTCCTGTAGCTTTCTCTCTTTCTGATTTGAATCTTATTGTCATTATCAAGAAGAGGACTGATTCCCACTGTATGAGAGCCTTTGATGCTGTTGGTGATATTATGATAGCCGCTTCCTCAGTATACTTGTGGTTTTCATCTGGTTGACCGGGTAGATTATTGACCCTCCGGTTAACAACTTGGATATTCCAGTTTTATTTCACCTCCTCTCGCAGATTCTGAAATTAGTGTTAGCCAAGAACAGATGGTTATGTGAGCGGGATTATATAAGAAAATTGCTACTGTCAATATAAGTGTCCATAGACTTCACAATATTTTTTTTCTGGCTGGCCCATATCCCCTACATGAACATTAAAACCACTTATTAAGGTGACTTTATTTGAGCTTTCACTTTCCACGACAAACAGACGACTTCTGTGATAAAACTAATCACTTAATTCGTTCGAGCACTTGGCGAGTAAGTGGAGGTTACAAAAAGATATCAACGAGTATCATAATCTTTCTTTAATTTTACAGATTCATTCAACCCGCCAACACAGATAACAATCCGCTGGAATCGAATCAAGCAGTGAGTTTTCTGATTAATGAACTTCCCCTTATTCGTATGGACAGACTAGTAACTTCTTAAATCTGATCAGTAATTCATTATCACCATCCTTAAAAACTACTTGAGTCAAACCATGAAGTCCTGATGCTAATTTTGACGTTTTACATTTGAGATAGGCTGGATTTTCGGGATTATTATTATATTATTATTTCCTTTAATTCCTAGAAGAACATAGGGCTTCAGCCACGCGTCTCCATTGCGTTCGGTTTTCTGCCAACTTTTTCAAACCCGCTCCAAATCTGCGCACACGCTTTCATCTCCTCTTCACCTCTTCGGGATAAGTGTCTACATCTCAATCAGGCATTGGTTGTGTGGCAGACAATCTTTGCATCTGAAAGTGTCCTGTCAATTATTCTAGACTTCTTTCTTTAGAAGTGTTGCTTACTGTAGCAATCTTAAGAATTTTTTCCTAAGTTAAGCCTAAGTATTTCGTAATGCTTACAACTTTTGTTTCTTCTGTTTGTTTGTTTTTTAACTGCAAAAAATCTCCGCCTCTTACATTACCTTACTAGTGAACATTATTATTGAATATTACGAACTAAATTTAAACACACTTCCAGTTAATGTAATCTAAATCTTCGCATTAATAAGTCACTTACATATTTAGTAACTCGTCTGGTACTTTTTCCAGTTGGAATTTTGTTATACAGTGGTATTAACAGTGGGGTTATTTTTTAGGTATTATAGGGCACTACAAATAGGTAGGCAGTGTGGATAAAAGATTTTTTGACGAATGCTTAAAATAAAATCATTTAAGATAAGGTAAATTGCTTAAATATTTTTGTTTCTTCGAAAATGTCATATCTCCTAGAATTTAATCTTTTGTTTGCAGAGATATTAGTCAATTCATACTTTTGAAATGTCAGAGTACCAAAGAATATTTGTCTCAAGGATGAAAAAAGTCGTCAATGAATGAATAACAGGAAGTGTGGAGTATTTTAGGTAGGGGGAGGGAGAAAAGTAGGCTAATTACATGCTAACAGATTAATGTGGTAATATCCCTACGCACAGTTGCATATCCCATGTGTATGTGTAAAACACAAGACTTTATATTCACGACTTGAACACTTATGTTGTAATTATTTGTAATAGTAGTATTAGTATTTCGCAATGACCGAACTACAAGAATTCAACCAAAACACAGAGAGGGATGTATTTGGCGAAATTATTATTCAATTCATATAAGAAATATATTAACAATCAACAGTAAGTATTTAAACAATACAGAGATAGAAATTGTCAATCACCAAAACTTGGTCAGGTTCAAATTAAAGGGAAATCAACACTACTTGAAGTGCGTTGGTGGTTCAGCAGTAGAAAGCTCCCCGAACACACACGTGGTCCTGGGTTTTACTATGGGCTGACGCATCTCTAAACCTCCTTTAGCCGCTGGCAAGCCAGGTAAACAGGGCGGGTTGGGTTTGAGGCTAGCAGCCCCACTCCGTAGAAGAAAATAACACTATAGCTAGCGAAACTTTTTAAGCACAAAGCATGGAGTCTTATGTTCCACTAGGCAAGCAAAGGATTAGAATGCATGACCCATTGAGTTGGGTCCTAATGGCTGAATGGTATACGAGCTTGCCTTGTAACTGGAGGGTTCTGGGTACGAATCCTAGTGGGTGCCTACTGCCGGTGATTCCCAAACTAGGATGAAACAGCTGTACAGTACGCCAGTGCTGGTTTTCAATGGTTCTCTAACTGATATCAATCCGTGATCAAGTCGTAAAAGCATAACTAACCCTTACAAACCAAAACTATAGAAAATCTTGTTCAGTTTAGATGTAATGCTTTTTAACATTTATTCGCAAAACTCAGGAGAAACTTATTTCACCTTAGAGATTCGAATCTGCTTAACTGAAACCGACTTCTGAGTTGTTGGAATAGTGAAGGCTTACTAATAACCTTTAAAATGGCCTACATACAATTAACCGAAGCACAGTCATGTGGTATTTAGAAACATAAGGTATTGGTCACTTCCCAGTGGGTAAGTCGTATATAGAAAGTTTAACAAATATTTTAAATAATTGGACTCTATGTATTATATTCTAACATCATAAGGACCAGCTTCGGCTAGCATCTTGATTCATATTATCCTTTGAAAGCATGCCTTATTTGTTTGGTTGGCAACAGGCACGCGGTTTCACTTACGATACTAACACTAATCACAACAATCATAAATGCCTGTTTATGGAAATGAGGAAAAATACATGCATAAACCAGAATGTCCCACTCTCCTTAATATGTATTTACAGGATTAGATACTGAACTGTGCCAAGTAGATCAATAGGAGTTAATTGATTTTAAGCTGACTTCTATTTTAGGGAAATATTTCATGTTACATGCGTATACAAAAATATGTACACACTCACATAACCAAAAGTGTGCTTACCATGAATATATATATATGTGCATGTGCGTTGGTCCTTTTGTGTGTGTGTATGTATGTATGTATGCATGCGTGCGTGGGTGAATTTTGGGCAAAGATTACTGTCAATGCAGTTTTTGTTATGACAGTCAGACTTGTATTTGTCTTATGCCAGTGATGTAAATCTACGGATTGATGAGGCAAATAGAATAGAATGAAGAGTAGTAATTCTGTTGCAATAATAAAATTTTAACCAATAGAGAATGTAGGCAACTGACCAAAATTATCACATAAACCACTAAACTGAAGCACACAGTAACAACAACAACAGCAGAAGAAGACGCATTTGCAGATATGTGTATGTGTATGTGAGAGTGCGAGAGAAAGTGTGTGTATGTGTGTGCTGTATCTGTACACGTACCCACGCTTTCGTGTATGTGTAAGGATAAGTGTAGTCATAAAAGAGGAAAAGGGTGGGGATGGATAGAGAAAGTGAGAGAGAGAGAGAGAGGCTACCTAACCACTGTTATAAAGCATGTTGAACGCTTACCTTAGATTAGTAAACTCGGCATTTTGTTGAATAGTGCGCATTGATATTTCTTGCTTTTCTCAAAGATAAGACTAACTATCCACTTTCGAAAAATCCTTTCTGTTCAAAAGACAGTTTCAACGTGAAAACATCTCAAATACTACATACAGCTTAACTACAGCATCTCAACTGAAAAAGGACAAAATAAAATTTCCAAATACCACATTGGACATATTCATTCTGCAATAGACTTTAATTTTTTTATATATTTTTAGCGTACGAAATAATTAGTTCAACAGCCGAGTGTTTTTCCTCATGACTACTGTTTTTGATATTGGCAGACGTGTGTGTAAGGCTATATTCTAAATCATAGAACAACAAAAGGATAATAGCTCAAATTAACTTGAGCAGTATTCAACTAACATAAACGTCAGCCAACACAACCATATATACACACGTATATACCAGACACATCAAGTTTAATTTTCGTATTGTCATCTAGAAGCAGTGCACACAAACGATAATATTATTCTCTTACAAATATTACTTATATAGACTATCATTCCATTCAACTGATTGACTAATTATCAATGTTCATTCGCATTCATATAATCTAATTATAGAAGCATAAAAATTTCCATTTAAACAAAACATTGACGACGACAACAACATGTCGGATAAAGCAAGTTCTTGTGATTCATCTGATTTCTCCGATGGTTATCCAACGACAACAACCATTAGTACAGTTGCTGTACAAGCTGGGAATGCACGTATTGTATTGGCAGTACTACGAGTAAGTTCTGTATATATATATATATATATATATATATATATATATATATATGTTTATGCGTCTTTTGGATTTTGCTGACTATACTTAGTCGATTGTAGATACTTCGTTATTTGCATATTCCTGCTGAGACGTGTTTATCTGTTAGAAAAGAGTTCCATTGTTATATAAAGTTGATTCAAGCAGGTATTTTTACCTCACCGATTGACTTTAACATATAATTTGATTAGAAAGTCAGTCCTTGTAGACCACGTGTAACGAAAATATGTTTTCCTACGCTGTTGGAGTAAAATGTCTGAATAAGGCTGAATATACTGCAGGTCTTCAAATTGATTCCTATCAGATGGCTAGTGACAGCCTTGTAGCTCGAACAGTACTACTTCTAGCTGAAATGACTCACTCAAAGTAAATTAGCCTATTCAATACAGTTTGTTGAAATTATAGGTTAGTACTAACGCCCAGGAATGTCTTACTTCAACTAAAATTAGCTTTCATGTCTCAATTAACAAGATACAAGAATCCTACTATGAAGATTCTTTTGTTTGTTTCCAACATGGCTGTAATATTTCCCATTATCTGGTAAATAGATACGACTGCGTATCACTTTGACGCTGTAAACATGTCACTTTTTTAACGAAGGTCTGCTATATCCTACTCGTTAAATGATTGAGAACTGCTGAATAAAGGGCACGAACTTATTCTTCGATGTATATTATTTCGTAAACTGACAATAGTCTACAAAATGGAGCTTCGATCCCATATTAGCTTTGTTTACTGCATAGATCACACGATGAAACAGAATTACTTGGTGGGTTGTCATTTCGAACACAGTTTATTGTTGATAATCACATTAAATTACAACTCTGAAACTTGGAAACGTGATTTTTGAAGGTCTACTTCTTGTCTTTCGTCTACCGTATGGGTAGTAGAATTTTCTAGATATCCAGGACAAGTATTAAAACATGTCTACTACATGCATCCTCAGTTGACTTGATCAAAAAAGCTTCGGTTTGTCTCTCTACCCTGAAATAATGGATTTTAGAACTCTCAATATATGCCACTGTATTTTACAGTTCTGTGTGAACACATAATGTTATCGCTGAACTGTAGGGGCTACCAATCTAGATTTTCTTAAATCTTAGTGCTTAATTAAATCTACCCTGAAGACTTAGAACTCTATAAAAAGAAAGTTTTGAATTTGTGTAGATACAGTTGTTGATATGATTATAACCAATAAATTGTGTTTGAAATGTCATCCAACAAATAATAATACTGCTTCACTGAGTAATTTATCTCATAAGCAGATTAATATGGGATTACACTCTTCTACAGTGCCCCACTTTGTAGTTTTGATGTTTTGAAACGATGGTTGCTACGCTGTACTTAAAGTTGGTAAGCCATCACTCACTGGGACCAAATACATATCCGAATGACAACTCTAGAATACAATGAAGTGGCTATGACGAATTCCTCTTAAATATCACCTGTTACTAGTAAAAATCTTTAATTTCAAAAATATCTGTGATTAACTAAATCAAATTCATCATTTCTCGACAAATAGTGTTATGAAAGAGTAGTGAAATAAGCAAGCTAAGAAGTACATTCCCTCTGTTTTACAGAAAAGTTCACAACTGACTGCAGCAGAAAATCTCACTTAGATGCTACTAGTATTAAAACAAATAACGAATGTTAATAAAGCAAGATTTAGTAAATCTCTGGAATTTCCGTAGAATTGCCTAGCTGAACACCCTACTTGCTGTGGTACATTTGTGTATTTCTCTGGATAGTGTTATTAGAAGATGGAGATTATATGGGAAATGTTGTGGTGTATTCGCGCAATGCATTTCGAACAATGTGATCCCTTAAACTTACTTTTCACATCAGTTTACATGAATAATAAAATCCCGCTTAAAATGAACAAAGTGCTAGGGGATTTAAGAGTAGTAAGAATATCATTACGTTTGGTTATCTAATCAAATAAGGATTACCAAGGTAGGTTAAGAGTAATAATAAATTGCTTTTGTACACACAGGGGTGTGGGGCGCTTAAGTTTATGAATAGCTATTATCCCTACGTAGTATTAGCCTTAACCTTCCTCGGTAATCCCTGATTCTTTAAAGGGACTAATTTTTATATATACTTTGAGGAATACATGGGGTGATGTAACTGATAAATAAACGAAAATGAATTAATCATGCAGAGCCACAGATGCGGGTGTTTCCCAGGTCAAGTTCAAATAGATAAACAGGAAAGATTGTGAGAAATTAAAAATCAAGATTCATACAGAGTATTCAGTTGGAGATTTCTATCAAAATTTGATAAGTTCATTAAATCCTGCTCCCTTGACACTTGTTGCTTGTTTTAAATCCGTATCGGGAAATAAATGTCTCCAATTTTTGAAGATGCTCATTATTAAATTCATAATTATCAATAGATCAACAACAAATCTGAATAACTGCCAATCAAATAAATTTTTAAATCCGTTTACATAGAAAGAATTTAATGAAATAGTCGAAAGTTGGCAGACACCACCAGCAACTGGTTCAAATCGTGCCGCAACCTAGAAATTTTTACGCATTAATGTCAAATATATCTAGGTAAAGTATTACTATGGATTAAAAAAGAGATTTAAGTATAAATTCACGAAAACAGCTGTTTGGTTTCCACTTATGGTCATGAGATAACTGTCTATGAATCCAGCCACAGGATAATTTTGAGACGTATACATTCTATGCACACACACACACACACACGCATACACATACACACATGCATAGCGGTGTTTCACTGACACTCATGGAGAACTGGAAATCACAGATTGCAAATACGACTAATATCGTTTAAACCGAATCAAATCACTAGGGGCTTAAGAAAATCGATGTCAACCTAGAATTTCAGAGAGCAGATATATATAGTTGCATGTTTCAAGCAGCCATCCCACTATTCATTTCTGACTGCTATCATTCTGTTAACCATTCATAAAAGTAAATAGGACAACGCAAAATATGTGGATAAACACGTAAAAGTTGAGGAATTTCCAGTAACATTTAAAAGTTTGATGGATAGATTTCAGTGAATAATCTTGCACTGACAACTGCTCGAGTTGACGTACATCTGTCTATCATTGTTATAAGTTGATTTAAATTTATTATGAAATTGAAAGGTAGAAGAAATAAGTTTAAGTGTTCCGATTATTCAGCGACATTAAAAAGCACTGTTGACAGATCTTCAGGCAGACAGAAATTTCAGCACAGTTGGCCAATCGTCTTAACAGATCGTGCTTGAACTAAATTGCACACACAGTGACATCTGTTTATTTGGATAATTTAACAACACTTCGTGAACTATCAGTAGTTTACAAGGTTTGTTTAATTAAATTTGTATATTTAATCGCTTAATGGAGAGCAGAGTAGACAGTTGGCGACAGTTTAATTTTCATGGATTAATGAAATGGTTAAAGAAGTGTCTTAGTTGAATATGCGATTAGTAATGCTCAATGAAGTTTCCATTCAACATCATAAGACTAAATAAACAAATAGGAACCAGGTCTCCTGTCCTCTGTTGCGAAACATATTATAGGGACAGGACATAAAAGTGATGTTTACATGTCTTTTAAACCTTTCTATAAAACGTGTTTAGGGCATATCCTAAAGTTTGTGGAAGTCCTAGCCAGTAATTACGAAGTTTAAACCACATTTATGCGTTCAAAAACAATTCGTCATCACAATTCCTTGGTAAACTTTGTTTTCACACCATAGCAGATGTACTATTACCCCTCTTATTTGGTTTAGTGATCTCCATTGCTATTTTGACCCTCAGTTTAACTTAACGAACCTAAGTCTCTATTTTCTCACTTCTTAACTCTTTATTAATTTCATATATATTCCTATGACAAGTCTGTATGTGATCAGATTGTTCGAAATGCGTTGCACGCAAATACATTACACGACTCAGACAAATCACTTCTTTTTATTGCTTTGTCTAAATTCACTGAAGGAAACTAATTCTTTTAAATAAATATCCATCCTTTCTGCTAAGATCACATATACTTATTCATGAAAAATACACCCATCTTATATCAACCAACTTGGGGTTTCCGGTCCCATTCATTCAGTATACTGATATGGTACTAATGTAAACAGGGGATATTTCAGTGATATCTATAAAGCGTCAACTAAGATGATTGTTTGTGTGTTTTTATGACTAACTCAGTTTAATTAGCACCAGAAACTTGAATATTTTTGATATTGAACAACAAATTTGATGGAAAATAAACATTTCTGGATGTTCATTTCAACTGTTTCATTTTGATGTACTTATCAAAGACTTGCTCCCTTGCTCCCTGCCTTTAATTTATGAAGAGCAAAACTGTTTCTTTCCGTTGCCTTTTGGTGTTACTTAATATTTCTACACAATTTACTAGGTTTTATAAAGCTGTCTCCTTATAAACATCATGTAAGTGACCTTCTGAATGTACTAATAATGAAAGTTACAAATGTTTTACTATTGGTATGATGAATACATTACAAGATAATTTGAGCTTATCCTGAAATCATATAAATGATGTCAACTTCAAGGAATGACATTTCAAGTATGTGACGATGTATTCAACCGTGCATAGAAGCTATGCTTCAAAGCTATTTTTGGAATCAGGACTGATGCCTGCATAATGCACATAAACGCATCCAGTCATACTGATCCTCAAAATCTTTCGGTATAACCTGATTAGGAGTGAAATTCTGGTACTGTCAGCCATTACAGCTATATCCAGCATACAGAGTGAGATATTCGAGAACTACTTCTTTGACGATTATTTCGAACCTATGCCCATAAAGATAGAAAAACAACCGGGATCAAATTATCTGAAGTCTGGTGGTGGTATGGGGGAGAACACAGATGATCCTAGATCAAGATGCATGCGTTACATTATACATATACCTACAAAATGAAACTCTGCTTTATTTTTCTTCTATTTCTTTCTGTGGATTTGATGCTTTCTATCCTGATTCACAATATCCTTCATTTCTTTTGTTCCTCTGTTAAAACATTTTTTCAGAAGACGTTACATCATATACTACTTACAAAACTTCAGCAGTAGCACATCCACAATGGTTACATAGAATTATGGAATGTGTGTGTGTGAGTGTATCTACCTAAAAGGAAACAGACAGGATGGGATAACTGGACTGTTATATGCTATATGTTAGGATATTACAGACAATTAGTCAAGATCCATTTCATGATAAAATTTTGGGAAATAAAATATATATCCTTTTTGGTAAATAAATCATAGATCTGGACTCTAAGATGAACTTAATGTAATAATGTGACTCACGAATAGTTGAGCAAATCTGAATTGTTGTCTTCAAAAGATGAAAATGTTCAGGGTGTGTGTGATTCATTTGATAATAATAATAATAAGGTGTCTACTAGTTGTTAGGATTCGATCGTGACTGGTTATATTGGGACCATTATAACGTATTTTACAGAGTACTAAACCTTTTAATACAATTCCACACTCAGTTTACGACAAAGGTATAAGACAAGATTGACTCATGGATAAAAAAGTAACCATGTATGAACAAGCACGAGTTAAGTGAACACACATTCAAACTGATCTTTATTTCCGTAGCTGATGGTATCAATGGATTATTATCTGCGGTAAGATTCGTATATTGTAATTCTTCTTCTTTATATGCTCGTATTGGCATATAAATAATGAACATCTGCTTAAGATTCCTAATATGGCCGGAATTCGGGTGGCATTTAAACCAATCAACTCCCTACACATACACTTTGTCGACTTTAGGACTGGATAGCATGTCATGACTATCAGGTCAAATGTATCGGTCAAACTAGTAGATGGGGATCAGTCTGACTGTCGAAATACAGGAATTCATCTATAGCTAGGATGATTGGTCCTGCTAAGTAAATACAACCGAAATGACTCATCATTTATGCTACATGCATATAAGAATTTACACTAAATAACAAGAGAGAATACGAGATTACATAAAGCAGGTTATGAAGTCGGGTGAATATATCGATTTGGTTACGAGCGATAAATCATCCAGTTATCAATACTGTATCTTCATGTGTTGTATACAATAAGCTTATTAAATATGGAATTATATTCTGCCAAGGTGTCTAAATTCTACTCTTTCATAATCCACACTTCTGTCCCTACCTTTATAAGTTCATTTCAAGTAAATCTTCAGTAGTACTGCTCCTAGGAAAACTTAGCTGACAATCACTCAGTCAGTCCAGCATGAGTCACTGACACACATGGCCAGTAAATCCCAATGTAAAACAACTTTTCTCAGCAGGTGTTGGTTCCCAAATAAACTTTTGGCTGATTTCAAAAGTAGACTGAAAATGGAAGAAGCCTTTGAAGGTTACCCAAGAAAAAGATTCTTTCGTACAGTAATGATCCTATTTTAATTAAAGTAATTGGTATTATAATTAATGCATCCACCGTTTTGGTTTATTTCAAATCAATCCCAAGATGACTTAAGGATATGGGTCTCCGAATTGAATCCCACTCCACTCATTTCAGCCTGGACAACAAATTACCATCACCAGCCTTCTCATAATAAGCTAGGCTGAACTGTTATAGAAAAATCTTATATGGATTAAAGGATTCTAGCTAACGAAAACTAAGTAACCTTCCAGGTTAGACTACGGATTGATTTCAGTTAGAGAACCATTGAAAACCAGTGAGTACTGGACAGCTGCTGTTTCATCCTAGTTTGGGACTCTTCGGTAGTATACACCCATTGCCTCCCTTATAGTGGACTCAAAATTAACACAAACACACATAGTGTGCAAAAAGTTAATCTTGTTTGCCTTTACCTTAAACCTTCTCGTAACTTATTAAAAGAAAGTTCCTTACTTCATAAAAGTTCTTTACTGCCAGATTTAAAAACCACATGAAATAGTTTTTGTTAGTGAAACTATTTGTTCATTCACTTCCCTTGATTAATTTAAACAAAAAGGGATTGAATATGCATATATATATATATGTTTGCACACGGCTTTTCCTCATCTGCTCACAACTCACTGAGGTGAACTCACTATTGATCTTCCAGTTTACTTATTTGTCTATTTATGAGATAATTCTTCTTCTATCCACCATTTCTTTTCACTTCCTATTTTGCCTCTTGAACTTTTCATCCCATTGTGTATAAGCAAACTCTATTTGTTAGATTGTAAGCTATCTTATTCTTGGACTATACCCTTTGAGTTCAAATAATTTTAGATGTTATATATTTACATTTATTTATAGCAACTTATGTCAACTTTTTAGTCTATTAGCAGTTAGTGAAAAGCCATGGAATAAAAACCCATGGGTCTTCTAACTAGTAAAAATGTTTATTCTGTTTTTATTCAAACTATTTTCATACATACTTTGCTGGGGGGGGGGGGAATAATATCTGCAAAATTGGTTGATGAGTTACTGTTTCTTTTGCGGAGATATCTTCATTTTTTAAAACATTGATTCAGAATGCTCTGATTAGTAGTATTGTCGTCAATGATGAGATAATTGCGCTTAACATGACAGTTGGTTTTTCTTTAAGCTGCCTAGCTCAAAATAATAGTTAGCTTAGCCGACAACAAATTTCCATTACAATTTGTACATTATCAACCAACAATACTGTCAATTATTGGTAATCTCAACTTTATAATACTTAACAAACGTAGGCTTTACAATTGCATTTTCTGTTCACAACCTTCTCATATATATATGTAATGTATGTATAATTTTCACATATATTTCAGTGTGGTAATTGGATCCGTGTTCGCATTCAACGTATGGAACCAGATCTATATGATATTGGAGGGAATGCTGATGAATCGCGTTCACTACAGGAAATTCATGAACATTTATGTGCTAAGTTGGCTGTAAGTTTTAAAAAAAAATCGTTTTTATTTTATTTTATAGTGAATGTTAGGAGACATGTTATCATGAGAATTTTGAAGAGAATCAATTTCCAGTGCTAGTTCAAATCCTACTTCCTTTGTCAATATTTTATCATACAAATCAATTGAGAATTGATATTCTTGACAGGCAGAATGGATTTAGCTGAAACTTTAACACAGTTATATTTTGTTCAACAAACTAATGTTCCGTGCGTCGGTGGTACAGCGGTTATGACGCTCGCCAATCATGAACATGGTCTGGGGTTCGATCCCCTGCCGACGCACACCTGATATTTGTGGTCGGCCTGCAAAATTTGGACTACCGGTATCACATGCTGAAAATTCCATACCTGTACCAAAAATACGGTGTGAAATCAAGCTGTAATCAAAAATAAAATAAACAATTAGAAAATTAGTACACTGAAAAGATAGCAAATCAGAGGATGTGCTTATTTTTGCCCGGTTTTGGAACACAGCACTTTATTGTTCCTGTTCAGTTTTATTCATCAGAATGGGATCTGTCGTACAGTAATATTGTACATTAGAAGGCAAGGCACAGAAGTAAAGGCATATTTTCCACTTCTCAAACTGTTTAATATATATATATATATATATATATATATATAAAGTTTATATTCGTTGACCAATCACTCAGCGTGTGATTTTGGTTTACATTAAACGACATGAAATAGAATGTTCAAATATACACAGTATTCTTTTGTTTATGCAGTATATAACCGTGGGAATAACATCCCGACCCTAACATCAAATAGATATATCGTATTCTGTTGTTAATGGCGTATTGAAGTGTGCGAACACGTGAGAATAACATTCCGTTGGCACACACTGTCTGTATCACACCGCCACAGTATTAAGAAGGTCAATAATTTTAACTGACACCCTCCTCCCAAATTGTTGATATATTATTATCTAAAGGTTTGGCGAATTCCACTTACGTTGGTGACCACCTGCACCTGAACTCTTGATATCTTACTCTTTAAGAAAGCTCAGTTAGCAGTCGATTCTTCACGTTTATCTGTCCAAGAAGAGATATGAATTTGTTCCACATCTGTTAACCCTTTTTTTTTCTTTTTCATTGATTATTCATTTGTTACTCGATATGGTTACCTTTATGGGATTGGTGATTAACTGTATCTTTCTGAAATTGTAATTTTTTTCAATGGCTTCCATGATTCCAAACATTCATCAACATCTCAGTGATTACCAAAATGCACAACCTCCTCTTACTTTATACGTCGTAGACATTCACGTTCATAAATCCTTCCATGGTAAAGTGAATGACACATAAGTCAGTATGAATCTCCTTCTGTCATAGAGATTGTCTGCGTATGGTGAGTTTATTAGGTGGCATTTTCAGTTCATAATAGAAACTCTATCAAGAACGGTAAGAATGGAAATATTTTCATAAACAAGATAACAAGGGGTTATCGGTAAAATAACCCAGAAGCTAATTTGTAAGCTTCTTTGACTATAAGTCAGTATAATTTCGAAAGTAAAAACTAATTTTGAATTAAGACTTAACTATTTCTGTTAGCCAAGTAAATTCTTTCACGTGAACAAATATTATGAATGAAACCTCATGCTTCATGTACATCATCAATGCACTAGAACGTTTTTCGATTGTTCATCTTAGGAAACTGATAGGTGCTTGAAATCAAATGAAGATAACTGACTTTTCAGTGATCCTCGGAGCATAATTTCAAATCAGTGAAGAAAGTATTTCCTCACAGATAGCTCAGTAGTGAAGTCTCTGACTTAAGCACTGGGTGACACGGGTTCGAATCTCAGAAGGGACGTGAGTTTCTTCAAGATTGTAGATACGCCTTACTGTCTAATGACTGTCAATAATTATGAAACTTAGGTCCAAGGCTCCCTGCTGATTGCCACCAACCATCTAACAACAACACTTCTGAGTGCACCGTGATGGCGAACCACCTAGATTGGTGGTGGCCACATTGCAAACCTGACTGACAGAATTCAGTCTCCAGAGAAAAAAGGACGATACGTATGACACTAGTTAGTGTTCAGTCAAAGAAAGCATGTTCTGCTTAAAATTTTCAGACTAGAATGATGAAACTGTTTACTGTTATTCGATAGTTACCAAATATTTTTGCCCAGATGCTAAAAGCTTTAAACAGCCTTAATTTACAAATCAGCTCTCCGTACACAAGCTTCAGCTTTTATTCTGACTAAACTTGGCAACTGCAATGAATAACACTGAAACCCAAAGAGTCTAGTCCTATGTAAGATTGTACGTATGCAGAGAGGTCGGCACTTATCCACCTGTATGTATGTTCAGTCAAAGGTTTCTTAAGAGAAACAAAGTGGTCTGCACACTAATGTTGCTTCAAATTCTAAAACAAACTAAAATGCTATAAATAATAAAATGAAGTTAAGTGATAATAACCAAGCATTAAAATAAGAGAATGAACAGGAAGTTTGGACTACAAATGTAATCAAATAATAACGTTTTTATTTAGAATGTAGGTTGACAATGACGGTCATCTGAAAAACAAAAATTGGAGGTGCTTCTTTTGGACACATAGCGTTAGCCTGAGTTTTTCGATCCCTAGTTGTTTAGCTATGCCTTAATGTCTTCATCTGATTCCTTTTGATGAACCTAAAAGGATCTTCTGCAGGATTTTAGAAGATTTGTCAAATAAAGCCGGATGTTCTGAGTCCCAAAAATGTTCTGTTGTCAAATCAAAGACACAGCTTTGTTCTCTCTTCAGTAGACAGTCTGTGTAGTGTTCTGTAACGCTTTCCTGAAGTCGATATTTGGTGTAACCAAAGTACACAGATCAGAAGAAGCAGGTAAACTGGTGTAAGCATACTGATGAGGCCTTGTGCATCGGTTTTTATGAAAATTACTTACTTGTGAAACACTAACCGGCAACTTACAGATTTGCACAGCTATTATTCTCTTAAACCAGATCTAAATACTAGATTTGAATAATCACTGTTATTCACTCCGTATGAATATGCATAGTGGTGATTGTTCAGTAGCCAGTCAAACACACACATAAAGATGTGAACAGTGACTAAACTGTTCACTAATTAAAACATTCTCTCTATTATCAATAAAAGGTGTGTGTATTTAGCTGATAAAATAAACAATAACCACCACCCTAGGAGATGAATAATCATTCCATGCAGTTCATAAATTCAAGGTAAGCGTTTAGGTGAACACTTAAAACTACTTCTACTCCTAGTTCAACAATCACCAACACGCGTTTATATATAAAGTCAGAAAGAAAACATTGTATCACAATAGTAAAGTAAGAAAGTAAGGATGGTGCATATCTTGTCAACAGGATGCTGATAATGAAATATACAATAGTTATTTTTTCCAAAATCTGTTTTGTTGGAAAAACTGGAATTAATGCTTCGTTGTAAGAGTCTCTCTCTGTTTGTGTATATATGTGTGTCTGGGTATGATAAATACATATACGAATTGTACACTTCTTTACGTCTGTTCAATATTCAAATGTTTTCGACACTGAACCATTGAACGCTAATGATTGACTAGTCACAATGTTAACTGACAAAAGACATAAGTTATAGAGTCAAAAAATAAAAATACACTGGCTCTTGGTTTAATATTTTTGTATGCTAGAATATTTTGAAATGAATGTTGATTTCGTCTTCACTTATTAACTGGTGATTAGGAGGATAGAAGTGTATTAAAAGCCATAAATATAAACTTGAAGTCACAGAATTTATCAATACTGAATGAATTTGAATAATCTAAGTTCAGCAGAGGTTAAAGACATTACAGATATGTGGCTAGAATTAGTGAATGAGTGAGCGTGCAGTTTTATACATGTGTATGACATTAGTGCCATGACGCTGTCCACCTTCAAAATACCCCGACAAAGTAATATTTCAACGATTCCGGATAGCCACCTTTTTAACTTTAGCATATGAATGTGCTAATGAACACCAAGTCCTTACGAACTCTAACATCCCGGTTATCTTTATAATTTCTTACTTAGATTGTCGACATTTTAAAATGCTTTTTTTCAAGTATTGGTTTTGTAGGAATTTGGTTTGATTGTATGGAGGATTCAATCAAGAGCTGACATCAGGGTCCCAGTGGCTCAATGGTCTACGAGCTCGCCTTGTAACCAGAAGGTCCTGGGTTCGAACCCCGGCGAGTGTGTACTGCTGAGGAGCCCCAAACTAGGACGAAACAGCTGTCCAGTACTCCCAGGTTTTCCAGTGGTTCGCTAACTGATGTCAGCTCATGACTGAATCCTCCATACAATTTTAAAATGCGTTTTTTTTCTACTCTGTTATTTCATTTTACTGCTTTTTCGCTTTCACAGTCTAAACAAGAACAAATATCTGAGCTTTTATCAAGAGCTGATGATTTAGTCACTCAGCAGACTTCAGACAATCAAAGTCAAGTGTACGCAGCAATGGCAGAATCTTTAAATCGCGCTTGGCGTGATTTACTCGGCATATTAACACAACGTGGACGTTTACTTGACCTTGCGGTGGAATGCTTTAATTCAGCTGAGAATGTTATCTACCAGGCTGAAACAGTTGAACATCTGTGTAACACTGGCAGTTGGGGTCATGATGTCAATTCAGTGCGTCGTTTAATGGAGGTATGTTTTCAAGGTGTGAATATTTTTTAAAAACTAAATATCCGAAATGTTTAGGTGCCTAACTTTCTTTGGCTGTCATCGCGGTGCTAGTTACCAGTGTTAAAAAAAATACACACACACACAATGTTGTTAGCATTTTAGTGTTGTGCTTTTAAGTGTTTTAAGTTCAACATATTTACACCCTCATAGCTGTCTTCTACTCTCGAGACTTATGTTGTGTCTAAGTATCATTTTCAACACTTTCACGTGGAGGCGATTTGAGACATTATTCTGGACTAGATACTATGTTGCCTTTCGACTCCTCTGACTTCTAAGCACACTTTAAACTCGTAACGTAGTTTTTCTTGTTGAGGTTCCATTAAAGGATAACCTTTGCTCTTTGCATGTAGATGAATATCAGGAATAAGACGTTTTTAAAAATAAACTTTCATGTAAACACTTTCGTTACTTTTATTCAGTAGTATCAGGTAAAAATTTTCAAATAAACACCATACTTTGTTTGCCTATTGGTTACCTCTGAAAAATGCAAAACAAGAAATAGTTTTAGGGGGAATATGTAAACATATATATATAGGAACCAATGAAATGAATAGAGGAACACTCCACTCAATTAAATGTACAAATAAAGCAATAGGTGTTCAATTAACAATAATTAGACGATAAAATGACGACAACAAATGAACACCCTGCTGTTCATTAAAAAACACCACTGTATTAGGTGTTGAGAATTTAGCAGTCTACACTCCATTGTATATTGTGTATTTCATACATAGTCATAACGTATAAAAGATGATTAATTCAGGCTGTCATTTTTTACAAGTATATTGGTATTTGCTTTATATGAACCTGTTCATTAATTAACCACCCAAACTGACATTTGTAATGTGTCTTACATAAAGATTGTTTTCGTTGGTATGATTCAGATAATAGATGAACTAAGGAGCACATTCATTTATATGAGAGGCTTATCCACCACTGTACTGAATATAAAGCCTTAAGGCGTCTCACTTTGCCGATTTCAAGAAGTACCAGTCGAAGGAACAAAAGAGTTGTGTCAGTCAAAAGTTTTTCATTTACAAAAAAATATTATCCACTTAACTTTTTTTATTCACAGGAACATGAAAATTTGAAACGTACTGGATTATTGGAACCATCACATAATATGCTGAATTTAGCCAATAATTTATTAGAATTACTCGGTCGTATGTCGTGTCAAGCTGGTGGTTCAACTTCAGCTTCAAACACTGGCTCTGGACGTGCAAGTATTGAAGCTAGAGAACGTGTAGCAGTGATTACTTCTAAAGCTGGAGTTGCTAGACGGCACGCTGAAGAAGTATGGAATCGTCGTGATCATTTACTTCATCTAAGACTAGCTGTAGTTTCTATGGAAGCAGAGTTGGAACGTATTGTTGACTGGTTTGTGAAGGTAAGAATTATGCATTATCCATTCATTAACTTTGCAGTGTAAATGAATGATATTCAGTCTATCATAAAAATAATAAAAATATTTTTAAAAATCATAACCGAATTCTGATGGCTAAGTGTTACACATAATTCAGTCTGGTATAAAATCATCTTTAAAGTAGATGGTGGTGGGAAGCACATGTCACACTAAAAAGAATGACAGAAATGCATACAAAATGCAAATAAAGTTTTATTAGAATCTAGCCCACACAAAGATCACTCACTACCAGGGAAAAATCCCTATAATCGGCATGAAAAGCATATAAGGGAAACATTGGGAAACCCATGGGATTAAAAATGTCCCAAAATATATCAGAAGAAGACTATCTACACATGAGGGGGTGTCAAAAAATTGCCACTCAGAGACTTCTATCATTGAAAGCAGGACAACTGAGTTCAAGAAACTAAGGAGAGAATATTCCTGTTATACGGATCGGCAGACAGCCGATCACAACAAGGCCTCAAATAGACAAACCCCCTCGACTTTTAGAAATGCATGCTATACAACCCAGAAAACCAAATGTAATTAAGAAGGCAAATTGAGACAACTTCCACATACACTACATTATGAAAACTTAAAAGCACTATTTATTACACATCCTACCAAATAGCGTCGAGTGGTAAGTAAACTTCATGGCAAGAAATCAATATTGACAGTCACAGTCAAAACTTCAACTGGGAGCCATTTTGAAGAGTATAAGACAATTCGTGAAAGCGTATCACAGCATAATTAAGAAACATGTATATATTTGAATTGAATTTTTGATTTTCCCGTCGATTGATTGGACCGAAGTGCTCGGTCTCAGGTTGACATGTCGGCTTCTTGTGCAGATACTTCGAGCCTCGGCGGGAACATCATCGGTAACTGAGAAATGCAGGTACATCCAGCTGACGAGTCCCAAATAGGATGAAATGCGCATCCTGGATTCCACTGCTAGCCACCATCCACCAATATATATATATATATATATATATTTGACCTATCTTAACTAAGCCCACTGTCAACTTAATTCTTATGTTGCGAAAAATATTCTTCATCATCGACAATGTTAGAATACTTCGACTAAAGCAAACAAACTGTTAAAATGGTAATCTCGAAGGAAAATCACATTCAAATTTAGTCGCTGAGGGTGAAGCAAACAAAAACCTTTTCATTTCCACTATGAGCTTGAAAAGTCAAGCAAGTAGAAAGAAGC
Source organism: Trichobilharzia regenti (assembly GCA_944472135.2). Classification (NCBI taxonomy): domain Eukaryota; kingdom Metazoa; phylum Platyhelminthes; class Trematoda; order Strigeidida; family Schistosomatidae; genus Trichobilharzia; species Trichobilharzia regenti. The sequence goes on along the minus strand of OX235270.1, from coordinate 32,361,714 downwards.
TAAAACTTAGCAGAATCAGTGATGTATACTGACTAGACACAATGTTAAGGCGCATAAAACCTCCGTACTCTTAGAAACTAGGTGATAATTTCAATAACTGTCCATTCAGAAGAAGGGACTACAGAAACATGATAACTGTGAATTCAGTAAGACACATGTTTAAGATTTATTTAAAACAGTCAACCTTGGATGACTTCTGCAGTCATCTGCCATTTCACTAAGGATGCCGGAATACGTAAAAAGGTTTAGCTGCAGAGGTAATTATTTAGAGGAGTTCACTTTCTCCTTCTTAAATAAGTATAGCCGATGCATATCTTGATGAGTGTATTTTCAATCAAAATGGTACACAGTCGCAGGCACCTTCTGTTTATGCAGACCGAATGCTTTACTTAATTTCTAACTCATTAAATATCTTTATGAATTAGTGATTATGAAGCCACGGATCTAGATATGAATCTGGACTAGTTTCATGTTAATTTCAACCATTACTGACAGCTTACACTTTCAACATATCTATAACTTCCTACTATTATTTCTTAGTAATTTATTACATAGATTTAAACAAAGAGAATGTGTACCTTGCTTCCCCTTTCTCTTTTCGCATTAATTTAAAATAAGAATAAAGTTTGCAAAATATTTATAATGTTCACCTTATTTGTTTTGTTTTTCTAGATTGGTGAACCTCGTTTTTCAGACATACAAGTTGGAACAAGTCTATCCGAGTGTCAAGCTAATTTAGATATGTTAATGACTCTTGCCGATGAGGTGCGTGATCTACAAAATGCACACTCACGTCTAATGCAACACTTACATCAAGCAACAACTACAGATTCATGGCGTAGAAAACGTGAAAAAAGTGTATCAGAAATCCTACGAGTACAAGAACAAGAATTAGGCTTGCATTCTTTACCAGTCAGTTTAGAGGGTGATAATGAAGTTGAAATGACAAGTGTGCATGACTCAGACACCTGGCGTGTTACTCATGGTGCATATTCTGAATTGATTACTAGACTAAGGACAACAGAATCATATATTTGGGAATTTCTAGAAAGGATTGAAAGCAGAAGACGTCAGCTGCATACTAGCGTCATTTATTATAGTGAAATTAACGTTGTAAGTTATTGATGTTATCATTTCTCTTCTCTTCTTCTGTACCTCTTCTTTTTTTTCTTCCATTCCTTTGCATTACAAATGGGAAATGAGGCTTCAGTCTTGATTCTTGAAGTTTCAGTAGTGATTGTTCTTTTACAGGGTGAGGTTGATAGCCTGACCCCAAGCCTTCCCTTATTACGAGGCTTACTACTGACTGACGAGTGAGTAAGTTCCGAATCGAACCAGGAGGGTACCCTTCTTCCAAAATACTAGATTCAGTAATTAAAGAAATATCAAAATCTACAAAGTTTCGTGGTCTCTACTATTTGATTAAAAGTTCAAATTAAACATGAAACCTGAAATATTTATCTACAATGTGCTACTGGTTGTTGTTTTGATTGTATAAATAGTAATCACCTTCTTTCAGAGTAAACAGCTGAATATTTGTAAGCTGTTAGACCGTATCGAAAGACTCATAATGTTCCACAAAAGGTTTTTACTTAAAAATGATTTGCATTCACATAGCGAACTATTTATATGCTTAAAGGAATTCTATTGGGGAATGTGAATCGACTGTCAGCCAAGGCACTGCTAAACCTCACCCAGCCGGAATTAAAATCTGTAGAAATTGAAGGTTGGACTTGGAGCCCCATAGAAGACACCTCTCCAGCTGAAGCTTCAAAGATTATGCTTGAAATTAAAGCTAAATTAAAGCCATTCGGAACAAGACTAAAGAATTATTCAAGTATTACTGCATGACAATGCACTGAAGTTGAGATAACACCAACGTATTTGTATCGAGTAGTCCCTAGTCTGATGAACACCTTAAATAAATATCCTTATTGGAAAAAATTATTAGTCTTGTAGTGCACTTTACTTTAAAAAAAACTGAACGACGCACATCGGTACCTTTAAGATACACGGAATTCACAAATGTAGGATAAGAAAACCCTAAGGATGAATCTTCACGTCTCTAATTCCATTGGAAACCGGCTGCAAGTATTGCGGAACACTTCTAGTCTATGTCTTCAATTTCCTGTGTCAGCAGAGGTATTTAAACACTCATTCTTTCTAATGTATGCGTTTATGAAGTGGCAGTTCGCAGAGATTTGGTTGGTTACAGGTTTGATCACCAGGTGACATAGGTCACAGAATAACTGGAAAACCCGACAGTACACGACAAGTGTTTTGTTCCAATATGGAAATCCTCATTAGCACGCATCCACTGAGTTTCGAATCCAGGACCTTCCGGTTAAAAGTCAGGTAGAAGAACACTTACTCGCCTACGATAGTGACTGGCGGTTGCAATATATGTACTTCACAGGCCTTAACAGATTATTTATATACTCCTTATTCCCTTGGCCATCAGAAGCAAAAACTCCATTTCACTCTGTTAGTCATTTTTAGCTGACGTCTTTACTGCTCATGAGCTTTCAGTTCCTCATCACGTGAGCTCATCTATGTCACCCTGAGACGCTCAAGTCTTCATCTCCAACTGGAGTTCCACTCGATGGTGATGTCCACCAACGGTCTCCTCAGTGCATTTTCTACCACTGTTAACTTTCTTCTGCATATTTGCTGGGCAATAAGTTCTCTATCGTTAATCCTCTCTGACCACGGCCTTAAACATGGATTAAAAAAATTCTGCTTTGTCTTTTTTTATCTTTAGCTTCTCAGTCAAATTTATCAACTTGAATCAGATATGAAAAAGACAAGAGATCTTCAACAAACTGGACTGGAAGAAATCTATTACAATCGACTGACTGATTTGGAAGTACGTGTACCAGGTTTAAAGCAAACAATGAATGAATTACGAAGCAGTTATAATGAACCAGCTAGACTGTCTAGATTAAGAGCTCAATTAGGTGTTAAAATTCAACCTACTGCCTATGAATCTGAATTACCGCCAGCAGCAGCAAGTTCAGTGACTGGTAAAATGCGTGAGGTTGATGAAGGCATAGAGAGATGTCGTGACCTACTCAATAAACACAGAGAATTAAACATCAAAATTCAGAAACGTGAAGAAACTGAATTTCGTTTGAATGATGTAAGTCATAATTTTGTTTTAATGAATAATTTTCATCATGTTTATTAAAGTGTGATGAAATAATTGTTCTCAACTACGTGTGAATAGTATAGAACTTTAAAAGGAATATTTCGTGGATTGTAGCAGTATCACTTGACGTTTTATTATTTTCCCTACTTTTTAGTTGAGTATGTGGTTGAGTCAACGAATTTACCGTTCACTTGTGGAATACGGAAGATCTGGTACAACACTTGAACAAGTAGCCGATTTCGAAGATGTACATCGACGTCTTGAACGTGAACTGCAGTCTAGAGAACCTGAATTAGAAGAATTACGCATTGCTATTAGTCGTCTATCACCAACTGCTGGAAAGTCAAGTTCACAGGTAAATTCTTTTTCCTTATTAGTGGAGAGTTTTTCGTTCGTAAACTGTTCAAATTGTATACAGTGGTAATTAAAGTGGAGTTTCGATCAGAAAACACATTCATGCGTAGTATATGACAACTACAGTAAGAACCAATCATATCAACGAACATGAAGATCTGTTAACAGGTTGGGTGAAAAGGAATTCGCTCAGGATGACAACTGAATGGAAAGTCACATCTGTCATTTATTTGAATTAGACAACAGAAACATATCTAAGTAAACACGGTTGTAAAAGTTGTTAACTTTTGATAAAAGTAACTCCTGCTTCTGAAAGATAAGTGACACCAAACACACCACGTCTGTCATCTCCAACCTTAATCTTTTAATTAATGTCATATTCTCAAGTATTATATTTGTAGGGAATTTTGTTTGATTGTTTGGAGGAGTCCATCATGAGCTGACATCAGTTAGAGAATCATTGGAAAGTCTGGGAGTAATGAACAGCTGTTTCGTCCTAAATTGTGACTCTTCACCAGTACTCACCCACATATTTGATCAATAGATAATACCAAGACAGAATATATCCTAAATCAAATTCTATCTATGATCTATGAAATTTCTTCTCCATCTGAACTTATACTAACCTTTTATTCATAGGAAGTAACATCTTCGGAGAAGCCATTGAAACATGAGAAGGTGGTAACGCTGAGGAGACTTTAAAAAACAACAAAAGACAATAAAAGAATAAAACATGTTCTATGCATAATGTATGATATTATTTATAAATTATAAAATCAATGAAGAGCTTATAACTTCCTTCATATCCGTTGTGTTTTGCCCCGGCAAATATTTACTGTGTCTCGCCTCGCTAGTGTTGTCCACCTAAATGCTAACCAACATTGTATACTAGATAAAAATGTAAGAGTTTACAAATCATGGAAAATGAGTTAATTTACTAACTAGTTCTGCAGCTCATCCAATCATTTCATTCTTCAGTAGTAATAAGTAAGCTATCTCGTGTTATTCAAGAGTTGGTTTGCAGGAATTTGATTGGTTGGAGGTTTACATCATGAGCTGACATCATTTAGAGAACCACTGGAAAACCTGGGAGTACTGGACAGTCGCTTCGTCCTGGTGTGTGACTCTTCAACAGTACACATCCATTTAGGTTCAAACCTTGGACCTTCTGGGTACAGCAACGGGTGCTTACTGATGAAGAGTTTCAGGCTAGGACGTAACAGCTGTCCAGTACGCCAAGGTTTCCCAATGGTTCTCTAACCAATGTCAGTTCATGATGAAATCTTGAAACCAATCAATCAAATCCCTACAAACCAATAATTGAATATCAATGAGATGCTCACTAGCGACTGGCCCTACTCAGGTAGGTAGTTAACTGAGTTATAGTGGTATGCAGCAGGTCGGGTGTGAGGACAAATACTCGCCGAAAACATTGGCTAGCGGTCGCGCTATGTCATGAATTGGCAGAAGCTGGAATTCATGGGCTGGCCATTGGATTGGGTCCCAGTGGGTTAATAGTCTACCAGCTTGTCTTGTAGCCGGCAGGTCCTAGGTTCGAACCCTGGTGGTTGTGTACTACTGAAGATTCCCGCAATAGGACGAAACAGCTGTTCAGTATCCCTAAGTTAGCCAATGGTTCTCTGACTGATGTCAGCTCATGATGAAATCTTGGATCTCGTGTTATGCTACTAAGATTTCTTTAAAAAACTTTAGATTTATGGGTTCTTGAAATAAGGTTATCATAAGTTCTGGTAAGAATCTTTGTAGACAGTGGAACTGAACTTTTCTCACCCAACAAGGCTTTGAGAAATTGAGGAGTACAAACTTTCTGATTTCTCTTTCCACATAAGTCATGTTTTTATGTGTGCAAACACATAATCAAAACTGGAAAATTCTAAGAAACTGAACACTCTAGTCATTACTGGTGATACGTACATAATCCAACCAACCAGACGTAAACAGTGTTCTCAACTTTAAAATTTATCGTAAAACATTTTGAAATTCAATTATTTATTGATGACAGAAAGAACTTTTTTCGTATTCAGTACTCAATACACATGAAGCGATGAAGAAATTTGTAAAGCCATTGACATAACCTTGTCGCCAGCATTCAAGCAAAGACAATTTTACATTTCACTGTATTCATTTCCCAATAATAATAGTAACAAACAATGAATTTTGCTTCCTATAATTCTCCTTTTTTCAATACCATCATTTATACAGGATCGTTTAAATGAATTAACTTCATGTTGGACACGTTATCGTCAAATAATTCAATTACGCTTAGAATTAGCAAATCATTTCTCTTCATTACTGAGACGAATACGTGAAGACGACTATCAGTACAATCTAACTGTACAAAAGATGCATGAAGCTGACAGAATGAAATTAACAACAACTGGTTTAGATTTTCATCCAAGTTGGATAGCCGGTTCTACGGAAACTCCACAGGCAGCTGAACGTATACGCAGTGAATTAAATATGACTACAAGTCGATTAGAAGAACAGCAGATACTGATTCGTCAGTTTATTGATCATGTGAGTATAAAAGGTTGACAGGGAATCTTTTTTATGTGTTGGATATGATGATGGTATGCACAAATTAACAAGTTTAATTTTCGGGTTTGTTTGCTTTTATTCAAAACGTCTGCCTTTGCAAATTTCTGCAAAATTATACCAGGTCAGAGGTGTTTCTTCTTATTCTGCTTATTAATAAAGCTAAAGTTTGTACACTTAGGATTCTTACGGAATCAGGCAAAAACGTTAATTTGATGTAAGTATAAAACTTGGGTACTGTGGTAGAGTACAACTCCATTATGGATAAGATTTTATTTTGATAAATCACACAGTTTTATGCAGCAATATTAATAAATTATCAGTTAATATTACTGTATAACACTGTGTAATTTTATCCAAATAAAAATCTTATTCATAACGAAGGGAGGAACTGAAATGAATCTACTGCTCACCAAACTAAGTACTGAAGAGCGTGAGGAAAGACAAACGATCATTCGGAAACACAAACTATGCCATCCTTGTAAATTAATCTGCGCATGACTAACTTTTATTCTGAAATTAAATCTTATCAAATTGGAGAAATTAAGGGCTGATGCAACGGTAATTATGTGAATTTTTTAAAATTGTTTTATTCCTTTACTTTCCCGGTGGAACACAGGGCTCCAAGCTGGAGGCTTGAAGTTTCGGTAGCAGTGGTGTTTATTTTTACGGGATGGGGTTGCTAGCCTCACGCCCAACCTTACATTTTTACCAGTCTTTGCACTGGCTTAGCGGGGTAAAGGAGTGCGTTGGCCGGGGATCAAACCCCGAACCACATGCACTTATTACAGGACTTATCATAGGAATATATATATATATATATATATATATATATATATATATATATATATATATATATATATATGAAGTTATAATAAAGAGTGTAGAGGTGAGAAAATAGACTTATGTTAAGTTAAAAGGACATATTGAGGGTCAAAATAACAATGGAGACCACTAAACCAAATAAGAGAGGTAGTAGTACATCTGCTATAGTATCAAAACAAAGTTTACCAAGGAACTGTGATGACAAATTGTCTTTGAACGCATAAAGGTGGTTTAAACTTCCTAATCGTCATCTAAGGCTTCTACAAACTTTAGGATACACCCCAAACACGTTTTATAGATAGGTTTAGAAGATGCGTAAACATCAATATTATGTCCTATCTCTGTATTATGTTTTGCAATAGAGGAGCTGGGTCTCCTGTTCTCACCATTAATCCGTTACGGCGATTCTGTTTGCTTCAGAAGACATTTAGGAATATGCTCTGAAGCCCTTACTTACACACATAGATGAGTCCTCCCTGTGTATATGTGACCACGCGTACATTCAAATTGGTAAATACAGTGGGATATGACATCATTTTTCGCATGTTTTAAGGGCTTATATGGATATATTCATTTCATATTCTCAATTAATATGACCTTAGCTGCACAAAAACTCTTTCTAACCACAGTGTTCAATCTTTGTCTAATTGTCAAGCTTTTATAATCACCCACGTACACGTCTTTCTCAGCGGCGAGTTGGAGAGCGGGTCTTGGTGTGCTAACTACTTTATATCCCCTGATGAACTTGTCTGGATAATTATTATCAACCAGAGCTTATGACAACTTTCTTTCTTCCTCATTATCAAGTGTGTCCTCATTGTCTATACGTTGGATTCTACCAAAGAGGCACCTTACTATGGCTCTTTTGTATCGAACACGTCAGAAACTGTGATAATTAAGACAGGACAAATATGATTTACAGAACATTAAAGTTACACTTCCACAATTACCAGTTTATTACACTGTTATTGTATTTACAAAATAATCATATATTTAAGAGTTAACAAATGTTCATAATTTCTCCAATTCGTGATAAAAGCTCCAATGATTGATTTCATGAGAAAATCAACACTGAAATTAATCAGGTACGCTGAAAAAAATCCCTAGAATCTGAGTATTAATCTCCCGCTCATCACTGAGATCAGGATGGATAACCTAAAGTTATACTGAAAAGTTGTGGCTCGGGGATACCACCATGTTGGATGTAAGGCAGATTCTCATCATTGGAACTAGTTGGCCGTAGCGCTACATCGCGAAATAACAGAAGTTAAAATGCATCAGCCATTAGACTCCAACGTGGTGGCTGGATGATGGTCAGATGGTTGCCTTAGTAACCTTAAGGTCTTGGGTTCGGTCCCCTGTGGGATTTCTAGTAATCCCTACTGAAGAGTCCCAGATGAAAACGAAACAGCTGTCCAATGCTCCATAGTTTCCAACGAATATCTAACTGATATTGGTTAGTAACAAAAAAAACACATTGAAATTAACCAGAAAAATAATTAATCCCTTCTTTCGAAATTCAGAAGCCTACTCATTGGCGCCGAACACTATTAACAATACACTTAGTTAGTACATAGATTTTGTACATACACTCACTTATAATTGTTATGTGCACGAAATAGGTTGATTCTTTTTAAGTGAATTTTCTTTCAGCAATTTTCCAAAATGATTTTAAATCAACAAATGACAGTTGTCTACAACTTTTATCGTTTTTCTGCATACATAATAACTCTTTGTGATATTAACAATGTTTACAGATTACACAGAGGGCTGATCAAGATTTGCAAATCACAGAAACTGTGCATTACTGTCAAGTTCAACTGGAAGTGAATAATAAACGCTTGGTTCAACTACGTGAATCATGGGATAATTGTCAACAGCTCTGGGACCAGTATAAACTTGCTCAAGAACAATGGGAAATATTTACAGAAACAGCTCGTAGTGTAAGTTACCAGTTGTATGCTGTCATTTTCAGAGTGTTGTTACTTTTCAATAAAGTATACTGCTCAATGAGGAGGATTCACTGGGTTTTTTTTCGGTTTTCAAAATCACCTTTATTCCACCTTCACAAATAATAATTATTATTTATTATTATTATATCCTTTAATTCCTACAGGAATATAGGGCTTCAGCCACGCGTCTCCATTACCTTCGGTTTTCTGCCAACTTTTTCACCCCGCTCCAAGTCTGCCCACATGCTTTCATTTACTCTTCACATGACCTCCTCCAAGTCATCCTTGTACTGACGACCAACTCGCCGCTTCCCTTTTGGGTTCCGCTCGAGGGCTTGTCTAGTGATGTCAAAAACTGAAGCACCAGGCTACAAAGGACATCTTCATTGCAAACATAAGGGACAAAGCTGTGTTCAAATCCTAGGTACAGCTTTAACTCAGCTTCCCCAGTGTCTAAGTAAATTTGTTATTCCATGTTGGCGTTTCTCAACTAATAGTATTTCTTATTGACAGAAGTATGTTGTGTTGATCGGTGATACTTTCGTATCTAAGACTACAGCTTATGATCAAGGCTGGAGTAGTGGTCTTCAGGGAGATGGAATTGATTTCTTGGTTTAATTGCTGATAAAAGTGTTGAGGCGGTAGAAACGGCAAGGAATACAATGCATGGGCTCTTTTACGTATAATTATCCTTGATTCAATTCAGATTTACATTCACCATCCTATCACCTAATGTTATAGAAAGCTAATTTTCCTTAATAATATTTTTATGAAATATTTTATAGTTGGATGAAGCGATGACATCATCACTTTCAAGAATGTCACGAACACCATTACCAAGTCAACCTTATGAACTTACTGAAGCGTTGAAAGTGCATCATAATGAACGTAATGAAATTGATCAATTAACACTGAATTTGAAGACAAAAGCTCAACAGTTAGGTGCAATGGTTGGCGCTAGACCAGATGATCAAGATCATAGTAGACAAGGTTGGCGATTTGTTGAAGCTGTTGATGGTTCATATTCTGGACTTGCATCTTCAAATATGGGAAAACGTATACGTTCTGAAATGTGTATGCAACTAGCTGGTTTGGAGACAAGATGGAAAGCATGGGATAAGGCATGGACATCCCGAAGTATACAGTTGGAAAGACGTGGTACACATTTTGGACATTTAACAACAATAGAGGTAATATGTTTGTTTTCATTTGTGAGCCTGCGGCTTGAATTTACTACCGAGGAAGGTTATTATACTTATCATTTTGAATTTGGCCTCATTATGATTTGAAATATGACCACCTTGTTGGTTAGGTTTATCTTATTGACATGGAGTAATCAGTTTTAGGCTTTTTATTACCACAAGCAGGGCTTTTATAAACTACTACTAGAATGAGAGAAACCATGCATTATTTAACCTGTTCGTGCTCGTTGTTCTGAGAATATTTATACGTACTTTCACTACTAATTAACTGCCGTCTTCCAACTACTTTGAAAATAAGTCATTTTATCAGACAGTAGGAAATTCTATAATTAAGTTTCTATAAATTAAGGGTTTGAGTGGGGTCATCAATGGTAAAGTCATATCACCCCCCTCCAGCTTATGTAAGATTATAGTTGAATAGTTCAAGGGTCGAAAATTAAAGGTAGTCAGAAGGATGCAAAACGAGTTACAGCGATAAATCTGTTACTTAAAGCTGATTAGGACTGAAAGGCACGAAGATAAGTAGCGAATTTCACACAACCAAATCCTCTGATTAGCTTGGACAAAGAGAGAACGAATATATTTGAAGGATAGGAACTGCTCATTTAGTTTTATTTCACAGCTTGTCATCAGCTGCTAGCAGCCCGAAAGACAGTGAAAATCGTATGCCAGCAGTCTGAATTATTCTCTCATCCTCAAGACGAGCTGAGAAAAATGCCAACTTAAAGATTCATATATATATATATATATATATATAGCCTGCTTAAATTTGGGCTACCGAAAAATCTCATGGATATTTTACAAATATTTTCTCCCGTTCAGTTTGTTTAAATCTGATAAAATATGATCTTTAACTACGTTTTATACTTTGACGAGTACTTAATGTGCTTACAACTTGCTGATTCGCAAGTTTTTAGTTATCGTGAGGAAAACCCTATTTGTAGGGCAGAGAGCATTGCGATGCAAGAGACAGCTGTTCTTGGGTTGTTTCCTTGGTTTACAGAATCGGGTAAAATTAAACTTTAAGTACCACCAACCACCAATTAGCGAATGACTTCGAACGCACCAATCACGTGAAGGAGGCACTTTTGAGTATGGAATACTTGTATTTATGAAAAAAATACATAAAAACTGTATAAGAGTGTTACAGAGGAAACCTTTCTGTCACATTTGATAAAAATAACTCTCAGTCTTAGGATGAAGTATCAGAGGTGATAACACTGTAAGACTTTATCAAAATAAATGCTACCCACAATGGAATTCTACTCTACCACAGTGCACAAGTTCTATTCTTATACCAAAAGGGTAATTTAACCACATTCTATGCATGTAATTATTTAGGTTTCCTAAGCCTAGCCCTAACGTGAAAATATATCTAACTAACCATAATCTAACCCTGTCACATTTTATAGGTCAACCTAACCCTAACTTGTCCTTGTCCTAAGCTGTAACTTAATCTTTCCCAAACCTAAGCTGAAACTTGCCAGATATCCCATTTAATCAAAATAACTCTCCGATGAGAAGATTTTACTGATGATGACAACATTATTTGCCAAGTTTCACTAACTTGCTCAGTGCGCGTTTCAGGGTCATTGGTGCGGCCGCACTCCATTGGTAGTCAGTAGTGCTTGAAGTTTAACTTGGTCTAGAATGGATTCCTGAAACATTTCTAATTGCCACTCAACCAAATTACATGCATTTACCGAAGAAGACGAAGGAGAGACATAATTCCTTGGTACGAGCTCCATGTCAGGCAGAAGTGTTTCGCGAGGTCCACCGTCACCTGATATTGTATCAGAAGATCCTGGATGAAGAGAAAATATCATGCAACAAGCTATGCTGAAAATTTTATACAGTGTATAAACGCTGCAAAATGCAAAGCTATTATTGTTACTATTATTAAGTTACGATACACTTACGTATATATTAAGTTGATAGTAAATTCTCCTGTTATGCAAATTTTATTTTACAAGTACATAAAACTATGGCCACCATAAAAATTAATAACCCATCACATTCGTAGTTATAATGTCTTTTTCGAAAAACCAGCTCAGCCCACCTTTTTTACCATATGCTTAGCCGATTTTCCACTTAGAATTTAATAATCCCGCGATGTAAGTCTCGAGAAAAATAAAACAAAACATATAGATTTTTTTTATTTCAACTGATGTCGTAGATCATGTTTCCACTTTCCCCTAGTTTCACTGACTAAATCATATTGTATATTTAGATTAATCTGAATAGGACTATGATAGCGAATTTCTTTTTTACTACCTTATTTATCCCGTTTGATGATTCATTCCACTAAAATGTGAAGTGATTCATTAATATTTGTGTTTTAACTAAAATTCCAGTGTAAACAATTTTCTTCATATTTTAAAGGGAATTGAAGAAGAAATAGCTATGGCTGAGAGGAAATTACAGGAAATCATGGGCACGGTTTCATTGACTGCACCAATTTCTCAAGTTCAGATGGCTGATAGAGAACTCAGTCAAATTGAGGCTACTGTCCCGGTAAGTATAACATATAATAAATATTAATTTAAGTATAAATTAACTACTGTTTATTAGATAATTGCTCAGAGTTCAATTTTGACTAGTATTCACATTAAGCAGATAGGGTTTAAAAATATGGCCAACTGATTTCGTTTTCACAAAGTAGCTTTGATTTACTTCTTCTGCTGTGTACAACTCAGGTACTACTGTATTAATTGAGATTTAAGTAAAAGGAGTTAGTAAATTTAAGTTTATTCGAGAATATTTGTTAGTGGCTGTACACATGAAAGTCCTAGTAGCCAAATGTAAGTCAACAAAATTCCTAATTCCCCTCGCTTTATAAGTTCCCCAATCAGTAAGATGTATAAATATGTAAAACATATTGTGGCGCTTTATGTTCTATAGTTTGGTTTGTAAGGATTAGTTAAGTTTTTATGAGTTGATCACGGATTGATATCAGTTAGAGAACCATTGAAAACCAGGGAGTACTGGACAGCTGCTGTTTCATCCTTGTTTGGGAATCATCGTCAGTACACACTCTCTGGGATTCAAACCCAGGACCTCCCGGTTACAAGGCAAGCTCATATACCATTCAGCCACTAGGACCCGATTCAATGGCTCATGAATTCTAACTTCTACCAATTCGTGATTAGGTGCGACCCCAACCATTGTCGTTGGTGGGACATCCATCCACACACGTGACATCTAAATGGACCTCACTGGTCACGACTTCTCTCTAGAACTCCAGGAAACTCTATCCTGTAGCAGGTCACTAGCGAGCATCATATTAATTTTCTATAGTTTTGGTTTGTAAGGGTTAGTTATGTTTTTTTATGAGTTGATCACAAACTGAATGTGCTGTTATTGCGCTACACTTGACCAGTTTAACTAGAACTTGAATGCACTAGTACCCACTCAATCAGTAGCTTAAGCAACTTGTGGATTCTAATAACTAAACACACTATTCAAAGACCAAATTATTTAAGAGTGCTCTCGCAGAGGCAATATATTTGAACAGAATAAATGCTAGGGTGACTTTTGGGAAAAGGTTTATCAACTTATCTGGCTAATATGGGCTAAACCAGTAACTCTAAGAATGTGAGAAATAGAGGCAGCGCCTGCTTGAATGTATATTCAATAAAAAGGCGTAAAATACATTCAGTAACTGGAGGCGAACTAGCAGCTGAATTTGTTAACGCAATTATTTCAGTTGAATGCATTTACTTTAGGCAAGGTGCATAGCGACATAGAAGCTGTTGAAATATCTGAAGATGTTCTTTATGGTATTTGCTTACCCCAGAATTAGATAACTGTTATTAGAGGTGATAAGTGATTAGGATGAAGAAACTATCATAATTGATTAGAGAATATTCTTGAATTTTTAAAGAGTAGAAACTCTAGGTAAATTTCCAGAGTACTTCTTTCAATATCAGACAGTCTAGATTGGTGTTGCAGATGTTGTATTTCTCTCTATCCAGGGTTTTTACAGTGCGAGGGAGAGAAGCTATTTAATGCTGTCTTCAAAAATCCTATTCTTCATAATGATTGATTTTATCTAATCGCCAAGTAATTAACTCTACTCTTTACCTAATTTTACTGCATTTTTGTGTCATTTTCATCACGGATTTAGGTTCTACGAGGCCGTATACATTCAAGTGCACCAGATATGAGACTGCAATTAATTCAGGGTGAGCCATCACCAAATGAATATACTGGTGCTAATATTGATCTAATGGACGTCACAAAACGTCGTCACGAGCAACTTGAATCACGTCTTACCACATTTACAGAAGAAACTGTACGCTGTCGTACAGAAATTAGTTTAACACTACGTCTGTTAAACGCTGTCAGTATGGCTGAGAATGTGCTTTCACAAATCACATTCAATTTAGATAATGTTAAAAGTCGTATTGCTGAGATTTCACTACAAAACACCAGTCAAATAGAACAGATTCGTTTTGAAATTTCTGAACAAATTAACCGAGGACGTGTATTGGCTGATACTCATATACCTGTATTGGAACAATTAGCTTTTCAATATCCCCGACGTAAGTTTCTTGAAAAATTGTTATAACATAATTTGATAATTATTCAATCTTATATTTCTTTTTGAATAAAACTCCCCAAGTAGTTTGTGATGCAAATAAGAATCTTTGAACCCCTGATTCATTCTACCTGTGAATCCGTAAAGTATATATAGTTATATCAATTCTGTGTATGGAATCAAAGACATTTACATCTGTAGTTATCACTGGATCAATTTTCCCTTCGCTATGTCTTTAATGAGAGCAACTTCCTTTCGTTACTGTGAAATATATAACGTTAAGATACGTCATTAAGAAACTAGATAAACACTCTTGGATAGATAATTTGTGTGAATTATTGACTGACCTTTGTCACTGCCTGTTTACGATCAGACCAGTCTGCTAAACGTGACCTATCCTATCTCATCATCAATAACTTTCGATTTAAGAACTGGTAACCTCCACCACGGAGGCTTTTGTTACAGCCATACTTGCCCCAAGTGGATTTAATGAAACCTCATTATCTGTCATTACTGAGTACATCACAATAATACCATGTCTATAGGAAGAAGAAAATACAACTGTACATTTTCAGACATTTAACATACAGGTTTGCTACGTGCTGTATGAACACTTAATGACAGACTTATGCTTAGCATGTAAGGTTTATCTTACTGAACGAAAATCTTATAATTCCTTCACATTCCCAGTGGAACATAGGGCACCTTCAAACTAGAGGCTTGAAGTTTCCGTAACAGTGGTGTTTACTTTTACGGGATGGGGTTCTAGCCTCATGCACAACCTTCCCTCTTTACCAGTATTATTGCTGGCTTAGCAAGGTAAAGGAGTGTGCCGGCCGGGGATCGAACCCCGAACCACATGCTTGGTCGGCGAGCATTCTACCCCTGTGCCACCGACGTACTCAATCAAATTAGCCCGTCTGGGAAGAAATTAGATGTGCAACTCATAGACTGAATGTCGAATCACTGAACCAGAGTATTCGTCTACAATTTTTTTCTGTGAATCTCTCTCAGTGTATCATTATGTTTAATAGGTAGGCGAAAAGATACAACAGGTGTTCATACCTTGCTTCCGCTGGCCTGCATGTATTGACGGTAGGAAAGACTTAAATGGAAAGATACCACAGTTTTAAGATAGATTTTGCTACCAACCAATGCCGTCTACATAAATACTGAAAACTAGGCAGCAATGAACGATCAGGGACATTCAATGATGGTTCATGTGTATAGCTAATTAACAGATGATGAAGGAATGAGTTATCTGATTCTGATTCGAAGGTCAAAAAGTAACTTGACAGATGATTAACTTAATTCCTTACTGGAGTTTCAAAGCTAGGCTGAAGCAACTGCCAATCTCTTACACTTTCAGTTATTGTTTAGCTCTAACTAATTTTCGAAATCTACCCTGGAAGAAGCTAAGTCTAGATAAACCCAAAATGTGAATATTATCACTAGTATTCACCGCCTCGGTTTATGGCTATTCAATTAATCTAAATTTGGTTCCGGTCATGCAGTAACATTAGTCCGGGAAAAAACTTTTTAGGATCTATGAGTAAACAGTACCTCTAGCAGTGGAACATTCAGGCAACTAGTCGAAATTATCCAATCTCGTTGCTTACGTATTTTGTGAGGAACCTTTCACATTTCAAGTAGTCTCTTTCAGTGAACACGATGCTAGTAAGTGTATGTGTCTACACTTTTTCTAAACGATAATGTTTATTTAGAAGTAACATCCAAAAGTTGGTATAACCAACCTCCTCAGTGCTCAGTGAACTGATGCATTTGTGTTATGTAACAAAATTACTTCTACTGAGTTTTATCAAACTATCTCTTAATCATTCTTATTTAAAGCTGTGGAAGCCAAACAACTTATACAACCACTTGTTAATGGATTTCAAACAACTATAAACAATCTGAATCAAATGTCTGATGAAATACGCGTGAGAACAGAACAATTTATTGATTTACAACGACCGCAAGGTATGCAAGTGGCTGGTGATCAAATTCGATCAACGTCTATAGTAATGCCAGTGCGAGCGAAACCACCAGTTATTACCAAGCCTTTAGAAAATGTCACTACTGAAGAAGGTAAAAAGGTTGTTATGGAGACTAAATTCGATTCAGGCCTACCACCAGGTGAGTATTATTCTCAAGTGACAATAATAAATATAATTTTCAAACTAGAATGTTTATTTTGTCAGACCATGTTATTTGATGCTAAGTGGTTTTAAGCGATGGGCATCAAGTGAAAGAGCACGGTGATGACGAACCAGCAAACTTAGTGATTACATTACAAACTTGGCTAATAGAATTCAACCACCACTGAAGACTTCATGCATGATATTGGTTACCACGAAGTGATAAATCAATGAAGCTGTAGTCATTTATGCAGGACGTTAAACAACATTACTCGACTTTACCTTACAGTGGATCCTGTTCCGGAATTGTATATGAAGTAAGCTTCACAACTTAGATTATATAGTGACACTTAATGGTTATTAGCCGCCTTCAGAAGTAAGCGTGTTGGTTGTAAATCGGCATTAAGCGATTTTGTATATGCCTTTATCACTGAGATTCTAATCTTTAGAGGCGCAAAAAACCATCAGCGTCCTCCTAACTAGCACTGACAAGCAATAAAGTTAAGTCAAATACATTTTTATTTTGACTGATTTCTAAATATTAGCGATAATCTTAAAAGAGCTTTGGTACGGTCCATATTCACGAGACATTGTTTATACTCAGTATAGAGTCAACCATACCGTCACTATACACAAATATTTCTAAGCCATGACATAATTCAAACATTAAAGGTGAGAATACAGACTGGATGGTTTTTTATCTCCAGAATTCAAATTCCATTTCTTCTGATTCATTTACACCATTCCAGATGCGAATCCATTTGATGCTAATCAATTACAAGTAACTTGGTACAAAGATGGTTTGCCAGTGGTTACACCAGATTATGAAGTAAATTTAACTCCTAATTCAGCCAGTCTAAAAATATCTGAAACACTAACTGAAGACAATGCAGTGTTTTCATGTCATATTAGCACACCATACGGTAAAGCTGAGACAAGATGTACTTTAACAGTAATCGAGCCAATCAGTCCACAACCTGCTGATGAAAGTTTGATCCAGCCGACTAGAAGTGTTAGAGAACAAAAGCCTGTTCGTGAAACTGGTGAACCACCTCAATTCATCAAGTTAGTCTATTATGAATATGTGAATTCCTTTGCCATGTTATTCTTTTTTTTTTTGAGATAAAGTTTTTCTGTATAAACGAGTCAATGACTCACACTTTTTGAGAGATTTTATTCATCCTGGATTAGATAACCTTCTTTCAGGATATTCGGTTTCAATGAATGAAATACTGCCATTTTGAGACATAAGAAAAAGACGTAAATAGCAAAGACAATTTTCTTTTCGACGATTCATTTTCGTAAGGTGTACAATCGTTATTACATTTAATAAAGAGTTCATAAGACCAATCAGATACTGGTAAAATTTGTCATCGAAAACGTATTGCGTAATGTAAGGTCTAGTGTAGAAGGGGTGATAATTGAAAATTAGAAAAGGAGACAGAAGTCGGCATGACGTAATGAGCATTAGAAAACAACCAATCAGTATAGTTGTTTTGAGTGAACAAGAACCAGCGGAAAGACCATAAAGTGTTATGTATAAATTTTCAAGTAATGGTTTTGTAGGGATTTTGTTTGATTGCATGGAGGATTTCACCATGAGCTGACATCACTTAGAGAGCTATTGGAAAACCTGGGAGTATTGGACAGCTGTTTCGTCCTCGTTCGGGACTCTTCAGCAGTACGTACCCATCGGGATTCGAACCCAGGACCTTCTGGTTACAAGGAGAGCTCGTAGACCACTGAGCCACTGGGACCCGATCCAGAAGGTCCTGGGTTTGAACTCCAGTGGGCGCGTTCAGCTGAAGAGTCCCGAACTAGAACGAAACACCTGTCCAATACTCCCAAGTTTTCCAATAGTTCTCTAAGTGATGTCAGCTCATGGTGAAATCCTCCATGTCTGAAAATGCGATATGATTGATAAACAATAATAGAGTGATAATAAAATGAGGATGATGAGAATAATAATAATCGTAAAATTACATAAAAAAAATGAAACAAAATTATATTGAGAACGTTACTCTGGCCACGGTAGGGTGAGGGAATGTATGTGGTGCTTTTGGATGCAGAGGGCTGGTTTCAGATCCCGAATAGCCAAGGATTTAGCTATGTACAGATAATGTATTCAACGTCTTTTCATATGATATTGAGAGACTCTGTGTAGCACTGTGAAGCATTCATGCAAGTTAGGGTGCTCAATGTCCAGAGTTGACAAGGGGTTTGAGGACGGAGCTTCTAGATTAGGCTTTAAATGCACATTTTGCTGAAGAAAATGCTGATTATGCAATTATTATTGCTGAATATCTGAATCATTTTCAGAGATCTTCGCACTTCGTCAACTTGCTTTCATGCGTTCATATTAAGACATGAGGAGATATTATAAGTTAGTTTCCCACGTGAGGACCTGGAAACCAAACAGTTAACCCTGATGTAGATTAGAAATCATTTCACTGGATTTTAACTAGTGTATGCCATCAAGTCAGACTGCTTTCAAGTAGTAAAGTGAAACCAAGTCACCTGAAATATTTACATTATGTATAAAATGTGAGAGTTTTGATGTCCTATATTAAGAACAGGGAGCAACTGACTTTCAGGTAGGCTGTGTCAATGGCGTTAACTATTTGCAAATTCATTAATAAGCTGATCCAACCTCATCTACTATCGGACTCAGGAGTTCTGAACCCTATATAGAGACTGAGGATAACTGAACAATGAGGCTTCAATCGCTAACTTACTGGCCACTGATTGTTTTCTCATTCCGTAAAAAATTATAATTCGAAAAGATGCTAAACAGAACAATGTTACAACAAATTTTAGCATTCTTCGTCACTAAATGTTATACTCAAAAGTACCTGCATTAACTTTAGTAGTAATAAAAAAGTGCAAGAAAAATTGTACACGGAACCCTATCATTCCATGCTTTCAGTTCATCCAAGTTCACCTAACATTATTTTTTTTATTTGTTTGACTTATCACATTAGTTTGAGATATCTCCTTTAGTTGAAAGCAACTCAGACACTTTCCTAATATAATGGTTCTTTCCCATCAAGACTACACAAATATCCTTATAAGGAGACGTTGGAACCAGCCCATTATTCCATTTCAGTTGTTTCAGTTGACTGATATTACCTTCATGAAGATAACTCGAATTGCTGACTGACCTGTACTGAAAATAATGTCTAGGTTGACATCAAAACGTTCAACAGTTTAAAAAACCCCGTCAGAAAATGAAAAACGATGTTACCTTAAGAAATATGGGCACGTTAACTTCAAAGTATTGATAAATTTGATTTAATTTTCATTACCTGGTTTTACACCGGTGACTTTTTCTTCCCTTACAGACATCTCAAGTCGACTTATATTGACGAAACTCAGGAACTAGTTTTAGACTGTCAAGCTATTGGTCAGCCTGTTCCATTCCTATCATGGTATAGAAATGATCAGCTGATAGATCAGAATCCTGATTTTAAAATTACTCAATTGGCCGGATCAGGAATACTGAGAGTAAGATCACGATATTGATGACGATAATACTAATGATAATAGTACTTAAATATATTAAATTATGTTAAAATTTATATAACTAGTTTAATGTTTTGTCTGTATTTTTATGATTGAGTTGGCAAGTTGTCTTACTGGTCTGTTACCTTGGTTTAATAGTCAACAGTTAGTTTTTTCTGTTCTCATTTGACTATTTCGCGGAATAGTAAGTATCACTATTCCCCACGTCGGAAGGTATGGGTTTGAAGATATCTGTAATGCCAAAACTGTTTGTAGTGGGATGTAATCGGTAATGTTCACATTCTGTCTTTAAAAATTGTATCACTGATGTGAACTACCGCATTCCTACTTGAATCTCTCTTTTCCCAATAGTTGCGAGGTTTCCTGTTCTTTGACTTACTACAATGAGGACGTGATATAAGCATAATTAAACAGCGCCTATAAGTCTAAAATGAGAAACTATGCCATCCTTGTAAATTACTTTACGCATGACTAACTTTTATTCTGAAATTAAATCTAATCAAATTGAAGAAATTAAGGGCTGATTTAACAGTAAATATGTGAATTTTTAAAAATCTTTTACTCCTTTACGTTCCCAGTGGAACATAGGGCTTCAATCTAGAGGCTTGAAGTTTCTGTAACAGTGGTGTTGATATTTTTACGGGATGGGGCTGATAGCCTCATACACAACCTTCCCTCTTTACCAGTCTTATTACTGGTTTGGCGAGGTAAAGGAGTGAGTCGGCCGGGGATCGAACCTCGGACCGAACACGTGGTCACCGAGCATTCTATTTCTGTGCCACCGACGCGGATGTGTGGATAGTTGAAATTTAATTTTCTGTGTGAAATAGCATCAGACTTTCCCGCCTTCTATACTGTTGGGAAATTTAGCTATCAGAAACAATGGACAGGATCAGTCTACCTCTGTCTGTACATCAGATACACTAATGAAAAAAAGCGTGTTTCTTCAATGATCATGATAAAAATCCATGACACACAACGAATCCAATACAGAAGTTTATAACACAATTTAACAAATGAGGATGCACCAGATTGCAATAGGCAGTTTTAAAAGTTTGGTTATTCATTGCAATTCACTTCGAGTATATCTCTATTTGATGTTCATATAGTCTGTATTTGACCATCAAGCTCTAAATTCCAACTTCTTTATACCATGCGGTCTTCTATGCTGTGTAAATTTCAAATCATAAGCACTAGTTAACCGAGGTTGAGCTTCGTAACACATTACCGCTGTTCTCTGTGGAATTTGTTATGAGTTCTTAAGATCTTCTGCACACAATATGGTTTTTTGTTCGTCAATATGAGTATATCAGATTATAGATGTATCCGTTATGGACAGTAGTATGATAATTTTCAAGACATTCTGGTATAATTTATATTAAAACCGTTTTTATAAGAAATACGTTGTCAGGAAAGCCCCCAAGATGGTGATCTTTTCCTAATCTGAATACTCTGCTGACTATCAGACTATTCTGAGATCAAGAGGATCTTTGAATAGTAACTTCCATTTCATTGTCTTAACTATTCCTTGATGTATTATAACCCGTTTTCCGGTCGCATACCTGCTATTCACTGGCAAAAAATATCTGTAATGTCAGAGAAATTCACACCAGCTTGCAGAATCACATTTATGTCGCCTGGTACTTCAATCAAAGAAATTCCCACGAGGATATTTATAAGTTTATCAACTATGTCATGATTGAGAAAAAAAATCCATAAATACGACATTTTAATGAACTGCTTTCTCGCATTCTTTCTCCATAATGTTCATACAGGTTCCACAGTGTCGTGTCGCTAGTCATTCAGGAGTATATGTGTGTCGTGCAATCAATCCACTTGGTGAATGTTCAACAACCTGTCAGGTAAACATTAATCCAGCTCAACCACCGGAAATTATTCAGCCCTTGCAAAATTTGAATCTGAAAGTTGGCGACAGATGTAAACTTACAGTTCAGTATAAGGTGAGAAAGATGTTTAACCAAAAGTAACTTACGAATATAGCAACTCAGTGTTTGAATAAATTTGTATTTAATATTAGCAGTTACCAAAAGGAAAAACATTTGAATGTGTACGAGCCTGTGTAGGAAGAGGATGGACTATGAGTTTACAAAAATGTATATTTCTCATAGATACAATACGTATTAAGTAATTGGTTAACTGCACAGTTAAATTATTGTTTAGTTGATATCTCAATAACTTTTCCTCTCCCCTTTGGGCTTATTTCGTTATACGTCATAATCATGACACTTAAATTTACTGATAAGTTTATTGTTAACTATTTAACTGGTTCGAAACTACTCATATTAGTTAATCAGTAGTATATACCATATGTTAGTTTGTTTGCTTTCTTGATCGCTACTTATGGTATCAAGCAGGTCACACATTGCAAAGTTAAAAATTCTTGGCTTTCGAAAGAAACATAAATGAACTTTCGCCCCGAAATATTAAGCTGAAAAATGAGAAATTGAATTCTATGCATTACCATTTCACACAGGTAGTTAACAAGAAATCGGGCTTCTTTAACTTATCCTGCCTATTTGTCACACCGATGATGAACTTGTCTCAGGATTTCATTATGAACTGACTTCGGTTAGAGAACCATTTGAAAACTTAGGAGTACTGAACTTCTGTTTCATCCTAGATTGGGACTTTTCATAAGTATGCACCCACCTGCAGGGGTTGAATCCAGGACCTTCCGGTTACAAGGCGAGTTGGTACACCATTATACTTATGAGACACCATCCAATGGACCATCGGTTCCAACTTTTGCCAATTCACAATATGGAGCGACCACTGGCAGAAGTTACAATTCATTGGCCATTGAGTAGGGTCCTGCAATGCTTAGTGGTGTACGAGCTCTCCTTGTAACCAGAAGGTCCTGGCTTCAAGCTACTGGTGAAGAGTCCCAATCTAGGGCGAAATAGCTGTCCAGTATTCCCAGATTTTCCAATGGTCCTCTAACCGAAGTCATTTCGTGATGAAATCCTGAAACCAATCAGATCCCTGCAAAACAACATTTGGATGAGATTTTCAATGGCCCAACAACTTATATCAGTCACATATATGTACCCTTATGCAAACTGAATTGAAAGCTTAATGTTTATGAAACTGTAATAAGAAGGTGACTTAGTCTTCTGGAAAATGTAGGCAATTTTGATAGTATGAATGATAACTTTTGATCCGCTAGTCTTGCATGACAAATATTGACCAACGATATCAAAATGATGCCCCCTCCCCTATTATTGCAATCATCTCCTTATCTTAACGTATGCAGTTTAACTGAACCTAAATTAGAAAAAAGTGGAAACAATTACTGGTTCATTCCACTATGTGAAGTACCATTATTATTATTAAAACACAAACTTGGTACATTATGGACACCGACAAATGCAGTGCGAGGGCTTGAATACTGCTCAAATGCCTAAACCGAAGTAGCTTGTTGTCTTAAGGAACCGTCACGCAAAGTCTTCGACTTGAAATCTGATCCTCGAGACAGTGGAGCAGCTTCAAGAACTGCGTTCCTATTGTTTCCGGTGACCAAGACGAGTTCATAGGACATTCGACTAGTTCAGATTCCGGAGCCCTTTTATGCACCATAGGCTTTTGAATCAAGATTTTTCAGCTCTCCGAGGTAAACCAGCATATACACCAGTCCGGTTGTTTTGCTCCAGACGATCGCATTTGCCATTTTATCGTTGTGAAGGACATCTCCTTTGCGTGAAGGCGGTGAATAGGACTTACATGCCGGAGGCTATGAACGCTGGCCACATTTCGACAAGAAGACCGAAGTCTACCCAAACTCAGCTGTAACAGATAGTTTATGAGGGAAGGGGAAGCCAGAAGCTTATTTTTACTGAATGTGTTGGGAATATAATAAATGGACCTAACTATTCATTACAAATCCAAACAACATGACAGCAACAGAATTCAAAATAGAAATATTTTTGGCATCCAGACTGACCAGTAAAGTTTCAATAGGCAAATAATGATCTAATGAATAATAAAAGCTCTTTTTTACCTAATCACATGTGTTGTTATGTTAGAGGTACTTCAGTTTATGCGCTTGTTATGAGATAAACAGTTCAAGTAAATCAACTGTTATTGTTTTTTTTTAACACACAAAACAAAACACATCCAACAGTTGGTGTGATCACGGACAGTAATTTTGTTCGAAATATTACTGAAAACAAAAACTTATTATTGTGCATAAACTATTGAAATATAATTATAATTTATTTGATGATCTACTCCGCAATGCTCAGTACTTTTTACTTACATTAAGAAATAATAAGGCCCAATTTCTCCCTCTCTATTGCACATACACACACTCTCTTTCTCTCTCGCTCCAACCAAATGTTTGAAAAGGTTATGCCGAGTTATTTTTTGTTTATCCCCTCACCTAAGCGATTAACACTAACCATTATGTAATTATCAGTTTACTTTAAATAGTGCATTAATCAGAGTAAGTTGACCTTTAAAGGTTTCTCCCGAAATAAACAAAATTATATTGACTTTATATTTGATGAAAAGAAGTTTTTGTATATGAAAGCGTAAGCGCAACAATATGGTGTATGATAGATTTAGTTTAGTTTTGGCAGCATGGTGTAGTACTGCGTTATTCCTTTGTCTGCATGTTCAATCCTGCTGATCATCTTTATTCATTATTATTAATTATATTCGAACCTTGAGGTGAGGTAAATTCTCACATTTCAAGTGACATGGTAGGCAGTACAACTTTCCCCGATTTACCAATAAGTGAATCACCTTGTTTATTCAAAGTTGAATATACTGTTTTTATCTTAGAACTAAGTTCATACTAACACTGTGTATCCACTAGTTGACAATCCAATATCCAATATCCAATATCCTGATTACGAGCTAGTATAAACCAGTGATTTCTTTGAGCTCGCTTCTTGATTGTGAGGTAGAGGTTCCAGATCTTCGGTGAGCTTCTGCGTAGTAAGTCCCGACACTCGACTGCTTTAGCTCTGGTAGACTCCAGGAGGAGTGGTGCGGGGATTGGTCGAGATGTGGTTTGTAGTATGCAGTATGTTAGGACTGTATTGCTGCCGTGAATGGAGTTTGACCTAACTCCCCTTGGTCATTCGGTGTAGTCATAAAAGCAGAATAGTAATAATAATAATAATAGGTTGTAGTGTAGATAATATAGGTTGAGATAAGTGGAATAATAAAGGTGACCTAAGGAAAAGATAGAGTGAGAGAAGGCAGAATAGGTCGTGGGGATTTAGTTTGTACGCTTATCATTGACAGTGTGGTTTCAAATTTTATGAGGATAAGCCATTGAGACACAAACCTTGCATTTCTGCATGATTGTCTAGCTTCCGCTTAAAAATCTCCAGAGATGGCGCTGTAGTCACGGCCGCCGGTAAAGCGTTCCAGAGACGGCAAACACGAAGCGAAAAGAAATGTGATCGCACTCGAGTCTTTGGTCTCTGGTGTGCTATCCTTAGCGGGTTACCTCGTGGAAGCCTATAATCGCTTAATGGCAGGATGCTTTTATTTGGGTGGGCCTGGTCATTTAGGATCTTGTAGACGGTGATGAGGTCTCCCCTGTGCCTACGGTAACTAAGTGTGAAA
The DNA here is from genome assembly GCA_944472135.2 of Trichobilharzia regenti. NCBI lineage: Eukaryota > Metazoa > Platyhelminthes > Trematoda > Strigeidida > Schistosomatidae > Trichobilharzia > Trichobilharzia regenti. The sequence goes on along the minus strand of OX235270.1, from coordinate 32,335,879 downwards.
AGACCTAATTTCTTTAGTCTTTCCTCATATGATTTGTTGCGGAGGCCGATCACCCATTTTGTCGCTCGTCTCTGGACACTTTCTAGAATGTTAGCATCCCTTTTGAGTAGCGGAGGTGCAATGATATTATGCACCTCAAGGTGTGGCCTCACATATGCCTTGTATAGCCTTAAGAACAGTTCGGGAGTGAGAGCTCCCAGCTGCCTGTGCATAAAGTGTAATGTTGCGTAGGCTTTGGCGACGTCCCTCGAGTAATTTCCACTGGTGTCTAGCTTTTCTGTTAGAATAAGACCTAGATCACGCTCTGATGGAACACAACTCAAGTTCTGGCCACCAAGGGTGTAATTTACACTCTGTGACCTGCCGGAATGAAGCTGCACTACTTTGCACTTCTTTAGATTGAAAGGCATTCCGTTAGCCAAAGCCCAATTTCCCAGAGTTTGCAGGTCAGCCTGCAATCTATCTGAGTCTTCCGATGAGTTTATTGCTCTCCAAATCTTTACGTCGTCAGCGTAAAGAAGCGCAGAGCAGTTTAGTTGGGGGGCAGGTCATTGATAAAAATCAAAAACATCAACGGCCCTAGGATAGAACCCTGAGGAACCCCTGATGCCGAGGTGTGCCAGGATGATCGGATGCGGTTGACTTTGGTGCAGAATTCTCTCTCGCCTAAGTAATCTTTCAGCCATGCGAGAAGTGCTCCAGAAACTCCCGCCTTGCCTATTTTGTGAAGGAGCAGACCATGGTGAACTGTGTCGAATGCTTTCGCAAAGTCGAGAAAGATCACGTGGGCTGGTACCTTTTTGTCCCAGGATAGTGTCCAATCGTTCCAGGCTAGTAGAAGATTCGTCACGCAGGATCTTCCCCTCCTGAAACCGTGCTGTGCTTCGTGAAGAAGGTTAGTCCCATCGAAGTATTTTCTCATGTGGTCGTCAATGAGACTTTCCAATATCTTCGATACCACTGGAAGTAGAGCAACTGGTCTGTAACTGGTCACATTCTGCCGGTCACCACCCTTGAAGATAGGGGATAGGATTGCACGTTTCCATTCACATGGAAGTTTCCCTACATCAAGGGAGTGTTGGAACAGATCACTTAGGGGTTGACAGAGACTTTCTGAACACTGCTTCAGGACAGATGGTCTGATGCCATCACAACCTGGAGACTTTCCCGAAGCCAACCTTCCCAATTTTGCAAGTACCATAGCCGGGGTAATTTGAAATGTCCCCAGCAGGTTTTCGTGTGTTGGTTTTGCGATGTAATCTGGATGTTCTGTAGGGGTAATATCCTCGTTACTATTTAGTTGCCTGTGAAAGGCTAGGCTGAATGTCTCTGCCATTTCAAGACTAGTAAGAGATTTCCCATCAGAACCCACTAGATTGCATGCTCCCTGGTTGGTCGGTTTTCTTTCGGCCATAAACCTGTATAGGCTTTTGGGGTTCACGAGAAGCTTATTGGCGAGGTCTCCCTGAAATGTCCTTCTATCGCTCCGGACTCGTATGTTACATCGATTCCTGAGTTCAAGGTACACTTCATATTCGGGTTGACTCTTCGATCGTCGCCACGCGAACCAGGCTTTTCGCTTTGCCTGCAGAAGGCGTTGTGTCCCCCTTTTCAGCCATGATCGTTGCTTCCTAGCTTTTGGTGAGACTAAAGGAACAGTGTCTGAGACCGCCTGGTGAATGATCTCCTTTACCACTCTCCAGTGTTCTTCTACTGTTAGCTCTGTCCATTTTTTAGGCCAATTTGCTTCAGACAGAAGTCTTCGCATTTTGGTGTAGTTGGCTTTGTTATAACACAGATAGGGCTGTGTATTGTCCCACTGTAAGCGCTCGCGGAGGACTATGTCGAATACTATGACCGCGTGGTCACTACTACCTATGGGAGTCGTGATCTGAACGTTTTCCACTAGTAGCTGGTCACTAGTGAGCACGTAATCCAGTCTAGAAGACTTCCCATCAGGGCCCCATCTAGTATCCATCTTGACATTTTCAGTGAATCCAGCCTTCCTGATGGTATGCAGCAGATTTCGATCAAATCTATCATGGGCTTTTCCCGACACCAAGTTAAGAGATGGGGCATTGAAGTCACCAGCTATGACAATTTGATCATAACCCATGTCTTGAGTTGCTGAGATTGTATTTAGCAGTACCTGGTTGTGGTCTGCTCCACATGAAGGTGATCGATAAATGCTGCCCACTAGATATTTGCAGTACCCAACGGTGAAGTGGCACCATATGGAGTCAGGGAGCTCTGTGAGGGGAGGGTCCGTCGCGTGAACACATCTGAGCTGTTTGTCGACGTATATGGCGACTCCACCTCCTTCTTTCAGGTCCCTATCTCGCCTGACTAGGACCATATCATTTATACTGACTTCGCTGTCTGCCACCGTAGGGGTTAGCCAGGTTTCCGTCAGTATTATGATTTTGGAGTTCAGTTGTGATTGTAGGTGTCTAAGTTCAGCTATTTTGCCTCTTAGCCCTCTCACATTACTATACAGGCAACTGGTAGTCAGTCTCACCACTTCCCCGTATTGGGGGGTAGTTGACTTGATATTGGCTATCGGTTGAGGAGTTATCCTACGAACTAGTTGGCCGATTCCCCAGGAACCGGCCTGTTGGCGTTTTTTTCTTCTAGTTCAGTTGGAGCACTCGGATGACACTGGCTATCATCGTCCGTGCTGCACCGCTGTAGTGTGACTAGGGGTTGAGGATTTTCTTTTACTACGCTTTGTTCTCTCCTTTGAGTGCGAGGCCGGCTCTCGCAGCAGCGAATGTGTTTGCTGACCTTGTCCTTGGTCTCGTACCATCTATGGAGAGCGGTATTCAACTGGTCTTGGGAGCTGAACTTGACAGCTAACAGACGTGGCGAGTTAATTGACATAAGATGAGTGGGTCGAGGCAGTCTATAAATAGAGACAGCCCCTGAACTTCCCAGGGCCATCTGGGATGCTAACCATCTCCATTGTTGTACATCATGACAATGCTTTTCGCAGGCGTTCCCAGTTACCAGTTCGGGAATGCCATGCACAACCATGGAGGCAGAAGGAATGAGCTCTGGCGACTCCCTCGCCATTTGTCTTTCCTTCCACGGCCTGTCTGGCTTAACACGTATGTTACAGGCCCTCCCTATAGAAAGGACTTGAGAAGCCAGTAACACTTTTTCAACATCCTCGGTAGAGCCCAATGTTACCCTCAGTGGGGATGGTTTGCCTTCAGGTGCAGCAGTGCCCCTATACAATCTGCATAGATTTACTGGTTGGATGTCCAAACCCAGTGTGCTACTCAAGATGGACCACTGTTCCTGATCAAATAGGGCCCTATCTTTCAGCAGACTACTGCTACAGTCTGGTACATTAAAGAGGATTACACAATTTGATCTGCTAACCGTGGGCTTGGGCTCGGTCCTCGCACGTTTGTGATCACCTTTAAGACCGTTTTGGTTTGACTGGTGCGACTGGGTATTTTTATGTGTCTCAGTGCTATAGCCAGCATTACTGATAGACGGTTGGGGTCTTTTTCCAACGACGGAAACCCGTGGTTCTCCAGCCTCTGTGTCTGGAGCGGTTATGGCAAGAGTTACAAGTTTAACCGGTGAGGATTTTGGTATCCCCGGTTTACGCGCGTTTGTACTAACTTCCGGATTGGTGGGGGTCGAGCTTTTCACCTTTTTCCCCGCTACTTCTGTGCCATCTTTAGTTTTCAAAGGACTACGCGAGGCTACATCAGGACGGCAACTCGGGCATATGTACCAGAACCATTGGCATGGGTTTTTACGCATAAAGTCATAATATGCTTTTGGTACCCCACTGTCGCATCTGCAATGCACCCATCGGTTGCAAAAGTTACATTCGAAAGCAGAGTCTGCTTGTTCGACAACAGAAGCACAGACCTTGCAGTCGTCTGTCTTCTTGGGGAGCGTTCTTGTCGTCTTGCGACGTCGTGAACGTTTCTTTTTGGCCTTCCTATTTGTTTCATGGTCTACCATGGGGATGGGTGTTATGAAGTTCTCACTTAGTGCAATTTTCCCACTCGGATCTGTTAACCTAGTCGTGTTAACAGGGGTGGAGCCACATCCACTTGGCTGACTTTGCACAGCTTCACTGTAGGACTGTGGCGACATGGGTAATCTGTACGAGCTGGGAATATTAGCCCTGGTCTTCAGGACCGGTATGCGTGAGTCCATCACCTTCTCCTGTTTGCCTAGTTTGGCTGAAGCCCTGGTAACTACAGAGTATGATGTCCCATTACTTATTTTAGGTTGAGAATCTATTGTCATTTTACTCCTAAATTAATACTGGTGATTAAATAATAAGAGACTGTTATTTTGTCCAATAGACTTACAGCAAAAGACAATAGAGAGCACAGAAAAGAAGGATAAAGTATTTAAGTAAAAGCTTTAGACTTTACCTGTAACTTTCGGGTTATTCGGTTTCACAGCAATCACGTAACAGACCCACAAGTCCTGTATATTTGAAAGAGTGAGGAGGGTGTTGCTACAGAAGTAGCACCTGAAGCTTTGGCAGTAGTTCGAGACAGCGGGAAGTACCACACACAGGCTCGGTGAGGAAGAAATGGTTGAATAAAAATTCGCCGGATAGGAAGATCAGGTTTCCCAAACGAATAATTCACAAAATTGGATATTTCCGGTTAGAGAGGAAAAAGCACGTCTTATTCAAGGAGCGCGCTTCTCAGATGGGATTTAATTAAATATGTGTGTTCTAAGTTGGGAATCCTACTAATATGAAAAAGTCACTTGCCAAATACTAAACAGTGACAGCAATCATAAATCTTCTCAAGTGTTGCCTTGCAGGGATTTGACCGATTTGAGTTTTAACTACGAATTAACTTCAGTTAGAGAACCATTGAAAACCAGGAAGTACTGGACAGCTGTAATGTGTTAAGACAGAAACTCACTGATGTCGCTGACTGATTAAAGGTCGTGTTATATTGGCAACTGTCAGAAGTTTGGATTGATGGAAACTGGGTCGCAATCCAGTTACTGAATGGTCAATGAACTTGCCTTGTAACGTAGAGGTCCTGGATTCGATCATTGGTGTGGCCCCGTGTGCCTAAAAACAAGGATGAAACATCTACCCAACACTCAATAATTCTTTAACTAGAGTTAGTTTATGATCGAAACTGAATTCATAAAACCAATAATCTAAGAATATCACTCGTTTTTCTAATTGCTTGTAACGCCTAATATGACTTCCAAGTTTAATATTTACTACGAAAATCACTGTTCTTAATGGCTCCTACGGTGATGTAGTTTGTCGGATTAAGCACCTGGATTCCACCTGATAGGTCGTGAATTTGAATCTCGTTCCACTTAGTGCAGCCTGGGCATCTGAGTGGTATCATCAGCCCTCGTACAATAGGTGTTGCTCTTAAACAGGTTCATGCAACATCTGATACGAGTAACTGACTTCAAACTTAATGACTTATAGAACAGATCAAGGACTTGGACCCATTTCATCAGCATCTAGTTCTTGTCAATATTCTGGCTAATTATACTTTATTTGAACTATTTCACAATGCTGAAACTTTTTACTGACATTAGTAATAAATATATCATCTGTATGACGATTACAAGAATCCAATTTGTCTGTTATACTTTATACGAAATCACGCTGGATAATCCACAACGAGATCATTCATTTGCCTACAACAGATTTCATTGGGTACGAAATGTATGCTCATGTTACATCTCCAAAGAAATTCTTTGAAGATAATGAGTTTGCTTTACTAATATCCTTTGGCTCAGGAATTCCATTGTCTGCATCCTTCGCATTTTGGTGAATAGTGATGACAAATTAAAGCATACCACTTCCATCCTAATTACATTAAAATTTCCTTAATCAAAAGTAAATTTGAAGACATTTTTCGACTTGTTTGTGTGAGAGTTCAACTGGCCATTTTGCAACTCCATGGTAGATGGTATTAAAAATGTCTAAGATTGAGCAAACAGGGAGTCCTTACTTATATACTTTAGACAGAACATATGGTCGCTATGTGTTACCTTCAATGAAATTAAAAGAGTCAGGTGCACCCTTAGAAATTATTCCTTACTATTTCAGTTCCAATCTATTTCGTAAAGTAAATTTTTTTGATATTTGTAATATCAAACTACTTATATACATAAGTAATATCCAATCGAAAGAAATTAACTGTTTCATTTTTTAAAAATTTATTTCTAAAGAGTGCACTACCAGCTGTAGTGGAATGGTATCACAATGATATGCCAATTCAAGGAGAAATAGGCCGTCGACGTATTACAATGGAAGTTAATAATACAGTCAGCCTACATCTTCTTATGGTGAGTTCAACTTACTTTATTTACAGTCATCACCACTCAGCAGTTATCCTCCTTTTCTTTATAGTTTTCAGTACAACAGACACCGACCTGTATTACTTCAGAAGGTGGCCATCTGAAACAGCATCGGTGGCATAGCGATGTAGTGCTCTCCGACCACGCACGTGGTTTGAAGTTCGGTTCCTGGCTGACGCACACCTCTGCCTCGCTAAGCCAGTAATATGACTAGTAATGAGGGAAGGTTAGGCATGGGACTAGCTACTCCATCCCGTAAAAATAAACACCACAGCTACCGAAACTTTAGGTCTCTAGCTTGAAGCCCTATGTTCCACTGGGAACGTAAAGAAATAAATAAATCGATTCTATGCAAACACAAAACTTCGTCTTGTTCTTATTACTGCTATGATCTCTGAGTTAGAAATTCCATTTGTGAAGTTCTCATTGTCCTTGCAGACAAGCTCTTTAACACCGATTTGATTGTGAAATTATCTAGAACAGCAGTTACAGGTTTTCATCCCAACCATCTGGTTGACCGAACACAGATGAGCAGATGAGCTACATATTTCCACCTTTATCCGTCTTCCTATTTCTTTCATTTTCTGCAAAATGATTTGAAAGTAGCAACAATTAAGTGAATACAACAAGCATATCTCAGAAACAATTATCCAGTGTAGTCAATTGTTGACTTGTATACATTCATCCTGCAACTATAAGAGACAGTGCGAATGATTGGGTGGTCAGTATGCCTCTGTTAGCAACAGATAACAGTATACACACAAGCATAATTCCTAGAAGGTTGATTATAGATCTCTGAAACGTGACTGATCAAATACTAAGTCCAGTTCACCAAGTCTCATTCAGTAGTAAAGTCTGTGACTTGAGAACACAGTGATTTAAGTTCATTGACTAGAATAGTGAATTCCAAAAATGCTTTCCTATGGCTGACATAGTAGTGTCATTGTGATTGAACACTAGTAATTAGTGTGATGTGTCTAATCATGTCTTTGGTGCAGACTGAATTCTATCAGTCAAGTTTGTAATGTTGCCATCATTCTAGGTAGCTCTCCATCATGGTGCACATTGATTTGATGATATTAGATGGTTGGAGGCAATCGGCAGGAAGCCTTGGACCTAGGACTAGACACATCACACTAGTTACTAGTGTCCAATCACAATATCCACTATAGTCCTACAGAAGGCCGGTCGCCAACTCGAATAGCTCAGTGGTGACGTCTCCGACTGTAGTACTGGGTGGCGCGGGTTCGAATCTCAGAGAGGACGTATATTCTTTCAAGGTCTCAGACACGTCTTGCTGATGAGTGCCAACTAGCACGAAACCTAGATCCAAGGCTTCCTCCCGATTGCCTCCAACTATTTAATATCATCAGTAGTGTCATGTCAATTAGCTTAGTAAATATGCTGCACAAGTGAATGATTGATTTTAATCACCACTTCCGAATCTGTGGATGCAGTGATTACCATTCAAGGTCTTATTTTCAAATTTGAACTGTCCTGAATTCATTAAATGGACATAAAAAAAAATCTAACACAATAGTGGGAATGACGAAAAGGCTCTAAGCATTAAATCTGTGTCTGCACTAATTAATCTTCAAGGGCACCTATTCAACTTCATATGAATTGTGTGCACACCCTGAAAAACACCCATAATTATATGAATGTTTCTGATTCTTTTGTGATATCATGTAGACCTCAAATGAAGGCGTATTCGACAATAAAACAAATCCCCCCCCACACACACACATTTGTGCATTCCCTTCTTAATTATCCCTCACATTAATTGAAACATTTTCTAGAAAGTTATTATCAGTAGTTGACTGGTTGTATGTATTTATCTGGTGAATATAAGTATGATTAGAAAACTTTTGAAAATGATTCGTCTGCAGGAAAATTTTCATTGCTGTTATGTTTGCATTTTTGGAAATTTTCCACTCTCAAGAGTTGGTTTGTAAGGATTAGATTTGTTTTTACGAGTTTGACCACGGATTGATATCAGTTAGAGAACCATTGAAAACCAGGGGAGTATTGGACAGCTGTCTCACCCTAGTTTAGAATGTGGTCCGAGTGGTCTAGTGGATAACGCTTTGGCGTTTGAAACTATGGGCACTGGGTTCGAGCCTTGGTGGGAACATCATCACTCACTGATTGGGGAATGCAGGTACATCCGGATGACGAGTCCCAATCAGGACGAAATGCGCATCCTGGATTCCACCGCTAGTCAGCATCCACCAATTAACCTCTAGTTTAGGAATAATCGGCAGTAGACACCCAGTGGGTTCGAACCCAGGACCTACCGGTTACAATGCAAGCTTTTATACCATTCAGCCGCTGGGACCCGCTCGATTCAATGGTCAGTGCATGAATTCTAACTTCTACCAATTCGTGATTTAGCGCTATGTCATCGGTGGGAAATCCGACCTCACACTTGACCGGTTGGAGCACACTGGTCACAACTTCCTTTTCATTCAAACTAAAATCTCTGCTAATGTATTTCGAAGTGCTATCCTATTAATTAATAAAATGGCAACCTGTAAACTGAACTAAATTATCAACCTTTAACAAGTTCAAGTTGCCAAACTTAAGAGATGGTATCGATGTAATGAAACTAAAAAATATGATACAAGAGAAATCATAATTAAATGAAGATTTGTCAGTACTGCTAACCAGCTTAAAAAAGACTTTTCTTTAAATACTGCCTACTGAGCTGCATTTCTGTAACAATCTGTATAAAATTACTTACATTTCTCTTATTTTCTATAAATCTAGTGCGATGTTTACATTTAAAATAAGACCTAAATATTGACAGTGTTTGAAATAGCAACATTGTACTACTATAATCCCCAGGACTCTAGGCCCTTATCTGTCAAGTCCAGCTGACACGTACATTTTATCTGATCTTAGATTGTTCCATTTTTTCTACAAACAGTCACATAAGTAAAAAAAATGTATCTATTTGTTATTTTTCACAGTAACTTTCGAGGTGCATTTTTCTATTACATTTCAACTTAAACAAGCTAATTCTATGGCTCCTCTCCTCAGGTTTCTGAATTAGAAGGTGGAAAGTATACATGTACCGTGCGTAATCAAGCAGGATTTGCCACAACAAGTTGTAGTGTGACAGTTCATCCTCTGGAGAAACATGAACCTTTATCACCATCACAACTATCTTTCCGAGCAACAGCTTCACGTCGCAGAAGAGATATTCAACTTGAATTTGATGAGGTCTTTGAACCCTCTAAAGTTCCACGTGTAGTTCAATCTCCGACTGCAATTAGAGGTGCTATTCCTTACACAAGCCCCCAAGATTTTCAAAGAGCAGTTTCTGTACCGCCTCTTACTACAGTCTCTGTACCACTGAGGTGAGTGGAACAGATTTTTTAAACATATGAAAAAAAAAATAAAGTTTATTACTTGTTTTGAAACCGTTTTTGCATATATATATATATATATATATATATATGAGTAAAATAAAGAGCTATATATGCATTGATTTACACTTTTTCAGCCCACCACTTAGATCGGATTCGACTGCTTTATACTGCTAATAAAAATGACGAGTTAGGTGGTAAACATATCACAGAACAAAGCAGTTTACATTGCCAATGCATCACGCTATGATTATCAAAGACCAAGAATTTAATAAATTTAGATGTACTGAAACTTTCCTAGCTTATAATCGCTTATTTAATGTAACACCATCGCTTAACTAACTCAAAAGCTTCTTTTATCAGTAAATTCTAACTTTCATCTTCTGTAATAAACACCTTGACTGCGAACTTCTTGAAATAATGCACAACTGTATAACTTTCCTAAAATATTCGGAGTAGACGCATTGGCAGTGAATTCAGCTTTACTAATTCAATCTGGCTATAAATATCATGTGCTATACCATAATATAATTCATGTACTCTTTATACAATTATCTGACCAGAGATTGGACTCCAAAGAATGCTTAAACCACCACAGAATTCACACCAGTGACCTCTGGACTGACAGTTCAGGACCTAAGAAATTCAAGCATAAACGTATAAACATTATTTGTGGAAAAAATTCAAGTACTCCCGCCGTTGTGACTTACTATGAATCTCAATTGTTATCTTTGAGTATCTTATGTACTAGCTTGTCAAAATGACCTTTGTCCTTTCTTGTTAGCATATCACATTTATCTTATTTTAATTGTCTTTTTTGAATCAAATCAAGAATGCGAACGCATGTTCCTGAATCGCGTCCAGCATCAGATTATGGTAGACCGCCACAGTTTCTTACACCTTTACAAAATGCTGAGGTTGATGGACAAGAGAAAATCAAGCTGGAGTGTCAGATCACCGGGTTTCCAGCACCAAAAGTAAGATTTTCTTCCCTCTTAATTTTTACCAATAATGTTTTGAGTATGGTTTCAAAAAATTTAATATTTTTGATACAGAAGTGTAAATGGGAAATAATAACTTTCAGAACTGGAAATTCAAATATTTAGCGAATGAATTTAGCTACGAATAACCTACAGTGATGGTTCAGTGGTAGAATCTACGCCAAGTACGCACGTGAACTGATTTTGATTCCCTGCCGACGCATTCCAAAAGCTTGCCTAGCCTATATTTAGCTTGGAGGTTGAGTGTGAGGCTGGCTATTCTAAGCCGTAAAAATAATACCACTGCTATTATAACATCAAAGCTGAAGTGTGGTGCCTTATGTCATACGCGGAATGCACAGGAATTGAAAAACCCACAGAGAATGATCTGATATTTGTATTAAGATACCTGATGATGGAAATCATTTTTAATCCCCCTTTGACTGATTTTACCGAACTAAAATAGGACACAGGTGCATCCAGCCAATGAGTTTTTATAAAGACGAATGTTATGTTCTGAATTCCATTTTTAGCCACCGTCAATCAAATAACATCCTGAAAAGTCATACCTTGCAGAAGAGAATGCATATAACAAACCCACTTCATGTTGAAGTCTTTGTTGAAGACACTGTCTAGAAAGATCATTCAGCCCAGACAGTATATAAATGGCCACATCAGGTATTTGTTGATGAATACGAATTGCGCTTCTCAGGGAATTGATCAGTTCTAGAATTAACCTCTAGTGGAGTCTGGTGCACTCTAATTACTTCATTTTTTAACACTGGCTACACTGTGCTACTGACACACGTTTTATTAGAATGCTGGAAGTTAGATTTCAAATATTAGGTTCATTTGTGCATTCATTCTATGGCTATATTATACAAAGTCTCATTGTTTAGTCAAGCTATTGTAACACCTATACGAGCTAATCGTAAACTTCATCTAAAAATATAACAGCTTTTTTCCTCAGCTTTAGATAATACGTTTTCAGTACAAAAATTCTTTCGTTATAGTTGCAAAACACAATTTAAGCTAGCAAAATTATAACTTTCAGTAATACGATCGAATCCGTGTGTACACAAGTGTGATTCATCAGTACTGGTAAAGCGGATATATATATATATATATATATATATATATATATATATATTCATGCCATACCTCAGATTCTGGACGAATATAGAAACTTGCCCACTCACTAAGATGGATATTTTTCTCCTACTACGGTGAATATAAGTGCGTGGTTGTATGACAGCAATATTGCCTATATTATCTAGCTGAATCATCATTTCATTTCACTCTTGTACAATTTTCAGGTGAAAATAAATATTCAGAGGGATATATTAAGGGGAAATAGAACTTGTAAAGCACATTTTGAATACTTTAATTCTACTCATAGCCCACTAGCTTTCAATTTTCCCTCACATGATCTCCTTCCTGGTGCCATTGGGTGCCCTATGTGTTTTTCCCTATTCCTCTTCAACTCGAAAGTTTGAAGTGTGATGTGAATCAGTAGTCCCCGGCAAGTATTTCCAGTCCATCTCCTTCTGCTTATTGTTTTGTCTGGTTTCCCACCAGAGTTCCTTTATTTGTCATCCTTTCTGACCATCTGTTATTCAGTACAGAGTGAAGACAAACGTTGTTGGGGCTCTGTTGCTGATGCGCGAAGTCTCTGAGCCGTATAGGGACACTGATTTGTAGTATAATTTGTCCAGCCAAGGTTGATTAGGTTGACACTGAAGTAAAAAGGATTATTATTCCTATTGTTTCCTCTAGTTCCTAGAGGAACATAGGAATTCAGCCGCACGTCTATATTACGTTCGGTTCTGTGCCAATGTTTTCGTGTGGCTCCACTTCTGCACACATGCTTTCATCTCCTCTTGGTATGACCTACTACATGTCGTCCTCGCACTGACGACCGACTTGCCGCTTCCCATTCGGGTTCCACTCGAACAATGACCTGGCATGTGATGTCACCTGATGGTTTGTTTTCTCAGAGTATGGTCAATCCAATCCACCTCTATTTCTTCCTGCCTATTTGTTTCACAATCGGTTCCTGCTGAGTTGGTTCGCTCATTGCCAGAGATCCCTGTTGCTGATCTTTTCTGGCCGGCCATCTGATCTTGAGGGGTATTGAGCGAAGACAGCTGTTAATGAAGGTCTGAAGTTTGTTTGAGATGCTCTTTATGACTCGCCAAGTCTCTGATCCGTATAGTAGCACTGACTGACTTTACATTGGAGTTGAAAATCCGGATGTTATTTTTGATGCTGAGTGCTGTTGACCTCCACACAGATTTGAGAGTAATGAAAGCTTGTCTTGCTTTTGCAATTCTGGCTTTGATATCCTCGTCAGTTTCATCCGCCTGTAGTTGAAACGATGCTTCCTAGGTAGGTGAAGGAGGCTGTTTCTTTCAGCTTCCTCCCATTTATACTGGCTGATTGTTGTCTGTTGTTGTTGTTGTTGCTGTTGATGTTGGCTAGGAATCTTCATCACCTCTGTTTTATCTATGTTGACTTGAAGTCCTATCTTTGATGCTTCTTCCCCCAACTTGTTGCTTTACACTTGCATATCTTCCAGTTTGTGGGAAATCAGACATATATCATCGGCGAAGTCCAGATCCCCCAAGTCTTTTGTGTGAGTCCATTTCATGCCTGTTTCCTTGCTGTCCGCTGTCTGTTGTATTATGCAGTCTACAGCAATCAGGAAAATCACCACAGATAGTAGACAGCCTTGTCCTACTCCCGTCCTCACTTCGAAGGATTCCGTGAGTTTCCCGTTGTGGAGCGTTGTCGTACAACTGTAAGATGAGGTGTATAACTGTTGGTGACACGACATAGTAGCAAAGGATTAGTTAAAGTAATTATTAGTGTTGATACGAGACATAGTCAAAAAATCTACAGAAAGGTGTGAGTATTTCCAGTATTTGCCTTTCTATTTTAAACACAACAGGGAAGACAAGAATTAGTAAATTGACGTGCAATTTAGACGTTGATCTAGGTTTACTGTTATAAAATACTCTATAAGAAAGGACAGATAACTGCACAGAGCCACCAAAGAAACCCAATATAAATACACATAATCAGAATAAACATTCATCTAAAAGTTTGTTAGAATGTTGAATTACGTTGATCACAGAAAATTCACCAACATCTAATACCAATGAACTTCCACCTAAACTATAGATATCTAGTTGACAAATAAAATACTTTCCAGTAAACCACTTACTTAAGCGAACACTCAATAAATGAACAAGAAATGATCAACTTAATTATACGTGTGAAGCTTGAATAGTGTAGTATTATAAATTTCCACAATAATTTGTTTATTGGATATATAACACAGTGAATAATCAACCTATTCCTAAACCCTTTTGATACCATTTCTGATTCGCAAATATTGATTAGGATGTACATAGACACACAGATTAAAGAGGGGTCATTGCGCAACAGAGTATAATAGGTCTAGCTGACCCATTTCGAACTAGTACATTGAACGCCAGTCGTTTTTATGAACATTATATTGTTATCTTGACATGAATCATTGTATTCTTGTGTTGAGTCTTAGAAATCATGATAACTATAGAAGTGAAATCACTTCTTTCGACTTCGATGTCAATCCTGCTATACTTATATCAGTCTTTGATAAAAATTCTCTTTAGTGTAGCAGTGTATAGCTTTATATTCCTCAGCTTGAACACTTCTCGTTAATAAGAGATAAATAGGATTAGTAAATAACTGTCTATGTTTGAAAAGGACGACTAAACTAACTAAACCCAGGTAGCTAAAGCACCACGTTAACAAAATGAATGGTATATCTCAAGTATGATGTTTAGTTAGTAAACATTATTCTGTAATCTGAATGAATTTCAGTAATACAAGAAATGTATATGAGAGTCTCAGTGCAAAAATAAATACAATTAGCAAAACTTAGACTATGGAGTCAATTAATAAAAGGCTGTGGTGAATAGTGTTCGTATTCTGTTTAACTAGCAGATTCAGATTTTACCCATAAGTTATAATTTTTACATTCTTTGATACAATGATACACAATGAAAGCAATATATCTTTTTTTTATTCTGAGATATTCTTTTATTTCCAGGTGAGTTGGCTGAAAAATGGTATTCCGTTGGCTAGATCGAATTCGTATGCCATCCACGAAAATGGACAATATCATAGTCTCGTTTTCTACGATGTGTTCATTGAAGATCAAGGCGAGTATACATGTGTTGCTGAAAATCCCTATGGGAATGCATTCAGTTCTTGTAGAATGGATGTTGAGCGTAAGTTAATCATACTGATAGTAAACCTTAACAGTGATTGTTAATTCAGAAAATATTGTTATTGTACCTCGAATTCTTTTATGTTTTCCAAGCGAGATAAATAAATTCTTTGGTTGCAATTCCCCTCTTCATATATACATATATATCACATTTCGCTTCTGGAATGTTACTACATATTATTATATAAGTGATAACCATAAGGAGTCATTCACATGTTTGACCTACTTAACATCAGAAATAACACATTTAAAGATAAACTGTTTGGAATGTTTCATGGGTTTTATAAATTCCTGAAATTTATTGAAATGTAAGTATAAGCAAAGTTGTTCTCTGGGTCGAAATGCTTTGGTTTTAAAACTTATCTGTGTTATGCAAGACTGCAGTTATTTGCTGAAGCCTCACTGATAATGATACCCTTCATGAGGCTAAAATATCTGACAGTCAAGAATTGAATCCAGTGCTCAACTCACTATAACATCTAAATCACCAAATAAATAACTCTAGAGGTCATTACTTCACTTTAAACACTTTCTTTTTGATTCTTTATCTGTCTCTATCTTTCAAACATATCCATTTTAGCTATTCACACCTCTGAACAGCCAGTTGATCGTGCACCGACAATAGTGAAGCCTTTACCAGCACGTTTATCAGCTGTCGAAGGTAATTCACTTGATCTGACTTGTCAGTTTACTGGTCGACCAATACCAACAGTCGTATGGCTTAAAGATGGTAAACAGCCTCAGTCTTCAGTTAATTTTCAGGTAAGATTATTGTATTTGTCTGTCTGCCAGTTTGTCATTTATTTTCCCAAGTAACTTCAATCATTGATAATGTTCCACGTAATTTAGTGAACAGGTAATTTGCTTTCCCCAATCTCATATCCACAATGGGTTTTTACGCATAATTTCAGAGTGATTAAGTTCCACTCAAGATCAGTTTCACCTGTAAGACACTTGGCAGACCTACTGAAATGCCATTCAGACGAAATCAGAAGAATATAGTCCAATGGATTTTGAGGAAGTATGTATTGTTGTGTTGAAGATAAACACATGTAGTAACACTGGGTTTTACAAAGAAAAGAAAATTGTAACAGCAAAACTTTTTGAAGATCACTCACAAAGCTGCATACCGATACATATATATATATATATATATATATATATATATATATATATATATATATATATATATATATATATATATAGTAGAACTGACAGAAGGCATATTCCAGAATTACTCCCCATAAGGAACTGAAAGCTGGATGATGGAAGAGGAAGCAAAATTTGGAACACAAAAACAAACAGAAAGTGAAGGAACATACCTGGTTACATATTGAATGGACCATCTAGAATCTTCAACTCTTCATCGTATCAGAGATAATTGTTAAAACTAGTTTTTTGCAGAAGAGGTTTCGGTTCCAGCTTTTAAATCTCACTAGTCCTCCAATTAGTTATAGATGCCTTTGTTTAACTCCTTTTATTTGGCTTGGACGAACTTAGTAGGAGATTGTTAAAATCTCAAAATGAAGTATGTACCTTGAATTCACATAGTTTTCCGATGACGAAGTAAGGACACATTTCTTTGTGTTAGGTTAACTCGTGTTTACAAGACAGTTATATCAAGAAGTGACTGGTACATTTGATTCGCTTAAGTAAGCAGGTAATTTTTTTTGTTGCAACTGAAAAGTCCCTTGCACGAGAAAACAATTCGAAGTATAATAGCAACGCATGTTCTATCCATAGATTATGATAATCATTATCTCTTAAGAATGACTGACACTATACCATCATTTGTAACTCAAGTTCCAATGGCTTTAGATTTTCATTTGTGAATCCGGGTGGAAAGTCACCTTTCACTAACCTGTATTTTTTCTTGATCTTATCGGGTGAAGAATAGATAAAATTCCTCTAAAAATTTGATGGAACTGAATACATCTCTATGGAAACGAATTTTTTTAATAAACAAAGGCACTATGCATTTCTGTATTGGAATACTAACAGCCTTAATCTGCTGTCATAAGGCAGAGCATATACAGTCAGGAGAACAGTTTTGTTATGTGTATGGCATAAAGTGGAAGTTATGCGATTGTTCATTGGTTGAATAGGTTAGTTAAATAAATGTAACGCGTAGATATGAGTGTTTATTTCCAAACAATCTATCTACACAGATTTCTTTTGCCGTCTGTACAAGCAAGTTCTAATTCATTTTCATGAATCGTAATGTAACCCAAGTTACATTTCTCCCTTCAAGTCTACGTGGAGAGAATTGAATAGTAGGAGGTAATACTAGTCGGTTTTACGTTACGGACACTTCTTGTTGATGGATCTCATTATTCACAGATAATAGATCGCACGGAGATTGCTGTTAATTACAACTTGTTATTCGAATTAGAAATCTAGTTAATTCATGCATAATCCACATCCAGGCATTAATGAAAACAAAACACGTAGCTCAGGGAAGACTCAGTCTCTTTTCGGCGAACTCATTCACTTAGCTGTACAATCGCAATTATATATACTTATTTTCGCATATGTGTGTGTATGTTAGGTTTGTCCGATAAGAATAAAAATAAGTTAGGGTTGTTTTTGTCAAGACATTTCAGAAATGTGATGAGTAATCAATTTACAACTAGGTGGGGTGAAGATTGAGAATAGTGTAGTGGTGAAGCGTTGTCATAAAACGTAACTATTAATGTTAATCAACACATAAAAAGAGTTGAATAAGCGTAACACAGTTACGTAATAAGATGAATAGATTAATGAGTGAGCTGTGACCAGGATAACCATAAAAACAAAGGGAAATAAGGAATTTTCAAGTATTGATTCTTTTGTAGGGATTTCTTTTGGTTTGATTGGTTGAAGGGGTTCATCATGAGCTGACATCGGTTAGAGAACCATTGGAAAACTAACTGGGAGTAATAGACAGCTGTTTCGCCCTGGTTAAGGACTCTTCCGTAGTACGCACCCAACGCCACGGTTCAAATCCAGGACCTTCTGGTTACAAGTTAGAATTCATGGGCTGTCCATCGGATCAGGTCCCAGTGGCTTAATAATCTACGAGCCTGCCTTGTAATCAGAATGTTCTGGGTCCGAGCCAATGGTTCTCTAACTGATGTTAGCTCATGATGAAATCCTTCAACCAATCAAAATATGAAATTATGTAAGGGTTAATTGTTTAACATACTGGTTGAGAAACTAAATTTATAAAGGACTGCTTCTTAGAGGACAGAAAAAGAATCATTACTCAGGATTTGTCACGTCACTATGAAGCCGAATCTAACCGAGTACATCACTAAAGAGTTCGGTCCCACAGCTTCGAAATGGCCATCCGATGTTTCAAGCATTTTTAGTCTGGCTAGCAAGCCCTCTTGTTAGACGGGATTAGTTTCCAGTCACTTATATCCAGTAGGTTATTTTACCTAATTTCTTCATTTTCATTTATAGTATCAAGTAGATCAGATACTGTGATCTGAATATTTTCAGATTATCAAGGGGACCATGATGAATTTTTACGTGGAACTGTGTAATTTTCAAACGACAGGTTTATTGCTCGTGGAAACTCTAAAAGATGCAGTTTTGTACCGAATTCTGTGTTGTTACATAAGGTGGCTACTTTTTAAGAATGTAGGACCAAGTTCAGCGTTTAACTCAACAGTAACTTGTTCAGAAAATAACAGCTGTTAATGAAGCACTAATATATGATTTTCCTTCCTAAACGATAATTTATTGGAACATTCATTTGATGGAGAACTCGATTAGCTCATATTGTTCTTTAAGACCGATTGATAGTCAAATCAAAATGTCTATCATCATGATTCCTAGTTAACTGTAATCATGAAAATAATTTAATTCCTTGGACCATTTTATATTCACATGAATCAGCGATATACAGGACACAGGGTTTCAGCAGAACATCTCCGTCTTATTTTGTTCTCTGCAGTCCTCTTAATCTGGCTTCACGATTGCCTACAAGCTCTCATCTCCTACTCGCTCAACGGTCTCCTCAGTGTGTGTCCGAACCACCTCTACTTCCTTTGGCATAGTAGTTTGGCTATCGGTTTCTGGTTAGTTCGTCCCAGAGCTCCTTGTTGCTTATCCTTTCTGGCCTTCCATGAGATCTCCGCAATGACGTAAAGGCACCTGTTGATGAAATTCTGTAGCTTGTTGGAAACGCTTTTCGTGAAACTCCAAGTCTCTGAACCTCAGGCAAAATATGTCAATGAAGACAGAGTTGTTAAATATAATTAACATATCAAAAAACACATCACGTGGGTGGAAACTTGTGATTCTATCTGATGAAGTCAACAAGGCAACATTCACACGTATCGTCTGGATTCAGTGACTGATCAGTTAGCTAACTGGTCGAATCCGTATATAGTAGAATATCGATGAGTTCACCTCCTATTATGTTGGATTGCATGTATGGTGTTTTGCAAGATTCTCAAAATATTATAATATTTTTTTTATTCACTACAAATCCGCTCAGTTGTTCTTGAGAAATTCCTACTCACTACTTAGTTCCCTCTTTTTTTTGAATTCCAGACTTTTCAAGACTCCGGTTTTGCGCGTCTCTACATTCCAAAAGTGGAAAAAGACAAAGGTGGCACATATGAAGCTGTAGCAACAAATCAATTAGGAAGTTGTAGTACTACCTTATATCTGGAAATAATTCCAACCATCAAAACATCAGTTGACTTACTGACATCAGTATCACCGGCAATTAGTGGAAGTCCACCCGAGTTTACACGAATATTTAAGTAAGTATCATTACAAAATATGTAGATGAGTTTAATTTCTCGATACAAGTGTGCAATAGCTAACTTTGTTATTCTTTCTTATTTCTTTCCAAAACAATCACATTCTAGGGATGTTTATATAGAATCAGAACGTCTGGAAGAAGTAGTACTAGAGTGTTCAGTGACAGGTATTCCAACACCAACAGTGTACTGGACACATAATGGCATAATTATAACGCCAGATGATCAACGTTACACCGTTGGACGAGGACCTGGGCCAAATGATCATTGTCTAATAATTCGACGACCGGGACCAGAATCAGCAGGTATGTTCATCACTAGGTAACATGATGCTCTATTTTATCATATTCCATTTAGAAGCATTTAAAGTGTGAATATAACATGAGGGAAAACTATCCTCTGATGGATCTAGCAGCATCCATGAAATCCAAGTCAGTGTAAAATATAACACGTTTAAGAACAAATAAGATAACGCAGGTAGCAGAAAAACTCATCTACGTGCGTAGAACCTAAATATTTCAAGCGTCAATCAAAAGTGAGAAACCTGAGTCAAAATTCAACTCACTAGTTGATGAAGTGTTTAGATAAGTAGCTTTTTCAGTTTTAGGAGAAATAATAATGTTTATATTTAATGAGGAAATTCCAAGACGTTCACAATTCCACCTAAATGAATTTAAAGCTGAGTACTTTTATAACCCTTTAAAATTTTGTAAACAAAATTATACTACTTTCTATTTGCTAGTAACATGAATTATCTAAGTGGTGTAAAAGAGTTCATTTGCTTTTAAATCAATTTTGATTTTCCTGTCGATTCATTTTACTGAAATGTTTGGTCCCTTTTAACTTGTTGGCTCCTAGTACGGACAAAGTCATAGCCCAAGTGGTTTAGTGAATAACGCTTTGGTGGGTACTGATTTCCAGTCTCAGGGCGAACACCATCATTCATTTGTGAATACAGCTGCATCCAGATGAGAAAGCCTAAATGAGACAAAATACGTATCCTGGATTCCACTACTAGTCTCCACCTATCTAATCAATTGCTGTATAAGCGATTGTGATACGCAACGAAGCGAAACCATAGAGAAAGGAAAATACAGGAAAATAAACGTCTTAATAGTAATTTACCTCGCATTTTAAACACCTTCTGCAGCCTGAGAAACACCGATGGTGTAGGTACACACGTGAGTCTTTCTACAGCAGGCTGATGAAAGCTTCATCAATTAATAACCAGCTTATTTATTGCCGATAAAATTAGATTGCAAAGCCGTTCATCTATTCCTAAATTACAGATAAATCTGACAACTTTGAACAGATATTTCTTTTATAACTAAAGCTGTCCACTCTTCAGCTTTCAACACTTCTAGTATGAAGGGCAGTTTAATGGAGTTAGAACAGCAGCAAAAGTTATAATCTTGTTGGTTCTTATCGAAGTCAATGGATACTCAAACACTGGTATAGATTGACGCATTGAGGCCTTAATCGATTTTGCAACCTTTATTTTCGCTTCATTTTGTCCGACACAATTCTTATGAAATCAATTCTTACTTATCTATAGGTCGTTATCAAGCGATAGCTGAAAATATTCACGGAAGAGTTACCTGTTCAGCACTGATCAGTCCTTCAGGCTTCAGTCAAACCTTAATAAAACGACCACCTTCTACAATGAGTTTAACAAGACATACAGTTATCCGACAACAACAATGGACTCGTGAAACATCTTTGCCGCCATCGCCAGCGAGTACTGGTCCAATAGTTTCTCCACAATCATTCGCCACAGTTCAAGTACCTCGGTCACCAATTAGATTTCAGAGGGAAACATCAGCACCTCCATCACAATACTACTTGACAAGACATCATTTACAAATAAGACCAAGACAGGCAACACCGCCAATTCAACTCACATTCTCTTTACCACGTAAAGAGAAGTCATTGAGTCGAACAGAGGTAAGAAAGAGATTTAAGAATGCTTAACTGTCTATAAGAACTATTCAGAATAATGGGTTGAAGATTGATTGGGGAAATATTGACATGGGATTGCTTGCGACTGTTTAGGATAGCCTTGTATTGATGGACTGTTATTGGTGCAGTCGTATCTCTATTTATGATCACATCGCTAACTCGATTTTCAATCAAATTCAGTCGATCTTCATAAAAGTGAAACACGTGTACAGAGAGTGATACATTCAGAAAACTTATTCTCAAGGAAATGATAGTAGTCTAAGAAACATTGATTATTAGACAATTACATGGTTCGATTAGAATGTTTTAGTTTGTTATATGCAGTCAGTTTTAGGTGAAATTCAATACCCATTAACGATAACTCGATGAAATCACAAAATAACATGAAACAAAGTACCTCGGACTAGGTCTTACGAAAGCCATTTGGCTATTACTCCTTATCAGTTTTAAGATTTTTTTAAAAAGGGCAGCAATACTATGTCAGTCAGATTTCTGTCATTCTTCACGTTAGAACAAATGTGAGATGAAAATAATTTTTCACAACTTGTGAATACATAAATTAAAATAAATCCAGTGACGAGTCCTGAACAGGTAGAAACGTAAGTTATGGAATCCAATACTAGCCACCTTTAACCAAGTTGTATGGTGAGCATAATACTCAATACAGCAGTTTGTTCAAACATCTGTCAAATGTCAGCGATATTGGAATAATTTATGCACCATGAAAAATGCTTTTATCTACAGGAAAGCTAAAGATTCGGACATACATTTTGGACCGCAAATTAGACAATAATTAACTGTGGAAAACAGAAGAAAATTCACCAGGCGATGAGTAACACTTTAGATAAAATGTAGTTCATGAAAAAAATAGGAGTCTATTAGCAACTTCCTTTCCAAATATTTTGACGAATTACAACTGGTGATATGCATCGGTGGCTCAGTGGTAGAATGCTCGCCGACCCCGCATGTGGTCCGGGTCGATCTCCGGCCGACGCACTCCCAAACCACTACGCCAGGGATAAGACTGGTAAAGAGGGAAAGTTGGGCACGGGGCTAGCAACCCCTTCCCGTAAAAGTAAGCTCCACTGCTACCGACAGTTCAAAGTTCTAGCTTGAATCCCTATGTTCCACTGGGAACGTAAAGGAATAAAAAAAGACTGGTGATTACATTAACATGAAAGACCCTGGTAAATACACATTCACCTAATGATTAGAATGCCTCTGGAAGCAAATAGTCACATTTCGGATGAATAGGACAGACCACCGCATTGCATGTAGTGAAGACGTTAGTGAATAAGTGTCATTCTACCTATCTTACTCTCAACCAGTAATAATGAAGAAACCTCATAAAACCCAATCTACCTTTTCTAAAATTCAATTAAGAGGTAATTTCCACACTAAGCACCAACTTCAACTTGTACTCAGAATAACGTAAGAACAAGACCGGTTATAGCTATAATGTTGTATTATCACAATAATCGAAATTCACATAGCTAATCAGGTAGACAGTAATAATAGTGGGGTTTACGTGTTGTTCATCAGGCAAATTAGGCAGATAGAATTAACAACAGTACAATTATATATCGTCAACTTAGTGGGAACAAACAAACCAAACAAACAAGTGCATATGACTAATTGTTACACAAATACATTCAACGTATGAATGTGAGTAAGTACAAAAACTCATCCATACCCTACTTAGCTCGTGTTCTGTGCGATAAAGAATGCATCAGGCATGAAACCTTTAACTTATTAAATAGTCAGTAGAACCAATGGATCTTGTCTTTCCAACTCACATCATTTATAGGTACAACGTTTTCTCGCTCTTTCATTCTGTATTTATTTTTGTTATGTGCTGTTTTGTTTCTCTCTTCCTTGCAAACTCTACTTAAAACATTCTTGTTCATTCTTTCACACTCTGTACATCTCGAACATTTTGCTATCGCTTACGCCAGTAAATATGCTAGTAGTATCTACTTTTCTAACACCTTCAAACACTTTAATTTTGGCTTTGCTACCGACATACTAATATGTTGTTGAGATAACTTTAAACTATGTAGAACTTTATTTATTGTTAATGTAAAAAAAAAAACTGGATGCAATACTGTAGTAAAATGCTGAGAATTCCATTCTGTATCACAAGTACTGATTTGGAATAAAGCTTATGTTATGTTATGTTATTTACAAGCCATCACACCAAAAGCCACTGCCAAGATCTTAGACGGATGAGAATAGTTTATGAACAGGAAGTGTTCACCTAAGACGATCACTCACTCACGGAAAAGTGTACCGTAGCACTATATTCTCTTCTAAAAGATAACTAAACTGCTTGTTTAACTTAAACTTTTAAACTTTGACTTTATAGATTACAAAACCTGTTGAGAGTCATTTAAGACCTCAAGGACAAGTGAAACACTATAGCAGCACACAACACTTGAACAAAAAACAATTTACACCAGTTGTTCAACATGTTGAAACACGCTATTCACGTCGTGTTGCAAGTCAACCACGTCTTTCACCGGGTTATTCATCAGAAGAAGAACATGAACACAGTATGTCAATTGTTCCAATGGTAAGACACTATAAAACACGTATGGAAAGAAATATGGTTGCTCGACCACATGTTATCTCTGGTTACAGTTCTGTAAAAGAGCATAGACGTTCATTGCACGTTATACCAATGAGACGTGAATATCAGACATGCTTAGAACATAATGTACCATCTCGTCCAACATTGGAGACATGTTTTGCAACGGAAGAAGAACGTGAATATGGGATGAATGTTGTACCGATTGTACCACACACTGATTATAAGACAGAATTGACAACAGATGTTTATAGTAAACCAGAATTAACACCAGGATATGTTACAGAGACTAAGCATATTCGATCTTTTGAAGTTACACCAATGGTACCAGAATATCATACTAAAATGGAAAGACAAGTTGCAAGTCATCCAATACTTGAAGCTGGTTATTCATCTGAAGAAGAGCACGAGCATAAACTAAACGTGGTACCTATGGTCCCATATACTTCTTATAAAACGGAATTAAGTACCGATGTCTTATCGAAACCAGAGTTAGTACCAGGATATTCTACTGAAACCAAACATCCTGTAAATCTTGAAGTTACACCGATGGTACCAGAATATCGTACTGAATTAGACACAAGTGTCGCCAGCCACCCATACTTAGAAGAAGGTTATACATCTGAAGGAGAACATGAACATCAAATGGAACTTGTACCTTTGGTACCGGAATACAAGACACAACTTTCAACAGATTTATCCGCCAAGACAGAGGTGATTAGTGGCTACGAGAGTCGGTTGCACTTTGAACGAACATATCTGATGGAGACCCAGTTAAAGCAGGTAAGATATGAATTTCACAGTCATGCTAACCATAGTTTTACTTTGTATAATACTCAAAATAATTTACAATTATAGAAATTACTGCATTTCATAACTCTTTAAAATAAAAGGAATTGTAGCAAAAAGGCTACGAAACTAGACAACCTACATTACGACAGTATTCGGGATAGCCTAATGATATTAATAACAAAGACGACCGTCCCACATTATTGATAATAATTCACCCCATCACTTTTTACACATCATGTCGTTGTTTATGCTTTTCTGGATTCATTGAACTATCTTATCTTATCAATAATAATCTCTAACTGAGTGTATTTAATCAGTTGTGTTTCCGCAAGTTCTGAGTGGCTATTTGTATACTTGTGTGTAACTCAGCCCCTCTCTCCAGTCGCATTGTGTAATTCAAACTGTTGCTGTTAGATTAGCAGTAAATTGTGGATATTCCTCCAATGCCACAGGAAAGCGGTGTTTAAAAATGTCCATCGTAGAAGGAGTATGGAAAGGTTTTGAAAATCCTTCCACTTATGAAATATATATATTACATTATAGAAAAATTACTAGTTGCTTTCTGAAATAGTGCTTCTGTATAGGCTTTATCCATGGATACTTATTCAGCTGCTAACTGCTCAGTTCGGCATAGATACCACTGAGCTTCCGCGTTTAGCGGTGATGTGTGTTTCCAACTTTTTTTTGGTAAAATACGCCTTTTAAAATTTCTATTCCCAATTTTTATTTTCATCTTTTTAAGTATGAAAGTGCAATTTCAACTCGAATACCAAGCAGACCTTCATTAACGTCTATATTTGAATCAACCTTTGAGCACGAAACAAATATGAATGTTGTTCCAGTTGTTCCACACGATGAACATTATCAAAGTCAAATACTTGCTGATTTCCATGCTCAGGTAATTGTAAAATCAAATGAGTGAAACATTTTACTCTGGTATATTGTGGTTCAATTATTATGTTAGTATGTCCATTTTTATTAATCATACTAAACTCTGCTTTTCTTTGAAGACCACTCGCAGTTTACTGGCTTACCGTACGAGGCATATCGGGAAGCTATTTAAATACATCTCAATGGTTGGATGTGAGTCCTAGTGCATTTAAAAACTCATCTATTTGAATGATCTAGCAATACACAGTCAGTTATAATCGGTTTCTGTTGTATTCAAGTCTTAGGATACTGGCAACTATCCCTGCCGTAATCACGATGTGTTTAAGTTGTTTTAAGACAATCAGTTATGTTTATTCGTTGAAAAAGTTAGTTTTTCTTGACATTTATTTTCACTTGTACTTGATAAAGTTAGAATTAGTAAACTTTTTCTGCATAACTATTCGCTATCGTCAAAATTGTGCTCTTAATAAACCATTTCTATTCACTCTTCATAATAAATCTGGAACATTGATATCACTGAGTGGAACTCCTGTTTCCAGTCTTTTGTGACATAACTAGACTAACGGAAACAGACTGATGTCTGAACTAACTGTCGGTAAATATAAACTTCGAATGAAACTCTCAGCTATCTAGTGTTTTTCGAATTGTTTGTGATAGCAATTATCGTGCTGAGGAATTTTTCCATAGTCTAATAGAAAACCATAATTTTCCAAAAGGTTATATAATGAATGGATATTTAATGAAAGATACTTTACTGCCTAGATAATCTGCTTAATTCTACCCCTTTTTTGTTGCAGTATCGTCCAATTGATGTCATTGTTGAAGTGCCAATTCCACCAGAATTTGTCAAGCCTTTGACTAATGTAATAGCCGACGAAGGAGCTTGTGTCGTAATTGAAGGTCTTGTAAATGGTGTACCGCAGCCTAAAATATCATGGTACCGTGCTGGACGAGAGATATGTGACGGTCCTGATTTCCGATTAGATTATACCGATAATCGTGTACGACTAACACTTAGCGAAGTAAGCCATCTTCTGTTTACTGTCATTATTCTGTTTTTCTTTTGAAAGTCCGGTTCCACCGTTAAATTTTTCTAGGTAAAGTACTCAATCTCACTCACACTGTCCCCGTTTTCCTATACTAGTCAACATTTTAACCAAAAAACATTACTGTTAAGCTATTCCAGTCATGTAAGACTTGCGTAATGACGTATGCGAATTAATTTCATGTGTTAGGAATTCAGGAATCTAGCTTAATCTGACCGTCATCGTAATGATCCCAAGGGTCGAAAAGTCCTTACAACATTTCGCGTGACTTCTGACTGTAATGAAATCTACCACTACATGTAGAAATTCTGAACGACATAAGGTGCATTATTATTCACAATCAGTTGCAAAACGGGGATTTCTTTGTTGAGAAATTCTGGTCAATTGTGGGACAAGTTAGAATTATGATGGTGCTTTTGCTGTGGTGAGTCAGTGATCTACTCCGGTCACCCAGAAGATAACCACACGCACACCGAGGGCGTGGCTATCATGATGTCACCAACGGCAACGAAAGCCCTGATGCAATGGGAGGCGATTTCGTCCAGGATAATGACCGCCAGATTCAACTCCAAAGGAAGGAAAGTGTCAATCATACAATGTTATGCACCCACAAACAACGCAGACCTCGAAAAGAAAGAAGAATTCTACAGGCAACTACAGGCAACAATGGACAATACTCCAGCTGGCGACATGAAAATACTAATGGGAGACATGAACGCCAAACTGGGACCAGACAACACAGGAAGGGAACTCATCATGGGTAGAGAAGCTCTAGGAGAAATGAATGAAAACGGAGAACTCTTCGCCGACTTCTGCGCCTTCAACGAACTAGTGATTGGTGGCAGTGTATACAAGCACAAAGATATCCACAAGGCTACATGGGTGTCACCAGACGGGCAAACCAAAAACCAAATCGACTTCATCTCAATCTCAAGGAAGTGGAGGCGCAGCCTACTGGACACAAAAGCAAGAAGAGGAGCAGACGTTGGCTCAGACCACTATCTCGTACAAGGGACAATCCAAATCAAATTAAAAGCTTTCAGGGAATCAGGAGCTGCAGATAGACCACAAGCCAAGTTCAACACTCAAAAGCTGAAGGACCAGGCTACAAAGGACATCTTCATTGCAAGCATAAAGGACAAAGCCGAGACACAAATCAACACCAGCGAAAAGGTCAGCGTCGAAAAGCACTGGAACAACTTGAAAACGGTGTGGAGCCAAACCTGCATAGAAGTTCTAGGCAGAAAGAAGAGACAGGACAAACAGTGGCTCACTACGGACACTTGGAAACTAATAGAAGAGAGAAGGACAGTGAAACAAAAGATTATCCAGTGCACTGACGAGCAACAAAAACAGGAGCTGAATGCAAGCTACAATACACTGAACAAAAGAGTGAAGAAGAGTGCCAGGGAAGACAAAAGAAAATATTATGAAACCATGGCAAACGAAGCAGAACAAGCTGCAGGCAAAGGAGACCTCGCCACACTCTACCAAACAACTAGGCACCTTTCGGGCAAAAGTTCGACACAGATTAAGCCAATAAAGGACGACAATGGAAAGTCAATCACCAAAGAGGTGGAACAGAGAAAGCACTGGGCTGAACACTTCAAAAGACTTCTAAATCGTCCGCCACCTACAACACGCCCAACAATACCAACAACGGAAGCAGAACTACCAGTGAACATTGACCCCCCGACGAAATCAGAAGTCCTGAATGCAATCAAGATGCTAAAAGCTGGGAAAGCACCAGGACCAGATGGAATCCCAGCAGAAGCTTTGAAAATAGACCCAGAGACAACAGCGGACTTGATGACGCCACTGCTGGAGAAGGTGTGGAAAGAGGGCAAAGTACCCGAGGATTGGAAGAACGGATACTTATTCAAACTACCAAAGAAAGGAGACTTAAGTCAATGTAAAAACTGGCGTGGAATTATGCTTCTGTCCATTCCAAGCAAGATACTAAGTCGCATCATCCTGGAGAGAATCAAACAAGCCCTAGATGAAAAACTTCGTCCGGAACAGGCCGGATTCAGGAGAAACAAATCATGTATTGATCAAATCGCCACTCTACGGATCATCATTGAACAAAGCTTGGAATGGCAGTCACCTCTCTATCTCAACTTCATCGACTTTGAAAAGGCCTTCGACAGCGTCGATCGAGAGGTCATTTGGCAACTACTTCGCTACTACGGGGTCCCATCGACAATTATACATCTCATCCAACAGTTATACGACAATGCTGCATGCCAAGTAATCCACAACGGGAAACTTACGGAAGCCTTCGAAGTGAGGACGGGAGTGAGGCAAGGCTGTCTACTATCACCAATGATCTTCCTGATTGCAGTAGATTGGATAATGCGACAGACAACGGCAACCAACGAGGGAACAGGCATAAAATGGACTGACACAAAAGACTTGGAGGATCTGGATTTCGCCGATGATATATGTCTGATTTCCCACAAACTGGAAGATATGCAAGTGAAAAGCAACAAGTTGGCAGAAGAAGCATCAAAGATAGGACTTCAAGTGAACATAGATAAAACAGAGGTGATGAAGATTCCTAGCCAACATCAACAGCAACAACAACAACAACAACAGACAACAATCAGCATAAATGGGAGGAACCTGAAAGAAACAACCTCCTTCACCTACCTAGGAAGCATCGTTTCAACTACAGGCGGAACTGACGAGGATATCAAAGCCAGAATCGGAAAAGCAAGACAAGCTTTCATTACTCTCAAATCTGTGTGGAGGTCAACAGCACTCAGCATCAAAAATAAGATCCGGATTTTCAACTCCAATGTAAAGTCAGTCAGTGCTACTATACGGATCAGAGACTTGGCGAGTCATAAAGAGCATCTCAAACAAACTTCAGACCTTCATTAACAGCTGTCTTCGCTCAATACTCAAGATCAGATGGCCAGAAAAGATCAGCAACAGGGATCTCTGGGAGCGAACCAATCAGGAACCGATTGTGAAACAAATAGGCAGGAAGAAATGGAGATGGATTGGCCATACGCTGAGGAAACCATCAAGTGACATCACTAGACAAGCCATTGCTCGAGTGGAACCCGAAAGGGAGGCGGCGAGTTGGTCGTCCAAGGGTGACTTGGAGGAGGTCATGCGAGGAGGAGATGAAAGCATGTGGACAGACCTGGAGCGGGGTGAAAAAGTTGTCAGAAAATAGAAGGCAATGGAGGTGCGCAGCTAAAGCCCTATGTTCCTCTAGGAACTAAAGGATACAATAATAATAATAAATTTTGCTGTGGATCTACTGTATCAAGCTCAGATTTTAACAATCGGGCTGATGTGATTTGAGGAGAACAGTCTACATTATCCAACTTAGTGCTGAATACGTAATTCTGATTGATTAGCGTCAAATTAGTTGATCGAGATTTTTCGAGCTGTCGGAAGTTTGTTTATTTAATTCATTTCGATTAACGCAACGCTTATATACAGGATGTGTGAAATACTACTATGAGTAACAAATAGAAGAGTAAAAGTATAGAGATTAAATTATGGAACCATGTGAATACAATCATATGATTAATGGTTCTCAAGTGTTCTCTAAACGTCATCCAGTTGTCAATGCTATATCACTATGTGTTATATCAAATAAACTTCTTTGATATAAAACTGTATCCTACTACAGTGCCCAAGTTCTACACTAACAATCTTTCTGTCAACCAACCCGTAGAGAGATAATATCTCCCTATAATAATTAAGTAAGGACTTACTACAAATAGCACGGTAAAAGTAGGGTGCAGTAGGTCGAAGGTGAGGGCACTTAGTCGTCGAAGATATTGCGAAGTGGTTGCGCTATGCCATGAATCGGCAGAAGTCAGAATTCACAGGCCATTGAATCGGGTCTCATTGGCTCAGTGGTCTGTGAGCTCGCTAGCCTTGTAACCAGAAGGTCCTGGATTCAAACTGTGGTGTCGGGTGCGTACTACTAAAGAATCCCAAACCAGGATGAAACAGACGTCCAGTACTCCCAAGTTTTACAATGGGCCTCTAACCGATGTCAGCTCATGATGAAGTCCTCCAACCAATCAAAAGTAAAAGTGAATATTCGAAATAACCGGCTAACAGCTGATTAGGGATATCCTCTAACTGCCTGCTTGCAAACCAGCAAGGCTGTTGTTATTTAGGCGCGAGACTTTACCACACGACTAACCAGTAGGATACTGTCCCGACATTGTGAAGACACGGTAGGCAGACTGAGGAGGCAACAATTTATTCTACCAAGAAACAGGGCAAAAAACCAGGAAGTGTAGTCATACTTATTTATATAGTCAGTTATGTTTCATGACCAACAACTTACAAGTTTAATGTATGAAAACTGTGTGTTCTAAGCGGTTAACAACATACCAATAAAAATTCAGTGACATAACCTTTCATCTATATTAGGACTTAATTTTATGCCGATAGTTTATATTAGAATAATAATGACCAATAATATATCTCCACTCCTCTCTGACAGTACTTTTCAAAACAACAGATGCGATGATAATAATAAGAACTATCTTTTTGATATATATCAGCTAAATTGTTTAAGATATAAATACGATTGAGTAATATGCAGCGTGCACCAACATCAAAAAGTCACACAAAATTTTAACAAATGTACACATGATGAAGAGAACTTGTAGTTCAGACGAATGTTTTACTGTCCTTGTGTTCTCTCAGCTGGATGGTTTGTCTGCGAAACTTCGGCTGTCTTCCTAGACAGATGATGAGATGAGAATCAAATTATGAAACTGCCTAATGCATACACGCAAGAGCAAGAATTATGTGTCATTTGCATTTAAAATTACCCTCATTCAGGTCTCATGTTGCAGACTGTATAAATTGATTGTATTACTGTGGTAGAAATGACCGGTTATTTAGTCAGTGAAACTAAGGTGAACTGATTGTAACTGAGCTATCAATAGAGATGGTTAACAGAATGATCGTGGGATGACTGCTCAAGCAAGAATGCTACCGCTGTCACAAGCTCCTGCTGAAGTGATCACATCACAATACAGAACAACTATTCATCCAGACTTATATTATGAAAACCTGTTCTTTCTTAATAGTTAATAAATAGATACAAAAATATGACTGAGTTAATTTAGATATAGAATATTCAGCAGACAACAAGTCATGAAATCAAAGCATACTTGAAAATTGTCATAAAGCAACCACTAAGTTCTGACCAGTAGATGTGAGATAATGTTTTTCTGTTCCCTACGTCAGGTGTAATTACACTTACTTGCAAGTGAAACTGATTTTCTATTGTATCACACTGAAGCAAGTAAGAAATGCTTTTGGAAGGTGGTAAACTTACCTTCACATGCAGTGCTGAACTTATAAGAACTCGTTCATCGAGTAGCAGAGGTCCATCGTAAGATGCTGACCGTCATGTAATTATCTTTAGTGACTGTTGGTGAATGCTATACGGTATTGACAGTCGGAAAACATCAGAAAAGTACTGAAATGGACGCAGAGATCTCTGTGGGTATGTTCACATCAGATGATAAGGTGGTTGTCACTAGAAGTGAATTCCCTTAGATGAACACTGCTGAGGAGTTCCAAACAAATCAGTGTTCATTTAGTTGGTCGCAATACCGAGCGTTAACCACTTCAAAATCAATCAATTCTGAATGTACGTCCATCTGACTTGTAAATATTACCAACATGTCTAAAAAATTTTAATTTTTTTTAACACTTAAAGGCTTTTGCTGACGATTCTGGTGAGTACATGTGTGAAGCTGAAAATGTTGCAGGTCGTGCACAAAGTGCAGCAAATTTAATAGTACGTGCTCGCTTATTAGCACCGAAGTTTATTAAAGGACTTGAAAATCAAATTATTTATGAAGGTGAATCAGTTCGACTGGTTGTGAAAGTTGATGGTCATCCACCTCCAACAGTTACATGGTGAGATAAATTCTAATGAATTTTATTTTTTGTTTAATATCTAGACTCTTTTCTATTTAAATTTCTTAAATTATTCATCATTTTGTCTATTTAACACCTTTGCTGTCATAGTATGTCTTAATTACTAGCCCGATGGAATTAACAGGCTGAACATTTCAGTAGTATTTGAGCTCCTGTAAACTAAACTGCATGAATATAACCAGTCAGCAGCAACAGCAACAACAACCAGCATCAGTCACCATCAACGGGAGAGATTTAACAGAGGTCAGCTCCTCCACTTATCTAGGAGGCATCGTTTTAACTATAGGGAGTACAGATGAAGGTGTCAAAGCCAACCAGAATCACAAAGGCAAGATACGCCTTCATCAACCTGAAACCAGTTTTGAAATCTTCATTCAGCATAAGGAACTATATTCGTATTGTCAACACCATTGTCAAGTCGGTCCTTCTATACAGGTGATAAACTTGCACTGTGTGTCACGAAAAGGGTTTCCAACAGGTTACTGCAGGCTTTCATCAACAGCTACCTTCGATGGCTCCAAACTAAAGATGAAATGGCCAGGAAGAATTAGTAACAAGAAACTATGGGAACAAACCAACCAAGAACCGATCGCTCAACAACTACAGAAGGTGGAGATGGATTGGGCATACATTGAGGAGGCTGCTGAACGACATCACACATCAGGCCTTCGAGTGAAATCCAAATGGGAAGCGACGAATGGGTCGTCCTAGGGGGTCATGAAGGAAGAGATGAGACAGTTTGGTCAATCATGGACCCAACTGAAGAGGACGGCAGAAGACAAAACAAAGTGGAGATGTTTTGCTGAAGCCCTATGTTCCACTAGGAACGCAAGGGAATAATAATAATCATAAAGTGCAAACACTGAATCCCTAGTTTGTGTGCAATTTAACAGATTAAAATGTCATTACAAACATCATAGTCCAAAGATAATCTGAGCTCCGAGTTAGATTGAATCACTACAAAATTACTTATAATCCGTGTGTTTAGATTATCAAAACAAGATTTTCCTGAAAGTTTAGCTATGTATACTGCAGCTTCTTCATCTGAATAACACGAATTGTATTAATCATCAAAACATATAGTCAAATAGTAGAGAAATTAAGGTGAAGTAGCCATAATGTCACTTGCCGGTAGATATTTGTACCAACTGAATAAATTTAATTTGTCTTCATTTATTTGTAATGATAATGTCAAAATTTCAGTTTTAAATTGTCACAGTATACTTATATATCTGTTGTTTAGTGTATGGAGAATATATCAGTGCATTAGTGATAATCATGATAAATGTTCAGAGTTCAAAAAAGATACTAACGAATAGTCTTTTTCTGTTTTGTTTCACTTGAGTCTGCCAGATGAGTGATAGGTCTATCCCTTTTCTCCTACTTATTGTATTCGATATAGTTAAAATATGCAAGGCTTCAGATGTCAGTCTTTCTTTATATGAATGGAAGACTCATCCTAGAATCTAGATATTGTTACAACCAATCTTATAAATGCTTCCTATAGCATGCATATCTACAGCTGATCTTTTCTCCAGACTTCTTACTTCTGATTCATTTCTAGGTGGACGTTTCGTGCACACTCTTTGTTCATTCACTCTGATTATCCCCTGTTTACTTCTTCCCCCTATATGGCAACCCCCTTATTCCCAATATTTTATTCTATAGATATAGTGGTTTCGTGTCATTTTAAGAAATATATCTTTACCACTGATTAAAGCTTTCTCTAAAGAATTAGAAGGCTTGAAGTAGACTTTAATACCACATGAGGCAAGTGCCGTCTGAAGTCGTCCAGCTGTATCTTTTCGATATGGAATGGCTACTGCTGATGTCCAGGACTTTTCAGTCTTTTTCTATTCCTTCCTATTATTTCTATTAAAAATTTTATCGAATGACTTTTTCGGAAAGCCATTCTGAGATCTCATTCTCCGCACCACCGTTAACAGTTATATTGTTTTTAACTCTGTTTATAAGGTTTAAAGCAACTGAAACTATCATGTTTATTGAGTAATTAATTACATAGGAAGTTCAAATATTTGTTTGAATATATCGGTTTCTTACATATTAGAGCATTTTATTCTTCCGTCAGTTTGTCTTTTCAGAAGACAGTCTAGAAAATTTAGTGTTTCTCCATCCGACTTGATTTCGTTCGTAAACTTTATACGATTCGAAAGGTAGTTTATATGTTTTCAACTCTTAATAATGGTAAATATGTCATCCATATATCTGTACCATGTTTTAGGTTGACAAATAAAACTATTCAGCCAAACTACTATCGAACACAAATGATTTAACATCGTTCAGTGGTAGAATCAGTATTTTCACACCCATATATATGAAATTAAAATAAAATAGTTCATAACCTGACTGATCATTAAAGGTAAATATACAACTCGTTATTAAGATGACTAAGCACACTGGGAATCTGATTCAGACTAAACGAAATAATAATTGTCAGTCTGTGATCTAACTTGAAGTGAATCGAATCTCTACATCCCAACGCGCGAGAATCAACATATTACTGATAAAGTGTGATTAGCGTTCAAAGTGGCACAGGAGAGACAAAGAAACAAGGTTACTATGTATGGTCTGAATGCAGTTAGGTTGGATACTTTGTGAAGCAGAACGAATAATCGAAATTACGTGAATATGGTGATCTAAACTCGGGGTAAAATAAGATAGAACGATACCAAAAAAAAAAAAAAATACTGAAGCATCCCCATTGTCTCTGGAACTAAATATCGCCATGTACTTATTTGTATTTTAGGACACGTGACGGTCACGAAATCACAAGTTCTCCCAATTATATACTTGAAAAAGAAGGTAACGGTGTTTATGCGCTTAGTATACCAGAGGCATTCTTTGAAAATGCTGGACGTTATGCTGTAATTGCAGAAAATCCAGCTGGAAAGTGTATTTCTTCAGGCCTGGTTACAGTATTAGGTATGTTTTTAAATGTTTTTGCTTTTTATGGGGCACATTTAACATGTATCAGGCTACCAATCTCACATATTGCATGTGAGAGCTGATGCTAATACCCATTTTCATGTACAGTGTAAGTCGAACCCACGATTTACTGTCTAAATATCAGCAGTTTGAGTAAATCATTTACATCTTCGTGGTATTCACATCATTCTAGAAAGAAACTTAGCTGACGTCTGTAATTTTCTATATTCTTTAGTGTTCTGAATGGAACACAGAGATTCAAGCTTTAAACTTTGAAGCTACAGTGTTGTTTTTCTACTGGATGGGGTTACTGGCTTGACGCATGGTCTTACATCCTTACTGGTTAGTTTTACTACTGACGATGAGGTTTGGGAGTGTGTCGTCTGAGCATCGAATTCTGGACCATGTGAATAGTTGGCGAGTGTTCTACCACTAACCACCAACGCAGAGGATTCTGTACTAAGCAGCCACCATTTTAGCAGCCTGCTGGAATCATCGGGCTATCTAAATCTTTTACCCACCAAAACACATCGCTTTTACTCCTTTTCAGATTGTTTTAATCTCTTAATTAACACAGTGAGTCGCAATCTACATCTGCGCGCGATTTGAAATAGGTTTTTATCTATCGCTAGTTTTTTGAAGGAATTAGAGAAAGAACATTGTGGAGTGGCTTTGAACCATAGTTTGGATGGGACAATATTTCTCCAGATGATATACTATTGATTATCACACTGTTTGAGTATTGTACACAAGGGGCAAACGCCTTGCAATAAAACTCACTGAAAATCCCAATTGTGTATGAATACATTTTTCAGAATAATAGCCTTTATTATTTTTAAAAAAACTCAGCTGGCTGAAATTATTCAAGGAATCCAAACGTAGTTATGACCTTTATCTGCAGTCATTACCAAGATAACTTACAGGCTTGGGATTAACTACGCCTAGCAGACTCACAAGTGATTTTTTGTTTTAAAAGATTTCGTACTCAGTCCTTACACTTTCATATAAAAGTCAGCAGTGAAATTCTTCTCAGTGTTAAAGCATAAAACCATACGTCCTAGGCAAAGAAAGGCTTGTCTTCATTTCAGTACTTGATCAAAGTTGCAATAATTTTCACTGGCAGAAAATAGTGTGCAGTTTAAAGTCTTATATCTTGACGCTCCATGTGTGACAAACCTCTTTGTGAGAGATATTACCATTCATGAACTAGTGGGTCAGTAATTTGTCCATTTTATTTTGCTTTAAATCCTTCTAGAACCAGAAAGGCCGTATCCAAGTGGACTAGATAAATTATGTCAGAGCCAGTTGACAGTACAAGTGGAAGGTTTGAAACAGGTTCGATTACCGTCACCAGTGCCTCAACCACACCCAGAGAAGCCTTATTTCACAAAGGTGAGTCAAGTTATTTGTACTTTTCCTTCAAATTAACAAACACAAGTTTATGGCTTACCGTATAAATATCAATTTTATGTCTAAAAATCTCTTTATTTAATAAGTCTTTGTGTTCATGAGTGTCCAATGAATAACATCAGTTATCCAGTAATTTAGGCAAAGTGTCAAGTGAAATATCCACGAACCGCGTGTGAATTACGTGTTAGGCAAATCCTTCTCATACACAAAATACTATAGTTAATGGCCTATTTATACTAGCAAATAATGTGAATTCTCCTTCTGGGAAGCCAGTAGGCTAACTTCTATTACATTTTGATTTAACATGAACCTCCTCGAATAGTTTGACTGTTTAACACAATAGATAATAGGACTGAGTAGTGCTGTTATAGTCGGGATTAATAAAATACACTACTAAGAGGGAGAAAGAACAAACAAAGTGCCATCTTTGTTCCCATTTTCCACATCACTCTTGAAACGAATTTCTATCGTTATAGAGATGTCAGTGATGAAATCATCGTTGATTTATTAGAGTAATTGGTCCGATCATCATGAGAATAATAGTAGTTGGACGACAGGCAGTATAAAACGTACTGCTAAGCCATCTAAATACATACCAAAATCCGTGAACTAGAGTTTGGAAACATTTACTCTGTTGTATTGTATTTGAATAGCCCAGTAAAATATCTTATGCCATTGTTCCACCTATCAAGTACAAGTCTGAAGAGTGAAAAATTACCACTAATTTCTTGAGTATAACAGTAACATTTGGGGAATTGTGGCAGAATATAATACCATATTAGAGAATTCTTATACAACACATAATGTGTTGCAGTATCGATAACTGGATGAAGTTTGGAGTACGTTTTAGCGTTGGTAACGATATCAGAGAATATATTCACACGACTTGTTTTTATAGCTTTACTCTCTCTCTCTTATTGTTTTATCCGAATTTTCCACGTATCAGAGGTAGACATTGCATCATTTTGACTGCACGTGTTTGACGTTGACTTGATTAACTTCTCCCCCACCTACTGGTTACCTATACTTCTACCCTATCCCACTTTACTGTGTGATTACACTCAAGTGACAACACATAACAGTGACTGAGCTTATTTAACTTAAAAGGATTGATCATTCCATGACTAGCTGAATCCCTTCGTTCCGATAATCTAATCGACCCTGACCTAATAATGTAACCTGTAGAATTTACCTCACAGTCATTACGTGGTATTTGGTTAAATTATATTTGTTTTTCTTAATTGAACCCTTAAGCCGGCACAGTTTGTTTGTGAAAGAGTTGATTGGTTTAAATGTCACCTTAATCCTACTTAGTGCTTCTGATGTTCCTTCCTTAAACAATTGCACTGTTGAAACTTTAAATTTATTATTTATATTATTGCTGTCATCTACTTTATTACGCACATTTTTCTCATGGGCCATCATACACTTTTGAATGAAATATTGTGCGTAGTTGTTCACTAATATAATATTTTCGTTCCTTACTCCTAAGTCGAATAGAGAAACATTTAACTAAGCATGCATCTACTGATTTTGCGAGAGAAGCACCACTTGAAATGTGATAAGAATTGATGAGTGTTTAGCGGAATATGTGTACTTTATCATCAGTAAAGATAAACAACCGATTTCAGATGGTAACAGAACAATTTTTACACGGATGTTTGAACATTAGACGTATGTAACATGTTATTATATCTTTCCTATCTTTCTAAATTTATTTATTTATTTATCAGGCCTTCAGTCCTGAAATAGAGATAAATGAAGGCGAACGATTAGTTTTGACTGCTGAAGCCTGGGGCAATCCGATTCCCTTGATTAAATGGTACTTCAATGGTCAACCTTTAGTCGATAGCCCTGACCATCAACAATCTCAAGTTGGCCCACAATTGGCTGATGTCAATCAGCTACAACCGCATTCAGTGCTAATGACCGGTCATTTGGTCATGAATGAAGTATTCTTGCAAGATTCTGGTCTCTACACGTGCATAGCTGAAAATATAGCTGGTCAAGCAGAAGTTATGGCGAATATAAGTGTTGTGCCAAAACGTAAGTCCTGAAAAATTCTCATTGAGATATAAACATAACTATTTTGATGAATGAAATTCTGCTTATAAATATTTTCAGTTGCGAAATACACCCAGTAGTTCATAAGGAAAAACACAGCTTTTGTTCAGTGAAGAAATATCTCTTTTCAACGATTTCATTTTCAAGCTGTACAGTCTTATTTATATTACGGAAATAGGCATTAAATGCCACTGTATAGCTTGAAAATGAAGTCCTTGGGATGAGATATTTCTTCACTGGACAAAAACTGTTTGTCTTCATAATTGTTTCATTTTTCTACAGTGCAACAATATTTATATGTGCGTTACAATAAACAGTATGAACCATTTTGGTGTGTAGGTGTCACAAAATTTAACAGTGAATAAAAATAATGAGTGGAAATAAAATTGCCTTGATCGTTTTAGCATTAATCATGTCTAAAGGGAGTATTGTATGAGTAGCCAATCTATGCACGACTTACTTTGTGTCATAGAAATGTGACCAATCAAAAAATGAGCGAATGAATAAGGGGTGAGGAGAATAGTGTTTAAAATGTGTCCAGTTAGACCATAAACTGTCACACCGTTAAGTTAATGTGATGAGAGGGCTAATCAGATGCGCGTTAGGTTAGATGAACATCTCAGTCAGATTTCTGACTTTGAAAAACAGGCGAAATTAAATCCAAATGAGGAATACAATAGATGATTTTTAAGTATTGGTTTTGTAGGGATTTTGTTTGATTGCATGGAGGATTTTTACTTAACACTTGAAAACGTGTATCCACTTTTCACTTCTTTTGTAACTGACGTGTTCATATTTACCTAGCATGTTTAATTACAATCAATTGTTCTAATAAATCAAAATAGCGCGTTCAGAAGACAGAGACTATGTAGTGGTATCATTTTACGGTTTCTGGACACTCGCACTGAAACCATCGTGGTTTATACTATTGAAATGTTTCACAATCACTTAATTTCAAATATTGGTTTTGTAGGGATTTTGTTTGATTGGTTGGACGACTTCATCATGAGCTGAAATCAATTAAAGAACCATTGGAAAACCATCAGGGAGTACTGGACAGCTGTCTCGTCCTATTTGAGGACTCCTCTCTGGCTGATATTAGTTGGTGACGAAAATCTAACAATTTTAAATTAATCCTAAGTCCCCACAAATTCTATAATCTGAATGTCAATCGCCAACTCACTGTTGGCTACTGAATGGATTTCCTGAAGCCAAGATGGGAAGTTGTAACCAGTGGGGTCCACTATGCCAAGGTGAAGTGGATGAGCATTGAAAGCAGTGTTGAGGGCATAGCTATATGACGAGCTGACAAATCTAGAATTCAGGGGTCACTAAATCCCAGTCCAAGTGGCTGAATGGACTATGAGCTTGGTCTCGTAACTTGAAGTTCGCTGGTTCGATCCCTGGCAGGGTCGCAGGTTTGCGCTGATGAAGAGTTCCAAAATAGGATGAGACAGCTGTTCAGTGTGCTAACTGGTTCCCAAGGTGTCTCTAACTGATGTCGATTCCTAATGGAAATCCAGCAATCGGAATTTAATTAATTCCAGTTAATTGATAACGGTGATTGTAGTAAATTTATGATGGTTGCTGTAGCTCAGCTAGTAGAGCGCAAGACAAATAATTTTGGAGGTTGGCAGTTCGAGTAATATAGCGACCCAGAATTCCACTTTTAATTATCACTCATTATACCAGTCACAGTGTTATAGGTCACGTAGTCCACGTTAGACCAAAGCTGAAATCTGTACTTCACTGTTTACAATTCGGGATGCATTACACTAATCTGAAGTACTGCTATCAGCTTAAATAACCGTGACCTAGATATGTGTAACATTGGCTAGCGTTGACTCTGTAGTGGGAATTGACAGAAACTAAAATACATCAAGTATCTGATTCCAAACCAATGATTGACTGATGAACGTGTTTACCTCGAAATAAGAATATCCTCGGTTGAATCATCGGTGTACACCGCTGAAAAACTCCAAACCAGAGCGAGACAACTCCCCAGTTCTCTGTAGTTTTTAAAGATTCTCCAACTAATACTTGTTTGTCATAAAAAAACTACACTGAAACTAGTCAAAATGCCTGCTAACCCAGTATCTGAAATAACTGGGTAATTTATTATTTTATCACGGGAAATAACTGTTTCGCAATAGATGAAGCTAAATTCTTTTCTACGATAAGTGCATTTGATTATCTATCGCGTAATAACCTTTGACTCTCTCATAAAATTAGTTAGCTTCCTTAAATGCTAGATGGTGACTAGCAGTGGAATCCAGGATGCGCATTTCATCCAATTTGGGACTCGTCAGTTGGATGTACCTGCATTCCACAATGAGTGATGATGTTCTGACCAAGG
Organism: Trichobilharzia regenti; assembly: GCA_944472135.2. Classification (NCBI taxonomy): domain Eukaryota; kingdom Metazoa; phylum Platyhelminthes; class Trematoda; order Strigeidida; family Schistosomatidae; genus Trichobilharzia; species Trichobilharzia regenti. The sequence goes on along the minus strand of OX235270.1, from coordinate 32,294,174 downwards.
CTCGAACCCACTGCCCATAGTCTCAAACGTGAAAGCGTTTTTCACTAGACCATTTGGGCCCCGACAGCCACCTCCTGTGCAACGGGTCAAATTAATTATTTAATTCAATTTTTAGATTTTCCCGTCCAGATAGGATGAAATACATATCCTGGATTCCACTGCTAGTCAATATCCGACAATTAACTTCTAATTACATGCCCAGACATCGTCGAAGCATCTGCACAAGAAGCTGATATGTCAACCTGAGACTGAGCACTTCGGTCCCATCAGTCAACGGGAAAATCTAAAATTGAATTAAATAATTAGCTCTCTAGACAATGCCTTATTTAAATAATGATTTCACAACAAAATGGTCATTCACACATGGAAATAAGAAAAAACAATTTAAAGAAGACACCCTTTTCGGCGAATTCATTCGTTAAGCTGTACAGTCGCAGTCGTTTTTGTTTTTGTGAGTGTGCATTATTCAATCTGTCAAACATAGCATAAGCATAAAAATTAGTTTGGAGTAATGCTGACACCAACAAAATATTTCAAAGTAGTGATGAAATAATCAACTTGTAACTAACTAAGGCAAGCGGACTGAAGATTAGTTAGTTTAGACTAAGGCTGAGTAGCATGAAAAATGTTCAGAAGGAATTGGGTGTTAATGTGAAACAGCATGGAAACAAGTATGCAAATAAATTGTGTATTAAGTGAAGTGAGTGAAGAAAAGGTTAGCTGAGAAAATAATATTGATGAACGCCGTGCCAAAAATTCAAAACATAGTGTGAATAAGAAAATGTTGATTACAGCTGAGGTTATTAGATAGTTGGAGGTTATCTGCAGGTTTCGTGCTAGCTGGCACTCGTCAGCAAGGCGTATCTGCAACCTCGAAGGAACTTATGTCCCTTCTGCAGACTGATAGAATTCAGTCTGCACCAAAGAAAGGACTAGACACATCACACTAGTCACAAGTTAGTAGAGCCGAGCTTAAAATTATACGAGGGGGTAGACGGTGGCGGGATGGAGAAGTTTCTTCTGTGTAGATAAATCATGGTTTTCCATCCGAATCACTAAGGCCTTATCAGTACAAAGTATACGAAAACATACCGTTTTGGAAGGTTTCTTTTGACTTTGCAGATATCTTTGCGTGAATTTTCCTAGTATATTGAGCGGCCAGCGTTAAATGTAACAATAATCAAGCTTTATTTCAGACAATATGTGAACTCAGTGGGGAAATTTTCAGAGTATTTAGCCCCAAAATATTTCTTCATATCGGATTTACACATAAAGTAATAATCTGTAGTATATCATGTGAATTAGTGTTGATACATATGGAGACAGCACCAGTTCTGTGAATTTTTTCTTCGTTTCCTTCAAGAATTGTACAGTGGTTTAAAAAAAAATCTAATCAAATATATGCACGAGTTCATTTAGTCACCCCTTGATATAATCGCATGATTAAAACAACAAGAAACGCAAAAGAGTTTAAGCACTTTGATGGATGGAAATTTTAATAGTCCAGTGATTTAAACAGGTCGCTGAAGAAATTTATGTTCAGTCATGACACTCTTCATTGATCTATTGTTACATGTCTGTACCTAGGCGGGATAATCCTGCTTGACTCATTTAGATAAAACATGTATTAAGCGACCCATATATCTCGCTCAACAGAAACAAGTGAATTGGTAGATACAGATAGTAGTGGTCAAATGCGATCATTTATCTTTAGAGTTACTGAAGAGCATTACACGATCGAATAATACTAATTTGAATATAGACGCAAAGTATGTGCTTTTCAAGGTACTTAATATTCTCTTCTTTAAGGTTTCAGGTAGAATGTCGCCTTGGAACACTGCGTTCATATATAGTATCCTCTTCGCCACAGAAATGGTGTGTTCTCTATTAGTTTTATGTGATTATCAATACAGCTTGGAGGTAGCCGTTTTCATCTAGCCTCCTCTTAAGAAGAGTGATATCTCTGTCTACTGACTCATGGATGCGGATTCTTCGGATCCTTGTCGTAACTGCCCGCTCCACTTAGGCTTTCTATATAACGATTTGTTCACTGTCTCATTGGCCTTCTTCGTTAGCTGAACGTTCAGAAAGAAGATTGTTTGTCCAACTGAAGGGGACTAGTGGAAACTTATAGATAACTATTTAGGTTATATTTATTATCAGAAATGATGAAAATATCATAAACATACTTTTGTGCAGAAAGAAACTGTCGGTGATCAATTTCAATGGACCATTTCCCAAACTTTCCATGAAATTATCTGATTTCGTTAGCAGACATCTGTTTTTAATGTGATTCTATAAACTATTGGACATAAAATGATCTGTTTCTTTTCCTCTTATTTTCAGCTACTCGAGAAATTGAGAGACCATCAATTCAACCACCAGAATTTGTCAGATTCCCAGAATCTCCAGTGAAGCTACAGCCTGGTCAAGATGTAGTATTTGAAGTTGAAGTTAAAGGCCTACCTTTAACCTCTTTGAACTGGTATCACAATAATATGATTGTTCATAATAATCAGAATGTATTCATTGAAAATATACCGGAGGCTGGTATCACAAGAATATTTATTAAATGTGTGCAACCAGATGATCAAGGCGATTGGTTAGTAACAGCTACAAATCCGGCTGGTTCATGCTCTAAAGCTGTTCGAGTAATTTGTGAAGAGACTGTGTAAGTTTGCATGCGTGTGTTTTTATCATATTTAAACTCTATTGTTTTAAGGTGAAAAATTGGTGATGTGAGGGAGACTTAGAGATAAATAACTCCGTCTATCTATCAATGAGCTTCTCAGACTTAACATCAAATTACGGTGTGTCGTTTAGCCGAATCACAATATTGCACACCTCATAGATAGACTGAGGTCAACGCAATAAGGCCTAAGCAATCACAGTAGTAACCTTATTATAACTGAGTCAGTTCTCAACTGAACATTTTAATGGTAACATTTTTAACTTTGCATGTCATATATCCAAACTTCAGAAAGGGAGACAGAAAGAGCTTGAATTTTCTCTCAGGATTTCAGATACATGTACCCCTATGATTACTACTAAAATACACTAAAATCTAGGTTTAGGCTTTCCTCCTAACGGAGTCTCATTAATTCGAGTTATCGGTCCGACTGATTGACAGTATTAATATGAAAACGGTATGATTGTGGACCAGATGGAATACCCCCTAAAGCACTGAAAGCGGACCCAGAGACTACAGCAGACATGCTGACTCCATTATTACAGAAGGTCTGGAAGGAGGGAAAGGTGCCTACTGACTGGAGGAAAGGTTACCTCGTGAAACTGCCAAAGAAGGGAGACTAAGGACTTTGCAAGAACTGGCGAGGAATCATGCTCCTGTCGGCGCCAAGTAAAATCCTGAGTCGCATCATCCTGGGGAGAGAATAAAGGACGCACTGGAGACAGAACTCCGACCAGAACAAGCTGGATTCAGGAAAGGCAAATCATGTTCTGACCAAATTGCAACTCTACGCATCATCATCACAGAACAAAGCATGGAATGGAAATCAAACCTCTACATCAACTTTATAGACTTTGAGAAGGCCTTCGACAGCGTAGCGTTGACCGCGAAGTAATTTGGAAACTACTCGAGTGCTACGGCGTACACCAAATATTCATCAACCTTATTCAACAGCTGTACGACAACGGCACATGTCAAGTGATCCACAACGGAAAACTCAGCAAGGCGTTTGGGGTAAACACAGGAGTCAGACAAGGGTGCTTATTATCACCGACGATGATATTCCTAATTGTGGTGGACTGGACTATGCGTCGGACAGTGGGAAACGAGAAGACAGGGATATCCTGGACCGACGTGAAGAACCTAGAAGACCTGGATTTCGCGCGTGGATGATTTATGTTTGATGTCACACACACAAAATCGAAGACTTACAAGCGAAAACCGACAAACTGGTCGAAGAAGGAGTCGGCGAAGGCAGGACTCCAAGTGAACATAGACAAGTCGGAGGTCATGAAAATAACCAGCCAACAACAACACCGGCAGCAGCAACATCTAGCGTCAATCACCATCAATGGGGGAAATTTGAAAGAGGTTACTTCATTCACTCACTTATCTAGGGAGCATTGTCTCAACTACAGGAAGTCGGAACGGACGAGGATGTCAAATCGAGCGAGAATCGGGAAGGCGAGCGAGAAACACATTCATCAACCTGAAACCAATCTGGAAATCTTCGTCATTCAGCCAGCATCAACAACAAAATTCGGATTTTCAATACAAACAGCGTCAAGTCGGTTCTTCTATACGGATCAGAAACTTGGCGGGCGGGTCACAAAGAATATTTCCAACAGCCTGTTGCAGACCTTCATCAACAACTGTCTTCGCTCTATGCTGAAGATCAGATGGCCGGAAAGAATCACCAACAAGGAATTATGGGAGCAAACAAAACAAGAACCAATCGCCAACCAACAAATATGAAGAAGAAAGTGGAGATGGATCGGACACTCGCTGAGGAGACCGCTGGGTGACATCACGCGCGCGTCAGGCAATCGCTCTCGTGGAACCGGGCCGAAAGGGAAGCGGCGAGTGGGACGTGAGTGCAAGGGTGACATGGAAGAGATCGTGTGAAGAGAAGTTGACACAGTATCGACTAACATGGATGCAGGTGAAAAGCACAGCAGAAGGAAGGCAGAAGCAAGTGGAGACGTGCAGTTGAAGCCCTATGTTCCACAAGAACCCAAGGGAACAATAATAATAATAATGACTGTTACAGGCTCCTACATTGCCATCGGTCAGCAAATACACAAATTGTATAATTGACTAACTTATTAACAAGTATTGGTTTTTTTGTAGGGATTTTGTTTGATTGCATGGAGGATTTAATCATGAGCTGACATCAGTGGTTCTCTAACTTATTAACACCATCTTTTTTATATTAATGAGTTGTTTTGAAGATACACTAGATGCTCTCATCGACGAAGGTTAAGTGAAGTGTTGTTGATATCTAATTACCCATTCCTCAAGGTGTGTTGATGATGGATATATACCTCAAGCTGATCAAAGCAACTACACATTTAGTGAAATCGTCCATCCACATACAATTCAGTACTCATGCATTAACACACAATGAAAAAAAACAATAGTTGTGGCCAAATTCAAGTAACTGTTATCTAGAAATAAACTGAAGATTAGACTTAAAAACGAATTTGAACAAAAGTATCACTAAGAAATCACTTGACAGGAACACTCGCCTATACTTTATCTTTCGTTTTGATCTCTTCTGTTCCCTGACAGAGTAAGTTAGAATTTCATTGCAGATTACAGACTCTTACACAGAAATCGACTTCACCAAGAAAAACTGTAACTTTCCAATAAATCAGTCAGAGTCGAGAGTTCAATTCCTCCTAGACTAAAGACAATGCGCAAAAGAAGAAACGGTGATGAATGTCATAAAGTTCTAATCTAAAATTTGTGCTATTATTTTAATATAACTGTTGACAATTAATTGCTTCCTAAAACTTGTTTTGGTAACTGACACTGTATTATTGTGAGTTTTGTAAAGCGTGTATAGAATTGTACTATTTCGAATTCCAAGTCTTGTTCGTATTTCATGTCTTAAGGTTCTATGATAACTAGAGCTAACTGAAGTGCTTTAAGGTTCAGAGTTAGTTATTCATCCATAAGACATACAAACACGCTTGCCTGCCAACTGTATCTGAGGATGACAACATACTACAGCACTGGCTTCCTATATTCACGGGATGTGGAATTGTGTGACAGATAGAGGAACACCTATAGGGTTTATTGTCAGAGAATTCAAATAGTCTCCCTATACACTATGGTGTAGAGTTGCGTTAACAGCGAGAACTAAATTAATCCAGCGGTTACAAAGCTGTGGAAGACTTCTTTGTATAACGCCAAATTTGTTCTACATACACGATAGCTATAACTTTCAGCACTGGCTTTTTTTGTACCAAATTCATTACGGGCTGGATTTATGGATTGCGTTTCTAATTAAGCAGAAAAAAAACATCTGTTGGACGAAATGAATTGTTCTCAACATTGAAAAGGTTAACTAATGACATTTGACAGAAATACCAAAGTCAAACACTGATATTCTATTGACTGCTAGATTTTCTTCTTTTGTTTAAATTATTCTCCTTGTTAGATTTATTCAACCAGAGCCTATTGTACACTCAGAATATGAGCTGAGATTAAGTCATCCAGTGTCTGATGTCACTGATTTATCCTATACATATGAACAACAAACATTATTCATACAACCGGAAATGATTCCACCGAATTTTGTAGAACGTTTCCCCAGTGAAATTAAGATCAATGAAGGAACACCATTAATTCTACATGGTAGAGTTCATGGCCAACCAAAACCAACTGTAAAATGGCTTAAAAATGGTAAACCATTATATCCAAGTGACAGAATTCATTATTATACACTGGTAAGTGTGATTTATTACAGACTGTTTTTCCTTTTTCAAACGAGGTGAATGAATGTATTTTATAAAATAAATAGTATCACAATTTTACCAATGGATTCTATTAGATTCTATTAGTGTGGGGACAAGTAGTTGTACTATTCTAAAATTTGATTAAATTTTCCCCACACAATTGGGTTCTGTAATCTGAATAATTAACTTGCGAAGCTTCGATCGTGTTTCCAGAAACCTCCACCGGCTCTCGAGTGGTTACGCCACAGGATGATACAGCATGCCGGTCTCGTCTCGCAAGAGGCAGGGATAGGTGTTTGCGGTTCTCCTTAAAACCAATACCCAGTCAGTGGGTGGACCATTATGTGAATTGTACGTCGGTGGCACAGAGGTAGAATGCTCGCCAGCCATGGAGGTGGTCTGGTTTTGGTCGCCGTCCGACGCACTCTTCCTTCACCTCTTTAAGCCACTAGTAAGACTGGTAAAGAGGGAAACTTGAGAATGAGGCTAACAACCCCATCCCGTAAAAATAAACACCACCGCCACCTAAACTTCAAGTCTCTAACCTGAAGCCATATGTTCCAATGAGAACGTAAAGAAATAAAGAAAGATGTCTCCATGCACTGATATAAATGAATGTGTATCACATGTTTTGGCTGTTAGTTTGTGTTCGGTCAGTGTAGTGTTTTCTTTCAGTTCACTCAATCTGTGTCATATATGGCACAGGTATTGTCTTCTTTCACTGTTGGGTGTTTTATTTTACATAGTATAGGGTGAAGAAACTGTGTTCATTTATGTGTGACACCTATTCGACGAGGTAGGAATATTCTAGCAGTAATTTCGGAAATGTATGGTAGAACGATTTTCCGTGTCCTTGGTAAAAAGTATAAAATCAAAGAACTTTTGTAGCTTGAAGTCAGTGTAAATGAACAGAAGCCGAAAAGTGTCTTCTCAGTGTTTCAGAAGAAACGGAGAGCTTCCACCACACATGACTGGCGTATTTAGCCTACACATTTTGTTCATTTCTCTGTATACTGTGCCGCTTTTCAGACTGCTATGATATGGCGTAACTACTAGTTAATTCCTTCATTTCAGGTGACTAGTTTACAATTGTTGACGTAGTGGGTAATGACTACCTTAACACATTACACTAACAGAAGTTTGACAACACAAGCTTATCCGAAATAGTATCGTTATCAGTTATTAACCTACACCTTTCCTTCTTATTCAGTTACTTTTGTTAGTCTATGGACATAGCTAAACAGAGAGAATCAAGTCTCTGATATGAAAAACAGTGCATTGGAATGGATGTACACTAGTGTAACATTTAACTTTATGAATAAAACTTGACGGACTTCACTGGTCATAAGTTCTCACTAGAACTCCAAACAGTTTCATACTGTGTGTACTCGGCGGTGAGACTGCTTAACTCCTGAGCCATGCATGTCGCTAACTGACAGAATTTAGAAGTTTCAAGCCATCGGATTTCATCCCAGTATCTGAATAGTTAACGTGCTCGCCTCATAACCTAAAGGAATCTGAAATCTATTCCAGATGGAGTCATGGGTGCATACTGCCGATTAGTCCTAAGCTAGGGCGAAACATCTGCCACTGAGAGTGGAAGACATGAAAAGACTAGCTGTGTTTGATCATAGGTGCCTGCGTTCTATTTCCCGTGTAAAGTGGCATAATACGGTGAGCAACATGGAGGTTAGGCGTAGAGTTATAGGTAAACAGGGGAAATCAATCGACGAAGTCGTGAAGCTACAAAGACTGAGATGGTTAGGACATGTGTTACGTATGCCAAGCCATCGCCTCCCTCGACGAGCAATGTTAGCGGATATAGGGTCAGGCTGGAAAAAAGCTAGCGGCGGTCAAACAAAAACTTGGCATCAGTCAATGAAATCCACAACAGTTGGTCTAAGCCACGTAGGAAGGTGTAGACTTCCAGGCTGGGGTCCTCGAGACAGTAAAAATCTATGGTTGGAAACAATTGGTGACATGGCTCAAAATCGTTCTCAGTGGCGCAGATGCATCCACTCCCTGTGACTTATGATCTTCAATGAAACTGTTTTGTATTTCTTTATAACTCCTTTGTCTCACACCTCTGCTCACTGTTTCTATTATGCTTTTCTTGTACTTTCTTCTCTTGCTTCGCGTGCTACACGGAATGTGGCGACTTGAACTTCCGTACATTTGTGCAAAGTTCTATGTCGAAAACAGACAGACAGACAGACAGACTAGTACCCTCTGGTTTTAAATTGTTCTATAAATGATGTCACTTTATCACACAACTTGAAATCAATGAAATCCCTGGAAAGGAACACTTCAAAAGTAATCTAGTGCTCTCTAATGACTAACTACAGCATAAAGATACCCAGAGATTTTTAGAATAAGAAGTCGTAACCAAGTGAGATTCATCAGTTTGGTTGTGAAGACAAGTACCCACTGTTTATGAATAAAAGTTGGAAACTACAGCTGTAAAGCCCAGTGGGTAAATTGACTTTCGGACATTTAAGTTACATATTTCTAATAAATCAAGAGTTAGTCTTGCTAAGAAACAGATATCTTCTCAGGAAATCACTGATCACAACAATTAGACTTGGATCAAAATACAGACCAATCGACAGTGATTGATAAAAATACTGACTGTTCCATCTATGCTCTCAAAAAGTCCTCGAACCACAAGCTGTGGTTCTGCTAGTTAAAAATTTCACCAGAACTACACAAACCTACAGAATCCGATAAAAATGGCCAGAAATTGAGAAAGTTTTGCTCTTACTTCGGATGGACGCTAAATGTATTATTTTTACACGGAAGATCTAAGTCGTATTGTCAGAGTTTTACCACATTTTCTAAAAGTTATCATCGATTGTTTTCAGAAGCCGTGTAAAGCAGATAAAAGTAACTGTTTATTAATTCAGTTGGTGGTGACCAGAAATCAAACTTAAATGGTTTGGCTTTTACTAATTGAGTGAGGAAAGTCTGCTTACACAGTAAGGCATGTTCGTGTGCTACTGTAATTCACAAGAAAGTGTATCTAAATCCAAGTTCATAAATACTTGTATGTATCTGAATGGCTTTATTATTATTGTTCCCTTGGGTTCCTAGTGGAACATAGGGCTTCAACTGCACGTCTCCATTTTCTTCTGTCTACTGCTATACTTTTCGCCTGCATCCATGTGAATCCATATTCTTTCAACTTCTCTTCACACGATCTCCTCCATGTCACCCTTGTACGTCCCACACGCCGCTTCCCTTTCGGGTTCCACTCGAGGGCTTGGCGCGCGATGTCACCCAGCGGTCTCCTCAGCGAGTGTCCGATCCATCTCCACTTTCTCCTGCATATTTGTTGGTTGGCGATTGGTTCTTGTTTTGTTTGTTCTCATAGTTTCTTGTCGTTGGTGATTCTTTCCGGCCATCTGATCTTCAGTATAGAGCGAAGACAGTTGTTGATGAAGGTCTGCAACAGGCTGTTGGAAATATTCTTTGTGACCCGCCCGCCAAGTTTCTGATCCGTATAGAAGAACTGACTTTACGTTTGTATTGAAAATCCGAATTTTGTTGGTGATGCTGAGTGACGAAGATTTCCAGATTGATTTCTGAATGGCTTACCAGCATGTATTATTATCGTCAACCGGGAATTCATAATGTCTACCTATTTCACTGATTTGAAGAGCATTATGAATCACATTTGTTGAGAAGAAAGTTAATAGACGTCCGGAGTGATAATCAGAAAGTAATAATAATTAACCCTAACAATTAATTTGTGAAATTATCATTAACTTCTTGAACTTCGAAAATTTCTTTTTTTTTTGCCATTCTTCAAGGATGATGGGACAGTACATTTAGAAATTGCAGAACCTATAGAAGAAGATTCAGGCGTTTATGTCTCCTCAGCTGAAAATCCAGTTGGAGAAGATCACTGTATTGTTACTGTAAGTAAAGTGACCATAATTTTTTGCCTACTGATTTTTGCTGAATTATTTATTCATAAGACACAATCAGTTTAGCTGTTGCATATTAAACTGATAGAGGTAGTTAAGGTTCAGCTGAATATTTCATGAAGCATAAAACTAAAGGTATCACATCGTTGATAAGTCTTGATAGGAGGCCAAAATCTTGATGATTTCTGACCGACTTCAAACATTTGCCATCAATTTCAGTTTAATCATCAATATGAATATGAAAACAAAGAATCGAACACAGTTTCTTCGTCATCATGCTTGTTTATTACAGTAGGATTTTATTCACTATGGTTTCCAAGCAGAGCTGTTTGGATCGGTTGTCTGCTTGACGGTTCATGGAACAATCCACTAACTGGTTATTCTTACCAGATTATATATAACTGTTGGATGCCTCAAAAAGTAGTCAGTCTTTAGGTGACCAGTTAGCAGCTCAGCATCTCACTATGGTAACTTTGGTTGTATTTTGCTGTTGTCCATTTTCAGTTGTTGTGCTTATCGAGATTCGATTTGTAGTGAAATTCACTTTGAGGCTCATGTTACTCTGTAATCTTTGTGCTGATGAATTATTCGCAGTAAAGACCATAGAAAGCTGTTGTAACACTGCTTTGCAAAAGTGAGATAATCCTAATAAGTCATGAGATTCGTCTTTAAAGATGCGCAATAAGTATAACGCTTTTAACCAGTGGTACTGTTTATTCTTTTGTCTACTCTTTTGCATAAAATCTGTCCGATTAATTTACCCTATAAGAAATACTCCATTTCACATTTTATTACTATAGCTATCCGTTCTACCACTGGTAAGTGTTGCACCGACAGGTCAACCGCCCGTATTCTGTCGTGGTCCACTTCCTTGGTCGCCTGCAGAAACTGGTCCATTGATTGTTTGTCCTGGAGTATTGAATTTAAAGGAGGGTCAGCCTGTTCGCTTAGAAGTTGAAGTGATTGGTAAACCAACACCAACAATAGCATGGTTCATCAACGGACGATCTATCAGTATGGATAAAACACACAAGGTAAAAAAAATCACTGAGTTTCACAAAATGAATGCTAAATTTTTTTTTTAATCTTTACACACTGTCTATAACATGCGAAGCACTTCAGAACTAATGAAAATCAGGGATGGCTGTTTTGCCAGGCTTAGAATTTCTTAGGTACTCATGTCGATCCTATAAAAGAATAAAAATCAAAACATTCAGGTTAGACGTTAAAAGGGAGCTCTAAATAGAAGAGAGACAGTGGGGTAATCGATTAATGAGCCAGAAAATAATTTATCAGGATGTTTTTGTCCAATTTTTTTCCATCTTTATTATCTTAATATTTTTCTTACAAAATATGCTCCACATCAGGTTGTCCCACTTCGCGCCAACGTGTGTTCACTGATTCTTGATTCACCAGCACCGAATCTGGATTCTGGCCTTTGTAGTTGCATAGCTACTAATCAATTTGGTCAAGCTGAACTTCAATTTAACATTCATGTTGAAAGTAAACCACAGACCATTACTCAGGCGCCACGATTTGTACAAAAACCTCCAAATCAGTTGACAGCATCACCGAATGAACAAGTTACACTGTACGCTGTCGCAGAAGGTATACCGAAACCAGTTTTATCATGGCATAAAGATGGAAAGTGAGTTGAGTTTTTGTAAAACTTTAACCGTTAAATTTTCTTCTTCTTATTGTAAATAAAGTTGTGATAACTACAATCTACAACAGTGATCCAATAAGCGACACTGATGGCACTGTCTTGGTTAAACTGCATAACAACAAGTAGCCAAAAGTGAAGGTTTTGTCATTAGGTAACTGGTTCACGATTACAAGCAAAGAGTCAGAAAAACTCACCAGCCTCCGACTAGACTACTTATTACCAAAAAGACTCTAATACTGATTTGAGAACTGAAGAAAATTTTCTTTATCGACAAAATCATCTTCAGAGGCTGTACAGTCGTATGTATACTTACCAAAATGTATAGTGGTCTATTATTGAGTAATAGGGGGTGACATAATTGATATAGTTACTAGGAAGTGGCTTTAGAAGTAAAAATTAAAAGTTTTAAATTACGTGGTACTCAGCGGCACAAAGATAGAAATTTGATAAGGTTAAAACTGCTATTGGATGAGAATAAAGGTGGTTGAGTGTCAAATTAACAAGTGTGAAGAGGGTGTGAAAATGTACAAAAGGAACATGTGAAATAGTGGTAACAGTGAATTAATTATTAAAGCAAAAGCAAACTGAAAGTAAAATTATAAAATCAAAACTTCTCTTTTTACAGGGAACGCCTGGTGAAGAGTTTAAGACCGAGATAGGATAAGAGACTGGACAAACGTTTTCTGTGTACAGAGTTCAGGGTTGTATTGACGAATTGCCAGAGCCTCCGTCACCCTCAAAAGCTGAAACCTGACACCCTTTGTACCATTTGGCCTCACCGTGTGGATCATCTTGAAAGACGACTCTGATTGAGCTACGTGGCCTAAATTCACCAAGTGCTTGGGAACTGAGCTAGTAATTGTCATGCATTTTCCTTTTGCTAACCATGTTCAGAGATGTGTTTGGAAACTGTGAGCTTTGCGCAGCCAATATAACTAGCTCCACACGAGCAGGTGAATTTATAAACACACATTGAGGTGTCCCGTCCAAAGTGGCAGTTTATCTTTCACACATCCATTGACCATTTGTCGGCTGTAGAAAGTGATACGTAGCTCAGCCATAAAGAAGGCTTTCCTCAGTGATCTGCATAAGCGATTCTTCAGGATTTCAGCTGCGGTATCACCTTTAAATTCAACGCTCATAAATAGCAGTTTCTTCGGCACAGTCTGGGTTCTTTCATGCTTTTCCCTTAACTTCATGTTTTTGTCGATAAATCTTGGAAGATATCCATTCTCTATGAGCACTTGTCTGAGTGGCTCAGTTCCCCATCGATTGTATCACTGGAACGTATTCTTCTTATTCTTGAGGATAAGGATTGGATCAGGTTTCACCTTCTTCTTAAAGGGACCCAACTATAAAAATTTGTGTAGTGACCATTCCATGTTGGTTTCCTGTAGATCGATCTCTGAAGAGAACCATCAGATCTCCTTTTTAGAAAAACATCCAAAAAATGGAATTCCGAGTTCCTCTCTGATTCCGACGTGAACTGAATGGCATGATAGCAGCTGTTGAACTCTTTAGTTACCAATTCGATGTCGGTATTGTCGTCAAATATGCTGAAAGTATCATCCGTGTATCTTTGGTACAAATAGAAGCTATCGATAGTAGGCCGTAACATACTCTTCTCCAAACTTGCCAAGAAGCAGTCTGCAAGTAAAGGAACGTTGAAAGAATTGCAATGAGTTAAATCGAATTTGCTATTCGCAGACAAATTAGAGGTTTATATTTTACACTTTTCAAGGTGAAATATCATCACAGTTTCCTTTGGCAACGAAAATTATTTAGATCACAATATAAGGTATGCTTGGTATTGTAAATGCCAATCAGGAAAATAGGCACAAGTGCATAATGCAGCATAGTACTGATTGACTGACAGAAGTAGTTGGATACCAATCAAATCGACTAGTAGAGCTTGTTAGCCGGATCGAAGTGATGTAAACACTGGATAGATGCTTAGCCCGTTCGGAGCTGTGCTCATCACCAATGGTGTATCTGGTTCGACTGTTTATCACAGTGATTGGTGGCGTCTTCACCTACATGAAACCTTCAGTTGGGGAAGTATGTGTGTTCACTTTTGCACAATATAGAAACTTAGCTAAGATCAAATATGGTCGATTTAGTTCCCATACCGAGTACTTAAGTGTCAGCTTAATGTATTGAAAAGCATACTTTCATACACTCTTCAACCTGCAGCTGAAATCCTGTTGCGTCATCAGAAATTAAAATGTAAAATTGTCTGATGTAAAAGTGATGGGAGTCAACAGATAATGGTAACTAACATAGTTAATAATACTGTGTACCTGAGATAGGCAACATTAACGTATATTAAAGCGAAGACAACTAAGAGAAAGACTGTGGTTAATTGACAGACTAAACAGAAGATTTTTATCACCTCTTAAACTGTTTTATTTACATGAAGATAAATTACTAAAATGGGGTATGCTGTACATTTTGATTTCAGGTTATTTACTGGTACTGCAGACAGTCGTATCCAGATTGTAACTAACGAAATGGAGACAACACTGTATATTACCTCCTTACAGCCAGAAGACTTAGCCACATGGCAATGTCTTGCTGCAAATACAGCCGGAAGTGCTTCAGCAAGATGTAAAATTTCAGCACCTGGTAAGTTTCTAACTTATGATATATTAAGCAAAAACATTATTTTGACTGTTTTGTAAATTTTGTTGCGTAAGCGGACATTTTGGGAAAAGCTAAAAAGACGTCTTAACTATCAACAACACAAAGTCATAAAATGCCAATAATGCCATTTTTAAAATTGATACTTCAAGCTCTTCTCGAGTACTATTCAGTGGAGTGAATGGATAAATATTAAAAGTACTCGAAACCAAAAAAGTTAACCAGGAAGAAATATTTACTTGTGAACTTGACTTCTTCCTCTAAAGATCCACAGAATATGTTCACGACTTCTGAATACTTGAATGAATATCAATTAGCTTTAAAGCTGAAGAAATATCTTCATGTATTCCTTGATAACGAAAAAAAGTGATATTCCTGCAGTTAGCTAATATGTGAGAACTAATCATGTCTTGATGCGTATACAATTACAAAAACACTGTCGAAGTTGTACGAGTTCTTGCCAATCACATTCTATGGGTCATCACAAGGTGTCATCAAATGAAACGACATGGGATTTCCCGATAGCTTTCACCAACCATTCAATACACAATACAACGACTCGCAACCATGTTGATTAATTAATGTTAGTTGAGGGTGCATACAGATTAGTTACCAGACTTTAAGATCAGAGGATAAAATGAGTTGTCAGTGGTTAGAGAACCATCGGGAAAACTGGGAGTACTGGACAGCTGTTTCATCCTGGTTTGGGACTCTTCGTCAGTACGTACCCACCGTAGTTCGAGCCCAGGATCTTCTGGTTACAAGGCTACCTCGTAGGCAAAAGTTAAAATTCATGGACCAACCATTTGATAAGGTTCCGGTGGGTTAATGGTCTATGAGCTAGCTCTCCTAGAATTCATAGGCTGTATGAATCCATTCAAATACCCTGAATGACTAAACATGCTAACCTCCTAACCGAAAAGTCTCGAGTTAACTCATGGCCGGGTCAAAGGCGCGCACTGCTAAATGAATACAAATTACAAAAATCATATTATCAGGTATACAGGTTTAATGCTGCCAAAAGCGTTGTCACAGTTTGTCGAAAATTGACAACACAGCTGTGGCCAAAACGGTCCACAGTTAAACATAAATAATGCACGAATGTACAAAGGAATGTTAAAAGCATCAGAATAAACAAGTTTCAGGAGTTAATGCAGCAGTTACAGTTTAGTCATTTGGATGAGAATCACTACAGACAAAAACAGAATGCTGACGTATTTGAAATGAGAAAATGGACATTTCTTCTGGTGCGGTAAGAAAATAACAGCCACATAGTACTGTATATTAATAAGTAGTAATAATATGCGTTTTAAGCACAGTTCTGAATGCATTCAGAATTGGTCACAGTGTTGATTGCTGACGGTTGTCTCCTGGATAGAAAACTATCTGATGACTTGCTGTGACTGTTTAGTTGTCGTTGTAAAACACATCCTTAGGGTTTGGCTGATTCGTAAAATACCCTTTAGGGACGTCTAAGTATCAAAAGGTGGAGAATTGAAGAACATTCTCTGGACTAACTGTTATGGCAGTTTTAAAAATTTATTAACAATAGGCAACAAAATCCATGTACTTATTACAGTCTACTTATGACCTGATTAACTTTCTAGGTTACACATTTCAATTGGTAGAGTGTCAGGTTAGTAATCAGCAGGCCACCTGCTTCAAATCCCATTTCCTCATCAAACATTACACATAAATGACTTCAGAAAAGTATAAAAGGAATCAATGCCTATTAATATATTTTTATTTTGATCGTTTAGTCGAAGAAAAGCCTAAAGAACCAGCTCGAAGATACAGTATACCGAAAAAACAACCTGAAGGGTAAGTAATATTGAACATTTCC
Source organism: Trichobilharzia regenti (assembly GCA_944472135.2). Taxonomy (NCBI): domain Eukaryota; kingdom Metazoa; phylum Platyhelminthes; class Trematoda; order Strigeidida; family Schistosomatidae; genus Trichobilharzia; species Trichobilharzia regenti. The sequence goes on along the minus strand of OX235270.1, from coordinate 32,277,667 downwards.
GCGATTAAAGTGTTTTCGATCATTGCCCCTTTATTAACCAAAGTAGTTCAAAATATTTGCATTACTTTTATGCTACTTACAGACAGTTAGTAGGCAAACTAACAAGTGATCGGTTACTTCATCATGACTGAATGTAATATCCAAAGGCTCGCAGGAAGCGACAGTGGAGAACCACGTGGAGCATTTCAAAGAATAGATGACAGTCATATTTTTGAAACCAAGCTTTACGTCATCATTTCATAAAGTAGAATTGTCGCATTCACAAGGATCGTAGTGGTTATCAGTGGCATTCAGAATGGATGTCTTGTTCTACTCGAAAAGATCATTTGGATTAGCATCCTATTAAGTATTACAGGCATCAGAAATACTTGATTCACTGACATAGTATTGATCGGTCTTACGTTTAAATCATCGTCATAAAAATTTAAGCTAAACTATTGTAGAAGGACGAGATGAAAATCTGACTCTCTGGATTGTACTATTTCCATTGGGCCCACAAATATTTAGAAATGCTTGTAGACATGAAAGAAAATGGCTTTGTCATGTGTTGGTTTGATTGTGCATAGTCTAAACAAGAATACACCGTCCTTATGAGTGACAATAGGAATCAAGGAAATAATTATCAAAGATAGTTTACTGCATAAAGATGTCGAATACGCCCGACTGACTTGTGTCAAAAGGTATAGGAACCTATCAACTGATCGTTGCTGTCATACTGAGCTTAAACAAGCAGAACCATTTGACCTAGTTGTAACACCAGAACTAATGTATATGAGATATTCAGTATTGTGCAGTAAGTTCTTAATAACTCTTCAGCAACTGATTAGAATCCATATATTGTCATGAATCGGGGACTATTACACTTACTTCACTATTATTACTACAAAACAGGGTGAAATAGTTCGTACACACGAAAGTCAAGATTTTAATTTTAAAAAGTCTTACTTTATTTTGTTGCATTTTTAGGCTTCAAGAAGTTACTTCCCCGAACCCAATAATCATGTCTCCACCACAGTCCGTGCGTGTAAATGAAGGTGAAAATGCTCGTTTCACAGCTCATATAGTTGCAAATCCTCCACCAGTTGTATCTTGGTACATTAAAGGTCAACCAGTACCCGCTGTTGGAACAGTACAACAACCAGAAGGCGAAGAAATTCGACATTTAAGTCGTTTCGATGGTTTAATTTACTATCTAGATATGCAAAAATGTCTACCTGAGGATGCAGGTGAAATTTATGTTGTAGCACAACGTAGTGATATTTCACCGGAGGCAGCAGCCAGTGAACCTAATGCTGTTGTAAGCGCATTTGCTAATCTAGAAGTAGTACCAGCCGTTGATCTACGTGCACAACTGAAACCGATACCCAGTAAGTTCTTGTTGATTTATCCCGTCAATGAATTAATTACAAGTTGTACTGCATTACGAATGAATAATTTAATGTATATTTGGGAAAATGCTCATCTTTTTCTTTTCATGTCTTGTAAAAATGAAAGTAATCTAATCCCATGCAGAGTATACCAACATTTTTCCATGAGTGAATATCATTCTCTGCTCATTTCTGCATTCAGTCATGTGTATACACAGACACCCTTTTGATATGAGTAGTTGAAAACTTGAATAAAATCTTCTTCTTAGTTCAGGCTTGATTCTAAAAGCTGTATTATTCATTTATGGATGCTTTAGCAAGGAAGGTGCTGATATAATGATGATAATAATACCGATAGGAAAGGAATTGATATGAGGGACTATTCATAATCGTATTATTCAGCTTCTACTCTGTGTTCTGGTGATTGAAACAGTTGTTCGCTCCCACTTGACCGAAATGATAACCTACTAGTATAAACGCTTCAGTTTGATCCATTTTAAATTGCATAACCACAGTGTTATAAATATTATATCAACAAGATCAGATGACCAGCCAGAAAAGATCAGCAAAAGGCATCTCTGAGAGTGAACCAAGCCAGCAGGAACCAATTGTGCAATAAATATGGGGGAAAAATGAAGGTGGATTGACCACACTGTGTGAAAACTACCAAGTGACATCACACGTCAGGCTGTCGAGTGGAACACGAACGTCATGTCAGTGCGAGGGTGACATGGAGGAGATCATGTGAAGAGGAGATGAAAGAATATGGACAGACGTGGAGCCAGGTGAAAGTGTCGGTAGTGAACTGAACGCAATAGAGACGTGCGGCTGAAACCCTATGTTCATCTTGGAACTAAAGGAAACAACAATGATAATAATAAACACTTGGTCATTATTCAATTAACTAATTAATTAATCATTTGTGATTACTGTTACTATCTATTCATCCTCACTCATATCCGCCTTAGTGCCCAGCTACCGCGATCGGTTTATAATTTAGTCAAAGTGGGAACACCATAACTCACTAGAGATTGAAGCTGCATCCAGATGACGAGTTCAAAATGGGACTAAATGCACATCCTCAAACATCTCTGAAGCGTCCGCATTAGAAGCTGACATATCAACATAGGTCAAATATTCCAGTTCAACATATTCGGTCAGCATAATATACAAAATTAACTTAAACAAACAATATTCGGTCATTTTACGCTCGCTCTGATTTTTGTGATTACTTTTCAGTTATTCTATATCTTGAGATTGTCATTTGATTGGTTCGGTGTTTCGATCTATTGCTGATGATTAGATAGGTATAAAGAGATAAATTTCTGAATAGCTTACAGTAACAAAAGTTTCGAGCGGAGACAAAACCTAATGAAATAATAGGAGAGAATTCATCGGAGAGAAGGTTATTGATTTAATAATATGGACGAGACCTAAGAAGACGGTGACAGAGTTTGAATTTGTTACCATGAGAGGTTTATTCAAACCATCTAGGGCGATGAAGGCTTTTGTCAACCACTGCACTGAAATGCCTACTACTGCAGATAAGTTTTAAAACGGAAGATAGAAGATGTCCTGGCTCTCAGGTCATAATACACCAACACACTGTTGACTTCAGTTCTCTTCAACTTAATCAGAAAGAGAAGGGAACGATATGTTGCCACTGCTTACCACATAAATCCAAAAGTGAAATCACAAAATTTCGATCAGTCCCACATTAATTTATTTTATATGTAAAGTTAGGATTTTGAAGTAGTAGTGAATAAGATGTTGTTATATCATTTAGTGCAGCGCACCTTGTTATGCCCAGTTGCTTCTGCTTACAATGATTTATATTCATGGGTTTAACACATTAGAGAATTGATTTCACTACTGCCCCCTTAAAATTATTTTATGCTGGCAATAATGATTAACAAATCTGATACATGTGAAATAACTTTTATCATACTTGTGCCTAATCTTACATGTAAAATCTTTCTTGTTTTACAGAAACCTCTACTGAAATCATACCTGAAAAGGTTGAACCGAAGCTTGAAGGTCGTGCACCACGTTTTCTTAAATTTTTACAACCTGTAACAGCACCAGAATCTTCACAAATAACGTAAGATTACTATTACACAGAAGATTGCTTTTTTTTTCTAATACAAACTTGATGTTATACGGAGATTATGAAAGTGTGTGTGTGTGTGAGAGGGGGGGCGGGTAAAAACAGGTCGGGTATTAGATTTCACGTATAACTGCCTCATGCGGTATAAACGTAATAGTATGTAAGCAGTCTAACCAGAATACTGCCTACCTCACTTAATTTTACCACCCTACACATCTTAGTTGTATAGTGTTAAAGCTGACCTCTTTCATATAGATAGTGTTTGTTTGAATTTAATTACGCAGAGCAGATCTTCTATGTACCAGTCTATGAGCTGCAATAATCGATTGCGTGGCTGTTGATACTGAGTTGCCCAGATTGGAATAGAAGGGGTAGGAATTAGACCTGCGACCCGTTGGTTGGAAGCCGGGTTCTTAAGCCAGTGAGAGCCACCCCCTGATAACTCAAAGTGTACTTGGATTATCTTGAATTAACGTTATTTGAGGTTTATTTAGGTGATACGTGGATCTAGAAATCATCAAGTATCATCCTGTATTCATCTGTTTACAAAAAGGCTTAGTTTTCTCTTCAAGTATCAAGTTTTAACATGATATTACTACTTATAAAAAAAAACTTCGGCGGAGAAGAACCGTGAATCCAGGTGTTCATCTACCGTGAAGAATGTAGTTGTAAACAGTGAGCAATCAAAACAAAATGCAGTCAGTAAGTTGCACAGGCTGGTTAATATTTTTCACTGCAGCAAAAGACAAATTCCAACTGAATGTACTCATTCTACTAATGTAAATTGTAGTGATTCAGTTATCTTACAAAATACTTCAGGGAATCGTCAGTTACTACTAGGTTTCTTATTCAATTGTGGCTACCGGAGTTTGTGACACATATGGTTTAGGTGCTATTCGAAGGGCTTCGCTAAAGAAGAGTTAAGTGGAGTAGGTTTCGAATTCATTACCGTTTGCACAGTAGTACTGACACACCAGTGATGCATCTCAAAGTGATAGAAATAAACTCTGAACTGTTAACTTGAGTAATAAGACATTCCATAGAATATTTTCTGACAATAAAACTACTTTTTAATACTGTATTTTCATAGGTTTTCGGTTGAATTTGATGGTGAACCAATACCTGAAGTAATCTGGATGCATGAACAGGAGGATATAAGTAATAGAGAAAACTATCAGGTATTTACACAAATTATTATTATTACAAAGATCGTTTATATTGTATTACATGAACTAATTGTTACATGTAAATGATTCAGTACTCAGATGTCAAGTTTAAGTTTAGACTCCACTATGCCCACTTAGGAATATAATAAGTCCTTATAAATGTTATTGAGAGAATGGAGTTAAATAATAGTGTAAATACACCATCGAGGAAAAATCTGTTGTCCAATACCGAATAGATTATCTTTCGACCCTGATACATGTCGATCCATTTGTTACACGATCAAATTAAAATGAAAACACTTGAATAAAATGAAAACGTTCCTGTTTCATTAAAGCCTTAATCGTCAACCTGAATGGATATTTGGCAACTTTTTAGAAAAGCAATCACATTCAGACCGCATTCTAAGGTTGGTCTTCAAAGCTAATGATCAAGTCGATACCCGATTGCACTTATTTTAAGGGCATAAGTTGGAAACGTTTGCTAAGTTTGAGAATCGTTTAGTGTAAGGTCATTGGACTGGTGGGAAGCTATTAAAAGTCAATTGTTCAAGATTATTTTGTTCAGATTATTTTGGGAGTCATGTTTCCACTGTCATTCTTTAATATTTTCAAGATCCAATTAGGAATGAACATGTTTTTTTAAGAAACACAAATATCTTGGGAGAATTGCTGAGATGATTCTAAGATGTACCCTTTCGGAGATTCCTTGAGAACAAAATTATTTTAATAGGATTCCGTCAGCCACTGTTTAAAAAAATGTATTTTAAACTTTCAAGCATCTCGTCAGTGCATGCTTCGCCTTTCTTTTTTCATCTTTCACAAAGATAACTACAACACCTACAACAAGTCAGCTAGTAATTTCAAATGTCCGTTTAGAAGATATGGGCAATTTCTCAGTTACACTGCGTAATCCAATTGGACAGGCATGTAGTAAGTCAAGACTGACAGTGACACAGTTAAAAGTGTCTGGGAAAGCACCTGAATTTGTACCACCACTGATTCAATCACAGGTTGTGGAGGCTGGAGAGCCGATTACATTTGAATGCAAGGTAAGTAATATATACATGTATTGATTGATTTTAAAGATTAGAGAGTGACTAAACTGTTTTCATGACAAGAAGTATAATGGCCATTCCAGTTTTTCCATCTATGGACAGCGATTTATTGATGAAATAGGAATGTAGGTTGGTCGCATTACAACTCACTAGCCGGAACCGAAATATCTGAGACTTGTGTTTTATTTAGATTCATAAAATCATTCAAACAGTAAACTCAGGAGTTATACTTAAACTTCATTCGCTCGCATTTCTGCGCAGGCTTATAAGGTTAGTGAAACGCTATCACTCACACTCCAGCTCTTAAACCTTAACTGGTTTATTGAATTGAATTCTTGATTTTCCCGTCGATTGATTGGACCGAAGTGCTCGGTCTCAGGTTGACATGTCGGCTTCTTGTGCAGATGCTTCGACGATGTCTGGGGAACATCATCACTTACTGAGAAATGCAGGCACATCCAGATGACGAGTCCCAATTAGGACGAAATGCGCATCCTGGATTCCACTGCTAGCCACCATCCACCAATTGTATACTTAACTGGTTTAGTTACCATGATGACTTCATAGTGTAGACATCAAGGTGGGTATAATGGTACCATCTTCCTAACTTAAACATTTCCCTAAAGAGGGTGGTGGTTTATTTCAAGCAGAAAGCTCGTTTCCTACATTTAAAATAATTTTCTACTGTTAGCTAAGCACTTGGTAGTTTCTGCTATTAAAGCGGGGGAGTGGTTTTTGTGGGATAAGAATGACAATCATAGGTGTGTGTTTGTGGCTTAGCTTCTGACCTCAGAAAAAATCCAAACAAAAGAGCATATCAACCCTGAAGTCCTTACCACTCATTTGCGATCAAGTAATTCCTTTTATCTGCATTTTAAAATACACTTTACTACCCTATATGTATGTTCTCGTAACCTAAGTTTCTCGGGTTCCGTCCCATGTGGAGTTGTGGGATTGGGCATCAAGAAGAGTCCCAAACTGGGACGAAACAGTTGTCCAGCGCTTTCTAGTTCGAATGATCTTTCCAACTCTTGTTGCTTTGTGAAGAAATATAACAGCTAAAATTTGTCCATATCCATTCGGTTTTTCCTCTTTCCTTTTAAACTCCTAACTTTAAAATACACTTTATGTGTATATTCGGGACTTCGTGCTCCTATGAGCAATATTCCTATTTTCAGTTTCAATGATAATCATTTCTGAGCGATATTCACCAATTTATACCTTTAGATTACGTAACAGTACGTGGTTAGGTTTTCATAATTTATTCATTATTCTTCTTAATATGTAGAATTCATAAGTTAGTTACTGGATGGTGGTGAGTCCGAAATAGGACGAAATGTGCATTCTGGATCCCACTGCTAGTCACCATTCACCAATTAACTTCTAGTTACATGTTCAGACATCGTCGAAGCATCTACAAAAGAAGCCGACATGTCAACCTGAAATCGAGAACTTCGGTCCAATCAATCGTGGGGAAAATCTAAAATTGAATTCATAAGGGTGATAATAATATTCCAGAGAAAGTCTTAAGTAGTGTGAAAAATGACACACACACAAGAATAGGAAAGGTGGGGATAGCAGACGTCAAGTGGAAAAGAGACATGAGAATGGAAAAGACGGTAAACTGTGTTCGAATGAAGTCTACATGAGAAATACAAGTTTATTAATAAAGGGAAAACAAACAAAATGTAACCAAACTATGTGTTGAACGGCTAGTCATCACTTTTTTGTATAGTAACACTTGACAGTTGCGTGTAAGGTTTTCAAAATTCCAGCGACTAATGAATACACAACTGGCGTGAGTATAGTTCGTAATTCTTGAATGACTTTTAAACAATTAACTCTCACCTTGCATACCTTAATGTGTTAGCCTATACTGTTTATTTTCTGATTGCAAAAAATAAATTTAGGTTATTGGGGAGCCAACACCTCAAGTGCATTGGGAACGTAATGGAGAAAGACTACCGCTTAAAAGTCTTGACCATATGCGAATATTTGATGCACCACCGTTTCATACTCTTGTTCTATGCGAAACTGTACCAGAAGATTCTGCCGAGTATCAGTGCGTAGCGATTAATGCGCATGGACATAGTGTTTGCAAGGCTAATGTTACAGTAAAAGGTAATTTCAGAATTCAGTGTGAAATATGTTCAATGTAACTACTTGCGATTATCTCCGCTATTATTAAAACTACTTTTAAATTCATTTGAATCTTGTTCTTGCTTAGTTGTGGTATATTTGTGATACTGTCCTGAAATTGTTTCCTACGGAGCATGTATGTGTCGATCCTGCTCATCTTCGTGATGTTGACATCAGTATATTTGTCCATTATAGTATCCTTGGTCTTTTGTTTGCTTGTTTTATGTGTCAGCTTCTCCAGAGTATGACAGCTTGAACGGGTGTAACTAGTCACTAACACTTGGTGATAACTCATTTGACTATGTTTATTTTAACTCGTTTAGTTCGATTGAAGTAATTAGTAGTAAGAAATATGGAGACATTTTGTGTGACTTATGTCTCGACATTGACAGTGTCTGTACACTCACCTATTAAAACGGGATCATTTTCAAGATTTAAGGTGTTTCACCGGAAATTTATTCTCTTCTCCTGTTAAATTATTGGTGACATTACCACCATGGTAGTAGAGTAAATGACAGTTAATACGTACAACAAAGAAAAGGCATGAATACACATGACTAGATTCACTAATCGAGAACATACTGACTCTATTTTTCGCACTCGAACGTACAGTTCACCAGAGCAATTTATAAAGGTCACTGTAATTGTTACATAAAAGTTGGGAGACGGATGGTTTGGCGATATCTGACATGTTGCCACCTAAGTCCATTGAGTTAGTCGGGTTCTAATGCTAGTGCATTCACATTCGTGTGTATTGGAACAGCCAGGTGACACAGCCTCAGACACAATCCAGTTTTATCACATTCATCAAGTAAACTGTACATTTTATGCAGTACTTTCGTTTCAAATACTTACGTTTAAATATGGGCATCACGTAGGAATTCTAGAGCTAATAAGTTATTAAATTATTTCTAACACACGAATAGGAACCACAAATAATAAATTCAATACCATCAGACAATGGTTAGTTACTTCCAACCATAAGAATATAGACAATTCTCATAATGAATGGTTCGTCGGTCTTAGTGAAACAATGTTATTTGTCAGCAACTCTCTCATACAGTGTTTAAAGGATTTTCTAAGCAGATATCCTAGGTCTTTATCAGTGCATCTAATTCTGTGAGCTTCAGGTTGTCGGCTGACACTGCTCATTTTATGTGGACGAAGACACAAAATTATCTTATTAGAGATGTTCTAAGTTTTTCCTGTCTTGTTGCTTTACTTTTCTTCTCAAGCCAAACCAGTTACTGTCATCCCACCGAGAATTATTCAAGCACCACAGAGTGTTACTGTTGCTGAATCAGAACCTGTTCAACTGACTGCACTGATAGAAGGCATGCCAAGTAAGTGATGAATACATTTCAGTTCATCAATTATTTTCCTTTATACTTGTATTTATTCATGGTCAGTGTACAACTATTTGATTAAGACATCAGTTGCACAAACGTACACAGTTTGATGGAATTCACTGAATAGTTGTAGACTAAAATAATTAAAAAGTATCACTCAGCTATTTATTCTACTCGGTATCTTCCAATTAAAAAAGAAAACTATCAAAATACGAATTTAGTAGAATTTTTCAATCAGTCTACTAGAAGACAATCTGAGGAAGATTGCCATTCACTCTCGACGAAGCAGTCACGTCATGTGGGTAGTCTGCATCAGGAATCCACGCAGATATTTACTGGTAACCATTAGAAACTGTGTCAGTTGACTTCAGCTTGGCAGTACTAATCAGTCAGTGCTGGGTCGACAATTGGCGGCAGTGATAACCTGCCCAGCATTCACTCTGGATTTTTCTTATTTTCAATTTTTCTTCGGCAATATAATTTGTATATTCTTTACGTCTTCGATGAAATTTACTTTAATAGTTAGTATTTTTTTAAAGCACTTTTATCGTCCTTTGACGCTGAATTCTCTAAGTGCTAATGGCATCTACATCACAACTTCATTATGAAAATTTCTACCATAAACAATTTCATAATATTTGCCGTGAAGACAAAAGTAATCTCCTCTCTTTCAAATACGAATCCATTTATGTTTCATAAGTCGTCCAGTTTCTTGTTGTATCTTTCTAATGTTCTCAAACATTGTCTCCATCATCACAATTCACTGAATAACTGTTTCTCTCCAGAAATAAGAAATCTCCACGATTACCTCTTTTAAAGTTGTGACCAAGAGTGTTCAACAACGATAGTGTGGAACCTTGTTGTTGTGTAGGTGCTGAGCATTCACTGGATTGGTTAGTTATCACTATGCTTCTTACAAAGACTGAAGTTCTTCTAACCTCTATCTCACTCTGTCTAAAAAATGTGCACCGGATAGGAGTCTGAGAAAATAGCTGAATAAAGTTTGCTAGTTTCTATCTTGTCAGTACGAGACATTCAGTGGAAGAATCTCACCTGTAATAAAATCTCATTGAATTGTCCACTTAACTGGTATTTAGAAAGTTATGTGAATTGACTTCAATTTATTGGTGGCAGTAGGGATATAGGGATGGCGGTTAGCCAATATGCACAAACTTCAGGAGAAATGCATATTACTAGGTGAGTTTAGTAGAATAGGAATTGGAGATTCAATTTCTCATTGAAACTAGGTCTAACCGTCTAATATGGTGGATGCATATACTAGGGACGGCGAGATTAAAGAATGGCTATCCAAGCAATACGAACGCACGACTAACTTTGAGACAGCCAATCAAAGGGGATATTTCTTCCGTCACATAACTTAAAATTAGTTCCGAACTGTGATGATATCACTCTACGGTGCCCGTGATTGTGCTCCTTCTTTACCAAGACGTTTTCACCTTTATAAACAACAACCGCCACTCCTCCAAAAAGCTGCATCACGTCATTCATCTCCTAGGATGCAACATCTCTTCAATTCTGGCATCTCTGCACAGCAGACACAGAAAATGTTTTGTCTGTGCAGCGGCAGGTTTTAACTCAGTCTTCAGAAACCAATGATTGCAAATCAAAAGTATGATAGGCAGCGAAAGCTTCAATTATGAACAGTAAGTTCCTAAAAATGAGTGAATTCAGTATGTGACTTGCCATTCCGAGCACTGACTCTTCGTCTACAGTCTGAATAAATGTCCACCAGCTGCTTCTGAACAGCTGTGGATGCACATACAACTTCCACAAGAGTCATTATCAGCACAAAAAATGATAACGAACCAGTTTGAGAGGAAATCTCCACTTCATTTGTGCACAACATTCATAATGGCGCTTTAACAATGACGGGTCCTGTTATCAAACCAGTAATATGAGTTCATGGGCATTAGTGCGTTCGCACTCCTGGATAGTTATTTTTAACTTGACCTTAGGGCATTTAGTCTTCTGACTTTAGACTTAGATTAGTTAAAACCTAGTTACGCTGATCAAATTTTCTATATCTGGCTGTGTACCATACTCATTATAATGAGGGCTGGTGATATTATCCACTTGCCAAAGCTGAAATAGACTAAACGGGATTCGAGCTTGGGGCTCATTGGCTGAAAGCCAAGTGCTTTTGTCAGTGAGTTATATTTCGATTACAACTACATTTGCGAGTCATTCGTTGCTCTATCTACCTGAACATTCTCTAAATCAATCTTATAAACTGATAATCACATTATACGTGTTTGTATATGCATACAGTAGACTCAATTTTCAAAAACTGTTTTTTGTTAACAGTGCCAGAAATCACTTGGCTACTGCACAATGAAGTTATTAAACCATCTCAATACTTTCTTCCGGAAGTTCGACCAGATGGTTACACAATACTTAATATTTCCAATGTTTATCCAGAAGATGTAGGAGTTTATACAGTACGTGCTGTTAACGCTGGTGGTGAGGTAACAGCGTCGGCTGAAGTTTGCCTATCAGGTTAGTCTCAGTTTTACTCTTCATTTGCGTTTTAATATTAACAAGTAACTGTCTGACTGCACTGAAAACTGAATGCATAAACTCCGGCAATCTGGGTTTATGCGTTTTAACTAGAAGAGCGTAATTTATTTGGCTATGACAATGTAACTGTTTTAATACGCCATTGACAAACTATTACGATTTTGTGATAAATTACCATCATTTAGAGAGCCACTGAAAATTAGGGGGCATTGGATAAGTATATCATCTTAGTGTGAACCTCTTCAGTACTTTGCTCCCACAACCCTACCAAGGAGCAACCCATGAACCTTTAAGTCAAGGTGTGAGGATTTTACCATCAGGGTCTCGAAACAATAACCCATGTAATCTAATTCCTATCAACTAGTGATAGAGCTCCACCGTCATTATCCAGTGTCTGTTGTCACAGTCGTTTTGGTCTATGATGAAATTTGCCTTGAAATCAATTCAACTACCACAGACTAAGCAGGTGCAAATTGTAATGTGTGTAAAACTGATCATTGCGAAGATGTGAATTGAACTCGCAATCTGAAGAAATCTCTGCACTATACTGAACTCTTCATCATGATAATTAATCTGTGACTTCATGAAAGGTGTATTAGTGAAGTGAATACTATAGAGATACACTGTGCATAAAAAAAACACTCTATTACAAATGTTACAGTTTATTTCTACCACACTGCTTGTTTTATAATGCTGACATTTTTTCATACTCAAAGTATTCAAACTGTCTTCTCCGTTGTCGGCGTAGTAAAGCATAATTCATGGAAATACGATTGTGTCTCATTGCAAATGATTTTAACAACAAATGAATGAATGTCTTTTGGTATGAGTTCGGTTCTTTCTAGATATCTTATACAAGACGCACTTGCCAAGAAATCAAGATCATGCTATCTTAGCAGTCAACACATAGTCTTCAGGTCAGGTGATATCAAGTTATTGACCGATATAATACTATAAACATGGTAATTACTCGCTAACTCTGAGATATGAATGTGGAACCGTTTACAAGTTGCTCGTCATACTGTTCACAACATCATTCGATCACTGAGAGATTTAGCTATAGTTCAGGCAACTCTAATAATTCGATTTACAGCTTAGAATACTTTGCTTTACACTGCAGAACGGTCCTGGGTTTCTTTAGTGTTGTTGTATAAATACATATCTGATGAAAACTGACAATATGTACAAAGATGTGATCCCTGCTGGTTTGTCAGAAGCCTTCTACTTATGTTTCTGCTTCTACTTTTCAAAATCTTACTGAGATCTCTGGTAACACTGTGAATTAGACCACACTAAGAATTCTGAAGTACATCCTATTTGAGTGAAGGTAATATAACTTAACCATTGCTTGTGTTCATCATGAAAATGTATCTTTCATTAGAATACTGACTGTATATTTCAAAACAGGTTTTATGTCGGACTGATATACATTTTGTAATACTATAAATTAATCTTCAGCTCCGCAGAATATCGCTCCACAATTTGTTAAACCCTTACCTATGGGCCCGATAGAAGTTAAAGAAGGCGAACAAGTCTGTCTAGAGGTTCAGGTATCAGGTGAACCTTTCCCTGAGATTAATTGGTATCAAAATGGACAGCCAATTCAATCTGGTCCTGTTTGGAAGGTAAGTGAAGTAAACTCATTTTATACAAGGAAGTTTAGTATTTGTTTTGATTTCTCAACGCTCACTCTCTTGATAACTTTTCCTTTAGAGATTCTATGAGTGGCTGGTTTATCGATTGTAAACATATTTGCGGAAAAATCGTAATCCTGACTGTGTGCAGGATTACGAAAAAGTCTGTATTACCATTCAAACATAGTCAGTTTGACAGTTTGAATAGGATGGTATTAAAGTGTACAGTACAGATGTCGCCTACATCGTCTTAATATACAAACTTTTGTGTTCGGCTGCCAAATATATATATATATATATATATATATATATATAATGCCGGTCTTTTTGTCATAATGAAGTTGAGTGTTTTTGTCTTGACCTAATAATAGCGGGTAAAATTCAGTCCTGGGAGGCATTTATTTTTGTAAATAATAAATGTTTGTTCAAAAGCGCTTAAATTATTATTATTATTTAGGAGGGGTTTATTCAAACTGATAAAGGAGAGAGTTTTACAAATTCCACTGATTTACAAGAGAACACTGGAGTATTACAATTCAGAGTAGCTTCCAGATCACTATCCAGTAATTAATTAATTAATTAATTAATCTATTTGGTCTGATTATAAAATAAGCACTGGACATTTCTGTATCAATGTGAATATGATCTCTGATTCAGAAACTAGACAACTCCACTTTGAAATTTAGTGCAATTTTTTCACTGTAAGTCGGGATGCATTGCAAACTAAGAAAAAGCTGAACTACTAAGGGACTTCATTTGTGCATCAGACAAAAGGCCTTAGCTCTTTGAAATCCACTGACTGACACCTGATAAAGCACATCTTTTCTTACTCCTGGTTATCTGCGATTAATAGACGAATTTTCAAGCGATCAGTATCTTACTGCCAAGCATATGCATAATCTGGTTTATACTAATTAATTGATTTTCAGGTAACAACAGACCGATATATTTCCCGCCTTGAATGCAAAACTGTGTCAATGAACAACTCTGGAGAAATCCTTGTCAGAGCAGTTAATCCAGCCGGACAAACAACTACCCAAACAAAAATGATCATTATTCGTCTAGGTGGGTGAACTAGGGGTATTTTGTAAAACAATTTATTGTGACAATCATTCCTATTAAAGCATCAAAAAGTTAAATTTCCCCGGGCTTTACACTAATTCAAACGGTAATTATCCAGTTTTATGGATTCGTTCCATCTTACAACTGATGGGTTACGTTGAATTAACAGACTGACTATGATGGCTCTTCCAAACTACCGGTTAGATTATCGCTGTTAAAATGAATTTCATCATATGTGATGGATATCTGTATTCTGTAAAGTCATTTCTAGTTAATTAAAAGATTGTCGTTTTAAGGTTACTTGGAATCCATTCCAGTTTGCGACGTAATCTACTCTGAAGTAAACTAATCTTCACACTGGACGAAATTTCGATGTTCAACACTGAGTAGGTTTTACCACCTATAGAGAAATACTAATCTTTTCGGTGTACCAAGTAAGAACTTTAATCCCTAAAAGAGTTGTGATAGTGGAGTGTTGGTGACTGCCAAACTGGTATGCAACAGACACCTGGTGCCTATAGGATTTTAACGCAGTTGAATTGACAGACACTAACAGAGGTGCCATTTCGTCTTTCACTTCCGACCGGAATCATAACCTGTCGCGTAGGAAATATGGGCTGCAATTTACTGGCACTGATTGATTTTTTTAGTTTGTTGGCTACTACTTCATCTCTAAACTACAGTCGCAACTTTTTGTGTTCGTAGACGCAAACCACTTCTTTACGACTTTTGTAACTTTCTCGTGGAGTTTTCTCGATAGCTATTTTTAATTAAGGTGTTATGTATATTCCCAAGCTCATTCTCGAACACATCTTACTAACATCCAATGAAATGTAGTGTGAAAAATGTGTTCGACGTCAATGTTCAGTTGAAGTCAAATCTTCAACAGACTTAGCCATAAACAATGATTTTACCTAAAAAAATAAAACAGAATTTATGTCTAACTTTAATAAACCGACGAACTGTATAACTGAAATTATTCTCATTTTTTTCACAGGACCAGAACCGAAACCACCAGTTTTTGAAAAACGATTACAACCTAGAGTCAAAGTATTGGAACATCATACTGTTACGTGAGTTTTCATTATTACCATTACTATTCATGAGTTTTTGTTGATTTTCTTTGGCTGAAAATAAGTAGGAATAGTGTTTTCCACCTCACAGAAATATCTCCTAATGCGGAAGTTGATGACTGATATCAAAAGATAGCAGATCCTCGGTAGTAGAATTTATAATGCTTGCCTTCTAGTATGAATCTCGCTATAGGTCAGAAACTCTGTCTTCACTGTAGGTGAAGGTTAGTTTACTAAGATCGGTTATGTAGGAAAAATTTACTAGCGAATAAGTTGAAAAAAATAGTGTAATTCGAATTCATATAAGTCAGAGTGTCACTCAACCTAAAAAGTTGTTCCAATGATATCCAAATTTAATTCATTCTTATCATGCCAAGCTGGCATTACTCTTAAAGTTAGTTTTATCAGACTAGTATAAAATAAGAATCAAGCCTTTCAGACGTCGCTTTACTCAGTCAGCAAATAGATTCAATACAGAATCTGGAAATTCACAATGCTTACGTAAAATGAATCGGAAAGCACACTTTCATCTGAATAAACAGCTTTACTATGGAAGAAAAATCATCAGCATGATTAAGGAAAGGATTACTTGAACTGACTAATGAAGATAAGATCTTAAAGTAACAATCAAAGTGGTTAAAGGCAACAAGACATCGTATATGATAAGATTCCCCAAAATCCATCGTCCAGTTTCTTGAAACCAAGTTAGTAGATGCAAAGGAGACCTTGAATACAGATAATTCAAACTCTGTGACGTCCTACACTACCACCTGAGATTTCGTTTCATTTTTCGATTGAAAATTCCATAATCATTATAATATTTCTTACGAGAAATCCGGGATGGTAATTAGAATAGCGAACTTTTTAGGCAAATAAACCAAACGCTTAAACTGCGCGTAGAATTCATACCGTAGGGCTTGTCTACAATGCGGTACTACTATATTAACAGATAAGAATAATGAATATGAATTACCAACACCAAATTGTGGCATATTAAGAATGATCCACAGTCGCAGATACACAACTCACGAATACACATGGTAAGGTGAAAGGGGTTACATTAAACATGGTTCAAAAGGAGGAGGGAGAAAGATAGAATTTGGAACATTGGGAAACCTGTACAAGAGGTACAGTTTAGTCATAGCTTGAGAATTATTACTGACAAAATAAAAATACTGACAAACTATGTAAGATATCGTTTTATTGAAATAGGAAAGTCTTCCAATGGGGTAATAGGAAAGTTACCGAATACAAACTTATTCCGTGCTGTGTGCTACTGATAATATTTATCAGTAGTATATAAAGCAACTTCCTTTGGCGTTAAAATATCAAACAGCAGGGAGGTAGATTTGACATCAGAGAAAGGAAATGATTCAGCGCTGCAGCAAAACATGGGAAACGTGAAAGCAACACAATATGAAGGACAGAAGTAGCACAACACGGAAGATCTGTGAAAATGGTCGTTTGAAGATAAGGTTTTACATAATTTCGCCATACAGAGATACCAGATTCCTTTTCCAAGTCCCTTTTCTTCGGCCGTCCCAATATTACATCATGGTAATAAACATCGTGTGTTTGTTATAAAAAAAAGACGAGTTGAAAGGAACCAATAAAATTTTTTCTCAGTCGAATAACCACGCTTAGCTCTGTGAGATCAGCATATTTTAACCTGTGGGGACTAATTGAATAGGTTTTGAACAAATTTGTGTACAGATTATCTGATAGGTGGTGATTACCAGTAGAATCTAGTGTGGCACCCAATGACTAGGTAAACGTATCTAATACAGAATGATTTATAATAACTGTGATAAACCTGTAATGAAAATATTTACTTTTTGAACCAAATGTACACTTTTCCTTTAGGCTGGAATGCTGTGTCAATGGGTATCCAGAGCCAACTTTACGATGGTTTCATAATGGTGTGGAATTTGAACCAGTTATAATTTCATCGCCCTCTCAACAAGCATCTGCTAAAAAGGAATTGTACATTGACAAATCAACACATACATATACTTTGAGCATACACGATTTAAATGCCTTTGATATAGGCGAAATAATGGTACGCGCAGAAAATGAACTTGGTGTAACTATGTGTAGTAGTGTATTAGAACTAGAGATAGTTGATGGAAAGATTGTTGAACCACGTTTTGTGCGTCAACCACCAGAAAGGATTGAATTACAACCTGGTGATAGTGCTAGACTGGAATGTGAGGTTGAATCCGAACCACCGGTTACATTTAGATGGTATTTAAATGGATTACAACTAGACCAGACAGCGAAACAATTCAAGGTGCTTGAAGATACTAATCGTACAACTCTGATCATTCCATCGGTTCAACCAGAAATACTGCCCAGTGAAGTTACCATAGAAGCTGCTGGACAGACGGGAACAAAGATTGTAACCTCTTCAGTATTGGTAATGATGGCTAAAACAGATGATATAACAGAGACGCAACCGGAAAAACAACTCCCTGAACTTCGTTTCACTCGACAACTACCAACACATTTAACTTATAGTGAAAAAGATGAGGCGATTACACTTGAAGTTGAAGTTGATAGACCGGAAGAATCATTTTCAGATGTTCCTCAGCCTGTTTTTAGTTGGTATTTGAATGGAATAGAAATATTTTTGCTTCCACCTGAAAAGAACCCCGAACGCTACATTGTAACTCAAGATCAACCATGCCACAGCAGATTGACAATCAATAATCCTGGTACCTGGGACTTCGGTGAAGTTACCTGTATGGTAACACGTTTAAGTAATGATAAGGAGGAGAAGATTTACACTTCATGTAATCTCGAATTAACTTATCAGCCACCAAAGACGGAAGAGCAGCCAAAAGCACCAGTAGTTTCAAAATTAGAATTTGCTCCACAATTCATTCAAGGCTTACCAGAAAAACTTACACCAGAAGTAGGATCTACAGTTGTTATGGATATCATATTAAAGGCGAATCCATCACCTGATATTCAATGGGCAATTAGTTCACCGTCAACAGCTGAAAGATTCGAATTTTTCGGTCCAGAACAAGTTGATGACGATACATTACAATATAGAGCGGTACTACACAATTATCAACCTGAAAAAGATGATAATACTATATTACAGATGATTGCTACATCGCCATTGGGACAAGCAACATCGGTGTGTCACATACAACCAAGGGAACAACAGACTGTCAATGTGGAATTCGCTAAAACACTAACTTCACAACTAGAAGTTGCACTCGACCAACCGCTACAGTTAGAATGTTCTGTTCAACCGACAACAGCTCCAATTGAATTTCGTTGGTATGTTAAAGGGTTAGAAGTCACTCCAGAACAAATACCATGTGAAGTGAAGACAACAGAGTTTTCATCAATTTTAGAAATACCAAAAGTTAGTTCTGAAATGATTGGAACCATCACTGTTTCTGTTTTGCATCCTGAAGGAGAATTGACTAGTTCATGTGAATTATATACTGCTACCGAAGTAGAAATGCCTGTGGTTGAAGATGTTATCACTGAATTACCATCAGCACCTGAAACGTTTACAGTTGAGTTGAAAAATGTTGAAGAACAAACTGAATTCAGTTTCATTAAGCCTGTTCGCGCTGAAGTTCACCAAGATTCAAGTGAAGAACGTACTTTAGAGTAAGTTTAACTACTGATCATTTCAAAAGACTAGGAATATTTTTGTATATCTAAGCGTTTTATAAACTAGCATCACTGATTTAATATGCATCGTTACTGGAGAGAGTCTATTGGTACATTGTAGTATGTATATGTCACTGATAGGAATTTCAATAAATCGTGTGTCATGCAATTCTTAATTAATCTTATTTGTGTTTGACAGAAGAAGGGAGACAGTCTTTACGGTGTACATTCTTACAGTGAGTTTCTTCATCTGATACAACAAAACAACTATATCAAAAACGTTTGCTGGATAATGAAAATAATAATACGGTTTCACTGATTGCCACATGACGTAAATTAGTGAAATTAAATATAGACTGTAAGTCGAAACCAGACTGAACCATTGAATATTGGATATGGAATCTTATACGAAGGTGCAGTAGTTTAACCTGTCACACTTTGCAAATTGTACGCGAATAAATGGAAACATGAGACAGAAATCATAATTACACTAAAGTTAGTGAATATAAAAGATCAAAATTAATGAATGCATCTCTGATGTTGAGAATAATTTTGAGGTATATCACCAACAGTCCCCAACAACTGGTTACAAGCATCTTGAGGACCTCAGTCAGACAGACGGTCTACAACTTCATTCCTGATGAGCTCAAACAAACAGTCAAAGACTTCCTGGATTGGTGCTATTTTTCTGTCAGTTCACTACTGACTTCTCCACCTTAATCCTATATCAGGGAACATTTTTCATTGAGGAAAGCTATGGCTGATAGTGCGTAACACATATCCTAGATGTTTCTATGGTCTCAGCTTCACTGTTTGGTTCTGTCTCTTTACCCAACACTCTACCAGTAATCAAAGGATTAATGACAATATTATACTGCCTAACAAAGACACATATGGCTAGCATCTTCATATATTTCACTTTAACTGCTCTCTGTCTCAGCCACAGAGAAGGACGGAGTGAACTGCTACTCAGTCCACAGATCCTTTGGCGGATATCCGCATATCACAACCACTCTAGGAGTGACTCAATTCGACAAATGCCACACAGGTCATTCGTATGCGTAGCAAGACTTCGATATCAGTCGATACCAGTTCATTATGGTTTATGAGACTTCCCTACAATGAGGTGCAGTGTAGTCTACTTAAATAAATAATGGTATTTTGTGAACACTACAACTGTGGTCGGTGGAAATATGAATTACTAGGCAGAAGTCAGTTGTCTGAACCGTCCAGTCACAACTGAAGTTCAGAATCTAGTTTGCACTAAACTCAGCCACTGGTCGATATCTCGTAACATATACAAACTTTGAAAATCCTATTCTGTATATTTATTATTGTTGTTTGGAATAAAATCATTGTAGCGTCATTATATTATTAGTCATCAAGGCAGAATGACTGACTTAAAGCACTATTTAACAATGCATTGGTACAAATCCGAAATAATGAATTAGTGTAGCAAAATAAGGGGTGCAATCGAAATAATGAGTGGTCCAAATGGTGGGCCTGGCAGTGATTGAAGTAGGATTCAGAGAGCGTAGTGGTATTTTCCACACATCATGGTTGTAGGGCTTTGGTTTATTTCAAAGTAATTTTTATCAGAGACTCTTCGAAAGTCCGAAAATCGTGTGGAAGCAGGTGTGTCCAGTAGTCAGTAGCTTTCATCGGTCCTCAGATCGGTATGCGGCAAACTTAGAACAAACGTGTTCCATTCTCATATATGTACCAATTACTTTATTGAACCTGTATTTCAGTTGAGTATATTTTAATATTCCCACATCATATTTTTGTAGATTGGAGTGTCAGTTGCTGACAGACCAACAGCCAGTATCTGTTCAATGGAGTCATGAAGGCTCCGAACTTACAGTATCCGATCGGATTGAACAAGTCTATGAGTATGAAAGCGGTTTGGCTAAACTAGTTATACATAATGTTACCCCACAAGATATGGGTGAATACACATGTACGGCAACACGAACCCAACTTGTACCGACACAAGTTGAACCTATTCAAAAGACTATCACCTCCAGTACAGTCGTGGATATTGAAGGTGAGTGTTAGTGATCAACTTTTGCTTTCTTCATCATCACCATATAATAATTTTATTTATTCCTCAACTGTTAAATAGTTTATATTCTCTGTAAATGTCATAAATAGTTTGCAAGTGGCACTTTAGACACCCAAACTGAAAGATCTGGAAATTTTATGTGATTCAAATGATTCATTAACATTAGTTAATAGTTAATAGAAAAGAGTCAGTCACTTGTGGAATCCTTTCTGCTAATCAAGTACTAAAGTCAAGGCGTGAGAGTGTGGTGGTGTGATACAGACAATGTGTTCCAACGGAATGTTATTCTCACACTTCACATCGGTATTAGCAATAGAATACTATCTATATTTGAACATTCTATATCATGATGTTTGATGTGAACCCTAATCCACACGCTCAGTGGTTGGTTAAAAAATATAAGCTGTAGATAATATATAAACAGCGATTTGATTAGTAAAAAGCATAACTTGGCTTCCATGTCTTACCGTCTGTTGTTACAAGAGAAATGGATTTAATTAGTGTAAGTCTGGAGACACTTCAATAAAAAAGATTAACCTGGGACATAATCTGGCTTGCATGGTCTTGTCAAAAAATTAACAATCTTCCAGTGTAAGTGAATTAAAAGTTAATATATCGACTATACATCCCTTTAAACAAATCATACTGAAATGTATCCTGCCAACAACATGTGTACCACTCAAAAATTACGGTGATACAATTTGACTGGTTAATTTATACACAGTGAATAAATTCACCTAACAAAATATCTTTCTTCGCCAGAAGGGCGTTTCAGTATTATATTTAACACCATACTACTGTAGCTTCACATTTTTCCAATGGGATATGAGGTTATGTATGTAGTATTTCAGATGCGCCTTACCGATGCATCCTAACAAACACAAAATGCATACACAATAAGTTATCTTGAATACACTAAAAAGTAGACAAATATTGTTGATAAAGTAATTTTTCTTTACTAGGCATTTGTGATGTAATCTTTAACAATCCAATTTCCTATGTGAGGTATATATTTTGTACCGACAGTGTACGGTAGACTGACTAATTAACATGTAACTTATTTCCTAACATTTGTGTAACATTTTAATTTACATTTTTCTTTTTCAATCAGTTCCTGAAACAGTTGAAATTGTTCCTACAATCAGTGAAAAAGTACTCACATTTTTACAACCTGTTACACCGAATATTCACACTGTACAAGACCATAAGGATCTTGAGTAAGTAATCAATTTTCGGTTTATTTTTCCTCACCGATTACCTGCTTATTATTGCATTGGTTTATTCTGAGTATTTTAATGTAAGTTGGATAACTCACACTGCGAACCACTTTTGAAGAATAAAATGAATTCATTTTAGTGAAAGGAGTTTACGTCAGTTAATGACAATTAAATGTGAATTATGCTTATATAGTTTTTAGACAGGGAGTTCAAGTTTAAACAAAGTAAATGTATTCATACAATGCTAAGGGGATTACATAACAAAGACGAGAGGTACGTAATTCATCATCTTACGTACCTCTCTCCTTTATTACGTAACTCCTTTACCGTTGTATGCATACATTTACTTTGTCTAAACTTGGACTCCCTGTGTAAAAACTATGCAAGCGTAATTTTCTGAGCACTGTTCACTAAGTCCAGAGCATTTTGTCAACCGACATCATGTAAAATTTGCAAGCATGGTTAAAACTTTTCTCAACATAAACTTAGTAATTTTTTTAGGCTGTAAGCAGCAACTGATATGAAACCAACGAAATAAATGATGGTACCATTCCATTTTGCAAAAACTGTTGTTCTTGCTTTATTCAAATTCATAAAGGCGGATAAATGTATGACAATTAAATGAGTAAATCATTGTAATATTATCTTCGAAATATCTAAAATGCATGAAGAGTTCATTTGGGAAGAGTACAATAAGGCTTCAGAAAACGAATGCGACGTGTATACTCATTGGCACGTGTTTCCAACCTCCCCGGTAGAATGTCGTGCCTCCGGTCTCCCCAAAATGGATGATCACCTACTTAGTTAAAATATATGGAAGTTATGTCACGGTGATTGCTTCTGTATTTTATTATTTCTGGCTGTACGCAGCTGATGATAACTCAGTGAGGTAAACTGTTTCATCTTATGCCACAAAGCTGTTCTCATTAAGTTATTCAAGGCTTTAATGCTATTTTAACTTTATGCATTTATAAAAATTTTCGTTTGGAGTATCTGAGATAGCCTTGACTACTTTATAAGTTCATATATACTTACACAACAACAATATCACAAATTGAAACTCACTTTATTATACAGATCAGATGGTGAAAGGCATTAATTAATCTCATCTGGAAGTTATAGACGAAGGTTTCTTGGTTTTCAAACATTAGAATTTCTCATTAGTCATGTCAATTCTTCCTGACTGCTTTTAAATCTCTGCTTACTGTTCATTTGTGTTCTGACAATCAAATTTTTCTTTTTAATGAAGAATCGTTGTACATTATGAATACATCTCTTCGGTCAGTTGTCATGTTAATAGGTTAATTAATTACACAATAAAATTAGCGCTACTTTTACGAAGTTCATTATATTATTAAGAAACAGATGCTTCCAACCTCTGTCATTGTCAACATCTGTTTAGATTTAAAATAACTCGAAACACTTCTTATTATTTATCTCCAGATTGGAATGTCAAATTCAAGCTGATTTGAAACCTATCCAACTCGTCTGGGAAGTTAACGGAGAAGAATTAACTCAATCAGATCGTACAGAAATGACATATTTTGAAGACAGTGGAATAGCTCGTTTAATAGTACACCAAGTTATTCCATCAGATTCTGGTGAATATGTTTGTAAAGTTCATGGTGAAGTTGTGGAGGCTGAAACAAAACAACAAATGACTAAAACAATTTCTTCCGGTTCAATAGTTACAATTGAAGGTGAGTGAAAATCAGGCTGTTATAAAATTACGATTTTGTCAGTAGTTGTATTATTAAATACTGATATGTGATGTTGTATCGTATGTGCATTGTTCACTGAAAATACAACAGATGTCAAAAATATACCGACAAACATGCTAAGATTTACTTTTGTGTGCTTTTCGCTTTGCTGTTACGCGTTAATGACCAACCGAGTGAAAAGCCTCCTCCTAGATTTGTTGAGTACGTAACAATGTGATTGTACACTTTTTGGTAATATATTGTGATTTAACACTCCACTGACTTGGATTATTACTTTTATACTTGGAATGTTAGTGAACTCTAATATTAGTCCCCTACAAATTAATTGGTGAGCCCGATAAGAACACGGATTATTTTGGCATATTCATATTCTTATTTTTGCTATTTTGTATATTCATTGTGATTTTTTTGTGTTTTTATATTTGTATCCTAATTTGTACCAATAACCCCATATTCATAATGTCATCACCTCGGTCCGGTACATCAAACGAGCAGACAACTAATAGCGAGACAAATGCCACAATAAATGCCATCACTGATTTTCGTTTACCCCAATACGGTTTCGCGGAACCAAGGATTTGGTTTGCGGTAATTGAACCGTTGCTAGAAGCACGGGGCATTAAGTCCCAAATAGCCAAATATGGTATGGTGCTGGCAGAACTCCCTCCGTCAGTATTGACAGAAATCAGCGATTTCATCGAAGATCCTCCGACGGAGCATCAATTTGATAAACTTAAAGCCCTCCTCATACAACGTACCAGTTTGTCGGATGAGAAAAGAATCCAACAATTGCTCACAGGCTGTGATCTAGGCCCACGTAAACCATCCCAGCTGCTCAGGCACATGCGCCAGTTAATCGGACATCATAAAGTAGACGAGGTAGTGCTGAAACAGATGTGGTTGCAACGTTTACCTAGAAATGTCCAGCAAATTTTAATCATCTCAGGAAAGTCGTATGACTTAGACCAACTAAGTGACATGGCAGATAGTATTATGGATGTTTTATCTGATAACACCATAAGTCACGTAGCATCTGATAGTGCCACACCGTGTCATTCCACACCCACGGCAGACACACCGATACTCGCCGCCATTGCAGACTTAGCGGCAAGGATTGACAAGTTGGAGACTAATAGGTCGGATCGACAAGTCCGGAGGCGGAGCTCACAGAGAAGGTCACCATCACGACGACGATCCTTCTCACGACAGCGTTCTTACACGTCTTCTCGGGATAGCAATATATGCTGGTATCACTGGAAGTTTGGACGTCATGCCCTGAAATGTGTAAAACCGTGCAGCTTTAGCGAAGCCAACCAGGCTCAGGGAAACGCCTCAGCCAGACAGTGATGGCGACAGCTGTTACTGGCAATCACCCCAGTCGCCTTTTCTATGTGAGGGATTTGACTACCGGCACATTATTCCTGGTAGATACAGGCGCCGAAGTCAGTGTTATTCCCCCCTCACTATCCAGGCGATCAGCCAAAATACCTGGTAAACTTTCACTTCGTGCTGCCAACCAAACCGACATACCGACGTATGGCGAACAGTCAATGATTTTAAACCTAGGACTACGCCGACGTTTCACATGGATCTTCATAGTAGCTGACGTACGTCACGCTATACTAGGTGCAGACTTCCTAAGTCACTTCAATCTGTTGGTTGATATCAGCAAGAAAAAACTGGTTGACAATTGCACCCAACTCAAGATCCACGGTATTACATGTGACTACTCTGTTCATAGCATCTGTATAGAAAAGCCGGAGAGTGAAATGTTCTCTGCTTTATTGCAACGATTTCCTAAAATCCTTAAACCATCATACAATGTTGAAGATATATCTCATACAGTTACGCATAAGATCATCACAACAGGACAACCTGTGAAGGCACGTCCACGACGGTTACCACCCGATAAACTAGCAGCAGCTAAGTCGGAATTTGAACATATGATGCAGCTAGGTATCATACGACCATCTAACAGCCCATGGTCTTCACCTCTGCACATGGTACCTAAAACTAATCATGACTGGCGGCCATGTGGAGATTATCGCGCTTTGAATAACGCTACGGTCCCAGATCGTTATCCTATACCTCATCTCCACGATTTCTCCTTGAACTTACATGGAAAGACCATTTTTACTAAAGTTGACTTGGTCAGGGCATATCATCAAATACCAGTCGCTCCAGAAGACATTGCAAAAACAGCAATTATCACGCCTTTTGGATTATTCGAATTCTTGAGAATGCCTTTCGGACTAAAGAATGCTGCTCAAACATTTCAGCGTTTTATGGACCAAGTTACCCAAGGTCTTGATTTCGTCTTTGTATATATCGACGATGTCTTAATCGCCAGCTCATCGATGGAAGAACATATGCAACACTTAAGCCTGTTATTTCAAAGGTTTGAACAATTTGGAGTTGTTATCAATCCAAAGAAATGTATTTTTGGTTCCCCTTCCATTGAATTCTTAGGACATCGAATAACTGCCGAAGGCATCAGACCTACCGAAGATAAGATAGAAACTATTAAGAACTTTCCCGAACCTGATTCCTTAAAGAAACTTAGACGTTTTCTCGGGATGTTCAACTTCTACCGACGTTTTATTCCATCATGTGCCTCCATAGTTCAGCCACTGACCGACCTACTTAGATGCAATTCGAAGAAATTTCAGTGGTCTGAAGAAGCAAAAGCAGCATTTAATAATGCAAAAGATGCCTTATCCAACGTTGTAATGTTATCTCATATCAACCCAGAAGCTTCACTCATTTTATGTACAGATGCATCGCAGGTAGCAGTGGGAGCAGTTTTACAACAAAAGTTCAATAATGACATCACTCCACTTGCTTTCTTCTCCAAGAAATTGGAACCTGCGCAAACTCGTTACAGTACCTTTGGCAGAGAACTGTTAGCCATCTACCTAGCAGTTAAACATTTCAGTTACTTACTACAGGGCCGGCATTTCACTATTTTTACTGACCACAAGCCCCTGTGTCATGCTTTCACTACTTCACTCGATAAACACTCCCCTAGAGAAGCCAGACAGTTGGATTATATCTCCCAATTCTCAACCGACATCCAGTACATCAAAGGAGATGCGAACGTGGTAGCCGATTCTCTTTCAAGAAGTGACATTAACCAGCTTCAAACGTCGGTAGACATCAGTCTTGATCGTATGGCTCAATTACAAAGAGATGACGTTGAACTCCAAACCTGCCGCAGAAACTCTTCCTTACAGCTCAAAGATGTGCCTATCCCCTTATCAGATGCAACCATAGTCTGCGATGTATCTACCGGAACTAATCGTCCATTTGTCCCTCTCAGTTGCCGAAAAGCATTGTTCGAACATTTACATTCGCTTTCTCACCCTGGAGTACGCGCCACGGTCAGACTGATCAGCGAACGCTTCGTGTGGCCTAAAATGAACTCTGACATTCGGAGATGGGCACGAGAATGTATCCAATGCCAATGCTCCAAAGTACACCGCCACACTATTACAACCCCGAAGACGTTTAAATTACCCGAAAGGAGATTTCAGCATATCCATATAGATATCGTGGGACCATTGCCAACATCAAGGGGATATACACATATCCTGACAGCGATTGATAGATTTACTCGTTGGGCTATTGCATGCCCCTTAAACGACATATCTGCTGAAAACGTTGCTTTAGTTTTTCTCGACCGTTGGGTGTCAAACTACGGTGTACCGACTACTATTACATCCGACCGCGGTCCTCAATTCCAATCGACACTCTTTCGCGAACTGACGAGACTTCTGGGAGTGAAACATATCTCCACAACAGCCTATCATCCGGCAGCGAATGGTCTAGTGGAAAGATTCCACAGACAACTGAAAAGCTCCCTGATGGCGCAGAATGATACATCTAAGTGGAGTGAATACTTACCTTTGATTTTACTTGGTATCCGTTCTACTATCAAAGAAGATTTAGGATGTACACCGGCTCAACTTGTCTATGGCACCAACCTAACCTTGCCTGGACAGCTAGTCCCCTCAGCCGATTCCACAGACGTGAACATTGCCGACTTCACTAACCGATTAACTAGACAAATGCTTCAACTTCAACCAACAGCACCTCGACAATCTCCCCGAAGAGATCAGATCAACAAACATCTACAAACTTGCAAATTCGTCTTCATTCGAGTCGACGCCATCAGAAAAGGATTGCAACCTCCATACGAAGGACCCTTTCAAGTTATTAAACGTTCAGACAAACACTTTACAGTGAACAAGAATGGAAGACGAGAGACTGTTTCAATTGATCGAATCAAACCCGCATACACCGACAACGACTTCGAATCTACATCGGCAGCTGCGCAATCAAATAATCAAACATCCGAATCCCCTCCACCGGCACCAATTCTTATCCTCCCTCCATATCACACACGTAGTGGTCGGCAAATCAGTAAACCGGCTCGCTACGTTCATTTTGAGGACTAATAAAAGAAAAATAATTGAAAATTATTATTATCTTTTTCGTTTAGACATTATCATCATGACCGTTAGTATTTCGTCGTAAACTTTGATGTTACTATCACTATTATTTATTTATATGTACCTCACCTAAAAAACAGGTATTGTCCTTTCCAAAAACTATTGATCTTTAATCCATATTTTTTTAATGTTTCTTTCCCCTCCTTAAATACTGTGTATTTACATATTTTTCTTTATACATTAAAAATCTATGTTCATGGTTAGTGCAAATTTAAGTGACATGACTTTCTATTTCAATTTTTATTGCTGAATTCATTGTATATGCTTTCAGACTTTACATGATTCACATACCTTCTCGCGTTTATGCATGTTGTAATATATCCCTATTTTTATCCAAAAGTTGCTATTACTATTATTATTTACTTCATAGTTTTACGTATCATTTCCCGGTTGTCTCTCCGGACCTCTAGGGGGGGAGCCGTGTTGAGTACGTAACAATGTGATTGTACACTTTTTGGTAATATATTGTGATTTAACACTCCACTGACTTGGATTATTACTTTTATACTTGGAATGTTAGTGAACTCTAATATTAGTCCCCTACAGATTTCCCACTTGTTGGCATCTATCAGTAAGGTATGTTTTCCACTTTGAAGAAAGCCATGTTATCTCACAGATTTGGGGCAGTTACACTTCTGAAGTTAGAGACTTCATCACTGGGACATTCAAGTTGTATTTTCACTCAACATACACAAATGAGGCGAAATTTATCATGTTTTTGTTTTCAAAATTCAGGCCCTCAGAGGTTAGGCTTCACAGACACTCATTCAGATGAAAAGTTGGATTTCATGGGCCATTGGACTGGGTCCCAGTGGCTTAGTGGTCCACGAGCCCGCCTTGTAAACGCAAGGTCGCGGTTTCGAACCCTGGTGGAGGGTGAGTACCGATGAAGAATCCCAAACTAGGCTGACGAAACGGCTGTTCAGTATCCCCGGGTTTTCCAATGCTTCTCTAACTGATGTCAACTCATGATGAAATCGCGAAACTTCAATGTATATTAACAGAACAACATTTAATGCGAAAAACTAGTTCTAATCTTTCTTAGGCCGGGGTTTTTTTCCTAACAGATTTATGCGACTTGATTGAGTAAAAGAGATACTACTGAGGGGAGCATACATACTTTCAACGTTACTTATTTTGGACAGTTTCATTGATCCTTCATTATGCTTAATGTAGTTAATCTTTCTCTTGAACATTTCTTTTTGTTCTAGTCTGCCTGTATCTCTGTATCTTTGTATATCCTTTATGCTGTGTGACAAGCTGTACGTTTGTAACATTGTGCAAAGTTCTACGTCGAAAATTCAGTTTAGTGCATAGATAGTTAATAATAATCTAGACTCGATTACAGTTAGTTCGGACATTTTCAAATTTCAGGTCTTTTTTCAATCTGATTTATGTCTGAGTGTTGTGTTGAGTACATGCTTATAACATAACATGCTGCTACTACCTCACCCACTGAAATTGAAAACCTAATCAAGCTCACCATAATCATCAATTTCTCGAGTGAGTTCATAATTTTTGTATTGTGTCGTATCTAAACACTGTTGAAGCATTTTTTTAACCTACTGTCTTCTGTTTTCCAAATAAATTTCTTTTCTAAATACAAACACAACTTAGATCAACCTGAGGAAATCACTGTTCCAGTTGAAGATACTCAATCTGTACAACCATCGATTGCTGCTGTCGAACCAGCTGATCTATGCTTTGTCAAACCTGTCGCTCATGAATTGCATAAAACATCTGATCAAGAGAAACAACTTGAGTAAGTTTATTGACACAGTGAATGTTTTCAGTTAATTTTAGTCTTTAGTTTAATGTATTCTGTCAATTTCAACAGTCTCTTCTATGACAATGAGAAAATAGTTCTTATTCAAATTGTGTGATACAGTTATGCTGAGGAAAATGGAGGTGGACCGGACACGCACTGAGAAGACGGTTGAGTAACGTCGCGTACATGGGAAAGCCCTGAGTGAAACCCGAATGGTAGACGTTAAATTGGGCGTGGTCTGAGTGTGACACGGAGAATATCGTGTAAGGAAGAGATAAAAGCTTATTAGGGGTCGTGCAGCCGGCTAAAATGGACTGTTGAGAACAGCGTGAAATGCAGATTTGGTGTTGAAGTCCTGTGTTCCATGCCAGTCCTAAGTGAATAGTGATAAAAATAAAATGATATGGATATATGGTCAAATGGGGGAACAAACTATTGTCGCACTCATCACGATGTTCACTCCTAACCGAAGTCTATGAACCAGAGAAAATAATGTAATCCTCTAGGTTTTAGTTTGGGAATGAATCACAACCAATTATTTTGTTCACTATCATACTCATAATCTTGAAGTCATCCTGAAAACTGGTTAACAGATGTAGATTTTTATGCTGTCACTTTTGAAATCTACAGCTTATTTGTTAATAAATACAGCAACGAATTACAATGGGTTCCCGCATTAGTCCGTTCGGTAGTCATAGATAAATCTGCCAGCTGTAGTTGTAGGCGAAAATGTACAGCTTTAAAAAAATGATTCATTAGTTGACTTTAAAGTCCAGGTTATCTATAGAACACGTGATCATTGATTAATACCCTAGAACTACACGTATCATAGAGACGTACATGATGTCAACATTCGTGTATCTCACTATCCCTTATTCACCCGAATCTGTTAACACATGCCTTGAACACAACTCACCGTTAAGTTCAATGTGTTATACTTTGTTGATCCAACCACCGTAAAGATAAGAGGTTTTCAGGTTTGTTTATAAGTAGGGTACAACGACAGCTGAGTCTCAACCAGGCGTACTGTTCGTACTGTACAATAACTTACTGGGAATGGAATAAACGAATTTCACTACATAAAAAATAGTAATACACATTAACTAATGAACCCTAATCCTCGAACAACAAATCCTAAGGCAACAGACGACGAACCAAAATAAGACTAAACAATGGGGGCCATCTAAAGGTATCGTAGAATAAATCATTTGATGACAAATTTTTAGAAAATAAGTACGTCTTTTGATCTTAGACACAGAAGACAAGTCAATCTCTGTTTTGTTTGCTATACTTTATTTGATCTAATCCACAATGCTCAAACTTTTTACTGATATTAACTACAGAAATAGACTATCCAACATATGTGTCTGCAAGAAACACATTCAAGTTAGGATACCAGGATCTCGTTAAAGTGGAAATTATAAGACTTTTACTTTTAAGCAGAAGAGTTTCAGTTGCAACCAAAAACTCAATGGATAATTTTAACAAAATAAATGCTACGAAATAAGGCTACTCACAGCTGATTTACAAAAATTTTCAATTGTTAAACTTTGTCATAGTTTTAAAGTTCACAACTGAAAGATTACACTACCTGTCAAATCACAGTTTTATCAGAGACTAAGGAGGATTAAACTTATTTGTGTATTCTTCCCTTCTACCACACATCGAAGGTATGTGAATAGTTTATTTTATAACCGAATATTGTAGAAAAATAAGAAAGCAGCAAGATCACTAGTCAATTTGTAATTATGATTCTAACCTTTTTCTTCATTGTAGACTGGAATGCCAATTTCAAGCTGATTTGAAACCAGTTGAAGTACAATGGAAACTAGACGGAAGGAGTTGACTCAATCCGACCGAATTGAAATGACATACATGGAGGATGTTGGTGTAGCCCACTTGACTGTGCATCAAGTGAGCCCGAGTGATTCAGGCGACTATCAGTGTGTGGTTGTTGGTGAAGTGATTGAAGCGAAGACAGGTGAACGTTCTGTGAAGACGATTATGTCAACATCACATGTTACTATTGAAGGTATGACGACCTCTTGTGAAGTTAACTGTCACATTTAAATCAAACAGTAGAAAGCGGAAGTTACTAATGTTAATGAGTGGAAGTATCTTTTGACAGTGTCATTTACCTAAGGTGTACAACAGCAACTACAATAACTGTACAGCTTGAGGAGAAGAAATCACTACTAAAAGGTCTCTTCCAGTCACTAATATTAGCGACTTCGTGTTTATTTATTTTCATTTTATGTATTTTAAATGGTCATATTTATTGAACAAGCTTATTTTTAAGGACTAGTGTATGTTATTGTCAGTACTGAAGACTTTTAAGTTTCATACGGTGAAGGTTTATAATAACTCTCTTTCTATTCGAAACAGAACTCCCTGAAGAAGTAACTATACCTCTGGAGGTTAGTGAACCAAAACAACCAGTATGTACTACAGTGGAGCCAGCTGATTTGTATTTTGTAAAACCCATTTCACAAGAATTTCGTGAAGTCTCTGGACAGGAGAAACAACTTGAGTAGGTCCCTTGTTTTATGTGTATAGAAAGTTTTACTAAGTTATACCTGTTGATAATTACTTATTTATTTATTGGAGATGATTAGAACAATGATCTGTGTAATTAGACTTATTACCATGATATAACAAGAGATCAACTGACGCATTCGATGTAATAATTCAGTAACTAGACGTCACAGAATCCTGACCTCAATGATTATCTTTTTTCGGGAAGAAAGTTTCTAGCAACTTTCTAGTTTACTGCGAAAGCCTCAAGTGTTTGAAGCACAAGCGGACTGATTGTCTTCAGTAAGAGTGTCAATAGAGAGATATAGCCAAGTTTAGACGGAGAGACACTGATCTGGGTAATTTCATTAAATCATCAGTCTATCCTACTCCTGTGGTTTTCATGGTGTCTGTATGGCCTTTGAGGGTTTCGTACAATCGGTTCCGTTTATTAGCTTGAACAAAGAAGGAGAGGACATATTTAAAGGATAATACGAGTTAGTTTTATTTTGTGGCATTTTTCCAACTTCGTACATCCTAGGCAATATAAGTTACACAATTTCTGAACATACTTTTCTCACAGTGACATCGAGTTGTAGGTAGAAAGTATAAGCAATAAAATTCCAAAACTGATATAAGTTGATAAATTATTTAGTGTGAAAAGAGTAACTACTTATAGAATAATTAGATAACAGTGGTAGAGTTCAGATTTCGTCTGGAAACAAGGATTGACTAGTGATAGAATACAAGATCTAACAACAATGTGAGTTTATACATAATATGATGAAGAATTCAAGAGATTTGGAGTGAACATTCAAGTAAAATTATGACATAGATAAACAGTTAGTTAAATTTGCAACCCGATAATGAGTTCAACTCAGTGGGTAAAAATCCAAACCCAAATTAAGTGGAATGTTATGCAACAGAACAAAACTCAAAAGTTCCCACCGAGGACATTGGTTGGGGGTCAAGCTAAATCACGAATTGGTGAAAGTCAGAATTCATGCACTGACCATTGGATCAGGTGGGTCCCAGTGGCTGAATGGTATGCGAGATTGTCTTGTAACCTGAAGGTCCTGGGTTCGAACCCCAGTGGGTGTGTACTGCTGATGATTTCCAAACCAGGATGAAACAGGTGTCCAGTAATCTCTAGTTTTCAATGGTCCTCTAACTGATATCAATCCATGGTCAAACTCATAAAAAAAGATACAGTTTTCAGGATAGTGAGAGATTTGTAACGCTATCTGCATACAGAGGTTATGTCGAAGCCTTTTAACAAACAATGGCTTCTGAAAGATGAAGTAACCAGAGTTTTGCTTGTATATTGATTATGTTGGAAACATGATTGAGTTCTCTTGTCAATTAAGGTGTCTGGCAGTTGCAACTGAGATCATACTGCTATCTTTCATACAGAGAGTTTTATGTATACGCTCAGAAAATGAAGCAGACTCTGTCTTCTCAGTTCTTTCTATGTACTTGCTTCCGCAGGTGCGTGTGAATCGGTAAATGCTGTTGGAGTGACTCCTCCCATCTAAGAATCAACACTGTTCGTGGCAACTTGACTATGGGAATATTTATCTCAGGCGTATATTTTTGGGACTGTCACATACTTTCAGTTTGACAGTTTCATTGCGACGAATTTATTGTGCTTCCGGAAAACAGCTTCATTCTCAAATTATTACTGAGGATGTTCTATAGAGTGACAGGAGCTGAGAAAACACAAACTGATGTCAGCTCATGATTAAATCCTCCATACAAAACACAAAAAGTCCTTTGTTATATAAGAGTAGAATTTCGGCACTGTGGCAGGATATAATTCCATATTTTTTATAAGTGGACTTGATGTATTATACAGCGATACAGTATTAATCACCGGATGACGTTTCAAACACAATTTATTGCTAATAATCATATCGCTGAAACATATGAATAAACTTGTCCAATGTCATTAATTCCACTGCAGTACCGCAAATTTTCCAATAACTACTATTAAATGTTACACAAGTGACAATGGAAATAACAAGTTTTTGTTTCGTAGCAGTCAACGTGGAAATTACATTTGCCAAATAGTTTAAGCAATATTGCGTAGCCAGTACAGTCAGAGAGACCAAAATGTAGGCATTGTAAGTTAAGCTATCGCTATTGAAATTCAACGCTCTTGAGTAAAACTTAGATTCATCAGAAACGAATCAGAGGCATTACAATCTTAGTAAATGCCAGAAACTGACCCTAAAATTATGAAATAACTTCATATTTCTTCATTGTAGACTGGAATGCCAATTTCAAGCTGATTTGAAACCAGTTGAAGTACAATGGAAACTAGACGGAAGGAGTTGACTCAATCCGACCGAATTGAAATGACATACATGGAGGATGTTGGTGTAGCCCACTTGACTGTGCATCAAGTGAGCCCGAGTGATTCAGGCGACTATCAGTGTGTGGTTGTAGGTGAAGTGATTGAAGCGAAGACAGGTGAACGTTCTGTGAAGACGATTATGTCAACATCACATGTTACTATTGAAGGTTAGTTTATACTATAATAAATACTGTGTATTATTTGACATACAATTATCTGAAGACAGTAACATTGTATTTTGAATTTTGTGCTTCATTTCGCGATGATTATTTTCACGGAGACAGTATGTCAAAGGATGCTAAACTAGTTTTCATTTCTTGGAGGTAGATACTGATCACAATTTGATTCCACTGACCTTAATTGAGTTTATTTTACTATTATCAGAGGATTTTCGCCTTTCCCAATGTCATATAGATGGTGGATATTGGGGAAAATGAATATCCTGGCAATGGCTTGTCGTTTGTAGACGCTTCTCAACTAAGGGATACTCCAAGGTTTCCATATAACTCGTTATTTACTCTTGTCACTTAACACCTAATAATTTCCCCTCGTTTTCCAATTACTATTTTCACTTATCCTTTCTCAACCTCTTAGAAATATGCAGATTACTAAATGTCTTAGTGTCTTAACCTCATAAGTAGGAAAAGGCCACAGACAAGCGTGTTAATTCATATAAATAACTTGCTGCACTTATTTTCGATTTACACACCAGACATCCTCTTCAATAACAGGGTTTTCCAGCTGTCGGTAACGAATACGTTTGTAGGCTATTGAAATACATTAGAATAAATGTGTCTGAATTCTAGTTTCCTAGTAATCGCATGTTTGAACGAATTAACAACATGTCTTGTACCGTCAGCCATTTTTATTCTTTGACCTCAACAAAGACAAAATGTAAGTTCGCAGAATTCAACTACAGCTTAATTCGTAAGCAAAAGACGAAATGCTGAAATGTAAATAATTCATCGAATTCTTGATAACGGGATGAAGTCCAGTCAAAGAATAAATAAGTGTAGAGTTGGATGAGGGGTTTCATTTTTTAGTTGACTCTAAGTTTTCCTATGAATCGTCATCGTCACCAGAAAGCATTGATTTTTTTTTCAACCTGTATTTAGAAGACCTGCCCGAAGAAACTCTTGCACCAATTGAAACGAGTGAACCAGAACAATCAACTATTGTCCCAGTACAACCTGCTGATTTGTGCTTTGTAAAGCCAATTACACCACAACTAAATATTGTGTCTGAGCAGGAAAGACAACTTGAGTAAGTCATTTTCGATGTGTACTACATTGTATTGTTATGCCATATCGTTAGATTTTTGTGTTCCAACCAAATGGTTATTTGAATTAGCTACATTGATACCTATTGATATGTTCATTGTACTGATTGAGGGTGTCGTTTGAATATTGTTGTTTGCGTAGATCTTTCTGTTTTACCTGCTTGATATCTGCTAAGAAACGTAACTTGGAGATGAGGTGGATATCTTCGGATGAGAACAAAATTCAACAGTACCCTGTGGTGGTACTGTATGGTTCTTTTAAGGATAAAGATAATATCTTCCTATCATTTTCGGAAAATACAGGGATCGTTTCTGCACTATAGTTTTTATCTTTCAGTTTTCTATAACGTACGGGTTCACCACGGACGCATAGATCAGAGTGAGTGAACTCAAGACTTAGTGCTAATTAAGAGTAATTCAGCTTCCAGTTAGAAATACAGTACATAGATAAAAACTCATATAGTGTGAAAGAGTGACTTCCTTCTTTTCACATAAGTATTTGTTTAGTAATCAGATGAATGTTATGGTGAAATGATTTCTATTGTTTTTACGTCCACTGAGTTGAATGGTTTAACTGCAAAGCTGTCACTGTTACTCAAGACGACATCTTGTGTGATGTTTTCAAAATGAAGACTCGTACTAATGGACAATAAATAGTTCATAATTAAATCCTCTAGCTCAGAGAACGCTACTATAACGAAAGAATTCACCTCAGAATTAACATTCGCCGTTACGTTTGCATTACAATGAGAAAACAGAAACATCACTAGTCAATTTGTAATTATGATTCTAACCTTTTTCTTCATTGTAGACTGGAATGCCAATTTCAAGCTGATTTGAAACCAGTTGAAGTACAATGGAAACTAGACGGGAAGGAGTTGACTCAATCCGACCGAATTGAAATGACATACATGGAGGATGTTGGTGTAGCCCACTTGACTGTGCATCAAGTGAGCCCGAGTGATTCAGGCGACTATCAGTGTGTGGTTGTTGGTGAAGTGATTGAAGCGAAGACAGGTGAACGTTCTGTGAAGACGATTATGTCAACATCACATGTTATTATTGAAGGTGAGCATTCATTCTTTCATCGTATTCGTATTTGAAATATATTGGTGAAACGTCTGGAGACTTCAAGTAATGCCATATTTCATTCAGTGGTAAAACCTGAATAACTTTCAACCTTTAAGGGATAAATGTAGATATAACTGTTGTCTATGTGGACGATGTTTCTTCTCAATTTTTTACTTATTATTCTAGTTCAACTGTGTACATTCCGAGCTATGTGAGTGTCAACAGTTCATTCTCAGGAAGACACTCTAGCAGTCAAATCGTTGAAATTGTGTATGATAATTTTTGTTTTATTTTTACAACTAAATTTTTCTCCCCTAACTCATGTACAGGATTATCACTCAAGCACTAGTAGGAGTTGAATTATTTGTCTATTATATAACAGCTTCCTTAGAAGAGTGGTTTTCGCTGTGAGTTTCACTTCACCTTCTGTATCATGAAGCTAAGA
The DNA here is from genome assembly GCA_944472135.2 of Trichobilharzia regenti. Classification (NCBI taxonomy): domain Eukaryota; kingdom Metazoa; phylum Platyhelminthes; class Trematoda; order Strigeidida; family Schistosomatidae; genus Trichobilharzia; species Trichobilharzia regenti. The sequence goes on along the minus strand of OX235270.1, from coordinate 32,239,594 downwards.
ACCCTTTTAAATAATTTGAAGTCAGCATTTTGAGCGAAAGGATATTTACTTCCAAGGTTCGGTCATAGACTGATATCAGTTCGACAACCGCTGAGAACCACAGAGTCACTGGACATCTGACAGGAACTGTATGGAACTGCTCAGCTGTACGCCCCAACGATTCCACCAGGGGTCAAGCCCAGGACTCACAAAAAACACTTGAAAATCTACTTCTCGATAAGGTCGTAAATTTTTCTAAACTTCAATTGCTGCACTACTTTTGTTGTCCTCCCGACTCGTTAACATTGAGTATTATTGATATCAAACTTACTGTCGCTAGATTGATTCAATTGCGTATTTCAAACAAAACGTGTAGGCGAACAATACTCTTCTCAGCTATGTATCGTCAGAATTAATTCTAATACACATAACATTACAATTAAATACTAAATATAAACCGATCCTGATGATTTCCCAATAATCTCTTTCTTACCACTTTTGTCCACCCTTCCGTAGTTTAATTACATCTTCACCTACCTACTTCCCCTGCAATCTAGTATCACGTAATCTTGAACAGAGAGAGAACAATAAATTGAGTAGAAGTACATGACATTTCATTTCCTTAGTTCTTCTTTTTCCGTACTTTTGCATTTCGAGTGGAACAGAACTTTGATCTCGAGACTTGAATTTTCAGTAGAGGTTGTGTGTTTTTTACGGGATGGGGTTGCTAACCTCATGTCCAGCCTTTCTACACTACCAGGCTTACTGCTGGTATCGTCTGTAAATTGAACCTGGACCAAGTGTTTGGTTGGTGAGAATCCTACTACAGAACCAATAACTCAGAGTTCTTCTTATTAAGCAGTTTTGTTAATTACAGTAGCGCCTCACAAGGTCTAATTGGAGGTAGTGCTGTCCACTTACATGTTTATTTATTATTTTATTCCTTGACGTTCCCAGTTGAAATAGAAGGCTTAAAGCTAGAGCTTTGAAGTTTCTGTAACAGTGGTATTTATTTTTACGGGGTGGGATTGCTAGTCTCACCTTTCAATCTTCCCTCTTTGCCGAGCTTATCTCCAGCCAAGCGGGGTTTGGGAGTGCGTCAGCAGGGAATCGAACCCCGAACCACCTGAGTGGTTGGTGAGCATTCTACCTCTGTGCCTTGCAACGCACACTTACATGTGGTGCTATAAATTTCATTGTGGAAACTTTTATCAAGAAAATAAAGGCAATTTTAGTGGGAAAATGCCTTTATTGAGGAAATCATCTTCAGAGGCTGTACAATAGTATTTATATTTACTATAAACGTATAATAGCCTATTAATGAGTACAATTCAGTAACATGATGGAAGAAAGGGTTTAGAACTTGATAAAATTAAAATTGTTATTGAATAAGGAGCAAGGTAGTCGAGTGTCCACTCGGCAAGTGTGAATAGGTTGAGAAAATGTACAGAAGTAATAAGTGAAAGTAAATAATCAATAAAATAAAATCGGACGATTAGAGAAGAAACTAAGATCCAGATAAAATAAGAGACTGAATAGACTTTTTCTGTACACAGAGTTCAAAGTTATATTGACCACTTGCCGTCGCCTCCATCATACATACAGCCGGAACCTAACACCCTTTGTGCCATTGGGTCTCACTTTATAGATAATCCTTATTATTTCAAAATTACGTATAAGAGTAAAGCTACTGACGAGGATCCAGTAATTCTGTGTGTCAATGAAAGGCTGAGTCTGTGTATGTGTCTGCGAGTTATGCACAGTAAATTGTCTGTCATCTGACGCAAACTCATAATTTCTAGGGTCCTGGAGCCCATGCTAGTCAAGAGATGGCAGTAAATAATTTTTGTTAGCAGTATAGAATCAGCTACAGCACAAAGTTACCAATTTCTCTCTGAAAAGATAAAAAGGGGTTGACTATGAAGTATTTCTTATAGACTGCTGATTTCTTTGTTTGCATCGGTGCATCAATGGCAGAATACCCACCAATCAAACTATATGGTATGGGGTTCGATCCCCAACTGACACACTCTTAAACCCCTCTCTTAGCCGGTTACAAGCCCAGTGAAGAGGGAAGGCTGGGCATGAGGCTAGCAATCCTACCTTGTGAAAAGGAACACAACTACTACTTAAACTTCAAAGCTACAGCCTTAAGCTCAATTTTTTAAAACTCGGGAAGCAAACGAATAAAATTTTAAAAAAGATAATCTACTCTTTTATCAGAAGATAGTCACAATTTACGAATGGGATGTGTATTACGCCCAACAGGTCAATCATTCAGTTGCTGATCAAGTAAATTTATGTAAAACGGAATAAAATATGGGGTGGATTACAAGGAAAACAAATATTCTCCATCACTTCTAAACTAAGAGAATGTTTAACATTGAGGATGAGGAAAAAATTAACAAATAAATTAACATAGAAGTAAATTATGACATTTATCTGGATACCGTTATGCATAGAAATGTTGTGTATATTTTAATAATAATAATAATAATTTACTTTATTCCAAAAAGAGTACTTGTGATACAGAATGGAATTTTCAGCATTAATCACAATGTTGTATCTAGTTTCCTCAAATTATAAATAAAAATTAATCACACAGAAAATTTTCCACATTTACAATACAGGTAGTGTCAAAAACATGCAGCATATAAAATGGAAATAACAATAATAATGAAAACAGCTAAGTTAATAATAATAATAATAATACAAGTGAAAATTTCCGTGGGCTTGTTTGACACAGTATTGTCAATGCGGTGTAGAGGGCCTGGCATGTTTAAAAATTATTGAATATAATGTTCTCTTTACATGATAAGGTGAGGGGAAAAACAAAGATTACAGCAGTCGTAGAGATAAGTTGGTGTTTACAATTATGAGAGTAAAACAAAGAAGTAACAGGACCATAAATATAATAGAAATAATAAAAGTAGAACTTCAAGGTATATAAGGATGGATGGAGGAAATTGTTTAGTTACTAGATGAAAAAAGGTTGGTTAATTCTTTCCTGACACTATTTTCATCACATAAAATACGTGCCAAGTATGGTATCATAGAATTTTTGTACTTAGACATGCGAGCATACAGTTTTCTGAAGTTACTTCTTGTTCTACTTGAGGAGAGGAAAGATGAAAGCTGAGGGTAAAGTGGATGCTCCAAGTCAGACAAAATCCCTTTAGCAAATTTATTGCACGAAGTCAAGTGCCTATCGACAACGATGTTAACTATGTGATCCACTGGGACACCCCTCACCCTACTGACAGTCTTCAGTATTCTACGAATTGTGACATAGTCCTTTTTAAGCAAACCAGGAAAGAATAAGCAGGGGTGAACAATTAAGAAGAATAGATAGGATGCAAGAGTTCATGAAGTGTAAGAGGAGGGGTTGAGTTGTACCCGAGTGCCTTAACTTCTTAATGTAAAATGTCAGGCGGAATATTTTGCTGGAGATCGTCAAGACATGAGAAGACCAGGAGGGATCAGAAGAAAGAATAAATCCAAGATACTTAATTTCTGATTTAATTCCTATATCATTGTCGTCAATCCTACAACTGTCATGAGAATCGATGACTTCTTTTAACTGTCGTTTACATCTTAAGCTGAAATTAACAGTTTGATTTCAGCCTTAAACGATCGCAATTAGGATATTTAGGCAGTCAATACGAGTGCAAATGAACCCATGGTTACAGTTAACCTATATTGATAACACTCCTCTTCTTCTATTATCGTTCTCCTTACTTCTAAATTTTCTATCATTTAGTTTATTTAAATTGATATAAGTATAAAACTTGGGCACTGTGGTAGAGTACAACTCCATTATGGATAAGATTTTATTTTGATAAATCACACAGTGTTATACAGTAATATTAACGGATGACGTTTCGAGCACAAACTACTGTTCATAATCATATCGAGTTACTCACACAACTTTTTCCTTCATTTATATACATGTGTGAAAATAACTAGATATTTGAGTAAAAATCAATATGAGATAATGTATTTAAACTGATCCTACCATTGCTTCATTTTCTCGTCAACTGAGCTGACGTTAAGATGTCTGATCAGATTACTTAGTTTAGTGTATTACCTATACAAATCACTATTTAAAAATCACATTTTTGTCAATATTTTCAAGATTATTATAGAGACTAATAGTTTTGTTAAAATTTTATTCTCACTTTTATTTATTCATTTTTAAATTCACTCAGAAGTTGTACCAGAAGACAATCTCAGTTCCCCAGTGATCATAAACGAGTTAACACCATTGAGTATTTCTGAAGGAGAGGAGATTTATTTGACAGCTGTTGTCAAAGGCAATCCACAACCAACTGATGTCACTTGGAAACACAATGGTAATGTCCTTCAACCAGATAGTACAGATGCTGCCATCTTTTATAGTCCAGAGACAGGAGTTTGTGAACTGACAATATCTGAAGCATTTCCTGAAGATTCGGGAGTTTATTCTGTTGAAGCACAAAATAATATTGGTACCGCTATCAGTCAGACCGAAGTAGTTGTATTAGTAGAGGTAAGGACACAGCCAAGTGTTTTACAGGAAGATGATATAAAAGTAGTTGACACAATAAATGATAGTGTAGAATTAGAGAAACAAACTGTTCTAAAAGATATAGAGCAAACTGAAAGAACAGAAATGTACTCACCTATTGAGACGCTACCAGAAATCCATCAAGCAGCAGTATATGAACACATAGCAGAGGAAACAGAATTCGAAGTAGATTTAGAAGAACCATTAGAAATGGATGACGCTGAGTTTTCGCTTGAGGAAGGCGTCACACCAACACATGCAATAGTCCTAGATGTTCTTATACCCCATGATTCTATAAGTGTAGATGAGACCAGTATCAGCGTAGAGGAGGCGGAAAAAGCTCAATCGATTCCCAGTTTGACTGAGATCTCCTTACATGATGTAACTCAGACAGGAATTTCAGAAACAAGTTTAATAGAATTCAAGCCAGTTCAATCCCAAGAATACATCAAAACGGAAACAATATCAAATATGGAAGACAAGGACGATGTGCCGAGTGAAGATTCCATCAAAATACAGGAAACGACCCCGCAAATAGTGGAGATAATAACAGAAGAACAGGTAAGCAAATAAATAATCAAACAAGACGAAAGAACAAACTGGTGAGGATTATTAGTGTGCGATAGGTAAAACATAAAAAGTAAAAGACTAAAAAGGCTCTCATGATGCGATCCCAGAAAAAACCACCGAAATGATTACAGCTAAAATCATGATTGAAAAACAAATATAGGAAGAGGCATAAAAAACAAGAAAACTAAAAGGATAGTGATTAAAAGTGCCAGATAATTGGAACAAGAAAGATCCATTACACACGAAAGAACGTATATAAAACACAAATGGATTAGGTATGCATAGGTAAATATATAAGAAAGAATCAGAAAACCAGATAAACATTAATGTAAAAAATAAAAATAAAATATAGATTAGGGCTTAAGAAAAACTATTAACCCATCATAAAACCGAAAGCAATATTAAGCAAACAGCGGGCAAAATGACACCACATAAAAAAATCTAAAAAAATTATATAGCAAAATATTAGGGAACAAAAAAAACAAATAATAAAACAATAAAATATAAAAAAAACATAAAAAAATATAAAGAAATGAAACAAGAATAAAAATGAAAAAAAACATTATTTTCTAAACCAACAGGTGGGAGAAGCTGAAGACACATTGACGACGACAGCCGAGGATGTTGTTGTACAAGAAGGGAAAGAGACTGTGACAAAGTCTATGGATTGGGCGTCGGAGGGTGTGAGTGAGATGGATGAGTCTGACGGTGCGGAGAGTGCGGTTGTGGTGGAACAGCCGAGTGAGGCAGCCGTGGCAGTTTCCGAGGAGCCGACGAAGGTGGAGAAGGCAGAGGAGGCTCCTGTGCATGAGGTCGATGTGGAGGAGGTACCTGTGGAAGAGGAGACAGCTCCTGTTTCCGTTGTGAGTGAAGGAGAGGCGGAGGTGACGGATGTGAAGAGCACGGTTGGAGTGACGGAGGAGTCTGCGATACAATTGGAACAAGTGACCGTCGGTGTGAAGCAGATGGTGGAATCGAAGGAGACGGTGACTGTGAAGATGGAGGAACGCATTGTGCAGGAGAAGGAGGAGAAGTTGGCTACTTCTGAGGCGAGTTACTGCTCTGTGCATACATTCGTGGCACAGTCGTAGGCTTAGTGGCATGGCAAGTTGTTCCGCTTCGGTTGTTCTTGAATTTACTGGTGACATTTCTGGATAATATTTTATGGGAATTGGCTATTGTCGCACCTCCCATTGCATGCATGTCCTGTCGGTTAGGAGTTTCCATGGTCTATCTATCCATGATTCCACATATTAATTGATGATCATCATTCCATTTGCATCTCACCGATATTCAGATAAGTGTTTGTTTGCAACGGTGTGTTTCTTGTTTGGACTCTGTGTGAGACGACATCTCACGAGTAATGCATTTTCGGTGTTCTTCCTTGTGATTCCCCTGTCATTTTGAGTTGACAAACAAGGTGGTTGTGGATTGCACCCAGCGGTCTTATGTCTGCTTGATGTTGCATTCGAATGGTATGATTGTGTATTTTGACAGTTTTAGTGTCTGTTGTTTTGGCTACACTAGGTGAATTTCTGACCACTAGATTTGGTTCGTTGATGACACTGTGAACTCTTCTTAAATCCTCGATGTAGGTGTGTATTTGGGCTAAGGTTAGACGACTGATTGGTATTGTTGATCATCGCTAATCAGATGTTTTAATTGTCATAGTTATTTCTGTTTGTGTGGTTGTGTATGTGTGAGTGTGTATGCACGCGTGTGCTTGTCGTGTTCGTGAGCGTGTGTGTGCGAGTTCGAGTGTGGGCGTTTTCGTGTGTGCGTGTGTGTGTTTGTGTTTGTGGCATAGTGAAATATAGTAGAGTAGAGTACATAACAGTAGAGTAGAGTATAGTAGAGCAGAGCAGAGTATAGTGTAGTATAGTACAGTGCAGGTTGGCACAGTCTAGCCTGTGTGTGTGTGTGTGTGTGAATGTGAGTGTGAGTGTGAGTTTTGTGATTTTGAAACATTCCGTTGTAATGTTTTGTGTAGTGTGTGGTTTGTGGTTCTCGTGGGTTACTGAAGGGAGTGTGTTGAACTGACTCTGTGTGTGTGTGTGTGTGTGTGTGTGCGTGCGTGTGGGTGTGTGAGAGGCCTGTCATCCCATAGGGTTGTTCAGCATTCATTTCCCGTACAGCTATGTCTTGTGTAGTATATGGTGATAGTGTGCATCTACTGCCTCCGATAGGAGATGAGTTTGATCCCGTTCATTGAGTGTGTTTTCGGAGAAACGCGTGCTTTAAGACTGACATCGTGACCATAATTCCGTTCTTTTGCATACCGGCAGGTGGGTGAAGCTGAAGACACATTGACGACGACAGCCGAGGATGTTGTTGTACAAGAAGGGAAAGAGACTGTGACAAAGTCTATGGATTGGGCGTCGGAGGGTGTGAGTGAGATGGATGAGTCTGACGGTGCGGAGAGTGCGGTTGTGGTGGAACAGCCGAGTGAGGCAGCCGTGGCAGTTTCCGAGAAGCCGACGAAGGTGGAGAAGGCAGAGGAGGCTCCTGTGCATGAGGTCGATGTGGAGGAGGTACCTGTGGAAGAGGAGACAGCTCCTGTTTCCGTTGTGAGTGAAGGAGAGGCGGAGGTGACGGATGTGAAGAGCACGGTTGGAGTGACGGAGGAGTCTGCAATACAATTGGAACAAGTGACCGTCGGTGTGAAGCAGATGGTGGAATCGAAGGAGACGGTGACTGTGAAGATGGAGGAACGCATTGTGCAGGAGAAGGAGGAGAAGTTGGCTACTTCTGAGGCGAGTTACTGCTCTGTGCATACATTCGTGGCACAGTCGTAGGCTTAGTGGCATGGCAAGTTGTTCCGCTTCGGTTGTTCTTGAATTTACTGGTGACATTTCTGGATAATATTTTATGGGAATTGGCTATTGTCGCACCTCCCATTGCATGCATGTCCTGTCGGTTAGGAGTTTCCATGGTCTATCTATCCATGATTCCACATATTAATTGATGATCATCATTCCATTTGCATCTCACCGATATTCAGATAAGTGTTTGTTTGCAACGGTGTGTTTCTTGTTTGGACTCTGTGTGAGACGACATCTCACGAGTAATGCATTTTCGGTGTTCTTCCTTGTGATTCCCCTGTCATTTTGAGTTGACAAACAAGGTGGTTGTGGATTGCACCCAGCGGTCTTATGTCTGCTTGATGTTGCATTCGAATGGTATGATTGTGTATTTTGACAGTTTTAGTGTCTGTTGTTTTGGCTACACTAGGTGAATTTCTGACCACTAGATTTGGTTCGTTGATGACACTGTGAACTCTTCTTAAATCCTCGATGTAGGTGTGTATTTGGGCTAAGGTTAGACGACTGATTGGTATTGTTGATCATCGCTAATCAGATGTTTTAATTGTCATAGTTATTTCTGTTTGTGTGGTTGTGTATGTGTGAGTGTGTATGCACGCGTGTGCTTGTCGTGTTCGTGAGCGTGTGTGTGTGTTTGTGTGTGTGTGTGCGTGCGTGTTCGAGTGTGGGCGTTTGCGTGTGTGCGTGTGTGTGTTTGTGTTTGTGGCATAGTGAAATATAGTAGAGTAGAGTACATAACAGTAGAGTAGAGTATAGTAGAGCAGAGCAGAGTATAGTGTAGTATAGTACAGTGCAGGTTGGCACAGTCTAGCCTGTGTGTGTGTGTGTGTGTGTGAATGTGAGTGTGAGTGTGAGTTTTGTGATTTTGAAACATTCCGTTGTAATGTTTTGTGTAGTGTGTGGTTTGTGGTTCTCGTGGGTTACTGAAGGGAGTGTGTTGAACTGACTCTGTGTGTGTGTGTGTGTGTGTGTGTGCGTGCGTGTGGGTGTGTGAGAGGCCTGTCATCCCATAGGGTTGTTCAGCATTCATTTCCCGTACAGCTATGTCTTGTGTAGTATATGGTGATAGTGTGCATCTACTGCCTCCGATAGGAGATGAGTTTGATCCCGTTCATTGAGTGTGTTTTCGGAGAAACGCGTGCTTTAAGACTGACATCGTGACCATAATTCCGTTCTTTTGCATACCGGCAGGTGGGTGAAGCTGAAGACACATTGACGACGACAGCCGAGGATGTTGTTGTACAAGAAGGGAAAGAGACTGTGACAAAGTCTATGGATTGGGCGTCGGAGGGTGTGAGTGAGATGGATGAGTCTGACGGTGCGGAGAGTGCGGTTGTGGTGGAACAGCCGAGTGAGGCAGCCGTGGCAGTTTCCGAGAAGCCGACGAAGGTGGAGAAGGCAGAGGAGGCTCCTGTGCATGAGGTCGATGTGGAGGAGGTACCTGTGGAAGAGGAGACAGCTCCTGTTTCCGTTGTGAGTGAAGGAGAGGCGGAGGTGACGGATGTGAAGAGCATGGTTGGAGTGACGGAGGAGTCTGCGATACAATTGGAACAAGTGACCGTCGGTGTGAAGCAGATGGTGGAATCGAAGGAGACGGTGACTGTGAAGATGGAGGAACGCATTGTGCAGGAGAAGGAGGAGAAGTTGGCTACTTCTGAGGCGAGTTACTGCTCTGTGCATACATTCGTGGCACAGTCGTAGGCTTAGTGGCATGGCAAGTTGTTCCGCTTCGGTTGTTCTTGAATTTACTGGTGACATTTCTGGATAATATTTTATGGGAATTGGCTATTGTCGCACCTCCCATTGCATGCATGTCCTGTCGGTTAGGAGTTTCCATGGTCTATCTATCCATGATTCCACATATTAATTGATGATCATCATTCCATTTGCATCTCACCGATATTCAGATAAGTGTTTGTTTGCAACGGTGTGTTTCTTGTTTGGACTCTGTGTGAGACGACATCTCACGAGTAATGCATTTTCGGTGTTCTTCCTTGTGATTCCCCTGTCATTTTGAGTTGACAAACAAGGTGGTTGTGGATTGCACCCAGCGGTCTTATGTCTGCTTGATGTTGCATTCGAATGGTATGATTGTGTATTTTGACAGTTTTAGTGTCTGTTGTTTTGGCTACACTAGGTGAATTTCTGACCACTAGATTTGGTTCGTTGATGACACTGTGAACTCTTCTTAAATCCTCGATGTAGGTGTGTATTTGGGCTAAGGTTAGACGACTGATTGGTATTGTTGATCATCGCTAATCAGATGTTTTAATTGTCATAGTTATTTCTGTTTGTGTGGTTGTGTATGTGTGAGTGTGTATGCACGCGTGTGCTTGTCGTGTTCGTGAGCGTGTGTGTGTGTGTGTGTGTGCGAGTTCGAGTGTGGGCGTTTTCGTGTGTGCGTGTGTGTGTTTGTGTTTGTGGCATAGTGAAATATAGTAGTGTAGAGTACATAACAGTAGAGTAGAGTATAGTAGAGCAGAGCAGAGTATAGTGTAGTATAGTACAGTGCAGGTTGGCACAGTCTAGCCTGTGTGTGTGTGTGTGTGTGAATGTGAGTGTGAGTGTGAGTTTTGTGATTTTGAAACATTCCGTTGTAATGTTTTGTGTAGTGTGTGGTTTGTGGTTCTCGTGGGTTACTGAAGGGAGTGTGTTGAACTGACTCTGTGTGCGTGTGTGTGTGTGTGTGTGTGTGCGTGTGGGTGTGTGAGAGGCCTGTCATCCCATTGGGTTGTTCAGCATTCATTTCCCGTACAGCTATGTCTTGTGTAGTATATGGTGATAGTGTGCATCTACTGCCTCCGATAGGAGATGAGTTTGATCCCGTTCATTGAGTGTGTTTTCGGAGAAACGCGTGCTTTAAGACTGACATCGTGACCATAATTCCGTTCTTTTGCATACCGGCAGGTGGGTGAAGCTGAAGACACATTGACGACGACAGCCGAGGATGTTGTTGTACAAGAAGGGAAAGAGACTGTGACAAAGTCTATGGATTGGGCGTCGGAGGGTGTGAGTGAGATGGATGAGTCTGACGGTGCGGAGAGTGCGGTTGTGGTGGAACAGCCGAGTGAGGCAGCCGTGGCAGTTTCCGAGAAGCCGACGAAGGTGGAGAAGGCAGAGGAGGCTCCTGTGCATGAGGTCGATGTGGAGGAGGTACCTGTGGAAGAGGAGACAGCTCCTGTTTCCGTTGTGAGTGAAGGAGAGGCGGAGGTGACGGATGTGAAGAGCACGGTTGGAGTGACGGAGGAGTCTGCGATACAATTGGAACAAGTGACCGTCGGTGTGAAGCAGATGGTGGAATCGAAGGAGACGGTGACTGTGAAGATGGAGGAACGCATTGTGCAGGAGAAGGAGGAGAAGTTGGCTACTTCTGAGGCGAGTTACTGCTCTGTGCATACATTCGTGGCACAGTCGTAGGCTTAGTGGCATGGCAAGTTGTTCCGCTTCGGTTGTTCTTGAATTTACTGGTGACATTTCTGGATAATATTTTATGGGAATTGGCTATTGTCGCACCTCCCATTGCATGCATGTCCTGTCGGTTAGGAGTTTCCATGGTCTATCTATCCATGATTCCACATATTAATTGATGATCATCATTCCATTTGCATCTCACCGATATTCAGATAAGTGTTTGTTTGCAACGGTGTGTTTCTTGTTTGGACTCTGTGTGAGACGACATCTCACGAGTAATGCATTTTCGGTGTTCTTCCTTGTGATTCCCCTGTCATTTTGAGTTGACAAACAAGGTGGTTGTGGATTGCACCCAGCGGTCTTATGTCTGCTTGATGTTGCATTCGAATGGTATGATTGTGTATTTTGACAGTTTTAGTGTCTGTTGTTTTGGCTACACTAGGTGAATTTCTGACCACTAGATTTGGTTCGTTGATGACACTGTGAACTCTTCTTAAATCCTCGATGTAGGTGTGTATTTGGGCTAAGGTTAGACGACTGATTGGTATTGTTGATCATCGCTAATCAGATGTTTTAATTGTCATAGTTATTTCTGTTTGTGTGGTTGTGTATGTGTGAGTGTGTATGCACGCGTGTGCTTGTCGTGTTCGTGAGCGTGTGTGTGTGTGTGTGTGTGTGTGTGTGCGTGCGTGTTCGAGTGTGGGCGTTTGCGTGTGTGCGTGTGTGTGTTTGTGTTTGTGGCATAGTGAAATATAGTAGAGTAGAGTACATAACAGTAGAGTAGAGTATAGTAGAGCAGAGCAGAGTATAGTGTAGTATAGTACAGTGCAGGTTGGCACAGTCTAGCCTGTGTGTGTGTGTGTGTGTGAATGTGAGTGTGAGTGTGAGTTTTGTGATTTTGAAACATTCCGTTGTAATGTTTTGTGTAGTGTGTGGTTTGTGGTTCTCGTGGGTTACTGAAGGGAGTGTGTTGAACTGACTCTGTGTGCGTGTGTGTGTGTGTGTGTGTGTGCGTGTGGGTGTGTGAGAGGCCTGTCATCCCATTGGGTTGTTCAGCATTCATTTCCCGTACAGCTATGTCTTGTGTAGTATATGGTGATAGTGTGCATCTACTGCCTCCGATAGGAGATGAGTTTGATCCCGTTCATTGAGTGTGTTTTCGGAGAAACGCGTGCTTTAAGACTGACATCGTGACCATAATTCCGTTCTTTTGCATACCGGCAGGTGGGTGAAGCTGAAGACACATTGACGACGACAGCCGAGGATGTTGTTGTACAAGAAGGGAAAGAGACTGTGACAAAGTCTATGGATTGGGCGTCGGAGGGTGTGAGTGAGATGGATGAGTCTGACGGTGCGGAGAGTGCGGTTGTGGTGGAACAGCCGAGTGAGGCAGCCGTGGCAGTTTCCGAGAAGCCGACGAAGGTGGAGAAGGCAGAGGAGGCTCCTGTGCATGAGGTCGATGTGGAGGAGGTACCTGTGGAAGAGGAGACAGCTCCTGTTTCCGTTGTGAGTGAAGGAGAGGCGGAGGTGACGGATGTGAAGAGCACGGTTGGAGTGACGGAGGAGTCTGCAATACAATTGGAACAAGTGACCGTCGGTGTGAAGCAGATGGTGGAATCGAAGGAGACGGTGACTGTGAAGATGGAGGAACGCATTGTGCAGGAGAAGGAGGAGAAGTTGGCTACTTCTGAGGCGAGTTACTGCTCTGTGCATACATTCGTGGCACAGTCGTAGGCTTAGTGGCATGGCAAGTTGTTCCGCTTCGGTTGTTCTTGAATTTACTGGTGACATTTCTGGATAATATTTTATGGGAATTGGCTATTGTCGCACCTCCCATTGCATGCATGTCCTGTCGGTTAGGAGTTTCCATGGTCTATCTATCCATGATTCCACATATTAATTGATGATCATCATTCCATTTGCATCTCACCGATATTCAGATAAGTGTTTGTTTGCAACGGTGTGTTTCTTGTTTGGACTCTGTGTGAGACGACATCTCACGAGTAATGCATTTTCGGTGTTCTTCCTTGTGATTCCCCTGTCATTTTGAGTTGACAAACAAGGTGGTTGTGGATTGCACCCAGCGGTCTTATGTCTGCTTGATGTTGCATTCGAATGGTATGATTGTGTATTTTGACAGTTTTAGTGTCTGTTGTTTTGGCTACACTAGGTGAATTTCTGACCACTAGATTTGGTTCGTTGATGACACTGTGAACTCTTCTTAAATCCTCGATGTAGGTGTGTATTTGGGCTAAGGTTAGACGACTGATTGGTATTGTTGATCATCGCTAATCAGATGTTTTAATTGTCATAGTTATTTCTGTTTGTGTGGTTGTGTATGTGTGAGTGTGTATGCACGCGTGTGCTTGTCGTGTTCGTGAGCGTGTGTGTGTGTGTTTGTGTGTGTGTGTGTGCGTGCGTGTTCGAGTGTGGGCGTTTGCGTGTGTGCGTGTGTGTGTTTGTGTTTGTGGCATAGTGAAATATAGTAGAGTAGAGTACATAACAGTAGAGTAGAGTATAGTAGAGCAGAGCAGAGTATAGTGTAGTATAGTACAGTGCAGGTTGGCACAGTCTAGCCTGTGTGTGTGTGTGTGTGAATGTGAGTGTGAGTGTGAGTTTTGTGATTTTGAAACATTCCGTTGTAATGTTTTGTGTAGTGTGTGGTTTGTGGTTCTCGTGGGTTACTGAAGGGAGTGTGTTGAACTGACTCTGTGTGCGTGTGTGTGTGTGTGTGTGTGTGCGTGCGTGTGGGTGTGTGAGAGGCCTGTCATCCCATAGGGTTGTTCAGCATTCATTTCCCGTACAGCTATGTCTTGTGTAGTATATGGTGATAGTGTGCATCTACTGCCTCCGATAGGAGATGAGTTTGATTCCGTTCATTGAGTGTGTTTTCGGAGAAACGCGTGCTTTAAAACTGACATCGTGACCATAATTCCGTTCTTTTGCATACCGGCAGGTGGGTGAAGCTGAAGACACATTGACGACGACAGCCGAGGATGTTGTTGTACAAGAAGGGAAAGAGACTGTGACAAAGTCTATGGATTGGGCGTCGGAGGGTGTGAGTGAGATGGATGAGTCTGACGGTGCGGAGAGTGCGGTTGTGGTGGAACAGCCGAGTGAGGCAGCCGTGGCAGTTTCCGAGAAGCCGACGAAGGTGGAGAAGGCAGAGGAGGCTCCTGTGCATGAGGTCGATGTGGAGGAGGTACCTGTGGAAGAGGAGACAGCTCCTGTTTCCGTTGTGAGTGAAGGAGAGGCGGAGGTGACGGATGTGAAGAGCACGGTTGGAGTGACGGAGGAGTCTGCGATACAATTGGAACAAGTGACCGTCGGTGTGAAGCAGATGGTGGAATCGAAGGAGACGGTGACTGTGAAGATGGAGGAACGCATTGTGCAGGAGAAGGAGGAGAAGTTGGCTACTTCTGAGGCGAGTTACTGCTCTGTGCATACATTCGTGGCACAGTCGTAGGCTTAGTGGCATGGCAAGTTGTTCCGCTTCGGTTGTTCTTGAATTTACTGGTGACATTTCTGGATAATATTTTATGGGAATTGGCTATTGTCGCACCTCCCATTGCATGCATGTCCTGTCGGTTAGGAGTTTCCATGGTCTATCTATCCATGATTCCACATATTAATTGATGATCATCATTCCATTTGCATCTCACCGATATTCAGATAAGTGTTTGTTTGCAACGGTGTGTTTCTTGTTTGGACTCTGTGTGAGACGACATCTCACGAGTAATGCATTTTCGGTGTTCTTCCTTGTGATTCCCCTGTCATTTTGAGTTGACAAACAAGGTGGTTGTGGATTGCACCCAGCGGTCTTATGTCTGCTTGATGTTGCATTCGAATGGTATGATTGTGTATTTTGACAGTTTTAGTGTCTGTTGTTTTGGCTACACTAGGTGAATTTCTGACCACTAGATTTGGTTCGTTGATGACACTGTGAACTCTTCTTAAATCCTCGATGTAGGTGTGTATTTGGGCTAAGGTTAGACGACTGATTGGTATTGTTGATCATCGCTAATCAGATGTTTTAATTGTCATAGTTATTTCTGTTTGTGTGGTTGTGTATGTGTGAGTGTGTATGCACGCGTGTGCTTGTCGTGTTCGTGAGCGTGTGTGTGTGTGTGTTTGTGTGTGTGTGTGTGCGTGCGTGTTCGAGTGTGGGCGTTTGCGTGTGTGCGTGTGTGTGTTTGTGTTTGTGGCATAGTGAAATATAGTAGAGTAGAGTACATAACAGTAGAGTAGAGTATAGTAGAGCAGAGCAGAGTATAGTGTAGTATAGTACAGTGCAGGTTGGCACAGTCTAGCCTGTGTGTGTGTGTGTGTGAATGTGAGTGTGAGTGTGAGTTTTGTGATTTTGAAACATTCCGTTGTAATGTTTTGTGTAGTGTGTGGTTTGTGGTTCTCGTGGGTTACTGAAGGGAGTGTGTTGAACTGACTCTGTGTGCGTGTGTGTGTGTGTGTGTGTGTGCGTGTGGGTGTGTGAGAGGCCTGTCATCCCATTGGGTTGTTCAGCATTCATTTCCCGTACAGCTATGTCTTGTGTAGTATATGGTGATAGTGTGCATCTACTGCCTCCGATAGGAGATGAGTTTGATTCCGTTCATTGAGTGTGTTTTCGGAGAAACGCGTGCTTTAAGACTGACATCGTGACCATAATTCCGTTCTTTTGCATACCGGCAGGTGGGTGAAGCTGAAGACACATTGACGACGACAGCCGAGGATGTTGTTGTACAAGAAGGGAAAGAGACTGTGACAAAGTCTATGGATTGGGCGTCGGAGGGTGTGAGTGAGATGGATGAGTCTGACGGTGCGGAGAGTGCGGTTGTGGTGGAACAGCCGAGTGAGGCAGCCGTGGCAGTTTCCGAGAAGCCGACGAAGGTGGAGAAGGCAGAGGAGGCTCCTGTGCATGAGGTCGATGTGGAGGAGGTACCTGTGGAAGAGGAGACAGCTCCTGTTTCCGTTGTGAGTGAAGGAGAGGCGGAGGTGACGGATGTGAAGAGCACGGTTGGAGTGACGGAGGAGTCTGCGATACAATTGGAACAAGTGACCGTCGGTGTGAAGCAGATGGTGGAATCGAAGGAGACGGTGACTGTGAAGATGGAGGAACGCATTGTGCAGGAGAAGGAGGAGAAGTTGGCTACTTCTGAGGCGAGTTACTGCTCTGTGCATACATTCGTGGCACAGTCGTAGGCTTAGTGGCATGGCAAGTTGTTCCGCTTCGGTTGTTCTTGAATTTACTGGTGACATTTCTGGATAATATTTTATGGGAATTGGCTATTGTCGCACCTCCCATTGCATGCATGTCCTGTCGGTTAGGAGTTTCCATGGTCTATCTATCCATGATTCCACATATTAATTGATGATCATCATTCCATTTGCATCTCACCGATATTCAGATAAGTGTTTGTTTGCAACGGTGTGTTTCTTGTTTGGACTCTGTGTGAGACGACATCTCACGAGTAATGCATTTTCGGTGTTCTTCCTTGTGATTCCCCTGTCATTTTGAGTTGACAAACAAGGTGGTTGTGGATTGCACCCAGCGGTCTTATGTCTGCTTGATGTTGCATTCGAATGGTATGATTGTGTATTTTGACAGTTTTAGTGTCTGTTGTTTTGGCTACACTAGGTGAATTTCTGACCACTAGATTTGGTTCGTTGATGACACTGTGAACTCTTCTTAAATCCTCGATGTAGGTGTGTATTTGGGCTAAGGTTAGACGACTGATTGGTATTGTTGATCATCGCTAATCAGATGTTTTAATTGTCATAGTTATTTCTGTTTGTGTGGTTGTGTATGTGTGAGTGTGTATGCACGCGTGTGCTTGTCGTGTTCGTGAGCGTGTGTGTGTGTGTGTTTGTGTGTGTGTGTGTGCGTGCGTGTTCGAGTGTGGGCGTTTGCGTGTGTGCGTGTGTGTGTTTGTGTTTGTGGCATAGTGAAATATAGTAGAGTAGAGTACATAACAGTAGAGTAGAGTATAGTAGAGTAGAGTATAGTAGAGCAGAGCAGAGTATAGTGTAGTATAGTACAGTGCAGGTTGGCACAGTCTAGCCTGTGTGTGTGTGTGTGTGAATGTGAGTGTGAGTGTGAGTTTTGTGATTTTGAAACATTCCGTTGTAATGTTTTGTGTAGTGTGTGGTTTGTGGTTCTCGTGGGTTACTGAAGGGAGTGTGTTGAACTGACTCTGTGTGCGTGTGTGTGTGTGTGTGTGTGTGTGCGTGTGGGTGTGTGAGAGGCCTGTCATCCCATTGGGTTGTTCAGCATTCATTTCCCGTACAGCTATGTCTTGTGTAGTATATGGTGATAGTGTGCATCTACTGCCTCCGATAGGAGATGAGTTTGATCCCGTTCATTGAGTGTGTTTTCGGAGAAACGCGTGCTTTAAGACTGACATCGTGACCATAATTCCGTTCTTTTGCATACCGGCAGGTGGGTGAAGCTGAAGACACATTGACGACGACAGCCGAGGATGTTGTTGTACAAGAAGGGAAAGAGACTGTGACAAAGTCTATGGATTGGGCGTCGGAGGGTGTGAGTGAGATGGATGAGTCTGACGGTGCGGAGAGTGCGGTTGTGGTGGAACAGCCGAGTGAGGCAGCCGTGGCAGTTTCCGAGAAGCCGACGAAGGTGGAGAAGGCAGAGGAGGCTCCTGTGCATGAGGTCGATGTGGAGGAGGTACCTGTGGAAGAGGAGACAGCTCCTGTTTCCGTTGTGAGTGAAGGAGAGGCGGAGGTGACGGATGTGAAGAGCACGGTTGGAGTGACGGAGGAGTCTGCAATACAATTGGAACAAGTGACCGTCGGTGTGAAGCAGATGGTGGAATCGAAGGAGACGGTGACTGTGAAGATGGAGGAACGCATTGTGCAGGAGAAGGAGGAGAAGTTGGCTACTTCTGAGGCGAGTTACTGCTCTGTGCATACATTCGTGGCACAGTCGTAGGCTTAGTGGCATGGCAAGTTGTTCCGCTTCGGTTGTTCTTGAATTTACTGGTGACATTTCTGGATAATATTTTATGGGAATTGGCTATTGTCGCACCTCCCATTGCATGCATGTCCTGTCGGTTAGGAGTTTCCATGGTCTATCTATCCATGATTCCACATATTAATTGATGATCATCATTCCATTTGCATCTCACCGATATTCAGATAAGTGTTTGTTTGCAACGGTGTGTTTCTTGTTTGGACTCTGTGTGAGACGACATCTCACGAGTAATGCATTTTCGGTGTTCTTCCTTGTGATTCCCCTGTCATTTTGAGTTGACAAACAAGGTGGTTGTGGATTGCACCCAGCGGTCTTATGTCTGCTTGATGTTGCATTCGAATGGTATGATTGTGTATTTTGACAGTTTTAGTGTCTGTTGTTTTGGCTACACTAGGTGAATTTCTGACCACTAGATTTGGTTCGTTGATGACACTGTGAACTCTTCTTAAATCCTCGATGTAGGTGTGTATTTGGGCTAAGGTTAGACGACTGATTGGTATTGTTGATCATCGCTAATCAGATGTTTTAATTGTCATAGTTATTTCTGTTTGTGTGGTTGTGTATGTGTGAGTGTGTACGCGTGGTTTTGCTTCTCGTCTGCTTGTCGTTTACTCCTGCTTTTTGTGCGGCTTTCTCCTCTTATTTTATATAACGTTTGTCTTGTCTATTTTTTGCGAATATCCTGTGTTTTCCTATCTGGTGTGTTTTTCTCTTTATCTTTTTTTTGACCTACTTTTCTGTTTGGGTTTGTATTTATAAGTGTGAATTTGTGGTTTTCTCGGAGTTTTTTATTGGGTGGAATTTTTTTTGTCATTGGTGTTTATTTTGAAAGCTCTTTTTGATATCTCTCTCTCTTTTCTAAATTTGGTGCTATCATTTTCGATGTGTGACTCAGTCTTTTTGCGCCGTCTTTTATGGTGATTTTCCTGCTATACAGTATTTTATGGTGAATTTTCCCGGGAAGCTTCACTATGTTTTATGTCATTGTAATATCCATGTTTCTTTGATTAATATGAATATATCTGTTTAGTGAAATATGGTTGTGTATTTTATATTTGAACTGTTTTTGTTTATTCAATCGCTTTCTCTTAATTAATTTTAAATTTACCTATTGCATAAAACATGTGACATCCTGTTGCATGACCATCGATTTGTATGTGCCACAGCTGTTGATTGTTGTTTGTTTTGTTGATTCTTTACATGTTAGAACACATTTTGTCAACCGGTCTTAACTGATTTTCATCTGAACTGCTTTTACTGCTCTTCTTCACTTCCTACAGGCTAAGCCCGAGAAAGTGCCGAAGATAAATGGTTAGTAAACAATACAGATAATTATTTTTTTTTCTACAAATTGATAGTAATAAGCAACTTTTGTACTTATTTGAACTGTTGACTTAATGAGTATTCAGTCGGTGAATTCACATCGTTAGAGTGAAGCGCATTTCAAGTAGTCAAAACGTACATTCAACTGGCAGTACGTTCTATGTTAAAAGAAATATTCACTTTATGCTTAGATTATGTCTCCGAGATCCTACCAAGCATCCTGATGGTATTTGAGAAGACTTAAATCGATTAGTCTATTTCTATTATCAATAAAGTGAGTTAAGTGAGTATGGATGGCTTTAATTGCGAAGCTGGTAAAATCAATAAAACAGAAATCGTTGAAGAATCATTGAGAAATTCCCCTTGACCAAAAACGTAATTATCTAATTACCTGGTTTGGCCGTTATTTACCTACTTGTGTAAAAATGGAAACCATCTCAAAAATTGCTGTCCTCATTAGCGTTTGGGTAAACTTCTTGCGCTATGAACCTTATAGGAAGATGAATTAGATATTTACAGTCATTGTTGAAATGTGGCTGGTTGGCTTTGTCATTTGATTTTCGGCTAGTGGGTTGAAGCGACCAGATTTTCTCTTCATTTAATACAATTTCATACATCTGCATGAACTACATGTGCATTTATTGAATATCCTTCAAATAATTTCAGGTGTATCTTTGACACTAATCCTGATTTGTCTGAAAACTCACTTATAGTATGCTGGTGGTGAAAGTTATTGGCGCAAATCTAAACATCGCTTAAAGCTGTCATTCTGGTTAATAGTTATTAGCAGCGGAATGCATGATGCGCATTTCGTCCTAATTAAGGTTCATCAGTATTTCTATGCAACGTGGAATGCCAATTACTCTAAAAGCAGAGTAATCACTTAACGATCCCCCTATGTGAAGTGATCTAATTAAATTAATACGAAGAGCATTTGGCTGACTGTTAGTATGTTTGTACTCACAGCCTCCTGAAGACTTAATGCTAGAGAATTTTAACTGTCTTGTGTATTAGGATTGGTGACTGAAATATCAGGAATATACCCTGTCTTACCATTGTTCTCGTTTGTATGGTAGGAGAACAGGAGAACCGTAGCACTTTTTTGAATGCATATTTCTTCTCTTTTAATTACGGTTGGCCATGTTAATACAATGTATGCTCTTCCCTGAACTATAAATCACCTTACATTTCCATGTATTGATGTTTCACCTTTGCAGCTCCTTCAAGTCCAATAAATGTAAGAATTGTTATCACTCCACCGGAATCTTCAGATTCTAAGCCAAAACTTCAGATAACTTGGGAACAGCCTGATGATGCACCAGTCAGTAATTTCTATATTGAACTGAAACCGGTAGATTCTAAACAATGGCAAGATGTATCAGCTGACTTCACTATAACCGAACCTCATGCAACACTTCCAACTGATAATTTGCAAGAATTTGTTAGTTATGAATTTCGAGTTATTGCAGAAAACGAAGCAGGCAAAAGTCCACCATCTAGTTCATCAAATTCAATTGAATTAGGTGAGTTCTGTCGTGTTCTAGATACTTAATTATTAACTGTATGAAGACTGAATAGATTAAGATTGACTAACATAAAATTTAGAAAATCAAAACAAGTGATTCAGCGAAGAAACTCTTTTCAACGAATTTATCATCAAGCTGTACAGTCGTATATATATGGTTTTTCAGAAGTTATATCCGGTGAGGGAATTGAATCTTAGGTGTGAATACATAAAATAATAATAATAATAATCATATGAAGTTCAATTAAAACTAAAATGTTTGTGATTATAATCGTAGTTAAATGTCAAGTGGCAAAGCAGATTAATGTCATATATAGAATAATTCATAGGAGGGATAGAACTTGAAAAAGGATGTGCAATTATAGGATTAGTAGGCAAATCGAATAAAACAAAAACGTTACGTAATATTGTGTGAAATTTAATAGCATAGAATTTATCGTTGTAAAAAACAATTGATTTAGAATGACAAGTGGAACAAGTGAAATAATACCGGGGACAGTTCAAAGTGAGAATAGTAATAATAACAATTGACTTAATAAGGAAGAGTATACAAATTGAATAGACAAAATGAAAAATTGGTAGAGCTAAAATATGATTGGGGATTATCATATTTTAGCATAGAGGGATTAAGACCATGAAAGTTGGAGGGGTTGAACGAACTTTTTCTGTACACAGAGATCTGGCTTTTCTGTTTCGATAGCCAAAGCTTCAGCAATACAGATGAGTCGGGTACGTAGGGATTTAGGTAGATTGCTCTTTGCCTTGTAGATGACTTTAAAGGCGGAGGCTATAGAGATAGGGTGATCATTTTCGACCAGATGTTCTATGATCGCGCTTCTTATTGCTCCACTTCCACCTTTTCGTAGCCATGCAGGATAATGTTCTTGCACCCTCTTGGACAAAACTCGAGTCGAACGACCGATATACCTAGCTCCACAAGAGCAGGTGAATTGATAAACGCACATAGAGTTGGTCAACATTGGGATCTTGTCCTTCAGGTTATTGAACAATAATGGTCGGCTAGTAAAAGCTATTCTCAGAGAGGCAGCAGGGAATGTTCTTTTCAGGGACTGTGATATCCTTCGTTTCATGATATCGGAAGCTAAGTCCCCTTTGAATTCTAAGCTCATGTAAAGTATTTTCTTGGGAGCGGTTGATAAGTCACGTTTTGTAGGCTTTGAATGTATATTCTTATCTATAAAACGTGGTGGAAATCCATTTTCCATTAGGATTTTCCTCAAAGTGTATAACTCATCTTCCACAGTATCAGTGCTACATATGCGCCGAATACGAGTGGCAAGCGACCGGACCAGGTTTCGTTTTCGACCAATAGGTACCCAGCTATAGAAATTTGTCAGTTGACCATTCCATAACAGCCTACGATAAATCGATCTCTTCAGAGTTCCATCGGTCCTTCTTGATAAGTTCACATCGAGGAAATGAATGCTAGACTCGTTCTCCATTTCGAGTGTGAATTTTATCGCAGGATGGCACTCATTAAATACACTTAATATATTATTCAGGTTACAATCAATATTACAAATAATAAAGGTGTCATCTACATACCTTTTATATATTTGAAAGCTTTGGATCATAGGCTTCAGGGAACCATTTTCTAGACTGGACATAAAAACGTCTGCAAGGAGAGGACCCAAGGGAGAACCCATCGCAATACCATCCTTCTGCCTGTAGATTGTTTCATTGAAAGTAAACTGTACATTCAATGTACATCTCAAAAGTAGTTCTTTAAGATCTGTAGTAGGTATCCCTATGTTCAATTTGTTGTCTTCAATATATTTGCATATAAAACATATGGTCTCTGTCAGTGGAACGTTCGTAAATAAGGATTCTACATCCAAAGACAACATTTGTTTATTCGACGCATTTATATCCTGTATACATTCAACAAATTGGAAGGTGTCCCGAAGGGACCCGACTCATCTTTATTGCTGAAGCTTTGGCTATCGAAACAGAAAAGCCAGATCTCTGTGTACAGAAAAAGTTCGTTCAACCCCTCCAACTTTCATGGTCTTAATCCCTCTATGCTAAAACATGATAATCCCCAATCATATTTTAGCTCTATCAATTTTTCATTTTGTCTATTCAATTTGTATACTCTTCCTTATTAAGTCAATTGTTATTATTACTATTCTCACTTTGAACTGTCCCCGGTATTATTTTTGACTTGTTCCACTTGTCATTCTAAATCAATTGTTTTATACAACGATAAATTCTATGCTTCAATGTATTACAATTCTCAAAAATAACCTCTAATGGTATGTATGCTTACCTGGTTTTAAAGACCTACTTACAAATTTAGATCACTTTGTACAGTAATGATTATGTTAATCATTTTATTCAGGTTCACCGCTACAATTCATACGTCCACTAACCGATCTTACCATAACTGAAACAACGACCGATACCACTGTTGTATTGGAGTGTGAATTGTCTCGGTCACCTCGTGAAAAAGTCAAGTGGATGAAGAACGGTCAACCATTAACTAAATTGCCTAAGAATATAAAAATAGAAGAATTGGACGACGGAAAAATTAATCGACTTGTAATCCAAAATATCACTGAAGAAGATTTAGGCGTCTACTCTATACAGGTGGAATCATTGAAGAGTGAAGCGAAAATTGACATGAAAAGTGAGTTCTCATATTCTTAAACTGAGTTACTCTTGATATCCAATAGAATTTTATCATAAAGCTATTAGTTTATTAAGAGTAATCTACTCTTTGCTATGTATATAATGCAATACTATTCCTATAAACTATATTCTAACCACAAAAATGTGTAAATTATTTACAGTACCACCAACACTGAGATTGTCAGACTCATTCTCCGATCGTGTCATCATGAAAGCAGGATCAGCTGCTGTCTTCGAAATCCCATTCATCGCCAGTCCAAAACCAAAGGTCGAGTGGAAATGGAGACCGAGAACACGTCCTGACGCCGAGCTCGGTGCACCTCAGACTCCACGATTCAAGCCTGATGTGGTGTCTGGATTGACGTCACTTCCTGTGAGCAAGGTGAAGCGTGAGGATGCTGGTGAGTACAGTGTGGTGATCAGTAACGAGTTGGGTGAGGTGTCGGTGAGTATCGAGTTGATAGTGTTGGACAAGCCGTCAGTTCCGCGTAATTTGGAGGTGAGTGAGAACACTGGTGAGAGTGTGTTGTTCAGTTGGAGTGAGCCAGAATTCGTGGGTGTGGCACCGGGTGTTGATGTGAGTCAGGAGTTGTTGTATGTGGTTGAGATGCGTGAGTCTAGTCAACGTGCTAGTCGTTCGGTGAGTGTGACGAGTGAGTTGAGTGTGAGGATTGATGGTCTTCAGTTGAACAAGTCGTATGTGTTTAGTGTGGCGGCGAAGAATGATGTTGGTCAATCGGAGTTTGCAGAGACGAAGCCAGTTTCAACGAAGTTGGAATATGGTGAGTTTGTTTAGCCATTTGTTTTCTGTTGTAATCGAAGTATATTGTGGTGTTTTGTTGGTTGCCATTGTTATTTTTTTTCGCAGATGTCTTATTTTTAATGCATGACTATTTTCTGTACATGAACATAAAATCGCCTTTTATATAATAGAAAAAGCTGCTCCTCTATAGCAGCTTAATGCACCAGTATAGAATTTCTGATAGAGAGTACTATTCCTTCTCCGAACTATATTATAATATGCTCAAGAAAGCAACGGTGTATGTATTTCCACAACAGCAGAAGTGATAAGATTATGCAGTCTATTATTTATGTGCACTGTAATGGTACAACGCATAGAGAATTGGACATAGCGTTGTGGTACAGAATACTTTGCTTATTGTTTTTCGGAGTTGAGATGTCAGTTATTCAAAAGCTACCTCTCCTTTGAACTACGAGTTGACTGATAAACATTTCTTCTGAGTTGTCTGTAAGCACTTCTCTTCACTGTAGCGATTTTTACAATCTTTTCCGGTTATTCCTTCTCATATAATGAGTTCTGCATCCTTCTTATTTCATCACTTAGAGTTTCGAGTGTACAGATTTTCCTAGTTGGGAACATCAGTCCACTAATGAGTTTCCATTTGTACGTAAGAGGGACAAAACTTTGAATTTGACAAACCCACGGTTTTATACGGAGATATCTTTGCGTCTGACTGTCTCATAATTTACTTGTTCGAAGCAAATGAAAAAAAGATCAATTATCTTCTTTTTTTATTACAGCTTGATTCCACACTGTATTTTTGGTACAAGTATGAAATTTTCAGCATGCGATATCGGTAGCCCAAATTTTGCAGGCCGACCATAGATATCAGGTATTCGTCGGCAGGAGATCGAACCTCGGACCATGTGTATGGTCGGCGAGAGTCCTAACCACTGTGCCAGCGACGCAGATGTATGACTTTTATTTAGTGGGGGCGGGAGGTGGAGGGAAGGGTGTATCATAGTCCTTAGTTCTATTAAACACAATGCTATTAAATGCGTACGCTGAATAATTTTATTGTGTCACAGAAAAGTGTGATAGTGTACTGAATATAAAAAGATTCAGTACTTTTGAGCAGAACCACTGATTGTCACCGGCCGTCACGGATAAAAGCTCCGGCCCACATGCATAGATAGTCAATTAAAAACTGAATTGCAGTGAATTTCTATATGATTATATTCAAGAATATAAATCATTCTTGTTACTATTCATTCCTTGCCTTCATAGTGGAACATGGGGCTTTACTAGTGCATCTACACTGCATTCTGTGCTATAACACCACTTTTAGCCGAGTGCACAACTGTCTACAAGCTTTCATCTCGTCTTTTACCTGATCTCGTCCCTGCCACTATCGAACGACCACCTTTTCTGTTTATATTCAGGGTCCACTTGAGGAAATAACACGTGTTATCATTTGCAGGTTTCCAAGCATATGCCTATTCCATTTCCATTTTCTTCTGCATTTGTTGTGTAGTCGATTTCCGTTGGCTAGTTACTTGTCAAAATTCTTTGCTATTCATCCTTTCTGGCCCGCAATCTAATCTTCGGTATCAAAAGAAGGTACGTATTGATGAAAAATCTCGAAAACCATTTGGATATGCTTTCGCTGGTGAGCACTTCACCTAACTGAACCGTATAGAAGCATTGAACTGACATTAGTGTTAAAAATTAAATACTTGTTCAGTGTGAGAAGTACTACCGATCACCATAGTTACTTTAGATTGAAAGAATGGAAATGCTGCCGCTTCATACCTCCTTACTTAGAAGTACTGATGTACCCTCTCAGTAGTACTAAGTTCAGTAGATAACTGATGAACAAGTCTCATAAATTCATTCTTGTACATTTTCAGGTCCACCGCCTAGTCCAGTCAATGTGAAAGCAGTTGTCAATCCACAGAAAGCATCAATCAAAGATCAAACTATCGAATTGACATGGGAACAACCAAGTGATCAGGTGTCGGCTTCTGGACCTGTCACCAACTTCTACATCGAAATGAAGCCGACAGATTCAACGCGTTGGCAGGATGTGTCAGCCGACTTCACAATCACTGAACCACATTTCACACTTCCTACTGAAAAATGCAAGAGTTTGTTAGTTA
Source organism: Trichobilharzia regenti (assembly GCA_944472135.2). Taxonomy (NCBI): domain Eukaryota; kingdom Metazoa; phylum Platyhelminthes; class Trematoda; order Strigeidida; family Schistosomatidae; genus Trichobilharzia; species Trichobilharzia regenti. Next base: position 32,212,880 of record OX235270.1, on the reverse strand, counting down.
TGAATTTCGTGTAACGGCGGAGAATAAAGCAGGGAAGAGTAAACCATCATCACCTTCGAATTCGATTGAATTAGGTAAGTTGGAACATTTTTATTTGAATCAGTCAGTGGATAATAATAATAATAACGATAATAAGCTAACATTATAGTTTGTAACTTTTCGGGACTGCATCGAATGCATCTCACATAATACATCTATTCTTAATAATAGTTGATTTATTTTTTAGCATTACTATTCAGTTATAGGGAAGAATGTTTTTGCCACCGCATCTGGTTATACATGTCAAGCTGTAATAAGGTAACACTTATCGCGAAATTATATTAGCTAAAGAACCTCCAGGAAGTCCAGGACGGCTGTTTCAACCATTTTTTTGCTATTTACCCTAGACGCCCATAACGCGACCAGTAATCGACGGAGGACCATCAAATTAAGAGATGAGATGGTTGACTATTCAGTCTCTGGGTTAGAATATGGAATTCCATGGAAGTGAACCTTAAAGATTTCATGATATTGCGCAACTGCCATCCAAAACTATCGAGCATCTATTGTCATACTCATCATGATGGACTCCAGTGGTTGCTTCTCGTCAACAGTGAGCAGCAGATTAACCATTACATTTTGAGTAGTAATACCCCTGGTTTCCCAAAGTCCCCTAACTTATGTCAGTTCTTGACGAAATACACCTTGAAATCACTCAAATGTCTAAATTCGAAACAAGGAAATAAAATTGATTTGCATTTTTCTGACCAATGTTTCACTTTCACATATACCTTCTCATGTCAATTATTACTTCCTCCTGTTTAGGTATTCCTCTGGAATTCATACGTCCACTAACAGATTACACAGCCACTCAACTCAGTGGCGAACCTGTTACTCTAGAATGTGAATTATCTCGTGCATCACGTGAAAAAGTCCAATGGTTAAAAGACGGTAAAGTATTAAGTCGACTACCTGATCGAATCAAAATTGAAGAATTAGATAATGGGAAAGTTCATCGTATTGTATTCAATCCAATAAGTGAAGATGATTTAGGTGTATATTCGATACGAGTGGAAAAATTGTCTTCACAAGCCACCCTGGATATGAAGAGTATGTTATACGATTTGTTCAGTTGTTATATTCTCTCATAGATTTTCACTACAAACGGTATTTTGCATATTATATATGAGTACAATTCAATATTCGATAATTTTATCTGATGCAACACAGTGATATAGTGTTATTAATTAGATAACATCCATCTTCTATAATTATGTCACTTTATCCACAGTCATACTCCTTAAGACACTTGAAACTTTACGTGAGGTTTTTAATAAGGCTGGAATTAAAATTTTGTCACATTCGATCTGCCCAACTACACAAATTAATATAGTTTGTCAAATGTAGTATAATGACTATGAGGTCAGTTATATAAGTCAAACTAGTAAATCGGGGTCAGTTAGGTTATTGGGATATAAGAGTTCAGCTAGAACGATTAATTTTTACGAGTTTGACCACGGATTGATATCAGTTAGAGAACCGTTGAAAACCAGGGAGTACTGGACAGGTGTTTCATCTTAGTTTGGGCATCATCATCAGCACACATCCATTTGGGTCGGCACCCGGGAACTTCTGTTTACAAGGCAAGCTCATATACAATTCAGGCACTGGGACCCGATTCATTGTCCAGTCCATGAATTCTAACTTCTATCAATTTGGGATTTAGCACGGCTACCAACCAGTGCCATCGGCAGGACATCCATCGTCACTGCAGACTGGATGGATCTCACTAGTCACGACTTCGCACTAGAACTGCAGGACACTTCGTCCTGCAGCAAGTTACTAACGAGCATCAGATTAATTATCAATAGTTAGTTTGCAAGGATTAGATTTGTTTTTACGAGTTTGACCACGAATTGATATCAATTAAAAAAACCATTGAAAACCAGGGAGTACTGGACATCTGTTTCATCCTAGTTTGGACATCATGGCTTGAGTAATCTATAAAAATGTTTGAGCATTTCAATGCATTCACATGCATCTAGGGTGGGACACGGTGAAAATATTGAAGATAAATATAATAAGGTAGGGAGAAAGGCGGGGGAGGTCAATCACCGAATCTTTACCAAGTATGTGCAATCAAAGTGACGCAAAGCCAATAATGGATATATGGGAAATTGCAATAAAAAACAGCAGGGAGTACAACTATGTAAGGCTAGTTATCAATTTATGTGGATACATTGATATGATTATGAAGAGCAATGAATTGTACGCGAAATGTTATCCAGTTACCAATACCTAATTTATCACTGAGTTATATGAAACAAATTTATTTAATATGAAACTGGTTCGTTTTTGACTTTTATCCCATTACTGTGTCTAGTTTTCGTTTTTATATAATGAGAAAAACACGTATATATATATATATATACTGAGATCGTATTGACGAAGACAAAGTGTTTTCCAAAAAATGGTTACCGAATAAAGAATATTCTTTTCGATAACGCCTTCTTCATCAGATTCTACAGTTATACGCATCCATAATAATGAATGAATTAGTGTTATTAACAAAGTTAATGCTGTTTAAATAACATCGAATCAATAAGAATATCAAGGAATTACAATTCGATAGCATCAACATAACAATACAATGAATATCAGAAAAATTAGAAAAGATAATAATACAAATTCATGAATTTATAGTCTCCACTGAAGGCTGTGTCCAGGACAGTATTAGTGACTGGCTTGACATGCTTGTTCTGCACACAGAACACCGGTTGTTTAAGGCGGCTGTTTTGAGTATGCGGTACCTGGATGTTTTTGGCAATTTATTTGGTATCCAGTAGATGATAGAGAAGGATTCTCCAATTATGGCTTTGTGTCCGATTTGGATCAGGTGGTCTTATATCGCGCTATTGATGCTTCGCGCTACAAGGTGGAGAAAGGTCTACAAAAAGTAAAAAACTGCCTGTGAAACTGTACACAAATTCATACATACTTAGTGTCACTTTCTGTTTCCATTGTGCTACATCTCATGTAGTAATTAATATGGAATTAATCTCTGACAATTTGATATAAATTATTTAATTATTCATTATGGTTTTCCTGAATGCTATATTCCTTTAAATCAGTTAAGAGAGTAGTCATATCACAAGTAAGAGGTTTTTCCTCATCATAAGTTTTATCGTAAAAATGATCAGTCTACGAAGTGTGTAATTCGTCGTATTTTAGACTAGTCAGCTGGGTTTACCTGCATCTCCACTAAGTGATGGTGTAGCCAGTAACACCTGAATCGATTCGGACGCCAAACACTTGCTCGCTAGACTACTGCGCTTCAACAGTCATATCTTGCGTAAAAGATATTATTATTATTTGTCACCTAAGCAATTAGTCCCTAATGTACAAAAATACTGCCAGCATTACTAAAATCGAAAGTTTAGCGCAAATATAATGGATGATAATTAAACAATGAAAGTTAACCTGATATACGTCAGAAAGAAAAGTCTCTGGCACCGACCTGTAAAAGGCTACCAAATTTAATTATAATAACTAATTTTCCTAATCGAACAATCAAAGAATAATTCATTTTTGACACACGCTTATGAATATATTTCTTCATACACCTTCAGTTCCACCAACACTGAGATTGTCAGACTCATTCTCCGATCGTGTCATCATGAAAGCAGGATCAGCTGCTGTCTTCGAAATCCCATTCATCGCCAGTCCAAAACCAAAAGTCGAGTGGAAATGGAGACCGAGAACACGTCCTGACGCCGAGCTCGGTGCACCTCAGACTCCACGATTCAAGCCTGATGTGGTGTCTGGATTGACGTCACTTCCTGTGAGCAAGGTGAAGCGTGAGGATGCTGGTGAGTACAGTGTGGTGATCAGTAACGAGTTGGGTGAGGTGTCGGTGAGTATCGAGTTGATAGTGTTGGACAAGCCGTCAGTTCCGCGTAATTTGGAGGTGAGTGAGAACACTGGTGAGAGTGTGTTGTTCAGTTGGAGTGAGCCAGAATTCGTGGGTGTGGCACCGGGTGTTGATGTGAGTCAGGAGTTGTTGTATGTGGTTGAGATGCGTGAGTCTAGTCAACGTGCTAGTCGTTCGGTGAGTGTGACGAGTGAGTTGAGTGTGAGGATTGATGGTCTTCAGTTGAACAAGTCGTATGTGTTTAGTGTGGCGGCGAAGAATGATGTTGGTCAATCGGAGTTTGCAGAGACGAAGCCAGTTTCAACGAAGTTAGAATACGGTAAGCTTTATTTTGAAATATATAAGTCAATGTTCATTAAGTCTATTCATTCTTTGCACCCGAGTTGCCTTGTAATTTTTAGTATGCCTACACAATTTTTTCGTGATTCACTTCTAAGATTTATTGTCTAGTATATTTTGAGAAAAAGAAAATGAAATACACGAATATTGGAGAACGCCTCACCTGTTCGCTGAGCTTCTATTTAGTTTACTAATACGATATCCGGTATTTCAATGTACCAGAAGTCTACTGTGTAAACACTTACGCTCTGCTGCTGTTTTCTTTTTCTGATGGATTTTGAAATTTAGAAAACAATTCTTTGTCCACAAAATAGTCACTGCATTGTTAATATGTTAACTCCATATGAGTAATTTCTATTTTATGGATTTCGTCATCTGTTTATATCAGACTGATTGAGTTAAGAGTGAGTGTTTCCTCTTTTTACTTCAGGTAGGTTGTTGAAAGCTGATAGTGTCGATGTAAATCTAGACCCTCGGCTATATACATAATCTCCAAGATTAAATATCACCCGTCTGAACTACCTTCCCCAAGAAGATGCTCATTGATGGAAGACCTTTTCTATTCCCTTACGTCCCCAGTGGAACATTGGGCTTCAGGCTAGTGCTACGAAGTTTTGGTAGCAGTGGTGTTTACGCTTACTGGATGGGGTCGCTAGCCATAAGCCCAACTATCCCCCTTTACCAGTCTTGTTACTAGCTTAGCGAGGTTTAGGAGTGCGCCGGTCGAGGATCGGAGCCCGAAACACATGTATGGCAAGCAACCATCCCACCGCTGTGCCACCGAGGCACGATGGAAGACTTAGTCATCCTATACTCGTCTATCATCAACCAAACCACGCGGTGTTTGGCTATACGCTACTGGCGACCGCCTTTACAACGCCCAGTGTAAAAAGAAGAGATGCTTATCGAGGTGAACATAAGTTGTAGTTTCTTCTTCATGCATTGTCAGATCGTAATTAGCCTGTAGATTACCAGATGCAAGTCAGCAGCATAAAAAGAGCCTTTAATACTGTTAGGATCCCGCATAAAATATTATCACATCATTTCTCTTACATATTGTGAGTGATTATGCGATCAATCATTTCAAGCGTTGTAAGCCGTCTTTATTGTTGTAAAAATGTATAAATGCCATGTGTTGTTCTCCTCATAGTGGTTCTTACAATATACAGTACATTACAGAATCTTACATTCACAGGCCAGTCTTTGTCTTTTGATATTTGCGTGACCCAGTAAGTCGGAAGCAGACATAACGAAGTGACTACGGTTCTCATTCAGTTCAGTGCAGTTATAACAAATACACTCTTAATGGTCAGAAAAAGAGTTGTTTTCCAAATCATTTCTCCAATCTCTAAAATTTTAAATACATAAATATTATAATATAAATGGACAGTGAAGGCAGATGAAAATCATAACCGTAACTGTATTGTTGGGTTACAAGTACAAGATGGAAAATAATTGGTGGATGGTGACTAGCAGTGGAATCCAGGGTGGCATTTCGTCCTATTTGGGATTCGTCAGCTGGATGTGCCTGCATTTCCCAATGAGTGGTGATGTTCCCACCGAGGCTAGAACCCAGTACGCATAGTTTCAAAAGCTATAGTGTTATCCACTAGACCACTTGGGCCACGAGAGCCACCACTTGTGCAAAGGGTCATGGGAAATGCCTGTACATCCAGCTGACGAAATGCTTATCCTGGATTCCACTGCTATTCAGCATTCACTAAATAAATTCTAATTAAATACCCAGACATCGTCGAAGCATCTGCACAAGAAGCTGACATTTTAACCTGAGACCGAGCACTTTGGTCCGATCAATCGACGGGAAAATCTAAAACTCAATTGAAGATGGAAGATAGTTCATTTATTGTCATTGTCAGTTGAACACATACAAAGCGTACAGTCGTTCAGAATGTAAGACAAAATGCAAATATACAACTGAGTGACATTATGTTCTTTAGTGACATTTTTAACGGGATTTAGAAGTATTACTGTTATAATAACAAGCATTTCCTTTATCCTCTGAACGGTAGAAAAAGTCTATGTTGCTAGATTGTAAACTTAATCTTCCGTTTGACTTCAATCTTAATTTGTATTATTACTCTTACTCTAAATCCGTCTTGAATACGAATCCTAAAACTAACCACATATCCGACTGAACGTGTCAGGCACGACAGAATTCTGTTATATGAAAGTATTGGCGTCTTCAGTCGTAGTCACAAATATTTTCAGCATCTACCTGGCTTTCACTGCCCCGTACGTACTTCGGCTGTCACATGTAAAGGCATAATGTGATCATTGCAACAACAATAAACTTCTAACACCTATTTCAAAAAACAAGTGAAAATAAAGTGTTCACTTGTGTTCTCCAACACACTATATGGTAGTGAAATCTAGCCAATGAATTCCGTTTCACAAACCGCTACTCCTTCGATTTGCACTCCTAAATTGAATATTGTGGAAATTGTCTTACCCATAATAACGATACACTTCAGACTTCACAAACGGTCAGTTGATATGTCTGTAAAAGGGAAAAAAACTCCCTAAAGAGTCTCTGTTGATTTCACGAAATCTAAATGAAATTTTGGTTTCGTTTGCGACCTTTTAGGTCCACCGCCTAGTCCAATCAATGTGAAAGCAGTCGTCAATCCACAGAAAGCATCAATCAAAGATCAAACTATCGAATTGACATGGGAACAACCAAGTGATCAGGTGTCGGCTTCTGGACCTGTCACCAACTTCTACATCGAAATGAAGCCGACAGATTCAACGCGTTGGCAGGATGTGTCAGCCGACTTCACAATCACTGAACCACATTTCACACTTCCTACTGAAAAAATGCAAGAGTTTGTTAGTTATGAATTTCGTGTAACGGCGGAGAATAAAGCAGGGAAGAGTAAACCATCATCACCTTCGAATGCAGTTGAGTTAGGTAAGATGTGTTTCCATGTAAACTGTTTGAGTACTGAATTTTATTCCTCCACTGTGAATTTTTACATGATACTAATTTTTCTGGAAGCACAAAATATTCTAAAGAACGTATCAATAGATTTCATGTTTAGTCTTTAAGGTGAATAAAAATGGCTTTAATTCAGTCTCTGTACAACTGACTGGTTGCTATATGATCCTAACAGATCTTTGATAAAGCCGATATTCGCCATTATCTAAACTGACAGCCGTTGAATATTGATCTTAGTTCCTCATTCTTTTCAGTAAGTAATTTCCTGTACTGATATTTACAGACTGACAGCTGGTGTCGATCCGGCTGATAAACATCCAAAGGGAGAAATGTTGAATAAGCTATGTTTAACTTATGGCTAAGAAGTCTATCCTAACTTTTTCTCAAAGACAGAGGCACCCATAGTGAATTACTGCTGTTCATAAATTTGATTAAACGCGAATGGAGCTTAGAGCTCAACGCAGGATTGTATGCTCCACTGGATTATCATGTTTGTCTCACTTCTCCTATGATTTCTGCTCACCTGTGCAAGTAGGGATGCAAGCTGATTGGGGGATATATTCTTCATTAGTCTCTGTAGTATGATATCGTATGCTCACTTTTTAAGCTTTGGTTTTGAAATATAAAAGTAACTTGAATATTCCTATAATTTATCTAGGACAAAAACAGTTAGAGTGAACAATTGTTTTCAATAAAGTTTTCTTCAGGCTCCATAAATATAAGTTCATTAATTTAAGCATACAATAACCAGTAAAGGCAAATTAGAATCAACACATTTAAGCGAACAATATTGTTTTCAATTAGATCTCATCAGGCTTAACTCTAATATATATAAGTTTACAAATAAAATTCAAATATAAACCAATCATGGTGTTTTGTCTATAGGATAATACGATGGTGAATATAAAATTGTGCAGTTAGTCATAATAGTGGTAATGATAATATTAATAATAGTAATAATAATAATAATGGTCTTATCAATAATAAGGATGAAAAAATGAGGCAATCTGTGATAACATGAATAATGAAAAACAGTATGATTAAACAAACAATTGTTCAGGTGGAAGTAGTCGATAAAGGCTAGTAAAAACAAATGAACCGATTACGTAATGTTAGATTGTAGGGGAAGGAAATGAAACACGTTTATAATGAATATAAGATAAGATTAAGGGATGATAAGAAAGGGGTTGGAAATATAAATAAAGGGGTGGGGGTAGAAGTCTTTCGTTGGTTATGTCTTATTAGGCCATGGGAGGGATAATGGCTGCACGAACTTCTTTTGAATGCATAGCTTAGGTTTAATAGTTCGAATGCCTATCGCCTCAGCTGTGTGCAGTAGACGAATACTCGAATAATCGGTTCATTTGTTTTTACTAGCCTTTATCGACTACTTCCACCTGAACAATTGTTTGTTTAATCATACTGTTTTTCATTATTCATGTTATCACAGATTGCCTCATTTTTTTCATCCTTATTATTGATAAGACCATTATTATTATTATTACTATTATTAATATTATCATTACCACTATTATGACTAACTGCACAATTTTATATTCACCATCGTATTATCCTATAGACAAAACACCATGATTGGTTTATATTTGAATTTTATTTGTAAACTTATATATATTAGAGTTAAGCCTGATGAGATCTAATTGAAAACAATATTGTTCGCTTAAATGTGTTGTTCTAAATTCTACTATGGGAATATTTAATATATTAAATTAGAATCATATCAGAAATGTTACAGGATTTCATCATGAGCCGACATTGGTTAGAAAACCATTGGAAAACCTGCGGGGAGTACCGGACAGCAGTTTCGCCCTAGTTTGGGGTTCGAACCCAGGACCTTATGGAAACAAGGCGAGCTCGTATACCATTAAGCCACTGGGACTCGACCCAATGGTCAACGGATGAATTCTAACTTCTGCCAGTTCACGACATAGCGCGACCCCTAGCCAATGTCTTTGGCGAGTATTTGTCCTCACACCCGATCTGCTGCACCCTACTGGTCACGACTTCTCACTAGAATCCCAGTCAACCACCTACCTGAATAGGGCAAGTCACAGAAGGTCGGGTGTGAGGACAAATACTCGCTGAGGACATTGGCTATATCGTGAACTGGCAGAAGTTAGAATTCATGGGCCACTGGATGGGGTCCCAGTGGCTTAATGGTCTATGAGCTCGCCTTGTGCGTAGTGCTGAAAAGTCCCAAACTAGGGCGAAACAACTACGAAGTACTCCTAGGTTTTCCCATGGTCCTCTAACCAATATCAGCTCATGATGATATCCTGTAGCCAATCAAATCTCTACAAACCAACACTTAAATACCAGAAATGTGTTGTGGAACAAGCACAACATGGGTAGGAACAATAGTCGGTTAGTACTTCAGTATGCATGGTCAATGAGAATACGAGCTCGCCTTGTAACCAGAAGGTCCTGGGTTCGAATCCCGGTGGGTGCGTACTGCTGAGGAGTCCCAAACTAGGACGAAACAGCTGTCCAGTACTCCCAGGTTTTCCAGTGGTTCTCTAACTGATGTCAGCTCATGATCAAATCCTCCATGCAATCAAACAAAATCCCTACAACAAACCAATACTTAAAAATATATATAATCATTAAATTATAGTCAACAAAAGTACAGGTTTCAAGGGTGAGTGTAATCAGTAGTGTGTGAGACAATATGAATACTGCAGAAAGCTTGAATTCGGTCATCCGTAGAACATATTATGCAGCCCGGCTTGTAATTATTGAAAAAGCCGAAAATATGCTCCACTGCCAACCTCAAAAGTGCACAAGTAATTATGTCACATCCCACACTATTTACCAATTTTCGTGTGTGTGTGTGTGTGTGTGCGTGGACAGACATACATAGGGAGGAGTAGTCGTGCTTTGCATGTGAGAGTGGGAAAGCATATTCCGAAATGGTTAGGAAAACAAATGAATTGTGGAAAATCAATAGACGCAGGTGAGAGACGAACAACTTCGTCAATGGCCAAACATCTAATCGACAAGATCCATAAGTTTGATGTTAATTCAGCCTATAAGGTCATATTAATATATGTGTAAAACTTGGGCACTGTGGTAGTAAGTAATTCCATATTGATTTGTTTATTAGATGTATCACACAGTGAAACAGTATTATTTATTATATGATTATTATTTATTATAATTGATATGATTATGAACAATAAATTGTATTCGAAACTTCCTCCAATAAATAATACTGTTTCACTGTGTGATACATCTAATAAACAAATAAATATGGAAGCCCTTAAGGTCATCTCTAAAAATGGGCAAGGACGCTTGATGAAATACGCTGAGGCTATAGTTAGTTATAAACTGAAGCCCTCCCCCCTGTGTATTCAAAAAACAGTTTATCATTACTCTTAACCTACCTTGGTAATCCTTATTTGATTGGATTACCAAACGTTGTGTTAATCATTCTTAAATCTTTTCTTTGTCACTTTGTTTAATTTTATTGCCCTTAATTTTTTCATATATATCGACTTGACAAGTAAGTGTGTGATCAGATTGTTCGAAATGTATAGCGCAAATACATCGAATTTTTCAGATAATCTCCGTCTTCTATCCAGAAAATAAACCAACGACTAGACATAAGTTCAAGGTTGAAAATAACGACAATACTAACGATGATGTGGTGTAAACTTAAAAGTACTATTGGTGAATGATTATCAAATAATAATAATAATAATGTATTTAGTGAAGTGATATGAACAAGATTTTGTAAATATGATAATAAGTTAGAAAAGCATTACTTAAACTGAAGGTAATAGAAATCATAGGAATTCGTAAAAGGTCAGAAATAAACGTTTGTCAATACAAGAAAGGAAAATATTGCGATAGGAATTTAAAGCGCTGATGTTTATAGAGAATATTTTGGCCTTATTGTAGGCCAAAGTAAACATAACGGTTGAACATACTATTTCTATATACAGAGAGCCGGTCTTCTGGTATTGATTTCTACCTCAACAGCTACGTATAGAAGACATAGTCGAGTTCCTCCAGGTAGATTACCAGGAACGCGGTAAACAACTGAGAACGCCTGCTCATGTCTTATCGGGTGTCCAGTATCTACCAAGTGGGTTAAAACCGCAGTTTCCGCATTTGGTTACGCCTTTGCTCAACCATGCGCGCATGGATGAAGCCCTCTGACTATGGCCAATATAACTAGCTCTACATGACCAGTTGAATTCATAGATACACGCTGATGAGGCAATCTTTGGTAATTTATCCTTGACTCGTTGTGTGAGTACTGGTTAGTCTGTGTATTAGGTCCTGATGGTAAATGATCAGCAGATCGATTAGTTCAGTTAAGTCGTAACAAAATACTTTTGGATAATTTAAGTCAAAAGATGCAGTCTAAAGCGAGATACAGAAAATGTCTTTTTGGAGTTAAAGTTTCCTAGGTAATAAAAGCCAAGACTGAAATCAGGCTTTGGGACTCAGTTTTATCTGAACTAATCAAGTGGATAGCACTAATATGACTGTTATTTGCTAACAGTTCGTTTCATAAGCCCCTCTTGTTGCTAAAGTAACCAGCTTGTTTACATTCCATCCTTGGTTGGTTTTTATCTGATAAAATCATACAGTATTACACAGTATTATTTACAGGTGGTTTTTGAGTACAATTTATTGCTCATAATCGTATAAAAATACGCATAAAATTTTCAGGTTTTGCCTCTATAGTCTCAGCGTTTATTATCCTTTAATTTCATTTGTAATAATGTTTTCCATATTTTTGATACTGGCGCTGCATCGCTCCTTCTACAATGTTTAGTGTAGATCCAGCGTACAAAGATTCTATGACCAACACTACCTGTAGCTGTGCCACACCTTACAGTGCGATTGTGTGTTAATGCATGAATTGCAATCACTGAGTTCCCTTCTGAAACACTTCAGAAAACATCAGATTTGTTAGGTATTCATTGATTCCCAGAAAAAGTTTTACAAGTTCTCCCGATGACTTTGATTTGGGACGATCTAAGTAGGGTTCTGGAATTTTCAGTATAAATATTACTTGTAAGATATTTTCATAATAGCAATTTCCATCCAATTAGTTCTTGTAGTCATAAGTTTAAAATCAATCAGTGCTAACATAGTTATGATGTGTTTCATTTAGGTATGCCGCTTGAATTCATTCGTCCATTGGAAGATGTAACTATAAAAGAAATAACAAGTGAGCCAGTCATACTGGAATGTGAACTATCTCGAACTCCGCGTGAAAAACTTCAATGGTATAAAGATGGTATAACACTTAGTCGACTACCAGAGAGGATAAAAATTGAAGAACAAGAAAATGGAAAGATTCACCGAATAGTTTTCTCGCCATTGACCGAAGAAGATCTAGGAAAATATACCGTAAAAGTGGAGAATTTAGCAAGTGAAGCGAACGTCGATATGAAAAGTGAGTTAATGTAAATATTTAAAATGTTAGAGAGAATTTTTCTCCAAAAATAATAACTTATTATCAGCTGTATTTCTTAAATTCAACATTACATATATACATCTGTATATATTCTAAAAAACAATTACAAAACAGGATGAATTCTATGAAACTTTCTTTTATATTCCAGTTAAACCAACACTGAGATTGTCAGACTCATTCTCCGATCGTGTCATCATGAAAGCAGGATCAGCTGCTGTCTTCGAAATCCATTCATCGCCAGTCCAAAACCAAAGGTCGAGTGGAAATGGAGACCGAGAACACGTCCTGACGCCGAGCTCGGTGCACCTCAGACTCCACGATTCAAGCCTGATGTGGTGTCTGGATTGACGTCACTTCCTGTGAGCAAGGTGAAGCGTGAGGATGCTGGTGAGTACAGTGTGGTGATCAGTAACGAGTTGGGTGAGGTGTCGGTGAGTATCGAGTTGATAGTGTTGGACAAGCCGTCAGTTCCGCGTAATTTGGAGGTGAGTGAGAACACTGGTGAGAGTGTGTTGTTCAGTTGGAGTGAGCCAGAATTCGTGGGTGTGGCACCGGGTGTTGATGTGAGTCAGGAGTTGTTGTATGTGGTTGAGATGCGTGAGTCTAGTCAACGTGCTAGTCGTTCGGTGAGTGTGACGAGTGAGTTGAGTGTGAGGATTGATGGTCTTCAGTTGAACAAGTCGTATGTGTTTAGTGTGGCGGCGAAGAATGATGTTGGTCAATCGGAGTTTGCAGAGACGAAGCCAGTTTCAACGAAGTTGGAATATGGTGAGTTTGTTTAGCCATTTGTTTTCTGTTGTAATCGAAGTATATTGTGGTGTTTTGTTGGTTGCCATTGTTATTTTTTTCGCAGATGTGTTATTTTTAATGAATGACTATTTCTAGTGTATGAACGTTTTTGTTTTTCCCAGTTGGTTAGTAGTAGAGAAATCAGATTTTGTGTAATGAGTATTTTAACTTCTAGAGTTTTTGTGTCCCCTTCTTTATCACTTCCCCTACTTTAGCCAAAAACGTTACCATACGTGTTTCCACATTTGCTGACTTACAATTATGACTCGTTCCTTTTTGTGAAGATTGTTTCTTGTCATTGCAGGAATCTGTCGTTAGATAGATCAGGTTTCTTCTGCAAACGTAACATCTAAATATTATCCCATTTTTGATAGCTATCCACATTTATTTCGATTACAACAATCCTCATCACACTGATCTAGCTAAACTGCAGATAGAGTAAGATAAACTCCTTTTCGAGGAATCAGTTTTAGGACCTTTTCAACCGTATTTATATATGAAACAGTTATCGCTTGTAATAAATTTAATTAATGCATTAGGAAGACGAATTTCTCAAGACGGTAATATCATTTCATAGTTTCTTTAAGATCTCTTTACAACTAACATGGTTCACATTTGCCACAACCGTGTTGTAGTGCTTGTCGTGGCTGCCTTCCATGCAATCAGTCCGGGTTCGGCTCCCGCTGGTCGCATGTGGTGAGCGTCCGTCATTCAGCGGTAGAGCGCTCGCCAACCACTCACGTTGTCTGAGGCTCTATCCTCAGCTGATATACTCATAAATGTCACTAAGTCGGTAGCATAGACTGGTAAAGAGGTCAGGTTGGACGTGAGGCTAGCAACCCTATCCCGTAAAAATAAAGCCACTGCTACCAAAAATTCAAAGTTCTAGCCTGAAGGCCTATGTAGCAGTGAGAACGTGAAGGAATACAATAATAAAAATATTTGACAATAACTCAGTTACAGCAAAACAAAATCACATACTAATAACCAAGTAAGTCATGGAAGGGAAAAGCTGAAGTTGATTGTTTTTCAGAAAGTGTGTTACATTATGTAAGGTGTAGTCTAGAGGCGAATAACTTGGCGGAGATTAGAAGTTGGAATTGCTTAATAAGTGTGAAAAATAACCAATCATTACTAAAGATATAGAATGGAAAAACGCTAATTGAAAGACAGTTAAGTGTTTATGTAAAATCTTTATGAAAAATTAGACGTTATTAGCAAACAGTTATAGCGATTGTGATTATAATAAACCAAGTCAATATTATGGTAAGGCGAGCGAGTGCGCATAATGCTTCTGGATGCAGAGATGTGGTTTCAGGTCCGCAATAGCCAGCGACTCGGTTATGTATAAATGGCGTACTCGAAATCTTTTCGTGAGATATTAAGGAACTCTGTATATTACTGTGAAACAATCATGGGAGGATGCTCTATATTCAGAGTTTCCGAGGTGTTTGAGGATATACCTACTGGTGGTCTTTTCTTTGCCAGTTAAGCAGGTCCAATAGTGTCCCTGAATGCGTTCCCACCACCAGAACAAGTGAAACGATCAATGCACACTGATGTGGCTAAAAGTACTATCTTATCCTTCACAGATGATTAGATTACATATCTGCTGTAAAATGTAACTCGTAAAATTAACTGCTTAGAATATCTTCCTCAGACATTTGGAAGAGGAGTTTTTAAGAATTCCAGCCTCATATCACTTCTAAATCCTAGGTTCACGAAAAGTTTCCTTAGGGACTGTTACAACCTTCATCGTTACAGGTATATCTCTCATGTTTCTGTCGATAAATCTAGGTGAATATCCATTTTCCAATAGTGTCACGTAGAGATTGTGACCCGATCTCTACTTTGTCTTCCAAACAACTTTATTTTCGATCCAGTGGGACAAAGCTGTGGAAATTGAGGAACTGTACAGTCTATGTTGGTTCTCGATATATTGATCTTTGAATCGAGTTATCGTGTCTTCTAGTGAGTAGCCCATCCAGGAATGGAAAACGCATGTTTGATTCACGTCCTAGGATGAATTTCATTGAAGGGTATGCTGCGTTGAAATTAGTAATGAGGGTGTCTGTATAAAAATTTTCATCACAAATTATCAAGGTAACATCTGAATATCCTTTTTAAAGAAGCATCAGTTGACAGATCAGAGGATCGAAGATGTTGTTTTCAAAACTTGCCTTAAAGCAGGATAGGAGTTGTTTGTATGTATCTTCATTCTCTACCATAACAACTGATTTGCCAGAGACAGAAGTTATTCAAAACATCTTCAGCATACTTCAGTCATTACTGCCGTTTTCTTCTTTTTTCCTTCTCTTCCATACGCTTTCTAAACAGTCTGAGGATCTTATCCCTGAGCATCGAATACCAAACTTTTACCATTAGCGTTTGTATGTAACGAACCCAATAGGCACCTACTTGACGTATAATTGAAATAACCTTATTACATCCCATACTTATCAGTTTAATAGTAGGGATATTTTCTTGTACTAGTCTACATCAAGAATAAGACAAATGCTAGAATATAGGGACAGTGAGTTGTTTCTAAGGCAGGGTTAACAGTGAAGTGATATACGGGTGTAGCATCTTTAGTTTACAGTTAAACCACCAAGTGAGCAACTTTACCCAGTCACACATTATCACATAATAATTAGCGAAACATAGTAGGATATTTCGATCCTTTTATTGATAAACTATACTAAAATTGAATCGAGAGAAGTTTGTAAAATGCGGCAACTCTCAAGGTTGGCCAAAAAATTCGATAATGCATGTCACATATACATGAATTCCTTGTCCAACAGTATGGTCTAAATAGTCTGGACAATAAGGATCCATAGGTCACTTGTTTTACAATTACTAACATAAGAATCCAGCAAGTATTCACATTATGATGATTCATAATATTCTCTCTAGGATATTCACGCAGTATTCATTATTTTAAACGCCAAAATATTGTCCAGCAGGCTATCTATATAGCAGGAGACTCATATTTAGGGCGATAGGCCTTATATATTGTGACTTAGTCATACTCGAGTTTAAGCTCTGTTGATATGCCATGTGTCAACAGTAAACAATATAATATATAATAAACAATATATATATTTCCCTACCGAAGTGAAGTGTGTGAAGTTGAAGAGGTAAAAGCGAGATTACTATTACTCGAAATTTCTCCAGTACCATATCACTAATTTTCGGTTAAAATTTAGGTCCACCGCCAAGTCCAATCAATGTGAAAGCAGTCGTCAATCCACAGAAAGCATCAGTCAAAGATCAAACTATCGAATTGACATGGGAACAACCAAGTGATCAGGTGTCGGCTTCTGGACCTGTCACCAACTTCTACATCGAAATGAAGCCGACAGATTCAACGCGTTGGCAGGATGTGTCAGCCGACTTCACAATCACTGAACCACATTTCACACTTCCTACTGAAAAAATGCAAGAGTTTGTTAGTTATGAATTTCGTGTAACGGCGGAGAATAAAGCAGGGAAGAGTAAACCATCATCACCTTCGAATTCGATTGAATTAGGTAAGTACTTAAATCTCTACAATGAGATTGGTTTGGAGGGTGCAGAATTAGCTCATAATATTGCTCATAATCATATCAAGGTGATTGACCTTGATGTGATTATGAGCAATAAGTCGTGCTCGAAACGTCAACAGTAAACATTAATTATATAACACTGTGAGGCTTTATCAAAATGAAATCTACTCATAATGGAAAGGTACGCCTACATCAACTGAAAAGAGTTTGGAAATCTTCTACACTCAGCATAAGGAACAAAATTCGGATTCTATTCAACACAAATGTCAAGTCAGTCAGTCAGTTCTTCTATACGGGTCAGAAACTTGCAATGCGTGTCACAAAAAGAATTTCCAACAGGCTGCAGACTTTCATCAACAGCTGCCTTGCCTCCATGCTGAAGATAAAATGTCCAGAAACAATTAGTAACAAGAAACTGTGGGAACGAACAAGCACTTGAGAGCTGATCACTCAACAAATATGTAGGGGAAAATAGAGATGGTTCCGGCGTACATTGAGGAGACCGTCGAATGACTTCATGCGCCGGGCTTTCCAGCGGGATCCAAATAGGAAACGATGAGTGGGTCGTCCTAAGATGACATGGAAGTGATCGTTGGAGTAAGAGATGAGAGATTATGGGCAACCGTCAGCGCGGCTGAAGAAGACAGTACCAAATAGAACAAAATGGCGATGCATTGTCGAAGCCCTATAATTCACTTGAAACCCAAGGGAACAATAATAGTAAATAATAGTTCATTGATATTTGAGAAGATTCAATTTTTCATTTTCACCCTTATTAAGTTATTCTTATATCGTCTACTTATTACTGCATTGCTATTCACTGTCTGTTTCTGCGTTGCTTTCACATATGGTAACTTGAAAGAATGCAGTTCTATAGAAATTACTCACTGACTGACTAAGTGATCAACAGAAGCTAACACATTTGTTTATCGCTGAATTAAAAGTGGTCAGGATGTCCTGCCTAGGTAATGAAATTATCCTGACTTTTTGATCAGTTATGAATGCTTATAAATTATTTCCAATATAGAAAAGAATTAACACCACAAGCTGCATGGGAAAAAAGTTACTACATATTGATCTGTTGTTAATAACAGACAATAATTTCATCCAAAGTCTGATATGGTTATCGTCGTGAAGAATTTAGCTTGTTATAGTTAGCTGAATATAATCAAAGACAGAAACCAGATAACCATGAATGAAAGTTCATCCACCACAGCTATTTTCGAACATTCCAGAGGAGTGAATCCAAGTCAACATAGCATGAAATAGGCCAAATAGATACTTAAACTTTTGCGACCGACTGCGTCTTAATAGTTTCTACAATTTATCGAATAAGACATTGCAGCTCAGCTATACAAAATTAGCCCTTATAAAGTGAAATTTCTACAAAATTTCGTCTACATTGTCTTTCAATGAAACCTATTAATTAAATAAATGCAAATCTTCTACAGTTAGAGAAATAAAATTCTACTTTCTGCTGTAAATTCCAGGTATCCCACTTGAATTCATCAGACCACTAACTGATGTCACCATATCAAACGTCACCGATCAACCTGTCATTCTCGAATGTGAACTGTCTCGTACACCTCGCGATAAAGTCCAATGGCTGAAGGATGGAAAACCAATCGGTCGTCTTCCTGACAGAGCGACAATTGAGGAATTGGAGAATGGAAGAGTTCACCGTGTGAAGTTCACCTCAGTGACGGATGACGATTTGGGTGTGTACTGTATACGAGCTGAGAAATTGTCGAGTGAATGTCGACTAGATATGAAGGGTATGTCCACCTATACACATGCATATAATATATATTCTGCATAATTCACGTGGCTTTTGTGTGTGTGTTCATGTGTGTTATTTTGTAGCAGTAACGTGAAGTTTGTTTCAGTGATATTTGTTCAGGTGATTGTGTATGAGAGAGTAAACGTTAGTTCTCAGATAGTTCACTCTTTACAAACAGCTTTTACTATACACCGCCACACTCTTACACGAGTCAGTTAAATGAAACAAATTTTGAGTATGTGACAACTGTCGTTAAGCGTTCATCAGTCACCCCCATTACTCAGCACGTAACCCATTCCAGTGTACACTCCCACGTCACATGAGGACACGAAATGTTTACATTCATTCGAAACTAGTCAGACAACTCATTCTCCCTTCCTTCATAGGTGTAGAATGTGAACTAAATCAGCGCGATAATCTGTGTGATAATAATGCGCTGAAAATAATATTCATCACTGAAATGCTTATTTTTGTTGTCTCGTATATTTTACAGTTCCACCAACACTGAGATTGTCAGACTCATTCTCCGATCGTGTCATCATGAAAGCAGGATCAGCTGCTGTCTTCGAAATCCCATTCATCGCCAGTCCAAAACCAAAGGTCGAGTGGAAATGGAGACCGAGAACACGTCCTGACGCCGAGCTCGGTGCACCTCAGACTCCACGATTCAAGCCTGATGTGGTGTCTGGATTGACGTCACTTCCTGTGAGCAAGGTGAAGCGTGAGGATGCTGGTGAGTACAGTGTGGTGATCAGTAACGAGTTGGGTGAGGTGTCGGTGAGTATCGAGTTGATAGTGTTGGACAAGCCGTCAGTTCCACGTAATTTGGAGGTGAGTGAGAACACTGGTGAGAGTGTGTTGTTCAGTTGGAGTGAGCCAGAATTCGTGGGTGTGGCACCGGGTGTTGATGTGAGTCAGGAGTTGTTGTATGTGGTTGAGATGCGTGAGTCTAGTCAACGTGCTAGTCGTTCGGTGAGTGTGACGAGTGAGTTGAGTGTGAGGATTGATGGTCTTCAGTTGAACAAGTCGTATGTGTTTAGTGTGGCGGCGAAGAATGATGTTGGTCAATCGGAGTTTGCAGAGACGAAGCCAGTTTCAACGAAGTTGGAATATGGTGAGTATTGTAGATATTGAGAATATTGTTGGTACTGGTATTATCTTATTTAGATGCTTTGATTTTTTATGTTTTCTGGTAGAACTATTTGTGCGTATTTCAACATTTTTGTCGTGATTTGCCGTACCACATTTCGCTTTCATATATATTATTTCGCATTGTTTCTGAGATCACACTTTGTAAAAAGTGTTATGATCATTGCAACGGGATATGTTTTCGTTCATTGCAGGGTAATACTCGAATACATCTGTAGTAATTATAACAGTATCTAGTCTAATGGATGATTGAGTCTTATGATATGTAGTCAAATTTGCTTCTCTAAACTGTGGTGAATTTCTTCACATGGGTAATGGTTTAACGTCATCGGCTAAATTTCTGATTATCTTAACTGATTTGATTTCATTTTTTACCCGACGAATCTTTACTTATTAACATAAGAACTGAGAAGATATTTCAGATAGTTTCGTTTACTACTTTTAAGGCCGATTAGGTATACTCACACTGGTCTGAGGTCGTTTTAAATCAATCACATACTTCTGAAATTATGTACAGAAAATAATTAACTTCAACCTTTGTCTACCATGGGCTACTAAACCTGCTAATATATTAAAACAGTTAGTCCCTTTGATAAATTTGAATAAGGCATTAAGAAGATAAATTTCGCGAGATGATATCATTTCGTAGTTTCTTTACAACCGCTTTACAACTAACATGGTTAACAACAATAAAATAATAAAAAGTTCATGACAATTACTCAGTTGAATAAAAAGCAGAAGTATATACTAATGACCAGTCATATTTAAATATGTCATGTAGTCCATGGTAGGCGAAGATTAAAGTCTATTGTTTTTTGTACACACAGTTTAGGCTGTATGTGATTAATCCAAAGTGCTTTCATCACCTCCAATAGCCTTGAATTAGAGTTATGTGGAATAATTGTAAAACAGTCATTAATACTGATTTTATGACCAGACATCAATAAGTGTTTTGCAATGGATGATGCTGGATTTTCATTCAGATTAATCGCATTGTTATTTTCTATACGATTTAGTAGCCATTTTAGAACATGTTCTTTCGACGACATTAGAACATTCTGTTGGTTCTACCTACATAAGTGTCACCGCAGCTGCAGGTGAACTTGTAGATACAGTTTGAAGTAGAGTCCACAGAATTTCATCCTTTAATCGTAGGAACAGGGATCGAAAATGTTCGGCAAGTGAGAAAAAGAGATGCGGCATAGAATGTGCGTTTGATGGCTGACCGAAGTCTTTGATCTGTCAACTGCATAATCTGGTCACTCTTGAATGGCTGGTTAATAAAGATAGCTTTCTTTGGTACAGAAGCTGTCTTTTCGAGATGTGGTTTTTCTTTACTGTGACAAGTGATAAAGTTTTCCGGATAACCATTAGCTAATAAAACTCGAAACTCATCCATCAGTGTGTCACTTGTGCATACTAAAATATGACTGGTTATTAGTACGTACTTTTATTGTAAATGTAGAAATCATATTGTAATTGTACAAAACAATAGCCTTGGTAAAGCAGTGTTTACTTGGTAGTTGGTATCCGCATATAGCGATATTATGCACACCTTATCTCCAAATCGTCATTTGCACAGATCTTCCGTGTTGTGTCCTTCGTATTGTATTTCTCTGCTTTGTTTTCTTGAACCCCAAGATTTCAGCAAAGTTGAATCACTTTCTCTCTTTGACGCCAAATCTATGTCTCCGCTATTTGATGTTTTGTACTGATGAACGTCTCTTTATATATTACTGACAAATCTTATCAGTAGCACACGCCACATTATCATCTCACGAAATTTGTTTTCTGGATGCGTTATTCAAATTGCTTTAATTGTCTAGAAGCCAAAGGATCGAAATTTTATCATTGTAGCTTAAAATGTTCATGGGTTCTGATCGTAGATAAAATGTAGAAATATTAGATACACATGATCTTATCTATGAAAGTCGAGAAGCAATATGTAAGGTAGGAAAATTAGGTTAGAAAAAATAAAGATTGGAGTTGAAATTATTATCAGATAAGATTAACCTTGGTTGTTTGAAATTGGATTACTAGGATGGGTTCAAAGTAATTACAACTAATTTTGGAACACTTAAGACACGTCTAGGCTTTTTTCGACCAGGGCTTCAAGGGTTTTAAGTACATGACCCAATTTTTAAGATTAAATGAGTCAGGTGAGCTTATTTATTCTTGCAACCAATTAGGAATGTATCCTGTAGTCTGGAATTCCAGAGATTTATGGATCCTTCCTATGTTTGTGTGACCACACATAAATGTGAATTGCTAAACACACTGGGATGTGATATTACTGCCGTAATCCAAGGCCATCACAAAGAATCTCATCATTTATTAATTCATTTAATTCAATCTGGACTTTCCCGTTGATTGATTGAGTCGGCCTCAGGTTGACATGTCGGCTCCTTGTGAAGATGTTTCGACGATGTCTAATTATCCGACTTGAAGTGAATAATCGATGGATGGTAACTAGCAGGTTGAGCATTCCATCCTTTTCAGGATTTGTCAGGTGGATGTGCCTGTATTGCACAATGAGTCAGTGAGTGATGGTATTCCCACTGAGGGTCGAACCCAGAAAACATAGTTATATACTAGACCACTTGGTCGACGAGAGTCACTTCTTATGCAACGGGTATCAGTCATTATTTAATTCAGTCTCGACTTTCCTTTTGATTAATTCATTTCTCCTACTAGTCACCACTAGAAGCCTAATTTTGGGTTCTTCACTCTGATAACAGTAAGGCATCCATCCAAGGAGTCTATATTAAGTAGTTTAGTAAATGGAAGTTAGTAGTGAGCAAAAGAGGAACATACAGAACCGGAAATACCAGTACATCTAAATAATGATGAAGTATAGTTAGAAAAAAGGAGGATGATTAACTTGATATTATTATTATTGTTCCCTTGGGTTCCTAGTGAAACATAGGGCTTCAACTACACGTCTCCACTTGCTTGCTTCTGTCTTCTGCTGTACTTTTCACCTGCATCCATGTTAGTCGATACTGTGTCAACTCCTCTTCACACCATCTCCTCCATGTCATCCTTGCACTGACGTCCCACTCACCGCTTCCCTTTCGGGTTCCACTCCAGCAGTGGCCTGAAGCGCGCGCGCGATGTCACGCAGCGGCCTCCTCAGCGAGTGTCCAATCCATCTCCATTTTCTCCTGCATATATGTTGGTTGGCGATTGGTTCTTGTTTTGTTTGTTACCATAGTTTCTTGGTGGTGATTCTTTCCGGCCCGGCCATCTGATCTTCAGTATAGAGCCAGTGAAGACAGTTGTTGATAAAGGTCTGCAATAGCCTGTTGGAAATATTCTTTGTGACCCGCCCGCCAAGTTTTTGATCAGTACAAAAGAACTGACTTGACGTTTGTATTGAAAATCCGAATTTTGTTGTTGAATGACTTGACAAGTTACAATAAATTGAAGAACATCATCTTTGAAGACCTAATTCAATAAACATTTTCGTCTCTTGACACAGACATGTTTTATAACCCCTATTTTTCAAGACTTTCCAGTCGCAAACATTTTCCTAATTCGATGATGAAATTCCTCTTTTTGACGTTATTTCATCTTCTTCCATGAATTTTTCGAAGTCCATCCAACTTTTTTTTACATTGTCTCCGCGTCTTTTCCCCTCTTCATTCTTCTATGGCTTATTTGTCATTATGTATTTGTCTGTATGTCATATGTGATCAGTATTCAACCAGGGAATTCTTTCAAAATCCTTTAGATTCACTAGATCCTGCTTTGTTTGAATTTAATACTTACCTTAGATTCATGTAGGCCAAGAAATTTTGTCAGTGTATGAAAACAGTCCTGGAGCATGTAAACTTCACTAAATGATTGTATACATGAAGGTAAGTGAAGTATTGAAATGATTTTGAAGTGAAACTAGAGGTGGACAGAATAGGATTAGTGAACGACTAAGTTGATCAACCTTCATTCATCAAAGTTCTCAGTTACCCGACCTTATCAAATCATGATGGAATGTAACCTTAAGTTTGTTTGATGGGAAATGTTTTTCGGTGTACCACCCATATACATACCTTCAAGACAGCTGACTGAAATGTGATCACACATCCAAACAAGTCCACCTAGTTAATTTGTTACTAATAGGGAACTGCACCAGTGCACGAGAAGTATAACTCAGAAGCCAGAAAGCTTCATGAAGTTAGTGCACTGACTTTAGTAGATAGTTCTTGAGACCTCTGCTTGGAATGCAGTTCTAAGAGTATATATAGATTCATGCATTTTCTTATTTCCTTGTTTCTTCCCATTCCCTTGCATTTCGTGTGGAACAAACAACTTTCAAGCCTAAGATTTTAGATTTTAGTAGCACTAGTGTTGTTTTTTACGGAGTCAAGTTGAAAGCATCATGCCCAACCTTCCTCCCTCACCGCACTTGCTGCCGAGTTGGAGTGATTTAGGAGTGTACGTCGAAAGGAAATCTAACTCAGACCATGTGCTTAGTTGGTGAGCCTTTTACCGTTGAACCACTGACGCACTTTTTGCTTGTATTATGACAGAATATGGATTTATGAGTTTCTGAGTATTTATTCATTTCCGATGCATGTGCTGCACATTTGAGGGAAGAAATGTGACTTGATAAGACTAAACAAGATGAACAATGGGTACAAGTTTTAAAATGAAAAGCCGATTCCTCTGACAGAGGAAAACAATCTTCACGATAATGAAAGACTTAAGAATGCTTTTCCATTTCATTGAAGCATTTTTGAATAAATAAATTTGTAATGTTGCATATGTGCATTTAGTAACTTCCTAAAGAGGGGTTTAAGATCTTTGAGATAGATATTTCATTCACTGTTTCTTCTTATGTATTCATAAGAGTGTGCAAAGTAGATAATACTGAAGACATGTAATGCTTGGTAAACTTATTATAGCAAACATGATAATCGAAGGAATTTTAATATTACATTAAATTGGTTTTCATCAAAACTATTCTTTATGAAACATCTATGAAACGCTAGGTCCACCGTCTAGTCCAATCAATGTGAAAGCAGTCGTCAATCCACAGAAAGCATCAATCAAAGATCAAACTATCGAATTGACATGGGAACAACCAAGTGATCAGGTATCGGCTTCTGGACCTGTCACCAACTTCTACATCGAAATGAAGCCGACAGATTCAACGCGTTGGCAGGATGTGTCAGCCGACTTCACAATCACTGAACCACATTTCACACTTCCTACTGAAAAAATGCAAGAGTTTGTTAGTTATGAATTTCGTGTAACGGCGGAGAATAAAGCAGGGAAGAGTAAACCATCATCACCTTCGAATTCCATTGAGTTAGGTAAGTTCTATATATTTTTTCTTATTGCAAAATATTTTATTATATTTAATTACACAGTTTGAAAATTTTCATCTCATAGATCTATTTCCTTGATAAAGTTAGACAATCAAGTAAGGAAAGTCGTGTATACTGCAGGTTTCCTACGCAATCAACAGTATAATCTTCTAAGAATGATCTGAAACACTCAATTTACACTGACCAAGCTAACATACTGACCACTGAGATAATAGTAACGTATATTCTGGCAGTGTATTCAGATAAATTTTATTTTAGTTAAATATTCTTATACTTTATGATTTCATCGCAAACTGAACTGTTATTCAGTTATTATTAGTGCTGCGTAATTCATTATGCGAAATAAAGATGCATCGCTGTCACTTATCGGTTACAAAGTGGTGATTGCACTTTGAGATATATTTAAGGGCCAATCAGTTTCAACTGTTAAAACAGTTACACAGTCGCACTTTTTGAGGTGCAGATTCCGGTAAATTTCAGACTATTTCCGTGTGTGGTTTCCACACACATTAACTTAACCAACATATTCTACTTTCTCTTGCAAATTGCAGGTATCCCACTTGAATTCATCAGACCATTAACTGATGTCACCATATCAAACGTCACCGATCAACCTGTCATTCTCGAATGTGAACTGTCTCGTACACCTCGCGATAAAGTCCAATGGCTGAAGGATGGAAAACCAATCGGTCGACTTCCTGACAGAGCGACAATTGAGGAATTGGAGAATGGAAGAGTTCACCGTGTGAAGTTCACCTCAGTGACGGATGACGATTTGGGTGTGTACTGTATACGAGCTGAGAAATTGTCGAGTGAATGTCGACTAGATATGAAGGGTATGTCCACCTATACACATGCATATAATATATATTCTGCATAATTCACGTGGCTTTTGTGTGTGTGTTCATGTGTGTTATTTTGTAGCAGTAACGTGAAGTTTGTTTCAGTGATATTTGTTCAGGTGATTGTGTATGAGAGAGTAAACGTTAGTTCTCAGATAGTTCACTCTTTACAAACACCTTTCACTATACACCACCACACTCTTACACGAGTCAGTTAAATGAAACAAATTTTGAGTATGTGACAACTGTCGTTAAGCGTTCATCAGTCACCCCCATTACTCAGCACGTAACCCATTCCAGTGTACACTCCCACGTCACATGAGGACACGAAATGTTTACATTCATTCGAAACTAGTCAGACAACTCATTCTCCCTTCCTTCATAGGTGTAGAATGTGAACTAAATCAGCGCGATAATCTGTGTGATAATAATGCGCTGAAAATAATATTCATCACTGAAATGCTTATTTTTGTTGTCTCGTATATTTTACAGTTCCACCAACACTGAGATTGTCAGACTCATTCTCCGATCGTGTCATCATGAAAGCAGGATCAGCTGCTGTCTTCGAAATCCCATTCATCGCCAGTCCAAAACCAAAGGTCGAGTGGAAATGGAGACCGAGAACACGTCCTGACGCCGAGCTCGGTGCACCTCAGACTCCACGATTCAAGCCTGATGTGGTGTCTGGATTGACGTCACTTCCTGTGAGCAAGGTGAAGCGTGAGGATGCTGGTGAGTACAGTGTGGTGATCAGTAACGAGTTGGGTGAGGTGTCGGTGAGTATCGAGTTGATAGTGTTGGACAAGCCGTCAGTTCCGCGTAATTTGGAGGTGAGTGAGAACACTGGTGAGAGTGTGTTGTTCAGTTGGAGTGAGCCAGAATTCGTGGGTGTGGCACCGGGTGTTGATGTGAGTCAGGAGTTGTTGTATGTGGTTGAGATGCGTGAGTCTAGTCAACGTGCTAGTCGTTCGGTGAGTGTGACGAGTGAGTTGAGTGTGAGGATTGATGGTCTTCAGTTGAACAAGTCGTATGTGTTTAGTGTGGCGGCGAAGAATGATGTTGGTCAATCGGAGTTTGCAGAGACGAAGCCAGTTTCAACGAAGTTGGAATATGGTGAGTATTGTTTTTTTCTGTGTACTGTTCTTATCACTATTTTCTGATATAGGTGCTTTTTTGTTATGTCTTCTTGCGTAACTCTTGGTTCATATAGGACGATATACTTTTTATTATCATTCCATTATTCTACAGTTTGTCTGTATTTTTCTAGTCATATCCCTCGTCAGTTTTTTTTCAGTGGTTTCAATAAGTCACTTTTTTCACTTTCGACTTTTCTGGTGTATGTAATTCAAATCCTGTATCTGCCTTTCTGGGCTTTGTTTTCTTAGCGACTGCTCTAATGTATGAGTTTGACTATTGCGATATTTTGCGCTGCACTTTGCCAACATCCTGCTATCGCGTATGAGTTTAAATTCCATTCTCATTGTGTTGTATTGAATCAAGCTGTAATCGAAATAAGTTATTTTTTCAGGACACGCAGCTTAATAGTTAGTCATTTGTAGCTCACTTTGCCGTCCTAAAATTTCTACTTCATGATAGCAATTTAATACCTCATTTTATTTAAAGAATTCGTGTAGTTTACTAGAACACGATGTGGTGAATTGAATCTACGTGGAATCTGTGGTACGTGGGAAGCAGTTTTGCTGTTTCAGGATTTCATCATAAGCTGACATCGGCTAGAGAAACATTGAAAAACAAAGGAGTAATGGGCAGCTGTCCCGTCGGTCTAATTCTGGACTCTTCATCAGTACTCACCCAGCTGGGCTGGAACCGCAGTCCTCTGGGTTATCGGTGAGCTCTTAGGCCATTAAGTCACTGATACCCAAATCAATGGCCCATGAATTTCAACTTCCGCAAATTCACAATATAGTGTGATCGCTAGACAATGTCATCTGAGAGTATTTGTACTCACACCCAACTTGCTGGACCCCCCTGGTCACGACTTCTCTCAGGAACCCAGGTGACTACTTACCTGAATAGGACCAGTCGCTAGAGTGTATCAGTGTGATATTCAAGTGTTGGTTTGCAGGGACTGGCTGGTAACCAGGAAGCCCTGCGTACTCATGAAGAGTCCTAGGCTAGGACGAAGAAGCTGTCCAGTACTCCAAGGTTTTCCAATGGCTCTCTAACAGATGTTATCTCATGATGAAATCCTAAAACTAATCAAATCCCTGCAGACCAACACTTGAATAACTATACTGTTCATTTTACGTTTCATAGAGTGAAATAGTGTTATAATTCTGTCATGTAGTATATTGAACTAGCCAAATAACCTGAAAATACATGTTGCTTTAGTTTCGAAATTGTCGACTTCTTCGCATATATGCCTTCATCTTGTAGTTCTATATATCACACCAGTGATGACTCATATTCAGTAGAATACTTAAGTTATAGTAAAACTGAATCGAGAAAAAACTTCCAGCTGCTTGGTTTATTCACTAATGAAGCTTTGTGTTCCCTTCACTCCCACAGAGGTCTACTTGAATTATGAGTATCTGTTTCCCAGACTTTCATCAATTCTTATTAGGAGTCAAGTTCTATTGAATCAGAATGAAGGAACAATTAGTTGATGTCAGTCTATTTAAACCAGATAAAATTTGGATATGCTTCAGCAGGATTTTGCCCATAAGCACAAACTAGTAAATTGGAAAATAGGTGTAATAAAAACTGGACATGCCATGTGAAATTAGTCCTATAAGTCAATTGTGGCTATCTCGGTGACAGATTTTCGGGAATGCTAATAATAAGTCTCAGCCAACAGAATCCATGAAGCCAGATGTAGTGACGTTTACTCACCGACTATTTTGAATGGTGATGGTGCTGCATAGGGAATCGTGAAAGTTGCAGACTGCCTAAGTGAATGATGCCATTCCAACCGGCCCATTATACATGTTACAGTTGGTTTGTTCTTTTGTGGTGTCTTGGATTATGTCTGTTAAGTAGCGTTGATTGTTTTCCAACACTTCTTTCTGATGAAATCTATCATGATATGCCTTTTTGATGCAAAATTTATAACAACTTGTATTTCTGCTGACGCGCATTACTTATATTGTCATCAGATGACTCATGTTTCAGAATTCCTCAGACTGATTGTTTACGAACTCAAAGACCACTCTGTTAATACAACCACAGTACTTTTACACACAACAGTTTATAACTGACCATTAGGACACTGTGATGACACACAAGGGACTGATGAGACTGAGAAGGAGGGATTTATTCCTTCAGCGAAAATGAATGATCAGAAAATATAATTTTAGTTATTCAGGTAATCATTTTAAATAACCAGGAAGTGACAAGTTTAATGTACGAAGACTGCGTTCTAACAAGTTAACACAGTATCCTATAGCAATTTATTGACCCAACCTTTTATCTACATTTAGGCTGAATGTTTAATTTACTGTTTTTGTATAGAAGAACACTAGCTAGTAATATGTCTCCTCTTCCTGCTGACACTTTAAGAGCACATCAGTCGATATTTCATGTGAATGGATGCCAGATAGTGAGTGCACTGTAATCCATTCTTAAATATCTTAGTTCCGAGAAGTTATTACAGTGGCACTATTGAATTGATTTATATAAGTTAACACTTCAGAAACACTATAAAACATGATTTATTGAATAAAGTATAATTATATTTTAATAGTTTACACACAATGATAAGTTTTGTTATTGGTAATATTTCGAGCAAAACTACTGCCCGTGTTCACACCACTGTTGGAATTGTTTTATTCCTGGGCCACTGATTTCCGAATAAATTGAATATCCGAATAAAACAATTCCAACAGTGGTGTGAACACGGGCAGTAATTTTGCTCGAAATATTATCAATAACAAAACTTATCATTGTGTGTAAACTATTAAAATATAATTATACTTTATTTGATCTAATCCACAATGCTCAAACTTTTTACTGATAATGATTTATTGATATAAGAATAAAACTTGTGCACTGTGATAGAGTATAATTCCATTATGGGTAAGTTTTTGTTTTGATAAAGTCTCACAGTGTTATACAGTAATGTTTACTGATGACGTTTCGAGCACAATTTATTGCTCATAATCATATCAAGGTATGAGCAATAAATTGTGCTCGAAACGTCATCAGTAAACATTACTGTATAAAACTGTGAGACTTTATCAAAACAAAAACTTACCCATAATGGAAAACATGATTTACTTTATGAATGACATTCTACTTGCACATGCTAATAGGTAAATTCATCAAGAAAGGAGGTATCCATTCTATAGTTGCATATCGGCACTTTTCTTTATACTTTGGTGCTTTATCCCAAAAGAACTCCGCGCTTATCTCACAAAATACCTATTTCTCTTGTAAATATTTTAACATATTTTACAAAATTCATACCAACCTTTTCCCAATGGTATTCCTCATCACAAGTCTACACCACTCAGTATAGTAGTGGGACGAGTCGATGAATTCTTGATTTGATAATGACCAGTGCAGTGAGGAAGTTCACTGTTATTCTAATGTAATCATCATGATAGGTGGTCAAATTCTGTAGTGTATTGTAGTCATAGTCTAAAAACTTTGAAGCGAAGCGTCCCAAAGCTATGAACCTAGGTGTGTCTGCTGCTCACAGAAATCGTTGATACTTCTACAAGACATGCAATAACCATAGCTGGATTCTAAGATTATATACCAGTTGTAGTATTTTCATAATTGCATCGGTTATTTACTTAGCCTTAGGTAGGGAAAAGATAGGACAAGATTTACAAATCATATAATATCAATATGTTGAAACATCGCGTATCTATTCGCTTATTCTATGTACTCTGAATACTCAAGACAATAATATTCATTGCCGTCTTCATCAGCACCATATTAACACACATTCATTCGTCTACAGGACTTACCGTCTTCATTTTCTTCACATCGTTTTGTCTTCCTTCCTATCTTTCAAGGTGTAAAGGAAAGATCGTCTGCAAAATACAGTAAATAATACTGTTTCACTGTGTGATACATCTAATGGAAACCTTACACAGAATTCTTAACAAGGCAGGAATAAAAGTGGCATTCAAACCCACAAACTCAATTACAAACAAGCTTTCTCAGTTGAACGATAGTGTGGAGCCTTTAGAACAAAACATTTTAGTTTATCTAATACCCTACAATGACTGTTAGGTCAAACTAGTAGAACAGGGGCAGTCAGACTAGCTGAACATAAAAACCTAGCAAAATCTAGATGCGCCGACCATGCGCATGGTCCGGGGTTCGATCCCCGGTCGACGCACTCCATTACCTCACTAAGCCAGAAGTAATGCTGGTAAAGAGGAAAGGTTGGGCATGAGGCTAGCACCCCCATCATGTAGAAATTAAACACTGCTACAGAAACTTCAAGTCACTAGCTTGAGGCCCTATGTTCCACTGGGAATGTGAAGGATAAAAGCAATCTAGATTGGGTTTTTTATTACAGCTTGATTCCACACAGTAATTTTGGTATAAGTATGGAATTTTCAGCATTTGATATCGGTAGCTCAAATTTTGCAGGCCGACCATAGATATCAGGTGTGCGTTGGTAGGGGACCTCGGACCATGTGTATGGTCGGAGAGGGTCCTAACCACTGTACCACCGACCCAAATGAGATAAAAAATCTAGATAGTAGTTCAGCTATAGCACTACATGCAGTTACACACAACCATACAATTGGATGGATGTAATAAGATGACAGTTTTGAAATCTAATGTCACAGGGTGGGTGGGTGGAGGGAGAGATCGATAACATAAGCTTTGTTTGTCGAACCAACTGCAAATACATGTAATAGGAATGATTCAACACCTGTTCCAGATATCTGGAAAATTCTACTACCATTACGACATATAGGAGGAGATAAAGAAAACTATAAAACTGAAGTTTCAAAGTCGTGTGATTATAATTCATGGTATGATTATGAACAATAAATTTTGTTTGAAACCTCGTCATCCAGTAAATAATACTGTTTCACTGTGTGATACATCCAATAAACAAACTACCACACTACCACAGTGTCCAAGTTTTACACATATATGCAAAATACAGCATTCTCACAGTTAGCTGAACTGAAATTCGCTTTCTCAGTACTGTTCATATGTGCTGTACAACCACGCCCATTTACCTTCAGTAACTTAGATTAGAGCTGTTTCAGATTAAGAGGCTTTTTGACAGTTTCAGTATGTAACGAACAAATGGAACGTTAAGAATAATAAATGCATACTGCATATTTCCAGTGTTTCGTCGTCTTTGTTATGAAGTACATTTCAGTGGATTGATATTCACATAGAGATTTCAACTTTCTAAATCGCATGAATTATACCAAGTTATTGTATTGGTTCACTAATTAAGATGAATATTAGGTGCAGAGGTATTGTAACTCTCTGTTCTAGAACATATAACTAATGAAATGTAAACGTAATTAACGCCTCGTCATATCTTTTTCTTCATCCTTGCACAGGTCCACCGCCTAGTCCAGTCAATGTGAAAGCAGTCGTCAATCCACAGAAAGCATCAATCAAAGATCAAACTATCGAATTGACATGGGAACAGCCGAGTGATAAGATTTCTGCTGCCGGACCAATCACTAATTTCTACATTGAATTAAAACCAACAGATTCAACTCAATGGCAAAGTGTTTCAGCCGATTTCACAATCACCGAACCAAATTTCACACTACCTACCGATAAAATGCAAGAGTTTGTTAGTTATGAATTTCGTGTAACGGCGGAGAATAAGGCTGGGAAAAGCAAGCCATCTTCACCATCGAACACTGTTCAGCTAGGTAATAATTTGTCTTTATTGACTTTTGCTAAAAGATACACCTCAGTACTTCGTTAGGATAAAAGTCTAATTACTATCAGCGTATAGTGTTCTTCCAGTATCCTATAATTTGATTTTTTTAAATTATGGAGGATTTTAAGTAGACTGAACAGTTAGTTTTATCTCAGAAAATATCTCAGAAAATGAAGTCAATGAGATCCTCATTCCTAACGTGGAGATAAACATAATTAGATACCTTGGCAATAATCATGGTTTGCTGAGACACGCAAATATGTTCTTCTAGCTGGATGATATAACTGTCTTTCCAGTATATGTTAAAATCTACGCTGAAGATGTCTAGAAAGACAACAGAGCCAAATTAAAAAAATACTTGGAATTTGGTTATTTTTTTAGAGATTTTTAAGGCTTCTGGTGAGTATGTGAAGAAATGGAATGTTGGCTCTCCTTTAGGAGTAAGGAAGATCCCTAAGCTTCCCTTAATTTTTACTTATAGATTTCGTTGTTGTTAACCAACCTATGTGGATTGATTGTTAGGGCCGTTAAGGCGAAACCTTGAAGAAATTTAGAAAAAACGCGCCTTATCAAACTAATATGAAATACTATAGGAGGTTTTATAAATCAGCTATGAAAACCATCCACCTTCATTTTTATCATTTCCCATTGATATATCTGAACAGAACACAATGACCTCTGTATTCTTACAATATCTAACTTTAATTAAGTCGTGTGATGTTGACTAACCTTGAATCATTAACTGGGTGTACCTGATATCTACTAATATTTATTCATGAATTCATACCACACCTTTTTTCTCTGCGATTGTAGGTATCCCACTTGAATTTATTCGACCACTAACTGATGTTACTGTCAGTGAAGTTCCTCAAGAACCCGTAATGCTAGAATGTGAATTGTCTCGTTCCCCTCGTGACAAAGTACAGTGGTTAAAGGATGTAAAACCGTTAAATCTTCTATCCAAGCGGATCTCAGTAGAAGAATCGGACGATGGTAGAATTCATAGAATCAAGTTCCCAACATTAACTGATGACGATTTGGGTGTCTATACAATTAAAGTTGAGAAATTATCTAGCGAAGCAAAGTTAACTATGAAAGGTATGCCCCTTATATTCATAAATATTTAGGTACATTAATATAGCGGATAGTTAAATGATTTATTCACATTATTAAGTAAAGTAAATGCGTTATTTAAACCTCTCTCTTGTTTTCCTTGAAACATTTACAGTGCCACCAACATTGAGATTGTCAGACTCATTCTCCGATCGTGTCATCATGAAAGCAGGATCAGCTGCTGTCTTCGAAATCCCATTCATCGCCAGTCCAAAACCAAAGGTCGAGTGGAAATGGAGACCGAGAACACGTCCTGACGCCGAGCTCGGTGCACCTCAGACTCCACGATTCAAGCCTGATGTGGTGTCTGGATTGACGTCACTTCCTGTGAGCAAGGTGAAGCGTGAGGATGCTGGTGAGTACAGTGTGGTGATCAGTAACGAGTTGGGTGAGGTGTCGGTGAGTATCGAGTTGATAGTGTTGGACAAGCCGTCAGTTCCGCGTAATTTGGAGGTGAGTGAGAACACTGGTGAGAGTGTGTTGTTCAGTTGGAGTGAGCCAGAATTCGTGGGTGTGGCACCGGGTGTTGATGTGAGTCAGGAGTTGTTGTATGTGGTTGAGATGCGTGAGTCTAGTCAACGTGCTAGTCGTTCGGTGAGTGTGACGAGTGAGTTGAGTGTGAGGATTGATGGTCTTCAGTTGAACAAGTCGTATGTGTTTAGTGTGGCGGCGAAGAATGATGTTGGTCAATCGGAGTTTGCAGAGACGAAGTCAGTTTCCACTAGCTTGAAATTCGGTAAGTTAAAATTGCTTTTTCCACCTAATCTTTATTGATTTATATTTGAGTTTTTCCACTTCTTTGCCAAATTATCTTGCCTATGTCGGTGTCTCACTTTGAATTTTTTCCTCTCAATTTGTTTTAAAATTATTGATAATATGGTTCAAAATTAGTGCTGCTATTTTTCACTTCATCTTGTTGTTGGTAATTAAGTTCATCACACATCGAATCGATCTCTGGAAACCTGCACAGTTTGCGTTGAAAATTCACCAGTCTTCACTTGGGTAACAGTCTTATTGTGGTATACATAGCAATACACCGACTCTTTTCAGAAAGGGGAATCATAGTTGGGTTAGGAGTAATTTTAGAACTACTATCACTATAACTAATGATGCTAATAATAGCAATAAGATCCAAAGTGGTAATGATATTAAATCATTGACGGGAGAATTATTATCATAATAACATAAAGGAAATTGTTCTGCTGATTTCTTACATTCGTCTTTTCTATCGATCTGTCTGTACATAGTCTTGAAAAAAAAAGAAGTGTAATACTGCAATGAGTCCTGACCAAAATTAAAACGAATAGTCTTTTTGTTGACTTATATACACGCTTCTCATAATAACTGGGCAGGGAAGATCTTTGAGATACGTTTGGAGAGTTTCTGTCTTGCATTTCTTACACACAGACAATCCCTCCCTTTATTTCTGTATTCAACTATACCTTTACAAGCCTTTCTGAAGACTCATCAGCTGTATACTGATTCAAATCTGAGTTAATATTTCTAACCATCATCGCTCAATTTACTAACTGATAAATATCACCAATGAAGGTTGGCCTTGTGGGGATTTGAGTCATTCCCCCAATGAACCAACGTTAACTTTTCAGATTTACAGCTGGATTCCACACTGTATTTTTGGTACAATTATGGAATTTTCAGCATGGGAAACTCTGTACAGCTTCCAAGGCATAGCTTTCAATTCTTCAGTAATGTTCAACAGTAACACTATCAGAAGTTAAGAAGTCGGAATACACTGATATGCTTATTAGTGATAAATTGTGTTTGAAACATCATCAACGCATAGACGTCATACCGTTATCCATTTTTTAACGAGTGAACTTTTCTCATATGGAACTAAAATGTACCTTTGTTCCTACTGATACCATTGGCTTATTCATTGTTCATATTCTGTTGTTTTCCAAGTGAGACATAAGGATTCAAAAGCACACCTCCATTTCACTCAGTTCTCTGCGGTTATTTTAAGCCCGCTCCAGCATCGGCAATAAGGTTTCACCCCCCTCCTTATGTAACCTCCTCCATGTCACTCTCGGAAGCCCAAGTCACCATTTCTCATTCGGGTTTCACTCGACAGCCTGGCGTGTGATTTCACTCAATGATTTCCTCGGCTTATGTCCAGTCTATCTCCATTCCGTTATACGTATTAGTTGGGCGATAGATTCTTGGTTGGTTCGTCCCCCAAGTTCCTTGTTACTCATCTTTTCTGGTCATCTGACCTTCAGTATGTAGGGGAGATAGTCGCTGATAAGAGTTTTCAGCCTAATGGAAGTGTTTTCCGTAAAGCATCAAGTCTCTGAACCACACAGTAGCACTGAACTGACTATGTGCATTTAATTAAGCTTTCTGTCGTAAATATTACTCGTCCACAAAACAAAATTTTCGTAGTGTAATATTTTTGACCTTAATAGGCATATGTGTGTTGGTGGTTTAAGGGAAAAGTGGTCGCCAACCACACACTCGGTTCGGCTTCGATCCCCGGGGCGACGCACTAGTAAACTTCACTAAGCCTGCAGTAAGCCTGTTGAAGAGGAAAGGTTAGGCTTGACGCTATCTATCCCACCCTTTAAGAAAACACACAGTTGCTAATAAAACTTCAAAGATTAAATTATCAATAAATAATGCTCTACATGGGCATTCACACTTTTAATGCTTCATTCTTCAGGTCCTCCAAGTCCTCCGCTTAATGTTGTTGCCTCTGTAAATCCACCACGAGCTGAACCTGAAGATCAGATGATCACAGTGAGTTGGTCGGAACCTGAAACGACAAAATCCGATACACCTGGATCAACTCCATCGCATTATATTGTAGAGTATCGTGTGGATGAAGGACGTAGTTGGAATCAGTTAGTTTGTGGAAAAGAAGTTGTTGGATTGCAGTTGGAATTTTCACCGATTAAAGAAAGCATGAGTGCTGGAAAGTCTTATACCTTCAGAGTCACTGCTGTTAACAAAGCTGGTGCAGGTGAACCATCAAAACCATCGAATTCTATTGAACTGGGTATGTCAAATTTACTTTTCATGGTTATACAAATTTTAACTAGAAGTCCACTGTTCTCATATCATTCGCTTGAATACTTATTTACTCTCTAATTTGGTTTTTAGGAATGAAATCTTTATCATGAGTATTGAAGGACTATACGTGCCTGTCCAAGAGTGCTTTCATGATCACTACATAAAACAGACTGTCTTATTTGCTCTTCTTTCGAAGATGTTGTTCTATATAATTCGATGTATATTTTGTCAGTCATCCATTTTCATCTGATGCGTCGTGGTCAGCAGTGAAATTCACGACATATGTTCAATCCTATGTGTAGTTAGCCAGCTGGATGCGTCTACACCTCAGTATTTGTGACGGTTTCCATACACATTGAGATACACCTCTTGGATTTTACTGCTAACCACCATTAGTCAAATAACATCAGTCCCCAACGCTGCACAAACGATTGCATCACGTCTCAAACGTATACCATTTTATGAGTATACATAAACACCTATGTAGAGAGGGGTTATCTTGCTTTCCATGTTAGGTGAAGGAACATGAACGTTAGTGAAAATGGAGTTTAGTTGCATAAGTTAGGGAATAATAGGAGTAATAATGACAATAATTGTTATGTACTCGCCGCTAAATTATTGTTATGGACTGGTCGATAAACTAATAGTCCTGACGCAAGAAGGCGGAAATCAGAAGACCACTAGGTTTGCGATGATACTTCTATTTTCCAAACACAAGGAGAATGCAAAAGTGGTATCACACCAAAAGTAAGTGTAAGTAAGTCACACAAATTGTGAGAACGAAATATATATATGACCATCCAGACAAGTGTGTGAACAATCAATAGATAGTCTTAACATGAATGGCTAATTATAATGAAGTATCGATCCATATATACATAGCGAAATATAGCAGACATGTCAACAACCACCATATATGGATATATGTCACCAAGCAACGGACTGTCAACAAACACTCATATTATATATAATATAAGGAGAATATACGTTGTTAAAGGAGACAAGTTCATACAAGTGAAATGGTCACAAACTAAGCGAGCAAACAGAAAGAGAGACCAACATACACACACACATAAATATATATATATGTGTGGATACATATCAATAATGAATAGAAGTTATCATATAAGGACTTCCAAAATTCATAACTTTCACTAGGACTCATCAACTCTTTCCTCTATATATACACGGCTTAATATACTATCATGAAGTGGAGGAATGAATGAATGATTGTACGTAGACACATATATTAATGCCACAATGATTCCTGTCTTGTTAAGAATCCCGCTCAACATTTTAGAAACTGTTTCTTTGTGTGCTGACAACGTCATTCTCATTTTGCAGAGGCATAGGGCTAAACATCTCCTGTACATAATTATGTCTGACACCATGGGATATCGGTGGTACCACTAAAATTCCCTCAGTTTATCTGAATATATTTCCCAGGCGTGGTTGCACTCTCACTTTGCTTCCACAGATTTACATGCTTAACTATTAAGAGGAAATAACCAAATGGCCACAAATTTGTAGCCCCCTGCTTGTTGTATACTTGAATTCTCATCTTTGGTGCTGAGGATTTAAATTACTAAACTACTGTTTGTTTGAAGCCTTGCATACCGTTCTCTATTTCCTTGTAACCATTCTGTATACCCGGTTACATCCTACTATTTATACTGAATCCAGACATCATGAAACAATACCCAGTATATAAGCACATCTTGTTCAGTATGACGTTCCTTTGTTTTACTTATGTTGTATCTAAGCGACGTAATGTTTTGTTTATTTTTTAGGAGTAATCCTTGAGTTTATACGTCCATTGGAAGATTTGATCATCACTAATGTTGAACCTATCGAATATAAATTAGAGTGTGAGTTATCACGTAAACCAAGGACAATGGTAGCATGGACAAAAGATAACAAACCACTAGTTGTACGACCAGATGATGATCACATGAAATTGTCAGATCAAGGGACAGTCCAGTCAGTTATCTTTTCACGTCTGATTGATACAGATGTTGGCGTATATGCAATCCAAGTGGAGAATATCTCATCTAAGTGTAAATTGGAAGTCAAAGGTAAGTTGGTTGTTTCTATTATAGTTCAGCTCTTCAGCGTTTATCTTTAAATCTGAGCGTTATGGACATAGATAGATTAGATCGTTTCAAGAATCAACGTGTTAATTTGTTTTTAATATCTGAATTGAGTGAAAAGAAAGATTTTACAACTTCATTATGCTCAGAAGCTGATAGAATGAGTAGGCGGGTGATCATGTAGAATTTACCTTAACAGTTGATGACAAATGCAAATGAGGATACATGTGAATTCGGTTAATCCTTAAATAATTCTTCAGTCATTTGTCACTCATGAGTTGTCGTCCATCATTATAAACCATCGGTTTTACTAACAGTTCATGCTATACACTGTCACAATACAATCACCAACTACGTTTCCATTATTTTCTAATAACCCTTATCTCCGGATTAATCCTGTTGGCAGATATTGAAAGCGTGACTTGAAGAACCCATGAATGGCTCTTATCTTTTGTTTCATAAAAGACACCTCCTATTTGGAATGTCTTTTAATGCATGTTTCTTTAATTATCGGAAATGAACAATGCCATCAAATTAGAACGGACAGCTAGTTCGCCTAATGCAGAGATAGGAAACATGTCCATAAAAATGTCATTTTTCGTGTATGTACAGATTGTGCGTAAAAAGAATCCCAAATCAAACAGTTGATTGTGTTTTCTTAAAATTTTCTTTGCATCCCTATAGCTCCACCAATCATTCCAATATCTGATAAATTCGAGGATCGTATCACTCTAAAAGCTGGTAGTTCAAAAATCCTAGAAGTTCCATTTGTATCTTCACCAAAGCCTAAAGTTAAATGGACCTGGGCACCAAGCACTGATATTACGCAAGAACAAGTACCTAGATTCAAACCAGATGTAGTTGCTGGTTTAACCACATTACCTTTAAGTCGTGTTAAACGTGAAGACAGTGGAGCGTATAAAGTGACAATATCAAATGATCTCGGTGAAATTTCTATGACAACTTATGTCACTGTCATTGACAAACCATCTCCACCAAGAAATCTTACCATTACGGATGCAACAGAAAATTCAGTCATGTTCAATTGGGATGCACCACTCGGTGTGAGTGAAAACGAATGTCTAGAGTATGTTGTTCAATACAGAGATGCATCTAAACGTTCAAGTCAACCTGTCAGTGTTTGTGTTACAAAAGAACTGAAAACAAAGATAGACGGCCTTCAACTTGGATCTCAGTATATATTTTCAGTATGTGCAAGAAATGAAGTTGGCGATTCTGCATTTGCTGAAACTCAACCTTTCTTGATTAAATATTCATTCGGTAAGCTGATATATATATATATATATATATATATATATATACATCCACGCGGTTTATTTGTAGTAGTGACAACGTTTTTGGTTATTAAATAAAACTCAATTTTATTTTATCATACTCTCTTTTATTCATACAGATACTCCTGAACCACCAGGTAAACCTCAGGTTACAATTTTGGAAAGTGGTAAGGTTGCTCTGGAGTGGACGCCTCCTTTCTCAGATGGCGGTTCTCCGATAACAGAATATCTCATAGAGAGTATGAGCG
This sequence comes from Trichobilharzia regenti, assembly GCA_944472135.2. Classification (NCBI taxonomy): domain Eukaryota; kingdom Metazoa; phylum Platyhelminthes; class Trematoda; order Strigeidida; family Schistosomatidae; genus Trichobilharzia; species Trichobilharzia regenti. The sequence continues at coordinate 32,172,168 of OX235270.1, read as the reverse complement.
AACGATCACTTGGAAAAGGTCAGCGTCGTTCATCAGTCTTCGGCGCGCGAGGACAATGGAATTCATTGACTTCAGGTGTTGTATTTGAACCTGATATTCAGCCTAAAGCTACAATAACTGGTTTATCTTCAGAAATGCAGTACACATTCCGTGTTTGCGCTGTAAATAAAGCCGGTAAAGGTGCATTTGGTCCACCTTCAGATTCTTGCTTACCGATGGTAAAACGTAAGTTACTTCATAGGTATTATAATTGTTTTCTTCCTCTATCACATCCTTAACACAAAATGCGTTACACACACGTAGTAGAGCAGAGAAACAGTCATGAATACGTATTAAGTTGTGAGTAATTTTAATGAGACCTTTTGAAACTGCCGGTGGTTCAGCAGTGGAATGCTCGTCAACTACTCACGTGGCTAAGATTCTGGTCGACGTACTCCTAAACGTCACACCCCCGATATTAAGCCTGGTAAAGAGGAAAGCAGTAAAAAATTAAAATAACGTGTGTCGAAAATCAGTGAAGGTCTAGACTTATGTCTGTTGATCAGCCAACAGATATATAATAAGAATCATATCACTTCTTTTCTAAAACTACTTATATACAAGTTGGTATAAGTTGGTGATCAGGAGGGTTTCATGTGCTTTTGGAAGTGTGTGGGCGGTTGTTACTTCTCGGCTGCCCACACTGTGGAAGTTGATTGATTCTTCGGGTATCTGAAACAGAAAGATGGTTAGTATTGTATGACAGCAGAGCCCAGGGGACAACTGCTTGAGGCTGGTCACACACGGCATGTATGAACTGGTTTCTTGGACTGGTTCCGTATTAGTAAACTTACCGCCGGTTACAGACCACCGTAGGATAAGTCGGGATGTACAATTTTTGAGGTCAACCTTTTGTAACCCCCTCTCTCCAGAGTGGGGAGACAGCATAGCTGACATGCTGGTCATCTGAGGGAAACACCTTACTGCTGTTACATCCCTGTTCCACAAGAGTATGACTTTGCCAACAGACCCCCCAGCATAGTGTTAAAAAATCTTACATTATGCTGGTCATTGGTTTTAGTCTAATCGCTATCTTAAAAATCTTCCTGGCATGATAAAAACCTGCAGGAACATTGGTTCCAACCAGCGTAGCCTGTTGGGTTATTGCGATATGCAAGGTAGCAGTTATCGGTCGGGCTGGTGATTTGATGGTTTTTCTTGATGTGTGAACTATCCACTTTCACGTAAATAGTTTACACATCAAGAAGAACAATCAAATCAATTAAATTGGGATTTCAGTCAGATAAAAATGTTCAGAATTGTACACGGAAATATTTTTTCTTACAAAACTTCTGTTTCCTTCTCTTGATCTCTATCATAGATGAAGTGATATGATGGACAGCTTACTCTGAGCTACTTCACAAAATTTCTTAGTTTGGCTACGAGTTCATAGCATCCTCTAAGTAAACCAGATTTATGGCTTTCAGTCAACGCGAAATGATCCCACCATAACTGGAAGGCAATTTCGAAGGTTCGGCACCTGTCAACCGAAAGCACACACACGGAATAAATATCAATTGAAGAGAAAATCGTCAGAACGAAAGTGTTCCAAAACAATCAGCTTAGAAAATAACATAAACCTGGGTGAATTCGATAGGCTATATATACACATATTATGGAAAACATTGCAAAAACATTGCATCGGCTTCTTGTGCACTAATCAATAGACGGGAAAATCTAAAATTAAATCAATATGACCCGTTGCAAAAGAGCTGGCTCTTGCTGCCCAAGGGGTCTAGTTGATAACGCTAAGGCGTCTGAAACTGCGGGCACTGGGTTCGAGCCTTGGTGGGAACTTCATCACTCACAGGGGAATGCAGATAAATCCAGATGGCGAGTCCCGAATAGGACGAAATACGCATCCTGGATTCCACTGCTAGTCACCATCCACCACTTAAAAGTAACCATTCTTCTTGTTTCCTAGTAACCTCAGTTGTTCCACCAAAACAGTTGCTATGTTCACTTTCATTCTAAATGGTTGTCTACTCTAAATTCTCAGTTGCTTTAATACGATGGAAGAGAAATATAGAGTTCTTCAAACTGCCTATTTATGACACGTAAACACAATGGTGGATAGGAACCGGATACATTTATCCAATAATGTGTTGTGTTTTGCTCATTGTCTACTCAACCGGTCTTTTTTTCATATTGTGTAGAGAGGTCGCTTAAGGACAGTATAATACCATTTAAGAGTATGTATTTTTACAAAGTTGAGGAAAGCTCAGCTGATCATAATCAGGTTCCACTTGGCGTCACCCGAATGGTCTCATCAGTGTATATCCAACCCACCTATATTCCCTCCAGCAAATTGGTTGTGCGATTTGTTCTCAGTCGGTTTGTTCCCAGATTTCCTTGTTACTTTCTCCTCTTGATCTTCAGTATGGAGTGAAGGCAGGTGTTTAAAATGCTTTTCATGACGAGGCAGTCATCACTAAATCACCTGTGGTTTTGATATAATCAAACTTTTAACGTCATATATTATAGTCTGGAACACTTTCATGACTCTAAACACCGTTTGTCTGTGTTTCTTTTACTTCCCTACCAATTTAGCTCCTAGAGTTCCAGGAAAACCTGGTCCAATAACATTGAAACCGTTGAATGAGACAAGCGTCAATTTAGTTTGGACACCTGGTCCAGTAAATGATGATTTTGGTCCAGCTGATTATTACCTCGTTGAAGCTTGTGAAGCCGACGGAGATGAATGGAAAGAAGTCGGGAGAACAAATAAACCAAATGTTTGTGATTTAGATGTACAAAATCTTGACAGTTCTACACGTTATCAATTTCGTGTTCGAGGAGTAAACAAAGAGGGTATCGGTGAACCATCTAAAATATCCGAGAAGATTTGTTTGAAGAAAGGTAATTCATTTGTAATTCATGTTTAGGTGTCAGTCAACTGGCCATGAGTACTCTGCCTAACATTGTTAGCATTCAATGAGGTGACTGCTTCGTAATAATTGTATTCTAATTTCCCAAATAGCTTGAATGTTTCTGTTAATAATGTCTTGTGCAATACCATGTGGTAATTAGAAAGTGGTTTTTTGGTCTAAAAATGTTCACGCTTAAAAGAGCCCTAGAGACAGAACGGAAGAAAAGATGCCCAGTTATGATTACGATGTAATAACTTAAGGTATAATCTACACTCTCGAATGTGTATTAATACTACAGTGGCTTATAAGTATTTGCATCAGGCACATTGTTGAACTTCACTCAGCTTCACTCTTTTACAAAGTAGCTAAACAAGACAGAAATGTCGACTACATCAAGTTAACTTCAGATAAGTTATTCTAAATATTATGTAATGACTGACAATCGATTGTGGATTGAAAGCATTGTACAACTTATCTACTGAACGAGACATAAAATCCAATTCTTAATCTCATTTCAGTAAAGGAGAGGTGAATCCCGGTGGGTGCGTAATGTTGAAGAGTCCCAAACTAGGACGAAGCAACTGTCAAGTACACCCAGGTTTTCCAATGGTTCTCTAGCCAATGTCAGCTTATGATGAAATCCTTTAACCAAATTGAGAGGTGTATTCAGCTTCTATGTGGATCAATGATATGCATCATTCTGTTGACCATATATCCTACTAGCCTTTTCAAAAATTTAAGCTACTCTGAGTATTTTGAGTTCCTAATCTACTTCAGCTTGCTTTTAAAATAGGAAACCAATAGCTGATATTTTGTTGTTTTACTGTCATATTTTCTGATAATTTCAGATGCTCCACTCTCTATAGTTAAAGAGCTTGAATCGATTCATTTGCAAGAGATTCCACAAACAGTTGAATTCGAATGTCATCTTTCAAAATTGCCACAAAAAGTTCAATGGTTTTATAATGGGAAACGTTTAGATGCATCAAATTTACGTAAATATAGTTTCACAGATGATGGGAAAATACAAAAATTGGAAATGTTGAAGGTTACACTGGATGATGTTGGTGAATATTCTATCAAGATTGATAAGTTGGAATCAAAGGCCACGTTTGAGATAGAATGTAAGTCACCTTCTGGGGATTTTTAAGTCATGAACTTATCAGTTAGCTGAGAATCCTCTCAAGGCATTTTCTGAACTATTTATTTGATTAGGTGTTGTCTAGCCGACTAGAAGGTTAAATATTAATGCACTTAAACACGCAAAGCTTTCGTTTAATAAAGGACAGCTACGAAGAACAAACGGTCAAGCGAACTTGAACAACGAATCATATTTCTCTTTCATTGAAATAGTTACTTTCTGTGAACTTCCGTTTATTCTGATCTTTTTTTCATTTAGCTTTAGGTTCAGCATGAGGGCCCATTCTCCGGAGCTCATACTAATTTATTATGCATATTTTAGAGGGGGCACTTCAAGAAGAGAATTAAAGAGATACGCTGGTCCTTAAGTTGATAAGAGCTTGTGTTTAGAAATTGACTAGACTATTTGATTATTACTCTCGGTAGTATGTGAAATACTTTGTACAGTATGCGGAAGATTGTTACCATGTTTAAATTAATTCCCTTTAAGTTCTATATAAAATTATCTGATCACTTAATGTGTCTTCATTTTACGGCTGTCCTGATTGGTTGTCCAGGCTCATCTGCAATGATTACTATAATCTGCTACTTCTACACAGCTTAAACTAGATGGCTGAAATTCAAATTCTCACTACTGATAAAATCTTCAGAAGTATGCAATATGTCTTATGGCTTTGTGATACATGACAAGTTTAATTTGGATAGTGCTACAAAAGATGGTTAAGAAGACTTGGCTTTACTCAGAAATTAAAGCTTTGGGTCTTCTTCGCAATGAAGGACGGCTGATTTTAATTTACTATCTGACTTTTGACTATGTGATACGTAACTCTCATTTAAATTTTGTTGTAATTTAAAGCTATTTAAAACTGTATTTACCAGGTGATTCTCTTTAAATGCTAATATGAATTTCACTTTATTTTTATTTCAGTACCACCGAAAATTTGTCTCCCAGATGATTTCTCTGATACAATTGTACTCCCTCAAGGAGCTAGTTGTACTATTGATATACCATTTACTTCATGCCCACCTGCTACTAGTATTGTTTGGTACTGGAATGGTAGTCGTACCTTACCCGATCCTGCTAAACGAACTGTTCCAGACAATGATGCCAAATCTAAAGCTGTACTTCGCCTTACTTCTGTAGAAGTCACTGATGCCGGAGTTTATGAAGCTGTTATCACGAACCCATATGGGGAAGCAAAGGCCACAATTACCTTGAAAGTTCTGGGTGCTCCTGGTCCAGTAACTTCTCTAGAAGCTCATGTTGAATCAACTAAAGAAGTGTCAATTTTATGGAAACCACCTAAAGATGACGGTGGTAGTCCAGTCACAGGATATAAGGTTGAACAGCGTCAATTAGCTGCTGAACCTGGAGGTATGTTGCGTTCTCAGGCAAAGGAATGGTCAGTAATTGCAAACGTCAGCTGCAAATCAAAAGTAGTATCTGATGATGGAGAGGGAGAGTCATTTGTACATCGTGTTACAGGACTGACTGAAAAGGCAACTTATTTGTTTGCTGTTTCTGCCGTCAACGACTGTGGAACTGGACCACGTAAAGAAATATCTGATGGATTGGTCATGAAATCTCCATATGGTTAGTTTTAATCTTAAAGTAGCTGTTCATTTTCGCATTTTCTGTTCCAGAATATTCCAATTGGGGTGTGCTTTAATACCACTCCACATAATAAATACTGTAAACTAGGAAAAGCAAGGAAATTTCTTGAATCCCTTGAAATGTCGTGAAATTCGTGATTTATTGTCTTTATTTCATTTTTAAGATAAGTCATAGGTGTACAGTTTCCAAGGGAAACTAAAGAATGTTACCAAATTTCCATACCACGTCACTTACCAGTAAGTAATCTCTATAAATGTTAATTGGAAAGTAGATGCATTTACTAAACGTCTGAATATAACTAACAGTCCTCACCATCCTGATATCCGCGAATCACTAACCTAGACATTTCATCCTGGTTATTTCAACCAGTTATGCTTCATACTGTTAGCTTAAACTTATACATACAATTAATAATTTTTCGATAATACCATATCTTTGTTTATTCAGATGTACCAGAAATGCCGAAAGATCTTACAGCGAAACCAATTGACAAATCAACAATTGAATTAGAGTTCAGATTACCAACTCCTCATCTGGAAGCTCCATTAACTGGTGTAATCGTTGAATATCGTCCAAAAAATTCATCAAGGTAAGAAATTTGTTGTGAAATACGGTTAGGCTGTTTGATCAGCGAGCAGATTATTTATTAGGCAGTCTTGTCTGTTATAAGATTTCATAGTGTGAAATATTCCCATATTATGAATTAAAAGTCAATCTGAACGAAGAATATTCTTTTCAATAATTTCTCCTCTTCAGGTTCTTACAATTATAAAATATAATAATTGTGGTCGTTACAATAAAGGCCAGTTATGCGGCGGATACATTTTTAACGTAGAATAACCTCTCATTGCAGTCTTACTATCTCGTGTTTAACCCAGACCACTTTGTACTAGCCACTCACCTGACTCCTTTTATAACCTTGAACTGATTTGTCAATTTTCCTACCCCACACACTACAAATCTATTATGATTAATCATCACCATTGTCTCCCATTTAACATTATTTTCTAATCGACTTCAGCCTAACACGTCACACAAATATGACTATTGATTTTGACACAACATAACTAATCTGTTATTTTACATTAAAAATGTATCCGCCGCATAACTGGCCTTTATTGTAACGACCACAATTATTATATTTTATAATTGTAAGAACCTGAAGAGGAGAAATTATTGAAAAGAATATTCTTCGTTCAGATTGACTTTTAAGTCTTGTCTGTGCTTAGGCTGTGAACTCGTGTCAACACACAGTTGAGTGGTGTCTTTGTGTTAAACATTTCCGATTTGCTTTTACGGAACACTGTGGTTTACGCAATACGAAGTGTACATTTGGTTAATACTGTATACGTGACTAACTGACTTCGCACCAGAACATTTCAACCGATGTGTCACTAGTCTGAACCCCAGTGTACTTACTTTATCCTGGACACAGATAGGTAGTAGCACCAGCCTTCAAACAAGATGTATGACTGGTATTCGTATACACGAAATGTATTCCGTGTACCTGAGTTCAAGCAACCATTACTATGTGCAATAGAGATTGTCACACTGTTGGTTTAGGGGAAATTGACCAGTTTAAGTTAACCATCCTTTTGATCTGCCATCACCTAACAAACATCTGTTTGACTACATTGTGTCCCGTTAGAGGTTTATACAGGCTAACAATCTGTTTTACCACAAGACACAAAATTTTTCCACATTTGAAACTAAAATTCTCTAAAAGTTACTCGGAAATTTCAAAATTTTATGCATTTTTTCTTTCTTGTACAATAGATGGAAGTCAGAAACTTTTGAACCATCTTCTACTATACAAATAGGAAGACTAGAACCAAATACAGAATATGAATTTCGTGTCAGCTGTACTAATGTGGCTGGACAGAGTGAACCATCAAACATTGCTAAAGCTAAAACAAAACAGTTACCAAGTAAGTAACATCCTTGTTCACCTAACACACATAGAGGATGTATACTTTTACTAGAAGCTTATTTACTACTTTTTGTACAGCTTGTTTATTGCGGTTATTTTTGTTATGCTCAAGTGTTTCTGTAGCGATTGAGTTGATTCTCTCGGGTAGGATCTCTAGCCCCACTTCTATCCTTACCTCTTTTCTTCGGCTTAAGATCTGCTAGTAAATTAGGCAAAGTGTACTGCAATACTTCTCGAGAATTCTATTCGTATTTAGTAATTAAAATATAACCTAAATTATAAAAAAAAACAGACAGGTATATCCGTTAATGAATGCACTGGATCTTCAGAATCTCATTCACAGAAAGTGTTATAGTCAGATAATACAGTAAGATCAGTTGATAGGCTAAAACAAATGAGGGATCTTAAAGTAATGTGGAATAAAGGAGTAAACAGACTGCCTGAATTCACAAATCTTAAAATTTGGAAATACATATTCGGTTGGAGGATTTCATCATGAGATGACACCAGTTAGAGAACCATTGGAAAACCTGGGATTACTTAATAGCTGTTTCGTCCTAATTTTTGAGAACCTTCATTTGCACGCACTCACCGGGTTTCGTGACCCAGAACCTTCTGGTAACATGGCTAGTGCGTGGACCATTAAGCCAATAAGACCTGATCCAATGGCCCATGAATTTTAACTTCTGCCGATTCACCACAGAGAGCGACCGCTTCGCAATGTCTTCTTCAATGATTTACTGCCTCACTAGTGGCTTAACAGTCTACTAGCTCGCCTTGTAACCACAAGGTCCTGTGTTCGAACCCCGGTGGGTGTGTACTGCGGAGGGGTTCCAAACTAGGAAGAAACAGCTTTCCAGTGCTCCCAGGGTTTCCAATGGTTATCTAACTGATGTCAGCTCATGACGAAATCCTCCAACCAATCAAACAAAATCCCTACAAAAGCAATACTTGAAAATACATATTTCCCAATACTATTGGTTATTGGTTTTGAAAATAGTATAGAACCTTCGATGTAAGCTTAAAATGAAATATCCTAATATTATTGAAATAGAATGGAAATCTTGAGACATTTGTGTTCACCTAAAACCGTTGAATCGAAAATTTTTCCCTCATCTCAATGTCAACATGTGCTTCTGAAATTGGCATGACCTTAATCAACTAAAATTTACCAGCCAGATATTCGGTTTGAATCAGTAGACACCAAGTTAAATGAAAATAAGTTCAGTCTTCTTCAACAGTGTAACTTATGTATTGTTAAAATTCCCCAGAAATTGACAAGGAAATCTCGAACTAGCAACGGGATTATAAATAAATCATCCACACAGAAATATTTCATTTTGCTATACGGCAGTTAGTGTACACTGGTTTACCCTTGTATTGCGACATAATTTCGACATAATTTTAGTGAATTAGGCGATAACTCTGATACTCTGACATTTGAAGTCTCCCCGTATGCCAGACTGTTACCAGTTATCCATTCATATAATGAGTTTAAATCAGTCAGGTTTGATAAGGGCTCGAAAGAATGAATAACAGATATTTGTTGGAAATTAAAGTGATTTTCACTCTTCCTGGTGAGGATAAAGGAACATTAGTTTTAATAAAGTAGGAGGTGAAGATCTCATTAAGTTTCCTCGTGTAGACACAAAGTTCAAATGTGTAGCTTCTTGTCAAGTAATATCGTGTAATATTTTGACCTAGTAGCTGATCTATTGACACTTAACAGACTTTAGTATGGAATGATTTATATCCAACTATTCTGAGAAAAGCGGGTTTCTTTCAAACGGCAGATACACTCAGACGATAACTATCAACAGAGTCAATAAGGCTCAGTTGATTAAACCCGATAAATTGATTTTCAGATAAGTAACATCAAAACATAATGCACTACAAAGCCATACTGTTTAGTCTAGGGATCACTCTGTACTCTTAGTAACTTCTGATTAGTACTGCATAAGTCAAATAGTACCTTTTTACTTAATTTCTACAGTCATCAGTACAATTGCCATGGGTGAGTTTCCTGCATATCTGAAGATTTATCATTTTCAGGTGTTGTTGTCATCACAATCTGATGCCATGTCTTCTACTTTTTCCCTTCATTCCTTTTCCCCCAAACCCACAGAACCACCTGAAGCTCCAAAACTTGACAATGCTACTCCATGTAATACAAATTCAGTGAAAGTCGAATGGTCCTCTCCAGATAGTGACGGTGATAGTCCTATTACATCTTATCAAGTTGAAATTTGTGATGCTAAAGCTGGAAGTGAAGTTTGGAAGCCTATTGATGCTTTGAATATCGATCGTGCTGAGCAGCGTCTACTGTCACCAGATGAACATAACTCCTATGAATTAACAATCAATAATTTGGATACTTCAAAATCCTTTAAATTCCGTGTCTTTGCTGTTAACAGCGTAGGGCCAGGTAAACCATCGAAAAGTTCCCAGCCTATTACACCTGGTAAGTTGGTTATTTCATTTTTATAGCTTTATCATATTGCTTGGTTGCTTTGTGTAAGGAAGTGATCAGTATAAAGAAATCTTCCTGCACACGCTGATCTTAATTACTGGGGTCAAGAAATACTGGACTTCTGTCACTTCCTACTTTTACAACTTTTCAGCAGTACGCACTGACAGCTCCTTACAGATCACAGACATATTCGCATAACTGTAAGGATGTCAGGATTAAGATACTGCTTTTATGTTAAGTCGTTAACTTCTATGTATCATGTTAACGCGGATCATCTGACTTTATGTATCCTATTATTATTATTATTATTATTTTTCTTCACGTTCCCAGTGGAACACAGGGCTTCAAGCTAGAGCTTTGAAGTTTTGGCAGCAGTGGTTTTGCTTTTTACGGGGTAGGGTTGCTAGCCTCACATCCAACCTTCCCTCTTTTACTGGATTTAACGACCGGCTTAGCGAGATTTAGGAGTATATCAGATGAGGATCAAACCTCAGACCATGTGCGTGGTTAGTTAGCTTCTACCGCTGAACCACCGACGCACTGAATTTACATACTACCAAGTTAACTCTTTATGTCATAGTTTCTCGTAAAAATAAATCTGTCTTGATGTCATTTCTTACTGAACAATAGGACATTATGTGATTAAGAAATTGTTATAGAAATTCTGATATTTGTCAGTAATATATATCCTGTTTTTATATTACCAAAGATAATTTCAATGTTTATGAGTTGATGGAAAATGGCTTCCATGACTATGTGGCATCATTTCAATGGTGATTAAAAGCTACAACTTATTGAATCTGACCTTTTTATCATTTAGAAAAACAAAAAAATTGAGCAAAGATAATGTAGTCATCTGGCTTCACAATTATATATATATAGAATATTCTACAATAGTAGTCAATATAATATTGGTGCTTTTTAAATAATACCGATTTGTTAATCAGTGGAATTACAGTTCACTAAAGATACATAAATTATAATAAGCATAAAAATATAATAGTAGATAGAATATCAACTAAAATTAAGGAAATTTTTACAAAAAAGTTGAGAATCATTCAAACCTAGATGGTCAAGGTAAAGAAAATGTCTGAACTAGCTTCTTTTCGACATATAAATTAGGCTTATTAATGTGGATCCTAACGGCCTCAGCAATATTTAGTGAACAAACTCTGAAGTTATAATTATTTGGTATGCGGTAAATTATTTTGAAAGCTTTTTTAACATCAATCTTGTCTTCTGTATCCACAAGATGAGATAGAATAGCGATATGGGTGGATTTTGTTTGTCCTTTACCTAACCACTCAGGTTGATGTTCGGAAATCCGACAAGCAGCTAAGTGTTATACATGGACGGTGTGAAACTCCAAATGCCGTATACAGATTCTTCACCATAGTATTTTATACACTCCACACTGCAAGCTAATTACCCTTGAAATCTCTGATCATTGAGTTTAGAAAAAAAGTTCCTCAATACCAAAATATAAATTCATTGGTTTTAAAACATGAAATTCAATAGAGTTTCAACGTTTAGCAAGCTGAGGCAACTGTCAACTTGAAGTTGCAGTCAAATTAAAATTAATTTTTAGTAATACATGTGTTGTATATTGACTTCACGTATAAACTACATGCACGAATGTGTCACGTTAGTCCTTCGAAGTGGATGTTCATGTTAGATGGTTAGAGGTAATCGGCCATGGGAAACCTTGAACTTAGGTTTCGTGCTAGTTGGCACTCAGCAGTCGGCAAGGCGTATCTGCAACCTTGAAGGAACTTATGTCCCTTCTGAGATTCGAACCCGCGTTATCCAGTCAGTACTGCAATCATAGGCGTTACCACTGAGATGTTTGGGCTCACGGTTGACCTTCTGTAGGATATTTTGATTTAACACTAGTAACTAGTGTGATGTGTCTAGTCCTCCTCTCTTTGATGCAGACTGAATTCTATCAGACAGGTTTGCAATGTGGCCACCATTCTAGGTAGCTCGCTATCACAGTACACATTGATTTGACGATATTAGATGGTTGGAGGCAATCGACAGGAAGCCTTGAATCTAGGTTTTGTGCTAGTTCATGTTCATATATTCTAACAAAGATTCCAGTTATAGAATGCAACAATTGTCTGAGTTTCCCAAATTTCATTGGTATTTCACATGATTTAATTAGTGAATAAATGCCTTCATATTATTAATTAAATCCCATAAATAGACGGTCTTTTGCCTCAGCGTAAACACAGTTGCTATAGATTTTGTGAATACATACAAACTCAACCTTCTTGTCTTCATTGAAATAAGTAGTATAATGATACCATGGAATGTATTGTTTCGCCAGCAGAAGGAGTTAGCACTGAATGACTTTTTGTAGGATTTATTTCTAGAGAGTTTTATTTGATGATGAATGATGTTTGGTAGTCTTCTAGTTTTCACTCTTGATAAACTTTTGCTAACCTTAAAATGATGCACTGTTTCTTCCTTCTTTCTTTCTCTTAAAATAAATAAATAAATAAAGGCGTTGAAGTTACCGTTGTCCGACCTTTGACTGATGTTTGTTTCAATGAAATACCACAGCCTGGCACAAAAGTTGAATTAGAATGTGAATTAAGTCAACCTAACTGCCGAGTAAGCTGGTTATGCAACGGGAAACCAATTGCGCTAGGCAAAAAGTATGACTTCTCTCCAGAAGGGAATGTTTATCGTTTGATCATCAATGATGTGACACTTGAAGACATGGGAACTTACGAGCTTAATTACAAGAAATTAAAAACACAATGTAAAGTTGAAGCGAAAAGTAAGTTAAACAATATCATTTTGGATTTCTTTGTTAATTTCTGTCTAAATTTTTGTTGATGAATCTACATTATGTCATGTTTAAAATTCGAACTACTAACAAAATAAAAGTAGTATAATTTGTGACTAAATTGTTTTTCAGAACTTTGCTTTGTGGAAGATTTCTTCATGACATACTTAGAAAAAGATTTAAAAATCAAGAAGCTCTTCACATCTAGTTCCTCCTGTTTAAAGATTGTTCGGAAGTGTTCAGTTACTATCTTGTTAGGCAACGACTTCATGTATTGAGGAGAGTATATTTATCATACTATTGGCCTTGAATTGTAGTGGCCTATAGATTCCACTGTCTGCCAACTCACTGTATTCTTGATAGGTCCTCAGTTCTTGACTAATGAATCAATGTAGAACTTCGAAACCTTTTTTCAATTGGTCACCCTTAGAAGAAGTTAGCGGTACAGATCTACAATGATTGTTACTATTGACAAACAAATGTGTAAAGAAAGTAACTAAACCAGGATTAATCAGGCACTTTTACAATCTGGAATATGATAAACATTGGGTACATGTGTACAAACGTCAGTAGTTTTGAGCCGTATCAACAACAGGCTCCAATTACAGTCAGGCAATCATATCAGTGGTTAGCAACACCATGAAGTGATGACATTTCTTGGTTTGATCATTCCCAAATTCCTTCCAACCAAGCATTACCTCGTGCATCGCAAATATACTAATTGCTGTAGCCGATTAAGTAAGCTTCACAACCTCAACTACAGCTTGCACTGCGAATGCTATGCGAACCGTTATTAACTCTGGAAAAATGATTGCGTCTTTCCACATATTAGCTATTCTGTTAAAACTTTGAATTTTAAAAGAAAGTATACACTAGAATAATACGTTTCAGCTATATAGCTGTAGAACCAAATATCAATAGTACATTTACCCAAACTGTAAACATTTATTTGAAATGAAAGGGTTTCTGGGTGACTTTGCATTTGAAAATTCTTCTTTTCCCTATGTAACTTCTATTCTGAGTTGATCGTCTTGAAAGCGTTGTTGCTTTCCTTGTCTGTGGACCTTTCGCTTTCCTATTATGACGTACATATTTCTTTCTGTCTAGCATCTGTCTAAACTCACAGTTTGTTTGGTAAATTTATTTTTATATCCGATTCCTGGATAGAGTGTCCCATGCTGTTTCTTCTTTTGACTCTGTTAGGCTTCAAATAGCCTCAAAATAGCTTTTTTGTAATAGTTTGGAATTTTCTTAGTCTAATTTATAAGATATACATTTAGCCGTTATTTCGTGCTGCCAGCGTTCACTGTGGTGATCACACTGTCTAATATGCTGACTATCTCCATTAGAGTAGTCTGTTCTATAAACTTTATTTGCTTCTCTTATGTTTATCATATGACTTTGATGGTTTGCCAGGTATAACTCTCTCCAAGTCGTTTTGACTGCCTATCCAGTGTATTTTTACATATTTTCCATGTATGAAAGACAACATCCTTCTGTTTATTACACTCAGTTGTTCAGGAGTTGAAGGTTATTGGTGCATATTTTTGTGCTCGTCTGAAAAGAAAGAAAACTAGGGCCAGTCACCAAAACTTTAAGTCTATCAGGGATAAATTAACTTATGCTGAAGAGTCCCGAACTAGGACGAAGCAGCTGTCCAGTACTCCTAGGTTTTCCAGTGGTTCTCTAACTGATATCAACTCATGATGCAATCCTTCATGTAATAAAAATGTATTGCATAATTAGCCATCAGCCATCCAAACTACTTTTTGAAAAGCTGTGAGTAGTAAATGAATGTATTTTTTCAAAAATAATTTATTTCAGTACCTCCAACACTTCTTGAAGACACTGAAGAAGACCAAACACGTCGTATTAATGTTGGTTCAAATTGTGTACTAGAAGTACCATTTAAAGCTTATCCAAAGCCGTCAGTTAAATGGCTTGCACAGGGTATACCAGTCACTGATGCAACTAGACGTTATCAGGTGAATATAGTAGCTGGTTTAACATCATTGTCAATTCAACGTGTACAAAAGGAAGATGCTGGTAAATTGGTTGCTTTAATCGAAAATGAACATGGTAAACTCACCTGGAAATGTGAACTAATTGTAGTTGGTAAGTAACCTCGTTCAATGAAATTTTTCCTGTCAGTATTATGAATATTCCTCAGAGTATGTGTAAATGCAATGGAGAAAGCTGAATTCTGCGTATTGATCAGCACTATACCTAGATTAATTGTAATGATGATAATCAGACTTCAGCACTACAATAGGCAAGTGTAAATGTAGTCATTTACAGCTGTCGTTGCTAAGGTCAGGACTTTAAATGGTAAGACTGTTTCGCTTGATACACTTATTCTTGAAATAACTTGATGAATGACTAGTAGTGGTGGAATTCAGGACGTGAATCTCACCCCATCTGGAAATAATCAGTTGGACGTAGACGCAATCCACAACCAGTGACAGCATTCCCGCCAAGATTCAAACCCAGTACGCTTCATTTCAAACGTGATAGCGTTTTCCACTATATCACTTGGTCACGAGGTGCGCCTCTTGTGTTGTGGACTCTCTCGTGAGCGAAAATGGTTGGAAAATATTAAAAACTCTGAGGAAATATATGTTCCCACAGAAATCTATTCTCGAAGCATTTATTGCTTAAGCCAAAGAGTTTTCGGCTATAGTGACCTTAATTTCAAGTCTTCCAGCCAATTGTCTTTAAAATCAATGTACTAATGTTCCGTTTTGTTTTATGTTTTGTGGATCATTTATATTTCCTGATAAATAAACATTTCCCAACACCATATCAAATATGTCCTTCCTATTCAGTAATGAAGTCGTACATAAATTCCAAAATAAGTACTTTTAAGGATAGCAACACATTCGTTATCTCTTTGCCTGAATAAATTGTGACTACCATGTGTGTGATTGGGCTATTTCCAGCCACTTCGATGCGCGTGTATTAATTAGCACGTGGAGATGAATACATGAGCAAAACTGAAGGTGACTTAAAATGATTACCTATTCAGTTAGAGTTACTTTTATTGGCATATAATGCCTTGCAGCGATCCCAGTTTTTCTGGCAAAGTTAAACTTCCGGCACCACTAACTACCAATCAGCAAATGACTTAGAACGCACCAATCACGTGGAGGCATTTTTGTGCATGGAATACAAGCATTTATTAAAAAAATGCATAAAAACTGTATAAAAGTGTTACAGAAGATGCCTTTCTCTCACATGTGATAAAAGTAGCTCTCAGTTTTAGGTTAGTGTATCAACAGGGTATCATTCTATTATAAGTAAAATTTTTGATAAATTTTCAGTGTTATACAGTAATATTTACTGAGTAATAAATTGTGCTCAAAACGTGGTCATCAGTAATTATTACTGTATAACACTATTAGACTTTATCAAAACAAATGTTACCCACAGTGGAATTATACTCTACCACAGTGCACAAATACTATTCTTTTATCAACAGAGTAATTTAACCACAATCTATGCTTGTAAATATTTATGTCTTCTAACCCAAACAATAATCCTAATCTTTCCTGAACCCAACCCTAACATGAAAATATCTCGAACCAACCCTAACGTCGCCCTTATTAGGTAAACCTAACCCTAACTTGTCCTTGGCTTAAAGCGTACCTTAATCTTTCCCAAACCTAGGATGACACTTGCCAGATATCGCATTTAATAACATAACACTTCGATGAGTATATTTTATTGATGACAACATTATTTGCCAGGTTTCACTAACTTGCTCAGTGAGTGTTTCAAGGTCATTGGTGTGGTCGCACTCCAGCAGTACTCAATGGTGCTTAAAGTTTTACTTGGCTGTTTTTCTGTAAGAATACTTGTTAGAGTTGTACATTACCTTGTCATGTCGATGCTATAGGGTACCGTTTCTCTCTTTAATAAAAGATGAACAGAAACTGTTTTTCAAAAGTTCGGTGTTTACTTCTTTTTAACGTCTGTTCTTCTTCATACTTCAAAATGAATCTTTGAAGATATCCGTTCTCTTAGACACTTCCCAACAGTACTAAGTTCACCTGCTGACTTGTTCGAAGTACACAGCCGTGTAATAGAGTACTTACATGAATATGCACTTGTAACGACGGCAGAATCTAGTCTTGGAAAAAGTAATGTTCAGTTTATGTCCTTTCTATGGATAGCCTTCTTAATAGTACCGAAATTTCTCCTTTTTACAATGAGATTCAGGAAGTTGAACTCATTTTCGTCCTCACATTCCAAGGTGGACGTCGCTGAGTTTGTCAGATAGTTGGGGTGTATGATACACACTCCTATAAATGGTAAAAGTATCATCAATGTATCTGAAATCATAATGATAATAACTAACTTTCGAGATTAACTCTTTGAAATATCGACTAAGATAAACCATGAAAGCGAACTCATCGCAACTCCATCACTTTACTAGTTTTAAATTGAAACTGAATGTCTTTTATGCGAGGAAACAACGGCTGTTTCTTTTCTATATCGGGTGATGGTAGGATTATATCTGTTGAAAAAACGATTTCAGTCGCATCAATCACTAGTATACCAGTGAATACAGCTGTGTTGACATTATCTATCTCTTTCAACCTGCCAAATGAAAACTTCTTTTGATTGGGCTTCAAAGAATGGTTTCTCCTATCTTATCAAGCAAAGCATCTTAGAAATAATCAGAAAAATCTGTTTAAGACCAAGAAATCAACCTGCCAGGGATGGTTTTTGTGTCAAACCACTTTAGGCTGAATCTTAACTCAAATAGGTCGATGTTTGGTTAAGTCTACATAGCTTATTTATTTCATTAATTACGCTAACTGTTTGAAGTTTTTAATGGGCTTCAGTTGATTGATTCACTAAAAAGACAAATGAGAATAAGTAACCACCTTCATGTTGTTTTATCAAGTGTAAACCACATAAGATTGTCGCCACGTAGTCGCCATTACTCCTGGTGATTGGCAATCATTAAATAAGCTTAACACATAGCACTAGTTATGGATCTTGAACTGTAGGCATGGTAATGATTGAATAATGATGATTCATTCGAAATTTTTAACATTTTATGTATAGTACTTTCACCAGCCTTGTTTTTGTATTGAAATAATCCTAAAGATAAACCGGGTCCGGTAGAGAATCTAACTGCTGAACCGAGCAGCAGCCGAGTTCATATGCTGCTTAGCTGGAAGCCACCGCGTAAAGACGCTGACAATCCAATAACACATTATGAAATTGAATATCGTAATTCAAAGCGTCGTGCCTGGCAAACACTTAAAGACGGTCCATCAGATGATGATGATTTGTTTAAAGTCCCCGGTGATGTTAAACAGTTTGAAATACCAATAACAGAGAAGGAAACAGCAAATAGTCTAGCGCCTAATACTGATTACTACTTCCGCGTAATAGTTGTCAATGCTGTTGGGAAAAGTGAACCAACTGAAACACGCTCAGTGGTTCGAACTCCATCATTACCGAGTAAGTTTTACCCATTTTTTCATTATTTCTTTGTTAGTCAGAAAATACGGGATGGATGAATATTTTAATGTTATGTATAAATGACTTCATATATTTTGTAAAACCATCTTACAATGACTACAGACAGAAATCTACATTTCACAGCACCAGCCAATATAGTATTTTAAAAGATCAGAACATGAGTTAGCTAGTCACCATTACATACTTTTGTTTTGTCCCTAAATGCATGATATATGTCTATAACATCCGGCTTCATGAGGTTGGAATTCAATCACCTGTTAACTCTCAAAATATCATTACTACCAACCTATGCCATCAATGAGTGTCAATCTAGGAGGAAACAGTTTCCGGTGCAGCTTGGTTTTAAATGATTCGCTAACTGTTATTGAATCGCCACAAGATCTACCCTGAAATTTGAATGTATTAAAGAATGATGGCGGATAACACCCATTTTATAAATATGGATGGGTTTATTAATGTGAAATGAAAACTGCTCCCTACTGTAAAGTTTATTGACATGAAATTTTATAGCCGGTCTCTCTTCACGTGATATATGAAGTGTAGTCTAGTTTTTGTACTCATGAATACTTGTATTCGCTTGATTTCTCGAAATTCGACCTGATCATTTTGAGTTGAGTTCACAGTACGCACCCCCGGAGGTTCAAAGCCCCGAATTCATGGCCCATCGTATTGGATCCCAGTGGCTTAATGGTCTACAAGCTCGCCTTGTAACCAGGAGGTCCTGGGTTCAGAACTTATTGGATGTGTACTGGTGAAGAATCTCAAACAAGGACGAAACAGCTGTCCACCACTCCCGGGTTTTCCACCGGTTCCATAACCGATGTCAGTTTATAATGAAATCCTGATGTAATTTTTCTTGAGCTTAAGGCACAGTGTTTCTTGTCTATTTCATTTATTAAATGCCCAACAGTTAACTGAAGACATTTTTAAATTCGTGTTGTAAACAAATCATTAGGTAATTAAAACAAAGTAGAACAGTAAATTTTGTCTATTACAAATAACGGGAGGGTGTGTAGCCCAGACATTTAAGCAGTTCACAGCAGAAGATTAGTGATCCATTTAAGACTAAAACGAATTATTATTATTATTATATGTCTGGTTGATACCCCGGAAATTGAAAAAGGAGGTTTTTTTCGGGAATAATATAATCTTCAGTAAAAAGTTTGAGCATTGTCGATTAGATCAAATGAAGTATAATTATATTTCAATAGTTTATACACAATGATAAGTTTTGTTATTGGCCAGCAGGAGTTTACACTGAGTGTTATGATTTTAACCCAAATACACTATAACTAAAAACTAACCAATCACACAAGTTTAAAGCTGTTTTATTACATACACTACAACTCACCACATAGGTTACCATGATGACAAATAAACTTAGAAAGGGGTGTATAATTAATAAAGCACTGAGTAGCTAGGTGCGATCTTAGTGAGACAAAACAGCAAAAATCATATTGAATTAAATCAATATGATAGTGACAAGTGTTGGTTTGCAGGGACTTGATTGGTTTCAAGACTGCATCATGAACTGACATCGGTTAGAGGACCATTGGAAAACCTGGGAGTAGTGGACAGATGTTTCGTCAAGCTAGTTTGGGACACTTTATCAGTACTCACCCACTGGGGCTCGGATCCAGGACTTCCTCCCAGGTTTTCCAGTGGTCCTCCAACCGATGTTAGTTCGTGTTGAAATACTTAAAATGGAAGTGACAAGTGAGGTAATACTGGAAATTGTTCAAAGTGAAAATAATTAGAACAGTCGACATAGTAAGGAATGGATGTACAGAGTGAATTAATACGACTAAAAATAAATGGGGCCGAGGAAGAAATGGGTACTGGAATAATTTAAAACAAACAGATTAGGACCATGATAGAAGGACTGGTTGAAAACAACTTTTTTAGACATTTCCTGTTTCGACGACTAAATCTTCGGCGATTTAGATGAGTCGGATACGTGATGATTTGGGTAGATTATTTTTCACCTTATAGATAACTTTAAAGGAAAAGTTTGTAGAAATAAGATGACCAGTACGAACCAGATTTTCACTTATTGACTTACTTATAGCTACAAGTATACCCAGATCCCCAGGAGTAGTTGAACTGATAAAGACACAAAGAGTCGGTCGTCTGGGAGATATTATCCATAAGGCTATGCAACAGTAACGGTCGGCTGGAAAAAGATTATTCTCAAAGAGTTAGTAGCGAATTACCTTTTCACCGGCTTCGAGACCATCGACTAAGGATGTTGGCAGCTAGGTCACTTTTGAATTCACACTACGTAAGCGGTATTTTCCCGGATGCAGACATCAAATCACATTTCATAGGTTATAACCTTATACTTTGCGTTGGTGGCTTAGCGCCAAAATGCTCGCCAACCACGTATGTGGCCTGGGGTTCGATCCCCGGCCGACTCACTCCTTTACCTCGCCAAGTCATTAATAAGAGTGGTGAAGAGGGAAGGCCAGGCATAGGAGTAGCAACCCCACCCTGTAAAAATAAACACTGCTTTTTGGTTGTAGTAATAACTGTAAACCCTCGAATCAGGATTATGCACCATCATAGAAACTGTATGTTTCACTTTCGATCATGTTTTCCTAGTTTTTCCATATAATAATACTAATAAGACTGAGTTGTTGGTTGTTATTCTGAGAGAGAGAGAAAGAGAGAGAGAGAGGGAGAGAAAACAAAACGAATTATGTCTGACGTTAGTCAGCCGAGCTAAAACAAACACTAGTATGTTTAATATTAACAGGCGAATTCTATGCACCAAAGTACAATGGAGAGACTAACCTATTATTCACATATTCGTATTTACTCTTCTAGGTCAGATAACCTGTAATTGCGATTCCTAGTGAGATTATTTTTTATCATTAACTCCTTTCTTATCTCGATATCATTCTTTTCATAGAACCGCCTAAGCTGAAATATGATCCAACTCTAGAGACAATTAAGATAGCCGCTGGTCAAAAGCACGCTATACCTGTCGATGTGGAAGGTGAACCTACGCCAAAGATAGATTGGCGATTTATTCCTGACGGTCAGTCTAAAGATTCCCAGTCTCCGATTCCCAATGATGCACAAAGTGAAGCATCTGGTCCAGATCAAGATGGTGTTAATAAAGTCGCTATGAAATTCCGTAAAATATCAAGATCATGCGATGGCACGTATGTGTTAACAGCTGTCAACAGTGGTGGTGAGGCTCGTGCAGAATTCCGTGTTATTGTATTAGGTGGGTAATATTTTATGCCTGTTTACAATTGTTCAGGTTCAAGTTTGATTTATCCTAGGTTTAGAAGTCAGAGTTTAGTTTAGTCTACTGAATTTCACTCGGATTCCGTTAGATGGCCCGGTGTCTATGATTTCGCTTGAATGCCACTTGTCGCATCATGCCGTCTTGGAATAAGTGATGTCGGTTATTTTTTCAATACCCTAATTGTCATAGTCCCTATCACTTTTGAAACTACTAATAAGTTGTGGGATAACTTTTCAACATAGATTCAACACTGGCTGCTTACTATTCTTAATTAAAGTCATTTCACCTAAGGTCAATCAAATAATACCAGTGAATACGCTGTCTTGAGTTGAAAAAGACTTCTGTTGATACCGATTCTGTTAGTTCAGAGAATGAAAACCCTGCTGAAGAGGACACAGGCTTCTTTTCACAATTTATAGAGTTCAAAGGTTTGATTAAATACCTGTCAATAGTAATGGTATCAAATTGTACTACTCACTGTCTACACAAGAAGACTTACAAAGTAAGTTGTTATAAAGTAGTTTGTAAGCCGTGGATTCCTGCAGATTCTGTAACACTAGTGAACAGAATCGATTGGGGCAGGTGGGGGGTGAGATTTCATTTTCTAATCTTAACCATTCTACGGTAATCGATTCTTCCCCAGTATAAATACTCAAGAACTGGTAGTGAGTTGTACACATCAAACTGTCTGGTGATTATTAAAACAGCTACATTAAAACATGTAGGATGTCACATACAACTGCAGAGGTTTAATTGTTAGACTTTATAAAAGCACAAACAAAGATCTGATAAAATAGTAAGTAACTAAATAAATTTGGAAGTTTGTAATAGGCTCAAAATATTGTTACCTGTGAAACATAATTACTCCTGTCGGCCTTCTTTGGAACCCAGCTATCTGGCTTACACAGTTTACACGATTTATAGTCAGCATTTCTGCCAGCTCCCTCTCTTACTCAAATGTATAGCATTTATGCTTCTATTAATACTACTCAGCTGGACAGACTATCAGATGATATGGATGAAATAAGTTTCACCCACTTCAACAGTACACATTCTGACACAAAGCAAAAGTTAGCAATACTCTGTAAACATTCATGATAGAAAATCCGTAACCTCTTGTTTTTAATATTCCGCAAGAATATAGGACGAGGTGAACTTGGTAGTGCCCTAGCCGACACGTCAGCATTTAATGAACTTCCTTTCCTCGGTTAACTCCTGATCAGTACACTACCTACCGTGTATTTACTGATGAGTGAAGTCCAGGTAAAAGGCTTGTGCACTCTTTTGTGCCCTGATATGAATTATATTTATATAACAAGTGAAAAGCAAAAATTAGTATGTAATAGTATCGTACAACTTATATGTCGACAGGCTGTGGTGGTAGTAAGCCCGAAGGGTGCGCATTTAGGGATCGCGCCACGTGCAAACAGTCAAGCAGGAAAAAAATAGCGCAGCACCATAGTACATGTACGCGTTTAAAAAAAGTTCCAACATTCAAGGTGCACTACAAACTTATTCTTCTGTCACAGCAATGATCATTTAATAAATGACAAATGGATATTTTTAGTCTGTGCTGAAAATTCGTCAGGAATAAGCGCATCAAAGCCAATCATAGAAATCAATCCATGCTCGTAAACAGGCTCCAAGATGACAAATAGTAAATTATTTAGTTTTGTATGACTTTGCATAAGCTAAACTAATTTCGGAAAGATAAACCTACAGAAATTTTGACAAACCCAATGAGAGAACATGAGATAATTCGCCAGATTTTGTAAAGTTTTCAGTCAGTCTGGATGAAGTGCTTAATCATATGGGTGAAATCTGAATCGTATGTAAAGTTTTTTGGATGACTAAACAAATGGGTTGACTTTAAGATTCTAAAGTGAGAAGAAATTTAAAACTCCAGGAAAATAAGTAAATTATTGCGTGCCGATTGCCTCCAACCATGTAATATCATTAAATTATTTCTCGCCTACAGAACAATTCAAGTTCTATTTTCAAAAATTTTCAAAAAGTTGCTTGTATTTCTTTTCTTATTTCTTTTTGTTTTTTAGGCTTGCCAGGTGCACCACTTGAACTAGTAGCATCAAATCTATCAAAAACTTCAATCCGTCTAAAGTGGTTACCGCCTACAGACACCGGAGGCAGTCAGTTGTTGAATTATGTTATTGAACAGGCTGTAGTGAAGAGTAATACAGCCACACCGTCTAGTGTTGGTTATTGGGAGCCAGTAGCCCGTAATTTACCAGTACATGAAGCATCTGACGGTTCAACAGGCTGTTTGTATGATATCATTAATTTAGCACCAGAAAAGCATATGCTTTTCAGAGTGGCAGCTCAGAACAAACAAGGTGTTGGTGAATTTGCAGCAACTAAAAGTCCGATTTTAGTCACTTCACCACACAGTAAGTTATCTGTACGATTTCACGCATACAATCCCCTTCTTTCCGCTGGCGTTTATTGTATTCGTTAACTGTTTCTTTTTATTTCCAAATATTTACAGATTTGCCTGGACCACCAAGAGATTTGAAGGGTACTGTAGATAAGGATGGACAAGTCCACTTAGAATGGAAACCACCACAACAGGATGGCGGTGCAAAGATTATAAATTATATTGTGGAAAAATGTTCATCTCTTAAAGATGCTAATTGGTCTGAAGTGAATCTTCCTGAATCACCTGAAACTGAACGAATAATATCAAAACTTAGAGGTAATACAAATTTTATTTTTTGTGTACATATTTCTTAACATGTAGTCGACTTGCGCATCACTGAGTATTCTACAGGAAGGGTTTTCTTTCCTGCTTGGTACTAAAGTGGCCTTTTCTGCGAAGACTTCAATTGGAGTAGAGTTTTTATTTGTTTCAGTCATTTTTCATTCACCAAGGAGTTATTTCCTAGATCCCAATTCACTTAGATATGTTAGGATAATGTAATTTTAATGGCAGGACTAGTCACTTAGAAACTCCCGGTTTTCATTCTATGAAATGGTTAAGTTTTTTATTAAAATGACACCCAGTACCCCTGAATGTTAAAATAAGTCTCTTAGTTAGTGTCAGTGATGTGATGCTTACTGTTGTTACTCTAATGACGGCTTTCATCACACTTAATTTTGAAAACAAAACACGTAGATCAGCGAAGTGACTCTTTTCAGCGAATTTCACTTATTTTTGCACACTGCGTTATATGTCTATTATAACAACTGAATAAACATGAAATCCTTTCAAGTCAGACACATAGAACGTGAGTTTCGTTGTAGCCAATCCTCTAATTTTAACACTGGGTGATTCTATTTCTGGTTATCAAGACATTATGTGTGTCCTAGACGCCGAAGATACACCGTTGTTCTAAGCGTCAACATGCATGAATTCTATATCAAACAGGCGTCTGTACTCGGAGATTAACGTTCATTGCACAAAGACAAATTGTCTGGTGAGAAACAATAAGGCGTAAAGGTAGCTGGTTGATGTCATTGACATATAAGTCGAAAAAACTTCATTGGGTTTGAGGTTTCAAAGGAATTCTGATCGAATGCATTTCAGTAAAGAGAGACAACATCACGCTGATTAGTACATAATTCTGCCTACATAAAAGGCGTAACCTGATACTTCCAAACAATTACCGTCAAATGCTTAACTCTCGGTATTCAGTCATTTATATTTTAACTAAATATGACGACTTAGTACTTCGTGTCCGCCAATCTCAGAGAGACTTTTGATTAAGAACATGCATATCCCCTTCAAATCCAATAATCTACTGTATGCTGCCTAGTTTCAAACCCAAATAAATTTGTATTTATTGCCCAATATACAAATTCCGTAGGCTGACTGGATTTGTTTGTTTTTTCTTTTTTCGATGTTTTATTTCCAACAGATGGCATCTGTTACTTCCGTGTGTCAGCTGTCAATGAGGCTGGAAAAGGTTCACCCTCCAGTATCATTGATTTAGATGTGAAGAAAGGTTCTGGTAAGTGTAGCTAGTCAAATAAAGTGTCATAAATATGTCTAGGCAGCCTTATATTAATTATGCTTTTAAATCTATTCTTGTCTTAGAAAACAGAGAAATCCAGTTCAATCACACTGGATATGTATGAAAAACGCTGTGGATCAGCCAGTCTAGAACAGTCAAAATAGGTTTGAGAATTATTAGAAAAAACTCTTATGGTCTCATGTCAACTACAACAGGTGATGTAGTTAAGATAAGATAAAATAAGATAATAGCTTTATTCCAAAGCAGTACTTGTGATACAGAATGGAATTCTCAGCATTTTTACTACAATATTGCATCCAGTTAGTACATTAACAATAAATAAAGTTCTACATAGATTAAAGTTATCTCAGTCAGTTTTGACAACAACATATTAGCATGTCGGTAGCAAAGCCAAAATTTAAACAGAGTGTTTGAAGGTGTTAGAAAAGTAGATACTACTAGCATATTTACTGGCGTAAGCGATAGCAAAATGGTCGAGATATACAGAGTGTGAAAGAACGAACAAGAATGTTTTAAGTAGAGTTTGCAAGGAAGAGAGAAACAAAACAGCACATAACAAAATAAAAGGTAGAGAGAAAACGTTGTACCTATAAATGATGTGAGTTGGAAAGACGAGATCCATTGTTCTACTGACTATTTAATAAGTTAAAGGTTTCATGCCTAATGCTTTCTTTATCGCACAGAACACGAGCTAGGTAGGGTATGGATGAGTTTTTGTACTTACTAGTGCGGGCATATAGTTTCCTATATAGGCTTCTGGTTTTCCCTGAAGAGATACATGGGGAGAGTTGTGAATGTAGAGGGTGTTGTGAGTCAGATAAAATGGATTTCGCCCATTTTTCACATGAGTCCATGTGCCTGTCCACCAGAATATTAACAAGCTGGCTAAGTGGCAAACTGCTTACCCTGCTGACAACCTTTAACATCCTACGTAATAAGGTATAGTCTTTCTTCAATAGCCCAGGAAAGACTAAGGGGGAGCAATAGAGAATAATAGGCAGAATACGGGAGTTAACAAATTGTAGGAGTAAGGGTTGGGTTACACCAGAATGTCTTAACTTCTTGATGTAGAAGGTAAGACGGAATATTTTCTTGGAAATCGTCAAGATATGAGACGACCAGGAAAGATCAGAAGATAGAGTGACGCCTAGGTTTCAATTTCAGTGCCATCTATGTTGCACACCTCGTGAGTGCTAACCAGTTTGTTTAGGTCAGATTTATGCCTAAAGGTGAAATTAACTGTTTGGCATTTGGAGGGGTTTAAGGTGAGACCGTTTTCCTTGGACCATTGGCTAATTTCTGATAAGAAGCCATTTAGTTTAGAGCAGTCACTTTGACATTTGACAGGTAAAGATACAGTTAGGTCATCAGCATATTTGACAAAGTTAATGTCATTTGAAGATGGTAGGTCATGTAGGAAGAAGAAAAGAGAAGTGGGGAGAGTACAGCACCTTGGGGGACACCAGCTTCAGTGAGCACAGCAGAGGAGGATTCCCTTTGTATACGGTGTACTGCATTCTGTTTGAAAAGTAGGAATGCAACCAGTTAGTGACCCAGGACTCGGTTTGTGTCATGGAGAGCTTATTTAGCAAGAGACATCTAGGTACAGAGTCGAAAGCAGAAGTGAAGTCAAGAAACGTGCAGCGGACATATTTGGCACCTTTGTCTAATGATGAGACAATACTGTTGTGTAAGACGGCTGCAGCGTCTAAAGTACTCCTACCCTGTCTGTAGGCAAATTGTTTGGGGTCTTCGAAGCTTTTAAGGGAGGGTTCGAGTTTAAGAAGTACTAGTTTTTCCATGAGCTTTAGAAACGGGGAAGTGATGGCAATGGGTCTGAACTTTACGTTCTTGCTATTGCCAGGTTTAGGGACAGGGACTATTTTAATGTCTTTCCATGGAACAGGTACAACGTTTTCGGAGAAAGAAGCATTTAGGATATTAGTTAGAGGGGAACATAAAGCATCTGCACATTGTTTTAGAACAGGTATGCCATCAGGGCCAAGACTATGTGAGGGCTTAAGAGTTTTAAGACATTTCAAAACATCGAGAGTGTTAAAGTCCTGGAAGTTATCAGCTACAAGATTAGTAACGTTAGAAGTGGTTATAGTAGAAGGAGAGCGTATAAAAGACAGATTAAGAGCATTAACATCACAAGAGGGAAAAACATTACATCGCTTACTATTGCCAGTAATTTCATTGAAAATTTCCACATGCTGATAGGAGATTTGCATGATAAAAGTGTTTGGTTATAGATAGCATTAAGATTTTTGATTTCAGATTTGATTTGAGCATTAATCTTTTTAAGTCCTAACTTGTCTTTGCATTTATATAACATTTCTTTTTGCCTGCGAAGTTGTTTGAGATGGGGAGACGAGAAGCGGTCGAGGCGTTTGAACAGTGTTTGTTTGGGACAGCATATGTCGAGGCAGAACTTAAGATAATCCATTATATTGGTGATTGAGTCATCTAATGTACTTTCATAGAATAGATCCCAGTTGGTATCTTTTAACATGCATCTTAGATTGAGTAAGTTGTCAGATGTGTAGCATCTTTGTTGTGCTTTCGTAGACAGGTGTGAGAAGATTTTAATATGTGTTTTGCTGTATATTTTTGGCAAAACGCGGACAACGCAGTGATCAGAGTTTAGTATCGGTGAACGTCTACGTGTTGTGACTGTTAAGCTGTTAATTCAAGCAAAATGTAATGAAACACGATAGTGTACAACTTTTCGATGAAAACCCCTAGATTGGTGCTACCAACATGATTTATAAAGTTGATAGCCCTCTTTTCCATTATTCTGACACTGTATACGGTAACATTTTTGTCTGAAGAGTATCTGTAAAGACACGCTTGACGATGTTAAGTGATGAAATACTGCCTAAGAACTCCGTATACTCTGGCTATACATATAACATCAATATATGCGATTAAATGAGAATGGGTAGCAGGTTTTATTATCAGTTGTGACAGGCTGTTCTCTTTCAGGCTTTATTCTGATAAGTGTCAGTTCTTCAATTTCCAGTTTTATCGTATTTTGAACAACACTGACTGGTAACAACAACCTGACTTGAATTACCGTCTCAGTTGTCAATTCATTCGACATATCCTTAACTCTTTGATGAGATCAGCACCAAGGCCCACAACTTTATTGATCTGATGGAGTAATAGGTTTTCAGCTTACGAACATAATTCGAAAGAAAACAGAACAGTGTCCTTTAGGGTCGATACTAACTTGCCTCAGTGAAAGTTTCAATAAAGTCAGGAAAGTTCCTATCGTCAGGTGGAATCAGTTGGAGAAACAGTAAGTGTACAAGCACACATACATAACCATTCACCGGGAAATATGAATACATCCAGCTAATGGGTCCCGAATAGAGGACTAAGTGCTCATCCCCTGGATTCGAGTGCTAGTCACCACCCTCTAAATTAACTAAATTTATCTTTGAAATATTAACTTGAGATTTCCATTGAAAGATACTTTTCCAATCGGGAGAGCATCGACAGACAGCTAAATTTTAAGCTCTCATGTTGACGTTGTTGAGGTGAACAAGTCATCTCCAATTAAATAGAATAAAAGTCTTGATTTCTAAAACTGAGTGGTTTAAAGGGTTTAGAATTCATTGAGTCATCAAAAAACCTGTAATCCTAATGCTCTAACCGTTTTTACCAAATCTCTACATGCATTTTTTCCATCACATTTCTGGCTTTGTGTATTTTTCAGTAAAGCGTATAAAATCCTAAAGGACGCGTCGAGAAGCTCGATTCTCCTTCAACATTTATCTATGCAAATATAATAATTGATTAAATTTCCATACCTTACATAATTCACTGTTGGGAGTGAGTGTTTTCTATCTGTAATGATGGTGACTTTGATTCTACAGAATACATTAGTCAACCTTTGACTACCGGAGTTTGATCGTTTGTAGACGTACTACATTAAGTGCTAAACTACAGTAACCCAGTGTCTTACTTCCTAGTGCTTGAAGTAAAGAGTTTCAATCTAAACATATAAGCAAACGTAGATATGCTTAGCTAGTGAGTCTTAAACTGTCTCACAAGTTTTACTGAAAAGTACAATATAAATATAAGTTAATGTAGTAATCATTTAGTGGGATGTATCTGAAACACCAATAATGTTTACAAAACAAATTTTAGACTTACCACTAGTATTTAACATACCTTATATAATTACACTTTCGAGGTTGGATCTGTTTCGTTTATTATACCTTTGTTTATGATGTTTCCTATTATCTAAAGATAAACCTGATCAGCCAGGTCAGCCAACAGTTGAGGTTATTGCAGATGGGGCTGTCCAACTACGTTGGTCACAACCATTGAATGAAGGTACCGGTGGACCGATTAAAGGTTATGAAGTTCAAATATGTGAAGTTGGTTCAACTAAATGGAAGCCTGTTTCATCAGACTTATATCCAGCGAATGAAGCTCGTGTAACTGGATTGGATTCAACAAAAGATTATCTATTTAGAGTGATTGCTGTTAACAATGCAGGAGCAAGTCAACCTTCTGAGCCGAGTAGACCCGTTCGTCCAGGTAGGTTAAAGCTGGCAAATGAAGAAGTTGTTTGTTAATCAATTACTGGGTTAATTTATAGAGAATGACGTATTTCCAGGATTCACTGGTTCAATTTTCAGTCATTGAAGACACTGACTAAATTATACCTTTGTTTTGGCATTTAATATCATCAGTTAAACAAAATTTGTAAGTGTATCACAACAGTGGTTAATGTTTAAGAGTAGTTATGTGCAGGCAGTAAATTTACAGTTCCGAAATCCCTCTGATTCACTAAGGAAATGTCTTTTGAAGAGGAGTGAAGTGTAACAGGTGGGAGATATAAATTCAAACTGAAGACTTCATCCTTTCGTAAAGACGGAATTCAACCGCAAGAAACGACAGAATATTCTGTTTCTAAGTCTGTACATAAGCTGTTTCATGTGTGCTATTTTTTCATTCACTTACACTCCGAATGGAACACGGGGATTCAATTTTCAAAGTCTCAGTAGCAGGGTTGTTTTACTCACGAGTGGGGTCGCTAACCTAACGGCAAACCTTACCCCTTTTCCGGAATTACCACCGGTTAGGAGAGGTTTGGTAGGGTATTGTCTAGGAATCGAGCCCAGACCTCTGACGTTGCTGGCAAGCATTCTACCATCCAACACTGTATACTTCCACAGGAGTTATTTAGGAGTACTGGTCAGAGCAGATATTCCACAAAAGTATGTACTAACCATCTAGAAACCAAACCTTCTAACTTGTTGCCCTCTACCTAAGTTACACATTACTATACGGCTACGTAGTAATATTTATAAAATTAGAATATTCACTTTGTAGATAATAATAATGTAATTAAATTAAGAACACCCATTAAGACGTTAAACAAACATTTCAGTCAAGACAATTCTCTCTTCATTGATTTCCCTCTGATAAACGCAAACGAATCAACAACACATTTCCATTACTGTATAGAGGGTGGAAGTACCAAAATGTGATAATATTGGTACACAGGATTATTAATCACAAACTGATTAGACATATGAATCAGTAAAGAAAGGCCAACAGAGAGTACATTGGACAGATATGAGTAAATAGATGCTCGAAAATGTGAATATGTGAATTTAGCACACTCAAATGTGATGTGATGGAAAAATAAGACGAGTGAAGTGTCGTCAATGTAATAAAATAAATAAAATGTTAAACTTTTTAACCAAACGAGTGCGTTACTTATACCTTTCAATAGTTACATTCTGAAGTTTATAGGAATACCAAATGACTTTTCAAATTAACAAATTCAGTGAAACAGTATACCAGTTCAAGTCACCAGACATCTTAACAGCACAGCAAATAACAAGAAGAATATAGAGGAATAGGAATCTAGTGGAAAAACACTTACATGAAATTACCAAATAAATCTGAGCAATTGTGATTAGTGTTAGGTTGTCATTTTGAATTTGGAAAAATGCCAATACCTTAACTTCCTGTTAACCTTTGGTCTACCTGACTCAAACCCGCGTGAGTCCATCAAACGGTATACTTGTTTTACTAAAAATTCCGAATTTAATCTGGACCATAGTTATATCAAGTGTAAAATATTTAGGCATAATAATAATCACGCTTAGATATTGGCCATATCTTCTTGTCTTCTGCCTTCAACAAGGAGGATTCATAGGACTCATACAATAGGAAAGAATTGACTGTTGCATGCTATGCTCATACTCACTGAAGTAATCCCCCATAACTGTGATTGGAATATTTTCTCATGATAGTCTGTATTACACTGCAAAGTCCCCTGCTCCTAATCTGAGGATTTTAAAACAGTGCACTTTTGACCACACACTAAATCAAAAATTCTACCTAGCAATTTGGAGGTCACTGGCTCGAATCCTGCCATTATCACCTATTACATCAGGAATACTGTTTCAGTCCAAAGCTAATTAAGAAAGTTACACCAACAGAAAGCCAACTGTATTCAGGTTTCAAGCATATAGGTAGATGGTAACAGAAGACGGTTTAAAGTAGCATACTACTTTCATGTCAGTGACCAACTATCTGTCTGTTCATTGTATTTGCTTTCCATTTTAATCTAAGAGCCCGAATAGGTCAGTGGTAACGTCTCTGACTGCAGTATTGGATGACGTGGGTTTGAATCTCAGGTGGGACAAGGTTGCAGATAGGCCTTGCTGACAAGTGCCATCTAGCATGAAGCCTAGGTCCAAGGCTAACTGTCGATTGCCTCTAACCATCTAATACCAACAATTCAGTGCACCGTGATGGCAAGCTACCTAGAAGGGTGGCTACATCTCAAACCTGACTGATAGAATTTAGTCTGCACCAAAGAAAGGACTAGACACATCCCATCAGTTACTAGTGCCCAATGAAAGTATTAATTAAAGCTGAAAAATTTAACTCGCCTTAATTGCTGATTGTTTCGGGAAAAATTAAAAGCCTTTTTGTATCTTCCTATTGTTTATTTCAAATTTTAGCTACGGATGTGGATTTCGTTCGTCAGTTAGAAAATCAATCCATCACAGAGTTACCCTCTGATGTTGTATTCGAATGTGAATTGTCTCGACCAGGTATGACACTGATATGGTCTAAGGATGGACGTGAACTCAATTTGTCAACACGATGTGTGTACAGTATTGTTGGTGAAGGCGATAAAGCATTTTGCATTCATCGACTAACGCTAATCAAAGTTAGCCCAGATGAACAAGGTGTCTATAGTGCAAGATTAGTGACTGGTAAAAAAACTGAAGCTAAACTGACTATTGAATGCCCACCGAAAATAAATTATACTGGAGCATTGGAGATACAATTACTCAGTGGTAAAAGTACAGTGATTGAAGTGCCGTATACAGGAGCACCATTCCCAGATGTCAACTGGTCATTCAATCATGGACCTTTACCGATTGGTGCAAAGCGTGATTCTCCGCTCGCCTCAGTGGATACAGTTTATGGATTGACATGTTTACGTCTACGCCATGTTACAAGAGAAGTTTCCGGGAGTTATAAACTTCTGGTAAGTTGAGTTTCAGTTTGTCCTCCTACCCAGAATGTAGACAGATACAAGCCTTTTGTAAAACCTAAAAATACATTGATTTTTGATTTTTTTTCTGTAGGTGAGTAACGACATGGGCAAGGCAAGTTTAGAGATTGTCGTAAAAGTGCTAGATGTTCCTGAGCCTGTACGTCAACTGAAAGCAACTGTTCAAAATCAACCGTCTGGTACTGCTTTACTCACCTGGCAAGAACCGAGAGATGAAGGCGGTTCACCAATTACTGGCTATTTAGTTGAAAAACGTGAAGCGAATAAGCGTAGCTGGACACCATTTGGTTCACTGGTCAAAGAATTGAGTTGTACTATAGACGGACTGACACCCAATACTGGTTATTTCTTTAGAGTAATGGCTCAAAATGCATCGGGTTGCTCTGAGCCCACGGAAACTGATACATCAGTTGTAATTCCCTGTTTAACAAGTAAGTTTTGCATTCGTAAAACAAACCTATTGATTTCTTGGTATCACTAGCGACTATATATTAACTATGCATAATTTTATTTAGAAGAAACATTTTTCTGTGGAACGATGTCTGCAGTTAGGTCATTATAACAGTTGAACTAGGGTTTTGAGAACTGTTCATCCAATGATCTGTCACTACAGTTACAATTTATTTAATCGTTATCTGTCTAATGAAGACATGGTATAACACACTAAGAAATATAAGAGCAATATAAAACAGTTGGAGAATAACACAAGTAACGAAATTTTTCCAAGAAGAACATTCATCGAAGCTCTTGTCCAGTTTGTATTACTTCTGATGATAGGAGAGGGAAGAAGGCTGTATAATCGCCAGCAAATTCATTGTAGTACTCAAAACTTTGAAATAAATAAGGTGAAATAAACTTGAAAAGTATAAACTACAAAAATTAAGCTTTTTTCGCATCTGTTCAGATCTCCTCTGTGCTCCCAGTGTAGAGTTGACTAACTGCACATACAACAGATGCATTCAAACCGTTTTTCATATGATATTCTTGTACGTTGCACACAGACAGATGAGTGATAAACAGTCGAGCTCTACAAACACTGTTTAACAATATTATTTTAGATACATTCCAAATCCAACAAGCTCACTTTCATCTTGGAGCTAACTTTGAAAGCCGCTTTGGTAACATATTAGTCGTTATCCGAGTAATTAGTTGGAGACATACTGATCAACCCTTTTTATTCTATCCAAACAAAGTTCATGAATAATCTCTATCTAGAAATTAATGAAAACAAAAAATGAAGTTTAGAGAAGAGTCTCTGTAGTAATTTATTGTAGTCGTAGTATTAGTATTTCGAGATGACCGAATTACAAGAATCCAAACAAAACACAGAGAGGGCAGAATTCAGGAATTTGTATTTAGCGGAATTATTATGCAATTCATATAAGAAACATATTAACAATCAACAGTAAGTATTTAAACAATACAGAGATAGAAATTGTCAATCACCACATCCGCCACACGTCGAATATCTCCTTGCGTATTTATAACGATGTCTCGGTTTGCTTGCAAGTAGCTGCGACCTTCTAACTGATTCTGTGATATTATTTTCATCAGTATTATCTGGACTTATTTCTGAATTATCTACAAAATCAGGATTATTAGCGGAATCATTAAAATAATAATTGGAACGACCTACTTCATTTATTGTCACTTTGTCCAGGTGTCTGTTATGAACTGAGTGATCTTTGATGTCTAATATCTTCACCACTCGATTTCCCATTTTTTGTAGTATAATTCCAACAGAAGGTCTATAGTCATTCCCTTTGTAATAATGTACATTAGAAGTCGTGGACATCAGATGCTTTTTGAGAATTCGAGATTTGAAAAGTTTTGCAGGACTTTCACGGGTACTTGTATGCTCTGCATTCAACAGACGCAGTCTATGCATATGCAGCAATTCCTCCATTTTAATCAGTTGCTCTCTCATCTCATTCAGTTTTTTCCGTGTTTTCGACAGTTCGCATTGTAACTCGGCTACCTCATTTTTGAAAACAGTTGACACTTGAGTTGCCGAACTTGTAGTGGAGGTTTTCATTGGATTAGCTTGAGTATTTTGAAAGGTTGAAAGACACATTGACTCCATTTTACTAGACAGCTTGGGAGAATTATAAGAATGTTGAGCAACATAAGTATTCGAACTTCTGCAAACAGTCTTGATGTGTCCAACTTTACCACATTTGTGACACTTAGCACCCCGAAAACGGCAAGTGCTTCGTAGATGTAACTTTCCACAGGAAAAACACGGTTTAATGTTTTTGATCTCTCGCTGCATTCTATTACCTGTGGACGGCAGTTTGGATTGCTTTCCATGACCACTTGTATTTTCGACTTTAGAAAGCATAACATCAGATACTGACGTAGTGGGAGCAGAGTATTCATTATTGACATCTTCATATGTAATACATAAATCTTTAGCAGTTTGAAAGGTACAAGAAGGAATCTGAATTAACTCTTTCTCTAACTTAGGAATATTGATTCCAGCAATTAGACGATCACGTAGTTGAGTATGCAGCTGATCTCCAAAGTTACACTTTGAAGCTTGTATTTGGAGTTGCAGAATAAAGTCTCTAATCCTCTGGTTGGGAGCACGAACCAGTTTATGGAATTGAGCCCTCTCTCTGGTCTCAAATGTAGTTACATGAAAGTGATTTATCAGAAGTTCACGAATCTTGACATATGACAGAGAAATAGGTTTATCTGGAAATGACAGAGTCTTTACTAGGCTATACGCATCTAGCCCAATAGCAGTGATGAAATGTGCTGGTATTTTGTCATCCCGAACATTCTTTGAAATGCACCACGCATCGAAGCATTCCAAATAATCAGCAATCTCCCGCGGAGACCCATTAATAGGAAATTTTCCCAGGTTATTTAGTTCCATCGCGACGCCAATTTGTAGTAATTTATTGTAATCGTAGTATTAGTATTTCGAGATGACCGAATTACAAGAATCCAAACAAAACACAGAGAGGGCAGAATTCAGGAATTTGTATTTAGCGGAATTATTATGCAATTCATATAAGAAACATATTAACAATCAACAGTAAGTATTTAAACAATACAGAGATAGAAATTGTCAATCACCACAGTCTCTTTTCGACGAATTCATTCACTTAGCTGTATAATCGCAAATACACTTAATTATTTTTGTATATGTACATTAGCCTTGTCAGTTGAATGACTAAGGATTCAATAATACGAAGGAGACAAAAGTGTATCGCTTTTAGTAGATTATTTTTGACTCTGTAGATTATTTTGAAGGAGACGTTTGTTGAGATAGAGTGAGCGGTTTGTGTTGACAAGGTGTTCGATGATCGCAGAGCCAATACTACCTTTTTTCAACTATGCGGGATAGTGTTCTCGAATCCTTTCAGAACAAGGTTTACAATAGATGAATGCTTTTTGTAATTTTCGAAAAAAATGACATATACGGTTTCTCGGGTGACCTTTAAAAGTTACCTGTAGGTCTAATCCTATTGATTGAAGCACCCTAACTACTGAATCCTGATTCCTGACGATATTTGTCTTACCAATATTTGTTAATCGAATATTATTTTCTTTCACATTCAGAGCCGCCTTCAGCTCCTGGAACGCCGGAAGCAAGTGACATTGGGACAGATTCATGTCGTGTCATCTGGGAGCCACCTAGTACAGATGGTGGTGCACGCCTGACATTCTACCATCTAGAGAAAAGAGCAAATCTTAAAGGGAACTGGGTGCGGGCCTGTGCAGATAAACTGCCTGTCCTGCCAAACGAAGTTAAAAGTACTTATGTGACAAAAGTTACTGGCCTTGTGCCAGACAATGTGTATGAGTTTCGTGTAGCAGCTGAAAACGCCGATTTTATGGTTGGTGAATACTCTAATCCAAGTCATAGAATTTCAACACAATTACCATTTTGTAAGTCTTGTTGTATTTATTGCTTCCTTTTCAAAATAGTATTCTTATTATCAGATTAATTAGCTGACACTGCATCCCCAAAATGAGCACCGGCTATACTGAAATGAAGTATATTGCATCACAGGTGAATATGAAATACTGTGACAGAGGAAATATTCCCCTATCAGTTTATTATAGAAATTTGTAATTGTGGGGAAAATGTTTCTCCAGACAATACCACTTTCAAATTTCTGTTAATAAAATGAATATTACAAAATAATAAATATAGAACTACCGTTGTCATGATAGCCCATTGAAAATGACTTACTTCTGCGTTAAATTAGAGGGTCCATTCCTCCTGCTAAGATTAAAACTACTTATCTAAAATGTATTCCTTAAATACTCTATTACCGTTTATTCTTTAACTTGCTTTCAATTTAGCTGTACCCGGAAAACCGTCAAGGCCTGAGGTTAAAAATGTCACAGAGACAACTATTGGTCTTGGATGGAAAGCTCCATATGATGATGGCGGTGATTCGGTGAAAAAATATATTGTCCAATACAAGGTGAGTTGAATATTCAGTCTCTCTCACAGGCACACATTCTAATGTGTGTGTGTGTGTGTTTCATTTGTTATTTATGCGCAAACTAAATTTATCTGAAAGGACTAGAACACCTTGGCTGTACGCCTCCTGATGAACGTGATTTGAAACATGGCTATTTTGTGTTGAGTTGTCATTACAGCCACCCTGCAGTTACGAAGATGCTTTCAGTCTTTGTTTTTCATATTTAACTGGAGACAGAAATGGATGAGGTTCTTTCATTTAAGTTTGACTAATCTTTTATTCCCTTACGTTCCTAATGAAACAGGGCCTCAAGCTAGAGCTGTGAAGTGCCGGTAGCAGTGGTATTTATTTTTACGGGATGGGGTTGCTAACCTCATGCCCAACCTTCCCTCTTTACCAACCTTACTACTTGCTTAGCGAGGTAAATGAGCGCGTCTAATATTTATTTTATTTGTCTCCTTTAGTTTCTAGAGGAATATAGGACTTCAGCCGCGTCTAATGTATAACTGTTAAATTAATAATCCCCCTGGAGACATAAAAACAAAGAATTCAGAGAAGAAAATTCACTTTTCAGTGGTTTAATTTTCATAACTATACAATCGTATATATACACATATTTAAAAAAGACAGTAACAATCAGTTTCTCTTGTGTGTATGTGTGTTAAAGTTTGACATTGAGTGGAAAAACTAAAGTGCGGTAATATTGGTGTATAGGGTTATGGGTCACCATAGGTTAGATTTATAATTGAATAACTGAATAGATAGAGGTCAGCCTAAAGTTCAGTAGACGACAAGTATGAAACAGGTGATTGGAAAATAAAGTACATCGGAAATATGAATATGTGAATATAATATGATAGAAATATAGGATGATTGAAATGTTGTCAAAATAGTAGATGAGATGAAATGCTAGGATATGATAAGATAAAGTGAAATCAATAAAAAAATGGAACATCGAATGAAGAAGGATAACAAAGTTGTTATGTGAATTACATAGTTAAATCAAGAGCATGGTAACCATGTTAGATGAAGATGCATATTTTTACTATAGCAAATTACTGCTAGGAAATCCGGAACAATAATAATGTAATTAGAACAAACTTCTGAGTCGCTCGTAAAATCCGAAACATAAGATTAACCCAAATTGAATAAATTAATAGATAAATAAATAAAATATCCGTCCTAATTGAGAGATGTTCAAGCTTTATGCCGTCAAATGCACTGTCAGTGTGCATCAATGAGAAAAAACAACAGCAAAGCAGAGTCAAAGGTGATCCGCTTGGGGACATGAATAATAATGCACGAATGTACATGTCAAGAATAGAGCGTTGAGCAGAGAGTGGAACATGGAGAAGAAGTGTGCATCAAAGACAGTTTAACCGTAGGAAGATAATTACACTAGACTGAATAGAATGTTTATAGAAAAAGTGAGATAAATTCCAATAGAAATCATTAACCATAGTACCGATGTAACGAAAAGGTGAACAAAATGTCAACTTATGCCACTCGCTACTCATAAGTAGTATAATTTGAACAAATGAAAAATATGATAAAGAATGGATAAGTTAGGAATTAGCAAACGTCAACATTAGTAGTTACAATAAGAGATGTTCTGAGAATGAGATTTTACCATCTGAATAGAAATAACTATTTCAAGACTAGGCTGCATTTTTCTCATGTCTGGTAATAATAAATATAAATAATAATAAATAATTTTTCCTTCACGTTCCCCAGTGGAACATAGGGCTTCGAGCTGGTAGCTTGAAGTTTCTGTAGCAGAGTTTTTATTTTACAGGATGGGGTTGCTGGCCTCATGCCCAACCTTCGCTCTTTACCAGAATTATTTCTGGCTTAGAGAGGTAAAGGTGTGCGTCGGCCGAGGATCGAACCCCGGACCATGTGCATGGTCGGCGAGCGTCCTAACCGCTATACCACCGACGCACGGTAATAATAAGCGCACTTTTTGAAGGGATTAGTATCTTTGGACACCTTCAAAGTCAGATCACATATGGTTGGTGGTGATACATTACACCCTGTGTGGTAGGAATTGAAATTTCCAATGCTTTATTAAGCGTTTGTGGAACCATATACTAGCCTGATAGTTGGTTCACAGTTAGGCAGACTGACCTTTTGTTCACAAAACTACCTGCGTTGCCCCTAGTATCCCATCTAAGTCACCTGTTTGCGACAGTGAGGCTAAATTTTCGACTGTCTGTATAAGGATGAAGGAGATTTTCTAGTCTTATGACATAATGTGGCAGTCACGTTCTCTCTACATTCTGTGCTTGTCTCTTTTTAATGATTTGAATTGAACTGACTGAAATGTTACTCAGTTTACTAGTTACTCATCATTTTACTGACCCCTTGTCTTTCTGAGCACTGTCTGTAAAGTTTGGAGCCTCCTATTAACCGATATCATGTAACATTTGCAAGTATATTAAAAGTATATCTGTACACAAGCTTAATGATTTCTTTAGACTGTACGCGGCTGATGAGAAGCCAACAAAATAAATGGTGATACCGTCATACGATGAAATTAGATGCAATATTGTAGATATGTGCTGAAAATTCCACACTGTACCACAAGTACTGTTTCTGGAATAAAGCGAAATTGTTATTGTTATTATTATATTCTGCACAAACCGTTCTTCTTGCTTTATTCAAATCCTTTATGTATGTATGCATGTATAAACCTGAGTAAGGCAATGGGAAGGGGAAAGACACTGTCACTTATCCCTTTCAGTTAACTTCAATTCCTCTTTGTAATACAACACAATTTTACCTAACATGTCTCACCCTATTACGCAGTGTTCTATTTATCCAGCAGTTTTGTTAATCTTACATCCCTTTCTAAAATATGTCCATTCTATAAATTATCTTGTAAATTACGTAACTCATTTATAAAGTTATATTTGTAAAATCTCAGCGAAATTGAAATTGAACTTCTTCAGGGAAATTCGGACCAGATTGCCGAACGAAACGTTGGAATTAATCATTTCAATGTCGCTGAGATTTTACAAATATAACTTTATAAATGTCTACTTCTCACTCAGCGCTCAATTATTTTGCAACTATCCGGTCAAATCTTGATCACAGTTCGTATGAATTACGTAACTCACTTTGCTATAGCTCTTAGCGGATCTACTACTTAA
Source organism: Trichobilharzia regenti (assembly GCA_944472135.2). NCBI lineage: Eukaryota > Metazoa > Platyhelminthes > Trematoda > Strigeidida > Schistosomatidae > Trichobilharzia > Trichobilharzia regenti. The sequence continues at coordinate 32,131,408 of OX235270.1, read as the reverse complement.
GTGTATAACTTCATTGATGGAGACAAGAGCACTAACTGTCTGTTGCGTCATTTCAATCTCTTACATATTCTATTTTTATCTAGAGCACATCGTCATCCGAATGGAAAACTGCCAGTGAAATGCCGGTTGATTTGGAATTCACTGTATGCCATTTGCAATCTGATGAACAGTATGAATTTCGGGTTGCAGCTATCAATTCAGCAGGTCAAGGACCATGGTCTGATACTTCTGAACCTTGTCACCCAGCTAAAGCCATTGGTAAGCTGATGTTTGCTAAACTTCATTACATTGTTTCAAACCACGTACTTTTCAGTATTCATTCTGTAGACATTTCACTTATGATACCATATCTAAGCTTTTCAGAGAATTTATTCCCCTAACTTCACAGCAGCAATTATGTGTTTAATTATTTTTGTACGTGTGTGTACATTCAGTCTGTCAAAAATAACAGAAAATGAATTAGTTTAGAATATTATTCACATGATCAAAATATTTCGGAATGGTGAAAATTAGTGAGTTTACAATAAATGTCCAGTAATCTAAAATAATGTTGAGAAAGTTGTGTGTTAATGAGAAGAGCGAAAGACAACTACACACTATTGGTTGATTGCTATGACTAATTGGATATCACTCAAATCACCACGCAGTTCTTGCTAGACCAATCTAAGTGGTTTAAACACCAGATAGCCATCTCACTAGTTTCGGACCAAGCTTGCCAGTGATTTGCCCCGTTTGGCACAGTTTCAAGAGACGAATCGGTTCCAGCCACTCGAATTCTGGCTAGGTACCGAGGTGAAGTGTTAATACATACTTGTGGAAAACATTCCAAATATTCTATAGAAAGAATTACTTTTTTTGAACTGATTTCTTACTAATTTATAAGTGGAATTTGTTGCTACACCAGTGCTACTACTGATAACAGTAATAATAATTCATTTCATCAATTAATTTCAGAATCCGCCAAACCTTCTTTGGTCAGCCCATTAAATAATATAACGGTGTTAGTTGGCCAATCAGTTGAATTAAACTGCGATTTCCAACTGGGTGATCCAAAAGGAAATGTGACTTGGTAAGTTTTATGTCAAATGAATACACAAAATTCAGTATTACTACACATTTTTGTATTATTTGTGGTACTACACAAATAAAACGTCGACTAAGCAATATAGTGTAACATACTGTATCACAAACTAAGCTTTTTTGTTGGAGACACTTCGAAATTGGAGCTGGCGGATTTCAGCGAACGGGTAACCGGGTGGACACTGGATCTCTAGACTTCATAATCACTTGACAACTAAGTTTTGCGTGAAATAAATATATGTGCCGCAGTCAGACAGATTTCACACTTTTATCTGAATCAATTGTTGTAGTGTTCACCGTTTTTATTTTCGACAATTTTACCATCTTTATTCTATGTCACCTTTAACCAAAATGGGAGAATTAAAAAGTGCATTATTTTACTAAAAGCTCTTTACTGGAATAACTTTAACTGTTTTATAGCCCAGAAGAACTTTCATGTAGGATATCCAATATTGGATGATGTTGTCAAAGTGTCCGTATTCTCAACATATTTGTACAATTTCATCTCAGGCGTATCTACGAAGATTTCGTATTTTCCAGGGAGATCGCCTAACTAATTTAAAGTACATCGATTATCTAAGCAAATTAGATGAAGATGCACATTATTAATACTGCAAATTACTTCTAGGAAATCCGGAACAATAATAATGTAATGTGATGTCATGCAATCCAAAACATAAGATTAATCTAAATTGAATGAATAAACAAATAAAATATCCGTCCAAATCATGAAATGTTCGCGCCTTATGCCGTCAGATGCACTCTCAGTGAGCATCAATGAGAAAAAAACAAAGCAGGATCAAAGGTGATCCGCGTGTGGACATGAATTGCGCTCGAATGTACATGTCACAAGAATAACGAGATTCGAATAGAGTGTTGAGCAGAGAGTGGAACATGAAGATAAAGTGTGCATCAAAAACAATTTAATCGTAAGAAGATAATTACACTAGACCGAATAGAATGTCCATAGAAAAAGTGGGATAAATTCGAATAGAAATCAATAACCATAGTACCGATGTAACGAAACGGTGAACAAAATGTCAACTTATGCCACTCGCTACTCATAAGTAGTATAATTTGAACAAATGAAAAATATGATAAAGAATGGATAAGTTAGGAATTAGCAAACGTCAACATTAGTAGTTACAATAAGAGATGTTCTGAGAATGAGATTTTACCGTCTGAATAGAAATAACTATTTCAAGACTAGGCTGCATTTTTCTCATGTCTGGTAGTAATAAGTGCACTTTTCGTAGGGATTGGTATCTTTGAACACCTTCAAAGTCAGGTTACATATGGTTAGTGGATGGAGGATGTGATACATGACACCATTTGTGGTAGGAATTAAAATTCCCAATTCTTCATTCAGCGTTTGTGGAACTATGTCTTTCTTCCCTTCCTTATATATGGCTGTACAGAACGGTCGTTAATTGTAAAAGAAACCAGGGAAAAGACTCAGTGCTCTTTGGTTTCGATTATTCTGAGTCTTATCACATCTTTGCTCTGCTTTATGTGTGCTGGTTTGAAAGGTGGCAAATCAAACTGCTACTCTTCTGCGAATAGCCCTACATTGATACACCAGACACCAAGTCAGTCAGGCAGTCGAAGCCTTGGATATATATTCTGGTGACTGACATATATCATTACAGCTTTAAAGAGAATTTCAGGGATTATTTTCTTGGGTATAATAGCCAAAAGTAGTCAAAGTAATCAACCTGCTGACACATAAAGATAACTAAGTTCATGTTATTGTCTAAGAAAGTGAGGATTGTGCGTCAGATGACTGATGAAAGTCAACCCGAAAAGGTTATCAAGGTTCCGTACTCTAATTAATATGATAATAAGGTTTTTCGCGAAGGTAAGTTAGACTTGTAATGTATTTAAGGTTTTTATAATATCTGCCTGAATCATATTAGTTGATTTATAACTAGGTAGCAAGTAGCTTTATTTTTAGTTTGTCTTGAGAGATAAGTAGATTGAAATTTTGGAAAATATTCTGTCTCACAGAAAATCATTTTTAAACTTATATTAATAGGCTGAAAGATGGCAAACCAATACGAAGTCAAGTCAAGTATTCAACAAGTTCTACTTGGGAACGGAGAGCCAACCTGAAGATAAATCGTGCAAAGTTAGAGGATGCAGGTGTGTTCAGTTGTGTAGCAGAGAATCCAGCTGGTAAGGCTGAAACTACTTGTCGTGTTACTGTTGCTCAAAAGCCAACTTTACAGCTGGAATTAGACAAATCTGGATCGAGTAATGTAAGCGGAACAATAGGAAAACCAGATCAGTTAACTGGTCGAGTTGGTGGTTGTTTAGTACTGAAAGCCACCTGTGAAGCTGTCCCAGACTGTGAGTCAATTGTATGGTTCATCAACGGGAAACAAATTGATTCAAGCTTGGATTCAGAGTTGTTGTCTCGCGTAATAGTTAACGATACTCTTACAAGCCGAACTTCAAGTGGACCAAAACCCTTAGTTTCTGTATTGACCATCAGTAATCTTTATCTCTCTGATGCTGGTGATTATGGATGCAGTTGTATGAATGAAGTGGGAACTGCTCAAGCTGCTATCAAATTATTATTATGTGATCGTCCACAACCACCAATGTCTATTGAAGTAACTGAAAATCGTGGCCAAGATTGGATAGAAGTTAAATGGGAGAGACCAGCTAGTGATGGTGGCTCTAAACTGACACGGTATGTTATTGAACGTCGTATTGTCTCAGGTGGTCAAAATACATCGGTTCGTGAGACAAATTGGTCTAATGTTGGACAAACTGGACCTTATGATGATCATTTACGAATTCAAAACTGTGTACCTGGAACAGTGTACTCTTTTCGTATTTTCGCGGAAAATGAAATTGGTATGAGTGATCCCACAGAAATAGAATCACCCTATCAAATGAAATCATATACAGGTACTGTCAAAGTGTTTAAATTGTGTAAATAGTATCTTGATTATTTATTTCCAGTTTACTGAATCCTATTACGTATATCTATATCACATATTTGAATAAGTGGGTTGGTAAATACACTTCGGTTATATTATGAATAGTGAGAAGCAACAAGTTGGCAGAAGAGGCATCAAAGATACGACTTTAGGTGAATATAGAGAAAACAGGGGTGATGAAGATTCCTGGCCAACACCAACAGCAACAACAACAGACAACAATCAGCATAAATGGGAGGAGCCTGAAAGAAACAACCTCCTTTACCTGCTTACCTGGGAAGCATCGTTTCAACTACAGGCAGATGGAACTGACGAGGATATCAAAGCCAGAATTGGCAAAGCAAGACAAGCTTTCATTACTCTCATGTCTGTGTGGAAGTCAACAGCACTCAGAATCAAAAATAAGATCCGGATTTTCAACTCCAATGTGAAGTCAGTGCTACTATACGGATCAGAGACTTGGTGAGTCATAAAGAACATCTCAAACAAACTCCAGACCTTCGTTAACAGTTGTCTTCGCTCAATATCACTCAAGATCAGATGGCTGGTCATAAAAGATCAGCAATAGCGATCTCTGGTAATGAGCAAACAAACCAGGAACCGATTGTGAAACAAATAGTCAGGAAGAAATGGAGATGGATTGGCCATAATCTGAGGAAACCAACAAGTGACATCACTAGACAAGCCATTGCTCGAGTGGAACCCGAAAGGGAGGCGGCGAGTTGGTCGTCAGTGCAAGGGTGAGGGTGACTTGGAGGAGGTCATGTGAAGAGGAGATGAAAGCATGTGGGTAGGCTTGGAGCGGGTTGAAAAAGTTGGCGGAAAACCGAAGGCAATGGAGACGCGCGGCCGAAGCCCTACGTTCCTCTAGGAATTAAAGGAAATAATAAATAAATAATAATATTATGAATAAATAGATACAAGAATCTATCAAGGTAGTTGGTTCATGCTCATCTAATGAATAGCTGTCGAGAATGCTGCTTTACTTTTGTCATCAAACAGCTTTGTATAGATATACGTTAAAGAGTGATTCATTGAGTAAAGAAGTATATTCCTCTTGTTCAGTTAATAACATTTTTTATCTGCCTAATTTTTTCACTTTCTTATTTATGCATTATTAGTTATTCTTTGTAACGGACTTTTCTGACCAGTAGGATTCTAGTTTCTTACAAAGGGAAATGGTTACCGCTGGTTATAGTCCTGTCAACACTGTACTGTGAGAGATAAGCTATAAGAGTAGGGCCGTAGTCACAATGATCATAGCATCGATCTCATGAACATATGAATTAGTCTTCCGTTACTTCCTAAAGTGAGATAGATTAACTTTACACAACCTTTCCCATATACACCCATCTTCAATAATCCTACTAAGTGCTAGTAAACTGATTGCAAGATATACAATTTTCTGTTTACATTTTTAATGATAAAACAGTACAAATTAATAGAAATGTTAACAAGAATATTACTAATGACGAGACGCTTTGCAGTAAATTAGTAGTTTCATGCCTAATACTCTTCTCATCACATAAAACGGCTACCAAACAAGATATTGTTGAGCCTTTTTATATTTGTAGTCCGAGGATAAAGTCTTTTATAATTACTCCTCGTCCTACTTGAGACGATTCAAGAAGATAGCTATGAAGAGTGAGGACACTCACAGCCGGACAAGATGAAATTCGCCAATTTCTCACTTGAGATCATGTTTCTGTCCATAACAGTATTAAAACGAGTTGGCTTATCGGAACATCACTTACCCCACTGACAGTCTTTAGCTTCCTTTGAGATGTGACAAAGTTTACTTTCAAGTAGACCAGGAAAAATTAAGAAGGAACAATGAACAGGAACAGGTAGAAGAGTTAGCAAACTGTAGAAGTAGAGGTTCAGTGATTCCAGATTGTCTTAACTTCCCAGTGTAAAAGGTTAGATGAAATATTTTTTTTAGGAATCACCAGAACATGGGATGACTTCATTTCAAGATAACTAACACTCATATTAGTTTCTACTTCAGTACCCTCTATGTTAAAGGAATTGAACCTCGTAAAATTTTATTGTATATATCTTTAAATTTCTTTTTCAAATATTTATTTTATAGCAGACGATAGGTAATGAGATTTCTTTAGGTTATGGGTGCTTTCGGAGTATTGTTTTTGTATAACTGCATCACAAGGTAGGAATTATGGTTTTTCACTGTGGACAAGGCAATAAACACAACTGCTTAGTTTGCAAATACTCGTTGAGTAAGGAGACTGGAATAACGTGTTATGCATTACTGAGCCACCTATCCGTCATCTTGAAAAACAGTGTCAGCTACATTAAGGTTAGGGTGTGTTAAAAACGATAGGAGTTATTGTGCAAAGATAAGATATTAGACCATGAAGCCCCCTCTAACTCCTATACTGATCTGTTTAGTGAAGTATCGACTGTCTGAATGGGCTTTTACGAAATAATGAGAGTTGCGGCGATCGGACTCAATAGCACATCTACACTCACTCTCTTTTATGTTCAAAGCAATAAACATGTCATAAATTTTCATTCATTTTTTCCTACTTCATGTCATATCCTTTATATCTTAGAATCTTCTACTCCCGTTAATTTTATCCTCGTTTTGCTGTAAAGTGTAACATTTGAGTTATTTTGTCTGTCCTTTGTCTAAGTGATATTGTTTATCCGAGAGTTCATACAGTTCATATGCTAAGTCTTATATTTGGTATTGGCTGTGTGATGTGTGAATACAAAATAAATGTTTTATTGTATAGCAGGTACATCAGTGTATGAAACATGCCCAGTTATATTTGATTCTAAGTCTGTATTTTCTTTTTCTTACTGTCTAGATGTACCATCACCTCCAACTCATGTCAAAGCAGAGCGTTCTTCACCGAGAGAAGCTAAAATCCAATGGCGTCCACCTACTAGTGATGGTGGAGATTCTATTCAAGGTTATATGGTTGAACTACGCGAATCACCAGATCCAAAAAGTCAATATGCATCACAATGGACACAAGCTAGTCCAAAATTGATTAGATCTGGAACTACTTTAAAAGTTGACGATTTACACCCGGATATGTTTGTTCAATTTCGAGTACGTGCTCGAAATCCAGTTGGATTTAGTGAACCGTCTGAACCATCTGAATGGATTGAGCCTATTGTAAAAGGTAAGTAGACACTTCCTTCTATTTAAATGTCACACTGTCAATCAACCATTTGTGTACTTGATGTACCCAGCTGATGTATAGCTTACTAAGTGTTTATCACACGATACAAAGACGGTTCACCCTAGTCTCTGGAACTAACTATTTCCCAACTAGTCAATTTCTTAAGCACGTGTTTTTAAACGTCAGCCGGACATTCTAATTAATGTAATCGAAATCACTAATCTGCTTAAAGACAATTCAAGCACACTGTGTGGCCCTCCTTACCAGTTTTAACAAATATTAGCTGTCAGTTGGTATAAAGTCAAGCATAGTCTAATCTTCATTACTTATGACTGAACCTGCTCAGTTCGCAACTCAAGATGACCACCTATGGGACAGAGTAAGTGTATGCCAAATGCTCACCTAGTAATAACAGATATTGTTATATTATCGTAATTGTTAACTGAGATATGTCGGCTAATTGTAACCCAATGATGTATGTTTGGATCTTGCACTGAACATGAGGTTCCGCAAAGTTATACACATATATCATACTGGTGAGACTGTCAGTGAATAGGAAAACTAAGCAAAGCACTTCCTTCTGCTTTTTATCACGTAACACATTCACTGATGAGCATTATGTCAGCAGTAGTGGAATAACAATGTTAAAGAAGACTTCTCCTCCAAACTGGTAGTGTTTCTAACCGAGCTTTCACTGTCATTCTCACAGTAATGTTTGACTTCTTTATTTATGTACTTAGAATTAGTGACCTGCTACACAGACAAGCCCTTCTTTCCTTAAACTGTAATAATGATTATGGAAATGTGGTCATAGTATAATTACTGTTCGACTTCTTGCCTAACCTGGTACAAGTTGAAATTTTTTTGTTATCGTGTGGTATGATTTGCCTTGTGTATTTAAAGTATTCGCAAAGAAATACAGCAGAATAAGGCGTGCTAATACTCTGGAATTCAATAAGCCTTTATATGTTCAGTGTCACACACTGAACTACAGAATGATAGATACAGAACAGGCCTTACCATCTCATCAGCAGGTACAACAAGAGGGCTTTTTATTATCATGAGGCACTTATTATATCAGTTCAAAGGTAATGTAACTCATCTGAGTTACTAAACCCCTCCGAGCTGTTCTATCCTAGTTTGGTACACTTTAGAAGTGCACACCCACGAAACTACCAGGAATCGAACTAAATACCTTCGTAGTACGAACCAAGACAATTAACCTTTCAGCCATCAGGGAAGGAATCTAATCACAAATGAATTCTAAGTTCTTTAACTTGCTTCGATTAGTGACAAAATCTACCCTGAAACTGTACAATTAAACACCTGAAAAGCAAAATGTATTTATTGGTTTAAATCAGTGGAATGAATCCGAAGAGACATTTTAGTAACCGCGTTTTAGCTAGAAATACGTTCATTCAGCTAAGCACATTATTTCGAAGAATTCATGTATAATGTATCGTAATTATAATAAATGGTTTTAAAAGTTGTCATTTTAAATCCCGTATCTCAGAATTCAAAACTGTACACAGTACTGTTTTACCTACAACGATTAAGAAGTTCACATTTCTTTTTCTTTAATAGAACGTCGTGAAACTACCGAAGAAACGTCTCGACGAGATGGTGTGACGAAGTTACCAAAAGATACACAACCTCCAATAGATATATTACAAGAGGTTATTGCTCTTAAAGAAGCAGGCCGTCCAAAGAAGAGTATTGTTACAGGTTTGTTCAAGCTATTTGCTGAATAACAAAGTTTTCAATTATGTTAGTTTATGCTATTTTAGCGTATAAACAACTTTGATTAGTACATGTGTACTCTTCAAGTAGCTTATTTATTCTTTTCCGAACTAGCCTATACTGCTTATTCTGACATCTATTGATGGCTTAGTCATACTGCTCGGTTTCGACTGAGTACTGTTGGTCTAAGCTTCTTAGTTGGTCTTTAAAATCAAGTGAATCAACACTGGTGGACATTGCATATAATTTTAAGAGTTCAGAAACTATCGCTAATAATATGTAAAGAATATATTTGAAGCAAGATCATTTTCTGATTTCTTTTTCTGCTTTTTTTTTGTATAGAAGCGCCTAATTTACAACTTCTGGGTGAAAGTAGCTATCGTTTAAGACCAGGAAATAACCTACGTGTTGGTGTACGTGTAGACTCTGGGTCTAAAGCCAATGTCGAACTTTTAACAGCAAGTGGACAACCTCTACTGGGAAACACTCTTGGAAGAACTCGTGTAGAGCAATTCGGTGATGATTTCTACGTAAATCTACGTAATATCAGTCTTTCTGATGCAGGCAGTTATTGTATAAAGGCGAGTAATTCAGCTGGTGAAAGCAGTCAGTTAATTCATTTGACTGTTCTCACGGAACCCCTACCACCGAAAGCACCACTTTTAGCCAAAGTTATTGAAAGTCCTAAAGAATATTCTGAAGGTGCAACTGTCGAGTTGACATGGGGGCCTTCACCACTGCGTGATGGGGAGTCAGTAGAACATACTTCACCAGTTTTAGGCTATTGTGTTGAACGACGTGAAGGTCAACGCCGACAACACTTTAATTATCCTATTCAGTTAAAAGGTGCTGACAAATTATCTGTAAGAATAAATGATTTGAAACCAGGAGTTGAATATGTCTTCCGTGTAAGTTCATACAACGATGTTGGAGCCAGTGAACCAACGTATTCAGAACCACTTGTAATTAAGTCACCCTACGGTAAGTTCCACGCAATTATTTTAATGATATGTCTTCAAAATTGTATGAGTTAAAAGTCAGTTAATCTGGAATCCTTCATTACTCAATAGAAACCCTGAAAGATTCATTGTTATATTAACCGCTTGACAAATTGGTATGCCATATCCCTTTCATAAAATCACATCATACTAAATGCTAAAAAATGTAGAGACCTTTATAATATTGTTCAGTTATCCAGGTGTAGTTTAGGCAATATTTGTCATAAGTCTGACATCATGAAGACTATATGGATTCCTATTTCATTTGGACATGTTTTTTTCTCGTTCATGTTCCCCAGTGGAACACAGGGCTTCAAGCTTGTGGCTTGAAGTTTCTGTAGCCGTGTTTATTTTACAGGATGGGGTTGCTAGCCTCATGCCCAACCTTTCCTCTTTACCAGCATTATTTCTGGCTCAGCGAGGTAAAGGAGTAAGTTGGTCAAGGATCGAACCCTGGACCATGTGCATGGTCAGCGAACGTCCTAGCAGCTATGCCATCGACGCATAAAATCTGGAAATACTGGACAGCTGTTTCGCCCTAGTCTGGAACCCTTCACCAGTACGCGCCCACCAGGATTCGAATGCATGGCCTTCTGGTTACAGGGCGAGCTCATAGGCCATTAAGCCACTGATTCTTGTTGGACATGTGGTGAGACGAAATACTTTTATAAGAATAGAGCTTGTGCACTGTGGTAGAGTATAATTCCATTATGGAAATACTTTTATGCGAAGACTGCACTTCCCATCAATCCTAAGTCAAGCTGATTGGCCACTGGTGGTTTTAACTAGCACTAATGAGAATAATAAAAGTTTTCTCAGTTAATCTATGAGGTTTAATGATATACTTTTTACTACTGTCTTTTTCGTGGTACAAAATAATGTTATTTCATGAACCTAAAAGATACCAAATTCAGTGGAGGAATACAAATTGCGAATTTGATTCAATGTATTAACATTTCTCCCCTAGATAGCTGACCAGTTGGAAATTGGTTGGTTTTACCCTATTCGACTCTTTGAGCCGAGTCGAATCGGGTACACCGCCGATGACCTCTGCTGCAAACAAGCAAACCGATTGCCTAGTGTTTAGACCCCTTCCATCTAATTAACATCCATTACTGGTTGATATAAATGCTATCCAACCGCTTATATCAACCAATCAGTAATATATTCCATCATGCGAAAATGCACACACGTGTATTTATCTTGATATCTCCTACTTATGTGATATTTAATCCATGATTTCCATTGGCAGTAATGTTTGTTAAAGACAAATTGAAACTTCATTTAATTCCCAGTGTATTTCGTCCATAGTGTGACTGTTTATGGTCATTTTTATCTCACTGTCTCAATGAAATAAAAAGATCGCTGTTGGCCGATTGAAAGCCGCAAAGTATTATGAATCCATTCCACTGAGTTCTATTCTACGTTAACTAATGTCAGCTCATGATGAAATCTTGAAACCAATCAAATCCCTACAAACCAACACTTGAATACGTTAGAACAGTTTGAAACAACTAGACATTTTACAGTGTTATGAGTTTTACTCATTCAGATTAAGGGATAAACCGAGAAAATATAACGTAACAAAGATTAATGTAAATTTAGAGTTCATATAAAAGAATAATATTATTATTTATGATCAAAGCCGTATGACTACCAGGACTTTGCTGATTAAGCAAACAAATTTTTGCTAATTTTGTCTATAAGCTAATTTGAAACTAAACGATTTAAAACCAGAGCTAAGCAGAAAATCTTTTTCCTCTAAATTTAAAGATTAATACTGCCACAGTTTGTTTTCCACTACACATACTACAACTCTTCTTCCAATCTTTTGTATGACGTTTATCTTGCCTGTACTATTCACCAAGTTCTGTAATTATTATTTAAATCACTCTCTTGAAACGTATTAAATACATCTCCGCCTGGCTTAATAGAAAATTAAATCCTTTTTTCCACATTTCTTTTGGTTAAGGTGTTCCTGATGCTCCTAAAGGACCATTGGTTTGCTCCGATTTAACGGATTCTTCCCTAAAGCTCAGTTGGTTGCCGCCTGAGGATGATGGTGGTCTTCCCGTGAAAAGATACTGCATTGAGATTAAAGATGTTGGTCATCCAGCTGGATGGATACCTTTAAGTACTGTATCAGCAGATTCTACTTCTTACTTGGTCAGTGGTTTGCAACAAGGATTTGCTTATCGATTCCGTGTAAGAGCTATCAATGATGAAGGACCAGGTGATTGGTTAGAAACAGACAAATCCATACCTTTCCGTCGTCCTGTTACAAATCCATCTCAACCTGAGGGACCTTTACGCATGCTACCAGATGGTGATAAAGCAGTCCGTTTGACCTGGAACGCCCCATTAGATGATGGTGGCTCTCCTATAAAAGAATATATAGTAGAAGTATGCATGGATAGATCAGGAGAACACTGGCAACCTGTTGGGGAGGTACAAGGCCTAAGCAAGCATGTTGAAAATCTTGTTCCAGATGGGATTTACAGTTTCCGTATCACTGCACGTAATGAAGATGGTAAAGTTGGTCCACCTTTGTACTCAGAAATCTACAAGCCGGGAGCACCTATGACTCCACCTGGACAGCCTGTTGGTCCACTCAAAGCTACTTGTACTGGAATCGGTCAGGTGAGATTAGAATGGAAACCTCCGGTAGTTGGCGGACGAAGTGGTTGTGGAGTACCTGATGAATATTTAGTTGAACGCTATGAACCTAAGAAAGCACGCTGGGCATATGTAACTCGGCAGAGTGCTTCTGCCGGAACAAGTTTAGTGGTAAGTAAAAATCTGATCATTTGATAGTAGTATTATGATAAGAAAATTTGTATAACCAAGTGGTATAACTATGCTTTATTTCTTTATTAAGGTCTCTAATTTGCAACCGGGTTCTGAATGTCAATTCCGTGTACGAGCTGAAAACAGAGCTGGTTCTGGTCCTTTCCTCGAATCCGACCGTCCAGTTACAATCATTAGCCCATTCAATCCACCAGGTCCACCTGAAGGTCCGATGAATATATCAGAAGTTCAAATGGGTGCCAGTCGAGCAGACTGTTCAGTTCGTATTTCATGGAGACCTCCTATAGATACAGGTGGATTACCACTTATACGTTATATTGTACAAATGCGTTATGCTAATACACCAGGTTGGCACAGAGTAACTGGGGTTCAAAGAACAATTAGTACAGATGAAGTTAGCAGCAAATTAGACACAGGAAAGATAGATTTAGCCACCAGTTCGTTGGTGACTGGTTTAATGCAAGGTCAACGTTACGTTTTTCGGGTTGCAGCGGTGAATGAAGTTGGAACAGGTGCATTCTTAGAATCTGAAACATTTGAAATGCCTGAAGATGATAGTGAGTTTGTTCAGCATATTTTTCTATTGAAATGAGTGTGTATTTGATCTCACCATCACCAAGCGGAATTCACAAATCACTGAGTAATCGTCAGATTATACTTTCCACTAGATAATAAGAAATAGTGACATCCTTATTTCTTCGTGGAAATCGAGATGAATTCTTTCCCGCCATCTATGTTAGACACATTTCTATCACAAAGGATGAGAAATATTCATGTCGCTACAATTTCCAACTTTACAAAGAAGTTAAATTGCTATGGTAGCACTTAATTTAAATCAGCTTGTGTATTGGATATGGAATCATTAACTTTAGTTGCTAATGTTCGGCATAAGAACAAAGACATTACAGAAACATTTATAACTGTTTGAATGAATGTCTAAATGGAGGTCTAGGCTAGACTTCCTTACTGAATGCACAAGTGAAAACATCCTTTGAAATATCTACCATCCTTAAGGCTGGAGAGACATTGTAGGTACCCTAGGTGGGACGATTACTGAGTAGAACGTTGCTAAAAAGTCATAAAGAAATATCTGAATCACTTATGTTTATGGAATCGATTGTATGCTCTCAGGATCGATTTCTGACTTGAATCCTAATGATGACTTCACTAAACAAGATATTCTTTATATTTCTTTACATGGTAGGTTAATACACCTTGTAGGCAACACTCATAGCCTCTTCTCTTCAGTTACTACTCTCTGTGGTTTTGTCAACACTGTGCATTTTTCAATATTTCTATTACTTCAACCATTTTAGATTAACTTAACCAATACTACATTACAGTAGATTTATTGTCACTCTTCAGTGGCATGAGAAAGTTTGTTCCGGTGCGTATTACATGCAGTCTGTTAGTACTGATTATTCCGTTGACTCACAATAGGCTTGGTGTTATATAATACCTCTCATTTATGTCTAAACCTCGTGATTTTCGGTACACAACCAACTATTACTGTCACATAGTGCTTCATAATAGGTCTTCATTTACTACAAACCAATTGCCTCTTTTCTTTTGATCACTTCCCCTTACAGGCTGCAAACCTAAAGCAGACTGGGTTCGTATTGCCGGGAAATCAGCTGACAGTGTGACTGTGGAATGGCTTGTTCCTCACGACTGTCGACATGACCATGGACCTAATCGTGCACATCACTTAGCCATAGATAGTTTTCGTGTATTTGTTCGACCTGCAACAACTCCTCAACCAAGTGATGCATCTCAGTGGAAACAAGTGGCTGAATTAGATCATTATTTGAATCGTTTAGTAGTGGGGAATTTGAAACCAAATCAATTTTACTATTTCGGTGTAGCAGCTGTTAATCAATCTGGACAAGGTGAAATTATTTCTACTAAAGAGCCTGTTTGCCCAGAAGCTATTACAAGTGAGCGGCTATTTTGCATTACATTATTCTTATTTTACCTTATTTACTTGTGTTTAATTGATACCTCACTGCTTATACAGGTCATCTCTAATAGACAATGGTGGTACAGTTAAAAGTATTATTTGATAGGAACCTGTTTATTACCCAAAAATGGTAGACATTCAAGCAACCAACTCAATGGTAAAGCCTGCTAAAGTGAATAGCTTGCTGGAGCAAAGAAGGAGAATAATTAGTAGCTTTTGAGTGTCATTCAAATGGAATCTAATGATAGGCCTTTTAAACATTATAGAAATCATGATATATTATTGTAACTTCAACACTAGTTATTTTCAGTCATAAATTGTAACGCAGTATACTATGAGACCAATTAACTGCACCGAGACAATGTTATCAGAAGTCTTGTCTATAAATGATGATCTTAATGAACGAACACTGTTTCTCTCATTCATCAGTTGACAATTCTACCTTAACGATTAGGTTTTCCACTCTTAATATCTATTCCCCGACAATTTCTATTGATTCTTTTCTAACTGCTTACTTTTCATAGCTGTACCAAGTCAACCGATTGGACCATTACAAGTATCGAATATAACAGACAACAGTTGTCAGTTGTCATGGTTAAGTCCTGCAAGTGATGGTGGCAGTCCAATATTGGGCTATCGAATTTATAAACGTGAAATGTATCGTCGTAGTTGGCAAGAAATTGGACGCATAACTGAATTATCTGGACTAACCAGTTCAAGACAATTACAATTTCAAGTACAATACTTAATGCATGGTACAGCCTATGAGTTTCGTGTTGTAGCTGAAAATAAAAATGGTCTCTCTGAACCATTGGACACTCAAGCTCAAGTTCATCCGATTAAACAGACTGGTAAGTGATATTTTATAGGTTAAAATGTTTATGGTAGGTTATTTAAAGCCTATCCATAATAAGAATAGAACTTGTGCACTGTGGCAGAGTATAATTCCATTATGGATAAAATTTTATTTTGATAAAGTCTCGCAGTGTTATGCAGTGATATTATTTGCTGATGACCACGTTTCGAGCACAATGTTCATTACTGCTCATAATCATATCAAGGTACTCACACAACTTTCTTGCTTCGCTTATATACATGAGTAAAAATTGATTAGACATTTGAATAAAATCAGCATAAGACTCGCGTCGAACAGAATGGAAGATAAAGTACATTCGGAAATAATATTAACTGGCTTAATCGTCCCATCTTCTCTCCTGGTCACTGAAATATCCAGGAAACCGAGTTTGTTAATCCATTCGAGTTCGGAAGTCACTTGGATATTTCGATGAATGTGATTAAACAGCAATAAAATTCTCAATAGACTTACTATTATTACTGGGTGACATCCGAACTCAAATGGAATGAGAAACTCGGTTTCCTGGGTATTTCAATGACCAGGAGACACTATGGAACAATTAAGCGATATATTTTTCGTAAACAGATATGCAGTGGACAATATGTTCATTTCACCAATCATATTAATGTTATCAATAAAATACAAAAGGATGGGGAATAAGACGGGTGTCGTTAGTCAATAAAATGGGAATTTGTTTCCCAAAAACTGATCGGAATGATAAACACACTCATGCAATCTACTTAGTTTAACCCATTTAAAATTATTTATCGCATTCCAACTTATCTTAATTTTGCTCTGCGAGTTCGTCTTCTACAGACGGCTGAGGCGATTGGCATTCATCTGAAGAAGCCAAGCCTATGTGTACAGAAAAAATTTGTACAGCCACTTTCCCTACCGTGGCCATCGTCACAAGAATGGATAAACAGGACTGCGTCACCCCCCCCCTAAACCTATAAAATTATATTTGTCTAAATTATTTATTTTATTTATTTTGACCACTTTATCTTTAATTTAAGTGTTATTCTTGTAAAATTAATTTATTCTATCCATTTCCACCTTTTAAATCTGTATTGATTTTCTTCGTTAACTATTAACCCATTGACACTGTTTAATTATTGTTAACAAACTTATCGCCATTTAATTGGCAAACTGTTGTATTGTAATTAAAATGCTACATATATTAGAGTAGAGCCAAAGATGAGGATCTAATTGAAAAGTAAATATTCCTTCGCTCAATCTTTCTGTTTTCTAAATGTCTAAATGGGGATTTTTTTCTCCATTTATGAGTGTTGAATGCATATGTTTAAAATACCTGTAATAATATTCTGTATAAAAGTATTCACTGTGGTATAACAAAATTAGTGTAGGATAAGACACCTAGGATAAACTTCTATCTAATGAAAGCCAAATGGTCTTTCCTTTATTTGTTCATCAACGACGAGATGATGTAAACTGGTCGTTGAGCTCGTCTACTTCTCTGCATATATTCATCAGACGGAACATCAGTATAGACTAATTCTTAAGTAGTTATTCACATTAAAGAGATGCAAAACATAGTGAAAACTACTTTAACTTGTTGTCTCCAGAAGTCTTTCTATTCTATTAATCTCTTCACTTGATAAGACTATGTTGTATTTATAATTTCAGCTAAATAGGTGTGTTTTCTCCTGCCTTGAGTAATAAAGTCCAACTAGTGACCGCGATCTTACTTTAATTCACTTTAGAACGGTAGGGATGGTAAACGGAAAACTACTGGTTCGAAACTATTTCGATCACTAGCTAAAGTCAGTTAGAGAACCACTAGAAAGCCAGGGAGTACTGGATAACCGTTTCGCTCCAGCTTGAAGCTCTTCATCAGCACGCACCCACCTTCTGCCTACAAGTCAAGCTCGTTGACCATTTAGCCACTGGGGTCCGATCCAATGGCCTATGAATTCCAACTCGCATCAATTCGTGATTTTAGCGCGACCACCAGCCAATATCACCGGCAATTGTTTGTCCTTACGCCCAACATGGTGGACCCTACTGGTCACTAGACCCAGAGCCCAGGCGACTTCGTCCTGTAGCAATTAGTCACTAACGAGCATCAGATTAATTTCCATACTAATAATAAAATCTCAACAAACTAACTCTTGGAAATATATTTGCTCCACTTCACCCTCATGGTTTACTAACCAAGTTTACTTATCTTCCGATGTTGAACATTTCCGCCTCTAAATTCGTCACTCCGGTACACTGAAGCTTATAAACAACTTCATATTTCTGTTTTGCTAAGAGAGAAAAAAGGTTTACACTTCTCGCTAACATTACAGCCATCTGTGCTTCTCAAAAGCTCAAGTGGGGATGGTGGACAATGTTTCCTCAGTGAAACTGGATATAAAATCACTTCACTTTTTAATCACAGATACCGCATTCGATGTGTTCAACTCATTGCTAACCATCTTTGATACTGCATTAAATATTTAAGTACTGAGTCCGAATAGCTCAGTGGTAACGTCTCTGACTGCAGCACTGGGTGACGCGGGTTCAAATCTCAGACGGGACATGAATTCCTTCAAGATTGAGGTACGCCTTGGTGAGTGCCATTTAGCACGAAACCTAGGTCGAGCAAGACTTCCTATGGCCGACTGCTTCCAACCATCTAATACCAATAATCTACAGTGCATCATGAGGGCAAACTACCTAGAATGATGGCCACATTGTAAACCTGGCTGACAGAATTCAGTCTTCACCAAACAAAGGACTAGACACATCGCACTAGTTACTAGTTTCCAATCAAAGTAAAAGAGATACTTTTTGACTAACCAAATTCTTGACCTCAGTTTTCTTTTCACTATGACTACTTGATGAAATGAATCAGCGCTTAAGTACATTCTTTATGATTCTGGACCATTCATTAAAGGAAGTTACTAGCAAGTCTTAGACTAAGATTTCATTTATGCTGGAAATTTATAAAGGTTTGAGATCAGCTAGATTTCTGGTGTCATGTCAAACTTGACTTGTACAATTTTTTTCACTACCAATCGACTATTTAATGTTTTTCGAGATTTCATTTAAAGCAACTTTATGTCTTGTTGAATGTTACTTCTTCACATTTTTAAGTTGAAGCAGAAGAACGAAATTGGTACTGCATATATATATATATATATATATATATATATATATATACTGGAATGAGTGTTTGGTCTTCCATTAATATCACCACAGACTTATATGAATGTTCATCATAAATGCTAGTATCTATTTCTATGACGGAACGAATATCTTTGTTTGTTTCATTTTAGGTGTCCCAGGACCACCAAGAGGACCATTGCGTGTACGTGAAGTTCCTGGCAGTATTGGAACGCTTGAATTATCATGGTCACCACCACATGAACTTGGAGGATTACCTATACTTGGTTATCAACTGGAAGTTCGCCAGGGTCGTTCATTCAACTGGAAACCATATCCATTGTCTGGTGAACTTATAGCTTGCGGACCTGAATTCAAATTCCAACCGTCACATATTATCACGGATATTCAACCGAATAAGGAATACTTTTTCCGTGTATCAGCTGTTAATAAGGAAGGTGTTGGTTTACCACTAACTGCTGATGACAGTTATGTGAAAAATATTAATTTAGCGCCACCGAAACGCGTAATGGGTCGCCGTATACCTTCGGATGAAACTGATAGCCAAAGTTATGTTAAACCATTATTACAAGTTTCATGGGAATGGACTCCTTTAATGGCACATGAACCTCAACCAACAGGTTTCCAGATTGAACGGCTTGATATAGCATCTCGAAGTGCAAAATGGGAACCGATTGATTTTGTTCCAATTAACGACCGTTCTCAAACAAATTACACTCACCAGTCTGTTTCTCCAAGTCTTGATGGTAGTTACAAGTTTAGGGTGTATACTACATACAATGAAGGTGCCAGTCAACCAGTTGAATCAGGTGTCGTTTTGGCTAGTCAACCATCAGTAGGACGGCCTGATTCACGTGAAACTAGTCATTATATACCTCCAGTTCCATCAGTTACGCTAAGATCTGATAGTAGATTGGGCTATGAACTTGAATGGGAAGCTCCTGAAGGCCGAGGAGCTGAAGAAATTCGTGGGTTTACTCTAGAAGACTGGGATTCAAAGAAGCAGAAATGGGCACCACTGATAGAAATCCCAGCAACTGCACCTCGACAGTTATCTTTGGCTGCACCTTATACTCCTGATAAAGACTATAAGATGAGAATCATCAGCCATGGTGCAACTGGAAAGTCGATACCAACTGAATTTGGTCTGTATCAAAGCCCAAGAGAGTCTGCATTATCTAAACCCGTATCTAGAGACTGGACAACACTACCAAGCACATCAGGTCATCCATCATCTGCATTATACCCCGAAAGAGGTTTTCCACGCAGAGAAATCGATGATGATTTTGATTTGGAATTAGCTATGATTACAGGATATGAATCTGGATCTGTGGATGTAGATGAATTTATTCGTTCTAGGCGCCAAATAGCTCAAGACATAACTCAGCGTACAGCTACACCATATCGCACTCCATCGTCCTTAGGAAGACTCAGTGTATTAGAACGAGAAGGACTGGACTTAAATCGTATTGAAAGTTCATTATATTCAACTGGGAGGTTGACCGCTCGTCCGGGAACTTCTACTCCATCAGGATTACTAATTACAGACCAACTAAGAGCACAAATTGTAAGTCCTACTTCCGTTCATCTCAGCTGGCCTGAACCAAGTGGCCTTTTAGCTCCTGGTAAAATTAATCTCTATGACATACAGAAGTGGGAACCTACTTATGCTAGATGGGTCTCAATCGCAAAGGCTCCATCCAGAGTTACGGACTACACATTGACTGGTCTCCGAACAACAGATGAAAACGGCTGGTGGTTCCGTGTAGTACCTTTGGGTCGTGATGGAGAGTCTGTTGGTGCACCATATCAGATGGCTAAACCACTTTATCCTAGATCCCAACACGCTACAGTACCTTCTTCTGTCTGGGGTGTAGAGATTTCCCCTGCTTATGGTCTAAACAATATGGATAAGCGTACAATTCAAGTTAACTGGATGCGGCCTAGCAATGATGGTGGCTCTGATATTCTTGGCTATCGTCTAATAGTATATGATGCTGATACAGGTGACGATCAAGAGATAGTTGTATCTCCAAAGTTCTTGAATGCTAAGATCGATTCTTTAGAAGCTTTTCATGTCTACAGAATAACTATCACTGCATTCAACCGCGTCGGTGACTCGATTCCAGTTACCTCAACTGTACCTCTACATCCCGAAACACCTGGTCTACCACCTTTACCTCTACCTCCAAGTGACTTCCGAGCTGTTTTAGCTGATCAATTCGGCAAAGAGTATTGTAGCTGCATTTTATCTTGGAAACCACCTTCACTGATCTCATCCCCTGTAGACTTTTATGTAATTGAAAAATGGAGTTCCCAGTCTAAACAATGGATTCCATTCAAAAAAGTTACTGCTGATATACATGAAATTGAGGTTACTCATTTACTTGACGATGTGGATTATGGTTTTAGAATACGATCACAAAATGTCAGTGGGCTAAGTGAGCCATTATGTCTGAATACTCATATTCGACCAAACTTAGCAAAAGAGAAGAATATTCTTGCTTTACCTCCACCAGCTCCTGGAGGACCTTTGGAATTGAAGCCAATTTCTACACCAAATGAAGGTTTATCAAAACTTAAGGAAGTAACAGAGATTGCTAACCGTGTAATGGAGTTATGTTGGAGTCAACCAACTCTCCTACCAGATGAAGTAGGCCCGATCAGAGGTTATGTTATTGAGGCCCGACGAAGTGGTCAAGAGAACTGGGCACTACTTGGACGGCTTCCAGTAACAAGAGATAGATATTGGAATATTGTTTTTGGTCCACAAAATACTAGTTATAGCAGAATGCCATCAAGTCAGCCTTTACATCGTCCAGCTTCTACTTTGACTGAATACTCTGATGTATGGGATAGGAGCATCCCACAATTACTCGCCAAAAGTTATCCTTCTACATCAATGTTACCAGGAGAGCCTAAAGATTATGAATTTCGTTTATATTCAGAAAACGAATTCGGCGTGAGTGAGCCACTTTATTTAAGACCAAAACCGATAAGTTCTTCTATGGCTGTTGAACCTCTTTATGGTAGCTATTCACCCTTGAATATTCGCCTAAATTTATATCACCTCCTAGAGGACCCATTCAAATAGAAACCAGACCAAAATCTTCTTCGTATCAAGACAGAATTCAAAAGGGAAGTGATACTACAACTCCAGAAGATTTGGTTTTAAGATGGAAACCTCCGTATGATACAACGAATATTTCCAGCTATGAAGTGGTTTACAGGACACCATATGAAATGAAATGGCAACCTATTGGTAGAACAGGTCTCTCTGATACAAGTTTAAGAATACCCAGTTCATTGTTACATGATTTTCCACAGACTGTTCATGTTGGTGTTCGTTCTGTCGGAGAATATGTTCCTGAATTGGATAGACGTCCATATTCCGAGACAGTTGAAGAAGTTTTGTCCATTCCACAAAGTATTTTCACCTCATCATCTTACCAACATAAACCTTATAAGACTACAAAAGACGAATTCAGTCTACGACCACCATCAGAAGTTCGTGCAAGTGTTTTCAAATATTCTCCAGATAAAGAAAGTCCTGAAGAAGTGGCTGTTGCTTGGCGTCCACCAAGTGAAAAGTCTGTAGTACAAAGAGGTTTAGATAGCTCACCAGATTCTTACTTGATATTATCCAGAGAGCTGGGTCATTCTGAATGGAAAGAGATTCAAACTATTCCTAGCGATCTCACCAACACTCACATTAGATCATCATTACTACCACAAGGTCGAGACATATATATTGGTGTTGCACCTGTTCGTGGTATTCAAATAGGGCCAATTATGTCCACCTTGGATACCATTAAATTAGCAGAGCCCGCAAATTCACGAAGATTTTCCTCAAGAAGTTCCTTACCATTTATTTCTGGTGAGCCGTTAACTGTTTTACCCGATGGACCAGATGCAATACGAGTACAGTGGAAACCTACTGAAGCATTGATAAGTAAACTACCTGAACGAGGTATTTCAGATTATCGATTGGAAATGAGGCGCCCGTATGACTTAGAATGGAAATCAGTGAAAATACCAAAGAATATAGATTTGATTAATGGAATCTCGCCTATAACAAGTGCATTGGAATACAGATTGGATAATTTGAAGCCAGGTGAACGTATTGAGCTAAGAATAGCTACACGACCAGGTCGTTCTGGACCACCAATTCCAGTAACTGATACTCTGTTCTATCAGTTTATTCCTCCTTATGGTAAGATTTTCAACTTATATTTTCATTTCCGTTGTGCTCTCTACATATTTATATTTGGATATTAGTAGGTGTTACTGAAGTGCTTGCTATGCGTTAAATGAGAAGAATCTCTTTTCCTTAGTTCCTTGTAGTCAGATGTTTATCTTAAACCACTTGAATTTTGACCAGACATTTTCAAGAGAGGAATATTTCCACAAATTTCAACCTTCAAAATGTGTCAATCATTTCTTTTATCTGTAACATCGTCGAGTGAAACGTCAAAACATGAAATTTTGAGTTTGACGCAAAACTTGTATGTTTAATTCAGATTCAGAGATACCCTTCTGTTTATTTCATCCTGTGGTATCAGGTGATCAGGTGAATATAAGTGATGACTTGCATACAACATTCCTTACTGTTCGAACACCTCATGTAGGAATTAGGAGTTTTAGCCTTCTTTACAGTCTAAATTATCGACTTAGTGTATTTTAAGTAGTTGAAGCTGTTTTACTCTTCATTCATACATAAGGTTAATTTTGGGTTCAGTGCAATGAAGTGTGGACAACTCACTTTGTCTTAGTGTGTTTAAACAGTGGTACATTGTCACTTACTTCAGTGAAAATCCAAGAGAGTATTCATTGTACTGTAAAACTATTTTTAAGCGTTTGTTACTTACTAGCAACCTAAATGTCCCCAATTACAGTATACAGGCAAACAATTCCTCCCTTTTGCACTTTTGCTAATATACTACTTAAATATGAAGTAAGATCTTAATGGAATGTTTTCGATAGTACATAGTTATGCATTTCTTTTGTTATTAAAGTTGTGGCTTAAAATCATTCGAATTTCCTACAAACCTTGTGATATCTTTTAATGGTTTAATTTATACATCCACTTTTTTCTTCTATCAGATGTCCCATCGAAACCGAGAGGACCATTAATGATCGATGTGCTGCCTGTCTATTCGCCTATTTATTCAAGAAGACCATCATCTGTTCTAGAACGAAATGAGTTTTCATCACCACTTCCTGCTCAACCAACATCACATACGGATTCAAAGAGTATTGAGCTGAAGTGGCATGCTCCTATCGACACAGGTGGCCTACCGATAACAGAATATGTTATAGAACGTCGTGGAGGTCCAGTCAAAAGTTTTACGAATGAATGGATTCCAGTATTATCCGTTTCAGGAGAAACAACTACGGCAATGATTCCAATCCCAAGTACTGCAGCTAATACTTCTCCCTATTCATTTCGTGTTCGAGCAATTAATCGTATGGGTGCAAGCAGTCCATTAGAAACTACAAGACCAATTGACTTTGGAACATTATTGTCAGAACAAAGTAGTCGGCCTTCTTCAAGAGCTGGTTACCGATCACTACCACCTGCTGCTCCAGTTGGTCCTTTGAGGTCGGAACTGCTTCCTTTTGATTCAGGTGTACATCTAGAATGGCAACATTCTGTAAAAAGTCCTTACAAATTAGAAGAATCACCATTGCCATCCACTTACGTAATTGAAGCTACCGAAGCCAGCAGGCCAGATGCACCTTGGATCGAAGTGGGTCGTGTCCCAGGTACTGTGACATCTGCTGATGTCCGGCTTTTACCATCTTCGTATAGAAGTGAACCGACGGAAAGGCTACCTTCTTTGGATAAGTACCAAATACCTCCCACTCTGCTCTATCGAGTAAGGGGAGAAAACGACTTTGGTTCAAGTGCACCACTTGTGACGCGAATCGAACCGCCCAGTAGATCTGTATATGATTTTAAACCTGAGTTTGAACATTTGCGATTAAGTCCTGGTCGCCTCGAAGCTCGCTTACTGCCAACACTGTCAGCATATCAAATGCCTCAAATAGAACTTCGATGGCCCTCTGTAGCACCCGAACACAGGAGGCCAAGTTTACCCCTTACTGATAGTTCACATATTCGTCCATTCACACCAGATACAAGTTATCTTGTGCAAGTTAGAAAAGCTGAAGATATTGGCTGGAAAACAATAGCCACTTTACCATATGGACAGGAAAAATTCATTTATTATCCGAAGATAGAGGAAATATCTTACAGGCCCCGATCTAGTTTAGGTTCAATTAATAAACTTGAAGAGAAACCATTATTTGAAGGTTATCAATTTCGAGTGGCTCCAAGAAGTCATTTTGGTATTGGAAGATTTCTCGAGTCAGATGTAATCAGCTGGAATGCGTCACCTTCAAGACCTAGTGATTTCAAAACGATAACGTCACCTGGACCTGTGGCGATGGAACTTATGGCTCCACTTGTCCCACAATCAGTATTGCCTTCACCTGAGCGCTTCCATTTGGTTGATGTATCTATGGGAACACCTAGCGGAAGTATTGAAGACAGATTGGGAAGTGTAATACTACGCTGGCATCCTCCGTCTGGCATGCCCTCAACTTTACGTTCTACCGCTGATTTCGTTGTGGAATCATGGCATCCAGACAAACACGAATGGTGGCCCGTGGCTCGACGACCAGCAGCAGTTAGTGCAGAATCTGTACCAGGAAGATATGAAATAAGAGTGGATAACCTGCCTCTTGGGAAAACTTATCACTTCCGAGTTCTAACAGAAACCAGAGATGCTCGCAGTGAACCAATTACACTACCACAGCCTGTTTTTCTTCCCCAGATGGATATTGAAAGAAAAGGTAAGGCATTATTTGATTGCTAATCATGTTATCAGTTTCTGTGAGTGAATGTTTCTTATTCTAACTTGATTTGGTTATTCCTAGACTGTTTTTCGAACACTGTCACCTAACTTAATGGTGATATAGGCTTACGGCTGTCAATCCTATTACATTTTTTTAATATTCTGGTCCGCCGTTTTATGAACACTTCATTTACAGTTGTCAGTGTACATAGCACCCATACCTTATCAATGTAATGCAAACCTCACAAAAGAAAAGAAATAGAAGCAAGTGGCGGTTAGAATTAAATTCCTCATTTGAAAATTATACAATTCAAGGTGAGAATTCGCCAAGATTTCCATTAGACACCCAGAATGATTAGTTGACGATATGTGA
The DNA here is from genome assembly GCA_944472135.2 of Trichobilharzia regenti. Lineage (NCBI taxonomy): Eukaryota > Metazoa > Platyhelminthes > Trematoda > Strigeidida > Schistosomatidae > Trichobilharzia > Trichobilharzia regenti. The sequence continues at coordinate 32,105,501 of OX235270.1, read as the reverse complement.
TTTGCTTGATACAATAAATGAAGGTCAAGAAACCAAATGAACTACTGTGCTGACACTAAACACTAGTGACTGATACGAACAGTTGGAAAACAGTAGTGCCTACCAGCTCACCATGTACTATCAAGTTCATAAATGACTTATGTGATTCCATTACCAGTTCGACTGAGTAGCTAGCCGGAATTCCGGTGATTTGAACTGACACAGTTCCCTGAGCTAAATCAAACATGGTGTACAGCTGATGAACTTGACTCCAAATTAGTCGAACAACTAGTAAGTGCTACTAGTTGTTAACAGTGGTTTCGAAATCATCATATCAGAGGATTCTGGGCATCAGCAACGATTATGAATATAGGTCATGATTTTAACATTTAAATACTAATCCAGTTTTGTAGACTGATTAATGCCATACTGTACTGAATACAATTTTATTACATGCAGTTTCCACGTGCATGTAATAACTAAGGCTGGAACGAAATCATAAGTTACACCAGAAATGAAATTATCCGATTGACGATTATTACTTCGACTGTTATTATTATTAATATGTCTTAGAATAATATGAAATGGACTTTCTTTTCCAATGGTTATCTTGGTGATGTCCGTGAATAGAAAGTTATCACTATTATAAATCTATGAATAACTAGAAATCATTTTATTTCAGTAATAAATGTTGGGAGTCAACAGACTGAAACCCTTATCCCACCCAAGTTTCATAATTGAAAGTACCGATCAGTGAAATGTGCTTGTACTTTGAAAGAAATGCATTTCTTCTTGGAAGTATGAACCAGTTAGTTATTGCACGTTAGGCTAATAAATCTGCTGTAATGGTTACCAATTTCTATTAAGTAGTCTGTATTATCACGACTCGATCGGTTTTACATTCTACTGATTGTATGTAGCTTTCTCTTCTATCAATTCAGTTTTGTTTTCCTGTGTATTATTTTTTAAAAGTCTACTGTCAGTCAACAGTATTATAATCCAACCTTATATTAATAAACACTGTGCTCGGTGTTACACGGAGAGTGATTTCTCCTTACGAGAACTCAGCTGATGCTAGAATACCAGTAAATCGGCACCTCATATCATTATGTACATCTTTTTCATTCTACTATTCTCCGATTGTGATGTAGAACTTCGAGCTGTACAATTTCAGTATCATTGGTATTGATTTTATGCGAAGTGACGTTGCTAACCTTACGCTCAATCCCTCCTCTTTATCAGGCTGACTATCGGATAGTAGCCTAGGCAAGGTTTAGGACCAGACAACATGTGTGGTTGGCAAACATCCTAACACTGAAGCATTGACGCGCCATATCCTTATGTATATACAGTGGCTGAATGGTATACGAGTTTGCCTTGTAACCGGAAGGTCCTGGGTTCGAACCCCAGTGGGTGCGAACTGCTGATGATTCCCAAACTAGGATGAAACAGATGTCCAGTTCTCCCTGGTATTTAATGATTTTCTAACTTATATCAATCCGTGGTCAAACTTGTATCAATAATTATTCTCACAATGTATTTCTCTTCATATATACAGCAATACCTGCTCCTCCATCTCATTTGAGAGTTTCATCGTTAAGTGGTGCTTCCAAAGGTGCTTTATTAACTTGGCTTCCGCCAACCACTGTAACCTTTGCCGACCGTCGCAGGGATCTAGCATTATGGTGTCCTCCATCTGGCTATGTACTGGAATACTGTACTTTACCATCGAAAGAAAGTGAACCGACCAGCTGGAAACGTTTAGCAGAGCTAGAGGCGTGGGAGACTTCATATCAAACCAATGATTTAGAACCCGGTAGCAGATATTTATTCCGTATAATGTCACGCGGACAGACTACAGATTCACATCCTATAACACCATCAAGAATCGGAAGACTTAGTCGAAGCGCAATCGATTCAAGTGTTCTTAGCGAGGCAATTCACTCGGAAATATTTGAAGTGCCAAGGCAAACAAGTATGTTAAATTAACATAGTTTTTTTTCTTTCTATTCGATAGTTTTTGTTGACTTTCAGGAAGTACCTATATCTGCAGTGAGTAAGCAATAAGCATCTAGAAATAGCACAAGAACTCAGTGATATTTCCTAACTGTAAATTAATTCTCAATTTACACAGTTTTTGGAGGTGAAATTTCACCACAGTTCCCTCTGAAAACCAAGATTATTCAGTTCACGGCGTGTGGTCTGCTTGATTACCATAAATCTTGACTAAGATGACAATTTTCCAAAGGAAACTGTAGTGAAATAATCACGTCGAACTGAGTAAACTGCAAACTAATTTGCAAATTGCAAATTGGATATATGGTGTCACCAGTTCACCCAAGTAGCTAGCCAGAATTTGAGTTGTTTGAACTGATTCAAATAGGCTATACCGCTGATGAGCTCCGTGGTAAACGACAGAAAAGGCCATCCGGTATTTAGACCAATTCGATAATCCGTATATAATAAGCATTACTGGTTGACATGATCGGTGTACAACTACTCATCTCAGTAGTATGTAGAGCTTTATGCAATATTTTTCAATCCTAACGGTTAATACCACTGTATTAATTTGAGGCTGATTTGGCTGATTGATGCAAAAGGCAATGGACACAAAAAAACAGTTGTCCTTCAAGGACACAGACAAAAAAAATATGTTGACCACTTTTAACGGGTCCAAAAAAGGTCAGTCTGACTATGTTTACATACACAAGTACAGAAGTAAAAAAAATAACATGTAGTTAGCCTTGGGTAGCAGTCTGATCTTTTTGACCTAGTTAACGGAAGGAAGAGCCGAAATTTGATTGGTTGGCAGTCAATCTTGTCATCTAAAGTAATCAACATGATATGACAAATTGTAACAAAACAAACGGTAATCTATGCTAACTCTAATCAAGATTTCAAGTAATAAATTTAACGCATATATCATGATGTCTCGGCCCCATCAGAACTAGTTACAATTTTTAAAATCAAAATGGCATATAACGGTGGATATGAACATAGACGTGTAATAGATGAGGAATAATTGATATGTGCATTGTTAATGCATTTTGTTAATTACGTAGAATCATTGAGATCAAAAATGCAAAAGATGTATGTGTGTAAATTGTTACTAGAATGCATTAGCGTTATCAATATCAATTAATCTTTAACATATAAAGCTGTAGGACCTAGCGGAGAAGAGTATACATTATTCACTAATCACATTTTCGAAATTTATAATAGTTCTCATCAGACAATACATGTGTTAGTTTAATAAGGTGTTATTAATAACGGAAAGTAGACGAAATTATTAAATATCAATTGGGATCGTCTGATCGTGAGATAATTAGATAGAATAGTCTTAGAAACAAATAGATGGAAATCATCTTTACAACTGAAATTAGTGTTTCAATATGGTTGAACGGAAGCATCCAATTTCTAGTCAGTAGGCCGTGGGTTAGAGTCCCTTTCCACCTAGTTCAGCCTGAATCATGTAGAAGCATTGATTTTTATGTATTTGTTAAGATTTCGAATATTCTAATGGAAGTGTCCAGTGATGCATGTAAAGCTTAAGTGGGGGCAAATTTTACACAAAGTATGAAGAGTTTAGTTAGACATTTGCAAGCAGTTGATTGTGCAGTGGTTTCAAAAAACCGGCAAACCTACGAAGAAAGCATGTGGGGAAGGACTTAATCTTAATTAATTGAAATATTGCTTTCAGTCATACAGAAATATTTAATTCAATTGGGACTTTCCCTTCGATTGATCGGACTGAATTGTTCGACCTCTGTTGTCATCTCAGCTGCTTGTATGGATGATCCGGCTATGTCTGAAGATTTAACCTGAAGTAATTTGGTGGGTGGTGACTAATAGTGGAATCTAGGATGTATATTTCTTCTAACCAATCGACAGGAAAGTCTAAAGTGAATTAAATAATAACCGATAGAAGGTGGTTCCCGGGGCCCAGACGGTCTAGTCGATAACGCTGTGGCGTTTGCGGCGATGGCTACTGGGTTTGATCCTCAGTGGAAACACCACCCACTAAGAGAGACAGGCACATCTAACTGACGAGTCCCAAATAGGACGAAGTGCGCATCCTGGTTTCCACTGCTAGTCACCATCCACCAAATTATACAGAAATGCTTACAAGGAGTTTCGAGTTCTAATGCTGCCCACTAGTGCTTCTTTTATTGACTATTGACTCGTCTAGGATTAACCAGGTTATTTTCATAAATATGTTAGTTGGCTGAAGTCATTTGAAAAGATTTGATGTACTTTAGATTATTTGAGTATATGTAACCAAGATGACAAATTATGTTCCCCAACAAATTTGAACTTGGCGTAGTTGTATCCTCTGAGCTGGATAATCTACTTGTGGGGTTTTCATTGTCTTTGTAGACGACATCTTCAGCACAGAGTTAAGTCTTCAACTCATGCTAGTCACATCAGATGATTTCAGGGTGTTTTTTCTGTATGGCGAGGCTATGATAACTAGACATCTTCTTGGAGGTAATTAGTAATTATTTTAAATTCCAATCTAAAATATCTACTTACTATATCTGGTGAACTGTCAGTGTGTCACAAATTGTGCACATGTAAATAATTTTTAGTGCTTCAATTAGGGTGAAGATAGATAACAACAATTAATGCAAACACCTTTGAACTCTTGAAGTCTTTTTCCCGACTGTTTTCGCATCCAATGGTTATTTAAATGTGAGAGGCATGTTGTCATTATATGAAGCTTTTCAAGTAAATACTCTTTTGCAATCTTATAACATTATTATACCACGAATTAGTTAAGTAATTGAACTGAGTTCACTAGTATTCTAATAATCTTTAAATGTTTTATTTTTCAGTTACTATACCAAGACTAACTGGTGATTTAACTGTAAAACCAGTCTCTACTGATTCGCCGCTCACATCATCTGTCTCCTTGAATTGGCATCCAGCAAGTGAATCACTAACCGGCTACATACTGGATTTATACGATATAAACGAACCAACTGGTTGGAGAACAATCACCAGAATGAATGCAAATGAAGTGAACTATCCATTCCGTGGAGTTACTGTAACCGGTTTAATACCAGGACATTCATATCGATTCCGTGTTATCCCCTATAAAGATGATTTATTCGGTCGACCCATAGAAAGCCTTAAGGCTCATACTGTGCCAAAAATATCAGAATATGATGCCATAGACTATGACTCGTTAATCATTCCATCACCTCGAGGTCCTCTGAATATTGACTCAGTCAGTGATGGTTTCGTTCGCTTAAGCTGGCAACCAGTGCAATTAAGAAGTACATCAACAGATGATAATATGCATCTACGTAAATTAAGTGATCACATTGAGTATGTTGTTGAACAACAAACTCCAACTAGACGATTTTGGTTAGAAGTTGGTCGAACACGTTCAACAAATTATGTTTTACCGGTTAGCAGTAATACAGTCAGATTCCGTATACGTGCAGTGTTATCTGACATTACATCTACTATTGAGAAACACACCAACTATTCATTATCATATGATGGTTTAATATCCGACTGGATTCATTCAGATGATGAAAATATTGAATTCAGACATATTCCTCGTCTTGACGAAACTCCAAGAAGACGATTGTCTACTGATGTAGCATTCGATATTGGTCGAATAGTACCAGACAAACTACGTGTTCTTCATATTGGTCCGACTTCTGCTTTACTAGGATGGGATTCTTTGACAATGGATGAAGAAAAAATGTATCCAGGCTATCTAATTCTAGAACGATGTACTATAGATGAGTACAAGCCTAGTATTTGGGAGCCAATCGCAAAAGTTCGTGCTTCTGAAACATCTTATGAAGTGCATGGATTATCTTCTGGTACCACATACAATTTTCGTTTAGTTGGTTTTGAAGAATCCACTAGAACACGCAGTAAAAAATTCTGTCAATTGACCAAACCACTTACAACACTTGGACGACGTGACTCACTCGATGAAGTTGTAAAAACACGATGGATCGATAAGCCTAGACAATTCAGTGCTAGTGGAAAAATTGACGGAAATCAAGAAGGCATTATGTTAACATGGAAAGCTCCAGAAATGCCTAATCGACTAGACGAGAAACTGCTTTATAGAATAGAAGTAAGAAGTTGTAATTTCTCTGGGGAACCAATCACTCCATGGACAAAAGTTGTCTCAGAATTAAAATCCACTCAGTATTTTGTTAATCATACAAAGTTGGATAATATCTTCTCTAAACTTGACCAGTTACCAGGTTACAAAGGTATTGGAATACAATCTACTACTAGAAGAAGGTATACAAGATCAATTGATTTAGATCAACAACAATGGCAGTTTCGTGTATTCTCTGAACTCGATGATAGACAGAGTTTGCCAGCGGTTACACTAACTCCGATAACATTAATTCCCCCAACTAGTAAGTTTATAGTTTTATTCATTTTTTCCCTTTATTTTTTGCACACTATCTAGTGCGTTGAGTCTAAATTCTCTAGCCATCAGGTTTTAGATGACTCGTTAAATATTTAATTATTTGAATTCTGACGGGGAACTAATAAAAAATCCGGTTTAATTTCTTACTTCATTCATTTAGTGTCCAACCTGACTGTTAAATAATTTAAATTGTATTTTTTTATCCAATATAGTCCTACGGCAGGTGAATCGCGAGCCCGAATAGCTCAATAGTAAAATCTCTGACTGCAGCACTAGGTGAGGCGGGTTCGGACCTCAGAAGGGACATTAGTTCCTTCAAGGTTGAAGATACGCCTTGCCGACTGGTTAGTCCCAGCTAGCACGAAACCTAGGTCGAGCGAGGCTTCCTATGTCCGATTACCTCCAACCACCTAACACTTTAAGTTGTAGCAAACATTCAGTCAAGGTTTCACTAGAAGTACATTATAAGTTTCAGAACTTCTATTTTCAGTAACCTTTACTTTACGATCATATAACATTGCAAAACCTAACTTAAAGTGTGTAAAATATATAATGTAAGCGTTACTTCTTACAATTACACCCTTAATACATGGCGGTAGAAAGTTAGAGAATTCCACAGGCCTCATCTTACTATCCTTAGTAATAGCATAGATATGTTGTAAAGTTCATTCCATATTACAAATCTAATGTGGCCTTTCTATTAGTCTGTACACAATGAGTAATGCTCAAAAAAGGTGGCATGTGGTCAGTAATTACTTTTTTATAGCATCGCTTGTATGTAGAATAGTCGTTTTTGTGTCTTGTAAGCTTCACTAAATAATTGAGACCAATAATTTGAGATCTGAGGCAATGTTACTCAGAGCTATTTTTAGCTATGTGAAAATCCACCAGGCAGTCTTTGTTAACATAATCATCTTGATATCAAGCTTTTTTCTATGACTGGTATTGTTTATGAAGTGTGACAAATTGAAACAGACTCTGCATTGTCAGACTATCACAACAGTGAGGATAATTGTAAAATGCGTATGTATCAATGAACTCAGATTATTTGTGTCACTATCATGCGAAAATTTGAAGAAGTATGTGCATAATAGGGACAGTTTGCGTTTATTTGATGATCTACAGAAATTCATTTTTTTATTTACAACAAATATGTGGCAGAACAGGTGACATTCAGTGTGTGAAGCTTTTCATTATTCAGTTATTTGCACTTCATTCGTTTATGATACATTTAATAGGTCATTAGTAAAATTAAACTGTTTTTAAGTGAAAATTACCTAACGAATTCTTGCCTTTTTAATCAACCAACAGAACGAAGTTCACTACGTTTCTTAAATTTGAAAGACGATCGCATTATTTACGCTGTACATGGACAAAAACTGGTTCTATCTGTGGAAATTGAAGGGGAACCGAAGCCTGAAGTTACTTGGTAAGTAATATTTTGACTTTTCTGATTTTACACATGGAAGGTAGGCCTTACTGTTTCCCATTTGTTGTAACCAATATAACCTATGCGAATAATATAAATTTTGTGCACAGTGGATTTTATTGTACTGTTCCACTGTAGGCTTCATCAAGAAACAATGGCGGACCTTATAGAATTTATCCCGTATGTATGTATGTATATGTGTGTATGGTACTAAACAGATGTAAACACCAGATAGCTAGCTGTATATGATGCACCATGGTTCTTGTTAATCCTTCAACAAGTATCATTTTACGGTAACTAACTTAAGGATTATTTATTTTTTCACAAACTCACTAGGTGAAGAGATGATTGCATTCTACGTCAGATTGTTTCCACTAATGATGAATATCATATATGCACTGTGCATCGGCGATTCAAAGGCACAGTAATTGACAACCACGAATGCAGTTCGAGGTTCGACTCCCGCTGACTCCGTCTTAAGTCCCACCTAGCCGGTAGAAAGACCAGTAAAGAGGGAAGGTTGAACATAAGGCTAGTAACCACACACGATAAAAGAACAACTTTATTACTGAAACTTCAGATCTAAAGCTTCAACCTCTATGTTCCTCTGAGAACGGAAAGGAATATATATATATATATATATATATATATATATATGTATCCAAATCTTTTCACACTACTAGATGTTACCTTGGTCTGGCCATATAAAGCAGTCTTGTGATGACTGTCAGTAGTGCATCTTTAAAGCATATCTATTTATTCAGTTTCAAGAAACTGAAGTAAAACATTCCTTATTATCAGTTAGAATTAATTAGTAAATTTAGTACTGAAGGTAACTAAGTTGTACAAGGCGAAGAAGAAACCTGGTGTTTAACGAAGCATGATTTACCACTTGCATCATATTACTTTGCTTTTAGTCATGGATGCATTGACTTACGCTTATTTCAGGCGAGTTCAGTAAGTGGAAATGACGTCATTTTGGAGTGAATATGCTGCACCATTGAAACTAGAGAGGTTTGAATAAGACAGAAATAATTCCTTCCTTTTCAATAATGACTTGTAACACAACTACCAGTAACCATTTTATAGCATATTTTTAAGAGCCTATGAGAAAGTCAAAATCAGCAAGTTGAATTTTTGTATAACAGTGATCTAAAATCAAAGCTGATTTCTCAACATTCAAGGTTTGTGCAGTTATCAGTATCGATAGCAGGGCAAGTCAGCCATACTATTTGTGTCCATAGTGTTTGGCGCCCAGACATAATATATACCTTATTATTGAAATTTATTATAAGTCACTAGTGAGTCGGACAGTGTGTCAAGCATTCTGATGTATTTATTATATCATCGGTTCAAAGTACATCACGATGGCAAGTCGTCAACTTGGTAACAACATTACACTTAAAAGTAGACACATGACATCCACCAATACCTGTGACTAATCAAAATCTCTGCTGCAATTCTACAGGAAGCCAATTATCTCCTGAATAGCTCAGTGTTAAGGTTTCTGACTGTATCACTTGGTGGCGCAGGTCCGAATCTCCGAAGGGATATCAGATGCTTCGATGTCGCAGATATCCCTGTCTGGAGAATGCCAATAACCATAAGGCCCATATCGAAGGTTTTCTGTCGACTACCTGCAACAACTAAGTATCAGTGTTTCTCTCCTTAATACACCACGGGAAAATAGTCAGTATAAAATAATGGTTTTTTGAAACCCATTAAACTCCGCACATGTAACAGCTGTACAACAGTCTTTGAGGTAAAACCCAAGAAGCATTTGTCACTTCAACTGAAGTTAATCATCCAGTAAAACGGATAAAAAAAGATGGATAGGACCCAGATTTTATTTAGGCTTTATTCCATTACGTTCTTAACGGAACATAGGGCTTCAAACTGAAGCTAGGAATTTTCGGTGGCAGTGGTTTTATTTTTACGGGGTGGGATTGTTAGCCTCATGCCCAACCGCCCCTCTTCATGGGACCTACTACCAGCTTAGCTAGGTTTAGAAGTGAGTTGGTGCCTGGGGATAGAACCCTGGACCATGTGAGGCGTGATTGGCTGGTGTTGTACTGCTGTACCACTAACGCATCAAGATCTCTATATGATTGACCTTTTTTTGACAACTGATGAGAATATAAATTAAGTATATCATCCACTTATTTTCTTCATATTTAGGTATTTGAATCACATACAAATAGACGACAGAATTTTGCCTGGTTGTCGTGTTGCTCAAGTCGGAGTTGGTGTATATGAATTAACCATTGAACGAGTCCAGCAAGGTCATGCTGGTTTCTTAGAGTGTCGTGCTTGGAATATATACGAATCCATTTCTGAAACTTGGGAATTGATTGTATCAGGTAATCCTTACAGTTTATAATTATCATACAACATTGTCAAGTTCACTGTTATAAATTCAATAAGAATGAGTGTATAGATTAACCCACCAACTGTAACTATAGGTATTACCAAAGTGATTGGCTGAATACACTCGCCCACCAAAAATATTAGATTTAAGTATGTAGCTTCCCAGCTAATATACACCACAATCAGTTGTGATATGTCATCTTGCTATATTGAAATATAACCATGTGAATCAAGTTAATCTGAATGTAAGATCGTTGGATTTACATCCGAGTGAATGGAGCAATATCTGATCTGATCATGGAAACACCTGTACATTAATGCTAGTGGGAGAACAAGAATATTCAGCGCATTCTCAGATATATTAGTTGACAATCTAATAAATGAAGTCTATAGGCTTCTGCTGTGATATCGAAATATCCACACGAATACGGGTTAACGGTTTCCTAGATGTGATTCGCCTAACCCCACTCGTAAATGAGAAGACCCATATGATAATACTAGAATGTATTTTCGAGCGAATGAAGGAAGAGATAATAATTATATCCAGAGCAAGAATGATAAGCGCGGACAACTGTTTCCAATAAGTTCTTCTTTAGGCTGTATGCCTTACCTTTCCAATTCTGGTTTTGATATCCTCATCCTTTCCGCTTGTAGATGTAGATAGTATGGTAATGTAAGCAATTCAATAATCATATTAGGTTAAGATCCTATAAAATTAAAAGTTGCTCAACACTGAAGATAAGGTGGAGAGATAATCATCTAAACGCATAGAGGATACATGCGATAATCGTAAGATAAAGCAATAAGAAAGGTTATGAAATCGTTACAAGAGGCTAAATTCACCATCTAGAAGATGGCTCAAATAAAACTAGAAGTTAATTTATCTTCTTTTCTTTCTAATTATTTTTCCGTCCTCAGCTGTGCCGCGATTCAGCCGTCTTGGTTGGGCTGCACAACCTCGTGAATATGAGTTAAGACATGGAGATAGCTGGTATTTACGCATTCCATTAGAAGGCTTAGATTACATACAAGATCACGAGTGGATAACAAAAGTTTGGTTTGAACGTTTAAGTCACCTTACACCTGGTCTGTCAGTTGAACCGTTAGAAAATCGTGTTCGATTGAATCTCTCATGTGGTTGTCGTTGGATTGAAGTTATTGTTGATAAATTGAATCTAGCTGATACCGGACTCTATCGTTTATGGATACAGAATCAAGCTGGACGAGATTATATTGATATACGTTTACGTATCGCTGGTGAGTTTGCTTTACACTTACTGCGAAGCGTATTTTTCAGATGACCAGATATTGCTTGTTTTTTAAAAAAAATAACTGACAAGTAACATCATTTGTGAAATTTCTGTTCACTAACATTTGTGAATTCTCCACGCCAGATTATCATGAGTAAAGACCTTACCACTTCCACAAATCATATTATACCACTGTTTTTCTATTAGCAGTTAACATTGTTATCCATAAATGATATACAACTCCTACTCTACGACCTAATAGCTAAATGTGCGTACATTTTTGTTAGGGCTTCTGTTAAAATCCAGGAATCAACATTTATCACTTTACACAGAGATACTTAGAAGTGGAGTGTTCACAGCTTGAGTAAACAAGTTTTAATTTAATGGAAGTTGGTGTTCATACAGTTTTCCCCTTTGATGAAGGCGAATAAGACAAAGCAGAACAAAACATAGTCTCCTTTTATCTCATGAGTTCTTATCAGTTGCATACAACCTAAACCATTTCGGCTTTCAATACTCAAAATTTTCATATACTTTAATTGAATTGTTAGAAGAGATTTCACGAATCCGTATCAGTCGGAGAATCTCTGAAAACCGGAGACTCCTTGAAGGCTTTCTCCTCCTCCTACTTTGTTTACTCGTAAATTCAATCATCATCATCTGGTTCTATTTGATACTTTTTTCAAACCTCAAGTCTCAGATGTAAAACAAGACAAAAAAAATCATTCAGCTACAATAAGTCCCGCATTCCTAAATCCCTTTTTCCATTAAACTTCACTACTTTGAAATAACAGCTCAGCTGGATATTTCTGGTGTTATTGCATTTTATGAGTGTGATGTTTGAATTTTCCAGCGTTCATTGTTCCATAGGACGCTATTTTCAGAGCTCAGAATTAAACCATTTATTTCACAGAGCATTGCAACGTCAGAAGTTCATTATGTTGTGTTTAACTCTTTCTGTTTCATTATTCCCCCTATTCTATGATTAAAAGTTAGTGCAAACAGAAAGGTTTGTATCTGAAGCGTATGTGTTTTATCTTACAAAGTCTTTAAAGCATATCTGAGTACTTCAAAGTAATGGATAATGACATTAAAACGATGAGTAAATAAAATTATGATTGCTATGACTAATTGCACCTTTATGTGTTAATCCCACTCATTTGGATTTTAGGTAATTATTCTTGAAGTAAAAGTACACTTTTGAAGAAATGGGGACAACAGTTGGCCGATTATTTTTAATATGGATATACTCCAAGTCAAAACTTTAAATTCCCTTTAATTTACAGAAGAAATCTTTTGATAGCAAGGTTGAAGTTGAGGACAGTTACCCGACATTGCTAAGTGGTTGCGCTGTGTTGTGACTTGGCAAAAGTTAGAACTCATGAGCCACTGGGTCGTGTCCCAGTGGCCTAATGGTCTACGAGCTCGCCTTGTAACCAGAAGGTCCTGGGTTTAAACCCCAGTGGATGCGTACTAGTGAAGAGTCCCAAGTCAAAACGAAACAGATGTCCAGTACTCTCATGTTTTCTGATGGTTCTCTAAGCGATGTCAGCTCATGATAAAATCTTACAACCAATAAAACAAAATCCCTACAAACAGAAACTTGCAAATTTTAACGCTTATTTCCTCCTTTATCACAGGAATTTGTTCTCACTGTTGTGCTTTTTTACTTCGTCCAGATAAACCGCATATTCAATTACAAAAACCTCGAGTAAAACCACATGGTCCAGGGACATTGATCATCGAATGGGATCCACCACTGATAAATGACCGCTTAGAATCCCTAATTAAATTCACTGGCTACCGTGTAGAATACTGTCGTGATGAGCCTGGAGAAGATTGGTGTCTGCTGGGTACTACGTCTGCTGATCAAACCAGTTTTGTTGCACGTAGCCAACTACAAAAGGATGTGAATTATCGTTTCAGAGTACGACTAGAGAACTGGCATGGATTGGGACCAGCTAGTGAGCCTTCAGATGTTGCACAGCTGCCAGTACATCGTTTCACAGAAGGTATCTTACGTCATGGCAGTTTTTGAATAGAGTTCTATTACTTCATAATTAGATGATATAGTATACTTCATTAATTTTGTGGGAAATTGTTTCTAAGTATGTTGAGAATTACTCTATGAGTCAGTAACAGATAGCGCAGTAATCTTTAAAGTGATGACAAAAATGATAAACAGAAATGAAGGCGATGAAAACAGAAATTATGTTCTCAGTGGGAATGTAGTACTTACGAACTGACGGTGTAAGACATCTTACTAGGCTAATCAAGTAAATTAGAATAAGTTTGTCCAAATACAGCTCTACAAGCTTCTTAATCTCATCATATGGACCTATTTGAATATGCTCATCGACCTGAGTTAGCCTTGTCTGATTTAGCAGCTACTAGGTTCTTGTCATTTGTCAAGTGTTTTCAACCGATATTTGTTGTTGTGTTGAGTTTGAGTGGGAACACGCATCATCCACTCTCACTGACCATGCACATAATCCGGGTTCGATCCCCTGCCTACGCACACCTGATATCAATGGTAGGCCTGCAAAATCTGGGCTACCGATATCGCACGCTGAAAATTTCATACTTGTACCAAATATACGGTGTGGAATCAAGCTATAATAAAAAAATTCAGGTCTAGTTGACGAGTCTCAAGTAGGGCGATATACGCATCTTGCATTCCACTGCTAGTCACCACCAACCAACCAAAGTAACTTCAGTTTAATGCTACAACATCTTTGAAGCATCCGTTCTAGGCACCAGCATGTCAGCAGATACCGAGCATTTCAGTCGAACATAATCGGTCAACGGGAAATGTAAAAATTAACCTGAAAACAAATAATGAAGATAGTATGATGATGACAACAATTCAATAATTAAATTAGGTTGCCATCTTATAAAATTAAAAGTTGCATATTACTAAATATGAAGTGGAAAGATAATCAGAGTTTAAATAAATATCATAAGAATACGAAAGAAGTGAGGAAAAAGAAAGAGTGTGAAATTACTATTATTATTATTATTCTCTTGAGTTCCGAGTGGAACATAAGGCTTCAGTATCGCATTTCTATTTCATCTCGTCCTCTGCTGCCCTTTTTTATTTGGCCACACGATTGCCCATAACCTCATATCTTCTCCTCAAATGGTCTCCTTAATTAGTTCATTAAACTTACCTAGGCTTGGAGGAATATAGAGGTAGGGCGAATTTTTTGTGTCTTGAAAGACTTAGATTATTCTCTCAAATTCCTATAGCATTTGGCCTTAACTACTCACACTTTTGTTATTGTTGTCCTTATATTATCATAAGTATTGCCATTATTATAATCTTCGTTATCACCAACATATTTACAACACTGAATACTTATATTTTCATCTACAAATTCCTCGTCATCGGTTAAAAAATTACGCATATAAAACTATATACAATAGTGTAAGTTCTGAGGTGGATTGAATTGAAGGCAATATTGTTCACTAATGCGTCTTGTTTTGATTATTATGTATATAGACTGGCAACGAAAATTAAGATAATAGACTAGGCTATCTCAAATGAACCAGTATAGTAAGTGGGCCGAAAAATATTTAAGCAAGCCCTGGATGACTCATCGTTTTTGACGGACAGATTAAGCATTGCAAATGTAAGAATATTTAGAAATTAGAGCAGCTAACTGTTTAACTATTTTGTCTGATTATGAGGTCAGTATGCATGAGTCATCCATTGACAGACATTAGTTAATTTAATATAGGGTGAGAGTTATCTCAGAAGAAAAGTGAAAAATTCATTATTATTATTATTTACTGACTGATGTTACTATGGTACATGTTATTCCGATACATTATGATGTATGTCGAAAATTTAGTTAACTCAATATCTTAAATATTTGCATGTTTGGATTACATATGTCCAAATACTAGTGTATCTATAATAGCCGTGTCCTTTGGATGACTTAGCAACATGTTTTACACCATGAGTCATAGAGTTATTACTTTAATAATGTTAGAATTTTTACTGTTCACAGGACTGACTGTGCAAAAAATATTTTAAAAGCTAGGCATACTGGTGTAGAGGTAGATGTTAGATGGTAATCGAAATGCCCATGGATGGAAAGAGAGTGAAAGTATACTATGTGATTATGCACAACTTGAGTTTTAGTATAATGTAAGACAACTGGGCTTAACTTTGTGGAATGTTGTCATGTTGTATACCGTAGAGTCTAAAAATGACATTCAACCCAACAACCAGTCACAATACCAAGCAGTCAGCAGTAAGCTACACTTAATATTTGAATCTAATGATACTTTCTGGTTGCTGAAACCTTGGTAGGTGGAGTGGTAATCTAAATTGCGGCTAAGTGTTTGGAAATGAAGCACACGAACCAACAAGCTACAGCTCTGTAAAATCTATTACCCTACAGTAATATAGATCACATTCATATCTAGTCATGAATACTGGGAATCTGTGAATTCATGCATTGTTCTCTCACTGAACTGTATGCCCTTATCATCCTAGTTGGTAAAAGTCTATAATTCTTCATGTACTAGAAATAACTACAAAAACATCGTTCAAATCGCTATATGCAATTCTGAGTGATACGACAAATGGCAATAGAGAAAGCAAGAAAAATAGCATGATCGTATATTATTAAATTTTAAAGTGATAAATTAGTTCCCAATTATTAGTCGTTATCTGATGTAGTTAACCAAAAATCTGTACGGTTAGAACTGATCATGTTCCCTGAGTTTAGTCAAGCCAAGGTAGATTACAGATGAGATCATTTCTAAACTAGTGATTAGATCCCTTCAATCTGGCTAACAATCCCTGTTGTTTAACGCCAAAGGCTTCCGGCCAGTCCCGTTATTCAGCAGTGTACAACATCAGGTTATCAGGGATTGGGTTTTACTAGTCTTAGTACTTTGAAAGCTAATTTCTCTTCGATCTCACGTGGATAAATAATGCTCCGCTGCTATTATCTTTAAACTTAAAATTGTTTAGCAAGTGACTAATTGGGATTATGTATTTGTGAGTTAACACAAAGTCTCAAATTTTATTTTAGAGGAACATGAAATCTGCGTCAGACGCTTTAATCTCTTTGTCTAAATCATCAAATAATCTAATGAATTTATCTTTGTTTGTGTATATTCTAGTTTTGAATCTCAGCGATATGGAGTTCCGTCATTATACAGATGGATCATTTGATTCACGTTATGATATCATGGAAGAATTGGCTCGGTAAGTATCAGTAATTAATGATTGAGCTTTAAAGTTTAGCTCTATTACTTGATTTTACTATAGTAACTGCTCTTTTCGGTTGTTTTTTCTTTCTTTCCTTGAAACATGTCTTTTCTGAGTTCACTACCGGCTTAAGAGTGCGTCCACTGTGCCTGTAACCAGGGCGCCTCCTGTGTGTTTGACTAGCATTCAACCATTGAACCACTGACTGCCACCGTATAATGGTGCATTGATAACTGATATTTGAATAAAATATGAGCACTGAAGTAAAGTATATAATTAACAAGTATTAAATGATGAGAGGCTCTTTATCTACGATGAACTAAGTATTCTAGAAAAGATGTGTCTTACTACGATACCGTGAGATATCGTGTAGTATCTGAGTTAATCTTATACATCTAGACGTATCCCTATAATATATATATATATATATATATATATATATATTCATCTTTGCATCATTCTTGACCATCTGAGTGTTAGCTAACTTCCTAACATTTAATCCAACTTTCACTGAATAGTTCTGGTTTGCAATCTTAATGTCCTGTTGGTTTTATCTGGCTTAAGAATATTGTGGATATAATGCTAATGATCGCTTCGGGTTACATTTTGTTTCCTGTGAAAGATCTTATGTAATATTGACTACTGTTCAACTAAAAACCTGGTTGATAGTTAATCTAGATGTGTAGCGAGATGAACTTAGATAATCTGAAAAGGTGACATGTAACATAAGCGGTTAGGTGTCAAGTTATTTATAATAGCCATCATTCATGCTTCGCTTATTGTTCTTAGCAATGCAAACTTCATCTACTCATTCCAAGAGGGTGGTCGTTCAGGTCTTGATTCCTCTGTTCCTTCCTTTTTTAAATAGTCTAACTATTTATACGGTGGAGTTGCTAGCCCCACGCCCAAGTGTTTTACTTTTTCGGGTTCTTTATGGACTAGTAAACTATGCGAAGCTTGTGAGTGCGTCAGCCAAAAAATGAAGTTGAACCATTTGATTGGCTGGCAAGCACATTTGACCACTAAACCATCACAACAAAATTATTTACAAGCGGATGTGTTAAGTAATCAATATTCTTGCTCTTTCTTCTAGTTCTAAATATTCTGGCCTATACCGACTTGCAGAACGTTCAACTGGTCAAACATGGTTGGCTACTATTATAGATACAACTCCATCTGCTTTATACAAACGTCCAGCTAGTGCTTTAGGTAAACGCGATATCAGCTATCCTGAATTACCTCCAAGACCAGTTAGCGTATTGGATAATGAGCGTAATGTTCGCAGACGTGCTTCATATGATATTTCAAGATATACCAGTAGACATGATATTACTGACTGGGAACAAGAAAAGGCTGAACGTGAATTGAAACTGTTTTCGCGTATCCAACAAGAAAGTTTTGCACATCTACATGAGGCTTATACAGAAGCCAAAAGAACTATTTGTGTTATGGAAGAGTAAGTTTTTACTATTTTATATATTTTACTTTAATTTACTAACAATATGTACGATCTGATGTGCGTCGGTGGCACAGCGGTTAAGACCCTCGCCGACCATGCACATGGTCCGGGGTTCGAGCCCCGGCCGGCGCACACCTTTACCTCGCTAAGCCAGTAGTGAGACTGGTAAGGAGGAAAGGTTGGGCATGAGGCTAGCAACCCCATCCTGTAAAAAAAACCAACACTGCTACGGAATCTTCAAGCCTATAGCTTGGAGCCCTATGTTCCACTGGAAACGTGAAGGAAAACAAAAAAATGTACGATCTGATAGCACTCGGCATTTAATCACGCTGACGAATGTCGCTTTAAATAATACCGATAAATCTTATCGCTAGCACACTCCACATTCATATGGCTTAAAAATCCTCCTGTTGCTGAACGCCTCTTCGAAAATATATTTCCATAATTGGAAAATTACCGGCTACCTACTTTCTGAAATTAGCATACTTTCTGTTGAAGGATTAAAAACACAAAAAATACGGCTAATGTGCAACTCTGTTGAAATGAAATTCATTAGGTCAAAGTTACTTGTGGTGTAATGATACAATTTGTCTTATTTTAAAAGTTTTTAGAAGAAAACAACAGACTGAGTGAAGAAGCATGCATTCCTTTTCAAGTAGTTCCTTATCATCGGTTGGTTCTACACTAATATACAGCTGCTTAGATCAAAATTTTATCATTCAAGTGATTATTTTAATCAATCAGTTTTAGGTATAGACAAGTGAAATAAAGAGGTGAAATGTCGGCAAAACATAAATTTCATACATTCGGTTCCCTTAATAAAACACTAATTAACTAATAGATGTTAGTAACAAGATATCTAAGTTTATTAATTATGGAATTCAAGATAAGTTAACCAGTTCGGGTAGGGGTTAACACAACAAACTATTACGTAATCAATTAATTTGTAAAATAGTAATGATCACCAAAAAGAATAGGATGACTCAGAGTGGTTACATAAAATATAAACAAGTCAACAGAATAAGTCATAGCTGTAAAAATTAACAAAATCAAAAGATAGTTGCAAGGGCAGATGAAAAATCGTTTTTAAAAATTTAATACATATTATGTAGTTGGTCATGAGCATAGAAACGAGCTGTACAAATTTCTTTCGAACACATATATTTGGCTCGTTCAGGTGAATTCCGATTGCCTCTGCTATATGTAAAAGTCGTACTCGTAGACCATGTCAGAGGTTGGGTGATATAAGATAAATAACTTTAAAAGCTTTGTTAGAGTCGATTTGATGTCCATTATCGACAAGATGAGCTAGTATTGAGCGGCGTATAGCAGCATTATTCGAACATTTGCCAAACCAAGATGAGATGTGTTCAGAGATTTGACAATGATTTCGCCCGATCGTACGCCCTATGTAACTAGCTGCGCACGGACAGTTAAACTGGCAAATACACATGGAAGAGGCGAAACAGAGGAGTCTGTCTTTTTTCTTGAACTAAGTATTGGTCGGCTAGTGAATACACAGTGTATAGCTTAGCTGCGTTGGAAGTCTTTTTGATGGCCCTTCTCAGACGTTGTGATAAGATCTCACTATTGACATCTCCTGTGAATTGTAACCTAAGGAAGACTGACTTTTTAGGGACAGTCGGAAACTTCGACTTTTTACTTTCTGAGTTTATGTGTGTGTGTGTTCACGAATCTATTTGGATATCCATTTCTACTAAATAGATCGCGAATATTACCGAGTCATTCATTCAGTGTCTCATTTGAACAGATAACTGTAGGCCGGTGAACCAGACATCTAACCAGATTACGTTTGTATTGTAGAAGTACGAAGCTCAGGAAGTGAGTATATTGTCCAGTGGAAGTAGGTTTTCTATACAAACGTCTGTTCGTTTAGTCATTAGGATAGAGTCATTTTTTTTCTTCCTTAGTTAAGCTTATGCTGGAATGTGCTCTACTGAATTTATCCAATATGTCCTTAGCCTCACTTTCTTTCTTATCAACTATAAAAGCATCATCAGCATATCGTCAATAGAAATCAAGATTGTATACTACATCTTTAAGTGGACCATTCTCTAGTTTCTGCAGGAGAAAAATCTGCTAGGATTCGGGCTAGTGGTGATCCCCACGGTACACTGCACATATAGTTTGCCAAATGTGCATGTTGTTGTGGCTTTCTTGGAATTATATCGAAACTGTAATATGTCCCCTTTTCTTAAATCTTACTCTTAGATATGTATGTAAATTTTGAAATTTTCGAGGTCGAGAAATATTTCATGTCAGTCGACATTCACATTAACGCATCTCCCTTAAGGATACAATATAGCAAGCTACAAAACTGTCCATAATCATCCATGCACGGTGATTTTCATGTCCAGAGGTCGGCTGTCATCAGAGTAAATGACCGTCGGTTGTGAAACCATTTACTGTGCTGAAGGGAACACTGATATCCATGAAATAATAGATTTAGCGTATGAGAGAGAGAGAGATTCGTCAAAGTTATCCTATGCGTGCTGGATAAATAAATGTAAGTCTTATCAAAATAAATATGACAGTAGAATAGAAATCGGTAGTTTACGAGAAAGACCTGCTTCATCGACGGAGGCAGACAGGTCCAGTTAGTGTTCTACATGACAATGTAGGTTTCGGCTAAAAGATCATTTTCACTCGTAATGATATGATATGATATGATCGATGTCTATCATAGGTTTCCAGAAGTAGTTGGAATTGATTGTACTTATAAAAGGAAATAAGATGGGACAAGTTGCAGTACAAGGTATAGTTTCGCGTGCAAATTTATGACAGATGGCCTTTATATCAGTTTGTTGTGACTGATGATGGCTTTGGAAGAGGAAGGACTGTTTTATTTGCTCTTACTAGGAGGAGAATATCTTGCAAACGTTTAAGAGATTTATGAGTGATACTTCCGAAACGGTAAGATTGACTGTCGACTGTGCAACTGCACAGATGAATGCTTTGAAGGAGGAATTCCCTAGATTCAGCATTGTTTTATGTCTTTTCCATGTGTTTGGAAAAACAACAGATTGAGAGAAGAAATAGATTCCTTTTCCATGAGTTCCTCGTCATCAACTCTACAATAATATCATAATAGTTTTTTACACCGAAATTTTTTATCAATCAAGTGGTCATTTTAGTCAATGAGTTTTGTGTATGGGTGGGGTGAAATCAAGAGGTTAAAGGTCATCAAAACAAATAACTAACAGGTGTTAGTAATAAGATATCTAGGTTTTAAAAGAAAGGTGAAAATTAATTACGGAATTCAAGTTGATTCTAAGGCGTTAGCAACAAGTTATTACATCATCAAGAAATTTGCAAAATAGTAATGATCACCAAGATGAATAGGATGACTCAGAGTGGTTACGTAAAATATAAACAAGTTAATAGAATTAGTCATAGCTGTAAAAATTAACAAAATCAAAAGATAGTTGCAAGGGCAGAGAAAAAATCGATTTTAAAAATTTAACAATAAGTTGAAACTAGATGAACATTGAGTCTTATGGACAGGTGGTTATTATTCAACTTGTCAAACGACAACATATATAAAATGGCTTAAAAATATTGACAGGAGATATTCAGTTTTTGGAACAGATTAGCAATCTGCTAATTCAAATGAGCGCACTGAAGTTTTATGAATATTTTACTTATTCAGAATTACTCTACTCAGACATCCAAGTAACCTCTTTGTATTTACGGTACTATTGTGCAATGATACCAGAAACATGATGCAATCGTAAGCATTATACTTTTTTGACTTGATTTACTTTTCATTGACTGCTTACAGGATGGAATCTTTTTATTATTATTGTTCCCTTGGGTTCTTAGTGGAACATAGGGCTTCAACTGCACGTCTCCACCTGCTTCTGTTTTCTGCTGTACTTTTCACCTGCTGCATCCATGGTTAGTCCATACTCTTTCAACTCCTCTTCACATGATCTCCTCCATGTCACCCTTGCGCCGACCTACTCGCCGCCTCGCTTTCGGGTTCCACTCGAGCAATGGCCTGACACGCGCACGATTTCACCCAGCGGCCTTTTATACATCAAAATTATTACATATACCTGATCAGGTTAAAATTTAATAAATTTACTCAAGCTAAGATGTTTCAGCTTTCGATGTTTAACTCCTGTGCTATTCAGAAAGTTTCTTCTGATTTCAGGGAAGCTGATAATGTGTATTTGTGCAAATATTATTACTCAAAACTCTCTAGTCTAAAGGGTCACTTTAACTGATATCCATCTGCTTGACAAGTGTTTAGTAATGAAACATTCCTCGACACATATGCACAAGAATAAACTTACGAATCAACTTAATTTGTCTTTAGATCCAATATATACAATCGAAATTTTACAGTTAGATGAGAATATTATTAAAGTAGCTTTGTCAGTCATTTAAATATATTTCTGTAAATTTCCAAGATATTTATTAATTAACATATGAAAAAATATTGAATCTTTCGTCTGATATTTCCAGTGTTACAGCCGGTGATACATTGTGGCATCAATTGGATCGACGTATTACAGTGACTGAGCATAAAGCAGCAGATATATTACGTCAGCTATTGGATTTAACATCTCAGATACACAAAAGTGGTCGTGTACATCTTGGTTTACAAGTAAGTGATACTTTATTTATATAAAGGGATAAAAAAAGGTATTAAAAGCCTCCTAATTCGATAATCGTATAGCACTAGTGCATGCATTGAAAATGTTGCGGATGAAATTAGAACAATGGGTCGGCAGTGCTTGTGTTCTAAACTTAGTCATTCGTTTAAGATTAAAAGTATCAGCTGAGGAGAATGCTAAAGATGTTCAGTTGTTATTACTTAGATCACAAAGTGTTTTACAGTAATATTAACTCATAATCATATCAAGTCACTCACACAGCCTTTTTTGCTTCATTTATATACATGAGTAAAACTGATTAGACATTTGAATAAAATCAGTATAAGATAGAGTACATTGGAAGATCAGCAAGAAGGGCATATCTACGAATTTCTGAACATGTATCAAAACGTTTATGTCTAAAGGGAAAAAGTGTTTTAAACAGCGCCATAGTCAGGTATCTCCTTGATGCACATCATGAGGTGGACATCACAAGATCGTTCAAAATTATCAGTAGGCAAAAGAGTTCAATTCTCCTCAAGTTCGCCGAAGCAGCCTCCACCAATCCCCTGAAACATGATTTATACGTTCCGAAAGAAGTAGTTATCAGTCTTTTTTCGCCCTGGTAACTGGATATTTTCACCCCTCTTTCATCTGATTACGTAATGTCGAAAGTTTCCATTGTATATATATATATATATTTTATATATATATATATTACTGTATGCATATATTGATTGATTTTTGTTTACAAATGAACTCTGTACAAGTATGTTAAGATCGTTACTGTAGATATACTTAATAATAACTTTGGCCTGTAAGCAGCTGATGAGAAGGCAACGAAATAAATGATGGTACCATTTTATTCTGCAAAATCTGTTGTTCTTCTTTTATTCAAATAATATTAGTGTTATGAATAAAATACAATCAGATGGGAAATTAGATATTTTTATAGTAGAAATAAGTAACTTGTTAGAATGTTAGAACGTGAATTGAATACATTTTCAACATTATTTATTATTCTCTGATTTGACTGGTAATAATGTCTTCCTTATCTCTGGTATTTGCATTGAGTCATTTCTTGGCTAAAGGATCCGGTGGACTAATTTAAACAAAGTGAAACAATTTACAAAATACCTTGCAATGATTGTGAGTTAGGTGAACTACATAGGTCAAACTGGTAGATCGGGTGTAGTCAGATTGTCAGAACATAAGAATTTAGCCAAGGTTAAAATGATTGATCCCACAAAGATAAGTAACTTGGAAAAAAACCTCAGCAATCGCACTCCATGCATTAACATACAACCAAACAATAGGGTGGGAGAAGGTTAAAATTCTAAGAGATAATATAGGCGGGTGGAGAGAGAGATTGATTACTGAGTCCTGGTTCATCGAATCTACATCCAACAGATACGACAGAAATGACTCAACGTAAATACCAGAGATATGGAAGATATTTATTACCAGTCAAATCAGAGAAGAATAAATAATGTTAAACATGTATTCAGTTCACATTATAACATTCTAACAGGTTACCTATTTTTACTATAAAAAAAAAAATATATTTTCCCATCTGATTGTATTTTATTCATAACACTAATACTATTTCTGAATGTACTTCATCTTATATTGATTTTATTCAAATGTCTATTCAGTTTTACTCACGTATATAAATGAGGCAAAAGTGTTGTGTTCGACTTGATGTGATTACGAGCAGTAATAGTTTGTGCTCAAAACGTCATTAATCAATATTACTCTACCACACTGTATGATTTATCAAAATGAAATCTTATCCATAATGAAGTTATACGGTACCGCAGTGCCCAAATTTTATACTTATTAGCGGTTACTTAGATTTGTACGTTCCCCATCTAACAAGTAAACATAGCATAGATACTCAGCTTTGGAATAATTATGAGAGCAATTCTAGTGTTCTGTGTTTTCTGGTAGAGGTAAATGGATGATAAATTTGATACATTAAGACTATTGAAATTCTTATTCTTTTCCACTTAAATATTTTTCTGCCAACCTCACTTCATATGAATTAACCTGTGTACTGTCTGAACAATATACGATTAGGTACAATATTGATGCTAAATATTTCAATTACTTATATGTTGGATATGTTCCCAGAGTCAACTTTACATGTAATAAGGAAGTTTGGTTTATTATAGACTCTAATGAGACCACTTATTCCACTGGGATTACTAGTTTTAGTCTCTTAAATGTATCATTTTGAACTTATGCAAAGTCGACTTCATTCAGAACACTGCATCACGTGTGGATATTTTGATTTTACTCATAACCATATCTACAGGTTTCTTAATCTCCTCCTACAGACGGATTTAGCCTATCCTTGTCTATTTTGTGAATTACTTTTGCCATACTACTGAACTGTCAGACTAGGATGAAACAGCTTCTTGGATTTCAATGATTCTCTATCCAACTAGTATGGGTTCATTGGGAGATCCTTAAAAAATCCAGTATCTAAATAGTAGGATAGTTACTCTTGTTATTGTTCTCAGAAAAGCTTAAACTTGCCTCTTCTCCTGTACAAATATTCTTCGTCTGATTTTATCCTGTGTACTTAAAAAAAATACTAGGTGGGCGAAGCGACATAGCAAATAAGAATGATATGCAATTTGAAAATAAGTACAAGTTGTATAGTTAACAGTGAAGTTTTATTCCAATTGAAGTAATTTGATGATACTATTTTTGTATTTCTGTTTATTTTCGTCTTAATTATAGCCAGAAAATATATTCTTTA
Source organism: Trichobilharzia regenti (assembly GCA_944472135.2). Taxonomy (NCBI): domain Eukaryota; kingdom Metazoa; phylum Platyhelminthes; class Trematoda; order Strigeidida; family Schistosomatidae; genus Trichobilharzia; species Trichobilharzia regenti. The sequence continues at coordinate 32,079,989 of OX235270.1, read as the reverse complement.
CTGACCAATCGAAGCAACGTATTGCATTGGCTGATTTAGGACCAATACAGACACCAGTGGGTGATAAACCTGTTCGTTTATCATTCCGTTCTATGGTGTACATCCCACCAGAATTGACTAGTTCTATGCCGATTAGTAAATCAGCACGAATCGGACAATCTGCTGATATGTGGTCGTTGGGTCTGTTACTCTATCAAATGTAAGTGATGATTCTAACTAGTAAATAACTGATGGCTGTATTATGTTATGCTAATGTCCAGTGATGACAGGTTTTCGACTGTTGAAAATTTAAGTTCACAGATGAGTTTTGTGAGATACAAAATTTTTGATATTTGAAATGAATTGGTACTCTTTAAGGTCAACGTCTAACAGTACTGGAGCCTATCCGGCAGACAGTAAAAATCACAGTATGGGGAGGCTAAAGAAGTTAAATGGAACTGGCGTTTAACTTAGGATGAAAATAACTGTCACACTCACCAGCCTAAAATGGCGGCTCTATTTCAGTTATTTACTGTTGTCATAATTTTTTCTATTGGCCTTATTTAATAAAAGTAATTAAATTATTACACAGGACTACTGGTGATACAGAAGGATTACCAGAGCCAGAGAAACTTGAAAGAATGCACTATTCTTCAAAAATGGTCGATTTTACCAAACGTCTACTGCATACTGATCCTAAAAAGCGAATGACAGTTCAACAAGCATTACAACATCCATGGATAACAAGCATGACAAGTAATAGATATGATACAGTTGAAGATAGTGATAAAATTAAGCCTTTATCACTGCCAAGACCACCATCATCAAATCTATCACGAAATCTTGAATCACAATTACACGATGAAGTTATTGAAGATGATATAGCTGAAAGAATCAACAAACGTGCTTACACAAGACTTCTACGCTGGCTAGACGCAAGTTATATACACGACAGTATTGATAGTGAAACAATTGAAACCTCAGCTATTCGTAAAACATCAAGAGGATCTATTCTGGAATCACGTCAACGTTATTACAATGATTATCCAACTTCATCATCAAAAGAATCTGAAGAGATTGTTGTACACGCTAGAATAACACCACGTGGACAAGCACCTGAAATATTGACACCTATGGGTTCAGTTACTGCAGCAGAAGGCAGTACAACAATGTTACGTTGTGCAGTTTACCTACCGAAGACAAGAAAATCATCACATCCAACTGATCAAATGAGTGATTTACAGATACGTTGGTCATTAAATGGTCGAGAATTAAATGTTGGTCATCCATTACCATCACTGAAAAGTCCACCTACACAGCATTATACATGCACTTACGATACAGAGACTGGTGACATTAAACTGCATATCAATAATGTTACAGTATATGATGCTGGTACATATGAAGTAACTATTATCGGTAGATATGGTCAAGTATCGGATTCAGCAAACGTCAAGGTTTATGGTAAGTAATGCATTAATTGTTTCGAAATATAGTTAACTTAATAGAAGCTCATTGTCATTGTAAGACTGAAAAATATTATCCCATTTGATCTAATCCCGTATTACTTTTGTTTGGATTCGAACTGACTGCATTCCAACGTTTTATGTCAAATAATCTCCGGTAAACTTGTAAGTACGTACCGATAGGTGTGAATGAGCATGAAATGGGATTTAGTATCATAAGATCTTACATTTTAGCCAGGTTGAACACTCATTAAACAAATCTGTACTGAATTTCAACATAGATCTTTACACAGATGTTCAGCAGTCCAAGTTGCAACACAAAGATAAAGAAAAAAAGAGGAAAGAAAATTCAAAAAAAGAAAACTGTAATGACCAGAAATGCATGGGATAAAGAAATGATAGTAGGGTTTAATGCGTTCGAGAGGTCACAAAGAGTAAATGCATTTGCGCCACTGAGAACAGTTTCAAACCATATCACCAAACCAAACTCTAACTTATCCAGAAGTGAATATCGCTTCTATGACATTCAATCTTTTACTTGTCTTGATTAGAAATTTGCGACCGAGAGTCGAATAAAATAGCCCAAAGATACCCTACACACATTTCGCCAGTATTTCTAGAATTTTATACAAAAATCATTTGATTCTTTTATTCGATTATAGCGAACAATATAATCTATGGAGAGGTAGATTTCTGTGCTTAAAGCATAGTTGACCAAATTCATATTGGAACTCTAGAATCGTTTATCTATGTGCCTAGTCCCATGAAAAAAATAATATTTGTCTACCTAACCACGAATTATTCAGTCGAGCTCTTGTTATTCTGTGCAAACAACAGTTAAGCAATAATAACGTTTGTAACAATACATTCGATAAGAATAAGTCAGTTGAATGAAGTTCACAAAAGCAGTCTAAGTCTTTTCATGACAGGTTACACGATTTTATCACGAGACGAGAGTCATTGAAAAACCATCTGGGAGTACTACCAGACAGCTTTTCAGTCTTTCTAGTTTGGGACTCTTCACAGCAATAACCACCCACCGCTAGGGTTAAAACCCATGACCTTCTGGTCCCAAGGAGAGCAAGCTCTTAGACTATTCAGTCACTGGGACCCAATTCAATGGGCCATAAATTTCAACTTCCGCCAATTTCCCAATCAAATCAAATCCCTGCCAATCAACACCTGTTTATCTTTTCATGATACTTATAATTTTCTGTGGTAGTTATTCACTCTTACTAGGTGCAATTCTTATAAAATAATAAGTGTAATTACTTATAATGGTTTGAATATCATTCGTTTAATTTCCTTCTTCTCCTTCTTCTTATTATTACTGTTATTGAAATTAACGTTTTACGTCTTACAGAATCGACTCCACGTTCCAGTATTAAATCAGATGTATATGTAACAAGTGAATTGGGTGCACGTATTTTATTACCACTAGTCGATATGACAAGTACACATGGCAGTAAAATACAAATGAAGGCTAAGGGTAAGTGTAATGCTGAGATCGTATTTTTGAACTTTTTCTTTTTTTTGATTTTACTGAACTATGTTGATATGTCGGCAAACAGTACGGATGTTTCAGTGTTACCAGCTTATTAAGCCCAAGTAAGGTGAAACGTATCTCCAGAGTTCCACTGCTACCGACTATACACTAAATAAGTGTGATGTTAGCTAGAAAAAACAACTGATGCATGACTTTTTGTGTAAATATTATTTTATTTTCTGTATAAACTAAAGTCAACTTTCAATGAAACCATGTTGTGATCGAGTCCATGGACTGAAATTTGTTCGTCAATAAATTAATGTCCAGTCAGGTAACAAACACTGTGTAAAAGGGGACGTATAGTTCCTGACTGGAATTAGTACGAATAGTGACACGATTATATTCAAACCTTGTCTTGTCTCGTATTGATTGTTTGTTTCTGTTATGTTTTACATATTTGTTTATTTCGTATTTTTCAAAAGGAATCGGAAGTTTCTTTTCTGTTGAATACATTATTGGTCATATTACTTATGTTTGCAGTTTGCGTCACTTACCTGTACATCTTGATTGTTACTCAGTCTATCAATGAATAATGTTGAGGTTATTCTGTAAAGGTGTTGTCTTTAGATGAATCCCACTAATTCCCAGGTCCTTTCAACCATATCCATATGGTATTTTACAGACCATAGCCTGGTAGGCTCATCATACTTGAATGAAACAATTTACTGTTCAGCTAGAAGTCATACACATGTGAGCTGAACTGAAATAAACCGTCAAACTAGGATTATATACAAATCGTTGGGAAAGTTCGGTCCCAGAAATTTTACATCAAGACTTAACGTACGAGAGATCGCCGTCAGAGTTAAGATTTCATGTTTGAACAAAACTTCAAAAACTTTACTTGAAAAAAGCCGTGTATGACCCAGTTGTGTCATCATGCAACATTAATTCTTCTCCTTTTCCTGGTACTCCAAGAGGTTGTCACCTTTCTTGGTGTTACCTGACTCCCACTCGGAACTAACCTTTATTTGTCAAATAAAAACCGGCAGAATTCAACACTAAAAGTTAGCTCTTTCTTCAACTGAAAATATTCAAACCGTTTCTCATTGATATATATATATATATATATATATATATATGCTATCAAGCAATTTTTTAGTCAGTTAATTCTTCTTTACAGTCTGCGGAATCCCACTTCCTCGATGTACATGGTTCCACAATGGTATACCGATTACCGGTTCATCACGTCGACGATTCTACCAGGAAGAATTAAATGGTCCATCAGCTTCTGAGTTAATGCTAAAACTTGAAATATCTGAAATTACTACGGCAGATGCTGGACTCTACTCTTTAGTAGCTACAAATAAGTATGGATCACAGACATGTTCCGCAGTCGTCGAAGTATTCGGTAAGCGATGTTGTGATTATTCTATTCTATTCTACTTTTGATATCATTTCTCGCATAACAGTTAAGTGTTTTCCAGTAGTAAGTACAGATGGCATCTGCTGGATGCTTGTATCAGTCAGAAATTTGTTATTTCAAGTCAAGTTATCCTGATAGTTAATCAGTTTTCTCTTAACATGTAAGTACGGAAGGCACACAATTTAAAGCGTACTTGACAGACTCTTGCCAAGGTTACCTTTTCGTGGTGCCAACAAATACCACCACAGTATTTGTACGCTTCAATTTAGTTTACAGGTATCATAAATCTTCTTAAATTTACCTACGAAATGACTATAAAAACAAAAGTAGTGAAGAGAAACAGCTATACTTGGTTAGTTAATTATTTGTCTAATAAGTATGCGTTGGTCGAGTGTTTCATGACATTTTAACGACGCGGCTAGCCTAGTTGTGTTTTATGCAGAGCTAAAATCCCTCCTTTTTAATTACTATCTGAAATGTATGTGCAAACAAGAAGAATTAACTACTAGGTTAGACAAAGAATTTCCTCCATACTTTCCAGAGAAGTAATTATATTTACTGAATATTTACCACCAGTACTGCCATATTCTGACGAATAAAGCTAGACAATTCAATGTTGTGATTGTTTATGCCGTATTCAGGTAATTCGACGGGTGGGTACTTTAGCCTTATTCACTGGAATGGTGAGGAGAAACACTTAAGTTCCTTTAATCCTACCGAATCTTTTTTAGACTTGAATTTTTGTTCCTTTATATCGAAATAGGTATGATAAAAAGTGGTGACTTCTTCAGTCCAGCTGGCATATACATGTATAACTGTCTAACTCCTGTCAGTACTTTTTCAGTACATGAGCAGGACTCAATTAAATTTTGATTCAATGGGAACACAGGATTTATTTTCATTGGATTTATTTTTATGCAACTATTTATTATTTTTTTATAGCTTCTCTTGATGAAGGCTTTGAAGCACCACACTTCTTGAAAGAGTTGACAAGTATTACAGTTGTTGAAGGAAGTGCTGCACGTTTTGAAACATGTGCTCGTGGTCAACCGGCACCAACAATCCGCTGGTTAAAAGATGGAAAACCGTTATTAACAGATGGTGTACGCATAAGTGTTTCACAAACATCTATTGAAAGATCAGGTACTAATACATCTAGTCATACACTTTTAATACGTGATGCTATAACACGAGATAGTGGAACGTATACATGTATTGCAGCAAGTTCAGCTGGTACAGCTATCACAGAAGCTGCATTGCACGTAAGAGGTGAGTTCGTTCAGTCAACATAATCTTCTTTTAACACTTTTCCTGTATATAACCAATATTTGTTGGCTTCACAGTTATAGTAAGTGTGAATAGATTCATTTCAACCTAGAAATAATACCAATAATACAAGTTGTATAGGCAGTTACTTATGTTCAAAAATGCCTTGTTCAACAATGGAAGGAGGGAAATTAAGTATCGCCACCTATTGATTATATAAATTATTTAAGAATAAAACTTGGGCATTGTCGTAGAGTATAACTCCATTGTGGATAAGATTTTATTTTGAATAAATCACCCAGTGTTATACAGTAATATAAAATCTTATCCATAATGGAGAAAATTTAAACTATTTAAGTCTTTTTAATCGTCATTTTACCTGTGTTACTCTGAGGAGAGACCACCATGGTGTGGTGAGTACTACTGATAAGATTTATCAGTAGTATATAAAGAGACGTTCAAGGCATAAGAATATCAAACAGCAGGGAGATATCTTTGATATCAGAAAAGGCAAATGATGCAGCATTGTGGAGGTACAAGGTAGACGCGAAAAAAAACATGAAGGAACACAATATGAAGGACAGAAGAGCCACACCAAGAAGATCTGTGCAAATGGTCCGTTGAAGATAAGGCGTACATCATTTAGCTATATATAGAGACTCCATTTCAACAATACCTTCTCCTGCCACACTCGGGATATATTGAGACAACTTCTAATTTCGCTAACTACAACATGAAAATGAAAGGTCTAATAAGTTCGTTACTAAATCCGTATGGTTAACGTGATTTCGGCTAGTTATTCAAGATACAGTATGTGCACTTGCTAAAGTAGGTTTTAGATTGACTGCACATTTCAGTCATAAGTTTTATAACACTCAAGATTTGTGAACCACGTATACGTCGAAATACAGCTGGCAAAGTTCAACAATAGCGTCCCAAGGGATGCGAACGCACGAGTGACCTTCAGGCAGCCAATCATAAAAATGAAGAATTTTTGCACGAAAAATGACGTATATTCACAAGAAAGTGCATGAAAACACATTAAACGGATTATATTTCTCTGATATGACTTAAAAATACGTTCCAGTTGCGATGAAGAGTATCAGTTGCTAATTTGGACTAGTTTCTGTAGATGTATTCACCAAAGTGACTGAAGGTGTGCTGTTTTGGGAATGGTTCATCTCTCTTCTCTTGCTGTGTAGTCCTCTCCTAAGCCCTCGGTTTAGTTACTATGGTTCCAGTAAGAGCATTGGCGACTACATACAAGGGAAATAAGGATAATAAAAGAACTTGAAATAAACGAAAAATCTATTCCTAATCGCTACCCTAACCCTAACCCTAAACCCTAACCATTGTGCCACCGACGCACACAATGACCGTAACCCTAACCACAAAACTCGCCTTAACCCCTATCCTAACCCTAACGAGATGTTAACACATTGTCCAAACAGTAATAAAAGTGTTATCTGGGTGAAACTTGCTCCTTAATTGATGAATAGGGTTGATATTTCAGCTATGATAATGATAGGAACCGTTAGCCAACGACTAGCATGCATTCAAGGTCATTTGAGCGTTGAAGGTTTTGGGACGCTATTGTTAAACTTTGCAATACAGCTTTGAATACTTCGCGTCATAATGAAGTCGTTTGTGATTATTGTCTCGGTTAATTATTAAATCATTTTTAAACCAATCATTTGTTTATGTTGGTCAATAGGCATTATCAATTTTTTAGGTGTAGATGAGGTGGAAACAAGAGATTAGAAATCTTCAAGACAATTGACTAGTAAATGTAGGCAACAGATTGCTAGTCAACAAGATACCGAAATTTTGAGACGGGAGAGGGGTTAAAATAATTACGGAATCGAAGATCAATTAATTAGTAGGGGTTAGCAACGATTTATTACATAGTCAAGGAATTTACGAAATAATGGTAACTAATAAGAATTACCTAAGAATACCAAGACGTAAACAAGTTAGTTGAATTAGGTTGAATAGTAGTCATAATGAAATAATAACCAATTCGAATGATAGTTGCTATAGGAGAGGGAAATCATTTGTTTAATTTAATACACACTATGCAGTCGGCCGTGGCAAACAAAGTCACCGCACAGATTTCTTTTGAAAGTACAGATGTGGCTTGTTTAGAGGAATCCAGACTGCCTCTTCTGTATGTAAACGTAGAGCATACAAAACGTTGAGTGAAATACGACAAATAACTTTAAAGGCTTTGTTAGTGTCAACCTGATTGTCCACTATCGACAAGATGAGCTAGTGTTAATTACTTGTTGAAATCATTTTTATTTTCTGTTTTTAGGATTATTTGGTCGTGGAGGTCATATGGGTTCAGACATGCTTAACGGTGGAATTCGACATCGCCACCCTGAGTTTACACGCCGTCTCCGCAATCAACAGGTTAATTTGGGCAGCACTATACGCTTAGCAGCATCAGTATTGGCTCAACCATCTGCAACAATAGTTTGGGAGAAAGATGGTGCTGAAATCCCCACAGAACCGTCTAATGACCCAAGAATTACTGCTAAGGTCAGTCGGCATAACATAAAAAGCAATTTTTTGAGTGGTATTCAAACCAGTTCTTTTTTCATGAAGTGTATGTGCTGCACATATATTCTGAATGTTAGGCGTTTTGTCGAAATTGATTTGTTTCACGCTTCACTTCCATACTATTTCCTTTGTTCGTGATTTAAAATTAGATATAGGAATGTAAATTAGAGATTGAAAGGAAAACTAAATGACAGAGAGATTTAAAACTAGTTTCCTTCATGTTGTCGACGCGTAGTGAATCCGTAACTGTATTGATAACATCTCAATCTCATTTCAGTTGTCCATCGTCTTACACAAGGGGGTATATCGATGAAGAACACTGGCAACTGTTACTTCTTCAGTACCTAACTGCACTTTAATATGAATAGTTTTTAAGAATGAAAACAAGCAGACTTATCTGATAATCATTTATCTGTATATATCTTTAACTTCTGACATAATAACATCTAAATTGAAATAATCAAATTGCTAAATAGTAGAACATCTGTTTCAATTCGCTTTCCGCCTTTTTGCTTTGTTCATCTTCCTTTTACAATTTAATATAATAATCTGCTATATTTCAAAAACAGTACTTATAATACGGCAGGTAGATTATTTTTTAGTGGAGTGGTGTGTACACACACATACATACGCACACACACACACTCTGTTTTACAATATGCTTCGCTTGAATATGCTTCAGTGTCAGTTGGCTTGAAGAGGTGTTATCAGAAGACATTGTATGTCTAAGATTTAAGTATAGTAATACATACGCCTTAATACAAGATATAAAGGAGTTACACTACATTAAGAGCTAAAACACTCTTTCAAGGCTCAGGTCTAATCTTCACTTCTGTTTGTTTTAACACTTAGAATAGTGTCTCCTTTGTTTTAGTGATGAATATGCTAGTCAACTTGGTCGACTACTAACTAAACCCAAAAGTTTCCACTGTATTGTTTAGTCTTTTTTGACATAAAGTTTATTCTTTTGTTTTTTTTACATCTATTTGCTTTTAGAACCATAGCGGTCATCTGGAACTACGTATTGAAGATGTTAATAAGGACGATTTGGGTCGATATACAGTTATTGCATATAATGCTGCAGGTGAAGCTCGTTGTTCGTGTATTCTGCAAGCGACCGCTATAATGGAGATTCAAGTGCCACGATTTACTAGAGAACTTAGAGATTATACTGCTTTAGAAGGCACAACACTGTGCTTAGAAGCGACAGCAGTCGGTGAACCGATACCTGAATTCAAGTGGTAAGTATGAAGGATCACTCCAATCGAGTTGAACATATTTTATGTTTAACTGAAGTGAGAAAGCGATTTCATGAAATATTATGCTTAAGAAAAATCAGTTCTACAGCTAACAGGGATGCTATTTATCTAGTTGAATCACTTTTGTGATAAGTTATGGGATGGAATTCGAGTGGTTAAATGAATGATCTGATATCAAGACCTCTAGGCGACGTTAAACTATCATAGCCGAAATCGCAGTGACCTTGAACAATCAATCAGAACCCAGATAAAAAAGGTTACATAACCGTTGCGTCGGTGGCACAGTGGTTAGGACTCTTGCCGACCATGCACATGGTCCGAGGTTCGATCCCCTGCCGACGCACACCTGATATCTATAGTTGGCCTGCAAAATTTGGGCTACCGATATCCATGCTAAAAATTCCATACTTGTACCAAAAATACAGTGTGAAATCAAGCTGTAATCAAAAATAAAAATACTAAAACTTCACTGCGAACATGATATTACACCATATAATTGCCGCGCATGAGTTGCAAGAATGCCTGTCAGTTACTACACAGATGATCTATACAGAAATCGTACCATGCGCTATAGACGCATCCATCCAGGTGACTACAGCTCATGGTACTTTGAGATCAAATGATATTTCTGACAGCCTTCCTTAAACTACTCTTGACTCTAAACATAATCCTAGCTTTAACCTTATTTCCAACCTTAACCCCAGACCATATGTATATAAGTTTGACAGAGAGTGGAAATACTAAAATGCTGTAATATTGGTTTTTGGGATTATGAGTCACAAAGTCCTGGCTTTATTTTACGTATTCCTAAAGCCTCTGCTGTACAAAGCAAATGCACTGCTATCCCTATCGGCAAGCTTTGTCGGACTTTGTAGACTAGATTAAACTAAGTGTTAGGTGCTGCGTCATCAGTATCTACAATATGTTGCAATATCGATGAATTAATACCTGCACGTTCTCCTTTGCTCAACCAAACCGGGAGTTGCTCTCTAACGCGGCGGGATATATTTCTCGACGAACTTCTTGTACTCCTAGCTACACTCAATGTCAAACCTTAACATACATATATGCGATTGTACAGCTATGAAAATGAAATCGTCGAAAAGAGAATTTTCTTCGCTGAATTCTTTGTTTTTCTATAATTATTCTAATATCGGTTATTCATTCCAGTTATTAAAATCGAATGTTAGCTATATACTAGCTTGATAGTTGGTTCACAGTTAGGCAGAGTGACCTTTTGTTTACAAAACTACCTTAGTCGCTCCTATTATTCTATCTAAGTCACATGTTTGTGACACTATGACTAAATTTTCAATAAATTGTCATCCATTCCTAACTTTTAGTAGCAATCAACTTGTAACAATAGAAGGGAAGACACGGAAGCCAAGTTGTGCTTTTCATTAGTCAAACTGCTGTTTATAATATCCGCAGTTTGTATTCGTTAACCAGTCATTGAGCACGTGATTTTAACTTACATAAAATGACATGAAATAGAATGTCCAAATGTACATAGTATGCTGTTGCTAACGCACTAGTGAACTATGTGGAAAGTATTGCCTCTAACATCAAACAGAATGTTCATATAGGTATATCGTATTCTGTTGTTAGTGCCAAAATGAAGTGTGGGAAAATTATTCTCACTCTAACATCAAATAAAATGTTCAAATTTGAGATATTGTATTCTGTTGTTAATGCCATATTGAACCGTGGGAACATGTGAGAATAACGTTCCGTTGGCACACATTGTCTGTATCATACCACCATATTTGTGGTATAGTTAAAGTCTGAAGTGTAGACAATCCACTTCATTTTGACTCGCCTACTCTGTCGGAAATGCAGTTATGCTCTTAATGATTTTGGGTGATCAAGACCACAGTTGGAAATTGTAGTCTCCATGATAAATTGACGCTATTACACATCATAAATCTGTTGATTCTTTAGAATGCAGTTACATGTATCTGTAATGTATTTAAAGTAAATTTATATTTTAGTCAGTGTTATACATCAATAACTTCAATCTCACCATTTTCACCTCATTCACTCATTCAAGGGAGAAAGATGGCTTCGAAATACTACCTGATGAATCTGGTCCACCGCATATTATACCTGGTACAAATGGCAGTGGTTTAGCTTATCTACGTATTCATAATGTACGCAGTTCAGATGCAGGTTTATATCGATGTACTGCTTACAATAGATTCGGTCGTGAAAGAACAACATGTTTTGTATATGTTGACCCAATAGGTCAGAAAGGTGAAAGACGACCAGGAATGATGAATGGATCATTTACTACAGCCTATCATCAGTCTACAGATTCTTCACTGTCATTACTGTCTTCACATTTATCTGAAAGTGGTGCAAAAGCATCACCACATGACCATGCAGATTCACCTAAGCTAACTGGATACATAAATGTGTTACGCTCACTGCCGAAGGCTATTGAAGTTGAAGAAGGTGATCCCATAGAACTGACATGTCAGATAAATACAAATCTACATTACATTCGTAAGTGTTTATTATGCAGTTGTTGTTATTTCCCTTCTGAATGATGTTTATTTTATCCTTTGTGACACTAACTCCTCCTTTTCGACTGTGAAGACTGATAATTATTCTTGCAGAATCACAGTAAATTTGTTTGGCAGTTGTCTCAGCAAGTGAACCTAAATTGTTAGTAGTGGCGAAATGCGTGTCCATACACGTGACAATGACACCTTCTAGTTTTTTTTTCAGTTGGATTCAAGTTTGGACGAATAACTTACCTATTAAAGTTCGAGCTTTTAGATAGATAAGGTACACGTTGATGGGAAGCGGCGACATATGAATGCTTTTCACATAATGTACACATAATATATCATTCGATTGTGCTTTATCACCTAGCTTTGAAAACTAAAAGTAAATCACTCCAATGAGAATTGGTTACTTCTCCACTGATTTCAACGGAACGTCTCTTACAGGTGATATAACAACTAGGGTAGGTGAAGTGAAAATGAGAATTTATAACTACTGAAAGTAGTTTTTGAGTATGTGTTTGCAAACTGATCAGCTCGTTTTGCTCAAAGTAGCTCACAAAATTCCGGCCAATTTCATGAAACTCGTGATAGAAGTTATTCAGTTCCCGCTAACCACTAAATTGTTCCCCGTGATTAAACACAGGGCTTCAAACGAGATCTTTGAAGTTTCGGTAGTAGCGGTTTTACTTTTACGGGATGGGGTTTCTAACCTTATGCTCAACCTTCCCTCTTTACCAGTCCTATTGCTGGCTTAGTGGGATGAAGGAGTGAGTCGGCCGGGGATCGAACCCTGAACCACCTGTGTGGTTGGTGAGCATTCTACAGCCATACCACTTACGCATCTCATTTAAATTAGCATCTGATAACACACTGAGAGCAGTTGTAAGAGGTTGACCATATACTCTGGTGTTTTTAGATCATACAAAAGTCTTGCATTGTAAATTGTGAAAAGATTAGTCGGAATTGCATTTGACCAACTGGCAATGGATGTACAGTATTTACGCTGGAAAACTTCTTATCCCACTACTATAAAACTTAGATGTGAATTCCACAGGTTCGAGTCATTATGAAGCCTAGTTAAACCAAAATATCTCAGAGACAAGTAATATATATCTATTCGATGAGTGCGAATACTTCTGTCTGTCTGTTTTTCGACATAGAACTTTGCACATATGTGCGGCGGTTCAAGTCGCCACAGCAAATACTTCGATTGAAATTGCAGTATTCATACAAAATAGGATTGGAATTATGGAGAGTATTCGCATACTCATGTATACAGAGGCAAAGTTGAACCACTAGGGGCCCAAGGGATGCGAACACACGAGTGACATTGGGCCTACCACGAATAAAAATAAGTGATTTTTGGACGAAAATGATGTTTATTTACCAGGAAATGCATGAAAACATATTAAACAGGGTATCTTTCTCTGACATGACTTAGAAATATGCCCCAGTGATAATGAGGAGTATCAATTTTTAAATTAGACCAGTTTTTTTTACATGTATTCACCGAGGTGACTTAAGGCGAGCTTTTTTCCTGTTTTGCAGTCTTCCCCAAAGCCTTCGTTTGAATTATTATGGTTTCCAGTAAGAGGAACGACGACTACTTACTTGGAAAATGTGGATAATAAAATAAATTAAAATAAATAATACCGACTCTAAATCTATCACTAATGGTAACCCTAACCCTAATTATAACCCTGATCTTAATCCTAACCCTAATGAGCCACTAAGGCCTTGTCGAAACACAATAGTTAGAAACGAGATCACGGTGAAATTTACACCTTTACATTGGCTCCATAATCATGGTTAGTCCCGTTATCCAACGACTAGCATGCGTTCAAGGTCATTGGAGCGTCCGCACTCCTGGGACTCTATAGTTTAACTTTGCTCACACAGACAACTATTGTTTGCTATTGTAGTTTCTAAAAATAGGTCTTCATTCGGCTACTGAATATTTCTAGATGTTCAAAACAGAAGAACTAGAAATGTCCGTGTTAAGTGATCATGGCATCAGTTGTACAGCAGCCTAAGACATCTCATTTAGTTCATCTTAATGTGATTACTGATAGTGAATAAATACTGCTGAAACCATACTATACCATATTGTACCAAGTCAAATAAATGTGCATAATAAAGTATAAGTTTTTGTAACTTTTCTGACTGCCAAATTTATTTCTAATTTTTTTTTCCAGCCACATGGAGTAAATCAGGTCGAACGTTAACTTATGATGGTCGTAGAAGAATAACACGTAGTAAAGATGGTGAACTTACACTGGCTATTGATCACGCTATGTCAAATGATGAAGGACGTTATACACTGACACTGGAAGCATCCGATGCGAATGCACCGAAAGATTTAGAGCCTATTGTGCTTGCTACTCGTGTTGAAGTTAGATCGAAACAGAAATCACGGTAAGCTCATCTGATTTCTACAGTAAAGTAGTCATTGTATACGTCTCATAGTTGTATGAAGGATTTCTGGTCCACTTGAAGGTTGTATAAGTGCCAAGGCATTCTCATTTGTAATGAGATACACCAAAGTGAAATGTGATAGTGATGAATAGGCTTTCGGCATAAAATGACGTTTTGTATTTGAGAGTATGATAAAACTTTTACGAGTAGCAGGGGGGATATTCGCAATTCTACTGATATTCTCACTCACATAATATTTTGCTGTCCAAACCAAGGATATGTTATTTAGATCTGTCGATAGTTATCGTAGTTATTTTACATACATCAGATTACAGCTGGCTAGCAATATAAAATAAAATATCTAGGGTTGCTTCCAATATCCATAGTACTAGCGAGATTTAATGCTTATTTTTTTTACTAATATTAGACTGCATGCTATGAAAGTCGAACAATTGTGACCCTACTTAGTCTATCACCAAGACACAGGTTAGTCTAAATTTTAACCTTAAATCTTCAAAAAAGAAATGTTTTTTTTTTACTAATTATTGAACATATTGTCTTGTCTTGTCAATGTTCTTTATTATCTCAGTTATGATACAAGTTCTCGTGGATCATCTCGTGCTAATTCTCGAGCACCAAGCATTACAGCTAGTCGAAACTCTAGAGAGCCGTAATAATCAATACGGGATAAAAGAAATATACATATATACATGCACAAAACATTTGCCTTAAAAAGTATGCCCAACAGTAGTCAATCAATGTTAACAAAATAGGATATCATTCTGTACGCTTAAAACCATGAGATGTTTTCAATAATAAACACTTTTCAATATTGCTCATTTTAATCAAGTAAAATTCTTCTAAATGACTACAGAACAATGTGAAGTTATGAGCTTGGAAATTAATTAGTCGAACAGAAACTGCATAATTAGGATACAACTGCTTCTAGATTTAATTTTCAGATCTTTGTATGTTTAAAACAAACAATATGGTATGACAAACAAATCAGACATGGTGATCTTCAAGTTTTCGATATTTTTCGTTTTTAATTCGTGTTACTTTTGATTGCCTATTTGACTGACACTTGAAGATTCTATGCCCCCCCCCCATATGTGAATGAATAATTGTCCAACAGTTTTATATTGTACTGATTTTGTTTGCCTGTACGCCTATATAAATTTTAATTTCTGTCGAAATTGATTAAACTTGATGTGTTTTGATTAAGCAGAAATTCGATGCCTTTTTTTGCCTAGTATATACTTATCAAGAAGAGTTGTTGTGTACACACATACCTACAAAATAACCTACTTTTACTCATAATTCGCCTACCTACCTATTCTATCCATTATTACACTTATATTAATAAGATAATTCGCTTGCTCCTGTTGTTTTCTGTTTGTTTGTTTGTATGTGTGTGTGTGTGAGTTAGTTTCCCCTTATTTTATATCTCCTGTTACTCCGTACTCTGCCTTCTATGTGTGTGTGTGTGTGTGCCTTTGATATTATTTGCCTCATCCATCTAATGATGAATTCAACTGTCTGCGGGTCTAGAAATTTCTTTTAGTGATATCTATCTTAGGGGAAAAGCATGATTTGTTTTTACTGTTCTTGTTTTGTTTTGAACACTACTTTCCATATTTCAGTTTTATGCCCTATTCGAATAAGAAGTGATATTAGCATTTGCCTGTTTACTGTTATAATATTCGTTCTCTTAATCTTACAGATACACTTGTGAACCCTACAGTGGTTCTGTTGTTGTTGTTGTTCTTCTTCTTCTTCTATTTCCTCTGTCCTTATACTCCTAATTAAGATTAATGTTACTTTACTAACAAAGTCCTGTATTCATTCATCCATTCAGTAAACAAATAAATAAATAAATATTTACCTGATAAATTAACATACAGTTTTTTCTTTTGGTGCCTGAGAATTAATACTGCGTGATATTATTCTACACCGGAGGAGGTTTACAGACATTCTTAACAAAAAGGATGTTTTATTTCCAATCTAGGAGGGCTGCATTTCTCATACTTCTTCAGCGCCTGATTGGCTAGTGGTAACAGGGAACAGTATTACAATAGCGAGTATCTTTAAATTGAGTACGACAGTAACCTAACAAGTTGATATTGAATGATTTAGAGGGTGGAATAGTTAGTACAGTAGTGACACGTCTGAGTACACCACACGAAGGTTATTATTATTACTATTGATTTCTTGAGTTTTTGGGTGAGTGAGATCTACGGCTTCAGCTGCATATCTCCGTAGCACTAGTGCTCAATTCTCTTTCATCACTTCCAACTGCCTACAAACTTTCATTTTCTACTCAAATAACCTTGATTTAAACCTTCGAATGCCTAATACATCATATCCAGTTCGAGTTTTGCTTGACTGCCTAGCGTGTGATGACACTCAAAGGTGTCTCCTCACCTCAGTGTATGGTCAACCAATCCCTCTGCCTTTGTAGTAGCAGAGTTCCTAGTTGCTTACCATTTCCTATCAGTGACCCGATCTTCGTGATTGGGCAAAAGTGAGTGTTGATAAAAGTTTGAGGCATTTTGGAGATGCTTTTGCTGACCACGGACGGAGAAGCACAACACAGAATAATGCATATTCTAATCTTTGAGAGAACATCAATTCCACTTAGGTTGAATGAAAACATATTCAGGATTAGAAAGGTACTTATTGTTTATTAAAACACAAAATTGGTGCATTCTGGGCACCAATAGACAGATGCCCTATACAAAATCTCATAGTTTCTGCATAGGCTTGGATACTCTCCGGACGCCCAGAATGAAGCAGAGGATTAGAAAAGGACTGATTTTATTTTATGGTTTCAAAGCGTGTAATATGTAAGTGTGAACAGATATGGCACACATAAGTATAAGACAGATACATAAATTGGCATGGTGAAAAATGAGTTCAGTGAAAACAAAACACGTAGTTCAGCGAAGAGTCTCTTTTCGAAGGTGAATTCATTTTCTTAGCTGTACAATCGCAAATAGATAGGAGTTATTTTTCATGCATGTGTACATTAAGTTTTTCAAAGAAAAATACAAATGGTTGTGGTTAATTTAACTTAACAGTTGAAAATTAGTAAGTTTTGGGCAGAGTTACGTAATACAAAGACGGTTGCGAAAAGGCAGTAGTTGTGCTATAAACAGTGCGATAATTGAACACGTGATTAACACTGATCATTCGATCTCAACAAACGCCTCCTGCTTCAAAGTAATCTACAGAGTTAACAATAACCTACTAAAGGCAATACAGTTTTGTCTTCTTTGTATTGCTGAAGCTCTGGCCATTCACATAGAAAAACCGGAGCTGTGCATGCAAAAACGAGCATTACTCAACCACTTCTATTATCATGGTAACTACTCTGTTGATTTTTGAAGACTTAATTCTGTTTGTTTGCCTGTGTCTTTAACTGCCTATAATTCTCGTATTCATTTAGAAATCTTACGTAACTTCGTATTCCCTACTTTGCTCCGATGTGTATCCTGATTACAACTGAGTCATCAAAGTATTTATATTATTACGTAGTTCCATCTTGACAACTGATTATGACAACTCATCACCTTTGTTACTACACTAATTTCACTAACACTCAATTTTCTTGACCGTTTTGTACAACGTAACTCTACCCAAAATTTACTGATTCTCAACTGTTTATAGGTTTCCAGACTATAGGTGTTACGAACTTCCTGTGGCTTACACGGCGAAAAGTTCTGAAAAATCTTGTTTTGATTTTCTTAACACGCTGGGATTAGTTCAAAGAATTTATAATTTTCAACTGTTTATTTAAAACAATCGTAACCAATTGTAGTTTTGTTCGACAAAATTAATGTACACATGCATACAAAATAACTTCATATATATATATATATATATTGACGCGTCACAAAGAGCATCTCAAACAAACTTCAGACCTTCATTAACAGTTGTCTTCGCTCAATATCACTCAAGATCAGATGGCCAGAAAAGATCAGCAACAGGGATCTCTGGGAGCGAGCCAATCAGGAACCGATTGCGAGACAAATAGGCAGGAAGAAATGGAGATGGATTGGCCATACGCTGAGGAAACCATCAAGTGACATCACTAGACAAGCCATTGCTCGAGTGGAACCCGAAAGGGAAGCGGCGAGTTGGTCTTTAGTGCGAGAGTGGGGTGACTTGGAGGAGGTCATGTGAAGAGGAGATGAAAGCATGTGGGCAGACTTGGAGCCAGGTAAAAGCTCTAGCAGAGAACCGAAGGCAATGGAGACGTGCGACTGAAGCCCTATGTTCCTCTAGGAATTAAAGGAAATAATATATATATATATATATTTGCATTTGTACAGCTAAGAAAATGAATTCGTCGAAAAGAGACTCTTTACTGAACTACGTGTTTTGTTTTCATTAATGCTTGGATGGGAATTATTCATGAATTCAAAATGAGTTCAGCTAAATGATTGGAAAACAAAATTAGCAGCCACACTGCAAAGTAGACTGACTAAATTCGAACAGTCAAGGTAACTCGAGATTGATTAAATCCTAGTGAGTGATTACTGAGTTGTATTAAACAGAACGGATCTCCGCCTAGTTCCATACATTTTACACGTATACAACTTTTAATCATAAAGAAAATTGGCTTCAGGATTTCATCATGAGCTGATGTCGGTTAGAGAACCATAGGAGAGCTTGAGAGTACTGGACAGCCACTTCACAGTACACACCTACCCACCAGGGTTCGAACCCAAGATCTTCCGGTTACAAGGCAAGCTTGCAGACCATTAAGACACAGGGACCCACCAATCCAATGACCCATGAATTGCAACTTCTGTCAATTCACGCTTGATATAATTCAACCACTGGCCAATGTCATCGACGAGTATTTGTCCTCACACACGACCTGCTGTACTCCACTGATCATGACTTCTCACTTCTTCTCGAAGAAAGCCAGTGGCTAATGAGCATCAGATTAATTTTCAGGTGTTTTTTTGCAATGGTCTTCTAACGGATGTTAGCTCATGATGAAATCCTGAAACCAATCAAATCTCTACGAACAAACACTTTGGAAATTGGCTTCATTTGTCATTTGTTAATTTTGCAAAATAAAGTCTTTGTAGTTATTGTTGAAATATTAATTATACAGCCATATAAAGAGTTGTTAATATTCGTCTCCTTCATCGTAATGCAAAGAATCTTGAATTCATTCAGTTACAACTGGTGGGAAAGAGTTAACGGAGGTCAGGGTAAGTCCACAACGTCTCTGAAAATGGTCACCAGTAATGCAGATGTATTTAGTCCTTGTCATCCTGTAGATTTTAAAAATCTACATCTAATCTTATTGATTCCGTAAATGTTCGTCTATAGTGGTAGTTTCACAACATTTCACTTGAAGTTATGCACCTCAGTACAAAGTTCTGAGATGATAATTCGGAGTAATTCATTTAGTCATGCACTAGACAACGATATTCAAAGAATTATTGGCCATTACAACGTGATAATTCCTGCATAAATGTTTGTTTCAAAATCATTTGAATTATAATTAACTGATACAGATGAAAATTAGGACATAAAGAGGAGATAACTTAAACTGAGTCGTTAACCACCTGGATGGATGAACTACATTTAATTTTGACAATTACCTGAGTGTAATAAGAAGCTCCTCCATTCAAGTGACACATAAGCCTAGGAAGCATTTCGTAGACTGCAGCTTTCCAGTTGTCATGATTTCATATAACGTCGGAAGTATCATGATTGCTTATTCATTGTTTTTGGTAAAATGCATACAAAGAGTTATAGCCACTAACTCGTATGCACAATTATCGACTGTCAACCATTGACAATCTACGACTCCCTAGTTGATTTCTCGATCGGGTAGTAGAGAAGATGGGTAGTATATTTCCATTCAAATAGTCAAAAATCTTTCTTTTTCACACAACGAATAGACTGTAGAAACAGCACATAATACTGACTCCCAGTATGTGTTGCATGAGATCAATTGACCGAATTGGACTTCCCATATATCGGGCTACAAGCCGCACGTATTGCGTGAAGGATAATGATACTTCCCAGTTGCTCAAGACAAGTGGGACTTGGACCTGACAACTACTAGCTGTAAGTTGAATGCTCAAATTTAGTGAGTCATATAACGACGATAATGGGTGTTTACAAATGATTATATTTGATTGATTTTCACTTGATCTAATTACCATGAATCATAAATCTTAACACAAAGTTAATCCTGAAAAGTCGGTCTATACTCGAACTAGTGGCTGAACCCATTTAGTATAATGCAGTGAGCGGTAAGCAAACCAGAATAGGAAGAATATGCCTCCCTCTACATCAAACAGCATATACATATGAATTCTTCGAATAAATTACACGTTTTATTTATGCTTCATGTAATAGTTCAGTCGAATGCCAGAGAGTCTACGAAAGCAGTGATGCGCACTACACTAGTCCCTTAACAGACAGTTGGATAATTCATCCACCTTGTAAATGGATTAATCTGGTGAAACCTAGGCTAGCTGTTTCACAGAATATCCAACGTACATCCCTAAAGTACTTAGAATGTCACTCAGTGTTCAGGAAACCGTATATCTTGTAAGCGATTGTGTACTATGCTTCCCAGGCCTAAATTAATTCACTTGAAGACGAATCTGTCTGTATGGAACAAGGAATTATGTAAATATTTCTAGTATATAAGATAAGGAGGGAAAGGTAATCGACCGGGGCCCAAACACTTTTCTTTATCGCTGTAATCAAATTCATTTGATAAAAGTTAAATTTTTGGTTGTTATTACGGCAAATGCTCTCAAAGTATGAGAAATCATCTATTGAATTACGCGGAAACATAAGTGATAAGAGTACGGTTTTCCATTACATCACGTTAACTACTATGTGTGGGTGCCCAGAACGACACTGCGAATTGACCATGGCATGTGTCCTTATCCGTAATAGCGGTATTCATTTAGCCGAACACTGTTGGGAAGCTGTAAACAACGACTGTTCACTACATCTGCACCTAAAGGGTCACGAGAGATGGCTATCGGAACACTGAACACTCGACGAGAAAAATTTGTAACCACCAATCTGGTTTGTTAAATTTTGGTACAGTAAGCGTGTCTTACAAACATTGATGGAGCGCGATAGGATTTCCGACCGGTGAAACAAGTTTACATTTACGCCTCCCATATTTAGTTGATCTCTTAACTAAAACGGACTAAGGCTCAAATTCATAGCGCAGGTTATAGAACAGAAAATTGAAGTAATTGCAAACGTGTTGGGAGAAAGATAAGGTTTCAATAGTGATAGAAGAAATGGTTGGTGAATCGAGGAAAACTCAGTGCCCGTATCTGACAGTTATTCAGACTGTAAAAGTTGCGATATATGCGATGGACCCCAGGGAAACTTCAGAATGGAAAATTGCGAGTATAGATATTCATATACTTACCAACACGCAGGGGAATAAATTTCAAATAGCATTATTATGAAAAACAGTGCAATAGAAATCTCCCTGAAAATTTCGCAAGAGAATTACGGATGAAAATATCCACCTAATGATTACATGCTCCATATGGATTCCAAAACATTGATTAGTGCAAATGTCATAAATGAAGATAATACATAACCAGAATGATTAAAACTAATAAGGTAACGAAAAATTAATGCATAGAGCAGCAACAAATTTTATATTTGCTTTAGCTGCACAACCTACACTTCCCTGTATGGCTAGGAAAGAAGTCAATGGCTCAGTCGACTGACCACTGCTTTTTAGTATGACTATGCCTAAATCCTTTCTGGACTCAGTTTATTTTCAAGAAACAAATATCTCGATAAGTGTTTCAGTGTGCGTAACAGATGTACCTCAATATTATTACTTATTTTGCTGCTCTACTTAACAGGAGAAATTGAAGAAAAGAACCCGTAGTTAGAAGAATGTAGTCGTTCCAAGTGTTCTGATTTCAGCGGTCACCTACCCTCACACACCAACGAGCGTTGCTGAGTGAATTTTCGCACTCTTTTGTCTAATTGACCGAAAGGTTTGCAGATAAACCTTTGACATGAGTTATTCTACCTGAAGTTAGACTTTTCATACGTTTTTGATACTCTACGTCACTGAGGAAGACCAACCATAGCTTGGATACGTATTATGCTGCTAACGTCGTTGCGAGGCCGAATGAGATATTGCGGACGATGTAGCTGCTACACCCATAAAATCCCCTCAAGAGGAAGAAGCGTAGAAACGGCCACCGATATACTATGTAAGTGTCTGTGCAAACGCAGCAATATTGAATGCCACTCAAGAGAATGAGGCTCGTTCACTGCGAGGGATTTATCGTTGACAGAGTCCCTTGTTGCTAACGCTTCCCACGGACGAATTAATCTTTATTATCGAGCAAAGATAGGAGTCGGTGAAAGTCTGAAGCCTGTTTGGAACGTCAAGCACCAGGTTTCTAAACCATGGAGAATCACTGACTTCACATTAGTACAGAGAATTCGGAACTTGACGCTTATGATGGGTGTAGCAGATTTCCGTATCGTGTCCCAATAGGTCATATATTCATCTTAGGTAGTCGGCACATTTTTCCAATGCTCATTGTTGTCAATAAGACCTTTCATCAATTCGTGATTAATTAGCCTTTACCTTTCATCGTGCTTTCAACCCGTCGAACTAAAGCTCAGGACCAAACTCCAGTTCAGTACCAAGTTCTAAGCTACACTTGTGTACATTAGTGGTTCAACGGTAGGATACTCGCGAAGTCCGGGTTCGATCCCTGGGGCTGGGGCACTCCTAAATCCCGCTTAGCCGGTATAAGGCCAGGAGACCAGAGGAGATTGTCTAAAGCTACTGAACCCACGTCGAAAATTACCACCACCGCCACTCCAACTTCAAAGCTTGAATCTCTATGTGGCGCAGGGTCTAAGATACGAGTGCTTGAAATGAAGAGTCACAACTCCACAAGACGAAACATCTATTTAGTTGTCCAAATTTGTCATTCATTATAATTCATTGAGTACTTTTTGGTGAACTGAGTAATGATGTCATTGCTCTTATTCTGTTGGGCTGTTTTGTTCGTGAGACTTATGCATAACTGGGAGATGACAGCATTCTACTAACTAGGTAACTGTCATACGTGAAATTCAGTGTATTTGAATAATAGCTATATTACTCACTGTGGTGGTTGAGCCAAGTAATATGCGACTCTGAAGAACATCGTAGTAAATTCGACAAGCCCTTCA
The DNA here is from genome assembly GCA_944472135.2 of Trichobilharzia regenti. Classification (NCBI taxonomy): domain Eukaryota; kingdom Metazoa; phylum Platyhelminthes; class Trematoda; order Strigeidida; family Schistosomatidae; genus Trichobilharzia; species Trichobilharzia regenti. The sequence continues at coordinate 32,056,398 of OX235270.1, read as the reverse complement.
ATAATCATATCGTCTCTTATCTTTATATGGCAAATCGCACAACCATAGGGTCTATAGTGATTGCATAAATGATCCGCTGACTCAACGTTCCTTTCGCTAAATATAACAGCGACGAGAGGAATATTGGATTCTTCTAAGTTGTACAAATTTCTCGGACTAGTTTAGCTCAATCTACACGCCAGGGTGGTCCTGAAATCAGTACAGTTCGCCAAACCTCTCGCTACACATCTCGTAGTCGTACCTCGAAAGTTCATCACCTTATTTATTCACACAATAGCTACCGACACACAATAGATGAAATCTTCATCACCCTACTGGATTGGGGTGCTTGGCGGCACTTCGACAAATCTTGTCCAGATAAGCAACACCAATGCCAAGATTGCAAAACTGTTGGACACTAAAACGGTTTTAGTCAGCAACACACATAACGACTCTCAACACTACGGAGATCCTTGACAAGTCGCCAGAGACGTTGTCCGCAATCAGTACATGCCCGCCAAAAATCCGTCAAGGTTCGAACAACACGTTCCCAGGATGTCGCTGCGCCTGTTTCTCAACTAAACAGACATGAGACATATGCTCTGTTACCACGAAATAACGCCAATCTCTCCTGAGGGCAACTGTGAAGGAAAACGTGTACAGCCCTTGAGGTTGCGTACGACTCATGCTAATATTTCACAACTATAAAGTAGGATAGAAGAAATCTAGTCAGACTGCATTGAGCTGCAACAACTTTTATATTTGCTTTAGCTGCACAACCTACACTTCCCTGTATGGCTAGGAAAGAAGTCAATGGCTCAGTCGACTGACCACTGCTTTTTAGTATGACTATGCCTAAATCCTTTCTGGACTCAGTTTATTTTCAAGAAACAAATATCTCGATAAGTGTTTCAGTGTGCGTAACAGATGTACCTCAATATTATTACTTATTTTGCTGCTCTACTTAACAGGAGAAATTGAAGAAAAGAACCCGTAGTTAGAAGAATGTAGTCGTTCCAAGTGTTCTGATTTCAGCGGTCACCTACCCTCACACACCAACGAGCGTTGCTGAGTGAATTTTCGCACTCTTTTGTCTAATTGACCGAAAGGTTTGCAGATAAACCTTTGACATGAGTTATTCTACCTGAAGTTAGACTTTTCATACGTTTTTGATACTCTACGTCACTGAGGAAGACCAACTATAGCTTGGATACGTATTATGCTGCTAACGTCGTTGCGAGGCCGAATGAGATATTGCGGACGATGTAGCTGCTACACCCATAAAATCCCCTCAAGAGGAAGAAGCGTAGAAACGGCCACCGATATACTATGTAAGTGTCTGTGCAAACGCAGCAATATTGAATGCCACTCAAGAGAATGAGGCTCGCTCACTGCGAGGGATTTATCGTTGACAGAGTCCCTTGTTGCTAACGCTTCCCACGGACGAATTAATCTTTATTATCGAGCAAAGATAGGAGTCGGTGAAAGTCTGAAGCCTGTTTGGAACGTCAAGCACCAGGTTTCTAAACCATGGAGAATCACTGACTTCACATTAGTACAGAGAATTCGGAACTTGACGCTTATGATGGGTGTAGCAGATTTCCGTATCGTGTCCCAATAGGTCATATATTCATCTTAGGTAGTCGGCACATTTTTCCAATGCTCATTGTTGTCAATAAGACCTTTCATCAATTCGTGATTAATTAGCCTTTACCTTTCATCGTGCTTTCAACCCGTCGAACTAAAGCTCAGGACCAAACTCCAGTTCAGTACCAAGTTCTAAGCTACACTTGTGTACATTAGTGGTTCAACGGTAGGATACTCGCGAAGTCCGGGTTCGATCCCTGGGGCTGGGGCACTCCTAAATCCCGCTTAGCCGGTATAAGGCCAGGAGACCAGAGGAGATTGTCTAAAGCTACTGAACCCACGTCGAAAATTACCACCACCGCCACTCCAACTTCAAAGCTTGAATCTCTATGTGGCGCAGGGTCTAAGATACGAGTGCTTGAAATGAAGAGTCACAACTCCACAAGACGAAACATCTATTTAGTTGTCCAAATTTGTCATTCATTATAATTCATTGAGTACTTTTTGGTGAACTGAGTAATGATGTCATTGCTCTTATTCTGTTGGGCTGTTTTGTTCGTGAGACTTATGCATAACTGGGAGATGACAGCATTCTACTAACTAGGTAACTGTCATACGTGAAATTCAGTGTATTTGAATAATAGCTATATTACTCACTGTGGTGGTTGAGCCAAGTAATATGCGACTCTGAAGAACATCGTAGTAAATTCGACAAGCCCTTCAATAATCATATCGTCTCTTATCTTTATATGGCAAATCGCACAACCATAGGGTCTATAGTGATTGCATAAATGATCCGCTGACTCAACGTTCCTTTCGCTAAATATAACAGCGACGAGAGGAATATTGGATTCTTCTAAGTTGTACAAATTTCTCGGACTAGTTTAGCTCAATCTACACGCCAGGGTGGTCCTGAAATCAGTACAGTTCGCCAAACCTCTCGCTACACATCTCGTAGTCGTACCTCGAAAGTTCATCACCTTATTTATTCACACAATAGCTACCGACACACAATAGATGAAATCTTCATCACCCTACTGGGATTGGGGTGCTTGGCGGCACTTCGACAAATCTTGTCCAGATAAGCAACACCAATGCCAAGATTGCAAAACTGTTGGACACTAAAACGGTTTTAGTCAGCAACACACATAACGACTCTCAACACTACGGAGATCCTTGACAAGTCGCCAGAGACGTTGTCCGCAATCAGTACATGCCCGCCAAAAATCCGTCAAGGTTCGAACAACACGTTCCCAGGATGTCGCTGCGCCTGTTTCTCAACTAAACAGACATGAGACATATGCTCTGTTACCACGAAATAACGCCAATCTCTCCTGAGGGCAACTGTGAAGGAAAACGTGTACAGCCCTTGAGGTTGCGTACGACTCATGCTAATATTTCACAACTATAAAGTAGGATAGAAGAAATCTAGTCAGACTGCATTGAGCTGCAACAACTTTTATATTTGCTTTAGCTGCACAACCTACACTTCCCTGTATGGCTAGGAAAGAAGTCAATGGCTCAGTCGACTGACCACTGCTTTTTAGTATGACTATGCCTAAATCCTTTCTGGACTCAGTTTATTTTCAAGAAACAAATATCTCGATAAGTGTTTCAGTGTGCGTAACAGATGTACCTCAATATTATTACTTATTTTGCTGCTCTACTTAACAGGAGAAATTGAAGAAAAGAACCCGTAGTTAGAAGAATGTAGTCGTTCCAAGTGTTCTGATTTCAGCGGTCACCTACCCTCACACACCAACGAGCGTTGCTGAGTGAATTTTCGCACTCTTTTGTCTAATTGACCGAAAGGTTTGCAGATAAACCTTTGACATGAGTTATTCTACCTGAAGTTAGACTTTTCATACGTTTTTGATACTCTACGTCACTGAGGAAGACCAACTATAGCTTGGATACGTATTATGCTGCTAACGTCGTTGCGAGGCCGAATGAGATATTGCGGACGATGTAGCTGCTACACCCATAAAATCCCCTCAAGAGGAAGAAGCGTAGAAACGGCCACCGATATACTATGTAAGTGTCTGTGCAAACGCAGCAATATTGAATGCCACTCAAGAGAATGAGGCTCGCTCACTGCGAGGGATTTATCGTTGACAGAGTCCCTTGTTGCTAACGCTTCCCACGGACGAATTAATCTTTATTATCGAGCAAAGATAGGAGTCGGTGAAAGTCTGAAGCCTGTTTGGAACGTCAAGCACCAGGTTTCTAAACCATGGAGAATCACTGACTTCACATTAGTACAGAGAATTCGGAACTTGACGCTTATGATGGGTGTAGCAGATTTCCGTATCGTGTCCCAATAGGTCATATATTCATCTTAGGTAGTCGGCACATTTTTCCAATGCTCATTGTTGTCAATAAGACCTTTCATCAATTCGTGATTAATTAGCCTTTACCTTTCATCGTGCTTTCAACCCGTCGAACTAAAGCTCAGGACCAAACTCCAGTTCAGTACCAAGTTCTAAGCTACACTTGTGTACATTAGTGGTTCAACGGTAGGATACTCGCGAAGTCCGGGTTCGATCCCTGGGGCTGGGGCACTCCTAAATCCCGCTTAGCCGGTATAAGGCCAGGAGACCAGAGGAGATTGTCTAAAGCTACTGAACCCACGTCGAAAATTACCACCACCGCCACTCCAACTTCAAAGCTTGAATCTCTATGTGGCGCAGGGTCTAAGATACGAGTGCTTGAAATGAAGAGTCACAACTCCACAAGACGAAACATCTATTTAGTTGTCCAAATTTGTCATTCATTATAATTCATTGAGTACTTTTTGGTGAACTGAGTAATGATGTCATTGCTCTTATTCTGTTGGGCTGTTTTGTTCGTGAGACTTATGCATAACTGGGAGATGACAGCATTCTACTAACTAGGTAACTGTCATACGTGAAATTCAGTGTATTTGAATAATAGCTATATTACTCACTGTGGTGGTTGAGCCAAGTAATATGCGACTCTGAAGAACATCGTAGTAAATTCGACAAGCCCTTCAATAATCATATCGTCTCTTATCTTTATATGGCAAATCGCACAACCATAGGGTCTATAGTGATTGCATAAATGATCCGCTGACTCAACGTTCCTTTCGCTAAATATAACAGCGACGAGAGGAATATTGGATTCTTCTAAGTTGTACAAATTTCTCGGACTAGTTTAGCTCAATCTACACGCCAGGGTGGTCCTGAAATCAGTACAGTTCGCCAAACCTCTCGCTACACATCTCGTAGTCGTACCTCGAAAGTTCATCACCTTATTTATTCACACAATAGCTACCGACACACAATAGATGAAATCTTCATCACCCTACTGGGATTGGGGTGCTTGGCGGCACTTCGACAAATCTTGTCCAGATAAGCAACACCAATGCCAAGATTGCAAAACTGTTGGACACTAAAACGGTTTTAGTCAGCAACACACATAACGACTCTCAACACTACGGAGATCCTTGACAAGTCGCCAGAGACGTTGTCCGCAATCAGTACATGCCCGCCAAAAATCCGTCAAGGTTCGAACAACACGTTCCCAGGATGTCACTGCGCCTGTTTCTCAACTAAACAGACATGAGACATATGCTCTGTTACCACGAAATAACGCCAATCTCTCCTGAGGGCAACTGTGAAGGAAAACGTGTACAGCCCTTGAGGTTGCGTACGACTCATGCTAATATTTCACAACTATAAAGTAGGATAGAAGAAATCTAGTCAGACTGCATTGAGCTGCAACAACTTTTATATTTGCTTTAGCTGCACAACCTACACTTCCCTGTATGGCTAGGAAAGAAGTCAATGGCTCAGTCGACTGACCACTGCTTTTTAGTATGACTATGCCTAAATCCTTTCTGGACTCAGTTTATTTTCAAGAAACAAATATCTCGATAAGTGTTTCAGTGTGCGTAACAGATGTACCTCAATATTATTACTTATTTTGCTGCTCTACTTAACAGGAGAAATTGAAGAAAAGAACCCGTAGTTAGAAGAATGTAGTCGTTCCAAGTGTTCTGATTTCAGCGGTCACCTACCCTCACACACCAACGAGCGTTGCTGAGTGAATTTTCGCACTCTTTTGTCTAATTGACCGAAAGGTTTGCAGATAAACCTTTGACATGAGTTATTCTACCTGAAGTTAGACTTTTCATACGTTTTTGATACTCTACGTCACTGAGGAAGACCAACTATAGCTTGGATACGTATTATGCTGCTAACGTCGTTGCGAGGCCGAATGAGATATTGCGGACGATGTAGCTGCTACACCCATAAAATCCCCTCAAGAGGAAGAAGCGTAGAAACGGCCACCGATATACTATGTAAGTGTCTGTGCAAACGCAGCAATATTGAATGCCACTCAAGAGAATGAGGCTCGCTCACTGCGAGGGATTTATCGTTGACAGAGTCCCTTGTTGCTAACGCTTCCCACGGACGAATTAATCTTTATTATCGAGCAAAGATAGGAGTCGGTGAAAGTCTGAAGCCTGTTTGGAACGTCAAGCACCAGGTTTCTAAACCATGGAGAATCACTGACTTCACATTAGTACAGAGAATTCGGAACTTGACGCTTATGATGGGTGTAGCAGATTTCCGTATCGTGTCCCAATAGGTCATATATTCATCTTAGGTAGTCGGCACATTTTTCCAATGCTCATTGTTGTCAATAAGACCTTTCATCAATTCGTGATTAATTAGCCTTTACCTTTCATCGTGCTTTCAACCCGTCGAACTAAAGCTCAGGACCAAACTCCAGTTCAGTACCAAGTTCTAAGCTACACTTGTGTACATTAGTGGTTCAACGGTAGGATACTCGCGAAGTCCGGGTTCGATCCCTGGGGCTGGGGCACTCCTAAATCCCGCTTAGCCGGTATAAGGCCAGGAGACCAGAGGAGATTGTCTAAAGCTACTGAACCCACGTCGAAAATTACCACCACCGCCACTCCAACTTCAAAGCTTGAATCTCTATGTGGCGCAGGGTCTAAGATACGAGTGCTTGAAATGAAGAGTCACAACTCCACAAGACGAAACATCTATTTAGTTGTCCAAATTTGTCATTCATTATAATTCATTGAGTACTTTTTGGTGAACTGAGTAATGATGTCATTGCTCTTATTCTGTTGGGCTGTTTTGTTCGTGAGACTTATGCATAACTGGGAGATGACAGCATTCTACTAACTAGGTAACTGTCATACGTGAAATTCAGTGTATTTGAATAATAGCTATATTACTCACTGTGGTGGTTGAGCCAAGTAATATGCGACTCTGAAGAACATCGTAGTAAATTCGACAAGCCCTTCAATAATCATATCGTCTCTTATCTTTATATGGCAAATCGCACAACCATAGGGTCTATAGTGATTGCATAAATGATCCGCTGACTCAACGTTCCTTTCGCTAAATATAACAGCGACGAGAGGAATATTGGATTCTTCTAAGTTGTACAAATTTCTCGGACTAGTTTAGCTCAATCTACACGCCAGGGTGGTCCTGAAATCAGTACAGTTCGCCAAACCTCTCGCTACACATCTCGTAGTCGTACCTCGAAAGTTCATCACCTTATTTATTCACACAATAGCTACCGACACACAATAGATGAAATCTTCATCACCCTACTGGGATTGGGGTGCTTGGCGGCACTTCGACAAATCTTGTCCAGATAAGCAACACCAATGCCAAGATTGCAAAACTGTTGGACACTAAAACGGTTTTAGTCAGCAACACACATAACGACTCTCAACACTACGGAGATCCTTGACAAGTCGCCAGAGACGTTGTCCGCAATCAGTACATGCCCGCCAAAAATCCGTCAAGGTTCGAACAACACGTTCCCAGGATGTCGCTGCGCCTGTTTCTCAACTAAACAGACATGAGACATATGCTCTGTTACCACGAAATAACGCCAATCTCTCCTGAGGGCAACTGTGAAGGAAAACGTGTACAGCCCTTGAGGTTGCGTACGACTCATGCTAATATTTCACAACTATAAAGTAGGATAGAAGAAATCTAGTCAGACTGCATTGAGCTGCAACAACTTTTATATTTGCTTTAGCTGCACAACCTACACTTCCCTGTATGGCTAGGAAAGAAGTCAATGGCTCAGTCGACTGACCACTGCTTTTTAGTATGACTATGCCTAAATCCTTTCTGGACTCAGTTTATTTTCAAGAAACAAATATCTCGATAAGTGTTTCAGTGTGCGTAACAGATGTACCTCAATATTATTACTTATTTTGCTGCTCTACTTAACAGGAGAAATTGAAGAAAAGAACCCGTAGTTAGAAGAATGTAGTCGTTCCAAGTGTTCTGATTTCAGCGGTCACCTACCCTCACACACCAACGAGCGTTGCTGAGTGAATTTTCGCACTCTTTTGTCTAATTGACCGAAAGGTTTGCAGATAAACCTTTGACATGAGTTATTCTACCTGAAGTTAGACTTTTCATACGTTTTTGATACTCTACGTCACTGAGGAAGACCAACTATAGCTTGGATACGTATTATGCTGCTAACGTCGTTGCGAGGCCGAATGAGATATTGCGGACGATGTAGCTGCTACACCCATAAAATCCCCTCAAGAGGAAGAAGCGTAGAAACGGCCACCGATATACTATGTAAGTGTCTGTGCAAACGCAGCAATATTGAATGCCACTCAAGAGAATGAGGCTCGCTCACTGCGAGGGATTTATCGTTGACAGAGTCCCTTGTTGCTAACGCTTCCCACGGACGAATTAATCTTTATTATCGAGCAAAGATAGGAGTCGGTGAAAGTCTGAAGCCTGTTTGGAACGTCAAGCACCAGGTTTCTAAACCATGGAGAATCACTGACTTCACATTAGTACAGAGAATTCGGAACTTGACGCTTATGATGGGTGTAGCAGATTTCCGTATCGTGTCCCAATAGGTCATATATTCATCTTAGGTAGTCGGCACATTTTTCCAATGCTCATTGTTGTCAATAAGACCTTTCATCAATTCGTGATTAATTAGCCTTTACCTTTCATCGTGCTTTCAACCCGTCGAACTAAAGCTCAGGACCAAACTCCAGTTCAGTACCAAGTTCTAAGCTACACTTGTGTACATTAGTGGTTCAACGGTAGGATACTCGCGAAGTCCGGGTTCGATCCCTGGGGCTGGGGCACTCCTAAATCCCGCTTAGCCGGTATAAGGCCAGGAGACCAGAGGAGATTGTCTAAAGCTACTGAACCCACGTCGAAAATTACCACCACCGCCACTCCAACTTCAAAGCTTGAATCTCTATGTGGCGCAGGGTCTAAGATACGAGTGCTTGAAATGAAGAGTCACAACTCCACAAGACGAAACATCTATTTAGTTGTCCAAATTTGTCATTCATTATAATTCATTGAGTACTTTTTGGTGAACTGAGTAATGATGTCATTGCTCTTATTCTGTTGGGCTGTTTTGTTCGTGAGACTTATGCATAACTGGGAGATGACAGCATTCTACTAACTAGGTAACTGTCATACGTGAAATTCAGTGTATTTGAATAATAGCTATATTACTCACTGTGGTGGTTGAGCCAAGTAATATGCGACTCTGAAGAACATCGTAGTAAATTCGACAAGCCCTTCAATAATCATATCGTCTCTTATCTTTATATGGCAAATCGCACAACCATAGGGTCTATAGTGATTGCATAAATGATCCGCTGACTCAACGTTCCTTTCGCTAAATATAACAGCGACGAGAGGAATATTGGATTCTTCTAAGTTGTACAAATTTCTCGGACTAGTTTAGCTCAATCTACACGCCAGGGTGGTCCTGAAATCAGTACAGTTCGCCAAACCTCTCGCTACACATCTCGTAGTCGTACCTCGAAAGTTCATCACCTTATTTATTCACACAATAGCTACCGACACACAATAGATGAAATCTTCATCACCCTACTGGGATTGGGGTGCTTGGCGGCACTTCGACAAATCTTGTCCAGATAAGCAACACCAATGCCAAGATTGCAAAACTGTTGGACACTAAAACGGTTTTAGTCAGCAACACACATAACGACTCTCAACACTACGGAGATCCTTGACAAGTCGCCAGAGACGTTGTCCGCAATCAGTACATGCCCGCCAAAAATCCGTCAAGGTTCGAACAACACGTTCCCAGGATGTCGCTGCGCCTGTTTCTCAACTAAACAGACATGAGACATATGCTCTGTTACCACGAAATAACGCCAATCTCTCCTGAGGGCAACTGTGAAGGAAAACGTGTACAGCCCTTGAGGTTGCGTACGACTCATGCTAATATTTCACAACTATAAAGTAGGATAGAAGAAATCTAGTCAGACTGCATTGAGCTGCAACAACTTTTATATTTGCTTTAGCTGCACAACCTACACTTCCCTGTATGGCTAGGAAAGAAGTCAATGGCTCAGTCGACTGACCACTGCTTTTTAGTATGACTATGCCTAAATCCTTTCTGGACTCAGTTTATTTTCAAGAAACAAATATCTCGATAAGTGTTTCAGTGTGCGTAACAGATGTACCTCAATATTATTACTTATTTTGCTGCTCTACTTAACAGGAGAAATTGAAGAAAAGAACCCGTAGTTAGAAGAATGTAGTCGTTCCAAGTGTTCTGATTTCAGCGGTCACCTACCCTCACACACCAACGAGCGTTGCTGAGTGAATTTTCGCACTCTTTTGTCTAATTGACCGAAAGGTTTGCAGATAAACCTTTGACATGAGTTATTCTACCTGAAGTTAGACTTTTCATACGTTTTTGATACTCTACGTCACTGAGGAAGACCAACTATAGCTTGGATACGTATTATGCTGCTAACGTCGTTGCGAGGCCGAATGAGATATTGCGGACGATGTAGCTGCTACACCCATAAAATCCCCTCAAGAGGAAGAAGCGTAGAAACGGCCACCGATATACTATGTAAGTGTCTGTGCAAACGCAGCAATATTGAATGCCACTCAAGAGAATGAGGCTCGCTCACTGCGAGGGATTTATCGTTGACAGAGTCCCTTGTTGCTAACGCTTCCCACGGACGAATTAATCTTTATTATCGAGCAAAGATAGGAGTCGGTGAAAGTCTGAAGCCTGTTTGGAACGTCAAGCACCAGGTTTCTAAACCATGGAGAATCACTGACTTCACATTAGTACAGAGAATTCGGAACTTGACGCTTATGATGGGTGTAGCAGATTTCCGTATCGTGTCCCAATAGGTCATATATTCATCTTAGGTAGTCGGCACATTTTTCCAATGCTCATTGTTGTCAATAAGACCTTTCATCAATTCGTGATTAATTAGCCTTTACCTTTCATCGTGCTTTCAACCCGTCGAACTAAAGCTCAGGACCAAACTCCAGTTCAGTACCAAGTTCTAAGCTACACTTGTGTACATTAGTGGTTCAACGGTAGGATACTCGCGAAGTCCGGGTTCGATCCCTGGGGCTGGGGCACTCCTAAATCCCGCTTAGCCGGTATAAGGCCAGGAGACCAGAGGAGATTGTCTAAAGCTACTGAACCCACGTCGAAAATTACCACCACCGCCACTCCAACTTCAAAGCTTGAATCTCTATGTGGCGCAGGGTCTAAGATACGAGTGCTTGAAATGAAGAGTCACAACTCCACAAGACGAAACATCTATTTAGTTGTCCAAATTTGTCATTCATTATAATTCATTGAGTACTTTTTGGTGAACTGAGTAATGATGTCATTGCTCTTATTCTGTTGGGCTGTTTTGTTCGTGAGACTTATGCATAACTGGGAGATGACAGCATTCTACTAACTAGGTAACTGTCATACGTGAAATTCAGTGTATTTGAATAATAGCTATATTACTCACTGTGGTGGTTGAGCCAAGTAATATGCGACTCTGAAGAACATCGTAGTAAATTCGACAAGCCCTTCAATAATCATATCGTCTCTTATCTTTATATGGCAAATCGCACAACCATAGGGTCTATAGTGATTGCATAAATGATCCGCTGACTCAACGTTCCTTTCGCTAAATATAACAGCGACGAGAGGAATATTGGATTCTTCTAAGTTGTACAAATTTCTCGGACTAGTTTAGCTCAATCTACACGCCAGGGTGGTCCTGAAATCAGTACAGTTCGCCAAACCTCTCGCTACACATCTCGTAGTCGTACCTCGAAAGTTCATCACCTTATTTATTCACACAATAGCTACCGACACACAATAGATGAAATCTTCATCACCCTACTGGGATTGGGGTGCTTGGCGGCACTTCGACAAATCTTGTCCAGATAAGCAACACCAATGCCAAGATTGCAAAACTGTTGGACACTAAAACGGTTTTAGTCAGCAACACACATAACGACTCTCAACACTACGGAGATCCTTGACAAGTCGCCAGAGACGTTGTCCGCAATCAGTACATGCCCGCCAAAAATCCGTCAAGGTTCGAACAACACGTTCCCAGGATGTCGCTGCGCCTGTTTCTCAACTAAACAGACATGAGACATATGCTCTGTTACCACGAAATAACGCCAATCTCTCCTGAGGGCAACTGTGAAGGAAAACGTGTACAGCCCTTGAGGTTGCGTACGACTCATGCTAATATTTCACAACTATAAAGTAGGATAGAAGAAATCTAGTCAGACTGCATTGAGCTGCAACAACTTTTATATTTGCTTTAGCTGCACAACCTACACTTCCCTGTATGGCTAGGAAAGAAGTCAATGGCTCAGTCGACTGACCACTGCTTTTTAGTATGACTATGCCTAAATCCTTTCTGGACTCAGTTTATTTTCAAGAAACAAATATCTCGATAAGTGTTTCAGTGTGCGTAACAGATGTACCTCAATATTATTACTTATTTTGCCGCTCTACTTAACAGGAGAAATTGAAGAAAAGAACCCGTAGTTAGAAGAATGTAGTCGTTCCAAGTGTTCTGATTTCAGCGGTCACCTACCCTCACACACCAACGAGCGTTGCTGAGTGAATTTTCGCACTCTTTTGTCTAATTGACCGAAAGGTTTGCAGATAAACCTTTGACATGAGTTATTCTACCTGAAGTTAGACTTTTCATACGTTTTTGATACTCTACGTCACTGAGGAAGACCAACTATAGCTTGGATACGTATTATGCTGCTAACGTCGTTGCGAGGCCGAATGAGATATTGCGGACGATGTAGCTGCTACACCCATAAAATCCCCTCAAGAGGAAGAAGCGTAGAAACGGCCACCGATATACTATGTAAGTGTCTGTGCAAACGCAGCAATATTGAATGCCACTCAAGAGAATGAGGCTCGCTCACTGCGAGGGATTTATCGTTGACAGAGTCCCTTGTTGCTAACGCTTCCCACGGACGAATTAATCTTTATTATCGAGCAAAGATAGGAGTCGGTGAAAGTCTGAAGCCTGTTTGGAACGTCAAGCACCAGGTTTCTAAACCATGGAGAATCACTGACTTCACATTAGTACAGAGAATTCGGAACTTGACGCTTATGATGGGTGTAGCAGATTTCCGTATCGTGTCCCAATAGGTCATATATTCATCTTAGGTAGTCGGCACATTTTTCCAATGCTCATTGTTGTCAATAAGACCTTTCATCAATTCGTGATTAATTAGCCTTTACCTTTCATCGTGCTTTCAACCCGTCGAACTAAAGCTCAGGACCAAACTCCAGTTCAGTACCAAGTTCTAAGCTACACTTGTGTACATTAGTGGTTCAACGGTAGGATACTCGCGAAGTCCGGGTTCGATCCCTGGGGCTGGGGCACTCCTAAATCCCGCTTAGCCGGTATAAGGCCAGGAGACCAGAGGAGATTGTCTAAAGCTACTGAACCCACGTCGAAAATTACCACCACCGCCACTCCAACTTCAAAGCTTGAATCTCTATGTGGCGCAGGGTCTAAGATACGAGTGCTTGAAATGAAGAGTCACAACTCCACAAGACGAAACATCTATTTAGTTGTCCAAATTTGTCATTCATTATAATTCATTGAGTACTTTTTGGTGAACTGAGTAATGATGTCATTGCTCTTATTCTGTTGGGCTGTTTTGTTCGTGAGACTTATGCATAACTGGGAGATGACAGCATTCTACTAACTAGGTAACTGTCATACGTGAAATTCAGTGTATTTGAATAATAGCTATATTACTCACTGTGGTGGTTGAGCCAAGTAATATGCGACTCTGAAGAACATCGTAGTAAATTCGACAAGCCCTTCAATAATCATATCGTCTCTTATCTTTATATGGCAAATCGCACAACCATAGGGTCTATAGTGATTGCATAAATGATCCGCTGACTCAACGTTCCTTTCGCTAAATATAACAGCGACGAGAGGAATATTGGATTCTTCTAAGTTGTACAAATTTCTCGGACTAGTTTAGCTCAATCTACACGCCAGGGTGGTCCTGAAATCAGTACAGTTCGCCAAACCTCTCGCTACACATCTCGTAGTCGTACCTCGAAAGTTCATCACCTTATTTATTCACACAATAGCTACCGACACACAATAGATGAAATCTTCATCACCCTACTGGGATTGGGGTGCTTGGCGGCACTTCGACAAAATCTTGTCCAGATAAGCAACACCAATGCCAAGATTGCAAAACTGTTGGACACTAAAACGGTTTTAGTCAGCAACACACATAACGACTCTCAACACTACGGAGATCCTTGACAAGTCGCCAGAGACGTTGTCCGCAATCAGTACATGCCCGCCAAAAATCCGTCAAGGTTCGAACAACACGTTCCCAGGATGTCACTGCGCCTGTTTCTCAACTAAACAGACATGAGACATATGCTCTGTTACCACGAAATAACGCCAATCTCTCCTGAGGGCAACTGTGAAGGAAAACGTGTACAGCCCTTGAGGTTGCGTACGACTCATGCTAATATTTCACAACTATAAATTAGGATGGAAATCTAGTGAGAATAGAATCCGGCATGGGGAAGTTTTAGAAGCGAACTTAGTTACTTGGAGAGATGGGATGGAACAGTGTGTGTAGGTTAGATATACATAGAGATGAGGGAAAACACCTGCTACAGGTTATAAAATGATATATAATCTCACCATGTGGTGTAAATGCATTAAAACGATATGAAAGGGAAATATTTAAAGAGAATGTAAAAAAATAAAGTTTCTTGTTCTGTTCTAGTGGATTGATGATCACAATACCTGCTGGGGATGGGTGATATACACGAAAGAAGGATATCTCAAGGGTGACTATGTTATAGAAGAAATATTTAAACATATTCAGTTCTGAATTACTACTATTAGTAATAGGAAAATCAACAGTATTGCTACTATTACGAATAATAATAATAATGTTAGTAGTAAAAAAAACTCTAGAGGGATTCTAATGACTTCAGTGCTGCTAAATGATAAAGGTTAAGTTGTTGTCCATACATTCCCACATATGCCGCCACCATTTTTGGTGTTTTATTGAGCAAACGCTCAGCGAGCGCCTCATAATCGAGGCCCAGTTCAAGGACGTGGTATGTAAGCATTCGAACATCCACCGAGCTCCAATGAGGATCCTACAAGGACATATAAATGTGAAAACATAAATATGAAATGGTCATATACTGAAAAATGAATCCTGTAAGCTAAAAAAAATAATGGTAAAGGATGAAAACATAGTGGAAATTACAGAAGACGAAAATACTATAATACATAAAATTGAATGATATTTGTCGATAAGAAGCTGTTGGAATATCGACACTATTGTATCACACCAGATTCGGTTAGACTTACAAGAAGGACTATCCAACAATCAATTCGCTAGAGCAGCCCATTATTAGTTCAGTGCATAAGTACGGGAATTGCGCCAGTCGAAACAGCATACAATGATGGCAACCATACAGTTCCATCCTGATGAAGTGGCAGCGTTTATCATCTTGAACACTTCGTCTCTATACAATCATTTCTTCTTGGCTAGTGCCAATTTCAAACATAGGGAATAACACTGTCTAACCTAGGGACCCCCCACACACCACTGAACCAACGATGGACTCGAACGGATAACGTTACCATAATCTATCAGTGAAGGAAGGCAGTAGACGACTACTAGCTACTGCTTCTTCTGAAACCGCACTCTGCTCCGCGCACATATATGCCGATGACTAAACGGACATAAAAAGCCAACCGACTGAGTTCACCGTGGAAATCTATACAAAAGTGCAACAGTCTGAGTTTTCACATTTAACAAAAGTGGAAATCAAATTGTATTTTCACAATGTAGGCCAGTGTATAAAGCTTTGTGTGTCAGCAACATATCCATGTGGATGAATAAGATAACAATACCTGCTGTTCAAATCTCAGTTGGATGATCTGTGAGATCGTAATGTACAATATTATGCATTTTCTGATCCTTAAGAGCACTAAACACAGATATCATGATGATGGCAAAACAAATGTACAGCAATAATCGATAGGTTAACTTACTATTGGCACTTCAGGAGTTTTGAAAGCTGAAATACCGTCAAGCAATTTCTTCTTCTTTTCAGCAAGCTTTAAATAAACAACATGAAAACAAGAAACTATAAATAATGGCAAAAATAATAATAATTTATAGTAATGATTAATAATAATAATTAACCAACAAAGACGAAATTGGCATCGATATTTTGAAAAAAAAGATATCAATCTAGAGAAGCGTAAAAATTTAAATTTAAGAAAAGAAAATGACTAAATATGATTGTGTCCAAACAAAATGTGATAATGTCAATATTTCACATAGAAGCATGAGATGCTGGCTGGATAAGGTATTTCACTTCACTGGTGGTACGGTACAGTGATAACTGATGATCATGGAGAAATATATGGTTACGGCATATGAAACATTGCAAGGTGCTAAGTGGTAAAGTAATCTAGGTATCTAATTATATCGATTAAATCCTAGTGACTGGTTGATGAATTTAGTGACAAACTTCGCAAAATAACAATGCAAACGTTTAAGTTGGTTTCACTTCGAAAAACGAATTACACAAAAGTAAAAAGAAAGCGAAATGTTACGAAGATAAAATAGATGCAGATAGGTTGAGTGGAGAGAACAATTAGATCAAGAATGGTGAACATTTGGACAGCAGAGAGGATTGGGAGTATTTGACCGTTTCTTGGAGCCAAGAAAGAAGGTGAAGCCACCTTGGTTAGGGTCATTGTGATGCTGACAACTAGCACTATAAGATTACTGGTAACATGGTTCAAAATTGCTTTCAACGGCTCAGATACATTCACTCACTCATCACTCCTAAATCTATCAAGTCCTTGTTATTTACACTATTATACTTATTCTTTCTGCATTCATTATAGATCCCTTTGATTTTTTTTCTCCACTTTCCTACACTGGGGAGTGTATGGAGCTTGACAACTTGAACTGCTGCAAATTTACACAAAAACCTACTTTGAAAACTCAGTCAGTCAGCTAGGATTGGGTACACATCCACGCGCCTGTGTGAGCGGTTTCCGAAGCAAGACTCAGAATGCATAAAACGCCAGTGTAAACAATGTAGTAGAATTTTCAAGGACAAAGTTTACCAGTATCTGATTGGTCAAAAACTTATGTGTTTAATTATAATTACGATTGTACAGCTCATGAAAATGAATCGTCGAAAAGAAAATTTTCTTCGCTGTTTGTGCCTTTTCTTATGACTCAGTATGGGAATATTTCGTTCATTAAACAATGAAACTTTACAATCTCATCGATTTATTACCTTATCCACTAAAACTACATCTGACCTTAATATTATTACCGAACATATTGCTTCTACTATACAAAACAATAAACTAAACATAAACATCTTTGATTACAGATAACTACTCTTTTTACACCTTACCTTCCACCTTCAACGTCGAAGTTTCACAGTCGTAAGGGAGGAAGGAGCGAACTAGTGCATAGTACACACTATTTAGCACCAAAGATGACATAATATATGACAAGTTAGCCTTATGTATATCCCCGTGCTGAGACTTCGTTGGTAATCGGTTACAATTAGGGTTGATACAAATCTTCAAACGATTCATCAGATGGTCAACCACCATACTTCCTCATCCTTAAAACAGGGATCGATCATACATTTTTGACGAAGGCGAACAGCATGTCATATAAAAAAATACTCTGATCTTGTGTACTAGTGTGATTGATGAATGGGACAGTGGAAACTACCCACATCAAGTAGTATGGGCAAAGAGTAAGAAATAAAGATCTCATTTCACTTACTTCTTTAATTCGCTCATCCAGTGGATAGGATAAATCACGTATTGCAGCATTCAATTCGTCCATCTCTTTAGCGTTCTCTTCTGGGGTAGAATTAAAGATACGCAGGAACTCTTTGTGTGAATAATAAACTCCAGGGGGTAATCTTGTTCTGTAAAGTATTTTTTTCAAAGAAAAGAAGCTACTGCATGAAAAATGAGATCGATGCATGAAGGAAAAGTGAAACGCAATAGAACTTAACCTTTTAGAAATTCATCACAAGTAAAAAGACAAGGCATGTGAATCCTACTACGCTAAAATTTACAACCAGTAAATAACCACTTTGATTAATCCATTGCTTAACTAAAAAAGAAGTCAAGATTGATAACTTTTAACTTCAGTTAGTTAGCCTTAAAAGTAAGCAATTTAAATACCATGTGTATGTACTCACGTTTTGACAACAAATGGAGTTATCTGGTTGTCGAATCTTGGTAAGAAGTAGAAACTTTAACTAGTGTCTAACTAAAAGTTGTACACCTCTAAGCCAATAAAAATAGCATATCCTGAATTTCTATCTATTTTCGACATAGAACTTTGCACATATGTGCGACAATTCAAGTTGCCACACTCCTTGTAGCACACAAAGCAAAAGAAGAAATGCATATTAGAGACAGTAAACTGAGGTATGAGACAAAGGAAGGGTAGTAACGAAGAACAAAACAGTCTCATTGGAAATCATAAGTCACAAGAAGTGGATGCATCTGTGCCATTGAGAACGATTTTGAGCCATATCACCATTTGTTTCCAACCATTGGTTTTTACCGTCCCGAGGACCCCCAACCAGGAAGTCTACACCTTCCTACGTGGCTTAGACTAACTGTTGTAGATATCATTGACTGGTGCCGTGTTTCATCCGAACTGCAGTCAGTGGGAGAGTAGGCGGAGATTACGAAAAGGCATCGGCGAGTAGTGCAGTCCTTTCTCCTTTTTACGGACCCGTTCAGATGGACAGCACACATTCGGCTATCTACCGGGATCCAGTCAAGTAATGTCTTTTCTGCCCTAGTACTCAAAGCTATCTCTACACCACCTAATCCTCGTGAGCTAGTTGCGGCATCTCCTGACACCCTCAAGGTGAATTTTGCAGATTCAACCTGTTGACCAGGTGGGGTTAGGTGAATAACCACACTTGGGTCATGTATGCGTGTTTCTGAAACACAACATACATCAATGGCTCGGGACGCCAGAGTCTTGGCTAGTGATGCTTGTTGTCCTATTCGGGAAAGTGTCCTATCATTAAATGCGCCTATATGAGATTGGTGGCGTGGCTTTAGGAGGCTGTTGGTGGTGGTATTTTGGCTTCCATCGTTTTTAGTGGACACAGAGTGAAGAGGAAGTGAAGAGCCATCAAGTAGAGGAGTTACATCAGTGGAAGGAAGGCAAGATAATAGAGATGAAGATGAAAACAAAGATGAATGAGGATTAGAGAGGTTTCGTGTGCAATTCGGATTGTGAGGGCGATTGTTACTTCCCGGCTGCCCACACCGTGGAAGTTTGTTGCCAGTGGCTGAATGGTATACGAGCTTGCCTTGTAACCGGAAGGTTCTGGGTTCGAATCCCAGTGGGTGCATACTGCCGATGATTCCCAAACTAGGATGAAACAGCAGCTGTCCAGTACTCCCTGGTTTTTCAATGGTTCTCTAACTGATATCAATCCGTGATCAACTCGTAAAACATAACTCATCCTTACAAACCAAACTATAGATAATAATAATAATAATAATAATAATGTATTTAGCAGAAATAACATATGACTGCTGTTGCATGCTTCAAATCTTCTGTCACGTTGCACTCGATTTTATGATTATAAAGAAATATTAAGTCCATAACGTTTACATTGCTAATGAATTTTAGCATGCATACTTCAATACCTGAGTAAAAAAGTAATTCATAATCTGAACAGTCAGACGAAAAAAGTCCTTAAATTCCTTAACATGCGGGAACAAGTTCAAATCATTAGAATGGACATAATTAGTATCTTTGGTTTTGGATACACCGACCCTACCTTGGTAGGTAGCAGTAAACAACTAAAGTTCAGTGTTTCCTATGGGTTTAATTTTCAACAAATCTTAGTAATCAAAGTTGATGTGCCAAAAAAACCCTGAGTGAAACAACATGAATTCATTTAAGCACTAATAAATAGGAATACCTTGAATCATAAGGCGTTCTTTTAGACAGAATTCCTCTGCGAGAACTAAGTTTAATGGGACCTATATCCTTGTTTGCTCCATTTGATTGAATACTACAAGAAGCTGTTGCAGCAGCCGCCGCGGCAGCAGCAGCTATTTCCTCTTCGAAGCGTGCATGTCTTCGTGCAGACAGACGATTGGGTGTATTCATCAAATCACCAGTAGGTAAATTTAGAGAATATTGAGATAACACAGTTGTATTGGCTGAACCCCGACCTTTACCATAGGATCTCTGACGGCTACGACTAGGATTTACAGAATCTTTTCTTGAATTATTTTGTATATCACCAGCTTGTTGTTGTTCTACGTTTTCCAAATCGGCTAATAAATATGGTGGATACACTTCTGCCTCGGAGTCTGACTCAGTACTCAAGGCACTGTTTTCTGTATCACTATCTGATTCGTCAGATTCTTCAAATACTCCATTTAACATATCCAAATGTCGCTTTATTTCAGCATCAAGTGGATCGCTCAAATCGAGGTAATTGTCATATGTCTGAAAAAGGAACAATTAAGGCGCTTCTTAAATGGACACATGATATCAAGTTTTAGAAAGATCTGGTTAAACCACATATAAAATACATATTTTATACAAACACACTTGACATTCTTCAAAACCAAGAGCTAAATTTGTTTGTTTTTTCTACTTTCATCGTGACACCCATCTTGACTCGAAATGGATACTCGGCACGTTTGGAGGAGGATATGGAACCAAAGAAAACACTATATTTTAAGGTGAACTTCAAGGGACACTTAGCAGCAGAATCTCCAGTTACCTAAAGAAGACCCTTCCTGCAGCAACTACAAGAGTGATATTCCCCAGTCGCCCACAGCTTCGAAGCAACGTGAAGGACAGACTTCAGCATATGACCGCTTGTGTGTGTTCAAGTTTCTCTAGGGGTTTGAAAGAATTAGTGGTGTGGGGTTGCTAGCCCTACGCCCAGGTCCTCCGTCACTAACTGAGGTTACTAAAGCTGTCACCAATCTGAAACTAGGCAAAGCAGCGGGACCTGATGGAATCACTCCAGAGGTATTTAAGTACGGTGGAGACAGCTTACTGTCCGGATTAACTGAGGTACTAGGCAGCGTCTGGGAATCAGAAGAAGTCCCATCGGGTTGGTGTAAGTCACTGATTATCCCCATATACAAGAAGGGAGACAAGTCTTCCTGTGATAATCACAGAGGGATTAGCTTGACTAATATAGTATCTAAAGTCTTAGGCTCAATAAACATGCGTAGACTGAGTGGTGCCCGGGAAGCACAAACACGAGAGAGCCAGGCAGGCTTTAGACCAGGAAGAGGGTGTATTGATCATACCTTCACCCTCCGACAGATTCTAGAACATAGTCATTCCTACCGGCGTCCAACAGTCATTAAATTTCTTGACCTTAAGGCAGCATTCGACTCTGTCGATCGGGAAGTTCTCTGGAGATGCTTGGCTGTAAAGGGAATTCCAAGAAAATATATCGCACTGATTAAGGCACTCTACTCGTACTCATACAGCCAGGTGAGGGCTTATGGCGAGCTGTCATCTGAACTGATGACGACCAGTGGTGTCCGTCAAGGATGCCCATTATCTCCTTTTCTATTCAACTTCATCATAGATGTGTTAATGGACTTAACTCTAGGTGACTTCAGCGACTCAGGGATTGACTTGCTACCTGGGAATAATCTCGTTGACTTGGAATATGCAGACGATATAGTCCTTCTAGGCGAAGACGCTGACAAAATGCAGAGTCTTCTAAACACCTTGAGCCGCAATCTACGAATGTTTGGCATGCGATTCGCTCCCGCCAAATGCAAGATGATGTTACAGGACTGGACTACATCGACGCCTAGTTTAAAAATAGGAAGTGAAGTGGTAGAGCACGTTGACCGCTTCACTTATTTGGGAAGCACCATCAGCCAGTGCCAACGGGTTGATCTCTGACGAAATCTCAGCACGAATACAAGGGGCTCGTTTCGCATTTGTTAGTTTACGCCGACTCTGGCGTAGACGAGATGTTCGACTATCGACCAAAGGGCGGGTGTACTGCTCATCAGTCCGCTCCGTCCTCCTTTATGGTTGTGAGACCTGGCCATTGAGAGTGGAAGACATGAAAAGGCTGGACTGTCTTTGATCATAGGTGCCTGCGTTCTATCTCCCGTGTGAAGTGGTATAATAAGGTGAGCAATAATGAGGTTAGGCGTCGAGTTCTAGGTAAACAGGGGAAATCAATCGACGAAGTCGTGAAGCTACAAAGACTGAGATGGTTAGGACATGTGTTACGTATGCCAAGCCATCGCCTCCCTCGACGAGCTATGTTAGCGGATATAGGGTCAGGCTGGAAAAAAGCTAGCGGCGGTCAAACAAAAACTTGGCATCAGTCAATGAAATCCACAACAGTTGGTCTAAGCCACGTAGAAAGGTGTAGACTTCCAGGCTGGGGTCCTCGGGACGGTAAAAATCTATGGTTGGAAACAATTGGTGACATGGCTCAAAATCGTTCTCAGTGGCGCAGATGCATCCACTCCTTGTGACTTATGATCTTCAATGAAACTGTTTTGTATTTCTTTATTACTCCTTTGTCTCACACCTCTGCTCACTGTTTCTATTATGCTTTTCTTGTACTTTCTTCTCTTGCTTCGCGTGCTACACGGAATGTGGCGACTTGAACTTCCGCACATTTGTGCAAAGTTCTATGTCGAAAACAGACAGACAGACAACCCTATGCCCAACCCTCCCTCTTTACTCGGACTTGGAACCGGCTAGAAAACCAGGGAGCTAGTTAACTAAGCGCAGTTATATAACCACTTCAATGTGCATATATCAGTTCACCTGCTCGTATGGAGCTAGAGATACATAGGTCATTCTATGCGGGTCCTATCAAAACATGTTGGAGAATACTACTCAACATGGTAGCAAAGAGGAGACACTGGTTCAATCAGAAGCACTATAATTGAACATTACGTCAATTTCTGTCACGCCACCTCAACTGACTCATCATTCAGAGTCATTTACAAAGTTAACAAAAATCTACCAAAGTTAATGTCTTTCCAACTTCTTCGTACTACAGAAGCTTTCGCCAAATGTATCGAAAAACCGCACTGTGTTCAAAGGAAATTAGTCCAACCTCTACATTCGCCGTGGATTTAGTATGGTTTGTCCCTTTAGGTCCGGTTTTTTTCATCCCCTTCATTTTTTTTCATTTTCAGTTATAAAATATCATTATTTCAATGTTTCCATGCTCATCATGTTCACATCTTCGTTAAAAACTTTCTTATCCTGCATAATTTTGTTTCTAAGCCCCTTGTAATCTGTATCCACACCTTCAAACCTTAATGTCAAGTTGAAAACTATCATCATCTTCTTCGTCATTACTGTGGAATTAAATAATGATTGTACCTATGTAAACCTACATAGAAAAATTCGATTGTACGGCTTTTGAGAATGAAATCTCCGAAGAGATGTATTTCTTGTTTTTTCTCTCTAGTATAGACCTATCTTGGTTTCCCAATCCTATCTTGGATATTCTCAACTGTTCCACCTATGATTCAAACGATGCTGTCTGGCAAGTTAAAGAAGAGACCCCATTCAAATTTCTCCCGTTGATAATGATTGGTTCTTGATTTTGTTGTTGATAAGTTACCTTCATCACCTCCACCTCCTCCCAGTTCACTGGAAGTCTTGTCTTCACTGCTCCTTTGCTTGAAGATCTGCGAGTAAGTGAGGCATTAGACATAACAAAGTCCAGATCCCCTAGAGTCTTCTTACCGGTCGTCCAGCATATTTGTGTTTTTGCAACACACAGTGTGACTGACTCACAGTCCAATCCACCAAATATCAACAATGATGGTAAGCTGCTTTTTTTACTCTTTTCCTCACTATAAAGGCCTCGCTGGGTTTTTCGTTATTAATCACTGGGTATGTGGCATCATTGTACAAGTTAACTAAGATTTAGAGTACAGTATACTCCGTAGTGTTGAAGTGGTTTCCAAATTACTTGACGGATGCTATCGAAGGACTTTCCGTAGTGAATAAATTCGAGGTATTACAGTTTGTATCTCAGTCAATCCAGTCGAAAATCTTTCGTCATAATCCTTAAACACTTCCCTTCCACCTTGCGTCGAGTCGTTTCTGATACAACGCTCGCTATCTTGACTACGGTTAACGGAGGCATATCGACATCCCACTGAGGTTTCGGTGGAGTAGTAAGGCAACTAATGCAGCTGTAGACCAGGAGAACAAGTCAATAAATTATCCTAGTCGACACTCTGATCGTCTCTTTTGAGAAATTACATGATTCCACTCTTCTCTAAAAGATTGTTTCACCTATCATCACACCTTTTCAAAGGCAGGTTTCCTTGATAAACATAATTACTAGGCGTTATTGACGAATACGACTGATGTGTTTTCTACTTTTTTCTCAGTCTTTGTTACCAATCATTGTCCATGGTTGTTCCGAAAACTTTTGTTAATTTGCTATTGAGCAATTTTTGCTTCTCATCATTTTCGAAGCATGCTATTCTGAAATCTACTGGCATTCTAGTCAACTTCCCCTGAAGGTTTTTAATAGCATATATCTCTTTGTCTACACAGCTGAATTCATGTGATACCAAGCTACCCCAGGATGAGCATTCCTGTCACACACACACACACACACACACACTGATAAGTGTTTGTTTATGACTGGATAACTTAATTTTCCATCCAACCGAAGTGCATCTTATTCCCTCTGTTTCATGCTGATTTACTAATCTAATTGCACCCTTGAGTTGCGGTCTATATTTTCAAGCATTTTCAAATACTTTCCAACCAATTACTATAGATTTTTCGGAAGCGATAGATGAAAAACATTGCAGTTTTGATTTCTTTATAGAGCAGTATTGTTTCAAGTGATATATTGCCAATCATCAGTGTACTTGAAGATTCTATATCAGAAGTAAATACTTTGTAATCTAATCTGCTGAGGATTCTGTACTATGTATGATTATAATTTTCAGAATAAAGCTATTAACATTATTACAATAAGCGCTTTTTTCTGTGTAAACGAATTTTTGTGCTGGCGAAAAAGAAAATCGTACAAGACAATTATCGTTGTCAGTCGGTCAGCATGGGATTCCATGGACACTTCAGATATGCTTTTCAGAGTAACTGTTTTCCTACCTCACCATTGATATCTATTATACCTGAGTGCTTTGCTTGTAATATTAAACTCAACAGTCTTTTACTTCGGAAGGACAGCAGACAATCGATGCGTACGTAAAGAGTACGAAAAGGCAGATGCATTTAACCGCAGAGCATACAAACTGTTCCCTAGGATCCAATATGTTCTTGATCTTATGACTGCTCATTCTTCAGCAAGTTCACAAAGACCATTCATTGATTTTTCTGATACCAGTAGAGTGAATTTCACCACGCTTCCCAAGTGGGATCAAGACACTAACTACAAATAGGTCTTGTGTGTTGTTCCAGAAATACAACATACATCCGAAACCTGGGGTGCTAGTTTCGGCAGATGAGAACTGTTTCACACAACTTGAGATAAGGTCAACTGCAAAATCTAGTTGGCAGCGCGGTCTTGAAAACGCTACAACTGGTATTTATCCTATTTAGGTAGTTACCACCGTCCACAGAGTTAAAGGATGAATAATTCGTCGGAGGGATAGTGTTAGACGTAGGATAAAGGCATGATGACAGTGGGTAATGAACAGAGAGATTCCGCTAGCTTACAGAATATGTATTTGCTGCTTCTAGACTGCCCGTACCACAGTTGATTTCTTCTTGAATTTCATCGAAGAGAAGTGTTAGTGTTGCGTGACCGTAGAACCCAAAGGACAACTGTTTAACATCAGTTACACAGTCTATTTGGAATGGTTTTTGAAGTTATATTCTTAGGAAGACCTCATCACCTGCTATGGGTGAATCTGGATGCACAATTTCCGAGGCCAACCTTTCTTTAACCCCCGTTCCCAGGGCAGGAAGGAAGCTTAATCGACTTGCGTGTCGCTTAAGGCAAACATTTTACTGCCGTTTCACATATATCCGCCAGCAGTACTACTTCACCATGATTGTTGCAACTGCTTCTAGTCCAACCTTCCTTCAACCAACCCTCTTGTCATGGTGGGATGCGAAGTGAAATTCATTACAGCCAATGAATTTGTAATGTATTTTGTTGGGTCATTGAGATATACACGCCTGACCATCACCTCACTGTAGCAGCTGTCAGTGAGTTTACATCCGTTAGACCGAAATCTATTGATTTAAAGGAAGACTACCCACTGGATGACTACTATGAGAGGAGGTGAAAATTTTTGCAAACATGACTTTCGAAAAATAAGGTAGTGGAGACGTGATTCCATACGCAGTGGACACAAGCGGGTGAAGCGTGTGAGTAAATGTGTAAGCGTTAGACTCATATAAACAAAACGAGATATCAATCAAAAACATGAATTAGCTAGTCAATAAATCAACAGTTGGAACTAACCTGGTCAGCAAAATATGACTTATAATTTGGTGGCAGCCTCATGGCAGGCTTCACCAAACCACTTTCGATCAGACAAAACCATTTAGTTCCATAAAGACACATCTCTTGTAACGTTTGTCTGATTTTCTTGTTCAAGTAGTAGAAGAGTATCAGTTCCTTTACTGAGCGATTGGGAAACTGTGGTAAAAGGTAGAAAAAAAAAGTTATCAAGAAATGGTTTGTGGAGATTCTGTTTGTTTCAGGGTAGATCACGGATTGATGATGATTAGAGAACCAGTAAAAACCATCAGGGAGAACTGGACATCAGTTTCATCCTAGTTTGGAGACCATCGGCAGTACTCACCCACTGCGTTTCGAACCCAAGACCAAGACTTTCTGGTTACAAGACAAGCTCGTATACCAATCAACCACTGGGACCCGACTCAATGACCCATGAATTCCAACTTCTATCGATTCATGACTTTAGCGCGACCACCAACCAATGTCATCCACGGGAACTCCATCCTCATTACCGACTGGTAGAAGTTAGAATTCATAGGTTGACCAGTGAATCAGGTCCCAGTGGCTTAATGGTATATGAGCTTGCCTTGTAACCAGAAGTTCCTGGGTCCTAACCCAAATGGGTGCGTACTGCCGATGATTTCCAAACTGGGATGAAACAGCTGTCCAGTAATCCATGATGGTTTTTAATAGTTCTCTAACTGATATCAACCCACGGTCTAACCTGAAACAAAGAAAAATTAGTTTGGTAATAATGGTCAACAATAATGACGACAATAATTCCCCTTTGTGCACAACAAACAGTGAGACTCAGTTGACAGGGTGAAAATAAATGGAATACGTTCACGTTACTGACATGACCTAGCGGTGATAAGGAAACAAGTTTGGACTACTCTGTTGCACCGACCGTAATTTGAATGTCATAGTCTTAGGGATACTTCGTCACTCCTATTATCTATTCCACAACTTTAAAAAAAAGATAGAAACAAAGCTGGCAAATGGGTCAAGTCGGGTTAAAAAAAAACGTTTATTAGATATTTTTCGGTTATCGCCGTCACAATGTGATTTGCTCACTTTGATTAATCATAGGTTCCTTGCCAATTTTCAAACAAGATTAAACCATATGTAGTCTAAATTCTAAACTGTGTCAGAAAAATTAAAAAAGGCACAAAGTGATAGGGAACTATTTACTGCATGATATATGGAGCATATTGTATGCTTCATAATAATCCCCTGACTTGATGTGACTAAACTGAATCCCAGTATTATCACACGTTTATTCTCATCAATTTCTTGACAGGCAGAAATGTGCCTCGTACTGTTGAGTTACACAAAAATGGTCTACTACTGTAACCATAATTTTCATTCACCAGTTATCGCCAAAAAGGAATTAATTAGTCTCAGAAAGAGGTTTTCAGACGCTGATACATAATGAATGAATTGCGTACTTCACTCTCAACCTGTGGGTCACAGTGCAGATAGTTTTATAAGTCTGAACATGTGTGGTGTCAGTGATTCGGTGATATAGTACTGATTAACGCGACTCATGTGGTCCCTGGGTTCAATCACCGACTAACGTACTCTTAGATACCCCCCCCCTTAGGAAGGTAATAGCCTCGGTAAAGAGGGAAGGTTGGGTGTGATGCTAGCAACACCCATCTGTTGAAAAAGTAACACTACTGCAAGTGAAGTTCCGAACATCAAAGCTTGCAGTAATGTCCCACTGGGAACATAAAGGAGTAAAATAGTAGAAATGTTAGGCTTTAACTACTGAATTCTTACTTAGAGTTTACTGACACACTTGAGTCTAACAGTCTGTTATACAACACGAGGAAAAAGCGTGCTTAATTTTTTTTAAATAGTCTAAAATTCACAATAAAATTCTGTCCTTGAACAGTTTGGTAATATACTTTTTTATAAATAAATAACATGTAAATACACATAATAAATAGTAATATATGATAAATATACTTTCAGATTACATATTTGCAAAGTGTTCATTAAAAAGGTCCACACAACATAGTGGTAATCACTTAGCTGTGTTTCGGTGTGCTTTATACTCCGAAAATGTTGCAAAACTGGGGCTAGCATGTCTAACTAGTTTTCCAGTCGGGCTTAAGGCTGAGAAAAGAGGGAAATTTTTTCGTGTGGCTAGCGATGATACCCCTGAAAATCAATCCAATCTACACAGCAACTTCAAAGAACAAGGAAAATATGAGACACACTTATTCTCTTCTGGAATCGGAGAGAAAGAATGACGTGGTCTGACAGCTGGTGAAGGCCTTCCGGTAGCCAGTCAGTCTGTTTGTCTTCTGTCAACGAAAGCGAATATAAGCACCGGGAAGTGGTGTTAGTACGACGTACGGAACTGTGAAGGCTGCTCACATTGCCAAAGCAATAAGACGACATAAAATTGCTAGGAATCTGTGCAAAAACCGGTGGAATGGGTGTGGACTCTCCAATGATCTGCTCCAGTCACCCATTCAGACAACAACCAGGAGCACACTCAGGAAGTGGCTATAATATAATCAGCAACCAGTATCATCCAACCAACTCATGCAGTGGTAACCAATATCATCCAGGATCATGACAGCAAGTCCCTACTCAATAGAAAGGAAAGTAACAGTTACCCAACGCTACGCACAAGAAAAGAAAGATTTCTGTGGACAACTAAAAACAGTAATGGATAAAACCTCCAGTGCTTGCATCAAAATCCTTATAGGCGATATGAATGACAAACTGGGAGCAAACAATACGGGAAAAGAACTCATCATGGGTCCAGGTGCTCTCGGAGAAATGAACGATAGTGGACAACTCTTCGCAGACTCCTGCACCTTCAACGATTCGGTAATCAAAGGCGGCGTGTACAAGCACACAGATACGATATGCAAAAGACGACATAGATTTCACCTGACAAACACCAGAAACCAGATACACTTTATCCCAATCTGAAGAAAGTGGAGACGCAGCCTGCTAGACACAAAGTTGAGAAGGGTAGCAAATGTGGACTCAGACCATCGTCTAGTTCGAGGAACCTTCAAGTTCAAGTTGAAAGCCATCAAAGCAACCAGAGACAGACCACACTCCCAGTTCAACAATCAAAACCTAAACAGCGAAACTACAAGGGACAACTTCACTTCAGCCACCAGAGTAAATTTGGAGATACTATGTAGCATCACTGAGGAAATTTGCATGGAAGAAAATTGGAACTCTCTGAAGGTGATGTTCAAAGAAACGTTTATAGCCGTTCTCGGAGAAAAGAGGCAGGACGATGAATGGCTCTCTACGGACATGCAGAGGGGCGGAATGGTGAAAAAAGAATGTGCACCAATGCAAAGATGGACAACAGAAGAAGATGAATTCGACGTACAACGCACAGAACAAAGAGTACAATGTAAAATGTAAAGACAAAAGACAGTTGTATGCCACACTCGCAGCTGAATAATAACAGGCTGGGGGAGAGACAGACCTATATCAGATGACTAGGTAGTTATCCGGGAATGGGTAAACACAGATGAAACCAATAAACTATGGTCGAGGAAATGTACATGGATTGGATAGGCCGAGATAGTTGAGTGACGTCACGCGTCAAGCCCTCGAGTGGACCTATCTGAGCGGGGAACAACCAGTTTGGTGTCCGAATAAGATATCGAGGAGATGAGTGTCTATTAGCAATCATGCGGTTAGCCGGAAAAGACTGCAGAGAACAAGATTAAGCGGGAATGTGCTGTGGAGCCCTATGTTCCAGTCGGAAACCAAAGGAGTAGTCAAAATAATAGCTAGAACCCAACTGATGATTATTTGCCTCTCTTTTCGCGACTTAGTTAAATAGTACAGATATTTCATCTATTAGGTTATGAACTATACTTTATACGTACCCAGGTTCACTAGGGTTGAAGCACACAGTGGGATTTCAATGGAGGAGCCAATGGTTCGCAGTTAAGTGCTACAGTCAATGTGGCACTGGACAGACAGTAAAGACCACCTTATGCTAGCAGAAACTCCAAAGTTGAAAATAAATGTTTTTAACACTTCTCTTCTAGAAACTATTTGGTGATCTAGTCTGAGTTCCAGGTGAAGGCACAGGGTTCCTAGAATTTTTCCGTCGGCCCAACGTGTTCCAGTTTTTTCTCGTCTCCATGATCCGGTCCACAACAATAAGGAACATCGCGGGCGATGGTTGATAGCCTTGCTTTACTCATGTTTTCACTTTCAAAGTTCTACAGAGCTTGGCATATGGCATTATCATACAGTTGTTTCAAGTATTTCATAAAATGTATAGAATACATTTGTAAAAAGTAGTAAAAACTTACAAGCTCTTTTAATTTATGAAATTTTTTATGATAATGCTCTATCGCAACGAAGAATATTTGCCTCTCGGAGTCGGTCCAAGCATTTTTAACGGGCTTTCGATTTTCGAGATCAGCACAAGCCCGATCAAAATCGAGTTCGTGCCATGTGAGAAGAGCAAGAGCCTGCTCCTCTGAATATCTTGAAAAAGAATGGAGGGAAATAGACCAAAATTAGCAGAATATAAATAAATATTAAAGCTCAACTTATACGGATAAAAAATTACTCGAAGCAGGTGAAGTTGTTTTTTCTAACAAAACAGTAAACAAGTAGAACGTATTTGGAAAGCAGAAAATTATCATACGATCACATCGAAGCATGTCACTGAAGAATTTGCAAATACTTATTTGGCTACCGAAAAAATGGCGATCGACGATGGCAGTAGTCTTTTGACCTATTAACGTCACTACTAAAATAATAACTAAGGACCTTCACTTATCTGTTTTTTACCTCTTCTATACCAAACCTATCATATATGGGGTGATAACACCAACTCTATTCAACGGTATCGTAAAAACAACCTTGCTGTGTCGCACCTAGACCTTCATCAATTGCTCCAGTCACAGATATTCTAAACAAATTAAAATAAGCAGATAATATAGTCCAGATACACGCGTCTTGAAAATGACGTTTTTAAAAACAGTAACTGACAATGTGTTGATGCTTGAGATTCCACTTTTTGATTAGTTATGACACACAAATTGATCGTAGCAACACCATAAATAGACAAAAACGAGGGAAATTAAACAACTGAATGGATATATATATATATATATATATATATATATTCTACCTAAAGCATATGAGAGACGCTCACTTGATACCTAATAACTTGGTCCGTCCACGACAATGACGACAAACAAAACAGAAGTAGGCCATTGCACTGCATGAAGACTATCACACCCGCTGAAAGCCGAAGAAACTAGAACTATGCAAGTACACAACTGCTGGCGACTGCCAGCAAGCAAAGTTGGGGATGGGCATTAGAATCTATGTAGTGGAAGTAATGTGGATATGACCGGTTGCTGATAACTAGACGTGGTGTACAGGCATGGATATAGCGATGACCAGAAAACTACATTGGCTGAGACTAATGTTCCTACTTAACATCGCCTAGATTACCAGTGTGCTAGATTACTAGCTCGCTAGTTTTCTTGCCGGTCCCAAGCCCGGGTAAAGAGGGAGGGTTGGGGCGTGGTGCTAGCAACTCCACCCCCGTAAAACAACCAAATCGCTACAGAAACTTCAACGAATAAATATATTAAAAATTCTAAAAATATAAACAATAGCCTAATTTTTCGCTGGAACTGGGGAAGTGAAATGACGCAGGCTAGTGAAAGCCTTCGGGAGGCCAATCAGCCGATGTGCCTTCTTTCGATGAAAGCAAAAGTAAGGATGGGTACCTGGAATGTTCGTACAATGTACGAAACTGGAAAGGCTGCCAGATAGCCGCTGAAATGAGAAGGTATAGAATAGAAGTGCTGGGAATCTACGAAAGTAGATGGAACGGAACTGGAAGGTGCTAACTACCAACCGGAGAGACAATAATCTATTCCGGCCACCCAGAGGACAACCACGAGCACACCGAGGGAGTGGCCATCATGATGTCACCAACAGCAGCCAAAGCTCTCATGCAGTGGGAACCAATCTCCTCCAGGATAATGACAGCCGGGTTCAACTCAAAAGGAAGGAAAGTTACAGTCATTCAATGCTATGCGCCTACAAACGTCTCAGAACAAGAGAAGAAGGAGGCGTTCTACAGACAACTACAAGCAATAATGGACAACGTCCCAAATGGCGATACATCAAAATCC
This sequence comes from Trichobilharzia regenti, assembly GCA_944472135.2. NCBI lineage: Eukaryota > Metazoa > Platyhelminthes > Trematoda > Strigeidida > Schistosomatidae > Trichobilharzia > Trichobilharzia regenti. The sequence continues at coordinate 32,023,804 of OX235270.1, read as the reverse complement.
TGATGGGTGATATGAATGCGAAGCTGGGAGGAGACAACACAGGAAGAGAACTCACCATGGGTCGAGAGGCCCTCGGTGAAATGAACGACAATGGTGAACTCTTCTCAGACTTCTGCGCCTTCAATGATTTGGTGATTGGTGGCAGTGTGTTCAAACACAAGGATATACACAAGACGACATGGATTTCACCAGATGGAAACACCAAAAAGCAAATAGACTTCATCTCAATTTCAAGAAAGTGGAGACGGAGCCTACTGGACACAAGGTCAAGGAGAGGAGCAGATGTGGGTTCAGACCACTATCTAGTAGAAGGGACTTTCAAGGTGAAACTAAAAGCCTCGAGGATAGCTGGGGATAGGCCACAGTGCAAGTTCAGCACTCAAAAACTGAAGGACTCAACCACAAAGGACACTTTCACTGCAACTGTCAGAGCGAAGCAGGAAACACTACGCGACATCACTGAAGAATCATGCGTGGAAGACCATTGGATCTCTCTGAAGGTAATTTTCAACGAAACGTGTTCAACAGTTTTAGGAAGAAAGGACAAGACAAGGAATGGCTCTCAACGGACACTTGGAGGCTAATAGAGGAGAGGAGAACGGTGAAAGATAAAATGATTCAATGCAAAGACGGGTAAGAGAAAGAGACGCTGAGCTCAACGTACACAGCACTGGATAAAGAAGTGAAGAAGATTGCTACGAAGGACAAAAGACAATTCTACGACAACCTGGCCACTGAAGCTGAGAAGGCAGCAGGCAAATTTTCTATTGATTATTTATTTAAACGCATAAAAAACTTGGTACAATATGGCACCAAGAAGGATGCGCCACATAATAATAATAAAACAACATAGATCAAAAAGAAAAAAAGGAAGGAAGGAAAAGAAAAAAAATATATAAGTGGAGAACGGATAAAGAAGGACATTCATGCTTAACAAGTTCAGACAGTGTTCGTTAACTATCATCGGGAAGGGAAGAAAGAAGGAAATTGCAACATATGCCATTGATCACGATTCTCGGCCATATCCGATAACGTTTCGAGCCATCGATTTGAGCTATCTCTCGGACCCCAACCAGGGAGTCGTGACACACCAACCGATGCTAATCTAGCACAAAAATCCTTCATCCCACGACGCCACGTCATGGACTGACCATCTCTCCGCCTTTTCCATCCCGTCCCAGGGCTAGCGAACAGAGACCTGTATGGAAGCCTCTGGGGTGACATTTGCAGCACATGTCCAAGCCACCGGAGCGGGTGTTTCCAGATGATGACAGTTAACGAATGGTGATCTACACTGTGTTCAAACACACGCCGCCGAACCTCAGAATTACTCACGCGATGATCCCATCGAACGCAAGCAATCCTGAGGAGACAGCGGTGATCGAACACGCGGAGTCGCCGCACATCCTCAGCTCGGAGAGGCCAGGTTTCACAGGCGTAGAGCAGCGCAGCCTGCACCGAAGCATTGTATACCCGACCTTTGACAGCTAGGCTAACGTCGCGACGGCGCCAGAAGTGGCTCAAGTTGATGCATGCCACCCTAGCCTTCATTATACGGTTGGAAATCACATCCGCCACCCCTCCGCCAGCACTCACACAACTACCCAGGTACACAAACTTATAAACAACTTCAAGCGGTTCACCTGCAAGAGTGAGTGCAGGTACAGGCTCCTGCCAATCTTGTAACAGTACTTTGCACTTAGACGGCGCAAAGTACATATACTTACAGCAGGCAGAAGGGACCTGAGGACACTACATCAGATAACCAAGTCTCTATCCATGAAGAGATCAACACAAGTGAAACCTATAAAAGACAGCCAAGGGAACCCAATCACCAAGGAAGAAAGACAAATTAAACAATGGGCGGGTCACTTCAAAGGACTCTTGAATCGACCAATACCAGCAACAGCACGTACACAACTGCAAGTTGACACCAATCCTCCAACGAAAGCTGAAGTCTTGAATGCAATCAAGCTTCTGAAAGCTGGAAAAGCAGCTGGACCAGATGGAATACCCCCTGAAGCACTGAAAGCGGACCTAGAGACGACAGCAGGTATGCCGACTCCATTATTGCAAAAGGTATGGAAGGAGGGAAAGGTGGCTAGGTGGCTACTGACTGGAAGAAAGGTTACCTCGTGAAACTACCAAAGAAGGGCGACTTAGGCCCCACTCTGCAAGAACTGGCGAGGAATCATGCTCCTGTCGACGCCAAGTAAAATCCTGAGTCGCACCATCCTGGAGAGAATAAAGGACGCACTGGATACAGAACTCCGACCAGAACAAGCTGGATTCAGGAAAGGCAAATTCCAACTTTACGCATCATCATCACAGAACAAAGTATGGAATGGCAATCAAACCTCTACCTCAACTTTGTAGACTTTTAGAAGGCCTTCAACAGACAGCGTCGACAGTGAAGTAATTTGGAAACTACTTGAGTACTACGGCGTACTCCAAATATTCATCAACCTCACTCAACAGCAGCACGACAACGGCACATGTCAAGTGATCCACAACGGAAAACTCAGCGAGGTGTTTGGAATAAACACATGAATCAGACAAGGGTGCTGGCTTATTATCACCAATGATATTCCTAATTGTGGTGGACTGGATTATGTGTCAGACAGTGGGAAACGAGAAGACAGGGAGGGATATCCTGAACCGACGTGAGGAACCTAGAAGACCTGGATTTCGCGCGTGGATGATTTATCTTTGGTGTCACACAAAATCGAAGACTTACAAGCGAAAACCAACCAACTGGTCGAAGAACCAGCCGGCGAAGGCAGGACTCCAAGTGAACATAGACAAGACGGAGGTGGTGAAAATAACCAACCAACAACAACAGCAACATCCAGCGTCAATCACCATCAACGGGAGGGATTTGAAAGAGGTTGCTTCATTCACTTATCTAGGGAGCATTGTCTCAACTACAGGAAGTCGGAACGGACGAGGATGTCAAATCGAGCGAGAATCGGGAAGGCGAGAAACACATCAACCTGAAACCAATCTGGAAATCTTCGTCAATCAGCAATCGACAACAAAATTCAGTCGAATCTTCAATACAAACGTCAAGTCAGTTCTTCTATACGGATCAGAAACTTGGCGGGCGGGTCACAAAGAATATTTCCAACAGCCTGTTGCAGACCTTCATCAACAACTGTCTTCGCTCTATACTGAAGATCAGATGGCCGGAAAGAACCACCAAGAAGGAACTATGGGAACAAACAAAACAAGAACCAATCGTCCAACAAATATGCAGGAGAAAGTGGAGATGGATTGGACACTCACTGAGGAGACCGCCGGGTGACATCGCGCGCGCGTCAGTCCATCGCTCGAGTGGAACCAGGCCGAAAGGAAAGCGGCGAGTGGGACGTTCAAGGGTGACATGGAGGAGGTCGTGTGAAGAGGAGTTGAATCAGTATGGACTAACATGGATGCAGGTGAAAAGTACAGCAGAAGACAGAAGCAAGTGGAGACGTGCAGTTGAAGCTCTATGTTCCACTAGGAACCCAAGGGAGCAATAATAATAATAATAATAATAATGTTCCTACTTGAGGTCTTACAATGTCAGAAAAATCATAGGATAGCGATGAGAATAAAAATAACTATCGGCATAGTGCAAACCATTTACACTATGCTGAGGGGCGGTGGACAAAGTCGTGCCGCTGGGAACAGAGATGTATTGGCAGTAAGGTTTTTCCCTCAGATAACCAGCACGCCGCCTCTCCACTCTGGAGAAGGGACTTAGAAAAGCTCGACGGAGAAAATTGTACATACCGACTTATCCTATGGCGGTTCGTAGCCGGCTGTAAGTTCTTAATACGAACACAGTTCTGATAATACATTCAAACAGGCCCTGTGACTGGCTTCAGTCAGTTGTCACCTAAGCTTTGAGGTCACGCAGAACCAATTCTTCTTCTGTTTCAGGTGCCCCTCTCAAAAAAACCAACTTCCACAGTGTGGGCAGCCAGGCAGCAACAATCACCCAAACACTTCCAAAAGAACATGAAGCTCTTCTGATCACCACCCATCTTTATCTACTTAACCACCATCTTACTTTCTTCCTACTACTGATACTATTTCAAAGACAGGTCCCAATAAAAGCAACAAGAGCCAGAAAAGCACGCCCGATATTCTCTTGGAGCCAAGCAGCCAAGTCCGTATTGGGGCATTTAACGTCGGGCTCCTTTACCAAACCTGACAACAACCATCACTAGCTAGAACTCTGGCACCTAAGGTCGTGGTGTGTTGTGTTACGGAGACAAAAGACCCGCTTGCGGTTACTCACCGAAACCCAATAGACCAACAGGGCAGATCTGCGAAATTCACCTTACGAGTGTCACAAGATTCTTTGGTTAGTTCGTGAGGACTCGTAGGTGTAGGGGTAGCGTTAAGTGATAAGGCAGAAAAATCCCTACTAGACTGGATCCCGGTGGATAATCGTATGGGCGCTGTTCATCTGAACGTAAACATTGGAAGGGAAGATACCCGTCGATGTTCTTTCGAATCTGCCTACGCCCCAACCAACCGTAGTTCGGGAGGAATAGAACGTGAGTTCCATCAAAAGTGGGTTGGTGGCACCTATGGAGTCTCCTACCACAGAGCCAACAACGGTGGTTGCCTCCTACAGTTCTGTCCGGATAGTTATCTGCTCCTGTTCAGCACTAAATTCAAACACAAAGGGAGACATTGTCTAGCCTGGCGACCTCTATCTTCAAATCAGCGATAGGCTCATATAGACCGAATAAAGATAAGCTTTCGTTGGTGGAAGTCGGTAGAAGACTGCTACTTTGGAACACGTGAGTAGACACTGACCACACCCTGACCGGTGCATGATTAGTCTTACGAATGGACGGACATAAAAGACTGATGGCAGTGAAGATGTTACACCCCCAACTTGATCAGGACACAGTCCCTATTTACGGAAATAGGTAAACGCGTACCTCAGATCTAATGCAAGACCCATCCTGAGGAAGCCTGGCATAATATCCAGCCAGTTATAGATACAACGGTAAAGGCCGTTGGTAACCTAGACCCAAAGGTTAGAATATGCCAATGGATTTCTGCTGTTTCATCCGAACTGAGACGCCGGAAGACTGATCTCAGTAGGCTCAGAATATGATGAGGAGAGAAAACTACTTAGGCGCAAACTGACAAGAAGTTTTCGGAGCGACCGTTGACAGCGATGGACGACAAAAGCGAGAGAGATGGAAAAGGCATCGGAGATAGGTAACACCAGACACTGACCAGGTAAACATGTGGTGAGACAATCTCTGAGAAAAGTGACGCTATAATTAGCTCCCGGGATAGACGACTGGGACGTTGAAAGGGACATTTCGATGAACAATTCAACTGGCCTACAGCTACGCTCAACCTACCCAACATCCAATATCTACTTGAACAGGATGTAGACATCGGTCCTCCGTCTGCAATTTAGGTTACAAAGGCTGTCCCTAATCTGGGGCGAAGCAAAGCAGCAGAACTTGATGGAGTAACTCAGGTGTTTAAAGACGATGGTGGCAAACTGCTGTCTGGGTTAACTAAGGTATTAGGCAATGTCTGGGAATCAGAGATAATCCCGTTAGACTGGTATGTCATTGACTGCTCCAGTATATAAGAAGAGGGACAAGTCTTCCAGGGATAATTATAAGGGGATTAGCTTGATTAAGTGGCGCTTGGGAGAAACAGATGCGAGAAAACCAGACAGATTTTAGACCAGGGAGGGATACTGACCATGCATTCACTCTTCAACAGGTTTGGGACCATAGGCGTATCGGCATCCAACAACTGTCATATTTCTTGACCTGAAGGAAGATTCAAACTTTTTCAACCGAGAGGTACTATGGCCAGGTCTGACCGTGAAGGTAATGCCGTCAGAGTACATCGCGCTGATCAAGGCACTCCAATCGAGCTCACGCAGACGTGTAACAGTTTATGAAGTTACCACCTGAAGTGATGGCAACCAGTGGTGTCCATCGGGAAGCCCACTGTTCCAGTTTCTCCTTAATTTCATCATAGATGACGCCAACTTCAGTGACTTAGGGACTGACCCGTTTCCAAGACACAGTCTTGTTGACTTGGACTGAGGATGATATAGTCCTTCTGGGTGTAGACTGATAAAGTGCAGCCTTCTGAACACCTTAAGCAGCAATCTTCGAATATTTGGCATACGATTTATTCACGTGAAATGTAAGATGTTGAAAGAGTGGAACAAAGACTCCAGGCCCAAAGACATGGAGTGAAGTGGTGGAGGATGTCGACCACTCCACTTAATTAGGAAGCTGTACCAGTCCCAAGGGACTGATTGCTGATATAGCCTCCGCAAGGATACAAAAGGCACTTGCCGAATTACGTCATCTGTGGCATAGACGTAACATTGGGCTATTGACTAAAGCATGTGTGTACTGTTCGGCAATTCGCTCCGCTGAGAGAAATGACCATTTTAAATGGAGGATATGAAAAGATGGTCTGTCTTTGACCAGGGTGTCTCCGTCATATCTCTCCTGTTAGGTGGTATAATAAGGTGAGCAATATTGAGTTTAGGCGTCAAGTCTTGGGTAAGGAGAAGTCAGTTGATGAGGTTGTGAAGCTACATCGACTCAGATGGCCAGGAGATGTGTTACGCATGCGTTCCTCGATGGGCAATGTTAGCTGACATAGGATGGATCAGGTTGGAAAAGAGCTAGTGGTGATCAAGCCAAAACTTGAGATCAGTCCACGGAATCCTTGACAGCTGGGTCGAGCCACATGGTGAGGTGTAGACTGCCTCGTTGAGGTCATTGAGATCCTGAGAACCAGTGGCTGGGGACAACCGGTGATATGGCTCAAAATCGTTCTCGCCGGCGCATATGCATTCACTCTTTATGACCTGCCATATCCGACTAACCCTATTGTTTTCCCATGTTATTATTCTTTCTTCCTCACATTCCTGCTTATCGTCGTTTTTCCGAATCGCTTTTTTGCTCCTTTGTGTGTTACATGTAATGTAGCGACTTGAACTACTGCACTTTTTAGTTAAGTTCTATGTTGAAATTTGTCAGTCAGATTGCTAGCTGGTCCATCCAAATTTTCACTCACAAGTCGTCCTATTGCTATGGCTATCAGGCTGAGTATGAGGATGAAGTGAACTGGTGTTTATGCGAAACAGAAAAAAGAGCACGATTTACTAATTTTTGGAAATAACTGAATAATTGGCTATGCTATGTTAAGTGAAAATGACCACTCACCCAAAATTTTCGGTAGCCGTGTCCACGAATTTCTGTAATCGTTCATTACGGTTCTCGGGCATCGGACGCCACATCAGGATTCCACGATGTAGTGGATCTGTATGATTTGAAGGTGACTCGTCTCTGAACGAAGGGAGGTTGGCCTGAAAATCATCACCAACTCTAATGACTGCATCTATGGATAAAGGTGTGGAACAATTGCAGGGATTTATTGTTTCAATTCACTACGCAAAAAAATTTATTTCTTCACAACATCGCAGGCTATTAAGTATCTGCAACAACCATATTAACTACAAATTAGAAATAGACTTGAAAACGAAATGCGTGTGACGGTATTTTTTTCAATGATTTTAACCACAAATATATGCTAACGGGGAAACATGATGGAGAGTGAGGTTAAATCAATCCAATTCATACTACTATTCTAGTAACATAAGAGAATTTCATTTGATAACAGTGATAATACACCAACACCTAACCAATTCAGGAGTATTCAAGGATGGATAGTCGATTTCTCCTCGAAATTGATGTGCTGAACCAGTGGGGAGATTTAGTTATGTCTGTGACACCAGCACTAAAAACCAAAAGTTTTCTTAACGCCCGAACAGAGTTGGACGTCGTCCAGGCGCCTACTCTTAAAAATACTTCAAGTCCAATATTTCGGAAATACTGAGGTATATGATCTGATTGACGTAAAGATTTGCGATTTTTCAAGAAAAGGAACCAAAATTCACCAGGAAACTATGAGGCCACGAGTACAATAATTCCCTAAAGATTTCTTCTAGTTGTAGAAAAATTTCAATCTGCACAGAATAAATTCCTGAAAGTTTTAAAATCAAAATACACAAAAATTCCGAGTACTGGAACTGAGCAAAGCTGCGAGAGTTTGGCGAGGTTATTTGCCACAACGGTTGATTTTTAAGCAATAACAATAATCAACAAAATTAACCACACTTGGTTGACTTACTTTCGAAGGGATCTTGGTCCGAATCGGACGACGAGCAGAATAGTCGACCACGAGTCAGCACACTATTCATCCCGCCAACACAGCTCCTGGAGCCAAAACACCGCGTAGTTTTGAAGGTCACCAAGGCACTTATCAACTGGTGAATTTATAGAATATCTTACAAACGGATGTTTAAAACAAGAATCAACGTCCAATATCCAATGCCAATTATTTCTGCTCGCTTCTTGGTGTAAGATAAAAGTTCAATATCTTTGGTCAGTGTTATAGACAATACAGACAATTGTGTATCAACTACTTCAGATTCAGATTTATTGGTTGAGGATAGAAGGTTTGAAGCTTATGTTTACAGTTTACAGTTTACAATTTATTTAGGATAGTAGGCTATATGCCTGTGTTAATCCTTTCGATTTATTTCATACAGGAGGTCCAATCTCGCCTTGAATGAATCAACGGATGGCGCTGATACGACATGTTCCGGTAGGGAGTTCCAATGGTTCACAATTCGATGCGAAAAACGGATTTCCAGACGCAGACGATTCGACCGTGGTTTTTGAACCTTGAGGTGATGTCCTCGCAATTGGTTGGTGCTAGAAGGAAGAAATAATTTAGATAAATTAGCTCCAAAATCATTTCTTAGGATACGGTATGCTAGTATTAGGTCACCCCTAAGTCGTCTGTATGACAGTGGAAATAAACCCAGTCGACTTAACCTCTCCTCATATGACAGGGTTGAGAAACCCTTTATTAGCTTAGTTCCTACTCTTTGCACCCTTTCTAATAAGTCAATTTCGTATTTGAAACACGGGCTCGCTGCCTGGATCCCATATTCCAAATGAGGTCTGATATAAGTCGGATATAATATACGAAATATATCAGCGTCAAAGTTCGCAAAAGCCTTGCGTATGGCCCATAACATTCGAAAACCCTTAGTGGCTGCAGTTCTACAGTTTGTTGCTGTTTTCAAGTCATGCTGCACAACCACTCCCAAGTCCTTGTACTCAGTGACCACTGGGAGAGTAATGCCATTCATTGAGTAATTGTGCACGTGACTATGGGATACATGCATAACTACACTCTTGCTTAAGTTAATCTCCAAGGCCCAGTGCTTACACCAATCACTTAACAAGTTTAAATCTTCCTGCAAAGCAAGTTGATCACTGTCATCGTGCAAAGCCCTCCATATCTTGATGTCATCAGCAAACAGTAAGCAGGATGACTTAACTACCGATGGAATCTCATTAACATAAATCAGGAAAAGAAGTGGGCCTAGAATTGTACCCTGAGGAACGCCACTCTTAACCGATTCCCATGTTGATAAAACCCCGTTAACTCGTACTCTTTGTCTTCTGTCCTTTAGAAAGTCTTGAATCCAGTCGGTAACCACTTTATTGATTCCCAGACTACCTAACTTTACTAGAAGACCTGAATGAGAAACCCTGTCAAACGCCTTGCTAAGGTCTATGAATATGGCATCCACCGGTATATTAGCATCAGCTGAGCTTGCCCAACTTTCTCTGGCCAAAAGAAGGTTGGTCAAGCAAGAATGACCTGCTCTAAAACCGTGCTGTTCCACAGCGAAAAGTTTGTTCCCTTCAATGAACTGAATGATAGCATCACGAATTATTCTTTCTAGTAGTTTAACAACAATACTGGTCAAACTAACAGGACGATAGTTCTGAACTAAGTTTCTAGATCCGGTTTTGAAGACCGGACTAATGATGGCATCTTTCCAGTCTCTTGGACATTTAGACTGGTCCAGAGACATATTGAAGATTACCGACAATGGCTCGGCTATGCTTTCAGCCAATGCTGTTAATATACGTGGGTGGAGTTCATCAGGGCCACTGGACTTACCAGGATTGAGCCTTAGAAGCCACTTTAGGACAGTATCCTTTCCAATGTATAAGGGTGCCATTTTCAAGTTACCTTCTGGAAAATTTACAAAGCTGGTATCAATATTATCAGAGAATACTTGACTAAAGTGCTTGGACAAAGCCTCAGCCTTGGTCAAGTTATCCTCAGCCATGTTTGTCTGGTCATCTTCAAGCATAAGAGGTGGGATAGCATCACTCTTACGTGTTCTTCTCTTGATATATGAGAAGAGTCTTTTTGGGCAGCCTGGTGAACTTTTAACTAACTGGGTTTCGTAAGCTATCCTTGACTGGTGGATCAAAGTTTTACACTGGTTTCTGGTTTCACAGTATTTCAGCCGGAACTGCTGTAGCCCAGTAGAAACAAAGAGATTCCAGAACCTTTTTCTCCGTCTCAGGAGTGTTATAGCTTGTCTATTTATCCATGGTGGCCGATTTGTTGGCCTTTTAGGAACCCTCCAGGGGATGAGATCAGTGGTAACCCTCTCAAGTGTATTCTTAAATCTATCCCATTCATCTTCAATGGATGAGACAATGTTGACTGACCAGTCGGCAGTTGAAGCACGCTCCTTTATAGCCACTATGTCAGCATGCCAAACACTAGGCCGGGATTTGGGTTGAAAACTGACTAAATTGCCAGCCCTTAAGTTAAAATCTAACACCCCATGATCACTGTTTGCTAGAGGTGGATGAATAACTAGACCATCCACGTCGTCGTTGTCATGAGTAAGCACTAAGTCCAGCAAGGAAGATCCTTGGGTAGAACCGAATCTTGTACTACCTAAGACATGTTGTGTCAGGGCATTTTCCATGGTTGTCAAGAGTAACCGGCTGTCAAACTTATCAGCGGATCCTGGAGATGTGACAGCTACCCAGTCTATATGAGGTGCATTAAAATCACCTAGAATAAGACAGCTACTGTGTTTACTCCATTGTTTGAGGTGATCTAAAATGAAGTCATCACACTGACAATAGGGACTTCTATACAGAACTCCAATGAGTAGAGTGCCGGTTGCAAAGCTTACTTCACAGCTAATTACCTCACCTGTCCCACTGTCATGAGCTTCAGATTTCACGGAACGAACATGTAGGGAGTTGTTGATGTACAGAGCAACCCCGCCACCTCTACGACCCTTAACTCTGTCGCTGCGCAAGCAACTAAATCCGCATAGCTCAGGTGTGTCATCTAATCCCGAAACCAGCCATGTTTCAGTAATGGCCACAATACCTGGGCTAAGGTCTTCTACTAATACACCTAGCTCGTGAAATTTGTTCCCGATACTACGTATATTAGTGTACACTACCTTCAGGCTTCCTATGCGGTCTGGCCTATCCACACAGGTCTTGGAAGCATACGTTTCCAAGACCTGTTAATCCTTTTCCAGGAGATTCTGTGGTTGTCCAAACTCTTCTTGAGCGAATCAGTTGGGGTTGCAGATATCACTTCTTCCGGGAGTCGGTTCCAAGAGTTTATGACTCGATGTGAGAACCAGTACTCAACAGCAATGTGATTTCTCCTTGGCTTTTGAACTCTCCTGCTATGTCCTCTGAGGTGTTCCAACCAGGTGGGAAGGAGAAGAGAGAATAGGTCAGGTCCGTAGTCATTATTTAAAATTTTAAACATTGTGATTAAATCTCCTCTCTGCCTACGGTATGACAGTGAGAAGAGATTTAAACTGTCTAGTCTGCCCTCGTATGATAAGTTAGCTATGCCGTGAACCATACGTGTTGCCTTCCTTTAAACACTTTCTAGAATGCGTGAATCCCCTTTTAGACAAGGACTGGCGGCCTGGATGCAGTTTTCCAGTCTTGACCTAACCAGAGGTGTATATAAGGAGGTGAACATATCTCTGGTAATTCTTGTGAAGGATCTGCGAATCGCCCATAACGACCTGAACCTACGTGCAGCCACCGCGCGACAGTGTGCTGTAGTTTTTAAGTCGTGGCTAACTATGACACCTAAGTCCAAGTGAGTCTGAACTGATGGAAGTGTTATTCCCTCTAATTCATAGGAGCTTGTGCTTGATTGTCCGATGCGCATGGCCGCACCTTCTGCTACACTGATCGGGAGCATCCATTCAACGGACCACTCTGACAATTCGTTGAGGTCCTCTTGCAACGTGAACGTATCATTTTTGTCCTCTTTAATTTTTTAAGTCATCTGCGCATAGGACCATAGGGGAATCGGTGAGCAGAGATAAATCACTGATGTGCAAAATAAATAGGAGAGGACCGAGTACCGTGCCTTGTGGCACTCTGCTACTTACTGCTATCCAGGAGGAGAGTTTTGAGTTGGGTGAGGATATACGTGGGTTCGTGTTATATTTTCCGCGACTCAGTTTTTTCGTCTTTCATTAGCTAGAACAGTGGCGGTCAATTGGAGTTTGAATTGTCCTTGGGTGCGTGCTGTCGGGTGCTGTCTTTGCGTGGTTTTGTTTGCGTCGTTTGCCAGCAGATGTGATTACTATAAACGTGTATTAGACTATTGTAACGCTTTGTTTTTCTTTGTTTGTGCATGTACTAGGCTTTATTTGTCGTACAATTCGTTGTTTGGTCTATTGGTTGCTTGCGATGTCAACGAACCGGTGGGTTCTTGTGTTTTTCTGTAATTTAGGTTATACGTGCGGTATTTTCTTGATGGTTATGGATCATCCCTGTATTTCGATGTTGTTTGTTTACGATTTATCTTGGAATAGTTGTGACATAGATGGATCCTAATTGATAATTTTATTTTAGTCCGTTGCAGGTAGTCAATTCGAGTGACAGGAGCACAGATTTAAGTGGAATTTTTGGTGAATACATACTTGGAAGGCGTTTCTTCAGCTGGGATGAATTTGAGAAGTCATTAGCAGAATTTCAAAAAGTGAGGAAGTCATTTAATGCTAACAGTGTAGTTATCCTGCACTCACTATGTTCATAATTGCAGCAAAACGATACCGGATGAGAGGTTTAAGTACGCTTATGTTGGTTTTAAATGCACTTTTGGAGTGAATCGTACAAGACCTGGATTGAAATTGAAAAACAAGTCGTAAGAAGAAGTGTAATATGATTTCGTGAATATTTCAGGTCTAAATGTTGCAATTGCTCGTCTTCATTTCGCGTGGTTTTGCGTTATAGTGAATACATAATTGCTTCCCACAATATGGTGCATAACCATCCATGCAGCAGGGTGTACATGCAGAATGACCCATGGTATAGACGACTAACAGTTGAAGAGAAAGAAAATATTGAACCACTTCTTCAGCAATCCCACTCATCCGATGAAATAATAATGCATGTTAAGGAGAAGTACCACAAGGATATAACTCGCATTGACGTTAAAAATATGAAAGCCGCAGTGAATAAAGGTAACGTTGACGTACTTGTTACATACTTAAGGTATTTCGAGTCGTCGTGACATTTTTGAATTCCTAAAATCCCGTGGGAAGTTAATGGAGTATTATTCCGATGAACCGATCAGGAATTCACTAACAAGAATTTGTTTTGCAACTTATGAGCAAATGGAATTGTATAAACAGTTCCCTGAAGTTGTTGGTATCGACTCGACGTATAATACAAATAAGGGGAAGTAAGTTTACCAATTCATTAATCAACGTGCAGGTATTCTTTGTTCCAATTACTTGTGACGGATAATTTTGGTCGTGAACGACCAGTTTTATTTGCGTGGACTAGAAAAGAATTCAAACGAGATGTAGTTTGGATATTAGACTGTTTCCGTCAAATAATGGAAGACACCTCCAAAACAGAATCTTTCATTATGGATTGTGCGCAAGCTGAAATAGCAGCCGTCAAGTTAACGCACAGACAAGCGCACATTGTTTTGTGTTCTTTCCATGTTTGCCGAGCATTCTGTCGGAAAGTAAGTTTTTCAAAGCATACTTTACATTTTATTCGTAGACAAGAAATCCCATTGTGAAGAATTATTTATGCCGTCTAGTGCAGTGTAAAAGGAGATCAGAGTAATGCCTCTAATGTTCTCATTTTCCAGATTTAATTTCTACTTCAGAGTTATTAGCAGATTGGATGCTACTGTCAGTCAATATCTACAACGTCGTTGGATGCATCGACGAGAATTGTGGGCAGCATGTTTCAGAGACAACGTGCTGACTTTTGGGAACGATACAAATAATCGCGTCGAGAGTTCCCACAAGCAAATGAAACGTTACTTACAAAGATCAGATAGTTTGCATAAAAGTATGCTGAAGGTGTTTAAATGGTATCAACAAAGTTTTGCAAGGATACAGCAGGAGGCGACTATTGCTCAGTCGCGATGCTTCACCTATCCCTGTTCACCACGTCTACTCCCAATTATACGATTGCTGACGCCATACACTGCGAGGAAGGTTATCCGTGAATACGAAAGGCGAAGATGGGCTGTTGTTAAGGTTGAATCCTTCGATTATGTATTCTTCCAAGACAACGGGAATCGAGTGGAGGTGGATCTGAGTGCTTGCACCTGCACGTGCGTTACATTTCAGACCTGTCGGTACCCCTGCAGACACTTGCTTTTGGTCCATTTCAGAAAGCCATATTTCACAGGTATATTTGCGTTTTTATGACTCCGTTTTTAATGTATGTCGAGTGCAACTAGATTAATTATTGTTCTTACATACGGAAAGTTGTAATTTTCATTACCGTATTCGTGTGTACAATGCCTTAACTGGAAACAGGACACAAGCACTACCATCATTGCACCTGTAATCATCAGTTCATAGTTATCTTAACGTTTTTTGTTCCACCTTTTGTAGTTAACCATGTGATGCATAATTGTAAACAATGGACGTGGTCACGCAACTTGTTCGCATCTCAAAGTACGTCAGCAGTTATCCCTCGAAATCAACATGACATATTGGATACCAAAAATAGGATTATCATTGCGGGCATGAAGAGAATTAATGACAAATTTGGAGAAGTGTTTGCCAATACTTATGCAGACGGAGTAATCGCAGGAATCAATCGTGTTCTTAATATGTAAATAAACTAAATTTGTATCATAATGAAAATAAAATTTTCATGTAAATTTTGTTGTCTTTCAATTCATGTGTTCACTTTGTGAGCACGGCATGCTAGACCGGTGCTCTCTAGGACTTTCACTACTAACAATACGTAAGTGTAATTGCGTAGGAACGATGTCGGTCAGCATACGTGTTAAATTATAAGTATTTTAGTTAGCTAACGTGCATACGTATCATAGTCATATAGAAGTCTTTAGGGACAATAGTAGGCATAACTTAGGCACTGCATTCGAGTTCCAGTTCTTATACGGTTACGTGTATTCGAAAGTATTGCATTACTAATGTTTCACTTAAAGCGTGATGCCAATCCATATGACTAAGACTGTTGACATGTAGCGTAAATTAAAGTCTACACCAGACGAATTATTGAATTCGTTGAGCTTTAGCAATCGTATTTAGATTTAGCTTACACTAAAATATGCCCCCAATTACTTCGTCAGTTCTTATTAATAAGTCATGTCTGCACCTAGTCATCATGACAAATATATCTACACTCAGATATAATAAGAAAGTTCTGGTAAGCAGGATATTAAATGTATTTAATGAAAAATAACAACAGGCAAATGTCTTTATGCAGTCGTTTGTCATAATAATTTGGGCAATGTCGAATCTCTGTGACCGGGTTGACTGACGTTACCGCATATCTACAAATAAGTAAACAGAGTGTTTTTTAAATCGCTGAAGTAAGAAAGAAGTAATATCAAAGTTAAACGCTTTATATTTGCCTACCTTTGCTGAAAATGGTTCATTCTCCTTTCTCATTCTTTGTTCATGACAGCATTCTTCTGTGGTTTTCACTGCCACACACATTATTCATCTTCTAAAGGATAGCAGCAAGCATATAATAATAATTTCAAATTTCGTATAAACCAATGTTTAGAAAGAATGCATGTCATTTCTACAGGCGCAATTAGTTATGTTATAAACTGCAATCGTGAAGTATCATAAATTATAAGAGTTAAATTGTAAACCCTTAACAATGAACACCGTACATTTGGCTAAGTGCTATGTCCTTGGAATGTGAGTATACATTTGCAATGTTTAATGCCAACCATATTGGTGTAAGCATAGAAAATATGACGTTTTCCATGAAAGTACAGCTTTGTTCAAACACTGGTGTTGTTGTGCGTCGAATAAAAACAAATAGACTGTAAGCAAGCAACTAATAGGCACAAAGAGTAAGTCTCAGCTTTAATAAAGGCATATCCAGTTAACATAAAATGCGTTGTAATAGTGCACAAATGAAAAGACCATAGTGATGTAGATAAGTGATATTTCAGTGAGAGGTAAATTGAAAGATCTGCAACCTTACAATTTGGAAGACGACCTGACATGTAAGATCTCTCACAAATTTCTATAGGGCCTGTGGGGTACCATGGATGGTTTGGCGTCAATCGCAGCTTTGGAAGGATGAGTTATAAATGCAAAAGGTAACAACCAACGAAACTGCAGTAGTATTTTCTAGCTGTTCAGCATTTTTTCCTTTGATGCAGTTTCTTATCAACAGTTTGCAGTATTCAGAACATCACAAGTTGCTTACAGATAACTTGTTTAATAATAACTGCTTTAAATGTATGAGCCATAAGTGCATCTTCTACATCTTTCATAGCCACAATTAAGTCATTAAGGATCTCAGAATATCTTAGTGATGTGAAGCAAAATAATTATTAAGATTGATATAACCTATGTAACAGGTATAGTAGTTGTATGACACAGCTGCTAGCTACTAATCGACAGAAATCTGGTACTAATTTTAAGTACCCTGACATTTGAGAAGGACTATTTATACTATTCTTCGAGACACGATGAACAATGACGTCAATATACTCTGATGCCATTTCATGCACTGAGCAATTAAGGCCTTGTGAAATTCCATGTGCAAATGTCAATTAAACTATTACCACATCTTCACCAAAGCACTTTTAACTAGGAACTTCATCAAAATAGATATAATCACCAGGAAATTCAGCAGCCTATCTCATTCATCGCATAATGTCGTCGATGTGTTATGAGTATTTCAGTCATCCCGGATGATAACAGAAAAGTTTAACATGTTCAAAGCACACATCTAACCTATTTCTGCATGCTATTTCTCTTTCATAGGCCAGATTCTAACAGATTCACTGGAATGACAACGGCCATTGCCTGCAGTATATTTACAACCTTAAGATCTGAAACAACTCGCAAAAAAACAAACCCTCAACGCACTATAATGCAAATAATAGTCTTTCTATGCGAACTTTCTTAAAAAAGATGACTTCTTCATTGATAATTCGTCCGAGCTATAATATACAATTTTACGCTCTACTAAGAACAAAATACAGCAAAATACTGCCATCCGGCTACAGAAGTCTAAAACTAGTGAAATATAATCTATTTCCAAAAAATAGGCGATTATAGCGTCTGTTGCCGTGAACGCGGTAACCGATGGCATTGCGCGATAACACCTGGATACAGCCTATATCCTCACCCCCCGCCAGCACAGCTCCTGGAGCCAAAACACCGCGTAGTTTTGAAGGTCACCAAGGCACTTATCAACTGGTGAATTTATAGAATATCTTACAAACGGATGTTTAAAACAAGAATCAACGTCCAATATCCAATGCCAATTATTTCTGCTCGCTTCTTGGTGTAAGATAAAAGTTCAATATCTTTGGTCAGTGTTATAGACAATACAGACAATTGTGTATCAACTACTTCAGATTCAGATTTATTGGTTGAGGATAGAAGGTTTGAAGCTTATGTTAATCCTTTTCCAGGAGATTCTGTGGTTGTCCAAACTCTTCTTGAGCGAATCAGTTGGGGTTGCAGATATCACTTCTTCCGGGAGTCGGTTCCAAGAGTTTATGACTCGATGTGAGAACCAGTACTCAACAGCAATGTGATTTCTCCTTGGCTTTTGAACTCTCCTGCTATGTCCTCTGAGGTGTTCCAACCAGGTGGGAAGGAGAAGAGAGAATAGGTCAGGTCCGTAGTCATTATTTAAAATTTTAAACATTGTGATTAAATCTCCTCTCTGCCTACGGTATGACAGTGAGAAGAGATTTAAACTGTCTAGTCTGCCCTCGTATGATAAGTTAGCTATGCCGTGAACCATACGTGTTGCCTTCCTTTAAACACTTTCTAGAATGCGTGAATCCCCTTTTAGACAAGGACTGGCGGCCTGGATGCAGTTTTCCAGTCTTGACCTAACCAGAGGTGTATATAAGGAGGTGAACATATCTCTGGTAATTCTTGTGAAGGATCTGCGAATCGCCCATAACGACCTGAACCTACGTGCAGCCACCGCGCGACAGTGTGCTGTAGTTTTTAAGTCGTGGCTAACTATGACACCTAAGTCCAAGTGAGTCTGAACTGATGGAAGTGTTATTCCCTCTAATTCATAGGAGCTTGTGCTTGATTGTCCGATGCGCATGGCCGCACCTTCTGCTACACTGATCGGGAGCATCCATTCAACGGACCACTCTGACAATTCGTTGAGGTCCTCTTGCAACGTGAACGTATCATTTTTGTCCTCTTTAATTTTTTAAGTCATCTGCGCATAGGACCATAGGGGAATCGGTGAGCAGAGATAAATCACTGATGTGCAAAATAAATAGGAGAGGACCGAGTACCGTGCCTTGTGGCACTCTGCTACTTACTGCTATCCAGGAGGAGAGTTTTGAGTTGATCCCAGCCCTCTGCCTTCTATCTATGAGGAATTGTTCGAGCCAGTCTGGTAATCTGCCATTGACGCCAATACGTTCCAATTTCGTGAGTAGTCTTTTGTGATGAACTTTATTGAAAGCTTCGATTAAGTCAACGAAGACGATGTTAATGGGTCTTCTGTTATCCTTTAGTTTGATCCAGCTTTCTCTTGTAGTCAGGAGATTTGACAGGCATGAGAGATCTCAGGATAACAAATTGTTGTTTTTCAGATGTGCCATGATAATCTTCTTGATGATTTTTTCCAGTGTCTTGATTAAAGTTCTGGTGAGACTAATAGGCCTACAATTTGAAGGGCTTTGTCCTGATTCTTCTTTATGGATGGGGGTTTCTATGGCGTCTTTCCAATCACGCGGCGACACTCCATTAAGGAGAGAGAGCTTGAAGATTGTGGTCGATGGGTCAGCTATGTGAGCCGATTGCTTCTTGAGAAGCCTTGGATGAAGATTATCAGGAACCATTGATTTCCCTCCGTCTAGTTTCATCAAGCAGTTGAGCACGATGCCTTGGTCGATGTCAACGGAATCTATCCCATGTTTCTCTGATGCAGCCACAGCTGATCCTATGGGGAGCACCGACTTTTTTGTAAAGACATGGGAGAAGTAGTTTGCCATTGCTTCTGCTCTTTCTTGATCTTCTTCGATTGTGTCATTGTCAGTAGCCAGGTTTGAGACACCACTGGTCATTTTATTCGGGAAGTTCCTGTACGAGAAGATTTTCTTAGGTTGTGCCTTTGGGTTTTGAACCAGATATGCTTCGAACTTCATCCTTGGTTGGCGGATATTTTTTTGATTTACAGCTTGATTCCACACCGTATTTCTGCAACCGCTTTGTTTCTAGCTGTGTTGTATAGTTTCCTGGCCTCAGGAGTCTGAAGTGTGTCAAGCAATTTATTTATTTTTGATTGCAGCTTGATTCCACACTGTATTTTTGGTACATGTATGGAATTTTTCGCATGGATATCGGACAGTGCCACCCTGCGTGGCTAAGCAAAGGCCAAACCAAAATCCGTTCGTAGCGCTATTCTGTCTCATCTTGTGGATACAGAACATAAGATTGATGTTAACCAGGCTTTTAGAGTTATTTACCGGATACCAGCAAATCTCAACTTCGCCCTAAGAGTTCGATTACTAAATATTGCTGAGGGATCCACATTAAGAAGCCTAATTTGTGCGTTCTAAAGAAGTTAGTTCAGACACTGTCCTTACATTGGCCATCTAGGTTTGAATGATCCTCAATTTTTGTGGAAATTTCCTAATTTCAGTTGATATCCTATTCGCTATTATATCTTTATTACTAATATAATTTAAGTATTTTTAGTGAACCGTAATTGCATTGATCATACTTTACAAATCGATATTATTTAAATACCACCAATGTTGTTATTAACAACCAATCTTGAAAATTTTGTGTATATAAACATATATATAATAGTAGAGCCAGGGGAGGAATTCATCGAAAAGAGTATTCTTTGCTCAATTATTTTGTGTTTTATAGATGTCTGAATGAAGATTTTTTAAGACGCTGATTTAGAGAACTAATACGACAAGGTTAGCTTTTTTCTAATATATACGCACCTATCAACGCAATGAAAAGATAATGACGAATTGTTATCACAAGCATTGTATTTACTATGGAGGGAATGTTATTACAGGCAAACTTCACAGTAATGCTGAAAATTCCTTGCTGTATCATGAGTACTGTTTTTGGAATAAAGCAATTATTATTATTATTATTATTAGGTCTTGCATATCATTGCATCAGTAATATTAGCATACTAATTGTATTACGGCCAAATGTAAATAATCTAAAGGCGTCGTAACAAAAACTTTGCGGGAGGTAGGTGTATTGAAAGACTGCTTGCAGACACTATGTATGACGACATCTAGCAGAATGTCTACGAAGACTGACAACCTAAAATGAGGAAGATAAAAATGAAACAAATGGGTGACACATTATGGATAAGATGAATATTTTTGATATGTGTGTAAAGCTTGGGCAATATGGTAGAGTATAACTACATTATGGATACGACTTTATTTTGATAAATCACACAGTGTTGTACAGCAATATTATCTGATGACGTTTCGAGCACAAATTATTGCTCATAATCGTATCAAGTCAGTCACACAACTTTTTGCCTCATTCATACACATGAGTATTTTAGTTAAGCGTACTACAGGGATAAAAGGTCACTCATCTCATTCACTTCTATTCACACTAATTCTTATGTCCGTGTTACTGACTTTCGGTTTATGTTTTCCTCTTCGGTGCACTTTATCTGGACAATTTAAGGAATTGGGAAGTGCATAGAGTACTTAGGAAACGGCATGAATAATTGTTTAAGCTAATTAACACTAGGTAGTTGTGACACTACGCATCTGCAGTGACAAAGCTGACTGACTGAGTTTGAACATGGAAATGAGCACAGAAGTGTAGCAGTCCAATTTGTGACGTTCCACACTTGAAAATATTATATTTAGTTAGTAATAAGCAAAACATATTTCATCAGATGTGTTTCGACTTCGCATTTGGGCTACACGATAAAATTAACTAACTCGGTGGCACAGTGGTTAGGACTCTCGCCGACCATGCACATGGTCCGGGGTTCGAGCCCACGCCGGCGCACACCTGATATCTATGGTCGGCCTGCAAAATTTGGGCTACCGATATCCATGCTGAAAATTCCATACTTGTACCAAAAATACAGTGTGGCATCAAGCTGTAAATCAAAAAAAAAAACGAGAAAGAGTGTGAGAGTTATCTCGGGTAAGAGGAGAAATTATTGTAAGATCACTTTTTTTCAGTTAGACAAGAACTAAATGGAAAAATACGATTACCATTTGTTGACATTTTGCCTATTTTTATCCACGTTTTAGCATTTCATTATATCTGGACTATAGACCATTCTGACAGACTGACTTTCAACATAGAAGCGTGCACACAAGTGCACCCGCTTAAGTTACCACGTTCCATGTAGCACACAAAGGTAAAAGAAAAAAGAAATTAAATGTCACTATAATGAGCATAAATATGATGAAAAACAAACTGTCATATGGAAAAAATATAAGGGTTGCTCAGATATGTGAGATTACACACAGTGAATGCATCTGTGTCATTAACAACGTTTGGAATCACATTTCTACTTAACACTAAGCTTAACCCCAATATTACTCACCATATTAGACTACTTAACACAGAAGAAAGGGTACAGACACTACGATCAAAAACCAGTAGTCTTTTCATATCTTCCAGTTTCAATGGTCACTTATCTCAGCCTAAGTGGACAATATCATCAGCATACAAAAAGTTGACAAGACTGTTCCCTGGTAAGGGCCCAAAGTGAGTAACAGACAATTCGGTTAATACATTTAATATGAACGTGAACTAAAATAAGGACGACAGTTGTGGAAATGAGCCTTGTATTATATCCTTCTTGGAAATATCAGTTCCTTCATAGTTTAGTTTCAGAAATAAGTGAATGGAATGTAGTCTACAGATTCATGAAATTCACATACTGACGCGCTACTTTCCTAGAATCCTAGTTGACGTCTCTTCAAGAAAGTGGGAGATGAGCATTGCACTTCTGTAAACTCAGTAGGCTGTGAACTGCTGCCAATGAAATCGACAGCAATATTTGGTATTACGTAATTCTGAAACCGGTCACATAATCTTTGACACTGACTTCTGGTTCGATCAGATGAAGTTAAAGGCAAGAGCTGAGAATATTGGAGATGTTGAGTGTTAGATAGTATAGTTTTAGACCATTTATCGCATGAGTTTAGATGTCTTTCAACTAATCCATTAACGAGTTGACTAAATGGTACGCCACTTGCCCTAATGACAACCTTAATACCCTGCACAATACGACACAGTCGTTTTTGAGTAATTCAGGAAAGAATAAGGGGGAGCAACAAAGACCGATGCAAGAGTTAACAAATTGTAAAAGGAGGTTGAATGATTCTTGACTGTCCTGACCACATAACGTGGTAACCTAGACTGAAGGTTTTCTTAGAAATCGACAAGATATAGAATGACCAAGAAAGACCAGAGGATAGAACTACTTCAAGATATTTTATGTTAGACTTAGTTTCTGTTTCAGTGTCCTCTTTGATACGAGCATCTTGTGAACAACACAACTCTTGTAATTCACGCTTATGAGTGAAGGGAAAGTTGACTGCCTGACATTTAGAGGGATTTAACGTAAGACCATATGCCTTAGACTACAGACAGGAAGCAGTTAGGTTTGCTGCAGTCACATTGTAACATGACAGGAAGTGAGACGGTCAGATCACCAGCGTATTTGACGAAGTTGCTCTCATTAGAAAGAGAAAAGTCATGTAAGACGAGAGAGAAAAAAGAAGAGGAGAGATAACAATACCCTGAGGAACACCAGCTCCAGCAGGCGAGGCGGAATATTTACCCTAATATACAGTATGCTGCATTCCATTTGAGAAATGATAATGCAACCAGTCAACTCCTCAGAACCCGTGTTTTCACGACCGAAAACTTATTCAACTAAGGTCATCTATGTCCTGAGTCGACAACAACGCCGAATGCTGACTGAAAGCTTAGCACAAAAGTGACAAAGCACAAAAACTTGCAAAGTAGGAGACGAGTCCCGGGTGGAAGAAGAGATTACTAAAAGGTATCAATTTTTCATTTGACAAAGAACAAGATTATGAACTACACTTATCATTTGTTGAAATTTTGGAGATCATTTATCAATGTTTCGCATTTAGTTACGCACAGACTGTCATTCTGAGTAGCTTTCAGTATGAGTTTGCAGAGAAGTCCACCTGTTTAATTTACCACATTCCATGTAGAACACGTAGGTAGAGACATAAAACTAAATGCAAGTTTAACGAGCGAAAATGTGAGGGAGAATAAATAATGACAACGAAAAACATGAGTTGAATAGATATGTGAGATTACACAGAGTGAATGCACCAGTACCAGTGTGGTGAGAGCAGGCTGCTAGCCGATTGGTTGGCACTAATCTACGTTAAGGTCTAGGTCACTAATATGGGCCGTGAGAAAATATGAACAAGCCTGAGTCAACAACCAATCACAGCAAAGTTAACGTGGCAGAATATGATTCGCAGATAGAGAACTCTATTTGTCAAGGAATCCCGAAACAACCAATCAGAAGCCTGCGTTTGTCTACCTAAACAACCAATCAGATGACTGCGCTTGTCTATAATAATGTAGTTGAAAGATGTATAAATACGTGTTGATTTTCATAATAAAACGATCTGTTGCCTGGCCCTTGTCTTCTGTTGTTACATTTGGTGTCGCTGCCTACCGACAAATGAAAAGCCTATACCCTGCAGTTTTTGATGGAGACATATGGATCTTCGGGCAGGACTTCAAGGCTTCTGCGCAGTTGAGTGGCGTTCAAGATCTGTCAGCGATGGAGCTGCTACTTGAGACGCTGCTGGGAGGTCGGGCGAAAGCAGCATATGAAGGTGTGGGCCGAAGTATGGACGAATGTTCGACAGGGTCAGGCAAACAGTTTCCAAAGTGGGAAGGACCATATATGGTCACTTCGAGATGGGGTTACGCAGACACAGTCGCAATGGCGAACAATGAGAGGCGCGTGAACGTCAGCGAGCTCCAGAAATGGATACAGCGAGACAAGCCAACGATGACGCCTGCACCAAGTAGATCAAGCCGACTTCAGTCGCACGTATTTGACGGGGGGACGAGTGTGGTGAGAGCAGGCTGCTAGCCGATTGGTTGGCACTAATCTACGTTAAGGTCTAGGTCACTAATATGGGCCGTGAGAAAATATGAACAAGCCTGAGTCAACAACCAATCACAGCAAAGTTAACGTGGCAGAATATGATTCGCAGATAGAGAACTCTATTTGTCAAGGAATCCCGAAACAACCAATCAGAAGCCTGCGTTTGTCTACCTAAACAACCAATCAGATGACTGCGCTTGTCTATAATAATGTAGTTGAAAGATGTATAAATACGTGTTGATTTTCATAATAAAACGATCTGTTGCCTGGCCCTTGTCTTCTGTTGTTACATTTGGTGTCGCTGCCTACCGACAAATGAAAAGCCTATACCCTGCAGTTTTTGATGGAGACATATGGATCTTCGGGCAGGACTTCAAGGCTTCTGCGCAGTTGAGTGGCGTTCAAGATCTGTCAGCGATGGAGCTGCTACTTGAGACGCTGCTGGGAGGTCGGGGGAAAGCAGCATATGAAGGTGTGGGCCGAAGTATGGACGAATGTTCGACAGGGTCAGGCAAACAGTTTCCAAAGTGGGAAGGACCATATATGGTCACTTCGAGATGGGGTTACGCAGACACAGTCGCAATGGCGAACAATGAGAGGCGCGTGAACGTCAGCGAGCTCCAGAAATGGATACAGCGAGACAAGCCAACGATGACGCCTGCACCAAGTAGATCAAGCCGACTTCAGTCGCACGTATTTGACGGGGGGACGAGTGTGGTGAGAGCAGGCTGCTAGCCGATTGGTTGGCACTAATCTACGTTAAGGTCTAGGTCACTAATATGGGCCGTGAGAAAATATGAACAAGCCTGAGTCAACAACCAATCACAGCAAAGTTAACGTGGCAGAATATGATTCGCAGATAGAGAACTCTATTTGTCAAGGAATCCCGAAACAACCAATCAGAAGCCTGCGTTTGTCTACCTAAACAACCAATCAGATGACTGCGCTTGTCTATAATAATGTAGTTGAAAGATGTATAAATACGTGTTGATTTTCATAATAAAACGATCTGTTGCCTGGCCCTTGTCTTCTGTTGTTACATTTGGTGTCGCTGCCTACCGACAAATGAAAAGCCTATACCCTGCAGTTTTTGATGGAGACATATGGATCTTCGGGCAGGACTTCAAGGCTTCTGCGCAGTTGAGTGGCGTTCAAGATCTGTCAGCGATGGAGCTGCTACTTGAGACGCTGCTGGGAGGTCGGGCGAAAGCAGCATATGAAGGTGTGGGCCGAAGTATGGACGAATGTTCGACAGGGTCAGGCAAACAGTTTCCAAAGTGGGAAGGACCATATATGGTCACTTCGAGATGGGGTTACGCAGACACAGTCGCAATGGCGAACAATGAGAGGCGCGTGAACGTCAGCGAGCTCCAGAAATGGATACAGCGAGACAAGCCAACGATGACGCCTGCACCAAGTAGATCAAGCCGACTTCAGTCGCACGTATTTGACGGGGGGACGAGTGTGGTGAGAGCAGGCTGCTAGCCGATTGGTTGGCACTAATCTACGTTAAGGTCTAGGTCACTAATATGGGCCGTGAGAAAATATGAACAAGCCTGAGTCAACAACCAATCACAGCAAAGTTAACGTGGCAGAATATGATTCGCAGAGAGAACTCTATTTGTCAAGGAATCCCGAAACAACCAATCAGAAGCCTGCGTTTGTCTACCTAAACAACCAATCAGATGACTGCGCTTGTCTATAATAATGTACGCCTTTAAATCTCGAAAAATACCCATTTATTCATAAGTAAAAACACAGTTTTTTTTTCAGCGAAGAAATTTCTTTTCAACGACTTCATTTTCAAGCTGTACAGTCGGAAGCGAATGCTAATTCTGATACTCTCAAAAGCTGCATTAAGAATGGAGAATATCCAAAATTTTACTGGAAAATTTTACGCCGTAATCATATTTATCCAAATGGTCGAACTCTTAAGCGTCATGCGTTGAACCTGATCGATGCCATACAAACGCGTCTTCCGGAACTTGAGAATAACGTATCTCAACGTAGGCATTTCTTGTTTGAATTGACAGAGACAGAATGTAGCCTGTTTGTGGATTATATTTCTGACGTTATAAAGAAACGATCTGAAGATGTTAAAATAAATATACTGAAAAGTTGTAAAACAATCGAGTCTCACTTTAAGTTTCCGGATTCGCCAGAGAAATACGTTTTTAACTATTCTAATTTAACTTTGTCGGATATTCAAATGCAAATCCTATCTTTGGGTCTTAAGTTCTCTACTGTTTCATCCAGAGTCAACGAATTAGACACAAAAGTTCAGTTTGAAAATCTCATGAATCAAACACATGACTTGAGTCCAATGTCCAGCGAAGATGTTGAACAATTCAAATCTTCATTACTTCATTGTTATTACCAGTACCAAAGAACGCAAGGCAGACAACGACAAATGTTATCAAAAGAACACAAAAGACAACTAAATGAATTGCTTAACAACAAAAACATAATACTGATTCGTCCAGACAAGGGATCAGGTATTGTTATTCTTAATCGTGATGATTATGTCAATAAATTATGTACCATCCTGAGTGATGAAGATAAATTTCTAAAATCACCTGATCAAAAGGACAAGACAGATAATATTGAGAAGGATTTATCTAAAACTTTGACGAAATTGAAGCAAGAATGCATCATTACTCCATATATGTATGAACAGCTTAAACCATCTGGTTCAACTATCCCTCGTTTATATGGTCTCCCAAAGGTGCACAAAGATGATGTCCCTCTGCGACCTGTCTTGGATATGCTGAATTCGCCGTATCACTCTACCGCTAAATGGCTTGCGGAAATTCTGGAACCAGTTAGATTGAATCTATGTAAACATAGTCTTTCCGACACTTTTGACTTCGTCAGTTGTGTTGATGAAATTAATGTGACTGGTAAGCATATGATTTCGTTAGATATTTGTTCATTGTTCACAAATGTACCACTAGTAGACACTATCTGCTATCTATGCGAGTATATTGAATCAAATAACACGAACATTGGCTTACCAACTGATTATCTTAAACAACTACTATTGAGATGCACACTGAATGTGCAATTTAGATTTAATGATGTCATCTACAACCAAAGAGATGGAGTCGCCATGGGGTCCCCTTTAGGACCGCTCTTAGCGGACGTTTTCATGGATAGCTTAGAGAATGGCCCACTAAAGGAAACCATCGTTAGTCTGTTTATGTATAAAAGATATGTTGATGATACCTTCATTGTATGTGATGAAAACACTTCAACTGCTGAACTTCTTAGAATATTTAATGGTTCTCACCCATCTTTGCTTTTCACGATCGAAGAAGAGTCGGATTCTTCGTTTCACTTTCTTGATGTTAAGCTAGATAGAAGAGAGAATGGAACGCTTCTAAGGTCGATTTACCGAAAGCCAACATTCACTGGGCAGTACACTAACTTCAACAGTTGGGTACCTTTAGGGAGAAAGAGAAATCTTATTCACTCCTTATGCTCCAGAATTCGTAAGATCTGCTCTCCAGAGACAATCGATAGGGAACTAGACAACCTTCGATCAAATCTCCTTAATAATGGTTATCCTACAAGGTTCATTGAACGTAACATCAAGAAAGAATCCACCCCGAGACAAGTCACAGTACCAAAGAAAAAGCTGTTTATGAGTCTTGCATTCAAAGGTGACACCATTTCAGAATTGATTAAAAACCGTTTATCTAAATGTATTAAACGTACTTTTCCTGCAGCTGACCTGCATCTAGTTTTTACCAGCCGAAATATGATCAGACAAAACGTCAAGGATAGATTACCGCTTTTGTCCACATCTATGTGCATTTACTCTTTTACTTGCTCTTGTGGAGCTGTTTATATTGGACGTTGTAAGCGTAATCTCCGAAAACGTGTAGCTGAACACTATCCGGTTTGGTTAATGAAAGGCGAACGTAGAACTGCAAAGTCGTCTATCTGTGATCACCTGTTAGAGTCTGGTCATTTAGCCCCACGTGATTCATCCTTCAAAGTTATATACATGGCAAAATCCAATCGATCCAAAAGTTTACGTTTTCTGCACTTATGCATAGCTGAAGCTTTAGCTATACATGAACAGAAACCTATATTATGTGTTCAAAAGCGTTTTGTCAAACCCCTTTCTTTACCTTGGTCATAATAATTTTCTTTCTAGTTTTTATTTTATTTTACCACTTGAATTCTTTCCACTTCACTTCACATCTTCATTCTTATCGTAATCGTACTCCTAATTTTCATAATTTTTTAGACAACACTTGACATTTTTGTTATAGAATAATCTTTCATGGTTGTAATTTATCCACTTCAACTCTACCCCTTATAACTTTTATCACATATATACGTACATTGACTGATCAATTATTTAGTGCCATTTTTGTTATAATACAATCTTTAATTTTTTTGGTAATTTATCCACTTCAACTCTACCCCTTATAACTTTTATCACATATACGTACATTTACTGAGCAATTATTTAGTGCCACTTAATAACCTTTTTCTGTAATATATATAATAATGTAGTTGAAAGATGTATAAATACGTGTTGATTTTCATAATAAAACGATCTGTTGCCTGGCCCTTGTCTTCTGTTGTTACACCAGTACCAAAGATTTGCAGTCATATCTCCGGTAGTTCTTCCAGCTGACTGTCAACAATTTTATGAACCAATATCACTTTTTCATTTGACCGACCCAAACGCATTTTAAACCTTAACATGTGCTGGCCAGCATTGTCCCTGGAGGAAGGCGATGGCTTGATATGCCAGCACGTATTCTAGCCATCTCAACCTATTCAGCTTCCCTACCTTGAAGACTAACTAACCCTCCTCACCTAAACATTTATGCGTAACCTCAACAGCACTCGCCATATTATACTGGTTTACTCATGAGATAGAACGCAGACACCTATAATCAAACACCGGTATTATTTTCGTATTCTACAGCATCAGGGGTTACTTCGCATAGTCTAGGTGGACAATATCATCAGCGAACCGTAAGGTGATGAGAATATTCCCTTATAAGTCTTTGAAGTTAATTACAGACTATCATATTATTATATGTGTGATTGAATTGAACTGTTGTAAGGATGACAGTTTAAGAATTCAGCATTGTGTTGCATCCCACTCGGAAATGTGTTTTCTAGGATAATTCGCAAAAAGTATTCAATGAATAGAAAACATTCTGTAGGCTTGATGAAACCCATAAATTGACGCACTACTTTTTTAGGCAACATAGTGTTTCCTCAATAAAGTGAGAATCGGATATTTCGGTTGCATAAAACGAGTAAGTGATATCCCGGCAATACCAATGACTACAACAAGTCTAGGAATTATGCACTACAACATTTACTTTACTGAATACATCAGCAGACTTTACATAAACACTTGACAGATCAAATTTATACAGGGAGTCAGTAAGGTTTAGTAAACTAAAAGTGCTTTCGGTTTCCATAGCAGTTCTCCGTGCCGAATTTATTCCTTCAAGGGCCTACAAAGATTAAAACTTCAATTAAATAACACTGATGTGGAAGAAATTCCATTCTTCATTACTACACTTAATGAAAATGAACTTAATGAAAATGAATGCACTAAGAACTCAGTGCAACTCGATACACAATAGTATATATACAAATAAACTGAAAAATAATGCCCTCCTTACCTTCTAAACAACTTGTCTTTATTCCAGGGTTATAGTTTTTCACGTATGAGCCTGAGTTATGTCTACGAAATCGCAATATTACATCAGTTAAATCTTCCCCGGAGACCAAGGCCACTTGAAACCAATAGCAACATAGCAACAAGCGTCATTGAGGGGATATGCAATAAAGTCGCTCATTTTTACAGATACGATCAGTTATGTTGTAAGTTACAATTGTGACGTTGTATTACAAACTGATACTAATCCATCGGTATAAGAGTATATTCCACAAATGTAATCCAGGTTGCGTCGTGGGGAAAGTTAGTTCGTTATTAACTAGGCAACTGAAAGATATGGGACCAATAATGTTTGCATATCTTAAACATCGATACTTTAACGGAGTGTGCGTTTTTGGGAAGAATATACATCTTCATCACAGTAAGATCACAGAGCTTAAAGAGAACGAGAATCTGGGGACCTTATCGGACAGATCACCGGTTATGAAGAATTATATGATGGATCCAAACAATCGATTTAGATATTCAATGGTGGCAGCAAAAAGTCGGATTTTGGAACCTTCTCGTGCACTTCATTTCTTCAATGCTCCACTTAACTCTACACCAGAAGATATTTGTAGAATATTCACGGATAGTGGTGCAATGGCACCACCACGTGTAGTGATATTCACGACCAAAGAAGGCCAAAAGACTTCTCTTGGATTAGTCGAATGGGATACCTTAACCGAAGCACTGGAGGCCTTAATTCTAGCCAACCATCGGCCAATTCATTTATCTGGATTTACTCATCTTTTCATTTGAAAATTGCCTTCAGTCCAAAGCCTATATCAGAGGATAGAGCTGGTATCTCATTGATACGTTATCCTGCACCACCGCTGACGTCTACTCAATATCATCATAATTCATTGCCCGCTAACGGTCAACGAACTGTAGAGAAGTCGAATAGTGTTAACAATGACGAACCAGAAGATGAATTGGAGATTCTTTCGAAGATAGAGAAAGCTGAAGGTTGTGAAAACTCTGAATCAACAAAAACGGCTTCAGATACCGCAAAATCCGGTTCAACTAAATCATCGAAAGATGAAGAGTCTAAGGCTGGATCGAAAGTCACGGAGAATAGAGATAAGGCATGATAGGTATATAGCTTATATTTATATACTATATACGGTTTATGTTTTATCTAAGAAAAACGGCTTTTCCACTTCAGTTAGACTATAATTTCTTTCCCATCCTCCCCCAGCAATGTTTATTATTATTAGTATGATTATCATATACGAGTTAATAATCGTTCAGTTTATTTCCACATAATGCCTAACTTATGCATCATGTGTGTGTATAGGGATTTAATGTTTCTCCGTTGCATAGAACTCGTGTTTACGAAGGTTGTAATGTTGTGTGCCAATAATTCTTAAAAAGCTTCTAACTGACTAGTTAGTAAATCTTGTTTTATTATTTCTATAGGGATGAGTGTATTGATATGCCTACTGCCTTTATTTTAACACTTATTTAATTACTATCTTTGCTCACTGATAAAACAGGCTTCACACAAAGACTCGGCTTCATTTGAATCATGTCTCTTAATCATAATTCGTAGTTATTCATTAATCATTCATGTTTCCTGATGAATTAATATTAATATTGATATTATTACTAAATATCTACTATCTAACACCCATAAGATGTTCGTTTATTATACATTAACAATATTCATTATTATAATTCATGTTTATATGTGGTTCTAAAAGTTTCATTGACGTAAAATATATTTCTGAGGAAAAAAGGACGGAGGGTGGCGCTACCTGATCAGAAGATATGGTGGTGTAACTATAAAACTTGGGCACTGTGGTAGAGTATAATTCCATTATAGATAAGATTTTATTTTGATAAATCGCACAGTGTTTACAGTTATATGAACTGATGACGTTTCGAGCACAAACTATTGCTCATAATCATATCAAGTTACTCACACAACTTTGATCTCTCATTTATATACATATGTGGAATGGATTAGATATTGGATTAAAAATCAATGTGAGATAATGTACATTCAGAAATAATCGTACGAGTGTTGTTGATCAATTGCAATTAGATGGGAAAATTGGACGAGTGTTTTTACAGTCATAATAAGCTGCTTGTTAGAATGTGGTTGAATTGAAATAGAATTTTAAGATTATTTATTATCTTCTTCTGGTTTGACTGATGGCATTAATACGAGTGTTATTGATCTACTATAATCAGATGGAAGATACGACGAGTGTTTTAACAGTCATAATAAGTTTTTTGTTAGGATGTTGTGATGTGCTTGAATTGAAATAGAATTTTAATATTATTTATTACCCTCTTCTGATTTGACCTGCGGTAATAATATCTTCCATATCTCTGGTATTTGCATTGAGTCATTTTTGTTGCATGTGTTGGGTGTGGACTCGATAAATAAGGATTCCGTAATCAACCTCTCTCTCTACTTAGCTGTATAACTTTTTAGAATTTTAACCCTATCCCACCCTATTGTGTGGTTGTTTGTTATTGCATGAAGTGCAATAGCTGAGCTTTTTTCTAAATTACTTATCTTTTTAGGGTCAACCATTCTTACCTTAGCTAAATTCTTATGTTCTGTTAATCTGACTATCCCTGACCTACTAGTTTGACCTATGTAGTTGACCTCACAGTTATTGCAGGGTATTTTGTAAATTATATTATTTTGTTTAATTGGATCCACCGGGTCTTTTAGCCTACAGAGCTTGTCTCTGAGTGAGTTTGTAGGTTTGAATGCCACCCTAATTCCTGCTTTATTAAGAATCCTACGTAGGGCCTCAGATGTGCTTTCCTTATATGGTATAACAGTGGATGACTTATATTCTTTCTTATTTGTGTTATCATTAGTAGTTTCACCATTATTTTTATTTTGCTTTTGGTTTTTGGTGATCTTCCTAATGAATTTTATAGGATAGTTATTCAACACCAACGCTTCTTCTATCTGTTTTATTTCACCATTTAGGTCTTTTTTTGTGCTACTTAGTGCTATGGCTCGATTTGTTAGACACTTTACTAAGCCTGCCTTAACAGTTAACGGATGAGACGAATTAAAGTCTAAATATCTATTAGAATGCGTTGGTTTTCTATAAACAATGGTGTGTAGTTTGCCTTCTTCTATTCGTTTTATTTTACAATCTAACATAGCTAATTCTCCTAGTTCATTTTCTGATTCAAATGTGAATTTAATTCCTTCTACTTGTGAGTTTATATGTGTCAGGAAGCTAGAGATATGTTCTGTTTTTAACACCGTGAAAGTGTCATCCACATATCTCCACCATATTTTTGGAGTGGGGTTAAACGTATTAAGAGCACTACTTTCCCAGCTGTCCATAAATATGTCTGCTACAATAGGGGATATTGGTGATCCCATTGCTACACCTTCTGTTTGTTTATATATTTTGCCTTGGAACTTAAAGATGGTAGGTGTGAGACATAACTGAATCCCTAACATAATTTGTTCAATGGACAGCTTTGTCCTATGATTCAGTTCAGGATCCGCAGTTAGTTCTTTTTTAACTGCTTCTAAGGCCATAATGACTGGTATATTAGTGTAAAGACTAGTTATATCAAAACTAACCATTTTTTCATCATTCTCTAGTTGAATGTCATTTAGCTTACTTTTCATCTCATATGAATTAGTTAGTCTAGAGTTTGAGTGATTTCTAATGGGACAAAGTATTAGAGCTAAGTGTTTTGATAATTCATAAGTGGGAGTATTTCTAAAATCTACTATTGGTCTTATGGGGTAACCTGGTTTATGTATTTTAATAGTACCATATATTCTACTAGTATTATTAGTTTTAGGCATTAAAGTAAACCATTTAGATTCACCCAGTGACAGCTTCATTCTCCGTATTAATTCCGCTGTAGATTTCTTTACCTTATTCATTATTGTATCTACAGGCTTCTTAATTTCCTCATATGGACCCGTTTCAATATGTTCACTGACTTTCTTGATATAGTCAGATTTATTCAGAACTACGGTGGCGTTTCCTTTGTCCGCTTTTGCGATGACAATATTTTTATCCTGTTTTAGACTAATTAAAGCTTCCCTTTCTGATTTTGTTAAGTTTGATCTTGCCTTCTTTTGATTTTTCAGGGTTAACGCACATTGTGCTCTAACCTCTTCTGCTGTTGTCTTGTCTATTGAACCTAGTGCTGCTTCTATGTTAGGAATAACGCCCTCTGGTTTTAATTTATTAACTGTTACGTTAAAATTTAGTCCTTTCTCAAGTACTTTTATCTCACTAGAGCTTAGTTCTCTTGATGAGAGGTTGATCACCCATTTTGTTCTGTCGATAGAGGATGAAGTGTTGACATCAATTTCATTTGTTGTGTTCTTTTCTTCCATTAGTTTGTTGAATTTTTTGATTTGTGTGGTTTTTGATTTTCTTAAGGCTGATTCTCTAGCTTTTTCGGATGTTTCAACAACGATTACATAATCTTTGTCATTGACCATACATTTGAGTTTCTGTTTGAGTTTTTCGATTTCATTTCGTATATTATTTAGTTTCACAGTAACTCGATGTAGTTCCTCTCTTAGACATAATCTACTGAGATGTTCAGCTGCTGATGATATTTTCCTTGAAGCAATTGGAGTGCGTATGCGTAAATATTCTGGAATTATATGATTTTTTAAACATCTACTATTAAAAATCCGGTGGTTTGTGAATCTTGCTTCTCTTCGACAAAGTCGTGTGAGTTTATTGATAAGCTTCCTTATAGGAAGACCATATGTATTTTTGATATAATTATAACAATAGGGTGGGATAGGCTTAAAATTCTAAAAAGTTATACAGCTAAGTGGAGAGAGAGGTTGATTACGGAATCCTTATTTATCGAGTCCACACCCAACACATGCAACAAAAATGACTCAATGCAAATACCAGAGATATGGAAGATATTATTACCGCAGGTCAAATCAGAAGAGGGTAATAAATAATATTAAAATTCTATTTCAATTCAAGCACATCACAACATCCTAACAAAAAACTTATTATGACTATTAAAACACTCGTCGTATCTTCCATCTGATTATAATAATATATATTTCTTCCTGTTTATGCAGGAACATACCAATTGTACAGGCATGGATAAGTTATTATATAAATTACACAAATTGATGTATGATGAATTTACAGTTTGGTTGTTCTTTCTGACATTAGAGTCAGACGGAACAGTCTGCTATAAAGTCTGTTTGTGTAGCACATAAAGAGATATAGAAATATTGTCTTCGCATTAAAAAAAACCCAGACATCAGATGAATGTAATACAAATATCTGGGAAAAAAAGCTTGAAGTCAATCCTCTTACATAACTTTGTTGTGAACAGCACCCTCGGCTCAAAGTTTATTGATGTATTATGTTGAGATCAGTGATATATTTATTCTATTTTTTCAGTAGTCTTATCGTAGTTTTATAACAGGAAAGAAATTTGATCGTGGATGCGAAAACTAGATGAGGTCATGTGAAGTTGTTTTACTGCATCAAATGGTGCTGAGGTCGGTTCCAGAATTCTCCATTTGCTCCATTTGTGTCTGCATGGCGGACTGCATTCGTAAGTTCAGAAAAATGTTGAAAACTGTTTGAAAACCAGTTGCTTCTTCATTTCAGATCATGAATACTCATTTACAGCATGTTCGCCAGCGTCTTCAAATGGTAGAATTGGATCGTTCATGGAATTTCAGTGGTTATGAGATAGATGGTTTGGAATTAATCCTCATTTCAGTTTAGATGCAGGGTTGTTCGACCTCGACCAGAAGATGAATAGGAGTATCAGAGTACCAAAAAGAGAAAGTATGTGAACATTAAAAGGACATTAATGTATATATATAAATGTATAATAAATTATTAAGAAATTATTTTTAGTTATAGTTTTTTTTACGAATTTATGCGAAGTCTTAGAGTCTATTTAGTGTCATGATGTGTATTAATGAGTCTGAGCGTTTTAGTGTTCTAATGACTGATGCGTTTTAGAAGTAAGTAATGAGTTCTGGTAGGGATAGACTTTGGGATAAAACAGTTTATATAGCAAGCGTTTGAAGGTTACAATAAAGTGACACGTCCTATTTCTAGGGGTAAACTATTCCTGTATGTTCCGTACTAAGTCTTTATGCATCCATGCTGCTAGTTTATTTATGGTTTTTAGATTGCTAAGGGTGTTGAAGTGCGTCTTTTAGGTGCTGTAGTAGATTAGTAGTTGATTCGTTTTAGGAGTAAATAGTTTATTGATATAGTCAGTAGAGTGAAACAGTCTATGCAGAGAGCGTTTGAAACTTGTAACCGAAGAGCAAGTTCTGACATCTAGGGGAAGGCTATTCCATATTTTAGAATACATGACTGTGAAGAAGTTTTCACGGAGTGTTGACCTAAAAGAATGAGTTGTCACTGTGGAAGTTTGGTTACGCAGATCGTAAGAACCTTCCTGTGCGAATTGTATGTCCCTGTTACCTGAGAATGATATTTTGTGAAGGACCTTAAAGAAGAATATTAGGTTTATAATAAGTCGCCTTGTCCAAAGTGGGTCAAGTTTTAGGATCATGCACCGTGAGATGTAGTCTTTCTTACAATCATAGCCAAGTAGTTTTGAGGTAAAATATCGTTGGATACTTTCCATCCTTAGCTTATCACGTGTGCGAGTGCTGCTTATAATAAATGGACAGTATTCTAGTAGTGGTCTGACACATGTTTTGTACAGAATTAGCTTGGCTTCATTGTCGTGAAAGTTCCTGAGTATGCATCCTAAGAGCATCCTCGATTTTCTAGTCTGTGATGCTACTTGCTCAGAGAATGTCAAGTCACTAGAGTACCTCAGGCCTAGGTCAACGACACTTCGGAGTCTGGTTAGGTTAGCGGATTGAAGCGTTAATTTCAGGTCAATTGAGGGTGCACCGAAGCAGATCCAGCCACATTTTTTCAGATTGAATTGGAGGTTCCATAGGGACGACCAAGCAGTCATTTTATCTAATTCCTTCTGCACTACATTCTCGAAGTTCCCTAAGTCATCACTTTGGAATGTATAAGCTACTTTTAGGTCATCTGCAAAGATGAATGGCTTCCCATGCGTGAAGCAAGCGCATATGTCATTGATGTATAGTGTAAATAGGAGGGGTCCAATGACACTACCTTGTACTACACCAGAAGTGATAGGGCTAGGTTTGGAGGTTGCAGACCCGAGTTTAACTATTTGGGACCTGTTGTTAAGGAATGATTTAAGCCATCCTAATAATGGGTCACGTATTCCTAAGGAGTTCAGCTTATTTGTTAGCAGTATATGGTCAACACGGTCAAATGCCTTAGAAATGTCAAAGTAGATGACGAGTACTAGTTGCCGTCTGTCACGACTGCTGGTTACAAAATTGAAGAAGTCTAGGTGACATGTTAAGCATGATCTGGATTTCAGGAATCCATGTTGGTTTGGACTTATAATATTCCAGCTAAGCATATGTTTGATTAGGTTATCTTTGACCAGTCTCTCCATGATTCTAGATGCTATAGGTGTGATATTGATCGGCCGGTAGTTACTGACTTCAGTTTTCGAGCCAGATTTGTGTTTAGGCATAATGAATGTTGTCTTCCATATGTCAGGGTAAGTTTGAGTTTCTAGGGACATTGTGAATATTTTAAGAAGCAGTAGAGGAATGTCAGGGCCACCATATTTATAGAAGTAAGATGATATACCGTCGGTACCGAAACCTTTTGAACTTTTGAGGGTTCTTATAGTTTGGTTAATATTAGCGTAAGTGAATTGAACAGTGCTGATTTTATTTGGTGTGAGTGGAGATGGAGTTTGTGTCATATTAGTAGTAGGGTGTATATCGAGTAGCTGGACTGAGGGCTTAATGTAGTTACCTGCAAACGTTTTGTTGAATAGTTCACATATGTCTGTAGAGTTAGTGCATAGCCTACCTTTGTCTATGAGGAGAGAAATGCTGTGATTTTTGCGATTCATTCGCTTCCTTAAGATTTCTGTGAGTGCATACACTCTAGCAGGACTGGCTACTGCAGTGCGTTCTTCCTTTCTCATACGGTGATCTCGAGCTTGTGAGATGGAGCTAAGGGTGTTAAGTATTAGACCTAGAGTGCCAAAGTCGTGGTGTTTGAAGTAACTTGTTGAGAGTCTCTTCAGTTTCGTACGATCCTTTGGTTTTATGAATGACTTTCTGTGTGGGGAAACCTTTAGTGTTTGGAGTGGAATGACAGCATCTAAGCATGTGTTAGTGTTATGGTAGAAGATGGTTAGGGCTCTCGATAGGTCATCAGTAGTGAAGTATTCATCCCATTTGGAGGATCTTAGCATTGATTCTACTAAGGCCCAGTTTGCCTTACTATAGTTCCTATATATTACTTGTTGTGAAGTGGAGGTATGAGATGCATTGCTACTCAGCGGAAGTGGCAGTGCACATACCACTGTTTTGTGGTCGCTCCCTGGAAACTCAGAACCTACTAGCGTTGAAAGGGGGCTTATATTGTGGCAGAAGATTAAGTCTAGTACGTTATTACCTCTTGTGGGAGTAGTGACAGTTTGTTTCCAGCCAAGTATATCCAGCGTGCCTAAAAACTTATCAAATTTAGTTGGGCCTGTGGGTATATCCCAGTTAATTTCAGGTAAGTTAAAGTCCCCACATAGGATCTTATGGTCGTATTGTAAGTCGGATAATTGCTCCAGAGTATTAATAAGTTGGGTCTCGTAATTACTAAAGGTGCCAGGTGCTCTGTAGGTGCATCCAATTAATGCTGTTACGTTATTTAGGTGTACATTAACCCATAGAGTCTCAGGCATGTTAAGTGTACTACTTTCTAGCTGTGATACAGTAAGTGCATTCAGAAAGTACATGAGACAACCCCCTCCCTTACCACCTTCCCTGTCACACCGAAAGTGTGTGTAGTTATCTAAGCTTATTTCTTCATCCAGGATGTTCGAATGACACCAAGATTCAGTGATGACAATTACAGGGGGTTTGTATATTACTGTGAGTGCTCTGAGCATCGGCAATTTATTTAGAACAGATCTAGCATTTATGAGGATTAGGTAAAGATGAGAGTTGAAGTAGCATTTGAAGTATTCAAGTTCGTTAGTCAGCCCCGAATATGGTTCAGCACCCAGTAGTTCTGCTTGACATGATGATCCTATGTTAAGAGGAGTTTCAGCATCATGCTCACCTATGTCTACCGAGTTGGTGTGTGCTGTTTTCGGTGAAGAATTAAGATTTGGAGTACTGGATGTGCTATAGACCGAGGAATTTTTATTTTTAGTCAGGTTACAGAAGTGGGTAGGGTTCTTTATTTGACCTATATTTGTGCAGGTGTCAAGTGTGCCTAATGGATACGGGTGCACTAGACCGTTCCTGTTTTCATGCAAGGAGGGAGCCAGCTCTAGTGGTTTAGGAGTGTTAACATCCCTACCAGCTGTTTTTTCAACGCTGACAGGGACGCGGGGGATAAAAAATGATTGGATCCTTTGATGACCATGGCTTATTATTCCACCTATTGTTTGATGCTAGTTGTGTCCTTGTGTGGGTTTCATGTGTACTGCATTGTGGGTTAGTTCCCAGCAGACTTGTACCATATATCCGGTCAAAATTTGTTTGTGTGCCATACTCTGAAGACCCTAAGTTGTTGATAGCCGAGTTCTGACTATTACCACTTGTACTATTGAGGGTGACATTGTTGTGACATTGGATATCAGTGTGTGCCATGGTGCGATTTAGCACGTTGTGGGTGCTAGTACTATTGACCGTGGGAAGTGTGGGTTTATTTAAGCTGCCACTGTTTTTGTTTGTATGGTTTAGGGGCATATTTTCCTTACCTTTAGCAATGAAGTTATGGCTAGGAGAGGACAAAGTCGAATTTCGGGGGGTTTTTGACTTTTTTCTGGGGTTATTTAATGGCATTTTAGATTCTGCGGTGATAGGTGGTATGGTTTTGTTATTTATTTGGTTACAGTCTAGTGGCCTTTCGGCTGGTGTTGCACTCTGATGGGATAATTCTGTGTGTTTTGAGAGGGGTGATGCGGTGGGGTCTACTGTATCTTTCACAGGGTTGGGAATAATGGCTGCTTGCAAAGTCCTATTACCTATTTCACAATTAGTCTTAGCAAGATAGTTGTATGCGCGCCTTTCTATGACTGTTTTGTCCACCCCGACCTTTATATGTTTGTAGTTTCTGGCTTGCGATAGGGTGTGTTGGGAGTGGATGAATTTTCTGGTCTCTGCCGGTGTTTCGAACTGAAAACGAATAGGACAACACTTCTCATGTTGACTCTTCTTCAGCCTATAGCACTTAGTCTTGGAGTTAGGCATTTTCGCTTCACTAAGTAAGATGCGCTGTACCTTTTTTAGTGCCTCATTGTCCGGAACGTTGTAGACAATAGCACTCAGTTTTGCGTCGAGTCGTTTTGTTACTTCTGTGGTAACAAAATTAATGAGGTTATCTACCTTAGTTACCGATTCTGTGTCAAGCTTGTTAAGGTTTACAGTTTTCATGAGGATAGTTAGAGGTGTCAATTCACAGACCTG
This sequence comes from Trichobilharzia regenti, assembly GCA_944472135.2. Taxonomy (NCBI): domain Eukaryota; kingdom Metazoa; phylum Platyhelminthes; class Trematoda; order Strigeidida; family Schistosomatidae; genus Trichobilharzia; species Trichobilharzia regenti. Next base: position 31,983,066 of record OX235270.1, on the reverse strand, counting down.
CGATCTGATATCGCTGATCTGATCTGATAATTTGGATATCTCGGTATTGGTTTCGATGTTTCCAGCATTTACTGACTTACTGTTTTTTATTTCCCTTAACTCAGCCTTAAGTTCACCTATAGACAACTTTAGAAGTTCTATTTCTGAAGATAGTACTGAAGAAGAGCTTGATGGCTGGAGTTTTTCGATAAGCACATAAGGTGAAGGGAGGGTTTCTGTATGAGCAGAGGGTACTGAATTTTTAGGAGTAGTGCTAATACTAGCTGTCAGTACAGTTTTATCCTCAGTTTCAGCTCGACGCTTACGGCATACACGTGAGTTATGTGACTCACTATAGCCGTTTGTAGGGGGTGTGTTGCTTGATGTAGCAATCAAGGACGTTAAATTAGACACCAGTTTTACAGGGGAATGGGTTCGTTGCTTTTTACTTTGACTAACCATAACTATTAGAAATGGAAGTTAGTGGTTACAAGTATGGATGTAGTATAGTACTTGTGCAAGTACTACAACAAGATAAATTTTATGTAACGAATCACGTAAAAATGTAACGCAAACGTTGAACGTACCGCGATACAGATCAATAACACTCGTATTAATGCCATCAGTCAAACCAGAAGAAGATAATAAATAATCTTAAAATTCTATTTCAATTCAACCACATTCTAACAAGCAGCTTATTATGACTGTAAAAACACTCGTCCAATTTTCCCATCTAATTGCAATTGATCAACAACACTCTGTGGAGTCCTGAAAAATAAACTTATCCAAATTTTACTACTATGTAAATAATGAACATATTGTACACTACTTTGTTTTAACCATAAACTCTGTACTTTGACTTTACCTCGGGTTTTGAATAAATATATAGTTATGCCTTCGACTCTCCGTCTTCTCCACCATCTCAACTGCCGTCGATCAATCCTAATCACCTGCTTTCTATCTCTGATTTTTGCAGGAGCACCGTAGTTTCTTCCTACGTACTTTGGTCGACCTCCGGCAACGTTAACATTGGAGAATTACTACTGGAGCAGTCTTTCCGCAGCACCTGGAGTCTATTACGTTTATTGTGGACTATGGACCTTTGTAAACTCAAGTAATCAAACTTTAATACATTCTTCCCGTAACTAAACTCATTTGGTATTTTATTTTCTACTTGAATTTGGGTAACTAAGCTAATAGAGTGAAAAGGTCCACCACAATAATTGGTGAGCCCGTTTCGAACCTTTCTTTTATGGTTAACCCGTTTTCGAACCTTTTTGTTTCGATAGTTACCTCGTTTTGAACATTTTTGTTGCTATTTTGTCCTTATAAACTCGCACTGCTTTAATTTTTGTTACCACAAGTTTTTCTATTTTGTATATCTATATACTTACATATTATATGACAATGGCTCCACCTAAACGTACCACTGTTGCTGAAGAAGGTAATAAAGGCGAAGAGACACAGAACTCTGCTGTTAACGCCTTGCCGGATTTAAGACTTCCTCAATTTGATCTGGCTGAACCACGTGTCTGGTTCACAATTATTGAACAGTTGTTTGCAGCTCGAGGTATTACGTCGCAGATCGCCATGTATGGTTGCGTATTAGCAGCAATTCCCACGGAAGTACTACGAGAGGTTATCGATGTCATAGACAGCAAACCTACAGACTCTCAATATGACAAACTAAAAGCTGCACTCATCCAGCGGACCACTCTCTCCGATGAGAAACGCATACAACAACTACTTACTTCGTGTGATCTAGGTACAAAAAAGCCATCTCAACTACTTAGACATATGCGCCAGTTGATTGGGTCACACAAAGTAGATGAGTTAATTCTACGTCAGATGTTCTTACAACGTTTACCACAAAATGTTCAACAAATCCTAACAATATCTTCTAGGACGACAGACCTTGAAGAATTAGCTAAAATGGCAGACGATATCATGGATGTGTTATCAAATAATGGCATAAATAGCGTGTCTACCGAGGCAGTACCACCAAGCCCTTCCACATCTATGAAGGACGCACCAATGTTTTGGTTACTTTCCCAGTTAACATCTCAAATGCAAGATTTACGACTGGAAGTGTCCGAGCTTCGAGCACAAAGGAACCAGTCACATACGGTATCCAAGCAACGGCGATCAAGATCTAGACGACGTTCTAGAACACCGTCTCAAAGCCGTAACATTTGTTGGTATCATAGGAGGTATGGGCATAATGCCCTGAAGTGTATTCGACCGTGTATGTACAACAGTAGTAACTCATCTCAGGGAAACTCCCCAGCCAGACAGTAATGGCGACGGCTGTTAATGGCAATCACCCCAGTCGCCTTTTCTATGTGAGGGATTTGACTACCGGCACATTATTCCTGGTAGATACAGGCGCCGAGGTCAGTGTTATTCCCCCCTCACTATCCAGGCGATCAGCCAAAATACCTGGAAAACTTTCACTCCGTGCTGCCAACCAAACCAACATACAGACGTATGGCGAACAGTCAATGATTTTAAATTTAGGACTACGCCGACGTTTCACATGGATCTTCATAGTAGCTGACGTACGTCACGCTATACTAGGTGCAGACTTCCTAAGTCACTTCAATCTGTTAGTTGATATCAGCAAGAAAAAACTGGTTGACAATTGCACCCAACTCAAGATCCATGGTATTACATGTGACTACTCGGTTCATAGCATCTGTATAGAAAAGCCGGAGAGTGAAATGTTCTCTGCTTTATTGAAACGATTTCCTAAAATCCTTAAACCATCATACAACGTTGAAGATATATCTCATACAGTTACGCATAAGATCATCACAACAGGACAACCTGTGAAGGCACGTCCACGACGGTTACCACCCGATAAACTAGCAGCAGCTAAGTCGGAATTTGAACATATGATGCAGTTAGGTATCATACGACCATCTAACAGCCCATGGTCTTCACCTCTGCACATGGTACCTAAAACTAATCATGACTGGCGACCATGTGGAGATTATCGCGCTTTGAATAACGCTACGGTCCCAGATCGTTATCCTATACCTCATCTCCACGACTTCTCCTTGACCTTACATGGAAAGACCGTTTTTACCAAAGTTGACTTGGTCAGGGCATATCATCAAATACCAGTCGCTCCAGAAGACATTGCAAAAACAGCAATTATTACGCCTTTTGGATTATTCGAATTCTTGAGAATGCCTTTCGGACTAAAGAATGCTGCTCAAACATTTCAGCGTTTTATGGACCAAGTTACCCAAGGTCTTGATTTCGTCTTTGTATATATCGACGATGTCTTAATTGCCAGCTCATCGATGGAAGAACATATGCAACACTTAAGCCTGTTATTTCAAAGGTTTGAACAATTTGGAGTTGTTATCAATCCAAAGAAATGTATTTTTGGTTCCCCTTCCATTGAATTCTTAGGACATCGAATAACTGCCGAAGGCATCAGACCTACCGAAGATAAGATAGAAACTATTAAGAACTTTCCCGAACCTGATTCCTTAAAGAAACTTAGACGTTTTCTCGGGATGTTCAACTTCTACCGACGTTTTATTCCATCATGTGCCTCCATAGTTCAACCACTGACCGACCTACTTAGATGCAATTCGAAGAAATTTCAGTGGTCTGAAGAAGCAAAAGCAGCATTTAATAATGCAAAAGATGCCTTATCCAACGTCGTAATGTTATCTCACATCAACCCAGAAGCTTCACTCATTTTATGTACAGATGCATCGCAGGTAGCAGTGGGAGCAGTTTTACAACAAAAGTTCAATAATGACACCACTCCACTTGCTTTCTTCTCCAAGAAGTTGGAACCTGCGCAAACTCGTTACAGTACCTTTGGCAGAGAACTGTTAGCCATCTACCTAGCAGTGAAACATTTCAGCTTCTTACTACAAGGTCGACATTTTACTATCTTAACCGACCATAAGCCTCTTTGTTATGCTTTCACCACTTCGTTGGACAGACACTCTCCGAGAGAAGCCAGACAACTGGATTACATCTCACAATTCTCAACAGACATCCAGTTCATCAAAGGAGATTCCAATATCGTAGCCGATTCTTTGTCTCGATGTGACGTTAATCACCTATCTTCGATAGATATTAGCTTAGACAATATTGCCAAGCTGCAGAAAAATGACGCCGAACTCCATACTTGTAGACGAAACTCCTCCCTACAGTTGCAGGATGTACCTATTCCCCTGTCTGATACAACTATCGTCTGCGACGTTTCAACGGGAGTTCATAGACCTTTTGTTCCACTAAGTTGTCGAAAACCTTTGTTTGAACATCTACATTCATTGTCTCATCCTGGAGTGCGTGCTACAGTCAAGTTGATCAGCGAGCGTTTTGTTTGGCCCAAGATGAACTCCGATATTCGGAAATGGGCCCGCCAATGCTTGCAATGTCAAAGATCCAAGGTACATCATCACACCGTCACACCTCCAAAACAGTTCAATTTACCCGATAAACGATTTCAACACGTTCATATAGATGTTGTTGGACCATTACCGCCATCCAGAGGATTTACTCATATACTTACTGCGATTGATCGATTTACCCGATGGGCTATTGCTTGTCCACTCAACGATATATCTGCAGAAAATATCGCTTTGGTTTTCTTAGATCGCTGGGTGTCAAACTATGGAGTACCCACAACTATTACAACAGACCGAGGAGCTCAATTTCAATCAACTCTGTTTCGAGAGTTTACGAGACTCCTTGGAGTGAACCATATCTCCACTACAGCTTATCATCCTGCAGCGAATGGTCTGGTGGAACGTTTCCATCGACAACTGAAAAGCTCGCTTATGGCACAAGCTGACTCATCTAAGTGGAGTGAACACCTACCATTAGTTCTTCTCAGTATCCGATCAACTGTAAAAGAAGATTTGGGATGTACACCAGCTCAACTTGTGTATGGTACTACCCTCACATTGCCTGGTCAGTTAGTTCCGTCTAATGATTCAACTGAAGTAAATATCTCCGACTTCACCAACCGCCTTACCCAGCATATGCTTCAGCTTAGACCAGTAGCCCCTCGCCAATCACTTCATAAAGCTCAAGTAAATAAGAACCTACTCACTAGCAAATTTGTATTTGTTCGCGTCGATGCCATTAGAAAAGGTCTACAACATCCATATGAAGGTCCTTTTCTAGTACTTAAACGCACCGAAAAATACTTCACGCTGAACAAACATGGTAAACCGGAGACTGTTTCTATCGACCGTCTTAAACCAGCGTACACCGACAGCGAACATGAAACACTAGCAACGCCGACACCAATAAACAATCAGCAAGTCAATGCAACTCCAACTCTCCCGCTCTTCACTCTTCCCCCTGTACAGACACGCAGTGGGCGGCAGATCTGTAAACCTGCCCGCTATGTTCATTTCATTGACTGACATAAACGTTAACCTCATTTAGACATTCTTCTCATTACTATTGTTATCGACATTCATTTCATTATAACCATAAATATTTATTAGTATTATTGTTTGCTGTTCGTTAACTGTACTGCAAGCACACGCATTCACCAAGTATATGTATATATCTATTTATATATGAATTTCACAAATGTTAACGAACATGTCATGGTTTATTATGTACATAAATTTTTATTTAAAATTATAACAAGTTTTGATTTTTTTTTAAAATTCCTGTATGTGCTTGTATGTGCTAAACTTTATACGACACGGATGCATGCCATACATCCTGATCTAACTTTGTATCCTTATTGTTGTTGTTATTTTTTGTTATCCATATTGTTGACATTATCCCTTATTTATGTTGCTTATATTCATGTAATCGTCCACGAGGGCAGTACTGATGGTCCTCCGGACCTCTAAGAGGGGGAGCCCTGTGGAGTCCTCAAAAATAAACTTATCCAAATTTTACTACTATGTAAATAATGAACATATTGTACACTACTTTGTTTTAACCATAAACTCTGTACTTTGACTTTACCTCGGGTTTTGAATAAATATATAGTTGTGCCTTCGACTCTCCGTCTTCTCCACCATCTCAACTGCCGTCGATCAATCCTAATCACCTGCTTTCTATCTCTGATTTTTGCAGGAGCACCGTAGTTTCTTCCTACGTACTTTGGTCGACCTCCGGCAACGTTAACATTGGAGAATTACTACTGGAGCAGTCTTTCCGCAGCACCTGGAGTCTATTACGTTTATTGTGGACTGTGGACCTTTGTAAACTCAAGTAATCAAACTTTAATACATTCTTCCCGTAACTAAACTCATTTGGTATTTTATTTTCTACTTGAATTTGGGTAACTAAGCTAATAGAGTGAAAAGGTCCACCACAACTCGTACGATTATTTCTGAATGTACATTATCTCACATTGATTTTTAATCCAATATCTAATCCATTCCACATATGTATATAAATGAGAGATCAAAGTTGTGTGAGTAACTTGATATGATTATGAGCAATAGTTTGTGCTCGAAACGTCATCAGTTCATATAACTGTAAACACTGTGCGATTTATCAAAATAAAATCTTATCTATAATGGAATTATACTCTACCACAGTGCCCAAGTTTTATACTTATATCAATAATACATATGGTCTTCCTATAAGGAAGCTTATCAATAAACTCACACGACTTTGTCGAAGAGAAGCAAGATTCACAAACCACCGGATTTTTAATAGTAGATGTTTAAAAAATCATATAATTCCAGAATATTTACGCATACGCACTCCAATTGCTTCAAGGAAAATATCATCAGCAGCTGAACATCTCAGTAGATTATGTCTAAGAGAGGAACTACATCGAGTTACTGTGAAACTAAATAATATACGAAATGAAATCGAAAAACTCAAACAGAAACTCAAATGTATGGTCAATGACAAAGATTATGTAATCGTTGTTGAAACATCCGAAAAAGCTAGAGAATCAGCCTTAAGAAAATCAAAAACCACACAAATCAAAAAATTCAACAAACTAATGGAAGAAAAGAACACAACAAATGAAATTGATGTCAACACTTCATCCTCTATCGACAGAACAAAATGGGTGATCAACCTCTCATCAAGAGAACTAAGCTCTAGTGAGATAAAAGTACTTGAGAAAGGACTAAATTTTAACGTAACAGTTAATAAATTAAAACCAGAGGGCGTTATTCCTAACATAGAAGCAGCACTAGGTTCAATAGACAAGACAACAGCAGAAGAGGTTAGAGCACAATGTGCGTTAACCCTGAAAAATCAAAAGAAGGCAAGATCAAACTTAACAAAATCAGAAAGGGAAGCTTTAATTAGTCTAAAACAGGATAAAAATATTGTCATCGCAAAAGCGGACAAGACCTTGTGCGCGCTCTTCGACTATTACGCTACATTTTGGTCATAAATAAAATCTCTTATTACTCTAAAATTTTATGCAAAGTGTTTGCGGAAATTATCACAATTATTAACCTTTCGAACACTGAATCCAAAAAAATACAATCTTATTGACAGATATTACACATAACTCGCTGTTTGGATTTGTGGAATTTTTAAACATAAACACATCTATAATTGTATATATTGTTGGATTTATATGTTCAAGTTGCTCCAAGTCAATGAGTTTATGGTTAAGATATCATTTTAGTTAAATGTACTGAACTATATTGCATGTTGTCTTATTGTATAGTTGTCGTCGCTTTTTGCCCTTTTTTCTGTGAACTGTTTCCTTTGTTCATGTTGTTCTCATTGTTTGTCCGTTATTTTCTGATTTTGAGGGGAGCAACCCAAAAAGTTGCTTCTCTCTAAACTTTTACTTAATGTAATCATTCCTTTCTCAGGCGTGAGGCTAGCAACCCCACCCTGTAAACAAAAATTGCTACAGAAACTTCAGTATGTGAACCTCCTTGCACCAAAAGAAAAAGTCTGTGTAGGAACATGGAACGTCCGAACTATGTACGAGACTGGAAAAGCTGCCCAGATCGCCAACGAGATGAAAAGATACGGAATACAAGTGCTGGGAATATGTGAGAGCAGATGGAATGGGAGTGGACTCACCAAATTGTCAACAGGTGAGTCAGTGATCTACTCCGGTCACCCAGAAGATAACCACACGCACACCGAGGGCGTGGCTATCATGATGTCACCAACGGCAACGAAAGCCCTGATACAATGGGAGGCGATTTCGTCCAGGATAATGACCGCCAGGTTCAACTCCAAAGGAAGGAAAGTGTCAATCATACAATGTTATGCACCCACAAACAACGCAGACCTCGAGAAGAAAGAAGAATTCTACAGGCAACTACAGGCAACAATGGACAATACTCCAGCTGGCGACATGAAAATACTGATGGGAGACATGAACGCCAAACTGGGACCAGACAATACGGGAAGGGAACTCATCATGGGTAGAGAAGCTCTAGGAGAAATGAATGAAAACGGAGAACTCTTCGCCGACTTCTGCGCCTTCAACGAACTGGTGATTGGTGGCAGTATATACAAGCACAAAGATATCCACAAGGCTACATGGGTGTCACCAGACGCCCAAACAAAAAACCAAATCGACTTCATCTCAATCTCAAGGAAGTGGAGGCGCAGCCTACTGGACACAAAAGCAAGAAGAGGAGCAGACGTTGGCTCAGACCACTATCTCGTACAAGGGACAATCCAAATCAAATTAAAAGCTTTCAAAGAAGGAGGAGCTGCAGATAGACCACAAGCCAAGTTCAACACTCAAAAGCTGAAGGACCAGGCTACAAAGGACATCTTCATTGCAAGCATAAAGGACAAAGCCGCGACACAAATCAACACTAGCTAAGAGGTCGGCGTTGAAAAGCACTGGAACAACTTGAAAACGGTGTGGAGCCAAACCTGCATAGAAATTCTAGGCAGAAAAAAGAGACAGGACAAACAGTGGCTCACTACGGACACTTGGAAACTAATAGAAGAGAGAAGGACAGTGAAGCAAAAGATTATCCAGTGCACGGACGAGCAACAAAAACAGGAGCTGAATGCAAGCTACAATACACTGAACAAAAGAGTGAAGAAAAGTGCCAGGGAAGACAAAAGAAAATATTATGAAACCATGGCAAACGAAGCAGAACAAGCTGCAGGCAAAGGAGACCTCGCCACACTCTACCAAACAACTAGGAACCTTTCGGGCAAACGTTCGACACAGATTAAACCAATAAAGGACGACAATGGAAAGTCAATCACCAAAGAGGTGGAACAGAGAAAGCACTGGGCTGAACACTTCAAAAGACTTCTAAATCGTCCGCCACCTACAACACGTCCAGCAATACCAACAACGGAAGCAGAACTACCAGTGAACACTGACCCCCCGACGAAATCAGAAGTCCTGAATGCAATCAAGATGCTTAAAACTGGGAAAACACCGGGACCAGATGGAATCCCAGCAGAGGCTTTGAAAATAGACCCAGAGACAACAGCGGACTTGATGACACCACTACTGGAGAAGGTGTGGAAAGAGGGCAAAGTACCCGAGGATTGGAAGAACAGTTACTTATTCAAACTTCCAAAGAAAGGAGACTTAAGTCAATGTAAAAACTGGCGTGGAATTATGCTTCTGTCCATTCCAAGCAAGATACTAAGTCGCATCATCCTGGAGAGAATCAAACAAGCCCTAGATGAAAAACTTCGTCCGGAACAGGCTGGATTCAGGAGAAACAAATCATGTATTGATCAAATCGCCACTCTACGCATCATCATTGAACAAAGCTTGGAATGGCAGTCACCTCTCTATCTCAACTTCATCGACTTTGAAAAGGCCTTCGACAGCGTCGATCGAGAGGTCATTTGGAAACTACTTCGCTACTACGGGGTCCCATCGACAATTATACACCTCATCCAACAGTTATACGACAATGCTGCATGCCAAGTAATCCACAACGGGAAACTTACGGAAGCCTTCGAAGTGAGGACGGGAGTGAGGCAAGGCTGTCTACTATCACCAATGATCTTCCTGATTGCAATTGATTGGATAATGCGACAGACAACGGCAACCAACGAGGGAACAGGCATAAAATGGACTGACACAAAAGGCTTGGAGGATCTGGATTTCGCCGATGATATATGTCTGATTTCCCATAAACTGGAAGATATGCAAATGAAAAGTAACAAATTGGCAGAAGAAGCATCAAAGATAGGACTTCACGTGAACATAGATAAAACAGAGATGATGAAGATTCCTAGCCAACATCAACAGCAACAACAGACCACAATAAGCATAAATGGGAAGAACCTGAAAGAAACAACCTCCTTCACCTACCTGGGAAGCATCGTCTCAACTACAGGCGGAACTGACGAGGACATCAAAGCCAGAATCGGAAAAGCAAGACAAGCTTTCATTACTCTCAAATCTGTGTGGAGGTCAACAGCACTCAGCATCAAAAATAAGATCCGGATTTTCAACTCCAATGTGAAGTCAGTGCTACTATACGGATCAGAGACTTGGCGAGTCATAAAGAGCATCTCAAACAAACTTCAAACCTTCATTAACAACTGTCTCCGCTCAATACTCAAGATCAGATGGCCAGAAAAGATCAGCAACAGGGATCTCTGGTAGCGAACCAATCAGGAACCGATTGTGAAACAAATAGGCAGAAAGAAATGGAGATGGATTGGCCATACGCTGAGGAAACCATCAAGTGACATCACTAGACAAGCCCTCGAGTGGAACCCGAAAGGGAGGCGGCGAGTTGGTCGTCCAAGGATGACTTGGAGGAGGTCATGTGAAGAGGAGATGAAAGCATGTGGGCAGACCTGGAGCAGGGTGAAAAAGTCGTCAGAAAACCGAAGTCAATGGAGGTGCGCAGCTGAAGCCCTTTGTTCCTCTAGGAACTAAAGGATACAATAATATTAATAATAAAAGCGGACAAAGGAAACGCCACCGTAGTTCTGAATAAATCTGACTATATCAAGAAGGTCAGTGAACATATTGAAACGGGTCCATATGAGGAAATTAAGAAGCCTGTGGATACAATAATGAATAAGGTAAAGAAATCTACAGCGGAATTAATACGGAGAATGAAGCTGTCACTGGGTGAATCTAAATGGTTTACTTTAATGCCTAAAACTAATAATACTAGTAGTGTGTTGAGAGCAGGCTGCTAGCCGATTGGTTGGCACTAATCTACGTTAAGGTCTAGGTCACTAATATGGGCCGTGAGAAAATATGAACAAGCCTGAGTCAACAACCAATCACAGCAAAGTTAACGTGGCAAAATATGATTCGCAGATAGAGAACTCTATTTGTCAAGGAATCCCGAAACAACCAATCAGAAGCCTGCGTTTGTCTACCTAACTTCTGATAAACAACCAATCAGATGACTGCGCTTGTCTATAATAATGTAGTTGAAATATGTATAAATACGTGTTGATTTTCATAATAAAACGATCTGTTGCTTCGCCCTTGTCTTCTGTTGTTACATTTGGTGTCGCTGCCTCCAGAAAATGAAGATCCCGTGGCCAGCTGCGTTTGAAGAAGGAGACATAAGGAGCTTCTTACGTGACTTCGAGGCTTTTGCTGAGCTGGTGGGTGTCAAGGAGCAGGCAGCGAAGGCAGTTGTCTTGGGGACGCTGTTGAGAGGCCGAGCGAAGGCTGCATATGACAGCGTAGACAGGTCAAATGGCACAGCGTCTTGGAAGAAATTGGTTGAACGACTAGTGTCCGAGTTTGACAGCGAAACAGACAGACAGCTAGCAATGCAGCAGTTCCGGTCAATGAAGCTTGGACCTGATGGAGACCCGCTAGTGTTGGCGGTGAAACTGACTAATCTACTTCGACGCGCGCTTCCCACTTTAGATGAAGAATCAGAAGCGCAGTTACTGTCTTCCCAATTCATCGAGAGTGTCCCAGACCACATTTCTCAGCGATTACAACTGGTTAACGCAACGCAGCCGATGGATATTAGCGAGCTGGCGAAGGTGACCAGACAGCTGCTGAGCACAACGGTAGCCGCTATAGACCAACCAAAACCAAACGAATATGAGCAGAAAATTGAAGCATTGCAGCGGGAAGTGGCGGCGTTAAAGTTGGCTGATAGAAAAGACCGGTGTTTTGAATGCGGTAAGCCGGGACACTGGAGAAGATACTGCCCAGAAAGGCGAAAAAGAAAAAATTTCAGACGGTATAATGCTTGTTCTTTCTTTCGTATGAACCTAGATTTAGTGGGGGCTATTGAGAAAGGGCTCTGTATTCGAAGTTGCGAGTGAATGATCGAGAAGTAGTATGTTTGATAGATACAGGGGCGGCCGTGTCGTTAATAGATAAGAATTTATGTAAGAGTGTTAGCCCGTGTTCATTGACAGTACAAACAGTAGGCGGGTATGTGTTGCGTATCACGGGTAGATCGAACTGTACGGTCGTTGTTGGTGGCTGCGAGGTGACGTTTCCTTTCATTGTTGTACCCGAACTACAGCGAACGATATTAGGAGCGGATTTTCTGCGTGAGATTGGTGCCATAATCGACACGCAAGCGAACGTGGTGGTCACGAAATACGGGCATATCAACATGTATGAGACCAGCGAGATAGCAGCGATTAAGCTGCCGACGGTACACAATGTGACAGAGTTAATTAGTAAATACGATCATCTGTTCACTGGAGATGGCGACCCATACGGTTATTGCGATAAGGTGAATCATGAAATTCCGTTAAGTGATCCGAAAGTAAGGTCATTTACAACGCGAAGAGTTCCATGTCATCTGGAAGGCGAAGTGGAGCGACAAGTGCAAGAGATGTTAAAAGATGACATTATTGAGGAAGCTGATAGCCCGTACAACTCTCCAGTGCTGTTAGTAAAAAAAGCGAATGGGAAGTATAGATTCTGTGTTGATTTTCGACAGTTAAACAGTATGACAGAGTTAAGACCGTGTGCCATGCCAACAGTGGTAGAAACTTTAGATCGCCTACAAGGTGCGAATGTGTTTTCGGTTCTCGATCTTCGCTCAGGATACTGGCAGATACCGATAAAACAAGGTGATAGAGATAAGACGGCTTTCATCGTGGGTCAGACACAATATCGATTTAAACGCATGCCGTTTGGACTAGCAGGTGCACCGTTTACGTTCAGACGACTGATGAAGCTATTACTTAGGAACTTGAAAAACGTGGAGGTTTATGGTGATGATCTCGTCATATACAGTCAAAACGAAAACGATCACGTCAACCATGTAGAAGCCGTGCTGCGACGCATCGAAGAGTTTGGACTACGCGTCAACAAAACCAAGTCCCAGATAGCCAAAAAGAATGTTACTCTGTTGGGACATAAAGTGGGAAATGGTGAGATTAAACCACTGCCGGAGAAAATTTTGACGATTAAAACGATTCCAGCCCCGAATTCAAAGAGAAAACTGAGACAATTCTTGGGTAGAGCAGCGTTTTATAGCCGCTTCGTGAAGAACTTCAATGAGATAGCAGCCCCTCTATACAGGCTACTAGGTGAGCCAAAGTTTGTTTGGTCGGAAGAATCGCAGAGGACATTCGACAGAATTAAACAGCTGCTCGACCACCAACAAATGACGCTAAAACTACCTGTGCCAGGAAGACAGTTCACAGTGTGCACAGATGCCAGTGACTACGCTATAGGTGCGGTCCTAAGACAGGACGAGGGAATCGTTGAGTATGCCAGTAGGGTTTTGACACTCGCAGAGAGAAAGTATTCAACGATAGAGAAAGAATGTTTAGCAATGGTATGGGCAGTCGACAAATGGAGACCTTATTTACTCGGCCGGCGGTTCCACATCGAAACTGATCATAAGCCGCTACAATTTTTGAAGACAGCGAGAGACCCACGGGGGAAGTTGTCACGGTGGATGTTGCGTCTTCAGGAGTACGATTTTACGATCTCACACGTTCCTGGAAGTGAAAATGTCTTGGCAGATTTGTTATCGAGACCAGAAGATGAGTCTGAGTTGCCCGAGGTCGCTTACGGAGTGCATGCAGTAGAACAAGACCCACTAAGACTTGCACGTAGGCAGAGGTTGGACGATACGCTGAATACAGTAATACAGGTGATCACCAACGGAATAGAAGTGGATCAAACTACGGCGAGTAAGGAGCTAACCACACTACTCAGACAGAGGGATCGACTCAGAGTGAATGCCTACGGGACTCTGACCTGGCGAGAGAACGACGGAAGCTGGCTGGCTGTCATACCTCAATCGTCGCGCCACGACATGATAGAAGAATGTCACCAGCTAGCGCATACAGGCGTGGCCAGAACGACCGATCTCCTAAGACAAAGTATGTACTGGCCAGGTATGAGAGAAGACGTAGCAAGATACGTACTTGGATGTCCACGGTGCCAGCTGATGAAAGGTGACCGGTGTATACGACCACCACTTCAGTCGATTCCAGTTACCGCGATAGGTGACTTGTGGTCCGTAGATGTCATGGGTCCATTTCCTCAGACATCCAATGGTAATCAGTACCTCTTGGTGATGACGGAACACGCGACACGATGGGTAGACGCCGTAGCAATCCCAGACCAACGTGCAAGAACCGTGACAGATGCAGTAGTTAGACACATTGTTGCAGACCACGGCGTACCGAAGACAATACTGACAGACCAAGGTCCCTGTTTCGAGAGTGAAGAGTTTACTTCCCGTTTGCAACAGCTGGGCATCAAGAGGATCAGAACGACCCCATACCATCCACAAACGAATGGCCTAACGGAGAGAAACAACCGTACACTGAAGGAGTGGCTGGCCTCGAAGGGCGGGAACTGGGAAACGGAGCTTCCACTGATTTTACTAACACATCGGGCTACCACTCAGGAAACAACGAAGAAGTCACCCTTCCAACTGATGTATGGTAGAAAACCACGATTACCGGTACACAATGAGACCTGGCCCATGCACCAAAAGTGGAGTACGACGAAATTAAAAGCAGAGAGGAAAGAGGCAGTCAAGAATGTAATACGGAAGCAGCGCAGTGATGTCATGAAGTCTCAGATGAAAGAAAGGACGCAGTGCATTACCTTTGCAGTCGGGGACCAAGTGAAGTGTAGAGACAGGAGATATACAGTTGGAGGCGGGCTAGGTTCACGGAAACTCCTTCCAAAGTGGGAAGGACCATACACAATCACAAAAAGACGGGGTCAAGTATATACCATCCGAAGAGGTGATAAACAGAAACGAGTTAACGCCAGTCAGCTCCAAAGATGGGTACAGTGGGACAAGCCGGTCAGTAACAATCCTCAACTAGAGGATGTAGCACCCAGAAGGTCGGAACGTCTGCGCACGAAGCTATTTGACGGGGGGACGAGTGTGGTGAGAGCAGGCTGCTAGCCGATTGGTTGGCACTAATCTACGTTAAGGTCTAGGTCACTAATATGGGCCGTGAGAAAATATGAACAAGCCTGAGTCAACAACCAATCACAGCAAAGTTAACGTGGCAAAATATGATTCGCAGATAGAGAACTCTATTTGTCAAGGAATCCCGAAACAACCAATCAGAAGCCTGCGTTTGTCTACCTAACTTCTGATAAACAACCAATCAGATGACTGCGCTTGTCTATAATAATGTAGTTGAAATATGTATAAATACGTGTTGATTTTCATAATAAAACGATCTGTTGCTTCGCCCTTGTCTTCTGTTGTTACAGTAGAATATATGGTACTATTAAAATACATAAACCAGGTTACCCCATAAGACCAATAGTAGATTTTAGAAATACTCCCACTTATGAATTATCAAAACACTTAGCTCTAATACTTTGTCCCATTAGAAATCACTCAAACTCTAGACTAACTAATTCATATGAGATGAAAAGTAAGCTAAATGACATTCAACTAGAGAATGATGAAAAAATGGTTAGTTTTGATATAACTAGTCTTTACACTAATATACCAGTCATTATGGCCTTAGAAGCAGTTAAAAAAGAACTAACTGCGGATCCTGAACTGAATCATAGGACAAAGCTGTCCATTGAACAAATTATGTTAGGGATTCAGTTATGTCTCACACCTACCATCTTTAAGTTCCAAGGCAAAATATATAAACAAACAGAAGGTGTAGCAATGGGATCACCAATATCCCCTATTGTAGCAGACATATTTATGGACAGCTGGGAAAGTAGTGCTCTTAATACGTTTAACCCCACTCCAAAAATATGGTGGAGATATGTGGATGACACTTTCACGGTGTTAAAAACAGAACATATCTCTAGCTTCCTGACACATATAAACTCACAAGTAGAAGGAATTAAATTCACATTTGAATCAGAAAATGAACTAGGAGAATTAGCTATGTTAGATTGTAAAATAAAACGAATAGAAGAAGGCAAACTACACACCATTGTTTATAGAAAACCAACGCATTCTAATAGATATTTAGACTTTAATTCGTCTCATCCGTTAACTGTTAAGGCAGGCTTAGTAAAGTGTCTAACAAATCGAGCCATAGCACTAAGTAGCACAAAAAAAGACCTAAATGGTGAAATAAAACAGATAGAAGAAGCGTTGGTGTTGAATAACTATCCTATAAAATTCATTAGGAAGATCACCAAAAACCAAAAGCAAAATAAAAATAATGGTGAAACTACTAATGATAACACAAATAAGAAAGAATATAAGTCATCCACTGTTATACCATATAAGGAAAGCACATCTGAGGCCCTACGTAGGATTCTTAATAAAGCAGGAATTAGGGTGGCATTCAAACCTACAAACTCACTCAGAGACAAGCTCTGTAGGCTAAAAGACCCGGTGGATCCAATTAAACAAAATAATATAATTTACAAAATACCCTGCAATAACTGTGAGGTCAACTACATAGGTCAAACTAGTAGGTCAGGGATAGTCAGATTAACAGAACATAAGAATTTAGCTAAGGTAAGAATGGTTGACCCTAAAAAGATAAGTAATTTAGAAAAAAGCTCAGCTATTGCACTTCATGCAATAACAAACAACCACACAATAGGGTGGGATAGGGTTAAAATTCTAAAAAGTTATACAGCTAAGTAGAGAGAGAGGTTGATTACGGAATCCTTATTTATCGAGTCCACACCCAACACATGCAACAAAAATGACTCAATGCAAATACCAGAGATATGGAAGATATTATTACCGCAGGTCAAATCAGAAGAGGGTAATAAATAATATTAAAATTCTATTTCAATTCAAGCACATCACAACATCCTAACAAAAAACTTATTATGACTGTTAAAACACTCGTCGTATCTTCCATCTGATTATAGTAGATCAATAACACTCGTATTAATGCCATCAGTCAAACCAGAAGAAGATAATAAATAATCTTAAAATTCTATTTCAATTCAACCACATTCTAACAAGCAGCTTATTATGACTGTAAAAACACTCGTCCAATTTTCCCATCTAATTGCAATTGATCAACAACACTCGTACGATTATTTCTGAATGTACATTATCTCACATTGATTTTTAATCCAATATCTAATCCATTCCACATATGTATATAAATGAGAGATCAAAGTTGTGTGAGTAACTTGATATGATTATGAGCAATAGTTTGTGCTCGAAACGTCATCAGTTCATATAACTGTAAACACTGTGCGATTTATCAAATTAAAAGAGATATGGTGGTGGTCACTAAGGTGAGTCACTCCGTTTTGCAGGAACAGCAATACGCAATTTGAAGGCTCGAGATATTTCTGAATTTTATGAGGGCTTACATCTTTATCTTGAAAAAGATGAAAATGAACGCCTACACAGATCATGCTTCTACCTTTAAATATATACCATTCACTCAGCCTATTGTTGAGATGTAACCATGTTGGCTCTGTACAGATTTATGGGGCATCTTATAAACTAACTTGCTGTCCATTGTCGGATCTTTAAATACCACTTCACAATGTCTCATCTCATTCAATTTCTAATAACGTCTTTACTTGATCCTCATTATATTCCATTAAACCTAACATTTCATAGCTCTATATGAACATGATTCGACTTATTATATTCCTATACTCTGTAGGGTATGGTTGTGCAACGAATGCATAAAAAAGCGTGTAAATGGAGTTGAAGATAGAACGATCAATTCTTGGTTGTTTGCTTAAAATCAACTTCCCCAATTTTCGCGGAGGCATCAATACGACAGTCATAGTCTCATCGGTCGCTGTTCAGAAAGAAGAGTGAAACATCGTCAGAAGTAATCTTATGATTTATTATTGTAATATTTGTTTTCAGACATTAGTTCGCTTATTCTTTTTATATGTTGGTGTAACAATAAAGAAATCTCAAGCGACCAATCGGTGTTTTGGTTTTTTCGTCCGTTATAACTAAGCGTTTCTGAAATCTTCAAAGAACAGCGTGGGCCCGAGCGTAGCGAGAGCTGGGCATTGACGGTTTATGAGACGTGATTGACAGTTTCTGACGATAGAAACAGATTCTGGCGGATTCAAACAGTTGGTGAAAGTTTGGATAGTCGCCGTTCTTTTTTCCTGGTGCCGGTCAAGTCCTCTTTGATCAATCAACATCTGGAACTTTTCTGGAATTGGGTCAAGTTCAACAATGCCTGGGTCAAAGAAGGGACAGAGTGTTTTGGATGCAAACAGGAAAGTAAGTCATGGTGACTTGTCTGTTAATTGTAACGATGTGTCTGATGTTAAGCATGACATGGTTGATGTTAATGTTTCGCCGTCCATGGATAATAGGAACATCAAACTCCCTAAATTTGAACCACGGTGTTTCGATGGAAACCCTGTCGATTATTTACAATTTGTAAAGGAGTTTGAGGTCATGTTGAGTGGTTTTTTATTAAATGATGAATTGAAGTTAATGTATTTGATGAGATATTGCACTGGAGATGCTGCAAGAGCTATACAGTGTTGTAAGTTTATGAAGCCAAAAGAGGGCTACGATGAGGCTATGAGCATATTACGTCAAAGGTTTGGAAGACCTTCGATGATTGCAGGGAAATTATTCGAGGCTGTTAAGGGTAATGGTGGTCCATTACAGGATGACTCCCAGGCACTCACTGAGTTTTTGGATAATTTGCTAATTTACAAGAATGGAATGATTTCGATGAATTGCATGAGTGACCTCAACTCGAGTTTTATACTAGAAGTAATAATAATAATAATAGTATATTCTCATTTTGTACATGAGAGACGCCAGTTTACAGGCATCGTCAATATGATAAATTACATATACGATTAGCAATCATAATTAATAATAATGTTTTAATAAAATACACATTTTTTCCTACTTGTGTAGGACACACCAAATATACAGGCATGGATAAGCATTATATAAATTTCATAAATTTGGTTTATGGTTAAGTTACATGGTTGCTGGCGTTTTTGTCTTAGGTCTGTGGGAACAATATGATAACCAGTCATTCAATGGAGCACGTCATGAAATATAGGAATATTAACTCCGCATTAACAAAAAAACCCAAGTAAGTTTTGGATGGATTAAAAATACTTGGGAAAAAATAAAGCTTGAAGTTATTCCACAATATAACAAGTCATTCAATGGAGCACATCATGAAATATAGGAATATTGTCTTCGCATTAACAAAAATACCCAAGTAAGTTTTGGATGGATTAAAAATACTTGGGAAAAAATAAAGCTTGAAGTTATTCCTCAATATAACTTGGGTGTGTACAAATCCGAATCTTATTTTTGATTTGATTTATATCCAAATTGGGTAATAAGAAAGCTATTTTACAGATACGATCAGTTATGTTATAAGCTACAATCGTGACGTTGTATTACAAATAGATACTTTTCCATTGGTATAAGAGTATATTCCACAAATGTAATCGAGGTTGCGTCGTGGGGAAAGTTAATTCGTTATTAACCAGGCAACTGAAAGATACGGGACCAATAATGTTTGCAGATCATTTGTCATTGTAAATGGTCAAATATCCACATTATTCATTCTCATTCAAAAAGTTAAATGGAAGCTGAAATGGTGAGAGAAAAAAGAAGACAAACAACAGCAACGCAAAAGAAAGCAACGGGAGTCCTTAAGGAGTGATTAATAAATATATACATATATATTCTGTTTAGTAACTGTGGTTATTTTGGTACACAAACTAACTAGTCCCGTTATGCTAACTTTTATATTATGTGTAAACTAATATTATTACTGTCCTGTGTAGAAATGTTAATCATCTAGTTCCAATAATATTAAAATTTATAATTGTAGTTTGTTGTAACTACACGTTTAAAGAACTTAAAATATCTATGTAGGGTGAAAAAGAAGGTGTAAGAGTCAGGCGCAAAAGTGCATTGTCATCTTTGAGTAGTCTGGTGACTGAGGAGATGAACACTGAAAGTGTGTTTGCATCGCGCACATTAGCTGGTAGTCTATTCCAAATGACTGAAAACTTATTTAAGAAGAAGTTGTACCGCACGTAAGTCTGACAGTGCTCCATAGCAGCTAGGTTGTGATGATTTCTAAGATTGTAACCGATGACAGCGGCAGGTTTAGTTATTGGCTCGGAGGAATGCAAGAGAAGATTAGTTAGCTTATGGTAAAAGATAAGGTTTAGCTTAAGGCGTCTTTTCCAGAGGGGTTCTAATCTTAGTCTTTCGCATCACTCATGGTATTCCAGACCACTTTCTAAACCAAGAGTTCTTGAGGTAAACTGCCGTTGCACTCCCTCTAATTTAAGCAAGACGCCTATCTACTCGACTGCAAAGGAAGTGGGTGAAGATAAGCTCCCGTATGGAGGATGAGGGTATCGAGTCAAGGTTTGATGATATCCTGAAACTAGCGAAAGATAGTGCCAATAAATCTATGAGCAAGTTCGCCAGTATATTGAATCTCACCCCTAGAATAGAGTAGTCTGAAAGCAAAATGCAATCATTGATGATGAATAGGCCTCAGAGAGGTGGATATCGAGAAGGCTCCATGATGTCTAGTAATGCATATGAACTTAGTGATTGTAACAGGATTCGTAGTACATCCTCAACAGATAAGTTGCAAGATGCAAGACAAACACGGTTGTGTTTTACACGCTTGCAAGAGGTGCATGCAAAGGTGAGCTGTGAACTAGTGAGCAAGTTCAGTGATAAGCTAAATGTAAACTCCAGGCATGACTCCGAATTGTGTGACGATAACGGTGTGGTGAGGAAGCCTGTAGTTGCAACTGGTAAGCCATTGTTGAATAGAGTGTCACAGAATAGATTTACTGCATCAGAGTCCAGTTCTGACCCTGCAAGTTTACAAAGTATATCTAGTCAGATTGAAGACATAAATCCTTTAAGGATTTGCGAGGAGGAACCAAAATTGTCTACTTCTGTTATTAAAGAGTTTGAAAATGAAGAAGTTGACGGTAAAGTGAATATTCGTGATAATGATCATGATACTTCACAGTTGTCTTTGGTTGATCATGATGAGATGAGGGATATGCCTACTACTGCTAAGTTGAACAAAGGGTCTCTACAATTTGGAGATGAAGTAGAATCAAATGCAGATGCATTTGCAGAAGGCATGCATACTTGTGAGTCGTCAGTGTGAGTGATCAGCATGTAGCCCACCTATCATCAGATGCCAGTGCTAAGCCTGAGATTAAAGTCAAAGACAGCAGTGATGGTAATCTTGCAGTTGGACAACTATCTGAAAGCCGAAAAAGAACAGCTTCTGATCCACCGCTAAGTTCATCACCTTGTGTCACTCAGTCATCGTTGGTGTTTTCATCCACAATGAAACAGTCACCCATCATCTCAAGTATCTTGTGCAATGACTATGCTAGTATCAGTTCGTTTGAAAGGACGAATATCAATGGTCAGTTTAGTGAGGATAAGCCAAGTGTAAACGAGAGAGTAATTGTTAAATTGACGTGCACGAATAAAGGCATTTCTAGTTTCAAGTTACTATTTGAATGTTATCATCTTTGGTGTAAATTACTCTGTTTCTACGCTTAGTTGACCAGATACGTCGTATGTTTGTTCGTCATCTATATTCTACGATACAATAACATGGGCGTTTTGCCGTTCAGATTTGAGGATTTAGCTCATAGAAGGAAGTTAGCAAATGAACTCTGCGACGATTTTCCAACCTAGGGCGTCAACCTGAGAAGGGTTGTAGGCATACTGCTGTAAGTCCTACAGTTCTTCAAAGGGTAGCGCATCGATGAGCAGTGCAATGTGCTTGGTGTGTGATTTTGTACATATGTTCATATTGTATATACTGAATTGATATCATCTGTCACCTAGCTGTTGGTAATTCTGTTTGTGTCCGGACGACTTCCACTTGTATCATCAACCTGAGAAGGAATGTAGGCGTACTGCTGTAAGTCCTACAGTTCTTCAAGGGTAGTTTGTCGTGTGAGAATCCACAACATTTGATGTGTTGATTGTACATATGTTTGTGTTAAATAGTTGTGTGAGTTCCAATTGATGTAATTGTTGGTTAATCTTGTTTGTGTCCATACATTCCACAAATTACAATCGTCAACCTGAGAAGGGTTGTAGGCGTACTGGTGTAAGTCCTGCAATTCTTCAAAGGAATTCCATCAAAGGACGATCTCCGAGTCTGTGTGTACTGTTTGTATATACGTGTGGTGTGTTTTCTCAATTTGTGGTTTTGGATTAATTGTGTTTACTTGTTGTTTTCTTATCTTGTTGTTATTGCGTAATTTTGTTAAAATTTTCGTCGTGATTACTTCTGAAGTTATTTCTAGTCTTCTACGTTCGTGAATGAATTGATTGATGCTAAAGACAGCAAATGGGTCGTATACGCCGGGGAAGCTAGGCTATTGATGAGAATGAAATGCACACGAAGATAATTGTTAGCTGCGGTCCGACACGCCGGGGAGAAAGAGTGTAGACGACTGAGGCTCGCATGCGTCACCGTTACTAGAACTGAGGCAGAATGAGTGACAAGCGATTGCAGTGGTAATTGGTAATGAGTAGATAAGAGGATGTGCGTAGAGTATCGTGAGGTGGTTCCATGGTCACGTTGCATTCTGCAAGAGTCATTCTAGCAAGTGGCGATTGTGTTGCAAGATGTCAAGAGGAGGTCTCTGTCTGGAGGCGCAGGTCGTCATTGATGTGTGAGATTGTGCTGTGGGTATGCTTGTGGTGTGTTGGCTTTTCTGTTTGTTTTCCACTTCAGCTCTGTCCGTGTGACCCAGGTTCTCGCAATGGCATCCAAGTCAACGTGTATTGATCGTGAAGGAAAAAAGGGTTAGATCCCTTTTCTGCCGGGGAGTGTCAATGTAGTTGAAGATTGAACGATCAATTCTTGGTTGTTTGCTTAAAATCAACTTCCCCAATTTTCACGGAGGCATCAATACGACAGTCATCGTCTCATAGGCCGCTGTTCAGAAAGAAGAGTGAAACATCGTCAGAAGTAATCCTATGATTTATTATTGTAATATTTGTTTTCAGACATTAGTTCGCTTATTCTTTTTATATGTTGGTGTAACAATAAAGAAATCTCAAGCGGCCAATCGGTGTTTTGGTTTTTTCGTCCGTTATAACTAAGCGTTTCTGAAATCTTCAAAGAACAGCGTGGGCCCGAGCGTAGCGAGAGCTGGGCATTAACGGTTTATGAGACGTGATTCACAACGTATCTTGTCAACCAGGCGTAGGCACAGAGTAATTTACACCGAAGATAATAGCTTTCAAATAGTAACTTGAAACTAGAAATGCCTTTATTCGTGCAAGTCAATTTAACAATTACTCTCTCGTTTACACTCGGCTTATCCTCTCTAATCTGAGCAATATCTTTCGTCTTTTCAAATGCGCCAATTCTATCATGGTCGTTGCACAAGATACCTGAGTTGATGGGCGTCTTCTTCCTTGTGGATGACAGCACCAACGACGACTGATTGATACCAGTTGATGAAGTTAGCGGTGGATCAAAAGCTGTTGTTTCTCGGCTTTCAGAAATTTGTCTACCTGCAAGACCACCACCACTGCTGTCTTTTACTATCAGCTCAGGTTTAACACTAGCATCTGAAGATAGGTGGGCTACATGCTGATCAATTAAACTGACGGTCTGACAAGTATGCATGCCTGCCGCAACTGCATTTATTTCTGCTTCACCCTGTAGTTGTACAGAACCTTTGTTCAACTTAGCAGTTGTAGGCATTCCCCTCATTTCATCATGATCAACCAAAGACAAATCTGCACTATCATGATCATTATCACGAATATTCAATTTACCATCATCTATCTGGTCGACTTCATTAATTTCAAACTCTTTAATAACAGAAGTAGACAATTTTGGTTCCTCCTCAAAACTCCTAAAAGGTTCTATACCTTCACTCTGACTAGTGATACCTTGTAAACTTGTAGGGTCAGAACTGGACTCTGATGCAGTAAATCTATTCTGTGACACTCTATTCAACAATGGCTTACCAGTTGCAACTACAGGCTTCCTCACCACACCGTTATCGTCACACAATTCGGAGTCATGCCTGGAGTTTACATTTAGCTTATCACTGAACTTGCTCACTAGTTCACAGCTCACCTTTGCATGCACCTCTTGCAAGCGTGTAAAACACAACCGTGTTTGTCTTTCATCTTGCAACTTATCTGTTGAGGATGTACTACGAATCCTGTTACACTCACTAGGTCTATATGCATTACTAGACATCAGGGAGACTTCTCGATATCCACCTCTCTGAGGCCTATTCATCATCAATGATTGCATTTTGCTTTCAGACTACTCTATTCTAGGGGTGAGATTCAATATACTGGCGAACTTGCTCATAGATTGATTGACACTATCTTTCGCTAGTTTCAGGATATCATCAAATTTTGGCTCGATACCCTCATCCTCCATACAGGAGCTTATCTTCACCCACTTCCTTTGCAGTCGTGTAGATAGGCGTCTCGCTAATACCTCTAATACAAAACTCGAGTTGAGGTCACTCATGCAATTCATCGAAAACAATGCATTCTTGTAAATCAACAGATTATCCATAAACTCAGTAAGTGCCTTGGAGTCATCTTTTAGTTGGCCACCATTTCATTTAACAGCCTCGCATAATTTCCCTGCAATCATCGAAGGTCTTCCAAACCTTTGACGTAATATGCTCATAGCCTCATCGTAGCCCTCTTTTGGCTTCATAAACTTGCAGCACTGTATAGCTCTTGCAGCATCTCCAGTGCAATATCTCATCAAATACATTAACTTCAATTCATCATTTAATAAAAAACCACTCAACATGACCTCAAACTCCTTTACAAATTGTAAATAATCGACAGGGTTTCCATCGAAACACCGTGGTTCAAATTTAGGGAGTTTGATGTTCCTATTATCCATGGACGGCGAAACATTAACATCAACCATGTCATGCTTAACATCAGACACATCGTTACAATTAACAGACAAGTCACCATGACTTACTTTCCTGTTTGCATCCAAGACACTCTGTCCCTTCTTTGACCCAGGCATTGTTGAACTTGACCCAATTCCAGAAACGTTCCAGATGTTGATTGATCAAAGAGGACTTGACCGGCACCAGGAAAAAAGAACGGCGACTATCCAAACTTTCACCAACTGTTTGAATCCGCCAGAATCTGTTTCTATCGTCAGAAACTGTCAATCACGTCTCATAAACCGTTAATGACCAGCTCTCGCTACGCTCGGGCCCACGCTGTTCTTTGAAGATTTCAGAAACGCTTAGTTATAACGGACGAATAAACCAAAACACCAATTGTTGTCTCGAGGATTCTTTATTGTTACATCAACATTTAAATAATGTTATAACTAATGTCTGTGAACAAATATTAGAATAACAAATGACAATATTACTTCTGACGGTTTGCTGCTGGCTTCTTTCTGAACAGCGACCGATGAGACTATGACTGTCGTATTGATGCCTCCGCGAAAATTGGGGAAGCTGGTTTTGAGCAAACAACCATGAATTGATCGTTCAATCTTCATCTACTTTGACAAATGTTTTAAGCCATCCTAATAATAGGTCACGTATTTCTTAGGAGTTCTGCTTATTTGTAAGCAGTAAATGTTCATTATTGTCAAAGGCCTTAAAAATGTGAAAGTAGATGACAAATACTAGTTACCGGCTGTCACGACTGTAGTTTTCGGGCCAGATTTGTGTTTAGGCATAATGAATATTTTCCTACATATATCAGGGTAAGTTTGAGTTTCTGGGGACATTGTGAATACTTTAAGCAGCTATCGAGGAATATCAGGGCCACCATATTTATAGAAATAAGATGATATACCGTCGGTATCGAAAAATTTGATCTTTCAGGGTTCTTATAGTTTGGTTAATATTAGCGTAAGTGAATTCAACAGTGCTGATTTGGTTTGGTGTGAGTGGAGATGGAGTTTGTGCCATATTAATAACAGGGTGTATATCGAGTAGCTGAACTGAGGGCTTAAGGTAGTTACCTGCAAACGTTTTGTTGAATAGTTCACATATGTCTGCAGAGTTAGTGCATAGCCTACCTTTGTCTATGAGGAGAGAAATGCTGTGATTTTTGCGATTCATTCGCTTCCTTAAGATTTCTGTGAGTGCATACACTCTAGCAGGACTGGCTACTGCGATGCGTTCTTCCTTTCTCATACGGTGATCTCGAGCTTGTGAGACGGAGCTAAGGGTGTTAAGTATTAGACCTAGAGTGCCAAAGTCGTGGTGTTTGAAGTAACTTGTTGTGAGTCCCTTCAGTTTCGTACGATCCTTTGGTTTTATGAATGACTTTCTGTGTGAGGAAACCTTTAGTGTTTGGAGTGGAATGACAGCATCTAAGCATGTTTTGAGTTATGGTAGAAGATGGTTAGGGCTCTCGAGAGGTCATCAGTAGTGAAGTATTCATCCCATTCGGAGGATCTTAGCACTGATTCTACTAAGGCCCAGTTTGCCTTACCATAGTTCCTATATTTTACTTGTTGTGAAGTGGAGGTATGAGCCGCATTGCTACTCAGCGGAAGTGGCAGTGCACACATCACTGTTTTGTGGTCGCTCCCTAAAAACTCAGAACCTACTAGCGTTGAAAGGGGGCTTATATTGTGGCAGAAGATTAAGTCTAGTACGTTGTTACCTCTTGTGGGAGTAGTGACAGTTTGTTTCCAGCCAAGTATATCCAGTGTGCCTAAGAACTTATCAAATTTAGTTGGGCCTGTGGGTATATCCCAGTTGATTTCAGGTAAGTTAAAGTCCCCACATAGGATCTTATGATCGTATTGTAAGTCGGATAATTGCTCCAGAGTATTAATAAGTTGGGTCTCGTAATTACTAAAGGTGCCAGGTGCTCTGTAGGTGCATCCAATTAATGCTGTTACGTTATTTAAGTGTACATTAACCCATAGAGTCTCAGGCATGTTAAGTGTACTACTTTCTAGCTGTGATACAGTAAGTTCATTCAGAAAGTACATGAGACAACCCCCTCCCTTACCACCTTCCCTGTCACACCGAAAGTGTGTGTAGGTACGCAAGCTTATTTCTTCATCCAGGATGTTCGAATGACACCAAGATTCAGTGATGACAATTACAGGGGGTTTGTATATTACTGTGAGTGCTCTGAGCATCGGCAATTTATTTAGAACAGATCTAGCATTTATGAGGATTAGGTAAAGAGAGTTGAAGTAGCATTTGAAGTATTTAAGTTCGTTAGTCAGCCCCGAATATGGTTCAGCACCCAGTAGTTCTGCTTGACATGATGATCCTATGTTAAGAGGAGTTTCAGCATCATGCTCACCTATGTCTATCGAGTTGGTATGTGCTGTTTTCGGTGAAGAATTAGGAGTTGGAGTACTGGATTTGCTATAGACTATGGAATTTTTATTTTTAGTAGGGCTACAGAAGTGGGTAGGGTTCTTTATTTGACCTATACTTGTGCGAGTGTCAAGTGTGCCTAATGGATACAGGTGCACTAGACCGTTCCTGTTTTCGTGCAAGGGGGTGTTAACATCCCTACCAGCTGTTTTTTCAACGCTGACAGGGACGCGGGAGATAAAAAATGATTGGATCCTTGTGATGACCATGGTTTTTTATTCCACCTATTGTTTGATACAAGTTGTGTCCTTGTGTGGGTTTCGTGTGTACTGCATTGTGGGTTAGTTCCCAGCAGACTTGTACCATATATCCGATCAAACTTTGTTTGTGTGCCATACTCTGAAGACCCTGGGTTGCTGGTTGCCAAGTTCTGAATAACGCCACTTGTACTATAGAAGGTGACATTGTTGAGACATTGGATATTAGTGTGTGCCATGGTGGGATTTCGCAAGTTGTTAGTGCTAATATTATTGACCGTGGGAAATATGGTGTTATTTAAGCTGCAACGGGTTTTGTTGGAATGATTTGGGGTCACATTTTCCTTATCTTTACCAATGGAGTTATGGCCAGCCGGCGACATTGTCGACTTTCAGAGGGGATTTCATATTTTTATGGGGATAATGAGTGACATATTAGAATATACGGCGAAAAAATGTATGGTTTTATTATTCAACTGGTTACAATCTTGTGGCCTTCCGGCTGGTACCGCACGCTGATGGGATAATTCTGTGTGTTTTGAGAGAGGTGATGTGGTGTGGTCTACTGTATCTCTCACAGGGTTGGGAATAATGGCTGCTTGCAATGTCCTATTACCTATTTCACAATTAGTCTTAGCGAGATAATTGTATGCGCGTCTTTCTATGACTGTTTCGTCCACCCCAACCTTTATAAGTTTGTAGTTTCTGGCTTGCGATAGGGTGTGTTGGGAGTGGATGAATTTTCTGGTCTCAGCCGGTGTTTCGAACTGAAAACGAATAGGACAACACTTTTCATGTTGACTCTTCTTCAGCCTATAGCACTTAGTCTTGGAGTTAGGCATTTTCGCTTCACTAGGTAAGATGCGCTGTACCTTTTTTAGTGCCTCATTTTCCGAAACGTTGTAGACAATGGCACTCAGTTTTGCGTCGAGTCGTTTTGTTACTTCTGTGGTAACAAAATTAATGAGGTTATCTACCTTAGTTACCGATTCTGTGTCAAGTTTGTTTAGGTTTACAGTTTTCATGAGGATAGTTAGAGGTGTCAATTCACAGACCTGCGATCTGATATCGCTGATCTGATCTGATAGTTTGGATATCTCGGTATTGGTTTCAATATTTCCAGCATTTACTGACTTACTGTTTTTTATTTCCCTTAACTCAGCCTTAAGTTCTCCTATAGACAACTTTAGAAGTTCTATTTCTGAAGATACTACTGAAAAAGAGCTTGATGGCTGGAGTTTTTCGATAAGCACATAAGGTGAAGGGAGGGTTTCTGTATGAGCAGAGGGTACTGAATTTTTAGGAGTAGTGCTAATACTAGCTGTCAGTACAGTTTTATCTTCAGTTTCAGCTCGACGCTTACGGTATATAAGTGAGTTATGTGACACACTATAGCCGTTTGTAGGGGGCGTATTGCTTGATGTAGCAATCAAGGACGTTAAATTAGACACCAGTTTTACAGGGGATTGGGTTCGTTGCTTTATACTTTGATTAACCATAACTATTAGAACTGACAGTTAGCGGTTACAAGTATGGAAGTAGTATAGTACTTGTGCAAGTATTACAACAAGATAAATTTTATGTAACGAATCACGTAAAAAGGTGATGCAAACGTTGAACGTACCGCGTAAAGTCTCGTTGCGACCGTTTCTTGAGTGTCAGATAATCTATACGCCAAGTTTTCTGTGATTGTTTGTTGAATCAGTCTTGTTCGTATTTTCTCACCACCATTATTTGCAACATATCCATTGACATAAAATGCTGTCTACCGTTTTTGGTTAGCCTGCTCTCACCACATAATTACAATTTTAATGTCCTTCCAAACCGTTGGGACTACATTTCTGGGAAGATTCATTGAGTATGTCAGTGAGAGGATAACATTGGATGTCTCCAAATCTTTCGAAAATAACACTGGGAAAGCCATCCTATACTAGCCTACAAGAAAGGTTGATTAACTGGAGACATTTTAGAACGTCATTAGTATTGAAGCCAGCGAAGCAGGTTTCATCAACACTCATGACAACAGAAAGTTTGGCATTTGTGGGAGAATGCATGAAATAATTTTTCAGTGTACACACATAAAAAGAATAGGGAATAATTTGATAATACTGATCGCAGTTAGATGCATTAAGCCGTTAGTTATTTATTATCCATAAGCATTGTCAATGTAGTTGAAGATTGAGCGATCAATTCATGGTCGTTTTCTCAAACCTAAATACTCCATATTTTTCGCGGGAGTCATCAATACGGCAGCCATCGTCTCATCGTTCGCTGTTCGGTGGAATACAGAAAACTATCAGAAGTACTATCGTGATTTCTTGTTATAACATTTATTCTTAGACCTTGTGTGTAATAACCTTATTCTTGGTTACATATTGGCGTAAGAATAAAGGATTCTCGAATCGCCAATCTGTGTTCTGGTTTTTCGTGTTGGTTATTACGCATAGTTTCAGAAAGTCCCCCAAGGACAGTGTGAGGTCCAGTGTAGTAAGACTTGGACCTTGATATAGGTATTGTCAGTGACTCTGCGGTACACCACGTGTGGGCCTGCCCACTGTGCTTGAGCTTTATTTCGACTCCAGTCGTCAGTCGCTGGTTGACGCAGCCACAACTTATCACCTATTTTGGATGGTGTTCCCCAATGCTTCCTATTGTAGTAACGTTTCTTCCGTTCTTGTACTCTCTGGAGTTCTTCGCGCGCATAGCTATGATACCTGGCGATGTCTCCTCGCAGCCTTATTACAATTTCCGATGTAGTCAGCGGATCATCCCACCGGGGCATAACTCGCGGCCAGTCCATAACAGGTGTGGTGTCTTCCCCATAGACATGTACGTGCTTCCTCGGTTGGCCGACAAGCATCTTGGTAACATGATGTCCCGGGATGATTGTGATTCTCTCTCTAAGAATAGGCGTGGTAATGATTTTAAGGCTCGACTGGTACACTCTACTAACCCATTGCCTTCGGGATGGTACGCGGTGGTTCTTGACTTCTTAATTCCAAATAGATGGCACAATTCTCTGACCAAGATACTCTCAAAGTTGGTTCCCTGATCAGAATGCAATTGCTCTGGTGAGCCCCAACGAGTAATTCAACAGTCAAATATGGCTTTGGCTACTGTAGAGGCATCAATTCGCTGAAGTGGTACAGCTTCACACCATTTCGTAAAATAATCCACCATGACCAAGATATACTTGTTTCCACGTGCGGTCTCACGCAAAGTTCCGATGATGTCTACGCCAATTATTTCGTTAGGATATCCAGCCTTCATATTGGAAAGTGACGCCCTGGGTTTCCTCTGTGGGTTCTTTACTTTGCGACAAGGTGCACACCCCTGGACAAATACTCGAACTTCGCGCCGTTGGCGAGGCCACTAGTAACGCTTAGCAACTGCTTGGAACATCTTATTAACCCCAGTGTGTCCCAAGTCATAAATTACAGTCTCCAGAATTGCTGTTACGAACGATCGTGACCACGTTGAACACACAGGACACCATTCACAAGCATTAATTGATCCCATAATACCCACAAAATACTGGTCTCCCAACTCTTCCCTTTCACCAACGACGACTGAGTGACACAAGTTGATGAACTTAGTGGTGCGTCAGAAGCTGTCGCTGTTCGACATTTAGAAGGTTGTCTAAATGTAGGATTACCGCCAATGCTATCTTTCATCACTAGCTCCTGTTCAGCTTTAACATATGTCGATAGGTAAGCTACACGCTGATCACTTACAGTGACGGTCTTCCGAGTATGCATACCCTCCCCAACCGCATCTGCCTTTAATTCTACTTCACTTTGGCTCTAAACATTCAGCCTCTATACGAGAGCTTATCTTCACCCAGAACTTGAGTTCAAATCGCTCATGCAATTCATTAGAATCAATGTATTCTTGTAGGTCATCAGATTATCCAAAAACTCAGTGAATGACTTGAGTTCATCTTGTAATTGACTACCATTACATTTAACAGCTTCGAATACATTCCTTAAAATCATCGAAGGTCTTCCAAACCTTTGATGCAGGATACGCATCGCCTCAGTACATCCTTCGTTCGGGGGCCTAACCTTGCAGCACTGAATACCTCTTGAAGCAACTCCAGTGCAGTACCTCAACAAATACATTAACTTCATTTCATCATTTAATAAAAAACCACCCAACATGATCTCAAACTCCTTTACAAACTGTCCGCAGGGTTTCCATCTGAATACCGAGGTTCAAACTTAGGAATTTTAGAACTTCTGTTATCCCTAGACGGCGAAACATGGACATCAGACTCGTCATGCTGAGCATCATGCATATCATTACAATTAACGAGCAACTCATCGTTAGTTAGTTTTTTGTCCGGTTCCATGGTACCACGTCCTTTCCTTGACCCAGGCATTATCCAACGTCACCAAAGGATCCAAACTGCCTCGATAATCCGTGTCCAAAACAATGCTGGCTGCATATCTAGTAAGTACACCCGGACGAGTACCAAAAGGCTCTCCAGAAAACGAATAGAAACTGTAAAGGAACTCATGCCTAAGTTCCTATTGTTACGAAGATGCTCCGCAGCGATAAATACCATGTACTTTCTTCGACTTTAACTCAAAAATACCACTATCGTAAGGAGGAAGTTATATTGTTTGGCGATTAAAGCGGAGAACAGTAAAAGTCTACAAACAAATGTTTTACACAAATTTATTATGTTCTTTAATTCGTTTTTGTTCGTCTTCGTTGAACTTGTACACGATCGAACAGTTCGCGCCTTCGAGTTGCCCACCAATGGCTGCAGGCTCCCAAAAACAAACGTTCAATGTTCACCTCCATTGACAATAGTTATTTTATGCCCAGCTTGGTGTGCTGCTTCTATATTCGATAATCTGTTCCTTGCCTTCCTCACAGACCTGGAACAACACTGCTCCTATGGATGTGTGGCTAGCTTCCATATCCAAATTGTATTTACCAGCCGTTTTTGATGTATCGGAGAACGCTAAAATGGGCGCCAAGCATAATAAATCTTTCTGCTGCAGAAAAGCGCGGTCACAATCCTCTGTCCATACGAAGGGATTATTTTTTCTAGTCAAACTCTTCAGCGATCTCTGACTAGTTTCTCACGAACCGGCGGTAATAAGAGGCCAACCCTAGAAAACTATGTAACTCATTCACGGATTCGGGTACGGGCCACTCTTTGACTGCTGCAACTTTTTCGGGATCGCTATGAACGCCCTGTGCACTGACAACGTACCCCAAGAAAGTGACTTCTGTTCTGAATAAACGGCATTTAGTGGGTTGCACTTTGAGTCCCACTTCCTGCAAACGCTCCAAGACAATCCGCAGTCTCTCAAGGTGTTCATCGATGTTGTTACCGAACACGATGATATCGTCTAAATATACGAGGCACACTTGT
The DNA here is from genome assembly GCA_944472135.2 of Trichobilharzia regenti. Taxonomy (NCBI): domain Eukaryota; kingdom Metazoa; phylum Platyhelminthes; class Trematoda; order Strigeidida; family Schistosomatidae; genus Trichobilharzia; species Trichobilharzia regenti. The sequence goes on along the minus strand of OX235270.1, from coordinate 31,949,828 downwards.
GGGACTAATCCTTAAAGTACCGTGTGCGTCAGTCGTCGAAATGTTGCTGGTGCACTACTTAACCCGAAAGGCATAGTCTGGAATTCATACAAACCGGTTAGTATAGTGTAAGCAGTTTTGTGCCGATCACGAGGGCGGACTTCCACCTGCCAATATCCAGACGCTAAATCAAGGGTGGAAAACCAGACAGCTCCTGATTATGCCTCTAACGTCTCGTCTGTTCTAGGCAATGGGTAAGCATCTTTTCGAGTCACTACGTTTAATTTTCGTTGATCAACGCACAGGCGCAGGGAGCTGTTTTTCTTCTTAACTAATACTATAGGCGAAGCCCACGGTGAGTTTGATGGCGCAATTATCTTTTTCAGCAACATTTCATCAGTCATGCTTTCCAGCTGCGGGCGGAACTTAGCCGGAACTCGACGAGGTGTTTGCCGTATTGGAGAACAGTTACCAGTCTCAATAGTGTGTTGGATGGCTGTGGCTCTTTCCAGGTCAACCGGGGACCACGATAAGACCTCAGAAAACTCTGAAATTAACCTGTTTACCGAATCTTTGTGTTTTCGTGGAACCTGTGCTAACACACTTTCCATCAGGGCAATATAAACTGCATTCACACTCAGCTGTAAATAGGTATTACTAATGCATGAACCAAATGCTAATGTAGACCCTAGTAGGATGATCCTTCGGAATTCAATATCGATTGTGCGTTGCAACTGCGTAGGAGGTCATAGCCTATTATCAAATCCCATGACAAACCATAAACTACTAAACAAGGATGCCACATGCGATCATGCTTACCTTAACACAATACTAACAGGTCGCACGCCACTTTCATGCGAGACCCACTGGCCGTTTGGACGTTTAGGTGGGAGTTGGCAGTTTTAGCTATATCATTAAATTGTTAGCTGGGTAGCAATATGCGAGCTGCGCCTGTGTCTACCAAGCCGACGAGAGTTCTGTCATGAAATTTACCTAGAACAGTGGGCAATTGCTTGGCTATATATGGACAGTCGGATGCCTGCATAACATTAGGTACCAAAGAGGCAAACTCACCAATTTCTTCTGGGATGCAAGAGTTCGTCCAGCCCACCCTTGGATGTGATTGGTTCGGGGTTTGTCTTGCTTTAGGGTTGTTCGGGAAATTGTCGAAACCTCCACTGAATGAGTTTAGGTTGTTTCGCGAGATGCTCACAAGGTATCGCCGATTCTTGATATTGTGACGGAGTGTAGGGCCCTGCTGTTGATCATCGGTTCTTACGAGGCTTAATTAGAGCCTCCTTCTGTTTGGCTACCTGCAAGGCCTCCACGGGCGATGTAAGGTTACTTTCAAAGACTTGTTGTCATCAAAGTCTCATAAACCGTTAATGCCCAGCTCTCGCTACGCTCGGGCCCACGCTGTTCTTAGAAGATTTCTGAGAAACGCTTAGTAACAACGGACGAAAAAACCAGAACACCAATTGTTGACTTGAGTATTATGTATTGTTACACCAGCATATAAATCAAGTATCACTAAGCAAACTAAGAAAACTAAGGTCTGTAAACAAATATTACAATAATAAATCGTTATGTTACTTCTGACGATGTTTCAATCTTCTTTCTGAACAGCGACCGATGAGACGATGACTGTCGTATTGATGCCTCCGCGAAAATCGAGGAAGTTGATTTTGAGCAAACAACCAAGAATTGATCGTTCAATCTTCAACTCCATTGACACTCCCCGGCAAAAAAGGGATCCAACCCTTTTTTCCTTCACGACCAATGCACGTCGACTTGGATGCCATTGCGAGAACCTGGGTCACACGGACAGAGCTGAAATGGAAAACAAACAGAAAAGCCAACACACCACAAGCATACCCACAGCACAATCTCACACATCAATGACGACCTGCGCCTCCAGACAGAGACCTCCTCTTGACATCTTGCAACACAATCGCCACTTACTAGAATGACTCTTGCAGAATGCAACGTGACCATAGCAGCACCTCATGATACTCTTCAAGCATCCTCTTTTCTATTCACTATCAATTATCACTGAAATCGCTTGTCACTCATTCTGCCTCAGTTCTAGTAGCGGTGACGCATGCGAGCCTCAGTCGTTTACACTCTTTCTCCCCGGCGTGTCGGACCGCAGCTAACAATTATCTCCGTGTGCATTTCATTCTCAGCAATAGCCTAGCGTCCCCGGCGTATACGACCCATCTGCTGTCCTTAACATCAATCAATTCATTCACGGATGTAGAAGAGTGGCCACAACTTCAGAAGTAATCACGACGAAAATTTTAACAAAATTATGCAATAACAACAAGGTACGAAAACAACGAGTAAACACAATGAATCCAAAAACACCAATTGATATGACACACCACACGTATATACAAACAGTACACACAAACTCGCATTTCATGTCTTGATGGAATTCCTTTGAAGAATTGCAGGACTTACACCAGTACGCCTACAACCCTTCACAGGTTGACGATTGTAAGTTGTGGAATGTCCAGACACAAACAAGATTAACCAACAATTACATCAATTGGAACTCACACAACTATTTAACACAAACATATGTACAATCAACACATCAAATGTTGTGGATTCTGACACGACAAACTACCCTTGAAGAACTGTAGGACTTACAGCAGTACGCCTACATTCCTTCTCAGGTTGATGATCCAAGTGGAAGTCGTCCGGACACAAACAGAATTACCAACAGCTAGATGAAAGATGATATCAATTCAGTATATACAATATGAACATATGTACAAGATCATACACCAAGCACATTGGACTGCTCATTGATGCGCTACCCTTTGAAGAACTGTAGGACTTACAGCAGTACGCCTACAACCCTTCTCAGGTTGACGCCCTAGGTTGGAAAATCGTCGCAGAGTTCATTTGCTAACTTCCTTCTATCAGCTATATCCTCAAATCTGAACGGCAACACGCCCATGTCATTGTATCGTAGAATATAGATGACCAACAAACACACGACATATCTCATCAACCAAGTATAGAAACAGAGTAATTTACACCAAAGATAATAACATTCAAATAGTAACTTGAAACTAGAAATGCCTTTATTCGTGCAAGTCAATTTAACAATAACTCTCTCGTTTACACTTGGCTTATTCTCACTAAACTGAGCAATATCTTTCGTCTTTTCAAACGCACGAATACTATCATAGTCATTGCACAAGATACTTGAGTTGATGGGTGTCTTTTTCATTGTGGATGACAGCACCAACGACGACTGATTGATATCAGTTGATGAAGTTAGCGGTGGATCAAAAGCTGTTGTTGCTCGCTTTTCAGAAATTTGTCTACCTGCAAGACCACCACCACTGCTGTCTTTTACTATCAGCTCAGGTTTAGCACTAGCATCTGATGATAGGTGGGCTACATGCTGATCAATTACACTGACTGTCTCACAAGTATGCACACCTTCTGGAACTGCATCTGCGTTCAATTCTACTTCACGTTGTAGTTGTACAGAACCTTTATTTAACTTAGCAGTAGTAGGCATATCCCTCATCTCATAATGATCAACCAAAGACAAATCTGCACTATCATGATCATTACCACAAATATTCAATTTACCGTCAAGTTCATCATTTTCAAACTCTTTAATAACAGAAGTAGACAATTTTGGTTCCTCCTCAAAATTCATTAAAGGTTTTATAACTTCACTCTGACTAGTTATACTTTGTAAACTTGTGGAGTCAGAACTCCACTCTGAAGCAGTAACTCTATTCTGTGACACTCTATTCAACAACGGCTTACCAGTTGCAACTACAGACTTCTTCACAACACCGTTATCGTCACACAATTCGGAGTCAGACCTGGAGTTTACATTTAGCTTATCACTGAACTTGCTCACTGGTTCACAGTTCACTTCTGTATGCACCTCTTGCACACGTGTAAAACAAACCGTGTTTGTCTTGCATCTTGTAACTTATCTGTTGAGGATGTACTACGAAACCTGTTACACTCACTAGGTCTATATGCATTACTAGACATCATGGAGTCTTCTCGATATCCACCTCTCTGAGGCCTATTCGTCATCAATGAGTGCGTTTTACCCTCAGACTGCTCTATTCTATGGGTGAGATCTAACAGACTGGCGAACTTGCTCATAGATTGATTGACACTAGTATTTACCAGTTTCAGGATATCATCAAACTTTGGCTCGATACCCTCATCCTCCATACGGGAGCTTATCTTCACCCACTTCCTTTGCAGTCGGGTAGGTAGACGTCTTGCTATTACTTCTAGTATAAAACTCGAGTTGAGGTCACTCATTCGATTCATCGAAATCATTCCATTCTTGTAAATTAGCAAATTATCTAAAAACTCAGTGAGTGCCTGGGAGTCATCCTGTAATTGACCACCATTACCCTCAACAGCCTCGAATAATTTCCCTGCAATCATCGAAGGTCTTCCAAACCTTTGACGTAATATGCTCATAGCCTCATCGTAGCCCTCTTTGGCTTCATAAACTTACAACACTGTATAGCTCTTGCAGCATCTCCAGTGCAATATCTCATCAAATACATTAACTTCAATTCATCATTTAATAAAAAACCACTCAACATGATCTCAAACTCCTTTACAAATTGTAAATAATCAGCCGGGTTTCCATCAAAACATCGTGGTTCTAATTTAGGGAGTTTGATGTTCCTATTATCCCTGAACGGCGAAACAGTAACATCAACCATGTCATACTTAACATCAGACACATCGTTACAATTAACAGACAAGTCACCATGACTTACTTTCCTGTTTGCATCCAAGACACTCTGTCCCTTCTTTGACCCAGGCATTGTTGAACTTGACCCAATTCCAAAAAAGTTCCAGATATTGCTTGTTCAAAGAGGACTTGACCGGCACCAGGAAAAAAGAACGGCGACTATCCAAACTTTCACCAACTGTTTGAATCCGCCAGATCTGTTTCTATCGTCAGAAACTGTCATCAAAGTCTCATAAACCGTTAATGCCCAGCTCTCGCTACGCTCGGGCCCACGCTGTTCTTAGAAGATTTCTGAGAAACGCTTAGTAACAACGGACGAAAAAACCAGAACACCAATTGTTGACTTGAGTATTATGTATTGTTACACCAGCATATAAATCAAGTATCACTAAGCAAACTAAGAAAACTAAGGTCTGTAAACAAATATTACAATAATAAATCGTTATGTTACTTCTGACGATGTTTCAATCTTCTTTCTGAACAGCGACCGATGAGACGATGACTGTCGTATTGATGCCTCCGCGAAAATCGAGGAAGTTGATTTTGAGCAAACAACCAAGAATTGATCGTTCAATCTTCAACTCCATTGACACTTGTTCTCACCCTTCTTCGAAGTGATGAAGAATGCAGGAGCTAATCTCTGTTGCTGGGTCACGGGAGCCAACTCTTGGAGGTGCCAAAGGAATTAATCTATAAAGTTATATTTGTAAAATCTCGGCGAAATTGAAATGATTAATTCCAACGTTTCGTTCGGCAATCTGTTCCGAACTTCTTCAGGGAAATTAATCGAAATTAACATAACAAAGAATTATATATAAAGAGAACCTCTTGTTTTTTAAAATTTTGTCCAATCATGAGTCATGCAACAGGTATCAACATGTATAATAAATGAATAAATAGAATTGTATGTTTATATATAAAAGTACATCTCTTGTTTTAAATATGAATCAAGAAACAGCTATCAATAAGTATATATATTTACATATATTTTGACAAGAGTAGACAAATTTTGGAAGTCTGAGGTCAAGAATTTTTTGATCACAGTTCATACAATTTTAGTTTTGTTTTGTTTAGTGGAAGGCAGCCAGCTGCCCGAGAACATGGGTATGCGGCACAAATGCTCGACGCATGGCTGTGAATAGCTCCTCAACTCCCATCGTCAGGTCGATGTCAACGCCAGCTAGCTTGAGGCATTTCAGTGCGGGTATTGACAACAAACAGATAATAGCGCTAGCTCTATGGTCTTGGTCAAACTGCTCTATGTAGCGGCGATATTGTTCCTCCCACAATGTGAACGATTTCCGCGGAACAAACTTTTCTAGTGCAAGGAATTTAACCTTAGGTTTGGTACTGGAGGACGGTGCTAGCGTAAAATTCGTCATTAACGCTATTCGGAATGCTGAGACCATCGCTTGAATCATGTCTGGAGCAGGCGTGGAGGTCGATATTGTTGGTGGGGTTGATGACATCTCCGGTGGCGCTCTGAAACTACCTTCCTGATCACGGGTGTTGGCATTATCAGGAGATTCCAAGTTATTCATTTCTCTCTTTGGTTTACAAGAGTTTCACAGGCTCACCATGTTCTATAACAGAGCAACACAAACAATAATAAATGTCAAGCACTCTGGGCAAGACGAGGAAAGCAGAACATGACTCGAAGTGAAACACTGCATAATTATCAACCGAATTAATAGCAGCAAGTCTAAGATATATATATACATATATATAGGGTGAGGATATACGTTATAACCTTTTATATTTTCCGCGACTCAGGTTTTCTCGTCTTTCATTGGTTACAATGGTGGCGGTCAATTGGATATTTGATTTGTCCTTAGTAGGTCGTATCGTGTGAGGTTTTGTGTGGTTGTGTTATGCGTCGTTTGCAAGCAACTTTGACAAACATAGATGTAATATTTGAGTATTCTAACATTGTTTCACTGTTTTTTTACACAGACACACTTCTCTTTTCGCTACAAACTCCCTCGATACTGGTCAGGCATTATGGTTTCTATCAGTGACTACCATCCCGTGGGTACCAATGCATTTCATGAGTCGTGGTTATAGGTATAGTTTTTCCTACTTCGATATTTTTCATTCACATAGTCTGGTATACTGTGTTTCTTGCGACTTTACTGTGACAAGCTCTGGCAATAATGCGCTTCGTTAACGAGCCCTTTTTCTAGAATTTCATCGCAGGTAATCAGTGTGAGCGGAAGCAGCACATATTTAAGAAGCTACGAACGCATTAGAAAACTTTCAGAAGGCGTGTACCTTATACATTGCTAACAGTAAGGGACTTTTCCACACACCTGTATGTGGATACGTTCACATGCGGAGAGGAAATCCACGAGTGAGACATAGTATAGTAGTGAGACAGCTTTGTGTGACTTTTATCTAGCCTGTATGTTTCGCTCCAGTATTTTTGTCCCTCAGAACACTAACAAGGTATTATCAAATATATTCTTGTAGTGTGATTCGACGGCACAATTACTGGCAGTTAATGATGTTATGTATGCGTAATGTTCATGATATTTCCTGCACCATTAACGTGCTCCACATTTCAAAAAGAGTGTAAATTAGGAAGACTGAACTTAACTTATAATTAACTCAAATATGTTCATGCATGTTAATTATGTAAATGCTTCATTTATTCATTAAAGGAGGGAGGGTGGTGCTAGCTGATCAGTAGATATGGTGGGGGTCACTAAGGTGAATCACTCCATTCTGCAGGAACAGCAATACGCAATTTGAAGGCTCGAGATATTTCTGAATTTTATGAGGGCTTACATCTTTATCTTGAAAAAGATAAAAATGAACGCCTAGACAGATCATGCTTCTACCTTTAAATATATACCATTCACTCAGCCTATTGTTGAGATGTGACCATGTGGGCTCTGCACAGATTTATGGGGCATCTTATAAACTAACTTGCTGTCCATTGTCGGATCTTTAAATACCACTTCACAATGTCTTATCTCATTCATTTTCTAATAACGTCTTTACTTGATCCTCATTATATTCCATTAAACCTAACATTTCATAGCTCTATATGAATTTGATTCGACTTATTCTATTCCTATTCTCTGTAGGGTATGGTTGTGCACCAAATGCATAAAAAGGCACACAATAAAAATAAACCGGCATGAGGAAAAATGTATTAAAACCAAAAGTGGGCACCATGATAGTTCAAACTGTACAGGAAGCATTATACATTGCAAATGAACGTTGTCAGCCTATGGAGTTTCCTTTATTAATGCATTTATTAGTGATACTTGCAGTTACCCATTTCATTACACTTTATTGATTCACCTTAGCACTTTTACTTTTCTAAAACAGCTTCCAATCTCTTGTAAACGTTGTACTTACCTCAATATTGGTTGGTTATCGTATGCCTACAACCACGGGATGAAAACGAAACGAAGTCGATTTTACCGCTCAACCTGGAGGACAATTGTACAATTCAATAACTATACAGCCTAGTTCAGACAATGTGCATTTATATATATATCAAATATTTAACAGTTGAAATATGATTAACTTGTAGACAATCTGAGATTTGAGACTGTATCTTACTTGATCGTGCCTGTAAAAATGGCATGCATTTTCATGTAAATTTATATGTTTATATGAGAATATACATTATTATTATTCTGCAAGATAATTTAGTCTGTATCACTTTTAGGAATGATGGGTCGCGATGAGGTCTGTCAGTTAAGTGAATTCAGTGGTTATAGACTCTATCATCACACGAACAACTACATGTACTACAGTCGGATGAAGCGCAAATGACCCATTAAAACAAAGCGCAAAGTGGTATACCAAGTACAAAATTAGTTTTTACAGACGTAACATTAAAGACAACAGATATTCTATACGTAATCTCCTATTTTTCACGTGACTGGTGTGCCGCTACTTCCAGTGCCCAGTTATGCACAGTTTTCTAGGTCTAAAAGGAGTTTATTGAAAACAGTTTCCCGTGCCCTAATGTGTTTTAAACTTTACCGTGTCAACCTTTATTATATAACTTTCGATCAGGATACTCTGCTGCATATCTTTACTTAAAAATACTACATTTACTGGGTATTTACCACAAAAACTAGAACCATTTTGTAACGTTAATTTGCGGAAACCCCAAGAATGAGCATTAGTCCACTATATGTGTGTCAGCAAACACAATTGAAAAGGCCCTAGTACTCGTATATTTTTCACTACGTTGAGTGAAAGTGTTTACTGTTAAGGCAAGCATTTCATCTAGAGGAAAATACCCGTCGATGTTCTTTCGAATCTGCCTACGCCCCAACCAACCGTAGTTCGGGCGGAATAGAGCGTGAGTTCCATCAAAAGTGGGTTGGTGGCACCTATGGAGTCTCCTACCACAGAGCCAACAACGGTGGTTGTCTCCTACAGTTCTGTCCGGATAGTTATCTGCTCCTGTTCAGCACTAAATTCAAACACAAAGGGAGACATTGTCTAGCCTGGCGACCTCTATCTTCAAATCAGCGATAGGCTCATATAGACCGAATAAAGATAAGCTTTCGTTGGTGGAAGTCGGTAGAAGACTGCTACTTTGGAACACGTGAGTAGACACTGACCACACCCTGACCGGTGCATGATTAGTCTTACGAATGGACGGACATAAAAGACTGATGGCAGTGAAGATGTTACACCCCCAACTTGATCAGGACACAGTCCCTATTTACGGAAATAGGTAAACGCGTACCTCAGATCTAATGCAAGACCCATCCTGAGGAAGCCTGGCATAATATCCAGCCAGTTATAGATACAACGGTAAAGGCCGTTGGTAACCTAGACCCAAAGGTTAGAATATGCCAATGGATTTCTGCTGTTTCATCCGAACTGAGACGCCGGAAGACTGATCTCAGTAGGCTCAGAATATGATGAGGAGAGAAAACTACTTAGGCGCAAACTGACAAGAAGTTTTCGGAGCGACCGTTGACAGCGATGGACGACAAAAGCGAGAAAGATGGAAAAGGCATCGGAGATAGGTAACACCAGACACTGACCAGGTAAACATGTGGTGAGACAATCTCTGAGAAAAGTGACGCTATAATTAGCTCCCGGGATAGACGACTGGGACGTTGAAAGGGACATTTCGATGAACAATTCAACTGGCCTACAGCTACGCTCAACCTACCCAACATCCAATATCTACTTGAACAGGATGTGGACATCGGTCCTCCGTCTGCAATTTAGGTTACAAAGGCTGTCCCTAATCTGGGGCGAAGCAAAGCAGCAGAACTTGATGGAGTAACTCAGGTGTTTAAAGACGATGGTGGCAAACTGCTGTCTGGGTTAACTAAGGTATTAGGCAATGTCTGGGAATCAGAGATAATCCCGTTAGACTGGTATGTCATTGACTGCTCCAGTATATAAGAAGAGGGACAAGTCTTCCAGGGATAATTATAAGGGGATTAGCTTGATTAAGTGGCGCTTGGGAGAAACAGATGCGAGAAAACCAGACAGATTTTAGACCAGGGAGGGATACTGACCATGCATTCACTCTTCAACAGGTTTGGGACCATAGGCGTATCGGCATCCAACAACTGTCATATTTCTTGACCTGAAGGAAGATTCAAACTTTTTCAACCGAGAGGTACTATGGCCAGGTCTGACCGTGAAGGTAATGCCGTCAGAGTACATCGCGCTGATCAAGGCACTCCAATCGAGCTCACGCAGACGTGTAACAGTTTATGAAGTTACCACCTGAAGTGATGGCAACCAGTGGTGTCCATCGGGGAAGCCCACTGTTCCAGTTTCTCCTTAATTTCATCATAGATGACGCCAACTTCAGTGACTTAGGGACTGACCCGTTTCCAAGACATAGTCTTGTTGACTTGGACTGAGGATGATATAGTCCTTCTGGGTGTAGACTGATAAAGTGCAGCCTTCTGAACACCTTAAGCAGCAATCTTCGAATATTTGGCATACGATTTATTCATGTGAAATGTAAGATGTTGAAAGAGTGGAACAAAGACTCTTGGCCCAAAGACATGGAGCTGTACCAGTCACAAGGGACTGATTGCTGATATAGCCTCCGCAAGGATACAAAAGGCACTTGCCGAATTACGTCATCTGTGGCATAGACGTAACATTGGGCTATTGACTAAAGCATGTGTGTACTGTTCGGCAATTCGCTCCGCTGAGAGAAATGACCATTTTAAATGGAGGATATGAAAAGATGGTCTGTCTTTGACCAGGGTGTCTCCGTCATATCTCTCCTGTTAGGTGGTATAATAAGGTGAGCAATATTGAGTTTAGGCGTCAAGTCTTGGGTAAGGAGAAGTCAGTTGATGAGGTTGTGAAGCTACATCGACTCAGATGGCCAGGAGATGTGTTACGCATGCGTTCCTCGATGGGCAATGTTAGCTGACATAGGATGGATCAGGTTGGAAAAGAGCTAGTGGTGATCAAGCCAAAACTTGAGATCAGTCCACGGAATCCTTGACAGCTGGGTCGAGCCACATGGTGAGGTGTAGACTGCCTCGTTGAGGTCATTGAGATCCTGAGAACCAGTGGCTGGGGACAACCGGTGATATGGCTCAAATCGTTCTCGCCGGCGCATATGCATTCACTCTTTATGACCTGCCATATCCGACTAACCCTATTGTTTTCCCATGTTATTATTCTTTCTTCCTCACATTCCTGCTTATCGTCGTTTTTCCGAATCGCTTTTTTGCTCCTTTGTGTGTTACATGTAATGTAGCGACTTGAACTACTGCACTTTTTAGTTAAGTTCTATGTTGAAATTTGTCAGTCAGATTGCTAGCTGGTCCATCCAAATTTTCACTCACAAGTCGTCCTATTGCTATGGCTATCAGGCTGAGTATGAGGATGAAGTGAACTGGTGTTTATGCGAAACCGAAAAAAGAGCACGATTTACTAATTTTTGGAAATAACTGAATAATTGGCTATGCTATGTTAAGTGAAAATGACCACTCACCCAAAATTTTCGGTAGCCGTGTCCATGAATTTCTGTAATCGTTCATTACAGTTCTCGGGCATCGGACGCCACATCAGGATTCCACGATGTAGTGGATCTGTATAATTTGAAGGTGACTCGTCTCTGAACGAAGGGAGGTTGGCCTGAAAATCATCACCAACTCTAGTGACTGCATCTATGGATAAAGGTGTAGAACAATTGCAGGAATTCATTATGTTTCAATTCACTACGCAAAAAATTCATTTCTTCCCAACATAACAAAATTCAATTGTAAAACGCTATATTTAGAGTGATAAAAAAAAATTAAAGTCTAATTACATAGTGAAAGTATACTACAAATATGAGTAATAAACAGGGTCACTACAATAGCCCCTCTGTAGAATGCAGGCAAATGAGGTTTAGCTCTATTCGGAATGTTATTGTAAATGACAAGGACAGAAAAAATACATAAGAATATCTGGTATGAAAACCGAATTCAGGATTTCAAGTTTTCTGAGGTTTGCTAACATAACTGCATATATTCGAAAATGCTAACAATTTTGAAACGAACCAAAATGTTTTGAAAGTTGTGCAAAATGTAATAATAAAACCAGAAAAATTATTGGAATAATAATGAGGTTGTTATTGTAAAGAGTTACAGAATAGAATTATATCTTACATACAGTTAATAGCACAGTGATAAGAAAGTATGGAAATTACTTAGAAATTAATTGTCTGTACAAATTTTTATGGCCAATGTACTCGTCTAGACGAGGCAGCTGCCTGATCTTGTGATTCTTTCTGTTTTGTTGGCCGGAATATCACTAGGTTTTGGATCTTGAGATTAGGAATCATTTTGTGGTGTAACTTTAGGTGATGTTAATGACTTAATAATAATAATAATCACTTTATTCCACTTAAGTAAACATTCAATCACCTCTATTTCCATGAAAGCTGATTTTACGCGATCGACGCTTACATTCTCGTATTTTCCTCCGCGCTCAACAGTGATGATTTTGCTTGTTCTGCTTATTACTTTAAATGGTTCGTCATAAGGTGGTTGAAGTGGTTTCCTTACACCGTCGTGTCGTATGAAAACATGAGTGCAATCCTCGAGTTTTTGAGGCATGTATGCTTGGTTGAACTGATGTCGAAGGGGATGATATCTTAAAAGGCTCATATGTTGTGAAAAAGTAGTTTCGTCATTTGGAACTTCAGTGACTGGGTTGAAATATTATTCAGGCAGTCGTAAAGTAGTTCCATAAACTAATTCTGCTGGACAGCATTCGATATCTTGTTTTATTATCGAAAGTATTCCAAGAAGTACAAGAGGTAATTTATCGCTCCATCTATTATCAGCTTTCACTGCCATCAATGATGCTTTCAGTTGACGATGAAATCTCCCCACTAAGCCGTTTGAACTGAGATGATAAGCAGTAGTACGTATACACTTGATTCCCAATAGTTCTGTGAGTTGTTGGAATAAATGGCTTTCGAATTGAGCACCCCTGTCAGTAGTAATAATTCTGGGTACTCCGAAGTTGGAAATCCAATTTTGTATAATGTTCTTTGCAACAGTTTCGGCAGCAATATCAGGTAAGAGACTAGCTACTGGCCATCTCGTAAATCTGTCAATACACGTTAAGATATAAGTAAAGCCATTAGATGGCGGTAACGGCTCAACGATGTCGATGTGTATGTGTTGGAACCTACCATCAGGCTCTGGAAACCGGCCATTAGGTGAAACTGTATGTTGTAGTACTTTTGACTTTTGGCAAGCTAGGCATGCTCGGGTCCACTGTTTAATCTCACGATTCATGTTCGGCCATAAATATCGGTCACTTATCAGTTTAACTGTCGCTCGGATACCACGGTGAGAAATACCGTGTATTTTGGAGAAAACTAATCTTCGCATTTCAAATGGGACAAAAGGACGCGGTTTACCTTTGGACATATCACACGTAATAGTTAGGCTTTCATCAAGCATAACATAAACGTAAAGAAGTACTCGTGCTATTTTTTAGTCTTTTCATATCCTAGTCCACAGTTTGCAGTTTAGCCATCTTTTTAAGGACAAACTGATCTTTTTCTAAGGTATTTATATGGATGCGGGATAACGCATCTGCTACCTCGTCTTTATGTCCCTTGATCAATCTAATATCTGAAGTGAACTGAGTGTCGGAGCTCTCTTAATGAGTACTTATCGTGCTTTGCATTCATGGCTTTGCTTAAAGGTTTGTGGTCTGTGTAGATAGTAAACGGTAATCCTTCGACCATATGTCGAAAATGTTTAACAGCAAGATAGACTGCTAGTAATTCTCTACTGAATGCACTATATCTTGATTGAGTAGCGTCTAGACGTTTGGAGAAAAAGGAGAGAGGTTGTCAATTCCCAGCAGAGAATTGTTGAAGAACTGGGCCGACGGCGACATCTGGTGCATCTGTCATAATACCTATGGGAGCGTTAACGTCACGACGTACCAGTAAAGTTTCTGAGCTTAGAGTTTGTTTCAGCTTTTCAAATGCTTCGATTGCTGAAGTATCCATGTGCAGCGATTTTGCGTGACCTTTTAGTAAATCTGTCAGAGGTTGGGCCAGCTGTGCACAGTGAGGAATGAAACGGCGATAAAAATTGACGAGATCAAGGAATCGGCGTAACTTTTTGAAAGAATCTGGGATAGGGTATTCTTTTATTACTTGAAGCTGTTCTGCTATCGGTCGAATGCCTTGACTGTCTACCTGATTTCCTAAAAATTTTATAGTTTTCTTACCGAATTCACATTTACTTGGCTTAATGACAATCCCATATTCGACCAAACGCTTTAAGCGTGTTTCTAAATAATGTTGGTGCTCTTCAGGCGATTTACTTGCGACCAGTAAATCATCGATGTAGGCGTAAGTGAATGTGAGGCCGTGCAAGACCTGGTCGATCAATCGCTGAAATGTTTGCGCTGCGTTAGTTAAGCGAAACGGCAGACGGACGAACTCGAATAACCCAAAAGGAGTGGTTCGACCGGTATATGGTAGTATGCACGAACGAGGTTAATTTTGGAAAATATCTGAGCACCTGCCATGTTATTAAAAAAATCGTGAATATGCGGAATTGGGTATCTATCAGCTATCGTCTGCTTATTTAAAGCTCGGTAATCTTCACATGGTCGTATCTCTGTTGAGCTCTTCTTTGGTACCATATGAAGTGGTGATGACCATAGGTTGTTTGACGGTCGTATTATTCCTAGATCCAACAATCTGTTGAACTCAGGGTTTGCTATTTGCGTTTTTGCTGGATCTAAACGACGTGGTTTTGCTGCGATATGAGGACCTTTAGTTACAATATGGTGCGTTATGTTGTGTTTGAGAGAGGATGTGGAGTAATCTCTCTGTGTGACTTCAGGAAATTTCTTTAGCAGTATCTCCTACGGGGATAATTGATCTGATGTAGCCACCATCAAGCAGATACTCTCGACATCGGTGCCTGAAATCGACAGTTTGCGACTGCTATTTATCAATCTATGGCGACTAGAGTCGACTAGAAATTCGTAGTGCTGAAGAAAATACATCCCAATAATAGAAGAGCTTATATCGGCAACGACGAACTCCCACTTAAATGGTGTACTGCAACCAAAATTAAGTTTTTTTCTTCGAGTTCCAAAAGTATTTATTGTAGAATTGTTCTCAGCCTTAAGTACTAATGCAGGATTCGGCTATAAACGTTCTCTGGGTGTTGGGGGAACTACACTAATTCTGTACCGGTATCTACCAGGAATTTTGCCCCCGTTATTTTAGCCGGCCAGCGAAAACAGAAGTCATCGACCGGTGGCCTTTTCGTTTCCCGACGGCACAGCCTGTTGGAAACCACATAGTTGCGTGCATGTTTTAACCCGTACACCAAATTTTCGATGATACCAGCGTATAGTCTCTTGTAAGCTATATTTACGTACATTGCGTGAGCGACTACACTGTTTTCTGTATGGTCTAATAGGTTGTCTAATAAACCTCATCGTCATTAATTGCCCGGTCAGAACGTCTTTTATGTTCTAGTAGTTCTATGCGTTCGTCTGATGATTTGTCGAGTACAGATGTTACTTGTGGAGACATCCGTTCATACATTGTCAGCAATTTCTGCTAACATGTCACTATCTATATCTTCGTCTCCAAATGCTAACACCTGCTGAATGTTGTGGGGTAACCGCCTTAGCCACAATTGATAGAAAAACCTGGTGTCTATTTTCCGATCTCCTAAAATGTTACACATATGGCTTTTGAGTTGGGAAGGTGTTCTATCACCAAGGCTAAAATTGCTGAGCAGCTGATCAATAGCTTTCTGGCCTGATACTGAAGCAATCTTAATAACCTTCTGCTTTAAAATATCGTAGGGAGTTTCTGGATTTGGACTTATGGGCGTTTCTCGTACTTGCTCTGCTACGTCGTCCGGTAAGATGGAGCTTGCATAGCCAAATTTTGTAGTTTGAGAAGTGACGTGGTTAGCTAGGAATTAGTGTTCTAGGCGAGTGAACCACAGATATAGATCATTAGGTTTAAAATGTGGTATGGATATGGTAACTTCAGCCACAGACCTTGTACTTGAAATGTTGTTATCAGTATCAAATGACATTACAAAAGTGTAAATAATAACATATATATATATATATAAAATCCAAATGTGATGCAGTTATCAAAGTTAATATGATAGCAATGATGATTAAATCCAATGTGTGTACTTCGAAATGACTTTGATCAGCTTTGTCGGGCTCACCAATTTTTATGGTGCTCTGTATATCCGTATATCCTAGTGCTTCTTCGCGTCTATTATTGTGTCCTAACGTTGTGATTATTCGACATCCACAAGGTAAATCAAAAGGCACTTGAGAAGGAGTACGAACGTGTATTAACCCAGTAATCAAAATTCAAAAGTGGAGCGAGCACAAAAATATCAATTGTAACACGCAATATTTAGAGTGAAAAACAAATCGAAGTCCAATTACATAGTGAAAGTATACTACGATGATGAATAGTAAAATGGTTCACTACAGGTGATCCCATTGCTACACCATCTCTTTGGCTATATATTTTGCCCTAATCGTTGTATGGAAAGGAACTTTGTTCTACCTGTAGCTTTTCCTTGACGTAGGTAAATCTAATGAAGTTAACGAAATTCTCAAAGATTTTTATTCATCACTTGATTTTCAATATTACGCAACTTTGAATTCAGTAAGATTTTAACCGAATTTAACCAATGAATTTTTTTCCCGTTATCCTCACTATTCCTATTGCAACCTGATTATACTTTTGTTATTACTGACCTTATCATCACTACATTTATTATGCTTAAAACTTATTTTCAATCCATAAGTTGAGTGTCACAGATCAGATTTGCATTTTACACATTTCGAGGTGATATTTCACCATAGTTTCTTTTGGACGGAGTCATCTTCTACTGCTTGGCAACTAATAATAGTCAAGTAAATAATCACAAATGCATGAAACTATAAAGTACTGATTGATTGAGTTGAGTAGTTTTATACCACAAAGTAAACAGCTATCCTGTATATAGATCATTCCGATCTGATCTGGTTGAAAGATAAATTTTTAGATGTAGCAAATCATTTCCGTAATTCACTTCGGAAACAAGAAAGTACTCTGACCTCTACCCATTGTAAAACTCTAAAGGAAATGCGTAACAGATCTGATTTAGTTATCCTGAAGCTGGACAAAGGATCTTGTGACAGATGTGATCATAAAACAAAAGTGTCATCCATTCTTAATGACAAAAGTAAATTGATAGCCGATGTCCCTCCTGATGATATGAGAAAATTGGTAAACTTCGTGACATGGATTTTATCCATAGACATGAATTTAATTCGTTGAAACTCATTGAATTTGACTTTCCAAACCTTTATGACATACCCAAGATTCATAAGGTTGATAATCCATTACATCCAATTCTATCACTGTGTCATTCTCCTAAGTAAAAACTAGTAAAAATGGTTAACTGACGTTTTAAGCCCAGTACACAACAAATTATGTAAGTTTACTTTGGAAGAGACATTTCAACTTGTTGACTGTCTTGTAGATATGAACATAAAAGATAGGAAAATGTATTCTTTTGATGTTAATTCCTTGTTTACTAATGTACCTTTGATTAAGACCGTTGATATTCTTTGTGATATTTCTTCTAGTTGTTTTTTATTCACTTTTCCTTTAACTTACTCGAAGGATTTATTACTATTATGTACTGACAACGTCCATTTCATGTTTGAAGGTGAGCACTTTCGACAAGTGAATGGTGTTGGTATGAGGGGTCCATTAGGACTTTTGTTAGCGGATGTTTATGTGTCTTATGTCAAAAACTTGTCCCTTCAACAGGAGATGTACAGATGATATTATTTTGATAAGTGATGATCATGAAGATGCGATTCGTCTATAGGATAGACTTAACTTCGTACAGAATCATATAAGTCTGACATGCAGGGAAGAAAGTTGACACCAGCTTTCATTTTTATGCATACTTCTTAGTTGAAGAGATGATGGTTCAATAAGACGATCAACTTACAGAAAGCCTAATTGGACAGGGTAATACGTAAATTTTCACAGCTCCTATCTACTACAGTATACGAGAGGCTTGGTGAAATGCTTATTTAAGAGGATTTAGCGAATTTGTACGGCTGACGTTATAAAGAAGGAAAGTTAAACACTCATGGATACTTTCGTTGAAAAAGGATATCCTTTAAAAATTTTAAACCAGTATAGAAGTCAATTGGTCTTAAAACCTACAATCTATTCCGCTCCTAAGACAGATGTCTTCATCCAATTACCATAGAACGGGGACATAAATAGTAAGATTTTGAGACAGAGAATGTACTCGGTCATTCGTAGCATCTATTAAGTAGCCTGGCTAGTAATCCCAGAAGAAGCCAAAAATATGTTCCACTGCGTGCGCTGATGGCACAGCGGTAGAATGCTCACCAGTCAAGCCTGTAGTTCGAGGCTCGATCCCTGGTCAACGCGCTCCTTTACCTCGCTAAGCCAGTAATGGGACTGGTAGAGAGGGAAGGTTGGGCATAAGGCTAGTAACCCCATCTTGTAAAAATAAACACCACTGCTACTGAAACTTAAAGCTTGGAGCCCTATGTTACACTGGGAACGTAAGGAATGAAAAAAATGCTCCACCGTAAGCTTCCAAAGTGCACAGTTGATTATGTCACATCCCACACTATTCACCAATTTACGTGTGTGTGGACACACATACATAGGGAAGAGTGATCGCTCTTTAAATGTGAGGTTGGGAGACCATATTCCAAACTGGTTAGAAAGATGAACTTTGGAAAATTAAGAGACGTAAGTGAGAGACTACAAATTTCATCTACAGCCAAATATCTAATCGACATGAACCATAAGACTGATGTTAACACAGCTTTCGAGATCATTTATAAGAATGGTCAAGGGCGCTTATTGAAATGCGCTGAGGCTATAGCTATTCATAAACTTATGCCTCCGCCGTGTGTGTTCAAAAACAACTTATTATTACACTTAACCTACCTTGGTAAACCTTATCTGATTAAATAACCAAAGGTAGTTTAAATTACTCTTAAATTCTTTTTTGTCACTTTGTGTACTTTAATCGCCCTTTAATTTTTTTCGTATGAATTGACTTGGCAAGTAAATGTGTGATCAGACTGTCCGAAATGCATTGGGCAAATACATCACATTTCCCAGATAATCTCCGTCTTCTAATAACAACACTTTCCAAACAAGATTGTTCGCTTTTCTTAAAATTTCTATATCATATTATAATTGACGCCCCCATCTAGTCGTTAAAAACTCTGTATTTGTTCTACCGGATGACGTATTTTAATTGCAAAAATATTGTATGAATTCATGAAAAATTGTGCATACTTACTGCTGGACAGCATTAGTAAATACCACCACTGAATCACACTCTCTTTTCTACAAATTAACATGGCGGCACCACACATAAATCTACTAAGAACGCTTCCATACATTGCTCATACGGATGCTCAATGACAGTCAGTGGATAAGTATACTGTATTGATCTTGCCAATCTCAGTTACTTCTAATCTACCTTTAATGGTTGAAGTTGATAAAGTTCTTCAACTGAATTATTTGAATATAGCAAAAATATTCATTCAGATATCTAGGAAAAAAATTGAGCAAAGAATATCCTTTTCGATAATTTCCTCATCTGGCTCTACAATGATATATATATATATATATATAATCCTAGAATAGCAGTCAATATAACATTGGTGTTTTTAAAATAATACCGATTTTTTAAGTAAGATCAATGGAATTACAGTTCACTAAAGATACATAAATAATAAAAAGCATAAAAATGTAATAGTAGATAGAACATCAACTAAAATCTAGGAGATTTCTACAAAAAACTGAGAATCATTAAAACCTAGAAGGTCAAGGCAAGGACAATGTCTGAACTAGCTTCTTTTGGACACATATATTAGGCTTCTTAATGTAGATTCCAACAGCCTCAGCAATAAGTAGTAGACGAATTCTTAAGATGAAGTTAAGATTTGTTGGTATGCAGTAAATTACTTTGAAAGCCTTTTTAGCATCAATTTTGTCTTCTGTATCTACGAGATGAGATAGAATGACACTATGGATAGATTTTGTTTGCCATTCATTCAACCATGCAGGGTGATGTTCGGGAATCCGAAGACAAACACACCTAGTTGTACGGCCTATGTATGTATATGTACTAAGATTAATGTTGAAGAGGCTTTCAAAGTCATTTACCATGCGTCGGTGGTACAGCGATTAGGACGCTCTCCGACCATGCTGATATCACAGGCTGAAAATTCCATAGTTGTACCAAAATACTGTATGGAATCAAGCTATAGTAAATAAAAAATAATTCTAGAGCCAGAAAAAGGAAATTACTGAAAAGGATATTCTTCGCTCAATTTTTTTTGGTTTTTTTTAGATGACTTATTTAACTTTAACACTAACGCTACACCGAAAAATGAACTGACTGTTCATACTGTTGGTGTAGTCGAGTGTGAACATTACTAAAAATATGCTTGTAATAGTTTTAAACGCTGTTTTGTCATGTTTCTCTGTCAAACAAACATGTGACTTCTTTGGATGAGTCTGTAACTTCATAACCGCAAACAATAATCAACCTGTTGAATACTTTATCAAGTTTTTTGATTGTCATAAATATGTAATTCCTTTGAAGAATTCGATTAGTGTTACGTGTAAGACTTAAAAATTACAAAAAAACATTCTATATACAGTGAAAGTATATATATATATATATATATATTTGTAGAAATTTTTAATAATCAAATGAATAAAATCTGTACAATAAATTTGTACAATGGCAAAAAAAGTATCCATCTTGTGATGAGATCATCTTCTTGTCTGTCTATCAGAATTTTTTACATATTTCAAAAGTCGATGTATCAACTGTTGGATATTATCCCCCCGTTTGGCTGAAAGTAGCATCACTCTATCTTTACTTTCGGGTGTATCACTAATAATGCCAACTTTACATGCTGTTTTATGTAGAATACAATGTAATCTTTCTACAAGATCTCTATCTGAATTGTCGCCTGTTTTATTCGATAATATTAAATCCAATTTACTTCCCAATATAATACATCTATTTTGATCACCAAGATTAGCATCATAAGTGGTTATTTCATAATGAAGCATAGACAACTGATTGATAAGTTCATCTTCGAAATCATTCATTTGATTGACACCATAATTACACCACAGTGTCCCACAATCAATAACATAAGCAAGAATTGAACAGTCAGCAATTAAACTTAGAAACTCTGCTCCCAAGCCTTTGTTATAATCAGCTGCACCGTCAATAATACCTGGGAGATCAGCAACTGAAAATTAAAATCACAAAATAATAAAACTTTTTTTGCTATTTGGTTATCTACTTATTGTTAAAAGAGTCAAAGAAATGCAACACTGCTTGGCCAGTGTAACCGTCAAACGCATACATCTAATACCGAACACCTTCTGTGAGTTCATGCATTAATAACAATAATAATGTTTAGACGCATATTTGGTAAAATAACTCTGGGGTAAACACCAAACAGTTCTTATGCATTATTATTGTTCTCTTGGGTTCCTAGTGGAACATAGGGCTTCAACTACACGTCTCCACTTGCACCTGTCTTCTGCTGTGCTTTTCACCTGCATCCGTGTTAGTCCACATTGTTCCAACTCCTCTTCACACGATTTCCTCTATGCCACCCTTGGACGTCCCACCTCCCGGTTCCCTTTCGGGTTCCACTCGAGCAATGGTCTGACGCGCACGCGATGTCACCCAGCGGGTGTCTAATCCATCTCCACTTTCTCCTGCATATTTGTTGGACGATTGGTTCTTGTTTTGTTTGTTCTCATAGTTTCTTGTCGTTGGTGATTCTTTCCGGCTATCTGATCTTCAGTATATAGCGAAGACAGTTGTTAATAAAAGTCTGAAACAGGCTGTTAGAAATATTCTTTGTGACCCGCCCGCCAAGTTTCTGATCCGTATAGAAGAACTGACTTGACGTTTGTATTGAAAATCCGACCGAATTTTGTTGTTGATGCTGATTGACGAAGATTTCCAGATTGGTTTCAGGTTGATGAATGTGTTTGTCGCCTTCCCGATTCTCGCTCGATTTGACATCCTCGTCCGTTCCGACTTCCTGTAGTTGAGACAATGCTCCCTAGATAAGTGAATGAAGTAACCTCTTTCAAATCCCTCCCGTTGATGGTGATTGACGCTGGATGTTGCTGTTGTTGTTGGTTGGTTATTTTCATAACCTCCGTCTTGTCTATGTTCACTTGGAGTCCTGTCTTCGCCGGCTGGTTCTTCGACCAGTTGGTTGGTTTTCGCTTGTAAGTCCTCGATTTTGTGTGACACCAAAGATAAATCATCCACGCGCGAAATCCAGGTCTTCTAGGTTTTTCACGTCGGTTCAGGATATCCCTCCCTGTCTTCTCGTTTCCCACTGTCTGACGCATAATCCAGTCCACCACAATTAGGAATATCATTGGTGATAGTAAGCACCCTTGTCTGACTCCTGTGTTTACTCCAAACGCCTCGCTGAGTCTTCCGTTGTGGATCACTTGGCAGGTGTCGTTGTCGTACAGCTGTTGAATAAGGTTGATGAATATTTGGTGTACGCCGTAGCACTCGAGTAGTTTCCAAATTACTTCGCGGTCAACGCTATGCTGTCGAAGGCCTTCTCAAAGTCTATAAAGTTGAGAAAAGAGGTTTGATTTCCATTCCATGTTTTGTTCGATGATGCATGTGTAGAGCCTTACAAATAATCTTTTGCATTATCCTTCTTACTACCGCATACCTACTATTGTTATTACAAGTGAGACTATTTGAGATAGCCTGAGATTGGTAGGTGATAGCTGATGTAATGACATGCCTGAAGATGAAATGAAAATCTAGGTTGTAATGGGAGTCGAACCAACCAACCAACCTTGGAATTACCAGTTCAGCCACCTACCAGCTAAGCTACAAGATTCTACTGTTAACAATGTCATCATTTGACTGCAGTTATTTATTACTGCGATTTTAGCTGACTGAACTGACTTCCTTCTTTGTATCTTGGTTGTTTTTAGGAACTTAATTACTAACTACTCATTTACCCATTCTTTCTAATTATCACTAACCTAGCCTTGTAACCTGAAGGTCCTGGGTTCTAACCTTGACGATGGCTGCGTACTGCTGGAGAGTTCCAAACTAGGACAAACAGCTATCCAGTATTCTCAGGTTTTCCAATAGTTCTCTAACCGATGTCAGCTCATGATGAGATCCTGTAACCAATCAATGACCCGCAAATTAACACCTGAAAGCCTAAACACTATCGGTTGTGTAATAACCTGTTAATAAACTCTACACACAAACTGGTTTATGTATATCTGTTTGTTAATAGACACCTCTAGATTGACACCCGGGTATAAAATACACTCCGGCAAGTCAATGAAATTTCACACTTGTGTTCTATTGGAAAACCTTATTCTCACATGAGCTGGTTATCAGTCTTGCAAAACACAATTTTACTCAGTGTTTCAGTAGTAGACAATATACATGAGTGATATTACCTACACTTAAATAGTTTTTGTCCGAATAGCTTTAAACGAGGACTAGTCAAGACTCTATACTATATAGCTAGGAGATTATGCTCTATAGAGAAATTAGAGGAAGAATTTATGTTTCTCGAAAAGATTTTGAAAAACAACGGTTACGAAAGGTCTGAAGGCTAAAATGTCAAGCTGATCATAGTGAAAAAAAGCCCACCTACATTCAACTTGATTTTAAAGGTGAAAATATAACAGCAATTGTCAACAGAAAGTTGAGTACATCACTAGGCAGAGCCTATCCTGCAGCTAAGCTGGTCCCCGTCTATCGAACAACTCGCTCTTTGGTGCAATCAAAAATCGATAGATATCCTTCTCATGTTAACTCCAACCGCATTACATGTATCTGCGGGATCAGTTACATTGGAAGATCAGAAAGAAGAGCATACCTACGATTTTCGGAATATGTAGCAAAAGGCCTACGTCTAAAAGGGACAAATGTTTAAACAGTGCCATCGCCAGGCATCTTCTTGACACAGGTCATGAGGTGGACGTTCAAAATTATCAATAGGCAAAAGAGTTAAATTCTCCTCAAGTTCGCCGAAGCAATCTCCATCAAACACCTGAAACCTGATTTGTGTGTTCAGAAAGAAGTGGTTATCAGTCTTTCTTTGCCCTGTCTGGTAACTGGATATTTTCACTCTCTCTTTCATCTGATTAAGTAATGTCGAAAAGTTTCCACTGTGTATGATCATAATTGTTCGGGAAAAAGTGTTTATTATTATTATATATGTTATTATTGTATGCATATATTGATTGATTTTTGTTTAAACTCTGTGCAAGTATATTAAGACTGTTTCTGTAAATATACTTAATAATGACTTTGACCTGTAAGCAGCTGATGAGAACCCAACGAAATAAATGATGGTACCATTTTATATTGCAAAAGCTGCTCCTCCTACTTAATTGAAGTGCATGAGTGAATTGTTTGATGAGTAAATCTGATAAAAAGAAGACAAACTAGGTGTTTACGATTAGTAGAACCTCAACACGACTAGGAACTCATCATGACGACTTGTAGGGCGTATATCAGGTAGACAAGTAAACAAACAACAGAGAATAAAAGTAGGTTGATAAACACTCAATGTTAGATATGCCAAAAACAGACTTACTAGCAATAGAATGAATGTTGTCTGAAAGACTTGAATAAGTATCACCACCGTTCGATGATGATGATGATGGTAGGTCAGTTGATGAATAGAGTTTTTCATGACTTTCTGATAGAAGATTCAATATACCAACATTGGGCTTTAATGTTGTGAATGGATAAGGTGCAATTTTAGGTCTAGCTCTTGTTAAACACTTTAGTAATGTTGATTTTCCAGCATTAGGACAACCAACAAATCCCAAGTCTGCAAGTTTAGACATACGCAGGATGAATTCACTTGATTCACCGACACCGCCACGTTCAGCTATGCGTAATGGAGTATTTCGATTACTAGGCACTTTCATTGAATCAACTGCTGTTGTTGTACACGTCATAAAAGCATTACCTTTACCACCGGCACCACCACGTGCAGCTAAGAAAATTTCATTTTCTGATTGTAATGTTTTCACTAGAACAATGGATTTATTTTCTTTGGGCACATTATCTTCACTGTTGACAAGAGTTTTATTTACAGAAAATACTTTTGTACCTAGTGGAACCTGAAAATATACATATTTTTTTTTAAAAAAAGAGGAATTATAAGTAAGATTAGTGTTAGCCAGTTGGAAGTAGTGGGGTAAGGTAGAGATAAGTATACACTTACTAATGCTTTGAGTTGTGCTCTGCAAGCACAAATGAGTGATTCGGTGACTAAAGTACTAAAACGTACTCTGAACACACACACACATACACTTGTTTCATGTATTAAAGCGACTAGCTTTATGAGTTATGGACCAAGTCTTCGACTAGCTGCCTTTATTTTAAACTTTTGTCAAACACAATTCTAATCCACCTGACAATGTTTCAAATTCGAAATCATATATATATATATTCCTTATTATTTTATTCTTTATTATAGCTTGATTTCACACAGTATTTCGGTACAGAGATATGAAATTTTCAGCATGTGATATCGGTAGACCGAATTTAGCAGGCCGATCATTGTTATCACACGTGTTTGTCGGTTGAGGATCGGACCCCGAACCATGTGCATGGTCGGCGAGTATCCTAACCGCTGTGCCACCAACACACTTATAGTGAATAGGTAAATAGTAATAAGTAACCTACTAAATTACTACTAGGCAGTACCGTAGTCCTTACATATTTACCAATTTTATGCCAAATTTATTAACCAAGGTTAGAAGTGTTTACTGAATACTTAACATGTATGCTTATTATGTTTGAGAAAGCTACTAAAGATAAACTGTTTGTAAATTAGACACCTTGTCTAATCAGAAAGGGTGTTGCAATAAAGGGTTATTATCATAAAAATTTGTTTTCAGATAAACACCTCAATTTTCAGTAAATCAGATTTCGGATATTAACTCAGCTTTTCTGACCATTTTCACCTTTTCTTTTCCAGAGACCGGTGATGTACGAGTATTGAAGAGTTTAAAAGCCATTACTGTTACTATTATTATTAAAACACAAAATCGGTATATTATAGGGGTCAAGAGATGTACCATACAAAATCTAATAGTTTGTGAAAGGTCTGGGATACTGTAGGTAGTTGTTTTAGGGGTCAAGGCCGACGTTCCCCCTCGAGTCTCTGGCTTTGAGTCTGATCCACAAGGCGGTGGAGCAGCCGTCAGGAGTTCTTTTCTAGTGGTTGCCAGTGGACAAAACAGGTCTATACACTATTCTATGCCTTTGGGTTCTGGAGCCAGTGTAGATTATAAGTTTGGAATCAGGATTTCCCAGCTTCCCTGTATGTCCACCAGTCCGTCTGTAAGCGTTAGACGTTCGCACTCACAGTTCCACTTCTGCCAGTGAGTGAAAGCAATGAGTTTCATCGCAGAGGCTATAAACGTATAGATACATGAGAGGATTCTGTGGGGAAGATGGAAGTCTACCCACCCTCGATCGTACTAAGTGATTTATGGGGGTTCAAAAGCCATTAAAATAACTGAAATACGACTGAACTTATCTTTTTATGCAACAGTATTAAACAAAAGAAGCGAAATGGGTGAAATATTCACACCTCGTGGAAAATACGAGAGATGCATCCTTAGTTTTTCTTCTCAAATCAATCAATCCCTACAAAACTATCTTCAAAGGATAACGTAGATTACTACATAGAGTGTATACAGAATTTCTGAAACCAATACCACAAGACTGGGACTTTCTAGGAGCTGGTAAAATCTACAATCCAACACATATGCATCATGCCCTACTGTTCTAGAGGTCATAGGTTGTAGAGTTACCAATTTCCTATTTTCTGTTGAGTCGTTTTTTCAAGATGGTGCAACTAAAACTGATGTACTTTTATGAGGAAATTAAGCAAACATTATCCACACTATGAGCTGCATCAGCTATGCACGGGTCACAGATAATAGCCCGAAATTTTTGCAGTCACAAACGAAAAATGGCTGTTAGACATCATTTTCCATATATATATATATATATATATATATATATATATATATATATATATATATATATATATATATATATATAAACAATCAAAACTTACCAAAACTCTGGTGAACAGATACTATATCCAGCATAAATCACCGGTGCTAGGTCAACAGAAGTATTCACCTTCATGCTACTAACTAACTCATTTATATAGCGACAAACGATACAGAGGGGAAACAAACCGCTGATATAAGAGTAGTAATTTCGTTGCATGTGATCCCTTGACTGGAATGTATTTAATTATAAACTATTTAAAATGACTACTGACTGGCTGATGAGTCAGTGTAGTACACATATCGCCCTTGATTTTAGTGTCTATATAGTAGTCTAAACTTAAGATGCACACAACGAAACGTAGAAAAATACTCTGCCTCGAACTCCTATCTCTACAGTTCACAGTGCAAAAATCTACCAGGATTTTCTCTACTGAAATTTCAACCAATAGATTACAAGTTAAAACTTCGTTCACAGCCTAATGAAGTTGTAGCAGGCAAGTGGCATCATTGTTTCTCAGACAATTAATGGCGCTCATAGCCTTGGCCATGGTAACGGGGACAGATTGTATTTATAAAAAGACTAATAATTCAAATGGTTATAAACATTTGCAATTTAAAGTGTTCTCTGAGCTGGTTGGTTTAGTTGCGGAGCTTTCGTCATCCTTCTGGACATCTTCAGCCCAATATTTAGCATAAAGTGAAATGATTTAAATTTCTTCATGAGTGATATAATTGCTTCTCCCGGTAACCATCTTTACATATGTATTGACCATTTTCTATTGACTTGGATTTCAAACTTTCTGGTTACCTGATTTATTTTTTATTTATCAGGAGAACCAACACAGGAAATTTATAAACACAAGTATGTAGAAAATCCACGCACACAGATGAAATACTCAACTATACTAGCAATAATCCAATTACTCACAAAAGAAACTGTGTGCAGACATTGTTTAGAAGAGTTCAAGCACATTGTAGAACTCCAGAGTTGAAAAGAATGCAAGAAAAATACCTACAAACGGTCTTCAAAAAGAATGGTTATCCACTAAATTTAATCAAAAAGTGTTTAAAGTCGAATCGAAACACCAACAAGGAACCATCATCAAAGACGACAAGAAAATTCATCCTACCATACATGAGAAATATCTCTGAAATAACAGCTAGAACACTGAAACCGTTTGATATAGATATAGCACACAAGCCAGTCAAGTCACTTAATTTCATATTATGCACACCGAAAGATCCAACAGAAAAAGGAGATAAAATTAATAGCATTTATAAAATAAATTGTGTGAACTGTAATAGGCATTACATCGGCCAAAGTGGGCGTCCCGTTCGAACCAGAACCCAGGAACACAAATCAGCCGTATGCATACTCCTGAAGAGTCCGGAACCTGCCTAAATATTAATCCTACGTAACACAGTGAAAATAGGAAACAATAAACTAATCACACAGTAAGTAGTCTTACCTTTACGTAGACATGATCAGCATTTGCACCATGACAATTGTCCACCAAACCATCGATACCATTATTGCCTTTTATCATAGTGGGTATTCTTGATAAGTCGGATATATTTTTATGAGCTGGGACAAAAGTAGCAACCGAATTTATAGAGCACATGTAATGACAAACAAAAAAAAAGAAATGACGGATACTCTTTGAAAATTGATTCTCCTGAAAAGTTAATTTGGTCATTTACACAAAGCAATATCAACCCTCATTCATCTAGGAAGCAACAATCTAGTTACAAGCAGGGGGTAGAGATGAAGATGTCAAGGCTTTCAGGATCATAAAGGCAAGAAAAACGTTCATTAATTTGAAATCAGTGTGGAAACAGATTTTCAAAACTAATGTCAAATCAACCTCGCCAGATACTAGCTTGCTAGGCTACTAGCTTACTAGTTTTCTCGCCGGTCCCAAGCCCGGGTAAAGAGGGAGGGTTGGGGCGTGGTGCTAGCAACTCCACCCCTGTAAAACAACCAAATCGCTACAGAAACTTCAACGAATAAATATATTAAAAATTCTAAAAACATAAGCAATAGCCTTACTTTTCGCTGGAATCGGGGAAGTGAAATGACGCAGGCTGGTGAAAGCCTTCGGGAAGCCAGTCAGCCGATGTGCCTTCTTTCGATGAAAGCAAAAGTAAGGATGGGTACCTGGAATGTTCGTACAATGTACGAAACTGGAAAGGCTGCCCAGATAGCCGCTGAAATGAGAAGGTACAGAATAGAAGTGTTGGGAATCTGCGAGAGCAGATGGAACGGAACTGGAAGGTGCCAACTACCTACTGGAGAGACAGTAATCTATTCCGGCCACCTAGAGGACAACCATGAGCACACCGAGGGAGTGGCCATCATGATGTCACCAACAGCAACCAAAGCTCTCATGCAGTGGGAACCAATCTCCTCCAGGATAATGACAGCCAGGTTCAACTCAAAAGGAAGGAAAGTTACAGTCATTCAATGCTATGCGCCTACAAACGTCTCAGAACAAGAGAAGAAGGAGGCGTTCTACAGACAACTACAAGCAATAATGGACAACGTCCCAAATGGCGATATCAAAATCCTGATGGGCGACATGAATGCGAAGCTGGGACGAGACAACACAGGAAGAGAACTCACCATGGGTCGTGAGGCCCTCGGTGAAATGAACGACAATGGTGAACTCTTCTCAGACTTCTGCGCCTTCAATGATTTGGTGATTGGTGGTAGTGTGTTCAAACACAAGGATATACACAAGACGACATGGATTTCACCAGATGGAAACACCAAGAACAAATAGACTTCATCTCAATTTCAAGAAAGTGGAGACGGAGCCTACTGGACACAAGGTCAAGGAGAGGAGCAGATGTGGGTTCAGACCACTATCTAGTAGAAGGGACTTTCAAGGTGAAACTAAAAGCCTCGAGGATAGCTGGGGATAGGCCACAATGCAAGTTCAACACTCAATTACTGAAGGACACAACCACAAAAGACACCTTCACTGCAACTGTCAGAGCAAAGCAGGAAACACTACGCGACATCACTGAAGAATCATGCGTGGAAGAACATTGGAAGTCTCTGAAGGCGATTCTCAACGAAACGTGTTCAACGGTTCTAGGAAGAAAGAAGAGACAAGACAAGGAATGGCTCTCAACGGACACTTGGAAATTAATAGAAGAGAGGAGAATGGTGAAAGAGAAAATGATTCAATGCAAGGACGGACAGGAGAAGGAGACGATGAGCTCAACTTACAAAGCACTGGACAAAGAAGTGAAGAAGAGTGCTAGGAAGGACAAAAGACGATTCTACGACAATCTAGCTACTGAAGCTGAAAAGCAGCAGGCAAAAGGGACCTGAGGACACTATATCAGATAACCAAATCTCTATCCGGGAAGAGACCAACACAAGCGAAACCTATAAAAGACAGCCAAGGGAAGCCCATTACCAAGGAAGAAAAACAGATTAAACAATGGGCGGATCACTTCAAAGGACTCTTGAACCGACCATCACCTGCAACCCGTCCAGAAATACCAACAACAGCGCGCACACAACTGCAAGTTGACACCAATCCTCCAACGAGAGCTGAAGTCTTGAACGCAATCAAACTTCTGAAAGCTGGAAAAACAGCCGGACCAGATGGAATACCCCCTGAAGCACTGAAAGCGGACCCAGAGACTACAGCAGACATGCTGACTCCATTATTGCAAAAGGTCTGGAAGGAGGGAAAGGTGCCTACTGACTGGAGGAAAGGTTACCTCGTGAAACTACCAAAGAAGGGCGACTTAGGACTCTGCAAGAACTGGCGAGGAATCATGCTCCTATCGACGCCAAGTAAAATCCTGAGTCGCATCATCCTGGAGAGATTAAAGGACGCACTGGAGACAGAACTCCGACCAGAACAAGCTGGATTCAGGAAAGGCAAATCATGTACTGACCAAATTGCAACTCTACGCATCATCATCGAACAAAGCATGGAATGGCAATCAAACCTCTACCTCAACTTTATAGACTTTGAGAAGGCCTTCGACAGCGTTGACCGTGAAGTAATTTGGAAATTACTCGAGTACTACGGCGTACCCCAAATATTCATCAACCTTATTCAACAGCTGTACGACAACGGCACCTGCCAAGTGATCCACAACGGAAGACTCAGCGAGGCGTTTGGAGTAAACACAGGAGTCAGACAAGGGTGCTTACTATCACCAATGATATTCCTAATTGTGGTGGACTGGATTATGCGTCAGACAGTGGGAAACGAGAAGACAGGAATATCCTGGACCGACGTGAAGAACCTAGAAGACCTGGATTTCGCGCGTGGATGATTTATGTTTGATGTCACACAAAATCGAAGACTTACAAGCGAAAACCGACAAACTGGTCGAAGAAGCAGCCGGCGAAGACAGGACTCCAGGTGAACATAGACAAGACGGAGGTTATGAAAATAACCAACCAACAACAACAGCAACATCCAACGTCAATCACCATCAACGGGAGGGATTTGAAAGAGGTTACTTCATTCACTTATCTAGGGAGCATTGTCTCAACTACAGGAAGTCGGAACGGACGAGGATGTCAAATCGAGCGAGAATCGGGAAGGCGAGAAACACATTCATCAACCTGAAATCAATCTGGAAATCTTCGTCACTCAGCATCAACAACAAAATTCGGTCGGATTTTCAATACAAACGTCAAGTCAGTTCTTCTATACGGATCAGAAACTTGGCGGGCGGGTCACAAAGAATATTTCCAACAGCCTGTTTCAGACCTTTATTAACAACTGTCTTCGCTATATACTGAAGATCAGATGGCCGGAAAGAATCACCAACAAAGAAACTATGAGAACAAACAAAACAAGAACCAATCGTCCAACAAATATGCAGGAGAAAGTGGAGATGGATTAGACACCCGCTGGGTGACATCGCGCGCGCGTCAGACCATTGCTCGAGTGGAACCCGAAAGGGAACCGGGAGGTGGGACGTCCAAGGGTGGCATAGAGGAAATCGTGTGAAGAGGAGTTGGAACAATGTGGACTAACACGGATGCAGGTGAAAAGCACAGCAGAAGACAGGTGCAAGTGGAGACGTGTAGTTGAAGCCCTATGTTCCACTAGGAACCCAAGAGAACAATAATAATGCATAAGAACTGTTTGGTGTTTACCCCAGAGTTATTTTACCAAATATGCGTCTAAACATTATTATTGTTATTAATGCATGAACTCACAGAAGGTGTTCGGTATTAGATGTATGCGTTTGACGGTTACACTGGCCAAGCAGTGTTGCATTTCTTTGACTCTTTTAACAATAAGTAGATAACCAAATAGCAAAAAAAGTTTTTATTATTTTGTGATTTTAATTTTCAGTTGCTGATCTCCCAGGTATTATTGACGGTGCAGCTGATTATAACAAAGGCTTGGGAGCAGAGTTTCTAAGTTTAATTGCTGACTGTTCAATTCTTGCTTATGTTATTGATTGTGGGACACTGTGGTGTAATTATGGTGTCAATCAAATGAATGATTTCGAAGATGAACTTATCAATCAGTTGTCTATGCTTCATTATGAAATAACCACTTATGATGCTAATCTTGGTGATCAAAATAGATGTATTATATTGGGAAGTAAATTGGATTTAATATTATCGAATAAAACAGGCGACAATTCAGATAGAGATCTTGTAGAAAGATTACATTGTATTCTACATAAAACAGCATGTAAAGTTGGCATTATTAGTGATACACCCGAAAGTAAAGATAGAGTGATGCTACTTTCAGCCAAACGGGGGGATAATATCCAACAGTTGATACATCGACTTTTGAAATATGTAAAAAATTCTGATAGACAGACAAGAAGATGATCTCATCACAAGATGGATACTTTTTTTGCCATTGTACAAATTTATTGTACAGATTTTATTCATTTGATTATTAAAAATTTCTACAAATATATATATATATATATATATATATATATATATATATCTTTCACTGTATATAGAATGTTTTTTTGTAATTTTTAAGTCTTACACGTAACACTAATCGAATTCTTCAAAGGAATTACATATTTATGACAATCAAAAAACTTGATAAAGTATTCAACAGGTTGATTATTGTTTGCGGTTATGAAGTTACAGACTCATCCAAAGAAGTCACATGTTTGTTTGACAGAGAAACATGACAAAACAGCGTTTAAAACTATTACAAGCATATTTTTAGTAATGTTCACACTCGACTACACCAACAGTATGAACAGTCAGTTCATTTTTCGGTGTAGCGTTAGTGTTAAAGTTAAATAAGTCATCTAAAAAAAACCAAAAAAAATTGAGCGAAGAATATCCTTTTCAGTAATTTCCTTTTTCTGGCTCTAGAATTATTTTTTATTTACTATAGCTTGATTCCATACAGTATTTTGGTACAACTATGGAATTTTCAGCCTGTGATATCAGCATGGTCGGAGAGCGTCCTAATCGCTGTACCACCGACGCATGGTAAATGACTTTGAAAGCCTCTTCAACATTAATCTTAGTACATATACATACATAGGCCGTACAACTAGGTGTGTTTGTCTTCGGATTCCCGAACATCACCCTGCATGGTTGAATGAATGGCAAACAAAATCTATCCATAGTGTCATTCTATCTCATCTCGTAGATACAGAAGACAAAATTGATGCTAAAAAGGCTTTCAAAGTAATTTACTGCATACCAACAAATCTTAACTTCATCTTAAGAATTCGTCTACTACTTATTGCTGAGGCTGTTGGAATCTACATTAAGAAGCCTAATATATGTGTCCAAAAGAAGCTAGTTCAGACATTGTCCTTGCCTTGACCTTCTAGGTTTTAATGATTCTCAGTTTTTTGTAGAAATCTCCTAGATTTTAGTTGATGTTCTATCTACTATTACATTTTTATGCTTTTTATTGTTTATTTATTTATTTAGCCGGAAAGAATCACCAACGACAAGAAACTATGAGAACAAACAAAACAAGAACCAATCGTCCAACAAATATGCAGGAGAAAGTGGAGATGGATTAGACACCCGCTGGGTGACATCGCGCGCGCGTCAGACCATTGCTCGAGTGGAACCCGAAAGGGAACCGGGAGGTGGGACGTCCAAGGGTGGCATAGAGGAAATCGTGTGAAGAGGAGTTGGAACAATGTGGACTAACACGGATGCAGGTGAAAAGCACAGCAGAAGACAGGTGCAAGTGGAGACGTGTAGTTGAAGCCCTATGTTCCACTAGGAACCCAAGAGAACAATAATAATGCATAAGAACTGTTTGGTGTTTACCCCAGAGTTATTTTACCAAATATGCGTCTAAACATTATTATTGTTATTAATGCATGAACTCACAGAAGGTGTTCGGTATTAGATGTATGCGTTTGACGGTTACACTGGCCAAGCAGTGTTGCATTTCTTTGACTCTTTTAACAATAAGTAGATAACCAAATAGCAAAAAAAGTTTTATTATTTTGTGATTTTAATTTTCAGTTGCTGATCTCCCAGGTATTATTGACGGTGCAGCTGATTATAACAAAGGCTTGGGAGCAGAGTTTCTAAGTTTAATTGCTGACTGTTCAATTCTTGCTTATGTTATTGATTGTGGGACACTGTGGTGTAATTATGGTGTCAATCAAATGAATGATTTCGAAGATGAACTTATCAATCAGTTGTCTATGCTTCATTATGAAATAACCACTTATGATGCTAATCTTGGTGATCAAAATAGATGTATTATATTGGGAAGTAAATTGGATTTAATATTATCGAATAAAACAGGCGACAATTCAGATAGAGATCTTGTAGAAAGATTACATTGTATTCTACATAAAACAGCATGTAAAGTTGGCATTATTAGTGATACACCCGAAAGTAAAGATAGAGTGATGCTACTTTCAGCCAAACGGGGGGATAATATCCAACAGTTGATACATCGACTTTTGAAATATGTAAAAAATTCTGATAGACAGACAAGAAGATGATCTCATCACAAGATGGATACTTTTTTTGCCATTGTACAAATTTATTGTACAGATTTTATTCATTTGATTATTAAAAATTTCTACAAATATATATATATATATATATATATATATATATATATACTTTCACTGTATATAGAATGTTTTTTTGTAATTTTTAAGTCTTACACGTAACACTAATCGAATTCTTCAAAGGAATTACATATTTATGACAATCAAAAAACTTGATAAAGTATTCAACAGGTTGATTATTGTTTGCGGTTATGAAGTTACAGACTCATCCAAAGAAGTCACATGTTTGTTTGACAGAGAAACATGACAAAACAGCGTTTAAAACTATTACAAGCATATTTTTAGTAATGTTCACACTCGACTACACCAACAGTATGAACAGTCAGTTCATTTTTCGGTGTAGCGTTAGTGTTAAAGTTAAATAAGTCATCTAAAAAAAACCAAAAAAAATTGAGCGAAGAATATCCTTTTCAGTAATTTCCTTTTTCTGGCTCTAGAATTATTTTTTATTTACTATAGCTTGATTCCATACAGTATTTTGGTACAACTATGGAATTTTCAGCCTGTGATATCAGCATGGTCGGAGAGCGTCCTAATCGCTGTACCACCGACGCATGGTAAATGACTTTGAAAGCCTCTTCAACATTAATCTTAGTACATATACATACATAGGCCGTACAACTAGGTGTGTTTGTCTTCGGATTCCCGAACATCACCCTGCATGGTTGAATGAATGGCAAACAAAATCTATCCATAGTGTCATTCTATCTCATCTCGTAGATACAGAAGACAAAATTGATGCTAAAAAGGCTTTCAAAGTAATTTACTGCATACCAACAAATCTTAACTTCATCTTAAGAATTCGTCTACTACTTATTGCTGAGGCTGTTGGAATCTACATTAAGAAGCCTAATATATGTGTCCAAAAGAAGCTAGTTCAGACATTGTCCTTGCCTTGACCTTCTAGGTTTTAATGATTCTCAGTTTTTTGTAGAAATCTCCTAGATTTTAGTTGATGTTCTATCTACTATTACATTTTTATGCTTTTTATTGTTTATTTATTTATTTAGCCGGAAAGAATCACCAACGACAAGAAACTATGAGAACAAACAAAACAAGAACCAATCGTCCAACAAATATGCAGGAGAAAGTGGAGATGGATTAGACACCCGCTGGGTGACATCGCGCGCGCGTCAGACCATTGCTCGAGTGGAACCCGAAAGGGAACCGGGAGGTGGGACGTCCAAGGGTGGCATAGAGGAAATCGTGTGAAGAGGAGTTGGAACAATGTGGACTAACACGGATGCAGGTGAAAAGCACAGCAGAAGACAGGTGCAAGTGGAGACGTGTAGTTGAAGCCCTATGTTCCACTAGGAACCCAAGAGAACAATAATAATGCATAAGAACTGTTTGGTGTTTACCCCAGAGTTATTTTACCAAATATGCGTCTAAACATTATTATTGTTATTAATGCATGAACTCACAGAAGGTGTTCGGTATTAGATGTATGCGTTTGACGGTTACACTGGCCAAGCAGTGTTGCATTTCTTTGACTCTTTTAACAATAAGTAGATAACCAAATAGCAAAAAAAGTTTTTATTATTTTGTGATTTTAATTTTCAGTTGCTGATCTCCCAGGTATTATTGACGGTGCAGCTGATTATAACAAAGGCTTGGGAGCAGAGTTTCTAAGTTTAATTGCTGACTGTTCAATTCTTGCTTATGTTATTGATTGTGGGACACTGTGGTGTAATTATGGTGTCAATCAAATGAATGATTTCGAAGATGAACTTATCAATCAGTTGTCTATGCTTCATTATGAAATAACCACTTATGATGCTAATCTTGGTGATCAAAATAGATGTATTATATTGGGAAGTAAATTGGATTTAATATTATCGAATAAAACAGGCGACAATTCAGATAGAGATCTTGTAGAAAGATTACATTGTATTCTACATAAAACAGCATGTAAAGTTGGCATTATTAGTGATACACCCGAAAGTAAAGATAGAGTGATGCTACTTTCAGCCAAACGGGGGGATAATATCCAACAGTTGATACATCGACTTTTGAAATATGTAAAAAATTCTGATAGACAGACAAGAAGATGATCTCATCACAAGATGGATACTTTTTTGCCATTGTGCAAATTTATTGTACAGATTTTATTCATTTGATTATTAAAAATTTCTACAAATATATATATATATACTTTCACTGTATATAGAATGTTTTTTTGTAATTTTTAAGTCTTACACGTAACACTAATCGAATTCTTCAAAGGAATTACATATTTATGACAATCAAAAAACTTGATAAAGTATTCAACAGGTTGATTATTGTTTGCGGTTATGAAGTTACAGACTCATCCAAAGAAGTCACATGTTTGTTTGACAGAGAAACATGACAAAACAGCGTTTAAAACTATTACAAGCATATTTTTAGTAATGTTCACACTCGACTACACCAACAGTATGAACAGTCAGTTCATTTTTCGGTGTAGCGTTAGTGTTAAAGTTAAATAAGTCATCTAAAAAAAACCAAAAAAAATTGAGCGAAGAATATCCTTTTCAGTAATTTCCTTTTTCTGGCTCTAGAATTATTTTTTATTTACTATAGCTTGATTCCATACAGTATTTTGGTACAACTATGGAATTTTCAGCCTGTGATATCAGCATGGTCGGAGAGCGTCCTAATCGCTGTACCACCGACGCATGGTAAATGACTTTGAAAGCCTCTTCAACATTAATCTTAGTACATATACATACATAGGCCGTACAACTAGGTGTGTTTGTCTTCGGATTCCCGAACATCACCCTGCATGGTTGAATGAATGGCAAACAAAATCTATCCATAGTGTCATTCTATCTCATCTCGTAGATACAGAAGACAAAATTGATGCTAAAAAGGCTTTCAAAGTAATTTACTGCATACCAACAAATCTTAACTTCATCTTAAGAATTCGTCTACTACTTATTGCTGAGGCTGTTGGAATCTACATTAAGAAGCCTAATATATGTGTCCAAAAGAAGCTAGTTCAGACATTGTCCTTGCCTTGACCTTCTAGGTTTTAATGATTCTCAGTTTTTTGTAGAAATCTCCTAGATTTTAGTTGATGTTCTATCTACTATTACATTTTTATGCTTTTTATTGTTTATTTATTTATTTAGCCGGAAAGAATCACCAACGACAAGAAACTATGAGAACAAACAAAACAAGAACCAATCGTCCAACAAATATGCAGGAGAAAGTGGAGATGGATTAGACACCCGCTGGGTGACATCGCGCGCGCGTCAGACCATTGCTCGAGTGGAACCCGAAAGGGAACCGGGAGGTGGGACGTCCAAGGGTGGCATAGAGGAAATCGTGTGAAGAGGAGTTGGAACAATGTGGACTAACACGGATGCAGGTGAAAAGCACAGCAGAAGACAGGTGCAAGTGGAGACGTGTAGTTGAAGCCCTATGTTCCACTAGGAACCCAAGAGAACAATAATAATGCATAAGAACTGTTTGGTGTTTACCCCAGAGATCAGATGGTCGGAAAGAATCACCAACGACAAGAAACTATGGGAACAAACAAAGGAAGAACCAATCGCCGAACAAATATGCAGGAGAAAGTGGAGATGGATCGGACATTCCCTGAGGAGACCGCTGGGTGACATCGCGCGCCAAGCCCTTGAGTGGAACCCGAAAGGGAAGCGGAGTGTGGGACGTCCAAGGGTGACATGGAGGAGATCGTGTGAAGAGGAGTTGGAACAATGTGGACTAACATGGATGCAGGCGAAAAGTATAGCAGGAGACAGAAGAAAATGGAGACGTGCAGTTGAAGCCCTATGTTCCACTAGGAACCCAAGGGAGCAATAATAATATAAATAATGTCAAATCAGTCAGTAATTCTAAATGGTTCAGAAACTTGTCGCAACCAACACCAGAAGCATTTCCAAGATGCTACTGGATAATTTCATCAACAGCTGCCTTCATTCCATACTGGATGTTAGATAGGATAGGCCAGAAAGGATTGGCAACAAGGAATTCTGGAAACCAGCCAACAAAATCTACCGAGAGAAATGGAGATGGATCGGCTACACAGTGAGTAGACCGTTGTTTGCCATCACTTGCCAGCCTAGTCCTAGAATAGAACCCAAATGGGGAAAGGAAGAGTTGGGTGCGGGCCTGGGAGTGACATGAAGGACATCAGAGCTTACAAGCAGTCGTGAAGCCAGCCAAGGACGACTGCAGAAAACAGGATGAAATGGAGATGTACTGTTGAAGCCTTTTATTCCACTTGGAATCTAAGGGAGTAAAAATAACATTGCATTTATTTTGTGATGTAATTTCTCAAAGTTTGGGGTGATATGAACTCATACATTTTTCTGTGCAAAGTCTTATAGTGATCAATCGGTTAGGCTTACATAAAAAGTTCTGCAGTACCATTGTGTGCTTCAGATGTGTACAATGAACAGTAATTATCTTTTAAATGAGGAATTCAAGATACAGTATTCACATGACATGTTGGTTCATTTTAATGTGAATTGTCAAGTTACACACCAAAAATTACTTTGTCCAACAGAGAATTAAAATTGTCTCTATGCACGGTAATTCATATAATCATGACAAGCATGAAAACCAAGAACATTTTTCTCACCTTTAAAAATTATATGAGCACCATTACCACCATCTCCACCACTAGGACCAGCGTGTGGATTACAGAAGATACGTCGAAAAGCAATACAGCCATTACCACCGTCACCGGCCTTTACAACAACTCGTTTGCTACAAATAAATGGGCGTAGCTAAAGTAGGGTTATTAAAAAGAAGAAACCAATTCTGATTTTATTGGTTGAAATCGCATTATGATGATGAAGTAAAACAAGAATATTAAAAGGTGGACATTAATATTCAGTTATGTTGAGCAAAAGTGAGAAAACATCTGCCAAGCTAGTTACAAACTGACATAAAAGACTTGACAGATTCACCGATTCATGTTATACTATTAGATACCAATAGTGTGAGTAGAGAAAGTCCAGGAAAAACTACACATTACGCAAAATAGTAAACTATGTAACCTAAAAACAATGTATGGTGAGTGTCGCTCAGAAATGATTACCATTGAAAATTTAAAGATTAAAAAAAATTAAAAACGCTTGGAAACAAAGAAATTGTTCATAAAAGGCTAAAACAAACAGAATATTTAAGCATTTTTAATAAACCAGAAGACTACAATATTTGCATCTCCTAGTTGACCACGATTACCGATGTGATAAGTTTCAACTTTCTGCATTCCCTCAACGTATTCAACAGGGGAAAATAATTTACTATGTGATTTCATAATCAAACCTGATACGATGCTAACCCACTAATTTGGTCTTCAGAGTGCGTTAGTTGTTCAAAGGCTTTAAACCCAAAAGTAATGGAAATCAAACTATCATATACAATGACACCTAATATTATTGTTTAAGAGAATGTCTTCGAATACCCAAAGCGAATCACAGTCCCTGAAACTCATGATTGAGATTAGGTTAAAGAAAAGTCTTGTGTCGACCAATTTAAAGGTCGACGGTAAGCTAAAAAATAATAGCGGAGCTAAATTTAGGTAGTCGATAAACCCGAACACACAATAATTGTGTCATTCTTTCATGACATTGACAAAACTAAATCTCTTACATATTTATATGCCTAGTACTAAGATACAACCACAATACTCATACGTACTTGCTCTGATAACTAAGTGTTTACTATAATGATGTAATTGAACTGTAATCCATTATAATCTTAATCTTAGTCTGCTGCATCCCTTCTCTCTTATCTATTTGAACTGGATCTGTAGAACACACATGGTTATCGTTTTGCATGTTTGATTCGATGTAATTTATTTACTAATCATATATCACCTGATGTATTCCCAAAAATGTATATAGATATATATTTGCCCACTTAGCGAGAGTCAGTTCGGCTGTAGAATACTCGTCAACCACGCATGTGGTGCAGGGTTCGATTCCTGGTAGGGAGGGAAAGGTAGGCGCGAGGTTAGGAATGTCAAACCGTAGAAAACCACTGCTACCGAAATTTCAAAGCTCAAGCTTGAGGTCCTATTTTTCACACTCGGAACGCAAAGTTATAGATTTTTTATAAATAAAGTGAGCAAGGTTTGAAAGTAAAAATTTAGCATACGTGTGACGCTGAGCAAAACACTGTATGAAATACAAGATATACCAGTTTTTAAATAAGTTAAAGCCATGTGGCTCAGTTATTTAACCACTATGAACCAAATCCGATCAATTCACTGAATTAATAATTAGTGTAATCAAAATGGAGATAGTGATTTACCAGTAGTTCATACGACAGTTAAGTGGTAGACGCGGTGGCCAAAGTGAATTTGACGCAAGTAGCAAGTAGAAACCACATCTGATAATCCACGAGATGGTGATTCAAAGCTTTTCACAACTTGGAGCTTCAGTTAACTTTAAACATAATCCCTGAGTACTAAGATCGGGCTATCCACCAAGGTTATCTTGAATAATTTACTTAGTACAACATTCCATTAGATTATTTCATTGAGGAATTGAAAGCTGCTTTTATTTACTACTTCCATTTCGATCTTTGGATTTCTCAAATTTTTTGAGGATCTTCTGGTCAGTAGAATACTACTCAAGAGTGATTTTTATACCTTGTTACAACAATTTCACTAGACATTTACTGCCTCTTAATGGATGGATTGGAGAAGCCAAAATGATTTTAAAGCCCCTGTTAAACTGCCTGATTGATACTATGATGGATAACGTCGCAAATTTGACATGCAATTTGTGAAAACAAAGCGCAAACATCTAGTTTTTAGTACACATCTGGTATAAGTGGAAGCACAGTCAATTCCTAGTTGTATGCTGATTATTAGCGCATAAAACACGAACAAGCAGAAGTACACTACAACAAACAGCCTTTACTGAGTAGTAGGAGTAGTACAAGTTGTCATATCTAATGTTTGTGAAGTAAGTAATAGAAGCAAGGAATGGGTTGAGCAATGAATGATTACAGAGTCTTGATATAATAGTGGAAAGAATAAGTCAAAGAAATAACTGTAACAATACAGCTAAGGTTAATACATCTGTACTACTGCGACTTATCCTGAAACTTGTTACATATTATGAATATGCAAATACAGGTCCCATTTATTTTGAATACCCAGTCAGGCAATCTGAACTTTCCCTTACAGCTTAGACTGACAGTCAATAACTTCATGGAGTCCTAATCCAATCCTACTACCAACGTTCATCTACGTGATATAAGACCTTTCTTAACTTTCAGGGTTACAAAGGTCTAACTGGTTCTTAAATCTGATGTAAAAGGTGAAGTATTAGAATGCATAGTTCGATCCCATTTAACAAACACGTTCCTGATACAATTTCAAGGGGACAAAAACTTACTGGACTATTCCTGACACCTAAACAAATGCACTTTGTTTCACCTTTTATGATATTAGTATCAAAGATGTAAGGTATAAAAACCAGACTCCCAGTAGCAGGTTTCTGTGTAGTATTGGTTGTTTATTGTGAAACCACAAAAGAATTACTTC
Organism: Trichobilharzia regenti; assembly: GCA_944472135.2. NCBI lineage: Eukaryota > Metazoa > Platyhelminthes > Trematoda > Strigeidida > Schistosomatidae > Trichobilharzia > Trichobilharzia regenti. The sequence continues at coordinate 31,906,901 of OX235270.1, read as the reverse complement.
TTTTTCTAAGTGAACATATACTGGGTGTCGTGATATGCACAACGTGTCAATAATGCCAAGTTCAGCAGTGAAAATAAATAATTCACCACTTTTCATGGCTGTTAATATGTTTAAAAGCAATAGTTTTCTCTTACCGTGTGTCCTGGAGCTCTTTTTTTGAAGTTTGGAAGATTACTATGTTCGAGCCTGATGAAAAGCTGTGGAACCAACTGAAAGCGGGAGAACATGGGGCCCGAAATCATATTCCAACATATGTGCATCCCCAGAATGAATCCAACAGAATTACTGGAAGTAAAAACAATAAACAACCGAATATATTGGTAGTCAATTTAACCTGGGTTGAATATATCAAACGTCCTGTAGAAAAGAACGAACTCAGAGTATTCCCTTCTGATTAAGAAATAGTTGATTTTTGAGTGACAAAAATAAAGACGAGAAAGAACAACATCAATTTTTTGATTTTCTGATTAGCAATTAATTTGAAGACTGCAATTTAACCATTCATGAAAGCATAAAAGTAACAATCTTGCAGTTATAAACCGCCAAGAAAAATGTTAAGTTAGAAGATTAATTCTAATATAGTGGCATTAGCGATTACTACCAACTTGCAAAAGAGACGTAAATAAATAGTACTTTATCTTTAATAGCTGTATGAGATTACAATAATTCTGGGCGACACCTATTTCGATAGCTAGTTCAAACTTAATAACAAATCTCGAAAATTGACCAAGGACAATAATGAGTTGATCTTTGACATCACTGTTCTGAAAGACAAGAAAGGAGGAAGAGTCAACAATTCGGTTTCATTCTTTTTAAGTATTAAGAAAAGACAAAATATTCGCGAGTCCGGAGCTGCAACCCATCATTTTCAAGCTTGACCTCCAACATGTGGGTCACGTAACAAGGTTTGAGTAGTTAGGTATTATCACTAGTCCTCAAACTACAGGTACGGCTGGTTGCCAACTGCATGGAATTGCAAGTGGTTGTCAAGTAACATTTCACTTCCTTTTTCCATTCACAATCCCCATCGAATAGGCTAGACGGCTAACCAGCAACTTTATTATTAAACCAACTGAACATGCTGTGAAGTTTCGAGACTATCTTCCCAAAACAACTTCAGGAGTAGTTTCAATGGGAAAAAGTAAAATATCCTTGACTCGCAAAGATCTCCTGGGACATATGATTGAAGTTACCACAAGAAACTCAAAAATGATTTTGTTAAGTTTGATTTTGCTTAGAATTTTAACTCTGTCCCGCTCTATTGCGTGGTTGTTTGTTAATGTGTGAAGTGCAATTGCTGAGCTGTTTTCTAAATTACTTATCCTTTCAGGGTCAACCATTCTTACCTTAGCTAAATTCTTATGTTCTTATAATCTAATTAGACAAAATAATATAATTTACAGAATACCCTGCAATGACTGTGAGTTCAATTACATAGGTCAAACTAGTAGGTCAAGGGTAGTTAGATTATCAAAACATAAGAATTTAGCTAAAGGAAGAATGGTTGCCCCGAGAAGATGAGTAATTTAGAAAAAAGCTCAGCGATTGCACTGCATGCATTAACAAACAACCACACGATAGGGTTAAAATTCTAAAAAGTAATATAAGTAGGTGAAGAGAGAGGGAGAAGTTGATTACTGAATCCTGGCTCATTGAGTCTATATCCAACACATGCAACAGAAAAAACTCAAAAATGTATAGCAATCATAAAGACATATTTGAAAGTGATACCGACCGAAAAACGCAACAAGTGCATTTATCCAAAAAATTTTTACATCTAAGGGCTCATTAAATCGTACCAGGTGTTTATATACATTAAGATCTATTATTTCTACTACATGAAATAAATAACGGTGCACCTCTGACTGATACGTTGGCACTGGTGAACGCTGGCTCGGCACATTTGACTTCCTCAACAATAAATTTCACCTTCTTTAGTGTTCATTATCAACCTTTTGGTAAGAGCTTTGAATAATCTATTCCATTTGTTGTGTATTCTGTAACATGACTTCGAGTCATAAATAAAACAATACCATCTAGCATTGATTTCGAGAGGACTGCAGAGAGTTTGAAGCAAACTGCGGATAACTACCACACCTTCTGCAGTGCACCCGAAAAATTCTAGCTGAGAATAAGGGAGTAGAAATTAAGAAGACAAGACCACCAAATAGCGGGACAAAAACATTTTTGAATGCCAGACGTGTAAATATATAAGAACGTTTGGAACTGGATGACATCTGAACTGGAAATAAGAGAAAACTCCTTAATATATATACATCAGGCTATATATTACAAAAGCTATGTGAGTAAATGCTAAAACTATTCATGTTAAGAAATTTCGATACACAGAAACGCAGAGTTCGAAGTTACACCTCTTCAAATTGAACGTCCAATATAGTTTCAGAATCAGATGATAAGCATGGTTGGTTCTTGTGGCCTATGTTAATCCTGGGAAAATATATCTCTGCAAAGATCTAACTTCCCCTCAAAATTGTTCCCTTATAGAGCTTTTACTACTGATGAAGTAAGTCATCTCCGTGAGTGTGCAAAATTTTGTAGTAGCCCGTTGGACGTCCTCATGCAAGGAGCCGTAGGCCTTCTTATGTCCAAGAAATTTACAAAGACCTCAGATGACAGGAAAAATCCAGTATCTGGTACCGATACCATGAATGGGGATTCTGGACTGAGTCACAAAACTAGGACAGAACAACTTCCCCAGGCTTTGAAAGATATAACAGAGGTGCTCATAAGCGTGTGCACATAAGACTGCAGCAGAACACAGACAGCTCAGAAAATCCAATAGGGCAAGCGATGACGACACTGTTAGAATACTGAGTGATAGTACAAGGAAGAAGCGTTGCGTGTCCGGTGAACGCACGGTGTCAATGGAGTTGAAGATTGAACGATCAATTCATGGTTGTTTGCTTAAAATCAACTTCCCCGATTTTCGCGGAGGCATCAATACGACAGTCATCGTCTCATCGGTCGCTGTTCAGAAAGAAGAGTGAAACATCGTCAGAAGTAATCTATGATTTATTATTGTAATATTTGTTTACAGACCTTAGTTCGCTTATTCCTTTTATATGTTGGTGTAACAATAAACAAATCTAAAGCGGCAGATCGGTGTTTTGGTTTTTTCGTCCGTTATAACTAAGCGTTTCTGAGAAATCTTCGAAGAACAGCGTGGGCCCGAGCGTAGCGAGAGCTGGGCATTAACGGTTTATGAGACGTGATTGACAGTTTCTGACGATAGAAACAGATCTGGCGGATTCAAACAGTTGGTGAAAGTTTGGATAGTCGCCGTTCATTTTCCTGGTGCCGGTCAAGTCCTCTTTGAACAAGCAATATCTGGAACTTTTTGGAATTGGGTCAAGTTCAACAATGCCTGGGTCAAAGAAGGGACAGAGTGTCTTGGATGCAAACAGGAAAGTAAGTCATGGTGACTTGTCTGTTAATTGTAACGATGTGTCTGATGTTAAGCATGACATGGTTGATGTTACTGTTTCGCCGTTCAGGGATAATAGGAACATCAAACTCCCTAAATTTGAACCACGGTGTTTTGATGGAAACCCGGCTGATTATTTACAATTTGTAAAGGAGTTTGAGATCATGTTGAGTGGTTTTTATTAAATGATGAATTGAAGTTAATGTATTTGATGAGATATTGCACTGGAGATGCTGCAAGAGCTATACAGTGCTGTAAGTTTATGAAGCCAAAAGAGGGCTACGATGAGGCTATGAGCATATTACGTCAAAGGTTTGGAAGACCTTCGATGATTGCAGGGAAATTATTCGAGGCTGTTAAGGGTAATGGTGGTCAATTACAGGATGACTCCCAGGCACTCACTGAGTTTTTAGATAATTTGCTAATTTACAAGAATGGAATGATTTCGATGAATCGCATGAGTGACCTCAACTCGAGTTTTATACTAGAAGTAATAGCAAGACGTCTACCTACTCGACTGCAAAGGAAGTGGGTGAAGATAAGCTCCCGTATGGAGGATGAGGGTATCGAGCCAAAGTTTGATGATATCCTGAAACTGGTAAAAGAAAGTGTCAATCAATCTATGAGCAAGTTCGCCAGTCTATTACATCTCACCCCTAGAATAGAGCAGTCTGAGGGAAAAACGCAATCATTGATGACGAATAGGCCTCAGAGAGGTGGATATCGAGAAGGCTCCATGATGTCTAGTAATGCATATAGACCTAGTGAGTGTAACAGGTTTCGTAGTACATCCTCAACAGATAAGTTGCAAGATGCAAGACAAACACGGTTGTGTTTACACGTTTGCAAGAGGTGCATACAGAAGTGAACTGTGAACCAGTGAGCAAGTTCAGTGATAAGCTAAATGTAAACTCCAGGCTGACTCCGAATTGTGTGACGATAACGGTTTGGTCAGGAAGTCTGTAGTTGCAACTGGTAAGCCATTGTTGAATAGAGTGTCACAGAATAGAGTTACTGCTTCAGAGTGGAGTTCTGACTCCACAAGTTTACAAAGTATAACTAGTCAGAGTGAAGATGTAAAACCTTTAATGATTTGTGAGGAGGAACCAAAATTGTCTACTTCTGTTATTAAAGAGTTTGAAAATGATGAACTTGACGGTAAATTGAATATTTGTGGTAATGATCATGATAGTGCAGATTTGTCTTTGGTTGATCATGATGAGATGAGGGATATGCCTACTACTGCTAAGTTAAATAAAGGTTCTGTACAACTACAACGTGAAGTAGAATTGAACGCAGATGCAGTTCCAGAAGGTGTGCATACTTGTGAGACAGTCAGTGTAATTGATCAGCGTGTAGCCCACCTATCATCAGATGATAGTGCTAAACCCGAACTAGTAGTGAAAGACAGCAGTGGTGGTAATCTTGCAGTTGGACAACTATCTGAGAGCCGAAAAAGAACAGCTTCTGATCCACCACTAAGTTCATCACCTTGTGTCACTCAGTCATCGTTGGTGTTTTCATCCACAATGAAACAGATGCCCATCAACTCAAGTATCTTGTGCAATGACTATGATAGTATTGGTGCGTTTGAAAAGACGAAAGTTATTGCTCAGTTTAGTGAGAATAAGCCAAGTGTAAACGAGAGAGTTATTGTTAAATTGACTTGCATGAATAAAGGCATTTCTAGTTTCAAGTTACTAATTGAATGCTATTATCTTTGGTGTAAATTACTCTGTTTCTACATTTGGTTGATGAGATATGCCGTGTGTTTGTTCGTCATCTATATTCTACGATACAATGACATGGGCGTGTTGCCGTTCAGATTTGAGGATTTAGCTCATAGAAGGAAGTCAGCAAATGAACTCTGCGACGATTTTCCAACCTAGGGCGTCAACCTGAGAAGGGTTGTAGGCGTACTGCTGTAAGTCGTACAGTTCTTCAAGGGTAGTTTGTCAGGCCGGAATCCACAACATTTGATGTGTTGATTGTACATATGTTTGTGTTAAATAGTTGTGTGAGTTCCAATTGATGTAATTGTTGGTTAATCTTGTTTGTGTCCATACATTCCACAAATTACAATCGTCAACCTGAGAAGGGTTGTAGGCGTACTGGTGTAAGTCCTGCAATTCTTCAAAGGAATTCCACCAAGACATGATCGGCGAGGTTGTTTGTACTATTTGTATATACGTGTGATGTGTCATAGCAATTGGTGTATTTTGGATTCATTGTGTTTACTTGTTGTTTTCGTGTCTTGTTGTTATTGCGTAATTTTGTTAAAATTTTCGTCGTGATTATTTCTGAAGTTGTTTCGAGTCTTCTACATCCGTGAATGAATTGATTGATGTTAAGGACAGCAGATGGGGCGTATACGCCGGGGAGGCTAGGCTATTGCTGAGAATGAAATGCACACGGAGATAATTGTTAGCTGCGGTCCGACACGTCGGGGAGAAAGAGTGTAAACGGCTGAGGATCGCATACATCACCGTTACTAGAACTGAGGCAGAATGAGTGACAAGCGATTGCAGTGGTAATTGGTAATGAGTAGATAAGAGGATGTGAGTAGAGTATCATGAGTTGGTGTTATGGTCACGTTGCATTCTGCAAGAGTCATTCTAGCAAATGGCGATTGTGTTGCAAGATGTCAAGAGGAGGTCTCTGTCTGGAGGCGCAGGTCGTCATTGATGGGTGAGATTGTGCTGTGAGTATGCTTGTGGTGTGTTGGCTTTTCCGTTTGTTTTCCATTTCAGCTCTGTCCGTTTGACCCAGGTTCTCGCAATGGCATCCAAGTCAACGTGTATTGGTCGTGAAGGAGAAAAGGGCTGGATCCGTATTTTGCCGGGGAGTGTCAATGTAGTTGAAGATTGAACGATCAATTCATGGTTGTTTGCTTAAAATCAACTTCCCCGATTTTCGCGGAGGCATCAATACGACAGTCATCGTCTCATCGGTCGCTGTTCAGAAAGAAGAGTGAAACATCCTCAGAAGTAATACAATGATTTATTATTGTAATATTTGTTTTCAGACCTTAGTTCACTTATTCTATTTATATGTTGGTGTAACAATAAAGAAATCTCAAGCGGCCGATCGGTGTTTTGGTTTTTTCGTCCGTTATAACTAAGCGTTTCTGAAATCTTCAAGGAACAGCGTGGGCCCGAGCGTAGCGAGAGCTGGGCATTAACGGTTTATGATACGTGATTGACACACGGCTTGCAACTGCTGCGACAACAGAATGGAATCAACTGATTCCACTTGGCTGTACATTCGTGTATTTATATCAAATCGATAGGAAACTTCCAGAATAATATCCGGTCAAGGGTCAAATTAGTAAAAATTAAAATTAGGAATCAGAATGCCATAATAAACAGGGGGATGAATAAAACAAACAAAGTATCATCATGATAGCTAAGAAGATTGACATTGTGCAATTAGGGGTTGGAAATGTAGAAATAACAAAATAGACAGGATGTTTGGATAAGAACTAATGTGATGAATAATTGTTTATGCAATCAGGGATTAAATGTGTGGAAATAGTAAAATGACAAAATAAACACGAAGTTCGGGTATGAAAATATGGTAGTGTGAACAGGGATTAAGAAAAACTTAAACTAACAAGAATAAACAGGAAGTTTAGGTAAGAAAGGCGATGGGATGGTCATTACTAAAAATTACCTGTTTATTATGGCCATGGCAGGGACAGGGGTTGGACGTATTTCTTTTGGATACAAAGGGTGGGTTTGAGCTTTTGTATAGCTAGCGCTTCGGCTATGCCCAGATGTCTTGATTTGACTCCCTTTGATAGGTTTGATTGAAACTTGTATACTATTTTGAAGGATTTTTCGAAAGGTGCTGAATGTCCTGAATTGACCAGATGTTCTGTCACTGAACTGTATACACGCTTTTGGTTTCCTTTTACTAACCAGGCTGGGTAGTGTTCACGAGCGCGTTTTTCAAGTCGGTGCATGGTACGGCCAACGTACTCAGCTCCACAAGAGCAAGTAAACTGGTATATGCACGTTGAGGTGGCCCAATGCGACAGCTTGTCTTCCACGTTCTGGCTGAACAGTTTCTTGCAGGAAAACGCCAGTCGTAGGCTCGCGGCGAAGTATGTTTTACTTAGCGATTTGGAGAGGCGTTTACGAATGATTTCTGCTTCAATATCACTTTGGAATTCTAGATTGAGCAGAAGTATTTTCTTTGGAACGGAATGGACTTGTTCGGAAGTCTTCTCACACTTGAGATTCTTGTCTATGTATCTTGGCGGGAAACCGTTTTCCATCAGGGTTTTTCGAGAGTGAGAATATAGGCTATAACCAGGTGTTATCGCGCAATGCCATCGGTTGCCGCGTTCACGGCTACAGGCGGTATAATCGCCTATTTTTTGGAAATAGATTATATTTGACTAGTTTTAGACTTCTGGAGCCAGACGGCAGCATTTTGTTCTTAGTAAAGCGTAAAATTGTATATTATAGCTCGGACGGATTATCAATAAAGAAGTCATCCTTTTTAAGTTTGCATAGAAAGACTATTATTTGCATTATAGTGAGTTGAGGGTTTGTTTTTCGCAAGTTGTTTCAGATCTTAAGGTCGTAAATATAGTACAGGCAATGGCAGAGTACTTAATGTCAGAGTACTTAAAATGAGTATCAGCTTTCTGTTGATTAATAGCTAGCAGCTGTGTCATACAACTACTACACCTGTTACATAGGTTATATCAATCTTAATAATTATTTTGTTTCAGATCACTAAGATATTCTGAGATCCTTAACAACTTAATTGTGGCTACGAAAGATATTGAAGATGCACTTATAGCCCATATATTTAAAGCAGTTATTACTAAACAAGTTATCTGTAAGCATTTTGTGATGTTCTGGTTACAATGCTTGAGTGTATGGGGTTATTGCCTGCTTCTGTGAGTTAAGGGATATTTGGTAAAAATCATGGTACAATGAAAGTTCCTATAAACTCACTATGAACACTGCAAACTGTTGATAAGGAACTGCATCAAAGGAAAAAATGCCGAACAGCTAGAAAATACTACTGCAGTTTCGTTGGTTGTTACCTTTTGCATTTATAACTCATCCTTCCAAAGCTGCGATTGACGCCAAACCATCCATGGTACCCCACAGGCCCTATAGAAATTTGTGAGAGATCTTACATGTCAGGTCGTCTTCCAAATTGTAAGGTTGCAGATCTTTCAATTTACCTCTCACTGAAATATCACTTATCTACATCACTATGGTCTTTTCATTTGTGCACTATTACAACGCATTTTATGTTAACTGGATATGCCCTTATTAAAGCTGAGACTTACTCTTTGTGCCTATTAGTTGCTTGCTTACAGTCTATTTGTTTTTATTAGAAACACAACAACAGCAGTGTTTGAACAAAGCTGTACTTTCATGGATAACGTCATATTTTCTATGCTTACACCAGTATGGTTGGCATTAAACATTGCAAATGTATACTCACATTCCAAGGACATAGCACTTAGCCAAATGTACAGTGTTCATTGTTAAGGGTTTACAATTTAACTCTTATCATGACCTGTTCTAATTATTATCATTTGCTTGCTGCTATCCTTTAGAAGATGAACGATGTGTGTGACAGTAAAAACCACAGAAGAATGCTGTCATGAACGAAGAATGAGAAAGGAGAATGAACCATTTTCAGCAAAGGTAGGCAAATATAAAGCGTTTAACTTTGATATTACTTCTTTCTTACTTCAGCGATTTAAAAAACACTCTGTTTACTTATTTGTAGATATGCGGTAACGTCAGTCAACCCGGTCACAGAGATTCGACATTGCCCAAATTATTATGACAAACGACTGCATAAAGACATTTGCCTGTTATTATTTTTCATTAAATACATTTAATATCCTGCTTACCAGAACTTTCTTATTATATCTGAGTGTAGATATATTTGTCATGATGACTAGGTGCAGACATGACTTATTAATAAGAACTGACGAAGTAATTGGGGGCATATTTTAGTGTAAGCTAAATCTAAATACGATTGCTAAAGCTCAACGAATTCAATAATTCGTCTCGTGTAGACTTAAATTTACGCTACATGTTAACAGCCTTAGTCATATGGATTGACATCACGCTTTAAGTGAAACATTAGTAATGCAATACTTTCGAATACACGTAACCGTATAAGAACTGGAACTCGAATGCAGTGCCTAAGTTATGCCTACTATTGTCCCTAAAGACTTCTATATGACTATGAGACGTCTCCAGATAACTTCACTAAAATAATTATAATTTAACACGTATGACTACCGACATCATTCCTACGCAATTACACTTACGTATAGTTAAAGTCCTAGAGAGCACCGGTCTAGCATGCCGTGCTCAATAAGGGAACACATGAATTGAAAGACAATAAGATTGACATGAAAATTTTATTTTAATTATGATACAAATTCAGTTTATTTACATATTCAGAGTACGATCGATTCCTGCGATTACTTCTACTGAATAATTCCTGGCAAACACTTCTTCAAATTTGTCATTAATTTTCCTAATGCCCGTATTCATAATACTTATATAGGTTTCCAATGGGGCACTTCGATTTCGAGGGACAACAGCTGAAATATGCTGCCCACAATTCTCGTCGACGCATCCAACGACGTTGTAGATATTGGCTGACAGTAGCATCCAGTCTGCTAATAACTGTGAAATAGAAATTAAATCTGGGAAATGAGAACATTAAAGGCATTACTCTGATCTTTTTTTACACTGCACTAGACGGCATAAGTAGTTCTTCACAATGGGATTTCTTGTCTACGAATAAAATGTAAAGTATGCTTTGAAAAACTTACTTTCCGACAGAATGCTCCGCAAACATGGAAAGAACACAAAACAATGTGCGCTTGTCTGTGCGTTAACTTGACGGCTGCTATTTCAGCTTGCGCACAATCCATAATGAAAGATTCTGTTTTGGAGGTGTCTTCCATTATTTGACGGAAACAGTCTAATATCCAAACTACACCTCGTTTGAATTCTTTTCTAGTCCACGCAAATAAAACTGGTCGTCCACGACCAAAATTATCCGTCACAAGTAATTGGAACAAAGAATACCTGCACGTTGATTAATGAATTGGTAAACTTACTTCCCCTTATTTGTATTATACGTCGAGTCGATACCAACAACTTCAGGGAACTGTTTATACAATTCCATTTGCTCATAAGTTGCAAAACAAATTCTTCTTAGTGAATTCCTGATCGGTTCATCGGAATAATACTCCATTAACTTCCCACGGGATTTTAGGAATTCAACAATGTCACGACGACTCGAAATACCTTAAGTATGTAACAAGTACGTCAACGTTACCTTTATTCACTGCGGCTTTCATATTTTTAACGTCAATGCGAGTTATATCCTTGTGGTACTTCTCCTTAACATGCATTATTATTTCATCGGATGAGTGGGATTGCTGAAGAAGTGGTTCAATATTTTCTTTCTCTTCAACTGTTAGTCGTCTATACTATGGGTCATTCTGCATGTACACCCTGCTGCATGGATGGTTATGCACCATATCGTGGGAAGCAATTATGTATTCACTATAACGCAAAACCACGCGAAATGAAGACGAGCAATTGCAACATTTAGACCTGAAATATCCATGAAATCATATTACACTTCTTCTTACGACTTGTTTTTCAATTTCAATCCAGGTCTTGTACGATTCACTCCAAAAGTGCATTTAAAACCAACATAAGCGTACTTAAACCTGTCATCCCGTATCGTTTTGCTGCAATTATGAACATAGTGAGTGTAGGATAACTACACTGTTAGCATTAAATGACTTCCTCACTTTTTGAAATTCTGCTAATGACTTCTCAAATTCATCCCAGCTGAAGAAACGCCTTCCAAGTATGTATTCAGCAAAAATTCCACTTAAATCTGTGCTCCTGTCACTCGAATTGACTACCTGCAACGGACTAAAATACAATTAGCAATTAGGATCCGTCTATGTCACAACTATTCCAAGATAAATCGTATAAAGACAACTTTGAAATACAGGGATGATCCATAACCATCAAGAAAATACCGCACGTATAACCTAAATTACAGAAAAACACAGGAACCCACCGGTTCGTTGACATCGCAAGCAACCAATAGACCAAACAACGAATTGTACGACAAATAAAGCCTAGTACATGCACAAACAAAGAAAAACAAAGCGTTACAATAGTCTAATTCACGTTTATAGTAATCACATATGCTGGCAAACGACGCAAACACAACCACGCAAAGACAGCACCCGACAGCACGCACCCAAGGACAATTCAAACTCCAATTGACCGCCACTGTTCTAGCCAATGAAAGACGAAAACACCTGAGTCGCGGAAAATATAACACGTTATAACGTATACCCTCACCCTTTTTCGAAGATTACGCAGTTCTTCTTCAACCACTTCCTCGCTGCATATCTTCCTAATCCTCGAGGAAAGAGCGTATATCAGATTCCTCTTTCTAATCAGGAGCACGAAGCTTTGAAAGTTGATGAATTGTCCATTCCATGTAGGCTTTTTTGTATATGGACCTTTTCAGAGAGTTTTCAGCGTTTCTTGTCATATGGACGTCGAGGAAGTGGAACATTCCGTCGGATTCAGTCTCAAGTGTAAAGTCGATGTTTGGGTGGGCATTATTGAAGATTTGAAGTAGTTTTTCTACATCACAGTTCTCATCACAAATAATGAAAGTATCATCGATGTATCTTTTGTAGAGATGGAGGTCGTTGATACTCGGTGGTAAGGCGTTGTTTTCTAAGCTAGCCATAAAGCAATCGTCTAGGAGGGGTCCCAAGGGAGAGCCCACTGCTACTCCATCTGCTTGCCTGTATATTTCCTTGTTGAAACTAAAGTATACGTTGAAGGTGCATCGAAGTAACGGTTCTTTCAGGTAATGGATCGGTATACCGACATCAATGCTATTGGATTGAATGTAATCACAAAGGAAACATACGGTTTCTGTCAGTGGAACGTTGGAGAAGAGAGACACGACATCCAGGGAGACCATTTTCTTTTCTGCTACATTGACATTCTTAATTGAATCAACAAAGTCGAATGTGCCACGGAGGTTGTGTCTTGATAGCTTTTCTTTCACCGGCCCGAGAATTTCCACCAGCCATTTTGCGATTACATGATATGGGGAATCAATCATATCTAGTATTGGGCGGAGTGGGACATTTGGTTTGTGTACTTTAGGTAAGCCATACATGCGCGGTGTTGTAGAACCAGATGGGCGCAGTTGTTCATATAGTTTTGGACTGATAATGGATTCGTCTTTCATTTTCTTCAATACCTTTGACAGCTGGAGCTCCGTCTATTCGGTGGGATCTTTCTGTGGAGACTGTTTCTGAAACTTTTTATCATCAGATAGTATGACCGACAGTTTGCTTAGGTAGTCTGATTTGTTCATCAAGACGATTCCGGAACCTTTATCTGGTCGTGTGATGATCAAGTTTTCATTGTCCTTCAGTTCTTTCAGCTGCTTTCGATGTTCTTTGGAAAGTGCGTTACGAAGGCTGGGTTTTTTGTTGATGTATTCGAGGCAGCAATTTAAAACGGTTGGTTTGAAAAGTTCTGCATTCTCATATGAGGTTGGGGCCAGATCTTTCGTCTGGTCTATTAAATTCTCAAATTGCACTTTCCTGTTTAGTTCATTCACTTTTGACGTCGCATCACAAAATTTAGGTCCAAATGCTAGAATTTGCATTTGAATTGGAGATAGTGGAACATCGGAATAATTGTAGACGTATTTTTCTGGACAAGTAGGAAAGATGGTTTCTTTTGTAACGGACTTTAGGCTTTAGTTTAGTTTCATTATAACATCATCTGCTCTTTTCTTTGTAACCGTATTGGAGTAGTTTTCGAATGATGTTCTCTCGTCTTCAGATAACTCATAGAGGACGTGGGAGCTTTTTGAGATATTCTGTTCTAGCTCAGGTAGTCTTGATCTCACTGCATCGATGTTATTCAGAGTATGTCGTTTCAGTGTACGTGAGTTAGGGGATATGTGATTTCGTCTGAGATGCTTCCAGTTTACTTGCTCTTGTGGAGCTGAGTACGTTGGCCGTACCATGCACCGACTTGAAAAACGCGCTCGTGAACACTACCCAGCCTGGTTAGTAAAAGGAAACCAAAAGCGTGTATACAGTTCAGTGACAGAACATCTGGTCAATTCAGGACATTCAGCACCTTTCGAAAAATCCTTCAAAATAGTATACAAGTTTCAATCAAACCTATCAAAGGGAGTCAAATCAAGACATCTGGGCATAGCCGAAGCGCTAGCTATACAAAAGCTCAAACCCACCCTTTGTATCCAAAAGAAATACGTCCAACCCCTGTCCCTGCCATGGCCATAATAACACAGGTAATTTTTTTAGTAATGACCATCCCATCGCCTTTCTTACCTAAACTTCCTGTTTATTCTTGTTAGTTTAAGTTTTTCTTAATCCCTGTTCACACTACCATATTTTCATACCCGAACTTCGTGTTTATTTTGTCATTTTACTATTTCCACACATTTAATCCCTGATTGCATAAACAATTATTCATCACATTAGTTCTTATCCAAACATCCTGTCTATTTTGTTATTTCTACATTTCCAACCCCTAATTGCACAATGTCAATCTTCTTAGCTATCATGATGATACTTTGTTTGTTTTATTCATCCCCCTGTTTATTATGGCATTCTGATTCCTAATTTTAATTTTTACTAATTTGACCCTTGACCGGATATTATTCTGGAACTTTCCTATCGATTTGATATAAATACACGAATGTACAGCCGAGATGATGACTTCGTCGAAAAGAAAATTTTCTTCGCTGCAATTGTTTTCCTAATAACTCCTATGAGTCAATGTGTATATTCCATGATTCCACTTGGTTAGTGCCAAAATAATGACAAGCTCAAGAATTATAGGAAATAGAAAAGCACTGGGGTTAGTGTTAGGGTCTTTACGACCGGAAACATTAATAGGGTTTTGACACATTCTGACTCAAATTACAGTATATTTATATGGAAATAGAAGGAATCAAAGAAAGTAGATCCAGCAGCCTGACATGCTGATGGTCTCGAGGTAGTTGCCTCCGTCCTTCGTGAAATACTTCCTGAAAAAAAAGGGAGTTAACATAATGAATGCCATCCGAATCGGTAAACGAATCGCCGATACAACGGAAAGTTAAAAACAACTGCTGAAGATGGTACTGGGGAACTAGATGGAGAAAAGTTTTTGTCAATGTAGTTGAAGATTGAACGATCAATTCATGGTTGTTTGCTTAAAATCAACTTCCCCGATTTTCGCGGAGGCATCGATACGACAGTCATCGTCTCATCGGTCGCTGTTCAGAAAGAAGAGTGAAACATCCTCAGAAGTAATATAACGATTTATTATTGTAATATTTGTTTACAGAACTTAGTTCGCTTATTCCTTTTATATGTTGGTGTAACAACAAACAAATCTAAAGCGGCAGATCAGTGTTTTGGTTTTTGCGTCCGTTATAACTAAGCGTTTCTGAGAAATCTTCGAAGAACAGCGTGGGCCCGAGCGTAGCGAGAGCTGGGCATTAACGGTTTATGAGACGTGATTGACAATGACCTTATCTAGTTTTCGCATCCACGATCAAATTTCTTTCCTGTTATAAAACTACAATAAGACTGCTGAAAATGTGGAATAAATGTATCACTGATCTTAACGGTTTATGAGACGTGATTGACAGTTTCTGACGATAGAAACAGATCTGGCGGATTCAAACAGTTGGTGAAAGTTTGGATAGTCGCCGTTCATATTTCCTGGTGCCGGTCAAGTCCTCTTTGAACAAGCAATATCTGGAACGTTTTTGGAATTGGGTCAAGTTCAACAATGCCTGGGTCAAAGAAGGGACAGAGTGTCTTGGATGCAAACAGGAAAGTAAGTCATGGTGACTTGTCTGTTAATTGTAACGATGTGTCTGATGTTAAGCATGACATGGTTGATGTTACTGTTTCGCCGTTCAGGGATAATAGGAACATCAAACTCCCTAAATTTGAACCACGGTGTTTTGATGGAAACCCGGCTGATTATTTACAATTTGTAAAGGAGTTTGAGATCATGTTGAGTAGTTTTTATTAAATGATGAATTGAAGTTAATGTATTTGATGAGATATTGCACTGGAGATGCTGCAAGAGCTATACAGTGCTGTAAGTTTATGAAGCCAAAAGAGGGCTACGATGAGGCTATGAGCATATTACGTCAAAGGTTTGGAAGACCTTCGATGATTGCAGGGAAATTATTCGAGGCTGTTAAGGGTAATGGTGGTCAATTACAGGATGACTCCCAGGCACTCACTGAGTTTTTAGATAATTTGCTAATTTACAAGAATGGAATGATTTCGATGAATCGCATGAGTGACCTCAACTCGAGTTTTATACTAGAAGTAATAGCAAGACGCCTACCTACTCGACTGCAAAGGAAGTGGGTGAAGATAAGCTCCCGTATGGAGGATGAGGGTATCGAGCCAAAGTTTGATGATATCCTGAAACTGGTAAAAGAAAGCGTCAATCAATCTATGAGCAAGTTCGCCAGTCTATTACATCTCACCCCTAGAATAGAGCAGTCTGAGGGAAAAACGCAATCATTGATGACGAATAGGCCTCAGAGAGGTGGATATCGAGAAGGCTCCATGATGTCTAGTAATGCATATAGACCTAGTGAGTGTAACAGGTTTCGTAGTACATCCTCAACAGATAAGTTACAAGATGCAAGACAAACACGGTTGTGTTTACACGTTTGCAAGAGGTGCATACAGAAGTGAACTGTGAACCAGTGAGCAAGTTCAGTGATAAGCTAAATGTAAACTCCAGGCTGACTCCGAATTGTGTGACGATAACGGTTTGGTCAGGAAGTCTGTAGTTGCAACTGGTAAGCCATTGTTGAATAGAGTGTCACAGAATAGAGTTACTGCTTCAGAGTGGAGTTCTGACTCCACAAGTTTACAAAGTATAACTAGTCAGAGTGAAGATATAAAACCTTTAATGATTTGTGAGGAGGAACCAAAATTGTCTACTTCTGTTATTAAAGAGTTTGAAAATGATGAACTTGACGGTAAATTGAATATTTGTGGTAATGATCATGATAGTGCAGATTTGTCTTTGGTTGATCATGATGAGATGAGGGATATGCCTACTACTGCTAAGTTAAATAAAGGTTCTGTACAACTACAACGTGAAGTAGAATTGAACGCAGATGCAGTTCCAGAAGGTGTGCATACTTGTGAGACAGTCAGTGTAATTGATCAGCGTGTAGCCCACCTATCATCAGATGATAGTGCTAAACCCGAACTAGTAGTGAAAGACAGCAGTGGTGGTAATCTTGCAGTTGGACAACTATCTGAGAGCCGAAAAAGAACAGCTTCTGATCCACCACTAAGTTCATCACCTTGTGTCACTCAGTCATCGTTGGTGTTTTCATCCACAATGAAACAGATGCCCATCAACTCAAGTATCTTGTGCAATGACTATGATAGTATTGGTGCGTTTGAAAAGACGAAAGTTATTGCTCAGTTTAGTGAGAATAAGCCAAGTGTAAACGAGAGAGTTATTGTTAAATTGACTTGCATGAATAAAGGCATTTCTAGTTTCAAGTTACTAATTGAATGCTATTATCTTTGGTGTAAATTACTCTGTTTCTACACTTGGTTGATGAGATATGCCGTGTGTTTGTTCGTCATCTATATTCTACGATACAATGACATGGGCGTGTTGCCGTTCAGATTTGAGGATTTAGCTCATAGAAGGAAGTTAGCAAATGAACTCTGCGACGATTTTCCAACCTAGGGCGTCAACCTGAGAAGGGTTGTAGGCGTACTGCTGTAAGTCCTACAGTTCTTCAAAGGGTAGCGCATCAATGAGCAGTCCAATGTGCTTGGTGTGTGATTTTGTACATATGTTCATATTGTATATACTGAATTGATATCATCTGTCATCTAGCTGTTGGTAATTCTGTTTGTGTCCGGACGACTTCCACTTGGATCATCAACCTGAGAAGGAATGTAGGCGTACTGCTGTAAGTCCTACAGTTCTTCAAGGGTAGTTCGTCAGGCCGGAATCCACAACATTTGATGTGTTGATTGTACATATGTTTGTGTTAAATAGTTGTGTGAGTTCCAATTGATGTAATTGTTGGTTAATCTTGTTTGTGTCCGTACATTCCACAAATTACAATCGTCAACCTGAGAAGGGTTGTAGGCGTACTGGTGTAAGTCCTGCAATTCTTCAAAGGAATTCCACCAAGACATGATCGGCGAGGTTGTTTGTACTATTTGTATATACGTGTGGTGTGTCATAGCAATTGGTGTATTTTGGATTCATTGTGTTTACTTGTTGTTTTCGTGTCTTGTTGTTATTGCGTAATTTTGTTAAAATTTTCGTCGTGATTATTTCTGAAGTTGTTTCGAGTCTTCTACATCCGTGAATGAATTGATTGATGTTAAGGACAGCAGATGGGTCGTATACGCCGGGGAGGCTAGGCTATTGCTGAGAATGAAATGCACACGGAGATAATTGTTAGCTGCGGTCCGACACGCCGGGGAGAAAGAGTGTAAACGACTGAGGCTCGCATGCGTCACCGTTACTAGAACTGAGGCAGAATGAGTGACAAGCGATTTCAGTGGTAATTGGTAATGAGTAGATAAGAGGATGTGCGTAGAGTATCATGAGTTGGTGCTATGGTCACGTTGCATTCTGCAAGAGTCATTCTAGCAAATGGCGATTGTGTTGCAAGATGTCAAGAGGAGGTCTCTGTCTGGAGGCGCAGGTCGTCATTGATGTGTGAGATTGTGCTGTGGGTATGCTTGTGGTGTGTTGGCTTTTCTGTTTGTTTTCCATTTCAGCTCTGTCCGTGTGACCCAGGTTCTCGCAATGGCATCCAAGTCAACGTGTATTGGTCGTGAAGGAAAAAAGGGTTGGATCCCTTTTTTGCCGGGGAGTGTCAATGGAGTTGAAGATTGAACGATCAATTCTTGGTTGTTTGCTTAAAATCAACTTCCCCGATTTTCGCGGAGGCATCAATACGACAGTCATCGTCTCATCGGTCGCTGTTCAGAAAGAAGAGTGAAACATAGTCAGAAACCTTAGTTGGCTTATTCCTTTTATATGTTGGTGTAACAATAAACAAATCTAAAGCGGCAGATCAGTGTTTTGGTTTTTGCGTCCGTTATAACTAAGCGTTTCTGAGAAATCTTCGAAGAACATGGTGGGCCCGAGCGTAGCGAGAGCTGGGCATTAACGGTTTCTGAGACGTGATTGACAGTTTTATTCTCAACAACGCATTCATGATCAAGGACTAAAGGATGAGTATTAATCCCGACTGGCCTATGAAAGTTCGATTAAGATAAGAGAAGCCTGAGGTGAATTAATGGCTCAAATCAAAGAAAGTGGAAAGACCTGAAAATTTTGGGTTTGGGGGGGTGAGGCCTCGGAAACCCATGTTGATCAGACCACTGTTCATAAGTCGAGTGAATACTTAGGTCCCTCGGCATGCTATAAGAGCTCATGTAATTTTAGGAATAAGCTTCTTGAACTAGAAGTGGCGTCGGAAGAACTACAACCGGATGTAGCTGCTATCACTAAAACATTATTGTTAGTGGGTGCAGACGTAACTCCACTCATACATGGGTACATCTGCACTAGAGCAGACAGAGTAATCAGTCGGATAAATAGGGGGTTGCTATCAGTGTAGTCGAAGATTGAACGATCGATTCATGGTTGTTTGCTCAAACTAAACTACTCCATATTTTTCGCGTAAGTTCAATACGGCAGTCATCGTCTCATCGTTCGCTGTTCGGAGGAATACAGAAAACTATCAGAAGTATTATCGTGATTTATTGTTATAACATTTGTTTTTAGACCTAGTGTATAATAACCTTATTGTTGGTTACATATTGGTGTAAGAATAAAGGATTCTCGAATCGCCAATCTGTGTTCTAGATTTTGCATGGGTTGATACAAATTGTTTCTGAAAGTCTTCCAGGGACAGCGTGAGGTCCATCGTAGTGACAGCTGGTCATTGACAGTTGCTCTTTACATGTTGGGATTATTTAAGAATCCTATCACTTTTATTGGACCTCATGACATTGGCAGCACTGGAGGCGCAATTTGTTACATTAACTTGAACATGGGCACTGTGACAATTGGGGTTATTTATACAAGTCATGCCAGCGAATCTGATGATTTAGTACTAAATCACCTCAAGACTTGGAGCAGTGGAAATCGTTGTCTAACAGTAGGTGACTTCAACTCCCCACATACTACTTTGAACTAGCATCAACTAACTTGTACACATGCTCCAACAGAGAACTCATACTAACAGTTCTTGAACGCGCATTTGTGCAGCATATCGCTGCACCAACATGATGCCACACTAAACATGGTCCGTCCATACTAGACTTGGTGCTGACACACCTTAAGGAGGATGTTGAGGATATTACGAGCCCTGAACCGCTCTGCAGCAGTTACCATATGGTTATCAATTCTGTGTATAGGATTTACGCTGCAATACATGGGTTAACAGCTGCTCGTCCAAACGTTTGGAAAGCGAGTACACCTGAGATCCGGAATACGGTAACTTTTGCCGACTGGTCTGGTGATACACACCAGACTGTCGTGGAAGCTTGAACGGGATTTAGAAATACATTACACTGAGTCACTGCACCATTTGTACCTTGGTATACTCCTCAAAAACTATCGTGTAAAAACCGTGAGACAGTGATGGAATAAAGAACTTATAAGGAGATTAGAGTAATAATAATATATATTTCTTCCTGTTTATGCAGGAACATACCAATTGTACAGGCATGGATAAGTTATTATATAAATTGCACATAATTTGATGTATGATGAATTTACAGTTTGGTTGTTCTCTCTGACATTAGAGTCAGTCGGAACAGTCTGCTATAAAGTCTGTTTGTGCAACAAATAAAGAAATATAGAAATATTGTCTTCGCATTAACAAAAAACCCAGACATCAGATGAATGTAATACGGATATCTGGGAAAAGAAGCTTGAAGTCAATTCTCCTATATAACTTTAATGTGAACAGCACCCTTGGCTTAAAGATTATTGATGTATTATGTTGAGATCAGTGATACATTTATTCCACATTTTCAGCAGTCTTATTGTAGTTTTATAACAGGAAAGAAATTTGATCGTGGATGCGAAAACTAGATAAGGTCATTGTCAATCACGTCTCATAAACCGTTAATGCCCAGCTCTCGCTACGCTCGGGCCCACGCTGTTCTTCGAAGATTTCTCAGAAACGCTTAGTTATAACGGACGCAAAAACCAAAACACTGATCTGCCGCTTTAGATTTGTTTGTTGTTACACCAACATATAAAAGGAATAAGCGAACTAAGTTCTGTAAACAAATATTACAATAATAAATCGTTATATTACTTCTGACGATGTTTCACTCTTCTTTCTGAACAGCGACCGATGAGACGATGACTGTCGTATCGATGCCTCCGCGAAAATCGGGGAAGTTGATTTTGAGCAAACAACCAAGAATTGATCGTTCAATCTTCAACTCCATTGACAGTCATATTAAGTCGTTTTACTGCGTCAAATGGTGCCGAGGTCGATTCCAGAATTCTCCATTTGCTCCATTTGTGTCTGCATGGCGGACTGTATTCGTAAGTTCAGTAAAATGTTGAAAACTGTTTGAAAACCAGTTGCTTCTTCATTTCAGATCATGAACGGCAAAGTTAAACTTTAGACACCACTAACAACCAATCAGAAAACGACCTTGAACGGATCAATCACATTAAAGAGGCATATATGATGAATGGAAATGTATATTTGTAGAAAAAAGCATAAAATAGATAATAAAAAAGTTACATGGGATATCTTTCTCGAACATGTAGGAGAAACATCCCCCAGTTTAGCATGGGACTGTCAATGGAGAAGTTACACCATATCCTGTACATATATTCATTCAAATGACCATAAATGAGCTCCTTTTGAGATCCATTTATAGCCCTTATCCTATTTTTCAACCTGCTCCAAAATCCTTCAATAGAATTTGTATGTGTCCTCGTAACAGGATCCAAAAATCACTTGAATGGTTGACTCTATAATAATATATATTTCTTCCTGTTTATGCAGGAACATACCAATTGTACAGGCATGGATAAGTTATTATATAAATTGCACATAATTTGATGTATGATGAATTTACAGTTTGGTTGTTCTCTCTGACATTAGAGTCAGTCGGAACAGTCTGCTATAAAGTCTGTTTGTGCAACAAATAAAGAAATATAGAAATATTGTCTTCGCATTAACAAAAAACCCAGACATCAGATGAATGTAATACGGATATCTGGGAAAAGAAGCTTGAAGTCAATTCTCCTATATAACTTTAATGTGAACAGCACCCTTGGCTTAAAGATTATTGATGTATTATGTTGAGATCAGTGATACATTTATTCCACATTTTCAGCAGTCTTATTGTAGTTTTATAACAGGAAAGAAATTTGATCGTGGATGCGAAAACTAGATAAGGTCATTGTCAATCACGTCTCATAAACCGTTAATGCCCAGCTCTCGCTACGCTCGGGCCCACGCTGTTCTTCGAAGATTTCTCAGAAACGCTTAGTTATAACGGACGAAAAAACCAAAACACTGATCTGCCGCTTTAGATTTGTTTGTTGTTACACCAACATATAAAAGGAATAAGCGAACTAAGGTCTGTAAACAAATATTACAATAATAAATCGTTATATTACTTCTGACGATGTTTCACTCTTCTTTCTGAACAGCGACCGATGAGACGATGACTGTCGTATCGATGCCTCCGCGAAAATCGGGGAAGTTGATTTTGAGCAAACAACCAAGAATTGATCGTTCAATCTTCAACTCCATTGACAGTCATATTAAGTCGTTTTACTGCGTCAAATGGTGCCGAGGTCGATTCCAGAATTCTCCATTTGCTCCATTTGTGTCTGCATGGCGGACTGTATTCGTAAGTTCAGTAAAATGTTGAAAACTGTTTGAAAACCAGTTGCTTCTTCATTTCAGATCATGAACGGCAAAGTTAAACTTTAGACACCACTAACAACCAATCAGAAAACGACCTTGAACGGATCAATCACATTAAAGAGGCATATATGATGAATGGAAATGTATATTTGTAGAAAAAAGCATAAAATAGATAATAAAAAAGTTACATGGGATATCTTTCTCGAACATGTAGGAGAAACATCCCCCAGTTTAGCATGGGACTGTCAATGGAGAAGTTACACCATATCCTGTACATATATTCATTCAAATGACCATAAATGAGCTCCTTTTGAGATCCATTTATAGCCCTTATCCTATTTTTCAACCTGCCCCAAAATCCTTCAATAGAATTTGTATGTGTCCTCGTAACAGGATCCAAAAAATCACTTGAATGGTTGACTCTATAATAATATATATTTCTTCCTGTTTATGCAGGAACATACCAATTGTACAGGCATGGATAAGTTATTATATAAATTGCACATAATTTGATGTATGATGAATTTACAGTTTGGTTGTTCTCTCTGACATTAGAGTCAGTCGGAACAGTCTGCTATAAAGTCTGTTTGTGCAACAAATAAAGAAATATAGAAATATTGTCTTCGCATTAACAAAAAACCCAGACATCAGATGAATGTAATACGGATATCTGGGAAAAGAAGCTTGAAGTCAATTCTCCTATATAACTTTAATGTGAACAGCACCCTTGGCTTAAAGATTATTGATGTATTATGTTGAGATCAGTGATACATTTATTCCACATTTTCAGCAGTCTTATTGTAGTTTTATAACAGGAAAGAAATTTGATCGTGGATGCGAAAACTAGATAAGGTCATTGTCAATCACGTCTCATAAACCGTTAATGCCCAGCTCTCGCTACGCTCGGGCCCACGCTGTTCTTCGAAGATTTCTCAGAAACGCTTAGTTATAACGGACGCAAAAACCAAAACACTGATCTGCCGCTTTAGATTTGTTTGTTGTTACACCAACATATAAAAGGAATAAGCGAACTAAGTTCTGTAAACAAATATTACAATAATAAATCGTTATATTACTTCTGACGATGTTTCACTCTTCTTTCTGAACAGCGACCGATGAGACGATGACTGTCGTATCGATGCCTCCGCGAAAATCGGGGAAGTTGATTTTGAGCAAACAACCAAGAATTGATCGTTCAATCTTCAACTCCATTGACAGTCATATTAAGTCGTTTTACTGCGTCAAATGGTGCCGAGGTCGATTCCAGAATTCTCCATTTGCTCCATTTGTGTCTGCATGGCGGACTGTATTCGTAAGTTCAGTAAAATGTTGAAAACTGTTTGAAAACCAGTTGCTTCTTCATTTCAGATCATGAACGGCAAAGTTAAACTTTAGACACCACTAAAAACCAATCAGAAAACGACCTTGAACGGATCAATCACATTAAAGAGGCATATATGATGAATGGAAATGTATATTTGTAGAAAAAAGCATAAAATAGATAATAAAAAAGTTACATGGGATATCTTTCTCGAACATGTAGGAGAAACATCCCCCAGTTTAGCATGGGACTGTCAATGGAGAAGTTACACCATATCCTGTACATATATTCATTCAAATGACCATAAATGAGCTCCTTTTGAGATCCATTTATAGCCCTTATCCTATTTTTCAACCTGCCCCAAAATCCTTCAATAGAATTTGTATGTGTCCTCGTAACAGGATCCAAAAAATCACTTGAATGGTTGACTCTATAATAATATATATTTCTTCCTGTTTATGCAGGAACATACCAATTGTACAGGCATGGATAAGTTATTATATAAATTGCACATAATTTGATGTATGATGAATTTACAGTTTGGTTGTTCTCTCTGACATTAGAGTCAGTCGGAACAGTCTGCTATAAAGTCTGTTTGTGCAACAAATAAAGAAATATAGAAATATTGTCTTCGCATTAACAAAAAACCCAGACATCAGATGAATGTAATACGGATATCTGGGAAAAGAAGCTTGAAGTCAATTCTCCTATATAACTTTAATGTGAACAGCACCCTTGGCTTAAAGATTATTGATGTATTATGTTGAGATCAGTGATACATTTATTCCACATTTTCAGCAGTCTTATTGTAGTTTTATAACAGGAAAGAAATTTGATCGTGGATGCGAAAACTAGATAAGGTCATTGTCAATCACGTCTCATAAACCGTTAATGCCCAGCTCTCGCTACGCTCGGGCCCACGCTGTTCTTCGAAGATTTCTCAGAAACGCTTAGTTATAACGGACGAAAAAACCAAAACACTGATCTGCCGCTTTAGATTTGTTTGTTGTTACACCAACATATAAAAGGAATAAGCGAACTAAGGTCTGTAAACAAATATTACAATAATAAATCGTTATATTACTTCTGACGATGTTTCACTCTTCTTTCTGAACAGCGACCGATGAGACGATGACTGTCGTATCGATGCCTCCGCGAAAATCGGGGAAGTTGATTTTGAGCAAACAACCAAGAATTGATCGTTCAATCTTCAACTCCATTGACAGTCATATTAAGTCGTTTTACTGCGTCAAATGGTGCCGAGGTCGATTCCAGAATTCTCCATTTGCTCCATTTGTGTCTGCATGGCGGACTGTATTCGTAAGTTCAGTAAAATGTTGAAAACTGTTTGAAAACCAGTTGCTTCTTCATTTCAGATCATGAACGGCAAAGTTAAACTTTAGACACCACTAACAACCAATCAGAAAACGACCTTGAACGGATCAATCACATTAAAGAGGCATATATGATGAATGGAAATGTATATTTGTAGAAAAAAGCATAAAATAGATAATAAAAAAGTTACATGGGATATCTTTCTCGAACATGTAGGAGAAACATCCCCCAGTTTAGCATGGGACTGTCAATGGAGAAGTTACACCATATCCTGTACATATATTCATTCAAATGACCATAAATGAGCTCCTTTTGAGATCCATTTATAGCCCTTATCCTATTTTTCAACCTGCCCCAAAATCCTTCAATAGAATTTGTATGTGTCCTCGTAACAGGATCCAAAAAATCACTTGAATGGTTGACTCTATAATAATATATATTTCTTCCTGTTTATGCAGGAACATACCAATTGTACAGGCATGGATAAGTTATTATATAAATTGCACATAATTTGATGTATGATGAATTTACAGTTTGGTTGTTCTCTCTGACATTAGAGTCAGTCGGAACAGTCTGCTATAAAGTCTGTTTGTGCAACAAATAAAGAAATATAGAAATATTGTCTTCGCATTAACAAAAAACCCAGACATCAGATGAATGTAATACGGATATCTGGGAAAAGAAGCTTGAAGTCAATTCTCCTATATAACTTTAATGTGAACAGCACCCTTGGCTTAAAGATTATTGATGTATTATGTTGAGATCAGTGATACATTTATTCCACATTTTCAGCAGTCTTATTGTAGTTTTATAACAGGAAAGAAATTTGATCGTGGATGCGAAAACTAGATAAGGTCATTGTCAATCACGTCTCATAAACCGTTAATGCCCAGCTCTCGCTACGCTCGGGCCCACGCTGTTCTTCGAAGATTTCTCAGAAACGCTTAGTTATAACGGACGCAAAAACCAAAACACTGATCTGCCGCTTTAGATTTGTTTGTTGTTACACCAACATATAAAAGGAATAAGCGAACTAAGTTCTGTAAACAAATATTACAATAATAAATCGTTATATTACTTCTGACGATGTTTCACTCTTCTTTCTGAACAGCGACCGATGAGACGATGACTGTCGTATCGATGCCTCCGCGAAAATCGGGGAAGTTGATTTTGAGCAAACAACCAAGAATTGATCGTTCAATCTTCAACTCCATTGACAGTCATATTAAGTCGTTTTACTGCGTCAAATGGTGCCGAGGTCGATTCCAGAATTCTCCATTTGCTCCATTTGTGTCTGCATGGCGGACTGTATTCGTAAGTTCAGTAAAATGTTGAAAACTGTTTGAAAACCAGTTGCTTCTTCATTTCAGATCATGAACGGCAAAGTTAAACTTTAGACACCACTAACAACCAATCAGAAAACGACCTTGAACGGATCAATCACATTAAAGAGGCATATATGATGAATGGAAATGTATATTTGTAGAAAAAAGCATAAAATAGATAATAAAAAAGTTACATGGGATATCTTTCTCGAACATGTAGGAGAAACATCCCCCAGTTTAGCATGGGACTGTCAATGGAGAAGTTACACCATATCCTGTACATATATTCATTCAAATGACCATAAATGAGCTCCTTTTGAGATCCATTTATAGCCCTTATCCTATTTTTCAACCTGCCCCAAAATCCTTCAATAGAATTTGTATGTGTCCTCGTAACAGGATCCAAAAAATCACTTGAATGGTTGACTCTATAATAATATATATTTCTTCCTGTTTATGCAGGAACATACCAATTGTACAGGCATGGATAAGTTATTATATAAATTGCACATAATTTGATGTATGATGAATTTACAGTTTGGTTGTTCTCTCTGACATTAGAGTCAGTCGGAACAGTCTGCTATAAAGTCTGTTTGTGCAACAAATAAAGAAATATAGAAATATTGTCTTCGCATTAACAAAAAACCCAGACATCAGATGAATGTAATACGGATATCTGGGAAAAGAAGCTTGAAGTCAATTCTCCTATATAACTTTAATGTGAACAGCACCCTTGGCTTAAAGATTATTGATGTATTATGTTGAGATCAGTGATACATTTATTCCACATTTTCAGCAGTCTTATTGTAGTTTTATAACAGGAAAGAAATTTGATCGTGGATGCGAAAACTAGATAAGGTCATTGTCAATCACGTCTCATAAACCGTTAATGCCCAGCTCTCGCTACGCTCGGGCCCACGCTGTTCTTCGAAGATTTCTCAGAAACGCTTAGTTATAACGGACGCAAAAACCAAAACACTGATCTGCCGCTTTAGATTTGTTTGTTGTTACACCAACATATAAAAGGAATAAGCGAACTAAGTTCTGTAAACAAATATTACAATAATAAATCGTTATATTACTTCTGACGATGTTTCACTCTTCTTTCTGAACAGCGACCGATGAGACGATGACTGTCGTATCGATGCCTCCGCGAAAATCGGGGAAGTTGATTTTGAGCAAACAACCAAGAATTGATCGTTCAATCTTCAACTCCATTGACAGTCATATTAAGTCGTTTTACTGCGTCAAATGGTGCCGAGGTCGATTCCAGAATTCTCCATTTGCTCCATTTGTGTCTGCATGGCGGACTGTATTCGTAAGTTCAGTAAAATGTTGAAAACTGTTTGAAAACCAGTTGCTTCTTCATTTCAGATCATGAACGGCAAAGTTAAACTTTAGACACCACTAACAACCAATCAGAAAACGACCTTGAACGGATCAATCACATTAAAGAGGCATATATGATGAATGGAAATGTATATTTGTAGAAAAAAGCATAAAATAGATAATAAAAAAGTTACATGGGATATCTTTCTCGAACATGTAGGAGAAACATCCCCCAGTTTAGCATGGGACTGTCAATGGAGAAGTTACACCATATCCTGTACATATATTCATTCAAATGACCATAAATGAGCTCCTTTTGAGATCCATTTATAGCCCTTATCCTATTTTTCAACCTGCCCCAAAATCCTTCAACAGAATTTGTATGTGTCCTCGTAACAGGATCCAAAAAATCACTTGAATGGTTGACTCTATAATAATATATATTTCTTCCTGTTTATGCAGGAACATACCAATTGTACAGGCATGGATAAGTTATTATATAAATTGCACATAATTTGATGTATGATGAATTTACAGTTTGGTTGTTCTCTCTGACATTAGAGTCAGTCGGAACAGTCTGCTATAAAGTCTGTTTGTGCAACAAATAAAGAAATATAGAAATATTGTCTTCGCATTAACAAAAAACCCAGACATCAGATGAATGTAATACGGATATCTGGGAAAAGAAGCTTGAAGTCAATTCTCCTATATAACTTTAATGTGAACAGCACCCTTGGCTTAAAGATTATTGATGTATTATGTTGAGATCAGTGATACATTTATTCCACATTTTCAGCAGTCTTATTGTAGTTTTATAACAGGAAAGAAATTTGATCGTGGATGCGAAAACTAGATAAGGTCATTGTCAATCACGTCTCATAAACCGTTAATGCCCAGCTCTCGCTACGCTCGGGCCCACGCTGTTCTTCGAAGATTTCTCAGAAACGCTTAGTTATAACGGACGCAAAAACCAAAACACTGATCTGCCGCTTTAGATTTGTTTGTTGTTACACCAACATATAAAAGGAATAAGCGAACTAAGTTCTGTAAACAAATATTACAATAATAAATCGTTATATTACTTCTGACGATGTTTCACTCTTCTTTCTGAACAGCGACCGATGAGACGATGACTGTCGTATCGATGCCTCCGCGAAAATCGGGGAAGTTGATTTTGAGCAAACAACCAAGAATTGATCGTTCAATCTTCAACTCCATTGACAGTCATATTAAGTCGTTTTACTGCGTCAAATGGTGCCGAGGTCGATTCCAGAATTCTCCATTTGCTCCATTTGTGTCTGCATGGCGGACTGTATTCGTAAGTTCAGTAAAATGTTGAAAACTGTTTGAAAACCAGTTGCTTCTTCATTTCAGATCATGAACGGCAAAGTTAAACTTTAGACACCACTAACAACCAATCAGAAAACGACCTTGAACGGATCAATCACATTAAAGAGGCATATATGATGAATGGAAATGTATATTTGTAGAAAAAAGCATAAAATAGATAATAAAAAAGTTACATGGGATATCTTTCTCGAACATGTAGGAGAAACATCCCCCAGTTTAGCATGGGACTGTCAATGGAGAAGTTACACCATATCCTGTACATATATTCATTCAAATGACCATAAATGAGCTCCTTTTGAGATCCATTTATAGCCCTTATCCTATTTTTCAACCTGCCCCAAAATCCTTCAATAGAATTTGTATGTGTCCTCGTAACAGGATCCAAAAAATCACTTGAATGGTTGACTCTATAATAATATATATTTCTTCCTGTTTATGCAGGAACATACCAATTGTACAGGCATGGATAAGTTATTATATAAATTGCACATAATTTGATGTATGATGAATTTACAGTTTGGTTGTTCTCTCTGACATTAGAGTCAGTCGGAACAGTCTGCTATAAAGTCTGTTTGTGCAACAAATAAAGAAATATAGAAATATTGTCTTCGCATTAACAAAAAACCCAGACATCAGATGAATGTAATACGGATATCTGGGAAAAGAAGCTTGAAGTCAATTCTCCTATATAACTTTAATGTGAACAGCACCCTTGGCTTAAAGATTATTGATGTATTATGTTGAGATCAGTGATACATTTATTCCACATTTTCAGCAGTCTTATTGTAGTTTTATAACAGGAAAGAAATTTGATCGTGGATGCGAAAACTAGATAAGGTCATTGTCAATCACGTCTCATAAACCGTTAATGCCCAGCTCTCGCTACGCTCGGGCCCACGCTGTTCTTCGAAGATTTCTCAGAAACGCTTAGTTATAACGGACGCAAAAACCAAAACACTGATCTGCCGCTTTAGATTTGTTTGTTGTTACACCAACATATAAAAGGAATAAGCGAACTAAGTTCTGTAAACAAATATTACAATAATAAATCGTTATATTACTTCTGACGATGTTTCACTCTTCTTTCTGAACAGCGACCGATGAGACGATGACTGTCGTATCGATGCCTCCGCGAAAATCGGGGAAGTTGATTTTGAGCAAACAACCAAGAATTGATCGTTCAATCTTCAACTCCATTGACAGTCATATTAAGTCGTTTTACTGCGTCAAATGGTGCCGAGGTCGATTCCAGAATTCTCCATTTGCTCCATTTGTGTCTGCATGGCGGACTGTATTCGTAAGTTCAGTAAAATGTTGAAAACTGTTTGAAAACCAGTTGCTTCTTCATTTCAGATCATGAACGGCAAAGTTAAACTTTAGACACCACTAACAACCAATCAGAAAACGACCTTGAACGGATCAATCACATTAAAGAGGCATATATGATGAATGGAAATGTATATTTGTAGAAAAAAGCATAAAATAGATAATAAAAAAGTTACATGGGATATCTTTCTCGAACATGTAGGAGAAACATCCCCCAGTTTAGCATGGGACTGTCAATGGAGAAGTTACACCATATCCTGTACATATATTCATTCAAATGACCATAAATGAGCTCCTTTTGAGATCCATTTATAGCCCTTATCCTATTTTTCAACCTGCCCCAAAATCCTTCAATAGAATTTGTATGTGTCCTCGTAACAGGATCCAAAAATCACTTGAATGGTTGACTCTATAATAATATATATTTCTTCCTGTTTATGCAGGAACATACCAATTGTACAGGCATGGATAAGTTATTATATAAATTGCACATAATTTGATGTATGATGAATTTACAGTTTGGTTGTTCTCTCTGACATTAGAGTCAGTCGGAACAGTCTGCTATAAAGTCTGTTTGTGCAACAAATAAAGAAATATAGAAATATTGTCTTCGCATTAACAAAAAACCCAGACATCAGATGAATGTAATACGGATATCTGGGAAAAGAAGCTTGAAGTCAATTCTCCTATATAACTTTAATGTGAACAGCACCCTTGGCTTAAAGATTATTGATGTATTATGTTGAGATCAGTGATACATTTATTCCACTTTTTCAGCAGTCTTATGTTTAAGGAGAGTGAAGTGCAATTTATTTCTCTTATTCAAAGTTATATGAAAGCACTTTAAATGTAACTCTTCCATAACCTGGACTAATCCTAAATCGTATGGACTACGCTACCACAACTACCTTCTCAAGGTTAACACCCATAAACTCACCACTAGAGCTAACTTCTTCACCATTAAATATTGCAAACTTTGGAACCAACTACCCTCTGAGATCAGATCCTGTGAAAGGCCTGACAGTTTCAAAAGGAGCCTAGAAAAACATATAAACATGTCCACCCTAGCCCGCCTCAAAGATCTCAACTGCTGGTAGAGTGGAGAGACAATGGCTTTTCAATATTTAACTACAGAAAGTACACTAGTCCCAATACCAATATAATAACACTTAGTAATTATGTAGGTTCAATACTTGAAATTCGATTGTCATTAAAATACTTAAAATGATTATAATAGCTATGCGGCAAGTGTTCTCTTGCTTTACCATGCTTGTTTCCCTTATAACACTCAGTTATTGAGCCTAATGTATCCTATGATAATACGAACTATGACACTGACTATGCTCTTATTATATATAGATTGATTTACTTTACGACTACCTGTAGTACTAACTACCCTTCTGTAGTATTGTTAAACAAATGCTGAAATTTTGTTGGTTCTGTTAATATCTTTTTATAATATGTTTAGACACGTTACTTTGCAATGTCAGATGTCTACTATATACAAGACTGTCATGATAATTTAGTACACTAAGTCCTGCCAACCGACCTTACCTTCAGTTCATACTACCTACATTGATCCCTAACTATATTGTTCTGCTGAATCTTGCTTCACTACTCACAAAACCTATTCTTTTTATTCTTTAAGGTTCTAACTTCTTGTAAAGTAATCCGTTCATTAGGACGCATGCATACATATATAATGTTCATAAAGATGTACGCGGAGACCTATTGGAAGCACTCATTAAGAAAGCTAGGGAGATGGAATATGAGGTACGAACATGTCTGGTACCAAGCAATATATTTGCGGTAGCCATAATAATCATAGTCTCAGAGCTTAACATCAAAAAAGGAGGGAGGGTGGCGTTAGCTGATCAGTAGATATGGTGGGGGTCACTAAGGTGAATCGCCCCATTCTGCAGGAACAGCAATACACAAATTAAAGGCTCGAGATATTTCTGATTCTTATGAGGGCTTAGATCTTTATCTTGAAAAAGATAATAATGAACGCCTTGGCAGATCATGCTTCTATCTCTAAATATATACTATTCGCCCAGCCTATTGTTGAGATGCGACCATGTGGGATGTGCACAGTTTTATGGGGCATCTTATAAACTAACTTGCTGTCCATTGTCGGATCTTTAAATACCACTTCACAATGTCTTATCTCATTCATTTTCCAATAACGTCTTTACTTGATCCTCATTATATCCCATTAAACCTAACATTTTACAGCTCTTTATGACTTATTATATTCCTACTCTCTGAAGGGTACGGTTGTACATTAAATGCACAAAAAGGTATAAAACAAAAACAACTGGCACAACTGAGGATAAATGTATTAAAACCAAAAGTGGACATCATGATAGTACGAGATATACGTGTAGCATTATACATTGCAAATGAACGTTGTCAGCCTAGGGAGTTTTCTTTATTAATGCATTTATTAATGATACTTGCACTTACCTATTTCATTACAATTTAATGATTCACCTCAGCACTTTTACTTTTCTAAAACAGCTTTCAATCCCTTGTAAACGTTGTACTTACCTCAATATTGGTTGGTTATCGAATGCCGACAACCACGGGATGAAAACGAAACGAAGTCGATTTTCCCGCTCAACCTGGAGGACAACTGTACAATTCAATAACTATACAGCCTAGTTCAGACAATGTGTATTTATATATATATCAAATATTTAACTGTTGAAACATTATTAACTTGTAGACAATCTACGATTTGATATTATTTCATACTTGATCGTGCCTGTAAAAATGGCATGCATTTTCATGTAAATTTATATGTTTATATGAGAATATACATTATTATTATTATTGTAGTTTTATAACAGGAAAGAAATTTGATCGTGGATGCGAAAACTAGATAAGGTCATATTAAGTCGTTTAACTGCGTCAAATGGTGCCGAGGTCGATTCCAGAATTCTCCATTTGCTCCATTTGTGTCTGCGTGGCTGACTGTATTCGTAAGTTCAGTAAAATGTTGAAAACTGTTTGAAAACCAGTTGCTTCTTCATTTCAGATCATGAACGGCAAAGTTAAACTTTAGACACCACTAACAACCAATCAGAAAACGACCTTGAACGGATCAATCACATTAAAGAGGCATATATGATGAATGGAAATGTATATTTGTAGAAAAAAGCATAAAATAGATAATAAAAAAGTTACATGGGATATCTTTCTCGAACATGTAGGAGAAACATCCCCCAGTTTAGCATGGGACTGTCAATGGAGAAGTTACACCATATCCTGTACATATATTCATTCAAATGACCATAAATGAGCTCCTTTTGAGATCCATTTATAGCCCTTATCCTATTTTTCAACCTGCTCCAAAATCCTTCAATAGAATTTGTATGTGTCCTCGTAACAGGATCCAAAAATCACTTGAATGGTTGACTCTATAATAATATATATTTCTTCCTGTTTATGCAGGAACATACCAATTGTACAGGCATGGATAAGTTATTATATAAATTGCACATAATTTGATGTATGATGAATTTACAGTTTGGTTGTTCTCTCTGACATTAGAGTCAGTCGGAACAGTCTGCTATAAAGTCTGTTTGTGCAACAAATAAAGAAATATAGAAATATTGTCTTCGCATTAACAAAAAACCCAGACATCAGATGAATGTAATACGGATATCTGGGAAAAGAAGCTTGAAGTCAATTCTCCTATATAACTTTAATGTGAACAGCACCCTTGGCTTAAAGATTATTGATGTATTATGTTGAGATCAGTGATACATTTATTCCACTTTTTCAGCAGTCTTATGTTTAAGGAGAGTGAAGTGCAATTTATTTCTCTTATTCAAAGTTATATGAAAGCACTTTAAATGTAACTCTTCCATAACCTGGACTAATCCTAAATCGTATGGACTACGCTACCACAACTACCTTCTCAAGGTTAACACCCATAAACTCACCACTAGAGCTAACTTCTTCACCATTAAATATTGCAAACTTTGGAACCAACTACCCTCTGAGATCAGATCCTGTGAAAGGCCTGACAGTTTCAAAAGGAGCCTAGAAAAACATATAAACATGTCCACCCTAGCCCGCCTCAAAGATCTCAACTGCTGGTAGAGTGGAGAGACAATGGCTTTTCAATATTTAACTACAGAAAGTACACTAGTCCCAATACCAATATAATAACACTTAGTAATTATGTAGGTTCAATACTTGAAATTCGATTGTCATTAAAATACTTAAAATGATTATAATAGCTATGCGGCAAGTGTTCTCTTGCTTTACCATGCTTGTTTCCCTTATAACACTCAGTTATTGAGCCTAATGTATCCTATGATAATACGAACTATGACACTGACTATGCTCTTATTATATATAGATTGATTTACTTTACGACTACCTGTAGTACTAACTACCCTTCTGTAGTATTGTTAAACAAATGCTGAAATTTTGTTGGTTCTGTTAATATCTTTTTATAATATGTTTAGACACGTTACTTTGCAATGTCAGATGTCTACTATATACAAGACTGTCATGATAATTTAGTACACTAAGTCCTGCCAACCGACCTTACCTTCAGTTCATACTACCTACATTGATCCCTAACTATATTGTTCTGCTGAATCTTGCTTCACTACTCACAAAACCTATTCTTTTTATTCTTTAAGGTTCTAACTTCTTGTAAAGTAATCCGTTCATTAGGACGCATGCATACATATATAATGTTCATAAAGATGTACGCGGAGACCTATTGGAAGCACTCATTAAGAAAGCTAGGGAGATGGAATATGAGGTACGAACATGTCTGGTACCAAGCAATATATTTGCGGTAGCCATAATAATCATAGTCTCAGAGCTTAACATCAAAAAAGGAGGGAGGGTGGCGTTAGCTGATCAGTAGATATGGTGGGGGTCACTAAGGTGAATCGCCCCATTCTGCAGGAACAGCAATACACAAATTAAAGGCTCGAGATATTTCTGATTCTTATGAGGGCTTAGATCTTTATCTTGAAAAAGATAATAATGAACGCCTTGGCAGATCATGCTTCTATCTCTAAATATATACTATTCGCCCAGCCTATTGTTGAGATGCGACCATGTGGGATGTGCACAGTTTTATGGGGCATCTTATAAACTAACTTGCTGTCCATTGTCGGATCTTTAAATACCACTTCACAATGTCTTATCTCATTCATTTTCCAATAACGTCTTTACTTGATCCTCATTATATCCCATTAAACCTAACATTTTACAGCTCTTTATGACTTATTATATTCCTACTCTCTGAAGGGTACGGTTGTACATTAAATGCACAAAAAGGTATAAAACAAAAACAACTGGCACAACTGAGGATAAATGTATTAAAACCAAAAGTGGACATCATGATAGTACGAGATATACGTGTAGCATTATACATTGCAAATGAACGTTGTCAGCCTAGGGAGTTTTCTTTATTAATGCATTTATTAATGATACTTGCACTTACCTATTTCATTACAATTTAATGATTCACCTCAGCACTTTTACTTTTCTAAAACAGCTTTCAATCCCTTGTAAACGTTGTACTTACCTCAATATTGGTTGGTTATCGAATGCCGACAACCACGGGATGAAAACGAAACGAAGTCGATTTTCCCGCTCAACCTGGAGGACAACTGTACAATTCAATAACTATACAGCCTAGTTCAGACAATGTGTATTTATATATATATCAAATATTTAACTGTTGAAACATTATTAACTTGTAGACAATCTACGATTTGATATTATTTCATACTTGATCGTGCCTGTAAAAATGGCATGCATTTTCATGTAAATTTATATGTTTATATGAGAATATACATTATTATTATTATTGTAGTTTTATAACAGGAAAGAAATTTGATCGTGGATGCGAAAACTAGATAAGGTCATATTAAGTCGTTTAACTGCGTCAAATGGTGCCGAGGTCGATTCCAGAATTCTCCATTTGCTCCATTTGTGTCTGCATGGCGGACTGTATTCGTAAGTTCAGTAAAATGTTGAAAACTGTTTGAAAACCAGTTGCTTCTTCAGTTCAGATCATGAACACTCATGTACAGCATGTTCGCCAGCGTCTTCAAATGGTAGAATTGGATCGTTCATGGAATTTGAGTGGTTATGAGATAGATGGTTTGGAATTAATCCTCATTTCAGTTTTAGATGCAGGATTGTTCTACCTCGACCAGAAGATGAATAGGAGCAGCAGAATACCAGAAAGAGAAAGTATGTGAACATGAAAAGGACATTAATATTTTATGCACTTATAAATGTTTATGTCAATTGTATATTATACATTAGTAAAAATTTACGTTCATTTTAGTTGTGTTTTCACGTATTTATGCGAAGTCTTAGAGTTTATTTAGTGTCATTACGTGTATTAATGTGTCTGAGCGTTATAGCGTTCTAATGTCTGGTGCGTTTTAGAAATAAGTGAGGGGTCCTGGTAGTGATAATCATTGGGATAAAACAGTTTATATAGCAAGCGTTTGAAGGTTACACTAGAGTGACACGTCCTATTTCTAAGGGTAAACTAATCCTGTATGTTCCGTACTAAGTCTTTATGCATTCATGCTGCTAGTTCATATATATATTTTGTATTGCAAAGGGTGTTGAATTGTGTCTTTTAGGTGCTGTAGTAAATTAGTGATTGATTCGTTCTAGGAGTAAATAGTTTATTGATATAATCAGTAGAGTGAAACAGTCTATGCAGAGAGCGTTTGAAGCTTGTAACCGAAGTGCAAGTTCTGATATCTATAGGCAGGCTATTCCATATTTTAGAATACATGACTGTGAAGAAGTTTTCACGGAGTGTTGACTTAAAGGAATGAGTTGTCACTGTGGAAGTTTGGTTACGCAGATCGTAAGAACCTTCCTGTGCGAATTGTATGTCCCTGTTACCTGAGAATGATATCTTGTGAAGGACCTTAAAGAAGAATATTAGGTTTATAATAAGTCGCCTTGTCCAAAGTGGGTCGAGTTTTAGGATCTTGCACCGTGAGATGTAGTCTTTCTTACAATTGTAGCCAAGTAGTTTTGAGGTAAAATATCGTTGGATACCTTCCATCCTTAGCTTATCATGTGTGCGAGTGCTGCTTATAATAAATGGACAGTATTCTAGTAGTGGTTTGACGCATGTTTTGTACAGAATTAGCTTGACTTCATTGTAGTGAAAGTTCCTGAGTATGCATCCTAAGAGCATCATCGAAGTTTGAGTATGTGATGCCACTTTTTCAGAGAATGTCAAGTCACTAGAGTACCTCAGGCCTAAGTCAACGACACTTCGGAGTCTGGGTGGGTTAGCAGATTGAAGCGTTAATTTCAGGTCAATTGAGGGTGCGCCGAAGCAGATTCAACCACATTTGTTCAGATTGAATTGGAGATTCCATAAGGACGACCAAGCAGTCATTTTATCTAATTCCTTCTGCACTACATTCTCGAAGTACCCTAAGTCATCACATTGGAATGTATAAGCTACTTTTAGGTCATCTGCGAAGATGAATGGTTTCCCGTGTGAGAAACAAGCGCAAACGTCATTGATGTATAGCGTAAATAGGAGGAGTCCAATGACACTACCTTGTACTACACCAGAAGTGATAGGGCTAGGTTTAGAGGTTGTAGACCCGAGTTTAACTATTTGGGACCTGTTGTTAAGGAATGATTTAAGCCATCCTAATAATGGGTCACGTATTCCTAAGGAGTTCAGCTTATGTATTAGCAGTAAATGGTCAACATGGTCAAATGCCTTAGAGATGTCAAAGTAGATGACAAGTACTAGTTGCCATAATGAATGTAGTCTTCCATATGTCAGGGTAAGTTTGGGTTTCTAGGGTCATGGTGAATATTTTAAGCAGTAGTAGAGGAATATGAGGGCACCATATTTATAGAAATAAGATGATATACCGTCGGTACCGAAAAATTTGAACTTTCAGGGTTCTTATAGTTTGGTTAATATTAGCGTAAGTGAATTGAACAGTGCTGATTTGGTTTGGTGTGAGTGGAGATGGAGTTTGTGCCATATTAGTAATAGGGCATATATCGAGTAGCTGGACTGAGGGCTTAAGGTAGTTACCTGCAAACGTTTTGTTGAATAGTTCACATATGCCTGCAGAGTTGGTGCATAGCCTACCTTTGTCTACGAGGAGAGAAATGCTGTGATTTTTGCGATTCATTCGCCTCCTTAAGATTTCTGTGAGTGCATACACTCTAGCAGGACTGGCTACTGTGATGAGTTCTTCCTTTCTCATACGGAAATCTCGAGCCTGTGAGATGGAGCTAAGGGTGTTAAGTATTAGACCTAGAGTGCCAAAGTCGTGGTGTTTGAAGTAACTTGTTGTGAGTCCCTTCAGTTTCGTACAATCCTTTGGTTTTAGGAATGACTTTCTGTGAGAGGAAACCTTTAGTGTTTGGAGTGGGATGACAGCATCTAAGCATGTTTTTGAGTTATGATAGAAGATGCTCAGAGCTCTCGAGAGGTCATCAGTAGTGAAGTATTCATCCTATTCGGAGCACCTTGACACTGATTCTACTAAGGTCCAGTTTGCCTTACCATAGTTCCTATATTTTACTTGTTGTGAAGTGAACGTATGAGCCGCATTGCTACTCAGTGGAAGTGGCAGTGCACACATCACTGTTTTGTGGTCGCTCCCTAAAAACTCGGAACCTAATAGGGTTAAAGGGGGACTTATATTGTGGCAGAAGATTAAGTCTAGTACGTTGTAACCTCTTGTGGGAGTAGTGACAGTTTGTTTCCAGCCAAGTATATCCAGTGTGCCT
The DNA here is from genome assembly GCA_944472135.2 of Trichobilharzia regenti. NCBI lineage: Eukaryota > Metazoa > Platyhelminthes > Trematoda > Strigeidida > Schistosomatidae > Trichobilharzia > Trichobilharzia regenti. The sequence continues at coordinate 31,867,651 of OX235270.1, read as the reverse complement.
AAGAACTTATCAAATTTAGTTGGGTCTGTGGATATATCCCAGTTGATTTCAGGTAAGTTAAAGTCCCCACATAGGATCTTATGATCGTATTGTAAGTCGGATAATTGCTCCAGAGTATTAATAAGTTGGGTCTCGTAATTACTAAAGGTGCCAGGTGCTCTGTAGGTGCATCCGACTAATGCTGTTACGTTATTTAAGTGTACATTAACCCATAGATTCTCAGGCATGTTAAGTGTACTACTTTCTAGCTGTGATACAGTAAGTTCATTCAGAAAGTACATAAGACAACCCCCTCCCTTACCACCTTCCCTGTCACACCGAAAGTGTGTGTGGGTACGCAAGCTTATTTCATCATCCAGGATGTTCGAATGACACCAAGATTCGGTGATGACAATTACAGGGGGTTTGTATATTACTGTGAGTGCTCTGAGCATCGGCAATTTATTTAGAACAGATCTAGCATTTATGAGGATTAGGTAAAGATGAGAGTTGAAGTAGCATTTGAAGTATTTAAGTTCGTTAGTCAGCCCCGAATATGGTTCAGCACCCAGTAGTTCTGCTTGACATGATGATCCTATGTTAAGAGGAGTTTCAGCATCATGCTCACCTATGTCTATCGAGTTGGTATGTGCGGTTTTCTGTGAAGAATTAGGAGTTGGAGTACTGGATTTGCTGTAGACTAAGGAATTTTTATTTTCAGTTAGGTTACGGAAGTAGGTAGGGTTCTTTATTTGACTCATACTTGTGCAAGTGTCAAGTGTGCTTAATGGATACAGGTGCACTAGACCGTTCCTGTTTTCATGCAAGGAGGGAGCCAGCTCTAGTGGTTTAGGAGTGTTAACATCCCTACTAGCTGATTTTCAACGTTGACAGGGACGAAGGGGACAAAAAATGATTGGATCCTTGTGATGACCATGGCTTATTATTCCACCTATTGTTTGATTCTAGTTGTGTTCATGTGTGGGTTTCGTGTGTTGTCAATGGAGTTGAAGATTGAACGATCAATTCACGGTTGTTTGCTTAAAATCAACTTCCCCAATTTTCGCGGAGGCATCAATACGACAGTCATCGTCTCATCGGTCGCTGTTCAGAAAGAAGATTGAAACATCGTCAGAAGTAATACAACGATTTATTATTGTAATATTTGTTTACAGACCTTAGTTTGCTTAGTGATACTTGATTTATATGCTGGTGTAACAATACATAATACTCAAGTCAACAATTGGTGTTTTGGTTTTTTCGTCCGTTGTTACTAAGCGTTTCTGAGAAATCTTCTAAGAACAGCGTGGGCCCGAGCGTAGCGAGAGCTGGGCATTAACGGTTTATGAGACTTTGCTGACAGTTTCTGACGATAGAAACAGATCTGGCGGATTCAAACAGTTGGTGAAAGTTTGGATAGTCGCCGTTCATTTTTCCTGGTGCCGGTCAAGTCCTCTTTGAACAAGCAATATCTGGAACTTTTTGGAATTGGGTCAAGTTCAACAATGCCTGGGTCAAAGAAGGGACAGAGTGTCTTGGATGCAAACAGGAAAGTAAGTCATGGTGACTTGTCTGTTAATTGTAACGATGTGTCTGATGTTAAACATGACATGGTTGATGTTACTGTTTCGCCGTTCAGGGATAATAGGAACATCAAACTCCCTAAATTAGAACCACGATGTTTTGATGGAAACCCGGCTGATTATTTACAATTTGTAAAGGAGTTTGAGATCATGTTGAGTGGTTTTTTATTAAATGATGAATTGAAATTGATGTATTTGATGAGATATTGCACTGGAGATGCTGCAAGAGCTATACAGTGTTGTAAGTTTATGAAGCCAAAGAGGGCTACGATGAGGCTATGAGCATATTACGCCAAAGGTTTGGAAGACCCTCGATGATTGCAGGGAAATTATTCGAGGCTGTTGAGGGTAATGGTGGTCAGTTACAGGATGACTCCCAGGCACTCACTGAGTTTTTAGATAATTTGCTAATTTACAAGAATGGAATGATTTCGATGAATCGAATGAGTGACCTCAACTCGAGTTTTATCCTAGAAGTAATAGCAAGACGTCTACCTACTCGACTGCAAAGGAAGTGGGTGAAGATAAGCTCCCGTATGGAGGATGAGGGTATCGAGCCAAAGTTTGATGATATCCTGAAACTGGTAAATACTAGTGTCAATCAATCTATGAGCAAGTTCGCCAGTCTGTTAGATCTCACCCCTAGAATAGAGCAGTCTGAGGGTAAAACGCAATCATTGATGACGAATAAGCCTCAGAGAGGTGGATATCGAGAAGACTCCATGATGTCTAGTAATGCATATAGACCTAGTGAGTGTAACAGGTTTCGTAGTACATCCTCAACAGATAAGTTACAAGATGCAAGACAAACACGGCTTTGTTTACACGTGTGCAAGAGGTGCATACAGAAGTGAACTGTGAACCAGTGAGCAAGTTCAGTGATAAGCTAAATGTAAACTCCAGGCCTGACTCCGAATTGTGTGACGATAACGTTGTTGTGAAGAAGTCTGTAGTTGCAACTGGTAAGCCGTTGCTGAATAGAGTGTCACAGAATAGAGTTACTGCTTCAGAGTGGAGTTCTGACTCCAAAAGTTTACAAAGTATAACTAGTCAGAGTGAAGATGTAAAACCTTTAATGATTTGTGAGGAGGAACCAAAATTGTCTACTTCTGTTATTAAAGAGTTTGAAAATGATGAACTTGACGGTAAATTGGATATTTGTGATAATGATCATGATAGTGCAGATTTGTCTTTGGTTGATCATGATGAAATGGAGGGAATGCCTACTACTGCTAAGTTAAATAAAGGTTCTGTACAACTTGAACGTGAAGTAGAAATAAATGCAGATTCAGTTGCAGAAGGCATGCATACTTGTAAGACCGTCAGTGTAATTGATCAGCATGTAGCCCACCTATCATCAGATGCTAGTGTTAAACCTGAGCTGATAGTAAAAGACAGCAGTGGTGGTGGTCTTGCAGGTAGACAAATTTCTGAAAAGCGAGCAACAACAGCTTTTGATCCACTGCTAAGTTCATCAACTGATATCAATCAGTCGTCGTTGGTGCTGTCATCCACAATGAAAAAGACACCCATCAACTCAAGTATCTTGTGCAATGACTATGGTAGTATCAGTTCGTTTGAAAGGACGAATATCAATGGTCAGTTTAGTGAGGATAAGCCAAGTGTAAAGGAGAGAGTAATTGTTAAATTGACTTGCACGAATAAAGGCATTTCTAGTTTCAAGTTACTATTTGAATGTTATTATCTTTGGTGTAAATTACTCTGTTTCTATACTTGGTTGATGAGATATGTCGTGTGTTTGTTGGTCATCTATATTCTACGATACAATGACATGGGCGTGTTGCCGTTCAGATTTGAGGATATAGCTGATAGAAGGAAGTTAGCAAATGAACTCTGCGACGATTTTCCAACCTAGAGCGTCAACCTGAGAAGGGTTGTAGGCGTACTGCTGTAAGTCCTACAATTCTTCAAAGGGTAGCGCATCAATGAGCAGTCCAATGTGCTTGGTGTGTGATTTTGTACATATGTTCATATTGTATATACTGAATTGATATCATCTTTTATCTAGCTGTTGGTAATTCTGTTTGTGTCCGGACGACTTCCACTTGGATCATCAACCTGAGAAGGAATGTAGGCGTACTGCTGTAAGTCCTACAGTTCTTCAAGGGTAGTTTGTCGTGTCAGAATCCACAACATTTGATGTGTTGATTGTACATATGTTTGTGTTAAATAGTTGTGTGAGTTCCAATTATTGTAATTGTTGGTTAATCTTGTTTGTGTCCGGACATTCCACAACTTACAATCGTCAACCTGTGAAGGGTTGCGGGCGTACTGGTGTAAGTCCTGCAATTCTTCAAAGGAATTCCACCAAGACATGATCGGCGAGGTTGTTTGTACTGTTTGTATATGTGTGTGGTGTGTTCTATCAATTGGTGTTTTTTGGATTCATTGTGTTTACTTGTTGTTTTCGTATCTTGTTGTTATTGCGTAATTTTGTTAAAATTTTCGTCGTGATTACTTCTGAAGTTGTTTCGAGTCTTCTACATCCATGAATGAATTGATTGATGTTGGAGACAGCAGATGGGTCGTATACGCCGGGGAGGCTAGGCTATTGCTGAGAATGAAATGCACACGGAGATAATTGTTAGCTGCGGTCCGACACGCCGGGGAGAAAGAGTGTAAACGACTGAGGCTCGCATGCGTCACCGCTACTAGAACTGAGGCAGAATGAGTGACAAGCGATTTCAGTTATAATTGATAGTGAATAGAAAAGAGGATGCTTGAAGAGTATCATGAGTTGGTGCTATGGTCACGTTGCATTCTGCAAGAGTCATTCTAGTAAGTGGCGATTGTGTTGCAAGATGTCAAGAGGAGGTCTCTGTCTGGAGGCGCAGGTCGTCAGCGATGTGTGAGATTGTGCTGTGGGTATGCTTGTGGTGTGTTGGCTTTTCTGTTTGTTTTCCATTTCAGCTCTGTCCGTGTGACCCAGGTTCTCGCAATGGCATCCAAGTCAACGTGCATTGGTCGTGAAGGAAAAAAGGGTTGGATCCCTTTTTTGCCGGGGAGTGTCAATGGAGTTGAAGATTGAACGATCAATTCTTGGTTGTTTGCTCAAAATCAACTTCCCCAATTTTCGCGGAGGCATCAATACGACAGTCATCGTCTCATCGGTCGCTGTTCAGAAAGAAGATTGAAACATCGTCAGAAGTAATACAACGATTTATTATTGTAATATTTGTTTACAGACCTTAGTTTGCTTAGTGATACTTGATTTATATGCTGGTGTAACAATACATAATACTCAAGTCAACAATTGGTGTTTTGGTTTTTTCGTCCGTTGTTACTAAGCGTTTCTGAGAAATCTTCTAAGAACAGCGTGGGCCCGAGCGTAGCGAGAGCTGGGCATTAACGGTTTATGAGACTTTGCTGACATGTGTACTGCATTGTGGGTTAGTTCCCAGCAGACTTGTACCATATATCTGGTCAAAATTTGTTTGTATGCCATACTCGAAAGACCCTGAGTTGTTGATAGCCGAGTTTTGACTATTACCACTTGTACTATTGAGGGTGGCATTGGATATCAGTGTGTGCCATGGTGCGATTTAGCACGTTGTGAGTGCTAATACTATTGACCGTGGGGAGTGTGGGATTATTTAAGCTGCCACTGTTTTTGTTGGTAAGATTTAGGGGCATATTTTCCTAATCTTTACCAATGGAGTTATGCCTAGGAGAGGACAATGTCGAATTTCGGGGGGTTTTGACTTTTTTATGGGGTTATTTAGTGGAATGTAAGATTCTGCGGTGATAGGTGGTATGGTTTTGTTATTTATTTGTTTACAGTCTAGTGGCCTTTCGGCTGGTACCGCACTCTGATGGGATAATTCTGTGTGTTTTGAGAGAGGTGATGTGGTGTGGTCTACTGTATCTCTCACAGGGTTGGAAATAATGGCTGCTTGCAATGTCCTATTACCTATTTCACAATTAGTCTTAGCGAGATAATTGTATGCGCGTCTTTCTATGACTGTTTCGTCCACCCCAACCTTTATAAGTTTGTAGTTTCTGGCTTGCGATAGGGTGTGTTGGGAGTGGATGAATTTTCTGGTCTCAGCCGGTGTTTCGAACTGAAAACGAATAGGACAACACTTTTCATGTTGACTCTTCTTCAGCCTATAGCACTTAGTCTTGGAGTTAGGCATTTTCGCTTCACTAGGTAAGATGCGCTGTACCTTTTTTAGTGCCTCATTTTCCGAAACGTTGTAGACAATGGCACTCAGTTTTGCGTCGAGTCGTTTTGTTACTTCTGTGGTAACAAAATTAATGAGGTTATCTACCTTAGTTACCGATTCTGTGTCAAGTTTGTTTAGGTTTACAGTTTTCATGAGGATAGTCAGAGGTGTCAGTTCACAGACCTGCGATCTGATATCGCTGATCTGATCTGATAATTTGGATATCTCGGTATTGGTTTCAATATTTCCAGCATTTACTGACTTACTGTTTTTTATTTCCCTTAACTCAGCCTTAAGTTCTCCTATAGACAACTTTAGAAGTTCTATTTCTGAAGATACTACTGAAAAAGAGCTTGATGGCTGGAGTTTTTCGATAAGCACATAAGGTGAAGGGAGGAGTTCTGTATGAGCAGAGGGTACTGAATTTTTAGGAGTAGTGCTAATACTAGCTGTCAGTACAGTTTTATCTTCAGTTCCAGCTCGACGCTTACGGTATATAAGTGAGTTATGTGACACACTATAGCCGTTTGTAGGGGGTGTATTGCTTGATGTAGCAATCAAGGACGTTATATTAGACACCAGTTTTACAGGCTACTGGGTTCGTTGCTTTTTACTTTGAGAGGGTGGTGACTGCTATTCAGCGGATATGATGGTGGGGACCTAAGAGAACCACCCTTATCTGTGGGAATGCACTATACTGCTAAGGCTCCTGAGGATGAATTACTTCAAAAAAATTATTAATAAAATAAAAAATAAATGGTACCTGTATGTCACAGCTTGCGTACAAACTCTTTGAAAAAATGACTCATGGTACGATTTCTCTACTTCAGGAGGACATCTAACTGTATAAATCAGAACAACAGCATAAATCAGTATTAATATACTTCCTCCTTTCTTTTAAATAACTTATGTACTTTGGCATTTGGATTTCACTTTTTCAGCCACTATTCCCAACATTACCCTATATAAGAGTGAAAACCATAATTCGTTTCGCCCTAATTTTTACTTTTTTTATTGTTATTCTATACTTCAGTTGTTGTTTACTACTATAAACTTAAACTAACCGTTGGTATGTAGCACTATAAAACTCAATGACTAGAAATTCCTAGTAATAAAAAGGGAGAATAAACACTGCGGTTATCGCATATTGTTTACTTAAATTATCATTATCTGCTGGCTGCTTCTATTTTCTTTACTTCTCGAAGGTATTGCACTGAAGCACTGCTAATGAACAGTAATCCTGCTTTATACATTTGTATTACTTGAGCGGTATCCAGAATATTGTTAGCACTTACGATGAACAACGGAACAAATTCCATTCTGAATTCTGTTCAACATCGCAAAGTTAACTTTGCGATTGATTGATAAAATGATAAAAATAACGGTCTGCATCCAGTGTGGCTTACTCCAGCACATGTATATCACCTCTCTTCTTACATTCCATTAACGCAAAATTTCATAATTCCCGCATGAATCTGACTCACTATGAATGTATTAAATATTATAATTTAGACTTAAACCAAAACCTTATATTCTATTCTTGTAAAGTTTTCTATTCATTTTCCAGTTTTTAATTTCATAAAAGTGTTCAATTTCAGACTGCACTTGTCCAATATGATCATGCCTGTACCGACGGTATGTGAATCATGTAAATGCTTAATTTATGTGAAATATATATTATTATTATTAACCATAACTATTAGAAATGAGAGTTAGCGGCTACAAGTATGGAAGTAGTATAGTACTTGTGCAAGTACTACAACAAGATAAATTTTATGTAACGAATCGCGTAAAAATGTAACGCAAACGTTGAACGTACCGCGATGCCTATACGACCGGTTTACTGTGATTGGGAGGAATGAGTTTCGGATGGAATACCGCAAAATTCGAAACCTTTGTAAGTATGAGATTGACAAAATTCATATGGAGTTTGAGAGACAGTTAGTGTTGGATTGTGTCATTTATCCAAAAGAACTGTGCTCGTATATCAAACACAGGACTAAAACTAGCAGTGGTACACCGTCCCTATTAAAAAATACTAGAGAGGCAGCCTAATCGGATGAAACAATAGCTGATAGCTCTCGGAATGCTTTCGCGATGCTTTTCGCCTGATCGTACCACTCAGGGGTCTAGCGAGTTCACTCATGTAACAACTATAGTGCTCACAATTGTGGTGGAGGATGCAGTAATTCTTAAACTGTCTAAAATGAAGCTACGTAAATCACCTGAACCCGATGGACTTCATCTGCTTGGTGGAAATAAATAACATCCAACTTGCGGTGATTTTTGACATGTCTCTGACTCAGGCTAGGCTACCTGGGGGCTGGAAAGATGGTGTTAGAAGCCCCATCTTCAAAGATGGGAACGGGCAGTTAGTAACTAACTACCCACCTGTGGGTCTGAGCTGCATTGTATCAAAGGTTTTAGAAACACATAAGGGATCAGCTTCCAACTCATATGGAGAAACATGGCTTACTAGCAGTGGAACAGCATGGATTACGACCAGGACGATCTTGCTTGACAAACTTACTGTTAGCTAGGGAAGACTGGGTCGAGGCAAGGGATAAGAACCATCTACTGGATGTTGTCTTTATCGATCTTTGTAAAGCATTCGATAAGGTATCCCATTTAGATTTTCTTAGTGATCTTAAACGTTTTGGATTGGACTAACACTTACGTGAGTGGATAGAAAGCAGAAGGTGAGGGTTAATGGTGTACTGTCAGAGTGGAAAGCAGTACTAAGTGAAATACCTAAGAGAATTGTTTTCGGCCCCTTGCTATTCCTATTATACGTAAATAATTTCTTACCTCATCTTCCTTATTATTTTCGAGCGATATGGAATGTTGTAAATAATAATGACGATAGGTTGGTACTACAAAACGATCTAGATAAATTAGCTGAATGGGCTAACCTCCGGAGTCTGCAAATCAATTCCGGGAAACTTTTATTATACTAACATATTTGTTCCTATCCGTGTAGGCCAGGCATGGATGAGTATTATTTAAATTACGTAAATTTGGCTTATGGCGAAATTACATGGTTACTGTTCTTTATGTCTTCAGTTTGTGGGGGCGATATGCTAACTAGTCATTCAATGGAGCCCATTAAGAAATATTGAAATAGTATGTACTGCTCCATGCATTATAATATTTCTTGCTCTATTTTTCGACAGTTAATATTTCTATGAAACTGTAGAATGAAAAGCGTTTTTAGTAACAGTGTAAGGAATTATTAATACCTAGACACACCGTAAACGTTGTAATTGCCTACGTGTACACACTTAACTATTGAGCGATTCCAACGTACTTAATAACTCCTCGTTTGTTTCAGAGTGATGATTTATCTCACATACTTATGTGGCATTTGCTACTGATAAAGTTTATCAGTAGTATACAGTCACAGGTCGGAGGGAAGTAACCGGAACTGAAAACAGCATTTAAAGTTAATGGCTGCAGAGGTGGAAGCGTTTTAATCCGCATTTATTTCCCGTGATAAACACGAAGTAACCCCTACGGAAAAAGGTTAATTACAAGGTTCAAAACTGAAGCTTCCATGCCCGGCTGTCAGCCAACTCTCAGAAACTGTCGGTGTCCGGCTGTCACTACGATGGACCTCACGCTGTCCCTGGAAGACTTTCAGAAACAATTTGTATCAACCAATGGAAAATCTAGAACACAGATTGGCGATTCGAGAATCCTTTATTCTTACACCAATATGTAACCAGCAATAAGGTTATTATACATTAGGTCTAAAAACAAATGTTATAGCGATAGATAACAATAATACTTCTGTCAGTGTAGTTGGAGATTGAACGATCAATTCATGGTTGTTTGCTCAAACCCAACTTACCCGTAATTTTCACTGGTCATCATTCTGACGGTCATCGTTTCATCGATCGCTGTTCAGAGGAAGAATAAAAACTATCAGAAACATTCTGTAATAAGATCATCGTTGGTTATATGTTGGCGTAAGAATAAAGGATTCTCGAGTCGCCAGTCAGTGTTCTGATTTTCGCGTTGGTTGATACAAAGCGTTTCTGAAAATCTTTGAGGGACAGCGTGAGGTCCAGCGTAGCAAGAGCTGGACATTGACAGTTTATGAGGCTTGACTGGCAACTTCTGATTGTTTTCTTTATTCCACCGAACATCGAACAATGAGACGATGACTGATTGATTGATGACTCCCGCGAAAATATGGAGTAGTTGAGTTTGTGCAAACAGCCATAAATTGATCGTTCAGGCATCAACTACATTGACACCGGCTGTTATTGCTTGCTAATACCTGCAAAATGATTTTGGTTTATAAGATATGTTCATCTAAGACCACTCAGTGGGTATTTATTGATACGATCTGTGGGGAGACGGACAAGCCCAAGACGTTCTGAGTCGCCTGAGTATGCTTTTTCTTAAGAAGTCCCTCGAAATAACTGTTCCTGCCGTAACTGACCAGCCATACCTGGGAAGACAGTATGAGTGGTGAATTTTTGAACATCTATTTCTAGCCATCTAAATGATGAACGCCTTGACCCTGTGATCATGTTATTGCGGTGCTATGTTCTATAAACTTCACGTTTGCTACGTTGATACCATGGTTATTTTTTACCACAGAAGGACCATACGATGTATTTCGTCTTGACGCCTTTGGAGTGTATACCGGGATAGTTCCAGACGCTCTCATTCTCACCTGGGAGTTTAACTTCTCACGCTTGTAGTGAGGACCAAGTGGAGACAGCATGCAAAACTCTGTTAGGCTGGGAAGGAAACTAAGCGATGGGGTGCCATGAGCGGGCTGCCAAACACTACATTGGTGAGGCGGGATTTTAACTGGCCGTTAGTGACGAACAGATGCTTGTTCACCTGCATCTGGAGGCCTGTGAGATATAATAATAATAATAATAATAATAATAATAATAATAGTGTATTCTCATTTTGTACATGAGAGACGCCAGTTTACAGGCATCATCAATATGATAAATTACATATACGATTAGCAATCATAATTAATAATAATGTTTTAATAAAATACACATTTTCCTACTTGTGTAGGACACACCAAATATACAGGCATGGGTAAGCACTAGTTAAATTTCATAAATTCGGTTTATGGTTAAGTTACATGGTTGCTGGCGTTTTTGTCTTAGGTCTGTGGGAACAATATGATAACCAGTCATTCAATGGAGCACGTCATGAAATATAGGAATATTAACTTCGCATTACCAAAAAACCCAAGTATGTTTTGGATGGATTAAAAATACTTGGGAAAAAATAAAGCTTGAAGTAATTCCTCAATATAACAAGTCATTCAATGGAGCACATCATGAAATATAGGAATATTGTCTTCGCATTACCAAAAAACCCAAGTATGTTTTCGATGGATTAAAAATACTTGGGAAAAAATAAAGCTTGAAGTAATTCCTCAATATAACAAGTCATTCAATGGAGCACATCATGAAATATAGGAATATTGTCTTCGCATTACCAAAAAACCCAAGTATGTTTTCGATGGATTAAAAATACTTGGGAAAAAATAAAGCTTGAAGTAATTCCTCAATATAACTTGGGTGTGTACAAATCCGAATCTAATTTTTGATTTGATTTATATCCAAATTGGGTAATAAGGAAGCTATTTTACAGATACGATCAGTTATGTTATAAGATTTCCATTGGTATAAGAGTATATTCCACAAATGTAATCCAGGTTGCGTCGTGGAGAAAGTTAATTCGTTATTAGCTAGGCAACTGAAAGATACGGGACCAATAATGTTTGCAGATCATTTGTCATTGTAAATGGTCAAATATCCACATTATTCGTTCTCATTCAAAAAGTCAAATAGAAACTGAAATGGCGAGAGAAAAAAGAAGACAAACAACAGCAACGCAAAAGAAAGCAACGGGAGTCCTTAAGGAGTGATTAATAAATATATACACATATATTCTGTTTTGTAACTATGCTTATTTTTTGTTCATTAACTAACTAGTCCCGTTACGCTAACTTTTATATTATGTGTGAACTAATATTACTGTCCTGTGTAGAAATGTTTATCATCTAGTTCCAATAATATTAAAATTTATAATTGTAGTTTGTTGTAACTACACGTTTAAAGAACTTAAAATATCTATGTATGGTGAAAAAGAAGGTGTAAGAGTCAGGCGCAAAAGTGCATTGTCATCTTTGAGCAGTCTGGTGACTGAGGAGATGAACACAGGAAGTGTTTTGCATCGCGCACATTAGCTGGTAGTCTATTCCAAATGACTGAAAACTTATTTAAGAAGAAGTTGTACCGCACGTAAGTCTGACAGTGCTCCATAGCAGCTAGGCTGTGATGATTTCTAAGATTGTAACTGATGACAGCGGTAGGTTTAGTTATTGGCTCGGAGGAATGCAAGAGAAGATTAGTTAGCTTGTAGTAAACGGGCAGTATTCTAAGATAGGTCGGACACATACTTTGTATAATAAAACCCTAGTTTCACAAGGAAAGAAATTGCGTGTTATGCATCCTATCAGCCTTCGCGTTTTACGTCTGGCATAATCAGTCTGTTCAGCGAACGTTAGGTTACTAGAGTATCTAATACCGAGATCTACGACTGAGTTGAGCTTAGCTAGTTTTCGCCCATTTATTTCAAGAGTTAGATCAAGGTTACTGTTGCCGATACAAATCCAGCCGCATTTGTCAATGTTAAAGTTTAGACAGGATTTAGCACACCACGTTGCAAGGCTACTTAGTTCAAGATGTATTTTATCTACCATATCGCTTAATTCATGAGTGTAGAAGGAGTAGACGACTTTTAGGTCGTCAGCATATAGGAATGGTTTACCTGAGGTGAAGCACTTGCAAATGCTGTTAATGTAGACTGTGAATAAAAGTGGACCTAGGACACTACCTTGCACGACCCCACTTGAGATCTGCCTAGGATGAGACAATACAGATCCAACTTTGGTTATTTGTACCCTGTTGCTTAGAAATGAGTTTAACCAGTTCAGTAATGGGTTGCGAATTCCACAAGAGTACAGCTTCTCAAAGAGAATACTGTGAGATACCATGTCAAATGCCCTAGATATATCGAAGTAGAGAACAACGACTAGCTTACGTGCTTCGCGACTACTAGTGATGCAGTTGAAAAAGTCGAAGTGGCGAGTAACGCGGGATCTATTTTTGAGAAATCCGTGTTGAGACCTTGTAACAAGATCTTCCCTAGGTAGGTAGTCTGACAATTGATCTTTTACATCTTTCTCCATGATTCGTGAGATAACTGGGGTTATATTTATGGGTCTGTAATTGCGGACGTTTGCCCTATCACCAGATTTGTAATGTGGAATTATGAGGCTAGTTTTCCACTCACTAGGGTAAGTGCCAGTGTCCATAGATATTGAGAAGAATTTAAGAAGTAACAAGGGTATATCACACCCACTGTTTTTGAAAACTATCGAAGCTAGGTCATCCGGTCCCGTACTAATGGAAGGTTTAAGGCTTTTAATTGCTTGTACTATTAACTGATTAGTGAACACAATGCTTTCAAGGGAAGAGATAGTAAGGGGAGCGGTTTCACCAGGCATATGTGTTTCTAAACTAAAGTTTGCAAACCAATCACTGAAGAGTTCACAGATAGTGGCAGGTTCATTGTAGATTACTTTGTCGTGAAGTAAGTATGGGATTTCCCTCGCCGACTGCATTCGTTTTTTAAGAAGTGCCGTTAAGTTATAAACTTTGGAGGTACTTCTAAGTGCCGTTAACTCTTCGTCGAGGTCCTTTTGAGAGCGTAGGCGCTTGAGAGATTCAAGAGACTCGTGGATTGAGAGCAGTAGCGATATATCCTTAGTGGAATAGTACTGTTTCTTCAGCTTCCTTAACTTATTACGGTGTGCCCTTGGAATATATTCAGTTCGGTGTCTACTTAATTTCACTATTTTCTTTGGAGCAACTGTATCTTGACAAAGGGCCTCTGGAGGCCTGTGAGATATGAAAAATAGGGGAGATACTAGTCAAACGATTTCCCAACTCCGGGAAGAGAGCTTCACTGTCTACACAAAAACAAGTTGGTAGATATAATAATAAAATGTCAAGTTGGGTTCGTGGACAGAATCCTCGCAAATTAGGATGTTTTGCGATCTGAGAAGGACAAAGTGAAGCCAAGTGCAGATGCTTTGTATAAATTATAAGGCCGTCGGGACTAAACCCAATTGCTTCTTCTACTTTCATTATTACGCATATAAACTAACATATATTCTGATTTCCTGAATCATAGAAACTATAGTTTTGGCCAACTTGGAAGCTGGTGGCTTTGACCCAGTATTCCCCCAGAATAGTGAGCGTGACACTACTTGAATGAATGGGAAACTGGCTTTATTATTCCCCACTACAAATATGGTGATGCCAGAACAGTTCACATAGACCTAAAAACAAAACGCCAGTTGTATTACGAATCATGCGGAAATTTGCTTAAGACCTGTTGTCAAACTATCTACTTACGGAATACCTTGTTACAAGGTCCCAACGCGGATTTTTCGAAAATTAGTCGTGGGTTACTTTTCACTTCGACTTTTTCAACTGCTTCACTCGTATTTGCGAAATACGTAAGCTGGTCTTTCTTCCCTACTTGGATATATCTATGGAATTTGGCATGGTATCTCACTTTACATATGCTGAACTCCATAGGAATACGTGACCCACTATTAGGATCGCTTAAATCATTCCTTAACAATGGGTCCCAAATGGTTAATCTCTGGTCTGAAACTTTCAAACCTAGCCTAGTCAATTTTGGTTTAGTATAAAGTAGCGTCATCGGACCCTTCCTATTTACATTTTATATCAACGACATCTGCGCTTGCTTCTCACACGGGAAACCATTCATCTTCGCAGATGACCTAAAAGTAGCTTATACATTCCAATGTGATGACTTAGGGTACTTCGAGAATGTAGTGCAGAAGGAATTAGATAAAATGACTGCTTGGTCGTCCTTATGGAATCTCCAATTCAATCTGAACAAATGTGGTTGAATCTGCTTCGGCGCACCCCCAATTGACCTGAAATTAACGCTTCAATCTGCTAACCCACCCAGACTCCGAAGTGTCGTTGACTTAGGCCTGAGGTACTCTAGTGACTTGACATTCTCTGAAAAAGTGGCATCACATACTCAAACTTCGATGATGCTCTTAGGATGCATACTCAGGAACTTTCACTACAATGAAGTCAAGCTAATTCTGTACAAAACATGTGTCAGACCAATACTAGAATACTGTCCATTCATTATCAGCAGCACTCGCGTACGCGACAAGCTAAGGATAGAAAGTTTTCAACGGTATCTCACGTCCAAACTACTTGGCTACAATTGTAAGAAAGACTACATCTCACGGAGCATTATTCTAAATGTTGACTCGCCTTGGACGAAACGACTTATTATAACCTTGTACTCTTCTCTGAGGTCGTACACAAAATATCATTCTCAGACAATAAAGACATACAATTCCCACTGGAGGGCTCTAATGATCTGCGCAACATAAAAGGCTTTAAATCAACACTCAGATAAAACGTCTTCACAGTCATGTATTCTGAAATATGGAACAGCCCACCTTTAGAAGTCAGAACTTGCACCTCGGTTATAGGTTTCAAACGCTCCCTGTACAATCTCCTTCACTCTAACAAACTATTTATTCCTAGAACGAATCAATTATTAGTTTACCACATTACCTAAAAATTGCGCATATATTCCCTAGTTACTCTGTAAACGATAGATAGACTAGTTGCATAGATGCATAAAAAGACTAAGTAGAAATAAATATATATGTTTACTAGATGGCAATATACGACGAATGTAAATACATATGTACAAACATTAAGGTCGTATTCGTGTACACATACTTTTACTTTCCTCTCTGTTACTTTGCTGCTGCCCCTTCTCTTGTATTTGCTTTGTAGTGGAAGTTCCACAGATCTGCAGTTCTCGCTAGTAATGACTCAGCAACCTTGAAATATCCACTGTCACCATATAATGACGCTGTTTAACACCTTATACAAGCAGTTTCCATGATCTACAATTGCTTACGAATACCTGTCAACATGTTGATCAACTTACTCGTACGGAACAGCCATGCAGCGACAAATGGAGGTTTCGGCTGACCTCAGCGTGGTCAAACAAATCTACCTGACAGTGAACAGCACTAGTCTGCATTGAGTACAATTCACTTCTGGTGCTACCTGCGATTAAAATGCTGACAAAAATATACAAATAAATCACCTGTTTTGAATTGATACTCAATCTGAAAATAAATCCAGAACAAGATACGACGCCGCACACATCAAAGTTATATGGAGGAATTGACTACAAGCTTTATTTTTCTCAAGTATTTGTAATCTATTCAACACACCTGGGTTTTTCTGTGAAGGCGAAGACAATAATTCTGTATTCCTAATGGGCTCCATTGAATGACTAGTTAGTATATCGCCCCCACAAACTGAAGACATAAAGAACAGTAACCATGTAATTTCGCCATAAGCCAAATTTATGTAATTTAAATAATACTTATGCATGCCCGTAAAACTTGAATAGGAACAAATATGTTATTATTACTCCTTGAGAAGCTGTCTTTATATGAGATTCCTATTCTATTACTTAACTGGTTAAAATCATTTCTAGGCGATAGGGCGCAGAAACCCTATTCGGGTCTATGGTGTACCTAGGCAGATCACAAGTGGGCAGGGCAATGTCCACTTTTACTTACAGTCTACATTAACAGCAGTTGTAAATGCTCCACCTAGTGCAGACCGCTCCGGTATGCTAATGATTTTGACGTCATTTACTCCTGCTATGGTCATGAATTTAACGATGCGGTAAGAAAAATACGTCTTGAAATAAGTAGTGTGTCAGAATGGTGTGCTGAATCCTGTCTTAA
This sequence comes from Trichobilharzia regenti, assembly GCA_944472135.2. Taxonomy (NCBI): domain Eukaryota; kingdom Metazoa; phylum Platyhelminthes; class Trematoda; order Strigeidida; family Schistosomatidae; genus Trichobilharzia; species Trichobilharzia regenti. The sequence goes on along the minus strand of OX235270.1, from coordinate 31,851,014 downwards.
GTTAAACATTGACAAATGCGGCTTGATTTGACTGAGCAATGGTAGTCTCGACCTAAGTCTTGAAGTAAATAGATGAAAACTAGCGAAGCTCAACTCAGTCGTAGATGTCGGTATCACATACTGTAGTAATTTACCGTTCTCCAGACACACTGCTTAGAATAGGTGAAAAACACAACCTCCCAAGATGCATTAACTGAAAATCCCTTTGTTGCTAAAGAAGAGTTTCCTTACACAGGGTATGCGTTCAAATTGTTTCAGAACACTATCTGTTTATTCCCAGAGGACTCCAATTTAATTAGAAGCTTAAATTGGGGAGCGTTCAGCGGTAATTTACTTCAAGTGAACTGGGCTTAGAATGCGACCCTGACCATGCTGAGCGTTGGGCACGACAGATTGGGGGAAAACCCATTAAGCCAAACATTGTTTTTCATTGTTAGTTAACTAATATTCTCATGAACTCTTCTCCAAAAGCTAAACTTACATCTGTAGACAGCTACAATCTTAGCAATAATGACAACCTGGTTGCTACGGTGTGTTGCCAGATTTTCATGTGAAACAACTTCCACAATAGGTCTTCAGTCATTTGGAATGGGCTACAAGCCGATATGCATAAAAACCCCAGTTTTCATTTCCTCATTTACCAGACTCCTTAAAGGTGACAAAGTTGTCCTCTATCTGATTCCTACTCCTTCTTTGACCTACAGGGATGTACATAACCCATTAAATGTACGTTTACATCTTGATTCGCTAGTAAATCGTAATATTATTGCAATAATATTCCAAATATATCCAGGCAGGACATATACATTAGATCGCATAAATAACATAGAAGTTAGCGTGAAAACTTGTTAGTGTGTCAATACACTTCATGATTTCCATTCAGGTGAAGTACATGTATGAATATATCTGCATATATTTCCTAGCGGAGATCTTGTGCTTTTTTCCGTCTTGTCACCCTATGTCTCATTTTTACACCATTTTAAGCTGCCTCATTTCTTGGATGTTGATAATAAAGAGTGTAAACATTTGGCAAATTCCAATAACAATCTGGCAAGATCAAGGAAGCTTACTGGACCCAAATCCTGTAGATGCTTCACGAAAAATGTACACTTTCTCTTGCGACACATCTTTAATTTCACTCGTGGAATATTACTTCCATTTCAATGGCCAAATCTTATTCATTTCCTGTGCAGTGCCAACAAATCTTAAAGTTTAATCGATGATGAAAAATATACTGATGGTTGCGTTTGGAACCCCACTGACTCATATGATAGTGATTTTCTACTCCTACATGCTTCATTTGCCATTATATATGCAATAGTTCGCTATAATTCCAATTCATAATCGTGTGTGAAGTGAAAAATACCTGTGACTGAATACTGGTGGAACAGCTGCGCATGTTTTCTAGCACACTGGCTGTCATTTTGAGTTGCTTGCAGCCGAAATTGCTGCTGCCATCGTTATCGGTAAACTAACGCTTTGCAAATTAATTTCACCATTTTATGAATAGGCTATTATTTTACCATTTGCCACGCATATTTTGATTTTTATGCTCCTTTGGCTAAATAAAAACTATGTCGGTATTAGTCCATTAGCTCGTCTCATATATCCTGTCGTGTATTTGAATAAATGAATATTTGCTTGTTCCACGTTTATATGATTTGGAAATATTGACAATGCTTGTAAACTAGCATCCCCATCTACGAAAACTGGGAATATATTATCATTATTAGGAATGTTTGCCAAATAAAATTAGAAAGTGAAGGGTGCTGTACTAGCAAAAATTTACTTAAGGCGCTCTTTAAAATTATATAGGTTCCGTGACTATGGGAAAAACCAGGAAAGGCACCAAGAAAAATAATGCGTGAGCGTGCCACAGGAGGATAACTGAAAGAAAAGGCTTCTTGATATTGCCCACAGTAAACGTTAACGCATTGCACTCACTTCAGCGTTACTTTGCGAATTTGCTTTGATAGTGAGAGATTCATGTATTTATTTCGTCAATAACGTTAAATATATCTCAACTTCTAAACTGCATACAACTGTCTAAATTACAGGCATTCAATATGGTAATAGTTCTGGAGTTATTTACGAATATATTGAAGAAGTCTTTCATCGAACACGAGCAAAATTTCATACAAGATGGAACTATAGGCGTCTAATACATGTATTTCCGAAAAAATTTGATTTTTCCTCATATGAATGCACCGGTAACCCAAAAATATGCCTAGAAATCATAAAGGTTGTGAAGCGTTTTCATCAAGAGCACTATAATTATTGTTTAGGCAATGTTAATGATGGTGTCAATCACGTCTCATAAACCGTTAATGCTCAGCTCTCGCTACGCTCGGGCCCACGCTGTTCCTTGAAGATTTCAGAAACGCTTAGTTATAACGGACGAAAAAACCGAAACACCGATTTGCCGCTTGAGATTTCTTTATTGTTACACCAACATATAAAAAGAATAAGTGAACTAAGGTCTGAAAACAAATATTACAATAATAAATCATTGTATTACTTCTGAGGATGTTTCACTCTTCTTTCTGAACAGCGACCGATGAGACGATGACTGTCGTATTGATGCCTCCGCGAAAATTGGGGAAGTTGGTTTTGAGCAAACAACCATGAATTGATCGTTCAATCTTCAACTACATTGACACTCCCCGGCAAAATACGGATCCAACCCTTTTCTCCTTCACGACCAATACACGTTGACTTGGATGCCATTGCGAGAACCTGGGTCACACGGACAGAGCTGAAATGGAAAACAAACAGAAAAGCCAACACACCACAAGCATACCCACAGCACAATCTCACCCATCAATGATGACCTGCGCCTCCAGACAGAGACCTCCTCTTGACATCTTGCAACACAATCGCCATTTGCTAGAATGACTCTTGCAGAATGCAACGTGACCATGGCAGCACCTCACGATACTCTACTCACATCCTCTTATCTACTCATTACCAATTACCACTGAAATCGCTTGTCACTCATTCAGCCTCAGTTCTAGTAGCGGTGACGCATGCGAGCCTCAGTCGTTTACACTCCCACTCCCCGGCGTGTGGGACCGCAGCTAACAATTATCTCCGCATGCATTTCATTCTCAGCAGTAGCCTAGCCTCCCCGGCGTATACGACCCATTTGCTGTCCTTAAAATCAACCAATTCATTCATGGATGTAGAAGACAAGAAACAACTTCAGAAGTAATCACGACGAAAATTTTAACAAAATTACGCAATAACAACAAGACACGAAAACAACAAGTAAACACAATGAATCCAAAATACACCAATTGCTATGACACACCACACGTATATACAAATAGTGCACACAGACTCGGAGATCGTCCTTTGATGGAATTCCTTTGAAGAATTGCAGGACTTACACCAGTACGCCTACAACCCTTCTCAGGTTGACGATTGTAATTTGTGGAATGTCCGGACACAAACAAGATTAACCAACAATCACAATAATTGGAACTCACACAACTATTTAACACAAACATATGTACAATCAACACATCAAATGTTGTGGATTCCGGCCTGACGAACTACCCTTGAAGAACTGTAGGACTTACAGCAGTACGCCTACATTCCTTCTCAGGTTGATGATACAAGTGGAAGTCGTCCGGACACAAACAGAATTACCAACAGCTAGGTGACAGATGATATCAATTCAGTATATACAATATGAACATATGTACAAAATCACACACCAAGCACATTGCACTGCTCACTGATGCGCTACCCTTTGAAGAACTGTAGGACTTACAGCAGTATGCCTACAACCCTTCTCAGGTTGACGCCCTAGGTTGGAAAATCGTCGCAGAGTTCATTTGCTGACTTCCTTCTATGAGCTAAATCCTCAAATCTGAACGGCAACACGCCCATGTCATTGTATCGTAGAATATAGATGACGAAAAAACACACAGCATATCTCATCAACCAAGTGTAGAAACAGAGTAATTTACACCAAAGATAATAGCATTCAATTAGTAACTTGAAACTAGAATTGCCTTGGTTCATGCAAGTCAATTTAACAATTACTCTCTCGTTTACACTTGGCTTATTCTCACTAAACTGAGCAATAACTTCCGTCTTTTCAAACGCACCAATACTATCATAGTCATTGCACAAGATACTTGAGTTGATGGGCATCTGTTTCATTGTGGATGAAAACACCAACGATGACTGAGTGACACAAGGTGATGAACTTAGTGGTGGATCAGAAGCTGTTCTTTTTCGGCTCTCAGATAGTTGTCCAACTGCAAGATTACCACCACTGCTGTCTTTCACTTCTAGTTCTGGTTTAGCACTATCATCTGATGATAGGTGGGCTACACGCTGATCAATTACACTGACGGTCTCACAAGTATGCACACCTTCTGGAACTGCATCTGCGTTCAATTCTACTTCACGTTGTAGTTGTACAGAACCTTTATTTAACTTAGCAGTAGTAGGCATATCCCTCATCTCATCATGATCAACCAAAGACAAATCTGCACTATCATGATCATTACCACAAATATTCAATTTACCGTCAAGTTCATCATTTTCAAACTCTTTAATAACAGAAGTAGACAAATTCGGTTCCTCCTCACAAATCATAAAAGGTTTTATATCTTCACTCTGACTAGTTATACTTTGTAAACTTGTGGAGTCAGAACTCCACTCTGAAGCAGCAACTCTACTCTGTGACACTCTATTCAACAATGGCTTACCAGTTGCAACTACAGACTTCCTGACCAAACCGTTATCGTCACACAATTCGGAGTCAGGCCTGGAGTTTACATTTAACTTATCACTGAACTTGCTCACTGGTTCACAGTTCACTTCTGTATGCACCTCTTGCAAACGTGTGAAACACAACCGTGTTTCTCTTGCATCTTGCAACTTCTCTGTTGAGGATGTACTACGAAACCTGTTACACTCACTAGGTCTATATGCATTACTAGACATCATGGAGTCTTCTCGATATCCACCTCTCTGAGGCTTATTCGTCATCAATGATTGCGTTTTACACTCAGACTGCTCTATTCTAGGGGTGAGATGTAATAGACTGGCGAACTTGCTCATAGATTGATTGATACTAGTATTTACCAGTTTCAGGATATCATCAAACTTTGGCTCGATACCCTCATCCTCCATACGGGAGCTTATCTTCACCCACTTCCTTTGCAGTCGAGTAGGTAGACGTCTTGCTATTACTTCTAGTATAAAACTCGAGTTGAGGTCACTCATGCGATTCACCGAAATCATTCCACTCTTGTAAATTAGCAAATTACCTAAAACCTCAGTGAGTGCCTTGGAGTCATCCTGTAATTGACCACCATTACCCTTAACAGCCTCGAATAATTTCCCTGCAATCATCGAAGGTCTTCCAAACCTTTGACGTAGTATGCTCATAGCCTCGTAGTAGCCCTCTTTTGGCTTCATAAACTTACAACACTGTATAGCTCTTGCAGCATCTCCAGTGCAATATCTCATCAAATACATTAACTTCATTTCATCATTCAATAAAAGCCACTCAACATGACCTCAAACTCCTTTACAAATTGTAAATAATCAGCCGGGTTTTCATCGAAACACCGTGGTTCAAATTTAGGGAGTTTGATGTTCCTATTATCGCTGAACGGCGAAACAGTAACATCAACCATGTCATGCTTAACATCAAACACATCGTTACAAGTAACAGACAAGTCACCATGACTTACTTTCCTGTTTGTATCCAAGACGCTCTGTCTCTTCTTTGACCCAGGCATTGTTGAACTTGACCCAATTCCAAAAACGTTCCAGATATTGCTTGTTCAAAGAGGACTTGACCGGCACCAGGAAATATGAACGGCGACTATCCAAACTTTCACCAACTGTTTGAATCCGCCAGATCTGTTTCTATCGTCAGAAACTGTCAATCACGTCTCATAAACCGTTAATGCCCAGCTCTCGCTACGCTCGGGCCCACGCTGTTCCTTGAAGTTTTTCAGAAACGCTTAGTTATAACGGACGAAAAAACCGAAACACCGATCTGCCGCTTGAGATTTCTTTATTGTTACACCAACATATAAAAAGAATAAGTGAACTAAGGTCTGAAAACAAATATTACAATAATAAATCATTGTATTACTTCTGAGGATGTTTCACTCTTCTTTCTGAACAGCGACCGATGAGACGATGACTGTCGTATTGATGCCTCCGCGAAAATTGGGGAAGTTGGTTTTGAGCAAACAACCATGAATTGATCGTTCAATCTTCAACTACATTGACACTCCCCGGCAAAATACGGATCCAACCCTTTTCTCCTTCACGACCAATACACGTTGACTTGGATGCCATTGCGAGAACCTGGGTCACACGGACAGAGCTGAAATGGAAAACAAACAGAAAAGCCAACACACCACAAGCATACCCACAGCACAATCTCACCCATCAATGATGACCTGCGCCTCCAGACAGAGACCTCCTCTTGACATCTTGCAACACAATCGCCATTTGCTAGAATGACTCTTGCAGAATGCAACGTGACCATGGCAGCACCTCACGATACTCTACTCACATCCTCTTATCTACTCATTACCAATTACCACTGAAATCGCTTGTCACTCATTCAGCCTCAGTTCTAGTAGCGGTGACGCATGCGAGCCTCAGTCGTTTACACTCCCACTCCCCGGCGTGTGGGACCGCAGCTAACAATTATCTCCGCATGCATTTCATTCTCAGCAGTAGCCTAGCCTCCCCGGCGTATACGACCCATTTGCTGTCCTTAAAATCAACCAATTCATTCATGGATGTAGAAGACAAGAAACAACTTCAGAAGTAATCACGACGAAAATTTTAACAAAATTACGCAATAACAACAAGACACGAAAACAACAAGTAAACACAATGAATCCAAAATACACCAATTGCTATGACACACCACACGTATATACAAATAGTGCACACAGACTCGGAGATCGTCCTTTGATGGAATTCCTTTGAAGAATTGCAGGACTTACACCAGTACGCCTACAACCCTTCTCAGGTTGACGATTGTAATTTGTGGAATGTCCGGACACAAACAAGATTAACCAACAATTACAATAATTGGAACTCACACAACTATTTAACACAAACATATGTACAATCAACACATCAAATGTTGTGGATTCCGGCCTGACGAACTACCCTTGAAGAACTGTAGGACTTACAGCAGTACGCCTACATTCCTTCTCAGGTTGATGATACAAGTGGAAGTCGTCCGGACACAAACAGAATTACCAACAGCTAGGTGACAGATGATATCAATTCAGTATATACAATATGAACATATGTACAAAATCACACACCAAGCACATTGCACTGCTCACTGATGCGCTACCCTTTGAAGAACTGTAGGACTTACAGCAGTATGCCTACAACCCTTCTCAGGTTGACGCCCTAGGTTGGAAAATCGTCGCAGAGTTCATTTGCTGACTTCCTTCTATGAGCTAAATCCTCAAATCTGAACGGCAACACGCCCATGTCATTGTATCGTAGAATATAGATGACGAACAAACACACGGCATATCTCATCAACCAAGTGTAGAAACAGAGTAATTTACACCAAAGATAATAGCATTCAATTAGTAACTTGAAACTAGAATTGCCTTGGTTCATGCAAGTCAATTTAACAATTACTCTCTCGTTTACACTTGGCTTATTCTCACTAAACTGAGCAATAACTTCCGTCTTTTCAAACGCACCAATACTATCATAGTCATTGCACAAGATACTTGAGTTGATGGGCATCTGTTTCATTGTGGATGAAAACACCAACGATGACTGAGTGACACAAGGTGATGAACTTAGTGGTGGATCAGAAGCTGTTCTTTTTCGGCTCTCAGATAGTTGTCCAACTGCAAGATTACCACCACTGCTGTCTTTCACTTCTAGTTCGGGTTTAGCACTATCATCTGATGATAGGTGGGCTACACGCTGATCAATTACACTGACGGTCTCACAAGTATGCACACCTTCTGGAACTGCATCTGCGTTCAATTCTACTTCACGTTGTAGTTGTACAGAACCTTTATTTAACTTAGCAGTAGTAGGCATATCCCTCATCTCATCATGATCAACCAAAGACAAATCTGCACTATCATGATCATTACCACAAATATTCAATTTACCGTCAAGTTCATCATTTTCAAACTCTTTAATAACAGAAGTAGACAAATTCGGTTCCTCCTCACAAATCATAAAAGGTTTTATATCTTCACTCTGACTAGTTATACTTTGTAAACTTGTGGAGTCAGAACTCCACTCTGAAGCAGCAACTCTACTCTGTGACACTCTATTCAACAATGGCTTACCAGTTGCAACTACAGACTTCCTGACCAAACCGTTATCGTCACACAATTCGGAGTCAGGCCTGGAGTTTACATTTAACTTATCACTGAACTTGCTCACTGGTTCACAGTTCACTTCTGTATGCACCTCTTGCAAACGTGTGAAACACAACCGTGTTTCTCTTGCATCTTGCAACTTCTCTGTTGAGGATGTACTACGAAACCTGTTACACTCACTAGGTCTATATGCATTACTAGACATCATGGAGTCTTCTCGATATCCACCTCTCTGAGGCTTATTCGTCATCAATGATTGCGTTTTACACTCAGACTGCTCTATTCTAGGGGTGAGATGTAATAGACTGGCGAACTTGCTCATAGATTGATTGACACTAGTATTTACCAGTTTCAGGATATCATCAAACTTTGGCTCGATACCCTCATCCTCCATACGGGAGCTTATCTTCACCCACTTCCTTTGCAGTCGAGTAGGTAGACGTCTTGCTATTACTTCTAGTATAAAACTCGAGTTGAGGTCACTCATGCGATTCACCGAAATCATTCCACTCTTGTAAATTAGCAAATTACCTAAAACCTCAGTGAGTGCCTTGGAGTCATCCTGTAATTGACCACCATTACCCTTAACAGCCTCGAATAATTTCCCTGCAATCATCGAAGGTCTTCCAAACCTTTGACGTAGTATGCTCATAGCCTCGTAGTAGCCCTCTTTTGGCTTCATAAACTTACAACACTGTATAGCTCTTGCAGCATCTCCAGTGCAATATCTCATCAAATACATTAACTTCATTTCATCATTCAATAAAAGCCACTCAACATGACCTCAAACTCCTTTACAAATTGTAAATAATCAGCCGGGTTTTCATCGAAACACCGTGGTTCAAATTTAGGGAGTTTGATGTTCCTATTATCGCTGAACGGCGAAACAGTAACATCAACCATGTCATGCTTAACATCAAACACATCGTTACAAGTAACAGACAAGTCACCATGACTTACTTTCCTGTTTGTATCCAAGACGCTCTGTCTCTTCTTTGACCCAGGCATTGTTGAACTTGACCCAATTCCAAAAACGTTCCAGATATTGCTTGTTCAAAGAGGACTTGACCGGCACCAGGAAATATGAACGGCGACTATCCAAACTTTCACCAACTGTTTGAATCCGCCAGATCTGTTTCTATCGTCAGAAACTGTCAATCACGTCTCATAAACCGTTAATGCCCAGCTCTCGCTACGCTCGGGCCCACGCTGTTCCTTGAAGTTTTTCAGAAACGCTTAGTTATAACGGACGAAAAAACCGAAACACCGATCTGCCGCTTGAGATTTCTTTATTGTTACACCAACATATAAAAAGAATAAGTGAACTAAGGTCTGAAAACAAATATTACAATAATAAATCATTGTATTACTTCTGAGGATGTTTCACTCTTCTTTCTGAACAGCGACCGATGAGACGATGACTGTTGTTTTGATGCATCCACAAAAATTGGGGAAGTTGGTTTTGAGCAAACAACCATGAATTGATCGTTCAATCTTCAACTACATTGACAGGTCTACTACTGGAACTCCTTACTTGACTCAGAAGTTACAGCTCCATCGGTCAACGATTTGAAAGAGAAATTAGATCTCTGTAGATATGTATATTGCAAGGATTATTGTAGGGAACAAGAGCCTTCGATCCGTATAATCTGAAGCCTGCTTCACTTAAATACACAAACTAACGAGATGTGTAAAGCTTGTTTACAAGAGACTTTAGTCATAGAACACCAGGTCCATAGCATTAGTGTATACACGACGTATCTGAATACTTATCCCCCAGATATCCATCAATCTAGCTACATTGGATAAACGATGTAATAGATTTACTTTGATGTGGTTTTGTTCTCTGAGCTGGATGGTTAGTTTGCGAAGCTTTCATCACCTTACTGGGTGACATCTTCAGCGCATACTTCAATTTGAAGTGAGCTATAAGATTTCTCCACGAGTTTATTAATCATCTCTCCTGGTGACCTTGGATGTGATTGGTTGTTTGTGTGTGTTTTCACACCTTCTAGGTTACTTGTATTGGAACCGGTTGTTTCTTTGACTTGAACTTTGACCCTTTGTGTGTGAAGTTTCTTTCTTATTGGTTGATAAATTTTGTCTATCTCGATGTGTCTATTGATTGATGATTCACTGGAATGCCAAGCTTCTAAAAATTCTCTAGCATTCTTGTTATTTCCTTTGTCTAATATTTGAACGTTGTCCCAGTTGAATTGATGTCCGTAGTTGTCTGTGTGTAGTGAAATGAGGGAGTGGATATCATGTCTTTTGACGGCTAGCTTACGTTCGTGGATACGAAGACGAAGGGGACGTCCACTTTGGCCGATGTAGTGTTTTTCGCAGTTGTTACAGTTTATTTTGTAGAGGATGTTGGTTTTGTCTTCTTTAGCTGTTGAGTCTTTCGGTTGACATAGAACTGAGTGCAGCGACTTTGTTGGTTTGTGTACGACGTCAATTCCTAAAGGTTTGAAGAGTCTTGTAGTGATTTCTGAGATATCTTTTATATATGGTAAGGCAATTTTCTTTGTGCTTTCCTTGGTGGCTTTTGCTTTGGTAGGTTGGCTTGGGGGTATATGTCTCTTGATGAAATTCCGTGGATATCCATTCTTTTGGAAGACGTCCATGAGATACTTTTCTTCAATTTTTCTTAAGGTGGGAGTGCTGCAGTGAGTCCTTGCTCTCTTGAATAGTGTTTGTATGCAATTCCTTTTGTGTGTTATTGGGTTGTTGCTGTTGTAATTCAGTATTTGGTCTGTGTGAGTTGATTTCCTATAAACTTGGGTTTCTAATTCTCCTGTAGTTGTTCGCCTGACTAAGACGTCCAAAAATGGTATTTTGTTCTCGGATTCCTCTTCTCTTGTGAATTTGATGTCGTTGAAGACGTTGTTTATTAAGTTGTGAGTTTTATCTAATTCGTTTCTTTTGATGATTATAAATGTGTCGTCAACGTAGCGTATCCAAATCTTGGGTTTGATCTTTGGTAGAATTATATTTTCGAGTCTTTGCATCACTGCTTCTGCAATCAAACCTGATATTGGTGATCCCATGGGTGTTCCTTTGACTTGTTCATATATTTGGCCGTTGAATTGGAAGTATGTTGTTAGGCATAGATTTATGCATTCCATCCAGCTTGTGTGTTGCATTTTTGATTGTTGTGGCAGTTGTTCGTCGTTGCTAAGTAATTGCTCCATGGTTTCTTTTGCTAGGTTTTGTCCGATGGATGTATATAATGCTGTCACGTCGAATGATACCATCATTTCTTGTTCATCTATTTGGATGCCTCTGATTTTCTCTAGGAATTGGACAGCAGAGTTGATGGAGTGATCGCAAGATTCCATTAGGTGTTATAGTTTTCTGTATAATTCTTTGGATAAATTATATGTTGGAGTTCCCGGGAGTGATACAATTGGTCGTAATGGGATATTTGCCTTGTGTATTTTGGGTCTGCCGTAGAATCGAGGTAGGACCGATCCATTGGATTTCATTCGACATTGGTCTTGTTTTGTGATCTGTCCAGTTTTGGTGAGCTTGTTTAAGGTCCTTTGGAAGCGGTTATCCAATGTTTGTATGGGATTTGTTGGGAGTTGTTGATATACATCTTCATCTTTGAGTAGTTCTTCAGCTTTCTTGGTATATTCTTCTCTGTCCATGACTACTGTTGTTCTTCCTTTGTCGGCTGGTAAAATGACGATGTCCTTCCTATTTTTCAGCATTTTGAGGGCCTTTAGTTCTTGAGCGTTGAGTTGTGTGTGTTGTCTTTTCTGTTTGACCATTGATACAATTGTTTGGCGTATCTCTTCCTGTGTTTCCTCGTTCAAGTTTGATGATTTGATTCATCCACCTGAGCTACAAATCTTCTCTATCATATCCAATACATTTCCTGTAAAACTGCTCAATTCCAGTTTATCCCTGGGCATCTTCTGAAACCTTTCGAGAATCAGTCAGAATACCCGGTAACATCATTATTCATCAGTCTAACCAAAATCCCATCAGAATACAGTAAAATCAAACCAACACTAATAAGGTAACTGGCAAAGGAAGTGTGACGAAATTCATCTAAAATCACAATCACTTACCATAATCCTTACGACAATGATTGTAAAGCTAACTCGTCAAGTATCTATGAAAGATGAAATAATTATATTAAATCAATCTAGTTTGAAACGGTATACTCAATAATACACACCGGTAAAAATAAACGACAGACTCTTATATTTTTGGACCTGAGATATGTGGGTTAAAACGCGGGCAGTTTCCCGTTCGAAATTAGGTAAAGTGGGAAAAAGTGAGCTGTTTCCGGATGCAGTATGAGTTAAGTGTTGGTTGAAAGTTGGAAAAGTAAGTAAACTGGGACAATAAAATTTTTGGGACATGAGAAAAGGGAATAAAGTGGCTAATATAAGTAGTGGGTTAGTTATATGGCATTTTAACCCCCCTTTTATCTATCGAAATTACCCATTCAGCCCACGTCTTGTCCGCTTTATCCAGGTACATTCTCTGACTGCGAGGTATTACGCCTGTAGCTTTTAGAACTATGGCACTCTTCTGACTCATTCACCAAGTAGTAAACAAATCCTAGTTACGGGGACTTTAAAGAATCTCACAAACTCGCAGCCTTTCTCTCCCTAGCATGCCATCATTATACATATGTTAACCTCACCACTGAGGATAGCGGCACAAAACGTCTTACGGGGAGCCCGAGCACTTGAAGGTCATCTATGCACGTGGTGATTCAATATCCAATATAATTTTAAACAGCTAGTATAAACCAATTTGATTTCTTTGTCAGGTATAGATTCCTGATCTTCGGAAAACTTCTGCGTAGCTCGTCCCTCCACTCAAATGTCGTAGCTTTGGTCGACTCCAAAAGGATTAGTGCTGGGATTAATTATATGTGGTCCGTAGTATGAGGTGTGTTAAGACTGTTATTACTGTGAAGGGAGTTGATCCTTCCACCAGTTAGTCCTCCGGTATCTTCGTCAAAAGAAAAGAGATAATCTTAATAGTAATAATGATAGATATAATTAGTGAAGTTATTCAGACTAACAGACAAAAAAGAAGTAAGAAAACGTAACAACAGTCAGCTGATTAAATTTGAAGAATAATGTGAATAATATATATATATATATATACCGGTAATAATGATGATAATAAGTGTAGTTAAAGCTGTCAGGAGTGTAAGACCGGAGAGAATGTAAAGAAGTAGAATGACGAACTTGGTTGTCTACCCCTGAATGGTGTATGGGATTTTCAGGGGATGGGCCATTTGGACGCAGTCCTTGTGTCGCTGCATGGTTGTCCAGCCTTCGCTTAAAGGCGTCTACAGACGGTGTCATAGCTACATCTTCCGGTAAGGAATTCCAGGGATGGAAGAATAGTATCAGGGAAACGTGAAAGTTGGCTGAATGGTGGAAGCCATAAATATTGAGTGCATCTGTGTCATGGACGAAGATTTTGAGTTACATGTCTGATGATTGTGCAAATTAACTCACAGTGATTTCAAGAACTAACATCAGGCTTTGGTTTGACCAACTGAAGTATTCGCCCTATAAAATTCACCTTATTCACACACACGTATCAGTTTTTCAGGAGACCTAGTTGGTATTGCTTAAATGGGAAATGGGTGTTATGGTGTTTTAAATTCAATAAATGGCGGACTGTTGGTAATACCAATGACATCTGCTCTTGGAATTATGTGTGATACTCTTAGTTTGATTGCAGGCTTCAACAAGTGCTAAATGAACACTTGACGTATACCTCATCTATAAAGTAAGTGTATGGAATTCGCGGATGATTTACGTTTGATGTCACACAAAATCGAAGACTTACAAGCGAAAACCGACAAACTGGTCGAAGAAGCAGCGGTCGAGGACAGGACTCCAGGTGAACATAGACAAGATGGAGGTTATGAAAATAACCAACCAACAACAACAGCAACATCCAGCGTCAATCACCATCAACGGGAGGGATTTGAAAGAGGTCACTTCATTCACTTACTTATCTGCGGAGCATTGTCTCAATTACAGGATATCGGAATGGACGAGGATGTCAAATCGAACGAGAATCGGGGAGGCGAGAAACACATTCATCAACCTGAAATCAATCAGGAAATCTTTGTCACTCAGCATCAACAACAAAATTTGGTCGGGTTTTCAATACAAACGTCAAGTCAATCAGTTCTTCTATACGGATCAGAAACTTGGCGGGCGGGTCACGAAGAATATTTCCAACAGCCTGTTGCAGGCCTTCATCAACAACTGTCTTCGCTCTATACTGAAGATCAGATGGCCGGCCGCAAAGAATCACCAAGAAGGAACTATGGGAACAAACAAAACAAGAACCAGTCCTCAACAACAACAGATATGCAGGAGAAAGTAGAGATGGATTGAACACTGGCTGAGGAGGCCGTTGTGTGACATAGCGTGCGCGTCAGGCCATTGCTCGAGTGCAACCAGGCTGAAAGGGAAGCGGCGGGTGGGACGTCAGTGTGAGGGTGACATGGAGGAGATCGCGTGAGGAGGAGTTGAAATAGTACGGACTAACATGGATGAAGGTGAAAAGTACAGCAGAAAAGAGAAGCAGGTGGAGACGTGCAGTTGAAGTCCTATGTTCCACTAGGAACCCAAGAGAACAATAATAATAATAATAATCAGATTACGTGAAACACTCATGCATTTCAATTCACTAGTCTCCATGCCAAATGCATTAGTTTAAGGTTCTAAGCTGTTTCCTCACAACCCTACCCATACAAGACTAGAATGGAAAAACTTCTATTCGACCTTCATTAATTAACATAGAGAATTTCATGAAGTAATTTCTTTGTGTTGTTAACTTCCCTGTACTAATAAGAAGAACAAGTCGTCCGTAATCTTTCACTTAATATGAAATTGCAGTGCAAATATATACACAGTAGTATTCACACAAATAAAATGCAAAATAAAGTCTTTCACACCTTGTATACAACTTGTGCATTTATTATTATTATTATTGTATCCTTTAGTTCCTAGAGGAACATAGGGCTTCAGCTGCGCACCTCCATTGACTTCGGTTTTCTGACAACTTTTTCACCCTGCTCCAGGTCTGTCCACATGCTTTCATCTCCTCCTCGCATGACCTCCTCCAAGTCACCCTTGGACGACCAACTCGCCGCCTCCCTTTCGGGTTCCACTCGAGGGCTTGTCTAGTGATGTCACTTGATGGTTTCCTCAGCGTATGGCCAATCCATCTCCATTTCTTTCTGCCTATTTGTTTCACAATCGGTTCCTGATTGGTTCGCTCCCAGAGATCCCTGTTGCTGATCTTTTCTGGCCATCTGATCTTGAGTATTGAGCGGAGACAGTTGTTAATGAAGGTTTGAAGTTTGTTTGAGATGCTCTTTATGACTCGCCAAGTCTCTGATCCGTATAGTAGCACTGACTTCACATTGGAGTTGAAAATCCGGATCTTATTTTTGATGCTGATTGCTGTTGACCTCCACACAGATTTGAGAGTAATGAAAGCTTGTCTTGCTTTTCCGATTCTGGCTTTGATGTCCTCGTCAGTTCCGCCTGTAGTTGAGACGATGCTTCCCAGGTAGGTGAAGGAGGTTGTTTCTTTCAGGTTCTTCCCATTTATGCTTATTGTGGTCTGTTGGTGTTGTTGATGTTGGCTAGGAATCTTCATCATCTCTGTTTTATCTATGTTCACGTGAAGTCCTATCTTTGATGCTTCTTCTGCCAACTTGTTACTTTTCACTTGCATATCTTCCAGTTTATGGGAAATCAGACATATATCATCGGCGAAATCCAGATCCTCCAAGTCTTTTGTGTCAGTCCATTTTATGCCTGTTCCCTCGTTGGTTGCCGTTGTCTGTCGCATTATCCAATCAATTGCAATCAGGAAGATCATTGGTGATAGTAGACAGCCTTGCCTCACTCCCGTCCTCACTTCGAAGGCTTCCGTAAGTTTCCCGTTGTGGATTACTTGGCATGCAGCATTGTCGTATAACTGTTGGATGAGGTGTATAATTGTCGATGGGACCCCGTAGTAGCGAAGTAGTTTCCAAATGACCTCTCGATCGACGCTGTCGAAGGCCTTTTCAAAGTCGATGAAGTTGAGATAGAGAGGTGACTGCCATTCCAAGCTTTGTTCAATGATGATCCGTAGAGTGGCGATTTGATCAATACATGATTTGTTTCTCCTGAATCCAGCCTGTTCCGGACGAAGTTTTTCATCTAGGGCTTGTTTGATTCTCTCCAGGATGATGCGACTTAGTATCTTGCTTGGAATGGACAGAAGCATAATTCCACGCCAGTTTTTACATTGACTTAAGTCTCCTTTCTTTGGAAGTTTGAATAAGTAACTGTTCTTCCAATCCTCGGGTACTTTGCCCTCTTTCCACACCTTCTCCAGTAGTGGTGTCATCAAGTCCGCTGTTGTCTCTGGGTCTATTTTCAAAGCCTCTGCTGGGATTCCATCTGGTCCCGGTGTTTTCCCAGTTTTAAGCATCTTGATTGCATTCAGGACTTCTGATTTCGTCGGGGGGTCAGTGTTCACTGGTAGTTCTGCTTCCGTTGTTGGTATTGCTGGACGTGTTGTAGGTGGCGGACGATTTAGAAGTCTTTTGAAGTGTTCAACCCAGTGCTTTCTCTGTTCCACCTCTTTGGTGATTGACTTTCCATTGTCGTCCTTTATTGGCTTAATCTGTGTCGAACGTTTGCCCGAAAGGTTCCTAGTTGTTTGGTAGAGTGTGGCGAGGTCTCCTTTGCCTGCAGCTTGTTCTGCTTCGTTTGCCATGGTTTCATAATATTTTCTTTTGTCTTCCCTGGCACTTTTCTTCACTCTTTTGTTCAGTGTATTGTAGCTTGCATTCAGCTCCTGTTTTTGTTGCTCGTCGTGCACTGGATAATCTTTTGCTTCACTGTCCTTCTCTCTTCTATTAGTTTCCAAGTGTCCGTAGTGAGCCACTGTTTGTCCTGTCTCTTTTTTCTGCCTAGAATTTCTATGCAGGTTTGGCTCCACACCGTTTTCAAGTTGTTCCAGTGCTTTTCAACGCCGACCTCTTCGCTAGTGTTGATTTGTGTCTCGGCTTTGTCCTTTATGCTTGCAATGAAGATGTCCTTTGTAGCCTGGTCCTTCAGCTTTTGAGTGTTGAACTTGGCTTGTGGTCTATCTGCAGCTCCTCCTTCTCTGAAAGCTTTTAATTTGATTTGGATTGTCCCTTGTACGAGATAGTGGTCTGAGCCAACGTCTGCTCCTCTTCTTGCTTTTGTGTCCAGTAGGCTGCGCCTCCACTTCCTTGAGATTGAGATGAAGTCGATTTGGTTTTTGGTTTGCCCGTCTGGTGACACCCATGTAGCCTTGTGGATATCTTTGTGCTTGTATACACTGCCACCAATCACCAGTTCGTTGAAGGCGCAGAAGTCGGCGAAGAGTTCTCCGTTTTCATTCATTTCTCCTAGAGCTTCTCTACCCATGATGAGTTCCCTTCCCGTATTGTCTGGTCCCAGTTTGGCGTTCATGTCTCCTTTTTTTTTTTTTTTTTCATCAGCTGGAGTATTGTCCATTGTTGCCTGTAGTTGCCTGTAGAATTCTTCTTTCTTCTCGAGGTCTGCGTTGTTTGTGGGTGCATAACATTGTATGATTGACACTTTCCTTCCTTTGGAGTTGAACCTGGCGGTCATTATCCTGGACGAAATCGCCTCCCATTGTATCAGGGCTTTCGTTGCCGTTGGTGACATCATGATAGCCACGCCCTCGGTGTGCGTGTGGTTATCTTCTGGGTGACCGGAGTAGATCACTGACTCACCTGTTGACAATTTGGTGAGTCCACTCCCATTCCATCTGCTCTCACATATTCCCAGCACTTGTATTCCGTATCTTTTCATCTCGTTGGCGATCTGGGCAGCTTTTCCAGTCTCGTACATAGTTCGGACGTTCCATGTTCCTACACAGACTTTTTCTTTTGGTGCAAGGAGGTTCACATACTGAAGTTCTGTAGCAATTTTTGTTTACAGGGTGGGGTTGCTAGCCTCACGCCTGAGAAAAGAATGATTACATTAAGTAAAAGTTTAGAGAGAAGCAACTTTTTGGGTTGCTCCCCTCAAAATCAGAAAATAACGGACAAACAATGAGAACAACATCAACAAAGGAAACAGTTCACAGAAAAAAGGGCAAAAAGCGACGACAACTATACAATAAGACAACATGCAATATAGTTCAGTACATTTAACTAAAATGATATCTTAACCATAAACTCACTGACTTGGAGCAACTTGAACATATAAATCCAACAATATATACAATTATAGATGTGTTTATGTTTAAAAATTCCACAAATCCAAACAGTGAGTTATGTGTATTATCTGTCAATAAGATTGTATTTTTTGGATTCAGTGTTCGAAAGGTTAATAATTGTGATAATTTCCGCAAACACTTTGCATAAAATTTTAGAGTAATAAGAGATTTTATTTATGACCAAAAAAAAGCCTAAGATATGTTCATGAAATCGAGGTCATATAAAAGTCTAAACTTTCCCATAACAAAGATCTCTGAATTCACATGACACGACACGCAATGCTCATAATGGCAATGCTTTGCGTCGTAAGTTGAAAAGTAGACTGTGCTGAATACCTTCGAAAATTAGTACTTCAATTTTGCGATAAGTTTTAACAACTCACCAGTGAATAAAATAGCGTTATAGTAAATGAGCTGACCACACTAGGATGATATCGTGAGAATGGAAAAAATTAAATTTAAATTTGGAGTTTTCTATCTCCTTTGACACACAACATCGAGGAAGTATCAGTATCAAGAGACATTTTCTGATACAAGAGCAGAAAAACTAACGGAGTTGGAAAGTAGCGGCGCTGAAACAGATGGCTGGGTAGATCTGTTGTAGCTGGTGAGGTCATTTAAGAGATCTCATTACAGTATACAACATTTAAACACTGTTGGAATAGCCAAATGTTACATCTGAAACCACCACACCATTTCCCAAAACACGCACAACGAAAGCACACTACATCATACACAATGGAACTCCTTAGTAGTCGATGTAGCTACGGCTCTGTCCAATGACGTATTTGAGAGCAAGCTGGGCAATCATGCAGAGACGCAATGATTGCGTCTGAATGGCCTACCTCCTTAAAATCTCATACACTATTAGTGGGTAGATATCTAAACTTACAGTTTTACTTCTTCACATTCTCTCTAGTTCTACCCTCTTGTCTACTCCAAATATTACTTCCCTCAAACTATCATTATTAATGATATTTGTATACATGTATTTATACATATGCATATATACCATTTTTCATGTTTTCTTTTTTTTGCTTTATTATAGTCTACATTACCCATACTCATTGTTATTATTAACTTTTTTCTTTTGCTGACGACACTGGACGACTAACTGATGAAAATATCAACTTCATTCACAGAAGCGAAATGGTCTGAAGATACTGCGCACTACAAACTACACCTAATTAATCCCAGCACCACTCCTTCTGGAGTCAACAATAGCTACGACAGTCGAATGGTGGGACGAACTATGGAGAAGTTCACCGAAGACCAGGAACCTTTACTTCACAACCAAGAAGCGAGCACAAAGAAATCAGACTGGTTTACACTAGTTAGTAGAAAAGGATATTGGATGTTGTCTGGTGTGAAATAAAATATCCAAATGACCGCCACTGTCCAAGCTGATAAACTACGCGAAGAAAGCGCGGTAAATTTAACGTGCGATACCTTTTTTCCATGACTCTAACAAACACTAGTTTCACTAGATTATCTTAAAGTTATTCTGCAGTGATTTACGTGAGAGGCAGTCGAACTGGAGTAAAAATAATTCCTCGCAGACATTATGGGTGTCAGACAGCCCTGTGAGACTAAAACTGGGTAATTGGTCGGCAAAACAGCCATTATGAATAGACAAACGGTAAGAATGGTTCAATAGGGTTAAAATGTTGGTCAAAGAATGGTCCATAGGGTAAAAATCTTGTGATTTATGCAAAATTACAGCTTTTTCTTACGAAGGGCTATGTCCGTTATTCACCTATTTCTAACCATTTTTGTCTACCCAGTTACGTCTATTAATTAAATCAACATGGTAACGGAAGAAGATAATAATTTTCGACTTGGGAGGTAGCAAGTCTGAATATACATCTCAAGGGAGAGAAACAGAATTGCTTAGGACTGGAATCAGTTATGTACTACGTAAAATATTTTCTAACAAAGAGATATGTCTCTGGGATGTGCATATCGGAAGTCTTGTTTCATTCCCTTCGTTTTTTGACGTTCAGCTGCAAAAATTATGGTTTCAGTTTGCTTGTAGGCGCACCCGTCCATGCCTGTCTTCTTTAGGAACTTTTTTCTGTACGACGTAACTATTTTTAAAAATGTAATTTTGTCCCTACGTCCCTTGTGATCTATATTCTAACCTTCAGACATTCGTATTATATTGGATTGGGTAATAACTACAGCTATGTAAATGTATGCATAAAAATGTGACTGTGCATCTTCTGGGGATCATGTTGCAGAAAAAAATCTTATGTGATTAACTCTTTAAATGTCCTAATAGCTGTTTCCAACGATTTGACTGAATTTTCTAGTTACATGGGCTGGTTTCACTCGCTTTCAAAACACACCTAAATAATTACAAGTAAAATTTTATCCCCTTAGATATTAGTGTAGCTATTAGAATCTGAAATTAATGAACAGATTTAATGTACCTGTGTAGTATATTATGAAGGTATTTTTTCATTACAGCTTGATTTCACACAGTACTTTTTGGTAGAAGTATGGGATTTTCAGCATGTGATATCGGTAGCCCAAATTTTGCAGGCCGACCATTAATATCAAATGTGCGTCGGCAGGGGATCAAACCCCGGATCATGTGCATGGTCAACGAGTCCTAACCACTGTGCCACCGACGCACACAGTGGAGCTGATTGAAATTCCTACTTCTGACATACGATCTGTTTTATTCTCCAGTTAATTTCTTTTTTGCTTTTACAACACTCCCCAAAATGTCGTCTCGTTCTCCTAATTCTACTTGCTGAGTATGACATCTGTAAACGAGGTCAGACGTTAAAAATGGAACTTAGTAAAAGTCTGCAAAATAAAAACTAATCTCTAAAAAGTGTTATCGGCCACGCCTTAACGGCGTCCTTTATGGGCAATTAGATGCGCTACTTTGGTATTTAAGACAGAACTTAACAACTGGTTGGTGATATGACTGATGTCAATTTGTAGTTGGTAAGGCATCTGGCACATCTGAAATTGGTAGTCGTAAATAGTAACAAAAAGAATGTTATTCCTGAATGATTGCAACAACAATTGTAACGTCACTGTTTCTATTATAGACTTTTTTGTAACCTAATGAAGAAACACAATCGGTTGACATTCGTAGCATCACTAATCAACATTATGTCCTTACCTAACACTATGCCTTGTCGTATTACTTATCGTGTCATTCCACCTAATGAGAGGAATCGGTTTAAAATATAAATCTCGGATCTTAAATTAAGAATGAGCTACTACACATTCCACAGGTAGACATCATTGATACTAATAATGTATTTCTCTTGTTTGCTACCAAGTAAGCGAATAAAAATCCCAGTTGTAGTTTATTCGACCACAGCTTCTGGAACTTTCCCTCTTAGTTCCTTAGAGTTATCTCAAAAAGGTTTAAGTGGCCAGATAAGTCCTCTTTTAAGTGCAATATGATTAACTTGATACCTCTTCTCTGCCCTTGTTTAGAATGTTTCTCTTCATTGGAACGACAACTAGTTACATTTATGGTGTTCAAGATTTGATGTATATCCCACTATCCTCATCAAGATGTCTCGATGCTGTGGAAAGAGAACGGAGTCCTGAATGATCCTCCTGTAGTCTTCAGGTTGTTACAAATTATATCTACTAATCCAATTAGTATAGTAAGGCCTCAGACCAAGTTTAATTTCGTCTGTCAGTTCCCCTAAGTCTTTTTAAAGTTCTAACACTATGAATGGCACTTTAAGCCTTGACATCATTTGTAAATAGTATAAATGTTGGCCTAAGGACATTTGGTGGTTAGTCGACATGCAATAGGATAGTGTTTTGTGGGTCTCTTTCAACTACTGGTTCCTGTCAGCAGAGTACTGTATTCACCTGTCTTTTACATTCTGTAATATAGACAGTCTTTAAACTACTTGTACCAAAAATACGGTGTGGAATCAAGCTGCAATCAAAATAAAAATTAAATACTGTGACATATTGGTGTCTACACCGAAGTCTGCTCACTTTACTTATCACCCTTTTTGGGACCCCACCAAATCTTTTACTGAAGTCAATAGTCGCTAAACTGGTGGCTACTTCGCTCTCCCAGCCTCTCTCCATAAGTCTGACCAGATGTGAATCAGTTAGATGTGAACCTCCTTTTCTGAGTTTTCGATGCCCTACTGAAAAGCTATTTTTTCCCACACGGCAGTAATTTACCCCTTGCAATTTTTCCAAATATTTTGATGGTTATATGCACGAAAACAACTGGGCGATAGACTCCAGTGACCTCTTGCCATTTCTGAGAGTTAGTCATAAAACAACCTAGCTTGGGACAAACCTATCAAATATCTACCTATGCTGTGTAAGAATAATGTCTACTTAAGAAGTCGCTTATGGTGTAATTCATCAGGGTTCTTTGACTTACTAAGTTTGAAACCAGTGAATACGCTGAACACCATTTCACTATCCACCAAGGTAGGCCGTTTAAGCGTCTTCAGCGGTGATATCAATTAAAAACTGTTATTGTAACGATCAAAAGTATTTTACAAGGCGATGTGATGGATTTGAGGCTGTTTTGTGTTTAACTCTGATTTTTCATTCCATTGCCAATATGGATAAATATTTCATTGGTTCTTTTGGTAGCATAGTTTCTAAGGGTAGTCCAAGCAATCATACACCAAGCCTACTTGGAATTTTTAAATGACGTATGTAAATTAGGCTCTTGAAAAATTTCCCAATTTCGTAGCACTTATTTTTAGCACTTTCCATAAACTTATCCCATAAGCGTGTTCTCCTCTTTAACAGCCTTCTTATCTGGCTTTATGACGGCCTCCATGGTGTAAATCAAAACGTGCAACTAAATTCC
Source organism: Trichobilharzia regenti (assembly GCA_944472135.2). Taxonomy (NCBI): domain Eukaryota; kingdom Metazoa; phylum Platyhelminthes; class Trematoda; order Strigeidida; family Schistosomatidae; genus Trichobilharzia; species Trichobilharzia regenti. The sequence continues at coordinate 31,827,542 of OX235270.1, read as the reverse complement.
TTCTGGGCTTTTTAAAACGTAGTCACTATTCAAAAACTTGTGCGCTAATATTACTGCACGCCAAGTATTAGTCTAAGAGGTGGTTGATTCATCAGCCAAGTTGTCAGTTTCACATCTAAACACTGTTTGCCAAGGGTGAAGGGTTTGGATAGTCACATCCTTGTTCTGATACTTGAGAACCATACCGCGTACTGAGGGTTAACGCTCAGGTCTTAAGTCGTTGGCACAGATGCATTTTGTATACTGAAGCATTGATAGTAATAGGTTGCAAGAACTACCAGTTCTGAGTTCATATCAACTAGCCTGAGGGACGTTACTGTCAGTATCAACGTCGCATCCAGACTCCAGTAGTACAGTAAGCGACTAGTTCAGCTGTAGGCCAGTCGAACTGATGAACTAATTGTTCTACTGGGAGCTAGCGGCGGTCAAACAAAAACTTGGCACCAGTCAATGAAATCCACAACAGTTGGTCTAAGCCACGTAGGAAGGTGTAGACTTCCAGGCTGGGGTCCTCGGGACGGTAAAAATCTATGGTTGGAAACAATTGGTGACATGGCTCAAAATCGTTCTCAGTGGCGCAGATGCATCCACTCCTTGTGACTTATGATCTCCAATGAAACTGTTTTGTTCTTCGTTATTACTCCTTTGTCTCACACCTCTGCTCACTGTCTCTATTATGCTTTTCTTGTACTTTCTTCTCTTGCTTCGCGTGCTACACGGAGTGTGGCGACTTGAACTGCCGCACATTTGTGCAAAGTTCTATGTCGAAAACAGACAGACAGACTGGGAGTTCCGATTTTCTTGATGTCCATATAGTAGCAAGCATATTTCAAATAAATGTTCCCAGCCTTCTGATATGGCGAGACATTATCGTGACATACTTTTCAGTCAACATAGCTCGTTGGGTCACTGGGATGTACAAGCTCTACCATCATGTCAAGGTAACGGCTATCGGTCAGGAGAAAATGAATTCTAGTATGAAAACAAAAATGTCCCTAATGATAAAGGAATGCATAGTCTAAGTGTGTACCACCATTCTTTTTCAGGACATTTCATTCACATACCTGGATATGCTGGTGAAATTATTGAGCGGGTTAAACAAGTAGTTTTATCGTTTGACTTGAAATCCAACTGATTAGCTCTATCTCTGGACTCATTTCACCTTTAAGATTCGAAATACTAGGTGGCAGTGCGGCCCCCACATGCGTGCAAAACTATCTGCAAACAAAGTGAAGTATCAAAGCCAAACGTGAGTGTCACTGAAAGGGATTTAAACTCCCAAGGAGTGAGAACTGGACCGAGTATGATAAGCAGAATGTCACTGAATGCTTTACTTTCTAAAGTTTAAACTATTTTAACTTTGGGAGCCGTTGTGTGTCGAAATTCAATTTTTACTCATACAACCTGCTATCACTGTTTGTTCAAATCTCAGTGACTAAGGGGAACAAATGTCTTCATATTGAGGAATACAGTCTTTCCGAACTTTTTTTTCATATTTTATCCGCTGTTCTGTGTTACTCTTACTACACTTGAGTAGTGTTGTCAAAACCCAGTTACCCCGAGCAAAGTTTTCATACACTTTTCTATGGGTCTATTATTTCAAAGGCTAATGAAATTACCCATTCCTCCAGCCTGGATTGCATGCAGCGGGATTCCAACCCAAGACTCATTTACTAAAAATCAAGTACCAGATCTTACGAGACAACGCTGACTAGCAATTCGTACCGAATATGAGAAGTTCCAGCCAAAACTGAAGTCGCCAAGTCCTAAAACCTTTATAAAATACATCTATGTTTCACGACACATCATTTGAATTTAGCACTTTATTCACAGTGTCTTTTAATTCTATCTATTGGTTGATGAAAGATGCTGTAGATGCATCGTTGTTTGATTACTGAGTTATAAACCTATCTCTGTATTCTTATTTATAGATTCGAAATATTTGGCGTTGATTCCTACTTCCAGCCTTCTTCAGCTCTTTACAATAGAGCTTTTCGGTGCAGAGAAAGGTGTATAACATGCAGAACTTCTCGCATACAATATGGATGGGTGATGTATGTTTCATTTATAATTTTTTTTCACTGATATCTACTTTAGTTGGAACCCTACATGGATGAGGTATTCATTAAAAAAGCTTTTGAAACATCTGGTGAAAATATAGTCAGTGTAAAAGTTATCAGAAATAAGGCGACCTGTCAAACCCTTGGTTATGGTTTTATTGAGTTTCCCAGTTCTACAGCTGCAAGAGATGCTATGCTTAAATTAAACGGCAAACTCATTCCTGGCGCTCCAGTAAGTTCTTCTTAGCTTAGTCTACTTGTTTACTTCCAAATTGACTTGACTTTGTAATATGTTTCATTGAACTCCATCGGCTTTTGTACATTTTCGAGTTCGCTTTTTTCTTTTATACTTTTCAAATAGTGGCACAGCAGTAGAATGCTCGCCAACCACTCAGGTGGTTCAGCGTTTGATCCCCGGCGGACTCACCCCTTTTCCTCGCTAAGCCAGTAATAAGACTGGTAAAAAGGGAAGGTTGGGCATGAGGCTAGCAACCCCCTCCCGTAAAAATAAACACCACTGCTACCGAAACTTCAAACGTATAGCTTGAAGCTCTATGTTCCACTGGGAACGGGAAGAAATAAAAAGAATTTGAAGGACTATTCATATTTTGAAATATCTATTATTTCAGCCCCTAAAATACTAAAAATAAGTTCGTCTAACATAAATTAGCTTATTCCATTTTTTTATAACATTGTTAAATCCTGTTTTTTTAATACAATTGATTTTCCAGACCAGAAGATTCAAGTTGAATCATGCAAGCTATGGAAAAGACAGTACTTCTATGTATGCTTTATAATTCTAATCATCAACGAACTCCTGATTATTTTAGCAGTGAATGTTCATTATTTGTTGGTGAGTTAACAGAAGATGTCGATGATCTTGCATTGTTTAATGCTTTTAAAAAATATGCTACTTGTCGATCAGCTAAAGGTAACCTCAGTATAAACGTCTATTCATAATAAATATATTTTTTTAATTTTCACATTAACAGTTGTAATGACAAATGGAAAATCCCGTGGATATGGATTTGTTCGATTCTTAACAGAATCTGATATGGATAAAGCACTGATTGAGATGCAAAATTATTGTGGTCTAGGATATAAACCTATTCGTGTGAGTTTGGCAATACCAAAGCGTTATAATATGGATGGAAGTTTGGTTGTTACCACATCAGTATCTGAATCAACTTCAGTAGTTCCTAGTGGTAAGTATATATATATATATATATATATATATATATATATATATATATATATATATATATATAAGGTTGACTGCTTTCGATCATAGATGTCTGCGATCTCTGTCTCACGTTAGGTGGTTTAATAAGGTAAGTAATGTTGACGTTAGGCGTAGAGTGTTGGGCAAAGAGGGAAAATCAATCGACGAGGCTATAAAGTTACGTAGACTAAGATGGCTAGTTCACGTGCTGCGCATGCCTAACCACCGCCTCCCCCGACGAGCATTACTGGCTGATATAGGTGCAGGTTGGAAAAGAGCCAGTGGTGGCCAAATAAAAACATGGCCTCATCAATCCATGAAATCCTTGACAGTTAAACTGAGTCAGGTGGGGGATGCAGACTCCCGGGTTGGGGCCCTCGGGACTCTAGGAATCAATGGCTGGAGACAATAGGTGACATGGCTCAAAATCGTTGTCAATGGCGCAGATGTATTCAGTCTCTGTAATCTTTCATATTCCTTTCTACCATTACCCATTCTGTTTCACTCTTATACTTGTCAAACTCTATTGATTCTCTTCACTTATCTTCTTGTCTACCTTTGTGTGCTATTTGGAACGTGGTAACTCGAACTGCTGCACTTCGGTGCCAAGTTCTATGTTGAATCCAGATATATATATATATATATATATATATATATATATATATATCGGATTGTAATCCTTTCGTTCACATTAGTCCAATCTAGATTCCACCAAACTTTCCCTTTCCATTATGGGTAAATTTTTGTTTTGATAAAGTCTCACAGTGTTATACAGTAATGTTTACTGATGACGTTTCGAGCACAATTTATTGCTCATAATCATATCGAGGTACTCACACCACTTCCTTTATTTTTCACTTGATTTAATCGGCAGTAGTATTTTCCATATTTCAGGTATGAGTGATGACTCATTCTTATTGCGTGTGTTTGGTGTAGACTCGATGAACAAGGATTCAGTAATCAACCTCTCTCTTCACCTATCTAGATTACTTTTGAGAATTTTAACCCTGTCCCACCCTATTGTGTGGTTGTGTGTTAATGCATGCAGTGCGATTGCTGAGCTGTTTTTTAAATTACTTATCTTTTCAGGGTCAACCATTCTTACCTTAGCTAAATTCTTATGTTCTGACAATCTGACTAACCCTGACCTACTAGTTTGACCTATGTAGTTGACCTCACAGTCATTGCATGGTATAATAATAATAATGGTATAATATCATTTACAAAATACCATGCAATGACTGTGAGGTCAACTGCATAGGTCAAACTAGTAGGTCAGGGTTAGTCAGATTGTCAGAACATAAGAATTTAGCTAAGGTGAGAATCTAGATTCCACTACAGTTTCTCTTTGTTTGTGATTTTTCATAGTGTGAATTGATTCAGTTTTGTGTGAACTACTGTGTTGTTAAATCTGTTAGTCGGTCACAAAAATGAGAAATTTACAGTTGAAACTTATCTTTCGAATCTTTTTTGCTAGGGTTCTTAATTCAATAAAAATAAAAATTGAATAGGGGAATTTCGATGCATGACTATTAAGGATAAGTCAGTTGGAAAAGCTTTCAGGTAATACCTACACAGTCCTAACTCGAAGAATCCATAATACTGGTCTTTTATTACAAATATGTTCGGATAACTATGTGTTCCTAGACAGTACTAATTTCAGACAGGCATAGTCTGCTACAAACTTAATTGAACAATAGACTGTATCACCATATGTTAACTTCCTGTCTCAGGAAGGTTTCGTGTGTGGGCGGTTGTTACTTCCCGGCTGCCCACACCCTGGAAGTTAATTGATTCTTCGGGTACCTGAAGCAGAAAGAGGGTTGGTGTTGCATGGCCGCAGAGCCCAAGGGACAGCTGCTTGAGTCCGGTCATACACGGCCTGTATGAACTGTCTTCCGGGATTGGTTCCGTATTAGTAAACTTACCGCCGGTTACGGACCACCGTAGGGTAAGTCGGGATGTACAATTTTTAGGGTTGACCTTTTCTAACCCACTGCTTCCAGCGTGGAGAGACAGCATAGCTGGGACGCTGGTCATCTGAGGGAAACACCTCACTGCTGTTACACCCCTGTTCCCCAGCAGTACGACTTCGCCCTCAGACCCCCAGCATACTATAAGAAAGATTCTTACAGGATGCCAGTAACTGCTTTTAGTCTAATCGCTATCCTGACAACCTTCATGGCATGGTAGGACCTGCAGGAACATTGGTTCCAGCCAGTGTAGCTTGTTGGGTCATTGCGATGCGCAAACCCGACCACCACGTCAAGGTAGCAGCTATCGGTTGGGATATAGTAGATGACTGCTGCTGCTTACAAAGCTCTTGCTTAAATAGTGACTAGTGCCGTGGTCTGTGCATGCAAGTAAAGGACACATGGAAGAACTTTATATGCTCTGAAGATATTAAAATAGTATTTAAAGAACGGCTGTCTCAGCATTACTCGTTCTGAAAACGTCTGTTTTTTTCCTGTTATTTAAGCAGTATTCCTTAGAAAATTCCTTAAAAAATGGTTTGAAAAGACTAACGGATGTACCGAAATCCATTCCCTGAGCACAAAAAAAAATGCAAGCATAATTTATTATTTAATTATTATTCATGTGGGTTCCGAGTAAAATATCCGGCTTCTGCAGCATTTCTTACTGTTCTCTGCACATATTATTAGTCGGCTTCATGATTGTCCATAACCTTACATTTCCTCTTCACATAATCTCTTTCATATCACCGTCGGGAGTTTCCATATTATGTCCTTGGGGGGGGGGGATAAGCCTAGTTACCATAGTCTATAAAATACCAGTATCCATATTCATCCTATGTCTAATCTCAAACAGATAGCAAAAAATATTCGCAAACCTAACTGCAAGTATCTAGACCAAATAATCGCTCTCCATCAGTTCTTTGATAACAGATGGTTAGACAGCGTTTTACTACCTTGGTCGAGCGGTGTTGGAAAGGAGACTTTGAGGAGTAATTTAGTTGATCTACACCCACGCTCAGCTTACCTAACATCCAATACCTTCCTGAATGTAATATAGATAGAGTTCCTCCGTCCCTAACTGAAGTCACTGAGGCTGTCACTAATCTGAAACGAGGCAAAGCAATCGGACCAGATGAAATGACTGCAGAGGTGGTGTTTAAGGACGGTGGAAACAGTTTACTGTCTGAGTTAGTAAGGTAATAGACAGGGCCTGGGAAACAGAGATAGTCTTGTCGGGATGATGTAAGTCATTGATTATCCCGATATACAAGAAGGAAGACAATTGTTCCTGTGATAATCACAGGGAGATAAGCTTGACTAATATGGTATCCAGAGTTTTAGACTCAATAATAATCCACAGACTGGGCAGTGCTCGGGAATAACTGAGACGAAAGAATCGGACAGGCTTTAGACCAGGAAGAGGGTATCTTGATCATATCTTCACTCTTCGCCAGATTCTGGAACATAAGCATACTTATCGGCGTCCAACAATCGTCATATTTCTTGACCTGAAAGTGGCATTCGATTCCATCGACCGAGAGGTATTAAGGTGATGTGTGATGATGAGGTTCTAAGCAGCGTCTGGGAATCAGAAGAAGTCCCATCGGGTTGGTGTAAGTCACTGATTATTCCGATATACAAGAAGGGAGACAAGTCTTCCTGTGATAATCACAGAGGGATTAGCTTGACTAATATAGTATCTAAAGTCCTAGGCTCAATAATCATGCGTAGACTAAGTGGTGCTCGGGAGGCACAAACACGAGAGAGCCAGGCAGGCTTTAGACCAGGAAGAGGGTGTATTGATCATATCTTCACCCTCCGACAGATTCTAGAACATAGGCATTCCTACCGGCGTCCAACAGTCATTATATTTCTTGACCTAAAGGCGGCATTCGACTCTGTCGACCGAGAAGTTCTCTGGAGATGCTTGGCTGTAAAGGGAATTCCGAGAAAATATATTGCACTGATTAAGGCAATCTACTCGTACTCATACAGCCAGGTGAGGGCTTACGGCGAGCTGTCATCTGAACTGGTGACGACTAGTGGTGTCCATCAAGGATGCCCATTATCCCCATTTCTATTCAACTTCATCATAGATGTACTAATGGACTCACTTCAGCGACTCAGGGATTGAGTTCCTACCAGGGAATAATCACGTTGAGTTAGAATATGCAGACGATATAGTCCTTCTAGGCGAGGACGCTGACGAAATGCAGAGTCTTCTGAACACCTTGAGCTGCAATCTACAGTTGTTTGGCATGCGATTCGCTCCAGCCAAATGCAAGATGATGTTACAGGACTGGGCTACATCGACGCCTAGTCTAAAAATAGGAAGTGAAGTGGTAGACCACGCTGACCGCTTCACTTGTTTGGGGAGTACCATCAGCCAGTGCCAACGGGTTGATCTCTGACGAAATCTCAGCTACGGATATAGAGGGCTAGTTTCGCATATGCCAGTTTACGCTGTCTCTGGCGTAGACGAGATATCCGACTATCGACCAAAGGGTGGGTGTACTGCTCATCAGTCCACTCCGTCCTCCTTTGTGGCTGTGAGACCTAGCCATTGAGAGTGGAAGACATGAAAAGATTAGCTGTCTTTGGTCATAGGTGCCTGTATTCTATTTCCCATGTGAATTGGTATAATAAGGTGAGCAATATTGGGGTTAGGCGTCGGGTTCTAGGTAAGGAGGAGGAAATCTTTCAACGAGGTTGTGAAGTTACATAGACTGAGATGGTTAGGACATGTGTTACGTATGCCTAGTCATCGCCTTCCTCGACTGACGGGCAATGTTAGATGATATAGGGTCAGGCTGGAAAAAAGCTGGCGGCGGTCGAACCAAAACATGGCTCCAGTCAATGAAATCTACAGCCGTTAGCTTGAAACAGCCACGTAGGGAGGTGTAGATTTTTTGACTGGTGGGAGTCCTCCGTATGGTAAAAACCAGTGACTGGAGACAATTGGTGATATGGCTCCATATCGTCGTTGTCAATGATGGCGCAGATGCATTCGCTCTTTGTGATTTCAAATCTAATAAAAGCCTATTGTTCTCCCATATTACTATTCTTTATGCCTGATATTTCTGTTTATTATCTCTGTTTCGAATGTCTCTTACTCTCTTGTCTCGCTTTGTGTGCAACGTGATGGGAGCCTGGCATCTGTGCAAAGTTCTATGTTGAAACCAGTCAGTCAGAGAAGTGTTATACCGGTGTTTGACCCTGGACTGAATTTCTTCTTTAGTACCCTTCGACTTGATGTGTGGGTATGAATTATTGTAACTTAGCCCACTATAAAGTAATGGGAGGTCATTTTTTGATACTGTTTTTACCTACATTTGTGTTTTTCTGTAAATGCATGTAGTTCGCATATTGTACAGTGTGTTAGGCTTTTTTCCACTTTCCAGGCATGGCTGATCCGTTCACTGCTGCAGTTGCTGCTGCTGTGACTGGAAATTCAGCTGCTCAAGCAGAATATTATCAAGCCTATCAACAATACTACCAACAGTATTATGCGTCTCAATATGCAGCTCAGTTTTATTCTGGCGACTCATCCACTGAAGGTGACGCTGCAAACTTAGGCATAACATCAATAGCCGGCGGTGGTGCATTTATAGGTGATGCTACAGTACAACAACACGCATTTGTTGATGCTGCTGCTTCACAATTGTATGCTAGAGCTATTCAGCAGGGCACTGGTTCTCAAGAATATGCTCCGGGTACGTGATAAACTGTTAGGTGGAGTAGCACTTCTAAGAACATTCTTTTTTTGTTTTTATATATTTCTCCTCATTCAGATAAGACAAGACAAGTAAACAGCAAGAAATTATATTTCATCATAAATGAATATTGTTTGGTTGATAAACTGGATTCAAGCAGATATAAGTAGCTAAGCATGTTTTATCTAAATTTCAATCCATTTGTTATACAGCAGTCAATTCAGTTGTTTGGATAAAATTTATTTCGACTAACAGCTCATACTTTGTCAGCATAATCTTCAGATATTCATCAGGCAATATAGGACCTGATATATAACTACCTCCTTTTCTGAATCAGCAAAAAGCAATTTCAGAATGTTTACAATACCAGAAAGCTATTTTTCCCTAAATATATAAACTTGACACGTGTGTATTAAAATCTCTTTTCACGATTACCACATTTCGCGTCTGACTTTCCGTAATAAGTAGGGATTTTTTGGTGATACTCCTTTTTTTCATCGTCCAACCTACAGTCAGTAATTGTGTATTCAAAGACTATCAGAAGCTTCTTGAGTGCTTAACTATCCTTCTTAGTACCGACAGCACCGTTTGACCAAAAGGCATATGCAACTTCAGATTAGTATCATGTAGTTTGACTCATTTTCTGCCTGAGAAAATCATGTCATACCTTGGAGGCTATTCACAAAAAATGAGATATGCCACAGAACTGGTAGGCAGGCATCTGTCAGAACAGATGGAATGCTGTTGTGAAATTTGATTAGCTGTGGTGTCGGTTTTTACGGGGTAGAGTCTCTAGACCTAGCCCTACCTTCCCTCTTTTCCATGCTTACAACTGGCTAAACTAGGTTTGGTATTGCTTTTGATCAGAATCTAACGTCATACCTTTTGGTGTCACTGACCAGCGTTCCACCTTTTTGTCTTTGCTGTTTCGCTATCTGTTTTGTTTTTTTCAATTTTATCTGATTTCTGTTTTCTTCCACTAGAGCCTGAAGTGTTGTCGTCCGCTTGTGATCGTCCTCGACATGTAGATGATTTAGACGAAGTTTTCAATTTCTTGGAGTCATCACGATGGCATATAACTGACCCATCACTGGAATTATATCTTAAAATAAGACCATAAAAAGTTCAACTGAATCATTTTTTGTTGGCTGCTGTTTTTCATACATGAAGTACATTTCTTAGTTCAAAAGAAAAATGATGTAAATATATGCATACACTGCATTGGATTTTTGTTTGTAATTTTTTAGAGTGTTTAATAAAATTTGATTTACAGAAAGGCAATAATTTCTGCATTGTTTTTACTTCATTTGTACTCAATTTTGTTAAACCTATTTGTAGTGTAATGAAGTACTAAAGTACTATCGTCAATAACAAATATAGGTTGGACAGCAATAACATTAACTGTGAAATGTGCCTTCAGTTCTTCACTTGAAGCGATGTAAAAGATGTGCGATTCAAGATTAAGGCGGAAATTTGACGGGTTTTTCATACAATTCCTAACCACTAGGAATTTACATCAGCTTAAGAGCACCGCAAAAGTAATGGACAGCACTTCAGCTCATGTGAAAAGTGCGACGTTTCCTTATTGGTTATATCATAACGAACTACAAGTTAAGCTGCACATTATTATCATCTTTTATTTCGTAGATTGTCTTTTTGAACTGGAGATCCTCCATCATCTACTCAACAGACACTTGCATTTCTAGTCAATTGACAATGCTTTCACACCTATTGCGGTAAGGATAGTTATATAGCCTGGGTTGCTCAAGCCATGATTCGAGACGGTGACTCAGACGTCGGAACCCGAAATTCTGACCAGATTAGTCACACTACAGGTAGTCTGGAAAAAGGCATGGTGCAAAGAAAATATGACAACAGATTTGCGCAACAGCGAAGAAGACAGGTATGCATTAGAAAATTTTATTTGATTGTTCATCCACTGCGTTCGTCATCGAACACATAATCCACACCATGTCTCCTTCTAGTCTGCCATTTCATATTCCACTACGTCGACTATTTTACATAACACATAAATTCCCCCACGCATATATCACCCGGAGATAAGCCAATTATTATTATTATTCCTTTGGGTTCCTAGTGCAACATAGGGCTTCAAATGCAAGTCTTGCTTCTGTTGTACTTTTTACCTGCATCCATGTTAGTCCATACTGTTTCAACTCCTCACACAATCTCCTCCATGTTACCCTTCGACGTCCCACTCGCCGCTTCCCTTTCGGGTTCCATTCGAGCAACGGCCTGACGCGCGATTTCACTCAGCGGTCTCCTTAGAGAGTGTCCAATCCATCTCCAATTTCTTCTGCATATTTGTTGGGCTATTGGTTCTTGTTTTGTTTGTTCCCATAGTTTCTTGTTGGTGATTCTTTCCGGCCGGCCATCTGATCTTCAGTTTAGAGCGAAGACAGTTGTTGATGAAGGTCTGCAACAGGCTGTCGGAAATATTCTTTGTGACCCACCCGCCAAGTTTCTGATCCGTATAGAACTGGTTTGACGTTTGTATTGAAAATCTGAATTTTGTTGTTGATGCCAATGCTTCCATCATATTCCACTGAAATTCAAACATATCAATCATAACCTGTGTAAAAACATTAATCCTCTACGCTGGCTTCAATCATGAAATCACTAGAGACGCATAAGTGTGCGAATGGTTCCCCGTTGTCATTCATCATTTCACTGTCAGCCTCCCTCTTGCTCCATGACGACTTCTCTTTCTGTGTTGTCTGATCCTACTTTCACTGATATTTAATTAAGCTACTCATGTTTCGATTTTTTCTGTGTGTTCAACCTCGACTTGTTTTTTAATCCATATTTATTAGGGTTGTTGAATAATTTGACAATTTCTGTACCAGTTTTTTTCGGTGGGCAGGTTGTTGAGATAGAAATTTTTTCTTATTCAGCCTTACTGATTCGCCCCTGATCGAAACCCTTCTAACTGTGAGACTGTTAATTTTAGGTTCTTTTCCAAGTTTGTTGTAATATCGGCGTCACTGTTGTGGCGAATAAAATCGAATAATACCTATCTTGTTATCATTTTCTGTTCCAACTTTCGTTAGCCGCCTCATATATCATCTTGTTGATGCCTAAGAAAATCTTCTATTCCACTTATTGCATAGGGAAGTTGAGATTTTCTGATATAACTCAACCTCTTCAATTACATTTGAATATATCGTGTATTTTACCCATTCTTATTTATAATCCCCCCACCGCCTTGTTCTTGACTGTGCTTCTCGAAAAGGACTGTGTTATATTGCGTAGAACTTAGAAGTCTCTCATCAACGTTAGTGATCTGCCTTTGACCCAACAAACTGACTAATTGTTGTTGATAAATAATGTAATAATAATTTTTCCTTCACGTTCCCAGTGGAACATAGGGCTTCAACCTAGTTGCCCGAAGTTTCTGTAGCGGTGTTTGGTTTTACAGGATGGGGTTGCTAACCTCATGCCCAACCTTTTCTCTTTACCAGCATTATTTCTGGCCTAGCGAGGTAAAGGAGTGCGTCGGCCGGGGGTCGAACCCCGGACCATGCGCATGGTCGGCGAGCGTCCTCACCGCTATGCCACCGACGCACATAATTGTTGTTGATAGACATTTTAATTCTTGCAAGCAGATGCCTAAAGTCACCCTGTCGGATACCCAACATCCTCTTTATTCTGCTGAACATTGTTTCTTTTTCGCGTGTCTTTTGGTAGAAGCAGAAATTTCACAAGAATTTATGCTCAAACGGCTAATAATTATTATAATTAGCACAGTTTGTAAAAAAAATTATATTTGTAAAATCTCAGCGATATTGAAATGAGTAATTCCAACGTTTCGTTCAGCAATCTGGTCCGAACTTCTTCAGGGGAATTAATCGAAATTAACATAACAGAGGTTTATATATAAAAGGAATATCTCTCGTTTTTAAGAGCTTTGTCCAATCATGAGTCATAAAACAAGTATGATAAACAAAAAGTTGTATGAGCTATGATCAAAATTTGACCCCGGACTTACCGTTTAACTGGTGGATGGTGACTAGCAGTGGAATCCAGGATGCGCATTTCGTCCTATTTGGGACTCGTCATCTGGAGGTACCTGCATTTCTCAGTGAGTGATGATTGGTCTACCGTTGTTAAATACTTTAAACACAGTGTGTGTGTGCGGGTAAACAGTTGTAAAACAATTTCTTAGTCTCCATAAGTAGATATAGACAGTCGAGATTTTACAAATATAATTTTTTACAAATGTCTACTTCCCACTCGGCGCCCAAATATTTTAGAACTATTCTGTCAAATCTTGACAAGGGTTTATTTGAATTAGCACAGTTGTTGTGTGAAGACACAAATCTCAGAAAGGTGCTTATAAACTCAACCTGAAATGTTTAGATAAGTAGCGGTTTATTAGCACTACTAGTATCATACATGAAGAAATGAAATATTACTAACTTTCTGAGTAGAGTTTATGAGTCATACTTCCTATTACTTAACTTTATTTCACGCAATTCCTATATAAATGTATACTTTCATATCGCCACACTGTCTACAACACTTTGTATTCTCTGATGGCCAGTAGTTATCTCATGGTACGATTAGATATTTTTAAATATAGGCGCTCATTTATCTCTGAGTAGCTGATGCCATTGAGCGAAAAAACAACCATTGCAAAATCAATCAATAGTCGGTAGCTTTTTCGTCCCAGTTCTAGTTTTAAAATTTGATCCCTCACGCAAACCAAATGCTAGACAGTCACGTTTTACGCCTATGTGCTCGTACCACCAATAATTCTGACAAATTATTTGATTCACTGTCAACAGTTGATTACTGCTTACGACTTCTCTCAGTTACAAACAGTAAGCATTCATACATACGCCACTCGAATGACCTGAAAAACTTATATGTCCTTTGAGCTTCTAATTTGAGTTGGAATTAAAAATAACAGCTAAACATTCTACAATTACAACATAAGAATCTCTGTCGACAATCAAATGGCAAAAGACGTGTTGACCTGTCTTATTTCATCTTTCCCAACCTCAATTTAGATCACGCGGCCTATCTTTGTATCCGTTTATATAAGGTTGAAACAAGAGACGATGATCGATTCAGCTTCGTATGAAGCCACTCACCCACATTTCCAGCTGGTGGTTTCGTCAACTGAACCATTGATCAATCCATAGATTGAACCAACGACTTCACGTTAGTACGTGACTCCATGAAAGATTTATTACCGAGTACTCAAATTCTCTCAATTCCTTTTTCACCTTGACGCGCACATCACTACTTTTATGTAAGTCAGTAGGACATAAATCCTTAATGTGAACAGAGTCAATAAGGATGAATTTCAAATAATGAATTAGTTGCAACTGCTAAAGTACCTAATTTTAACATACTCTCTGGTTGACTTCTATTTGCCAGCAACTTATATATGACTAGGTTACATAGTTCCTTATTTCACCATGTTGTTTTGCCTGGGAGCTGAACGACATCAGCGCTGCATCTGCAGTATTCACCTTCGAATTCACTACATCATGACTTTATTCTAACTTTGAAATTGACAAGCATTTCATCACACAGAATACAAATCTATATGAATAGAGCAAAAAGTTTCTATTGTGTCACAAAATATACAATAAACAAATAAAGGGAGTGGCATAGAGAATATTCAGAAGAATACTGTTGTAATTATTATCAAGTAAGTTTACCATTCGAATAATGACAATAATAATAATTTCTAAAGAAAGAAAAGCATTGCTGGTGATCGGGCCAGTAACACACATTATCACATAGTCTGTAGGGTGGGAATAATTTCCTTAGTTTTTATGAGAAAGAAGTACCAATAAATATTCCCCTATGAAGTTTTACATTCTGAAAGGTGCATTTTTGCACTGAAGAACAGTTTTTGAAGATTTCACTCAGTCACCAGATGCCTTTACCTCTAACTTATTCAGAGCATCAAGTTTCCCCTTAAGTTCAGTGAAATGTGTAGACAAATTCGAATTCTCCTCCTCTTGAAACCGTAATTCCCTTTTGAGCTCATTTTTCAAATAATTTGGTTCCAATGATATCTGCATAATGAATTCAGCGTCTCTGGAGAAATCGGTTTCATAACGTTGTATAACCTCACAATAACGCCTACAAAAGAAATTGTGGAACCATGTGAATGGGAGATAGACAGAGAAGCTGACAGCATGACATTAACAAAGATAAAGTGGTGTTACGAGTTAGGAAAACGCACAAAGCAAAACAAAAAAAGATTATATAGATAAACTATTCCACTGCTCTATGGACAACAAAATGACCTAAGATTAGATTAATTTCGTATACAATACTGACTAACAGTAGACACACACGCACACAAGTACAGTAGTTCCAGTTGCACATTAAGGTAAGCAAAAAAGAAAAAAATAATTCTAAAAGAACTATAATAAGCAGAAATATGCAACAGGAAAAATGTTGACATAGGAGAACATGACAGTATAGTACATCCCAAAGTGTGAATACTTCTGCGCCATTAGCAACGATTACGAGTCAGATTATCAATAGTTTCCAGCTATTTGTTCTTATCACCTCGAGGACACCGACCAGACAGCCTACAAATTCCTATATGCCTAAAACGAAGTGTCAACGACTTCATGGACTAGTGTCATGTCGTGATTTGACCACCCTTAACCCTTTTTTCTTGCCTAATCTAATATCTTCTAACATCGACCATTGAGGAAGGAGATGGTTTTGCATACGTAATACATGTCCTAGTCTTCTCAAATGAACACGGGAAATAGAACGCAAATATCTGTGATGAAACGCAGTCAAGCTCTCAGCATCTTTCACTTTCAATCGCCAAGTCTTAGACATAAAGAACAACACAGTGAACTGCTGAAGAGTACGAATTTCCTTTAATCAGTATTTGGATATCACATTTTACGCCATACAAACCTTTGTATCCGTGACGAGATTTTGTCAGGAAGCAAATAAGTGAAATGGTCGACACGTTCTACCACTTTACACCCCATCTTTAAACAACTAAAAGTCGGTGCCAACCATTTGACGATTGTTGCTTACGGTGTTCAGAAGACTCCGAATTTTATCATCGACTTCATCTAAGAGGAGAATGTCATCTGCACACACAAAGTCAACAAGACTGTATCCTCGTAACACGTCAACCCTTGCACCGTTAAAGTCGATTACCGTTACACTCATCAATATATGTATGGTGAAATTTAACCAAAATGAAGATATTCTGAATCCCTGGTGGATATCATTGCTTGTCATCATTTCATATGATAACTCTCCATAAGCTCTTGTACGGTTTCATGAGTTCAAGTGGACTGTCTCCTCAGTTGTCACAATATACTTTCCTGGCACTCACTTAACGATCATACATAAAAGTAGCACCTCTAGGTCGACGAAGTTAAATGTCGCCTTCAAGTCAAGAAACATGGTAGATTCTATTATGGATAAAATTTATTTTGATTGGTTGGAAGATTTTATCATGAGCTGACATCAGTTAGAGAAGTATTAGAAAACCTGGGAGTAATCTAAATGATGTCAGCTCATGATGAAATCCACCAACCAATCAAACTAAATCCCTACAAAAACCAATACTTGAAAATTTATTTTGATAAAGTCTCAGTGTTATACAGTGATATTATTAACTGATGACCACGTTTCCAGCACAATTTATTACTGCTCATAATCATATCAAGGCAATACTCACACAAGCTTCTTGCTTCGTTTATATACATGAGTAAAAATTGATGATGATGATGATTAGACATTTGAATAAAATCAGCAAAAGTTCAATAGACATGCGTTAAACAGCAAGGAAGATAAAGTACATTCGGAAATCATATTAATCTTATGAATAAATATAACACAATAAGAATTAAGAAGAGTGTTGTTAGTCAGTCTACTATGGAAGATAAAGCACAAGCTAACTCAGAAACAAGCTACATGACTCGATAGACTCAATTAAACAAAACAATTTACAAAACACCTTGCAATGACTGTGAGGTCAAATTAGTAGATCAGGAGTAGTGAGATTGTCATGACATAAGAATTCACTTAAGGTTAGAATAATTGACCCAAGGAAAATAAGACTTACAGTAATTTAGAAAAAACTCAGCAATCGCACTGCGTGCATTAACACATAACCACACGGTAAGGTGGGACGCAGTCGAAATTCCAAAAAGTAATATTGATATAAAACTTGGGCACTGTGGTAGAGTATAACTCCATTATGGATAAGATTTTATTTTCAATAAATCACACAGTGTTGTACAGTAATATTAACTGATGACGTTTCGAGCACAAACTATTGCTCATAATCATATCAAGTGAGTTTATTGATAAGCTTCCTAGTAGCGAGACCATATGTATTATCGATACAAGTATAAATTAAAACAATTAGCCCCTTTGATAAATTTGAATAAGGCATTAAGAAGACAAATTTCGCGAGATGATATCATTTCGTAGTTTCTTTACAACCGCTTTACAACTAACATGGTTAACAATAATAAAATAAAGTTCATGACAATTACTCAGTTAAATAAAAAGCAAAAGTACATACTAATGAGCAATCATATTTGAATAGGTCATGTAGTCCATGGTAGGCGAAGATTGAAGTCTATTGTTTTGATTGTACACACAGTGTAGGCTGCATGGGATTAATCCCCCAAAGTGCTTTCATCACCTTCAATAACCTTAATTAGAGTTATGTGGTGAAATAATTGTGTATAAAACTTGGGCACTGTGGTACAGCATAACTCCATTGATATATCAACTTGATATGATTATGAGTAATAGTTTGTGCTCGAAACGTCATCAGTTAATATTACTGTACAACACTGTGTGACTTATCAAAATAAAACCTTCTCTATAATGGAGTTCTGAAAAGTAATATAAGTAGGTGAAGACAGAGATGGTTGATTACTGAAGCCTACTTTATCGAGTCTACATGCAACAAAAATAACTCAACGCAAATACCAGAGACATACATGGAAGATATTATTACCAGTCACATAAGAGGAGGATAATAAATAATCTTAAAATTGTATTTCAATTCACAAAAATTATAACATTCTAACAAGTGACTTATTTTGACTATTAAAACATCTTATTTCCCATCTGATTGTATTTGATTGATAACACTAATAGTATTTCCAAATGTACTTTATCTTCCTTGCTGTTTAACGCATGTCTATTGAACTTTTGCTGATTTTATTCAAATGTCTAATCATCATCATCATCATCAATTTTTACTCATGTATATAAACGAAGCAAGAAGCTTGTGTGAGTATTGCCTTGATTTGATTATGAGCAGTAATAAATTGTGCTGGAAACGTGGTCATCAGTAAATAATATTACTGTATAACACTGTGAATTTATTAAAATAGTGCTGCAGTCATAGACGTTACCACTGAGCTATTCAGGCTTGCGATTGACCTGTAGGAGGTCACCGTGATGGTGAGCTACCTAGAATGGTGGCCACATTGCAGAAGTGACTGGTAGAATTCAGTCTGCACCAAAGAAAGGACTAGATACATCACACTGGTTACTAGTGCTCAATCAAAACATGGCAGTGCTGGACACCGGCAAGTATGTCTATGTTCCAGAACTTGTTGAAGAGTGAAGGTACCATCAATTCACACTCCCTCTCTTCCTGGTCTAAGGCCCACCTGGTTTCCTCGTACCGCTTAGTCTCCGCATCGGCGTTACTGAGCATAGAACTTTAGATATTATTATATCAGTCAAGCTTATACAGGAAAGGGACACTTAGCTATCATACAATTTTTCTTTATAGTAAGCAGAAACAGATGGGACGAAAAACTGTTTTGTAGAAGAGAGAGTGTAGATCCCTATCAAGAAACATAATCCGAATGGCTTACATACAACTAAATCTTTTGATCAAAAACAAAGATTGGGAAACTTCTACCATAATACTATAAACTAATGTGAAAAAGAGTAGAATGACATTTTCAACAGCATCAATGAGAGGTTCTTTATTGATAATGCCTCCAAAGCCTCAGGATGGTCGGGGGTGGATGCTTTGCGCTGCGGGCTGGCCACCCCTCCGCACACCTCTTGAAATACTACCATATGACAGGGCGTCTTACATGGCCTCTCCTGAGGAAGTCCTACTCACTGCCTTCACGTGGCGGAGGTGTTTTTCACCGAAGTGAGAGGGCAAAAACGGATGCCCGGCGCTCTTCACCGGGTTGACTGTCCATTGGATGACAGTCTAGGGGAGATGGCTAAACCCTGATTTCAAACCTCCAACGACTGGCGTATGAAGCTCACCGGCAGACGTATGGACGAAGGGCTTGTTGGATTCCCTGGATGTCTGACCCCATTCAAAAAGGCGTATGAACCGGACTCCGGTCACCGGCTGCCAATGGATAGTAGACTCCCTACTCCACTCCTACTGCCTTGTAGGTCCACACTTGGTTGTGTAAAGGCTAGAGCTGCACTCTCAAACAAAAGGCCGAGCGATGCTGGGGACATCACTCGTACCCAATTCCCATGAAACTTCATGAGTGCATGAAGCCGGCTCATCCTTCCGTAGGAGATAGCCGAAGTAAAGTAAAGTAACTAAGTCTTTATTAAAAATGACTCTTGATGATTATCCTGATTTCTTTGATAGATTTCATTAATATGCTTTACTTGTCACTGAAAGCAAACTCATATTTAACTCAACCAATCAATTTAAGTTAGATATTTCACTGTTTCTATATTAATTGAGGACTCAGTTTGTGATGAATAAACCATGGTATACCCGATTGTAAATAAAAATGATAATTCAAAAGACTGATTTTTAATGCCTGTAATTAGTATTACGCTATAATAATATTACCAAGTGGCGTGTCACCAAGTAGAGGCACATGTATATACTATAGGCAGATCTGATATCTAATAAGTGATACTTTTTTGATGATGAAAAATGAGAAGGAAGCAAAGAGCATCCTGGATAAATTTAATAAGGTACATCCTGCAATAAATTTTAATATTGAGAAAGAAAATGACTCTAGTATTTAATTTTTAGACCTCCTTATGACCAGAAAAGATGATGACACCATAAGAAGAAGTGTATATAGAAAACCTACATCAACGGTCAGTACACACATTTTCTCAGTTTTGTGCCCTTGAAATACAAAAACGCAATCTGATAAAGCGCTTGGTTCATAAAGCAAGAGCGATTTGCTCGGACGAATGTCTTGACGAGGAACTTAATAATATTAAACGGTTGCTAAGTGAAAATGGTTATCCTGAAGAGTTCATTGATAAGAATCTGAATCTGAAACCAAGGCATCCCAAGTTACCAACAGTTCCAAAAAAAGCGTTATTCTTGCAGATGCAGTCCCTTGGATGCAACACCAGCGAGATACTAACACAGCGCCTTAGAAATGCGGTAAAACGAGCATTCCCTGCTGCTGAATTACGTTGTATCTTTAAAACCACTCCTCGTTTGCGTTCGGGAGTAAAAGACAAACTGCCTAATTTCGCCTCTTCCATGTGTATCTACCACTTTAACTACTCCTGTGGAGCCAGTTACATAAGCCGTACAATTAGGCGTATTTCTCGTCGAATTTCCGAACATCACCCTGTGTGGTTAGGCAAAGGACAAACAAAATCTATTCGCAGCACTATTCTGTCTCATCTTATGGATACAGAACACAAGATTGACGTTAACCATGCTTTCAGGGTCACTTACCGCATACCTACGAATGTCAATTTTGCTTTAAGAGTTCGATTACTAAATATTGCTGAGGCTGTGGGGATCCATATTAACAAGCCTAATTTATGCATCTAAAAGAAGTTAGTTTAGAAATTATCATTACCTTGGCCATCTAGGTTTGAATGATCATGAATTTTCGTGGAATTTTCCTAATTTCAGTTGCTTTTCTATTCGCTATTATATGTTTATTATTATTATTATTTAAGTATTTTTAGTGAACTGTAATTGCATTGATAATACTTTACAAATCGATATTATTTAAAAAACCACTAATATTGTTATTGACTATTATTCTAGAATATTCTATGTATATAAACATGTATATATAATTGTGGAGCCGGAAGAGGAATTTATCGAAAAGAATATTCTTTGCTCGATTATTTTGTGTTTTTGAAAAAGCCTGATTAATTGACTAAGGTCACAGTGCCACCATCATATGGACAACACATTACCAATCATCCATGAATGCAAATTATGGATTGTTGACACCACTACATGTATTCGCTCGTCTCTTAGCCGCGTAAATTGACTATGCATCATAAGCATTACTGATTGACATACTCTCAGACCCTAACTATTTTTTACAACATGGTAGCACTACTGAAGACAAGCGTATTCGAATTTCAAAAGAAAAAAAAAACTTCCTGGTTTTCTACTGACCAAAATACTGTCTCAATTAGCTTAACATTATAATTACTTATTTTGCATATATATTTTAATTTGTGATTTGTCAGTCCAATAGTCACATTAATACTGAACTTTTTGAAGAAAACCCTTTAGTTATTTTATTATTAATAAGTATTTACAGAATTAAAAACAGTGAATAAATTTTAAAAACGACAGTTTGAATTAAGCAAAAATATCTAAATTATATCCTTACTCAAAGCAAGCTTCGACTTTTCGACGACAACTCGGTCTCGGTACAATATTTTCCGGACAAATAATCAGATATCTTATTTTCTTCTGCAATGAACAAAAATATTTAACACATTATTAAGTGTGACAGGAATAACTAAAAAAGTTAGTTAGTTGGTTATGAAAAATACTTATTCCCATAAGATAAACTTATTAAATACTATATCTGGAGGTGATGAAGACAACAGACTTTGTGTGTAGTCACGAATTCGACTAACTAACACTAATCAGAAGAATAAAACAGAGTAAGTTGAGTACATAAAATAACTATGGGTAACATTTGTGCAAAATCTATTCGAAAAATATATTCATTTTCCCTCTGGCACTGTGATAGTGCTTGATGAATTGGGTACACGTTGAACAGCTGCAGCTGGAGGAAGAATTTCACGTTGAAAATTTACTTTTGTTCATGCACTGATGGAAAAAGAGAATAAGAATACTAATCGAGGGATGGGGAACGACTTTGCTGAAGTAAATCTTGAGAAAAATTGACACAATATGTCAACAGAATGTTTATAACCTAGGCTGTGTATGTGTATTGGAATAATTCACCGGGACCATTGTTAAAAAAGGTGTTCTTAAATTGGTTCTATACAGAATCATTTGAAACTTATACATATGGCTTTATAGAACTAACAGTTGCCATCTACCTATCTGAAAATGAAGTTAAGCTAGTAAACTGACCTGAGCCAAAAAGAAAAATAATTCTCATAACAGTCAAATAAAGACAGTTTAACTGTACTACTCCTAGAACGAATTTTTAGTGTGAAAATTCCACAGTACGTTTTTTGCATTTCCTATCGATTATATAAAACAACTGAATACTTGACAAATAAATAGAAATTAAACTGAACAAACCTGTATGTCTTTAAAAATTTGCATTCGCCGAGTAGCTGTTTTATTTGCCCAACGTATATGTTCAAAATCCCTACGTATTATATCCTTTAAATCTTTTTGTCGTTCTGAATACCTTCCATACATCGTTGCTGAGGCCTCCTGCTGCGTAGGCACCAAATGAAAAATGAAAACATCCAAGTCATGAAATAAAGCGTGAGAAATGAGAATTGTAATATTAACTTCGGAAAACCACGATGACATTCATTCAAAAACTAGACATATTAGTGCAATTAGAATTTAGAACTCCAGTAGGATCAGAGCCTTTTGTTCAATATATACTGAAATTGTTACTACTTGCAACACAATCTGTCAAATATATCTAGATTAAATAAGATTTAGAGATTGACGTTCGGGAATTGTACGGAATATACTAACGCAAGATCTAATATCAACAACTTCTATAGTATTCGTTTCTCGTGGACCAAAGGCAGAGCAAAAGACACGATTGATCATTTAAATTACGAGATATGTATTTCGGGACCAAACCGTGGACTGAAGCGGAAGCTAAGCTGGTTAGTGATCGTGCACGAAAGTGACACGACGGAGTACCAAATGGCGAGGATGCTTGACCGGAAGCCTTCAGCTAAACATTGGGTCAGCACCCAATGTTCACTGATGATTCCTATGGTCAATAATTTTGGGGAATTATTTACAGCTACAACGACATCTATCTAAGTGTTTTCCCAATGTGCTGAAAATAGGTTGGTCGGATACACCGAATATAAATGAAATCAATACTTCATTCAACTGTATCCATATTTTTGCATCCCCATGTCTATAAAGCCTAATAGTTGAATGCCATTAGTGCTTTGTAGGAAACAAAGAGGTTTACTATCCCTAATTATTTGCATGACCTTCATTATCAGACTTTTAACCCCAATACAGGTAAACGTACAGGTTAGTGGACTTTTATCGATACATACTAGCCAGCCAAAACATCCACATCGTAAACTAGTAATTTATTGGCTATGTAACATAAACAACATAGCTGCAATTTCCAGTAACATTGTTTTTTTTGGATAGAGAAATAAACCATTACCTTTTCAGACTTCTCAGTGTGGTAATAGTTCAAATGGTCAGTCATATATTATCGCTGCATAGAAGAAATAGTAAGAAAAAATCTACAAGTTCAGTATTATTACTGTTGCATAAATCCGGAAATTTGCAACAACCACAATAGGCTTATCACGGTAAGCGAATGGATATGCTTATGTATGATGGTGTATCGCGAGTGATTTCACCTTGGAACACTTACTTTGATGTTGCCGAGAAACAAAATGGCCCGATGACAGGAAGTTACAAAATATTGCTAATTATATTAGAGGGTGAACATTTTAAGCTCATTTATAACTTACAACTGAATTTATAAAATCTTCGTGAGTTTTTTTCATGAGTCCTCTTAATTCTTTGATTTCTTTACTCAGTTGAGCAACCGTTCGTTCGACAAGTATGCGTTCTTTATTAACCTGAAATTTTGTTCAAACACAGATTGATTCTCTGTAAATATTATTACATTTGAATGCTATACTGAAATTCAGTCAGGCATACTTCCTTAGATCCGCAACAATTTGCGTCGAGAAAATAGCACACATCTAAAATAACGACACAAAATATCGATCTAAATATCCCTATAATATAATCAGAACAAGCTGATTTTTGCATGAACAACTATTTTCAACAACTTTAGGCTCTACAGTAATATCTCCATGAATAATAGAATACAAATAGCCAGTAAATGCACTAAGAAAATCCGAACCAATAATAATAATCATTTTATTCTAAGTAATAATTATGCAGAATGGAACTTTTCATCATTTTACCTCACTAGTTGACTCACTGTTCATATTTAGTACCTCAAGGTAATATCTGACAAATTCCGTAATGAAATATTTATATGCATATGTCGTAAGTGTTATCGTAACATTTAACGAAGGCAAACAAACAGGATATGTATTCGAGTACAGAAAACAGTTTGGGTATTATTATTATTATTGAATGTATACCACATGGTGAAGATCAACACAATGGTGGTTTCTCATTGATAACAACTAATTCCCAGGTAGAAACAATCTCCTGAACTGTAATCACAGATGAATCAACCAAAGTCTTCATATTGTCGCAAAACCAAGAAATCGAATACTCTTCATTTAGTTATATAACGATGCGGCTCCAAATACTAGTGGAACACAATTTAACTGATACACATCGCTACATACTGGAATCAATAGTGAACTATTTATCACTAAGTGCTGCTGATGGTAAAATAACAGAAGCACTAGTAATAACAGTAAGAAAAAGTATTGCAAATTGTCTTAATACGCTTCACTTTGTTGAATACAAGAAATGTAATATAAATGTAATATTTTCAGAAATACATTTAACATTAACATTGCATTATATACTAACTTCATCAAACAGAGAAGTTGTTTGTGTGGAACTGGGTTGATTTTGCAAGGCTTCATACTGAGCTTCAGCGTCTTCTAATTCTGAGTGACGTTCCTTAATGGAATAGAAATAAAGATTTCGAAAAAACTGTCATTCATATCATTCAAAATTCGAATCACGTGTGAGTTGAAGGTGTGAAAAACGAGTTATTTCATAATTTGGATCAAACACAATGGGGAGACTAATGGAATTTCGCGTTACACTAAGACGAATGTAACTAAATGATAACCAACAACTTAGAGATCCTTTAAACAGTAAGGAAAAAATTCCTACTGAGTTAACATCCCAAGAACGTATTATTGATATAAGTATAAAACTTGGGCACTGTGGTAGAGTATAACTCCATTATGGATAAGGTTTTATTTTGATAAATCACAGTGTTATACAGTAATATTAACTGATGATGCTCCAAAGAACGTAAATTATGTGTGCTCAAAGATGCGTTTCTATGCAATTTTCTATAGTCGGTTTGTAAGGATTAGTTTTGTTTTTACGAGTTGATCACGAATCGGTAGAATTTAGAACTCATTAGCCATTGAATCGCGTCCCAATGGCTGAGTGGTATACGAGCTTGCCTTGAAACCGGGAGGTCCTGGGTTCGAACCACAATGGGTGCGTGCTGTCGACGATTCGATTCCCAAGCTAGGATAAAACAGCAGCTGTCCAGTACTCCCTGCTTATTTTCAATGGTTCTCTAACTGATATCAATCTGTGATCAACTCGTAAATCTAGATTCTACCTATTTTTTTATATCTAAATAGATGGAGAAGTGAACATATTTTTGTTTACTGTTGAAAAAGTGTATTCAGATGATACGGATACAGAAGTAAAGACATTGACACAACGCACTCTTTTGGATACCTCGAGCAGAAATCTCAGCACGTTTGACATGGGATTCGTCCCTGTCAAAATGTAAGTTGATGCTACACTACTCTTCTGTACTGACTCCCCTACTTTAAGGATAGAGTCAAACGGCTTAGAGTTGACTTCACTTCATGGGAGGCTTTATTAACCCTAATATATACACGCGATACGCATGCTATACACTTTAAAATTACTCACTCGTACCTTTAACATCTCCTTTAATTCATTCGCATAACTCTGTAAATCAAGAAAATCCTGTCCTAATTCTTCGACACGTCGATACAATGGCGGTATATCCTGTTGTTCAGTTACTCTCATTTCGGATAGTTCATTTTCTAATAGTTCAACTTCAGTTAACGTTGGAATGGAAGGATTCTGAAAAAGAATGCATGCATTTCTAGGAGTTGAATTTTACACAATCTAATACAGCGATAGTCGTGTTAAACTAAACCATAATGAAACAATAATGTCTGCTGATTAGATGTTAAACACTTTTCCTAAATAACGAGGACAAACTGCATAGTAACCCTTCACACATAAGAAAGAAATACACCAGTAATCCTTCATAAAACTGGGAAGAATGAAATCTAGAATCCGGAACCTATTTTTAGTGACCAAATTATCGGAAACTATCACCAAAATAACGATGAGGTGGGAAAAGTAGGTAGAAAATGAGAGGAAACGATTGGCAAGTCCATATGGTTTGAAATTATGACAAAATCGCGTATTACACATCGGATAGACGGTGTGACAATACTACATAGAGAAACCCATCCCATCAGAGCGATTTTGGATTTCACAAACACACCAATGCTTATCTCGTCAAGATTCTTGGTTGCTATACTTAAACCAAGACAGCTCAACACCAGGAATGTTAGACTCATTCGGATTAGTTAAACCATTTACAGGCAATAAAACCGATATAATACTAGACAGTCTGAGTACAAAAGCACCCATAAAACGGCTAAAGTTGCACTGAAAATAAGACTAAATAAATGTGATGATCTGAAAGACAGAACAAACTTATTGGTAGGAGATACTGAAAGATGCAGTATTCTTTGCAATAAAAGGATCCGTAAGAAACAACAACAAAGAGGGAGAAATGACACGATGACAACTATGAGAAGACTGTCAACGAACCGGACTCCAATGTGATAACTTTGTTCACAAATATTGGCATTGCTCTAAATAGTTCCCAAAGGTAGACAGCTTTCTAGTCTATATGATCCTTCAGGAATACTCATTATATTCCACTTAATCACTTTTCCCCAAACTTTATGCGCTTTTACAGTGTGGCAACTTAAATTAATACAATTTTATGCAAAGTTCTACGCTAATAATTCTCTGAATTGACTGCTGTAACATTTCACAGACCCAGCATACAACATGGAAAGATGAGTGATAAGACGCAGCTCAGATACATTTTTGTGGAATGCCCTGCATTAATTTTCCTAACTGTCCCGTTGAAGCAGCAAATCCTAACCTGTAAAGACGCTCTCCTACTTCTTATTACAAGTGAATCGAAATAAATGCCCCATCAGTTTGAAAGAAAACTATCACCAACTATCTAAACTTTTTGTACGGAATGGAGGAAGTTTCTCTTCTGATCTCATTCAAATGTTCAAAAATAAGCACAACAGATAAACTAACCCTACAAATTTTGTTCAATTTCTTATGATAAACCTCCAATTGTTCTAACAGTTCAGTCTCCGAATTTCTGGCAGCTTCAAGCTCCTCAGTCAGTTGGTTTTTCTTTCTTGATATCTCTAAACTGTTGGCCGACTGACAATCAATATTCTGGGATGCTCTTGACTTTTTCTGTTCCAAATTAGTAATAGTTTCCTTAAGAGTTTCTATTTCACCACGATACACAATCTCCATTTCTTCTAGCAGATTCAATTTGTTTAATAACCTGTGATTCTCTTCTTCCAAGTCCTGTGTAATGTTGAAAACGGATTTAATTCACAGACATTTTGCGCAAATATAGGAATTGTATAGCAACAGGAAAAAAACAAATACCATTCCAACAATCCCTTCAAAAAGGTTAACTACAACTGTTTTTGTGATGCAAAAAACCATATACAAGTGTACAAACATGAAATAAGTAGAAGTACATTGATAAGTCATATACTGCGACCGGCTAAACTGCAATGATAACTCCAGCCAACCAGAATAAACATATATATCTTCGGTTACAGGCGTAGTAAACACTCCTGGTGGCATCATAAAGGTGGTAACAGTTTAGAAATTCTTACCTCATAAGCTATAACGTGGCAGAATGACTTTAGGTGAGAACAAGCGTCCTACTACTCAGAAAATATATGATGCACAACGCGACAACTGTGTGATTCTCTTGAGATATCTGGAAATCTCTACTATTGTACTCCCGGTATGAAGTAACTTGCCTAAACTTCATGCTACCTGGTTAAGACCGTTACACTCAGGCGGTTTTGAGATGTTATTAATGATCCAATACTTGCACACTTTAAGCAATCTTTCTTAAACTATTTTGAATAAACTAATCTAAATCAGCCCCACAACCACATGAAGCCTCGAGGATTACATCATATGGAATCTGTGAGTAAACTAGAAACTTTCCAGTTAACTGAAGATACTAAATAGTTACAGCAGAAGATTCCAACCCCCTCGTCTGTCGATTATTTGCACTTGTGCTGCTGTCGTTTAAGAGAAAAGTTGTAAGATATAAGTCAACACTAATCTTCTGAAGTCTTGATGAGTGGTGGATATGCAAAATATAGTCACCACTGGCATGAAAATATGAATGCATAGCGAACAACTGGTCTGTTTGATATACAGTATGCCTATATTTATGTCACGAAACAGTCTCAATGTTAATAGCGTACTGTCAGGGTCGAAAGTAGTACTGAGTGGAGTACCTCAAGGAATTGTTCTTGGCCCCCTGCTATTCTTATTTTACGTAAATGAACTCCTGAAAATTCTTATCTCATCTTCCTTATTATTTTCGGACGATATTAAGATATGGAAAACTGTAAATAATAATGACGGTAAGTTGATACTAGAAAACGATCAAGATAAATTAGCTGAATGGGCTAACCTCTGAAGTCTGGTAATCAATTCCACGAAAAGCGCGGTAATGCACCTAGGTCAGAGGTCTTACACGTCATACTCCTTGGGGGACAGAACTGCCAGATGTTAGAGGACAAAGGACTCAGGAATAATTGTAAGCCATGACTTAAAAACAACGGCAAACTATAATGGAGCCGCAGCTAAGGCTTTTCGAATGCTATGGGCCTTCAGAAGGGCTTTTAAACGATTGGACGAGTGTGTTTCAAGTACTCTATACAACATATGTCAGACATCATCTAGAATACTGCGTACAAGCGGTGAGTCCATGCTGCAGGAAGGAGGCACACATACTGGAAAGAGTATGGAGGGTAGGAACCAAATCAGTTAGTGGTATCTCACAACTTCCTTATGAAAAGAGGATGGAGCATTGAAATCTCTTCCCATTATCATACCGAAGAAAGAAAGGCGACTTAATTTTGGCATACCGCATATTAAAGGGTGATTCAGGGATTGACGTTTCAAATCTTTTCTCTCCCTCCAGGATCTTATTTTATGCATTTTTTATTTTTGACTATAGCTTGATTCTACCCATTACTTTTTGGTACATGTACGGAATTTTCAGCATGTGATATCGGCAGCCCAAATCTTGCAGGCCGACCATTAATATCAAGTGTGAGTCGGCAGGGGATCGAACCCCAGACCATCTGCATGGTCGACGAGAGTCCTAACCGTTTTGCTACCGACGTACATTTACGAGATTATCACAAGTTGCTCAAACCAAGGTCAAATAAAATACGTGTTGAATTTAGATTCTCTCACAAAGTGGTCAACTACTGGAACTCCTTACTTGACTCAGAAGTTACAGCTCCATCGGTCAACGATTTGAAAGAGAAATTAGATCTCTGTAGATATATTGCAAGGATTAATATAGGGAACAAGAGCCTTCGATCCGTATAATCTGAAGCCTGCTTCACTTCAATACACAAACTAACGAGAGGTGTAAAGCTTGTGTACAAGAGACTTTAGTCATAGAACACCAGGTCCATAGCACTAGTGTATACACGACGTATCTGAATACTTATCCATCAGATATCCATCAAACTAGCTACATTGGATAAACTATGCAATACATTTCCTGTAAAACTGCTCAATTCCAGTTTATCCCTGGGCATCTTCTGAAACCTTTCGAGAATCAGTCAGAATACCCGGTAACATCATTATTCATCAGTCTAACCAAAATCCCATCAGAATACAGTAAAATCAAACCAACACTAATAAGGTAACTGGCAAAGGAAGTGTGACGAAATTCATCTAAAATCACAATCACTTACCATAATCCTTACGACAATGATTGTAAAGCTAACTCGTCAAGTATCTATAAAAGATGAAATAATTATATTAAATCAATCTAGTTTGAAACGGTATACTCAATAATACACACCGGTAAAAATAAACGACAGACTCTTATATTTTTGGACCTGAGATATGTGGGTTAAAACGCGGGCAGTTTCCCGTTCGAAATTAGGTAAAGTGGGAAAAAGTGAGCTGTTTCCGGATGCAGTATGAGTTAAGTGTTGGTTGAAAGTTGGAAAAGTAAGTAAACTGGGACAATAAAATTTTTGGGACATGAGAAAAGGGAATAAAGTGGCTAATATAAGTAGTGGGTTAGTTATATGGCATTTTAACCCCCTTTTATCTATCGAAATTACCCATTCAGCCCACGTCTTGTCCGCTTTATCCAGGTACATTCTCTGACTGCGAGGTATTACGCCTGTAGCTTTTAGAACTATGGCACTCTTCTGACTCATTCACCAAGTAGTAAACAAATCCCAGTTACGGGGACTTTAAAGAATCTCACAAACTCGCAGCCTTTCTCTCCCTAGCATGCCATCATTATACATATGTTAACCTCACCACTGAGGATAGCGGCACAAAACGTCTTACGAGGAGCCCGAGCACTTGAAGGTCATCTATGCACGTGGTGATTCAATATCCAATATAATTTTAAACAGCTAGTATAAACCAATTTGATTTCTTTGTCAGGTATAGATTCCTGATCTTCGGAAAACTTCTGCGTAGCTCGTCCCTCCACTCAAATGTCGTAGCTTTGGTCGACTCCAAAAGGATTAGTGCTGGGATTAATTATATGTGGTCCGTAGTATGAGGTGTGTTAAGACTGTTATTACTGTGAATGGAGTTGATCCTTCCACCAGTTAGTCCTCCGGTATCTTCGTCAAAAGAAAAGAGATAATCTTAATAGTAATAATGATAGATATAATTAGTGAAGTTATTCAGACTAACAGACAAAAAAGAAGTAAGAAAACGTAACAACAGTCAGCTGATTAAATTTGAAGAATAATGTGAATAATATATATATATATACCGGTAATAATGATGATAATAAGTGTAGTTAAAGCTGTCAGGAGTGTAAGACCGGAGAGAATGTAAAGAAGTAGAATGACGAACTTGGTTGTCTACCCCTGAATGGTGTATGGGGTTTTCAGGGGATGGGCCATTTGGACGCAGTCCTTGTGTCGCTGCATGGTTGTCCAGCCTTCGCTTAAAGGCATCTACAGACGGTGCCATAGCTACATCTGCCGGTAAGGAATTCCAGGGACGGCAAACTCACAGTGAAAAGAGGTGGGAGCCCACCCGGGTCCTTGCCCTCTGGTGAGCTATCCTTCTGGGATTTCCACGAGGAAGCCTATACCTACTCAACGACAGAACACCTTTGTTTGGGTGCTACTGGCCATCTGCTCATTTGTGGGCAGTAATCAAATCCCCCTATGCTGATGGTAGCTAAGTGTGAATAGGCCTAACTTCTTCAGCCTTTCATCATATAGTTTATTTCGGAGACCGACCACTCCTTTTGTTGCCTGTCGTTGGACTCTTTCCAAGAGGTTGGAGTCTCTTCTAAGCAGTGGGGGTGCAATAATATTATGCACCTCAAGGTGTGGTCTGACGTATGTTTTGTACAACCTTAGAAAGAGCTCAGGAGTGAGTGCAACTAATCAGCTAAATATATCTCTGATGATCCTGGTGAAGGATATGCGAATTACCCATAAGCATCTAAAGATACATGCACACACGGTGTGGTAGTGTGCTGCAGTTTATGAATCGTGGCTAAATATAACACTTAAATTCAAAAACGTCTGAACAAATGGGAGTGTCAATGCAGTTGAAGATTGAACGATCAATTCATGGTTGTTTGCTCAAAACCAACTTCCCCAATTTTCGCGGAGGCATCAATACGACAGTCATCGTCTCATCGGTCGCTGTTCAGAAAGAAGTCAGGAGAAAACCATCAGATGTAATATTGATATTTATTATTGTAAAATTTGTTCACAGACCTTAATGATAACATTATTTATATGTTGGTGTTACAATAAAGAATTCTCGAGTGGCCAATCGGTGTTTTGGTTTTCGCGTCCGTTATTACTAAGCGTTTCTGAGAAACTTCAAGGAACAGCGTGAGTCCCAGCGTAGCAAGAGCTGCGCATTGACGGTTTACGATACGTGGCCGACAGGGAGTGTTATATATTTCAGTTCGTACCAGCTGATATTTGCTTGTTTTATGTGCATGGCTGCACATTCTGCTACATTGATCGGGAGAGTCTGTTGTCCGGACCACTCTGATGATGTGCTCAGGCCATTTCGCAAGGTGAGCGAATCACTCTTACCGTTCAATTCTCTCTAAATTTTCAAGTCATTTGCGTTTAGGAACATAGGGGAATCAGTGAGCAGAGATAACTCACAGATATGCAAAATAAATGTAGTTGAAGACTGAACGATCAATTCATGGTTGTTTGCTCAAACCCAACTCCTCCATATTTTTCGTTGCAGTCATCAATCCAGCAATCATCGTCCCATCGGTCGCTGTTCAGAAAGCAGGTCAAAAACCTGCCAGAAGTAATATCGTGATTTACTATTATGACATTTTTAGACCTTGTGTGTAATAACCTTATTGTTGGTTACATATTGGCGTAGGAAGAAAGGATTCTCGAGTCGCCAACCTGTGTTCTGGTTTTTCGCGTTGGTTATTACCAACCGTTTCTGAAAGTCCTCCAGGGACAGCGTGTGGTCCAGCGTAGCAAGGCCTGGACATTTACAATTGTTCTTAATTGTCTATATTCACTTCTACGAGAAACTGGGGAAGGTTTGCACCATATCGTAGATATATGCTCTGTGCGATTCACTTTTTCGGCACTGATTTTCAAAAGTGGTGTAAATTTTGCTCGTTTTTGCTTAATTTTGGCTTTTGTTGTGTTATATGCTCCAAAACTATATAGATGAACTGTAAATCAATTTATTCTGATCAAAGTTAGTTCGCATTTAAATTTCGAGTCTATTTAATTGTTGGGAGTTTTGTTCTTGTAGCTTAACAGTTATATACATCGATTTTTGTGCACTAATCTGTATTTTATCACTGATTTATAGAGGTCATATATAGGGTCCTGTTTGAAACTCTCTGCCCAAATCCACTCTGATAATTATGCCTAATAAAAGGAACCACTGTGTAAGATTTATGCGCCAATTTCCGGTTGGAGTGGCAATTCAGTGTGATAACTGCAAGACATGGTTTCACAGCATGTTCACAAGCCCATCTCCTGAACCATACAAGCGCTGCTGCAAACCTCTGTCGAACTAATTGTGCGGTGACTGCCTTATAACGACTAAGTTTCGTATAAAGGAAGGTATTGCCACTCTCAGGTGGGTCTTAAAGCTCCTGGAAAACAAGGGTCCTCCAATCCGAGAGAAGAGCGACTACAGCTCAGACACCGATGACATGACCAGAGTCACCAACAGCGCAGTACACGCGCCTGATGCATCTCTGTAAAGGACTGAGTGCCCATTAGCACCAGAGAGCACTCTCTATAATACAGATTCTCATGCTGCCCTCACTATACCGGATAAGCCCTCCAATTACAGTAAAAGAAAGACTGGCACGAAGACGAGGCGTACCAGGGGTCCAAAACCCGCAGCCCTAATATACCAGGGACTTCTAGATCAAGCCTCGTTCAGACCGGTGAATAGCAGGCAGATAATATCGACTACGGTTAGTGAGAAGGACAACAATGAATATCGTAGTATAGTCTATCGCAAAAAGCGAGATAAACGCAACACACTGACCACTCTGTCCACGAAGGACGAAAAGACGTTTACGCCGCAGTGGAAGAAAGCCACAGCAAGCAAACCTGATTTCTCCCACAGGTCGCTCATTCTCCCGAAAGCGGAGGAATCATAGACCTCCAATCCCAAGGTCGGGCACGAGCAAGGCATTAACTTGGTCAAGCCCACTTTAGACAAGCTGCTGCCAACAACAGTATCAGGCATAATCATACACAGTTTATGTAGAACCGGCCAAAGGACTGACTCTGCGGTAAATCAGCCTGTACACCTCCTCGAAGTCGTACAAAACACCAAAAAGAGACGGTTACCATTCTAACCAACTCCCACAAATCTTGAACGATCAGGAATATACGTCCGTGCTGACTTGTGCCTAGAAGACTGTGTCAAAACATAGTCTCCGGCCCTATAATTAGGAAAACGACGCTAAAACAGTGAAAAACCCGAAGATAAGGGGTTTCCGGTTGTCAAAGTTCGAAGTTTGATGATACCGCAAACTCTTTGGGTAGGCCGCGGAAGCAAAAACTGAACTGTTACTTTGCTAAATAAACGCCTGCAGCCTGATGAACAAACGGACTCAGCTACGTAATACGACAGACTCCTTAAATCTGGGTGTAATCATTAATACAGAGACTAAGCTCAAAACCGATGTCACCAGAAAACAAAGTTATTCAACCAAACCTCGAAGTGCATAGGGTGGACCGAATAGGAAAAAACAAGGTGGCGTATTCATCTACATCAAGAAATGCTTAACCATGCGTAGCATCGAAGCACTCGCTTACGCAAGTGAGTCATGAGAACGTCTACGCTGCAAAGCTAAATGCATCGGCCAAGATATCGACCTCATTGCTGTGTAACGCAGTTCTAACTGCAGCGCAAATGACTTCTTAATGGAGAACCTAGGCTCCTGGATATCCATATGTCGAAGTCTCATAGTCGGCGACTTCAACCCCCCAACATTTGATTGGACAAGCCTTAAAACACCATCTTTAATAATAATATATATGTCAATCACGTCTCAAAACCGTTAATGCCCAGCTCTTGCTGCGCCGGGCCTCTCGTTGTCCCTCGAAGGCTTTCAGAAACGCTTAGTACTAATGGACGCAAAAAACAAAACACCGATTGGCAACTCGAGAATTCTTTATTCTAACACCAACATATGGGCATAATAACTAAGGTCAATGAAAAAATATTACAATTATAAATCACGATACTACTTCTGACGGCGTTTCCACGTTCTTGAACAGCGACCGATGAGACGATGACTGGTGTATAGATGCCTCCGCGAAAATATAGGGAAGTTCTGTTTGAGTAAACAAGCATGAATTGATCGTTCAACATTCAAATACAGTGAAAATATATTTCATATAAACATAAATTTACATGAGAATGCATGCCATTTTTACAGGCACGATCAAGTATGATATAATATCAAATCGTAGATTGTCTACAAGTTAATAATGTTTCAACAGTTAAATATTTGATATATATATAAATACACATTGTCTGAACCAGGCCGTATAGTTATTGAATTGTACAGTTGTCCTCCAGGTTGAGCGGGAAAAACGACTTCGTTTCGTTTTCATCCCGTGGTTGTCGGCATACGATAACAAACCAACATTGAGGTAAATACAACGTTTACATGGAATTGAAAGCTGTTTTAGAAAAGTAAAATTGCTAAGGTGAATCAATAAAGTGTAATGGAATAGGTAAGTGCAAGTATCATTAATAAATGCATTGATAAAGAAAACTCCCTAGGCTGACAACGTTCATTTGCAATGTATAATGCTACCCATATAGGTCTTAATATCATGATGTCCACTTTTGGTTTTAATACAATTATCATCATGCCGTTTTTTATTTCATACCTTTTTATGCATTCGGTGCACAACCGTACCCTACAGAGAATAGAAATGGAATAAATTGAATCAAATTCATATAGAGCTATAAAATATTAGGCCTAATGAGATCAAGTAGGCCTAATGATCAAGTAAAGACGTTATTAGAAAATGAATGAGATGAGACATTGTGAAGTGGTATTTAAAGATCTGACAATGGACAGCAAGTTAGTTTATAAGATGCCCCATAAATCTGTGCAGAGCCCACATGGTCGCATCTCAACAATAGGCTGAGCGAATGGTATATGTTTAAAGGCAGAGGCATGATCTGTCTAGGCGTTCATTATTATCTTTTTCATGATAAAGATCTAAGCCCTCATAAAAATCAGATAAATCTCGAGCCGTCAAATTTCATATTGCTGTTCCTGCAGAATGGGGCGATTCACCTTAGTGACCACCACCATACCTACTGATCAGCTAGCACCACCATAACTCCTTTGATCATAGACTGCTGGAATCTAGTATTTCGCTAGGCCTAGTCCAACATTTCATTTAGCCCACGCGATATGATTCACAGCACTCCCATTCAAATCTGAACCTGGTGTTCTCTCATAGTGAGAATGTGGATCGGATACAAAATATTCCTCCTTTAGGAAGAAGTGATCGCGCTGTGCTCAGTTTCAATTCACAGCAGCAGAATCATGGGCCGAAACCCCAGTTAGACCAAACGTCCGGAAAGCCGATATAAATGCGATCCTCTCAGCAGCCAACTCACTGAACTAGTGCATCAACCTAGAGTCCAAATTAGAACCCGCATGAAACCAATTTAAACAACTTTACGCCTAAATAACTCAAACTTTCATCTCTTGTTCTGTCTCAAAGGATCGGAAACGTTGCCCCTCTTGGATAAACCGAGAGATTCGTAAGTTATTCAGGCGCAAACGCAAATGTGGGAGGTGTGGTGATAGCTAGTCAGCGGATATAATGGTGGGGACCTATGAGAACCACCCTTATCTGTGGGACAGCACTCCATTGCCAAGGCCCCTGAGTTTGAATGGTTTCTGCAAAATAAGAGAATAAATAAAAAAGAAATAGAAGTTGAAAGTTGCCTAAAGCCGAAGCTTAAATACAAACTCCCGAATGGAAGTGCATGGTATGAATCCGCTACTTCAGAAGGGCACCTAACTGTATACTTCAGAAAAACAGTAGATATTATTAGGCCTTCACTTTTCTTCTACATAGTTCACGTACTTTGACTCTTGTGTTTAACTTCTTTTCAACCTACATAGGCAGGTGAAATTATCACCTATCTTTGACTAAACCCAATTGTTTGCAAAAAAGACTAGAATATCGGGGAAATAATATTTCTTGAAAAAAAAACAATAAATAATAATAATAATTTATTTTCATATAAACATAAATTTACATGAAAATGCATGCCATTTTTACAGGCACGATCAAGGATGATATAATGTCAAATCTTAAATTGTCTACAAGTTAATAATGTTTCAACAGTTAAATATTTCATATATATATATATACACTCATTGTCTGAACCAGGCCGTATAGTTATTGAATTGTACATTTGTCCTCCAGGTTGAGCGGGAAAATCGACTTCGTTTCGTTTTCATCCCGTGGTTGTAGGCATACGATAACCAACCAATATTGAGGTAAGTACAACTTTTACAAGGGATTGGAAGCTGTTTTAGAAAAGTTAAAGTGCTAAGGTGAAACATTAAAGTGTAATAGATTAAGTGAGTGAAATATATCATTAATAAACACATTTATATAGAAAACAGAATGGGGAAGTAATTAATCCTTAGGCCGACAACGTTCATTTGCAATGTATAATGAAACCAATATATTTTATACTATAATGCGTTCACTTTTGGCTTTAATACAATTATTTTCAAGCCAGTTGTCTTTATTTCATGTCTTTTTTTCTATTTGGTGCACAACCGTACCCTCGAGAGAATTGGAATAGAATAAGTCGAATCAAATTCATAAAGAGCTATAAAATGTTAGGTTTAATGGAATATAATGAGAATCAAGTAAAGACGTTATTAGAAAATAAGTGAGACAAGATATTGTGAAGTGGTATTTAAAGATCTGACAATGGATAGCAAGTTAATTCATAAGATGCCCCATAAATCTGTGCAGATCCCACGTGGTCGCATCTCAACAATAGGCTGAGCGAATGGTATATATTTAAAGGTAGAAGCATTATCTGTCAAGGCGTTCACTATTATCTTTTTCAAGATAAAGATCTAAGCCCTCATAAAAATCAGAAAAATCTCGAGCCGTCAAATTTCATATTGCTGTTCCTGCAGAATGGGGCGATTCACCTTAGTGACCACCACCATATCTACTGATCAGCTAACGCCACCCTCCCTCCTTTTTTTTTAATAATATGTATATATATTCGCAAAATTTACAAATTGTAATAAAGAAATGACGAACCCCATGTCTGCTATATATTTTGAATTATTAACACCTTTTATATACTTCTGCACCTCTGGGCCGGTTTTCTTGTGTCTTCTTCTCTTTTCGAAGGTACTGCCTTCAACAAAGCCACTGAAACAGTGCTGCTATTCTCGACTTATTCGGGATATTGCTAGCTCATCTGGTAAAAAACGGAACCACCTATATTATAAAATCTGCTGACAAGTTCCAAGTTGGTCCCATATACAATTGGAAATGTCAAATATATGGTGTACTTACCGGTGAATTTAAAGTTTTATAGACTTTCAAACACTTTATGAATCGTTTACTTGTCATTATTGTTTATTCTGAATCTCTTATGTATCACGTCAGCACTTGTACAAATAGGCTACTTACCTTCCACAGTTAACGCAATAATTTATAATTTCCGCGTGAAATTGACATGTATTTTTTTTCAACCACAGTTTAGATTTGACGCTATGTCTTATGAATTGTAAAGTCGAAAGCAGACCTCAAAAATTATCTATTTCCTTATTTGTACATTTCTTTTTAGATGTTTCTCTCACATTTACCAGTTTTCAACTTATTTCTATATTAACAAATCATATCATATATTCTATAAGATCTACTAAGTGTATATATGTTTATGCCTATAAAAATGACTGGTTACTTTTCCAGAAATACAAATATTCTTTATGCTAAAACTTGTTTGCCACACTCGAGACTACTGAGGTAAGGAAACTATGAAACACCTGTCAGCCAAGTCTCATGAACCGTTAATGCCCAGCTCTTGCTACGCTGGCCTCGCGCTAACTCTCGAAGATGTCCAGAAACGTTTAGTGTTAACCGACGCAAAAACCAAAACACTGTTTGGCGACTCATGAATTCTTTATTCTAACGCCAACATATAACTAGCAATACTGGCGTTACAGAATAAGGTCCAAGAAAAATATTGCGACAATAGATCACAATATTACTTCTGACAGTTTTTTCACCTGCTTTCTGAACAGCGACCGGTGGGACGATGATTGCTGGATTGATGACTCCAGCTAAAAGTATGGAGGAGTTGGGTTTGAGCAAACAACCAAGAATTGATCGTTCAATCTTCAACTACATTGACACTCCCCGGGAAAAAAAGATCCATCCCTTTTTTTCTTCACGACCAATACACGTTGACTTGCATGCCAGTGAGAGAACCTGGGTCACACGGACAGAGCTGAAATGGAAAACAAACAGAAAAGCCAACACACCACAAGCATACACTCAGCACAATCTCACACATCAATGACGACCTGTGCCTTCCAGTTAAAGGCAACCTCTTGCAACACAATCGCCACTTGCTAGAATGACTCTTGCAGAATGCAACGTGACCATAGCACCAACTCATGATACTCCACGCACAACCTCTTATCTATTCACCACCAATTACCACTGAAATCGCTTGTCACTCATTCTACCTCAATTCTAGTAACGGTGACGTATGCGAGCCTCAGTCGTCTACACTCCCGCTCCCCGGCGTGTGGGATCACAGCTAATCATTATCTCCGTATGCATTTCATTCTCAGCAATAGCCTAGCCTCCCCGGCGTATACGTCCCATCTGCTGTCTCTAACATCAATCAATTCATTCACGAACGTAGAAGACTAGAAACAACTTCAGAAGTGATCACGACGAAAATTTTAACAAAATTATGCAATAACAACAAGACACGAAAACAACAAGTAAACACAATGAATCCAAAACACCACCAATTGATATGACACACCACACGTATATACAAACAGTACACACACACACAAGTATTTA
This sequence comes from Trichobilharzia regenti, assembly GCA_944472135.2. Taxonomy (NCBI): domain Eukaryota; kingdom Metazoa; phylum Platyhelminthes; class Trematoda; order Strigeidida; family Schistosomatidae; genus Trichobilharzia; species Trichobilharzia regenti. The sequence goes on along the minus strand of OX235270.1, from coordinate 31,787,467 downwards.
ACACAAACATATGTACAATCAATACTTCAAATGTTGTGGATTCCGGCATGACAAACTACCCTTGAAGAACTGTAGGACTTACAGCAGTATGCCTACAACTCTTCTCAGGTTGACGCCCTAGGTTGGAAAATCGTCGCAGAGTTTATTTGCTGACCTCCTCCTATCATCTTTATCCCCAAATCTGAACGGTGAACAACCCATGATATTGCATCGTAGAATATAGATGACCAACAAACACACGTCGTATCTGGCCAACCGAGCGTGGACACAGAGTAATTTACACCAAAGATAATAGCATTCAAATAGTACCTTGGAACTTGAAAGTCCTTTATTCGTGCAAGTCAGTTTAAGTCGCACTGTCATACACCAATGACGACTGAGCGATACAAGTTGGTGAACTTAGCGGTGCATCAAAAGCTATTGTTTTTCGGTTTTTAGAAAGTTGTGCAACTGCAAGATTACCACCACTTCTGCCTTTTACTATTAGCTCCGGTTTAGCACTAGCATCTGATGATAGGTGGGCTACACACCGTTCAATTACACTGACGGTTTCACAAGTATGCATACCTTCTGCAACTGCATCTGCATTTATTTCTACTTCACGTTCAAGTTGTACAGAACCTTTTTTCGACTCAATATTAGTAGTAGGCATTCCGCTAATCTCATCATGATCAACCAAACACAAAGATGCACTGTGATGGTCATTATCACGAATATTCACTTTACCGTCAATTTCATCATTTTCCAACACTTTATTAACAGAAGTAGACAATTTGGATTCTTCCTCACAAATCCCTAAATGTTTCATACCTTCACTCTGACTAGTAATACCTTGTAAACTTGTGGAGTCAGAACTGCCCTCTGAGACTGTAACTCTGTTCTCCTGCACAAACTTCAGTGTCGTCTGTGACACTCCATTCCACAAAGGCTTACCAGTTGCAACTACAGGCTTCTTCATTGCACCATTATCATCACACAATTCAGAGTCAAACCTTGATTTCACACTTAGCTCACCATCAAACTTGGTCACTGATTCACAGTTCGCCTTTCTGTGCACTTCTTGCAAACGTGTAAAACACAACCGTGTTTGTCTTACAGCTTGTAACCTATCTGTTGAGGATGTCTCACGAAAGCTGTTACACTTACTAAGTTTGTATGGATTACTAGACACCATAAAGCTCTCTCGATGTCCACCTCTCTGAGACCCCTTCGTCATAAATGATTGCGGTTTGCTGTCGGACTGCTCTATTCTAGGAGTGGGACGCAATAAACTTTGAAACTTGCTCATAGATTCATTGACACTATCGTTTACCAGTTTCAGAATGTCGTCAAACTTTGGCTCGATACCTTCATCCTCTATACGAGAGCTTATCTTCACCCACTTCCTCTGCAGTCGAGTAGGTAGGCGTCTCGCTATTACCTATAGGACTGAACTTGAGTTCAGATCACTCATGCAATTCATCGAAATCACTGCATTCTTGTAAGTCATAAGATTATCCAAAAACTCAGTGAGTGCCTTGGAGTCATCTTGACGTTGACCACCATTACATTTAACAGCCTCGAATACGTTCCTTACAATCATCGAAGGTCTTCCAAACCTTTGACGTAATATGCTCATAGCCTCAGAGTATCCTTCTTCAAGGGGCATGAACTTACAGCACCGTATAGCTTTTGCAGCATCTCCAGTGCAATATCTCATCAAATACATCAATTTTAATTCATCACTTAATAAAAAGCTACTCAGCATGATCTCAAACTCCTTTACAAATTGTAAATAATCAGCCGGGTTTCCATCGAAACACCGTGGCTCAAATTTACGGAGTTTGATGTTCCTATTGTCCCTGAACGGCGAAACAGTAACATCAACCATGTCATGCTTAACATCAGACACATCGTTACAATTAACAGACAAGTCACCATGACTTACTTTCCTGTTTGCATCCAAGACGCTCTGTCCGTTCTTTGACCCAGGCATTGTTGAACTTGACCCTATTCCAAAATCGTTCCAGATATTGCTAGTTCAAAGAGGACTTGACCGGCACCAGGAAAGATGAACGGCGACTATCCAAACAGTCACAAACTGTTTCAATCCGCCAGATCTGTTTCCATCGTCAGAAACTGTCAGTCACGTCTCATAAACCGTTAATGCCCAGCTCTTGCTACGCTGGACCTCACGATGTCCCTCGAAGATTTCCAGAAACGCTTAGTGCCACAAGGAGTGCCGCAAGGCACGGTACTCGGACCTCTGCTATTTATTCGGCATATCAGTGAGTTATCTGTGCTGACCGATTCATTTGGATTTAGGTGTCATATTTAGCCACGATTCATAAACTGCAGCACACTACCGCACCGTGGGTGCATGTATTTTGAGATGCCTATGGGTTATTCGCAGATCCTTCACTAGAATTACCAGAGATGTTTCCACATGCTAACATACATCTCTGGTGTGGTTAAGACTAGAAAACTGCATCCAGACAGCCAGTCCTTGTCTTAAAGTGAACTCACACATTCTAGAAAAAGTTCGTAGGAAGACAAAACCTATGATTCTCAGCATGGCTAACTTATTATACAAAGATATACTAGAAAGTTACATCTCTCCTCCATATGAAACCGTTATTAAGGTGGTGATTTAATCACAATGTTTTGAATCATAAATAATGACTACGGACCTGACCTGTTCTCTCTTCTCCTTCTCACCAGGTGGGAACATCTTAGATGACATAGTAGCAGAGTTCAAAAGTCAAGAAAAAATTGTATTGCTGTTCAATACTGCTTCCCACACCTTGTCATACACTCTTGGAACCGATTCCCAGAATAATTGGTATCTGCTACCTCAGATAATTTATTCAAGGGTTCGGACAACCAGAGATATTTACAAGAAAAAGATTAACATAAGCTCCAACCATTCTATCCTCAACCAATGAAACTGATATCCGATCAATGATACAATTTTCAACTAGAAGAATCTGATTGGCTGTGTTCAAGGTCGTCCGAAGTTGATGTCTATTCTCTCAAGCTGCCGTGGGTCCAATGCATATCACATGTGTGAAATTCATGCGAAAAGATTAATTTACTCCCGTAAGATTAATAAATATTATATCTACCTCATTTCGTTATCGCCAAATCAAAATCTGCTTCAGTAACATGTAATATGTATTAGGCGCAAAGTTGGTGCAAAGGCAAATCTACCGGCCTGTCATCCGGAGAGTCGCAGGGTTCTATCCTAGGACCACTGATGTTTCTAATTTTTATCAATGATCTACCATGCCGTCCAAGCCACTCGACTCTTCTGTACACAGACAACGTAAAGACATGGAAGGCTATAAAGTGTCCGGAGGACGCAGATAGGCTGCAGGAAAACCTAAATCTTCTGGAAGACTGGGCGGTGGCCAGTGGCATGACTTTCAACCCGAAAAAGTGCGAGTTAGTGAAGCTACGCACCTGTAGACTTCAGAATGCAAGTTACACCCTGTGAAATGAAAGCTTGTCCTACACAACGTCGGAACGCGACTTAGGTCTAGTTCTAACGGAAAAAAATGGACACAAGCGTAAATTACACAGGGAATGTAGCGAGGGCATATGTGATCATACACTTTACACATAGACGGTTAGTTGCACTCACCCCTGAGCTCTTTCTAAGGTCGTACAAAACACGTCAGACCACACCTTGAGGTGCATAATATTATTGCACCCCCACTGCTTAGAAGAGACTCCAACCTCTTGGAAAGAGTCCAACGACAGGCAACAAAAGGAGTGGTCGGTCTCCGAAATAAACTATATGATGAAAGGCTGAAGAAGTTAGGCCTATTCACACTTAGCTACCATCAGCATAGGGGGATTTGATTACTGCCCACAAATGAGCAGATGGCCAGTAGCACCCAAACAAAGGTGTTCTGTCGTTGAGTAGGTATAGGCTTCCTCGTGGAAATCCCAGAAGGATAGCTCACCAGAGGGCAAGGACCCGGGTGGGCTCCCACCTCTTTTCACTGTGAGTTTGCCGTCCCTGGAATTCCTTACCGGCAGATGTAGCTATGGCACCGTCTGTAGATGCCTTTAAGCGAAGGCTGGACAACCATGCAGCGACACAAGGACTGCGTCCAAATGGCCCATCCCCTGAAAACCCCATACACCATTCAGGGGTAGACAACCAAGTTCGTCATTCTACTTCTTTACATTCTCTCCGGTCTTACACTCCTGACAGCTTTAACTACACTTATTATCATCATTATTACCGGTATATATATATATATTATTCACATTATTCTTCAAATTTATTCAGCTGACTGTTGTTACGTTTTCTTACTTCTTTTTTGTCTGTTAGTCTGAATAACTTCACTAATTATATCTATCATTATTACTATTAAGATTATCTCTTTTCTTTTGACGAAGATACCGGAGGACTAACTGGTGGATGGATCAACCCCCTCATAGTATCTAACTTTGTAGGCGAGTTTACCGAATTTTCGGCCCCTATATTTCGAAATTCTTTGTCGGTAGGCTGCGAGAACTTTAGTTCTTGTGATTACGGCTTTCTCATATCCCTCGATCTTGGGAATGCTGTCAAATTCAATACTCATATGGACAAAACCCCAGACTTGGTTTTTATAAACGGTCGTGACATACAAAAGAATCGAAGGAGTCTTCTGCTGCTAGATTCTGACCAGTGCATCATTCAGATTTCACCGAAATTTTATGGCTAGTTGCACACAAGGACTTTTGCTCACCTAACAAAGAAAATCCGAGAAGGATTCCATTCACATATCGACAAAATTTAAGTACTAAGCTGCATGTTGTATGAAACCGACTGAGACTATTTTTTGATGCACTGTAAGACATTATAAACTTTGATTTAACCTCCTAACTCAAATTCTGTTTGTGCATTTGCCGTTCATGGGATTCGATAGGATCTCTTCTCAGCAAATAAAATCCGCAGAAGAGAAACTAAATACACATGTAAAGAATATTCTCGAAAAATAAACATTCCGATGATGAAGAATAAAATACAAAGAATAGATGGAATATTTCGTAAAAATTAAGAGTATTTCCTAAATGCGGAAACGCTTCAGTCAACCTAAAAGCGCAAAACGAAACTCAGCTGATGCTTATCGCGATGAAGATGCATTAAATCAAACATTCATAATTCATCTAGACAATATGGTCGGCCTTCATCTTTCTAGGTACCTTAGTGTTCATCTCCATAGTTTTATTGAAGAGAAAGTCTTCAGTGTAGGTGAAGAATGAACGATCGATTCATGGTTGTTTGCTCAAACCCAACTCCTCCATATTTTTCGTTGCAGTCATCAATCCAGCAATCATCGTCCCATCGGTCGCTGTTCAGAAAGCAGGTCAAAAACCTGCCAGAAGTAATATCGTGATTTACTATTATGACATTTTTAGACCTTGTGTGTAATAACCTTATTGTTGGTTACATATTGGCGTAGGAAGAAAGGATTCTCGAGTCGCCAACCTGTGTTCTGGTTTTTCGCGTTGGTTATTACCAACCGTTTCTGAAAGTCCTCCAGGGACAGCGTGTGGTCCAGCGTAGCAAGGCCTGGACATTTACAATTGTTCTTAATTGTCTATATTCACTTCTACGAGAAACTGGGGAAGGTTTGCACCATATCGTAGATATATGCTCTGTGCGATTCACTTTTTCGGCACTGATTTTCAAAAGTGGTGTAAATTTTGCTCGTTTTTGCTTAATTTTGGCTTTTGTTGTGTTATATGCTCCAAAACTATATAGATGAACTGTAAATCAATTTATTCTGATCAAAGTTAGTTCGCATTTAAATTTCGAGTCTATTTAATTGTTGGGAGTTTTGTTCTTGTAGCTTAACAGTTATATACATCGATTTTTGTGCACTAATCTGTATTTTATCACTGATTTATAGAGGTCATATATAGGGTCCTGTTTGAATCTCTCTGCCCAAATCCACTCCGAAATTTTCGCCTGGACATGGACAGTTTCTGGGAGTTTACTGAAATTCACCGTTTGGACGTCATAAGGCGCATGGCCGCTGGTTGTTTGGTTTTCTTTTCGACATGATTTTGTACAAGTTTTCGGAGTTTGCTAGGGTTTTCTAGCAAGGTTATCTTGGAATCACGTCCTGTCCCTCATGGCTCTTGCATTTCACCGGTTCCTGAGTTCCAGGTATGCATCGAGATCGATCTTTCTTAGATATGCGTCACGTAAATCGGGCCTTCGGCTCTGCCTGCAGAATTCGCTGCGTGCCTATCTTCAACCATGATGACTTTCTTTCGTACTGCGTGAATAATCTTTTTTACCACCTCCCAGTGTTCATTTACAGATAGCTGATCCCATTCTAAGGGCCAGTCTTCGTCGGACAAGAGCCCCCGCATTTCAGCATAGTCAGCCTTGCTGTAACACAGACATGGTCGCTTAATGTCCAACTGCAAATGCTCACGGAGAACAAGATCGAAACCTATGACTGCATGGTCACTACTTCCTAGAGGAGTCATGATCTGGACCTTTTCGACGAGTGGTTGGCCACTAGTTAGAATGTAGTCTAGTTTCGATGACTTTGCACTTGGGCCCCACCTATTGTCGTTTCCAGTATTCTCAGTCAGTCCCATGTTTCGAATGGTTTGCGGTAGATTTCGGCCGAATTTTCCCTTAGCATACTCCGAGACAAGGTTCTGTGATGGGGCATTGAAATCTCCAGCTATGGTGATTTGGTCATAGCCAAAGTCCCGTATCCCTGTGATAGTGCTGAGCAGTAGCTGATTGTGCTCTGCTTCACAGGTGGGAGATCGGTAGATACCACCCAGTAAATGCTTGGTGTGGCCTACGGTGAAATAGCACCATGTGGAGTCTGGAGTTCAATAAGTGATAGGTCCGTAGCGCGCACACAATTAAGTTGCCCGTCAAATTATATAGCGACTCCCCTTCCTTCCTTAGTACCCATGTCTCTCCTGACCAGAATCATATCACCTATACTGCTTTCATTGCCGGCGATAGTGGGGATTAGCCACGTTTCAGTGAGAATGATCGTTTTCAGTTGTAGGTGTGCTTGGAGATTTCAGATTTCACCTACTTTTCCTCTCAACACCCTCACATTGCTATACAGGCAGCTGACAGTGAGTCTAACAACCTCAGCGTGTTGTGGGGTAGTTGACGTGAAATTGTCTGCTGGTAGGGGACTTAATTCCAGGACTAGTTAGCCGATTCCGATGGAACCGGCCCGTTTTAGTTTTTTTTCCATAGATTTAGGCAGGACACTTGGGTGACACAGACTGTTATTCTCAGAACCGCATCGCTCTAGTGTCACTGAAGCTTGGGGACGTATTAGAGCCTCAGTTTGCTGCTCCCTTATGGTTCGGGGTCTGCTTTCGCAGCATCGAATGTGTCTACCCACTTTTCCCTTGGTCTCATGCCACCGTTGAAGTGCTATGGCCAACTGCTCCGGGGAGTGGCACTTAGAAGCTTTGGAGAGCTGATCAGTGTGAGATGAGTGGGACGAGGTAGGCGGGGAATGGAAATAGCTCCAGAAGCGCCAAGGGCCGTCTGAGATGACAGCCATCTCTATTGCTATACGTCATGCATGTGTTTTTCACAAGCAGTACCCGTTTTCAGCTCCGGAACACCGTGTATCACCATAGAGGTAGAAGGCAACAGTTCCGGTGACTCCCTCGCCATTTGTCTGATAGCCCATGGTCTATCTTGTCTCTGATTTCTGATTTTGAGGGAAGCAACCCAAAAAGTTGCTTCTCTCTAAACTTTAACTTAATGTAATCATTCCTTTCTCAGGCGTGAGGCTAGCAACCCCACCCTGTAAACAAAATTGCTACAGAACCTTCAGCAGAATGAACCTCTTTGCACCAAAAGAAAAAGTCTGTGTAGGAACATGGAACGTCCGAACTATGTACGAGACAGGGAAAGCTGCCCAGATCGCCAACGAGATGAAAAGATACGGAATACAAGTGCTGGGAATATGTGAGAGCAGATGGAATGGGAGTGGACTCACCAAATTGTCAACAGGTGAGTCAGTGATCTACTCCGGTCACCCAGAAGATAACCACACGCACACCGAGGGCGTGGCTATCATGATGTCACCAACGGCAACGAAAGCCCTGATACAATGGGAGGCGATTTCGTCCAGGATAATGACCGCCAGGTTCAACTCCAAAGGAAGGAAAGTGTCAATCATACAATGTTATGCACCCACAAACAACGCAGACCTCGAGAAGAAAGAAGAATTCTACAGGCAACTACAGGCAACAATGGACAATACTCCAGCTGGCGACATGAAAATACTAATGGGAGACATGAACGCCAAACTGGGACCAGACAATACAGGAAGGGAACTCATCATGGGTAGAGAAGCTCTAGGAGAAATGAATGAAAACGGAGAACTCTTCGCCGACTTCTGCGCCTTCAACGAACTGGTGATTGGTGGCAGTGTATACAAGCACAAAGATATCCACAAGGCTACATGGGTGTCACCAGACGGGCAAACCAAAAACCAAATCGACTTCATCTCAATCTCAAGGAAGTGGAGGCGCAGCCTACTGGACACAAAAGCAAGAAGAGGAGCAGACGTTGGCTCAGACCACTATCTCGTACAAGGGACAATCCAAATCAAATTAAAAGCTTTCAGGGAATCAGGAGCTGCAGATAGACCACAAGCCAAGTTCAACACTCAAAAGCTGAAGGACCAGGCTACAAAGGACATCTTCATTGCAAGCATAAAGGACAAAGCTGAGATACAAATCAACACCAGCGAAAAGGTCAGCGTCGAAAAGCACTGGAACAACTTGAAAACGGTGTGGAGCCAAACCTGCATAGAAATTCTAGGCAGAAAAAAGAGACAGGACAAACAGTGGCTCACTACGGACACTTGGAAACTAATAGAAGAGAGAAGGACAGTGAAGCAAAAGATTATCCAGTGCACTGACGAGCAACAAAAACAGGAGCTGAATGCAAGCTACAATACACTGAACAAAAGAGTGAAGAAGAGTGCCAGGGAAGACAAAAGAAAATATTATGAAACCATGGCAAACGAAGCAGAACAAGCTGCAGGCAAAGGAGACCTCGCCACACTCTACCAAACAACTAGGAACCTTTCGGGCAAACGTTCGACACAGATTAAGCCAATAAAGGACGACAATGGAAAGTCAATCACCAAAGAGGTGGAACAGAGAAAGCACTGGGTTGAACACTTCAAAAGACTTCTAAATCGTCCGCCACCTACAACACGTCCAGCAATACCAACAACGGAAGCAGAACTACCAGTGAACACTGACCCCACGACGAAATCAGAAGTCCTGAATGCAATCAAGATGCTAAAAGCTGGGAAAACACCGGGACCAGATGGAATCCCAGCAGAGGCTTTGAAAATAGACCCAGAGACAACAGCGGACTTGATGACACCACTGCTGGAGAAGGTGTGGAAAGAGGGCAAAGTACCCGAGGATTGGAAGAACGGATACTTATTCAAACTTCCAAAGAAAGGAGACTTAAGTCAATGTAAAAACTGGCGTGGAATTATGCTTCTGTCCATTCCAAGCAAGATACTAAGTCGCATCATCCTGGAGAGAATCAAACAAGCCCTAGATGAAAAACTTCGTCCGGAACAGGCTGGATTCAGGAGAAACAAATCATGTATTGATCAAATCGCCACTCTACGGATCATCATTGAACAAAGCTTGGAATGGCAGTCACCTCTCTATCTCAACTTCATCGACTTTGAAAAGGCCTTCGACAGCGTCGATCGAGAGGTCATTTGGAAACTACTTCGCTACTACGGGGTCCCATCGACAATTATACATCTCATCCAACAGTTATACGACAATGCTGCATGCCAAGTAATCCACAACGGGAAACTTACGGAAGCCTTCGAAGTGAGGACGGGAGTGAGGCAAGGCTGTCTACTATCACCAATGATCTTCCTGATTGCAATTGATTGGATAATGCGACAGACAACGGCAACCAACGAGGGAACAGGCATAAAATGGACTGACACGAAAGACTTGGAGGATCTGGATTTCGCCGTTAGCTGATCAGTAGATATGGTGGGGGTCACTAAGGTGAATCGCCCCATTCTGCAGGAACAGCAATATACAAATTAAAGGCTCGAGATATTTCTGATTTTTATGAGGGCTTAGATCTTTATCTTGAAAAAGATAATAATGAACGCCTTGGCAGATCATGCTTCTACCTTTAAATATATACCATTCGCTCAGCCTATTGTTGAGACGCGACCACGCGGGATCTGCACAGATTCATGGGGCATCTTATAAACTAACTTGCTGTCCATGGTCGGATCTTTAAATACCACTTCACAATGTCTTATCTCATTCATTTTCCAATAACGTCTTTACTTGATCCTCATTATATCCCATTAAACCTAGCATTTTACAGCTCTTTATGACTTATTATATTCCTACTCTCTGAAGGGTACGGTTGTGCACTAAATGCACAAAAAATTATAAAACAAAAACAACTGGCACAACTGAGGATAAATGTATTAAAACCAAAAGTGGACATCATGATATTAAGACCTATATGGGTAGCATTATACATTGCAAATGAACGTTGTCAGCCTAGGGAGTTTTCTTTATCAATGCATTTATTAATGATACTTGCACTTACCTATTCCATTACACTTTATTGATTCACCTTAGCAATTTTACTTTTCTAAAACAGCTTTCAATTCCATGTAAACGTTGTATTTACCTCAATGTTGGTTTGTTATCGTATGCCGACAACCACGGGATGAAAACGAAACGAAGTCGTTTTTCCCGCTCAACCTGGAGGACAACTGTACAATTCAATAACTATACGGCCTGGTTCAGACAATGTGTATTTATATATATATATATGAAATATTTAACTGTTGAAACATTATTAACTTGTAGACAATCTACGATTTGATATTATATCATACTTGATCGTGCCTGTAAAAATGGCATGCATTTTCATGTAAATTTATATGTTTATATGAGAATATACATTATTATTATTATTATATGTCTGATTTCCCATAAACTGGAAGATATGCAAGTGAAAAGTAACAAGTTGGCAGAAGAAGCATCAAAGATAGGACTTCACGTGAACATAGATAAACAGAGATGATGAAGATTCCTAGCCAACATCAACAGCAACAACAACAGACAACAATCAGCATAAGTGGGAAGAACCTGAAAGAAACAACCTCCTTCACCTGCCTGGGAAGCATCGTTTCAACTACAGGCGGAACTGACGAGGACATCAAAGCCAGAATCGGAAAAGCAAGACAAGCTTTCATTACTCTCAAATCTGTGTGGAGGTCAACTGCACTCAGCATCAAAAATAAGATCCGGATTTTCAACTCCAATGTGAAGTCAGTGCTACTATACGGATCAGAGACTTGGCGAGTCATAAAGAGCATCTCAAACAAACTTCAGACCTTCATTAACAGCTGTCTCCGCTCAATACTCAAGATGAGATGGCCAGAATAGATCAGCAACAGGGATCTCTGGGAGCGAACCAATCAGGAACCGATTGTGGAACAAATAGGCAGAAAGAAATTGAGATGGATTGGCCATACGCTGAGGAAACCATCAAGTGACATCACTAGACAAGCCCTCGAGTGGAACCCGAAAGGGAGGCGGCGAGTTGGTCGTCCAAGGGTGACTTGGAGGAGGTCATGCAAGGAGGAGATGAAAGCATGTGGACAGACCTGGAACAGGGTGAAAAAGTTGTCAGAAAACAGAAGGCAATGGAGGTGCGCAGCGGAAGCCCTATGTTCCTCTAGGAACTAAAGGATACAATAATAATAATAATATCTTGTCTCACCCTCATGTTTGAATTTCTGTCGATGGCTAGTACCTGAGCCATTAATAGTACTCTTTCGGCCTCTTCGGCAGAGTCCAGTGTAACCCTTAATGGGGTGGCTTACCCTGAGGCGTGTGGACACCCGTGTGCAGCCTGCACAATTTCGCTGAACTGATGTTCAGACCTAATTTATTGCACAGGTTGGACCATTGTTCCTGATCAAACAGGGCCCGTTGTTCAAGCAAGATATCCCTGCTCACATGTACGTTAAAGAGGATAAGGGTATTAGACCAGCTAACCTCAGACTTAGGTTTGGCCTTTGGCTTTTTCTATTTCCTTGCAGCGTCAGCAACTTTAGGCTCCATCAGGTTCTGGCCAGCCTTTGTTGTGTTTCCAAGCTTGCTAGTGTTTGCAAGTGGTGTTTTTGCAATTCTATCTTCCCCTGATGTGAGTGCAACCTTGTGAAAATTGGCATTTCCAGTCAGTAGGACTGAAGTGTCCTTCTTACTGTCTCTGCCAAGTTTTGGCAGTGTGGTGTTAGCATGTACGGAGCTGAATGAGACTGTGCTGGGACACAAGAGCGGCGTGTTGTTTCAGCTATCCACAAACACGGTATGTGGAACCATGTGAGAGCGAAAAAGTGGACAAATGTACCAATACCACGGGCATGGGTTATTTCTCATAAACTCGTAGTATGCTTTCGGTACCTCTTTGTCACAACGGCAGTGCACCCATCGTTTGCAAAAATTGCATTCAAACTCTGAGTCAGTTTTAGAAACTATGATACTACAAGCCTGACATTCGTCTCCCTTCCTTGTTGACGCCTTCGAGATCTCATGACGTCTTGAACGTTTACTTTTAAATTTGCTGTGCTTCACACACTGGCTTTCAGTTGATGCATGTGTAGTATTCTGTCACCTTGGCATTGCCTGTGCCGTTTCTGTACTAGACTGTGGCGATGCAGGCGTAGTGTCAGGACAGATGGGACCTACATGAGTCTTAAGGATCGATACGTGGGAGGGGTTGATGCCCCTGGTCTTTTGCCTTCTCTGGCTGAAGCCCTTGTGACTAGAGAGAATGGTGTTTCAGTGCCTTTTCTAAGGCTACTTTCGACAGCCATATAAACAATCACTATTTCTTATGCTATATACGAATAAGAGTGCATTTTTAACTGATACTTAGTTTGGATATTAACCAAGAATAAGATTCGACGCCGTACACAGTAAAGTTATATTGGAGAAGTGACTTCAAGCCATAATTATTTCCAAAGCATTTGTAATCCATCCAAAAAGGATATGGGTCTTTTTTGTTAGTGCGAAGACAATATGTCTACATTTCTTGATGTGTTCGATTGAATGACTAGTTGGCAGATTTTTCTCACAAACTAAAGACAAAAAAGACAGCAACCATGTAATTTCTAATTGAATTATTGTTTGACTCACTGCATAAAGAAGTTGAAACTTTATAGCATTACAAGTCAACCTCTTCTCTTACAGTTTATTAATTCATATTTTCTGCCCATTCTTCGTTAATTTTCGCCGTTATTGTTCCCTCGACTTCTCAAAGAATTTTTCTATATAACGTAGACCACTAAAGACAGTATTGGGGTTAGTGGTGTGCCTTTGACTGAGCTAACTGCTATTATTGTTGATAGGCACTTCAATTCCTGCAATCATTTAACCAGTTATTTTGCCTGATACTGAGCAGCTTCTGTATTCTTAGCCTTCTCCAAGAATCTCTTTGGGTGAAACCAGCAGGAATTTCACATAAATTTACGCTCGTACAACTAAATATACAAATTCTATGCGGTGGTTAACAATTTTTATCTCTGTATTGTTTGAATGCTTACTGCTGTTTGTTAACGAATTCAATATATGCATTGAGAAATAATTCCGCCAAATACAAATTCCTAAATTCATCATGTTTTATGTTGCTGGTTGATTCCCTGTAATTCAGTCATTGCGAAATACTATTATTACAATTAATTATAACATTTTGACGTCGCTATGGAATTAAATAATTTTGGAAAGTTTCCTATGAATGGTTCAACGCGGGAAATTACCAACTATCTCGAGTGCTTCGACGAATGGTGTATGTCGAAGAATCTTCGCTATGACAAAATGTCGGCTCGTTTTATTACTTCTATTGGGCTAGATGCGTGCAGCCTAGTGAAAACTCTGTCATTTCAGATAAACCAATCTCTCTGCCTTATGATAAACTTCGTGAACTTAGAGCAGATCATTTCCACATGACAACTTTTGAAACATGAAAGAGGACCCAGTTCAACAAACTTGTTCGTGCTCCTAACCAGGGAATTAGAGACTTTATTTCTTAGCTTCAGATACAAGCTTCAAAGTACGACATTGGAGATCAGCTCCATACTCAACCACGTGATCGTCTAATTGCTGGGATCAATATTCCAGAGTTATAGGAAGAGTTGATTCAGATTCCTTTCTTCATCTTTCTAACTGCTTAGGATTTATGTATTACATACGAAAATGTCGACAGCAAATGCTCAGCTCCCACTACGTTGGTGTCTGATGTCACGCTGTCCAAAGTTAATGATGCAGGTGTGAATAAAAAGAAATCCAAACTGTCCACCACATGTAATGGAATGCAGATAGAGAGCAAAAACATCAAACCGTGTTCTTTCTAGGGATAGATTCATCCATGAAGCACTTGCTGTATTCGGGTGCTAAGTGCCATAAAATAAATGTGGTAAGACGGATCATATTAAGTCTGTCTCCAGAAGTTCAAAAGCTAATGCTGCTCAAAATTCTCACTCCAAATTTGTCTGGTTAAAAAGGGCAGTGTCTCCTTAATTTTTTCACAACACTGAATTTCATCTAATGTAAACCATCAATACAAGTTCAGGCAAGTTTCATTGTTTTATAATTGACACTGGGGGGACTAAATGCATAATTTCTAAGAAAGATTAACTATCGTTTTTTAAGCATGCCCAGGCAGTTCCTATCACTAGTTCCATTACAGCCATAGTTGGTCATAAACTACCCCTTATTGATGCTACAATCATTGGTTTGAAATCAGACAGTGGTAGTTTTGTGAATATCCCCTTTCTTGCTGGTGAATATGGTCCATCGTTATTGGGATTAAAAGCCCTTAGATTGTTAAATGTCCAGACCTCACTTTGCACTGAGTTGCTTGATGAATCTTTGTTCAGAGAATTAGTTCTCCAATTTTCAAAGTGTGTAGGTGGCATGAAGATTCAGCCCGTCCATCTTCAAACAGATGGTGATCTTGACTTCCTGAAGCATCGATTTATTCCATATGGTTTGCGAGATGCACTTAAGAAAGAGTTGGACAAGTTGGTTGAGCGGGTCATACTTATGCCAGTTGAATCTTCGAATCGGGCTCCTCCAATTCTGACGACACTAAAGGCTGATGGAAAACACCGAGAATTTTCGGTGACTACCGCCTTACACTCAATAGTCGTCTACTACAACGAAGGTGCACTACGCTAGAAAGCGGAGAAATTCTCTACATGCTACATGGCTCGAAATAATTTTCCGAAATAGATCTAAAAGATGCTTTGTCAATGGAGTTGAAGATTGAACGATCAATTCTTGGTTGTTTGCTCAAAATCAACTTCCTCGATTTTCGCGGAGGCATCAATACGACAGTCATCGTCTCATCGGTCGCTGTTCAGAAAGAAGACTGAAACATCGTCAGAAGTAACAACGATTTATTATTGTAATATTTGTTTACAGACCTTAGTTGCTTAGTTCGTTTATTCCTTTTATATGTTGGTGTAACAATACAAAATATCAAACGGCAGATCGGTGTTTTGGTTTTTTCGTCCGTTATAACTAAGCGTTTCTGAGAAATCTTCTAAGAACAGCGTGGGCCCGAGCGTAGCGAGAGCTGGGCATTAACGGTTTATGAGACTTTGCTGACAGTTTCTGACGATGGAAACAGATCTGGCGGATTCAAACAGTTGGTGAAAGTTTGGATAGTCGCCGTTCATTTTTCCTGGTGCCGGTCAAGTCCTCTTTGAACAAGCAATATCTGGAACGTTTTTGGAATTGGGTCAAGTTCAACAATGCCTGGGTCAAAGAAGGGACAGAGTGTCTTGGATGCAAACAGGAAAGTAAGTCATGGTGACTTGTCTGTTAATTGTAACGATGTGTCTGATGTTAAGCATGACATGGTTGATGTTACTGTTTCGCCGTTCAGGGATAATAGGAACATCAAACTCCCTAAATTTGAACCACGATGTTTTGATGGAAACCCGGCTGATTATTTACAATTTGTAAAGGAGTTTGAGATCATGTTGAGTGGTTTTTTATTAAATGATGAATTGAAATTGATGTATTTGATGAGATATTGCACTGGAGATGCTGCAAGAGCTATACAGTGTTGTAAGTTTATGAAGCCAAAGGAGGGCTACGATGAGGCTATGAGCATATTACGTCAAAGGTTTGGAAGACCCTCGATGATTGCAGGGAAATTATTCGAGGCTGTTGAGGGTAATGGTGGTCAGTTACAGGATGACTCCCAGGCACTCACTGAGTTTTTAGATAATTTGCTAATTTACAAGAATGGAATGATTTCGATGAATCGAATGAGTGACCTCAACTCGAGTTTTATACTAGAAGTAATAGCAAGACGTCTACCTACTCGACTGCAAAGGAAGTGGGTGAAGATAAGCTCCCGTATGGAGGATGAGGGTATCGAGCCAAAGTTTGATGATATCCTGAAACTGGTAAATACTAGTGTCAATCAATCTATGAGCAAGTTCGCCAGTCTGTTAGATCTCACCCCTAGAATAGAGCAGTCTGAGGGTAAAACGCACTCATTGATGACGAATAGGCCTCAGAGAGGTGGATATCGAGAAGGCTCCATGATGTCTAGTAATGCATATAGACCTAGTGAGTGTAACAGGTTTCGTAGTACATCCTCAACAGATAAGTTACAAGATGCAAGACAAACACGGCTTTGTTTTACACGTGTGCAAGAGGTGCATACAGAAGTGAACTGTGAACCAGTGAGCAAGTTCAGTGATAAGCTAAATGTAAACTCCAGGCCTGACTCCGAATTGTGTGACGATAACGTTGTTGTGAAGAAGTCTGTAGTTGCAACTGGTAAGCCGTTGTTGAATAGAGTGTCACAGAATAGAGTTACTGCTTCAGAGTGGAGTTCTGACTCCAAAAGTTTACAAAGTATAACTAGTCAGAGTGAAGATGTAAAACCTTTAATGATTTGTGAGGAGGAACCAAAATTGTCTACTTCTGTTATTAAAGAGTTTGAAAATGATGAAGTTGACGGTAAATTGAATATATGTGATAATGATCATGATAGTGCAGATTTGTCTTTGGTTGATCATGATGAATTGGAGGGATATGCCTACTACTGCTAAGTTAAATAAAGGTTCTGTACAACTAGAACGTGAAGTAGAATTAAATGCAGATGCAGTTCCAGAAGGCATGCATACTTGTGAGACCGTCAGTGTAATTGATCAGCATGTAGCCCACCTATCATCAGATGATAGTGCTAAACCCGAACTAGTAGTGAAAGACAGCAGTGGTGGTAATCTTGCAGTTGGACAACTATCTGAGAGCCGAACAAGAACAGCTTCTGATCCACCACTAAGTTCATCACCTTGTGTCACTCAGTCATCGTTGGTGTTTTCATCCACAATGAAACAGATGCCCATCAACTCAAGTATCTTGTGCAATGACTATGGTAGTATCAGTTCGTTTGAAAGGACGAATATCAATGGTCAGTTTAGTGTGGATAAGCCAAGTGTAAAGGAGAGAGTTATTGTTAAATTGACTTGCACGAATAAAGGCATTTCTAGTTTCAAGTTACTATTTGAATGTTATTATCTTTGGTGTAAATTACTCTGTTTCTACACTTGGTTGATGAGATATGTCGTGTGTTTGTTGGTCATCTATATTCTACGATACAATGACATGGGCGTGTTGCCGTTCAGATTTGAGGATATAGCTGATAGAAGGAAGTTAGCAAATGAACTCTGCGACGATTTTCCAACCTAGGGCGTCAACCTGAGAAGGGTTGTAGGCGTACTGCTGTAAGTCCTACAGTTCTTCAAAGGGTAGCGCATCAATGAGCAGTCCAATGTGCTTGGTGTGTGATTTTGTACATATGTTCATATTGTATATACTGAATTGATATCATCTGTCATCTAGCTGTTGGTAATTCTGTTTGTGTCCGGACGACTTCCACTTGGATCATCAACCTGAGAAGGAATGTAGGCGTACTGCTGTAAGTCCTACAGTTCTTCAAGGGTAGTTTGTCGTGTCAGAATCCACAACATTTGATGTGTTGATTGTACATATGTTTGTGTTAAATAGTTGTGTGAGTTCCAATTGATGTAATTGTTGGTTAATCTTGTTTGTGTCTGGACATTCCACAACTTACAATCGTCAACCTGTGAAGGGTTGTAGGCGTACTGGTGTAAGTCCTGCAATTCTTCAAAGGAATTCCACCAAGACATGATCGGCGAGGTTGTTTGTACTATTTGTATATACGTGTGGTGTGTCATATCAATTGGTGTTTTTGGATTCATTGTGTTTACTTGTTGTTTTCGTATCTTGTTGTTATTGCGTAATTTTGTTAAAATTTTCGTCGTGATTATTTCTGAAGTTGTTTCGAGTCTTCTACATCCATGAATGAATTGATTGATGTTAAGGACAGCAGATGGGTCGTATACGCCGGGGAGGCTATTGCTGAGAATGAAATGCACACGGAGATAATTGTTAGCTGCGGTCCGACACGCCGGGGAGAAAGAGTGTAAACGACTGAGGCTCGCATGCGTCACCGCTACTAGAACTGAGGCAGAATGAGTGACAAGCGATTTCAGTGGTAATTGGTAGTGAGTAGATAAGAGGATGTGCGTAGAGTATCATGAGTTGGTGCTATGGTCACGTTGCATTCTGCAAGAGTCATTCTAGCAAGTGGCGATTGTGTTGCAAGAGGAGGTCTCTGTCTGGAGGCGCAGGTCGTCATTGATGTGTGAGATTGTGCTGTGGGTATGCTTGTGGTGTGTTGGCTTTTCTGTTTGTTTTCCATTTCAGCTCTGTCCGTGTGACCCAGGTTCTCGCAATGGCATCCAAGTCAACGTGCATTGGTCGTGAAGGAAAAAAGGGTTGGATCCCTTTTTTGCCGGGGAGTGTCAATGGAGTTGAAGATTGAACGATCAATTCTTGGTTGTTTGCTCAAAATCAACTTCCCCAATTTTCGCGGAGGCATCAATACGACAGTCATCGTCTCATCGGTCGCTGTTCAGAAAGAAGACTGAAACATCGTCAGAAGTAACAACGATTTATTATTGTAATATTTGTTTACAGACCTTAGTTTGCTTAGTGATACTTGATTTATATGCTGGTGTAACAATACATAATACTCAAGTCAACAATTGGTGTTTTGGTTTTTGCGTCCGTTATTACTAAGCGTTTCTGAGAAATCTTCTAAGAACAGCGTGGGCCCGAGCGTAGCGAGAGCTGGGCATTAACGGTTTATGAGACTTTGCTGACATGCTTATTCGCAAATTCCTCTTGACGAAGCGTCTAGGGCATTAACAACCATTAATACTTCACTTGGATCGTTCAAATAAGATCTTGTCTTTTGGTTTAAAGGTTTCACTGAATAAAAATTCCCCTTAAAATTTTCAAAAGAATGGATACTGAACAAAGAGTACTCTTTTCGATAAATTCATCATCAAGCTCTACAGTTATATATACATTATAGTGAATGAATGAGTTAGTGTTATGAACGACATTAATGTTTAAATCACATCAAATCAATAATACTGATAGATTACAGTTGAATCGCATCAACATAAAGTAGGCTGAATGTCTGGAGAATTAGGAAGGATAATATTACAAATTTATGAGTTTATGAGCTTACAGCACTGTATAGCTCTTGAAGCATCTCCAGTGCAATACCTCATCAAATACATTAACTTCAATTCACCACTTGATAGAAAACCACTCAGCATGATCTCAAACTCCTTTACAAATTGTAAATAATCAGCAGGGTTTCCATCGAAACACCGTGGTTCAAATTTAGGGAGTTTGATGTTCCTATTTTCCCTGAACGGCGAAACAGTAACATCAACCATGTCATGCTTAACATCAGACACATCGTTACAATTAACAGACAAGTCACCATGACTTACTTTCCTGTTTGCATCCAAGACGCTCTGTCCCTTCTTTGACCCAGGCATTGTTGAACTGGACCCAATTCCAAAAACGTTCCAGATATTGCTTGTTCAAAGAGGACTTGACCGGCACCAGGAAAAATGAACGGTGACTATCCAAACTTTCACCAACTGTTTGAATCCGCCAGATCTGTTTCTCGCGTCAGAAACTGTCAATCACGTCTCATAAACCGTTAATGCCCAGCTCTTGCTACGGTCGGGCCCACGCTGTTCCTCGAAGATTTCAGAAACGCTTTGTAATAACGGACGAAAAAACCAAAACACCGATTGGCCGCTTGAGATTTGTTTATTGTTACACCAACATATAAAAAGAATAAGTGAACTAAGGTCTGTGAACAAATATTACAATAAGAAATCACAATATTACTTCTGACGGTTTACTGCTGACTTCTTTCTGAACAGCGACCGATGAGACGATGACTGTCGTATTGATGCCTCCGCGAAAATTGGGGAAGTTGATTTTGAGCAAACAACCATGAATTGATCGTTCAATCTTCAACTTCATTGACAACTTCTTTTGGAGTCAAGCAACGCTACGACAGTCGGGTGGCGGGAGAAGCTTTGCAGGAGTTTACCGAAGATCAGGAACCTATATCTTACAATCAGGAAGCGAGGACAAAGAAATCAAATTGGTTTATACTAGCTCGTAAAAGCGATATTGGATACTGGAAATGGATAAAAGATCAAAGAGCTGTTCTAGCTGTTTGCATAAAATGTCCTATGGGAAGTCATCGTGGAAACCGTGGATTGCGTCTTGTGTGGTTTGACAGCGTATTCATGCGGATTGCTATGATCCATTCTTAAGTGCGTACGATGCCTTAATTATTGTGGATTCTTATTCTAGATGGCTAGAAGTCATAATTACAGAGAGTCTTAACGCGTAATTCAAACACAGAGCATTGAGGAGGATGACTTAGGTACTGATAATTGTACTCATTTCACTGAGAAGAACTTCAATGATTAGCTTAAACATATAGGTTGTCGTCGCCTGTACACAGCGCCACGTCACCCTCAGTCTAATGGGTTGGCAAAAAATTTTATACGAACATTGAAGAGTGCCGTAGTATCAATGAGTCCTAAGAATTTTGATGAGCTAAGGAGGTGTGCTGATAACTTCCTACTTCAATATCGCAATGCGAAGCATACAAATGCCCATGAAAGTCGTGCTAAACTATTCAAACATCGAATTCTCCGAAAGTGTCTGATTTCCACGACTTCTGATGTATATTATTACAGAGGGAATGACTACAGCCCTTCTGCTGGACTCATACTACGAAAAGTGGGGAATATGATGGTGAAGATATTAGACATCGAAGATCATTCAGTTCATAACAGACACCTGGATCCAATAAAACAAGTGAAATACTTCAGAAATAAGTCGAAATGATAATGATGAAAATAATATCACAGAATCAGTTGGTAGATCTCAGCAACTCGCAAGCCGAGACATTATTATAAATACGCAAGAAGACATTCGAGAAGTGGTGGATGTGGTGATTGACAATTGCTATCTCCGCACTGTTAGAATGCTTCTGTATTCGGTAATTCCGAAATACTACTATTGAAATTAATTATATTTTACTTTACCGTATGAAGCACGGGTACTTTGTGAAGAGACAGCTGTTGGCAAAAACTTACAAACTTTTAATTCAGTAACTGAACTGCAGAGTATAAGCAAAGGTTATTACCACGTATATCATCTATGATACTACCTACTTATACCTCACTATGTTTCCATAAACATTCTGTTTGTTATTATAACTATTTTAAATATGCTGTATATACACATTTATAAAATGAGGTAAATTATGGCAGCATTTGCGAAAAAGCTGCCAATTCCAATCTGTATAATTATTATTGTTTGGAATACACTGATTATCATTATGTTACCAATAGGTTCTTAGTCCACCTAATAAATATGATGAGAAGATATTTAAGTTCACGAAAACTAGTAGTGTGCATCTAAAATTAGCCAAAAGGAAACTTTCTTGCGAAAATTCACACACATGGAGATCAATTTGAGAGATTTTTATGCACGTTGAGTGCCATGAGTCTCTACGCAGTGTGAGTCATACATGAAGGACTGCAACGAATGGGACAAGACGACTGCCCATTCAAAATATATAGTGGACCCGATTGAATAACGGAAAATTTCCTGTGGGATGAGCTGCACACTTGTGCATGAAATTTAAGTGAATAATGGTGGTTGTACAAACATCTGGTGGGTTTATTTGGAAGACATAATGATAAACAAGCCCACGATTGGCTCGGCTATCACAATCTTAAAATTGGCCTTCATACAAGTAAACTCTTCATATAAAGGGATAGACGTTTACGCTAGCCCATAAGGTATGACACTAACAGTATCCATCAAACCATAATCCAATGAGCCTTTCTGATGAAGCGGCTGAAATTCTGGAGAGAACGGTTACGAAAGCCGCCACGGCCAACATGAAAAACAATAATATTTTGTTATTTATCACAGATACGGTTTTCAGATTTCGCTGCAAGATGAGGCCAAGAAAAGTCCGTAACAGGTAAAAACGTAATCTTCACAGACTTTGGTAAAGTATCAGATAAATGCCCTATAATATGCTCTAGGAAACCAACTAGGAAGGCTGCTCGAACGGCTTCTAGCTTGCTTTCAGTTGGTTTCAACGAAAAATAACGCTCACAATTGATTTGGAGGCAACTATCCAGCTAGATGTGAGCTCTGGCTACATTGCATGTTGACTGATTATCCTGGTTAACCTGATCTGGCGGCCGTTCTTAAAGGGGAATACAACACTTGCAACTGTTAAGAGGTGTTTCTGATGACGATAATTTGAAGAGAGTGTGGAGATACTCAATCACACCACAACGAAGCTGTTGAGCTCTTCCCCTTCAAAATTTAATAGTCCACCTTGTATTTCAGTCTGCACATAAAAAGAGATCGTGGAAGGTTCTTTAGAGGTTGACAGTATAGACGTTCGCGAGCAATACTGGGTATATTAACGCAAGATCTTATACCAACAACTTATTTTATTCTCGCGTACCAAAGGCAAAACAAAAGACTACAATCGGTTATCCAAATTACGATATATATATTTCGGAACCAAATCACGGATTGAAGCGGAAGCTAAGCTAGCTAGTGATCGTGCACGACAGTGACACGACGGAGTACCAAATGGTGGGGATGCTTGGCTGGAAGCCTTCAGATAAACATTTGGTCAGCACCCAATGTTCACTGATGATTCCTATGGTCAATAATTTTGGGGAATTATTTACCGCTAAAGCTCACTCCCCCCTAGTGGGTTTGTGAGGACCCCAAGACAGAACAAGCAGGAAGTAAAAAACTCGATGGTCCCCTTTCAGGTGAAAAAATCTTCCGAGCGGCTTGGTGGCGTGCCTACTGGTCTGTCTGCCTATGCTAATAAGGTGTTTGTACATCGCTTTCTTGATGTTGTTCGTTGGATTTTGTGCCTTGTTTGTTTCTTGCCCAGTGCCCGTCGCACCTGAAAAAGAAAACAAGAACACTAAGAACTTGGTGAGGAAAATGTACCAAACTGGCGGTTTTTAAAAAAAATTATGTGCACCTAGCATACAGTAAAATAATGTAAAGTTTAGAACATCGAAAAAATATACATCTAAATTTTTTGTGCATGCAAACTGTACGATTAGAAAAAATTGTTTTACCTGCGTTTAGTGATGCTATATCAAAAAAATTGATGTCTGAAAAGAAACAAAAAAGATTAATACAACAAACAAATGAGTAGAGTGAATAGCACCACTTGGTAATGTTATATAAGTGCGAAGATATTCTGGAAACCTTACGTTACGTCCAGAACGGACTTTCTTAGGGGGCTCGACAGAAGATTCGGTAGCTGTCGTTGTGCTAGTGATTTCATCGAGGATTAAATGATCTTCGGTTACTTGTGGATTATGGGGTACGTTGAGCTCTATGCTAATAGGATTACCTTCCAAGTAAGGTGGTTTCAGACGGTCAGTGCTGACGGTGTCCTCGAGGCCTTTTTGTCTAAGACAAAGAATTTATTCGGACGTTTAATTACTTCATATGGGGGTTCCAGAGGTCTATGCACAGAGTCACGACGAACAAATACATGTGAAGAAGTTTTTAAACACGGATGAACAAAAACATCAATGGACTGTGGACGAAGGAGAGCAGGTTTAACTGATGACGTATGAAGCGTGATCTAACGCTGGTGGGAAGCTCAAGGGAGAAACAAATTCATCAGGCAGTCGTAGTGTTGTGCCATATACTAGCTCAGCGCTAGTACAACCAGCATCGGTTTTCAAGGCGTTTCGTATACCTAGGAGAACTAACGGGAGGGATTCAGTCCAATGGATGTTGTTTGCAGCTTTCAACCAGCTTTCAACTGTCTATGCAAATGTTCTACCATACCATTAGCTTGAGGGTGGTAGACTGTTGTTCGAAAACGCATGCAACCTATGATTTTAGTCAAGGCGAAGAATAAGCCACTTTCGAATTGCCGCCCGCGATCAGCTGTTATGGAAGATGAGCATCGAAAGTTACCGATCCACCTTTCTACAAAGACGCGGGATACTGTTTCAGCAGATGCGTCCTTGATGGGTTCTGCTTCCGGCCATCGTGTGAATCAGTCGATGCAAGCTAAAATATAGGCATATCCATGGGGTTCCGGAGGGGGTCCAACCAAATCTATATGGACGTGTTCAAAACGAGCGTCAGGGAGAAGAAAGGTTCCAAGTAGGCTTTTGGTGTGTCTTATTACCTTGCACTTTTGACAAGCTAAGCATGTGTGTGCCTATTTCCTCACCTCCTTATTATTGCTAGACCAACAAAACTGACTAGTTACGAGCTTGACAGTAGTTCGAATACCTGGGTGAGATAAGCCATGCAACGTATTGAAGACGTTACGGTGATAACTTTTAGGCACGATGGGGCGAGGAATACTCGTGGAAATGTTGCATAGAATAGTATTTCCTCCCATACCTAAGGTTTTCTCAGCTAACTGTAGAGTTGTTTTCAACAACTCAGGTTGAATCTCGGTATCTTCCTTTTGCAGACTAGCCAGCACTACTGTAACAACAGACGGCAAGGGCCGGCAACAGATCGTTTATTCAGGAAATCAGCACGTATTTATATATTTCATGCACATTATTATAGCTTATTCAAGCAAACAAACAGTCTTCTGATTGGTTGTTTCTTGCTCAAGGTTATTCTGTACAGCTTGTGACTGGTTTCTCAGAAAGCTAAGCCATGTATCTGCGAATCGTATTTGCCCACGTTAAGTCTGCTGTGATTGGTTGTTGGATCAATCTTGTTCGTATTTTCTCACGGCCAACATTATCGGCATAGACGTTGACGTAAATTAATGTCTACCAATTGGCTAGCGGCCTGCTCTCAGCACACTACAAAGTCTGTGCCGTCGATTTGGTTAAGGGAACAAACGCGCGACAAAGCATCTGCCACAGTGTTGTTTACTTCGGATACATGGCGAATATCTGACGTAAACTGTGAAACGTAATCCAGTTGTCGTGATTCCCCAGGTAAATAATTATAAAAGCAATAATGTATATTTTCATATAAACATAAATTTACATGAGAATGCATGCCACTTTTACAGGCGCCATCAAGTATGATATAGTCTCATATCGTAGATTGTCTACAAGTTAAAAATGTTTCAACAGTTAAATATTTGATACATATATATATATATAAATATACTCATTGTCTGAACCAGGCCTTATAGTTATTGAATTGTACAATTGTCCCCCAGGTTGAGCGGGAAAATCGACTTCGTTTCGTTTTCATCCCGTGGTTGTAGGCATACGATAACAAACCAACATTGAGGTAAATACAACGTTTACATGGAAATGAAAGCTGTTTTAGAAAAGTAAAATTGCTAAGGTGAATCAATAAAGTGTAATGGAATAGGTAAGTGCAAGTATCATTAATAAATGCATTGATAAAGAAAACTCCCTAGGCTGACAACGTTCATTTGCAATGTATAATGCTACCCATATAGGTCTTAATATCATGATGTCCACTTTTGGTTTTAATACAATTATCATCATGCCGTTTTTTTATTTCATAACTTTTCGTGCATTCGGTGCACAACCGTACCCTACAGAGAATAGAAATGGAATAAATTGAATCGAATTCATATAGAGCTATAAAATATTAGGCCTAATGATCAAGTAAAGACGTTATTAGAAAATGAATGAGATGAGACATTGTGAAGTGGTATTTAAAGATCCGACAGTGGACAGCAAGTTAGTTTATGAGATGCCCCATAAATCTGCGCAGAGCCCACATGGTCGCATCTCAACAATAGGCTGAGCGAATGGTATATGTTTAAAGGCAGAGGCATGATCTGTCCAGTCGTTCATTATTTTCTTTTTCATGATAAAGATCTAAGCCCTCATAAAAATCAGAAATATCTCGAGCCGTCAAATTGCATATTGATGTTCCTGCAGAATGGGGTGATTCACCTTAGTGACCACCACCATATCTACTGATCAGCTGGCGCCACCCTCCCTCCTTTATCTGAAGTTGAGTTAAGGGACTACGTCAGAGGCTTTTGATCAGTGAAAATTATGAATTCATGACGCTCTACTGAATGTCGAAAATGACGTATAGCACAGTAAATTGCCAGAAGTTCTCTGCCAAATGTTCTGTACTTCGTTTCAGCTAATTGAAGGCATCTCGAGAAAAAAGCTAGTGGTTGCCACTCTTTGTTAACTAGCTGTTGGAGAACTGCGCTGATTGCAGTGTTTGATGCATCGACCGAGGTACTTAACGGTGCCTCTGGATCCTGATACATCAGAAGTGTGGCATTCGCAATGGCTTTTTTCACCTGGGTAAAAGCATTTGGAGCAAACGTGTCAAGTTCTATGGATTTGTTATTCCCTTGAAGGAGGTCTGTCGATGGCTGAATCAGAGAGGCACAGTTGGGAATAAAACGTTGATAATAACTTACCAAGCCGTTAAAAGTGCGGAGACTTTTCATCGTCTGTGGCTCTGAAAAGTTCAGTATAGCCTCGACCTTAGTAGCCAGTGGGTGAGTACCTTTGCAGTCAATAGTGTGACCCAGGAATTTGGGTGTGTCAACACCGATTTGACACTTTTGAATATCGATGGTAACACCATGTTGGCGTAACCTTTCAAATGCCAAGTCCTAATGTCAAAGGTGAGTTTCCTTGTCTGGACTGGCAATGAGGCAGTCGTCTAAGTATGCGTATACAAAGTCGAGACCTCGAAATACTTCATCAGTGAAGCGTTGGAATGTTTGGGCTGCATTCCGGAGACCGAATGGCATACGCAGAAATTCAAAAATTCCGAAAGGCTTAATGATAGTCGTTTTCGGGATGTCTTCTGTTGCCATCAAATTGTGGGCTGTTGCCATCGGGATTTGGTTATACGCTTTAACCAAGTTGATTTTAGAGAATATAGCCGCGCCAGATAATGTTGCCGTCAAATCGTGTATATGAGGCAACGGGTAGCAATTAGGGATTGTTTTGGCATTCACTCGCCGGTGACCATCTGTGGGTCGCCAATCATTGCTATCCATTTTTGGCACCATATGAAGTGGGGATGCCCATGGGCTATTCGAAAGTTGAATGATGCTAAGGGCAAGCATATGGTCAAACTCATTCCTAGCTATTCTCAGTTTGTCAGGAGCCAGTCGTCGTGCCCTAGGTGCCCTGTGGTAATGATGTGGTGCATAACATCCCTGGTTATGCACGGTAGGTCGTTAGACGGGCAATGAAGTTCCGGATATTTGTCAACCATAGATTGAAAAGTTGGATCAATGATTGCCTTTATTTTGACGAGTGGATGGCTGGGGCCTATGTAAGTGATGCCTTTGATAGACAGACTAGTAGTATTGTCAATGAGTCGTTTTCGGCGGACGTCTACCAGTAAATCATGATGATCGAGAAGGTCCGTGCCGATGATGGGTATTGTGGCGTCAGCGAGAAGGAAAATCCACTGAATAAGTTTGCGTAAACCCACGTTCAGATAGACGTATTTCCTACCAAAGGTTGCGACTGGTTTTCCATTTTCAGCCTGTAAGTTCAAGGTAGGTTCCTTCCTTCGATCTGCCGCTGTAGCAGATAGGACGCTGGCTTCGGCGCCTGTTTCGACTAAATATCGAGTCTGGCTGATCACATCATGGATGCAGAGTTGACGGCTATTGCCACCGGTGGCGGTTGCCGCTAACGCGTGCCGGCGGAATAGTTTCCCACAGACTTTGAGACATTTCCAAAGTTACAAGGCTTACGGCAAAATTTCGATGCTTTGCCATAGGTGTTGTGGTACAAGCACCAGTCAGGGTTTTTCAGTGAACGTGGCTTGGACTTTGATCGACCACGTGAGTTTCGGCGTTGAGGGGATTTAAGACGACGGCTAGGGGAGTTAGAAGACATTTTTGACCTAAAAATATGCTGGATGGAGTTGAGCAACTCTATCACCGCAGTATCCTTACTCGAAGTCTGCTTAGTCACCGAGCTTAGTCAGGAAGTGACCGTTTACTTATTTCTAGAATCATATGAGCGGAAATAGCTAAGTCATCTATTACAACACCCTGAAGTGTAACAAGTACAATCTGCACGGACTGTCGCAGCTTCGATAAGAAGATTTCTCTAAAAAGTCCTTCATCGAACTGACTTCAGACAAAAACCTCTCTCATTCTTGTCAGCATGCTCACGGCTGACTTATCCGCTAACTCAGTGTTACGAAATAATTCGTCTAGACGTCGGTCCATGACAACGTTTCTCCTGAGGAGGGATGCTTTGAGCAACTCGTACGAGTTACTTACCTCTGAACTCGACATCTGCAAAGTTACTTACTTGCTGAATTCCCACGGTAGGGCATGAATAACCGCAAGGAACTGTGAACGTTGATCGGTTATCCCATGCTCACAAAAATCTGATTCAGCTATCTGAAACCACGTTTCAGCATTATCTGGCCAGTGTGGTACGAGCTGAATGGTTTTAGGAGTTGAGCGAATGCGAATGACCTTGGGACTAGGATCACTCATGACGAAACGCATACCGATAACAATATGGTACAAGAACAAACACAAAAAGGAACGAACTCACCGACTTTATATGAGTTGTTATCGAAGATGAAGTTGCGGTTAGGGTCACCAGTTTAGAGGTTGACGGTGTAGACGTTCGCGAACAATACTGGGTATATTAACGCAAGATCTTATACCAACAACTTCTTTTATTCTCGCGTACCAAAGGCAAAACAAAAGACTACAATCGGTTGTCCAAATTACGATATATATATTTCGGAACCAAATCACGGATTGAAGCGGAAGCTAAGCTAGCTAGTGATCGTGCACGACAGTGACACGACGGAGTACCAAATGGTGGGGATGCTTGGCTGGAAGCCTTCAGATAAACATTTGGTCAGCACCCAATGTTCACTGATGATTCCTATGGTCAATAATTTTGGGGAATTATTTAACGCTACAGTCCGACTAATTTGTGGATTTCTTTGATCCCCAACAATGTTACTTACGGAACTGAAAATGTCTGGCATCGTTGTTAGTAGTAGTAGTAGTAGTAGTCGGGAGACACACAATAATGAAGGTTTGGTCTAATGAATAGATGCTTTTCATGAATAAATCTAGTGCCGTAACAATAAGTGCTCGGTGTGTAAGTGTTGGCGAGTATTTAATTCGGACGTATCGGCTCTCATTCTTCCTACTGAGAAATAATTTCAAGGGGTCATCTATTCCCAAAGAAGGACACCTCCTTATCCGAAGCTGTACGGAGGACGGCCAAAAATGCATGCTGTGACCAATTCATCATACGAAGGAAAGCCAGAACGACTACAGGAAAGGCTCAAATGGTAGAAAATTAAAACAAAATAGAAGGAAGAACTGAATCGGGTATCTCAAACCGTATCAGTAACTATTGAGTTCCTTCGGGGAAGAAGCCAAGGTCTTTGATTTCAGTCGAATAACAAAGGAGGAGAATACAGAGGCATATAGCCTTAGAAGGAAAGTTTAACTTAGGTTAGCAGCAGTCAATTATTGGTTCAAATCTGAACCTAGTAAAAGGACACTAAAAATGGTTTTCAGTAGGTAAAGCTGCGTTGTATATATAGGATAATATATAGGAAATTGCAGGTTCTGGAATTATGGTGAGCAAATTACCCGTACAACTTTAGTAGCTCGGTGATTGGAAGTTTTGTTTGTAACCACTAAATTGACAATAGCTGTCCGTTGGGCAGAAGAGCTATGATTAAAAACGTTATTGGTTCGGGGATTATTGGCAGTTTGCGAAGTTACTCCCCTAGCTGGTTTCAAATTAATGAGATATTTTCGTAAGTAACAAAATCTTTGTTTAAGTTCTTACATTCCAATGACCTAAACAGACTGTTTTTTATGACTCAACAATATTTTTCTTAATAAAACGAACTATGTCCATTAATGGATATCGGCCAAAATTTTGCGTTTTGTCTGCAGTTTGTGGCACTGTAGTTCATGAAGCACAGCTAGCGGTCGTTATACTCATCTTCAGATTTGCGCTTGTTTTGATTGACTATTTGCCGAAATTATTTAAATTTTACTAAAGTAAAATATGGCTTTCTAATTAATAAGCCACATTTTCAGGAAACCAAACAGACAAGCAATGATTGCCTAAGGACTCCTTTTGGTGAATTTGCTTTCGTTAATGTTGTTGGATAGCAGTTCAAAGATATTTTCGTATGGCACATGATTCGATTCAGCGATCTCAAGGAATTTTTAATTCTGAAGCCCAGTGTGTGGCGAAAATACAAAGAATCATGCATCAGTTGAATTCCATTTTCTTCACTTGGAGCCTCAACCTCGCACTCATTTTATTGGTATGATCACTGCTAGGGGTTTCGTTAAGAGCGATCTGTCGTTCGTTGCTAAATGCGAAGTTATTTTTGAGTATAGAGTAACCGAATAAACAAAACTTCTATTACATTTAAAGTAACCTTTGTACGGTAAACGTAAAATAGTGTTGTGGAAGGAATCAAAAGTCTTATGGGCCGAGAGGTTTGTCATACGTTCATGATGAAAAGGCAGGAAGCAATGTGGAATGAAGCACTGCAAACCATGCCCATTGGCTTATTAAGATGGGCATAATTCGATTAGTTCACAACAGATGTGCACGTTTTCCTTCTCTAGGGTTTGACATGCGTCAATTGTTTCCATTTTTCACATTTTTTCCCCCAAAAATGATTTCTGTGATATGTTAAACGCCAAGGGTAGACACCTGCATTATATTTAATTATGGCACATGAATTCCACTGAAAGAAATAGCTATGTTAATTCACAAATTTTTGTTTACGGGCTATTTATTTCAGTTGATGTCGGAATTTATACTAGCAGTCCACAGCCTACTTTTAAGATGCAAGTTTATTTGACAAACACTTTTCCGGGATTTTCACACAATAAAACGTTATATGGTCATTAATACGGTTGGATTTCTAGTGTTGAGCAACTTAATGAGATAGTAATGTGTTTAGCGGTTGAAGCAGCTCTTATGTATGTTAGTAAAGACACCGTTTCTCCAGAAAATATTAACTTTGATCTGTGATTTATACACGAAAATTGGTAATTTGGCACCAGTTTCTATAAACCATGCACTGACAGCTATCAAACGGGCGCATCTCATTGCATTCTAATCTTTGCGATTCTCTGTATGACTAAAAATGCTTTTATCATTTCACTAGCCTGTAGTAGTCAATCCACGAAGACACTAGTTATTGATTTGAGTCGCTTAAAGAATTGCAGATTGCTTGATCAGAGTTTTTAAAATGATTAAAATTAATGGTTAGGATTCATTGTGACACATCTGAAAACTGCTTATCCTGGTGCAAATACATTTTAATCGTTGTTATCCGTAACATAGGTATTAATCTTGACTAAATTACCCTTGTTTATTGATTATTCTTTATTCTTAGTGGTCTATACCTTTACCATTTCATCTGTTAGGGAACTCATATCAGTCATAGGAAGTGGGTAATATCGAAATTCCTTCTGGAGTCTAATTGAGCCTGACTGGACTTTCAATATGGAACACACACAAGAGTGCAGCAGTTTAAGCTCATGGAGCACACATGTAGAAAAAAGAATTCAAACGTAACATAATGAGTGACAATATACGGAAAATAAAGTAATGCGAAATGATGGAAGGCAATGGATGTACAAGTTCATAAAGGATGAATTCATCTGCGCTACTGAGAATGATTATGCGCCATTTCACCAAGTGTTAGATCATTGATTTTTAACATGTTTATGACCCCAGTCAGTCAGTCTACATCTCCTTGCACGACTCAAACCAACTGTTGAGGCTTCCGCATTGTTGTCATCATCTGGTTTGGCCACCTCTGAGTCTCATCCAACCTAATCATACATGACTCAACATTGGTTGTTGAGGAAGGCGTTGGTTTGTCACTCGTAACACGTGTCCCAGCTCTGTCGATCGATGCAGCTTCACAGCCTCATTGACTGATTTTCCCCCATCACCTGACTTCAGTGTCTCAGGGGTTGACTTGTTACCAAGGAATAATCTCTGGCTTAGAATATGCAGATGACATAGTCCTTCTAGATGAAGATGCTGATAAAATTCAGTCTTCCAAATACCTTGATATTCTTACTGGTATCTATAAATGCGTCAACATAGACACTTCGTATGAGTTATGGAATAAATCTTCAGATTCAAATACCTAGTGATATCCAGTTTTTATCGCTTTTGACCAGTGAGCTAGTTCTCTGACTCAAGTATGACTTAGATAGCTAATGCTAACAAAGCATATATTATAGTCTACGAATACACACTGAGAGCAGCGAACGACTATTTGCAGGTGAACGTTTCCCGGTAGATTTCCTTAGCCCGAACTAGTGCCACTAAAATTCCTCCAATTATTGCAGATTAGGCGGTAGAGAAGACAGAGCGAGGAATATATCCTGTGTTAGTAGTAATGATAATAACTCAAAGTGGTCTGGTGGAAACTAGACGTACACTAGCATGATCCTAGTATTGGGCGTCATTCTCCGTGATGGGACCTGATTTGTAGTTTATCTGAGTAGCAAATAGTCCATACTCACAGTTTAAAACCCGATTGATAGACTATCGACTTAGACTGTATTTGCACTCAACGCTTCTCACTTTAGGAAGGTTGATGGTCAGTAACGAACAAAATCCAAATTCACATTTTTTAAACGTTTGCTGAATCCAACGGGTGTTTTTGATATTGTGAGTATTCCTCTGTCTTGTCAACAATGCGTAGCTAAAAGACATTCAGCTGTATATTCGAGAGGATGTTCGGCTCTGGTTCGTTTGATTTTTTGAGTATCATCAGCGTAAGCAGCCGTTATGCATGTACATAGTTTAGTGTCAACTTTTACACTATAAATAACCTGTCCTTGTCCTGACACGACGTAGCCATTCTATTAGTTTTTATACTGGCCAATGTTCATGGCATGGACGGCAGTAACATCTGTAATCCTCCCTTAATTCAGAATGATGAATGAAGGTGATGATGTTCTCTTGATAAAATCGACCGATCAATAATCCCTAGCTTCCTTGTACAGAGTATTTCGTTGACAATTATTTGTTCCACCTTCGGTCACCTAGAGTTGTGAGATATACCTGAGGACATTTCCTAATCACACCAATCTTTGCTCCTTCTTCCCTCCTTCTCCTTCAGACTGGCCGTTTGTTTCGGCCGATTTGAACGCAAGAATATATGCTTCATGCCGTATCGCCTGTAGTCCTCTTCATTCTTCTGAGAAGTGAGTTAATGACAATTATCTGTAGCTTTCGCTTCCAACAGATCATGATGGAAGGCTATACGAAGGATAGCCTCAAGAGTCCGAGATCTTGTTGCTAGCACAACCGATATGAGCTGTGGCGACGTTCGAAAAGTAACCACCACCAATAAATAAGATACACCATCTATGAGACCCGGGGAATTCAACTTGAGTTTAAGACCAAAGTCTCTGTTGGTGGCCATGGCGTAAGAGGCAACCGATAAGGTTTTGCTGGTTGCTGATATTTAGAAATGTTACACAACTGAAGATGTGCTGATCCATGCTTGCCCATGACCTCATGTGAAGTCATTTGAGGAACTTATCTTGAAGGTCTCTTGGTGGGTTCGCAGTACGTATTTATGACAGCTAAAGCATGGGCCCGGGATCCTTAGTAAACAAAACCATAATATAGGTTAGACCCAGGTAATACTTAGTGCTTCTGCCTTTCCACTATCTGCCACTTTGTGCCGCTTCTTGTCGAGACCCTATTGCGTGCCTACACTGATTCGTGAGACATTTCAAAATTCAACATGCTTGACTTTTCGGTATCTCTAAATGCCACTTTTGGCTAAACTATCATTTGTGTGCGGCGTAATAGGTTTTTCTTGGGCTTACACATAAGCAGGTGATTCCTTGTATGAAAACTAGTAGATTAACGCTGTTAGTTACCTTATTAGCGGTTCCATTCGCTGTAATTGGTTCCAGATTTCTGGAGACAGGCTTATGGCTTACAGCCAATTGTTGTACAAAATCCCTGCGGGTAACAGAGGATGATGCCTTAGTGTCAACCAGAGACGACACATCTACCCGTGTATTGACCCTTCAAGAAGCAATGGTTTCAAAACACTGAGTGGTAGAGGAGACATTAATAACAGTTTCACCTGATGATCTTCGGTTGCTGTGGCCAGATCACCACGCTTTGTGACGAAACCGTTGACAACAGTAACGCTTTCCAAGGGGGAAAGTTTGATCTTAAGCGTGTTGTGAGCGGTGCTGCAAGCTGGCCCGGTGCTGGTGCATTTCTGCGTCATCCCCGGGACGTATTGAAGGGTGGTTTCTTGTCTATGGATCCCAAAGCATAACACAACGAACTTGCAGTTAACGGAGGGACGTGGTCGACACTCTCGAATCGTCTAACAACTCAATGGCCTCTGATATAGAGTTCACTGGGGTATGCACCAAGCGGCATTTGAGATCGTGTGATAAGCCTTGCTCAAAGCGTGTGGAGATGGCTTCATCACGATTGGCATCGGACAATGTCGAGAAGGCATATGATGTTATTTGTCCGCCGCTTTCTCGCCAGATTGTCGCAAGCGGTCCAAGAAGGT
The DNA here is from genome assembly GCA_944472135.2 of Trichobilharzia regenti. NCBI lineage: Eukaryota > Metazoa > Platyhelminthes > Trematoda > Strigeidida > Schistosomatidae > Trichobilharzia > Trichobilharzia regenti. Next base: position 31,752,376 of record OX235270.1, on the reverse strand, counting down.
GTGCAGATAGATGGACGGGCTGCACTCTGTTCCGACACATTTGTCCCAAATGCGCCAGTCACTGATGAAGGTGTCGATTAGACAGAAGCCTCTAGCGATCGTGAAGCGAAAGGCCTCGTCGGTCAGCGCCAACACTATCTGAATGTACTGATCATGTGGGGAAAAGCAGCCGATGATGGATTGCATGGGGAACCTTCGAAGTTTGTGGTCATCGCTAAAGTTCAGGAATGGCGATCTTCGCACGGGGAGACTGTTCTATCGTCAAGGAATACGTGCTGCCTTTGTGTGCACAGCATACTGTAGGAGGTGCATATGTGTCAGGACAGATACCACACTCGTTATAATTCACCAGCGCTAGGTCAAAAAGCATTCATCTCTATACTAACAACCATCTCAGCACGGATACACAGAGTTGGTTTGGTATACGCCAGCATGCGCCATCTCTGGCGTAGACGTGATACCTGGTTGTCGATCTTAGGGCGTGTGTACTGCTCAGCAGTTCGTTCCGTCCTCCTTTTTGGCTGTGGGACATGGATACTGAAATTGGAAGATACGAAAAAGCTAGCTATCTTTAATCATCAGTGTCTGCGTTCTGTCTCACTTGTTAAATAGTATTATGAGGTGAACAATATTGGGGTTAGACATCTAGTGCTAGATAAGGACGTGCGGGGGTGGGAAATTTATCGATGGTGTTGTAAAGTTACACTGATGGTTAAGACATGTATTACGTATGCCTAGCCATCGCCTTCCTTGACTAACGGGCAATGTTAGCTGACGTAGGGTGAATCAGATTAGAAAAGAGCTAGTGTTGGTCGAACGAAAATATGGCTTCACTAGTCAATGAAATCCGCAGCCGGTAGCTTGAACCAGCCACGTAGGGGAGTGTAGATTTTTTGACTGGTGGGAGTCCTCGGTATGGTAAAAACCAGTGACTGGAGACAATTGGTGATATGGCTCCATATCGTCGTTGTCAATGATGGCGCAGATGCATTCGCTCTTTGTGATTTCAAATCTAATAAAAGTCTATTGTTCTCCCATATTACTATTCTTTATGCCTGATATTTCTGTTTATTATCTCTGTTTCGAATGTCTCTTACTCTCTTGTCTCGCTTTGTGTGCAACATCATGGAAGCCTTGCAGCTCGAACTGCTGCTGAAATCAGTCAGTCATTACCTAGCACTACGTCTAACGTCAAATTTACTCGCCATATTATATCACTTAATACAGTAGATAAAACTCAGATACTTATAGTGAGAAATGGCTAGCCTCTTAAGGTCTTTCACTTTTATCGACCACTTCTCATTCACAAAGAAAGACAGGACGAACTAAGCCCAGTACATGCGTCCTACACGTGATATTCGTATGTCACAACTACTACGTAAATATCACTCTTACTTTTGTATGTGTTGAGATCTAGTCATCAGTCGGTCCATTAAGGCTGTTGTAACTTTCAAGGTAAGAGTAATAGTCAATATGATCAACTTGTCCACTCCCTATCCTTAAAGTGGGGGTCAATTCAGATCAATTCTGTAGCATTATCTCACATGTAACAGGGGAGAACTCCATGACAAAAATCTGAAGATTTCTTCTTCAGGTGTTCCGAAAACTGCATTTCTCAGTGTCTTTACCTAGAAGGACAAGGTCGTGTGCATATTCTAAATTCAGACTGTTCTCAGTATACAAGCTAATTCTTATTTCTCTGAAGTCGATTGAAGTCACATCCATTATTTCATCTGTAATGATGGACACCACTGGTTGCCTCACTGCATATAACTTTCCATAATGTGTAAGTCTATCTAATATCCTCAAATCAATGTGCACCGTGATGGCGAGCTACCTAGAATGGTGGCCACATTGCAAACCTGACTGATAGAATTCAGTCTGCACCAAAACAAGGACTAGACACGTCACACTACTTACTAGTGTCCAATCAAACTACCCACTACAGTCCTACAGGAGGTCGATCGCGAGCCCGAATAGCCCAATGGTAACGTCTCTGACCACAGTACTCACTAGGTGACGTGGGTTCGAGTTTCAGAAGGGACATGAGTTCCTTCATGGTTGCAGAGATTCCTTGCTGGCTAGCGAGTGCCAACTAGTACGAAATCTAAGTACAAGGCTTTTTATGATCGATTGCCTCCAACTATCTAATATCATTAAATCTAAATATATTTGTTCTTTACTTTTACGTAAATGTGAGGGTATCATTTTAATCAAAGAATCTGCTTTGTGCGCAGTTTTTTTAGGGATTATTTGCTAAAATTGCAAGGCTTCGTCAACTGAAGTGAAATGCGAACATCCAAGTGTCTAGTTATCATCTTCCACCACATCTAGAGCTATGTTAAAATACATTTTATGGCTCAAGATTGATCGCATAGATGCAATATTATCCACATATTACCTTCACCTAGATATTAAAAATGGTTCCATATAAAATAGTTGTACCTATAGCTCTTCACGGTTATTTCCATTTCATAATCATTGTGTTGCTAGTCTAGCGTTATAAAGTGAAAAGGTGTGCAGATACTTAGTTTGGTTTCACAATGTATCAAGTAGTATTCAAAGTTCAGTGTACCATTTATCTACTTCTATTGAGAAAAGTAAGCTGACGAATGAGACGAGTAAATTTTTACTTGAAGTCTCGGCATGATTTTAGAGTATTACTTTATTTTTAACGCACTACTTTTTTTTACAATGAAACATCTGGCATCATAAAACATAAGAAAGCTTTTGATTTTGTAGAGGAAATGTGCGACTAATTAGTTTTTAAATCTTGAGAAATTTTTTCAAATGTGATTGTAATGTTCTGTATTGAATTACGACTCTTTTCAAGGACAGCGAATAAATAGGAGCTAACTAGTGTCTTATTTATTCATCGGTTGTCTGACTGGAGCTTTTGAGATGTCAAAAATCAGCAACTGAAGCTAGAAGATGTAGCTTATCAACTTAAACACAACTTTCATCCGGTAGGTCACTCCATTTACTCCAGCCTGAGCAACTGCATAGTAGCAGCACAATAAATGTGCTTTATATCCTGGTACGTCAAAAATCTATTCCGACTATTTAATGAAGAACTTTGGCGACAGTCCAAATCACCATGTTTTGTACCATTTTCGAATTAAAACAACTATTCTGGACTTTTATATCATGTTTAGACAGGTATGTAGTGATTGAACTATGATTTGCTTCACAGTGTCTGTGTTACAAAGCCATCATGTCTTCTTGCGATTTGGCTGATAACAGGAACTGACAGTGATATTATGCTTCCACAATTGTTTCGTTGACCACCACTGTTTGATGAGTCTGTCTTTATTAGATTTAATTAATTTTTGAATGTTAGTGTTGTTGTACATATTCTTTTTCTGCCATCATCCATCATTTTTTGTTTTTGTGAGATCCTTTGTCAGTGTACGTTGCAACTTATTGCTTTTACAGATCACTTACAATAACTTTGTGGTAAGAGTAGAAATGTAGAAATATTCTTATTATTGCAAACCTGTAGTTCCTTGCCCCTGTTCTTACATTAAGTTAACTATAACACCAATATGCGAATTTCTGTTGCTTTCTGATGAGTTTTTAGTTGTTTTCTGTTTAGGTACGTAAAGGATATTTCAGTCTTCACGAGCAATAAATAAATGCTGTGACTATTTTCCACTTTCAGTCGAGAAACTATAACTCTTTGATCTAGGTACTCGACTTTTAACCACTAGGTCACTGGTTCTAACCCCTTTTCACCTACTGAATTTTGTGCAGCCAGGTAGTATCATTATCCCTCACACAATAAGTGTGGCTCATTGTCAACTACATGGAGTCTCCACTAATTGTAAAGTAACACATGTTTTCAATTAAATGCTGTTAGTTCGAATATTGTGAAAATAAACTCTTGTTGACAGTGTTAGTTACCTGCACGGTATGTCTTAGTGGCTTAGATACATTCATCTTCTGTAATTCTGAATTTCTAAATAAATTATTAATCCTTTCTGGGTTTTGATACAATCCTTTATTCTTACTTCTTTCTCTGTTTTTTTCTTCCAAATTATGGCAAATTAAATTCTTCACTACTGTCCGATAAGATACTTTAGTCTGTCCTTATGGCAGAAAACAGGTGTATGGTATGTTGTAAATATGGGCAGAGTCAATGCAAAGAACCTATGGATCTACGTCTTTTTCTTTCCGGTATTCAAAGTTCATGTCAACAACTTTAAGGAAATTTGTGTTTTCTGTACTTTTAACTTGTACCTTTGTGTTGTATTCAGGGATTCCTTCATTGCATGTTCTGCATTGAAGTGCAAATTATTTTTTGTAAACGTTTGTGTCTTCAGGCAGTCCTGAAAGTGAAGCATCTGGAGTAATCACATATTGGAAAATATGTATATACCTGGTAGCACAGCGGTTAGGACTCTCGCCGACTATGCACATGGTCCGGGGTTCGATTTCCTGCCGACGCACACCTGATATCTATGGTCGGCCTGCAAGATTTGGGCTACGGATATCATATGCTGAAAATTCCATACTTGTACCAAAAATATTGTGTGGTTTCAAGCGATAATCAAAAAAAATTTGCTACCAAAGTTTCTGAAAATCATTTTTACTTAATTGATGGTGGTTTTCAATTCAAGTTATTATTATTATTATCATTAAATTGAACTTGTATTACGGATATTATTCTTGACCAAATTATTGAATGGTGTGTTTTTGGTATTCAGTGAGTATGACAAAGTTAACTAGTCTGGTTTGAGTATACATTTAATTTTGTATGAAGTGTAAAACAGCTACAATACTAACCCCCCTAGGTTGTGAGCTGTCAATAGTGTATGAAGAGAGCTCTGGAGTGCGTTTAGCCTGATAGTTGAAAGTTAAATACTCAGGCATAACTGTGCTATTCACTTTTTATTATCGTTATTATTTGTTCTTTTGCTTACATTGCTGCATTTTCTGTTCTGCTTATCAGTTTTGTGTATTTAAATGATTGATATTCTGTTATCCTTCTTATTCCTCTTTTGGTATAGTCATTGTATAGCATCATGAAAGCAGTGATCTTGGTTCCTGTATATTTGAGTTTGCATCTTTAGTTTTCACTTACATTACAAACCATGATATAATAATGAAAGTTTATCTGAGTGGATAAATGTTCGTTATATGTTGTTGGTTGCCACTAAATTCGATTTGATCACTATCAAAAATTCCCTTTCTTTCTGTTTCCTTTGTCTGAGATATTTTTCCTGAACATTTATCACAAAACAGAGTGTAGGAATGAATATATTGTAGGCTATTATCTCGTCAGAGCAGTATCTACAGCTTATTTATGCAATTAAACAGCAGGTTGTAGTTGTAAAGGCATTTTTTTCGGTTAGCCTAGTGTAACCAAAGTGTAAAAGAAATTAACGCTTATCATGAAATGTATGTTTCTTTGACTCTTGAAATTGTAGATTTTTGTTTTGCTGTGAATGAAATGTTACGTAAAAGTCTACTCGCATGGCACTTTAGTTTAATTCTACTGATTGACAATTCGAATGGTTCAGATATCGGACGGGAATATCCTCCCAGCCCATATTCTTCAGAATTTAGAAAATGTGGAATTGATAAAAAGGGATATATTTGTGATCCTGAACTAATTCTCTCTGATCAAGCTAGTAAGTGTTTTGCTAGTATGGTTGGTATTATTATTTTTTGAAATGGATAGTATTTTCAGTAATTTTGTAATATATCCTAACATTGGTCTAACTTGCATTCACTGAAATCGGTTTTGCTGACAGATTCCCAATGTCATTTTAGAGATAATTTTACACTACATAGCATGCTATACCCGCAATATGATATATATGTCTCAACTGTATGTCTCCACTTGCATCTGTCTTCTGCTGTACTTTTCACCTGCATCCATGTTAGTCCATACTGTTTCAACTCCTCACACGATCTCCTCCATGTCACCCTTGGACGTCCCACTGGAGCAATAGCCTGACGCGCGATGTCACTCAGCGGTCTCCTCAGAGAGTGTCCGATCCATCTCCACTTTCTCCTGCATATTTGTTGGGCGATTGGTTCTTGTTTTGTTTGTTCCCATAGTTTCTTGTTGGTGATTCTTTCTGGCCGACCATCTGATCTTCAGTATAGAGCGTTAGTTGACAGTTGTTGATGAAGGTCTGCAACAGGCTGTTGGAAATATTCTTTGTGACCCACCCGCCAAGTTTCTGATCCGTATAGAAGAACTGACTGACTTGACGTTTGTATTGAAAGTCCAAATTTTGTTGTTGATGCTGGCTGAGTGACAAAGATTTCCTGATTGATTTCAGGTTGATGAATGTGTTTCTCGCCTTCGCGATTCTCACTCGATTTGACATCCTCATCCGTTCCTCCGTTCCTGTAGTTGAGACAATGCTCCCTAAATAAGTGATAGAAGTGACCTCTTCCAAATCCCTCCCGCCGATGGTGATTGGCGCTAGATGTTGCTGTTGTTGTTGGTTGGTTATTTTCATGACCTTCGTCATGTCTATATATATATACCTCATTTAACAGCTACATGATGCCACATGACAAGTAATTCAAAACGGAAAACTCAGAAAAGCATTTGAAGCGAAGACGGGAGCAAGGCAAGGCTGCTTATTGTTACTGATGATTTACCTAATTATGGACTGAATCCTTCAATATGCATTGGGAAGGGGTGGGAAGAAAAACATACTTCGAACTAACAAAAATCCCCGTGGATTTTGCACAAACTCGAAGATATACATGCGAAAACCAATAGGTTGACAGAAGAAGTACAGAAGACGGGACCTCAGGTGAACATAGGGAAGACAAACAACAAATACCAATCAGTATTAACGGGAGAAGTTTGAAAGAAGTTATCTTTTTCATTTATTAAGGTAACATGGTTTCAACTCAGGGCAGATAGCACAGGGAAGATATGAGTGCTAGCTTCAGAAAAGCAAGACAGGCCTTCATTATCCCATTTTCAGTGTGGGAATCTAGAACAGTCAGTATAAACAAAATAAGGATTATCAAAATTTCGTGCAAGCGTTACAAAAAGCGTTTTTCGCAAGCCCCAATTTCATCAATACGTGCCTTCCTTCACATTGAAGATCATATCCCCAGAAAGGATAAGCAATGAGGAACTTTGGAAGTGAAGCAGTCAAGAACCTATCCACACATGATTTGTTTTTCCTGAATTCAATCTCTCCAAGATGATGCGGCCTAATATTTCTCTTCAAGTGGGTGGTATGTTCGTCTGGTGATACCCATTTTTCCTTTTGTATATTCTTGTGCTTATGCACAGCGCCTACAAACATCAAATCACTAGAGACTCATAAGTGTGCGAATAGTTCCCCGTTGTCATTAACTTCACTGACAGGCTCTTTCTTGCTCCATGACAAATCCTCTTCCTGTGTTGTCTGATCCCAGTTTCAATGGTATTCATATCACCCATTCGAATGTCGATGTTGCTATCTACGATGGGCTCTTGTGGATTACTATTTTGTGCTGTCTGTAGAAGTCCTCCTCCTCTTGATTCTCCTCCTTCTTCTTGTTCGTCTTCTTATTCTTCTTGTCTTGGTGTGCGTTGTTTCTAGGTGCATATCGTTGTATAGTTGTAACCTTGCTTCCTTTTGGGTTGAATCTTGGTGTGAAAATCGTGGAGGTGATTGGTTCCGACTGCATGAATTGGTTGGTGGCATTGTGATAACCGCAGCCACAGTGTGCTCGTGGTTGGTCATCCTGGTGGGTTAGGTAGGGACTGTTGATCCATCCGGTACTAATTGCTAAGCGGTTAGTAGCAGTTGTGGCGCATCTTCTTGGTGGCTATATTGTACCAGGTGTTGTGTTTTAAATGAATGAATTAGTAACATTCTTACTAGATTTTTGAAATGTATCCACAATCCGTCTCGTCAGTCTATCTTTGTTGTGTGTTCACAATGTATCTCAGTCTGTTAGTCAGATTACATGTCATATGATGGGCGTCTAGCAATAAGAATGCAGTGTGCTATCAACACTTACTATTTAAGTCATGTGACTGGGTCAGTACATTTAACATACTTTTGTACTCTGGTTCACTTTATCTCTCACTTGTTTTGGAAATGGACGTTTCCTAGCCTACTGTATGGGTCTCCTGGAATTGACTGGTTTCTGGTGAAGGGATAATCCATCAAAAAAATTATCAACTGTTCATTATTATTATTCAGCATTCGTAGTCATACTCTGTCACATCGTAAGAATCTTAGAACATGGATTTTTTCAGGAACCGATATCAATTGGAATATTATTATTCACATCATTAGGTACTTAACAGCTTCTTCTTCCTAGTTTGCGTCCCTTCATCAGTGTACATTTACAACCCCATCATGTATTAAGTTCAAGATGCTTAGATTACCAAGCAATCACAGGGTTAGAATCCGATTACCCAAGAATTGTAACTTTTACCAATTTGATGAATATCTGATTCACACTTAAAATATACCACTGTATGAACATTTGCAGATTGGCACAAATACCTGAACATCATGATATTAGTTTGTAGATAATAAATATCCTTCAGAGTAGAGCTGTTCAACGTTTATCACTTTTGTACTATCTGAATATGTGATAAAGTCATCCAGAAAAAGTTGGTAGTTTGTATTCTTATCTGTAAACTACTGTTCTCCTGCTCCTCCTCCTCAAGTGTATAAATAGGACATCGCTGACAGTTATTGATAATAGTTAGTAATTAATAAAGGTCAGAAGGCTGGTACAACTTTCCATGCTGTAAAGTGTACTTTTAAGGGGGTGAAATGGCATGATGTGTATACTATAGCAGTAGTTGTTTTATAGTAGAAGTGATGCATAGAAATATACTCGTTTGCTATCATATACGTCCATGTGCTTCGGTGGCACAGTGGTTAGGACTCTCGCCGACCATGCATATGATCTGGGGTTCGATCCCCTGCCGACGCACACCTGATATCTATGGTCGCCCTGCAAAATTTTGGCTACCGATATCACATTCTGAAAATTCCATACTTGTACCAAAAATACAGTGTGGAATCAAGCTGTAAAAAAAAGTAATAAGTAAACTGTAAGAGGTGAAAAAAAGTAGAATGCCTTCAGCAAAAGATCAGTTGAATGTCTTCATGAGTGGGTGATATTCTCTCTCTCTCTCCATTCTACCTACTGTTTATTATTATTATTCGCTTTAATTCGTAGAGGAACATAGGGCTTCAGCCGTGCGTCTCCATTGCTTTCGGTTCTCTATTAGAGTTTTCACCTGGCTCCAAGTCTGTTCACATGCTTTCATCTCCTCTTCACATGACCTCCTCCAAGTCACCCTTGCACTGACGACCAACTCGCCGCTTCCCTTTCGGGTTCCACTCGAGCAATGGCTTGTCTAGTAATGTCGCTTGATGGTTTCTTCAGTGTACGGCCAATCCATCTCCATTTTTTCCTGCCTATTTGTTTCGCAATCGGTTCCTAGTTGGTTCGCTCATTGCCAGAGATCCCGGTTGCTGATCTTTTCTGGCCGACCATCTGATCCTGAGTATTGAGCGAAGACAACTGTTAATGAAGGTCTGAAGTTTGTTGGAGATGCTCTTCATAACGCGCTGGCCAAGTCTCTGATCCGTATAGTAGCACTGACTTCACATTGGAGTTGAAAATCCCGATGTTATTTTTGATGCTGAGTGCTGTTGGTCCCCAAACAGACTTGTGAGTAGTGAAAGCTTGTCTCTCTTTCTCGATCCTTTCTTTGATATCTTCGTCAGTTCCGTCTGTAGTTGAAACGATACTTCCCAGGTAGGTAAAGGAGGTTTGTAGTTTAGATTTTGCAAAATGATATGCACTAGTGTGTTTAAATAGCTGCATGATGAATATTTTAGTGATGAAATACACTTGAAAAGTCAAAGGCTTTATGTGTTGTTTTTGTCTTCACTAATATACTTCCTACTATTATTATTTATTATTATTCGATGTATACGCATGTTGTCGGTTTTATAATATGTAAATTTTAATGAACTAAATATAAAGCCTTCTTCTCAGATGTCTATAATGCCATCAAAAAGACACTAACATACTGCTCTACAGGTTAAGAACGTGATTTAGTGTGCTAAGTAGATTTTCTTCACTCACTCACTCACTCACTCTCTCTCTCTCTCTCTGACTTACACTGTTCAATGTTCTATTTTCTCGTTTAAAAACTGTGTGCATTTGCATTTTGTCTCCTGCACGCAAACAGCTGTCACGCATCGTATATATATATATATTAGGTCAGCATAAATAGAATTTTGTTATTATTGGTTAATAAACAGTAGCTCATTGTTTTAGAAACGGCTTGCAAAATCACAACCTCAAACCTAGAACTACCTATTAAATATTCATGTGACAACAATATAACCCTAAAAACTAAATATACTAATATTTTTGCATTAGTATAAGTTACAACTGTGATATATTGAAGAATAAATACTACTACTACTACTACTCCGGAAATGTTATCTGAATGTAAAAGTGAAGGAAACTTGACTTCTTTTTGCATTCAGAATTACCTATTGTTCAGTATCAATTCCACTGGAACTAGTGCGATGTGTGTGAAGATAGTCAGCAGGAGAAAAATTGTAAGAAAAATATCTGTCCGATAACGTCTCACGACTAAAAACTATCGGTAGAGTTGTCTTCCACCCATTGACAGAATTAATGGTATGGAAGTCAGTCACATTCACCTCCAAAACTGTGAACACTGTTTTACTTTATTTATTTATTTAAACGCAGAAAAGACTTGGTACAATATGGCACCAAGAAAGATGCACCACACAAAATTTCAGTTGTTGTGTGAAGGCTGAGATACTGCCCGGGCGCCCAGACCGAAGCAGGTGGTTTTCTTAAGGGACCACCCCCCGAGCCTTTGATTTGGAGTCCAATCCGCAAGGCAGCGAAGCAGCATCAGGAGCTGCATTCCCATGGTTGCCGGTGACCCATATGGGTTCATACGCCATTTGATCCGATTGGATTCTGGAGCCCATGTACCCCATGGTAACTGCTTTTAGTTTAACCGCTATCCAAACAACCTTCCTGACATGGTAGGACCTGCAAGGACATGAGTCCCAGCCAGTTTAGCTGGTTGGGTCACTGCGGTATTCAAGCCGGACCACCACGGCAACGTAGCAGTTGCCGACCGGGACTGTTTTACTTAATCTTCATTTAATCGTTCTGTTTTTGTTTTTTTAAGAAAAAAATATATAATGAGGACTTCTTTAGAAACCTGACAGGTTTTCGTTTTTGATAATTTCATCCTGGTTGCACAAATCGATGGTCTTAATGATCATTTCGTGTCCACTTAAAAGTCCATCATCAGTATATGCCGTTCAAGAACTTCAAACTCTAACAATGACACCAGTTCATTGTTTCAACTACAGACGGAACTGACGAAGATATCAAAGAAAGGATCGAGAAAGAGAGACAAGCTTTCACTACTCACAAGTCTGTTTGGGGACCAACAGCACTCAGCATCAAAAATAACATCGGGATTTTCAACTCCAATGTGAAGTCAGTGCTACTATACGGATCAGAGACTTGGCCAGCGCGTTATGAAGAGCATCTCCAACAAACTTCAGACCTTCATTAACAGTTGTCTTCGCTCAATACTCAGGATCAGATGGTCGGCCAGAAAAGATCAGCAACCGGGATCTCTGGCAATGAGCGAACCAACTAGGAACCGATTGCGAAACAAATAGGCAGGAAAAAATGGAGATGGATTGGCCGTACACTGAAGAAACCATCAAGCGACATTACTAGACAAGCCATTGCTCGAGTGGAACCCGAAAGGGAAGCGGCGAGTTGGTCGTCAGTGCAAGGGTGACTTGGAGGAGGTCATGTGAAGAGGAGATGAAAGCATGTGAACAGACTTGGAGCCAGGTGAAAACTCTAATAGAGAACCGAAAGCAATGGAGACGCACGGCTGAAGCCCTATGTTCCTCTACGAATTAAAGGATATAATAATAAATAATAATATTGATTGTTTGTCTTTCTTTCTTTCCGATGAGATTACGTAATCAAAGCGTGTTGTCAATTCATGCTGGACGACTTAATAAAATTTCGATTGTTAGACAAATTTTTACTTTTGAGTTCTCTCTTTAGACAATTTACTAGAAGTTGTTGATGTTGTAGATTTCCCCTTTTCCTAAGGTTAATAATAAAATATTTCAAAATGAAGGTAGGATTGGTTATTCTGTCAGTTGCACCGTAAATTTGACAGTATGAATAAACAGTTCTATTGGATAGAATGCATGATTTGCAATGGACTGTCATGATTTGAGTGCACTTAGTAGTAGTAAACAATGAGGCGATATAAGTCTTCATGATATCCGGGATTTCATCCTGTGATATTGAAACAAACAAGTTATTTAAGATAAACTTGGAAATACTCCTGGCAAACAGGGTCTATATTCTAAGCGTTATCACTTTTTTTTGTCACGTTGGTTATTTTTTCGTATCCTTTTTTCTTCTTTTCTTATAGGACAATCGCTAAATGAGCTATTGTTACAGTATCCTCGAGAGACACCATGTTTGTGTCATCCATGCTATCGAAATGAAGCCAATTTAAATGCCAGACTTGTTGCTTCTGCCTTTGTGACCAAGAGACCTCCAAAGTAATTTCGTGTTTGTTTGTTTTTATCCTGTTTGTGATAATTTGAATCTGTCGACTTGTTTTGTTTGTTTTGTTTTCATAAATAAATTTCCCTCTACTAGAGTAACTTAGTAACACGGACAACACCATTAGTTAGTTATACCGTTGGCTGGTCATTGTTTTCGAAGAGTAGCTGGTATTTGGTTGTAAAACATTTTCCACCAGGAAAGAAAGAGCAGGCCTTCTAAGGAACCTTGTTTTTCAAACGAGTATGTCGTGTTTTTTTACTATATGATTATTTAGACAGATAGCGAAAGCAACCTGTATACCGCAACAGTATATTCTGTTATGCTTGTCATGATAAACTTCAGAAACCTATTTACCGTGAACGTTCGGAAGCTTTTCCTATTACCAAAAATCGATTTATAGTTCTGGAGGTGTCTAGTTAGCAAAAATCGACTTCATCCGCTCAATATTTCGTAGAAGTTTTCATTCTAACTCATTATTTGTTTTGCGCTTCATAAACGTCTTACAGATTTTTTTGTCGCTTTAAATGATGTAGTTTTCTTACTGCTTTTTCGTCTACTTTGTTGTCTTTATTTACCTTTATCGTGCTGTAGTTGCCTATTGACTACTTAGCTGATGTACACGTGATCATATTCTTTGATAAGTTAGCGATAATCACTTCGTTTTATGAGCTGGTGCTTATACTGGTGTTATACTATACTAGTGTAATGTTTTAGGGGAGAAAGTTGTTGCTTGTTTTCTTTTCGGTACAACTATAGTTTGCGTTCACAATATGTTTCATCTACTTGGGACAATGCGAGTAGACAGTGTGCTTTAAATGTGGTTCATAGTGTTCTGTGTAACTAAGATAGGTTGTTGAGGTGTTGATTTTGTAGGGATTTTGTTTGATTGCATGGAGGATTTTGTCATGAGCTGACATCAGTTAGAGAACCACTAGAAAACCTGCAGGGAGTACTGGACAGCTGTTTCGCCCTGGTTTGGGACTCTTCATCAGTACGCACCACCCCCACTGTTTGGACCCAGGACCTTCTGCTTACAAGTCGAGCTCGTAGACAACTGAGCCACTGGGACCCGATCCAATTGTTCTTGAATTTATGCTTGTCAGAGGTTAGCACTTCATTTTATAGGTACTCCGTACTTAAAAAAATATCTGACTGTGGCTGTGATTAATGCAGATTTTAACAGGAAAGTGCATCAACATCTGTATAGAATGAAATTGGCGTGAAATTCATCAGTAAACAGTAGCAGTAGTTATGATCTGAGCTAGTCTCAAAGGAATAGTACTAGTATAGTGTAATTTACTCTCTTCAGTTTAACATAAAGTCGTGATCATAAAGTTGGCTTTCAAGATTTTGCTTACAATGACAATTAAAGCTGCATATTTCGAACCCTCCAGATTTTAAGAAAAGCACAACAACACCTAAAAGAATAAGGATGTGCTCATCGTATAGTAGTTAGATGTTTCAGCCTTGGGTTTTGCGTTTCTTGACACGAAAAGCGTATCTGTCCCCCCTTCTGATATTCAAATCCGCGTCAGCCAGTGCTGCAATCAGAGACGTTACCACTAAGCTATTCGGGGTTCGTAATTGACCTCCTGTAGGACTGTAATAGACACGTTCACTAAACAGTAGATACTAACTAATGCCATGTGTTTAGTCCTTCATTTGATGCAGACTTCGTAACAGAAATAATGCACTGCATTGATGCAAGATGATTGAAGGCAATTAGAATGACTTCATCTAGGTTTCATGCTTATTAGCCCTTATTCGGACCTCAGAACGGATATGAATGCCTTCAAGATTGCAGATACGCCTAGCTGACGAGTACTGGCACGCACGCGACGTAGACCCAAGGCTTCCTGCCGATTGATTGCATTGGAGCATCTAAAAAAAACAACAGTTCAGAGTGCACCTTGACGTTGTTCCACCCAGTATGATGATCACACTTTGTGCCCATTTGGCTGATAGAATTCAGTCTGCACCAATACCAAGGCCTAGATGTATGACATTAGTTAGTACTTAGTGTCCAATGAAAGTATTATTGTGCAGCTCTTGACTTTTAGGCACTTTCTTTTTGATTCTTGTTATTTGCTCTAATTATTTGTATATTCACTTACCTTATAATAAGAAAGAAAATTTTTTGCATTGGTAGGCTACTGTTTTATTTTGTTCGTTTGTTTTTTCTATTTTGTTTTGTTTTGTCTTGTTTTTTTTGCACGTAGAGTAACAAATATTCTCATTGATATTTATTCACGGGAAAGCTTTCATCCTTTTTAATGGAATAAGCTTTCACATGTGTTTTCTATTACTTGATTATTTGCTAAGTAGGCATACTTCACATAGTAGACAGTTTCCCACGATGTTATCACATGTTCACATGTTGTTGTTCTTGTTGTCTTCTTTTTTCATAGGGAGCTGCCAATTCTTTTGTTTTTATCTTTGGAAAAGTATTTCACTAGATGGCATTCAATGTGTATACCAGCCTTCTTCATGTTTTCCTTTTGTTGTTGTTGTTGTAAGAATACAACATTGTAGCCGAGTAGAACTCTGACAGGCATAATAAAATATACTGCATTGATGTTCAGTGGTTGGAGGTGGTAATTTGCAGGAAGGCGAGCCTTTAAGCCTCTAGGCCATTGTCAGTGTTTCAGTCAGACACGTTACCACTGAGCTTTTCGGGCTTTTACTGCTGATTGCCTCTCGACTATCCTAGCATCAGTTCAGAGTGCACCACTTAGTGCATGATGACCACATTTCAAACTTGACTGTGTGTAGCAACACACTATGAACTAGACGCCATAGGATTACTTACTCATTAGTGACCTGTCAGTGTATATAGCATAGAGTGATGCAATATTATTAACTGTGGTAGAGTGTCCCAAGCACAATTGATTGTTTGTAGTCAAATACAAGTGATCAAAGAACTTTTTAAAGTGACTTATGCAGGTTTTTACTGCTATGCGCTTCATTCATTCTCATTCGTTTTCGGATTTTCTATGCTTGAAACACCAGCAGCGCATTATTTCTATTGCAGATGCATAAATTTGTGGAGTAAAAAACTAAGTAGTCAGCGTCTTCCTTTCTCTTTCTTCACCTGTCTGTATTAGGAGATGAAGGGGATGGTGGTGACGTTTATAGAAAGTACGATGTATGCAAACGGAAGTTTTTATCCCCTTACTCCTATAATATTCGTTCTGTTTAGACCAAAAACAAATCAGGACATCAAATTGACTGTCCAAAATACGAGTTTCATTTTGGGAATCGAAACCGTAATATGACGGTGATTACGCTCAGCTAGCTAGATATCGTCCACGAATGACTGAACGTAATACAACGGCGTGCCAAATGGCACGGATGCTTGATCACAAACCTTCAGTTTAACGAGTGGACTTAAGCAGTAAAGGTCAGGATTCAGTGTTGAGTGATGAATGCTGCAGGCGAATAATTTTGGGGAACTATTTACCACTTTACCTTTTTAAGAGTTTTACAGTGCCTCATCGTTTAACAGAGGTGCGAAATGCCTGACTTAAGTCTTTGAGACGGATAGCTGATGATTATAGACTGTAGCAAATATGACTCGAAGTTGTTGTTAATAGCTGAGATACATTCACTCTTTATACACTGCTAGACTGATCAAACTCTAATTATTCTCTCTATGCAATTATTTTTTTCTCTCTTGCATCTCTGTTCATTACAGTTTCTTAGCGTTTGTTTTATGTTTGCTTAGATTAAGTGTGGCAACTTAAACTATCTTACCTCTGTGCTAAGTTCTACGTTGAAAATTCAGTTTCAGAGAATTCTGTACGGTTAAAATATAAAGGACAAATATTAGGACTTTACTTGAGATTCCTAATAATGGGGAAATTCAGGTAACATTCCAACCCATGAACTTGGTCACTGGAATTCTGTTGACCTAAATAGACAGAATGTTATGATCTGCCGAATACCTTTTGATGATTAATTGGTTACATCTGACATCTGGAAGGGATTTCAGTTAAATTAGCGAAGCTAAATCGCCTGACTAAGTATAGAATAATTGACCAGAAAAAAGGAGAAGTAGCTCAACTGTTGCTATGCATGTACTAATTCACAGGAGAAAGTTATGTCTAGAGCTGCATACTTGAACACCACTTGAGTTACGTGGACGAAGATGCACCTCCGTCAACCGAGAGGTGCTATGGCGATTTTCAGCCGTGACGGAAGTGCACATCGCACTAATCAAGCCACTCTACTCGAATTCATGCAGTCATGGAAGACCTTATGGAGAGTTGCCATCTGAAGTGGTGACAAACAGTGGTGTCTGTCAGGAAGGCTTACTGTCCCATTTTTATTTAACTTCATAGATGTACCAATAGAATTGACTAAGTTTAGCAACTTAGGGATCGACTTCTTGTCAGGGAAAAGTCTTTGTAATCTATGGTAAGCAGATGATATTGTCCTCATATGTGATGATGCTGAAAAAATGCAGAATCTTTTGAGTATCTTGAACGGAAATCTTAGAGTGTTTGGCATACTATTTGCTTCTGTCAAATGTAAGATGATCTTGCAAGACTGGTCTGCACCGACTCCCAGCTTAAAGGCAAGGAATGGAATGAATGGTTGAGCACAATGACCACTTCACATATTTGGGAAGCTGCATCAGCCCTAAAAAGACTGATTGTTAACGAAATCTCACCAGCGATATAAAAGGCGTGTTTGTCATCTCCAGCTTCACTTTCGTGTAAACGTGAAATCCCACCATGCGCTTTGGCACTAAACACATGTTTAATCTTATCAACTATCTTTTCTCATTTGTCCAAAAGTATATTTCTGTCATTTTCTATGTTTGTAAACAATAATTTGTGTTCGGAAGGTACTTTTTCATTGTGATATATCCATTAAATTACTGTTGAATTACGTATTACCCTAGAGTAACATATATATTTCTAGTAGCGTATTCAAATATGTGGAGAGTCGTTGACAGAAGACTATGGAGTTTGCAACCCCGTATGCAATTATGGCTACTGGTTGGGATGTTTAACTCCATGCTGCGGTAGACTAAACGTCTAGGATTTTTGGTTGACCAGGTTTCTATCCTTAACGTCTACAATTAGTGTTTTCGTTTTTGCTGTATTCCGTGATTTTTATTTATTCTTAAAAGAAAATCAACGCGATGTATTTGTTTCTTAGCTCTAATGACTTTTAAACTGTTAAATAGGCGGGGAATATCAGCAACAACTAGTTTTTGTAGGTTGCGTGTAACGCATGTGTATAACGACTGTCTACCTTTATAATGTGTGAGCCTGAGTAGAGGTGCATTGTTCAAATGCCCAGCAGTGTTTATTTCAATGAACGAAATATTCCCATATTGAGTCATAAGAAAAGGCACAAACAGCGAAGAAAATTTTCTTTTCGACGATTCATTTTCATGAGCTGTACAATCGTAATTATAATTAGACACAAGTTTTTGACCAATCAGATACTGGTAAACTTTGTCCTTGAAAACTCTACTACATAGTGTGAGGTGTAAGAAGGGATGACTAATCGTAAGTTAGAAAGGAGACAGAAGTTGGCATGACCTAATAAGTGTGAGATAATGACTAATCAATAGGCTAGTGTAGAGTGGACAGGACCTAGTGGAAAGGTTATACAGTAGTTTTGTATAAGATCTGTGTGAAAAAGCAATGTTATTAATAAACAGTCATAGTGTGGTGAGAGCAGGCTGCTAGCCGATTGGTTGGCACTAATCTACGTTAAGGTCTAGGTCACTAATATGGGCCGTGAGAAAATATGAACAAGGCTGAGTCAACAACCAATCGCAGCAAAGTTAACGTGGCAAAATATGATTCGCAGATAGAGAACTCTATTTGTCAAGGAATCCCGAAACAACCAATCAGAAGCCTGCGTTTGTCTACCTAACTTCTGATAAACAACCAATCAGATGACTGCGCTTGTCTATAATAATGTAGTTGAAAGATGTATAAATACGTGTTGATTTTCATAATAAAACGATCTGTTGCCTGGCCCTTGTCTTCTGTTGTTACATTTGGTGTCGCTGCCTACCGACAAATGGAAAGCCTATGCCTTGCTGTTTTTGATGGAGACATATGGATCTTCGGGCAGGACTTCAAGGCTTCTGCGCAGTTGAGTGGCGTTCAAGATCTGTCAGCGATGGAGCTGCTACTTGGGACGCTGCTGGGAGGTCGGGTGAAAGCAGCATATGAAAGTGTGAGCCGAAGTATGGACGAATGTTCGACAGGGTCAGGCAAACAGTTTCCAAAGTGGGAAGGACCATATATGGTCACTTCGAGATGGGGTTACGCAGACACAGTCGCAATGGCGAACAATGAGAGGCGCGTGAACGTCAGCGAGCTCCAGAAATGGATACAGCGAGACAAGCCAACGATGACGCCTGCACCAAGTAGATCAAGCCGACTTCAGTCGCACGTATTTGACGGGGGGACGAGTGTGGTGAGAGCAGGCTGCTAGCCGATTGGTTGGCACTAATCTACGTTAAGGTCTAGGTCACTAATATGGGCCGTGAGAAAATATGAACAAGGCTGAGTCAACAACCAATCACAGCAAAGTTAACGTGGCAAAATATGATTCGCAGATAGAGAACTCTATTTGTCAAGGAATCCCGAAACAACCAATCAGATGACTGCGCTTGTCTATAATAATGTAGTTGAAATATGTATAAATGCGTGTTGATTTTCATAATAAAACGATCTGTTGCCTGGCCCTTGTCTTCTGTTGTTACAATAGAGTAGTAATAAAATGTGGATGGTGGGAATAGTAATAATGATAAAAGTGTTAAGAACAGTAATAATAATAATAATAGTGAACTTACATATTAAAAGAGAGGAGAAAAATTAAAGTAAGAAATTTACTCTGGCCATGGTAGGGCTAGAGAATGTATGTATCGTTTTTGTATGCATAGGTCCGGTTTTATGTCACCAATAGCTAATGGCTCAGCTATGTACAGATGTCGTATCCGGAGTCATTTTATACGATATTGAGGGACTCTGTGTACCACTGTGAAGCATTCGTGTGGGGGTGCTCGATGTCCGGAGATAACAAGGTGTTCGAGGATTGAGCTTTTGCTATTCTTCTTCTCTCCTCTGGCTAACCAAGCTGGGCAGTGTTCCAGGATACGTTTGTGGACTTGACGTTGCGTACGGCCGATATACTTTGCTCCACACGAGCAAGTGAATTGATAAATACACATTGAAGTGGCCAAAGGCGGTATCTTGTCCTTAACGTTAGACTGGATTAACTGTCTGCAGGAGAATGTTATACGTAGAGTGGCTGTTGGGAATGTCTTCTTCAGACTTTTTGAAAGGCGGTTTCTGAAAATTTCCGCTGCGATGTCACCTTTGAATTCTAGGTTCATGAAGAGAGTCTTCTTAGGAACCGTTGTGATATTTGACACCGGGGGCTTCTCCTTCATGTTTTTGTCGATGAATCTTGGCGGATACCCATTCTCTAGTAGGGTTTCACGCAATAAATTTAATTCTTTCTCCACTGTGTCTTCCGATCAGATTTTTCTAAATCTTGAGCACAATGTACGTACCAAGTTTCTCTTTCGGGTCAGTGGAACAAAGCTCTGGAAGTTGATAAACTGTCCAGTCCATGTTCGCTTACGGTATATCGATCTTTGGATCGTACAGTCGTCTCTTTTGGTGAGTAATACATCGAGGAATGGAAATGCGTTGTTCGATTCGCGTTCTAAGGTGAATCTTATTGATGGATGCGCTGCGTTGAAGGTTTTCAGGAGAGAATCTAAATCACATTTTTCATCACAGATTATAAACGTATCATCTACGTATCTCTTGTATAAGTGCAGTTTACTTATCAAGGGATCAAGGATGTTGTTTTCAAGACTTGTCATGAGACAGTCAGCTAGGAGTAGACATGTATCCTTATTATTGAATTTTGTCAGTCAGTTATCATCAGTTTCTTTCAACACTTCAGGAGTTGGCTGCTGCTTCTTCGACACCTATTTAGTTGGAAGTAGTCTTTAAACCTTGCTTACAGTTGGCAGACTAATGTGTTCAAATTGAGATTGAGTAGCGAAGTACTTCATTCAGTCAGCGATCAGTAGGTGTGCTGGAAATGATATACTGATGAAGAGTCCCAAACTAGAATGAAACAGCTGTCCACTACTCCCTGCAGGTTTTCCAATGGTTCTCGAACCGACGTCAGCTCATGATGATATCCTGTGAGTGATCAATCAAATCCCCTCAAACCAATACTTGTATACACCGGTAACCGTGTTTGCTTGTAAGCTCCTATGTCGGTGGCACAGTGGTTAGGACTATCGCCGACTATGCACATGGTCCGAGGTTCGATCCCCTGTCGACACACACCTGATATCTATGGTCGGCCTGCAAGATTTGGGCTACCGATATCCATGCTGAAAATTCCATACTTGTACCAAAAATACAGTGTGGAATCAAGCTATAATAAAAAAATGGATAAATTATGCTTATGAATTAAAAACACCCAAGATTTGATATTCATGTTCGTTTGTAAATCTTAGACTGTACACATTTTTGCTCTTTAATGTTTCTGTTTTTTTTGTTTTTTTTACTCCCTGCCCCCTCCCTCTGATATCTCCGCATAGTGAAACTATTTCATTGATAAGATATGCAGAAGGCATACATAACAAGTGGAGAATCGGTCAGTGTAATGGGAATGATGTGTTAATCTTAATCACTGATAAAAGTGTAAGTTGTATTACTTTCTGTCTTATAATTTTTTGTTTTCAATTTCCACCCTTTTTATTTTCGTATAAAGAAAAACCCTAAATAAAAATGGGTCTTATTATTATTAGTATTCATTTGGTAGTTTAACTTAAACTGTTTTATATATCTGGTCCTACGGACTGACTGAGTTTTAACATATAAATTCGCACAGAAGTGCAGCAGCCCAAGTTGTTACATTCTATGTTAGCACCCAAAGAGAGCGAGAGAAAAAGAGATTCAGAACGAATATAATAAACAGAAATGTGAGGGAGAAAAAATGGTGATATGGAAAAAATATAACTTAGTGTGCCTGGGAGATTGTCTGTCTGTTTTCAACATAGAACTTTGCACCGATGTGCCCCAGTTCAAGTCGCCACACTCCATGTAGCACATAAAGCCAGAGAAGAAGAAAGTAGAAGGAATGCATAATAGAGACAGTAACACAGAGGTGTGAGACAAAGGAATAGTAATGACGAAGAACAATGTAGTTTCATTGGAAATCATAAGTCACAAGGAGTGGATGCATCTGCGTCAGCTATTGAGAACGATTTTAAGCCACATCACCAATTGTTTCCAAACATTGGATTTTACCGTCCCAAGGACCCCAACCAGTCAAAAAGTCTACACCTTCCCACGTGACTTAAACTAACTGTTGTGGATTTCATTGACTGGTGACATGTCTTGGTTTGACCGCCGCTAGCTCTCTTCCAGTCTGATCCCATGTCAGCTTACATTCCCCGTCGAGGAAGGCGATGACTAGGCATACGTAACACATGTCCTAACCTTCTCAGTCGATGTAATTTCACAGCCTCGTCGATTGATTTCCCCTCTTTACCTAGCACTCGACGCCTCACCTCAATATTGTTCACCTTATTATACCACCACTTCACATGGGAGACAGAACGCAGACACCTATGATCAAAGACAACTAGCCAGCCTTTTCATGTCTTCCCCTCTCAATGGCCAGGTCTCACAGCTAGCCATAAAGTAGGATAGAGCAGACTGATGGGCATTACACCTGCCCTTTTGGTCGACAGCCAGCCGGATATCGCGTCTACACCAGAGACGGTGCAAACTCTGGCGTCTGGGGGATTACAAAGAATGAATGCATCCTCACTATATGAGAACGATTTTGAGTTCCATCACCGATAATCTCTTAACATTAGTTTTTAGAATCCCGAGTGTCCCTACCAAGCAGGCAGTCTACACCTTTACGCGGCTCAGACTACCTTTTCTATAGTTTGGTTTGTAAGGGTTAGTTATGTTTTTACGAGTTGATCACGGATTGATATCAGTTAGAGAACCATTGAATTCATGAGCCATTAAATCGGGTCCCAGTCTCTGAATGGTATACGAGCTTGCCTTGTAACCGGAAGGTCCTGGGTTCGAATCACAGTGAGTGCGTACTGCCGATGATTCTCAAACGAACTGTCAAAGTCTTTTAAGACCAATGCCAGGCATTGGTTTAATCCTCCTAACCCTTTTTCAACATAATCCAATGTCGGTTAACATTGCACTCCGAAGAAGACAATAACTCGTCACACTCAACCCGCTTGCTAAACCTTCAGAGATTCACTAACAAATATGGATGATGTGAAGTGGGAAAAACGCCTGTCTTCTTTCAACTTGATTTCAAAGGTGATAATATTGCAGCAATACTCAACAGAAGATTGAGGATATCACTAGCCAGAGCCTATCCCACAGTTAGCTAAGTTGGTTCCCGTTTATCAAACAACATGCTCCTAGGTGCATTCAAAAGTCGACAGATACTCTTCCTCATGTTAACTCCAGCTATATATATATATATATATATATATATATATATATATATATTGATTTACGTGTGTCTGCGGGGCAGTAAGGGCACATCTTCGATTTTCTGAACATATATTTGAAAAGCCTACGTTTCAAGGGAACAGACGCTTACAATAGTGCCATTACCAGGCATCTCCTTAATATACGGTCTTGAGGTGGAAATGTCAAAATCCTTTAAAATTACCAATAGACAGGAAAGCTGAATTCTTCTGAGGTTTGCCGCAGCAGTCTCTGTCAAACGCCTAGAACCCGATATATGCGTTCAGAAAGAGGCAGTTATCACGTGTTTCCTTGCTCTGGTAACTGGTTGTCTTTATTCTCTCTTTGATTACGTAATCTTTGGCTTGAACTTCACCCCTCCCCTTTGATATATTGTAATTTTGCTTGTCTATTGTTTCTGTGATTTGAGTTGAACTCAGTACATTGTTACGTAGTTTATCAGTCCTACGGTCCCCTCAGAACTCAAATGAATGATACTAATAGTGGCAGTGCACTAAAATCGTCAATAATATGATTCAGAACAACATAAGTAACCAGCTATACAAAAGGACCATCAGCTACCTTCATCATCCTTATAGTATTGTCTCATTAAAAACTTCAGTTAGCATATATTGTAATCAGTAGACAAATTTAGTTCTTGTTATATTGAGTTTTGTTTCTTTCTCACAGTGTTTATTTTTGAGTTAATCCTAAGTGTTTCGTGTTAAATCCTTAACCGGTTGACCTTCATAGCACAAAGATTAATTCAATATGACCATGTTAACTGTGATCTGATTACTACTTTTAATCTGGAATAGTACACCAATGTTTTAGTTATCTATTGATTGTTGTTTATAGTTAGTGCTGCTATAGCGGTTCAAGTTATCTGCAATAACAGGATAAGTGTGTATCATTCCTTGTTTGTACGGAGCGGCTGGAATGAGCGTCACTTTATTTCTGGTGTTATCAGTCCGAGTTTGTAAAATATATGAGAGATATTTTAAATTGCTAACTGTATGATAGCAGCTTATTTGTTGTTTGTGCTTTCTTAGTCTTGTCCTTTAATCATACGTATATTGTAGTAATGAGTATATTTAAATCGGCTAACTTAGTTTGGCATGATCTGAATTTTCAACGCTGATGTCAACTCACTGCTTCTGTATGCCTCTTCAGAGATTTCGCGCAAGCATCACTAAAAACTTTTACTATTGTGACAGCCTAAAAACTGTCATCAAAAACTGGCCTTTCCGCTCCATGCTAAAGACCAGATGACCAGAAAGGATAAGTAACAAACAAGTCTGGTGACGGACCAGCCATGAACCTATCACTTTACAAATATACAAACAGAAATGAAGACGAATTGGATATACTCCAAAGAGGCTATTGAGTGACACCATGTATATAAGGCGACCGAGTAAAATTGGAATAATAATAATAATCTACTTTATTCCGAAAACTACTTATAATACTGAATGGAATTCTCAGCATTTGTCTCAACATTGCATCTGATTTGCTTAAAATATAAATAAAATTAAAAATTAAAACAAAAATAACCAGAGGAATTTGTCCACGTGTACGATGTAAAGTCAAAAGTATTTGAAGCACGAATTGAGAATATTAAATATAATAATAATAATAATAGTGAGTTTGGAGATTTTAGCATTTTATTATAGAGTATTGAGTCTAATGTTCTGCTGATATAGCATAGTGAGGGGAAATACAAAATTTAACAGTTATAACATAGCCTAAATGATGTTCACACTTATGAAAAAAATAAAAACAAAAAATTAACAGGATTAAATATATAAGAAGTACAATAACAATAAAGTTTGATTTGTAAAGGTGGATGAAATGGTTTATTTAGTAGTGCAAAGAGGGTTAGTTGGTTTATGCCTGACACTATGTTCGTCACATAAAGTATGTGCCAAATAAGGTATAGTGAAATTTTTATACTTAGAGGTACGTGCATAAAGTCTTCTGAAAAGACTTCTTGTTTAACATGAGGAGACACAAGTTTGAAACTGTGGGTAGAGTGGGTGCTCAGAGTCTGACAAAATTCCTTTAGCAAATTTGTTACATGACATCAAGTGCCTATCAGTGACAATGTCAACTATATGGTCCAATAGGATACCACTCGTCCTACTGACAGTCTTCAAAGTTCTACGAAGTATGACACAGTCTTTTTTAAGCAATCCAGGAAAGAATAAGGATGAAAAGTAAAGAAGAATAGGTAACATGCACGAGTTGATAAACTGTAAGAGGAGAAATTGGGTTATGTCTGAGTGCTTTAACTTCTTAATGTAAGAAGTCAGATGAAATATTCTTTTAGAAATCACTAAGACATAGGAAGGCCAGGATAGGTCAGAAGAAAGAATTAACCCAAGATACTTAACTTCAGACTTAGTTTCTATATCAGTATCATCAATTTTGCAGCGGTCATAGAAACAAACGGCTTCATTTAACTTTCGTTTACATCGGGAACTGAAATTAACAGTTTGACATTTGGAAGGATTTAGTTTAAGGCCGTTAGACGAAGACCGTCTGCTAATTCCTGATAGAAAGCTGTTCATCTTAGTACAGTCTAGGTGGGAGTTAACAGACATTGAAATAGTTAGATTATCGGTATACTTAACAAAGTATGGTGAACGACGAGTAGTTAGGCGTCCAAAGTTGACACGATGGAGAGATCATGTGCAGAGGAAACGAAGGCTCATAGGCAATCATGAAGTCATCTAAAAAACTGGACAGGGGACAAAGTGGATTCAAGGTGTGCTGCTGACTCATTGTGTGTCACTTGGAATCCAAGGAAATAATAATAACTCGATGACACCTAAGTTTCGGAATTTTAAGCCTGACCAATTGTGGGCACTTTGTATTTAACATCTTTTTGTGGAGATACAATGTTGTGTCGATTTTTGCAATAATGCCGTACTGAAAAGGTGTGATAAGTCCGACATTTAGTGGTAACCTACTCGCATATGAAATGTTATTCTCCTACTTAAGCTTCATTCAAGTGTATAATATAAAAAATAATACAAGGTAAACTGACTTAGCTGCATGTAGACTTTTATAACCGCTTAAATAAGTGGTTACTTTCATACAAATGATGTTGTGGTGTGTGCTACTAACAAAATTTTTCAGTACTAAATAAAGAGTCGTCCGATGATATTAGATGGTCTGAGGCAATCGTCCATAGGAAGCCTTGGACCTACGTTTCGTGGTAGTTGGCACTCGTTAGCCAGCAAGGCGTCTCTGCAACCTTGAAGGAACTCATGTCCCTTCTGAGAATCGAACCCGCGTCACCCAGTGAGTACTGTAGTCAGAGACGTCACCACTGAGCTATTCGAGCTTGCGATTGACCTGTAGGACTGTAGTGGGTATTTTGGATATTTCTGCCGATTGCCTCCAACCATCTAATATCATCAAATCAATGTGCACCGTGATGGCGAGCTACCTAGAATGGTGGCCACATTGCAAACCTGTCTGATAGAATTCAGTCTGCATCAAAGGAAGGACTAGGCACATCTCACTAGTTACTAGTATCCAATCAAAAAGAGACGTTCATCAGCACAAAATATTAAATAGCAGAGTGATAGACTTGATGTCAAAGAGAGCAAATGAACGAGTGTTGTGGCGAAACATGGGAGGCACGAAAAGTAGACAAAGAAACACAATACAAAGGTAGATGTAGCCCATCGCAGAAAATCTGTTCAAATGACGATTTCGAGATAAGATGTGCATAATTTCGCTATATAAAGATACCGGATTCCAAATAAACATCCCGTTACCAAATCTCTTGTCTTCTACCGCTAGAAGGTGATTCAGGTAATATAACTAAGAAAAAGTACAGTCAACCAGGTTTTTTAGTGATTTGCATTAATTTTAATGTGGATTTCATCGCGATTGAACTTCTAGCTGAAGAGTTTTCAGGAATCCAGGAGACATTGAACAGTTCTATCTTAAGACTCTTCACAAGTACGTGAGTGAATCTAGGAACTAAATAACCAACCCTCACATTGATAAGTGTGACTCACGAATAATTTATTTCAGACAACTGATTTATGTTTCCATTTGATATTTGTCTCACTGATTGACTTCGTTGTGCACCTTTTTTAAATAATATTCATAATGTTGGTATTGTATGGAAACTCTGTATCACTGTGTTTTCCATTGGGCAAAATTACTGAGAGTACATTTGCAACTTTTTTCTTTTTTTCCTTCACGTTCTCCAGTGGAACATAGGGCTCCAAGCTAGTGACTTGAAGTTTCTGTAGAAGTGCCAATTTTTACAGGATGGGGTTGCTAGCCTCATGCCCAACCTTTCCTCATTACCAGCATTATTCTGGCTTAGCGAGATAAAGGAGTGCGTCGACTGGGGATCGAACCTCAGACCATGTGCATGGTCGGCAAGCGTCCTAACCGCTATGCCACCGACCCATTTGCAACCACCTATATACTATTAAATTTAGTTTCTGAAGCATATAACATCTTAAGAAATTCTACGTTATTACTGTCCTTTAATTATCATGTGATAAAATGTATTTCACTCATTTCTGTTAAAATTGTTACTATCATTTTATGTATTGCCTGTTAGTTGATGATTTTTTTGCATTTGATTTTTGGGTAAGCGTATATGGATGCTCTGTTGCTATAGGTGGATAGTGTATTTAGTTCATCATTATCTTTATGTAATACTTTTATTACTTTCATCGTTTTTTGTTCAATGTCATAGTAGAACTTACTTTAAGGCTTTACGTGCCGTCCTTATGTAACGACAGAAGACAAGGGCCAGGCAACAGATCGTTTATTAAGAAAATCAACAGATATTTATATATTTTAATGTACATTATTATTCGTTGAATTGAATTTTTGACGAGTCCCAAATAGGACGAAATGCGCATCCTGGATTCCACTGCTAGTCACCATCATCCACCAGTTAAATACATTATTATTCATCGTTTTAGCAGAGAAGTAGCGTCTTCTGATTGGTTGTTCTCTCATTGAAAGTTAATCTGTCGTCTCTCTGTAGCCATTTACTTGAAGGTCATGCCATATATATATATATATATATATGCGAATCGTATTGGCCCACTCAAAGTCTTTGTTATTGTTTTTCTTATGACCAAAATTTGGGAAATAAACATTGACGTAAATTGCTGTCTGCCAATTTTGGCTAGCAGACAGCTCTTACCACAATTAGGGCGAGTGGGATATTACTAAATCAACTCCTTAATACTATTGTAGATAGACACTTGGATTCCTGAAAGAAATTAGCAAATATTATCCTGTGAAAGTCTGAACATCTTCTCCGTACACAACTGTCTCCTTGCATCTATTTCATCGGGTAGGGGAATTAGAAGCACCTAAAGAAGACTGTATGCTCGGACGAATAAGGAGAAAAGTTCCACAATACCTTATTTGGCAAGCACACATTTTTTGTAATGACAAAAGTGTAAAACAGAAAAATTACTAACTTACTGAGGAACTCTAACTAGACGGCATTCTTTTTTGTTGTCATCGTTACAGTGTCGCTGATATTTTCACTTAGTTTAATGTTATATTCATTTCTTATTGAAAGAAATTATCAATGCAAATACCCTGTTTTAAGTTATTACCCATGTAATGAGAAAATTACATGCAATATTGTATTACATGCTGAAGATTTCATATTTGTACCAAAAGTACTGTTGGCAATAAAACTATTATTATTATGGCACTTAACGACTCTGTGAAAAAACTAATATAAATGTCACAGGTGTAATCACTTTCATAGTCCAACTGATCTAATCACCCCCATTACATCGCGTTTCATTTGACTCTTATTACTGTGCACACACACACACACACAAGTCAATCTGTTAAAAAAGTATGCTGTTGACTAATTAGCCACAGGGAGTTAGTCATTTTCCATCTCCCTATATGCTGATCAGTCAATCATTCATTTTTTAAGTCAGTCTCTAGAACAGGCCTTTATTCTCCCAGGCTATGCGAAACACAGGTTTGTGAAAGGGCTGTTGATACTAACCAACTGCTTGAACTGAAGTAGGTGGACCAGGATTCAGACGTGTGATCCACTGGCCGATGGTTGATTGTTCAAGCAATTGCAGTGACATAACTAGATAATTCGATTAAGGATGCATAAAGTATTCTTGAATGCGTGGAACCACTAGAAATACTCTATCTGTTTTGCTTTGTTTTAAACAACAAGCATATACCATCAAGAATTTTCTTATCAGCATTGCCTTGTTCTTACAGGAGAAGTGTAAGCAGATAGTTTCACTATCGATGAATGTTTGTTCGACTTACTTTTCATGTGACTGTAAAGGCGTTTTGGTGTGTCTGCCAGTGGTGTAAGGATAGAATGCTCGCCAACCACACATGCCTTCCAGGATTCAATCCTTGACCGACGTACTCCTCAACGTCGCCCAGTTAGCTAGCTGATAATAATTCTGGAAAAGACGGTAAATTGTACTTGAAGTTAGCAAGACCACTCCGTTGGAAACAACTCTGTCACTACTGAAAGTTCAAAGCTGAAGCTTGAGACCCTATTTTCCCCCCTAGGAGCGCGAAAGAATGAAAGAAGAGGAGAGAAGTAAAGAAATTTTACATGCGTTTCTATGTAGTTGGCATAGTGTCATACTTATTGTACGATTGGCAATGATTACTACCTACGTTTCACAAACTGTGGTAGGTAAGTTAAGGGAAGTGCACTCTAACCCCATGATACATTCAATGAAAGTTGAACACCTAAACTAGTAGAAAAACCCACAGATCGAAGTCTCACTAATATGTTCTTTCCTCGTCTGATAGGCAGATTCTATTTTAACCTAAATTGATCAATGGAGAAGACTTCTTCGGAAGTTTCATGTCCCACTTAGGTGAAACAATTTTCTTGGAAACTGGTGTGCTTTGTTTGTTTCATAAGTCAAAAGTAAAGTACCGTTTAGTTTAGTTTGGCTAAAAGTAATTACAAGACTGACTTCTAAGCATTTTAAAAGTCACACATACCGCTTATTTGTTCCGGGAATTTTATGATAGTTAGTCGATAATTTAATAGATGAACACAGTCTGGCGTGTATGACGGCCGTGTGTCTACGGTTGTATTTTTGGTAGTGGAATTAATTATTTGTGAAATAAAGGGAATCTTACATCAAGATCTTTGTTTTTACATGTCCTCTGTATTGTGTTTATTTTGTTGTTTTTATTATACTTTCTGGTTATTGTTTCACATGAGTCTTTCGTTTTACCTCTTCGGCATTTAATCCGTCACTCCGCTATTTTATATCCTTGCAGGATCTTGTCAGTACCACATGCTGCAACACTATCCAATTCATAGTAATGTATGCTTAATTACTCATATCTAATCCGTGGGAGCAATAATAATAATCCGTGAATTTGTCATAAAAACTAATAGTTTGAATGTGGACATTCGCGTAAAGCTGTCCAGTACCCAGCATTAGTGTAGGTGAAACTCTGAATTCCATTTTTTTGTTTTCAGCGGTATGATAGGATGTCGTGTGGTTAAAGGAGGAAGCCACTGGTATCCACCTCAAGCGATTTCAATATCCATTCATCTATTGTTTCTCTTGTTTGATGTGTTGTAGGATGTTTAATCACTTGTGTTGCTTAGTAAGTAACCAGAAAAATCACATCATACAAAAAACTAATTAATTAATTATGAAACGGGTGAGAGGAATCATTGAGTGCCTTTTTCGAAAACACGGATTACACTACAATGTTATGTCATATTCTTAGGATATTTATTCACACTTTAAGGGAAAAATACAAAAGATGGCCCACAATGAAATGACTAATTGACCTTGTGGTCCGAACTAAAGTCTATCATAGGTGGATGGGGATTGTTATTATTACTCACTTGGTTTCTGTATGGAAAGTACGGCCTCAACAACACATCTCTTTGTTCTGTTTGATGCTGTCCTCTTCGGCTTGGTTCACGATCAACCATAATCTCTCATCTTCATGTCACCCTCATACCGACGACCCACTCGTCACCTACCATTCGAATTCCACTAGAGCTTATGGCGCGCATTAGGTGCGATGTCATTTGATGGCCTCCGCAGCGTTTTCTCGACACATCTCCATTTTCTCCTACATATTTGTTGAATGATCGGCTTTTGCTTGATTTGTTCCCAGCCAGAGTTTCTTGCTACTCATTCTTTCTGGCCGTTTGATCTTCAGTTTGAAGCCACAGAAGGCAGCTGTTGATGAAAGTCTGTAGTGGCGTGTTGGAAATCCTTTCCGTGACGGGCGCGCCAAGTTCTGACCCGTATAGAATAACTGAATTCACATTTGTCCTGATAATCTTAATCTTGTTCTTTATACTGAGGCGGAGTGGAGAAGATTTACAAACTGCTTTTAGGTTGATGAAGGCGTATCTTGCCTTTCCGATTCTGTCCTTCTGGCTGGCTTTGATATCTTCATCCGTTACGTCTGTGGTTGAAACCGTGCTTCCTAGTGAAGTGAAGGAAGTAACTTCATTCAAATCTCTCTCGTTGGTCCTGCTGATTGGTGCTGGTTGCTGTTGATGTCTGTTCGTTGGTTGGTTATCTTCATCACCTCCATCTTCTCTATGTTCACCTGGAGTACTGTCTACTCTGCCATTGTCTTCAGCTAGTTTGTTGGTTTTCGCCTCCCTGTAAGTCTTCGACTTTGTTTGACATTAGACATAAATCATCTGCGAAATCCATATCTTCTAGGGTCTTTTTATCGGTTGGGGCAGCGTAATTACGTCTTCTCACTTCCCCTTGAACAATCTAACGCATAATCCAGTCCACCACAATTAGGAATATGATTGATGATAATAGACAGTCAGCTTGTCTTACTCCTGTAGTTGCGTTGAACGCCCCACTGAGTTTCCCAGTTGTGGACCACCTGACACGTGGCATTGTCATATAACCAGCCAGCTGTTAAATGAGGTTGATAAAGACTTGGTCAGTGCACGCCGTAGTGTTGAAGCAGTTTCCAAATCACTTCTCGGCCAACACTGTTTATCGAATGCTTTTTCGGAGTCGATGAAGGAAGTTGAGGTAGAGAGAGAGAGAGAAAGGTTCGACTGCCATTTTATACTTTGCTCTGTGATGACGATGCGTAGAGTTGCAATTTGATCAGCACATGATTTGCCTTTCCTGAACCCAGCTTGCTCCTGCCCGTGTGTGCGTGAGGCTAGCTACCCTACCTCACAAATCTAATCAAACTTCTGTGGAAACTTCAACGCACGATAAAAATATGAAAAATACAAAAAGGTGGAGGTGTGGGAAGGAGATTATTCAGTTGAAACTGTCAACTTTAATCCAAATTGTTTGATTCTGTCAGGATATTCATCAAATTCTTCTCTATCTGTGCATAGTAATCATTTAATCTTGCCTTTTGCCCTCAAATTTTGATCGACAGTTATTTCTTAAGATATCTAGCAGTTGATTATACTCAAGACATGTACGTGTGTGTGTGGTACAACACCTGTTCTTCTGGAATGTGTTAACGGTTTGTGGATATTTATATTTTATCAGAGGTACTTTTTAGTTAATATTAACGTGAATTTCGTTCAATGTACTTAGAAAAATGAACAAGCAAACAAATGAATGTCTCACTAAACTGTGCGACTATTTTGTTTTGCCAATGGGCTTTTTATATCACGTAATCACATCAGGGAAAATGAGTAGTAGTTTTGATGACTAAACGACTTTATTCTTACTATGCTATTTTGTTTTTTGGTTTCGAATTCTGACCCATATGTAATCATAACAATAATAATAGCTGTCACAGTTGAGTTGAACTCGACACTTAAATGGTGGGTTCATTGCCTACTCTGCATTACCGATGAACCTCACACACACACACACACACACACACACATACATACAAATTTATAGATCGGTTTCATAACTGCGTGTATGGGTATTCATACTTTATTATTTGTTGAGATTTCAATCGGAACATCACCAGCACCTCCTGGGGGGGGGTACTCAAGTAAGTATATCCAGCTAATCGGTAACAAATTGGCCAAAGCACTTGTCGACTGAATTCCAATCCTAGTCACCATCATCAAAACAGTATTGAATACTGTTTATATATGTATATATTAAACAGATAGATTCAAAACGTGTAATACGGTCTGAAAGTTATTCCGCGCATGTCGGTTAAAAATTAATCTAAACAAATAGCGTTTTAATTTATTTATTAACTGTTAACACGGTGAAAGAGAAAAAAATGCAGAGTCTAGACATACGAAACGTAACAGTTAGCTAGTAAGTTAGTTAGTCTGTTCTGTTTATTTTCACTTTGAAATTGAACTATGCGATTCATCCGTTCTCAATATCAACGCTAATTCTACCTAAATTGTAGCGGATATCGTTTTTATATCCCAGTGATTTGTATATTTCTGTACTTCATTGAAAAAGATTGTAGTGTGTTACCCTACTCTCTCTCTCTCCCATACACATATACAAACACACACACACACACATGCACTTATACAGAGAACCTTAGGTACCTATTTACATGACTTATGTCTTTCATTTTATCCATACACTACAGACAATCAGCGACAAAACACGTAAACAGAGAGAGAAAGTATATACTTTGCTAGGTTTAGGTGTCCCATATATATATATATACCAGTTTGTTAACGTTCCTATAACACTCATTGCTGCATCCATTATCTCGGTTTGATTTAGATAACCGACAGTTTTATTCCTTTGAATCTGCAAATATTAGTGTTTAGTTATATATACTATTCTATTAGAAAGGAGTTGTGGTAGAAGAAGTAGATAAAACGCGGTCGTTAATAAAATGGTAAATAGGATTATGCTTTGCTCTTCAGAAGTATACCAACAGAAATCGATGCTTGGTAATCTACTATCTACTTGAGGATTCCACTAAGAAATCTTACTTTTCAATAATTAGACATTTATTCACAAATAACAGTAATCTTACGGAAATGCGACTCAATAATTTCACTGCTGAACAGGGGGGCACTGGTGGTTCGAACCCTGCTACTTGTACCATTTGCACATTGGTAGTTCAGGGTAGGAATACCCAGTCAGCCAGCCACTCTTACATGGTGAAGGTTTGATTCCAGGTTAATGTACTTGTAAACCTCGACCAGCCACTGGTGAGCTCCAAAAGTCGAGAAGTTTGGGAGTTGGATCAACTAGTTCACCTTGTAAGATGCACAAATACTACTGAAACTTTTAACCTTGAATCCTTGTGTTTTTTTGTGTACTGGGAATGCAAGGGAATGATGAAGAAACCAAGTAATCTTTGGATAATTAATTTACAACTCAAATTAGTCATTGTTACATTTTGGTCTGAAGGTGTCCTTATGTTAGTACTCATAGATCATTATGAAAAACAATCAGCCCCTTGGATATTTTTTTTCACCTAGAAGAGGGTGTTCACCTGTGAAGATATGACGTCTTTGTGCAGCAAATTTAGACATAAAAAGGAGAAAAAGGAAGGTTGGTTAAAGTAAACAAAATAATACGCGATTGTGAACAGTAAGAAGAATGATAACTGACAACTACTCTTGATAATATAATCACATTGTTTCTACACACTCATGCAGTTTGGCTTTACTTTTTCACATGTCTGGTTGTCATTTCAGCATATTCTAGTATGCTCCCCCGTAAGTTTTTGTGCGTAGTCTTTAAAGCTGTTTTAACAATCATCATCCACCTTATGGTACACATAAAATATCATACCTGGCTGCATCTATAGAGGGTTGTGGAGATCAATCGCTCCCCATGTTGCTTGGCTACATATTTCATCATTCTCATCTACAAGATGTGATTACCCTTTCCTATTTTTGTTTATCCACACACTTGTTAGTTAGTTTTCGATGTATTGTGTCAAGTAATAATTTGTACAATTTTTAGATTATTATTGTGGCACATTTCCGGCTAATTTGTTAACGATAGGCCGGATGGCATAGTTGGCTTTGCGGATGACATTGAATTTATTTTCCCTCTGTAGACATCTTTTTTTATGACAGAGTAAAGTCATACATTGAATTTAACTGTCTTGTGCAACGGTTTAAGTGTTGGGTTTTAAGGATTTCATTCATTCTCATGCTTCTCTATAATAGTGTCAATTCCTGACGAAATCTACTGTGATGACGTTTTCGACAAGTATATGAGTCAATATTTTATTGTCATCATCTGTCGTATCACCAGTGCACAGATATGCTAGAACTTCTTGGATAAGCAGTGTGTCAAGCCCTCACCCCACCCTGTATTATATTGGGCAAAACGTCTGATTTTTTTCCTTCACGTTCCCAGTGGAACATAAGGCCTCAAGCTAGTGGCTTGATGTAGCAGTGTCAATTTTTACAGGATGTTGTTGCTAGCCTCATGCCCAACCTTTCCTCTTTGCCAGCGTTATTTCTGGCTTAGCGAGGTAAAGGAGTGCGTCTGTGGCCGGGGATCGAACCCCGGACCATGTGCATGGTCGGCGAGCATCCTAACCGCTATGCCACCGACGCAAACGTCTGAATACTTCAGTAATACTCTGTACAAACAAGTTTTCTGTAAATAGACAGTATGTCTAAGAATGTATGCTGATTTCAGCTCTCCTCTTTGCAGGTAACCAACCCACTCCCCCTGATGTAATTTTGTACAGAGTCAAGTCTGTCAGGTATAAACATGCTGCATCTTCTTGTTTTTCAGACATTTCTATGATATCGTCAACATATACCCACTACCTTAGAGATTAAATCAGTAATCCTGATGGTTTTCTACTTATAAGCTTGTCTGGAGTGTGAAATGAACTGTATCAGTACATTATTATGATAAGGTCTTTCAATTACTTTGTTTATTTTTTTTCACATAAATTGAGTTGACAAGTGGTATATATATATATATGGTAAGTCTTCTTAAGGACGTGAATGCTATCCAAAAGAATTATAATATGCTAAACTAAATTCTACTAAACAAAATCACCATGCCTACAGCGAGATCACTTTTTTATCGATCAGTCCTTGTTCTTCGACGACTGACAAATGACGTCATCGGTGTGTCTCACAAAAATTTCATACTTGACAAGTGTCTATCAGCGAAGAAAATGCAGGCTCAAACAATGACTCTTTTTGTGAGGCACTATTCATCACAAGTCGACAGCATTTATATGTGTGTACTCTATTTCTTTACTGGTGTACTATATGAGTCATTTCTAATGCATAATTATGCTACAATGTGTTCATGTAATTATAGTAACAAATATAATAGTAATAAATGGTTTGATAAGCTGGCAATTTTACACTTCATCACATTTCTTAATAAGTTTTTCTTTAAAAGAAAAGATAATCGAAAATAAAAGATTTTTTTTATTTGGTAGTGTTATTGTGTTTCACCAATTTCTCTATGTATTTTACACTGATTGTCGCGTGATCTTATCTTCCCTTGTGATGGAACAAGTATATCGATTTTTTCTAATATTTATACGTGTGGTGGGTGAAATACTCTATTAGTATTTGCATAATTATAACAAGTAGATAGATGTGTGTATTGTGCGTGTGTGTTTGTGTGTGTCTATATCGTGATGAAGCTGTGATTCATGAATCTTTAATAAATAGTAGTAAAAAACAAAACGGAGCTCAATGCGCTACAGTGTTATTTTCCGTTCAGGTAAAACGATCGTTTTGCATACTTGATCTCTATGGAGCAATGTTAGTTGACATTAGATTAGGTAGGAAAAGATTTGGAAGTGGTCAAACCAAAAAAAAATTGTCATCAATCTATGAAGTCTCCCACTGTTAGTTTGAGCCAGCCATGTAGGGGAGGTGTTGACTGTGGTGTAGTCGGGTTCATGTTGAAATGCTAAGATCCAATGGTCAGCAAAATGGTTGGTGACACATGGCTCACTTGTTCTCAATCAACTCAGATGCATTCGCTGTGTGCAGTCACCTTTGTCCATTAAATTCTCATATTTTCCAGTGTCACTATCCTTTCTCCCACTTATTTCTGTTCCCTATAGCTCTTTTTCCTCTCTTCTCTTTACCTTGGTATATATATATATATATATATATATATATATATATATATATGTCACCCATTATTGAGTACTTCAGAGATGCTTTGATTACCATCGGGTTCTGAAAATGTGTACACCTTATCTTTATAATGCTTAGAAATAGTCAAACTCATCTCTGAGGCTTTAGACTTGAGAACGTAAATATCCACAACATCTCGAATACTCCTTGTTTCAGAGCGCCAGCAATTTAAATCAACCTCTGGTTGGCAGACTGAAAATAAGTAAATAACACGAGCCACTGTGTTATTTAGTAGATGGTGACTAGCAGTGAAATTTAGGATTCTTATGTCGTCCTATTTGGCACTCGTTATCTGGATGTACCCTGTGTAGTCCCGTAAATTCCGGCCTAATATTAATCAATGGGAAATGTGAAGTTAACTTAAGCAAACTTCAGCACGAAAGGTGACTCTCGTGTCCTCATTGTGGTCTAGCGGATAACGTTTTGGTATTTGAAACCATGGGTGCTGGGGGGGGGAATCATCGCTCACTGCGGCGGTCAGGTACATCTTGGATTCTACTGCTAGTCGCCGTCAGCCATCGTCGAAGAATCCGTACGTGGAGGCGAAATCTCAACAGAGACTGAGCATCTCTTTTAACCAATAACCAGGAAATGCAAAATTAATTTAACCAATTTAACATAATCCATTATTCACATACATCACTACGCCTTGAATCACTCACACGCTATAGATCTAACAGAGTACTTACTGTTGTAGATAAAGAATGGTGCAAAACGCGGTAACCTACAGAGCTGCGGTATCAACAAGAATCACAGCGGCACTGAAAGTAGTTTATGAAATATATATATAACAGCATTTCGTCAGGATTTAACAGTATCTGGAGGCTAGCATGAGGATATATTCACTTTTCATCACTGAGAGAAGACCACGCTTTAACGTCAGTAATAAATGATATATATGATGTTTTGGGGGAGGGTGTTGACAATGGAATACGTTTTCTGGTTGCTGAGTGAAAAATTTTTAAAATAAATTTCATAGTTTAATTACAATGCTATGGTACTGGTCTTTCTAGTACACACACACGTTTACACATTGTTGTATAGACTAATTTATTACTAATCATCTGATCCAAAATAACGTGTTCTATTCTACTCAATGTTGTGTTGTATTATGTTGTGTTCTGTTACTTCTTAACTACATGTGATAATGATAATCATTAGAGTTTATGCATAAACCAATGTAGAAAAGAAGAAAAAATATGCTTTGAAGATACGGGTTCACTTATAAAAGAGAATTTTTACCTTTCTTTTTTTAACTGTTCGAGTTAAAACTCTGGCTTTGAAGTTTTTATACAATGTTTTTCGTGTCTGTTTATGCACTCGTTTGTATCACTTGGATCTTGACCAAAGTCAATCAATGCCACAATGAATGAATGAATGTGTTCTTTCTTGCTTGTTAACAAGGGGAGATTGCCTCGTCGGGCAATGTTAGCTGACATCGAATTAGGCTGGGAAAGAGTTAAAGGTGGTTTGGTTCGAGTCCTCTGAATGATGCTAATAAACAGTTGCTGTAGACTGTTTTGGTGATACGGTTCGAAGCCCTTCTCATTGACCCAGTTGTATATTCACTCTTTGTATAATCACTCACATTCATTCAATTCTCATGATTTTCTCAAGTTACCCTTCTTTCTTTCTCCCCTACATTTCTACTCACTAAAGTTGTTTTTTTTTCTTGAATTTCTTTTTACTTCTTTTTTCCCTACGTTTTTCTGCTACATGAGTTCTGGCTCCTTGAACTAACTGGTGCATTTCTCTGTGCATAGGTCCATGTTGAAACTCAGTCAATCTATAAGAGGAGGTTGTAGTAGGTGATGTATTTCCGGTAATAGTAAAGTGCAGCCATATAACAGTATTGAGATTTTTTTTTTTGAGTTTTAGCGACTAATTTCCATAGGATACTCCGTTGTTTATGGAGTCGAATATGATACTTATACACCAATTAACAGCAAGCAAGTATCGATTGTACAGAAAGCTTTTCTTTTTATGATTGCCACTGTACTACAGTTGATCTTAGCCACATTAAAAAACATGTGCATTGGTTACACTGGTATTTCAGTAGGCTAAGAATCAATAGTCATAGACTAACTGTGACTTGCCTCAAATGTATTCACTCCTGACTAATCTCCCACTTACGATGGTTGTAAAAAGACATTGAAGGCTTTTCATTTGTTTATCATCCAGTTAACTAAGACACTAAGCATGTCTTCTGTATCACATTCACGTTCTTCTAATGTTGTAGTATCACATTCTATTTCTGTTCTCGTCTACTTAGTTGTACTGTTTTTAAAAGGTATACTATAATTTTAAACTGATAACAGATCTATGCAAAACTTTTCAAGCCTTAAAATCTGTTCCTCTCCATCTCGCTTCAGTACAGAAGATGGTGAGTGTGTTGGCATGGCATACAAATGATGTTTATTTGCTATAAATGCAGTCCATTTGTTAAACTGTTTGTTAGCCAGCAGAATTTTAATACTCCGAAATGACTTTTGAAAATATCCAAGTAAATGATTTGAATATTTTTTTGAGAATCACTAGACTTTGAATGGACACTAGTAACTAGTGTGATGTGTCAAGTCCTTTCTTTGATGCAGACTGAATTCTATCAGTCATCTAATATCCTCAAATCAATGTGCACCGTGATGGCGAGCTACCTAGAATGGTGGCCACATTGCAAACCTGACTGATAGAATTCAGTCTGCATCAAAGAAAGGAGTAGACACGCGTCACACTACTTACCAGTGTATATTCAAAGTATCCAATCCAGTCCTACAGGAGGTCGATTGCGAGTGTGAATAGCTCAGTGGTGACGTCTCTGACTACAGTACTCACTGGGTGACGCGGGTTCGAATCTCAGAAAGGACATGAGTTCCTTCAAGGTTGCAGAGACGCCTTGCTGGCTAGTGAGTGTCAGCTAGCACGAAACCTAGATCGAAGGCTTCCTATGGTCGATTGCCTCCAACCATCTAATATGATCAAATCGTTAGACTTGAATTCCATACTTACAAAGCTTTCATCCTTATAATATATATTCGTAACTTCAATGGAATTGATCATACCATTTGTCTTTGTAACCGAACCGCAAACTCGGCAAATTTTCTAAATTTACAATGCTATATCGTAAACTGGCTTTTAGTTGTACACATATGTTACCTTATATGTATATCTCATGTTTAAACTTAATCTGACTAAAAGTCCTCTCAACAACTCAGAATACTTGTGAGTGGCAAAAGTAAAAGCAACTGAAAACGCATCAGCCAAAATAAGTAATACCGTAGAAAGATGAAGCTTATTAACTTAGGCATTTGACTTTGAGACAATGATTTTAGGGTCTGAATCTGACCTATTTCAGCCTGAGCAACTAAATAGGATCATCAACCTGCACTCAATAAATGGGATGGTTCATTTTCTAGTAAATGGAAGATTTGTGCCAGGTTGGTTTTATCTAACTTTTGTCTCTCTTTCTCTGTCTCTTGTTTGATACTTTTCATCAATGAGGTTTCACGACCTACTCACCAGGTGAACTCAACACCCAGATCAATATATATATATATATATATATATTCACAAGCAGTCTATAAACATACTTACACATGCATTGTGTTAGCGTTTCTAATACATTCATTAGAAACCTTCTCAATACATACACTGCATATTGTTTTTTTTTATAGCCCGAGTAATGAATGCCATTAAATGTTATTAAAGTGCAATGCGATTGCCTCTTTTCTATGCATTTATTATTCAGATACATATTTCGTATGGATCAATAGTTGCGCGCACTTTAAATTCAGAATGTACACGACGCCTAAGCGGTCGTTATGATTCAAATAAAGAAATCGCTACCAACATTCGTCAAACAGTGTTTATTTTACGGTAAGTCTTCAGAAGAAAAATATTTTCAAAATTCTTTTTTTTTTGTGTGTACGATATTTATATTGCATCAATTAGATTTAGCCCAGTTATTCCTATTTGGATTAATATGGTTTTCTCCTCATGTAGTTTTTGTGTTACAGTGATATGATTTTGAGCAGTTAGGTCAGAAGTGTGCGTCGGTGACACAGTGATTAGGACTCTCGCTGACCATGCACATGGTCCGAGGTTCGATCCCCTGCCGACGCACACCTGATATCTATGGTCGCCCTGCAAAATTTTGGCTACCGATATCACATTCTGAAAATTCCATACTTGTACCAAAAATACAGTGTGGAATCAAGCTGTAATCAAAACAAATCAAAAATAAACAAAATATACACTAGTGGTTTATGTATCTACCCATCCCACTGATTTGTATTTCTGAACAATATAGTAAAGTGCATGTTTGCTGGTTGAAGGTAATTTTTTTGTAAATTTTGAATATTTTATCATTATTCTCTCTGGGTTCGTCATGAGTCTGAGTTTTGAGTGGATTGCATTCGAGTCTCAAGGAAATAGAGATATCGAATCATGTTTCGGAATGATGCCTTCTGTAATGACTACCCGAGGATATGATGTTGAAGAAAAGTCGGATTCCTTAAGACTGTTGATGTCTTAGGTATCTGGTTTGTGTAACAT
Organism: Trichobilharzia regenti; assembly: GCA_944472135.2. NCBI lineage: Eukaryota > Metazoa > Platyhelminthes > Trematoda > Strigeidida > Schistosomatidae > Trichobilharzia > Trichobilharzia regenti. The sequence goes on along the minus strand of OX235270.1, from coordinate 31,710,631 downwards.
TGCATGTGACACAGCTAGTATGTCTGTCATCGTAAACATTATTTCAGATTAGGCAGCAGTATCAGTGAATCACAGCTTCTTGTACACAGTTCGTGTATTCAGGTTATTGCTGCTCCTAATGATGTTATCGAAGATATATATATATATATATATATCACGGATTGATATTAATTAGAGAACTATTGAAAACCAGGGAGTACTGTACAGCTTTTTCATCCTAGTTTGGGAATCATCGGTAGTACGCACCCACCAATCCACAGGGGTTCGAACCCAGGACCTTCCTGTTACAAGGCAAGCTCGTATATCATTCAGCCACTGGGACCTAATTCAATGTTTCATGAATTCTAACTTCTACCACTTCGTGATTTTAACGCGACCCCAACATAACTAACCCTTACAAACCAAACTGCAGAAAATTAATCTGATGCTCGCTAGTGACTTGCCACAGGATGGAGTTTCCTGGATTTCTAGTGAGAAGTTGTGACCAGTGAGGTCCAATTAGATGTCACGTGTGTGGATGGATGTCCCACCAACGATAATGGTTGGGGTCACGCTAAATGACGAATTGGTAGAAGTTAGAATTCATGAGCTTGCTGACCATTGAATCGGGTCCTAGTGGCTGAATGGTATACGAGCTTGACTTGTAACCGGACGGTCCTGGGTAGGGGATCCCAGTGGATGCGTATTGACGATGATTCCCAGACTAGGATGAAACAGCTGTACAATACTCCCCGGTTTTCAATAGTTCTCTAACTGATATCAATCCGTGATCAACTCGTAAAAACATAACTAACCCTTACAAACGAAACTATAGAAGATTTAATGGATTCTTTGTTGACATTTTTAACTTGTAAAAATGACAGTACTAGGCAGTTTTGTACAAAAATTAAACGACAAACCACCACATGCTAATCGCAAATAGAGTAGCAAGACCACTTATTATATGCATATTTACGTGCCATCGTGCATAGTCACAAGCATACAAAAGGCTAACACACTGAATTCTCATTCCTACTCGTTTTTCGTCCTCCCCTTCCTGACACACATGCATACAGATGCAAAGGCATAAGTGTGTACAGCATTTAACTATCTAGTGACATGAATGTGTTTCGTATAATAATGGGGATGTATTATTATTTTTTATAAAAATTTGTATATGTTATTGTATTAGCATCAAAATATCGATTAGTTTGTGGATAATACATCCTTCATATGATATTGTAGTATGCATACTATAATTACGCTTACTATTATTATCACATGGAATTTCTATCACGTTGACTTTATGCATACATAATTAATAAATTTAATCACGGTTATCCTTGTTAATAATTAATTCACTAATAAATTTACCTTAATTATTAATTCAGTGTGCCTATATACTTTGTTTTGGGTTGTGTTCTCTGAACAGCTTGGTGACTTAATTGCGAAGCTTTCGTTGTTCTTCTAGACCAGCGTCTTCGGCACAAGCTTTTATATGATCAATTGTGAACTTATTTGAATTCACCATAAATCATACAAGTGTATCTATCGTCTAGTGTTGGATTGAAAAGGATCTAATCAGATCTGATCACGAGCTGACGACATCATGGAGTACTAGGTAGTTATTCCATCCGAGTATCGGACTCTTCAGTACCTTCCGATTATAAGACTGGCTCGTAGATCTGATCTAGTGGCCAATGAGTCCTCAACCATTTCAATCGATATCCTTAAACTAGGAAGCTGTAGAGACCAGTAACAATTGAACGAATCATTGTGAAGAGTCTTCACTATATTGTCGAAAGCCGATCACTGTAAATCATTCACAGTGATATTCTCACTTCTGATCACTGAAATACTGAACGTCCGACTAGATTTCTGTATTTTTAAGCTTTATAAATTCAATGAGTTTGTCCTTGTTAGACGATTGTAGTTTGACATACTGCGGACAATCAGAATTTCACGGAAAACATTCAACCGAAATCATGCTGTTTGTATTTTAAAAAATCTCTAGAAGCCTGTAATATTTTCTTTTAACAAGTGTCTAAATATGCCTTTTAACACCTCATGAATACGCATCGCCATCTATTATATATATATATATATATATATATATAAGACTAAAGTACACTCAGCAGTGTCCTTGAAAAAAACTTGGAGGTCGTTTATTTCATATTGAATTATTCTTATTATATTTGTTTTAGTAAATGCCATTACATTTGACAGCTGGTGTGTGCGTGTGTGTATGTGTGTGAAAGAGTGTCAGTAGTCATGTTACTGAAATTTATCTACACTTGCGTAATGTTTTACTTCCTAAGTCTTTCAAATCAGGAAGTGGAACACAGGATATGATGTTGTAGGTAAATATGCGCAATATCATCAAATTAGTAACAAAAAAAGGTTGTTTTTAGTTCATTAAGTCCATTGAGTATAATTTCTGCAATCTGTAATAATAGTGTAGTCCCACACGCTCGACTTCCTGTTAGCGTGCATAAAACTGTCTGACCAGTGAAACACATCCTTATTGTTATGTAATTAAAGCAGTGTTGAAGATAAAACCTCCATCCATACTCACTATAGCTGAGAACACTATTCAAACAATGAAAGTAAAGTCTGTTGGATAATATAATTCTGATAAACCATTGATTGCTTACAACTATATTAATATTAATACTAACTACTGTGTCACAGCTTTTTGCTTGATGATGACTAACCGTGTAATCCAAGGACTTGTTTTCTTGATGTACTTGCATCCTCTAAGTATAGGAGTGAAATCAAAATGTCGCAGTGTGAATAAGCTAATACTTTTATTTTCAAGTATTGGTTTCGTAGGGATTATTGTTTGATTAGTTAGAGTATTTAATCATGAGCTAACGTCATCTGGAAAACCTTTGGGAAGCCTGGGAGTAGTGGACAGGCGTTTCGTCCTAGTTTGGGACTCTCCATCAGCACGCATCCAACAGTGTTCGAACGCATGACCTTCTGGTTACAAGGCGAGATAGCTCGTAAACCAACTGAGCCATTGGGATTCTATCCAATGGCCCTAACTGATGTCAGCTCATCATCATACTATTATATTGAGTATATATAAGTGGTGTTAATAAAATAAAATGACCAGAGTCTTAAATATGATTACACTTGACTTTGACTCTGTCGTTGTTGCACAACAATAGTGATTGGTTTATTCAAAACATTTGGAGGATACACACAGTCTGCAGTCTAAACCTTATTGTTCAATTCATCCTGTCAGTCACCTACTCAATATTACCTCCCCCAAGCTTTTTCTTTTAACCCCAACTACTACATACAATCCTACTGAACTAGAAATTCATTAGTCAATATTGCACATATGATGATAGAAATAAAGATAATTCAAATGATGCACTAACGGGGTAGAGTCGAAGTCCATGAATTACTAAACCCTTTAGTGATTATTTAAAAAACATGAACTGGTATAAGGAATTTAGAATTTTGTAGGTCAGGTATTGTCTGAAAAATTAAGAGTACGATGATGATAACAATAAAAACGGCGAAGGTGAAGTGAATACGTGGAATGAATTCAAGTGGTAAAATAGAATAAAATAAACAAGGAATATCACTATGACCAAGATAGAGGAAAGGGTTTAACAAAACGCTTTGACACACATCACCTAGGTTCCTGTCCATCTGTCTGTGCAGCAGTTCAAGTCGCCACGCTCCATGTCCATGTATAGCTAGAGCTTCGACTATGCATAAGTGGAGGAAACGTAAGCTTTTCGAGTGATCGGATTTGGTCCTGTAGATTACTTCAAAGGATAAACCACGTGCGGCTCAATGATCTGACTCCAGAGGGTGTTCACAGATTCAAGACTTTGTCGTCCTTTGCTCACACCTTTCATTAACCAAACTGAGTAGTGAGTGTCCAGCTACGCGTTCACGGAGATTCCGATTACAACATCCAATGTAATCAGCTACACAGCACCATGTGAATCAGTATATGCACAGTCCAGTGACGTGGAAATTGTCACATTATCCAATCATCTTTCCGATGGAAAATACTAAATGTAAGTCAGCTTCATAAAAACAACCTTGAATACATTCACATAAACGACTTCCAATTCATTCAGAAATACTGTCATCTTTCAACGCCAAACTCGTAAACAGTGTCTTCTTTCGAACGCTGATTTCGCTGGGAATGGTTTCGTTGTCGATAAACCTCCTAGGATATCCATTATTTAAGAGAGGTGTGTGAGAAGGCCTTCTAATTCCAAGTCGGCTGTATCTACAGTGCGAATTTTCCGAATTCTGGAGCATGGGAAGCGGATAAGATTTCTCTGACTACCTAGAGGTACCTAACTGTTGTAGTTAGTGTTCTGACCTGTAAATGTTGGCTTTTGTTAGATTGACTTTTTTAACGTGACGTCCTCCTCCTATCTAGTATCACATCTTATAAGTGAAATGGGAAGTTCATCTAATTTCACTCTACCTCCTTAGTACATCATTTTAATTATCTTTATTCTTGTCATCAGATGTGTAATATTGACTGACGAATTTCTAGTTAGACTTGATGCATTCTTTTTCCGTAATATAAATACGACTGTGAACTTTGAAAATGAATTCGTTGAAAAGAGATATATATCTTCGGTTAAAAAGAAGAACTCTGTCTTTCCATATAAATGGGTAAAAACCCAAGAGTTCAAAGATTCGAAATTAGAAAATGAAACAGAAAACACGAAGAGAAATAAGGATAGGATGTTTATATTTAGATATTGTTTCTTCTAACATTTTTATCAGATATTAATCATGAATCTAAGATCAGTAGGCAGAATAGACAAAGACTTAGTTGAATTCATCGATGGAAACACGTATTGTGGTGAGAGCAGGCCGCTAGCCAATTGGTAGACATTAATTTACGTCAATGTCTAGGTCACTAATATTGGCCGTGAGAAAATATGAACAAGGCTCATTCAACAACCAATCACAGAAGACTTAACGTGGGCAAATAAGATTCGCAAATATATGGAGTAACTTCCCGAGAAACCCGAAACAACCAATCAGAAGACTGTGTTTGTCTGCTTGAATAAGCTATAATAATGTACATGAAATATATATATATATATATAAATACGTGCTGATTTCCGTAGTAAAAACGATCTGTTGCAGGCCCTTGTCTTCTGTTGTTACAGTATGATGTGAAGTTAAACGACATACATAATTCAAGTCTACCATTTGTTTACAGCAACAGTTGACTGTGTCTTCTAAGACGGTTAACTCTCCTTACTACGAACTGACAAACTGGCTAAAACAAATTGAAAACGGCTTAGTAATCGTAATATACAGGATACATTCAAGTTCTCTGTAACAGTACACTCACTAGAAACACCTAGTAAACTGATAATTACCTTCAACACACTTTTTCTTTTACTTACTGAAATCCTCTGAAATGAAAAAACAAACAAAACAAATTAGATTGTATGTCGTCAGCAGGCAAAACACCTTTCTACTCTGAAAACGCAAGTCAACTAGTTATTGACGCTACCTACTAGAAAGTTTAAACTTGAAATGAGTCATCGTCAACAGATTTCCTGTAAATTTACTTATAAAGTTGTCAGCTGTAATATCTGAGGGTTTATTCATTATCGAATTCGCGTGTACTTCCCACCGTTGACTTGACTATATAACTAAACGAAATGATGGAATTCGTCAAAAAAAGAAGATATTGCGAAATTGTCGCGGTATGTCGTGAATTGGCAGAAGTTAGAATTCAAGGACCATTGGATCGGGTCCCAGTGGCTTAGTGGTATACGAGCTCGCTCGCCTTGTAACCAGAAGGGCCTGGGTTCGAACCCTGGCGGTGGGTGCGTACTGACGAAGAGTCCCGAACTAGGACGAAACAGCTGTCCAGTACTCCCTTCAGGTTTTCCAGTGGTTCTCTAACTGATGTCAGCTTATGGTGAAATCCTCCATGCAATTAAACAAAATCCCTACAAAGCCAATACTTGAAAAAACAAACATCCATCTGAATTAACTTTCAAATGGGATGAGGATGTTTCACATTTCTAGATTATTTGAAATAAACGCTACTACAGGGCTAGTGAAATCATTGTACCAAAGAAACACACAACTATGTTTAATACGGTAGATTGAAATCAAGTAAAGAATACAAACGATCAGTGGGATGGTGGAGCGAAATGGCTCGTCAACAAATATGTCGGGATATTCCATTCATGAGACAAGAAAAATAAACAGAATTACAGCTATATATATATATATATATATATATATATATATATATCGCATGGAGGATTTCATCATGAGCTGACGTCAGTTAGAGAACCACTGGAAAATCAACTGGGAGTACTGGACAGCTGTTTCGTCCTAGTTTGAGACAGATTAGGGTCATCTACGAATAACAGTCTTCTTCAGTCTACATTGAAGCTGACTACACTTTCGTATATCTACTATCAAGTGAGATGTTTTCATAAGCTAATAAGCTCAAATAACTCTAAAAGTATTCCATGATCCCTGATAATACTGCTTTTGCGTAATGTGTTACTCATCTTTATGTGCAGATTACATTCTATGAAAGCTACAAAAATTACCATTCTCTAAAGGTCACAAGTATATTAAGACTTTTCAGTAGAATAGAAGAAGTTGAACAGTTTCGTAGGCGAATGTTTGTTATGATTAACTGACTATGAAATGTGGGGGTTTTTTGTAGTTAAAACTGCTTTCAGAAATCACCTACAGCTTTATTTTGTCATTGGAAAACATACACTTTCCCATCCTGATGACATTTACACTAAACATTATTAATTTTACTATATGACGAGACGAATTCAGTGTTGATTGTCATGACTATGTACATGAGAGATGCATTTAAAAAACAAGACTTATTTTGCTCTGTATTCTAGTTTTTGCTGTTAATTCTCCAATTATTTATTGTGTAATATTTATATGACAATTTGTTTTTTGTTTTGTTGAAAATTTATACTTATATATTTTTTCTCAGTGAATATTTCCTAGATCCATGTTTATGTCGACCGTGTAAAACTGCCTATTCATGGTTTAAAATTCCCGCCATGCTTTTAGCATGCTTCTGTTTATTAACATGGTTAAGTCTTGTTGGTCGTAGAGCCTATCTACGCCGTAATCTGCATACACGTCCATACTGTTCACTGTCTGATCTGACGTATACAAGTACTAACCGACAATACTACTCTCGACCGTCGTCACGTTCTGGACGTGCTAGAATTCATGGAATCACACCACCGTTTAATTTATGGGAGACACGATCATATCGTTCAAACAGTCTACATGGTATTGAAAATGTCAATAATTCGAACTGGCGAAATTTTTCATCTTGTAAGTTGCATAGATTATCTTTTTTCTATAGTTTTTTTTATATTCTTTGCTCATTTTACTTTACAAAATCGACATCTACTTGAATTCTTTCATACACCGAGTATCAGAAACATGTGTGTTCGTGTTTTTCGCGAATTTACCTGTCATCTTCATGGAGTCTTGTAGTATAGAGGTTAGTTGTCTAATCTTAACACACAATGGGATATTTTGCTGTAGTGAGTAGCACATGAAATCAATTTGCTTGTATCGAACTGTTTAAGACGATGTTTTTGATAACCACCGAAACCCCGCCACACATCAAAGCGCTGTATATGCTTTTGTACGCGTCAGCAGCGTCGGTAACTAATAGTAGTCTCAATAATTTGAGCTTTAGCTAGAGAACTAGGTTTGATAACGATGGTTACTGCTGTTGGTTGACGACTGTAATGGCCCTCTTCTGCGCCTAGATGCTCGATCTATGCATCCTTCAGTTAAATCGATGATATATTCTGAGAGTGTTTATTAGAGAAAGTCATTCACTTTAAGAGTTGGTTTGTAGGGATTTGATTGGTTACAAGATTTCACCATAAGCTGACATTAGTTAGAGAACCATTGGAAAACCTGGGAGTACTGGACAGCTGTTTCGTCCTAGTTTAGGACTCTTCATCAGTGCGCACCCACTGGGATTCGAACCCAGGATCTTCTGGTTACAAGGCGAGCTCGTCTACCATTAAGCCACTGGGACCCGATCCAATAGCTCATGAATTCTAACTTCTGCCAATTCACGATATAGCGCAAACGCTAGCCAATGTCTTCGGCGAGTATTTGTCCTCACACCCGACCGGCTGCACCTTACCCTATCCCTCACTTAAAAGCTTTTAATCTGACCGTAGGGACACTTACTTATTGGTTCCACTGATAATTTACTAATGTTCTGAAATATATGATATGTAACACTGGCTAATAACTATATATTGTTGAAGAAAGCTGTCATTAGAATCTTGAACTGGTTTGTTGTCCTGCCAGCCTGGAGCCTTTTCAACTGCGTGTTTACCTGAAGCTCGGGCAACTAGTGGCGTATCCTTTTGGGGTCGAACCTAGATACAATCGTCACCACAAACAGCAAATCATCATTATGCATAAAGCTGTTGCAGTCAACTCATATACAACTGTGTGATGGCGCTTTTGTTAAATTTTAATTTTGTATTTCCTGTGAACTGATTATATTTGACTGGATAAAAATATGCACGTAATTCATTGTTTGCCTTCATAATTCACATGGCTTGTATGTATGTTAGTTCTTTTTCATAGGATGACTGTGCACACATACATACATACAAGCATACACACTCACACACACATTGTCTTTGCTTGTAGGCATGTATTTTTCTTCAAGCATAAAAAGCAGGACATGTCCGAATGAATTAGAATTTTTCCTGCTTATAATTTCTTTCTTTCATAAGCCGTCTGTTTAACAATTTTTGTAGTAGAAAGGCATTCGTGTAAATGTCCTATAATGCATATTTAGCATCTATAGTTAGAACGGATACAGTTAACTGTATTATAACTGTGTTATAGTGTTTTGCTATTTATAGTCTGAAAAGACACCAGATATTATCAATTATGCAGTGTGTTTTATTCGTGTATTTATAGAAACTTAATACTTAGTGGTAGAAAGAGCTGCGGCTGCGGCTACTGCTACTGTATTAGTATTAGTCATTAATCACACTGATCAACCCAACAGACATGTGCAGGCGTATTTGCTTAACTATGAGCGATAAGTATTGCATGCTAGTTGGTGGTCGTACTACTTCGTCTAGTGAGACAGAATTCAATTTGCATTAGAACTCCTTGATCGAATAATAGTCATTGCTTCACAATTATTATTCTTGTTATTAATTCCCCTTGGGCTCCGATTGACACTTTGAGTTTTAGCGCTGCATCTCCATTTCATGCTGTTTTTTGTAGTCATCGTTAACTGGCTCCTATGATAAAGCCAATAAACTTTCATTTGCTTCTAAGATGACTCACTCTATGTCACTCACTCTTCGACCCACAACCAACGCGTTTCGCATTCAGGTTTCCCTCGAGGACACGACTAGCATGTCTCCAACCCATCTCCATTTCCTTTTTGGATTCTTGGTTGGTTCGCTGTCATAGCTACTCATTGTTTGTTCTTTCTAGTCGGCCATCTGGTCTTTGGTACAGAGTAAAGTCAGGTGTTGGTGAACGTTTGGAGCAGGCTGTTGGAAATGCTTTTTGTCTGTGAAACTACATAGGAGCCCTACCTCTTGATATTAGTGTTGAAACTCCGAATCTTATTCGTTATGCTCACTGTCAGCGAATTTCCTCACTGGTTGCAGAGTGGTGAAAGTCTGTTTTGATTTTTATGTCCTGACTTGTGCCGTTTGTAGTTGAGACAATGCTGCCTAGATAAGTGATAGAGGTGAATTCCTTTAGATTCCTTCCAGTGATAGTGATTGGTGCTTGTTGTTGTTACAGCTTCACAAAGCTCCCTTATTATTATTATTATTATTATTATTATTCCCTTGAGATCCGAGTAGAACATATGACTTCAACAACACATCTCCACTTCCTTATACTTTCTGCCGTCCTCTTCATCTGGGTCAACAATAGACCATAATCTCTCTTCTCCCCTTCTCACGATCTCCTTCATGTCACCTTAGGATGACGCGGCTTCCCACTGGGATTCCATTTGAGCAGTGGTCTGCATTGGATGCGATGTCATTCGACGACCTCCTCAACGTATGCCCGGTCCATCTCCACTTTCCCCTACATATTTGTTCGGCGATCGGCTCTTGGTTGGTTTGTCTCCAGCCAGCCAGTCAGTTTCTTATTGCTAATTCTTTCTGATTAGCCATCTGATCTTCACTATGAAGCCAGTTAAGGTGGCAGCTGCTGATAACAGTCTGTAACTTCCTGGAAATGCTTTTTATGATGCGCCGGCCAAGTTTCTGACCCGTATAGAATAACTGACTTCACATTTGTGTTGAAAATTCCAATCTTGTTGTCTATAGTGAGGTGGAGTGCAGATTTCCAAACTGGTTTCACGTTGATGAAGGCGTATCTTGCCTTTCCAATTCCAGCTGTCTGACTTTGACATCTTCATTGTGCTATCTGCCTGTGGTTTAGGCGATGCTGCCCAGATAAGTGAAGGAAGTAACCTCTTAAGTCTCAACAGTTGATGGTGATTGATGCTGGTTGTTGTTGTCATTCGTTCATTATCCCCATCACCTCCGTCTCCTCTATGTTCACTCAGAGTCCTGTCTTCACTGGTAGCTTCTTCAACCAACTCTTTCGTTTTCGCCTGAAAGTCTTCAAGTTTACGTGACATTAGATATCATTTGCGAAATCCAGATCTTCCAGACTCTTCTTATCGGGTCAACGTTCTCCTGTCTTCTTATTCTCTGTGCACACTCTGACGCATAGTCCAGACCATCACAATTAGGAATATGTTTCAGGATTTCATCATGAGCTGACATTAGTTAGAGAACCATTGGAAAACCTGGGAGTACTGGACAGCTGTTTCGTCCTAGTTTGGGGCTCTTCAGCAGTACGCACCCACCGGGATTCGAACCCAGGACCTTCCGGTTGGTGCGTACTGATGAAGAGTCCCAAACTAGGACGAAACAGCTGTCCAGTACTCCCAGGTTTTCCAATGGTTCTCTAACTAATGTCAACTCATGATGAAATCCTGAAACCAATCAAATCCCTACAAACCAACACTTGAATTAGGAATATGATTGGTGATAATAGACAGTCAGCTTGTCTTAAAAAAAATAAATAAATAAAAATAAAATAAATACTTCGAACTCCCCACTGAGTTTCTCATTTGTGGACCACCTGACACGTGGCATTGTCATATAACCAGCCAGCTGTTAAATGAGGGTTGATAAAGACTTGGTCAGTGCACGCCGTAGTGTTGAAGCAGTTTCCAAATCACTTCTTGGCCAATACTGTTTGTCGAATGCCTTTTCGGAGTCGATGAAGGAAGTTGAGGTAGAGAGAGAGAGAGAGAGAGGTTCGACTGCCATTTTATACTTTGCTCTGTGATGACGATGCGTAGAGTTGCAATTTGATCAGCACATGATTTGCCTTTCCTAAATTCAGCTTGTTCTGGGCTGGCGGGATTCTGTATCCAGTACATCTTTTATTCTCTCCAGGATGATGCAGCTTAGTATTTCGTATGTCGTGGACTAGAGCATTATTTCACACCAGTTTTTTCACAGGCCTAAGTCTCCCTTCTCTGGTAGCTTGATAAGATAGCCTTTCTTCCGATCGGTAGACAAATTTCCTTCCCAAGCCTTTTACAGTAAAGGTGTAAACGGTCTCTGTAACCGTTTCGAGGAGAATTCCTTCTTGTCTTTCCGCCTCCCCGAACTTCAGTAGCTTGATCACACTCAAGATTTCTGCTTTCTCTGAAGGATTGGTGTCCGGGTAGAGTCTTTGCCATCTGATAAAATGTCCTGAGGTTTGTTTTACCTTCGACCTATTCTGTTTCAGTTACCAGCCTGTGTCGTAGAACTGTCTTTTGTCTTTCCTAGCTGCCTAATAATAACTTTTTTTTATCATACACCTTTCTGTATTCGAACTAGTAATGCTGCTTACTATTAGTTTTTTAAAACGATAGCCACTGTTTTATTCTGTAAAGTGCGTTTGTACATAATGCGGAACTTTCAGCAAGTTTCTTATTGCAATGTATTTCCTGCTTGTACAGAACAATAATAATAGTAAGTGGTGATGTATGGACTAAAGTGGTGTTGTCTTATTGGTGGCAGGCTCCAGTAATCCACAATGTTTCTCCTCAATTTACGTTGGGAAAAAATTCGAAGCAATAGGTGGAAACCTATTTTGAAAAGCTGCCCGAGTATACATTGCGATTCTTAGACATAAATGTATTACTAAAACAGTATGAAATAGAGTTAGCACAGTACATTTACGTGGCTCAATGATTTAAGCAGTTAGTACTGGAATAACGAACGCGCCTAGTCTAAATTTGAGGATGCTTAAGGTTTATTATCTTCCAATTATCATAATTATTTCAGTATTTTTCCAGGCTTAAGGGGTAATGTGCTATGTTATATCTGCACCGGTAATTGTTCTAACGGTAATGAACTCGACTAGTAGGCTAATACGTCTATTTGTCCGTTGTACCTTCCGATTCACTGAGCCACACAAACATCATAAGACAAAGGCTGGCCTGTGACTGTAGGATGCTGTATGTTTATTACGAAATAACAAATACTTATACTTTTTAAAACAATTAGCTCCCTTTATGAATTTAGACAAAGCAATAAGTAGACATAATCTGTTTGAATCGTGTAATGTATCTGCGCAACATATTTCGAACAATCTGATCAAACACGGACTTTTCATAGGAATATATATGATCTACGTGTTTTGTTGTCATTAATGCCTGGATGGGGATTATCCATGAATTAATAAAGTGCTAAGAGGTGAAAAAATACACACATACATATGGAGGATTCATCGATCTCTGCCAGTAAGGGCTTCCGAGCATACTTCTGAATGGCTCCAGAAGCAAATAGAGACAGGACATAAAATCGACATTTACACATTTTTCAAACCTATCTATAAAACGTGTTTGGGGCGGCGTATCCTAAAGTTGGTTGAAGCCCTAGCAATTAGAGAGTTTAAACCACCTTTATGCGTTGAAAGCAAAAATTTGTCATCAGACTAAACCTTCTTTAGTAAACTTTGTTTTGACACCAGCCACCGTTGATATACTGTTGTGGTGAGAGCAGGCTGCTAGCCGATTGGTTGGCACTAATCTACGTTAAGGTCTAGGTCACTAATATGGGCCGTGAGAAAATATGAACAAGCCTGAGTCAACAACCAATCACAGCAAAGTTAACGTGGCAAAATATGATTCGCAGAGAGAACTCTATTTGTCAAGGAATCCCGAAACAACCAATCAGAAGCCTGCGTTTGTCTACCTAAACAACCAATCAGATGACTGCGCTTGTCTATAATAATGTAGTTGAAAGATGTATAAATACGTGTTGATTTTCATAATAAAACGATCTGTTGCCTGGCCCTTGTCTTCTGTTGTTACATTTGGTGTCGCTGCCTACCGACAAATGAAAAGCCTATACCCTGCAGTTTTTGATGGAGACATATGGATCTTCGGGCAGGACTTCAAGGCTTCTGCGCAGTTGAGTGGCGTTCAAGATCTGTCAGCGATGGAGCTGCTACTTGAGACGCTGCTGGGAGGTCGGGCGAAAGCAGCATATGAAGGTGTCGGCCGAAGTATGGACGAATGTTCGACAGGGTCAGGCAAACAGTTTCCAAAGTGGGAAGGACCATATATGGTCACTTCGAGATGGGGTTACGCAGACACAGTCGCAATGGCGAACAATGAGAGGCGCGTGAACGTCAGCGAGCTCCAGAAATGGATACAGCGAGACAAGCCAACGATGACGCCTGCACCAAGTAGATCAAGCCGACTTCAGTCGCACGTATTTGACGGGGGGACGAGTGTGGTGAGAGCAGGCTGCTAGCCGATTGGTTGGCACTAATCTACGTTAAGGTCTAGGTCACTAATATGGGCCGTGAGAAAATATGAACAAGCCTGAGTCAACAACCAATCACAGCAAAGTTAACGTGGCAAAATATGATTCGCAGAGAGAACTCTATTTGTCAAGGAATCCCGAAACAACCAATCAGAAGCCTGCGTTTGTCTACCTAAACAACCAATCAGATGACTGCGCTTGTCTATAATAATGTAGTTGAAAGATGTATAAATACGTGTTGATTTTCATAATAAAACGATCTGTTGCCTGGCCCTTGTCTTCTGTTGTTACACTGTTACCTCTATCATTTAGTTTGGTGACCTTCATTGTTATTTTGACCTTCAATATGTCCTGTTAGCTTGACCTAAGTCTATTTTCCTACCTCTTAAATCTATTAATTTCATATATATTCCTATAAAATGTCCATGTGTGATCAGATTGTTCGAAATGTGTTGCACGCAAGTACAACATTTCACAATTCAGACAAATTACGTCTTCTTATTGCTTTGTCTACATATTTATGCGTTTTCTTTACCACAATCAAGTCGGCTCACAGCCGTGAGAATAGATTGTTCTTATTGGCTGGAAATAGCTATTCTGAATGGTTGACGATCCGACAAAGACCAAGGTGAAACAAAAGATATGATGAATTGATCGCACAATAAATCACAATATGTGTGAGAAATGATGGATTAGTGTAGTAACTGCATCACAAGATAAATCACAAGATTTGTGAGAGAGGATGAAAACTATTTTATGCTGGATTGTATCAGATACTGTTCTGCAAATTACAGTCTTTCATAAGTGTGATTCTAGCATTAGCTGAAATGTATAGAAGTAAATTGCTTAGGTTAAGGTAAGTGTGGCACTGACATCGATAAGCAGTTTGGTACGGTTTCTGTGTTTAAGCGATATTATTTTTTTTGTGTAAAAAATTAGTTTTTCTTTTAGTGGGTCATTATTATTACTACTACTCGTCTTAATGATTAGTTTCCCTATAGGTAGGTTGTTGTGCTGTAAACTACATTGGATTCTGCCTCAGTTACCGTTTACCACAGCATCTCTCTATCCACCTTTGGTATAGATCTACTTCTTTCTCTACTTAAAATTTACTAGACATAGAAATCTTAAATACGTATTGTCTTAACCTATTTTTTACAAATTTCATTGAAAGCTTTTATGTAATAAAATTCTCTTAATAGATTTTGGTCGATCCAACGGTCTGTACTCAGATGGATTTCGGAGTACACCTCCACCCCCTGCGTACTCCAGCCTAAAGCATATCATTCAACCTCCGCCTGCGTATTCAGAAATTCAGTCGATTGATTTATCTAAACAGTGTGTCAATCCACCAACAAATAACACTGATGTATCGCCGGAAGTCTTAGACAACTCTCCGCGACAAGAGCAATTGCAAACAACCTTGACGACAATTACAACTTCGCCTCCCTCTTATTCAGAGGTGGTTTTATCTCGTTCTATCGATCGTCAGGTTATACAGGCTGAGAGTTCCAGTGAAACAGAAGCGCACACATCAAGTACTGATACAGTGAACACACCCGCCAATCCACAATCTTCTTCGTCATGAATAAAATTAATTGTCAAAACATATAGAACCTTTTATCGCATTCTTTCACTTATTTTTGTCCTGTCTGTTCAGTTGTGCGTGTGTGTGTTTTCTCTCTCGCTTAATCTGTGATGTAATTTCCATTCTGACTTCAGTTTCCCACTTTTGCATTATTATTGTGCACAAATTTCGATGAAACTGGCTAGAAAGCGAATAAAATAAATTTATCTTCTCCTTCAGTGGTGAGATATCTTCTGCAGTATACATAAATATAATATTAGTTTTTCTTTTTTCACTCAGCTGATGTGATCGCTATTCTCTTTCTGTTGTATCAGTGCTCCTCTCTCTCTCGTTCGTATTCTGTGTGTTTTTTTTGTCCAAAATGTACAAAATGATAATTATTGTTTCCCTTTTTTGAATTTTAATATTTTCTATAAATCAAGGTTGTTCTTTCTCTTCTCCTACTCTAGTCAATAGTTTACCTACCCCATATTAATTACAGTGTGTAGCTCGTGCAGAGAGAGAGAGATGGTCAGTTAAATTTGTTATTTATCATTTTGTGTGAGGCAGGCAAATTTTCAGTGGTAAATCTGCATGAGATTTATTGGAATGTGCGTGTATGTGTGTCCGTTACTTTTTGCGTTCGCTGTCTCTGTCACTTTTAGCAGCTTCTTTCAAGTCTTCACGATTGTCTGCGATTCTGATGCCTATAAGTAAAAGCTTAGCTTAATGGTGCTGTTGCACACTAAGCAATTCAGTGTCTTGAAGGGATAACGAGCTGAAAGTAACTGTATGTGAACAGAAAGTGTAATCGGGCATTTGATGTATAAAGAATTAGCTAGACTACAAGCAGTATTATCAGGGATCATGGAATACTTTTAGAGTTATTTGAGCTTATTAGCTTATGAAAACATCTCACTTGATAGTAGATATACGAAAGTGTAGTCAGCTTCAATGTAGACTGAAGAAGACTGTTATTCGTAGATGACCCTAATCTGTCTCAAACTAGGACGAAACAGCTGTCCAGTACTCCCAGTTGATTTTCCAGTGGTTCTCTAACTGACGTCAGCTCATGATGAAATCCTCCATGCGATATATATATATATATATATATATATATATAGCTGTAATTCTGTTTATTTTTCTTGTCTCATGAATGGAATATCCCGACATATTTGTTGACGAGCCATTTCGCTCCACCATCCCACTGATCGTTTGTATTCTTTACTTGATTTCAATCTACCGTATTAAACATAGTTGTGTGTTTCTTTGGTACAATGATTTCACTAGCCCTGTAGTAGCGTTTATTTCAAATAATCTAGAAATGTGAAACATCCTCATCCCATTTGAAAGTTAATTCAGATGGATGTTTGTTTTTTCAAGTATTGGCTTTGTAGGGATTTTGTTTAATTGCATGGAGGATTTCACCATAAGCTGACATCAGTTAGAGAACCACTGGAAAACCTGAAGGGAGTACTGGACAGCTGTTTCGTCCTAGTTCGGGACTCTTCGTCAGTACGCACCCACCGCCAGGGTTCGAACCCAGGCCCTTCTGGTTACAAGGCGAGCGAGCTCGTATACCACTAAGCCACTGGGACCCGATCCAATGGTCCTTGAATTCTAACTTGTGCCAATTCACGACATACCGCGACAATTTCGCAATATCTTCTTTTTTTGACGAATTCCATCATTTCGTTTAGTTATATAGTCAAGTCAACGGTGGGAAGTACACGCGAATTCGATAATGAATAAACCCTCAGATATTACAGCTGACAACTTTATAAGTAAATTTACAGGAAATCTGTTGACGATGACTCATTTCAAGTTTAAACTTTCTAGTAGGTAGCGTCAATAACTAGTTGACTTGCGTTTTCAGAGTAGAAAGGTGTTTTGCCTGCTGACGACATACAATCTAATTTGTTTTGTTTGTTTTTTCATTTCAGAGGATTTCAGTAAGTAAAAGAAAAAGTGTGTTGAAGGTAATTATCAGTTTACTAGGTGTTTCTAGTGAGTGTACTGTTACAGAGAACTTGAATGTATCCTGTATATTACGATTACTAAGCCGTTTTCAATTTGTTTTAGCCAGTTTGTCAGTTCGTAGTAAGGAGAGTTAACCGTCTTAGAAGACACAGTCAACTGTTGCTGTAAACAAATGGTAGACTTGAATTATGTATGTCGTTTAACTTCACATCATACTGTAACAACAGAAGACAAGGGCCTGCAACAGATCGTTTTTACTACGGAAATCAGCACGTATTTATATATATATATATATATTTCATGTACATTATTATAGCTTATTCAAGCAGACAAACACAGTCTTCTGATTGGTTGTTTCGGGTTTCTCGGGAAGTTACTCCATATATTTGCGAATCTTATTTGCCCACGTTAAGTCTTCTGTGATTGGTTGTTGAATCAGCCTTGTTCATATTTTCTCACGGCCAATATTAGTGACCTAGACATTGACGTAAATTAATGTCTACCAATTGACTAGCGGCCTGCTCTCACCACAATACGTGTTTCCATCGATGAATTCAACTAAGTCTTTGTCTATTCTGCCTACTGATCTTAGATTCATGATTAATATCTGATAAAAATGTTAGAAGAAACAATATCTAAATATAAACATCCTATCCTTATTTCTCTTCGTGTTTTCTGTTTCATTTTCTAATTTCGAATCTTTGAACTCTTGGGTTTTTACCCATTTATATGGAAAGACAGAGTTCTTCTTTTTAACCGAAGATATATATCTCTTTTCAACGAATTCATTTTCAAAGTTCACAGTCGTATTTATATTACGGAAAAAGAATGCATCAAGTCTAACTAGAAATTCGTCAGTCAATATTACACATCTGATGACAAGAATAAAGATAATTAAAATGATGTACTAAGGAGGTAGAGTGAAATTAGATGAACTTCCCATTTCACTTATAAGATGTGATACTAGATAGGAGGAGGACGTCACGTTAAAAAAGTCAATCTAACAAAAGCCAACATTTACAGGTCAGAACACTAACTACAACAGTTAGGTACCTCTAGGTAGTCAGAGAAATCTTATCCGCTTCCCATGCTCCAGAATTCGGAAAATTCGCACTGTAGATACAGCCGACTTGGAATTAGAAGGCCTTCTCACACACCTCTCTTAAATAATGGATATCCTAGGAGGTTTATCGACAACGAAACCATTCCCAGCGAAATCAGCGTTCGAAAGAAGACACTGTTTACGAGTTTGGCGTTGAAAGATGACAGTATTTCTGAATGAATTGGAAGTCGTTTATGTGAATGTATTCAAGGTTGTTTTTATGAAGCTGACTTACATTTAGTATTTTCCATCGGAAAGATGATTGGATAATGTGACAATTTCCACGTCACTGGACTGTGCATATACTGATTCACATGGTGCTGTGTAGCTGATTACATTGGATGTTGTAATCGGAATCTCCGTGAACGCGTAGCTGGACACTCACTACTCAGTTTGGTTAATGAAAGGTGTGAGCAAAGGACGACAAAGTCTTGAATCTGTGAACACCCTCTGGAGTCAGATCATTGAGCCGCACGTGGTTTATCCTTTGAAGTAATCTACAGGACCAAATCCGATCACTCGAAAAGCTTACGTTTCCTCCACTTATGCATAGTCGAAGCTCTAGCTATACATGGACATGGAGCGTGGCGACTTGAACTGCTGCACAGACAGATGGACAGGAACCTAGGTGATGTGTGTCAAAGCGTTTTGTTAAACCCTTTCCTCTATCTTGGTCATAGTGATATTCCTTGTTTATTTTATTCTATTTTACCACTTGAATTCATTCCACGTATTCACTTCACCTTCGCCGTTTTTATTGTTATCATCATCGTACTCTTAATTTTTCAGACAATACCTGACCTACAAAATTCTAAATTCTTTATACCAGTTCATGTTTTTTAAATAATCACTAAAGGGTTTAGTAATTCATGGACTTCGACTCTACCCCGTTAGTGCATCATTTGAATTATCTTTATTTCATACATTTATTCCCCTTAATGAATTTGAACAAAGCAAGAACTACAGTTTTAGCAGAATAAAATGGTACCATCTTTTATTTCGTTGCCTTCTCGTCAGCTGCTTACATGGCAAAGACATTATTAAATATATCTACAACAACAATTTTTAACATACTTGCACAGAGTTCAGTTTAAACAAAAAATCAATCGATCAATATACGCATCATATGTGCAATATTGACTAATGAATTTCTAGTTCGACTTGATGCCTTCTTTTTCCGTAATATAAATTCGACTGTGAACTTTGAAAATAAATTCGTTGAAAAGAGATATATATGTTTGCTTAATAAGAAAGTAACTTTGTTTTTCTTTGTGAATGAATGGGCATATTTCGCGATTTAACCTATTTGTTGTGAACATAGAAGTATATATATAATGGATTCAGAAAATTTTTCGACTAAACAATTTTTTTATCCAATTTTCAAATAATCCCATGAGATAGTCTACAAATGTTCAGTAGTCAATGAATGAAATGTGTTGATTTCAGTTTGTGCTATAGCACAGGTCGTTTATTGCACGGCTGTGTTACTCTTAACACGTTAAAATCAATGCTCATGAACAATTTCACGATATCAAACAACGGCAATGGAATGAATGTTTATAATCTGTCTTAAAGTTAAATTTAAGTTGATATGATTGTGTGTTTCTTTGAAAGCAAACACATACTTGTTTATTTAGCTGTTATCATTATTCATATATAGAGATGAATGCAACAAAGGTAACAGATGGTGTTGTTTGTTTGAATTTACTATTGCAAAAATTACCATGGCAACGTTAAGTTGTAGACTTACTACTGGTGTACACATTCCTTTTTGTATAAGCAAAACTTGCTTTGATTGATATCAAATGTTTTCCTTGTGATAATCCTACTCTCTCTCTCTCTCTCTGTGTGTTTCTCTTTCAATCTATCTTTGTATGTTTCTCTAGGTAAAAGAAACTAATAGCTAAACTAGTTTATACCACCTAACTGATCCATTTTTAGTTCGCTTAATTATGTAGCATTTAGAAACCTGTAGTGTTCATTATATATATAGTCACTGATCATTTATATGATCACATGGTCTCATAATGCAGAACTGTATCACATGGCCTTGTATAGCACTCCGTTGTTAACACGGTAACGCTTCTCTGTCATTTGATTAGCATCCTTCTGCATGTATATATATATATATGTCTGCGTTTTTACTTTACTCAGTTTTACAGTCATTCATTTTGTCATTTGACAGGTGAAATTTTTTTAATTATAGCTTGATTCCACACAGTGTTTTGGTACAATCATACAATTTACAGCAGACTGACTATTGATATCAGATGTGGGTCGGCCGGGGATCGAATCCCGGACCGTGTGCATGATCGGCGAGCGTCCTTATCGCTGTGTCACTGACGCACATAGAAATCCGACAACAGCTGGTCACCTATGCAAGCGCTAATCGGGCCCAACATTACTTAACTTCTTTGGTTGGACGAGAACCGGTGCTTTCGCCGACATAAACATAATTGTAGATTTCTGAAAGGTTCTATGTTGGTGCTAGTTTCGTTGGTATGCTCATTAAACGACAGTACAACTGGAAGAAACAAGTAGTCAATAACAGATGCCAGAAGAATTCAGTAAACAGCCGCTTTTTAATCTAACCTATGTGCTTCTTAGCAATCAGAAATAATAATAAGTAGTGAATCTCCGTCTATACTCTAACCATTCACTCCTGCTCAAGTTAGTGTCCAGTTTGTAACCCAACACCAGTATGTGCGTGTGTGTGTGGCTAGATCTTGGATGAAACTCGGTCTATTGAATGATAATGGTGGGCACACTTATCTCCAGCCTATGTGTTTTGATCGATATATAAATGCTATATCTCCACTATGGTCATTCAACTCAATGACTTTATATTTTACCACATTAAAGCGTTTTACATTTGATTGGAATACTGGCATTTCGGCAATAAATGGCGATATCATTTATCGTCCGGAGGGAACTAAGTTTTACGTTTATTTCACCAGATTGCCTACTGTCAATTCACCAACAATCTCAACACCTGATAGTGGATGGAAAACAACCACTGATAACACTAACAACAACGCATACAAAACATTTACTTTACAAGTCGGTCACTATAATTGATTCTATATCATTTGAGTTTTTATTGAAAAATTACATTACCATGAGTTTCAAGCAATCAGAAGATTATGCATATGAATAGTAAAGTGCATCAACCACTTTCTATCAAAGCCTGTCTGTTTTCAACATAGAACTTTGCACCGATGTGCGCCAGTTCAAATCGCCACACTCCATGTAGCACATAAAGTCAGAGAAGAAATGCATATTAGAGACAGTAAACAGAGGTGTGAGACAAAGGAATAGTAATGACGAAGAAAAATCATAAGTCACAAGGAGTGGATGCATCTGCGTCAGCCATTGAGAACGATTTTAAGCCACATCACCAATTGTTTCCAAACATTGGATTTTACCGTCCCAAGGACCCCAACCAGTCAAAAAGTCTACACCTTCCCACGTGACTTAAACTAACTGTTGTGGATTTCATTGACTGGTGACATGTCTTGGTTTGACCGCCGCTAGCTCTCTTCCAGTCTGATCCCATGTCAGCTTACATTCCCCGTCGAGGAAGGCGATGACTAGGCATACGTAACACATGTCCTAACCTTCTCAGTCGATGTAATTTCACAGCCTCGTCGATTGATTTCCCCTCTTTACCTAGCACTCGACGCCTCACCTCAATATTGTTCACCTTATTATACCATCACTTCACATGGGAGACAGAACGCAGACACCTATGATCAAAGACAACTAGCCAGCCTTTCCATGTCTTCCCCTCTCAATGGCCAGGTCTCACAGCTAGCCATAAAGTAGGATGGAGCGGACTGATGAGCAGTACACCCGCCCTTTGTTCGATGGTCAGCCGGATATCACGTCTATGCTTAGGTATTGAACTTCGAGAAGCACTGAAGATAATGAGTTAACATTAGATCCCATGTGTGGTGGAGTACACCTTGTTGTTGGCAGCATGTGAAATAGATATGATTATTGCTAATAAAACACCGACTAATATATTTGTAAAATATTAGAGAAATTGAAATGCGTAATTCCAACGTTTCGTTCGACAAACTGGTCCGAACTTCTTCAGTGAAATTAATTGAAATTAACATAACAGAGGTTAATACATAAAAAGGACATCTCTTGTTGTCCAATCGTATCAGTCATCAAAATATAATAAACAAACAAAATTGTATGAGCTGTGATCAACATTTGACCTCAGACATACGAATATTAGTCTACTTTTGTCAAACACTTTAAACAGAGTGTACTTTTCATCAGAATCTTAGTGATTGCGTTTGACTAAACGTTCATGGTCGTAGATAACTGAATATGAAAATATATTTGTATAGGCTGTATACAATGGTGTGTGTGTGTGTGTGCGGGTTAACAGTTTTTAAACATTTGTTAGCCTATCCATAAGAAGAATATATAGACAATCGAGAATTTAGACCAAGTATTATTGATAAGTGATACATATCCATTTTTTATTTATTAATCATGCATCAGCTAACATCACACCTTCACGTCTGTTCAAACGGTTAGTATCTAGAATTTCATGATTAGACGTATTATCAAAATTATAGTGTTTACGATTAGAGTTCAGCTGAAACAGACGGTCGGACTTATTGATTTACCTTCTTCTTTTTGAAGATTGAGCTTCTTTAATCGACCTACTTACTGGAGTTGTTAGGTGACTTGACCACTACAAATTTGGGATATACATTCTGTTGCAGCCAATGGAGATTGAAAACACGATGATTGTACCAAATACTTATTTCAATTTCACTGAGATTTTACAAAGGTTTGCTTCTCACTCGTCACCCAATTACTTTAGAACTGTTCTGTCTAGTCTTGACCACAGTTCATATGAAAAGATGAATAAAGTTTATAAATCACCGAAAATATCCATTGAGCCATGAAGAAAATAAGAGACGTTTCAGTGAAGAAAATGTTCGACGAAATCACCTCCAGAGGCTGTACAATCGTATTTAAACTTACCAAAAATGTATAGTAGTCCATTATTGAGTAATAGGGGGGTGGGTGGATACAAAGGAAGAAAGAGTTAAAAATTCGATAGGGTTAAAATTTTTATTGACTAGTGAGGAGAAAATTAGTCAAGTGTCCACTTAACAATTGTGAAGAGGGTGAGAAAATGTACAAAAAAAACATGTGAGAGTAATATTAGTGAATAAATTATTAAAATAAAGGTAAACTAATCATCAGAAATAAAAATTACAGGGACCGACTAAAGAATAGGTAGAATAAAAGACTGGACAGACTTCTTCTGTATACAGAGTCCGAGGTTGTATCGACGAATTGCTAACCACTCATCAAATTTCTAACCCTTTATCTCTTTGTGCCATTCTTGAGTATTACGTAATTTACAGCATTTATTTCTACTTTTGGAGCCTTTTTCCAAGTAGTGATATCAATTATGTCACACATGCACCCCCATATCACTCAATGATGGACTGTTATGCATTTTTGGTAAATATAAATACGGAGATTTGTGGCTCAGGTGGATGGTGTTGAGTTGAATGTGTTCCCTGAGCTGGTTGATTTAACTGTGAAGCTTTCGTCGTCCTTCTAGACAACATCTTCAGCTCAGGTTTTAGTTCAATATAGACTTATTTAAATTCTCAATGACTGATGACGTAATTGTATCTCCTGGCAGCCACTGTCGTGACTAGTTGTTAATTTACGTCTCTGTTCATTATTTTTATTGACTTCGAATTTGAACTTACTTGTCTGGAAATCAACCAGTTCAGAGAATACACAACTAATTCAATAAATATGACTACGACTGTACAGCCTCTGAGGATGATTTCGTCGACAGAGAGAACATTTTCATCGCTGAATTGTCTTTTAATTAAATAAATTTTATCTAGTTTCAATGGAACATCCACCTAACCATTTGTAAAAAAATGTGTACATTCAATGAAATTAATGGACCTATGATTATGTTTGTCTAGTGTTATTTATCTTTCATGTAGATATCTGAATCCTGTGTTGTTCTGTCCTATGAATTTCTTTTCAATTGAATCTCAATGGTTATTTAGTTGATTACTTGACAAAACAGTTTGACAGGGCGCTTCAACTAAACTCTAATCCTAAACACCCTAATCTTGAAAAAAACGTCTAATCATAAGATTCTAGATACTAACAGTTTGAACAGACATGAAGGTGTGATGTTAGCTGACGCATAGGAAATCCTGATTAATAAATAAGAATGGATATGTATCACTAACTAATAATACTTGATCAAAGTTCCTGACTGTCTATATCTACTTATGGAGACGTTAAGACATTGTTTTACAACTGTTTATCCGCACACGTACACACTGTGTTTAAAGTGTTTAACAAAGATAGATCAATATTTGTAAGTCTGAGGTCAAATTTTGATCACAACTCATACAATTTTGTTTATTGTACATGTTGATGCCTGTTTTATGACTCATGATTGGACAAATTTTTTAAAAATTATATTTGTAAAATCTCAGCGATATTGAAATGAGTAATTCCAACGTTTCGTTCGGCAATCTGGTCCGAACTTCTTCAGGGAAATTAATCGAAATTAACATAACAGAGGTTTATATATAAAAGGAACATCTCTTATTTTTAAAAAATTTGTCCAATCATGAGTCATAAAACAGGCATCAACATGTACAATAAACAAAATTGTATGAGTTGTGATCAAAATTTGACCTCAGACTTACAAATATTGATCTATCTTTGTTAAACACTTTAAACACAGTGTGTACGTGTGCCCAAATATTTTAGAACTATTCTGTCAAATCTTGACTACAGTTCATTTGACTTATTTTGCAATCGAATTAAATTAACAAAGAAACTATGTAATTGGCACAATCATCGTGTTTCCACTCTCCGGTGTCTGCAACAGAATGTGTACCCTAAATCCGTAGCTGTCCAGTCAACTGACAACTCCAGTAGGTCGAATAAATCAGCTCAATTTTCAGAAAGAAGACAAAGTCATGAGTTTGACAGGGCGCTTCAACTAAACTCTAATCCTAAACACCCTAATCTTGAAAAAAACGTCTAATCATAAGATTCTAGATACTAACAGTTTGAACAGACATGAAGGTGTGATGTTAGCTGACGCATAGGAAATCCTGATTAATAAATAAGAATGGATATGTATCACTAACTAATAATACTTGATCAAAGTTCCTGACTGTCTATATCTACTTATGGAGACGTTAAGACATTGTTTTACAACTGTTTATCCGCACACGTACACACTGTGTTTAAAGTGTTTAACAAAGATAGATCAATATTTGTAAGTCTGAGGTCAAATTTTGATCACAACTCATACAATTTTGTTTATTGTACATGTTGATGCCTGTTTTATGACTCATGATTGGACAAATTTTTTAAAAATTATATTTGTAAAATCTCAGCGATATTGAAATGAGTAATTCCAACGTT
This sequence comes from Trichobilharzia regenti, assembly GCA_944472135.2. Lineage (NCBI taxonomy): Eukaryota > Metazoa > Platyhelminthes > Trematoda > Strigeidida > Schistosomatidae > Trichobilharzia > Trichobilharzia regenti. The sequence goes on along the minus strand of OX235270.1, from coordinate 31,684,668 downwards.
TCGTTCGGCAATCTGGTCCGAACTTCTTCAGGGAAATTAATCGAAATTAACATAACAGAGGTTTATATATAAAAGGAACATCTCTTATTTTTAAAAAATTTGTCCAATCATGAGTCATAAAACAGGCATCAACATGTACAATAAACAAAATTGTATGAGTTGTGATCAAAATTTGACCTCAGACTTACAAATATTGATCTATCTTTGTTAAACACTTTAAACACAGTGTGTACGTGTGCCCAAATATTTTAGAACTATTCTGTCAAATCTTGACTACAGTTCATTTGACTTATTTTGCAATCGAATTAAATTAACAAAGAAACTATGTAATTGGCACAATCATCGTGTTTCCACTCTCCGGTGTCTGCAACAGAATGTGTACCCTAAATCCGTAGCTGTCCAGTCAACTGACAACTCCAGTAGGTCGAATAAATCAGCTCAATTTTCAGAAAGAAGACAAAGTCATGAGTTTGACAGGGCGCTTCAACTAAACTCTAATCCTAAACACCATAATCTTGAAAAAAACGTCTAATCATAAGATTCTAGATACTAACAGTTTGAACAGACATGAAGGTGTGATGTTAGCTGACGCATAGGAAATCCTGATTAATAAATAAGAATGGATATGTATCACTAACTAATAATACTTGATCAAAGTTCCTGACTGTCTATATCTACTTATGGAGACGTTGAGACATTGTTTTACAACTGTTTATCCGCACACGTACACACTGTGTTTAAAGTGTTTAACAAAGATAGATCAATATTTGTAAGTCTGAGGTCAAATTTTGATCACAACTCATACAATTTTGTTTATTGTACATGTTGATGCCTGTTTTATGACTCATGATTGGACAAATTTTTTAAAAATTATATTTGTAAAATCTCAGCGATATTGAAATGAGTAATTCCAACGTTTCGTTCGGCAATCTGGTCCGAACTTCTTCAGGGAAATTAATCGAAATTAACATAACAGAGGTTTATATATAAAAGGAACATCTCTTATTTTTAAAAAATTTGTCCAATCATGAGTCATAAAACAGGCATCAACATGTACAATAAACAAAATTGTATGAGTTGTGATCAAAATTTGACCTCAGACTTACAAATATTGATCTATCTTTGTTAAACACTTTAAACACAGTGTGTACGTGTGCCCAAATATTTTAGAACTATTCTGTCAAATCTTGACTACAGTTCATTTGACTTATTTTGCAATCGAATTAAATTAACAAAGAAACTATGTAATTGGCACAATCATCGTGTTTCCACTCTCCGGTGTCTGCAACAGAATGTGTACCCTAAATCCGTAGCTGTCCAGTCAACTGACAACTCCAGTAGGTCGAATAAATCAGCTCAATTTTCAGAAAGAAGACAAAGTCATGAGTTTGACAGGGCGCTTCAACTAAACTCTAATCCTAAACACCCTAATCTTGAAAAAAACGTCTAATCATAAGATTCTAGATACTAACAGTTTGAACAGACATGAAGGTGTGATGTTAGCTGACGCATAGGAAATCCTGATTAATAAATAAGAATGGATATGTATCACTAACTAATAATACTTGATCAAAGTTCCTGACTGTCTATATCTACTTATGGAGACGTTAAGACATTGTTTTACAACTGTTTATCCGCACACGTACACACTGTGTTTAAAGTGTTTAACAAAGATAGATCAATATTTGTAAGTCTGAGGTCAAATTTTGATCACAACTCATACAATTTTGTTTATTGTACATGTTGATGCCTGTTTTATGACTCATGATTGGACAAATTTTTTAAAAATTATATTTGTAAAATCTCAGCGATATTGAAATGAGTAATTCCAACGTTTCGTTCGGCAATCTGGTCCGAACTTCTTCAGGGAAATTAATCGAAATTAACATAACAGAGGTTTATATATAAAAGGAACATCTCTTATTTTTAAAAAATTTGTCCAATCATGAGTCATAAAACAGGCATCAACATGTACAATAAACAAAATTGTATGAGTTGTGATCAAAATTTGACCTCAGACTTACAAATATTGATCTATCTTTGTTAAACACTTTAAACACAGTGTGTACGTGTGCCCAAATATTTTAGAACTATTCTGTCAAATCTTGACTACAGTTCATTTGACTTATTTTGCAATCGAATTAAATTAACAAAGAAACTATGTAATTGGCACAATCATCGTGTTTCCACTCTCCGGTGTCTGCAACAGAATGTGTACCCTAAATCCGTAGCTGTCCAGTCAACTGACAACTCCAGTAGGTCGAATAAATCAGCTCAATTTTCAGAAAGAAGACAAAGTCATGAGTTTGACAGGGCGCTTCAACTAAACTCTAATCCTAAACACCCTAATCTTGAAAAAAACGTCTAATCATAAGATTCTAGATACTAACAGTTTGAACAGACATGAAGGTGTGATGTTAGCTGACGCATAGGAAATCCTGATTAATAAATAAGAATGGATATGTATCACTAACTAATAATACTTGATCAAAGTTCCTGACTGTCTATATCTACTTATGGAGACGTTGAGACATTGTTTTACAACTGTTTATCCGCACACGTACACACTGTGTTTAAAGTGTTTAACAAAGATAGATCAATATTTGTAAGTCTGAGGTCAAATTTTGATCACAACTCATACAATTTTGTTTATTGTACATGTTGATGCCTGTTTTATGACTCATGATTGGACAAATTTTTTAAAAATTATATTTGTAAAATCTCAGCGATATTGAAATGAGTAATTCCAACGTTTCGTTCGGCAATCTGGTCCGAACTTCTTCAGGGAAATTAATCGAAATTAACATAACAGAGGTTTATATATAAAAGGAACATCTCTTATTTTTAAAAAATTTGTCCAATCATGAGTCATAAAACAGGCATCAACATGTACAATAAACAAAATTGTATGAGTTGTGATCAAAATTTGACCTCAGACTTACAAATATTGATCTATCTTTGTTAAACACTTTAAACACAGTGTGTACGTGTGCCCAAATATTTTAGAACTATTCTGTCAAATCTTGACTACAGTTCATTTGACTTATTTTGCAATCGAATTAAATTAACAAAGAAACTATGTAATTGGCACAATCATCGTGTTTCCACTCTCCGGTGTCTGCAACAGAATGTGTACCCTAAATCCGTAGCTGTCCAGTCAACTGACAACTCCAGTAGGTCGAATAAATCAGCTCAATTTTCAGAAAGAAGACAAAGTCATGAGTTTGACAGGGCGCTTCAACTAAACTCTAATCCTAAACACCCTAATCTTGAAAAAAACGTCTAATCATAAGATTCTAGATACTAACAGTTTGAACAGACATGAAGGTGTGATGTTAGCTGACGCATAGGAAATCCTGATTAATAAATAAGAATGGATATGTATCACTAACTAATAATACTTGATCAAAGTTCCTGACTGTCTATATCTACTTATGGAGACGTTGAGACATTGTTTTACAACTGTTTATCCGCACACGTACACACTGTGTTTAAAGTGTTTAACAAAGATAGATCAATATTTGTAAGTCTGAGGTCAAATTTTGATCACAACTCATACAATTTTGTTTATTGTACATGTTGATGCCTGTTTTATGACTCATGATTGGACAAATTTTTTAAAAATTATATTTGTAAAATCTCAGCGATATTGAAATGAGTAATTCCAACGTTTCGTTCGGCAATCTGGTCCGAACTTCTTCAGGGAAATTAATCGAAATTAACATAACAGAGGTTTATATATAAAAGGAACATCTCTTATTTTTAAAAAATTTGTCCAATCATGAGTCATAAAACAGGCATCAACATGTACAATAAACAAAATTGTATGAGTTGTGATCAAAATTTGACCTCAGACTTACAAATATTGATCTATCTTTGTTAAACACTTTAAACACAGTGTGTACGTGTGCCCAAATATTTTAGAACTATTCTGTCAAATCTTGACTACAGTTCATTTGACTTATTTTGCAATCGAATTAAATTAACAAAGAAACTATGTAATTGGCACAATCATCGTGTTTCCACTCTCCGGTGTCTGCAACAGAATGTGTACCCTAAATCCGTAGCTGTCCAGTCAACTGACAACTCCAGTAGGTCGAATAAATCAGCTCAATTTTCAGAAAGAAGACAAAGTCATGAGTTTGACAGGGCGCTTCAACTAAACTCTAATCCTAAACACCCTAATCTTGAAAAAAACGTCTAATCATAAGATTCTAGATACTAACAGTTTGAACAGACATGAAGGTGTGATGTTAGCTGACGCATAGGAAATCCTGATTAATAAATAAGAATGGATATGTATCACTAACTAATAATACTTGATCAAAGTTCCTGACTGTCTATATCTACTTATGGAGACGTTGAGACATTGTTTTACAACTGTTTATCCGCACACGTACACACTGTGTTTAAAGTGTTTAACAAAGATAGATCAATATTTGTAAGTCTGAGGTCAAATTTTGATCACAACTCATACAATTTTGTTTATTGTACATGTTGATGCCTGTTTTATGACTCATGATTGGACAAATTTTTTAAAAATTATATTTGTAAAATCTCAGCGATATTGAAATGAGTAATTCCAACGTTTCGTTCGGCAATCTGGTCCGAACTTCTTCAGGGAAATTAATCGAAATTAACATAACAGAGGTTTATATATAAAAGGAACATCTCTTATTTTTAAAAAATTTGTCCAATCATGAGTCATAAAACAGGCATCAACATGTACAATAAACAAAATTGTATGAGTTGTGATCAAAATTTGACCTCAGACTTACAAATATTGATCTATCTTTGTTAAACACTTTAAACACAGTGTGTACGTGTGCCCAAATATTTTAGAACTATTCTGTCAAATCTTGACTACAGTTCATTTGACTTATTTTGCAATCGAATTAAATTAACAAAGAAACTATGTAATTGGCACAATCATCGTGTTTCCACTCTCCGGTGTCTGCAACAGAATGTGTACCCTAAATCCGTAGCTGTCCAGTCAACTGACAACTCCAGTAGGTCGAATAAATCAGCTCAATTTTCAGAAAGAAGACAAAGTCATGAGTTTGACAGGGCGCTTCAACTAAACTCTAATCCTAAACACCCTAATCTTGAAAAAAACGTCTAATCATAAGATTCTAGATACTAACAGTTTGAACAGACATGAAGGTGTGATGTTAGCTGACGCATAGGAAATCCTGATTAATAAATAAGAATGGATATGTATCACTAACTAATAATACTTGATCAAAGTTCCTGACTGTCTATATCTACTTATGGAGACGTTGAGACATTGTTTTACAACTGTTTATCCGCACACGTACACACTGTGTTTAAAGTGTTTAACAAAGATAGATCAATATTTGTAAGTCTGAGGTCAAATTTTGATCACAACTCATACAATTTTGTTTATTGTACATGTTGATGCCTGTTTTATGACTCATGATTGGACAAATTTTTTAAAAATTATATTTGTAAAATCTCAGCGATATTGAAATGAGTAATTCCAACGTTTCGTTCGGCAATCTGGTCCGAACTTCTTCAGGGAAATTAATCGAAATTAACATAACAGAGGTTTATATATAAAAGGAACATCTCTTATTTTTAAAAAATTTGTCCAATCATGAGTCATAAAACAGGCATCAACATGTACAATAAACAAAATTGTATGAGTTGTGATCAAAATTTGACCTCAGACTTACAAATATTGATCTATCTTTGTTAAACACTTTAAACACAGTGTGTACGTGTGCCCAAATATTTTAGAACTATTCTGTCAAATCTTGACTACAGTTCATTTGACTTATTTTGCAATCGAATTAAATTAACAAAGAAACTATGTAATTGGCACAATCATCGTGTTTCCACTCTCCGGTGTCTGCAACAGAATGTGTACCCTAAATCCGTAGCTGTCCAGTCAACTGACAACTCCAGTAGGTCGAATAAATCAGCTCAATTTTCAGAAAGAAGACAAAGTCATGAGTTTGACAGGGCGCTTCAACTAAACTCTAATCCTAAACACCATAATCTTGAAAAAAACGTCTAATCATAAGATTCTAGATACTAACAGTTTGAACAGACATGAAGGTGTGATGTTAGCTGACGCATAGGAAATCCTGATTAATAAATAAGAATGGATATGTATCACTAACTAATAATACTTGATCAAAGTTCCTGACTGTCTATATCTACTTATGGAGACGTTAAGACATTGTTTTACAACTGTTTATCCGCACACGTACACACTGTGTTTAAAGTGTTTAACAAAGATAGATCAATATTTGTAAGTCTGAGGTCAAATTTTGATCACAACTCATACAATTTTGTTTATTGTACATGTTGATGCCTGTTTTATGACTCATGATTGGACAAATTTTTTAAAAATAAGAGATGTTCCTTCTATATATAAACGTCTGTTATGTTAATTTCGAATTATTTCCCTGAAGAAGTTCGGATCAGATTGCCGAACGAAACGTTGGAATTACTCATTTCAATATCGCTGAGACTTTACAAATATAATTTTTACAAATAACTACAAAGATCACCAGGTCTCATGCAATAACTATGTTTTATAACCGGGAAGGTAAAGGATTAAAGCGAAAGCGGAAATCATTGTCAGGAACGCAAATGTCATTGTAAGCAAAATACTCTTGAGTGACGGTGGTATGTCTGTCTAACTACGTTTTTGCGTAATACCGTTTAGTGCGATGTTTTCGTTTGGAGCGCCTATATCTTTAAAATAGGTCTTTTACCAAAGAGCAAGCCATTTCTCATGGCCATAAATAAAGACGAGACGAAGTGCTGTGTACTACTTATGCCTTATGACGGGATATCACATATATGATATGAATGACGTATAAGATACTCTTTCACATCGAATTAAATAAACTATCACCTAGAAAATATTGTGAATAGACTTCCTATAGAGTATTCAAATAATACCAACAGTAGTCAGAAAAACCCTGGTTGTTGGGAATTTCAACAAAGTAAAAATTTTCATTTTAAAAATTTATATTTTCTTAGGAAGCTGCTATTATAAATCAATGTTTTAGCAAACTGCTTTTAGCCACTTCGTCCCATAAGCTGTACAAAGACATAAGTGTGTCACACCACTGGCAAATTTCGGTAGGTGAGGTAGCTTCTGTTAACCGTGACATACACCAAATTACTTTTTCTTGTAGAGCAATCACCATACTTCTATGTTTGTGTTTCCTGTTGTTCGTGGGCAGTCCTGCTTGGATTTCATTACATTGCTTTGGTGCTCTAAAAAATAGAAAAACAATAAATGTGCTAAATAACAGCATGTTGGTGCTAACAAAAACTGTACCTTAAAAACATGCCAAAAATGACCAAATTTTCCAAGCTAATTTCGACTTCAAATCCTTCTCTAGCATAAGGGCAGTACAATAATCAACATATGTGGGAACAATATGGAGATATGCATACAGTGCATTCCACTGCACTACGGCGAGCTGTCATCTGAACTGATGACGACCAGTGGTGTCCGTCAAGGATGCCCATTATCCCCTTTTCTATTCAACTTTATCATAGATGTGTTAATGGACTTAACTCTAGGTGACTTCAGCGACTCAGGGATTGACTTGCTACTGGGGAATAATTTCGTTGACTTGGAATATGCAGACGATATAGTCCTCCTAGGCGAAGACGCTGACAAAATGCAGAGTCTTCTGAACACACTGAGCCGCAATCTACGAATGTTTGGCATGCGATTCGCTCCCGCCAAGTGCAAGATGATGTTACAGGACTGGACTACATCGACGCCTAGTTTAAAAATAGGAAGTGAAGTAGTAGAGCACGTTGACCGCTTCACTTATTTGGGAAGTACCATCAGCCTTTTCCAACGGGTTGATCTCTGACGAAATCTCAGCACGGATACAAGGGGCTCGTTCCGCATTTGCCAGTTTACGCCGACTCTGGCGTAGACGAGATGTTCGACTACCGACCAAAGGGCGGGTGTACTGCTCATCAGTCCGCTCCATCCTACTTTATGGCCAGCTGTGAGACCTGGCCACTGAGAGTGGAAGACATGAAAAGACTAGCTGTGTTTGATCATAGGTGTCTGCGTTCTGTCTCCCATGTGAAGTGGCATAATATAGTGAGCGATATTGAGGTTAGGCGCCGAGTGATAAGTAAGGAGGGGAAATCTATCGACGAAGTCGTGAAGCTACAAAGACTGAGATGGTTAGGACATGTGTTACGTATGCCAAGCCATCGCCTCCCTCGACGAGCAATGTTAGCGGATATACTACTTTACTTTACTTCGGCTATCGCCTACGGGAGGATGAGCCGGCTTCATGCACTCATGAAGTTTCATGGGAATTGGGTACGAGTGATGTCCCCAGCATCGCTCGGCCTTTTGTTTGAGAGTGCAGCTCTAGCCTTTACACAACCAAGTGTGGACCTACAAGGCAGTAGGAGTGGAGTAGAGAGTCTACTATCCATTGGCAGCCGGTGACCGGAGTCCGGTTCATACGCCTTTTTGAATGGGGCCAGACATCCAGCAAGCCCTTTGTCCATACGTCTGCCGGTGAGCTCCAGTGAGCTTCATACGCCAGTCGTTGGAGGTTTGGAATCAGGATTTAGCCATCTCCCCTAGACTGTCAGCCAATGGACAGTCAACCCGGTGGAGAGCGCCGGGCATCCGCTTTCGCCCTCTCACTTTGGTGAGAAACACCTCCTCCACGTGAAGGCAGTGAGTAGGACTTCCTCAGGAGAGGCTATGTAAGACGCCCGGTCATATGGGAGCATTTCAGGAGGTGTGCGGAGGGGTGGCCAACCCGCAGCGCAAGGCACCCACCTCCGACCATCCTGAGGCTTTGGAGGCTTAGCGGATATAGGGTCAGGCTGGAAAAAAGCTAGCGGTGGTCAAACAAAAACTTGGCACCAGTCAATGAAATCCACAACAGTTGGTCTAAGCCACGTAGGAAGGTGTAGACTTCCAGGCTGGGGTCCTCGGGACGGTAAAAATCTATGGTTGGAAACAATTGGTGACATGGCTCAAAATCGTTCTCAGTGGCGCAGATGCATCCACTCCTTGTGACTTATAATTTCCAATGAAACTGTTTTGTTCTTCGTTATTACTCCTTCTTTGTCTCACCCCTCTGCTCACAGTTTCTATTATGCTTTTCTTATACTTTCTTCTCTTGCTTGTGATACTAGTCAATACATTTGACTATTCCCACTTACGCTAATAAATGTGACCATAATCGATTATAGCAGCTTGAAGAGTGACTTATTACCAGGGGACAGCCTCGTCAGTCAAAGAATGCAGATGATACAGTCCTTCTAGGTGAAGACTAACAAACTAAGAGTCTTATACACACACTGAACAGATATCCAGGCATTTAGTGTGCAATTCGCCCTTGCCAAATATAAAATGGTACTGACCACTGAGTTTTAACATAGAAATTTGCACCGAAGTGCAGTAGTTCAAGTTGATATTGCAAGTTGAAATAGGCGTTAGTAAATCGTATTAATATAGATGACTTGCAAAAGTGTTTAAAAACCTTTTTCCATACCTTTTGATTGTTTTCGAGAGCGCTGAAACTCTAACGTTATCTTTATCAGGAGACGATAGTTCTGATGAGAGATCTTCAAACATTTCTGATGATTTGTTGCTGGCGATAGGCTGCTTTTTAGCGCTGACAGTATCACTGTCAATCTCCATGCAAGCAACGCAGTAATACTGGCCGCTTGGCTTCTGGAAAAGAATCGTCTAAACACGAGGATGTAAAAATAGACGCAGACATCAACAAACCTCGCATTTAGGACAAATTTCACTCAACATTTTCCATCCTTTGAGTAGATAGTGTCCCATAAGAGTTGAAATTTCATCTGATCGTTGTTGCTTGTTTTTAGATATCTCGTCTTTGTCGAGTGTTTTACCCATGATACCAGCATGCCCAAGACGATCCATGGTTTCACCTGAAAAGAGATACTTATTAAAATGTTTGAAAACTGACCAGACATCACATCCAGTTTAATGAGCAGCCAAACTAGCTATATACAAAGCCCTCGTATACTCTAATCTGGAATTTTGTACTGTGTTGTGTAATCAGAAGACAGTTTAGCCAACTCAGTGATGACTACTGATCAATAGAAAGACTTGCTGTCTTAGATTATAAGTATCTGCACTATGTCTCCCCTGTCTGATAGTACGATCTGGTGAACATTGCGGTTAGGTGCCGAGTATTAGGTAAGGAGGGAAGGTCACTCGGTGCAGTTGTGAAGTTACATCGATTGAGATGGATACAAAATGTCGAGTATGTCTAGTCATCGCCTTACTAAATAAGCAATGTTAGTTCACAGAGGATAAGGTTGGAAAAGAGCTGTTGGTGATATAACTAAAACCGAGTCAGGCCAATAAAATCCTTGACAGTCAGTATAAGCTACGTGGGGAGGCGTAAACTGCCTGGTTGGAGTCCTAGGCATTCCAGGAACCAATGTCTAGAGATAATCCGTTATATAGCTTGTAACAGATCTCAATGGCGCTGATGCATTCTCTCTTTATGTTTTGGTACATACATGAAACCTTGAGTTTCTTCTTTCTGCTTCACACGTCCGGTTATTATTGTTGTTTCGAGTCTCTTGCCACATGGTGTGGTAACTCGAACTACTGCACTTCTGTGCAAAGTTCGACGCTGAAACCAGTCAGTCAGATCAATAGAAAAACTATGAAGACAATGTCAAGCCGAAGTTAGAACTGCTATATCTGAGAAGTATGCTACATCTGAGTTCATGAACTACACAATGTGGATCGGTAGCCTGTCTCTTTTTCAAACAAAACTGAAGCACAAGGCTATATTAAAAACAATAAAGCACTTCTAAGGCTTCTAAGGGGATTTACATTACAAACACTTGGTACTACTTCACTTTTAGTATCCATTTTACAGGCTTATATAAGACATTACACTACCAACACCCAACTCACGAGGCCAGGCGTGGGCAATGGGTAAGGTCACACACGACCTTTGTAGAGAGGCTGAGCACTTCAAGGTCATGTATGCATATTGTGATTGGTAGATTTTAAATAAAGTATTATTATATTTCAATAGTTTACACACGATGATAAGCTTTATTATTGGTAATATTTCGAGCAAAATTACTGCCCGTGTTCACACCACTGTTAGAATTGTTTTATTCACACATTTATGATTTGTACTCATATATATAGTTCATTATTATTATTTTTTGCTCATTCATGTTTTTTTGTGCATATGTGTGTTCAAAATTATACTCCACATTCATTCATGTGTTTGTTTTAGAATTATATTCCAAGTTGTTGATAGTTGTACTGAGTCACCCTTGTTATTTGTACCGGTGTGACTTTAATGAATGTCGATTCTGTTATGAGTCTTTCTTTCCATTTGTTCATTTTTGTTTCTAGAATACACACATTGTCCCAATCGATATTGTGGTTTTTGTCCCATGCATGTGCAGCTATCGATGAATTTTTTTCAAGATTTTTGTAAGCTTGTGTCCCTGTTGGTTGACCTTTAGTTAGGCGTTTATGTTCATTCACTCTTATTTTGAGTGATCTGGACGTTTGCCCCACATATTTAGTTGGACAGTCAGTACAAGATATTTTATAAATCAAATTGTTTTTATCCATCATTTTTATGGGATCTTTCAGTTGATTTATCTTATTTTTGATTAGATTTGTCGGTTTAAAGGTTGTTCGAATGCCGATATTTTTGAGGTTTCCTTGTATTGCCTCTGATGTATCATTTTTGTATGGTATTGCGACTGTTTTTTTCCATTCTTCCTTCTTGTAATTCTCCGGTTTTACACTCTTTTTTTCTCTTTTTTATATTTTCTTTTATAAATTCTCTAGGGTAGTTGTTTTCGAGTAGCATTTTGAATAGGACTTTTATTTCTTTACGCTGGTCCTCTGTTGCTGTTGCAAGTCCCCGTATTCTATCTGCAAGACCTTGCATTAATCCTCGTTTTACCGAGAGTGGATGAGCTGAGTAATAATCAAGGAATATTCCAGAATGTGTGGCTTTTCTATATATCGTTGTTTTTACGCTACCATCTGTCACTCTTTGTAGTTTGCAGTCTAACATGGGCAGTTCTCCAATTTCATTCTCTGATTCCATAGTGAATTTTATTGAGTCGACGTGTCTGTTTATGTGTGAGAGAAGTTTCTCAGCATCGTTTTTATTCACTATCACTAGTATATCGTCTACATATCTCCACCAATATATTAGTGATGATCTAAACGGTTTAAGGGCATTCTCCTCCCAATAATCCATGAATATGTCAGCTGTAATTGGTGAGATAGGCGATCCCATAGCTACTCCCTCATTTTGTTGGTATATTTTTCCTTCGAACGTGAAACATGTTGTCGTCAGACTTTTACTTTGCGTAAACGCTGCGGCTAATACGTAGCACATGTTACTGAGGCGGGCTTTAAAATGATAGTAATAAAAGTCGCATAAACATTACATTTTTTCAGCTTAAGGAGACAAGTTAACGCATGTATAGATTTTACAGATGTGACATGCATGTGGACCCACTAAAAAGTGAATATTATTGGGTAACTTAATCAAAGAATTATAAGGTTTGAATATTTTGTCTTTTTCAGTTTATTGTAACGGACAGAGAGGAGAGGCATTAGTGTAATATTTGCATTTTGCAGAAGACAAACTTTGAAAGATAAATTGGAAGTTCTAGGATTCTTCAAGTTTATTACAAGACATATGGACTATTCTTACCGATTCTGCTATTGTTCCCTCCCTTGTTCACATATTCATTGTTGCTAAGATTAGGAATCGTTCACCTGAGGTAAGATTAATTCACCTGATATGTATATATCCTTAGATATTTCTCAGTTTGGCCGGAGGTGGTCAAAGGAATGCAATCTCAATCTTTGTTTGGAAAGATCATAACCAGTTTCTTCTGAAGGATCAGGTGGTGCTGAAAGCTGTAAAGACAGGTCCAGTGTCACAATCATCTGAGGGAAACTGATCCACAAATTGTGGATAAAACGATTAGTGGACTTTAATTTGACTATGATGTAGCCATAGAGAACTACAACTGCGATTTTTTCCACTGAATTGTTATAAACCCTTTTTAATGTGAATATGTACTGTTTAACTGTTATTTTGTAAATATATGCATTTATGTCGACTACATGTATGTCTCTTAATTATCATTTCGATGACATTGCATAGTTAACGAAGTTGATAGGCAACGTAGTAATACCTGTGTGAAATGCGTGATAATCGTAAACCGTTATTATTTCCTCAGTGCGTCATCAATCCTCGCATGAAATGTTTCAGTATAATCCAATCCGGCTGCGTAAAAGATTATCTTTCATTAGGGCTTGCGAACAAATATACGTTGAGCTTAGGTTTGTTTTGCGATTACTACGTATACATAATAACAGATGTAGGACGGCTACGTACATCGAAAATAACGTGTTATAGGTATATCCTATTGAAGGAAATTTTCCTAGTATTCTCACGTTACGGAAATTATCATTCTTTCAAATTAAATCATTACGAATTCCAAAACCGTCTACATCACCATTCCTTCGACAAGCAAAGGGAAGTAGTAGTGAATTCTTTAAAGAACACCGTTAAAACATTAAAGGGATATTTATTTTGATAAATAATTTTATAATATCACAAAGATTCCAACGATAACGCGCAAATTCTTCAATTGCACTTCATTAAAGCCTCCAAATAAAGTGAACCACTCCGTAAATTACAATTGCAACCTGCAAATCAACAAAAGTAAGACATCCGTTAACAAATAATTAGCAATACGAAAATACTTCAAACCAAGGTAACTTTTAAGAAAAATTTGTTTATTAACTGTTATCTTGCGAATAAATCAACTAACACTCCTTTATAGCTTAAAACTCTTCTGACTGTTACAGAGTTTTCATACCTCAGAGATTCAAAACACCCCTTCAGAATTTCTCAAAATATACATCAATTACCTAATTTATTTCGTTTTTCTTAACGTAATCAACAATTTACACAGAGTTTTAACATTCCACATGCAAAGAAATAACGAAATTCGATGACAGATACATGTTCACTCAAACTGCTGAAAGCGTCTACTTTCCACGATTTTTCTAAGTTTTTTCGTTAAAATATGGTATTTATAATGCATTTCAGTTGAAAAAACACCTGAAAACGAGGTAGAACAACCCAAACACATCATCGCGATAACACATAACGGCATCCTGCGTGTGCCTTTATCCATTGCTCCAGGCGTGCATGGGTAAGATTTGAAACTGAGGCTTCGGAAGCTACACTTCAATATCCAATATCCTGATTACGAGCTATTTTAAACCAGTGATTTCCTTGAGCTCGCTTCTTGATTGTGAGGTAGAGGTTCCAGATCTTCGGTGAGCTGCTGCGTAGTAAGTCCCGCCACTCGACTGCTTTAGCTCTGGTAGACTCCAATAGGAGTGGTGCGGGGACTGGTCAAGATGTGGTTTGTAGTATGCAGTATGTTAGGACTGTGTTGCTGCCGTGGATGGAGTTTGACCTAACTCCCGTTGGTCATTCGGTGTAGTCATAAAAGCAGAATAGTAATAATAATAGGTTGTAGTGTAGATGATATGGGTTGAGATAAGTGAAATAATAAAGGTGACCTAAGGAAAAGATAGAGTAGTCGATACAGTGAGAGAAGGGAGAACAGGTCGTGGGGATTTAGTTTGTACGCTTATCCATTGACAGTGTGGTTTTAAGTTTTATGTGGATAAGCCATTGAGACACAAACCTCGCATTTCTGCATGATTGTCTAGCTTCCGCTTAAAAATCTCCAGAGATGGCACTGTAGTCACGGCCGCCGGTAAAGCATTCCAGAGGCGGCAAACTCGAAGCGAAAAGAAATGTGATCGCACTCGAGTCTTTGGTCCCTGGTGTGCTATCCTTAGCGGGTTACCTCGTGGAAGCCTATAATCATTAACGGCCGGATGCTTTTATTTGAGTGGGTCTGGTCATTTAAGATCTGGTAGACGGTGATGAGGTCTCCCCTGTGCCTACGGTAACGAAGTGTGAAAAGACCTAATTTCTTTAGTCGTCACTCGTATGATTTGTTGCGGAGGCCGATCACCCATTTTGTCGCTCGTCTCTGGACACTTTCTAGAATGTTAGCATCCCTTTTGAGCAGCGGAGGTGCAATGATATTATGCACCTCAAGGTGTGGTCTCATATATGTCTTATATAACCTTAAGAACAGTTCGGGAGTAAGAGCTCCCATAAACAAACGTGTCAAAATGATTGAAATGAAACAATCACCATTTGTCTTCATGCAACTTCCCAATGATTAAATATATATTGTATAATATTTGGACTGAAATGTTAATAATAATAATAATTTTTATTTCTGTAACAGAAACCAGCCATTTTTACAGGCATGAACATATGTACACTTATGAAAACTTATAGAATATATAATATGATTTGTTAATTTAGAAATAAGTTGAATACTGGTAAATGTAAGAGAAACATTTAAAATGAAGTGTGCAAATAAGGAAATAGATATAGCGTCAAATCTAAACTGTAATTGAAAAAAATACATGTCAATTTCACGCGGGAATCATAAATGATTGCGTTAGTTGGGAAGGTAAGTAGCATTTCTGTACAGGTGCTGACGTGATACATAAGAGATGCAGAATAAACAATAATTATCAGTAAATCATTCAGAAAGAGTTTTAAAGTCTATTAAACTTTAAATTCACCTGTGAGTTCATCACATTTGTAACATTTCCAGTTGTTTATGAGACCCACTTTGAACTTGTCAGCAGATTTCATAATACCGATGATCCCGTTATTCACCAGATGAGCTAGCAATATCACGAATAAGTAGAGAATTGCAGCGCTGTATCAGTACCTTCGTTGAAAGCAGTATCTTTGAAAAGAGAAGAAGACACAAGAAAACCGGCAGACAGGTGCAGAAGTATATAAAAGGTGTTAATAATTCAAAATATATAACAGGCATGGGGTTCATCATTTTTTATTGTTTTTTTTCAAGAAATATTATTTTCCCGATATTTTACGGTCATTTCTGCGAACAATTAGTTTAAAGTGAAAGACAGGTGATAATTTCACCTACTTACGAGGCTTAAAGATTCAGATTCAGATTTATTGGTTGAGGATAGAAGGCTTGCAGCCTATGTTAATCCTTTTCTAGTAGATTTCTGTGGTTGTCCAAACCCTTCTTGAACGAATAAGTTGAGGTTGCAGACACCACTTCTTCTGGGAGTCGGTTCCAAGAGTTTATGACTCGATGTGAGAACCAGTACTCAACAGCAATATGATTTCTCCTTGGCTTTTGAACTCTCCTGCTATGTCCTCTAAGGTGTTCCGACCTGGTGGGAAGGAAAAGAGAGAATAGGTCAGGTCCGTAGTCATTATTTAAAATTTTAAACATTGTGATTAAATCTCCTCTCTGCCTACGGTATGACAGTGAGAAGAGATTTAAACTATCTAGTCTTTCCTCGTATGATAAGTTAGCTATGCCGTGAACCATACGTGTTGCCTTCCTTTGAACACTTTCTAGAATGTGTGAATCCCCTTTTAGACACGGACTGGCGGCCTGGATGCAGTTTTCCAGTCTTGACCTAACCAGAGATGTGTATAAGGAGGTGAACATATCTCTGGTAATTCTTGTAAAGGCTCTGCGAATCGCCCATAAGGACCTGAAACTACGTGCAGCCACCGCGCGACAGTGTGCTGTAGTTTTTAAGTCGTGGCTAACTATGACACCTAAGTCCAAGTGAGTCTGAACTGATGGAAGTGTTATTCCCTCTAGTTCGTAGGAGCTCGTGCTTGCTTGTCCAATGCGCATGGTTGCACATTTTGCCACATTGATCGGGAGCATCCATTCAACAGACCACTCCGACAATTTGTTGAGGTCGTCTTGCAAGGTGAGCGTATCACTGTTGCCCTTCAGCTCTCTCCAAATTTTTAAGTCATCTGCGTATAGGACCATAGGGGAGTCGGTGAGCAGAGGTAACTCATTGATATACAGAATAAAAAGGAGAGGACCGAGAACCGTGCCTTGTGGCACTCCGCTACTTACTGCTGTCCAGGAGGAGAGTTTTGAGTTGATCCTAACCCTCTGCCTCCTATCTATGAGGAATTCCCTGAGCCAGTCTAGTAGTCTGCCTTTGATACCAAGACTTTCCAATTTCATGAGTAGTCTTTTGTGAGGTACTTTATCAAAGGCTTTACTGAAGTCTATGAAGACGACGTCAACGGGTCTTCTGTTGTCCTTTGATTTGACCCAGCTTTCTCTTGCAGTCAGGAGATTTGACAGGCATGAGAGGTTCCTCCGGAAGCCATGCTGTGCTCCAGATAACAAGCTGCTATTTTCCAGATAAGCCATGATGCTTTTCTTGATAATTCTTTCCAGTGTCTTGATTAAAGTGCTGGTGAGACTGATAGGCCTGTAATTTGAAGGGCTTTGTCTTGATCCTCCTTTGTGTATGGGGGTTACTATGGCGTCTTTCCAATCACGTGGCAACACTCCATTTAGGAGAGATAGCTTGAAGATCGTGGTCAAGGGGCCGGCTATGTGGGCTGATAGCTCCTTGAGAAGCCTTGGATGAAGACTGTCAGGACCCATTGATTTTCCTGCATCTAGTTTCATTAAGAAGTTGAGCACGATGCCTTGGTCGATGTCAACGGAATCTATCCCATGTTCTTCTGATGCAGCCAGAGCTGATCCTATAGGCAGTGATGACTCCTGAGTGAAGACTTGGGAGAAGTAGTTTGCCATTGCTTCTGCTTTTTCTTGATCTTCTTCGATTGTATCTTTGTCAATAATCAGGTTTGGGACACCATTGGGTGTTTTATTCCTGAAATTCAAGTACGAGAAAATTTTCTTAGGTTGTGCCTTTGCATTTTGGGCCAGGTGTGTCTCGAACTTCATCCTTGATTGGCGGATTTCTGCGATAGCTTTATTTCTAGCAGTAGTATATAATTCCCTGGTCTCAGAAGTCTCAAGTGTTGCAAACAGGTTCCAACATTTGCGTTTACGTCTGAGTAACTTACGAATCTCCCGGTTTATCCAAGGGGGGAATGTTTCCGACCCTTTGGAACAGACCAAGGGATGAAGGGTACAGTTACTTGGGCGTAAAGTTGCTTAAATTGGTTCCATGCGGCTTCTACTTGGGACTCTGGATTGATGTACCAGTTTACTGAGTTGGCTGCTGAGACGATCGCATTTATGTCAGCTTTCCAAACGTTTGGTCGAGCTGGGGTTTTGGCCCTTGCTGCCGTTGCTGTGAACTTGAAAGTGAGCACAGCATGGTCACTTCTTCCTAACGGAGGAAGATGTTGTATGAGATCCACATCCTCACCGTGTGAGAACACTAGGTCCAGAGTTGATGAGGAGTGCTGTGAGTCATAGCGCGTGGGCTTAATGATATGTTGGACTAGGGCTAGCGATATACTAGATTCTAGCAGTTTATGATCAAAGGAGTTGACTGAAGATGGAGTTGTTAGGCTCGACCAGTCAACTGTTGGGGCGTTGAAGTCACCGACTACGAGACTTCGACATTTTGAAGTCCAGGAGCCTAGCTTCTCTATTAGGAAGTCGTCTGCACTGCAGTCAGGACTGCGGTACACAGCAATGAGGTCAATGTCTTGGCCTATGCATTTAAGTCTGCAGCGTAGAAGTTCGCACGACTCACTTTCGTGGGCGAGTGCTTCGATACTACGCACGGTTAAGCCTTTCTTGAGGTAGATGACTACGCCCCCTCCTTTGCGGTTTAGTCGGTCTACCCTGTGCACTTCGAAGTTTGGCAGGTTAACTTCGTTGTCAGTGACATCGGGTGTGAGCCATGTCTCTGTGATAATAATTACATCCGGGTTTCCGGTTTCTATCATGTTTGCCAGCTCAGTCCTTTTATTTAACAGGCTGCGGGCGTTTGTGTAGCAGACTGTTAATTCAGATTGGTGCTTCCCCGGCCCACCCACAGAGGTTTCGGGATCATTAAACTGCGAACTCGGACAACCCGAAAACCCTTAATCTTAAGGTTCTTCTCACCGTTCCGGCGTCGCTCACTTAATTCTAGTGCCGCAGCCTGTCTTTTGACACGGTCTGCTAGGCTTAAGTCAGCGCGGACATATATCCCTGATCCTTTGAGAATATGAGAGTTGCTTAGAATAGCATCCCTCTCTGCTTTAGAGTTTAGTACGACTTTGAGGAGACGTACAGGTTCACTTACTGTAGGGTCAGGCTTTTGACCTATTCTGTATACGCTGTGTATAGTAATGCCTGATACTGTTTGTGGCAGTAGCTTGTCTAAAAGGGGCTTGACCAAGTTAAGGTCATGCTCGAATCTGGTCTTAGGGTCGAGGGCCAGTGACTCCTCCACTTTGTGGAGAATGAGAGACCTGTCAGAGAGATCGGGTTTGCTTTCCGTGACTTTCTTGCCCTGAGGCGTAAGTGTGTTTCTATCCTTCTTGGGCGGTGTGGCCGAAGTGTTATCCTTATCTCGCTTTTTGCGAGAGACTACGGTGCGCCATTCATTGGCGTCCTCCTCGCTAATCTTAGTGGGGTTCGTCTGTCTGCTGCTCACCGGTGTGGATGAGGCTTGTTCCGCCAGTCCCTGGGCGACTGGAGCTGCAGGTTTTCGACCCCTGGTACGCCTCTTCTTCACGGCAGTCTTTCCATTACTGTCACTGGAGGGCTCATCCAGTATCGTGGGGGCGACCTGGGTGTCTGTAATATGGTGGGTGTTCTTCTGTGCTGTAGAGCACTCACTTATTGGCAAGGTCGCATCTGGGACATGTGCTGTTTTGTCAATGACGCTAGTCACGTCATCGCTATCTGAGCAATAGTCGGTATTCTTCTGTGGTGGAGGACGCTTGCAGTCCATGAGCTTTAAAGCCCCACTAAGAGTAGCTATGGCTTCTGTAATACGGAGTTTAGTTGTACTACAGCAGTCGTTGCACAACCAGTTCGCTAGAGGTTTGCAGCAGCGTTTGTATGCTGCTGGAGTAAGGTTCGTGCACATACTGTGAAACCATCTCTTGCAGTTATCACACTGCATTCCCTCATCCACTGGAAACTGGCACATAGCCCTTCCGCAGCGGTTTCTTTTGATAGGCATTTTATTTAAAACAAACCAGGAAAAGTTAAATACAACTTCAAATATATATATAACCTTTGTAAATCAGTGATAAAAGCTAATGAGTGCACAAAGATAGATATATGTAGCTATTATGTTATAAGAACACAACTTCCTATAATTAATAGACTCAAATCTGAAACGTAAACTAACTTCGATCAGAATAAACTGATTTAAAGTTAAATCTGTGGACTTTTGAAGCGTATAACACAACAAAAGCCAATTATAAACAAGAGCGTGAAAATTAACTCCCTTTTGAAAGTTCGCGCGGTAGCGGTGTTAAACACAAAAGTCAGAGTGCGTGAGCTATGTAAAAGAAAAGCGAGGGCCTAGTAATATGTTTTTCTGAAGTATACAGTTCGGTGTTCTTCTGAAGTAGCGGACTCATGCCATTTACCTTCATTCGGGAGTTTGCATTTAAACTTCGGCTCTAGGCAATTTTCAACTTCTATTTCTTTTTTCATTATTTTTTTAACTTTTTTATTTATTCTCATTTTGCAGAAGCCATTCGAACTCAGGAGCCTTAGCAATAGAGTGCTGTCCCACAGATAAGGGTGGTTCACATATGTCCCCACCATCATATCCGCTGACTAGCAGTCACCACCCTCCCACCTTTTTTGTGCAAGGCCCTGTCGGAATGCTTCATTTTTTTAAAATTATTTATTTATTATTTTTGAAAATTTCTGTTGCAACATGCCACAAACTTTTTGTTTTCCAAATATTCATTCGTCGACTTACTCAAATTTATGGTATGAATGACTACTTTCAGAAGAACATCATGTATGTTTCATTTTTACAGCATTTTGGAGACGAAAAATATAAGGAAGAAAGGCTATCTGAGTCTTCATTTTAGATATAAACAAATGTAGTTTAGAAAATCAGGGAATAATCGTGCAGCATTGAGCAGATAAGTAGTGGTAAGTTATAATATGTTGTTCTAGAAAATTTGAACATACAGGATTATAGTAATAGAATAGTAAGATAAGATTCATTTTAGATATAAACAAATGTAGTTTAGAAAATCAGGGAATAATCGTGCAGCATTGAGCAAATAAGTAGTGGTAAGTTATAATATGTTGTTCTAGAAAATTTGAACATACAGGATTATAGTTATAGAATAATAGGATAAGAGTCACTACTATTGAAAACTCACCGTTTATTTGAATATTTAGACAACTACCATTTTGGCCTTAATTTGCGTAGAGCTAGACGTATAGCACTAGGCAGGCTCCGGAGATATTTTAATACCAGTCGTCTTCAGTTGATTTGCATCTGGAATTTGAGATTGAACCTTAGCATACTGAAATACTCATAATACAATATTATCAGGGATATATGCAAAAATATTTGAAGGAAATAAAAAAATTTTAAAATTTAAGGCTGATTAAGAATAGGTGTCTAGGGTTGTGAAAGCAATCATAGTGAAAGTGGTGTCAAACATAGGGTTTACAGATTTCAGGAGCTAACAGTGAGGATCAGAGGAGTGCCGTATTAGATCTCTAATTTTTAGTTTGTCACATACCCCTTCTAACCCGTTGTTAATGAAATATTTGTTCAGCAAAGATGAGAAAGTTTTTGGGGTAGGACTGTCTCTAATTTCAGTTGGAAGACGGTTCCAAATGCAACGGTATCTCACAGTGAAAGAGTTTGATCTGTATTTTGTATGACAGCGGGGAACTTTAAAAGAAGAAGATTTATTTCTCAGGTTATATTTCTTAGGTGAACTGAAAGTAAAGTCATTGTGGGGGAAATATATAAGCCCTTTAGCAATCCTAAATGTAATTTTTAGGTTGAACTTCAGTCGTCTAACCCATAAGGGTTCCAAGTCGAATAGATTACATCTGTCGTAGTAAGAAATGCAAAGATTTTCACCTACTAGACGTTTAGTAAACGCCCTTTGTAGACTTTCTAATTTGCATCTGTCTTTTACGGAGACACTGTCCATGATAGGGGGACAAAATTCAAGTAAGGGCCTTACGCACAACTTGTACAGCATAATTTTGGATTCACTGGTCTTAAAGTTTCGGAATAAAAATCCAAAGAGCCTTTTGACCTTTGATACTTGTAGTTTAACGTATTCCGTCAGGCTAAATTCTGGAGTGTATTTCAGACCCAAGTCTGTTGTAAGCGGCAGACGAGGAATATGTTTGTTGTGTAGGGAGATGGAAAGTTCAGATGAAATGCTTTTGGAGCATAGCACACCACATTTTTCAACGTTAAACTTCATTTTCCATGTGTTACACCATAATTGGACGCTCTCAATATCATCTTGAATCCTACTAAATACACATGACACTTCATTTCTGAGTGAGTGATACACTATTTTGATGTCATCGGCGAATAGGAAAGGTCTGCCATGTTTAATAACGTCGCAAATGTCATTGAAATATAACAGGAATAGCAGTGGACCTAGGACACTACCTTGTATAACTCCACTTGTTATCCGAACGGGGTTGGATGTGTGGGAACCTAACCTGACCATTTGCATCCGGTTGCTTAAAAACGAACTGAGCCAGCTTAACAATGAACCTTGGATCCCATAGGACTGGACTTTTGATATTAACAGTCGGTGGCTTACAGTGTCAAAGGCTTTACTAAGATCTAAGTATACGATAACTGTGATCATACTGGAATCTTTAAGTTGTGAGATGTGGTCGAAAAATTGTAAGTGGCATGTCGTACAAGAACGTGACTTCATGAAACCGTGTTGATAAGGAGTGATAAGTTTCTCTTGAGAGAGGAAGTCAAAAATGGCACTTTTCACGATCTTTTCCAGAACCCTTGAAATAACAGAAGTTAGGTTAATGGGTCTGTAACTCATGACACTTGAACGGGAGCCTGACTTATACCTAGGGGTAATGTGCGTGGTTTTCCATGCATCTGGATATGTTCCAGTTGATAGAGAGGTAGAGAACAATTTAAGAAGGAGAATAGGAATGTCTTCACCACCGTATTTTAAAAAAGTTGAGGGAATCATATCAGGACCTGGGTTGTTTGAACTTTTAAGAGAAGTGATTGCTTTCTTAATATTATCTAAAGAAAAGCTGATAATTTCTAAGGTTTTTTGTGAACGTACAGGGAATAGAGGTTGTGGCAACGTATTATCATCATAGGTATATGACTGTGAGAAATAGGAGTTTAGAAGCTCACAAATTATTTTAGAGTCACTAGCGGTTTCGCCATTTTCTAAAATGAATTGTATATCCGTTTTACGGGAGTTTAGCCTTTTGCGATAAAGCCTACAGATTGCAGTGTATTTAGAGCTATCTTTAAGAGCTGCATGTTCTTGTCTGAGTAGGGCTTTGTCGTTATTTTCTTTCAAAGCTAGATAAATGTTCTGTATATTTAGAAGACATGAGAAGTCGTTTTCTCTGTGGTACTGTCGGTACAGCTTTCGCAGCTTAGCCTTTACTTTTATAGGAATGAAATTCTTTATGTTTTCTCTTGGGTTTTCTTTACATTTAGGAACAAGATTATCAAAGCAAATAGATACATTCTGGTAAAAGGCTAGTAGGATAGTGTCTAGGTTGCTATTAGAAAAGAAAAGATCCCAGTCTAAGCTTCTAATGAAGGAGTTAGATACGTCCCACCTAGCTTTTCCGAAGCACATGAATGTCTTGCGCAGGGTAGAGCGTTTTGATGAGTGGAGCTTGGTATCAAGGGCGCAGATTACTGTGTTGTGGTCACTACCAGGGAATGGTCGGCTGATGTCTATGGTAGATAAGGCGATGTCTTTCAAGAAAACCAAGTCCAGTATATTTTGGTTTCGGGTGGGCCTTAGAATACTTTGTGTCCACCCACATAATTCAACTGCATCTAAGAATTTGCTGTAGCGGGGAGGAGCACTGATGGGCTCCCATGAAACTTCTGGCATATTGAAATCACCTCCAATCACTTTATAAGTAAAGTTCAATTTCGAAGTGTAATGGAAGGCTGCAGTTATCTGGCTTAGCAGTTCACTGTCGTGGTTGGGTGGGCGATAAATGCAACCTAATAATAGGGTTTGCTGTTTATTTATGTAGAGTGTCACCCATAATGTATCACATATATCCAGGTTGGGGTCATCATAGTGCACAGCTCTGCAGTCAGATTTAACATAGATAATGCATCCTCCAATAATGTTCCTCACCCCATGCATTTCTGATGTTAGTATGACTGCACTACAAAAACGAAAACCTACCATTCTTTCAACTTTTCCCATATTTTCCCACATTTCCCACGTCTCCAGAAAATAGCTGCCCATGTTTTCCCACTTTGCCCATGTTACAAACGAAAACAGCCCACCTTTTCCCACTTTGCCTACATTTGAACGGAAAACTGCCTACGTATTTACCCACATATCCCAGGTCCACAAAATTAACCGACTGGGCAAAGTTAACCTCGGTTAAAGTAAGTTAAGGCTTGGGCTAAGGGCAGTTTACGGTTAGGTTAACCTAATGAGGGTGACAAAAGGGTTGTTCAAATTGGATTAGGGTTAATTTATGCATATTTCCACGCAAGGATTAGGATGAGGTAAGATTAGGGTCACTGTAAGAGTAAGAAGACTGGATAGTTGCAGGCATAGAATGTGGTATAACTACTTTGTTGATATTGAAATCTGAAACTGAACGGACTGAACCGATACCCAATTTCGTTTATACGAGGTAGTGCAAGCAAATTTCATTTCTTCGAGCACGCTTCATTTAAGACACTTTTAGTATTCATGTACTAGAAGTATAGTAGTTCTACAGTAATTAGAAAAGATTGCGTTTTTATTCAATGATGGTTTGTACACCGTTGGACTCCAATCGAAACAGCCCACTAATGGCCTAGAAAAGGCCATTCGTGTTAAGATGCAATGGAAGTAGGTTATAATAATCACTCCTGTCCAACATATACTGAAAATGCATTCCAGAAAGTGCTTTAAACCAAGGTCTATTAAATTATATCTCACCTTAACTCTCACCCAGCTGTAACCTGGTTCGCAGACTGTAATCCCACCCTTCAAGCAATGACCTGAAACGCAGCGAAGCGAACATTTTGCAGTGTGATCGCACAGGTGTCGCGTGCTAGTTAGAACGAAGACTCAAGGTCAAGGATTATATTTACAGGCAATCACAATACAGTTACATGAGAGGGAATGGGCGCTCCTACCGGTCATCCGTTGCCTCGTCTTGGGTAACCAATCCCTGCCAACCTGAAAATAGACAAGCATATTTGAACATTAGAAAACCGCGGAAATCACCATGCATTACACTACCCCTTCTTCCATAGGAGCACTGCCCACAGTGCAGCGTGGCTGTTCCTGCAGGACTTATCTGGACTGAAACATGTTGTCGAAAAGGTTTTAGTCTATTGAAGTGTGTGACTAGGCTATGATAGATATTGGTTTCCTGAATCCAACAGGTGCAGTCAATTAGTAGCTCTAATAGAGATGTCAGTGTAGTTGAAGATTGAGCGATCAATTCATAGTTGTTTGCTCAAACCCAACTCCTCCATATTTTTCGCGGGAGTCATCAGTCCACCAGTCATCGTCTCAACGTTCGCTGTTCGTTGGAAGAGAGAAAATGTTCTAATTATTTGTAATCGTAATATTAGTATTTCGAGATGACCGAATTACAAGAATCCAAACAAAACCCAGAGAGGGCGGAATTCAGGAATTTGTATTTAGCGGAATTATATTGCAATTCATATAAGAAACAAATCAACAGTCAACAGTAAGTATTTTAAACAATACAGAGATAGAAATTGTCAATCACCACATCCGCCACACGTCGAATGTCTCCTTGCGTATTTATATCGATGTCTCGGTTTGCTTGCAAGTAGCTTCGACCTAACTGATTCTGTGATATTATTTTCATCAGTATTATCTGGACCTATTTCTGAATTATCTACAAAATCAGGATTATTAGCGGAATCATTAAAATAATAATTGGAACGACCTACTTCATTTGTTGTCACTTTGTCCAGGTGTCTGTTATGAACTGAGTGATCTTTGATGTCTAATATCTTCACCACTCGATTTCCCATTTTTGTAGTATAATTCCAACAGAAGATCTATAGTTATTATCTTTGTAATAATGTACATTAGAAGTCGTGGACATCAGATGCTTTCTGAGAATTTGAGATTTGAAAAGTTTTGCAGGACTTTCACGGGTACTTGTATGCTCTGCATTCGACAGACGCAGTCTATGCATATGCAGTAATTCCTCCATTTTAATCAGTTGCTCTCTCATCTCATTCAGTTTTTTTCGTGTTTTCGACAGTTCACATTGCAATTCAGCTACCTCATTTTTGAAAACAGTTGACACTTGAGTTGCCGAACTTGTAGTGGAGGTTTTCATCGGATTAGCTTGAGTATTTTGAAAAGTTGAAAGACACATTGACTCCATTTTACTAGACAGCTTGGGAGAATTATAAGAATGTTGAGCAACATAAGTATTCGAACTTCTGCAAACCGTCTCGATGTGTCCAAGTTTACCACATTTGTGACACTTAGCACCAAGAAGACGGCAAGTGCTTCGTAGATGTAACTTTCCAGAGGATAAACACGGTTTAATGTTTTTGATCTCTGGCTGCATTCTATTACCTGTGGACGACAATTTGGATTGCTTTCCATGACCACTTGTATTTTCGACTTTAGAAAGCATAACATCAGACACTGGCGTAGTGGGAGCAGAGTATTCATTATTGACATCTTCATATGTACTACATACATCTTTAGCAGTTTGAAAAGTACAAGAAGAAATCTGAATTAACTCTTTCTCTAACTTAGGAATATTGATTCCAGCAATTAGACGATCACGTAGTTGAGTATGCAGCTGATCTCCAAAGTTACACTTTGAAGCTTGAATTTGAAGTTGAAGAATGAAGTCTCTTATCTTCTGATTGGGGGCACGAACCAGTTTATGGAATTGACCCCTCTCTCTGGTCTCAAATGTAGTTACATGAAAGTGATTTATAAGAAGTTCACGGAGTTTATAATATGGCAGAGAAATAGGTTTTTCTGGAAATGACAGAGTCTTTACTAGGCTATACGCATCTAGCCCAATAGCAATGATGAAATGTGCTGGTATTTTGTCATCCCGAACATTCTTTGAAATGCACCACGCATCGAAGCATTCCAAATAATCAGCAATCTCCCGCGGAGTAGCATTTATAGGAAAATTTCCCAGGTTATTTAGTTCCATCGCGACGCCAATTTGTAGTAATTTATTGTAATCGTAATATTAGTATTTCGAGATGACCGAATTACACGAATCCAACCAAAACACAGAGAGGGCAGAATTCAGGAATTTGTATTTAGCGAAATTATTCTGCCATTCATATAAGAAACATATCAACAGTCAACAGTAAGTATTGAAACAATACAGAGGTAGAAATTGTCAATCACCACAGAAAACTACCGGAAGTACCATTGTGATTTATTGTTATTACATTTATTCTTAGACTTTGTGTACAATAGCTTAATGGTTGGCTCTGTATTGGTGCAAAATAAACGGTTCTTGAGTCACCAATTCGCGTTCTGGCATTTCGTGTTAGTTATTACGCTTAATTTCTGAAAGTCTTCCAAGGACAGTGTGAGGTCCAGCGTAGCAAGACCTGGACATTGGCAGTTTCTGATACTTTCTGTTCGTCTTTTCTTGTGTCTGCAAGTGTTCTTTGGACAAGTGTTATCTGGAACTTTTCTGGATTGTTTGGTCAGGTT
Organism: Trichobilharzia regenti; assembly: GCA_944472135.2. Taxonomy (NCBI): domain Eukaryota; kingdom Metazoa; phylum Platyhelminthes; class Trematoda; order Strigeidida; family Schistosomatidae; genus Trichobilharzia; species Trichobilharzia regenti. Next base: position 31,656,862 of record OX235270.1, on the reverse strand, counting down.
CAGTTATGCCTGAGCCGAAGAAAAGACAAAGCGCTTTGGAAGCAGACAGGAAGGTAAGTAATGCTGAGTTGCCTGTTATGTGTAATGATGTGTGTGATGTTAAGCATGATAAGACTGATGTCCATGTTTCACCGTTTAGGGATCATAGAAACTTTAAAATTCGTGAATATGAACCTCGGTGTTTCGACGGAAACCCAGCTGACTATCCACAGTTTGTAAAGGAGTTTGAAGTCACGTTGAGTGGGTTTGCAATAAATGACGAAATGAAGTTAATGTATTTGTTGAGGCACTGCACTGGTGTTCCTGCAAGAACTATACAGTGCTCTAAGTTTATGAAGCCAAACGAAGAATACACGGAGGCCATGCGTATCCTGCGTCAAAGGTTTGAAAGACCTTCGATGATTGTAAGGAACGTATTCGAGGTAGTTAGTTACGAGATGACTCCAAGGCACTCACTGAGTTTTTGGAAAATCTGATGACTTACAAGAATGCATTGATTTCGATGAATTGCATGAGCGATCTAGACTAAAGTTCCGTTCTAGAGGTGATAGCGAGGCGCCTACTTACTCGACTGCAAAGGAAGTGGGTGAAGATAAGCTCTCGTATAGAGGATGAAGGTATTGAACCAAAGTTCGATGATATTTTGAAACTGGCAAAAGAAAGTGTAAACCAAGCTATGAGCAAGTTTGCCGGTATACTGCATCCCGCCTGTGGAGTAGAGAAGTCTGAGATCAAAACGCGGTTATTTATGACGAAGGGGTTTCAGTGTAGTGGATATCGAGAAAACTCTATGGTGTCCAGTAATCCAAATAAACTTAGGACTCGCGGTACGTTCAACGTTTGCGTTACATTTTTGCGTGATTCGTTACACAAAATTTATCTTGTTGTAATATTCGCACAAGTACTATACTACTCCAAGACTAAGTGCTATAGGCTGAAGAAGAGTCAACATGAGAAGTGTTGTCCTATTCGTTTTCAGTTCGAAACACCGGCAGAGACCAGAAAATTCATCCACTCCCAACACACCCTATCGCAAGCCAGAAACTACAAACTTATAAAGGTTGGGGTGGACGAAACAGTCATAGAAAGACGCGCATACGACTATCTCGCTAAGACTAATTGTGAAATAGGTAATAGGACATTGCAAGCAGCCATTATTCCCAACCCTGTGAGAGATACAGTAGACCCCACCACATCACCCCTCTCAAAACACACAGAATTATCCCCTCAGAGTGCAACACCAGCCGAAAGGCCACTAGTTTGTAACCAAATAACTGATAAAACCTTACCACTTATCACCGCAGATTCTAACCCCAGAAAAAAGTCAAAACCACCCGAAAGTCGACATTGTCCTCTCCTAGGCATAACTCCATTGGTAAAGAGAAGGAAAATATGACTTGAAATCATTCCAACAGAAACAGTGGCAGCTTAAATAAGACCATACTTCCCACGGTCAATAATATTAGCACTAACAACGTGTGAAATCGCACCCTGGCACACACTAATATCCAATGTCTCAACAATGTCACCTTCAATAACACAACTGGCAATGGTCAGAACTTGGCTACCAACAACTCAGGGTCTTCAGAATATGGCACATAAACAAATTTTGACCGAATATATGGTACAAGTCTTCTGGGAACTAACCTACAATGCAGTACACACGAAACGCACACAAGGACACAACAATAGGTGGAATAATAAACCATGGTCATCACAAGGATCCAATCATTTTTTGTCCCCTGCGTCCCTGTCAACGTTGAAAAACAGCTAGTAGGGATGTTAACACTCCTAAACCACTAGTGCTGGTTTCCCCTGCATGAAAACAGGAACGGCCTAGTGCACCCGTATCCATTAGGCACACTTGGTACTTGCACAAGTATAGGTCAAATAAAGAACCCTGCCTACTTCTCTAGCCTAACTAAAAATAAAAATGCCTTAGTCTATAGCAAATCCAGTGCCCTAACTTCTAATTCTTTACCGAAAACAGCACACACCAACTCGATAGACATAGGTGGGCATGATGCTGAAACTCCTCTTAAAATAGGACCGTCATGTTCAACAGAACTACTGGGTGCTGAACCATATTCGGGGCTAACTAACGAACTTAAATACTTTTTTTTCTAAATAAATAAATAAATAAATTTATTCTCATGATACAGTACATGAGGGACGCCAGTTTACAGGTATCATCAAATTGTTACAGAAATAGGACCATATTATTCAGTCACATTTTACAATCGATGACAAAATATGTTTGACATGTACACTGGAGATTATACATACACTTGATAAATGTTAATCCCAATAGTATAAAACATCCTTTTCACTTATGTACAATCATTTCTGTGCATAGTTGGAAAAATCCGCTAGATTGTCAGTGAGTGCAACACATCAGGAATTACAGAAGTATTGTCTTCGCATTAACAAAAAAAACCAGGTCTTTGGTGGATGGGTTATAAGTGCCTGGGAAAAAAATAAAGCTTGAAGTCAGTTTTCGTACAATACTTTGTTGTGTGCAGAGTCCTTGAATTATAGTTCATTGATGTGTTATTTTGAAATCAGTGATATGTTTATCTCATTTGATCTGCAATGTCGTTGTTGGGAGTAGAATACATAAGCTTTAGACGCATTAATTGATGGATTTCTGATGCTTGTGGGTATTTACTTCTCGTGAGGAAGGTTTTTGAATTTTAGTTGTTACGACATGAGTTGTGCATATTGACTGCTCAGCAACATTATGGATATAAGTTCATCACATTATCTCAGGAATGTTGGGTTGTAGTTGGTGAGGCATATATGATGTCCGACGAGCGTACATCTGTCCATGTGATGTTGTGGTGAGTTCTATCTTTTTCACGTTGTCGGTTTATGTCCATTTAATTCCACTTATTGTGTTGGGTAGAAGTTTTACAAACAAAACTTCTTGTCTGTTTGAGGGTAAGTATCTTAATCGTTAATGTTTTATCTAAAATTATAAATATAGGCGAAAACAACAGGTGTAGCATTTGAGCTTATACATTAAATGGACCTATAATTTCGGAGGCTTTCAGATAGGAACTAGGACTACTGTCGTTCGCAAACTCGTGTAGTTTGTCGTTAAGCACTTTTTTGAGTGAGGCCAATGTACCTACTTAACGCATTTTCATTGGTAGTTTATTCCATATCTGTGCATACCTAATCAAATAAAACTTTTGCCTGGTAGCTGTTTTACATTGTTCGATAGCTACTGTACCCTCAGTGTGTCTTAGTTTGTAGCCACTGTCATCTGAAAGTCGAATGCCATTAGCAGAGGTAAAAACTAAGTGGTTTAGAAGCTTATAATAAAGTGTTAAGTTTAGTCTCAGGCGTCTTAGCCATAGTGTTTCTAATCCTAGGGTGTCACATCTAGTGGAGTAGTTCGCACCATTTTCCGTTCCGAGTAATTTTGACGTGAAGTACCTCTGCACTCCCTCGACTTTCAATTTGTCCTCAATGCGTATACTACTATACATGAATGAACAGTAATCAAATAAAGGACGCACACAAACCTTGTACAACAGAATTCTGAACTCATTTCTGTAAAAGTTCCTGAGTAGAAAGCCGATAAGTCTGCGTGACTTTGACACTTGTTTGGAGATATGTTCAGAAAATGATAAGTCGTGTGAGTATTTCAGTTCTAGGTCCAATACACATTCCAGTCGTAAAAGTGCATGGCCTTGAATTGTCAGGTCAAGTTCCAAGTTGTTGCAACCAGAGCCAGCCACATTTGTCGACATTAAACTGGATTTGCCAGGTGTCACACCATCTATCCATTTTTTCTAATTCTTGCTGTATGGCGTTTACTGTTATTCCGAGATCTGTGTTTTTGCATTTTTGGGCACTTTTAAGTCATCTGCATATAGTATTGGTTTACCAACACTAATGCATTCACAGATACTGTTTATATATATTATGAATGGGAGTGGGCCTAATACACTTCCCTGGATTACACCACTACTTACTGGTTTAGGCCTTGAGATTATCGAGCCAACGTTCGTTATCTGACTTCGGCCACAGAGAAATGATTTTATCCAGCTCAGGAGAGGGTCACATATCCCTAGTGAGCATAACCTGCTGACTAGCAGATTATGGGGGACTCTATCAAAGGCTTTTGTTATATCGAAGTATAGCACAATTACTAGTTCTCTGTTGTCCCTGCTTCGTGTAACTTCGTTGAAAAAGTCTATGTGACAGGTCACACATGATCTCTTTTTGAGGAATCCGTGTTGTGATGGATTGATAAGTTCATGTTCTAGTAAGTTGTCTGACACTTGGTCTTTAACCAATTTCTCCATTATTCGTGATATTACCGGTGTTATATTAATAGGTCTATAGTTGCATGCACTGGTTTTGGCCCCTGCTTTGTGCTTAGGTAATATGTATGTGGTTTTCCACACTTCAGGATAAGTTCCAGTTTCCAGTGACAGAGTAAATATTCTAAGTAACAAGACTACCATTTCCGTGCTACCATTTTTATATATGACAGATGGTATGTCGTCTGTTCCAGTACTGCCATTTGACTTCAATGTCTTAATCGCTGAGTCTATATTTTGTATATTAAAATCTATTTCTCCTAATTTGTGGTTACTTTTGCTTGTCATTTGGAAATTTGAGGTCGGGTGCACTCTGGTGTCATTGCAAAACCACTCGATGAGGAATTCACTTATAACCTGGGGATCGTTGTATAATATACCCTTGTGTCCCAAGATGCTTACATTATTGTCTTTACTGCTTTTTAGACGTTTCTGCAATATCCTACAAAGTTCCTGTCAATGGAGTTGAAGATTGAACGATCAATTCTTGGTTGTTTGCTCAAAATCAACTTCCCCGATTTTCGCGGAGGCATCAATACGACAGTCATCGTCTCATCGGTCGCTGTTAAGAAAGAAGAGTAAAACATCGTCAGAAGTAATAAAATGATATATTATTGTAATATTTGTTTTCAGACCTTAGTTCGTTTGTTCCTTTTATATGTTGGTGTAACAATAAAGAAATAACAAGCAGCAGATCGGTGTTTTGGTTTTTGCGTCCGTTATTACTAAGCGTTTCTGAAACTCAAAGGAACAGCGTGGGCCCGAGCGTAGCGAGAGCTGGGCATTAACGGTTTATGAGACGAGACTGACAGTTTCTGACGATAGAAACAGATCTGGCGGATTGAAACAGTTGGTGAAAGTTTGGATAGTCGCCGTTCATTTTTCCTGGTGCCGGTCAAGTCCTCTTTGAACAAGCAATATCTGGAACTTTTTTTGAATTGGGTCAAGTTGAACAATGCCTGGGTCAAAGAAGGGACAGAGTGTCTTGGATGCAAACAGGAAAGTAAGTCATGTTGACTTGTCTGTTACTTGTAACGATGTGTCTGATGTTAAGCATGACATGGTTGGTGTTACTGTTTCGCCGTTCAGGGATGATAGGTACATCAAACTCCCTAAATTAGAACCACGGTGTTTTGATGGAAACCCGGCCGATTATTTACAATTTGTAAAGGAGTTTGAGATCATGCTGAGTAGTTTTCTATTAACTGATGAAATGAAGTTAATGTATTTGATGAGATATTGCACTGGAGATGCAGCAAGAGCTATACAGTGTTGTAAGTTTATGAAGCCAAAAGAGGGCTACTACGAGGCTATGAGCATATTACTTCAAAGGTTTGGAAGACCTTCGATGATTGCAGGGAAATTATTCGAGGCTGTTGAGGGTAATGGTGGTCAATTACAGGATGACTCCCAGGCACTCACTGAGTTTTTGGATAATTTGCTAATTTACAAGAATGGAATGATTTCGATGAATCGCATGAGTGACCTCAACTCGAGTTTTATACTAGAAGTAATAGCAAGACGCCTACCTACTCGACTGCAAAGGAAGTGGGTGAAGATAAGCTCCCGTATGGAGGATGAGGGTATCGAGCCAAAGTTTGATGATATCCTGAAACTGGTAAATACTAGTGTCAATCAATCTACGAGCAAGTTCGCCAGTATATTGAATCTCACCCCTAGAATAGAGCAGTCTGAGGGTAAAACGCAATCATTGATGACGAATATGCCCCAGAGAGGTGGATATCGAGAAGGCTCCATGATGTCTAGTAATGCATATAGACCTAGTGAGTGTAACAGGTTTCGTAGTACATCCTCAACAGATAGGTTGCAAGATGCAAGACAAACACGGTTTTGTTGTACTCGTTTGCAAGAGGTGCATACAAAGGTGAGCTGTGAACCGGTGAGCAAGTTCAGTGATAAGCTAAATGTAAACCCTGGGCCTGACTCCGAATTGTGCAACGATAACGGTGCGGTGAAGAAGTCTGTAGTTGCAACTGGTAAGCCGTTGTTGAATAGAGTGTCACAGAATAGAGTTGCTGCTTCAGAGTGCAGTTCTGACCCTACAAGTTTACAAGGTATAACTAGTCAGAGTGAAGATATAAAACCTTCAATGATTTTTGAGGAGGAACCAAAATTGTCTACTTCTGTTATTAAAGAGTTTGAAAATGATGAAGTTGACGGTAAATTGAATATTTGTGGTAATGATCATGATAGTGCAGATTTGTCTTTGGTTGATCATGATGAGATGAGGGATATGCCTACTACTGCTAAGTTAAATAAAGGTTCTGTACAACTACAACGTGAAGTAGAATTGAACGCAGATGCAGTTCCAGAAGATGTGCATACTTGTGAGACAGTCAGTGTAATTGATCAGCGTGTAGCCCACCTATCATCAGATGATAGTGCTAAACCCGAACTAGTAGTGAAAGACAGCAGTGGTGGTAATCTTGCAGTTGGACAACTATCTGAGAGCCGAACAAGAACAGCTTCTGATCCACCGCTAACTTCATCACCTTGTGTCACTCAGTCATCGTTGGTGTTTTCATCCACAATGAAACAGATGCCCATCAACTCAAGTATCTTGTGCAATGACTATGATAGTATTGGTGCGTTTGAAAAGACGAAAGATATTGCTCAGTTTAGTGTGGATAAGCCAAGTGTAAACGAGAGAGTAATTGTTAAATTGACTTGCACGAATAAAGGCATTTCTAGTTTCAAGTTACTATTTGAATGTTATTATCTTTGGTGTAAATTACTCTGTTTCTATACTTGGTTGATGAGATATGTCGTGTGTTTGTTGGTCATCTATATTCTACGATACAATGACATGGGCGTGTTGCCGTTCAGATTTGAGGATATAGCTGATAGAAGGAAGTTAGCAAATGAACTCTGCGACGATTTTCCAACCTAGGGCGTCAACCTGAGAAGGGTTGTAGGCGTACTGCTGTAAGTCCTACAGTTCTTCAAGGGTAGTTTGTCGTGTCAGAATCTACAACATTTGATGTGTTGATTGTACATATGTTTGTGTTAAATAGTTGTGTGAGTTCCAATTGATGTAATTGTTGGTTAATCTTGTTTGTGTCTGGACATTCCACAACTTACAATCGTCAACCTGTGAAGGGTTGCAGGCGTACTGGTGTAAGTCCTGCAATTCTTCAAAGTAATTCCACCAAGACATGATGCGCGAGGTTATTTGTACTATTTGTATATATGTGTGGTGTAACATATCAATTGGTGGTTTTTGGATTCATTGTGTTTACTTGTTGTTTTCGTATCTTGTTGTTATTGCGTAATTTTGTTAAAATTTTCGTCGTGATTACTTCTGAAGTTGTTTCTAGTCTTCTACGTTCGTGAATGAATTGATTGATGTTAGAGACAGCAGATGGGTCGTATACGCCGGGGAGGCTATCGCTGAGAATGAAATGCACACGGAGATAATTATTATCTGTGGTCCGACACGCCGGGGAGAAAGAGTGTAAACGACTGAGGCTCGCATGCGTCACCGCTACTAGAACTGAGGCAGAATGAGTGACAAGCGATTTCAGTGATAATTGATAGTGAATAGAAAAGAGGATGCTTGAAGAGTATCATGAGGTGCTGCTATGGTCACGTTGTATTCTGCAAGAGTCATTCTAGTAAGTGGCGATTGTGTTGCAAGATGTCAAGAGGAGGTCTCTGTCTGGAGGCGCAGGTCGTCAGCGATGTGTGAGATTGTGCTGTGGGTATGCTTGTGGTGTGTTGGCTTTTCTGTTAGTTTTCCATTTCAGCTCTGTCCGTGTGACCCAGGTTCTCGCAATGGCATCCAAGTCAACGTGCATTGATCGTGAGGGGAAAAAGGGTTGGATCCCTTTTTTGCCGGGGAGTGTCAATGGAGTTGAAGATTGAACGATCAATTCTTGGTTGTTTGCTCAAAATCAACTTCCCCGATTTTCGCGGAGGCATCAATACGACAGTCATCGTCTCATCGGTCGCTGTTAAGAAAGAAGAGTAAAACATCGTCAGAAGTAATAAAATGATATATTATTGTAATATTTGTTTTCAGACCTTAGTTCGTTTGTTCCTTTTATATGTTGGTGTAACAATAAAGAAATAACAAGCAGCAGATCGGTGTTTTGGTTTTTGCGTCCGTTATTACTAAGCGTTTCTGAAACTCAAAGGAACAGCGTGGGCCCGAGCGTAGCGAGAGCTGGGCATTAACGGTTTATGAGACGAGACTGACAGTTTTTGAGTTTTGGTGTTACCCATAAGCGTTTTATTTTCCTCATGTTGTGACTTTATTTTGTGTTTCTCTTCAAGCAGTTTAAGAGTTTCATGTATTTGGTTTAACGCATTAAATTCCTTAAATACATGGTATTTCCTTTCCAATTTCTTTAGTTTTAGTCGCGTTTTCTGGTCAATAAATGGAGTTGGTGTCTTTAGGGCAGATTTTAGGGGCGCGATTGTGTCTCTTGCTGAGCCAACTATTTTGTAGAAAATCTCAAGTGATACTTCTAAGTCATTGTTGATGAAGTATTCTTCCCAGTCAGAACTACTCAACAGATCTGATAGGAATTCCCAATCAGCATTCTTATAATCCCTATATTGATAGCGCACCGGGGAATTTTTAGGTGTGTATTTAGTTGTTAGTCGGAGGGGGAGCGTGCAGTACAATATGTTGTGATCACTGTTATCGAGTTTATTTCCCGCCTCTATCGAGATGGGCTCTATGTTATGACAGAGTATTAAGTCAAGAGTATTTTGGTTCCTTGTAGGTAGGCGTACGCACTGCTTCCATCCTCCTATGTCTATAGCTTGTAGTAGCTCTTCATGGATTCTTGGTCCTGTACAGGTATCCCAGTTTACTCCAGGTAAGTTGAAATCTCCACATACTACTTTGTAGTCGAAGTCCAGCGTGGCTACATGCTCTAGTATTTCTGCAATAGTTATATCAGTCATTTCAGAGCTATTGGGGGGTCTGTATATACATCCCACGAGAATTTTACTTTCGTTTGTGTGGATGCTTATCCACGTAGATTCTGGGAGTTTGTCAGTATTTGGGTTATTGAAAGTATTGGAGTTAGTGGATTTATAGGCATATATTAAGCAACCGCCTCCTCTTTTGTCAACTTCAAATGCTATTTCAACTCTCATCTTTGCCTAATCCTCATAAATGCTAGATCTGTTCTAAATAAATTGCCGATGCTCAGAGCACTTACAGTAATATACAAACCCTCTGTAATTGTCATAACTGAATCTTGGTGTCATTCGAACATCCTGGATGAAGAAATAAGCTTAGATAACTACAAACTTTCGGTGTGGCAGGGAAGGTGGTAAGGGAGGGGGTTGTCTCATGTACTTTCTGAATGCACTTACTGTATCACAGCTAGAAAGTGGTACACTTAACATGCCTGAGAATCTATGGGTTAATATGCACTTAAATAACGTAACAGCAGTAGTTGGATGCACCTACAGAGCCCCAGGTACCTTTAGTAATTACGAGACCCAACTTATTAATACTCTAGAGCAATTATCCGACTTACAATACGATCATAAGATCCTATGTGGGGACTTCAACTTACGTGAAATCAACTGGGATATACCCACAGGCCCAACTAAATTTGATAAGTTCTTAGGCACGCTGGATATACTTGGCTGGAAACAAACTGTCACTACTCCCAAAAGAGGTAATAACGTACTAGACTTAATCTTCTGCCACAATATAAGTCCCCTTTTAACCCTAGTAGGTTCCGAGTTTTTAGGGAGCGACCACGAAACAGTGATGTGTGCACTGCCAATTCCGCTGAGTAGCAATGCGGCTCTTACGTCCACTTCACAACAAGTAACATATAGGAACTATGGTAAGGTAAACTGAGCCTTAGTAGAATCAGTGTCAAGGTGCTCCGAATAGGATGAATACTTCACTACTGATGACCTCTCGAGAGCTCTGAGCATCTTCTACCATAACTCAAACACATGCTTAGATGCTGTCATTCCACTCTAAACACTAAAGGCTTCCCCACATAGAAAGTCATTCCTAAAACCAAAGGATCGTACGAAACTGTAGGGACTCTCAACAAGTTACTTCAAACACCACGACTTTGGCACTCTAGGTCTAATACTTAACACCCTTAGCTCCATCTCGCAGGCTCGAGACTTCCTTATGAGATAGGAAGAACGCATCACAGTAGCCAGTCCTGCTAGAGTGTATGCACCCACAGAAATCTTAAAGAAGAGAATGAACAGCAAAAATCACAGCATTTCTCTCCTCATAGACAAAGGTAGGCTATGCACCAACTCTGCAGACATATGTGAACTATTCAACAAAACGTTTGCAGGTAACTACCTTAAGCCCTCAGTCCAGCTACTCTATATACACCCTATCACCAATATGGCACAAACTCCATCTCCACTCACACCAAACCAAATCAGCACTGTTCAATTCACTTACGCTAATATTAACCAAACTATAAGAACCCTCAAAAGTTCAAAAGGTTTCGGTACTGACGGTATATCATCTTACTTCTATAAACATGGTGGCCCTGACATCCCTCGACTGCTGCTTAAAATATTCACAATGTCCCTAGAAACTCAAACTTACCCTGACATATGGAAGACAACATTCATTATGCCTAAGCACAAATCTGGCTCAAAAACTGAAGTCAGTAACTACCGGCCAATCAATATCACGCCTACAGCATCTAGAATTATGGAGAGACTAGTTAAAGAAAACATAAACACATGCTTAGCTGCAATATTATAAGTCCGAACCAACATGGATTCCTGAAATCCAGATCATGTTTAACATGTCACCTAGACTTCTTTAATTTTGTAACCAGCAGTCGTGACAGACAGCAACTAGTACTTGTCATCTACTTCGACATTTCTAAGGCATTTGACCGTGTTGACCATTCACCGCTAAAAAATAAGCTGAACTCGTTAGGAATACGTGACCCATTATTAGGATGGCTTGAATCATTCCTTAACAACAGGTCCCAAATAGTTAAACTCGGGTCTGCAACCTCCAAACCTAGCCCTACCACTTCTGATGTAGTACAAGGTAGTGTCATTGGACCCCTCCTATTTACACTATACATCAATGACATATGCGCTTGCTTCTCACACGGGAAACCATTCATCTTCGCAGATGACCTAAAAGTAGCTTATACATTCCAACGTGATGACTTAGGGTACTTCGAGAATGTAGTGCAGAAGGAATTAGATAAAATGACTGCTTGGTCGTCCTTATGGAATCTAATAATAATATATTTCACATAAATTAGGCATTTACATGATTCACATACCGTTTGTACAGGCATGATCATATTCGACAAGTGCAGTTTGAAATTGAACACTGTTTTGTGGCATTAAAAATTGGAAAATGACCTCTAGAAACTTTATAAGAATAGAATACAAGATTTTGGTTTAAGTCTAAATTATAATATTTAATATACTCATAGTGAGTCAGATTCATGCGGGAATTATGAAATGTTGCGTTAATGGAACGTAAGAAGAGAGGTGATATACAGGTGCTACAGTAAGACACACAGGATGCAGAACCTGTTATTATTATCATTTTATCAATCAATAAGGGTTCGAAAGTTTATAAAAATCCACATTAGATGCTAATTACAGCATTATATTGGTATTAGCAGATACAAGGGACCAATTGGTCGCAAAGTTAACTTTGTGATGTTAAACAGAATTCAGAATGGAATTTGTTCCGTTGCTCATCTTAAGCGCTAACAATATTCTGAATAACGCTCAAGTAATACAGGCGTAGAAAGCAGCATTACTGTTCATTTGCAGTGCTTCAATGCAATACCTTCTAGAAGTGAAGAAAACAGAAAGAGACAGAGGAAGAAAGAAATTATCTACTGCTGTTAATAAAGAGATTGAAAATGATGAAGTTGATCATACAAATGGCGGTAAAGTGGATATTTGTGACAATGGTCATGATACAGCACATTTATATCTGGCTGATCATGATGAGATGAACAGAATGCCTGCTACCACCGAGTGAACAAAGGTTCTGTACACCTTGAACGTGAAGTAGAATTATCTTTTTTTATTTATTGTTATTTTTGATTACAGCTTGATGCCACACCGTATTTTGGTACAAGTATGGAATTTTCAGCATGGATATCGGTAGCACAAATTTCGCAGGCCGACCATAGATATCAGGTGTGCGTTGGCAAAGGATCGAACCTCGGACCATGTGCATGGTCGGCGAGCATCCTAACCACTGTGCCACCGACGTAGAGATGCGATTGAAAAAGGCATGCATACTTGCGAGACCCTCAGTGTAAATGATTAGCGTGTAGCCAACCTATCAACAGATGCTAGTCCTAATCCGGAGCTAATCATAAAAGATAGCAGTGAAGCTAATCCTGCGGTTAGACAACCTTCCAAAGGTCGAAGAACAACAGCTTCTGATGCAACGCTAAGTTCATCAACTTGTGTCACTCAGTCGTCATTGATGTTGTCATCCACAATGAGATGGATGTCCGTGAACTCACGTGTCTTATGCTATGACTATGCTAGTATTGGTCCGTTTGAAAGGGGGAACATCAATGGTCAGTTTAGAAAAGAGAAAGATTGAGCGAAGAAATATTTACTATTCACTTAGATCCTCATCTCTGGCTCTAGTATAATAATAACATATTCTCATTTTGTACATGAGGGACGCCAGTTTACAGGCATCATCAGTCTGATAAATTACATATACGATTAGCAATCATACTTAATAATAATGTTTTAATAAAATACATATTTTTTCCTACCTGTGTAAGACACACCAAATGTACAGGCATGGATAAGCATTAAATAAATTACATAAATTTGGTTTATGGGTAAATTATATGGTTGCTGACGCTTTTGTCTTTGGCTTGTGCAAAACAATATGATAAGTAGTCATTCAATGGAGCACATCAAGAAATATAGAAATATTGTCTTCGCATTAACAAAATAAACGAAGTATGTTTTGGATGGATTACAAATACTTGGGAAAAATGAAGCTTGAAGTAATTCCACAATATAACTTAGGTGTGTACGAAACCGAATCTTATTCTTGATTTATATCCAAATTTGGTAATAATTAAAATAAGTGATACAATTGTATAGATTTGTCAGAATTTTCACCGTGACATCACGAGTGAATTGTAATCAATGTAGAATAATATTAGAGATAGTATATATTTTCTTATACATGGGTGTTTCTAAGAAAAGAAAGCTATTTTTACAGATCAGATCAGTTATGTTATAAGTTACAATCGTGAAGTTGTATCACAAATTAATATTTTTCCATTGGTATAAGAACTTAAAATATCTATGTAGGGTGAAAAAGAAGGTGTAAGAGTCAAACGTAGAAGTGCACTGTCATCTTTGAGCAGTCTGATGACTGAGGAGATGAACACTGGAAGTGTGTTTGCATCACACACATTAGCTGGTAGTCTATTCCAAATGACTGAAAACTTATTTAAGAAGAAGTTGTACCGCACGTAAGTCTGACAATGCTCTATAGCAGCTAGTTTGTGATGATTCCTAAGATTGTAACTGGTGACAGCGGTAGGTTTAGTTATTGGCTCGGGGGAATGCAAGAGAAGATTAGTTAGCTTGTAGTAAAAGATAAGGTTTAGCTTAAGATATCTTTTCCAGAGTGATTCTAATCTTAGTCTGTCGCATTGCCCATAGTATTCCAGACCACTTCTAAACCAAGAGTTCTTGAGGAAAACTGCCGTTGCACTCCTTCTAATATAAGCTTGTCATTATGTCTGAGTCCGCTAAAAATAAACGGGCAGTATTGCATGTTGTTGTACTGTATTTTTGTTGTCGCTTTTCGCCCATTTTGCTGTGAATTGTTTTCCTTTTTCTGGTGTTGTTCTGATTGCTTTATCCCTTGTTATCCAATTTTAAGGGGTACAACCCAAAAGGTCGCTTCTCTCTAAACTTTATCTTAATGTAACCATTCCTTTCTCAGGAATGAGGCTAGCAAACCCACACTGTAAACAAATTTGCCACAGAAACTTCAGCACGATGATTCTCTTTGCACCAAAAGGAAAAGTCTGTGTGGGGACATGGAACTTCCGCACCATGTGCGAGATTAGAAAAGCTGCCTAGATTGCGGACGAGATGAAAAGATACGGAAACCAAGTACTAGGAATATGTGAAAGTAGACGGAATGGGAATGGACTCACCAAATTGTAAACGGGTGAGTCAGTGATCTACTCGGGTCACCCAGAAGATAACCACACGCACACCGAGGGCGTGGCTATCATGATGTCACCAATGGCAACGAAAGCCCTGATACAGTAGGAGGCGATTTCGTCCAGGATAATGACCGCCAGATTCAACTGAAAAGGAAGAAAAGTGACAATTATACAATGTTATGCACCCACAAACAACGCAGACTCCGAAAAGAAAGAGGAATTCTACAGACAACTACAGGCAACAATGGACAGTACTCCAGCTGGTGACATGAAAATACTAATGGTAGACATGAACGCCAAACTGGGACCAGACAACTCAGGAAGGGAACTCATCATGGGTAGAGAAGCTCTCGGAGAAATGAACGAAAATGAAGAACTCTTCGCTGACTTCTGCGCCTTCAACGAACTAGTGATTGGTAACAGTGCATACAAGCACAAAGATATCCACAAGGCTACATGGGTGTCACCAGACGGGCAAACCGAAAAGCAAACTGACTTCATCTCAATGCTGCTCAAGGAAGTGGAGGCGCAGCCTACTGGACACAAAAGCAAGAAGAGGAGCAGACATTGGCTCAGACCACTATCTCGTACAAGGGACAATCCAAATCAAATTAAAAGCTTTCGGGGAAACAGCAGCTGCAAATAGACCACAAACCAAGTTCAACACTCAAAAGCTGAAGGACCAAGCTACAAAGGACATCTTCATTGCAAGCATAAAGGACAAAGCCGAGACACAAATTGATACCAGAGAAAAGGTCAGCGTCGAAAAGCACTGGAACAACTTGAAAACGGTGTGGAGTCAAACCTGTATGGAAGTTCTAGGCAGAAAAAAGAGAAAGGACAAACAGTGGCTCACTACGGACACTTGGAAACTGATAGAAGAGAGAAGGACAGTGGAGCAAAAGATTATCCGATGCACCAATGAGCGACAAAAACAGGATTTGAATGCAAGCTACAATAGGCTGAACAAAAGAATGAAGAAGAGTGCCAGGGAAGACAAAAGAAAATATTATGAAACCATGGCAAACGAAGCAGAACAAGCTGCAGGCAAAGGAGACCTCGCCACACTCTACCAAACAACTAGGAACCTTTCGGGCAAACGTTCGACACAGATTAAGCCAATAAAGGACGACAATGGAAAGTCAATCACCAAAGAGGTGGAACAGAGAAAGCACTGGGTTGAACGCTTCAAAAGACTTCTAAATCGACCGCCACCTACAACACGCCCAACAATACCAACAACGGAAGCTGAACTACCAGTGAACATTGACCCCTCCACCCGACGAAATCAGAAGTCCTGAATGCAATCAAGATGCTAAAAGCTGGGAAAGCAGCAGGACCAGATGGAATCCCAGCAGAAGCTTTGAAAATAGACCCAGAGACAACAGCGGACTTGATGACGCCACTGTTGGAGAAGGTGTAGAAAGAGGGCAAAGCACCCGAGGATTGGAAGAAAGGATACTTATTCAAACCACTAAAGAAAGGAGACTTAAGTCAATGTAAAAACTGGTGTGGAATTATGCTTCCGTCCATTCCAAGCAAGATACTAAGTCGCATCATCCTGGAGAGAATCAAACAAGCCCTAGATGAAAAACTTCGTCCGGAACAGGCCGGATTCAGGAGAAACAAATCATGTATTGATCAAATCACCACTCTACGGATCATCATTGAACAAAGCTTGGAATGGCAGTCATCTCTCTATCTCAACTTCATCGACTTTGAAAAGGCCTTCGACAGCGTCGATCGAGAGGTCATTTGGAAACTACTTCGCTACTACGGGGTCCCATCGACAATTATACATCTCATCCAACAGTTATACGACAATGCTGCATGCCAAGTAATCCACAACGGAAAACTTACGGAAGCCTTCGAAGTGAGGACGGGAGTGATGCAAGGCTGTCTACTGTCGCCAATGATTTTCCTGATTGCAGTAGATTGGACAATGCGACAGACAACGGTTTTTGCAGTGAGGAAACAGGCGTAAAATGGACTCACACAAAAAGAGACTTGGAGGATCTGGACTTCTTCGATGATATATGTCTGATTTCCCACAAACTGGAAGATATGGAAGCGAAAAGCAACAAGCTGGCAGAAGAAGCATCAAAGATAGAACTTCAAGTGTACACAGATAAAACAGAGGCGATGAAGATTCTTGGCCAACAACAACAGTTTTTTTTTTTTTTTAGAACAATCAGCTTTTATAAATGGGAGGACCCTGAAAGAAACAACCTCCCTTACCTGGCTGGAAAGCGTCGTTTCAACTACAGGCGGAACTGACGAGGATATCAAAGCCAGAGTCGGAAAAGCAAGACAAGCTTTCATTACTCTCAAGTCTATGGGGAGGTCAACAGCACTCACCATGAAAAATAAGATCCGGATTTTCAACTCCAATGTGAAGTCAGTGCTACTATACGGATCAGAGACTTGGCCAGTCATAAAGAGCATCTCAAACAAACTTCAGACCTTCATTAACAGTTGTCTTCGCTCAAGACTCAAGATCAGATGGCCGGAAAGGATCAGAAACAGGGATCTCTGGCAATGAGCGAACCAACCAGGAACCGATTGTGAAACAAATAGGCAGGAAGAAATGGAGATGGACTGGCCATACGCTGAGGAAACCATCAAGTGATATCACTAGACAAGCCATTGCTCGAGTGGAACCCGAAAGGGAAGCAGCGAGTTGGTCGTCAGTGCAAGGGTGACTTGGAGGAGGTCATGTGAGGAGGAGATGGAAGCGTGTGCGCAGACTTGGAGCGGAGTGAAAAAGTCTGCAGTAAACAAAAGGCAATGGAGACGCGTAGCTGAAGCCCTATGTTCCTCTAGGAATTAAAGGGTATAATGATAATAATAATTTTAAAATGGGTTGGACACATACTTTGTACAATGAAACCCTAGTTTCACAAGGAAAGAAATTGCGTGTTATGCATCTTAGCAGCCTTCGTGTTTTACATCCGGCATAATCAGTCTGTTCAGAGAACGTTAAGTTACTAGAGTATCTAATACCGAGATCTACGACTGAGATGAGCTTGGCTAGTTTTCGCGCATTTATTTCAAGAGTTAGATCAAGGTTACTGTCACCGACACAAATCCAGCAGCATTTGTCAATGTTAAAATTTAGACAGGATTCAGCACACCATATTGCGAGACTACTTCAAGATGCTGGAGCTAATCATGAAAGATAGCAGTGAAGCTAATCCTGCGGTTAGACAACCTTCCAAAGGTCGAAGAACAACAGCTTCTGATGCAACGCTAAGTTCATCAACTTGTGTCACTCAGTCGTCATTGATGTTGTCATCCACAATGAGATGGATGTCCGTGAGCTCACGTGTCTTATGCTATGACTATGCTAGTATTGGTCCGTTTGAAAGGGGGAACATCAATGGTCAGTTTAGAAAAGAGAAAGATTGAGCGAAGAAATATTTACTATTCACTTAGATCCTCATCTCTGGCTCTACTCTTTTATATATGGCATTTTTATTACTATACACAACAATTTACCAATCAAGTGGCGATATGTTTGTTAACAATAATTAGTCAGTGTCAAAATGTCAATGGGGTGATAATTAACGAAGAAAATTATTATATATATAATCAAAAGGTGGAAATAGTTACAACAAGTGGATTGCATAATGCATAATTTTGGAAAAATGAAGAGCAATTAATGAATAATAATAATTTGTATTTTCATATAAACATAAATGTACATGAAATTTACGTGAATAAGCGTGTTCACGGGTTGATTACGTAACAGATTGTTAAAGAAAATGAAACAATTTGGACAATGATAACATGTAACTAAAGTTGAAGTGGTCATAAGAATAAAATAATTTTTACAAGTATAACACGTAATTAAAGATGAAGTAGTCAGAAAAATAAAATAATTTGGACAATTATGGTTTTTATTGTTTTTTAAAAAGAATAAATATTCTTCATATAGCTGAAGCAATAGTAACCCACCTGAAGAAGCCAAACTTGTGTGTTCAGAAGAAATTTGTACAGCCACTTTCCTCACCTTGGCTATCGTTACATGATTGTATAAACCGGACTAATTCCTCCCCCTCCCCCTAAAATATTTATTCATTTTAAAAGACTACAAAAACCATAATTGTCCAAATTATTTTATTTTTCTGACTACTTCATCTTTAATTACGTGTTATTCTTCTAAAAATTATTTTATACTTATGAACACTTCAACTTTAGTTACATGTTATCATTGCCCAAATTGTTTCATTTTCTTTAAAAATCTGTTACGTAATCAACCCGTGCACACGCTTATTCACCTAAACTTCATGTAAATTTATCTTTATACGATGTCAGTCACGTCTCGTAAACCGTAAATGCCCAGCTCTTGCTACGCTCGGGCTCACGCTGTCGCTTGAAGTTTTTCAGAAACGCTTAGTAATAACGGACGAAAACCCAAAACACCGATTGGCCGCTCAAGAATTCTTTATTGTAACACCAACATATAAAAATAATGTTTTTACTAGGGTCTGTGAACAAATATTACAATAATAAATCACAAAATTACTTCTGATGGTTTTCTCCTGACTTCTTTCTGAACAGCGACCGATGAGACGATGACTGCCGTATTGATGCCTCGCGAAAACTGGGGAAGTTGGATTTGAGCAAACAACCAAGAATTGATCGTTCAATATTCAACTGCATTGACATATGAAAATACAAATTATTATTATTATTCATTAATTGCTCTTCATTTTTCCAAAATTATGCATTATGCAATCCACTTGTTGTAACTATTTCCACCTTTTGATTATATATATAATAATTTTCTTCGTTAATTATCACCCCATTGACATTTTGACACTGACTAATTATTGTTAACAAACATATCGCCACTTGATTGGTAAATTGTTGTGTATAGTAATAAAAATGCCATATATAAAAGAGTAGAGCCAGAGATGAGGATCTAAGTGAATAGTAAATATTTCTTCGCTCAATCTTTCCCTTTTCTAAATGTTTAAATGGAGATACTTTCTGTGTTGAAATGTTCAGTTTATTAAGGATATGTCAACTGTGTATGAGAGTGTAATTGTTAAACAGAAACAAGCTCATTTTGAGTTTCAAGTTGCTATTTGAATGTTATTATCTTTGGTGTAAATTATTCTGTGCCTACGCTTGGTTGGTCAGGTACGTCTAATGGGCAAAGTTCTGCAATAGCGTCCAGAGTGATGTGAACTCACGAGTGACCTTCAGCCAACCAATCATAAAAACGAGGAATTTTTGCACAGAAAATGACATGGAAACATTAAAAATTATATTTCTCTGACATGACTTAAAAGTACGTCCCACTTATTATGAAGAGTTTCTATAGATGTATTCACCAAAGTGACTGAAGATGTGCTGTTTTATTAGTCGTTCATCTCTCTTCTCTTGCTGTGCAGTCCTCTCCGAAGCCCTTGGTTGAATTACTATGGTTTCAGTAAGAGTATCGACGACTACATACAAGGGAAATGAAGATAAATCAAATTAAAATAAACAACATTAACTATAAATCTATCCCTAATCGCAATCCTAACCTTAATCCAGACCCTAACCCTAAACTTAACACTAACCCTAACCTTAATCCTAACGCTAATGACAATCCTTATCCTGCCGTGAACCTAACCCTAATCCCAATTATGATCGTAGCCCTAACCCTAACCCCATACTTAATTTAACCCTTATCTTAACATTAACGAGATATTAACACCCTGTCCAAACAGTAATTAAAAGTGTTAGCTGGGTGAAACTTGCTCCTTATTTGATGAATAGCGTTGATTTTTCAGCTATGACAATAATAGTTGCCGTTAGCCAACGACTAGTATGCGTTCAAGGTCATTTTAGCGTTCGCACCACTGGGACGCTATTGTTGAACTTCGCCGTCTTATGTTTGATAGTCATCTGCATTCTACAATACAATGTCATGGGTGTGTCACCATTCAGAGTTGAGGATATAGATGATAGAAGGAGGTCAACAAATAAACTCTGAGGCGATTTTCCAACCTAAGGCGTCCACCTTAGAAGCGTTGTTGGCATACTGCTGTAAGTCCTACAGATCTTCAAGGGTAGTACGTCAGCGCTCAGTCCCACGAGCTAAGAGTGTTGATTTGTAAATATTTTCATGTAGCATACACTGAATTGGCATCACCCCCCATCCACTCGTTGGTTAATCCCGTTCGCGTCCAGGTATTCTCCAACTTACCATCGTCAACCTGAGAAGAGTTGCAGGCGAACTGGTGTAAGTCCTGCAATTCTTCAACGGAATTACATCGAGACATGATCTGTGAGGTTATGTGTACTTTTTGTTTATATGTGTGATGAGTCATGTCCGTTGGTGTTCTTCGATTCACGGTGTTTACTTGTTGTTTTTGCACCTCGTTGTTATGCATAAATTTGTTAAAATTTTCGTCGTGATTACTTCTGAAGTTGTTTCGAGTCTTCTACATCCGTGAATGAATTGATTGATGTTAAAGACAGCGAACGGGTCGTGTACGCTGGGGAGGCTAGTGCTGAGAATGACATGCACACGGAGGTAATGATTAGCTGTCGTCCCACACGCCGGGGAGCAAGAGTGTAGACGACTGAGGCTTGCATACGTCACCGTTACTAGAACTGAGGCAGAATGAGTAACAAGCGATTGCAGTGGTAATTGATGGTGAATAGATAAGAGGATGTGCGAAGAGTATCATGAAGTACTGCTATGGTCATGTTGCCCTCTGCAAGAGTCATCCTAGCAGGTGGCGATTGTGTTGCAAGGTTTCAAGAGGGTGCCTTTAACTGGAAGGTGTAGGTCGTCGTCGATGTGTGAGATTGTGCTGTGAGTATGCTTGTGGTGTGTTGGCTTTTCTGTTTGTTTTCCATTTTAGCTCTGTCCGTGTGACCCAGGTTCTCGCAATGGCATTCGAGTCGACGTGTATTGGCCGTGATGGAAAAAAGTGATGGATCGGTGTTTTGCCGGGGAGTGTCAATGGAGTTGAAGATTGAGCGATCAATTCATGGTTGTTTGCTCAAACCCAACTTCCCTATATTTTCGCGGAGTCATCAGTCCACCAGTCATCGTCTCATCGTTCGCTGTTCGTTGGAAGAGAGGAAACTACCGGAAGTACTATTGTGATTTATTGTTATAACATTTATTCTTAGACTTTGTGTACAATAGCTTAATGGTTGGCTCTGTATTGGTGCGAAATAAACGGTTCTTGAGTCACCAATTCGCGTTCTGGCATTTCGTGTTAGTCATCACGCTTAATTTCTGAAAGTCTTCCAAGGACAATGTGAGGTCCAGTGTAGGAATACCTGGATATTTTCAGCAGTAAATGCTCTTTCCTAGAATTTATGTAGTTTGGGAGCCTTCCTTTTAGTTGTTGGCTCCTAACTAGCATCACCTTTTCTCCTGGCTCCATAGGTGATCCATGTGCTCTCACATAAAAGTATTTTTACTGGCACATCTGGTTCGTTTGGAGTACATCCCTAGTCATCTGGTGTACCTTGTTCAGGTTTCGTCTAAGTCTGATTAGGTGTTCGGATGCGATTGGTGTGTCCTCCCCTTGTGTTTTAAGTCAGATCGATTGGCAAACGGAGTTCTCTTCCGGTGACCATATAATGAGGCGTTTGACGCGTAGCTTTGTGAGAGCTTGCTCTGTACGCCATTAAGCACTGGGAGAGTGATGGCTCCCATTCCCTGGGGTTGTTTTTGTCTACAAATGTCTGCAAGAGAAATTTAAGTGTCCGAATGGTGCGTTCAACCAAACCATTTCCCTGTGTGTGGTACGTGGTAGTGCGTGCGACAGAGTTCACTGACAATGATACTTTCAAAGTTGGATCGTCGATCTGAGTGTAGCCAAAGTGGTGCCCCCCTCCAACGACTGACACAGTGGTCAAAAGTTGACCCTGCGATGGTTGCAGCATCAATCTGTGGAATCGCGGTAGCCTCGCGCCATTCGGCAAAATGGTCTACAATGACTGAAATATAGTTATTATTACTAGAAGTTACTCGGAAAGGCCCAACCAAGTCTAATTGCACTAAGTCATTTGGATGATCGCTCATAATGTGTTCTAAGGGTGCCTTATTATATTTGCGCGGAGCTTTAATGGTTTGGCATACCTCCTAGGAGTCAAAGAAATCAATGATGTCCTTACTCTGATGAGGCCACCAATGACGCCTCGTAGCCGCTTCGATCTTTTTCCCTAAGCCCGTGTGACCTAACTGCTGATGTAATGACAATAGTATTAAGGGTAGTGCTGACTAAAGAGCCACAACGCGACGAGTATACGTGGGTCCATGTTGGTAGCAGAGGATGTTATCGACAATATTCAAATTATCACACACAGACCGTAAACACCGGATTTCTCATCCAAGCTTACTTATTTCCTGGGTTGTTGGTCGTTCGCCTCCATTTCGAACACGTTCGAAAATCAAGGTCAGTTCAAAGTCTGAAGACTGAAGTTCGGGCCAACTATATGAAGTATGAGTCTCTAGTTGGAGCAGCGAAACTTGTACCTCGTTGTATGATGGGTAGTCACCGTTATACCTAAGAGATTCTCTTGACAATGCATCTGCATTTACATGATTTTTACCCGGTCTATGCATGCATTCGAAGACATACTCTTGTAGGTGTTCTTCCCATTCAGCGGTCTGACCCCCAGCTTCTTTGAAGTTACCTAACCGGCTAAGGGCTTTATGATCAGTGCGTTCAACGAAATGTCTACGGAGGAGATAACCTCTAAGGTGCTTGTCAATGGAGTTGAAGATTGAACGATCAATTCTTGGTTGTTTGCTCAAAATCAACTTCCTCGATTTTCGCGGAGGCATCAATACGACAGTCATCGTCTCATCGGTCGCTGTTCAGAAAGAAGAGTGAAACATCGTCAGAAGTAACATAACGATTTATTATTGTAATATTTGTTTTCAGACCTTAGTTTGCTTAGTTCGCTTATTCCTTTTATATGTTGGTGTAACAATACATAATACTCAAGTCAACAATTGGTGTTTTGGTTTTTTCGTCCGTTATTACTAAGCGTTTCTGAGAAATCTTCTAAGAACAGCGTGGGCCCGAGCGTAGCGAGAGCTGGGCATTAACGGTTTATGAGACTTGGCTGACAGTTTCTGACGATAGAAACAGATCTGGCGGATTGAAACAGTTGGTGAAAGTTTGGATAGTCGCCGTTCATTTTTCCTGGTGCCGGTCAAGTCCTCTTTGAACAAGCAATATCTGGAACTTTTTTGGAATTGGGTCAAGTTCAACAATGCCTGGGTCAAAGAAGGGACAGAGTGTCTTGGATGCAAACAGGAAAGTAAGTCATGGTGACTTGTCTGTTAATTGTAACGATGTGTCTGATGTTAAGCATGACATGGTTGATGTTACTGTTTCGCCGTTCAGGGATAATAGGAACATCAAACTCCCTAAATTAGAACCACGATGTTTTGATGGAAACCCGGCTGATTATTTACAATTTGTAAAGGAGTTTGAGATCATGTTGAGTGGTTTTTATTAAATGATGAATTGAAGTTGATGTATTTGATGAGATATTGCACTGGAGATGCTGCAAGAGCTATACAGTGTTGTAAGTTTATGAAGCCAAAGGAGGGCTACGATGAGGCTATGAGCATATTACGCCAAAGGTTTGGAAGACCCTCGATGATTGCAGGGAAATTATTCGAGGCTGTTGAGGGTAATGGTGGTCAATTACAGGATGACTCCCAGGCACTCACTGAGTTTTTAGATAATTTGCTAATTTACAAGAATGGAATGATTTCGATGAATCGAATGAGTGACCTCAACTCGAGTTTTATACTAGAAGTAATAGCAAGACGTCTACCTACTCGACTGCAAAGGAAGTGGGTGAAGATAAGCTCCCGTATGGAGGATGAGGGTATCGAGCCAAAGTTTGATGATATCCTGAAACTGGTAAATACTAGTGTCAATCAATCTATGAGCAAGTTTTCCAGTCTGTTAGATCTCACCCCTAGAATAGAGCAGTCTGAGGGTAAAACGCACTCATTGATGACGAATAAGCCTCAGAGAGGTGGATATCGAGAAGGCTCCATGATGTCTAGTAATGCATATAGACCTAGTGAGTGTAACAGGTTTCGTAGTACATCCTCAACAGATAAGTTACAAGATGCAAGACAAACACGGTTTGTTTTACACGTGTGCAAGAGGTGCATACAGAAGTGAACTGTGAACCGGTGAGCAAGTTCAGTGATAAGCTAAATGTAAACTCCAGGCCTGACTCCGAATTGTGTGACGATAACGGTGCGGTGAAGAAGTCTGTAGTTGCAACTGGTAAGCCGTTGTTGAATAGAGTGTCACAGAATAGAGTTACTGCTTCAGAGTGCAGTTCTGACTCCACAAGTTTACAAGGTATAACTAGTCAGAGTGAAGATATAAAACCTTTAATGATTTGTGAGGAGGAACCAAAATTGTCTACTTCTGTTATTAAAGAGTTTGAAAATGATGAAGTTGACGGTAAATTGAATATTTGTGGTAATGATCATGATAGTGCAGATTTGTCTTTGGTTGATCATGATGAGATGAGGGATATGCCTACTACTGCTAAGTTAAATAAAGGTTCTGTACAACTACAACGTGAAGTAGAATTGAACGCAGATGCAGTTCCAGAAGGTGTGCATACTTGTGAGACAGTCAGTGTAATTGATCAGCGTGTAGCCCACCTATCATCAGATGATAGTGCTAAACCCGAACTAGTAGTGAAAGACAGCAGTGGTGGTAATCTTGCAGTTGGACAACTATCTGAGAGCCGAACAAGAACAGCTTCTGATCCACCGCTAAGTTCATCACCTTGTGTCACTCAGTCATCGTTGGTGCTGTCATCCACAATGAAACAGATGCCCATCAACTCAAGTATCTTGTGCAATGACTATGGTAGTATCAGTTCGTTTGAAAGGACGAATATTAATGGTCAGTTTAGTGTGGATAAGCCAAGTGTAAAGGAGAGAGTTATTGTTAAATTGACTTGCACGAATAAAGGCATTTCTAGTTTCAAGTTACTATTTGAATGTTATTATCTTTGGTGTAAATTACTCTGTTTCTATACTTGGTTGATGAGATATGTCGTGTGTTTGTTGGTCATCTATATTCTACGATACAATGACATGGGCGTGTTGCCGTTCAGATTTGAGGATATAGCTGATAGAAGGAAGTTAGCAAATGAACTCTGCGACGATTTTCCAACCTAGGGCGTCAACCTGAGAAGGGTTGTAGGCGTACTGCTGTAAGTCCTACAGTTCTTCAAAGGGTAGCGCATCAATGAGCAGTCCAATGTGCTTGGTGTATGATCTTGTACATATGTTCATATTGTATATACTGAATTGATATCATCTGTCATCTAGCTGTTGGTAATTCTGTTTGTGTCCGGACGACTTCCACTTGGATCATCAACCTGAGAAGGAATGTAGGCGTACTGCTGTAAGTCCTACAGTTCTTCAAGGGTAGTTTGTCGTGTCAGAATCCACAACATTTGATGTGTTGATTGTACATATGTTTGTGTTAAATAGTTGTGTGAGTTCCAATTGATGTAATTGTTGGTTAATCTTGTTTGTGTCTGGACATTCCACAACTTACAATCGTCAACCTGTGAAGGGTTGTAGGCGTACTGGTGTAAGTCCTGCAATTCTTCAAAGGAATTCCACCAAGACATGATCCGCGAGGTTGTTTGTACTATTTGTATATACGTGTGGTGTGTCTTCGCAATTTGTGATTTTGGATTCATTGTGTTTACTCGTTGTTTTCGTGTCTTGTTGTTATTGCGTAATTTTGTTAAAATTTTCGTCGTGATTACTTCTGAAGTTGTTTCGAGTCTTCTACATCCATGAATGAATTGATTGATGTTAAGGACAGCAGATGGGTCGTATACGCCGTGGAGGCTAGGCTATTGCTGAGAATGAAATGCACACGGAGATAATTGTTAGCTGCGGTCCGACACGCCGGGGAGAAAGAGTGTAAACGACTGAGGCTCGCATGCGTCACCGCTACTAGAACTGAGGCAGAATGAGTGACAAGCGATTTCAGTGGTAATTGGTAATGAGTAGATAAGAGGATGTGCGTAGAGTATCGTGAGGTGCTGCCATGGTCACGTTGCATTCTGCAAGAGTCATTCTAGCAAGTGGAGATTGTGTTGCAAGATGTCAAGAGGAGGTCTCTGTCTGGAGGCGCAGGTCGTCATTGATGTGTGAGATTGTGCTGTGGGTATGCTTGTGGTGTGTTGGCTTTTCTGTTTGTTTTCCATTTCAGCTCTGTCCGTGTGACCCAGGTTCTCGCAATGGCATCCAAGTCAACGTGCATTGGTCGTGAAGGAAAAAAGGGTTGGATCCCTTTTTTGCCGGGGAGTGTCAATGGAGTTGAAGATTGAACGATCAATTCTTGGTTGTTTGCTCAAAATCAACTTCCCGTATTTTCGCGGAGGCATCAATACGACAGTCATCGTCTCATCGGTCGCTGTTCAGAAAGAAGAGTGAAACATCGTCAGAAGTAACATAACGATTTATTATTGTAATATTTGTTTACAGACCTTAGTTTGCTTAGTTCGCTTATTCCTTTTATATGTTGGTGTAACAATACAGAAATATCAAGCGGCAGATCGGTGTTTTGGTTTTTGCGTCCGTTATAACTAAGCGTTTCTGAGAAATCTTCTAAGAACAGCGTGGGCCCGAGCGTAGCGAGAGCTGGGCATTAACGGTTTATGAGACTTGGCTGACAGTGCTTAACAGGATTGACCAGTGCCAGCATTTCTTTCCTCATGGTGCAGTAATTCTTCTCACTCCTCTTTAGTGCTCGACTTGCATGGGGTATCACATTTTCTACTCCACCTGCGTCTTTTTCAGACAGAACAGCCCCAATACCATTGTCGCTAGCGTCTGTATCTAGGATGAATGGACCTGCCTAGGCAGAAACTTTGGGATATGCTAGGATAGGAGGGCTTCCGTAGCTGATGCTGCCCAGCTGTAGCCTTTCTTCTTAAGAATATCGAATGAAAAAGCTGCAAGGAAAGAAAAGTCAAGTACAAAACGTTGATAATACGAGGCAAACCCTGAAAAACTATGTAACTCGGAGGCTGGGTTTGGAAGCGGCCAGTCTTTACTTCCTGAACTTTTGATGGATCACATTTAATTCCTCCGGCTGAAACAATGTGACCTGAGAAACACATTTCTTTCCTGAAGAATGGACATTTCGATGGGTTCAGTTTTAACCCAACGGTCTGCTTCCGTTCTTATACTTCGGAAATATCACTTAAATGTTCAGTCATCGTTTTACTATGTATGATAACATCATCTAGATATACTGAACACTCAAGACCGTTTGCATGAGGCGTTGGAATGTTGTTGGGGCATTGACTAACCCAAACGGCATTGTTTCAAACTCACACAGGCCTGCTTGTACAATGAATGCTGTTTTTTACCTGTCATCTGGATGTACTTCAACCTGCCAATATCCTGATGGCGAATTTGGAATGGTTAACAAATTCGACCCCTCTAAGTCATCAAATAAGCCATTGATGCGTGGAAGGGGAAAGGAGTCCCGTCCAGTTAACAGGTTCAACCTATGAAAATCTACGCATAACCGGAGTGTCCCATTCGATATCTTAACTAAAACTACTAGGGAAGCCCATGGAGATACGGATGGTTTGATGACATTTTTCTCTAACAGCTCACCACATAACATACTAAGCTCTTTCCGGTAATTTGCAGGCACTCGCCATGTAAGTTGTCTAAAAGGTGGGGCGTTACCTGTTTCTATGTGGTGATGGACCAGTTTTGTCCTCCCCGGGTTTTTATATCCCAGTCAATACAGTACACATATTTGTCTAGCATTTTATTAAAGTTGGCTGTCGATTTCGATGGTAGGGGTTCTATCGTCATAAGCACTCACTGTTTCTCAGACTCAGCTTATCCCTGCAAGCCAAATGTCAATGTGCAGGTCTTGCTACGCTGGACCTCACATTGTCCTTGGAAGACTTTCAGAAATTAAGCGTGATGACTAACACGAAATGCCAGAACGCGAATTGGTGACTCAAGAACCGTTTATTTCGCACCAATACAGAGCCAACCATTAAGCTATTGTACACAAAGTCTAAGAATAAATGTTATAACAATAAATCACAATAGTACTTCCGGTAGTTTCCTCTCTTCCAACGAACAGCGAACGATGAGACGATGACTGGTGGACTGATGACTCCGCGAAAATATAGGGAAGTTGGGTTTGAGCAAACAATCATGAATTGATCGCTCAAACATCAACTACGTTGGCACCGACTGTACCGTGCTCTAAGTCGTCATCTTTAATAAATCAAATGGAATCGTCCTTTAGTATGACAGTACTCTGGCTACAGTATATGCTCCCAAACCGCTTCTCCAAGTGTTTGGCTCCCAATCTAGCTTCCAAGGCGCCCGGATACAGAAGATGAAACAAGCTGAATTGACAGTGTGACCGATTAGAGGTGCAGGAGGATCACTACTCGGGATTGCGTCCAAACTAAGTTGGATGTCGTCAGCGGCAACTGTTGAAACTAATAATAAATAATTTCAAATAAAAGTATACATACAAGAAAGTCCATGCTATTTTTACAGGCACGGTCAAGTATGATATAATCTCAAATCGTAGATCACCTACAAGTTAATAATGTTTCAACAGTTAAATATTTGATATGTATATATATATATACTCATTGTTTGAACCAGGCTGTGTAGTTATTGAATCGTACAGTTGTTCTCCAGGATTTGCACGAAAATCGAATTCATTTCGTTTTCAACCCGTGGTTGTAGGCATACGATAACCAACCAATATTGAGCTAAGCACAACGTTTACATGGAACTGAAAGCTGTTTTAGAAGAGTAAAATTGCCGAGGTGAATCATTAAAGTGTAATGAAATAAGTAAGTGCAATGTATCATTGATAAATGCATTTATAGAAGAAATACTGTGGAAAAATAATGAATCCCTAGGCTGACATCGATCATTTGCAATGTATAATGCTACCCATATAGGTCTTACTATCATGACGTCCACTGTTGGCTTTAATACAATTATTTTCAAGCCGGTTGTTTTTATCTCATACCTTTCTGTTTATTTGGTGTACAACCGTACCCTTTAGAGAATAGGGACAGAATAAGTGAAATCGAATTGATAAAGAGCTAGAAAATGTTAGGTTTAATGGAATATAATGAGGAACAATTAGAGACGTTATTGGAAAATGAATGAGATGAGACATTGTGCAGTGGTATTCAAAGATCCGACAATGGAAAGCAAGTTAATTTATCAGATGCCCGATAAATCTGTGCAGAGACCACGTGGTTGCATCTCAACAATATGCTGAGCGAATGGTATATGTTTAAGGGCAGAAGCATGATCTATCTAGGCGTTCATTATTATCTTTTCCAAGATAAAGGTCTAAGCCCTCATAAAAATCAGAAATATCTCGAGCCGTCAAATTGCATATTGCCGTTCCTGCAGAGTGGGGCGATTCACCTTAGTGACAACCACCATATATACTAATCAGCTAGCATCAACCTCCCTCATTTATGATGTTGGGCTCTGAGACTATGGTTGTTATGGCTACAGCAAATATATAGCTTTGTACCAAACAGGTTCGCACCGGATATTCCATTTCTTTAGATTTCTCAATGAGTTCTTTCAATAGGTCTCGACGAACCCGACCGAAAGCCGCTACCTCGACGTGGTAGGCGGGCTTGAACACCGCAATGATCTATTCAAGCTATACCGGCTGAGACTTATGTCTCTTGAGGTTCCACCATGCCATGCAGGTTGTTCGGATAGCGGCTAAAAAAAAGCAGCTACCCCATCCAATATCATGATAAACACAAAATCACTTAATTTCATGCGGGATCGGCCGTGGCCCGGATTAACAACGGACGCGCTTCCTGCTGCCGTGTCACAGGGCAGGAGTGATAAATATGCTATTGAGACTTACAAAACAATTACGAACAAAGAAAAGCAGGCCGCGTGCGACCGGCCTCAAGAAGTTGTCCCCTAGGCTCTGCGGTCACGCAACCAACTTCCACGGTGTGGGCAGCCGGGAAGTAACCATCGCCCTCACAATCCGAAATGCACAGAAAACCTCTCTAATACTCACTCATCTTTTTCGTCATCTTCATCTCTATCATCTTGCTTTCCTTACACTGATGCAACTCCTCTACTTGATAGCTCTTCACTTCCTCTTCACTCCGTGTCCACTAAAAATGACGGAAGCCAAAAAAACCACCACCGATAGTCTCCTAAAGCCACGCCATCAACTTCATACAGGAGAATTTAATGTTAGGACACTGCCAAATAGGACAACAAGCATCACTAGCCAAGACTCTGGCATCCCGAGCCATTGATGTATGTTGTGTTCCAGAAACACGCACACAAGACCCAAGTGTGGTTATTCACCTAACCCCACCTGGCCAACAGGTTGAATCTGCAAAATTAACCTTGAGGGCGTCAGGAGATGCCACAGCTAGTTCACGAGGATTAGGTGGTGTAGGGATAGCTTTCAGTACTGGGGCAGAAAAGACACTACTTGACTGGATCCCGGTAGATAGCCGAATGTGTGTTGTCCGTCTGAACGGATCAGTAAAAAGGAGAAAGGACTGCACTAATCGCCGATACCTTTTCGTAATCTCCGCCTACGCCCCCACTGACTGCAGTTCGGATGAAACGAAGGATGAGTTCTACCAAAAGCTGTCTAGTTTGCTGCGAAATGCTAAACGCTCAGATATAGTCGTTCTAGCTGGTGACTTTAATGCTCAAGTAGGGAAATTGTGTCAATCTGAGAAAGATGTCGGTGACACCTATGGAGTCCCGTGCCAGTGAACCGACAACGGTGACCGTCTCCTACAGTTCTGTTCAGATAATCATCTATTTCTTGTAAGCACTAACTTCAAACATAAGGAGAGACACTGTTTGACCTGGCGACCTCCATCATCAAACCAACGCTGGACACAAATAGACCACATAGCAACAAGCTATCGTTGGCGTGGGTCGGTAAGAGATAGATTCTCTCCTTCTGGAACACGTGTGTAGATATCGATTACGCACTGGTCCGAGCTCGTGTGTGCTTACAACTGAACGGACATAGGAAAAAGCTGGAGGTAAAACCATCACGTCCCCAGCTCGGTCAGGAAACTCAATCCCTATATGAGGAAGAACTAGCTAAATACATATCTGAGTTCGACAGCTGTGCCCACCCTGAAGAAGACTGGAAGAATGTTCAGTCAGCCATAGATACAGCTGTAAAAGCTGTGAATAAGGTAAATCCAAAGGTGAGTAAAAACCATTGGATTTCGACTGTCTCATCCGAGCTGATAGATGCTAGAAGACTTATTTCGGCGAACTCCGAATTCAATGAGGAGCGAAAGCTACACAAAAGGAAGTTTACGAAAAGTCTCCGCAAGGACCGTGAACAGTGGTGGGTGGCAAAGGCGAAAGAGATGGAAAAGGCATCGGTGATAGGCGACACTAGGCAACTCTTTCGACTCATCAGGGAAACGGGTGGGAGAAGTCAAGTCATAAGTGAAACAATCTCGGAGAAAAACGGCGCCATAATTAACTCCCCGGATAGACGACTGGAACGCTGGAAAGAGCATTATGAGGAGCAGTTTAATTGGCCCACAGCCGCGCTCAACCTGCCGAACATCCAAAATCTCCCTGAATGGGATATAGATACAGGTCCTCCATCCCTAACTGAGGTTACTAAAGCTGTCGCCAATCTGAAACTAGGCAAAGCAGCGGGACCTGATGGTATGACTCCAGAGGTATTTAAGCACTGTGGAGACAGTTTACTGTCTGCACTAGCTGAGCTTCTAGGCAGCGTCTGGGAATCAGGGGAAGTCCCATCGGATTGGTATAAGTCACTGATAATCCCCATATACAAGAAGGGAGACAAGTCTTCCTGTGATAATCAAAGAGTGATAAGCTTGACCAATATAGTATCTAAAGTCTTAGGCTCAATAATCATGCGTAGACTAATTGGTGCTTGGGAGTCACAAACACGAGAGAGCCAGGCAGACTTTAGACCAGGAAGATGGTGTATTGATCATATCTTCACCCTCCAACAGATTCCAGAACATAGGCATACCGGCGCCCAACAATCATTATATTCTTTGACCCAAAGGCGGAATTCGACTCTGTCGATCGAGAAGTTCTCTGGCGGTGCTTCGTTGTAAAGGGAATGCCGAGAAAATATATTGCACTGATCAAGGCACTCTACTCGTACTCATACAGCCAGGTGAGGGCTTACGGCGAGTTGTCATCTGAACTGGTGACGACCAGTGGTGTCCGTCAAGGATTCCCATTATCCCCTTTTCTATTCAACTTCATCATAGATGTACTAATGGAATTAACCCTAAGTGACATCAGCGACTCAGGGATTGACTTGCTACCAGAGAATAATCTCGTTGACTTAGAATGTGCAGACGATATATTCCTTCTAGGCGAGGACGTTGACAAAACGCAGAGTCTTCTAAACACCTTGAGCCGAAATCTACGAATGTTTGGCATGCGATTCGCTCCCGCCAAATGCAAGATGATGTTACAGGACTGGACTACAGCGACTCCTAGTTTAAAAATAGGAAGTGAAGTTGTAGAGCATGTTGACTGCCTCTCTTATTTGGGAAGTACCATCAGCCAGTGCCAACGGGTTGATCTTTGACGAAATCTCAGCACGGATACAGGGGGCCTGTTTCGCATTTGCTAGTTTACGCCATCTCTGGCGTAGACAAGATATTCGACTATCGACCAAAGGCCGGGTGTACTGCTCATCAGTCCGCTCCTTTCTCCTTTATGGCCGTGAGACCTGGCCACTGAGAGTGGAAGACATAAAAAGATTAGCTGTCTTTGAGCATAGGTGCCTGCTATCTATCTCCCGTGTGAAGTGGCATAATAAGGTGAGCATTATTGAGGTTAGGCATCGAGTACTAGGTAAACAGGGGAAAACAATCGACAAAGTTGTGAAGTTATAAAGACTGAGATGGTTAGGGCATGTGTTACGTATGCATAGTCCTCGCCTTCCTCGACTGACGGGCAATGTTAGGTGACATGGGGTCAGGCGGGAAAAAGCTAGCGGCGGTCAAACCAAAACATGGAACCAGTCAATGAAATCCACAACAGTTAGTATAAGCCACGTGGGAAATTGTAGACTGGCTTCCTGGTTTGGGACCTCGAGACGGTAAAAAAAATGGTTGAAAACGAATGGTGACATGGAGTCAATGGAGTTGAAGATTGAACGATCAATTCTTGGTTGTTTGCTCAAAATCAACTTCCCCTATTTTCGCGGAGGCATCATTACGACAGTCATCATCTCATCGGTCGCTGTTCAGAAAGAAGAGTGAAACATCGTCAGAAAACTTAGTTCGCTTATTCCTTTTATATGTTGGTGTAACAATAAACACATATCACGCGGCAGATCGGTGTTTTGGTTTTTCGTCCGTTGTTACTAAGCGTTTCTGAGAAATCTTCTAAGAACAGCGTGGGCCTGAGCGTAGCGAGAGCTGGGCATTAACGGTTTATGAGACTTGGCTGACAGTTTCTGACGATAGAAACAGATCTGGCGGATTGAAACAGTTGGTGAAAGTTTGGATAGTCGCCGTTCATTTTTCCTGGTGCCGGTCAAGTCCTCTTTGAACAAGCAATATCTGGAACTTTTTTTGAATTGGGTCAAGTTGAACAATGCCTGGGTCAAAGAAGGGACAGAGTGTCTTGGATACAAACAGGAAAGTAAGTCATGTTGACTTGTCTGTTACTTGTAACGATGTGTCTGATGTTAAGCATGACATGGTTGATGTTACTGTTTCGCCGTTCAGGGATAATAGGAACATCAAACACCATAAATTAGAACCACGGTGTTTCGATAGAAACCCAGCTGATTATTTACAATTTGTAAAGGAGTTTGAGATCATGCTGAGTAGTATTTTATCAAGTGATGAATTGAAGTTAATGTATTTGATGAGGTATTGCACTGGAGATGCTTCAAGAGCTATACAGTGTTGTAAGTTTATGAAGCCAAAAGAGGGCTACTACGAGGATATGAGCATATTACGTCAAAGGTTTGGAAGACCTTCAGAAGTAATCTTATGATTTATTATTGTAATATTTGTTTTCAGACCTTAGTTTGCTTAGTGATACTTGATTTATATGCTGGTGTAACAATACATAATACTCAAGTCAACAATTGGTGTTTTGGTTTTTTCGTCCGTTGTTACTAAGCGTTTCTGAGAAATCTTCTAAGAACAGCGTGGGCCCGAGCGTAGCGAGAGCTGGGCATTAACGGTTTATGGGACTTTGCTGACAAGTGTTGTAAGTTTATGAAGCCAAAAGAGGGCTACTACGAGGCTATGAGCATATTACGTCAAAGGTTTGGAAGACCTTCGATGATTGCAGGGAAATTATTCGAGGCTGTTAAGGGTAATGGTGGTCAATTACAGGATGACTCCCAGGCACTCACTGAGTTTTTGGATAATTTGCTAATTTACAAGAATGGAATGATTTCGATGAATCGCATGAGTGACCTCAACTCGAGTTTTATCCTAGAAGTAATAGCAAGACGTCTACCTACTCGACTGCAAAGGAAGTGGGTGAAGATAAGCTCCCGTATGGAGGATGAGGGTATCGAGCCAAAGTTTGATGATATCCTGAAACTGGTAAATACTAGTGTCAATCAATCTATGAGCAAGTTTTCCAGTCTGTTAGATCTCACCCCTAGAATAGAGCAGTCTGAGGGTAAAACGCACTCATTGATGACGAATAAGCCTCAGAGAGGTGGATATCGAGAAGACTCCATGATGTCTAGTAATGCATATAGACCTAGTGAGTGTAACAGGTTTCGTAGTACATCCTCAACAGATAAGTTACAAGATGCAAGACAAACACGGTTTTGTTTTACACGTGTGCAAGAGGTGCATACAGAAGTGAACTGTGAACCGGTGAGCAAGTTCAGTGATAAGCTAAATGTAAACTCCAGGTCTGACTCCGAATTGTGTGACGATAACGGTGCGGTGAAGAAGTCTGTAGTTGCAACTGGTAAGCCATTGTTGAATAGAGTGTCACAGAATAGAGTTACTGCTTCAGAGTGCAGTTCTGACTCCAAAAGTTTACAAGGTATAACTAGTCAGAGTGAAGATATAAAACCTTTAATGATTTGTGAGGAGGAACCAAAATTGTCTACTTCTGTTATTAAAGAGTTTGAAAATGATGAAGTTGACGGTAAATTGAATATTTGTGGTAATGATCATGATAGTGCAGATTTGTCTTTGGTTGATCATGATGAGATGAGGGATATGCCTACTACTGCTAAGTTAAATAAAGGTTCTGTACAACTTGAACGTGAAGTAGAATTAAATGCAGATGCAGTTGCAGAAGGCATGCATACTTGTCAAACCGTCAGTGTAATTGATCAGCATGTAGCCCACCTATCATCAGATGCTAGTCCTAAACCGGAGCTGATAGTAAAAGACAGCAGTGGTGGCGGTCTTGCAGGTAGACAAATTTCTGAATGTCGAGCAACAGCAGCTTTTGATCCACCGCTAACTTCATCAACTGATATCAATCAGTCGTCGTTGGTGCTGTCATCCACAATGAAAAAGACACCCATCAACTCAAGTATCTTGTGCAATGACTATGGTAGTATCAGTTCGTTTGAAAGGACGAATATCAATGGTCAGTTTAGTGTGGATAAGCCAAGTGTAAACGAGAGAGTTATTGTTAAATTGACTTGCACGAATAAAGGCATTTCTAGTTTCAAGTTACTATTTGAATGTTATTATCTTTGGTGTAAATTACTCTGTTTCTATACTTGGTTGATGAGATATGTCGTGTGTTTGTTGGTCATCTATATTCTACGATACAATGACATGGGCGTGTTGCCGTTCAGATTTGAGGATATAGCTGATAGAAGGAAGTTAGCAAATGAACTCTGCGACGATTTTCCAACCTAGGGCGTCAACCTGAGAAGGGTTGTAGGCGTACTGCTGTAAGTCCTACAGTTCTTCAAAGGGTAGCGCATCAATGAGCAGTCCAATGTGCTTGGTGTATGATCTTGTACATATGTTCATATTGTATATACTGAATTGATATCATCTGTCATCTAGCTGTTGGTAATTCTGTTTGTGTCCGGACGACTTCCACTTGGATCATCAACCTGAGAAGGAATGTAGGCGTACTGCTGTAAGTCCTACAGTTCTTCAAGGGTAGTTTGTCGTGTCAGAATCCACAACATTTGATGTGTTGATTGTACATATGTTTGTGTTAAATAGTTGTGTGAGTTCCAATTGATGTAATTGTTGGTTAATCTTGTTTGTGTCTGGACATTCCACAACTTACAATCGTCAACCTGTGAAGGGTTGTAGGCGTACTGGTGTAAGTCCTGCAATTCTTCAAAGGAATTCCACCAAGACATGATCCGCGAGGTTGTTTGTACAATTTGTATATATGTGTGGTGTGTCTTCGCAATTTGTGATTTTGGATTCATTGTGTTTACTCGTTGTTTTCGTGCCTTGTTTTTATTGCGTAATTTTGTTAAAATTTTCGTCGTGATTATTTCTGAAGTTGTTTCGAGTCTTCTACATCCGTGAATGAATTGATTGATGTTAAGGACAGCAGATGGGTCGTATACGCCGGGGAGGCTAGGCTATTGCTGAGAATGAAATGCACACGGAGATAATTGTTAGCTGCGGTCCGACACGCCGGGGAGAAAGAGTGTAAACGACTGAGGCTCGCATGCGTCACCGCTACTAGAACTGAGGCAGAATGAGTGACAAGCGATTTCAATGGTAATTGGTAGTGAGTAGATAAGAGGATGTGCGTAGAGTATCATGAGTTGGTGCTATGGTCACGTTGCATTCTGCAAGAGTCATTCTAGTAAGTGGCGATTGTGTTGCAAGATGTCAAGAGGAGGTCTCTGTCTGGAGGCGCAGGTCGTCATTGATGTGTGAGATTGTGCTGTGGGTATGCTTGTGGTGTGTTGGCTTTTCTGTTTGTTTTCCATTTCAGCTCTGTCCGTGTGACCCAGGTTCTCGCAATGGCATCCAAGTCGACGTGCATTGGTCGTGAAGGAAAAAAGGGTTGGATCCCTTTTTTGCCGGGGAGTGTCAATGGAGTTGAAGATTGAACGATCAATTCTTGGTTGTTTGCTTAAAATCAACTTCCCGTATTTTCGCGGAGGCATCAATACGACAGTCATCGTCTCATCGGTCGCTGTTCAGAAAGAAGAGTGAAACATCGTCAGAAGTAATACAATGATTTATTATTGTAATATTTGTTTTCAGACCTTAGTTCCCTTATTCCTTTTATATGTTGGTGTAACAATAAACACATATCAAGCGGCAGATCGGTGTTTTGGTTTTTTTGTCCGTTATTACTTAGCGTTTCTGAGAAATCTTCAAGAACAGCGTGGGCCCGAGCGTAGCGAGAGCTGGGCATTAACGGTTTATGAGACTTTGCTGACAAATATCATCTGTCATCTAGCTGTTGGTAATTCTGATTGTGTCCGGACGACTTCCACTGTAACAACAGACGAATCATATTCTGCCACGTTAACTTTGCTGTGATTGGTTGTTGACTCAGGCTTGTTCATATTTTCTCACGGCCCATATTAGTGACCTAGACCTTAACGTAGATTAGTGCCAACCAATCGGCTAGCAGCCTGCTCTCACCACACTCGTCCCCCCGTCAAATACGTGCGACTGAAGTCGGCTTGATCTACTTGGTGCAGGCGTCATCGTTGGCTTGTCTCGCTGTATCCATTTCTGGAGCTCGCTGACGTTCACGCGCCTCTCATTGTTCGCCATTGCGACTGTGTCTGCGTAACCCCATCTCGAAGTGACCATATATGGTCCTTCCCACTTTGGAAACTGTTTGCCTGACCCTGTCGAACATTCGTCCATACTTCGGCCGACACCTTCATATGCTGCTTTCACCCGACCTCCCAGCAGCGTCTCAAGTAGCAGCTCCATCGCTGGCAGATCTTGAACGCCACTCAACTGCGCAGAAGCCTTGAAGTCCTGCCCGAAGATCCATATGTCTCCATCAAAAACTGCAGGGTATAGGCTTTTCATTTGTCGGTAGGCAGCGACACCAAATGTAACAACAGAAGACAAGGGCCAGGCAACAGATCGTTTTATTATGAAAATCAACACGTATTTATACATATTTCAACAACATTATTATAGACAAGCGCAGTCATCTGATTGGTTGTTTAGGTAGACAAACGCAGGCTTCTGATTGGTTGTTTCGGGATTCCTTGACAAATAGAGTTCTCTCTGCGAATCATATTCTGCCACGTTAACTTTGCTGTGATTGGTTGTTGACTCAGGCTTGTTCATATTTTCTCACGGCCCATATTAGTGACCTAGACCTTAACGTAGATTAGTGCCAACCAATCGGCTAGCAGCCTGCTCTCACCACACTCGTCCCCCCGTCAAATACGTGCGACTGAAGTCGGCTTGATCTACTTGGTGCAGGCGTCATCGTTGGCTTGTCTCGCTGTATCCATTTCTGGAGCTCGCTGACGTTCACGCGCCTCTCATTGTTCGCCATTGCGACTGTGTCTGCGTAACCCCATCTCGAAGTGACCATATATGGTCCTTCCCACTTTGGAAACTGTTTGCCTGACCCTGTCGAACATTCGTCCATACTTCGGCCGACACCTTCATATGCTGCTTTCACCCGACCTCCCAGCAGCGTCTCAAGTAGCAGCTCCATCGCTGGCAGATCTTGAACGCCACTCAACTGCGCAGAAGCCTTGAAGTCCTGCCCGAAGATCCATATGTCTCCATCAAAAACTGCAGGGTATAGGCTTTTCATTTGTCGGTAGGCAGCGACACCAAATGTAACAACAGAAGACAAGGGCCAGGCAACAGATCGTTTTATTATGAAAATCAACACGTATTTATACATATTTCAACAACATTATTATAGACAAGCGCAGTCATCTGATTGGTTGTTTAGGTAGACAAACGCAGGCTTCTGATTGGTTGTTTCGGGATTCCTTGACAAATAGAGTTCTCTCTGCGAATCATATTCTGCCACGTTAACTTTGCTGTGATTGGTTGTTGACTCAGGCTTGTTCATATTTTCTCACGGCCCATATTAGTGACCTAGACCTTAACGTAGATTAGTGCCAACCAATCGGCTAGCAGCCTGCTCTCACCACACTCGTCCCCCCGTCAAATACGTGCGACTGAAGTCGGCTTGATCTACTTGGTGCAGGCGTCATCGTTGGCTTGTCTCGCTGTATCCATTTCTGGAGCTCGCTGACGTTCACGCGCCTCTCATTGTTCGCCATTGCGACTGTGTCTGCGTAACCCCATCTCGAAGTGACCATATATGGTCCTTCCCACTTTGGAAACTGTTTGCCTGACCCTGTCGAACATTCGTCCATACTTCGGCCGACACCTTCATATGCTGCTTTCACCCGACCTCCCAGCAGCGTCTCAAGTAGCAGCTCCATCGCTGGCAGATCTTGAACGCCACTCAACTGCGCAGAAGCCTTGAAGTCCTGCCCGAAGATCCATATGTCTCCATCAAAAACTGCAGGGTATAGGCTTTTCATTTGTCGGTAGGCAGCGACACCAAATGTAACAACAGAAGACAAGGGCCAGGCAACAGATCGTTTTATTATGAAAATCAACACGTATTTATACATATTTCAACAACATTATTATAGACAAGCGCAGTCATCTGATTGGTTGTTTAGGTAGACAAACGCAGGCTTCTGATTGGTTGTTTCGGGATTCCTTGACAAATAGAGTTCTCTCTGCGAATCATATTCTGCCACGTTAACTTTGCTGTGATTGGTTGTTGACTCAGGCTTGTTCATATTTTCTCACGGCCCATATTAGTGACCTAGACCTTAACGTAGATTAGTGCCAACCAATCGGCTAGCAGCCTGCTCTCACCACACTCGTCCCCCCGTCAAATACGTGCGACTGAAGTCGGCTTGATCTACTTGGTGCAGGCGTCATCGTTGGCTTGTCTCGCTGTATCCATTTCTGGAGCTCGCTGACGTTCACGCGCCTCTCATTGTTCGCCATTGCGACTGTGTCTGCGTAACCCCATCTCGAAGTGACCATATATGGTCCTTCCCACTTTGGAAACTGTTTGCCTGACCCTGTCGAACATTCGTCCATACTTCGGCCGACACCTTCATATGCTGCTTTCACCCGACCTCCCAGCAGCGTCTCAAGTAGCAGCTCCATCGCTGGCAGATCTTGAACGCCACTCAACTGCGCAGAAGCCTTGAAGTCCTGCCCGAAGATCCATATGTCTCCATCAAAAACTGCAGGGTATAGGCTTTTCATTTGTCGGTAGGCAGCGACACCAAATGTAACAACAGAAGACAAGGGCCAGGCAACAGATCGTTTTATTATGAAAATCAACACGTATTTATACATATTTCAACAACATTATTATAGACAAGCGCAGTCATCTGATTGGTTGTTTAGGTAGACAAACGCAGGCTTCTGATTGGTTGTTTCGGGATTCCTTGACAAATAGAGTTCTCTCTGCGAATCATATTCTGCCACGTTAACTTTGCTGTGATTGGTTGTTGACTCAGGCTTGTTCATATTTTCTCACGGCCCATATTAGTGACCTAGACCTTAACGTAGATTAGTGCCAACCAATCGGCTAGCAGCCTGCTCTCACCACACTCGTCCCCCCGTCAAATACGTGCGACTGAAGTCGGCTTGATCTACTTGGTGCAGGCGTCATCGTTGGCTTGTCTCGCTGTATCCATTTCTGGAGCTCGCTGACGTTCACGCGCCTCTCATTGTTCGCCATTGCGACTGTGTCTGCGTAACCCCATCTCGAAGTGACCATATATGGTCCTTCCCACTTTGGAAACTGTTTGCCTGACCCTGTCGAACATTCGTCCATACTTCGGCCGACACCTTCATATGCTGCTTTCACCCGACCTCCCAGCAGCGTCTCAAGTAGCAGCTCCATCGCTGGCAGATCTTGAACGCCACTCAACTGCGCAGAAGCCTTGAAGTCCTGCCCGAAGATCCATATGTCTCCATCAAAAACTGCAGGGTATAGGCTTTTCATTTGTCGGTAGGCAGCGACACCAAATGTAACAACAGAAGACAAGGGCCAGGCAA
The DNA here is from genome assembly GCA_944472135.2 of Trichobilharzia regenti. Classification (NCBI taxonomy): domain Eukaryota; kingdom Metazoa; phylum Platyhelminthes; class Trematoda; order Strigeidida; family Schistosomatidae; genus Trichobilharzia; species Trichobilharzia regenti. The sequence continues at coordinate 31,615,236 of OX235270.1, read as the reverse complement.
CAGATCGTTTTATTATGAAAATCAACACGTATTTATACATATTTCAACAACATTATTATAGACAAGCGCAGTCATCTGATTGGTTGTTTAGGTAGACAAACGCAGGCTTCTGATTGGTTGTTTCGGGATTCCTTGACAAATAGAGTTCTCTCTGCGAATCATATTCTGCCACGTTAACTTTGCTGTGATTGGTTGTTGACTCAGGCTTGTTCATATTTTCTCACGGCCCATATTAGTGACCTAGACCTTAACGTAGATTAGTGCCAACCAATCGGCTAGCAGCCTGTTCTCACCACACCACTTGGATCATCAACCTGAGAAGGAATGTGGGCGTACTGCTGTAAGTCCTACGGTTCTTCAAGGGTAGTTTGTCGTGTCAGAATCCACAACATTTGATGTGTTGATTGTACATATGTTTGTGTTAAATAGTTGTGTGAGTTCCAATTGATGTAATTGTTGGTTAATCTTGTTTGTGTCTGGACATTCCACAACTTACAATCGTCAACCTGTGAAGGGTTGCAGGCGTACTGGTGTAAGTCCTGCAATTCTTCAAAGGAATTCCACCAAGACATGATCCGCGAGGTTGTTTGTACAATTTCTATATATGTGTGATGTGTCTTCGCAATTTGTGATTTTGGATCAGTTGTGTTTACTCGTTGTTTTCGTGCCTTGTTTTTATTGCGTAATTTTGTTAAAATTTTCGTCGTGATTACTTCTGAAGTTGTTTCGAGTCTTCTACATCCGTGAATGAATTGGTTGATGTTAAGGACAGCAGATGGGTCGTATACGCCGTGGAGGCTAGGCTATTGCTGAGAATGAAATGCACACGGAGATAATTGTTAGCTGCGGTCCGACACGCCGGGGAGAAAGAGTGTAAACGACTGAGGCTCGCATGCGTCACAGCTACTAGAACTGAGGCAGAATGAGTGACAAGCGATTTCAATGGTAATTGGTAGTGAGCAGATAAGACGATGTGCGTAGAGTATCATGAGTTGGTGCTATGGTCACGTTGCATTCTGCAAGAGTCATTCTAGTAAGTGGAGACTGTGTTGCAAGATGTCAAGAGGAGGTCTCTGTCTGGAGGCGCAGGTCGTCATTGATGTGTGAGATTGTGCTGTGGGTATGCTTGTGGTGTGTTGGCTTTTCTGTTTGTTTTCCATTTCAGCTCTGTCCGTGTGACCCAGGTTCTCGCAATGGCATCCAAGTCGACGTGCATTGGTCGCGAAGGAAAAAAGGGTTGGATCCGTATTTTGCAGGGGAGTGTCAATGTAGTTGAAGATTGAACGATCAATTCTTGGTTGTTTGCTTAAAATCAACTTCCCCAATTTTCGTGGAGGCATCAATACGACAGTCATCATCTCATCGGTCGCTGTTCAGAAAGAAGAGTGAAACGTAGTCAGAAACCTTAGTTCGCTTATTCCTTTTATATGTTGGTGTAACGATAAACAAATATCACGCGGCAGATCGGTGTTTTGGTTTTTCGTCCGTTATTACTAAGCGTTTCTGTAAAACTGCAAGGAACAACGTGGGCCCGAGCGCAGCGAGAGCTGGGCATTAACGGTTTATGAGACGTGATTTACACATGGCTCAAAATCGTTCTCAGAGGCGCAGATGCGTCCACTACTTATGATTTATGATTTCCAATGTAGCTGTTTTGTTCTTTGTTATTACACTTCCTTTGTCTCACACCTCTGCTTACTGTCTCCATTATGCTTTTCTTCTACTTTCTTCTCTTGTTTGTGTGCTTCATGGAGTGTGGCGACTTGAAATGCCGCACATATATGCAAAGTTCTATGTCGAAAAAAGACAGACAGACATCTTTATAAACATATTGTATATGCACCCTAATTAACATAATAATTTATAAGAAGCTAAAAGCTTAAAGTGTAAAAGAATAGGTTTATTGAATAGTGGAGCAATATTCGGCAGAACACCATAATTATGGATCAGTGTAGGTAGTAAGAACTGAAGGTAAGGTCAGTTGGTAGGACTTATTATACTTATACATACATTATACGTATTATACATATATAATACGTTCACAAAGATGAACGTGGAAACCTATTGGGAGCACTCGTTAAGAAAGCTAGGGAGATGAAATATGAGGTGCGGACCTGTTTGGTACAAAGCTATATATTTGCTGTAGCCATAACAACCATAGTCTCAGAGCCCAACATCATAAATGAGGGAGGTTGATGCTAGCTGATCAGTATATATGGTGGTTGTCACTAAGGTGAATCGCCCCACTCTGCAGGAACGGCAATATGCAATTTGACGGCTCGAGATATTTCTGATTTTTATGAGGGCTTAGACCTTTATCTTGGAAAAGATAATAATGAACGCCTAGATAGATCATGCTTCTGCCCTTAAACATATACCATTCGCTCAGCATATTGTTGAGATGCAACCACGTGGTCTCTGCACAGATTTATCGGGCATCTGATAAATTAACTTGCTTTCCATTGTCGGATCTTTGAATACCACTGCACAATGTCTCATCTCATTCATTTTCCAATAACGTCTCTAATTGTTCCTCATTATATTCCATTAAACCTAACATTTTCTAGCTCTTTATCAATTCGATTTCACTTATTCTGTCCCTATTCTCTAAAGGGTACGGTTGTACACCAAATAAACAGAAAGGTATGAGATAAAAACAACCGGCTTGAAAATAATTGTATTAAAGCCAACAGTGGACGTCATGATAGTAAGACCTATATGGGTAGCATTATACATTGCAAATGATCGATGTCAGCCTAGGGATTCATTATTTTTCCACAGTATTTCTTCTATAAATGCATTTATCAATGATACATTGCACTTACTTATTTCATTACACTTTAATGATTCACCTCGGCAATTTTACTCTTCTAAAACAGCTTTCAGTTCCATGTAAACGTTGTGCTTAGCTCAATATTGGTTGGTTATCGTATGCCTACAACCACGGGTTGAAACGAAATGAATTCGATTTTCGCGCAAATCCTGGAGAACAACTGTACGATTCAATAACTACACAGCCTGGTTCAAACAATGAGTATATATATACATATCAAATATTTAACTGTTGAAACATTATTAACTTGTAGGTGATCTACGATTTGAGATTATATCATACTTGACCGTGCCTGTAAATATGGCATGGACTTTCATGTAAATTTAAATGTTTATATGAAACATAAATTATTGTTATATGAAATTATCACTTCATTTCTATATATAATAAACATTTGACGTTGCAAATAACCTCTCCACAAATGCTATAAATTATATTAACACTGAACTAACAGAATCTTAGCATTTGGTTAACAATACTCCAGTGTGTGTATACTGAATAAGGGTAGTTGGTCCACAGGGAGCCGTAAAGTATATTAAACTACATGTGATAAGAGTATAACGAATATCATCACTCCTATTAACAATTAATTCATTGGGCTCAAAAATTGAGTGTTGTAAGTGAAACAAGCGTGGAAAATCAAGAGAACGTTTGCTGCATAAACATTATAATCATTTTAAGTATTGTAATGACAATCTAATTTCAAGAATTGATCATGTGTAATTACTAATTATTATATTATTAATGGGACTAGCGTACATTCCGTAGTTATTACCTACCCCCAGTTTGTGCGGCAACGGACGGACATAACGCGACGCAGGCTGATTTGATTGAAAAGCTAGAGCCATCTCTTCAGTTAATTGATCAACTTCGTTGAATGCTGCCTGTTTGACATCAAAAAGGTTATTGGAAGCCTCATGGAGTCGAGACTTAGAAGAAGAAAGATTTTTCGTTGGCAGGCTTGCCATTTATATAATCCCAATCTTCAAGCAATGACCTGAAACGGAGAGCGAAGCGCAAGTTTTCAGTGTGATCGCACAGGTGTCGCCTGCAAGTAAGAACGGAGACTCAAGGTCAAGAATTACATTTACAACCAATCACAATACAATTAGATGAGAGGGAATGGGCGCTCCTATCAGTCATCCGTTGCCTCATCTTGGGTAACCAGTCCCTGAACACTTCGTAGCCGACCTGAATGTAGACAAGCTAAGTTTGATCACTAGAAAACCACCGAAATTACCATGACTTACAAACTCACTTTTAGAGTTTCGCAGAGTGAACCGATACTCAATTTCGTTTATACGAGGTAGTGCAAGCAAATTTCATTTCTTTGTGCTTGCTTCATTTAAGACACTTTTAGTATTCATGTACTAGAAGTATAGTAGTTCTACAGTAATTAGAAAGATTGCGTTTTTATTCAATGATGGTTTGTACACCGTTGGACTCCAATCGAAACAGCCCACTAATGGCCTAGAAAAGGTCATTCGTGTTAAGATGCAATGGAAGTAGGTTAAAATAATCACTCCTGTCCAACATATACTGAAAATGCATTCCAGAAAGTGCTTTAAACCAAGGTCTATCAAATAATATCTCACCTGAACTCTCACCCAGCTGTAACCTCACATTAGTCTTTATGATACCATACCCTCGCACTTGCCAGATGTAATTTATGCCTGGTTTTACGCGAGCATTGACATATCCGTAACAAGATCATATACTTCACTAAATGCATAAAGGATGATGACGTGAACAAATACACATGGGAAAAGACGATTGTGAAAGAAGTCGAAGATTGAGCGATCAATTAATAGTTATTTGCTGAAACCCAACTCCTCCATATTTTTCGCGGGAGTCATCAATCCATCAGTTATCGTCTCATCGGTCGCTGTTCAGTGGAAGACAGAAAACTACCAGAAACATTGTGTTTAATAACCCTATTGTTAGTTACATATTGGCGTAAGAATATAGGATTCTCGAGTCGCCAATCGGTGTTCTGGTTTTTCGCGTTGGCTAATTCAAAGTGTTTCTGAAAGTCTTCCAGGGGCAGCGTGAGGTCCAGCGTAGTAAGGGCTTGACACTGACTGTTTTTGAGAGTTGTCTGACATGCTACACTGAATGTCTAGTTATCATTTTGTTCTCAGAAATAAAAACTAAAAACGACAACAGCCATATAACGTTACCATCAACCAAATTTTTGTAATATACATCATACTCATCTATTTCTGTACAATAATGTGTCCTACGCATGTGGGAAGTAATATGTACATTTTTAAATGATTATTATTAAATATGCTTGTTAGTCGTATATGTACGTCAACATATTGATGATGCCTGTCAACTGGAGTCCCTCATTTACCAAAATCAGTTGTCAATCACGTCTAATAAACCGTTAATGCCCAGCTCTTGCTACGCTCGGGCCCACGCTGTTCTTAGAAGATTTCTCAGAAACGCTTAGTTATAACGGACAAAAAAACCAAAACACCGATCTGCCGCTTGATATTTGTTTATTGTTACACCAACATATAAAAGGAATAAGCGAACTAAGGTCTGAAAACAAATATTACAATAATAAATCATTGTATTACTTCTGACGATGTTTCACTCTTCTTTCTGAACAGCGACCGATGAGACGATGACTGTCGTATTGATGCCTCCGCGAAAATTGGGGAAGTTGATTTTGAGCAAACAACCAAGAATTGATCGTTCAATCTTCAACTCCATTGACACTCCCCGGCAAAAAAGGGATCCAACCCTTTTTTCCTTCACGACCAATGCACGTTGACTTGGATGCCATTGCGAGAACCTGGGTCACACGGACAGAGCTGAAATGGAAAACAAACAGAAAAGCCAACACACCACAAGCATACCCACAGCACAATCTCACACATCAATGACGACCTGCGCCTCCAGACAGAGACCTCCTCTTGACATCTTGCAACACAATCGCCACTTACTAGAATGACTCTTGCAGAATGCAACGTGACCATAGCACCACCTCATGATACTCTACGCACATCCTCTTATCTACTCACTACCAATTACCACTGAAATCGCTTGTCACTCATTCTGCCTCAGTTCTAGTAGCGGTGACGCATGCGAGCCTCAGTCGTTTACACTCTTTCTCCCCGGCGTGTCGGACCGCAGCTAACAATTATCTCCGTGTGCATTTCATTCTCAGCAATAGCCTAGCCTCCCCGGCGTATACGACCCATCTGCTGTCCTTAACATCAATCAATTCATTCATGGATGTAGAAGACTCGAAACAACTTCAGAAGTAATCACGACGAAAATTTTAACAAAATTACGCAATAAAAACAAGGCACGAAAACAACGAGTAAACACAATGAATCCAAAATCACAAATTGCGAAGACACACCACACGTATATAAAAATTGTACAAACAACCTCGCGGATCATGTCTTGGTGGAATTCCTTTGAAGAATTGCAGGACTTACACCAGTACGCCTACAACCCTTCACAGGTTGACGATTGTAAGTTGTGGAATGTCCAGACACAAACAAGATTAACCAACAATTACATCAATTGGAACTCACACAACTATTTAACACAAACATATGTACAATCAACACATCAAATGTTGTGGATTCTGACACGACAAACTACCCTTGAAGAACTGTAGGACTTACAGCAGTACGCCTACATTCCTTCTCAGGTTGATGATCCAAGTGGAAGTCGTCCGGACACAAACAGAATTACCAACAGCTAGATGACAGATGATATCAATTCAGTATATACAATATGAACATATGTACAAGATCATACACCAAGCACATTGGACTGCTCATTGATGCGCTACCCTTTGAAGAACTGTAGGACTTACAGCAGTACGCCTACAACCCTTCTCAGGTTGACGCCCTAGGTTGGAAAATCGTCGCAGAGTTCATTTGCTAACTTCCTTCTATCAGCTATATCCTCAAATCTGAACGGCAACACGCCCATGTCATTGTATCGTAGAATATAGATGACCAACAAACACACGACATATCTCATCAACCAAGTATAGAAACAGAGTAATTTACACCAAAGATAATAACATTCAAATAGTAACTTGAAACTAGAAATGCCTTTATTCGTGCAAGTCAATTTAACAATTACTCTCTCGTTTACACTTGGCTTATCCACACTAAACTGACCATTGATATTCGTCCTTTCAAACGAACTGATACTACCATAGTCATTGCACAAGATACTTGAGTTGATGGGTGTCTTTTTCATTGTGGATGACAGCACCAACGACGACTGATTGATATCAGTTGATGAAGTTAGCGGTGGATCAAAAGCTGTTGTTGCTCGACTTTCAGAAATTTGTCTACCTGCAAGACCACCACCACTGCTGTCTTTTACTATCAGCTCAGGTTTAGCACTAGCATCTGATGATAGGTGGGCTACATGCTGATCAATTACACTGACGGTTTCACAAGTATGCATGCCTTCTGCAACTGCATCTGCATTTAATTCTACTTCACGTTCAAGTTGTACAGAACCTTTATTTAACTTAGCAGTAGTAGGCATTCCCTCCATTTCATCATGATCAACCAAAGACAAATCTGCACTATCATGATCATTACCACAAATATTCAATTTACCGTCAAGTTCATCATTTTCAAACTCTTTAATAACAGAAGTAGACAATTTTGGTTCCTCCTCACAAATCATTAAAGGTTTTATATCTTCACTCTGACTAGTTATACTTTGTAAACTTTTGGAGTCAGAACTGCACTCTGAAGCAGTAACTCTATTCTGTGACACTCTATTCAACAACGGCTTACCAGTTGCAACTACAGACTTCTTCACCACACCGTTATCGTCACACAATTCGGAGTCAGACCTGGAGTTTACATTTAGCTTATCACTGAACTTGCTCACTGGTTCACAGTTCACTTCTGTATGCACCTCTTGCACACGTGTAAAACAAACCGTGTTTGTCTTGCATCTTGTAACTTATCTGTTGAGGATGTACTACGAAACCTGTTACACTCACTAGGTCTATATGCATTACTAGACATCATGGAGTCTTCTCGATATCCACCTCTCTGAGGCTTATTCGTCATCAATGAGTGCGTTTTACCCTCAGACTGCTCTATTCTAGGGGTGAGATCTAACAGACTGGAAAACTTGCTCATAGATTGATTGACACTAGTATTTACCAGTTTCAGGATATCATCAAACTTTGGCTCGATACCCTCATCCTCCATACGGGAGCTTATCTTCACCCACTTCCTTTGCAGTCGAGTAGGTAGACGTCTTGCTATTACTTCTAGTATAAAACTCGAGTTGAGGTCACTCATGCGATTCATCGAAATCATTCCATTCTTGTAAATTAGCAAATTATCTAAAAACTCAGTGAGTGCCTGGGAGTCATCCTGTAATTGACCACCATTACCCTTAACAGCCTCGAATAATTTCCCTGCAATCATCGAAGGTCTTCCAAACCTTTGACGTAATATGCTCATAGCCTCATCGTAGCCCTCCTTTGGCTTCATAAACTTACAACACTGTATAGCTCTTGCAGCATCTCCAGTGCAATATCTCATCAAATACATCAACTTCAATTCATCATTTAATAAAAAACCACTCAACATGATCTCAAACTCCTTTACAAATTGTAAATAATCAGCCGGGTTTCCATCAAAACACCGTGGTTCAAATTTAGGGAGTTTGATGTTCCTATTATCCCTGAACGGCGAAACAGTAACATCAACCATGTCATGCTTAACATCAGACACATCGTTACAATTAACAGACAAGTCACCATGACTTACTTTCCTGTTTGCATCCAAGACACTCTGTCCCTTCTTTGACCCAGGCATTGTTGAACTTGACCCAATTCCAAAAAAGTTCCAGATATTGCTTGTTCAAAGAGGACTTGACCGGCACCAGGAAAAATGAACGGCGACTATCCAAACTTTCACCAACTGTTTCAATCCGCCAGATCTGTTTGCATCGTCAGAAACTGTCAGCCAAGTCTCATAAACCGTTAATGCCCAGCTCTCGCTACGCTCGGGCCCACGCTGTTCTTAGAAGATTTCTCAGAAACGCTTAGTAACAACGGACGAAAAAACCAAAACACCAATTGTTGACTTGAGTATTATGTATTGTTACACCAGCATATAAATCAAGTATCACTAAGCAAACTAAGGTCTGAAAACAAATATTACAATAATAAATCATAAGATTACTTCTGACGATGTTTCAATCTTCTTTCTGAACAGCGACCGATGAGACGATGACTGTCGTATTGATGCCTCCGCGAAAATTGGGGAAGTTGATTTTAAGCAAACAACCAAGAATTGATCGTTCAATCTTCAACTCCATTAACATGAGTTTATATTATTATTATTAATCAGTCTTTCAATGCATCTGCCTCCCACAATTTTCTATTATGCCTTGAGACTATCCACATTGGGCCGGAATACAATTGGTGCGCCTATATTACCGATGCCGCGACATGCAAGCCTTGTACACGTTGGTGTGAAGTTTGCTGGTAATAACATTCCCTATATAGCAAATACAATGACTTTGATGACAACTCGTCATTATCTTTTCACTGTATTGATTAGTGTGTAAATATTAAAAAAAAGATAACGTCATCATATTAGTTCGGAAAAATACTTTCACTAAGTGCCGAGACTTCTGCTTAGCACTATGAGGTCCATGATAAATGTTTACTGCATTCGAAAATAACTATCAAGCGTTCGATACAGGCAGAAAGACCACATTTGCAGTACAAAATGATATCATTATATTTCACAGGTTCTCATCAGCTGCAAACTACCTGAAATTGCAATGGTTATAAATAATAAAATTTCAGACCCAGGAAAGATAAGTAATTTAGAAGAAAGCTCAGCTATTGCACTTCATGCAATAACAAACAACCACACAATAGGGTGGGATAGGGTTAAAATTCTAAAAAGCAATATAGCTAAGTGGAGAGAGAGGTTGATTACGGAATCCTTATTTATCGAGTCTACACCCAACACATGCAACAAAAATGACTCAATGCAAATACCAAAGATATGGAAGATATTATTACCGCAGGTTAAATCAGAAGAGGATAATAAATAATATTAAAATTCTATTTCAATTCAAACACATCACAACATTCTAACAAAAAACTTATTATGACTATTAAAATACTCGTCGTGATTTCCATCTGATTATAGTAGATCAATAACACTCGTATTATTTCCATCAGTCAAACCAGAAGGAGATAATAAATAATCTTAAAATTCTATTTCAATTCAAACACATTCTAACAAGTAGCTTATTATGACTGTAAAAACACTCGTTCATTTTTTCCCATCTAATTGCAATTGATCAACAACACTCGTACGGTTATTTCTGAATGTACATTATCTCACATTGATTTTTAATCCAATATCTAATCCATTCCACATATGTATATAAATGAAAGAACAAAGTTGTGTGAGTAACTTGATATGATTATGAGCAATAGTTTGTGCTCGAAACGTCATCAGTTCATATAACTGTACAACACTGCGATTTATCAAAATAAAATCTTATCTATAATGGAATTATACTCTACCACAGTGCCCAAGTTTTATGCTTATATCACTAAATCTTCAAACTTTATACCCCTTTTGATTAGGTTACCCAATAGAAGTCTTCTTGTAAATGGATCCAATCCATATTACATCTATGAAATTAAAGCATATATTAACCTGTTCCCTTAAGCTGTTAAATGTAATGCCTACCTGATTTTATTATTATTTCAAAGCCCGTCTCAGTAACGTACAGTGTAGTAGCCACGACGTTTACATAAGCGTATGTAGTAATTTACTGTACTTGTAATATGAGTATTTCGAGATGACCGAATTACAAGAATCCAAACAAAACCCAGAGAGGGCAGAAATCAGGAATTTGTATTTAGCGGAATTCTAATGCAATTCATATAAGAAACATATCAACAGTCAACAGTAAGTATTTTAAACAATACAAAGATAGAAATTGTCAATCACCACATCCGCCACACGTCGAATGTCTCCTTGCGTATTTATAACGATGTCTCGGTTTGCTTGCAAGTAGCTTCGACCTAACTGATTCTGTGATATTATTTTCATCAGTATTATCTGGACCTATTTCTGAATTATCTACAAAATCAGGATTATTAGCGGAATCATTAAAATAATAATTGGAACGACCTACTTCATTTGTTGTCACTTTGTCCAGGTGTCTGTTATGCACTGAGTGATCTTTGATGTCTAATATCTTCACCACTCGATTTCCCATTTTTTGTAGTATAATTCCAACAGAAGATCTATAGTTATTATCTTTGTAATAATGTACACTAGAAGTCGCGGACATCAGATGCTCCTTGAGAATTCGAGATTTGGAAAGTTTTGCAGGACTTTCACGGGTACTTGTATGCTCTGCATTCGACAGACGCAGTCTATGCATATGCAGTAATTCCTCCATTTTAATCAGTTGCTCTCTCATCTCATTCAGTTTTTTTCGTGTTTTCGACAGTTCACATTGCAATTCAGCTACCTCATTTTTGAAAACAGTTGACACTTGAGTTGCCGAACTTGTAGTGGAGGTTTTCATCGGATTAGCTTGAGTATTTTGAAAAGTTGAAAGACACATTGACTCCATTTTACTAGACAGCTTGGGAGAATTATAAGAATGTTGAGCAACATAAGTATTCGAACTTCTGCAAACCGTCTCGATGTGTCCAAGTTTACCACATTTGTGACACTTAGCACCAAGAAGACGGCAAGTGCTTCGTAGATGTAACTTTCCAGAGGATAAACACGGTTTAATGTTTTTGATCTCTGGCTGCATTCTATTACCTGTGGACGACAATTTGGATTGCTTTCCATGACCACTTGTATTTTCGACTTTAGAAAGCATAACATCAGACACTGGCGTAGTGGGAGCAGAGTATTCATTATTGACATCTTCATATGTACTACATACATCTTTAGCAGTTTGAAACGTACAAGAAAAAATCTGAATTAACTCTTTCTCTAACTTAGGAATATTGATTCCAGCAATTAGACGATCACGTAGTTGAGTATGCAGCTGATCTCCAAAGTTACACTTTGAAGCTTGAATTTGAAGTTGAAGAATAAAGTCTCGAATCTTCTGGTTGGGAGAACGTACCAGTTTGTTGAAGTGAGCCCTCTCTCTAGTATCAAATGTAGTTACATGAAAGTGATTTGTCAGAAGTTCACGGATCTTGTCATATGACAGAGAAATAGGTTTATCTGGAAATGACAGAGTCTTTACTAGGCTATATGCATCAAGCCCAATAGTAGTAATGAAATGTGCTGGAATTTTGTCATCCCGAACATTCTTTGAAATGCACCACGCATCGAAGCATTCCAAATAATCAGCAATCTCCCGCGGAGTAGCATTTATAGGAAAATTTCCCAGGTTACTTAGCTCCATCGCGACGCCAATTTGTTGTAAATAATTGTAATCGTAGAATTAGTATTTCGAGATGACCGAATTACAAGAATCCAAACAAAACCCAGAGAGGGCAGAAATCAGGAATTTGTATTTAGCGGAATTCTAATGCAATTCATATAAGAAACATATCAACAGTCAACAGTAAGTATTTTAAACAATACAGAGATAGAAATAGTCAATCACCACAGTGTGTCATATCAATTAATGTTTTTTGGATTCATTGTGTTTACTTGTTGTTTTCTTATCTTTTTGTTATGCATAAATTTGTTAAAATTTTCGTCGTGATTACTTCTGAAGTTGTTTCGAGTCTTCTACATCCGTGAATGAATTGATTGATGTTAAAGACAGCGAACGGGTCGTGTACGCTGGGGAGGCTAGTGCTGAGAATGACATGCACACGGAGGTAATGATTAGCTGTCGTCCCACACGCCGGGGAGCAAGAGTGTAGACGACTGAGGCTTGCATACGTCACCGTTACTAGAACTGAGGCAGAATGAGTACCAAGCGATTGCAGTGGTAATTGATGGTGAATAGATAAGAGGATGTGCGAAGAGTATCATGAAGTACTGCTATGGTCATGTTGCCCACTGCAAGAGTCATCCTAGCAGGTGGCGATTGTGTTGCAAGATGTCAAGAGGGTGCCTTTAACTGGAAGGTGTAGGTCGTCGTCGATGTGTGAGATTGTGCTGTGAGTATGCTTGTGGTGTGTTGGCTTTTCTGTTTGTTTTCCATTTCAGCTCTGTCCGTGTGACCCAGCTTCCCGAACTGGCATTCGAGTCAACGTGTATTGGTCGTGATGGAAAAAAGGGATGGATCGGTGTTTTGTCGGGGAGTGTCAATGTAGTTGAAGATTGAACGATCAATTCATGGTTGTTTGCTCAAACCCAACTTCCCTATATTTTCGCGGAGGCATCAATACACCAACCATCGTCTCATCGATCTCTGTTCAGAAAGAAGTCAGCAGCAAACCATCAGAAGTAATATTGTGATTTATCATTGTAATATTTGTTCATTGACCTTAGTTACTACGATGGTTATATATCGGTGTTAGAATAAAGAATTTGCGAGTCGCCAATCGGTGTTTTGGTTTTTGCGTCTGTTAGCACTAAGCGTTTCTGAAAGGCTTCGAGGGACAGCGAGAGACCCGGCGTAGCAACAGCTGGGCATTAACGGTTTTGAGACGTGATTGACATCGGCTTTAATATAATTATTTTCAAGCCGGTTGTTTTTATCTCATACCTTTCTGTTTATTTGGTGTACAACCGTACCCTTTAGAGAATAGGGACAGAACAAGTGAAATCGAATTGATAAAGAGCTAGAAAATGTTAGGTTTAATGGAATATAATGAGGAACAATTAGAGACGTTATTGGAAAATGAATGAGATGAGACATTGTGCAGTGGTATTCAAAGATCCGACAATGGAAAGCAAGTTAATTTATCAGATGCCCGATAAATCTGTGCAGAGACCACGTGGTTGCATCTCAACAATATGCTGAGCGAATGGTATATGTTTAAGGGCAGAAGCATGATCTATCTAGGCGTTCATTATTATCTTTTCCAAGATAAAGGTCTAAGCCCTCATAAAAATCAGAAATATCTCGAGCCGTCAAATTGCATATTGCTGTTCCTGCAGAGTGGGGCGATTCACCTTAGTGACAACCACCATATATACTGATCAGCTAGTATCAACCTCCCTCATTTATGATGTTGGGCTCTGAGACTATGGTTGTTATGGCTACAGCAAATATATAGCTTTGTACCAAACAGGTCCGCACCTCATATTTCATCTCCCTAGCTTTCTTAACGAGTGCTTCCAATAGGTTTCCACGTTCATCTTTATGAACATGTTATATATGTCTGCATGTGTCCTAATGAACAGATTTCTTTCTAAGAATTTAAAACCTTAAAGAGTAAAAAGAACAGGTTTTGTCAATAGTGGAGCAAGATTCAGCAGAACACTATAGTTAGGGTTCAATGTACGTAGAATGAACCGAAGGTAATATCGGTTGGCAGGACTTATTGTACTAAATTATCATAACAGCCTTATATATAGTAAACATCTGAAACTGCTTCGTAACCTATCTACACATATTATCAAAAGATATTAACAATGAACCAACAAAATTTTAGCATTTGGTTAACAATACTGCTGTGGTTGTATACTGAAGAATGGTAGTTATTCTACAGGGAGCCGTAAAGTAAATCAAACTATATATGATAATAGTATAATTAATGATATAATTCATATTATCAAAGAATACATTATGCTCAATAATTGAGTGTTATAAGCAAAACAAGCGTGGTAAAGCAAGAGAACGTTTACTGCATAAATATCTCGATCATTTTAAGAAGTGGAACAATTATTGACAAAGGTATGTAAAGTGGTTTTGAGAAAAGCAACTGGTAAGCAGAATTTGTTGTGCTAAATTTTAACGACCCATTTCATATGGTTACACATTGAGAAGTGAGTCATCCAGCATACAATAGAAAAATACAACATAGATTTAATATGAATTTAAGAAAATCATATGGAAATGGGTAACTGTTGACCGAAGATAGTCAATTCAACAAAAATAGTGCGGCGTTTTTTACTAATAATATAAGCATATGTGGAGTCCTCAAAAATAAACTTATCCAAATTTTACTACTATGTAAGAAATGAACATATTGTACATCACATTGTTTTAACCATAAACTCTGTACTTTGAACTTTACCTCATCCTGCAGCGAATGGTCTGGTGGAACGTTTCCATCGACAACTGAAAAGCTCCCTTACGACACAAGCTGACGCATCTAAGTGGAGTGAACACCTACCATTAGTTCTTCTCAGTATCCGATCAACTGTAAAAGAAGATTTGGGATGTACACCAGCTCAGCTTGTGTATGGTACTACCCTCACATTGCCTGGTCAGTTAGTTCCGTCTAATGATTCAACTGAAGTAAATATCTCCGACTTCACCAACCGCCTTACCCAGCAAATGCTCCAGCTTCGACCAGTAGCCCCTCGCCAATCACTTCAGAAAGCTCAAGTTGATAAGAATCTACTCACTAGCAAATTTGTATTTGTTCGCGTCGATGCCATTAGAAAAGGTTTACAACATCCATATGAAGGTCCTTTTCTAGTACTTAAACGCACCGATAAATACTTCACGCTGAACAAACATGGTAAACCGGAGACTGTTTCTATCGATCGTCTTAAACCAGCGTACACCGACAGCGAATATGAAACACTACCAACGCTGGCACCAATAAACAATCAGAAAGTCAATGCAACTCCAACTCTCCCGCTCTTCACACTTCCCCCTGTACAAACACGCAGTGGACGGCAGATCTGTAAACCTGCCCGCTATGATCATTTTATTGACTGACATAAAAAAGAAAGTACGTTAACCTCATTTAGACGTTCTTCTCATTACTATTGTTGTCGAGATTCATTTCATTATAACCATAAATATTTATTAGTATTATTGTTTGCTGTTCGTTAACTGTACTGCAAGCACACGCATTCACCAAGTATATGTATATATCTATTTATATATGAATTTCACAAATGTTAACGAACATGTCATGGTTTATTATGTACATAAATTTTTTATTTAAAATTATAACAAGTTTTGATTTTTTTTAAATTCCTGTATGTGCTTGTATGTGCTAAACTTTATACGACAGGGATGCATTCCATACATCCTGATCTAACTTTGTATCCTTATTGTTGTTGTTATTTTTTGTTATCCTTATTGTTGACATTGTCCCTTATTTATATTGCTTACATTCATGTAATCGTCCACGAGGACAGTACTGATGGTCCTCCGGACCTCTAAGAGGGGGAGCCCTGTGGAGTCCTCAAAAATAAACTTATCCAAATTTTACTACTATGTAAGAAATGAACATATTGTACATCACTTTGTTTTAACCATAAACTCTGTACTTTGAACTTTACCTCGGGTTTTGAATAAATATATAGTTGTGCCTTCGACTCTCCGTCTTCTCCGCCATCTCAACTGCCGTCGATCAATTTTAATCACCTGCTTTCTATCTCAAATTTTTGCAGGAGCACCGTAGTTCTTCCTACGTACTTTAGTCGACCTCCGGCAACGTAAACATTGGAGAATTAGTACTGGAGCAGTCTTCCCGCAGCACCTGGAGTCTATTACGTTT
Source organism: Trichobilharzia regenti (assembly GCA_944472135.2). Lineage (NCBI taxonomy): Eukaryota > Metazoa > Platyhelminthes > Trematoda > Strigeidida > Schistosomatidae > Trichobilharzia > Trichobilharzia regenti. The sequence continues at coordinate 31,598,791 of OX235270.1, read as the reverse complement.
ATTGTGGACTTTGGATCTTTGTAAACCCAAGTAACCAAACTTTAATACATTCTTCCCGTAACTAAACTGATTTGGTACTTTATTTTCTATTTGAATTTGGGTAACTAAGCTAACAGAGTAAAAGGTCCACCACGTAGACTTTAAATTATTAAAATATACGGTTGTTTATGCAATGGATTTGAGAAAGAATTATACTAAATAATATACTCCAGAAAAGAGTGAAGATGAAATGAGTGAGTTAATTAAACGGTTGGTGCACAGTCAGTAGTGAACACGTATTTAATAGTAAATAATATTATTCTCATTTTGTACATAAGGGACGCCAGTTTACAGGCATCATCAGTCTGATAAATTACATATACGATTAGCAATCATACTTAATAATAATGTTTTAATAAAATACATATTTTTTCCTACCTGTGTAAGACACACCAAATGTACAGGCGTGGATAAGCATTAAATAAATTACATAAATTTGTTTATGGGTAAATTACATGGTTGCTGACGTTTTTCTTTGGCTTGTGCAAAACAATATGATAAGTAGTCATTCAATGGAGCACATCAAGAAATATAGAAATATTGTCTTCGCATTAACAAAATAAACGAAGTATGTTTTGGATGGATTACGAATACTTGGGAAAAAATAAAGCTTGAAGTAATTCCCGGTGACTTTAAAGAATAGCGGCCCTAACCGAAACGACCTTCTGACGCAAAAATGACCTAGACGGGGACAACTTCGGCCAATGAGAAGGCTCAAAAAGAAAGGCGCATAATTGTGAAAAACGGTTTATATACAAGTAATGCAATCATAATAAACAGTTACAAAGGCTGGCGTTCGCGTATATGTTGCAAAAAACTTCCCAGTTTCTCATGGGAGTCTTCATAGTCATATGAAACCAGTTTCGGTACATAAATTCATCCAGGTAACTGTGAATCATGGGATTTCTCGATCCATTAACCGCTCTTATACGTCTTTCTAGACGACTCCAAAATCTTTCACTGGAACTGGTGTGGGTTCCATCCAAAGGATTCCGGAAACCGTCCGTATGATTAACAACATGATGAATGTACCCATGATTCGATAATTGACGGTATCCCCTCCATTCATCCGTATGAATGGTCGTCCCCGGCAACACCAAACGCTTATTAATAGGCACTAATACTGCTGCACTGCGATTGGGAATCGCTTCCACATACCCTTTGCGCGGTGTCGTGTCGTAGATACCCAGTATCCACTGCTGGTTTGCTTGTAATCTCCCGCGGTTGTATTTCCTTTTTATAAGTACAGTCTCATGAATATGGACTATGCTGCCAACTCCCCCGAGCACTTGAGACAGGGTATTCATTTTCCAGGAGGAAACATCTCTGCAGTAGTTGTACCATTGCACTGCTGATACCTCTGAATTTTCTGTTTCATAAGCTGTAGCTGTGGCTGCTCTTTTCAGGACCCAGAAGTTACAGATCATTCAAATTTTCGCCTAAGGTAGTTTAGACCTTGAGAGAAAAGTTCCTAAGGGATCTGTAAACTAAAAAACAACGACAAACCATCTCGAACCGATTTCCTCCTTCGGCACTCAATACACCTGTATACAAAGCCATCAATGACCTCTGCTTATATTTGTATATGCATAACTCCTCCGCACTGGCAAATTTTGGACAAAGCTATGAGTCCGTTATCCAAACAGTAATCGAAAACATCCATGATTACTTTTGAAAATGATACGGTCAGCTGATTCCTTGCTCAAGGTCACTTTTTTGTTCGAAGGTCGTTTTGGTTTAGGTCGCTATTCTTTAGAGTCACCCATTCATCATGTTGTTAATCATACGGACGGTTTCCGGAATCCTTTGGATGGAACCCACACCAGTTCCAGTGAAAGATTTTGGAGTCGTCTAGAAAGACGTATAAGAGCGGTTAATGGATCGAGAAATCCCATGATTCACAGTTACCTGGATGAATTTATGTACCGAAACTGGTTTCATATGACTATGAAGACTCCCATGAGAAACTGGGAAGTTTTTTGCAACATATACGCGAACGCCAGCCTTTGTAACTGTTTATTATGATTGCATTACTTGTATATAAACCGTTTTTCACAATTATGCGCCTTTCTTTTTGAGCCTTCTCATTGGCCGAAGTTGTCCCCGTCTAGGTCATTTTTGCGTCAGAAGGTCGTTTCGGTTAGGGCCGCTATTCTTTAGAGTCACTGGAAAGAAATTGCGTGTTATGCATCTTAGCAGCCTTCGTGTTTTACATCCGGCATAATCAGTCTGTTCAGAGAACGTTAAGTTACTAGAGTATCTAATACCGAGATCTACGACTGAGATGAGCTTAGCTAGTTTTCGCGCATTTATTTCAAGAGTTAGATCAAGGTTACTGTTTCCGATACAAATCCAGCCGCATTTGTCAATGTTAAAATTTAGACAGGATTCAGCACACCATATTGCGAGAATACTTAGTTCAAGATGTATTTTATTTACCATATCGCTTAATTCATGAGTGTAGCAGGAGTAGACGACTTTGAGGTCGTCAGCATATAGGAATGGTTTACCTGAGGTGAAGCACTTGCTGTTAATGTAGACTGTGAATAAAAGTGGACCTAGGACACTACCTTGCACAACCCCACTTGAGATCTGCCTAGGATGAGACAATACAGATCCAACTTTGGTTATTTGTACCCTGTTGCTTAGAAATGATTTTAACCAGTTCAGTAATGGGTTGCGAATTCCACAAGAGTACAGCTTCTCAAAGAGAATACTGTGAGATACCATGTCAAATGCCCTAGATATATCGAAGTAGAGAACAACGACTAGCTTACGTGCTTCGCGACTACTAGTGATGCAGTTGAAAAAGTCGAAGTGGCAAGTAACGCAGGATCTATTTTTGAGAAATCCGTGTTGAGACCTTGTAACAAGATCTTCCCTAATTAGGTAGTCTGACAATTGATCTTTTACAACTTTCTCCATGATTCGTGAGATAACTGGGGTTATATTTATGGGTCTGTAATTGCGGACGTTTGCCTTATCACCAGATTTGTAATGTGGAATTATGAAGCTAGTTTTCCACTCACTAGGGTAAGTGCCAGTGTCCATAGATATTGAGAAGAATTTAAGAAGTAACAGGGGTATATCACACCCACTGTTTTTGAAAATTATCGAAGCGAGGCCATCCGGTCCCGTACTAGTGGAAGGTTTAAGGCTTTTAATTGCTTGTACTATTAATTGGGTGAACACAATGCTTTCAAGGGAAGAGCTAGTAGGGAGGGTGGTTTCACCAGGCATATGTGTTTCTAAACTAAAGTTTGCAAACCAATCACTGAAAAGTTCACAGATAGTGGCAGGTTCATTGTAGATTACTTTGTCGTGAAGTAAGTAGGGGATTTCCCTCGCCGACTGCATTCGTTTTTTAAGAAGTGCCGTTAAGTTATAAACTTTGGAGGTACTTTCAAGTGCCGTTAACTCTTCGTCGAGGTCCTTTTGAGAGCGTAGGCGCTTGATAGATTCAAGAGACTCGTGGATTGAGAGGAGCAGTGATATGTCCTTAGTGGAATAGTACTGTTTCTTCAGCTTCCTTAACTTATTACGGTGTGCCCTTGGAATATATTCAGTTCGGTGTCTACTTAATTTCACTATTTTCTTTGGAGCAACTGTATCTAGACAAAGGGTAACATTCCTGTAAAACAGGGTTACTAAGGCCTCCAGGGAGTCAGTGGTAAAATAGTCATCCCATTGACAGAGTCGAATAAGTTCTTGGACTAATCCCCAGTCTGTATATTTGTAACTACGACATATTGTGCTTCCTGAATCTTGTTTGTTTCCTGTATTTAGTGGTGAGAAAGGCAGAGAGCAGAGTACCATTCTATGGTCACTACTGGAAAATCTATTACCAACATAGTGGATACTGGGATTGTGTCATGACAAAAAACAAGGTCCAACATGTTGTCACCACGAGTAGGTGTCTGGACGTGTTGTTGCCATCCATAACAGTCGATAGTGGCAAGTAATTCGTCGAAGCGTTGGGGGCCGGAACTAGTTAGCCAATTGACTTCTGGAAGATTGAAGTCCCCTGCAATTATTTTGTAATTAGCACTAAACGAGGATGTGGTGCAAACGATTTAGCTAATAACGCATCAGTTTCTTTTGTTGCGCTTGGTGCTCGATAAACACAGCCTATGAGAAGTTTGTACTTATCTCCATGTAAGACAACCCAGAGTGAGTCAGGTACATTATTCATTGTTTCATCTTCCACCTTACTGACTACAAATGAGCTATGTATATATATGAGACATCCTCCACCACGCTTGCAATCTCTGTTTGCACGGTGTACAGTGTAATCATCGATACCTATATGCACATCAAGTACAGAGGATGAGCACCATGATTCAGTAATCAGAGCTACAGTAGGCTTGGCGACTAATAATAATGTCCTTAGTTCAGATATCTTATTGATTAAGGAACGTGCATTAATTAGCAATATCGTGAATAAGTCACGGGATACTACAAACTGGCTTAAAATGTCACCATAACCTAAATCTATTTGTGCGTCAGCACCGCAAGAATTTATGAATGAAAAGGAGGTCGGACTGGGTGTCTGTACATCGGGTTGGTGTGCAATGAGGTGGTCCTAGGTGCCATGGGTCGTACCAGTGATTCGGGACACCTGGAAAATTTACCATGTGTTCCTGGATATAAGGGTAGTACAGGTTGGGCCTAGGTTGACGGTTAAAAGGCATAGCATCAAAAGGTCTACCCATCCAACTGCTATTCGTCATACCGGTACACCTTCGGGTTGTTTTTATAACTTAAAGGGAATTGTGAAGGAAGGTGCTTTGGCTGCAAGACTTTAGGAGTCTTGGAGCCTGACTTTCTATAAGGTGGAGCATGCGGAAAACCTCCAGAATACTTATGTTTCGAGAGTTTTTCGTAACAAGTGATGGTTTGTTGACGTCTTACTCTCAGCAGGCTTATTGAATACAAAGTATTCTTCCCCATCATTAGTCTCAACCCTGCGAAATTTGTTCATCGTGGTGAGGTTACTACGTTTGGGGGAAAATTTCTTAGAACAACTTGCAGAAGTTCTATCTATTTTAACATCTTTCGATGAGGCTTTATTTACAGGGGTACTGGTATCTAAATCAGTTCCTAGTTCCATTGGCAAGCGTGGTTGTTGTGTAGTTTGCTGAATGCTAGTTTCAGCACTAGGTGTTTGTTGCTGTGCACGATCCTTTTTGGTAAATCTAAGCTAGAGGAGGTGACCAGGTTATTACTACGCATTATTCTGCGCTGACACGGTGTTTTATCCTGAGCTACGGTTATAGACTTATAACTGCTATTCAGTCTTAAGTGATCCTGACCCCTAGTACCACAGACCCCAGTGCAATACCCCCAATTTGAAGAGACTCATTCGCCCCGGCAACCGTACCGCATCTAAAACGTGATAAAACCGACCCAATCTCTCCCACATGCCTTTAACTAAGGCTTGGTTATTCAGCTTAGATCCTATCAATATTTCATCAATCAGGTTTATAAACTCATAATACTATCTATAATTATCCTTGACGTTTACTCCCAAATTAGTTGTGATACTTCTTCCGTAATAAAAGCAAATTGTACTTTGTAATGTCTAAAGCATGCCATATGAAAAGTGGCCAGGAAAACCTAGTAATAAATAACTCAGTCAACCAAACATTTTCACCAAGTTCATTCAACCTACCCATATTCCTAATCGTACCACTATAATAATATTACATATACTGTCAATGGAGTTGAAGATTGAACGATCAATTCTTGGTTGTTTGCTCAAAATCAACTTCCCCAATTTTCGCGGAGGTATCAATACGACAGTCGTCGTCTCATCGGTCGCTGTTCAGAAAGAAGTCAGTAGCGAACCATCAGAAGTAATCTTATGATTTATTATTGTAATATTTGTTCACAGACCTTATTAGAAATATTTTTTATATGTTGGTGTTACAATAAAGAATTCCCAAGCGGCCAATCGGTGTTTTGGTTTTTTCGTCCGTTATAACTAAGCGTTTCTGAAAAACTGCAAGGAACAGCGTGGGCCCGAGCGTATGAAGAGCTGAGCATTAACGGTTTATGAGACGTGGTTGACAGTTTCTGATGGCAGAAACAGATTCTGGCCGATTCAGATAGCTGGTAACAGTTTGGATAGTCACCGTTCATCTTTCCTGGTGCCGGTCAAGTCCTCTTTGAACAAGCAATATCTGGAACGTTTTTGGAATTGGGTCAAGTTGAACAATGCCTGGGTCAAAGAAGGGACAGAGTGTCTTGGATGCAAACAGGAAAGTAAGTCATGGTGACTTGTCTGTTAATTGTAACGATGTGTCCGATGTTAAGCATGACATGGTTGATGTTACTGTTTCGCCGTTCAGGGATAATAGGAACATCAAAATCCCTAAATTTGAACCACGGTGTTTCGATGGAAACCCGGCTGATTATTTACAATTTGTAAAGGAGTTTGAGATCATGTTGAGTGGTTTTTTATTAACTGATGAAATGAAGTTAATGTATTTGATGAGGTATTGCACTGGAGATGCTGCAAGAGCTATACAGTGTTGTAAGTTTATGAAGCCAAAAGAGGGCTACTACGAGGCTATGAGCATATTACGTCAAAGGTTTGGAAGACCTTCGATGATTGCAGGGAAATTATTCGAGGCTGTTGAGGGTAATGGTGGTCAATTACAGGATGACTCCCAGGCACTCACTGAGTTTTTAGATAATTTGCTAATTTACAAGAATGCAATGATTTCGATGAATCGCATGAGTGACCTCAACTCGAGTTTTATCCTAGAAGTAATAGCAAGACGCCTACCTACTCGACTGCAAAGGAAGTGGGTGAAGATAAGCTCCCGTATGGAGGATGAGGGTATCGAGCCAAAGTTTGATGATATCCTGAAACTGGTAAATACTAGTGTCAATCAATCTACGAGCAAGTTCGCCAGTATATTGAATCTCACCCCTCGAATAGAGCAGTCTGAGGGTAAAACGCAATCATTGATGACGAATATGCCTCAGAGAGGTGGATATCGAGAAGGCTCCATGATGTCTAGTAATGCATATAGACCTAGTGAGTGTAACAGATTTCGTAGTACATCGTCAACAGATAAGTTACAAGATGCAAGACAAACACGGTTGTGTTTCACACGTTTGCAAGAAGTGCGTACAAAGGTGAACTGTGAACCAGTGAGCAAGTTCAGTGATAAGCTAAATGTAAACTCCAGGTCTGACTCCGAATTGTGTGACGATAACGGTGTGGTGAAGAAGTCTGTAGTTGCAACTGGTAAGCCGTTGTTGAATAAGTGTCACAGAATAGAGTTGCTGCTTCAGAGTGGAGTTCTGACCCTACAAGTTTACAAGGTATTACTAGTCAGAGTGAAGTTATAAAACCTTTAGGGATTTGCGAGGAGGAACCAAAATTGTCTACTTCTGTTATTACAGAGTTTGAAAATGAGGAAGTCAACCAGATGGATGATAATAAATTGAATATTTGTGATGATGATCTTGATAGTGCAGATTTGTCTTTCGTTGGTCATGATGAAATGAGAGGAATGCCTACTACTGCTGAGTTGAACAATGGTTCTGTGCAACTTGAACGTGATGTAGAATTAAATGCGGATGCAGTTGCAGAAGGCATGCATACTTGTGAGACCGTCAGTGAAATTGATCAGAGTGAAGCCCACCTATCATCAGATGCTAGTGCTAAACCGGAGCTGATAGTAAAAGACAGCAGTGGTGGTGGTCTTGCAGGTAGACAAATTTCTGAATGTCGAACAAGAACAACTTCTGATCCACCGCTAACTTCATCAACTGATATCAATCAGTCGTCGTTGGTGTTGTCATCCACAATGAAAAAGACGCCCATCAACTCAAGAATCTTGTGCAATGACCATGCTAGTATCAGTTCATTTGGAAGGACGAATATCAATGGTCGGTTTAGTGAGAATAAGCCAAGTGTAAACGAGAGAGTAATTGTTAAATTGACTTGCATGAACCAAGGCATTTCTAGTTTCAAGTTACTATTTGAATGTTATTATCTTTGGTGTAAATTACTCTGTTTCTACACTTGGTTGATGAGATATGTCGTGTGTTTGCTGGTCATCTTTATTCTTCGATACAATGACATGAGCGTGTTACCGTTCAGATTTGAGGATATAGCTCATAGAAGGAAGTTAGCAAATGAACTCTGCGACGATTTTCCAACCTAGGGCGTCAATCTGAGAAGGGTTGTAGGCGTACTGGTGTAAGTCCTACAATTCTTCAAAGGGTAGCGCATCAATGAGCAGTACAATGTGTTTGGTGTGTGATTTTGTACATATGGGGGATGATGGATGCAACCTACAAGATAGGAATTGGAGGAGACTGCCTTAGAGTAGCCCAGACTAAATCGTTATCTGTGATGAGCTCTGGGTAGAGGCAGTGTGTGGCCTTAATATCAGACCTGATATACATAGCACATCCTCCTCCTCTGCCACAGTTTCCGTCACCTCTGAATACATAATGGTTACCAATAGGAATATCTTTATCGCAAATCTGAGGAGTGCACCATGTTTCAGTGATCATTATGAGGGACGGGTTGCAAATTAAGGATAGTGTCGTGAAGTCGAACATTTTGTCGAGTAAGGAGCGAGCATTGATGAGAGAGAATGAGAGAGAGTTAGGGGTGACGTTGAAAACGTAAATATCTTTTAAAAAGTTATCTTCAAGTTTTATGGCCTCTAGAGCAGATTGTTTGGTGGGTGCTAACTCAGATGCTGGAAACTTACTAGCGGTGCTGGAAAAGTGCCCTAAATCAGTATCAACACAGAGATGTGCTATCGCTGGTTACTCCGGCGGGTGTGAGATGTTCATAATACCGTGGCTCCAATGCATCGCCCTCCCATCCGGTGATAAGTGGCTTGACTGTATTTGTGCTATTTGCATCAATATTGAGGGTGAAATTTCGTGTTGACTGAGAAAATTTAGATTGGATAGGGGGAGGTAGGTATTCCTTGTGGATAGTATGCTGGAGTAAAGTTACGTGTATCGCAATTATGACTAATATTTTGTGTTTTAGTTATTTTCGTAAATATTAGTCCATCGATGGTCTTGGGTGGCCTGTATCCGGTGGTTTTCGGGGATGTGGTTAGCCAGAAAGTCACGTTTAGAAAACAACCCTAAACCACTTGTTCCTTGTTGTAAAGGTCCCTGTATCAAACTTTTGTCTACATTAGCCATAGATTGGAGAGTTGTGTCGGGGTAGGTGTGCGCCTGCCCGTCGGGCTTCGACTTATTTTTAGGGTGCCCAGACATATAGCGTCTGCTGCGTCTATCGGACGAAGATTTGTTCGATGTTGGATGAATCGGCGGGTTACCTCTCTTTTCATTGACGTTAGATTTTTGGCGGTATGAAGACTTATTCTGCTTCCCCGGGTTAGTGGTATGATTAAAGTTGCTTAAGTTAGTGTTATTTGGTTTGCTGCTGAGAAACCTATCAGTGAGGGGTTTGAGTACAGGTATTCTGGATGACAGGGTTATTTTACTTGGTTTTATATGCTCACTAGTCTGAGTGCTACTAGGGGAGATTATATTTAATGCTACATGATCGAGCTTAGCCTTTTGTGTAACAATGATAGTGGTGTTAGCGGCTGATGGTGACGTGTCTAGCGAGCATAACTCTTAAGATGCATCTATGTCTATGACCGTAGTTGCTCCACTGTTGGGTTTACTAGATAAAGCTTTATTATTTAAGAGTATTTCATTTTCATGCGTGTCTGTAGCATTAGGTTTACTTAAATGTAAAGCGAGAGAGTCTTTCGGAGGACATTCTTCAGTTACGTATGTTTTTGCGACACTACGTCTTTGACATGGCGTTAGGTCATGAGCGAGTTTAACGTTACCATAAGGTGTAGATGAACTAAATGACTTGTTTGACGACTGGAATTTCCTAGCATCATTAGGACTGCTGAATCTAAACAACACAGGGAAAGTATACTTTCCTGATTTTTTCCTGAGTCTGATTAAGTGGCAATTCGCTGATGGCATGCCACACGCTTGGAGACATGTCACTTTGATTTTGTCCAGAGGCGTCCGATCAGGCAGATTGTAAGCGAGAACGTTGTACGAGGAGATGATTCGTTTATTCACTTCATTGGCTATAAGTCTAACAAACGTTCAGACTTAAGCAGACTTTCCGAATTGGTATCATGAGTTGGGTTACAAAGAATCAGTAACGGCTTAATGGTGTTTATATTCTCATTTAATTCCTTCACAGAGTTTCCTAGAGAAATAAGGTCCAACTTATTTTGTTCAGCAGTTGCATATACCTCTGATAACAAATCGGGCACGATGACTCCGGGGACATTGTTGAGGCTATGTGGAACGCACAGTGATGTACGTATCTTCTTAGCTGGGTGACCTAAACTATTCTTAGGTATGGAAAGTACTCGCTTATTACGTTGTGCAATTGCTGAACACTGATCAGTATGGTTTAAGGTTAAAGCTGAGCTAAGTCGAAAACAGGTATATGGAGGAATTATATATTGATTGGATACACAGATTAAGTACTACTATGGATACGGTATGGAATTTTATTGCTTATAAATAAACAATAAATTGACAAAGTATTAAACCGTAAAATACAGAGTATACGGAAACCAATCATCCTGAAAATTGATCCTGATATGTGAACCACAAAATGATGAACTTCTCTATAGTTTCCTTTAATGTGACGTTGTTCTAAAGTTACAATAAGCAGGATGAGCCCTTCGAAAGAGTGGATCCAAACTTGATAACTTGCAGTGATATATCTGCGTAATTGGAAGCTAGGGTAGTAGCCAATATAAGTTATAGTTGAGGAGTGGTATAATAACCACTACAATATTTCAGAAATCGACAAACACATCCACGTTAGGAGGAGAGAATGTAAAGTTCGATCACTGGTAGCCGTTGGTGGACAACTCGAAGGCGCGAATGGTTCGATCGTATACAAGTTCGACGAAGACGAGCGAAAACGAATAAAAGTACATAATAAATTTGTAGAAAACATTTGTTTGTAGACTTGTACTGTTCTCCACTTTAATCGCCAAACAATATAACTTCCTTCTTACAATACTGGTGTTTTGGAATTAAAGTCGAAGAAAGTACATAGTATTTATCGGTGCGGAGCGTCTTCGTAACAATAGGAAATTAGGGATAAGTTCCTTGACATCGCTCTCCCCGTTGCGTGGAATCTACGCTCTCTACAGGCAGAACCACCACTAAAGCTTATGTGTTTCACTCCAAACAATGACATTGCAGATCAAATGAGCTTGAAGCGGTAAATAATTCCCCAAAATTATTGACCACAGCAGTCAATGCAGTTGAAGATTGAACGATCAATTCTTGGTTGTTTGCTCAAAATCAACTTCCCCAATTTTCGCGGAGGCATCAATACGACAGTCGTCGTCTCATCGGTCGCTGTTCAGAAAGAAGTCAGTAGCAAACCATCAGAAGTAATCTTATGATTTATTATTGTAATATTTGTTCACAGACCTTATTAGAAATATTTTTTATATGTTGGTGTTACAATAAAGAATTCCCAAGCGGCCAATCGGTGTTTTGGTTTTTGCGTCCGTTATAACTAAGCGTTTCTGAAAAACTGCAAGGAACAGCGTGGGCTCGAGCGTATGAAGAGCTGAGCATTAACGGTTTATGAGACGTGGTTGACAGTTTCTGATGGCAGAAACAGATTCTGGCCGATTCAGATAGCTGGTAACAGTTTGGATAGTCACCGTTCATCTTTCCTGGTGCCGGTCAAGTCCTCTTTGAACAAGCAATATCTGGAACGTTTTTGGAATTGGGTCAAGTTGAACAATGCCTGGGTCAAAGAAGGGACAGAGTGTCTTGGATGCAAACAGGAAAGTAAGTCATGGTGACTTGTCTGTTAATTGTAACGATGTGTCCGATGTTAAGCATGACATGGTTGATGTTACTGTTTCGCCGTTCAGGGATAATAGGAACATCAAAATCCCTAAATTTGAACCACGGTGTTTCGATGGAAACCCGGCTGATTATTTACAATTTGTAAAGGAGTTTGAGATCATGTTGAGTGGTTTTTTATTAACTGATGAAATGAAGTTAATGTATTTGATGAGGTATTGCACTGGAGATGCTGCAAGAGCTATACAGTGTTGTAAGTTTATGAAGCCAAAAGAGGGCTACTACGAGGCTATGAGCATATTACGTCAAAGGTTTGGAAGACCTTCGATGATTGCAGGGAAATTATTCGAGGCTGTTGAGGGTAATGGTGGTCAATTACAGGATGACTCCCAGGCACTCACTGAGTTTTTAGATAATTTGCTAATTTACAAGAATGCAATGATTTCGATGAATCGCATGAGTGACCTCAACTCGAGTTTTATCCTAGAAGTAATAGCAAGACGCCTACCTACTCGACTGCAAAGGAAGTGGGTGAAGATGAGCTCCCGTATGGAGGATGAGGGTAACGAGCCAAAGTTTGATGATATCCTGAAACTGGTAAATACTAGTGTCAATCAATCTACGAGCAAGTTCGCCAGTATATTGAATCTCACCCCTCGAATAGAGCAGTCTGAGAGCAAAATGCAAACATTAATGACGAATATGCCTCAGAGAGGTGGATATCGAGAAGGCTCCATGATGTCTAGTAATGCATATAGACCTAGTGAGTGTAACAGATTTCGTAGTACATCGTCAACAGATAAGTTACAAGATGCAAGACAAACACGGTTGTGTTTCACACGTTTGCAAGAAGTGCGTACAAAGGTGAACTGTGAACCAGTGAGCAAGTTCAGTGATAAGCTAAATGTAAACTCCAGGTCTGACTCCGAATTGTGTGACGATAACGGTGTGGTGAAGAAGTCTGTAGTTGCAACTGGTAAGCCGTTGTTGAATAAGTGTCACAGAATAGAGTTGCTGCTTCAGAGTGGAGTTCTGACCCTACAAGTTTACAAGGTATTACTAGTCAGAGTGAAGTTATAAAACCTTTAGGGATTTGCGAGGAGGAACCAAAATTGTCTACTTCTGTTATTACAGAGTTTGAAAATGAGGAAGTCAACCAGATGGATGATAATAAATTGAATATTTGTGATGATGATCTTGATAGTGCAGATTTGTCTTTCGTTGGTCATGATGAAATGAGAGGAATGCCTACTACTGCTGAGTTGAACAATGGTTCTGTGCAACTTGAACGTGATGTAGAATTAAATGCGGATGCAGTTGCAGAAGGCATGCATACTTGTGAGACCGTCAGTGAAATTGATCAGAGTGAAGCCCACCTATCATCAGATGCTAGTGCTAAACCGGAGCTGATAGTAAAAGACAGCAGTGGTGGTGGTCTTGCAGGTAGACAAATTTCTGAATGTCGAACAAGAACAACTTCTGATCCACCGCTAACTTCATCAACTGATATCAATCAGTCGTCGTTGGTGTTGTCATCCACAATGAAAAAGACGCCCATCAACTCAAGAATCTTGTGCAATGACCATGCTAGTATCAGTTCATTTGGAAGGACGAATATCAATGGTCGGTTTAGTGAGAATAAGCCAAGTGTAAACGAGAGAGTAATTGTTAAATTGACTTGCATGAACCAAGGCATTTCTAGTTTCAAGTTACTATTTGAATGTTATTATCTTTGGTGTAAATTACTCTGTTTCTACACTTGGTTGATGAGATATGTCGTGTGTTTGCTGGTCATCTTTATTCTTCGATACAATGACATGAGCGTGTTACCGTTCAGATTTGAGGATATAGCTCATAGAAGGAAGTTAGCAAATGAACTCTGCGACGATTTTCCAACCTAGGGCGTCAACCTGAGAAGGGTTGTAGGCGTACTGGTGTAAGTCCTACAATTCTTCAAAGGGTAGCATCAATGAGCAGTACAATGTGCTCTGTGTGTGATTTTGTACATATGTTCATATTGTATATACTGAATTGATATCATTTATCATCTAGCTGTTGGTAATTCTGTTTGTGTCCGGACGACTTCCACTTGGATCATCAACCTGAGAAGGAATGTAGGCGTACTGCTGTGAGTCCTACAGTTCTTCAAGGGTAGTTTTTCGTGCCGGAATCCAGAACATTTGATGTGTTGATTGTACATATGTTTGTGTTAAATAATTGTGTGAGTTCCAATTATTGTAATTGTTGGTTAATCTTGTTTGTGTCTGGACATTCCACAACTTACAATCGTCAGCCTGTGAAGGGTTGCAAGTGTACTGGTGTAAGTCCTGCGATTCTTCAAAGCAATTCCATCAAGACATGAACTGCGAGTTTTTGTGTACAGTTTGTATATATGTGTGGTGTGTCATAGCAATTGGTGTTTTTGGATCCATTGTGTTTACTCGTTGTTTTCGTATCTTGTTGTTATTGCGTAATTTTGTTAAAATTTTCGTCGTGATTACTTCTGAAGTTGTCTCGAGTCTTCTACATCCATGAATGAATTGATTGATGTTAAGGACAGCAGATGGGGCATATACGCCGGAGAGGCTAGGCTATTGCTGAGAATGAAATGCACACGGAGATAATTGTTAGCTGCGGTCCGACACGCCGGGGAGAAAGAGTGTAAACGACTGAGGCTCGCATGCGTCACCGTTACTAGAACTGAGGCAGAATGAGTGACAAGCGATTGCAGTGGTAATTGGTAGTGAGTAGATAAGAGGATGTGCGTAGAGTATCATGAGTTGGTGCTGTGGTCACGTTGCATTCTGCAAGAGTCATTCTAGCAAGTGGCGATTGTGTTGCAAGATGTCAAGAGGAGGTCTCTGTCTGGAGGCGCAGGTCGTCATTGATGTGTGAGATTGCGCCGTGGGTATGCTTGTGGTGTGTTGGCTTTTCTGTTTGTTTTCCATTTCAGCTCTGTCCGTGTGACCCAGGTTCTCGCAATGGCATCCAAGTCAACGTGCATTGGTCGTGAAGGAAAAAAGGGTTGGATCCGTATTTTGCCGGCGAGTGTCAATGTAGTTGAAGATTGAACGATCAATTCTTGGTTGTTTGCTCAAAATCAACTTCCCCAATTTTCGCGGAGGCATCAATACGACAGTCGTCGTCTCATCGGTCGCTGTTCAGAAAGAAGTCAGTAGCAAACCATCAGAAGTAATCTTATGATTTATTATTGTAATATTTGTTCACAGACCTTATTAGAAATATTTTTTATATGTTGGTGTTACAATAAAGAATTCCCAAGCGGCCAATCGGTGTTTTGGTTTTTTCGTCCGTTATTACTAAGCGTTTCTGAAAAACTGCAAGGAACATCGTGGGCCCGAGCGTAGCAAGAGCTGGGCATTAACGGTTCATGGGACGTGATTGACGACATCATTCACCCATTGGATGCTGACCACCGCTGGCTTTTGCTTTGTCTTTGGTACGCGAGAATAAATTAATTAGAAGTTGCTGAACGAGATATCTGTCAACTTTAAACTGGTGAGCGCAACCGCGAACTTCATCCACGATAAATCCGCAGATAACCCCGGTGTGTTCGTTCCATTTTGTATTTGTTCTTGTACCATATATTATTCGACATAATTTTCGTCATGAGTGATCTTAGTCCCAAGGTCATCCGTATCCGCTCAACTCCTAAAACCATTCAGCTCGTACCATACTGGCCAGATAATGCTGAAACGTGGTTTCTGCTAGCTGAAGCAGATTTTTGTGAGCATGGGATAACCGATCAACGTTCACAGTTACTTGCAGTTATTCACGCCCTACCGCGGGAATTCAGCAAGTACGTAACATCACAGATGTTCAGTCCCGAGGTAAGTAACTCGTACGAGTTGCTCAAAGCATCCCTCCTCAGGAGAAACGTTCTCACGGACCGACAACGTCTAGATGAATTATTTCGTAACATCGAGTTAGGAGATCAGTCAGCCGTGAGCATGCTGACAAGAATGAAAGAAGTCGTTGGCCAAAGTCAGTTCGACGAAGGACTGTTTAGAGAACTCTTCTTAACCAAGCTGCCACAGTCTGTACAGACCGTACTTGTGACACTTCAGGGTACTGTAATAGAGGACTTAGCTATTACTGCAGATAGGATTCTAGAAATAACTAAACGGCCTGTTCCCGAAATATGCTCGATGACTAAGCAGACTTCGAGTAAGGATCCTGCAATGATAGAGTTATGCAACTCCATCCAGCAGATGTTTAGGTCAAACATGCCTTCTAAATCCTCCGACCGTCGTCCTAAATCTCCTCAACGCAGGAACTCACGTGGTCGATCTAAGTCCAAACCACGTTCACTGAAAAACCCTGACTGGTGCTGGTACCACAACACCTATGGCCAAGAAGCGAAGTGTTGCCGTAAGCCTTGTAACTTCGGAAATGTCTCAAAGTCTGCGGGAAACTATCCCGCCGGCACGCGTTAGCGGCAACCGTCGCCGGTGGCACTAGCCGCCTACTTTACATCCATGATGTGATAAGCCAGACTCGATACTTAGTCGACACAGGCGCCGAAGTCAGCGTCCTTCCTGCTACAGCAGCAGATCGACAGAAGGAACCTACCTTCAACTTACAGGCTGCAAATGGAAAACCAATCGCAACCTTTGGTAGGAAATACGTCTATCTGAACGTAGGTTTACGCAAACCTATTCGATGGATTTTCCTTCTCGCTGACGTTACAATGCCCATCATTGGCACGGACCTACTTAATCATCATGATTTACTCGTAGACGTCCGCCGAAAACGACTGATTGACAATACTACTAGTCTGTCTATCAAAGGCATCAGCTACATAGGCCCTAGTTTGTCACCCGTTAAGATAAAGGCAATTCTTGATCCAACTTTTCAACCTATGTTGACAAGTATCCGGAACTTAACTGCCCGTCGAACGACCTACCGTGCATAACCAGCAATGTTATGCACCACATCATTACCACAGGACAACCTGTGACATCTAAAGCACGACGATTAGCTCCTGACAAACTGAGAATCGCCAGGAATGAATTTGACCATATGCTTACCCTTGGCATCATTCGACCTTCGAATAGCCCATGGGCATCCCCACTTCATATGGTTCCGAAAAAGGATAGCAATGATTGGCGACCCACCGGTGATTACCGGCGAGTGAATGCCAAAACAACCCCTGATTGCTACCCGTTGCCTCATATACACGACTTGACGGCAACCTTATCCGGCGCGACTATATTCTCCAAAATCGACTTGGTTAAAGCGTATAACCAAATCCCGATGGCAACAGAAGATATCCCGAAAACGGCTATCATTACGCCTTTCGGACTTTTTGAATTTCTACGTATGCCATTCGGTCTCCGGAATGCAGCCCAAACATTCCAACGCTTCATTGACGAAGTATTTCGCGGTCTCGACTTTGTATACGCATACTTAGACGACTGCCTCATTGCCAGTCCAGACAAGGAAACTCACCTTAGGCACTTGGACTTGGCATTTGACAGGTTACGCCAACATGGTGTTACCATTAATATTCAAAAGTGTCAAATCGGTGTTGACTCACTCGACTTTCTGGGTCACACTATTGACTGCAAGGGCATTCGCCCACTGGCTACTAAGGTCGAGGCTATACTGAAACCGGCTTACTTGGAGGGTAATCCTATTAGCATAGAGCTCAACGTACCCCATAATCCACAAGTAACAGAAGATCGTTTAGACATCGATGAAGTCACTAGCACAGCGACAGCTACCGAACCTTCTATCGAGCCTCCCAAGAAAACCCGTTCTGGACGCACCGTAAGGTTCCCAGAATATCTGCACACTTATTTGACTTAACGAAGTCGTGTGATTCACGCAACTCATTCGTTTGTGGTACTGACTATTTTTTTGACGTATCAATTTTTTTTATATACAGTACCACCGAACACAAAAATTTTTTTCTCAACAGTTCATGTAACATACACAAAAAAATTAATTAGATGTATTTTTTTCGATGTTCTGAACTTAGCATTATTTTACTGTATAGTAAATGCACATAATTTTTTTAACCAAAAAGCTCATTTCGTACATTTTCCTCGACATGGTTCTTAGCGTTCTTGTTTTCTTTTCCAGGTGCGACGGGCACTGGACAGGAAACAAACGAAGCACGGAATCCAACGAACAACAACAAGGAAGCTATGTACAAACACCCTATTAGCATAGGCAGACAAACCAGTAGGCATACGACCAAGCCGCTCGGAAGATTTTTTTCACCCGAAAGGGAACCATCGAGTTTTTTTACTTCCGGCTGGTTCTGTCTTAGGGTCCTCACGACCCCACTAGGGGGGGAGTGAGCTGTAGCGGTAAATAATTCCCCAAAATTATTGACCACAGCAATCACTCATTGGATGCTGACCACCACTGTTTAAGTCGACTTGTTTAGCTGAAGGCTTCCGGTCAAGCATCCCCGCCATTTGGTACCCCGTCGTGTCACGTGCAGGATCACTAGCTAGCTAGGCGTTCGTCTGAAGTTTGGACGATCAATTATTGGCTTTTGCTTTGTCTTTGGTACGCGAGAATAAATTAATTGGAAGTTGCTGAACGAGATATCCGTCAACCTTTAACAGATAAACATATCACTGATATCAAAATAACACATCAATGAACTAAAATTCAAGGATTCTGCACACAACAAATTTATGTATGAAAATTGACTTCAAGCTTTTTTTCCCAGGCACTTATAACCCATCCACCAAAGACCTGGTTTTTTTTGTTAATGCGAAGACAATTATTCTGTATTTCCTGATGTGTTGCACTCACTGACAATTTAGCAGACTTCTCCAACTGTGCGCAGAAATGATTGTACATAAAAGAAAAGGGTGTTTTATACTATTGAGATTAACATTTATCAAGTGTATGTATAACCTCCAGCGTACATGTAAAACATATTTTGCTATCGACTGTAAATTGTGACTGAATAATATGGTTCTATTTCTGTAACAATTTGATGAAGGCTGTAAACTGGCGTCCGCCATGTACTGTACTATGAGAATCAATTTATTTATTTATTTATATAATCTCATCAACGGGGTGTCAGTTGCATCATTTCACTCTGGCACATTCCCTCCCCCGTCGTGCCATATCTCATACAATGACTCTAACACCACTCGATTTCTTCACAAGTTTCGAAGACTAGAAACGATTTCAGAAGTACTTACAATAACATTACAAGATTATGCACACAATGCGACAACTATAAAATAAACCAACAATTAGGTGAATCGGAACCCATTCGGTTTTTTCAACACAAATGTATGTGCAATCAGTGCATCAAATATTGTGGATTCTGCGTCGAGGAACTACCCTTGAAGAACTGTGTGACTTACAGTAGTACACCTACAACCCCTCTCAGGTTGACGCCCTAGGTTGGAAAATCGTCGCAGAGTTCATTTGGTGACCTCCTTCTATCATCTGCAAATCTCTGATTCCCTTACTTTTTATTGTACATATACATTTTAACATGCTGTTAGTGACGATACATACAAAATGGCTGACTGAAAGTAGTCGTTCACACCATGAGTTTCGTTGAGTTAGCTTTTGAATGCAAAAACTGTCTACATGACACGTACCAGTAAAAAACGATCTTTTCTAGAAAAAGCAGTATTTCGCCAGGGCCTAGCAGATTAAAAGGTGGGAGGGTGGTGACTGCCATTCAGAGGATATGATGAGGGTGGCTTAAGAGAATCACCCTCATCTGTGGGAATGCACTCTATTGCTAAGGATCCTGAGGTTGAATAACTTAAAAAATTAAATAATAAAAGCTGCCTGTATGCCACAGCTTGTGTAAAAACTCTTTGAAAAATGGCTCATGGTACGATTTCTGTACTTCAGGAGGACATCTAACTGTACAAATCAGAACAAGAGCATAAATCAGTATTATTATACTTCCTCTTTTCTTCTACATATATTATGTACTTTGGCGTTTGGATTTAACTTCTTCAGTTTCTATTCCCAACATTACCCTATATAAGAGTGAAATTCATCATTCGTTTTGCCCTAATATTTATACTTTTATTGTTATCCTATACTTTTGTTGTTGTTTACTACAACAAACCTGAACTAACTGTTAGTAGGTAACACTATAAAACTCAATGACTACAAATTCTTAGCAATAAAAAAGGAGGATTAAACTCTGCGGTTATCTCATATTGTTTGCTTAAATTATTAATATTTGCTGGCTGCCTCTGCACCTCTTTTCCGTTTTCTTCCCACCTCGAAGCTATTGCATTGAAGCACTGCAAATGAACAGTAATGCCGCTTTCTACGCCTGTATTACTTGAGCGTTATTCAGAATATTGTAAGCACTTAAGATGAGCAACGGAACAAATTCCATTCTGAATTCTGTTTAACATCACAAAGTTAACTTTGCGACCAATTGGTCCCTTGTATCTGCTAATACCAATATAATGCTGTAATTAGCATCTAATGTGGATTTTTATAAACTTTCGAACCCTTATTGATTGACAAAATGATAATAATAACAGGCTCTGCATCCTGTGTGTCTTACTGTAGCACCTGTATATCACCTCTCTTCTTACGTTCCATTAACGCAACATTTCATAATTCCCGCATGAATCTGACTCACTATGAGTATATTAAATATTATAATTTAGACTTAAACCAAAATCTTGTATTCTATTCTTATAAAGTTTCTAGAGGTCATTTTCCAATTTTTAATGCCACAAAACAGTGTTCAATTTCAAACTGCACTTGTCGAATATGATCATGCCTGTACAAACGGTATGTGAATCATGTAAATGCCTAATTTATGTGAAATATATTATGCATTATATATCTATATCCTCAACTCTGAATGGTGACACACCCATGACATTGTATCGTAGAACATAGATGACGAAAAAACACACGACGTATCCGATCAACCAAGCGTGGGCACAGAGCGAATTACACCAAAGATGATAACATTGAGAAAGTAACTTGAAATGCCCAAATACGTGCAAGTCAATTTAACAACTACACTCTCATACGCAGTTCACTTATTCTCATTAAACTGACCATTGATGTTCCTCCTTTCAAACGGACCAATACTAGCATAGTCATAGCATAAGACACGTGAGTTCACGGACATCCATCTCATTGTGGATGACAACACCAATGAAGACTAAGTGACACAAGTTGATGAACTTAGCGGTGCATCAGAAGCTGTTGTTCTTCGACCTTTGGAAGGTTGTCTAACCGCAGGATTAGCTTCACTGCTACCTTTTATGATTAGCTCCGGATTAGGACTAGCATCTGTTGATAGGTTGGTTACACGATGATCATTTACATTGACGGCATCACGAGCATTCATACTTTCTGCAACCGCATCTGCCTTTAACTCTACTTCACCTTCAAATTGTACAGAACCTTTGTTCAACTCAGTAGTAGTAGGCATACCGTTCATCTCATCATGATCAGCCAAATATAAATGTGCTGTATCATGACCATTGTCACAAATATCCACTTTACCGCCGCTTGTATGATCGACTTCATCATTTTTAAGTTCTTTAATAAGAGTGGCAGATTATTTGGGCTCTCCCCCATAAATCCTTAAAGGTTTTATACCTTTACTCTGATCAGTGATACCTTGAAAACTTGTGGAGTCAGAACTTGACTCTGAAATTGTAACTCCCTTCTTCTGCACAAACTGCGGTGTCGTCTGTGACACTCCATTCAACAATGGCTTACTGGTTGCAACTACAGGCTCCTTCACTGCACCATTATCGTCACACCGTTCGGAGTCAGACCTTGATGACGCTGATTTAACATTTAGCTTACCACTAAACTTGGTCACTTCTTCACAGATCGCCTTTGTGTGCACTTCTTGCAAACGAACGAAACACGACCGTGTTTATTTTGCAACTTGTAACCTATCTATTTGGGTCGTCCCACTAAAGCTGTTACACTCCCTTAATTTATCTGGATTACTAGGCACCATAGAGTTTTACAATTAACAGGCAACTCATCGCCACTTGCTTTTTTGTCTGCTTCCATGGGGCTACGTCCCTTCCTTGAACCAGGCATCATCCAACGTCACCGAAGAATACGAATTGCTTTGATAAACCTTGTCCAAAGGGAAGCTGGCTGCAGATCCAGTAAGTACACTCGAAAGAGTTCTAGAGGGAGCTCCAGAAACGGACAGATGAATAAAACTGCCTCAGAAGGCGCTCCAAAAGTGAATGAAAACTGTCAAGTAACTTATCCCTAAGTTCCTATTGTTACGAAGTCGCTCCGCACCGATAAATACTATGTACTTTCTTCGACTTTAATTCCAAAACACCAGTATTGTAAGAAGGAAGTTAAATTGTTTGGCGATTAAAGTGGAGAACAGTACAAGTCTACAAACAAATGTTTTCTACAAATTTATTATGCACTTTTATTCGTTTTCGCTCGTCTTCGTCGAACTTGTACACGATCGAACCATTCGCGCCTTCGAGTTGCCCACCATTGGCTACCAGTTCCAAAAACAAACCTTCAATGTTCATGACCATTGACGCTCAGATTAACTGAGTATATGAGGTTATACAAGAATGTTTTTATTTACTTGAACTTAAACAGGGCATTTTTACAGGCATGGACACCTCCTCACTAAATGACAGGAAATGTCATGAGATTTTTGAACACCTATTTAGCTTGAACTTGTTCACATGATAGAAATACTGAAATAAGTACAAGTAACTAGATTACGAATTTCTGAAATTAGCGTTAAATGAAAATTTTACCTACTGTATATCAGTTTCACTCGGGATTTGTAAATGATCACCTCACCAGGGGGTAAGAACCATTTTGACACAAGGAGCTAAAGTGAAAACATCAGGGCTGCAAAATTTGCAGCAGTTATCAGATTATGAATGTAAAGGGTTCGGAAGTTTATGAGATTCTAAAGTTACTTGTAAATAGAGCATAGTTTGATGTTAACAATTATATGAGTCAAACCTTGAAATGAACAACAGATCTAATGGAGAAGTTGGTCTCTTTCTTGATCAGATGTACCAACAATATTTGCAAAAAACTGCTTCCAGTGATTTTAGTGCTCCGTTCGATTAGTACTAACGTGAAGGACAGCATCACTGTACCACATTTGTGGTTCAAGGAAGTACCTTTGTAAAAGGAAGACTAAAGAAAACCTCAAGAGATATTCAGAAGTATATATCACGAGTTAGTAATTCAAAATAAACAACACACGATGAACAAGCATTTAGTTTTTATTTTGTTGACCGGTTTAAGTAATTGAATTTCATGGTCTCCAGCACTATCGATTAGTTTAAGTGTACATTATAAAAAACCGATAATTGTTCGTACCTACCTATGGTAATGGTAAGTATAGGTTCTAAAAAGGAGATGCATAAAACTGTATAATTGTATAATGCTGTATCTATATTAGCAAAAGGGACAGCGGTGACTTATAATATATGTTCGAAAGAAATGAACTGCTCATGATGACAAATACATGTCAGTAAAATTAGATATATTAGTTTTGAGACCTGTCATGTATAATAATAATGTGTGTTCTCGTATAAACATGTAGTAAGTGTATGATTCAGATGATCATCATCTGAGCGATAATTGCGTAGGCGCACACAGGATTTACGTACAGCTTCAGGCAGTCGGCAGTGGAGAATTTAAAAACCGGTCATCTTCAGGTAGCTTACTAATGGAGCTTGAAACTGAACTCTTAGCACGCTGAAATGCTTAAAATGCCATGTGTCAATGTTTAGGTCTAGCCACACCGGACTTCACACTGTCTGTCATCCACGTCTCGTAAACCGTTAATGCCTAGCTCTTGCTACGATGGGTCTCAAGGTGTTCCTCGAAGCTTCTCAGAAACGCTTGGTAATAACGGACGCAAAAACCAGAACACAGACTGGCGACTCAAGAATTCTTTATTCTAACACCAACATATAGCCAACTTTAAAACTAAGCTTTACAACTAAGGTCTATGAACAAATATTACGATAATAAATCACAATATTACATCTGACGATTGTCTCCTGACTTCTTTCTGAACAGCGACCGATGAGACGACGACTGGTGTATTGATGCCTCCGCGAAAAATTGAGGAAGTCGGGTTTGAATTGATCGTTCAATCTTCAACTATATTGACACTGTCTTCGGAAGACTTTCGAGAACTATGCTCAGTAACCAATGCAATAAAACAGAACACAAATTAGTGACTCAAGAATCCTTCGTTCTTGCACCAATACAAAGCCAAAGATAAAGTTATTGTACGTAAAGTCTAAGAATAAATATCATTAAAATAAATGACAATAATACTTCTCTCAGTCACGTCTCGTAAACCATTAATGCCCAGCTCTTGCTACGCTCGGCCTAACGCTGTTCCTCGAAGTTTTTCAGAAAGCTTAGTAAAAACGGATGTTAGCCACGTCTCATAAACCGTTAATGCCCAGCTCTTGCTACGCTTGAGCGCACGCTGTTCCTTGAAGTAATTCAGAAACGCTTAGTAATAACAGACGAAAAAACCAAAAGACCGACTGGCCACTCGAGAATTCTTTATTGTTACACCAACATATAAAATTTTTTTTACTAGGGTTTCTGATGGTTTTCTCCTGACTTCTTTCTGAACAGCGACCGATGAGACGATGACTGTTGTATTGATGCCTCCGCGAAAATTGGGGAAGTTGATTTTGAGCAAACAACCAAGAATTGATCGTTCAATCTTCAACTACATTGACACTCGCCGGCAAAATACGGATCCAACCCTTTTTTCCTTCACGACCAATGCACGTTGACTTGGATGCCATTGCGAGAACCTGGGTCACACGGACAGAGCTGAAATGGAAAACAAACAGAAAAGCCAACACACCACAAGCATACCCACGGCGCAATCTCACACATCAATGACGACCTGCGCCTCCAGACAGAGACCTCCTCTTGACATCTTGCAACACAATCGCCACTTGCTAGAATGACTCTTGCAGAATGCAACGTGACCACAGCACCAACTCATGATACTCTACGCACATCCTCTTATCTACTCACTACCAATTACCACTGCAATCGCTTGTCACTCATTCTGCCTCAGTTCTAGTAACGGTGACGCATGCGAGCCTCAGTCGTTTACACTCTTTCTCCCCGGCGTGTCGGACCGCAGCTAACAATTATCTCCGTGTGCATTTCATTCTCAGCAATAGCCTAGCCTCTCCGGCGTATATGCCCCATCTGCTGTCCTTAACATCAATCAATTCATTCATGGATGTAGAAGACTCGAGACAACTTCAGAAGTAATCACGACGAAAATTTTAACAAAATTACGCAATAACAACAAGATACGAAAACAACGAGTAAACACAATGGATCCAAAAACACCAATTGCTATGACACACCACACATATATACAAACTGTACACAAAAACTCGCAGTTCATGTCTTGATGGAATTGCTTTGAAGAATCGCAGGACTTACACCAGTACACTTGCAACCCTTCACAGGCTGACGATTGTAAGTTGTGGAATGTCCAGACACAAACAAGATTAACCAACAATTACAATAATTGGAACTCACACAATTATTTAACACAAACATATGTACAATCAACACATCAAATGTTCTGGATTCCGGCACGAAAAACTACCCTTGAAGAACTGTAGGACTCACAGCAGTACGCCTACATTCCTTCTCAGGTTGATGATCCAAGTGGAAGTCGTCCGGACACAAACAGAATTACCAACAGCTAGATGATAAATGATATCAATTCAGTATATACAATATGAACATATGTACAAAATCACACACAGAGCACATTGTACTGCTCATTGATGCGCTACTCTTTGAAGAACTGTAGGACTTACACCAGTACGCCTACAACCCTTTTCAGGTTGACGCTCTAGGTTGGAAAATCGTCGCAGAGTTCATTTGCTGACTTCCTTCTATGAGCTATATCCTCAAATCTGAACGGCAACACACCCATGTCATTGTATCGTAGAATATAGATGACCAACAAACACACGACATATCTCATCAACCAAGTGTAGAAACAGAGTAATTTACACCAAAGATAATAACATTCAAATAGTAACTTGAAACTAGAAATGCCTTTATTCATGCAAGTCAATTTAACAATTACTCTCTCGTTTACACTTGGCTTATTCTCACTAAACTGAGCAATATCTTTCGTCTTTTCAAACGCACCAATACTATCATAGTCATTGCATAAGTCACGTGAGTTCATGGACGTCCATTTCATTGTGGATAAAACACCAACGATGACTGAGTGACACAATGTGATGAAGTTAGCGGTGGATCAGAAGCTGTTCTTTTTCGGCTTTCAGATAGTTGTCCAACTGCAAGATTACCACCACTGCTGTCTTTCACTACTAGTTCGGGTTTAGCACTATCATCTGATGATAGGTGGGCTACACGCTGATCAATTACACTGACTGTCTCACAAGTATGCACATCTTCTGGAACTGCATCTGCGTTCAATTCTACTTCACGTTGTAGTTGTACAGAAACTTGTTTCAAATTAGCAGTAGTAGGCATATCCCTAATCTACTCATGATCAAACAAAGACAACTGTGAAGTATCATGATCATTATCACGAATATCCACTTTGCCGTCAACTTCATCATCTTCAAACTCTTTAATAACAGAAGTAGACAATTTTGGTTCCTCCTCGCAAATCCCTAAAGGTTTTATAACTTCACTCTGACTAGTAATACCTTGTAAACTTGTAGGGTCAGAACTCCACTCTGAAGCAGCAACTCTATTCTGTGACACTCTATTCAACAACGGCTTACCAGTTGCAACTACAGACTTCTTCACCACACCGTTATCGTCACACAATTCGGAGTCAGACCTGGAGTTTACATTTAGCTTATCACTGAACTTGCTCACTGGTTCACAGTTCACCTTTGTACGCACTTCTTGCAAACGTGTGAAACACAACCGTGTTTGTCTTGCATCTTGTAACTTATCTGTTGAAGATGTACTACGAAATCTGTTACACTCACTAGGTCTATATGCATTACTAGACATCATGGAGCCTTCTCGATATCCACCTCTCTGAGGCATATTCGTCATTAATGTTTGCATTTTGCTCTCAGACTGCTCTATTCGAGGGGTGAGATTCAATATACTTGCGAACTTGCTCGTAGATTGATTGACACTATTGTTTAACAGCTTCAGAATGTCATCGAACTTTGGCTCGATACCCTCATCCTCCATACGGGAGCTCATCTTCACCCACTTCCTTTGCAGTCGAGTAGGTAGGCGTCTTGCTATTACTTCTAGTATAAAACTCGAGTTGAGGTCACTCATGCAATTCATAGAAATCAAGGTATTCTTATAAGTCATGAGATTATCTAAAAACTCAGTGAGTGCCTTGGAGTCATCTTGAAGCTGATTGCCGTTACCTTTGACAGCTTCGTATACGTTCCTTACAATCATTGAAGGTCTTCCAAACCTTTGACGTAATATGCTCATAGCCTCGTAGTAGCCCTCTTTTGGCTTCATAAACTTACAACACTGTATAGCTCTTGCAGCGTCTCCAGTGCAATACCTCATCAAATACATTAACTCCATTTCATCAGTTAATGAAAAACCACTCAACATGATCTCAAACTCCTTTACAAATTGTAAATAATCAGCCGGGTTTCCATCGAAACACCGTGGTTCAAATTTAGGGATTTTGATGTTCCTATTATCCCTGAACGGCGAAACAGTAACACCAACCATGTCATGCTTAACATCAGACACATCGTTACAAGTAACAGACAAGTCACCATGACTTACTTTCCTGTTTGCATCCAAGACACTCTGTCCCTTCTTTGACCCAGGCATTGTTGAACTTGACCCAATTCCAAAAACGTTCCAGATATTGCTTGTTCAAAGAGGACTTGACCGGCACCAGGAAAGATGAACGGTGACTATCCAAACTGTTACCAGCTATCTGAATCGGCCAGAATCTGTTTCTGCCATCAGAAACTGTCAACCACGTCTCATAAACCGTTAATGCTCAGCTCTTCATACGCTCGAGCCCACGCTGTTCCTTGCAGTTTTTCAGAAACGCTTAGTTATAACGGACGAAAAAACCAAAACACCGATTGGCCGCTTGGGAATTCTTTATTGTAACACCAATATATATAAAAAATATTTCTACTAAGTTTTCTGATGGTTTACTGATGACTTCTTTCTGAACAGCGACCGATGAGACGATGACTGTCGTATTTATGCCTCCGCGAAAATTGGGGAAGTTGATTTTGAGCAAACAACCATGAATTGATCGTTCATTCTTCAACTCCATTGACAACGTCTGATAGTTTTTTCTCTGTCCTCCAACGGACAGCGAACGACGAGACGATGACTGACGGATTGATGACTCCGCGAGAATATGGGGAATTTGGTTTTTAGTAAACAACCGTGAATTGATCGTTCATTCTTCAACTACATTGACACGATATTATTAGAGACTTATGTGAAAAATAAAGAAAAACCTGAGTGTGAATGGATGGCTTGGGTTTTATGAACGATTATACTAGAAAGAATGAATATCTGGTTTTCAGGAGCTAATGGTAATCATCGGAAAGACACCATATAAGATCTTAGTATTTGTCCAGTAAGGACGAGAGCACTTGTGGAGTAAGACTGTTTCTGATTTCAACTGGAAGATGGCTTCAAACACGATGGGTTTTTATAGCTGAGAAATTAGATCTGTATTACATTTGAAAATGTGGCACATTAAAGGGCAAAGATTTATTTTAGGTTGAACTTCATTCGTCCTATCTATAAGGGTTCTACGCAGAATATGTTGCATCTGTGATGGTTAGATATGCGGAGATTTTCACCTAGATTTTCTTATATCCACCTGTCTTTTATTGAGACATTCTCCATGATGGGGGGACAGAATTCAAGTAAGGGTTCTATGTTTAACCCACACAGCCGAATTTCAGATTTAAATGTCCTGAAATTTCGGAGTAAAAAACCAAATAGCCTTTTGACTTTTGATACTTATAATTCAATATATATTCTGTAAAGCTAAATTCAAACCAACATCTTCTGTAATCAGCAGGCAAGCAATGTGAATATTTTGTCGGAAGATAGCAAGTTGATATGAAGTGTTTTTGGATAGGGGTACTGCATATTTTCCAACGTTAGACTTCATTTACCTGGCGGTTAACCACAAATAAAAGTTATAAAAATTATCTTGAATCCCAACGAAAGGCTTGACAGGCTGTCCCCATGACCAATTATCCTGATGTCTTCAGCAAATAGAAAAGGTCTGCCATATTTGACAACGTCTCAAATACAACAAAAAAAGTAGTGGACTGAGGGCACTGCCCTGCGAAATCCCGGATGTCATAGAAGAAGGCAGAGATATGAGGGAACCTATTGTGAAAATCTGCACACAAACAAATTCAGCAAATTCAACAACTTTCCTTGAATCCCATGTGAAACGACTTCTGATACTAACAGTGGGTGGCCAGTAGTGCCAAATGTTTGACAAAGATCTAGTTATACAAACAGCCTGATCATACCAGAATCCGTATGTTATGAAATGCAATCGAAAGGCTGTAAATGGTATGACGTGCAAGAATGTCGATTTATGAAATGGTGCTGACAAGGAGTGATAAGATTCCGCCAAAGAGATGGAGTAAAAATTGCACGTTTCACAATCCTTTCCAGAACCGTTCAAATACGCGCATGGGTCCGAAATTCATAGGATCTGAATGACACACTGACTAATAACGAGAAGTAATGCGTATTTCCGGGCATCAGAATATATCCCAGCTGATGGCGGACAGTCTAATATTTTAAATCCCAAAATAATTTACTTGCGAACTGGTCTCAATGTCGTTGTAACCGGTTATTTCAGCTTCATTCTGTAGTTTGTTATTGTACGTGTTTGCCAATACGACAGTAGGATTGTAGTCTACTGTAGAGTTAGTCCAAAGATTCCACAATGTGTCGGTGGCACAGCGGTTAGGACTCTCACCAACCACGCGCATGGTGAGGGGTTAAATCCCTGCATATGCACACTAGATATCTATGGGCTGCCAACAAAATTTGAGCTACTGATATCACATGCTAAAATTTCATACTTGTATCAAATAAAAAGGTGTGGGATCAAGCTATTATCAAAAGTAAAAAAATAAAATAATAACTGTTCCTCAGTTCATGCGTTCATGAAAGACTTCTGACTATGGGGGAGAAAAGCAATTCATTCGGTGGATATCATAGTGCATGTTTCACTTGACTTGTAGACGGGAGAGGTCCGTTTCCAGACTTATGATGGTTGTGACCAGTTTAGATACTTTTTCCGATCACAAAGTAATGTCAGCATAAGCAAACTTTACTTACGAGTTGATCACGGATTCCTGTCAGTTAGAGAACCAGGGAAAACTGGATGGCTGTTTCATCTTATTTTGGGAATCATATGCAGTACGCACGCATTGGGGTTCTAACCCAAGACCTTCCGGTTACAAAGCAGTCTCGCATAGCTATCAGCCACTTAATCAGGTCCCAGTGACTGAAAGGTATGCGAGATTGAATTGTAATCGGAAGGACTTGGGTTACAACCCCCGTGGGTGCGTGCCGTCGAAGGATGAAATCGGATGAAACAGCTTTCCAGTACTCCCTGGGTTTTAGTGGTTCTCTAAATGAAATGAATCCGTTATCAACAAGTAAAAAATCTTGACCTAACAAACCAACAAAAGAAAATTAACAACTGATGAATTTCGCTATATGTGGTACATTTGTTATACCGATGAAATTAGAATGAAGCAGGAATATCAGGGTAAACATGTTGGACATTGGCTTCATTTGGCTGTATATGGACTGTCATTCATGATACCACACTTTTTATTGACATTTTTTCTATCCATTTAAAATTAGTTATTTCTATGATGAGTAGTCCCACGTTTCCGTTAAGTATTGAATGAGAGCCAGCTAGTTCTCTAGGTAGGCAGGAAATGATCTACGTTTTCCAGTTCCTATTTATCCTTTGTGTGCAATGATCATACTCACAGGGGACTTATGGACTCTGTTCGAAATCAGATAAACCAATGCAAGCTTAATGACATTTCTCATTACTCCACGGTTTTGCTTTATCGGAAAGGTGGATAACCGCGCCAAATGTCTTTTGATATAATTATAGGCACTTGAAGTACTTGCTCACTTAATAAGTCCTGGTTATTGATTGAAAAAAACTATTTTTTGTTTGACTACTCTAATGCCATCTTGATCGCCCGTTCGGCGGACACTTTAAGTCTCGGAGCTGTAGGTCGCGTAATCGAGCTATCCGCCTCCAATAGCGCTAGACTGGCACATAAAATTGGTCTTTATACAACTTTGGAACAATGACAGACGATATAGACGTTGAGGCCATGCTTGAGGATCACTATGCTCGAGAGGTAGGTCTGACTAGTCATCAGTTTATGGTCCCTTGGCTTGTAATTAATGATGTTACGCGATATTGACAGAAGTTCTTTATGTTTTGTTAGGATACTCTGGGTCTACGATCACCGTTGACGTCGTTGTGGACGTCTGGCCCTTTTCTACAACTGTAGTTATCAATTGATTATTTCGGTATGTTTGACGAAAGTATTTATTTTGCTGCCTGTCTTTTTTATCCCCTTCCACCTCCTGAATCTGCTAATGTTGTCGCTCAATAGGGCTATTCAAAGTCAAATGGTCACCGAAGACGTGGTCGGTCGCGTTCCAGGGATCGAAGCAGAAGGTAGAATTTCCGTGACCTTGATTATTTCCGCAGACACCGCTCACGTAGCAGAAGCCGAGAACACCGACGGGACAAAAAGTATGATCCTGATCGGGGACGGCACGAGCGCCGTCACAGTTCACGTGACCGGGACCGACATCGGTCAGGAAGAGATGGGGAACACAAGTCTTCTCGGAGTGAAAGACGTCACAAGTCGTAAGTTTCCCTGTGTTTCAATCGAGTTTACTTTTTCAGTCCTGAACTCACTCCAGAGGAGAGGGATGCAAGGACAGTTTTTGTATGGCAACTTTCTGCTCGTATTCGACAGAGAGACTTAGAAGATTTCTTCACTTCTGTTGGTAAGATCAGAGACGTGCGTTTGATAATGGATAACAAAACAAAGAGATCAAAAGGAATAGCTTATGTTGAGTTTCGTGAAGTAGAGTCGGCGCAGTTAGCCCTTGGACTTACTGGCACTCGGCTGCTGGGTGTCCCGATACAAATTCAGCAAAGCCACGCTGAGAAAAATCGAGTCAATGCTACTCCTTCACTACCTCGTCCAACTCAACAGAACAGAGGCCCCATGAAGCTGTACATAGGATCTCTGCATTATAACATAACAGAAGAAATGCTGAAAGGCATCTTTGAACCATTTGGGAAAATCGAGGATATAAAGTTGATCAAGGATCCGACCACGAACCGTTCTCAGGGTTATGGGTTTGTAACCTATGTGAATAGTGATGATGCCAGAAAGGCATTGGATCAACTAAATGGATTCGAGTTGGCAGGGCGACCGATGAAGGTGAGTTAGAAATATTCTAGACTCTACATTTCAGGTAAATCATGTGACGGAACGTAGTGAGTATGCCTGCCTTAGTGCTCTGGACAATGATGAAGCAGATCGTGCCGGCGTGGACCTAGGCACAACGGGCAGACTGGCTCTAATGGCGAAACTCGCCGAAGGAACTGGCTTAGAAATCCCGAAAGCAGCCCTAGCTCAACTACACATTGGTCAAAATAACCCCATTTTGGGGTCAGCAGGCAGTGTCAGCTCGTCATCTGCTATCGCTCCCCCTGTATGCACTCAGTGCTTTATGCTCTCCAATATGTTTGATCCCCACGTGGCCACCCATATGGTTTTCGAAGAAATACGAGATGACGTAATAGAAGAATGTACGAAATTGGGTGGGTGTCTTCACATTTTCGTGGATCGTACTAGTGCTCAGGGAAATGTTTATGTCAAGTGTCCTAGCATTGCAGTTGCCACTCAGTGTGTAAACATGTTACATGGTCGGTACTTCTCCGGTCGGTTGATCACAGCAGCCTATGTTCCTTTAATTAACTACCACCAGTTATTTCCTGATTCAGTGACAGCAAAAACACTGTTGCAACCTTCAAATTGAATATAGATTTGTAAATAGTATGAATATCTGTTGACCACTGCATTTGTCAATATATACACATCAATCAGCATTTCTTTTCTTTGATTCGTTCAGTGGGATTTTCCGGGTTTGCAAATTTAATTTGGTATGTCACATGTGCCTATCTATTCTTATGAACTGTAACAGAGCAACAGATTCAACTGTATAGTCATTGATGTTTGGATAGCCGTAGGCATAACTTTGTAATTATTACGTACTTTTCTTGTTAAGGCCTAGGTTTTTTTTTGGATCCTGCAATCTTCATGCGGGGTAAGTCGACTTTCGTCAGAGTAAGTTAAGCGGTTGCTGTATGCCACCATCAAGTCAAAATCGCCCACGTATTCACTCAGGTTGGTCGAAGCATCACTTTGAGTGTCACCTGTATGTTGACAAACATCAGTCTGGAAAGGCATCACTCCAAGAACAGCTTCTCGGCGTTCTTGTTGTCAGGTACGTTCATGCATATTTAGTCATTTGCTAACTAGCTGTTTATAAATCTGTTAAAATGAAGTCAAAGACTTAATCATATGGAAAGAAGTTTGGTAATTTGTGCCATTTAGAATTCATACTTTAAGGTCTCGATTTCCGTATTCACAATAAGTAAGAAAAGCCCATCGTTGTTTCTGCTACAATAAGATCTTTTCCTTAAGTGGTTGAACTTGGCTGGTTGATAAACTGTTACAAGGCTAGTTACATCCACAAACTTTGGTTTTCCAGTGTCGAGTAATGATAGTTAAGAAGTTAGTTTGCAAATAAACTTCACCTTTGGCTTCTGTGGGGCAGTTTTGACGGGGAATTCCTATAATAAATTATTTGTTTTGCTCACTTAAAATGTTCGTTGCCTCACTCATCCTATTAGGCATTACTCAGTTTATTAAGACTGTTAATAGACGATTGCAAGAGATAGTAATCGCCTAAATATTAGGTTAGATGTGGTTGGGCAACCTTCGCAATCCCCTCCGGACATCTGAAGAGTGAGTTAATAAAGGTTATGTATTAAGACTGGATGCTTTATCTCCTTATTTGTCTTGATTCATGTTCATTTCCTGCATTTAGGTTAGTTCACTTTCTATGATGTGGTATGTTCAAATTCTTCTTAGTAACCAACGCTTAGTATTGTCTGCGGTTACTTCGCGTAGCCTCCGCTATACTGCCAGTTACAACTGTTCAGGCAAAAGTGGCGTTCTCCTTGGTGTTTCACTGGTCAGCTGAACTATGAAAGTACTACATTTGTGTTGTAAGAACAACTGCCGAGCAAAAGAAAGTAATCTCTTACTTCCAGTTTGCGATGAAATGGTGCACCCTGGCTAGGTCATTAGGTCGAAACATTGAGCAGTTACTATCAAAGGGGCTGTTGAAGATATGTAGGGGATCAGGATCCATGTTTATAGCCCAACGGATGGCGAGGTTGGTTTTAATATTCACCAAAAGCACAAAGGTTATTTTTTACATTAACCCACTATTTGTTACACTATGGCTGGATTGTGAACGCCTTAAGTTTGGTCAGATGAATGTTGATGCTAAGATGTAACAACTATCCTCGAGGCGACTTCTCTACATGGATTCAGGGTTCTTGTTTGAGGTTAAATAAATCAGGGTTCTTTGTGTAATTTCGTATGAAAGTTCCAATTGATATGAATGAATTGGCAATTTGTTTTGTGAATTTGTATTAGTTGGTCACTAATCGTGCTCTCCATCTTCGTCTTTCATATATGTAGTGCACGAGTTTGTTGGTTTTAAACTGTACTTGGAATAAGTTTGATACTGCATCCAGAATTGAACAGTATCAGCCACTATCATATTTGTGGTCTATTTGAGATATTTTGTTCTCCGAGGAATGGTTGGATTTACGAAGAATGGTTTACTCAATTGTTGATTGCGATCACACAGGATTTTGTGTTCCTGAGGATTTCAAACTTTGATGCTATTCTGTTTGGTTCTTACTCGTCGATTGTTCTTTTTTGCTTATTCCCAACCTACCTTACTTGTGCACTCGTCTCAATGTCGTTACCGATTATTTCAGCTTCATTCTGTAGTTTGTTATTGTACGTGTTTGCCAATACGACAGTAGGATTGTAGTCCACTGCAGAGTGAGGAAATAGCACATAGCTTCCACCGAATAACTGCTGCTTAGTTCATGCGTTCATGAAAGACTTCTGACTATGGGGGAGAAAAGCAATTCATTCGGTGGATATCATAGTGCATGTTTCACTTGACTTGTAGACGGGAGAGGTCCGTTTCCAGACTTATGATGGTTGTGACCAGTTTAGATACTTTTTCCGATCACAAAGTAATGTCAGCATAAGCAAACTTTACTTACGAGTTGATCACGGATTCCTGTCAGTTAGAGAACCAGGGAAAACTGGATGGCTGTTTCATCTTATTTTGGGAATCATATGCAGTACGCACGCATTGGGGTTCTAACCCAAGACCTTCCGGTTACAAAGCAGTCTCGCATAGCTATCAGCCACTTAATCAGGTCCCAGTGACTGAAAGGTATGCGAGATTGAATTGTAATCGGAAGGACTTGGGTTACAACCCCCGTGGGTGCGTGCCGTCGAAGGTTCCCCTAAATAGGATGATAAGCTTTTTCTATCCATTTAAAATTAGTTAATTCTATGATGAGCAGTCCCACGTTTGCGTTAAGTATTGAATGAGAGCTAGCTAGTTCTCTGGGTGGGCAGGAAATGATATATGTTTCCTAATTCCCATTAAGTTGTTTTATGGAATAATCATTCGCTGATGAGTTCTGTGAATTGAGGGACCCCGCTGGTTAGTAATTTATGTAGAGAGGTCGTGGGGAACCAACATTTGAAGATATTACGCAACACTATATATATATATATATATATATATATATATATATATATAAATGAAGAATTTATGTAGATGACTTAATTTCGGTGAAAAGTTTGATCGTCGTGGAATTGATCAAATAAAGTTGCAATTATTTTTCTGTTGTTTACACAGAATGATAAGGGTTTTTTCGGTATTATTAATAAAACAATTCCAACAGCTCGTGTGATCACGGGCAGTAATTTTGCTGGAAATATTACCGAAAACACAACTTATAACTGTGTTTAAACCATTGAAATATAGTTTTAATGTATTTGATATAGATGTTAATTGAAAGTTATCAGCTTTTCTGCATGATGAGCTTTGTGTTTTAGCTAAAACTGTTTTGAACAATATTCAATTTGGATAAATTCTGTTTGAAGCATAGCATATTATTGTTTATATTCGAAGACGGAAATTATGGAGAATCAAATACAGCAGGATTTAGTTATAGTCAAATTGTTCATAAGCAGAAATTGGCACTGATACAACTCCAGAGAATTCAGGCATTAGTATGATGCAAATCCGATATTTAAAGTGTGGCTATATTGGATGTCCCAGCTAATTGTAGCGTTGTTGTCCTTTGATGTGATGCTTTAGTGAGCAGTGATATTTGTGCATAAGTTTTAAGTGGAATTTTACATTTAATACTTTTTCTGAGGTACATAGTATCGACGGCATAATGTACTTTGACTGCGTTAAATTTACTGCATTTGTATCAGGAAATATCGATCTCACCAAATGTAAGATGATGTTATAAGACTAGACTACACTGACTCCAACTTTTGAAATAGGGAGTGAAGTAGTAGACCATGTTGACCGCTTCACTTATTTGGGAAGTTGCATCAGCTCCAACGGGTTAGATCTCTGACGAAATCAGCACGGGCACAGAGGGCTAGTTTCGCATATGTCAGTTTTCGCCGTCTCTAGCGTAGACGTGATATCCGACTGGCTATCGAACAAAGGGCGTGTGTATTGCTCAGCAGTCCGCTCCTTCGTCCCTTATGGCTAGCTGTGAGACCTAGCCATTAAGAGGGGAAGACATGAAAAGGCTGGCTAGTTGTCTTTGATCATAGGTGTCTACGTTCTGTCTCCCGTGTGAACTGGTGGTATAGTCAGGGGAGCGATATTGAGGTTAGGCGCCGAGTGATAAGTAAGGAGGGGAAATCAATCGACGAGTCTGTGAAATTACATCGACTGGGATGGTTAGGACGTGTGTTACGTGTGCCTAGCCATCGCCTTCCTCGACAATAGGCAATGTTAGCTGATATAGGGTGAATCAGGTTAGAAAAGAGTTAGTGGCGGTCAAATGAAAACATGTCACCAGTCAATAAAATCCACAACAGTTGGTTTAAGCCACGTAGGAAGGTGTAGACTTCTTGACTGGTGGGGGGTCCTCTGTATGGTAAAAACCAGTGGCTGGAGACAATCGGTGATATGGTTTCAAATCGTCGTTGTCAATGATGACGCAGATGCATTTTCTCTTTGTGATTTATAATATCCAATAAAATCCTAATGTTCTCCCTTAATTATATTCTTTTTGCCTGATATTCCTGTTTATTGTCTCTGTTTTGAATCTCTGTAACTCTATTGTCTTGCTTTGAGTGCATCATGATGGGAGCGAGCCAGCTCGAACTGCTGCACATCGGTGCAAGGTTCTGTGTTGAAACCAGTCAGTTACATAGTATCTCATCGGTAGTCTGAAGTGGATGAAGTATTTGTTTCGATTACAATAGGCAGCATGTTCATTAAATTTTGTCGGATAGTCGAAATTTGTTTTCAGGAAGAATCCGGAGATAGGATTTCTTCGACAGTAGTTATATGAATGTTTCTAGTAGTGGTAGAGCTCGAAGTAGCTTCTGCTTTTGATGTTCACGATAAATATTACTTGCTCATAATCGAAATCTATTGCTTCGGAAATTTCATTTGAAGGATCCAAGCATTTTGGCATTGTCATTACTCGTCGCGTACTTGATATTGTGTATCACTTCGACACTCATGACTATTATTAAAGTCTGATTTCGAGTAGATATTGTTTTATAGCAGCTACCTATCGATTCACAACTGGCTTGTGACCATTAAAGACATATCACAATTCCCGTAACACGAAACTTCTTTGTAGTGAATCTTTGCTTTTTATTTTCTTTATCTTTTGCAGTTTGACTCACCTGTATCGTTAGTCAATTAAGTTGGACTTTTACTTATTTTGTAAATCGTTTCAGTTATGATATTTTCCGGCTTTGATGTGATACTAATTTGTTGTACGTAGGAAATACTTGTCCCTATGAGGTGCGTTGTTAATTTATGATTCATGAAACATTATTTGAATACTGCCTTTGGTGATTAGCTGTTTTACCGCGTATTTACGTTTATTATGTTTTCACTGCATGTCGTGGCTCATTCAGTCTTACGGGTATTTTCATGCAGTGTGAGAAGCTGAACCGTTGCACTTTCGCACAAAGTTGTACGTCGATAATTCGTAGGAGTCATTTCATCTCTAAATATTCCTCTGCAAACCGATGTGATTATGTTTTGTTAGCTGACAGTTTCCTATGAGAATACCAAACGCTATGCTAACACTATACTTATCTTTTACAATAATTGTTTTTCTCAAATTATAAGTATTCGGGACAAAGCTGGGAAATAAAGTGAATCTTCACCGTGGGAATTTGTGAAGTTACTCGATAATAGTCACGTAAATATTCACAGACAAATTTAACGATTAGCCTCCTTTGTTAGGGAAATAACAGGAAATAGGTGAGTGCTTGAACCGCAATATGGAGTTTGAAATTCGTATGTCCGCTTCAGGATTTGGACTTTAGACGTCTAAATCAGTGCAAAATAGCACCAAATGTCATTCGGTATCATACTTTATTCGGATTTGAGAGATTATTTGAAAGATTAGAAAACTTGTACTCATCGTATGTAGCTCAAGGTGTTGCTAAGTTATGATCAAATTAAAGTGAGACTAGTTTCGCCTTTCTTTTCGAAGAGCTTTTCATGTATCAGTGGTATAGTCTATCCTGATTTGCATACCATTGTTAGTTTATTGAAAGTAAGGGCAGCAAATGTTATCTGGTGTCAGAGAAGCGAATTTTAAGAAAAAAAGACCAATTAATAACGTGGTGAAAACATTGCCACTGATATGCTTCTACTCGCCTTGGGCTGAATTACAAGAAAATCTTTTTCTTTCCGCTCTCTGACTGAGTTCTAGGGTATCTGGTGTGATATCAATTTGAGTTATGTTTCACAATTAGTCCTTCTGTATGCCTCCGGTCAGCTGATTCTTTTCATACCTTCGCGTAGCGAATAAATCTCGGGCTGCAAACCTTAATCTTCGACGTTTTATTAAGGGAGTTGTTATTTTTAAATTCGACCTGGGGTTGCTAGGCTAACGTCCGAAATTCCCTCCTAACTAGGCTTCCTACCAGCACGGCAGTGTTTAAGGAGTACACAGGCCGAGAATGGAACCCAGCCCGTTAACCTGCTTGGCTAGCATTTTCTCTGTGATGAGTGGCCTAGTGGAGAATGTTGTGATGTTTGAAAGGATGGATTGGAAGTTCGAGTCCCAATGGGGAGATGATCACTCATTGGCGACCAGCTAATGAGACTCAACATGACTATCTACCAGTCTTAGAATCCACTGCTAGTCACAATCAACCAAAGTTAACCCATATGTTATTTTTATATAATTAACACAGGTTATGTCCGTAAAAAACAAATAGTATTCCAAGTTTGGTCACGAACTATTTACTGTTAGAGAACTCATCCTCAAAAACCTGAGACTAAAGGAACTCAAAAGCATTAAACAGTGCGATTGCGCCCTATCTACTGGACACCAGTCATGTTGCAGATAATCTGAGGGCGTCCAAAAATAATCGTCAGAAATATGAAAACTGGCTGCCTGCAGTTTTTGAGACCATCTCCACTAAAAGATTCAAACCAAATCTATGTAATCAGAAAAAAGACAGGTCAGTCTTGCACTATCCTGATGGAAAACTTATAAAACGAAGCTAAGCAGCTTTGATTACGTCTTGTATTTTTCCTGTATGTCCTATCTTCTAGAAAATTTGATTGTTTCGCCTGAACGTGATTCAACCTTCTCCTTGATTGTTGTTTTATAAGAACGTATTTTCTGTAGAAGTTTATATTGATATACTCCGTCGACTTAAGTTTTATTTCTGTCCAGAAATTTCGAAATCTGTTCTTTATTTTTACTATTATTATATCCCTTAATTCCTAGAGGAACATAGGGCTTCAGCTGCGTGTCTCTATTGCGTTCGGTTCTCCGCCAACGTTTTCATCCCGCTCCAAGTCTGCCCACATGCTTTCATCTCCTCTTCATATGACCTCCTCCAAGTCG
Source organism: Trichobilharzia regenti (assembly GCA_944472135.2). Lineage (NCBI taxonomy): Eukaryota > Metazoa > Platyhelminthes > Trematoda > Strigeidida > Schistosomatidae > Trichobilharzia > Trichobilharzia regenti. The sequence goes on along the minus strand of OX235270.1, from coordinate 31,558,551 downwards.
CTCTCGCTCTGACGACCAACTCGCCGCTTCCCTTTCGGGTTCCACTCGAGCAATGGCTTGTCTAGTGATATCACTTGATGGCTTCCTCAGCGTATGGCCAGTCCATCTCCATTTCTTCCCGCCTATTTGTTTCACAATCGGTTCCTGCTGTGTTGGTTCGCTCATTGCCAGAGATCCCTGTTTCTGATCCTTTCTGGCCATCTGATCTTGAGCATTCTTGAGCGAAGACAACTGTTAATGAAGGTCTGAAGTTTGTTTGAGATGCTCTTTATGACGCACTGGCCAAGTCTCTGATCCGTATAGCAAGTAGCACTGACTTCACATTGGAGTTGAAATTCCGGATCTTATTTTTGATACTGAGTGATGTTGACCTCCCCATAGACGACTTGAGAGCAATGAAAGCTTGTCTTGGTTTTCCGATTCTGGCTGATATCCTCGTCAGTTCCGCCTGTAGTTGAAACGATGCTTCGCAGGTCGGTAGGTAGGTAAAGAAGGTTGCTTCTTTGAGATTCCTCCCATTTATGCTGATTGTTCTCTGTTGTTGTTGCCCAGGAATCTTCTTCACCTCTATTTTCTCTGTATCCACCTAAAGTCCTATCTTTGATGCTTCTTCTGTCAACTTGTTGCTTTTCGCTTCCATATCTTCCAGTTTGTGGGAAATCAGACATATATCATCGAAGAAGTCCAGATCCTCCAAGTCTCTTTTTGTGTGAGTCCATTTTATGCCTGTTTCCTCATTACCCGTTGCCTGTCGCATTATCCAATCTGTTGCAATCAGGAAAACCACTGGTGATAGTAGACAGCCTTGCCTCACTCCCGTCCTCACTTCGAAGGCTTCCGTAAGTTTCCCGTTGTGGATTACTTGGCATGCAGCATTGTCGTATAACTGTTGGATGAGATGTATAATTGTCGATGGGACCCCGTAGTAGCGAAGTAGTTGCCAAATCACCTGTCGATCGACGCTGTCGAAGGCCTTTTCAAAGTCGATGAAGTTGAGATAGAGAGTTGACTGCCATTCTAAGCTTTGTTCAATGATGATTCGTAAAGTGGCGATTTGAACAATATATGACTTGTTTCTCCTGAATCCAGCCTGTTCCCGTCGAAGTTTTTCATCTAGGGCTTGTTTGATTCTCTCCAGGAAGATGCGGCTTAGTATTTTGCTTGGGATGGACAAGAACATAATTCCGCGCCAGATTTTGCATTGACTTAAGTCCCCTTTCTCTGGCAGTTTGAATAGGTAGCCTTTCTTGCAATCCTCGGGTACTTTGCCCTCTTTCCACATCTTCTCCAGCAATGGCGTCATCAAGTCCGCTGTTGTCTCCGGGTCCATTTTCAATGCTTCTGCTGGGATTCCATCTGGTCCTGCTGCTTTTCCAAACTCTATTCTTAAGAATACTAATCTATTTGTCGTGTAAATACTTAATCCCTTTGAACTCTTAATAAGTGAACAAAGTATATCGTTACGGACTTATGTTACTTATAGTTCCGATCAATTACTCCTTGTCGTCGCGAATCAGCTATGTTCAAATCTTCATTGTAGTTTATATATTTTGTATTGTTCAGATTTCTAACCAGTTGAGAAGAATCCTCAAAATAATATAAATGGGCTCATGTTACCCTCCTACATTCGTTCTCCTTGGTTTGTTCAGGTTTACTCGTGAGAAGCATTGTATGAGTAGCAGGTAGTACTGCACAGTGGTTTTACCCTTATTTGGAACTCTTCAGTAACATACACCTGTCCCACCCCAGGGATTGAAACACTTATCCATCTTCAGCTTTTTAACCTTTCATGTGTTATAATTTCTATTTGCCATTTTCTGTGTCTTACATAATATCGCTAATCAGATCTGTTTACCGTTGAATCACATGATCTGTCAAATGATTTATAGACTCCGTGTTTCACTGTGCGATATAACTGTGGGTAATTTTTATTATTGGCTGTGTGACCATCTGAGACAGTGTTTTGCATTTGCGTATCTACTGAATGATGGATGATTCAAGGGAAACGAAACTATCTTCGGGATAGTGGCAGGATTCGAAAAAGTAGGTTTCCGCATTATACGTTTACTGAAGTTCACAAAGCAACGTAATTTCTTTGAGATCAAGAGTAACACTACACGCTGCTTTCTTTCTGCACTTTTTATATGATTGATCCAGTGCAGTTTATCAAGTGGTCATACTTCTAATTTATATATATATATATATATATATATATATGCATACAGTTCTGTAAGAGGTTCTTTTGCACGGTTAAGTAGGTCTGCAGTATAGTTTTCGGTTTACTTAAGCACTTTATTTTCATTTGAGAAAGAGACTTATCTACCTAGAAGTTTGTTGACAAGGTGATATCCGCTAGGGGCTCTAGCCATGTCGTCACCAGGGAGTCGAACTTTGTACTTTCGAACTGTATTATTGGGTGTAAGCGGCTACTAATTCCACAAGCTTAATTGCTAGGGAAAATGTTGCATTACACACTTCTTACTATTTGTAATAATTCTTGATATTATTTTTTCATTTTATTTTTTTATTTTTTATTTACAGCTTGATTCCACACTGTATTTTTGGTACAAGTATGGAATTTTCAGCATGGATATCGGTAGCCCGAATTTCGCAGGCCGACCATAGATATCAGGTGTGCGCCGGCGTGGGCTCGAACCCCGGACCATGTGCATGGTCGGCGAGAGTCCTAACCACTGTGCCACCGACGCAGTTATTACAATTGTTATTATTTTTATTACTACTATTTGCATGGGTTGATATCCTCTTAGAATTATTTCTTGCAATTGTTTTGCTTGATTAAACTTGAATTACGCAAAAACAAGAAAAAACTGTGGAGAGGATTAATATGATGTCATTTTATCTCATTAGTTCTTTTGACATATGTGCAACTTCAACATTTTTAATGCCACTATACAAGCATATCCATACACTTTAGTTACTGAGTATGGAGAGCTAAGGAGGATAAGTTATTGTTGTTGATTTTAATCTTCTTCGTATATACTGAAGTAATTACAAAAGTATTCTAGGACTGGGAACAGAAGTTGCTTGGTTGGAAATCCACTGCATATTGTCAGGATCAGTCTAACCAGTGTCCACATCTCTCATCCGATTCCCAGTTTATTTAGCTATTGATCTCATGCAGAGTTATTGAGCTGACTGTGGTGTATGTGACAGACCATCATATTGACGGACTTAACTGGTATAGAAAAGTGAAGTCATGACTTGTATAAAGATAGCCACCTCGCTGTTGGTTAAGCAAATATGAAATATTCATAATGTAGTTGCGTAGATAGTGTCTTCATCCATTTTTCAGTGGAACTGTATACTATTACTCTTGGCACTTACAAGTCTTTTTAGCAGTGTAACAACTGAAGTCATTTTGCATTTTATAAGGTTTATTTCACGAAATACATGTCTCTAGAAAGTGTGATCAAGATCGATAAGTCTATGTTGACTGACACAGGAATGTTCACATCACCTATTCTAAGAGTAAAGTACACATTACAAACTGAATTGACGGAATTTAGCCAGTAACAACATCACCGAGAACTAGATATATGGAATGGCTTAAACACTAGCGGTCAATCGATCCACTACACTATTACAGAAGAGCAATTATGACACAAAATAACACCGAATCTGGTCATCATTTATGTGATGATACGACAGTATGGAGTCCACTTCATTCGAATCCCTAAGTAATGCAAGTCTCCATTTCCCTAGTGTAGTTTTTATACAAGAAGAGGTGGTGAGTTTGGGTATTTCTAGCTTCAGTTGAGGAATTACAACTGGTAGTAAGGAAAATGTGAGGCGCAGTTTTGCGGTTATTACTTTACGCGATAAGTTACTTTTGTTCTAGTTTAGAATTTCGATGGATACACTCACTGTGCCACATACCCTGTGTGTCGTTGGCACTGTGGTTAGGACCCTCGCCGACCATGCACATGGGCCGGAGTTCGATCCTCTGCCGACGCACATCTGATATCTATGGTCGGCCTGCAAAATTTGGGCTACCGATATCACATGCTGAAAATTCCATACCTGTACCGAAAATACGGTGTGGAATCAAGCTGTACTAAAAAAATGGAGCTGTAGTTAGAGCCTTTATCTACGTCTTCGGTGATTCAAATTTCAACCCTTAATTGTTTATACCATATTTAAATGTATGTATTTTTGGTTTATTGAGTAAGTACTTGAAATCCTTCAGCAACACTAAGAATGGTCATCCAGAATCCTTTATCGACTGTCGTTAATACAGAAAGACTGATGTTCCGTGAAATCTGAATATACAAAACAAACATGTAATTGTAAGTCTGAAATTCAAGGGAGATACAGTTAGCAAAGTTCTCCGGAGCGATTCGAAGAATGTTGATTGTTTCATCCCTACTCCGCACCTTCTCAAAAAGCGTTATTGTCCACCAGAACATAAAACAGAAGATCCCTCTGTTGACAACTTTAATGTTCATTGAGCAATTCACTTGCTGCTTTCGAGCTAAATGATTAAGGGAGAATCTGATCTGTGTGTTCAGAAACCTTTTATCCAGCCTTTCTTTTTACTATTGTGGCCCTGGTATCTATTATGTTTTTCTGAACTGTTGCATAACACACTCTATATGGTCGTGTTACTTATTTTTGTAATCCACCTTCAATTCTTTGTCCTGTTGTCTCTTATCATCACTTAACTCGTTAGTTGTCAACTCTCGATTATGTTAGGTTATTGACTAATTTCAGACATTTTTATTTCTTATACACTCATCAATTTTGTTGCTAACTGATATTAATCTCTGATCTTTTCTGTCAATTAACACTGTATAATGTAAAACTAACTGGACAGCTTTGCAGTTCAGTTACGAAAAGAGATTTTTTCTAATGACCTATATTTCGCCTTATTTACATCATATGAGAAGTTCTCGTGAACTTAATTGATTGTCATTTTTGTTTTTGAAGTGTGAGTTTGGAATTCTTTCCGGTATTACTTAGTTACGTCATCCTCATTTGTTAAACGTCATGCTTCAATAAATATCTTATATGTTTAAATACATGAGGTCAACTGTGACAATACGTTTTTTATTCTCATGCTTCAATTGTTTATTAACCTTTTTTCTAATGACTTCCATAGTCCTTTGTAACTATAATTATCACTAATATTATTATTATTATTATTAATCTTGTTGTTACTACCCGTGTCCCTCATTTCCTTTTCTCTGTTTTCAGAAACTTAAATCGCAATACTGATGCATTTTACTAACTTGACTCATCCATATAGTATAATAATAATAATAATTTTTAATCATTGTTTTATATTTTGTCTCCGATGAACTTGAAGTATTCCATTGTAGATTTTGTCGCATACCAGAATCATCAGTTGAAGGATTATTGAGCATGGGACAGCTGCTTGCAACTCTTCATCAGCACTAACTCACAACTCTGTCGGACATCAAACTTAGGACCTTCGAGTTACAAGGCTGAGAAAGTCAACCATTCACCCTTGAAATCTAAAAATTCTACAAAAAATAATCTAATGTGAAGAACTTAAGTGTTTAATTGGTGAATGGTGACTAGCAGTGGAATCCAGGGTCCGCATTTCGTCCTATTTGTGACTCGTTATCTGGATGTACCTGCACTTCTCAATTAGTGATGATGTTACCACTGAGGCTCGAACCCAGTGCCCAGAAGTGTGCTAAGATTTTTATTAAACGAGTAACTTTCATTATGTAGGCTGTTAGTGTTTGATAAGAGGCAATGGTGAAACGAGAGGCATAATTTTATTCAACTCCATGTGTTATTGTTGTTGTTGTTATCGCTTTGGTCATATCCAGTTATTTCTATGAATTGTAGTAGTGACAGTTATCCTTGTGCAAGTCAGTGATCAATAGCGTCGTCAGAATAATTTATTCCTTTGCGATACATGATGGGAGATGAGGCTTCAAGCTTCAGTTTTGAAGTCTCAGTGGCAGTGATGTTCATTCAATAGGGTTAATACTGTCTAAGAGAGGCTGAGCAGTGCAGCGGAGAGAATTCAATCCGCGACCAGTTGCTTAGCTGGTGATTATACGCATACCGATGTTGTTATTGAATACACAGGTGGGTAACGACTTTCGACTGATCTAAAACCAGTCGCTTTTGGAGTGCCTTACGAAAACTGTTTGACTCAACCGTGGACCAGATCTGAAATTCACTTGAAATACAGCGAGATGTCACTCGGTTTCGCCGTTAAAGGACGTTAGATTATTACCTTTTTCAGTGCATTTCGCATGTTCAGTCAGCCTTATTGTACCGAACAAACTATACAGTTAACAGAATCAAATTTCAGTACCTCTAAACCCAGTTTTATTCCAGATCCAGTCATTATTATAGTAGTACAAATGAAATGACTGTATAATAGGAATACCCTAAGTGGTTCACAAATCTATAAACTATGCGTCTTTAACTTGTTTGTTTGAGAAGAATTTTTACATGTTTTCAATTGTTTGGCCATCAGTGAAACTTTTCATTTGAAACGGGGATAATTTTGCTGACATCACTATTTATTTTATATGTAAATCCCTAATTTATTAGTCTGCGAAATTGTCTCTGAATTGTTTCAGAAATGAATTCATTCCTTGTCTACTGCGTCAATGATGATCACCGTTATGCATGAAAAGTTGGAACTCACTTTCAACAGTGATCACAATTAAAAAGAAATAGACACAAGTGTCTGATAACTTCAGCGCCGTGGCAGTGTACATTTTCTGTTAGAGAAAGCCTATTTGTTTAACATGACAAGAATTAATCGATAAATATCTAGTTTCTCATATGTATATATATATATATATATATATATATATACGCACAGTCACGCGTTTATATATGTATATATCGTCAGGGTCAGCTAAAATTAAACATAACTGGTCTTTTATTGACGCATTTATGTGTATCGATTAGATACTTGAAAAATCGATCAGGCAAGTGTTGATTATGAAATTATAAAGCTTTTACAGTGATTTTCTGTTCACTGATCTTACAGTCAACTTTTCTCTATGTGTATTTTTGATAGATTTCTTTATAAATACATAGACGAAAATGTGACTAACGCTATATCCTGTGTCAGTGTGTTAGATGGAAGAATAATGAATTATTCCATTGTCTCAGATTTGAAAAATAGTTTTTACACCAATTAATACTGATACTTTTCAGTTTTATAGGATTCTCTTAGTAATTATCAACTATCGTTATATTATTTCTGTAAGTAACGTCAGTCAGATTATGAGACTGTTGATAGTCACCCTTGCAGCAGAAATCACTGAGTCTACCTACTGAGAAAATGTGATTGGACATAATGTAGTTCTTGTCAGTCACTGTGATCGATTTATGATTTGATAGAGGCTTTTTCTTCTGTCCTTTTATTAACTATGCAACCACTCGCTCTTCTATATCAGCAGTCAAGTGGATAACGCTTTCATGTCTAAAGTCTTAGTACTGGATCCAATTCTTATTAGGCGTATAGGTGCATCCGAGTGACGAGGCTCGAACAAAGACGAAATGAGCGTCTGGGATTCTTCTGCTATCTATTAGCCTCCGAGTAAGTATACCGGATTGTCAGAATTTTATTCTTTTTATCCCCATCCAGAAGAGGCTCTTTTCGGTGAATTCACTTTCTTTAACTGTACATTCGCATATATATATATATATATATATCATGAAAGAGAGTAGTAGCAAAAGTAATGAGTTGTCACCATCATACCTGTTAATGTCAGTCAATACGTAAAAGAAGTTGATCAAGTTACGCGATAAGATGAAGGATAGAATGAGTGAGTTGTAATCAGGATGAATATAGTAACGAACGAAAGAGTGAAATTTCGTAAGTGTTCGAAAGAAATACAATGGCTAAAAATTAAACTAAATCAAGCTGGTTGAAAAGAACAAAAGTAAAATTGGTCGAATAATTTCCTTTCGTTTGCGTTTCTCCGGTTTCTATATCTGAATGGCTAGAGCTTCGGCAATGTAAACGAGACTAAAGTATATTCTCTTTGAAAGAACATCCTTCACTTTCTCGATTAATTGAAGAGTCAGTTTGTAGAGGGAATTTCGGATTCGTTTCTCATTTCAAGAGTATATTTTGTTGTTGGTTGGCGCTTGTCAGATTTTTGCAACAACTGACTGAAGTAAAAATTATTTTCAAATATTGGTTTTGTAGGAATTTTGTTTGATTGCATGGAGGATTTCATCATGAGCTGACATCAGTTAGAGAACCATCGGAAAACCTGGGAGTACTGGACAGCTGTTTCGTCCTAGTTAGCGACTCTTTACAGTACGTACCCTCCTCTGGGGTTCGAACCCAGGACCTTCTGGTTACAAGGCTAGCGAGCTCGTAGACCACTGAGCCACTGGGACCCAATCCAATGGTTCTTGAATTCTATCTTCTTCCGATTCACGACATAGCGCGACCATTTCGCAATGTCTTTTTCCTTGAGTTACTGCCTCATCTTCGATCTGCTGTATCCTACTGGCCACGGCTTCCCACTAGAACCGGTGGGTGCGTACAGTTGAAGAGCCCAAAACCTGGACGAAACAGCTGTCCAGTACTCCCAGGTTTTCCAATGGTTCTCTAACTGATGTAAGCTTATGATTAAATCCTCCGTAAAAATTATTGTCACAAATAATGATAATGTCGTCCTCATCCCTTATATACATTGCAAATTATCAACTGTCAACTTTAATCGATCGATGTCGAGGCTTGCTATGAAACAGTCTGGTACTAATGGACCTAAGGAAGATCCAATTGCAATCTTTTCCTTTTGTCTGTAAATGGTGTCACTGAAAGTGAATTGTACATTAAGGGTACAAGTGAGCAGCAGTTATTTCAAATACGTCGTTGGTATGTCGATGTTTATCTCGCAACCACTGAATGAAAGAAATAAAACGGGACATATTGAAAAACAGCTCAATGATGTTCTCAAAAGAATGAAAACCGAACGGTTAATCAGTCATGAAGTTTATCATCACATTCGACCGACAGGATCAATCATACCAATACGATACAGCTTACCAAAGATACAAGAAAGCCAGCTTCCCACTGCGTCTAATTTTAGATATATCAGGTTCTCCGTACCATTCGATAGCGAAATGGTTAGCTGATATTTTAGGACCTGTAAGAAAACAGATGTGCGACCATTCGCTACGTGACACCTTTCAATCCGTCAACTATACACGACATATCAACGTAACAAACCAACATGTACTTTCCCATGACATTGACTCACTATTTGTCAATATATAGACGAAAACTAGTTGTACATCGGATTACCCACTACTGAGATGTACACTTAATGTACAATTCATATTCAACGATGCTTCTTTCATCAACAAGGTAGGAGCGCATTAGCATCTCCACTGAGCCCATTGCTGGCAGACTGCTTCATGGCAAACCTCGAGAACAGCCCATTCAAATCAACTATTGATAATTTCCAATTGTATGCTGGATATGTGGATAACATCTTTATTATCTGTGATGATGATCACGATCTTAATCAGTTACTACAAATGTTTAATAACCGCCATTCAGCTACAAAGTTTACTCTTGAGATAGAAAACGGATCTAAAATTCCTTTTCTTGATGTTGAGCTTACAAGATGAGCTGACGGAACTTTAAGAAGGTTCATCCATAGGTAACCCGCATGGAACGGCCAACTGACAAGCTTCGACAACAGGGTACCAATCAGTCGAAAAAGAAACCAAATTAGATCCCATGGTACTGGCGTCCGACGCATCTGTGGTTTTGATAACCTGGAGGAAGAACTACACTTCCTGAAAGAAATCTCCATACAAAACGGTTATCCACTAAGACCCATAGATAAAAACACCAAACGCCGTTCCTGCCAAAAAAGATACTTCATGTGAACCTCAACTTCAAAGGTGACTTACTCATTGATAACCTTAAGAGAAGAATTCACACTTCTTTAAGAACTTTCTTCGCGGCAACACTGTGAGTAGTGTTCACCAGTTGCCCGCTGATATACAGAAGCCCGAATGACTAGATTTCGCACCTGACCACTTCTAAGTGTATATATCAGTTCACCTGTTGCTGTTGAGCCAGGTACGTCAGTCGTTCAGTGCGCATCCTGTCGAAAAGGGTCAAAGAACATTATCCAGCTTGGCTGCAGAAAGGAAGTAGTAGGCGTATAAGAAGTGCAATAATCGGACATCTCATAACCACTGGTCATTCAATCCCAACAAACGCCTCCTTCAAAGTAATCTAAAAAGTGAGAAACAGCCTACCAAAGACAATACGTTTCCGTTTTCTTTGCATTGCAGAAACCCTAGCCATTCAGTTAGAAGAACCAGAATTATGTACACAAAAGAAAATTATTCAACTACTTCTACTCTCATGGTAACAACTCCGTTGATTTGACTTAACTTTTGTTTGTTAGCTTGGTTTTCTAGCTACTTAAAACCGTTGTATTCCTTTAAACTTACGTAATTCCGTATCTCATTTTGTTTCCATTTCACCCTGAGCACAACTCTTTCACCAAACTATTCATGTTATTACGTAACTCTTCTTTAACAGTTGTTTGTGACCATTCATCACTTGTTACTACCCTCTTATGTCAACATCTGATGTCTCTGAATACTTTTTGAATTACGTAACTGCGCCGAAAACTTACTAACTGTATTTTCACATAACAAAGTTAATGTACACACATATACAAAATAGCAATATATATATATATTTGCGATTGTACAGTTGTGAAAATGAATTCGCCGAAAAAAACTCTTCTCTGAACTACTAACCATTTCTGTATTAACTCGTTTTCGTCTATATATTTGCATATAAAACAGATATTTCAGTTTTTACCCTTTTTGTCCGCACTATCTTCAAATTTACTTTTGAGGATAGATAGTGAATTGTGGAAAATTAATAGAACTGAGTCTAAAACAATGCTAGTTATTTTGATTGGATACAAGTAACTAGTGTGACCTGTCTAGTCCTTTCTTTGGTGCAGACTGAATTCTATCAGTCAAGTTTGCAATGTGGCCACCATTCTAAGTAGATATTTCGCCATCATGAAACTTAGGTCCAAGGCTTCTTACCGATTGCCTCCAACCATCTAACAATGCTAGTCAGCGGACTGTCAAGTATGGCTATAGCATCTTGATTCATTTATGAAAAAAACTAGTAACCTGCTCTTTCAAGACTTTCCGCTTGCGTGGTTTATTTGTGGTAGTTTGCTGGTAAATAGTAATGAAGGCAGTATTCACAAGTTATTCATGCCTTTCTAAGAACTGTTTCTAAGTCAAAACGTGATATAAGCCGACTGACAAACGCAGTTGTTTTAGAGTATGCCCTAACTTTCCCTGAGTAAATCGATATACCACATCAGATTGTTTTCAATGTTACTGGCGTTCACTCTGACACTGTGATGGTAAGTATGGTAGATTAGACAGTTTGAGAGTCTAATCGAGACGCATGTAGTCTTAGTGGTTGTCCGTCAGTATTTGTTGTTATCATCATAGTATGGATAACTTACGGAAAAGACATTCCCGTAATCGATTTACCTGGCTGGTATCAGGCGAACACTGCGCTGCTTATTGAGTCACTAGTTGACATATTCCAGGCGAATTTGTATTAGAATTATACTATATCGGCATGCAGCCGATGTGATGATGAAGTCTGATTTCAATCGCCTGCGTATTCTCGCTTACTGGAAATTCAACCGAATAATGATATAGTGATTTTTTATACACTACATTACATTCTTCAGTGACATCATTTCAAACTGTAAACATTCTTTGTCTGTTTACTGTCTGGAAAGACGTGTCGCGATCAATAACACGACTTATGTGAAAGATGTGTCTGCTAATAACACACATGAGAAGACTTTCACATTCTAATAATAACCTTTTTGTCACAGGTTCAAAGATTCTTTTCTCAAAGAGTCTCTCCATTCTCCCAACATGGGTACAAACGGGTATATGGATAAGTGAATAAGTACACCTAGAAGTAACATGAGAGTGTCACATCCAAATTTGTTTCATTGATGGCATGTTTTTCATGTTATTATTTATTATTCCCTTGGGTTCCGAGTGGGCTTCAACAACACATCTCAACTTTCCCCTATTTTCTGCCGTCCTCTTCAGGTTAGGACAAGATTACCCATAATCTCTCATTTCCTACTCACACGATCTGCTCCATGTCAGCCTCACGCAGATGACCAGCTCGTCGCTTCTCATGGCTTCTCAATGTGCACCCGATCCATCTCCATTTTTTCCTGCATATTTGTTGAGCGACCGGCTTTTTGTTGGTTTGTTCATCTCCAGAGTTTCTTGTCACTGATTCCTCCTGTCCCACCATTTGATCTTCAATAAGAAGCCAACCAGCGAAGTGGCAGATGTTGACGAAAGTATGCACTCAGAGACAAGCTCTGTTGTCTAAAATACCCAGTGCACCCAATTACAGAAAATAATATAAAATACCTTGCAATGACTGTAAGGTCAACTATATAAGTCAAACTAGTCGATCGGGGGTAATCAGATTGTCGGAACACAAGAATTCACCTCAGGAAAGAATGGTTGACCCCGAGAAGAGTAATTTAGAAAAAAGCTCATCAATTGCACAACATACATTAACGCACAGCCACGCATTAGAAGGGGGGGGAGGGTTAAGATTCTAAGAAGTAATGTAAGTAGGTGGAGAGAGAAAGATTACTGAATCCTCGTTCACCAAGTCTACACCCAACACATGCAACAGAAAGAACTCAGCGCAAATACCAGAGATATGGAAGATATTATTACCAGTCAATTCAGAGGATGATAAATAATGTTAAAGTGTCACTTTCAATTCACATTCTAACAAGTTATTCATTTTACTTTAAAAAACATCTTATTTCCCATTCTTATTGACTAACAACACTCGTCTTAATTCACATCTCACTGTATTTTATTGATAACACTAACATTATTTCCGAATGTACTCCATTTTTCATAGCACACTGACTAATAACACTCGTCTAATTTATTGATGACACGAATGTTGTTTCCGAATATACTCCATCTTCCTCTCTATTTCACGCATGGCTATTGACCGTTTATTGATTTCATTCAAATGTCTAATCAATTTTTACTCATGTATATGGTAAACGAAGCAAGAAAGTTGTGTGAGTATTGCCTTGATATGATTATGAGGAGTAATAAATTGTGCTCGAAAAATGGTCATCAGTAAATATTACTGTACAACACTGTGATTTATCAAAATAAAATCTTATCCATAACGGAGTTATACTCTACCTCAGTGTCCAAGTTTTACACTTATGTTTGCAGTGGCCTGTTGGAAGTGCTTTTCGTGACATGCAGTGCAATTTTCCGACCAATATAGAAGGACTGACTTAACATTGGTGTTATAGTACACTATTAATTTCTCAGCAAGTTAAGAGAGTGCCACGGATGCACTCAGTCGGCGATTATTCTATGAACAAGGTAATAACAACGAGTTTTATAGTTATATTAATAACAACGAATTGAACAAGATAACATGATATAATGATGTGAACGTCTTTTTCTGCTTTGTTACTTTTGGTATGGAGAACTATATTATGTCTGTAAATTGAGTTTATGCATTTTAAATCACCCGACTATTTTTGTCCACTATTATTATTGATATAACTATAATGCTTGCGCACTGTGGTAGAGTATAACTCCATTGTAGATAAGACTTTATTTTGATGAATCACACAGTGTTGTACAGTTATATTAACTGATGACGTTTCAACCACAAACTATTTTAATATAGCAAAAATATTCATTCAGATATCTATAAAACACAACATAATCGAGCAAAGAATATTCTTTTCAATAAATTCCTCTTCTGGCTCTACAATTATATACATGTTTATATACACAGAATATTCAAGGTTGGTAGTTAATAACAATATTAGTGTTTTTTAAATAATATCGATTTGTAAAGCAAGATCAATGCAATTACAGTTCACTAAAAATACTTAAATTATAATAGTAATAAAGATATAATAGCGAGTAGGATATCAACTAAAATTAGGAAATTTTCACGAAAATTGAGAATCATTCAAACCTAGATGGCCAAGGTAGGGACAGCGTCTGAACTAACTTCTTTTGGACGCACAAATTAGGCTTTTTAATGTGGATCCCAACAGCCTCAGCAATATTTAGTAATCGAACTCTTAAGGCGAAGTTGAGATTTGTTGGTATCCGATAAATAACTCTGAAAGCTTGATTAACATCAATCCTATGTTCTGTATCCACCAGATGAGCCAAACTATTTCTCATAAACATATCAAGTCACTCACACAACTTTTTACTTCATTTATATACATGAGAGTGGAATTGACTAGATATTTGAATTAAAATCAGTATAGGATGATGTACATTCAGAAATATAATACGAGTGTAATTGATCAATTACAATCAGATGGCAAATAAGACGAGTGTTTTTATAGTCAAAATAAGCAACTTGTTAGAATGTTATGATGTACATGAAATGAAATAGAATTTTGAGATTATTTATTATCCTCCTCTGATTTGACTGGTAGTGGTTGTATTTGATCAGTAACACTCATATTATTATTTCTGAATATATACCTTATCATCTATTGATTTTTATTCAAATGTCTAATCGATTCCACACACGTATATAAATGAAGAAAAAAAGTTGTCTGAGTGACTTGATATGATTATGAGCAGTTACAAATTGTTCTCGAGACGTGGTCATCAGTAAATATTACTGTATAACATTGTGTGATTTATCAAAATGAAATCTTATCTACAATGTAGTACTATTATTATTATTATGTACCAATTGAGAAATATATTCCTTCTCGTCGTAACATCTTTCCACTCAAGATCACTAAGGCCAAATAAGTTATGCGACTTATTAATTAGCTAATTGATTAATTAATTTTAACAATATTATTTCGTACCCCTTCATTCACGTTGCTTATGTCTTTATCCATACTCTTGACCGGAATATTTGACCTCCATTCAATTTATTGTTGTTAGTACTTTATTCAGTTCTAATCTCATCAAAACTTAGAACTCTAGCGTCGTGACATGTGCTACTTATGTTTTTGCACTACTAATCAGAGACCAACAGACACACACACACAATACTATAGAGCTAATTTACCAACTGTTAAAGAATAAACCACATGCCAAAATAGTCAGTTTCGGAAGTACATCGAAAGCTTTGCAGTTAAATCACACAGCTCAGAGAACTCAACCACATCGTACATAATCTTAGCGTGTTTAGTTAAGTATTATGATTGGTTGTCATAACTGACGAGAATATCAAAGCCAGAATCGGAAAACCAAGACAAGCTTTCATTGCTCTCAAGTCGTCTATGGGGAGGTCAACATCACTCAGTATCAAAAATAAGATCCGGAATTTCAACTCCAATGTGAAGTCAGTGCTACTTGCTATACGGATCAGAGACTTGGCCAGTGCGTCATAAAGACCATCTCAAACAAACTTCAGACCTTCATTAACAGTTGTCTTCGCTCAAGAATGCTCAAGATCAGATGGCCAGAAAGGATCAGAAACAGGGATCTCTGGCAATGAGCGAACCAACACGGCAGGAACCGATTGTGAAACAAATAGGCGGGAAGAAATGGAGATGGACTGGCCATACGCTGAGGAAGCCATCAAGTGATATCACTAGACAAGCCATTGCTCGAGTGGAACCCGAAAGGGAAGCGGCGAGTTGGTCGTCAGAGCGAGGGTGACTTGGAGGAGGTCATGTGAAGAGGAGATGAAAGCATGTGGGCAGACTTGGAGCGGGATGAAAACGTTGGCGGAGAACCAAACGCAATAGAGACATGAAGTTGAAGCCCTATGTTCCTCTAGGAATTAAAGGATATAATAATAATGGTTGTCATTCCTAAAATATGTACTTTTTTCCTGCATAGTGATACTGTAACTATTTAGGGTTGTGTGAAACTGGCAAGATCCAAGCAAAATAAGAGATAATATCATGGTATCTTACCCAATTTATTATTATTGACTTCTTCAGATGAAAGAATTGTGTGAAGATTGTTTTTTAGTGAACCGATTGTGTCTCCTTTGCATGGTAATCTGATAAACACGTTCTTGAAAAAACAAAAAAACAACTAATCGAAGAAAATTATATTTACCGACGATCAGTCGTATTTGTTATTACCAAAAATATATAGCAGTCTATTATTGAGTAGTAGTAGTAGTAGGAGTGGGTGGACAAGGTCCATATGAGTGTTACTCAAAAGAGGTTTCTGAAGATCAAGAAAAAACGTCGCAATCAATATGCCGTTTTTTGATAGTTATTTTGACCAATCTTTCGTGTTCCTTTTTGAGCTAATATATTTAATAATAAACTTCATGGGAATATCCATCGTTCATCAATGTTTTTCGAATTCCATATTCATTCAACCATTCTTGATTAGCTTGTGGCGGTAAAACATTCTGCTAAAATTATCAGCGTACAGCTTTACAATATTGAGTACTGACTTTCATTGTTTCAGTCCACTGGTTAATTTGAAAATGAGCGTTCAAGCATCAGCGCCATTTGGCACCGTGTTGTGGTACGTTCGGTTATTCGTGCACACATTCTACCTAGCAGACACCACCACTCGACATTTCTGTTCCCAGAATGTATTTCGTATTTTGGACGGTCTATTCGTTGTTTTCATACGGCAAGCGATTAGTTATCTTGTCTAAGTAGGACAAGTACATTGAGACTCGGATGATATACGTACGTCTGCATTCGCATATAGTTTATCTTACGTATTTATCGTTGGCCGTGAAAAAACGTCTTGACTACTCTAGGTTGCCTTTGAATGCAATGGAAGAAAAGCTGGCCAATAGAAAATGTTGATCTGTCCAATGAATTTATGATGATTCCTATTGTAGATCCCGCAAGCCTCATTTCTCAGGTTTAATTTTAAACATCAGTTAAATGCATATGAGGATCGATGAAACTGAGTATAACTTGAGTAGACTGGTCATTTGTTTTTTGACTGTTAACTGTGTTAAACATGTCGTCTACAAATCTTACATACAGTTTCGTCGGCTTTATTATATAACTTAGTTTGGTATTCTAGATAATAACATCTAAAAATGCCCTGAAATCCTTGTCATAAAGATGTACAAAGTCTCCACGGTGTTCTGGTAGATGTATCCTTCGCACACGTCATGTTATCGATTTCTACACAGCTTCTCAGGTGGCAAATAAATAGTTAGATGCTAATGGTTACTGTTTCAGTTTAACGTCACTGCGAGATGTTACATGGGTAATAGAAAATCAATATTTAAATAGTAGGGTGAATTTAATCAATCGAATTACAATTCAAAATTTCCTTGATAATTCAGGTTACTGTTAGTGCTTTGTTGTAGGCTTAAATGCCTGTTGTTAGGTGTATGTCATCAGTTAGTTAACTGGTGGGACTCATAATTTGAATGAAAGAGGTTTTGACTTGAGCATTAGGTAGACATATTGCATTGAACCAAACGTCTTGTTATCTGTGATATATATTATTACGGTTTCTGTCTATAGATACAAAGCTGATACTGCCAGCTTCACAAAATATGCATCAAAAGTGTAATCCAGATTAGAAGGATGACGGTATGCCTAACCCCGAATACTATCAATTGATGGAGAATCCGAAAATATGCAATAGGCAATCACGACGTGTTTCAAATTTTGGTTCAGTTAGAGATGCAATATTTGGTGTAAAAATAGTAAAGTTAACTGAGAATTCAATCGATCTGTAATCAATTTGATAATAGAATATTGTACAAATTTTCAAATCAACCGGGGAAAACTAATTTTTAATGAAGACACTTACTTAGTCGATGCGATTTCGTGGTAAGTAATCAACTCATATTTAGAATTTTATGACAACCATCAACTATACACAAAACATATTCACTTATGGGGAATGGAAGAATTACACATCAATACCGCAATTAGGAAATTAACTTCTGATTTCAAATGTAGCATAGCTTTCTTTGGAAACGAAGACTATTCAGGTCATACTACATAGTCTGCTTTATATTACAAATACTAATCAAGAAAGTAAATACAAATGCATGGTGGTACACACTACTGATTGATTTATTTGAATACCTGCAAAATAGACAAACACATCACTTTGTAATGAGCTAGTTTACAAATCACGAATTAATTTGCAAATTGCTCATTTGATTCACTGTGTATTTCTAGCGTGCTGTAGTAGTCAGCTAGAATCCAGGTGGTTTGAACTGACTCGGTCCTCTGAGCGGAATCAGACTGGTTGCTCGGACCCGAACAAGCGGATTCGCCTTTCATGATGGATAAAAATTTTATTTTGATAAAATCACAGTGTTGTACAGTAATATTTACTGATGACCATTTTTCGAGCACAATTTATTACTCCTCATAATCATATCAAGGCAATACTCACACAACTTTCTTGCTTCGTTTACCATATACATGAGTAAAAATTGATTAGACATTTGAATGAAATCAATAAATGGTCAATAGCCATGCGTGAAATAGAGAGGAAGATGGAGTATATTCGGAAACAACATTCGTGTCATCAATAAATTAGACGAGTGTTATTAGTCAGTGTGCTATGAAAAATGGAGTACATTCGGAAATAATGTTAGTGTTATCAATAAAATACAGTGAGATGTGAATTAAGACGAGTGTTGTTAGTCAATAAGAATGGGAAATAAGATGTTTTTTAAAGTAAAATGAATAACTTGTTAGAATGTGAATTGAAAGTGACACTTTAACATTATTTATCATCCTCTGAATTGACTGGTAATAATATCTTCCATATCTCTGGTATTTGCGCTGAGTTCTTTCTGTTGCATGTGTTGGGTGTAGACGCGATGAACCAGGCAGGATTCAGAAATCAAGCCAAATTCCTGTGTTGTGATAATTTCACTTCTCTTTATCTACTAGTTTGACCTATGTAGTTGACTTAACTCACAGTCATTGCAAGGTGTTTTTAATTTATATTATTTCGTTTAATTGGGTCCACCGGGTGCATTGGTCTACAGAGCTTATCTCTGAGTGAGTTTGTAGGTTTGAATGCCACACTAATTCGTGCTCTAATGAGAATCCTATGTAGGACCTCAGATGTCCCCTCCTTAT
Source organism: Trichobilharzia regenti (assembly GCA_944472135.2). Lineage (NCBI taxonomy): Eukaryota > Metazoa > Platyhelminthes > Trematoda > Strigeidida > Schistosomatidae > Trichobilharzia > Trichobilharzia regenti. The sequence goes on along the minus strand of OX235270.1, from coordinate 31,539,433 downwards.
TTCGTATAACAGTATATGCCTTATATTCTTTCTTATTTATGTAATCATTATTATCAGTAGTCTTACCATTATTCTTATTTTGCTTTTGATCTTTCTGATATTCCTAATGAGTCGGCCAAAGGTTAAGGCATTAACAAGAGATAGCGTTACAACGACTCGTACTGGAGTAAATCGACTAACAGTGTAGATGTCAGAAAGAATATTAGGTAGCAATAGATGGCTTTTTAACGCAGAGCTTGACACAATAGTACAGCAGTTCAAATCTCTGCACTTCATATAGCACACAAAGATAATGGACTTGAATGTACTGGGGAAAGAAGTGCACATTGGATAGCCAGAATTAAGTGATTCTGGTAGGTCATGAAGTGTAAATGCGTCTACGCCATTGAGATCGGTTTCAAGTTATGTCAACGAAAGTCTCCATCCATTGATTCTTAGTGTTTTAGGGACTTGGGCAGAGCAGTTTGCTCTCTCCCCACCCTAGGTGAGTCAATCAAACAGTTAGAGGACTCATGGATTGACGCCAGGTTTTGATTTGACCACCCCTAACTCTTTACCAACCTAATTATATGTCAGCTAATATTGCTCATCGAAATAGACTAAGGATTTTCATTCATATCACGTGTCCTCCTTGCCTAATATTACTCCCGACCTCATTGCTTTTCTCCGTCTTATGCCACTTAACATGACGAACAAAGCACAAACACCTATGGTCAAAGACAGTTAGCCTCTTCAAGTCTTCCACTTTCAATGACCGTTTCTCGCAGCCATAAACGGTGACAGACCGAGTTGCTACTTTTTAGACACAGCCGTCAATGCCTAGCCACATACCGCACGTCTATGACAACATTGATGGTTTTTGAATAGCGTCGTACCATTAAAGTCAATATTGATAGTTGTATGTGTGAACAGATCGTCGATAGATTATAGTACAAAACACGTTTATGTGACAATATGCATAATTTGAAAATTAGATTACAAAAGAGAATTATCATGAGTAAGGACGACTAAACAGTAATGAGTAGTCCTGATCAATGTTCACACTGGATTTCATTTAGTCTGATTAAAAACTTCACATGAGCAAGTGATAATATAAACAACAAAAAGGGAATATGCAAGAGGAGGTTATGTGTGTGTGTGGAATAATGTTATTATTGTGTAAGTCAGCAATCCAATCCTCAGAGCACCGGGCTGCTAAATCAGTAACCATTAGTTAGAATCATGGAGCAGATCAAGTTCTCATTTTGGTTTCATTTACAAGTCTGTGAGACAAAGAATAACCAAATGGACAATATATTTGTCTTTCCTCACAATCCCACCACTATAAAAGTTGTCATTTAAATAACTCCCCTATGTTTGAACTTTAATTAGTTTTATTCAAATGTCTTGTCAATTTTTACTCATGTATATAAATGATTTATTTATTTATTTAGACGCATAAAAACTTGGTAGAATATGGCATCAAGAAGGATGGGCCACACAATGATAATAAAACAACATAGATCAAAAGAAAAAAGAGGAAAAAATATATATAAGTAGAGAACGGATAAAGAACCTCATCTGGAAGGAAAACAGTCTTGCTTAACATGTTCAAACAGTATTCGTTAACTATCATCGGGAAGGGAAGAAAGAAGGAAATTGCAACACGTGTAATAGCACGCGATTAGTTTCATTGATTGTTTGTTGCATTATTCAATTCATTGTGTGAGGGCTGAGATATTGCCCAGGTGCCCAGACCAAAGCAGGTGGTTTTATTAAGGGACCACCCCCCGAGCCTTTGACTTGGAGTCTAATCCGCAAGGCAGCGGAGCAGCGTCTGGAGCTGCATTCCCATGGTTTCCGGTGACCCATATGGGTTCATACGCCATTTGATCCGATTGGATACTGGATATTACTGTATAACACTGTGAGACTTTATCAGAATAAGAATTTAATTCATAATGAAGTTGTAGTCTACCACAGTGCTCAAGTTTTATCCTTCCTTATATCAATAAGCGTATTCGCCGTTCATCATTGTACGGACCACTTCGATTTGCCTAACGAGCCATACCGATTGATTAAAGTGTTATCCAGCTTCTTATAATGCACAAATCAGTAGTATTTACTACCAGGATGAAAATGTGAAGCATCAGAAGGAAATTTCATCAAATTCCACACAGAAATAACACAATCTTTGTACTCAGAAAAAAAGTTTTTTTTTATTAAGAATGAAATACAACTGTGTTATCGCGTATATATTCCGTAGTCAGCATTCAGTGAATTTTTGTGGGAACTAAAACATACGGAACGAAATTTTACAATTTTAATAGTACTTAGGTGAAAATTAAAATAAGGACAACTTATTTGAATATTTTCATTAGATATTTGTTCCTGTTTTGATGATCAAGCTTTTTACTCTGGTTTTAAAGTTTTTTGTAAGCATATTACAATGATTGGTTAAGTGAACCTCCGCTTTAATAAACCTAACCAGTGAATGCACTAGGCGACAGTCTACGGTATGACTTTGTGTGTTTTACAGGGAGAATCACTGCAGCAGTGATAGCTTAAGCAGTCAATGTTAGAGTTTTCAGTACAGTTGTCTTTATTACATGTAAACTATAATATTTACAAATGATAAAAGAACACATGTCTGAACAGAATGTTATATCCAATACTCTGTACCAAAATAATTATTGTACCTAATTACGCAGAAAAAAAATTGACTCATAAACGGATTAAATAAAGTGGATTGAATTTTGTAGCTCACATTGTTAGGTGTGTTTATGCGGTTGAATTCTCTGATCTAGGATGTTCACTTGGGAAGCTTCCATTGTCTCTTGAGAAAATATGTTGAGCGATTAATTCATCAAATCAAGTATAACGCACACTCAACTTGCTTCGGGTTTCGCTTTTGGAAAATACACTAGAAGCTTTCTTCATGTGTACAAAAGAAAACCATTTAGGTGGAGTTTTACTGACCTAAATGAGATATTCATTATGCGTATATAATGTTAATTATTAAAGATAGTTAAAGTATTATAAATTATGATTAAATTCCATTTGAGTAAAGCAAGAACAACAAACAGTTTTTGCAGAATAAGAAGGTGGTAGCATCTCTTTTTATTTCGTTGGCTTCTTATCAGCTCCTTACAGGATAAATAGAAGTTTATGTATAAAAACTTTTAACATATTTCCACATTTTACATGATATCAGTTAATGACAGGAGGTTCTGAACTTATTGAATAGTTTTCAAAAAATTAAGCTTATCTACTTTGTACATAAGGAGTTCAAGTTTAAACAAAGTAAATGTATGATTACAATGGTAAAGGAGTTATCTAATAAGGACAAATGGTGAGCAAGATGATGAGTCACCAGTAAATTGACTAGCAACATAGTGAGTTCAACTCATGTCATAGAAACAAGAGACGAGCAAGGTTACGCTATTTCAAAAGGAGGAAGGGACAGGTTAAGACCAAAGACTGGGTAATCAAATTGAAGAGGGAATAAAGACATCCAGTTACCACAGCATGGAAACACTGATGATAACTGCTTCTTTTTTAACACATAAATCGGGTTTCAGGTGTTTGATAGATACTGCTTCAGCAAAATTAAGGAGAATTGAGCTTTCCAGTGTATTGGTAATTTTAAAAGAATTTGTGATTTTCATTTCGTGACAGTATCAAGGAGATGCGTGGTAATGGTACTATTTCAGGCGTTTGTTTCCTTGAGACGTAGGCTTTTCGTTACATGTTCAAAAATTGAAGATGTACCCTTCTTTCTGTTCTCCCAATGTAAGTGCCCCCCACAGATAGACGTAAATTGATGTACACAGTTGGAGTTAACATGAGAAAAGTATCTGTCGACTTTTGACTGCACCAAGCAGCATGCTGTCTGATAGACGGGAACCAATTTAGCTAGCTGTGGAATAGGCTCTGACTAGTGACTTCCTCAATCTTTTGTTGACTATCGCTGCAATATTATCACCCTTAAAATCAAGTTGAAGGAAGACAGGCGTTTTTTCCCACTGTGATTTTTTTGACGTTTGAGCCTTCACATCTTCCGTAATTGTGTTAATGAACCTTTTAAGGTAACTGTTGTTTTTCAACATGTTTTCAAGAAACTCAGATTCTTCCTCTAATTTCTCTGTAGAGCATATTCTCCTAGCTGCATTAATCAGTTAGATACATTAGAGGCCACTATAACTCACACCATATAAGACCTGAGATAAAGCAAATACACAGTTAAGCCTTATCGATTATAATTAGTCTCTTAGGAGGGGATATGTAATCTATCAGTCCAGCCAACCATCAGGTAAGAAATGTAGCTCTGCCAGTAACTAGATATCTACGGACTGCTGTAGATTTATTTAAACAGGTACCATTTAAACTGACGTATAGTGAGTATGAAACATGTCAGCCTGACTAAACCGCCCTCTTTTTCATGAGTAGTCACTCAGACTAAAATTTACTACGTCGACTGCATATATAAAGTAATTAAGTTGGTGGCTGATTAATTTTAACTCATTCCGTGTCTAAACTTGTAGGCACGTGACTGCATTAGGAGAGGCAGAGTGTGACTCCACATAAAAAAAATTTGGCTGTTCTCATGTCATTGTTATTCTCAAAATATTCAAATCAGAGTATGTGCGTTAACGCACTGTACCAACCCAGCCAATATCTACTGGTCCTTCGGTGTTAAACTATTGATTGCATTACACTGTGTAATTTGGAGATTAGTTGATCAATACTCTAATATATACTGACATTGACCCTTGATCATATTTGTGCTGTTTAATTGTCGACTCGATAAATTAATCAATGTATTCACTTAGTGTACTGTTAGTAACGTTTCTTTTTCAAGAAAGTGTTGGTTGGTTGTCACTGACTGTGAAACATATATATTTACAATTCCACCTGTGCGACAACAATACTGAGACTCAAAGATCTACTTTGCCTTTTACCAGTACTATTAGCCAACTATACAGTTGAATCAAGGCACAAAGTAGATATTCAAACCACTTTTACCTTTGTTAAAACACAAAAATAAAAATCAAATATTACTTCTATCTACTGAATTTACCGCCATTAAGCATTTCAAACCAAATTTGTGTATACAGAAAGAAACAGCGATAGATTTCAGTTTGTCCTGGTGACAATTTGTTTCACTTATAACATTATTATTTGTACTATGGTTCCTTCTGACCCAATGATCTTAACTCACATAACTAATTTCTAATCACTCCCAAATGTTTACTCTCACAGTATTTCGTAATCTTTTTTTTCTTTCTTGTATGTGGCTGGTACATTGGTGCTTTTTTTTGTCGTTAAGTCAACTAACAAAACTTCTCCAATGTTCTTCTAAATTCATGGTAAATAACCCACTTTCTTTTTGTGCTATTCATAACTGATTGCACCATCGTAGGTCACCCATTGTTATCTCCTTAAACTGAGATATTCATGCCAAACATCTACCAAGAGAATAAAATATGTATGTTCTTATTTTCTTAATATTAATATGTATATTTTAGGCTGTCTGAAGTTGAAGAAAAGCCTCAAAATAAAATGTGTACACTTTATACTTCAAACAGTGTTCTTTTTGATTGGAGGATTTCATCGTGAGCTGATATCGGCTAGAGAATCACTGGAAAACCTGGGAGTACTGGACAGTTGTTTTGTCCTAGTTTGGGACTCCTCAGTAGAACGCACCCACCGAGTCCCAAACTAGGACAAAACAACTGTCCAGTACTCCCAGGTTTTCCAGTGATTCTCTAGCCGATATCAGCTCACGATGAAATCCTCCATACAGTCAACCACGAAATCCCCTCGAAACCAATAATTGAAAAGTGCTCTTTTTGTTTTGACGAATATGATCAAGGAAACGCGTTGTATGAATGTATAATTATGTTCCTTTGGGTTCCGGGGGGTGGGAACATAGGGCACGAACAATATATATCAATTTCACTGTGTTGTCTTTTTTTTAGCCCGATCTACGACTGCTCACAAGTTCGCATTTCTTTTCCACACGATCTCCTCCAGGTCACCCTCAGACGCCCAATTCATCATTTTCATTCGCGTTCTACTCGACGACCTGGCTCATGATGTCACTCATTGGTCTGTCCTCAGCGTGGGTCCAGTCTATCTCCATTTCCTTCAGTAATATTTGTTAGGCAATAGATTCTTGATTTGTTCGTTGCCTTATTGCTTGTAATTTACGGCCATCTGATCTTCACCATTGGATCAAAAATAGCGACTGTTGATGACAGTCTGTTGAAAATGTTTTGGCGATGTGTTAAGTCTCTGAATTATATAAAAGAACTGACTTGAGAATTACTTATCAATTTGATCAACCTAATTCTAGGTGGGCAGTATTACGGATAACATTCAAAAATGTTAAATTTGATAATTAACTGAACGGTTGTCAAAGCCGAAACCAAATCTAACCTGGCGATGGATCGATGCCAGTGAACATATTATCACTACTTGATATCCCTCTAAGAATGCATGATAAACAGTAGGCCTGAGGTAGCTTACCGGGTTTCTCTTTTTTTTTTGTATTGTCCAACTGTAAGTTTATTCAATTATTAAACTCTGACCAGGTTATGCTCATTCAGAACATAAAAACATTAGGATAAATAGCACACTAACATGTGACTAGGGTCAAATGGCTATTGACATCGCATTTTCTCTGTTTCTTCTTAATAACAGTGCTATCAGTATTAAATTTAATTTGTGGCGAATTTTTTCCTCCTTCAAGTGAGAAATCAAACATCTTTCCACTGCTGATGATTTGTGATAAACTTCGCGGTTATTTGTGAAGTCTTGATGACTATTCACAACTTCTGAGGCCGACCAACAGCAACTTACTGGTTAAGCTGAATTTTAGTAACAGCCGCAAAACTCTCCTCACATTCCAAAAAGCAAAATAAAACATTTAGAGATCAAATTATCATTATCTGAGTCTGGTCAGAGTATTCACATACTGTTGTTTGATCAATGTTTCTATTTTATCACTGCGTTTTGTGTTTGGCTTAGTTCAGTGGCCTTTCAGTAATTCATTCATATCTATGAATACTAGATGGTGAGGATGATATGTAGATCGAATCATCCCGTTGATTTATCGATACCTTTTCAACTGATATCATGCGTACTTTTTAAATTAGCCAGGCTTTCAAAATAATCGATATAAAAAGAAACCCCTAATTACTTTGTTTTACAGACACCATTGCACTCGAAAGATTTCAAACCAACCTCTACATACAGAAAGATAATATGAATTAGCCTCAAACTACCCTGGTAAAACTGTGATCGTTTTCTTTCTAATTGCTCTTATTACTACCTAATTTAGGATTTTACTCGCCTAGTTGGATTCAGTATTAAGTTTTAAAATCTACCCGATTGTTTGTCTACGGTATAATTTTATGCTCCCACCCTCTTCAACTTTCGATGATATCATGTATACTGTCATGCTGTTGATTGATTTTGTATTCTGTCACTAGTCGACTTTTGTTTCTGTGTAAAATTTGAACTCCCTCTCATCCTTCTTATCAAATTATACTATAAACAGTTAAACGTTTTAACACTCATTATTTTTGTCTACTTACTCCACTTTGATACTTTCCATCAATAACTTGACGTTACTATGGTAAAAGTATGTTCAGACCCTCTGTAACTTATATTCTGATATTCTTTTTTTGGTTGCATACAGTTGAAATGGATCTACGAAAAAAAGACGATTACCTTCTGATCTATTGATCAGTGTTTCGCTGATAAGTAGAATTTTACTCAAAGTGAGATCGAATTCTCCAGTCCCCATTTTAACTGTGACCACCTTGTGAACAGGCAGAATAATCGTCCTGGCGTTGTAACAGTAATTTTAGATGACGGTTTTTTATGTGTTATATATATATATGATTATTAAAAACTGTCAGGTCAAGGCAGACCATTATTGTTTCATTTGCTTGCATCATTGTTGACCATCTGCGATTGATTTTTTCTTCTCAGTTGATATTTTGATACCCTTTCAGGAGACTAGTTCATCATCTTAGCAACAATAGGAATATTTCCAAAGACGCGTGTCATTGGAACTGTAAGTTTTAGATAACAAGTTACGTAATGTAGAAAGCGTTAATCGGGTAGTAACTAAAATAAAATGAAGCAAATAAGATGAATGACGTTATATAATTGACTGGGTTGAGTAGAATTCAACTAAAATTGAACGAGAGTCAAGTTAACAAGAGTGGTAGTAGGGGTTAGAAATTTATTTGGGTGTGACAGAAGAAAATAATACAATTAAGAAACCAAAAACAAGAATTATGCACTTGATGTTAAGATTGATCAAGCACACTGCATATTCAATGACACTGAACATACTTCTTTTGTATGCAGAGTTCAGACTTAATATGTGATATATAATACTAAACTACCGCTTTTATTATTTGATATTATTACTAGTATTTTAAAGAATATAATTCAGAGTTTCCATATGATTGGTTGGAGGATTTCATCATGAGCTGACATCAGTTAGAGAACCATTGGAAAACCTAGGAGTACTGGAAAGCTGTTTCGTCAGTCCAGTTTTGGGCTCTTCATCAGTACGCATCCACGGCTAGGGTACGAACCAAGGACCTTTGGTCACAAGGCGAACTATCTCGTATACCAATAATCTGATGCACACTAGTGAGTGATCCTATTCAGGCAGTTAATATGGGGTTCTAGTGGGAAGCCCTGATCAGTAGGGTACAGCACTTTGAAAGTGAGGCAGTAACTCATTGAAGAAGACGTTGCGAAATGGTCGCGCTATGTCATGAATACGCCAGTGGATCGGGTCCCAGTGGTTAAATGGTCTACGATGTCGCTGACCTTGTAAGCAGAAGGTCCTGTATTCGAACGCTGTCGGTGGGTGCTTACGGTTGACGAGTCCCTAACCAAGACGAAACGTCTGTCCAGTAATCCCAGGTTTTCCAATGGTTCTCTTACTGGCACTAGCTCATGATGAAATCCTCCAACTAATGAAACAAAACCCCTGAAAAATCAATACTTGAAAATTCTCATTTGAGTACAGTGATATACAATGAATAACACGGACAGTTGGTCAATCAGTTAAATTCGAGCTATATCTGATCCAGTCAAGAGGTAAGATTTTTGATAGAGAACCAGACGGACCTAGCCAAAATGGTGTTTAAAGCATAAATGTATGGCGTTAGTTATATCAATAACCACAGTGATAAATTAGCATACACGAGAAAACCTCATTCTATCTAATATAGTGGGATTACTGCACAAAAAATACAACAAAAGAATAAAACAGTATTTACTTGCTTAAGTAATAAGCACAGTGAACATAATAATAATAATAATAATAATAAAAGTGATAATAGCACGTGTATGAATGAAGCTGAATTCTAGAATCGATCTGTGTATAAAATGTAATTATTTAAGGTCACAATATGAAGAATCATTAGTAGAAAAAAATGTATATATTATGAACTTTGCTTGTACAAATATCGAGAGGCAAAAGAATACCATTTAACTATTGCATACTTCATTTCAGATGATAAATTTTTTAGAAGTACCAGTGAAATTTCATTTTCTAATTAGCACTTTCTTAACGTAAATATTTCAAAATATTTTGTGTAGTTACTTATAAGTAGCTAAAGGTGAATAGTAAGTTTCGAAGGTATTTGTTTACCGGCCTCCTTTTTCTTTCTTTAAAAATTATTGAATTTCTTTATGGTTGGAGGAATCAGTGAAACATTTCAAACGGTGCGCAAATAAACTTCTCTTGGTGCTGATAACATGGTCTTCAGACAATCTGCGAACAGTATTTTCTGATACAAATCCCAATCAAATTAGTAATAAAAAAGCTTGTGGAGTCCTCAAAAATAAACTTATCCAAATTTTACTACTATGTAAGAAATGAACATATTGTACATCACTTTGTTTTAACCATAAACTCTGTACTTTGAACTTTACCTCGGGTTTTGAATAAATATATAGTTCTGCCTTCGACTCTCCGTCTTCTCCACCATCTCAACTGCCGTCGATCAATTTTAATCACCTGCTTTCTATCTCAAATTTTTGCAGGAGCACCGTAGTTCTTCCTACGTACTTTGGTCGACCTCCGGCAACGTCAACATTGGAGAATTAGTACTGGAGCAGTCTTCCCGCAGCACCTGGAGTCTATTACGTTTATTGTGGACTTTGGATCTTTGTAAACCCAAGTAACCAAACTTTAATACATTCTTCCCGTAACTAAACTGATTTGGTACTTTATTTTCTATTTGAATTTGGGTAACTAAGCTAACAGAGTAAAAGGTCCACCACAATAATTGGTGAGCCCGTTTTCGAACCTTTTTGTTTCGATAGTTAACTCGTTTTGAACATTTTTGTTGCTATTTTGGCCTTATAAACTCGCATTGCTTTAATTTTTGTTACCACAAGTTTTGCTATTTTGTATATCTCTATACTTAAATTTTTTTTGACAATGGCTCCATATAAACGTACCACTATTCCCGAAGAACTTCATAAAGGCGAAGTGACACAGAACTCTTCTGTTACCGCCTTGCCGGATTCCACATCTATGAAGGACGCACCACTGTTTTGGTTACTTTCCCAGTTAACATCTCAAATGCAAGACTTACGACTGGAAGTGTCTGAGCTTCGAGCACAAAGGAACCAGTCACATACGGTATCCAAGCAACGGCGATCAAGATCTAGACGACGTTCTAGAACACCGTCTCAAAGCCGTAACATTTGTTGGTATCATAGGAGGTATGGGCATAATGCCCTGAAGTGTCTTCGACCGTGTATGTACAACAGTGGTAACTCAACTCAGGGAAACTCCCCAGCCAGACAGTAATGGCGACGGCTGTTACTGGCAATCACCCCAGTCGCCTTTTCTATGTGAGGGATTTGACTACCGGCACATTATTCCTGGTAGATACAGGCGCCGAGGTCAGTGTTATTCCCCCCTCACTATCCAGGCGATCAGCCAAAATACCTGGAAAACTTTCACTCCGTGCTGCCAACCAAACCAACATACAGACGTATGGCGAACAGTCAATGATTTTAAACCTAGGATTACGCCGACGTTTCACATGGATCTTCATAGTAGCTGACGTACGTCACGCTATACTAGGTGCAGACTTCCTAAGTCACTTCAATCTGTTGGTTGATATCAGCAAGAAAAAACTGGTTGACAATTGCACCCAACTCAAGATCCACGGTATTACATGTGACTACTCTGTTCATAGCATCTGTATAGAAAAGCCGGAGAGTGAAATGTTCTCTGCTTTATTGCAACGATTTCCTAAAATCCTTAAACCATCATACAACGTCGAAGATATATCTCATACAGTTACGCATAAGATCATCACAACAGGACAACCTGTGAAGGCACGTCCACGACGGTTACCACCCGATAAACTAGCAGCAGCTAAGTCGGAATTCGAACATATGATGCAGCTAGGTATCATACGACCATCTAACAGTCCATGGTCTTCACCTTTGCATATGGTACCTAAAACTAATCATGACTGGCGACCATGTGGAGATTATCGCGCTTTGAATAACGCTACGGTCCCAGACCGTTATCCTATACCTCATCTCCACGACTTCTCCTTGACCTTACATGGAAAGACCATTTTTACTAAAGTTGACTTGGTCAGGGCATATCATCAAATACCAGTCGCTCCAGAAGACATTGCAAAAACAGCAATTATCACGCCTTTTGGATTATTCGAATTCTTGAGAATGCCTTTCGGACTAAAGAATGCTGCTCAAACATTTCAGCGTTTTATGGACCAAGTTACCCAAGGTCTTGATTTCGTCTTTGTATATATCGACGATGTCTTAATTGCCAGCTCATCGATGGAAGAACATATGGAACACTTAAGCTTGTTATTTCAAAGGTTTGAACAATTTGGAGTTGTTATCAATCCAAAGAAATGTATTTTTGGTTCCCCTTCCATTGAATTCTTAGGACATCGAATAACTGCCGAAGGCATCAGACCTACCGAAGATAAGATAAAAACTATTAAGAACTTTCCCGAACCTGATTCCTTAAAGAAACTTAGACGTTTTCTCGGGATGTTCAACTTCTACCGACGTTTTATTCCATCATGTGCCTCCATAGTTCAGCCACTGACCGACCTACTTAGATGCAATTCGAAGAAATTTCAGTGGTCTGAAGAAGCAAAAGCAGCATTTAATAATGCAAAAGATGCCTTATCCAACGTTGTAATGTTATCTCATATCAACCCAGAAGCTTCACTCATTTTATGTACAGATGCATCGCAGGTAGCAGTGGGAGCAGTTTTACAACAAAAGTTCAATAATGACATCACTCCACTTGCTTTCTTCTCCAAGAAATTGGAACCTGCGCAAACTCGTTACAGCACTTTTGGCAGAGAACTGTTAGCCATCTACCTAGCAGTGAAACATTTCAGCTTCTTACTACAAGGTCGACATTTTACTATCTTAACCGACCATAAGCCTCTTTGTTATGCTTTCACCACTTCGTTGGACAGACACTCTCCGAGAGAAGCCAGACAACTGGATTACATCTCACAATTCTCAACAGACATCCAGTTCATCAAAGGAGATTCCAATATCGTAGCCGATTCTTTGTCTCGATGTGACGTTAATCACCTATCTTCGATAGATATTAGCTTAGACAATATTGCCAAGCTGCAGAAAAATGACGCCGAACTCCATACTTGTAGACGAAACTCCTCCCTACAGTTGCAGGATGTACCTATTCCCCTGTCTGATACAACTATCGTCTGCGACGTTTCAACGGGCGTTCATAGACCTTTTGTTCCACTAAGTTGTCGAAAACCTTTGTTTGAACATCTACATTCATTGTCTCATCCTGGAGTGCGTGCTACGGTCAAGTTAATCAGCGAGCGTTTTGTTTGGCCCAAGATGAACTCCGATATTCGGAAATGGGCCCGCCAATGCTTGCAATGTCAAAGATCCAAGGTACATCATCATACCGTCACACCTCCAAAACAGTTCAATTTACCGGATAAACGATTTCAACACGTTCATATAGATATTATTGGACCATTACCGCCATCCAGAGGATTTACTCATATACTTACTGCGATTGATCGATTTACCCGATGGGCTATTGCTTGTCCACTCAACGATATATCTGCAGAAAATATCGCTTTGGTTTTCTTAGATCGCTGGGTGTCAAACTACGGAGTACCCACAACTATTACAACAGACCGAGGAGCTCAATTTCAATCAACTCTGTTTCGAGAGTTTACGAGACTCCTTGGAGTGAACCATATCTCCACTACAGCTTATCATCCTGCAGCGAATGGTCTGGTGGAACGTTTCCATCGACAACTGAAAAGCTCGCTTATGGCACAAGCTGACTCATCTAAGTGGAGTGAACACCTACCATTAGTTCTTCTCAGTATCCGATCAACTGTAAAAGAAGATTTGGGATGTACACCAGCTCAACTTGTGTATGGTACTACCCTCACATTGCCTGGTCAGTTAGTTCCGTCTAATGATTCAACTGAAGTAAATATCTCCGACTTCACCAACCGCCTTACCCAGCAAATGCTCCAGCTTCGACCAGTAGCCCCTCGCCAATCACTTCAGAAAGCTCAAGTTAATAAGAATCTACTCACTAGCAAATTTGTATTTGTTCGCGTCGATGCCATTAGAAAAGGTTTACAACATCCATATGAAGGTCCTTTTCTAGTACTTAAACGCACCGATAAATACTTCACGCTGAACAAACATGGTAAACCGGAGACTGTTTCTATCGACCGTCTTAAACCAGCGTACACCGACAGCGAATATGAAACACTAGCAACGCCGACACCAATAAACAATCAGAAAGTCAATGCAACTCCAACTCTCCCGCTCTTCACACTTCCCCCTGTACAGACACGCAGTGGACGGCAGATCTGTAAACCTGCCCGCTATGTTCATTTTATTGACTGACATAAAAAGAAAGTACGTTAACCTCATTTAGACATTCTTCTCATTACTATTGTTGTCGAGATTCATTTCATTATAACCATAAATATTTATTAGTATTATTGTTTGCTGTTCGTTAACTGTACTGCAAGCACACGCATTCACCAAGTATATGTATATATCTATTTATATATGAATTTCACAAATGTTAACGAACATGTCATGGTTTATTATGTACATAAATTTTTTATTTAAAATTATAACAAGTTTTGATTTTTTTTTAATTCCTGTATGTGCTAAACTTTATACGACACGGATGCATTCCATACATCCTGATCTAACTTTGTATCCTTATTGTTGTTGTTATTTTTTGTTATCCTTATTGTTGACATTGTCCCTTATTTATATTGCTTATATTCATGTAATCGTCCACGAGGACAGTACTGATGGTCCTCCGGACCTCTAAGAGGGGGAGCCCTGTGGAGTCCTCAAAAATAAACTTATCCAAATTTTACTACTATGTAAGAAATGAACATATTGTACATCACTTTGTTTTAACCATAAACTCTGTACTTTGAACTTTACCTCGGGTTTTGAATAAATATATAGTTCTGCCTTCGACTCTCCGTCTTCTCCACCATCTCAACTGCCGTCGATCAATTTTAATCACCTGCTTTCTATCTCAAATTTTTGCAGGAGCACCGTAGTTCTTCCTACGTACTTTGGTCGACCTCCGGCAACGTCAACATTGGAGAATTAGTACTGGAGCAGTCTTCCCGCAGCACCTGGAGTCTATTACGTTTATTGTGGACTTTGGATCTTTGTAAACCCAAGTAACCAAACTTTAATACATTCTTCCCGTAACTAAACTGATTTGGTACTTTATTTTCTATTTGAATTTGGGTAACTAAGCTAACAGAGTAAAAGGTCCACCACAAGCTTTATTTCAGACAATAAGTGAAAACAGCGTATTGTATTTAGTTTGAAAATATTTCGTTTCATGAATGATTTCCCTGGGAAGTAACAATCTGTAGCATATCACGTGATGTAGTTTTGTTCCATATAAGGACAAAATACGCATTCTGGATATTTTTTCCTCACTTCCTTCACGAATTTCACAACGTTTTGTTCTAAGCTGATTAAATACAAGCGTCATTTCATGTAGAGAAAATTTAATACACTTTCATGATTACTTCATCGGAGACGAACAACTATTTAGGTATGTTGACGGATTGATGAAATTCTGATAGCCTAGTGACTGGAGCACACTGCTGCTGTTTACAGTAGAAGACAGTATTTTGCTGGTCAGCTAAATTTTATTTTTTTAATTTTGATTACAGATAGATTCCACACTGTATTTTTGGCACAAGTATGGAATTTTCAGCATGGATATTGGTAGCCCAAATTTCGCAGGCCAACCATAGATATCAGGTGTGCGTCGGCAGGGGATCGAACCTTGGACTATATGCATGGTCGGCGAGAGTCCTAACCACTGTGCCCCCGACTGATGTGGAGATGAGATGAGGAAACTATACCCTATACAAATAGAAATGAAAGTAACATAGTCTATGGACTACAGGCTCATGAAAAAAGTTGACTGATGCGATAAACCATTGCTCAGAAATTGTGGTGGATACGCAGTGACATTTCGCATAAACATGAGAAAATTAAATTAGAGTAGATATAACAGGAAGACCACTGACTGCATATTCACAACATTTTAATAAAGTCACCCATTTTAAAATAATGATCACAAACTTTAAACGTGGGAACAAGTGCAGAACATTTGGGAATTATTTACTTTCAGAGTTTAAACCATCTGAGAATCTAGAAATGTTCACACAGAATTTGAACAAATATTACAGTTCAGCCATATATCTGTCTGTCTATGCATTTTAGATTTCAGCCATAACATTGTGGTGAGAGCAAGCTGCTTGCCAATTGGTAGATATTAATTCACGTCAATCTCTAGGTCACTAATATTGGCCGTCAGAAAATATGAACAAGGCTGATTCAACAACCAATCACAGCAGACTTAACGTGGGCAAATAAGATTCGCAGATACATGGATTAACTTTCTGAGAAACCAGAAATGATCAATCAGAAGGCTGTATTTGTCTGCTTGAATTAGCTATACTAATGTACGTGAAATATATATAAATACGTGCTGATTTCCGTAATAAGAGGATCTGTTGCCGGCCCTTGTCTTCTGATGTTACAACATAAAGGAGTGAATTCAGCTCCGTTGTGTGATATTTAAAATGATGCTATTTAAAAATAAGATTCTAAGTTCATACATATATCTGTCCGAAAATTCAGATTAACCATCTACGTGGATATCTAAGCAAAGTCCGCTGAAACGTAATAAGCACGATTTTTTGCGAATTTTTAATGAAATATAGCCATAATTTACTGATATTTTAATAAGGAAGAATTCAGACTTTTTATTCGTTGAAAAAAGGAACAGAATAACACCAAAGTTTTCAAAACAGAAACTTAATCACTGTACGAGTATTCCTTTAAAGCTGTCATATTAAGAATCAAACATGTATTACCGAATCACTGCATAAATTAACAAACAAGATATTCTCTCAGACTTTTCCATGTTCTTTATAATTCTTAGCATTATAAATTGGATCCTTCTTATCATTTTGTTCAAAGAATATCTGATTGCAGTCAATGTATCGAGGTGGTCAACTGTGGGCACGGGTTCGCAATAACAGGGCATACGACTTAGGATGAATACAACTCATTTTTGTTCACTAGCATAAAGATCCAGATGTCGCAGGGGATTACGCTGTGAAAGCAATGTGCAGTGGCAACACACGACTTAAGATCTTCACAGGCATTTATTAGGTCTTTTGCCTGAAACACCAGCGTAATATTCAGCACATCATATGCACTTCTGATGGCATTGAAACTGGAAAATCACATCCAGATGACTAGCTCTTAACTCCGGCGAAACTCATAAATTCCTGATAGGACCAATTTAGCATACTCTGAAAGACTTTACGGATCAAATATCTTCTCCTTATCATAGCACCTCCTGAGATGAGAACTAATCTTGATGTAAAATAATGATAAATGATTATAGACCAGATATATTCACTCTTTCCCATACGCCAACAGATTACATAGCAGAGTAGGGCGAAGATCGCGTGGGGACTACAAAACAATGCAGTACCGGTTCTCACACTTCACGATAAATTCGAATTCACGAGTGAACCCTCAATTACCTCTTTGAAAAAGGGTACACTTAGTCACAAATACTTGTTGGAAAATTATTAACGTGTCTTTTAAGTCATCTGCCTTTAACCAGAAGCCTGTAACGAATGACCTTCCGGGCGTCGGTAGCACAGTGGTTAGGACTCTCGCCGACCATGCACATGGTCCGGGGTTCGAGCCCACACCGGCGCACACCTAATATCTATGGTCGGCCTGCAAAATTCGGGCTGCCGATATCCATGCTGAAAATTCCATACTTGTACCAAAAATACAGTGTAGAATCAATCTGTAATCAAAAATAAAATAAATATTCCGATACATGTGCGCCCCTTGAATACGACGTGCTTTTTCCTCTCTAACCGGAAAATACCAATTTTGTGAATTATCCATTTGGGAAACCTGATCTTCCCAGCCGGTGAATTAAATTCAACCATTCCTAACATAATAAATCTCTGTGTGTTAAGTCCAGCTGTCTCCGACTACTGCCAAAGCTTCAGGTGCCAATTCTGTAACAGCATCTACCTCACTCGTTCACATAAACAATAATTGTCAGTCCACCACGTGACTGCTGTGAATCCAATCATCCGGAAAACACTAGGTAAAGTCGAAAACATTTTCGTCTCTTTGTCTTGTACTTAATCAGTCTTTTTCTTGTTCTTCCCAAGCTTACAAAAATTCTAAACTTATTCTAACCTATGCGTCGATAATGCCTTTTTTTGGTAAATGATTATTTTTTCTACCCACTATGCTCTGAAATAACGCTGGTCGTGCTGAAAAATAGAGCTGGGTGCTTAATTAATGCGACAAATTCTTAAAAATAAGATCACCATCTGAAATAATGCCTTAAGTGCTGAAAATAAGCACGGCATGCTTAACTGCTCCGGTTAATACTGAAAAATAGCACGTTATCTCTCTCTCTCGACATCGTATATCCAAACCAACCAACCAATCAGCAAACAGTAGGTTTCACACAGAGTACGTAGTGTGACGGCTTCACACTTGTCTGTGAATTTAATGTGATGTGATTGGTTTATTTCCCCGGAGGTGTGACAGTAAATATGAATACAATGAAAACATAATTCAACAGGGGGTAGGGGAATGTGAATTGATAACATATGAAGATTGTAATGAATAATATATTTCGTTTGTGGAGCGTCACTGAATTTGATTACAATTCAGTTGAAACGAGGTCACAATTGAAAAAAATTATAAGCAAGGTAGGCTGTGTCTAATGTGTATCCTAGTAGCTATGAGGATAACATTTTTAGTTCATCGCTTCGAAATTTGATAACAGCTCAGTAAAAGTGAGGTCAAAAATGGAAACAAAAAACAAATTTGATAGAACATATTGGGCCATGTTTAATGCACTTTATACAGTCGAGGGAATACATTTGTCATGATTTGTGTATACGAATAAATGATAACTATTCACTTATGACAAGCCCACGGTTTAAAAGTTCAAAAGTATTTGAACTTAAATGGATTAACTACAACAAATGAAAACCTATGCTTATCATGACTGAAATACAAAGAAATATAAAACACAAAAATTCAAAACGAATTAAAGGGGGGGAGGGGATGAAAAATGAAAACCCTTAGATGAAAAAGGATACTTGTCATAAGTGAAGTGTAAATTTTTTCCATTACTGAGCACAGGTTACGAGGTTATGTACTTAAACCTTGGGAATCCAAACGAAACAAGGTGGGGGTGATTGTGTTGATTCATAGACGAAAACATACACTTCCCATAAGGAAAATGTTAACAGTTGTGATAACAGTTCACCCGTCATCCCTTTTCATTTTAAAAGTACGGATGTTTGCATAGAGGTATATAAACAGTACGCCGTACATACAGAGATCATTCTAACAGGATTTATAAATCATGCAGGTGAGTTAGATTTTGGGTGTTTATTTGTCCAATTCTCTTATAAGGAAAACAACTCCGATAATGTGTTAAATACCGGTATTCAACATTCTACAACAAGTCGTAAGAGAAGAATATCTTCTGGCAGACTGCATGAATGCCTTGGATACAGCTACTCAACATTTTATCGCCGTCAAAAACGGTTACGTGATGCAGCATTTAGTGACTGGGACTTATGGAAACGTTACTGCTCATCTGCAGAAGAGGTGGCAAGGGATAATACAGTAACTATACCTTCAAGTTCAGCTGTCCAGGGAACAGCGGGTTCACCTAGTAGTAGTGAGACCGTCGCTGTTGTTTCACAAATTGAAGAGAATCGTAACATTTATTAATATGTAATAATTAATTTCTATAGAACTTCAGGTTGTTCCTAAAAAGATGACACAAGGAGAGCTAGTCAGAAAGTCAATTATGGAATTCTTCCTTCAGAACAATGTAACAGGGGCGCTTGCGCAAAATGTCTTGGACTGTATTCGTAAATTTAATCCACATGTGCCAACAACCATAAGAGGCTTGCTAAAAGATAGTGGCATGTGTGTACCTAGATTTCTTGGACAAGGTGTTTACTATCACATTGGACTGAAGGAAAACCTGCAGCGTTATCTAGATAGTTGGGTTGACTACGGTACTTTTCAACATATTGGCTTGCAAATCAACTATGACGGTTTATCTATATCAAACAGTTCTTCGCAGCAATTATGGCCATTCCTAGGTCGTATCACAACTCCATACGTCAGTGACGTTTTTTTAATTGGCATACATGGCGGTTTGAGAAAACCGAGCAACTTCAATGAGGTTGCTATGGACCTATTAGCTGAATTGAAAGATCTTTATAAATACGGTTTATATGTTGAGAAGTGGGGTAGGAGTGTGACTGTCAGTGTTCTTGCATTTATATGTGACACGCCTGCTCGTTCTAATGTAAAACAAACCGTCGGTCACAATGGAAAATCAGGTTGTGATAAATGTGAAGTTATAGGTTGTTGTTTAGAGGGTAGGATGACATTTCCTAATGGGAACCATACACTTAGAAATGATAGGACATTCCGTGGTCAAGTTCAAGCAAGTCACCATCGGGGCAGAAGCTGTCTTGAGGAATTGCCACTTGATATGGTAAAATCGTTTCCATTGGAGCCAATGCATCTAATATACCTTGGTGCTGTTAAGAAGTTAGTGTTCCTTTGGCAGGGTCTTGCGGCACGGCGAGAGAAGCAAATGCATAGTAAGATTATCGCTGATATTAATAACGGACTGGAAGTAAGTAGGAAACACATCCCTTGCGATTTTCAGAGGAAATGTCGGTCGTTAGACGACGTTAGCCAATGGAAAGCAACCGAGTGTAGACTTTTCTTACTCTATTTGGGTCCCGTCCTACTTAGAAACACTCTACCATGCCACCTGTACGCAAATTTTAGGAGATTATCCCTGGCAGTATACTTACTGTCGAGTACCAAATACAGCCGACTGTTTTTGGATGCTGCTCGGACAGATTTAAGTAATTTCTTACTGCAATATGAGAATTGTTTCGGAAATGAACATATTGTTTACAATATACATTCTCTGAAACATATAGCGGATGACGTCGAGCTGCATGGGCCATTGGAAGAATTCAGCGCATTTCCCTTCGAGTCCTATATGCGCAAGATAAGACAGTCCGTGCACTGTGGTTATGCTGTGGCTAAGCAGGCAGCTCAACGCTATGTTGAACACGTGTACTTAATGAAAAGTACAGGCGTGAAGCACGTACCTAAAGAAGCTGGTACTAAGTGCGTTGAATTTTGCAAAGGAAAGCTGACGTATCTAAATACCATATTCACACCTTATTCTCCGGATAATGTCATCTTAGCCTTAGGTAAGCCAGGGAATATAGTTGAAATCGAAAGTGAAGATAGGATACGTTTTCGACCCTATAGCGATTATAGTGATGATTTCACTACACCGTTTAAGTCAAGGAATTTAGGGATATTTAGATGTTCAAAATTCAGTCACGAAACACACTGGATATCCTATGTGAATATTGTCTGCAAGTGCATGACTGTTCCAACAACTAACGACGAAGTAGTTATCCCCCTGCTTCATACATTTAATTGAGGGTACTGTGCCGTAATTTTTGGCTTGAACTGTTGATGTGTAATTCGTCTAAGTTTTTTTGTAACGTCTATTTGTTGTCAAATCCGAAAATCTACCTCTAACTGGCTGATGTTGTTGGTGAAACTGAAGTTCATTTGACAGTTTATTCCGCGTTTTTGAGATATAGGTATATCCGTGCTGTTATTGATTTTAAGCAACCTGATACATGATAAAGTAACAGCCGTATTTACACTTCATCACAATTGTGGGTAGATACTGTTGCTCTCTTATTCATATATAACGTAAGTTGTAGTGATTGTTAATATGGTGTTAAAGTAGTCTTAGAAAAGCACTAAAACACCATATACTGCAGTCACGCGGGCTTCAGCTAGAGAAGGAAAAAACCCAGGGACTTAAACCCCTTCCCGCATATCGATCCTAAAGACTCATGTAGCTTTCGTCTGTCCTGATAGTACGCCTGCATTGCCACAGTCTAGTACTGAAACGACACAGGCAATACCAGGGGAACAGGATACTACACCCGCATCAACTGAAGGCCAGTGTGTGAAACACATCAAGCCTAAAAGGAAACGTTCAAGACGTCATAAGACCTCGAAGGCGTCATCAAGGAAAGAAGATGAAAGTCAGGCGTGTAGTATCATAGTTTCTAAAACTGACTCAGCGTTCGAATGCAATTTTTGCAAACGATGAGTGCACTACCATTGTGACAAAGAGGTACCGAAAGCATACTACGAGTTTATGAGAAATAACCCATGCCTATGTTTTTGGTACATTTGTCCACTTTGTCGCCCTGGTATAGTCCAACAAAGCATGTCTGCGGATAGCCAAAACAACACGCCACTCTTGTGTCCCAACACAGTCTCATGCAGCTCCCCATCTGCTAACATCACACTGCCAATCTTGGCAAAGACAGTCAGAAGGATACACCAGTCCTACTGACTGGAAATGTCAATTTTCACAAGGTGAGGATTCAAAAGGTTGCACCCACATCAGGGGAAGACAGAATTACAAAAGCACCACTTGCATCCACTAGCGAGCTTGGCAACACAAAAAAGCTAGCCAGATACCAGTGAAGCCTAATTTTGCTGATGATGCAAAGAAATACAAGAAGCCGAAGGCCAAACCAAAGTCTGAGGTTAGTCGGTCTAACTCTCTTATCCTCTTTAACGTACCTGTGAGCAAGGATAGCTTGCTCGAACAACGGGCACTGTTTGATCAGGAACAATGGTCCAACCTGTGCAATAAATTAGGTCTTAACATTAGTTCAGCAAAATTGTGCAGGCTGTACAGTGGTGTCCACACCTCTCGTGGTAAGCCACTCCCTATTAAGGTTTACAATGAACTCTGCAAAAGAGGCCGAGCGAACACTGGTAATGGCTCAGATACTAGCCATGGACAGAAGTTCGAACATAAGGGTGAGACAAGACAGACCATGGTCTATCAGACAAATGGCGAGGGAGTCACGGGAACTGATGTCCTCCACCTCTATCGTGGAACACGGTGTTCCGGAGCTGGAACCTGGCACTGCTTGTGAAAAACACATGCAAGACGTACAGCAATGGAGATGGCTGTCATCTCAGATGGCCCTTGGAGCTTCTGGAGCCATCTCCATTTTCCGGCTACCTCGCCCCGCTCATCTCAAACTGATTAGCTCTCCAAAGCTGCAAATTGTCTCATTCAACTCCCAGGAGCAGTTGTCCATAGCAATTCAGCGGTGGTGTGAGACCAAGGGAAAATTTTTATTTTGATTTGATTTTTGATTTTTTTATTTATTAAAAATGGAGGGACATATCCGACACTGCGAGAGCAGACCCCGAACTATAAGGAAGCAGCTAACTGAGGCTTTAATACGTAAGAGCGATGCAGTTCTCATAATAACAGTCTGTGTCACCCGAGTGTCCTGCCTAAATCCATGGAAAAAACTACAACGGGCCGGTTCTATCGGAATCGGCCAACTAGTCTCAAAATTAAGTTCCCCACCAGCAGACAGTTTCACATCAACTACCCCACAACACGCTGAGGTTGTTAGACTCACTGTCACTTGCCTATATAGCAATGTGAGGGGGCTGAGAGGAAAAGTAGGTGAATTCCGAAATCTCCAAGCACACCTTCAACTGAAAATGATCATTCTCACTGAAACGTGGCTAAACCCCACTATCGCCGACAATGAAATCAGTAAAGGTGATATGATTCTGGTCAGAAGAGACAGGGATAATAAGGAAGGAGGGGGAGTTGCTATATACTTTGATAGGCAACTTAAATGTGTGCGCGCAACGGACCCACCACTTGTCGAACTCCCAGACTCCATATGGTGTCATTTCACCGTAGGCCACAAGAACTTACTGGGTAGCATCTAGCGATCTCCCACCTGTGGAGCAGAGCACAATCAGCTACTGCTTAGCACTATCACAGAGATACGAGATTTGGACTACGACCAAATCACCAAAGCTGGAGATTTCAATGCCCCATCACTGAACCTCGGCTCCGGGTGTGCTTAGGGAAAATTTGGCCGAAATCAACTGCAAACTATTCGAAACACGGGACTGACTGAGAATGTTGGAGACGACACTAGGTGGGGCCCTAGTGGAAAGTCATCAAAACTAGATTATATTCTAACTAGTGACCAACTACTCGTCGAAAAGGTCCAGATCATGACTCCTCTGGAAAGCTGTGACCATGCAGTCATAGGTTTCAATCTTGTTCTCCGTGAGCATTTGCAGTGGGATGTTACGCGACCATGTCTGTGCTACAGCAAGGCTGACTATGCTGAAATGCGGAGGCTCTTGTCCGACGCAGACAGGCCCTTAGCATGGGATGACCTATCTGTGGATGAACACTGGTAAGTGGTAATAAGATTATTCATAGAGCAAACTCGTATACTGTCCCTTTAGTCACAACACAGCCCAAAAGAAAGGCGTCATGATTGAAGAGAAGGATGCAACGTATTCTGCAAGCAAAGCGGTGGGCTTGGTTCACGTGGCGTGTATCTAAGAATAAAACCGACCACGATGCATACCTCGAACTCAGGAACTGGTGTAATGCAAGAGTCAGGAGGGACAAGAGGTTATTCCAGGCTAACCTTGCTAAAAACTCCTATCAAACCCTAAAAACTTGTACCGATTCATGTCGGAAAGAAAACCGACAAACCAGGGGGCATGCGCCTTAGTAGGCCCCAACCGTCAATATCTCACCAGTCTGGAGATGGCTGAAACATTCAGTTCAGCCTTCGCTAAACAGCTAAACAGCAATGTGGATATTACGGTTACGGACCAAAATGGTGGCACCACTATTTCAGAGGAGGAAGACCTAGCGACTACTCCCCAAATAAACACAGCTACAGCGACTCACACCTAGGAAGTCCCAAGTTTGTGATGACATCAGGCCATCTGTGCGCCGAAACTCTCTGTAGACATCTGTGCGACTTCTTTCAACACTCAATGGATTCGAGGGCACTGCCAAGAGAGTGGAAAAGAGCCATTTATTCTCCAATTTTCAAGGGTGGGGACAGGCAAAATGCCAGTAGTTAAAGACCAGTACCTCAACTCCCACAGGTGTCAAAAGTACTGGAAAGTATTATTGACGACCACATCAGGGAATATGTCAGCCACGTCTCGTAAACCGTTAATGCCCAGCTCTTGCTACGCTCGGGCTCACGCTGTCGCTTGAAGTTTCTCAGAAACGCTTAGTAATAACGGACGAAAAAACCAAAACACCGATTGGCCGCTCAAGAATTCTTTATTGTAACACCAACATATAAAAATTAATTCCACTGAGGTCTGTGAACAAACATTACAATAATAAATCACAATATTACTTCTGACGGCTTGCTACTGACTTCTTTCTGAACAGCGACCGATGAGACGATGACTGTCGTATTGATGGCTCCGCGAAAATTGGGGAAGTTGGTTTTGAGCAAACAACCAAGAATTGATCGTTCAATCTTCAACTGCATTGAGAGAATATTTCGATAGGTCTGATATACTCCATGAAGACCAACATGGTTTCAGAAAAGGCAGATCCTGTGTCACTAACCTACTGTCAGCTTGGGACGACTGGACATCATGCTGGTGTATGAATGTACTAGTCCATGTGGTCTTCCTAGACTTTGAGAAGGCATTTGACACTGTTCACCATGACCTTCTCCTACATAAAATAAGCCAGGCAGGTATAGGTGAGCCACTTCTATCATGGTTGAAGGACTACCTAGCCGACAGGCAATTTTGCACTAGGGTTAACCGAGTCCGATCATCTTGGCACAGCTCGTCATCAGGAGTGTCGCAGGGCTCTATCCTAGGACAACTAATGTTTTGATTTTTGAATGATCTACAATACCGTCTAAGCCGCCCGACTCTTCTGTACACCGACAACGTAAAGATATGGAGGGTGATAAAGTGTCCGGAGTACTCAGATAGGCTACAGGAAGACCTAAACCTTCTGGAAGACTGGGCGGTGGCCAGTGGCATGACTTTCAACCTGAAAAGATGCAAAAAGGTGAAATTATGCACCTACAGACTGCAGAATACAAGTTACACCCTGTGAAATGAAAGCTTGTCCTGCACAACGTCGGAACGCGACTTAGGTCTAGTTCTAACGGAAAAAATGGACACAAGCGTAAATTACACAGGGATGTAGCGAGGGCATATGCGGTCATACACTTTACGCATAGACAGTTAGGTGCACTCACTCCTGAGCTCTTTCTAATGTTGTACAAAACATACGTCAAGGGACTCCTTGAGGTGCATAATATTATTGCACCCCCAATGCTGAGAAGAGATGCCAACCTCTTGGAAAGAGTCCAACGACAGGCAACAAAAGGAGTGGTTGGTCTCCGAAACAAACCATATGATGAAAGGCTGAAGAAATTAGGCCTGTTCACACTTAGTTACCGTCGGCTTAGGGGGATTTGGTAACTACCTACAAAATAACAAATGATCAGAATCACCCAAACAAAGGTGTTCTGCCATTGAGTGGGTATAGGCTCCCACATGGAAATCCCAGAAGGATAGCTCACCAGAGGGCAAGGATCCGGGAGCGCTCACACTTCTTTTCACTGCGGGTTTGCCATCATTGGAATTCCTTGCCGGCAGATGTAGCCATGGCACCGTCTTTGGACGCCTTTAAGCGAAGACTGGACAACCATGCAGCGACACAAGGACTGCATCCAAATGGCCTATCCACTTAAAATCGCATACACCATTCAGGGGTAGACCATTAAACTCGTCGTTTTACTTCTTTACATTCTCTCCCGTCTTACTCTCCTGACAACTTATTAATATTATAATTGCTATTATTATTATTATTACCGATATATATATATTTATTCTTCAAACTTAATGAGCTGACTGTTGTTACGTTTCCTATTTTCGTTTCTGTCTCTTAGTCTGAATAACTTCACTAATTGTATCTATCATTATCACTATTAATATTATCTCTTTTCTCTTGTTGACGATACCAGGGGAATAACCAGTTAAAGGATCACAGTAGTAACAGTCTTAACACACTTCATACTACAGACCACATATAATTAATCCCAGCACTACTCCCTTTGGAGTCAACCAAAGCTGCGACAGTCGAGTGGGGAGACGAGCTACACAGAAGTTTACCGAAATCAGGAACCTATACCTTACAATCAGGAAGCGAGCACAAAGAAATCAAATTGGTTTATACTAGCTCGTGAAAACGATATTGGATATTGGAATGTTGGACATTGGTACTTCATCACGTTTCTGTATCAATAATTCAAATTTATTTTAGGATATCGTGTACCTAAGGTATGAAAGAGGCTACAGTCTGTTTCTGGGTCATGATAAGTTCCTGCGTCGGCTAGTTATATGTCTTCGTGAATTCGTTTTCCATCGAATTTTAAAGGTTTTTCTGGATGTTTTGCTCATTTTGCAGTGTGTAGGTCAGTTTTTGTCACTGGGTGCTACTATTTAGCTTATTTTTAGCCTGAAGTTCACAGTTAATATGTTGGTAGTCAAAGATTATTGTAAATCTGCAATCATTTAGCTAATTAACGTATACTATGCTAATATAGTAACATAGACTATGCGAATAATAGTAACAATAAATTCCCTTACTGTTTTGTCATTGTTTGACAGAGAACCTGTGCGCTGATTTTTCAGCATGAGTGGCACTAAATCGAACCTACTGGGTTTGCTTATCGACGTTGTTCCAGCCCTCACAGAACATATTAAGCAAGGACTAGCGTTACTCCAGAGTGGAAAGTTTTGATTCAGCACGCAGCTGTCTTTTTAAGCACGACCTGTGTCATTTCAGAACATGGTGGGTAAATATGATCTTCAGTTACCATAAAAAAGCATTATCGAGGAATAGGTTAGAATAAACTTAGAATTGTTTTAAGCCTGGTGGTGCTGCGGTCTAAGTGATAAATCGTATTAATCACCGTTATTCAGGATATGCTATGAACCGGAAATCCTCAGCTGAAAAACGTATAAATAAGACACAGATCGGTGTTATTTATAACTTACTCCAAATTGCTTTTATCACGAAATAATCAACCAAAGTATGGTCTAAACTGTCGCTCTCAGCCGTTTGAAGGGAAATTTACTTGATTTATGCTGACCTAGTATGCACAAATCCCAAAGGTCATTGAATTGACAACTTTAAAAAGTAGATTAGTTAATACATACATTTATCTATATGTACTAATTGAAGATACATTAAATTTTTTGAAATTGTAGTTAAATTTTATTCGCCTAGTAATCAAAAATGCATACATCCTATTTTGGGCTTATAATAAATGCATCGAAGTTATTGTTGATTTATATTCAGTTACTGGACAATCTCATACATCTTAATGTACTTTAAACACCACCGATGTATCCAAATAGCGTGTGACTATCACACTACACTCATACCAAAAAAATTAACACGCCATTATATAATGGTAAGGTAAGCCCTAAATCATACTGACTGTAAATTTCCGTGTCAAAATAAAAAGATTACCGCATTAACCTATATTTTAGACCAATAGGAAGCCAGCTAACCAACAGCCAATCAGAATCTGCCTATATCTATTTTCCTAAGGTATTCACGTTGTTGAATTTCTGCAATCACCTAATTCACAATCAGTATTTTGTTCACTGTTTTCACTGGTCGTTATCGTTCTTTCATGTATTGATTTCAAGATAAGTCGTATTCTTACCTATTTTAATTCTTATCATTCCCTTACAAGGGAACCCTGTTGGGTACCTTAAGGAACAAAGATTTAACACACCCCCACTCTCTTTTACTTTGCGCCGTCCTCTTCCTTAGCTTACTATAATTCTGAATTAAATTTCCCTAATCATGAAATAATTCTAGCATTATATGATGAGTAAATTATGAATCTTTTCTTAAATGGATTGTTTAATGGCACACACTAGAACTCATTGCGGGTTTTCAGCATGAATAACAATCATTCAGCTCCGTGTTCTTTTTTAGGCATTTTCAGGAGTAGATGAGAACCGTCTGGGTTAGCTTATCAACTTTATTTCAGCCCTTTCAGATAATTTTCAGCACTGACTAGCATTACTTCAGAAAGAAAAGACTCAATGCAGCACATAGTGGCAATTTTTTCAGCCCAATTCAAGCCTTCGCAGCTCATATTCAGCACGGACTAGCATTACTTCAGAACGAAAAGTATACTACTTATTATCATCACCTGCGTTCTACGCCGTGATTAATTTAAATGAATCACTTATTAGTTTGCAGAAGAAAATCAGTTTTTATAATTGAGAGACTTTTGTATCTATAAACTGTAGTGCAATGTCAAGTGAGATCCACAGGTAGCATTCTGTAAATAAGTAAAATTAAAGATTAGTTGATGAAAAATTATGCTCATGACATTTTCAGCATTTGCATTTAGAAAAGCATTTACTGCCATTGATATCTTGGTATCCTTTTCATTTGCCTAGAAATAAAAAGAAAGTTATGATTGCTACATGTTGAGTAAACGTTGAATTATAAAAGTAAGCAGGCGTTTCGCAGTATTACCTGAATTTTTTCTTCATCTTACGCCTTTGGACATGATCTTTCAAATTATGAAAGTAGGATTTCGTGGCCTTATCCATTGTGTCACCAGCCCCTCTCGACGCCACTAGTTGGCCGGAGAACTGCACCATAATTACATCTACAGAACTAAGTACTTCATTAATGAGACCTACATCTTATTATTTAATAAAAGGCATAAGGCACAATGCTACACTTTGTCAAAGTCCCTTGGAATGTAATTTTCAAACCCACTTCAGGTTTTAGAACATGGTGCATCATGACCTTAAGTGATAACTTTGGATCACTCTGAAGGCAGCCAACCATTTTAGCAGTCTGCAAGAAATAAGAATTAAATATGTCAACTCACATATTGCTGTTTGCACTTTCGTCTCTTAAAGATGCTTCGAGCATCTCTAACTGGTCTCCATTCTCGATCAAAAATTCCAGTGCGAAGTCATCTTTTGCTGGAAGATATGTTTGCTGCCGATATTTTCTGTCAGTAGTCATAATGTTTAACATTTTCGTGCACAGGTTAATGATTTTGATATTCGTCTCTTTAAGTAAATAATTTTTTTAAGTACTTGCCGAGTATTTTCTTATTTATGGGTTCAGGGGCATCTTCGTTAGATGGCAATCTAAAGCAGCAATAAAATTTGTAACAATTATTCCTACCACTCAGACACAGTTGTCTTTTTACCAACAGGAGATGAAGAATGGAAGTTGGGAGCATTCGAAGTACTGAAAATGAAGGGCTTTCAATTAGGTTAATACCTTGGAATTGGAGCTACGAAGTCATCAAATATATTATAATCTGGATATTGTGGTTTTATGCAACCAACTTAACTGGCAACTACATCATTATCCATAGAGTTGTAAAGGAAATACTCCTCAATTTTTTTAGCATCCCTGAAAAATATGTTAGACAGAAAGCGGTACCTACCTTTCCGGTCTCCTACTAGGCGTTGGCAACGCATCATCGTCCATGTCTACCTTCTTGGTGCCTTGACCACAGCTTCTCAAAAGCTCTACACACTTTTTACAATTCTCATACGTATCTAGAAGGGTGATAATGAAATATTCCAACTTACCAAATTCCTGCATCTTACCGAATTCAAACACTGACCATCCAGCCCCGGTATACACAGGCTCTAGATGGTTTCCTGTGCTGCTGTAATAATAATAATTTGCTTTATTCCAAAACGCACATAAACCACTTCGCACAACACAAGGGTTTGGAATAGCGACTAAACTGTCGTCTTCTAGCGAACGGACGCCGAGATATCTGATTGGTATAGAGTTCTGCAAAAGGATATATAATGAAGTGGAAATACGGCTGTTACTTTATCATGTATCAGGTTGCTTGAAATCAATAACAGCATGGATATACCTATATCTGAAAACGCATTTCATATGGAGGGAAGCATCTGTTGATAAAAATCTGAAAACTCTTGAAAAAGCTTCTCATGATGTGCCAAGTTTTTGACTCATATGGATAAACCAAATGACTGCACATTTTTGTTGAAAATCCGAATCTTGTTGTTTATGCTGAGCTAGTGCAGGAGATTTCCATGCTGGTTTCAGGCTGATGAAGATGCATCTTGTCTTTGCCATTCTGGCTGGCTGACTTCGATATCATCATCACGTTATCTTCATGTGTTTAAAACTGTGATTCCTATATAATTGAAGGATGTAACTTCATTCAAATCTCTCCGTTGATGATGATTGGGGTTAGTTGTTGTTGTTGGTTGGTTATCTTCATCACCTCCGTCTTCTCCGTGTTCACATGGAGTCTTGTCCTCGCTGCTATCCTCTTCAGCCAGTTTTTTTGGTTTTTGTCTCCCTGTAAGTCTTCGAGTACATGTGACATTAGACATATAACAATTGCGAAATCCAGATCTTCTAGACTGTTCCTATCGGTTCAACGTTCTCCTGTCTTCTCATTCCCTGTGCACAGTCTAGCGCATAATTCAGTCCACTACAAATAAAAATATCATCGGCAGTAATAGGTAGTCAGCTTGTCGTACTCCTGTATTTACTTCAAACGTCCTACTGAGTTTCCCATTGTGGACCACCTGACACATGGCATTGTCAGATAGCCAGTCAGCTGTTGAATGAGGTTGACAAAGACTTGGACAGTGCACGCCGTAGTTTTGCAGCAGTTTCCACATTACTTTTTGGTCAGCGCTGAACTATCAAAGACCTCATTGAAGTCGATGAAGGAAGTTGATATCAGGGTTTGACCTTCCCCTCTTTGCTTTGCACTGTGATGGCAATGTGTAGAGTTGCAATTTGATCGTCATATGATTTTCACATCCTGAGTCCGCGTTTTTCCAGCGAGCGGAGTTCTGAATTCAGTGCATCTTTTATTCTGTCCAGGATGACACTGCTTAGTATTTTACATCTATTTTTATTTCTTATTTTTGATTGCAGCTTGATTCCACACTGTATTTTTGGTACAAGCATGGAATTTTCAGCATGGATATCAGTAGCCCAAATTTTGCAGGCCGACCATAGATATCGGGTGTGCGTCGGCAGGGGATCGAACCTCGGACCATGTTCATGGTCGGCGAGAGTCCTAGCCACTCTGCCACCGACGCACAAGGACATGGACAAGAGCATGATTCCAAACCAGTCAGTTTTTGCAGAGTGAGGCACAAGTCGTCCTTCTTTGGCAGCTTAATGAGATAGTCTTTCTTCCAGTCAGTAGGTTGGCATCTTTTAAAAAATACAATAATTAGTTATATTAATTGAACTTGAATATACATTTAAAGCCCACGGCTACAAATTATTCATAAAATCGACAGAAGCGTTCACTGCTGGAATCCTCTCCACTGGTAGAAGCTGTGTACTGGCTGTAGAATTTTCATCGGATGAAGATAAAAGGTTCACTGTATTTTTAGGTTGTACTCGGAAGTTATCTATGTTTTATCATGAATTGTTTTAAAGAAAAGTCACGTAGAATGTCTCTAATTTCATTATCTAATAAAAAAGTGTACAATCATAACGTTATGTACTCCGCATGTCCTGCTGCCTTTCCAGACTTCAGTAGCTTGATCGCACTCAAAATGTTTGCTTGAGGGATTGGTGCTCACTGGCAGGCAGTTCTCTGCGTGCTGTTGGTGGTGGTGTATTTCTGGGCGGACTGAAGGTGATGGTTGATACAGGCATCCTTTGAAGTGATCAGCTCAATGTTTTATATGTTTCTCCTACTTGGTAATCTGGTTCCCTTGAACATCTTTAACTGGATCCATCATCTGTATTGATCTCTTCCCGGATAGAGACTTGGTTATTTGATATAATGTTCTGAGGTTTCTTTTGCCTGCGGCGTGCCAGTTCTGTCTCAGTTGCCAGTGTGGTAGAATTGTCTTTCATCCTTCCTAGCACTCTGCTTCACTTCTTTATTCAGTGCAGTGTACATTGAACTCAAATTCTCCTTCTGTTGCCCATCTTTGCATTGAGTCATCTACACTTTCACGATCCTCCTCTCCTCGATTAGCTTCCAGGTGTCCGTTAAGATCCATTTTTCGTCGTGCCTCTTCCTTCTGCCTAGAACGATTGCACACGTTTCCTTGAACACCACCTTCAGAGAGTTCCAATGTTCTTCTGCACAGGTTTTCTCAGTCTTACCACATAGTGTTTCCATCTTTGCTGTGATTTCTGTAATGAAGTTATCCCCTGTACTCTTGTCCTTCAATTTCTGAATATTGAACTTGAATTCCAGTCTGTATCCAGTTGTTCTGAAGGATTTCAGCTTCACGTTGAAGGCTTCTTGGACTAGATGATGGTCTGAGCCTACATATGCCCCCTTCTCCACTTTGTGTACAGTAGACTGTCAACGTCTCCTCTTCCTCGAGATTGAGATGATATCTGTTTGGGTGGCGGTTGTCTGTCAGGCGAAATCCATCTTGCTTTGCATGTACCCTTGTGTTTGTACTCGCTGACTACAATCACCAAATCACTGAAAGCGAATATTCCTCTGTTGTCAACCATTTCTCCGAGAGCCTCTCGACCCATGATGAGTTCTCTTCCTGTGTTATCTACTCCCAGTTCTGCTGGCATTCATACCAATATATGTGTAAAACTGGGACACTGTGGTAGTAAGTAATTCCATATTACTGTTTGTAGTTGTCTGTAAAACTCTTCCTTTTTGTCTTATTCCGCGTTGTTTGTAGCATTGTGCGTAACATTGGATGATTGTTACCTTCCTTCCTTGGAGCTGAATCTTGCTATCATGATTCTGGATGAAGTTGGTTCCTATGAAAAAGAGGAGACGTTCAGCGAAGAGACTCTCTTCGGCGAATTCATTCACATAGCTGTACAATCGCACCTATATATAATTATTTGTGTGTGTGTGTGTGTACATGCGGTTCGTCAAGTTTAGATAATTGATCAGGTAATAAAAGAATGATCTATTTTAGAAACAAAGTTAATTAGACAGCAACTAAAGTAAGATTGAGTTAGTAAGCTAGATAACGTAATATAATTGACTAAAATGTTTCAACTTAGGTCAAGGTAGCAACAGAGGTAATTACAGGTAGCGACTAAGTAGAAGTGGGGTAGATAATAATACCATTTATATCAGAACTGAAATTGAGTAATTAAGTTGGGTGACGTAACATAGGCGACTAGAAATTAGTTCCCACTGCATTAGGACTTTGGCTGATACTGGTGACATTTTATGGCTACTTCCCCAGTGTGCTCATAGTTGTTGCGTGAATGTCAGGAGTAGACTGCTGACTCACCAGTCGACAGTTTTGATAGTCCACATCCATTCCATCTGCTTTTGCAGTTTCCGAGTGCCAATATACCATATCTTATTTCTGGGTACCAGTGTCTTACATGGTACATACATTGCACATTGTTGCTTTCATCGAGAGAAGATGTATCGACCAACTGACTTCCAGAAGGCTTTCACTAGCCCACATCATCTCGACTCTCCGATTTCAGCGAAGAATACTTTGTCATAAATCGATAAGGGATTGATCTTCCAGTCATAATTATCACAACTTAAATTGATAAATTAAATTTGATCGAAGTCAACGGGACTGTGTTAGAAATTGCATTTTTCGTCATTGACTTTCAGATGTTGTAATCCTATATTAGTTATAAATTTGCCTGCCGAGCAGTTTTGAAGAATATTAAAGTAATGCCGGGACCGCACGGTTATTGCAAGTGACCGTCTCATTTATATGAATAATCTCTTCTCATTGTGAATTTCCAAAGAATGAGCAGCCGCTTACTTCAGATAGACTATCCAGTTATGACTGATTCAGAAAGCCTCTATATTATAGTAAAATGGAAAGAAGTACTTCTCAGATGAGGTATATATGAAACTGATAATGGGAGTTTTTGTTTACGTAGCTTGTAATTCACCTGCATTTAGAAGAAAAACATTGTGAATTTTCCCAAAAATGTTTGATTCTGTGAAGACTTGAGTGCCCATCTGTAGCTAACTGAATATGATAGGAACCTTTTTGTAGTCTCATAGGGGAAAAACTGCAAACATTTCGAAATTCTTGAGCAAAATCTAATAGACTATAAACTTAGCTTAGCCAACGTTTGGCACCACTATCAGTAGATCTATAAGAAGGTTAAGTAGAATAAAATTTGTACAATTTTCAGAATATCTATCTATTTCATTTTAGCTAGTTTGGGACTCTTCATTAGTACGCACTCGCCGGGGTGCGTCCCACACTAGGACGAAACGTCTGTCAAGTACTTCCAGGTTTTACACTGGTTCTCTAACCGATGTTGGTCCATGATGAAATCCTGAGACCAATCACTCAAATACCCGTAAACTAATACTTGAAAATCTATGTTTGTATTTTTGGTAACTGTTATAGTGGAGAAGATTTGTAGCTCAGCAAGGATGGTTTTGCTTTAGTTATGTCCTCTGAGCTAGTTGATTTAACTGCAAAGCCTTCGTCATCCTTCAAGGCAACATCTTCAGTACAGGTCTTAATGTGTGATAACTGTTACCTGCTAATACTTTTATCAGAGATGAGCAAAGCAAGGTAGTCCAGAAGCATAAATGTCTGTGGTATTTTGATAGTTTTGAAGTTTACTGGTTAATATTATTGCTACATAAATACTCATCTAAATCAATCAGTGTAGTATATGGTCATATAGCGTAAGTTTGTCAATTTCACAAGGTTTGTTTATATCAAACTGGCAAGTTCGTCGGACTTGTTACTTGATAGAAGAGACATTTCATGAAGGTTGATTGTAATATAAGAACGAGGATAATGGAGGCATATAAGGAGGAGGAGGAGGAGGAGTAGGGGTAGGAGGATCAGATACATTTCACATATATCACTTTCGCAATTAATCACTTCGCTAGAGTTTAAGCTAGTTACTGAATTAAATGAAGTGGTCAACAGGCTTAACTATTTCACTTCATATTTTAAACTATGAGTTGTTACAGTCCAATTCTGATCCACCATTACGCACTTGACGCGTGTGGAAGTTATTTGAAAAGTATGAAAAATACTTTGAAAAAAAATCTCACACTAGATTTCTGTAGTTAAAGCTTCTTCAGCGTCTTATTAGTGAGTAACTGTGTTACAACAGTTCAAATGGTGCAGTGGTATAAGCAAGACTGTATCATTTCTATAGTGCTTGGATCAAAACGTTTAATGAGCTCCTCCTCCTTAATGATTTCACCGTTTTGTCTCAATCGGATACAACATAAACAATAAAAAAGAACATTTTCATAACAGCTGAATATGCTTTTTATGTAATGACAAGGAGTAACTATAAGTAACATAGGCTGTTAGGTTGTTAAGAGTTGAAAGGATTGACTGTTAATAGTGTTATTTAAGACAATCCGTCGTAGAAAAACTCCTAGCTTATATTACCTCAAACTATATCTACCACTTCTTATGTGCGTGAAAAAGCACATAAACTGGAACAAGATTAGCTTTAAAATCAATGAACTAGAGCAGAAGTAAGTCAGAATTTTGAAGTGAAAGACAAGTGAAAAGAAGGATCCAATTTATAATGTCAAGAATTATAAAGAACATGAAAAAGACTTAAAAAATATCTTGTTAGCTAATTTACTTCAGAATGACCTACTGAGATAGTCAGGGATTTGACAATATATGTTTGATTCTTAGGACAAGAGCATTCTTTGCCTTTTTAACATATATATATATATATATATATATATATATATATATATAAATAATTTCCGAATTCCCATTCACACATGTTCTTTATGCAGTCTGTTGTATTTTCTAAAGATGAAAAAACTGAATTATTCCTTATTAAGAAAAACACCAGTAATTTATGTCTGCATTGCAGCGAAAATTCGCAAGAAATCTGGTTTATTTTCCCATCGTTTTGTATTTTATTGAAAACACTAATATTATTTTCCAATGTACTTTCTCTTCCTCTCTGTTTCATGCATGTCTGTTGACCCCGTTTACTGATTTTATTCAAATGTCTAATCATGTATATAAACGGAGCAACAAAGTTGTGTGTGAGTATTGTCTTGATAAGATTATGAGGAGTAATAATTTGTGCTCGATTCGTGGGCATCAGTAAATAATATCACTGCATAACACTGTGAGACTTTATCAGAATAAATTTTGTCCTACCACAGTGCTCAAGTTTTATCCTCGTATGTTTACACCACTTTTTATCCTTTTTGTGATTGCCAGGTTTTCAGTAACATTGCTGAATCGAGACATGTTCGTAACCACTAAGTTTTATTTTTGTTGCAGGTTAATAAGCAGACTTGGAAAATACACAAAAATTCGTCATTGTGAATACCGTTTAGCTCTTACAAATTCGAAAATCTGATAAGCCGTAAGCAATTTTTGTCATCCATGAAAATGTACACAATTTTAATAATACAACTAGATTATCTTTGTAACATAATTCAACACAAGCGAACTTAACTGAAAAAATATCGTAACTGATGGCTGATAATCCCTGGAGAGATGCTTTCTACAACTACGCTAAGACGAGGAGAGGCTTAAGCACTGTGAACTATGCAATGATAGAGGCAATGATGAAAAGAGCTGGCTTGTTCTCACCACCTGCTTTCACCGAATCAACGCTACAAAGGGAATTCAGAAAAGTTTATGGGATGGCCGACAGTAAAGAATTTGACTTTCAAGGATTTGAGGATGTTTGCAAGAAAGTGATCTGTATTCTAATTGGTAAAGCGAAAAATATTTCTCCAGAAGAAGCGTTTAAACAACTTCAGAGTGCTTTGATGGAAAAACAGCCAAAATCTGTTAATGAAAAGATTATATAGCACAGTGTTATCACTTTGGGCAGTTTCTTTGAGTTAACAGTGCGTGTGTGTGCGTGTGTCGAAACTTCAAAATTCATATGATAAACAGACGAAATTTTTTTCTTTTGAATTTAATTTAAATGCTTTGTGAGACTAATAATTCATACACTGAGGTACATAAAAACAAAGATTTCAATAAAGCGATTTTATCGCAACGATTCCACTGTTATAACTGTACAATTTTTCTTATATATGCGGATTATAGTAGATAATAAATAATATGTGTGCTCATTCTGTGCATATTTTTAAAATTTTACAACGAATAGAAATTTAGAAGTTTAATAACTTTGGTCGACATGATGTTTAAATGATAAATAAACTTGAGAAATCTAAACGTTAAAAGAGCGGTAAAGATTACCAAAATAAAAAGGAAAGTTTAGTGTGTCATTAGATGCATGAATACAGTTTTTGTTTTTTTATTCCTTTGCGTTACAGGTGGAGCATAGGACGTCAAGCTGGTGCTTTTTGAAGTTTCAGTGGCAGTGGTATTTTTTACGGAGTGGTGTAGCCTAGTCTCACACCCAACCTCCTCTATCTTTGTTGGGGTCTTTAGACCTGCTAGGGGAGATAAACATATCTGCCAGTCGGGAATCGAACCCGCGCCACATGCATTGTCGGCGAGCATTCTACTGCTGAGCCATCGTCACACCAATGCAGTGCCACTTGTGATTGAATTGAATTAACTACATCTGAAAATAAGTAATCTCAGTATATCTGATCAAACGCAGTGAATAGAAAATGTAATCCTTAAACTGTTGCCATCTAACTTAAATATAATAAAAGGATGTTAATATAAAGCGAATAAAAATGACAAAGTAAAATACAGAAGAGACAAAGTATTTCTATAAGTCATACATTCATTTTGACAAGGCAGGTCCAAAAAACTTAGGGAATCATGGAAATATGTTTGTGTAAGTAAAGTTTAAACTGCGTATTATGCATTATCAAAGTCTTCACCATGCAGAGCAAATACATGCCTACACCGTTCAGGAAGTTTCGACGGACTTTGTTAAAAATGTTGAAGTTGTGGTGGTCAGTTAAATGTTGAAGGATGTGTAAATATTACGATTTGATATTTTCTTTTTCTCAAAGACACTCTTTGGAACGTTACAGAAAATGCTTATCAATACATATCCTACATGCCTAGCTTCACAACAGCAGGTAAATGTGTACGTGTACTTCAGACAGGGTAAACAAGTTGACATTTGTTTGACATTAAAGTTCACTAGCGAATGATTTTCTGGAGTTTATTGTTCACTAGCAGAATAAAACCACTGTTCCATCATTTTCAAGTACTGGTTTGTAAAGATTTGATTGATTGGTTATAGGATTTCATAGTGAGTTGACATCGGTTAAAGAACCACTTGAAGTACTGGACAGCTGTTTCGACCTAGTTTGGGACTCTTCGCCAGTACTCACCCACCACTAGTGTTCGAAATCAGGACCTTCTGATTACAAGGCGAGCTAGCTTGTAAAAGATTAAGACATTGGAACGCGATCCACATGGCCCTGAGTTCAAATTGTGCCAATTTAAGGTCTCGCCTTGTAGCCAGAAAGTCTGGGGTTCTAACCCCGGTGAGTGCGTACTGCTGAAGATATTTCATCACTTCGTCATTTTCACTCACTGTGAAATTTGCAACAAATTTACATGTAGATATTCATTAGTACCAACAGTTTTCCATGTATATAATTGCGATTGTGCATTTAGGAGAATGGGATAAAGCTCCTCCAACTGGAAATGAAGCTGAAAAAGCTCTCCCAAATCTAGAATTAGGAAAAGTAGTGGAACTTGATGGAATGAACCCAAGAGGCTGTTAAGGACGTTGGTGATGAATCACTGACTGTGAGAGAATCGCAGATAGTCCTGTTAGCCAGTGATGATTCCAGCTTCCGAGAAGAGAGATAAGTCTTTCTGTAATAATCATAGGTTGGGCAGAATAACTTGGTTAGTATAGTATGAAGAATTCTAGATCCGATGATCTTGTGTGTGGGCTACTTGGTGCTGGAAAGGAAAGTAGTCGTTGAAACTGTGCAGTAATTAGGTCCAGAAGAAGTTTCATTGATCATATCTTCACCACTCAACAGATACTGGGACGTAGGCATTCTTACCGGCGTCCAGCACGCAACATTTCTTAACCTGTAATTGACATTAGACTCCACCAGCTGAAAGGTGTTGTGACAAAGTCTGACTGAGAAGGGAGTGTAAAGAAAGCATATCACACTAATTAAGGCACTTACTCGTTGTCACGCAGCCGTACGATACCTTAAGGGGATTGTCCAACTGCAGTGATGAAATTTAGTGTCATCCGTCAGAGATGCTAAATATCTTTTTTGTTTGATGCCGTCATACATTTATCAACAGATGTGAGCGCAGTTGAATTCAGCGACTTAGGGACTCACTTGTTACCAAGGTACAGTCTTGGAGGTTTGGAGTCAATAGAGGATATATTCTTTCTAGGCGAAATCTCTAACAAAATGCAAAGCACTCATGAAGACACAGAGAAAACTTCAGTGTGTTCGGCATGCGCTTCGCCCGTGTC
Organism: Trichobilharzia regenti; assembly: GCA_944472135.2. Lineage (NCBI taxonomy): Eukaryota > Metazoa > Platyhelminthes > Trematoda > Strigeidida > Schistosomatidae > Trichobilharzia > Trichobilharzia regenti. Next base: position 31,499,436 of record OX235270.1, on the reverse strand, counting down.
AAAAGCGAAATGACTCTGAGAGACCAGTTTGAACCACATTCTAGTGGAGCCTGTTAACCACTTCACTTATTTGGGAAGTCACTTAGACTCTAATGTACTGGAGTGTGGTGAAATTCCATCATGAATAAAGGCAGTTCTTTTGGTACTTGATAACACGCATTACATTGGACGCAGATGTGATATCGGGTTAGCTGTCGAAGAACTTATGTTCTGCGTACGAGTTTGCTTTATACCAATTCATAATTGTGAGACACAGGCATTGAAGACTGGAGATATGAAAATTTTAGTGGTTTATGACTGTGCGTATGTCAATTCTGTCCCTGTACTAAGGTGGAAATATATTCCCAGAAACAATGAGACTGTCCGTGAGTCGTTAAATAGGGAAGAGAATTCGATTAACGGAGTTGTGAAGCTACATCTACAGACCTGGCCAGAATGCATGTTATGTATTTGCCGAGCCAATGTCTTCCTTGGTAGGCGGTTTTATCTGAAGCACGACTTCACTGCAAAATTTAGAAGATATCAGGGAAAAATAAATAGTTAGTCCATGAACATAAAGGGATAAAACTAGGACATGCTAGTACAGTACAGTATAATGCCATTACGGATAAAATTTATTCTGATAAAGTCTCACAGTGTTATGCAGTGATATTATTTACTGATGACCACGAATCGAGCATAAATTATTAAACCTCATAATCTTATCAAGACAATACTCACACACAGCTTTGTTGCTTCGTTTATATACATGAGTAAAAATTGATGATGATTAGACAGTTGAATGAAATCAATAAACGGTGAATAGACATGAGTGAAACAGAGAGGAAGACAAAGTACATTCGGAAATAATGTTAGTGTTATCAATAAAATACAGTGAGATGGGAATTAAGACGAGTGTTGTTAGTCAATAAGAATGGGAAATAAGATGTTTTTTAAAGTAAAATGAATAACTTGTTAGAATGTGAATTGAAAGTGACACTTTAACATTATTTATCATCCTCTGAATTGACTGGTAATAATATCTTCCATATCTCTGGTATTTGCGTTGAGTCATTTCTGTTGCATGTACTGGATGTAGACCTGGTGAACGAGGATTCAGTAATCAATCTCTCTCCACCTACCTATATTATTTTTTAGTATTTTAACTCTGTCCCACCCTATTGTGTGGTTAGGAGTTAGTGCGTGCAGTGCTATTTCTGAGTTTTTTTTCTAATTCACTTATCTTCATGGGATCAGTCACTCAAACCTTAGCTAAATTCTTATGTTCTGATGATCTCACTACTTACCTCTACGTACTCCAATAACTTCAAACAAAATAACATCAGCCGCAGAACATGTCAGTAAATTATGTCTAAGAGAAGAATTACATCGAGTTACTGTGAAACTAAATAATATACGAAATGAAGTTGAAAAACTCAAACACCAACACAAGTCTACGACAGTTGATGAAGACAATAAAAATTGTGATTGAAACATCCAGAAGAGCTAGAAAAGCAAACTTGAACTAATCAGAAACCACGCAAATTAAGAAATTCAGCAGATTATTAGAAGAAAAGAAGAGCACAGTAAATAAAGAAGTTGACAAGAACGTTTCATCTTCCACTGACAAAACAAAATGGGTGATCAACCTATCATCAAGAAAACTAAACTTTAGTGAGATGAAACTACTTGAAAAAGGATTAGATTTCAATGTAACGGTTATTAAACTAAAACCAAAAGGTATCATCCGTAACATATAAGTAGCTTTTAATTTAATAAATAAGATGACAGCGGGAGAGCTCTGAACTCAGTGTGCATTAACTCTAAATCAACAAGAGAAGGCATAGTCAAACTTAACAAAATGGGAAAGATTAGCTCTAATCAATCTTAAAAATGATAAAAACATCGTCACCACAAAAGTTAATAAAAGCAACTCTACAGTATTTTCGGATAAATGTGATTATATAAAGAAAGTCACCGAACATACTGAAACGGGTCCATATGAAGAAATTAAGACGCCTGTAGATACAATAAATAAGCTTAAGAAACCTACAGCGGTCACTGTGTGAGTATAAATGGTTTAATTTGATACCTAAAACTAATAACGCTAGTAGAATATGTGGTACTATAAAAATACATAAACCAGCTTACCCCATAACACCAATAGTAGATTTCAGAAATACGCCGATATATGAATTATCGAAACACTTAGCTCTTAAACTATGTCTCGTTAGAAATCATTCAAACGCTAGGCTAACTGGTTCAGATGAAATAAAAATTAAACGAAATGACATTTAATTAGAGAATGATGAAAAAATGGTTAGTTTTGATATAACTTGTCTCTATACTAATAAACCAGTCAATATAGCCTCAGAAGCGATTAAAAGAGAACTAACATCTGATCCTGAACTGAATCATGGGACAAATTATGTTAGGGATTCATTTTAGCCTCACAACTTCTGTCTTTAAATTTCAGGGCAAAATATATAAACAAACAGACTATGTAGCAATGGGATCACTAATATCCCCTATCGTAGCCGATATCCTTATGGACAGCAGGGAAAATATTGTTCCTAATACATTTAATCCTACTCCAAAAATATCGTGGAGATATGTGGATGAAACTTTAACCCAGAGTGTTAAAAACAGAACATATCTCTCTCTAGCTTCTTGACACATATAAACTCACAAGTTAAGCCAATAAAATTCACATTTCAATCAGAAAATGAACAAGGAGAATTAGCTATGCAGATTGTAAGATAAAGAGAATAGAAGAAGGCAAACTACACACTAGTGTTTATAAAAAGCCAACGCGTTCTAACAGATATTTAGACTTGAATTCATCTCATCCATAGTGTGTAAAGACTGCCTTAGTTAAGTGTCTAACATAGTGAGCAAAAGCACTAAGTAGTACAACAAAAACCGTAACGATGAAAGGAAACAGATAGAAGAAGAGTAATTGTTAAATAACTACCCAATAAAATTCATTAGGAATATCATTAAAGGCCAAAAACAAAATAAAAATAATGGTGAAACTACTACTAATAATGATAACATAAATAAGAAAGAATATAAGGCATATACTGTTATGCCAAATAAGGAGGAGACATCTGAGGCTCTACGTAGGATTCTCATTAGAACAAGAATTAGTGTGGCATTCACTCCTACAAACTCGCTCAGGTAGGACTAGCTCTGTAGGCTAAAGGACCCAGTGGACCCAGTTAGACAAAATAATGTAACTTACAAAATACCTTGCAATGACTGTGAGTTAAGTCATCTACATAGGTGAAACTAGTAGATCGTGATTAGTGAGATTATCACAACATAGAAATTCAGCTTGATTACTGAATCCTCGTTCACCAAGTCTACATCCAGTACATGCAACAGAAATGACTCAACGCAAATACCCGAGTTATGGAAGATATTATTACCAGTCAATTCAGAGGATAATAAATAATGTTAAAGTGTCACTTTCAATTCACATTCTAACAAGTTATTCATTTTACTTTAAAAAACATCTTATTTCCCATTCTTATTGACTAACAACACTCGTCTTAATTCACATCTCACTGTATTTTATTGATAACACTAACATTATTTCCGAATGTACTTTGTCTTCCTCTCTGTTTCACTCATGTCTATTCACCGTTTATTGATTTCATTCAACTGTCTAATCATCATCAATTTTTACTCATGTATATAAACGAAGCAACAAAGCTGTGTGTGAGTATTGTCTTGATAAGATTATGAGGAGTAATAATTTGTGGTCGATTCGTGGTCATCAGTAAATAATATCACTGCATAACACTGTGAGACTTTATCAGAATAAATTTTATGCATGATGCAATCTATGAACACATTTAACTTTGGATTTTGTCAGGTAAGGGGATGTGGAATATCTGACAGCTCTCTTTAAATCTCTGAGAATCACCAGCTGGAGGTTGTTGGCTCAATGACGCCAAATCCTTCTTCAATATGCACTTTTCTTCACTGCTTATTATTTTGCGTGAGACCTTAATCCATTTTGTTTTCATCCCATTCCATTTCTCTACATTCATAGATGCTTTTCTGAAGTTTACTCGGCTTCAAATGATGTACTTTTGTGAGAAGTTTGGTGCTGATAAGTTACTCAGTCAATCACCTGTCAGTTTATACTCAACAGTTAATATAAAAGTTCTTATTTAGATATTTTTGTGTCAACATTATGAATGCGAATTTTTCGTTGTTCAGTTTTCCATAGTGTTTGGGTGAATGCTAAGTGTTTTATGACTTGGACTATGTAGTAAAAAATCTTCGACATCAAATGTGATCATACTAGTGGACAGATAACAATTAAAACTGAAAACTGTGTACTGCCTACAGAAAAGAAAAGGTCTTTTAAATGTTTATATATATATATATATATATATATATATATATATGGTTTATATCCTTTAACCAATCACTGAGCGAGTGATTTCGGTTTACACTAAATAACATGAAACGGGATGCTCAAATACCTATAAAGTATTCTGTTGCTAATGCAGTATTGAACTGTGAGAACACGTGAGAATAATATTCGGTTGTCACACACTGTCTGTGTCACACCACCACAAAAGGTTGTTCCATGTTTATCCTCTCAATTCGTGTTATAGAAAACTGCTTAGCATGGCTGAAAAGTGGAGGTAGTGGTTCAGTCAGCAGGTGAACATCTCGTCACCACCCGTCACAGCTTATCATCGCACTCAGAGTCATTTACAAAGCGAGCGAAAATCTACTAAATTCAGTAGATTTTTGACTTATTTGTGGTGCATAAGCCCTCACCATATGCATCAAGAACCGGAGATTTGTGTTCAGAAGAAAGTGATTCAGCCCATACATCTACCACAGATCTAGTTTTGTTTGACCCCACCGTTGCCGACTTTTTTCATCCCCTTCATATTATCATCTTCATTCATACAAATTGTTCTTTCAGTCTGTTCCTCTGTATATCCTGTTCACACCTGTCATCGTTTGAAAACTATTCTACACATTATACAACTTCTTTTACTAAATTTTCCTGTGGAAATATTTAATATTTTGAAATCTCGTCGGGATCCAATTACATTTAAGACACTCCATTATGGATAAGATTTTATTTTGATAAATCGTATCCATAATGGATTTATACTCTACCACAGTGCCCAAGTTTTATATTTACATTTAAGACACTCAATGAGTCCCTGAAGTTTTATGCAAAGCTCACTGAAGCAAAACCTTAGTTTGAATTTCTTAAAGAACGTTGTCTTAAATTTTACTGGAGTCCGTTACGAGGAACGGGAATTTATCCTAATTCTAAAAGTCTTAAAAGACATTCTCTTAACCAGATGCACTCCATTAGAAGTCTTAGGTGTGATCTTGAAAGGAATATATAACATAGACTATTTTCAGGATTTCATCATGAGCTGACAATAGTTAGAGAACCATTGGAAAACCTGGGAGTACTGGACAGCTGTTTCGTCCTAGTTTGGGACTCTTCAGCTGAGCTGTCCATTACTCCCAGGTTCTCCAATGGTTCTCTAACTAATATCAGCTCATGATGAAATCCTGAAACCATTCAAATCCCTACAAACCAATACTTGAATAGACTATTTTCCTTTGATGAACCACCGCAGGAATTAAAATTGACGCTTCTGGATAATGTTAATAACGTAACAGAAAACAGAAAGGAATAAAAGAACTAGGCTCACTAAATCGCTTGAAAATAAAAAGCTTAAAAAGAAATTTCTGTCAAAATTCCAAACCAGTATGTCCACAGCTTTTCTAGTACTTTGCTTAGTAAGTTTCATCTGGTAAAGTAATCTCTTGGTCCTGGCTATAGTTACTACGGACGTAAAATTAGTCACTTAGACACTGATGTACAATTTGGAATTTTATATTCACAAACGTCTGACTTAAACCAGTTATCAGACCATGAATTGACGAAGTTCAGAACTACGCTAGTTAGCATCTGCCAAAGGTACAAAATTAATAGACATTCTGTAAATGATCTGTTATCAGAGCAACACATAGAAGACTTAAGAGAAATTAGAGGGAATAATGACCTGATTATAAGCAGCCCTGATAAAGGTGTCGGTGGAGTGTTGAAAAAATTCAAATATATTTTGAAAAAGTGAACTAAATTCAAATCTCTTGATAATTCCAGAGATCTCAATGTAAAAACGGAGAAACTAATGACAGATTATCTTAGAAAATTGAGTCAGAAAGGAACAACATCCTCAATCATGTACAAATCTATGAAACTAACGGGGACCAACACTTCATGACTTCGCAGCCTACTGAATGGGCACAAACCTGGTCTTTCTCTCCATCCAACTTTGCATACGCATCACTCACCATATAATGGGACATTTGCACAAAGAAACTGTGAGATCTGATATTTGATTTCGTGTAAAATATCTAAGACTGATGTTAGTAATAAACTTAGGTTATCTATGGTTGTACTGTCACCATTTAAGCATGTACCACTTATTGAAACAGTAGACTGTCTATGCCAAGAAACTAACGTAAGGCAAATGGATTTGTGAATTCCCCTGTCTATCCTCAAAAAACTACCCTTTAAAAGTACAACGAATGTACACTTTGTCTTCAAAAAAATTCATAACAGACATGTGCATGGAGTTGCTATGGATTGACTAATGAACCAGATTCTAACAGACTTCTTTTTTGCAAAACTCGGAAACTGTCGTCAATAAGGTGAATATGAACTTCCTTTATATCAATAAAATATTTATTTTAGTTAGTGAGAGTGTAAAAATTAAACGGATTATTAGTGAAATTCAACAACACCAATCCTTCGCTTACTTTCACTTGTGAAAAGGAACTTGTCAATGCACTAAACTTTTTGAATTTCTTGTTAACTAGGTGACAGGATGGGTCATTTGATAGAAACGTGTATAGGAAAAACGCATTGACAGGGCATGAACTTCCTTATATACTTGCCATTAAATACAAAAGAAATATCCCTAAGTGTCTTACGCACAGAGCAAGAAAGGTATGTACGACAGATCACTTACAAAAGGAGTTTAAACGCGTCCGCGACTCCTTGACCGAGATGGGCTATCCAATTAGTTTCATAAGGAAACCTATGAAAACACTTTATAGACAATCTAACACGATGACAGCACGAAAGAAACCACTATTTATTAAGATGAGATTTTGTTCAGAGACTGTCTAGAAGCGTATGGAGAACATCTTACGCAGCAAACCTATTTTTGTCATTTTCTAGTCGACAAATGAAAGGGACTCATTATTATTTTTATTATGATATCCTTTAATTCCTAGAGGAACATAGGGCTTCGGTGGCGCATCTCCATTGCCTCCTGTTTTCTGCCAACTTTTTCACCCCGCTCCAAGTCTGCCCACATGCTTTCATCTCCTCTTCACATGACCTCTTCCAAGTCACCCTTGCAGTGACGACCAACTCGACGCTTCCCTTTCAGGTTCCAATCGATGGCTTGTCTAGTGATGTCACTTGATGGTTTCCTCAGCGTAGGGCCAATCCATCTCCATTTCTTCCTGCCTATTTGTTTCACAATCGGTTCCTGCTGTGTTGGTTCGCTCATTGCCAGAGATCCCTGTTTCTGATCCTTTCTGGCCATCTGATCTTGAGCATTCTTGAGCGAAGACAACTGTCAATGAAGGTCTGAAGTTTGTTTGAGGTGCTCTTTAGGACGCACCAAGTCTCTGATCCGTATAGTAGCACTGAAAGGGACTCAAGCAAAGACTTATCTAGATAGTTTTTGCACAACTATGTGTACCTATTAATTCGACAGCCCCTGTGGAGACAGTTATGTTACGTATAATACTAGACAACTTTGCCAACAAATTACTGAACATCTCCCACCATGGCTTAGTAGTGGACAGGCAAAACCATCCGAATTTTCTTTTTGTCACATTTAGCTGATAGTGGCCATTTGGTGGAGAAACAGAAAGCATTCAAGGTGATTCTTCGCATCCTACGGGATCTTTCCAATGGACTCCGTACTCGTCTACTACGTACAACTGAGGCGAAAGTCTTTCAAACTATTGGGCCTAAACTACTATGAATTCAAAGGAATTTCACACATCCATCATCCCTCCCTTGGCTGATTAAGAGCTAACCAACTGACGATATCAATACCATCTCTTATTTATAATTTTAGTCCTTTTCTTATCATCCCCTAATGTTATTCAACCTTCATTGAAACAAAATTTATTTACTTCCCTTACAATGTAGCCCTACTTAATTGGACTGCTTGTTTTCTTAGCTATTATTGACCACATCTACCTGAACGTTTGTTTATTTAATCATTCTGTTTTTATTATTCTTTTTACCAAAAATCGCCCCATTTTCCATTTTTGTTGTTAGAACAAAAAAAGAAAAGGTAGCTCAAATTGATATCATCCAGGGAATGGAATGAATCCATACATAATAGACAAGGAAATCCTTTAAAACTTCTGGCTTGAGATAATGAATTTTGAGGAACAATGGTTACTAAGGTATGATTCTTAAAATGTATTGTTCTCCGTTTCTCATCATATACATGACAGTTACTAGTTTACCATTTTTTCCCATCACTTAGCAAATATTTTGCTTCCTCTAATAGGAACAGAACAGCCGCCAGTCTGATCAGTGAGCAGTTTACTACAAGACTACATGGTGACACTGATCATTAGTATGATTGCTATACAAACTGATTACTTTGTGTTTTATTTTGTAGAGTAATGAAAGATTTCATTTGGTTTAAAAAGGTTTACTTTTGTGTTCACTACCGAGAGTTTATGATAGGTTTTTAAATTCTTATGGAATGCCTGTTTTTATGATCCTTTCTTAAATTTAATCCTCACTGAACGGTTGTAAGTTCTTTTTCTCTAATTTCTCATGCAGAAAAACTCTCCGTTTAGACAGAAAAATATGTCATCATTTATTCAAATTGCGTATATCGATTCACGTTTGTTTGCGAAAGCAAACATTATATACAGGTGAAGACGTTTTTCAGTCCCAAACACTAAATATTGCTTTCAGTACTAATCATATTCCCACTAGTTCATTCCTGAATGACAGACTCTTGGCCACTTGTAGTATTCCAATTGCTGTATGAGACTTTTGAAGGCAAAGTGTTTATAGCTACCAGACCACTGATTGCGGCTAATTCGTCGCACTTACCTACCCGAATGCCAGTGTAACAATCTTCAAACACAATATTTGACGAGAATATACTTCTGAATTGATGTTTCCTAGGAAGAGGAAATAAACACTTCAATTCAGTGCACTACTTCGATTAGTCTACTCTGCTTTCTGCAGTGCTACTTTTTATTTACCGGCTGTCATCTCATGTCTTATAGTCTAAAATTACCGTCCCCTAACACGATCCATTTACATCTTTTGATAGGTTTTTGAATATTTCTGATACGCAGTGCACTGTGCACTGTACTAGTGCATGAGTTGTAAGGGGGTGTGGTAAGGAGCAGAGAAGTGAACAGATAGTGTCAGCACCTTATATTATGACTTAAGCGTTTTACAACTGATTGTTGGAGATAGATAACAAATTTTGGCAAGACTTACATCTAAACGAGCTTTCAAGGCTAAGTCATGCCACCTTAGTCGCATAATTGTGAAAGTGTCAACTGAACAATGTTTCATGACTCACTTATTTTTATATACATAAGGAATCAAGATGTAGTGTAACGTTTTTGTGCTCTCAATTCATGCATCTTTTCTATTATCATAAACTCAGAGTCTCAAGACTTTGATTAGATTGCCTAATTTCTATTCCTTAACAATTTTTAAAATGCGTTTGATCCCATAATATTACAGCAGTCATCTCGTAAGACTTATCAGCTGCGTTGAAAATTTATTTCCAAATATGACTAGTTTTCGTGGAAAAAAATAAATCGCCGTATTTTCAACACGTTATATTATAGCATCTGTATCAGTTGAATCTCCGGGAAATTGAATACAAGTAATGGTTAACATTTTTCCACATTTTCGTAATCGGTGTTTCATCACGCAACAACATTTCGCACTGTTTAATCTCCTCTTCATATCGTATTCAATCTGTGGACAAGTCAATTATTGTTTTTTATTGATATATATCCATATAATATGTGTGTTTGTTTGACAGTCTGTTATATTTGCTATGTATATATGGATCGATATTCCATTATAATTAGCCAGTCATGTTAAGACTGTCTATTGACTTGTTCATTTTGAATATTCGCTCACACACTTGTTCGGACATTCTTATATTTTGCTCTCACACTCTTGTGTGACATTGATTCTCCTTGTGTTTTGGAAAATAGAAGTATCATCAGAAACCTAGTGGTCTTGTGATTTCCTTCTTTCTTGCGTCAGGACGATTAAATTCTCGACCAGTACATAACAGTTATCCTCCATGCTACCGAGATATCTAATTTCATATCACTAAATAAACATCATGTCAAAACACATAAGTTGTTTCCTATCATCAGATAGTGTGCAGTGAGAGGAGAAGGTGAAGTATTCGGGAACAGCACTGAACTGTTAGCTGGACAGAGATGTAAATAGATGAAAACGTAAAACCTTGAACAAAAATGCACTAGTTTTTGCTGCTGTTTTTCGAAACACTAGAAGAAATAGAGAAATAGTGCTGTTGAAATCAAAAGTTGTAACTTTACATACTTCTTCTAACTTTCCAAAATAGTGTGACACATTATTCTGAATACTGTGGGGTTGATAGCAACCCAGAGTAAACATTTGAGGCCAGTATTCAAGAGGAACAGATGTGAACTCTGCAAACACCCCACCATTTTGGAAACTGCAAAATTTTGAGCTATAAACTCAAAGTTCATATGTATGTGTCCCTCATTCTGTTGTGTAAAAAGACTTCGTCTTGCTGTTTACACTTGTAGCCTTACACATTTACTATATATGTTACCTGTTATTGATTAGTCTTATAACGTTTACTTAAGTGTACACACGCATAAATATAAACAATGATATCTAAGAGTTTTACCTTCCATTCTCATGACTTCCACTCAAGTTTTTGTCTACTTCTGCGACTTTGATAATGTTAATGAAAAGCATCCAAATTTGAACCCAGTACGCAACCTCTTTATGTGGAATATACACTTATTTTTAATATGGCCTTACTTTCAGTAAAATATCTAGGATACATAACACACTGCCATTTATGATTTTCTCATACATTTACGATAGGATATTTTTATTCACTTACATCTCTATCGAAGATAATTCTTTTGACTAATCAATTTAGGTGAATCACTAGCATTGAAATATCTCTGTTCTGAATATGCACTGGTTAGTTATTCAAATAATGCCACATATATTAGTGTAGAACCAGATTAAAGTCAAGTGAAGAAATGTTTCTCGTCTAAGTAATTCTGTAGCACTAAGTGCGTCGGTGGCACAGCGGTTAGGATGCTCGCCGACCATGCACATTGTCCGGGGTTCGATCCCCGACCGACGCACTCCTCTACCTTGCCAAGCCAGCAGTGAGACTGGTAAAGCGGAAAGGCTGGGCATGAGGCTAGCAAACCCATCCTGTAAAAATTCACACTGCTACAGAAACTTTAAGCTTCTAGCTTGGAGCCCTATGCTCCACTGGAAACGTGAAGGAAAAATACAAAATACAAGTGGCTGAGAGTAAAAATCAGTTTAACTGGATAATCAGACTGCGTTTTCTATGATGAATAATAAAGTCTTTAGCATTAAATCAGCCTGCTAGTGAAAATACCCTCATCCTTCATCTAAAATTTACTGGATTCAGATTCTTGATAAGAAGAAACGGACTGTGGGAATGACATAAAATGCCATTTATAAAGGAGACAACTGGCTTTTGACCTGGATTTTATAAGGTGGTGCTGCTTAAGTAGAATAGACTCCAATTATCTTTTCATAATGTGGTTAGAAATTGGAAATGTGTTAAGACGTACACTGACTTGTCTATCTTCAAACCTGTGTGTTCCTAGATCCTGAAAACCATTTGCCTTCCTAACTAGTTCTTCTTATACATTTCGATATCCAGAAATGAAGTGACATTTATGTGTCAATGTCGTCTAGTTGGACTTAAAGCTATTAACATGCCCATGTTTTTTATTCCTACATTATTCAGTGAAATATTTCTTCCTATACAGAGAAGCGTAGTATGATGCTACTTATTAAGATTTTGCCTGTCTAACGAAAGTAAGACACAAATTCCCATATTAGCATATTCACAACTGTATAATCTTAATATGAAAAACATATTTTTATCCAGAAAAAATTAGATTAACTAAAAATTATCCAAGTATACAAGTCTTGCTGACAAAATTAAAACCAAAATCTGTTAGATTAAAAAAAGTAATTAATAAAGAACTTTTAATTTTCAGTTACATAAACATGATGGTTACTAGGGTACACACATCTACAAAAGAAAAAGAGGGTTTGAGCGCAATTAAATCACTCGGTACAAATATAATTACCGAACTGAGCACTATTGCCGTCTAACTGTATCTAAAATCACATTCCTCAAGGTGTAAAAAATTAATTGTGAAGGAATATATGACGAGGACTTAATATGTCATATATATATATATCAAGGATACAATTGCATATAAACCTCTATGTTTTTATGCACAGATTCTTTAGATATTATTTTTTGTTCAGATACACCAAAAAACTTAGTTGATTCCTCACTTTGCAACATAAATATAATCGTATCCCTCCAGCAGCTTTATGTCCTTTTCTATATCTTCCATCTCCTTTTCTAACCACAGCTTATGGTGCATTTTTGGTGGAGTGTCAATCATGACAGATAAGGATTGGTATTGCTTGTATCTTTGTTGCCATTTACTTTTCAGGCGGTCCAGTAAAGCCTAAATTGATGTGAATTATTCATAGCATTAATACTATCACTTACTTGTTTCTGATCTGTTGAGATTGCCTGCAAAGAATTTTTCTCCTTCAACTGTCTCAAATACTCCTCATAGTCCTTCTGGGCTTCAGAAGCAGCCTTCTCACGTTCAGTAAGATATTTAGGTAGTTCACCATAATTCTGCCCATAGAAATTAGCTATGTGATTAAAATTACCTTACGCTTCACGTATAATGGTTGGAGGCCGGAATACTTTACATCAAACTTGTGTCCTGTTCTTGTGTCTACTAAAAATGCTCTTGGTTTTGGTGGTACGGCATTGTCGACATTTTTCACATTACATTTTATAAAGTCCTTGCAAGAAAACGAATTTACTTCTGTAGGCTTCACTGATGGCAAAGGTTCCTTTTTGTTTCGGAGGTAGCAGTCGTAGAAGCTTTCTGAAGTTTTACATTACTTTAATATACGATTAGTTACTTTTCTCCGGTAATCCATCCGAATTTTGCTTTCGGCACACATCGCCGGCAGAATATCTCATCTTAAGGTAATTCTCTGGATCTGGTGGAGGAACTTTTGGGACACCCATTGTTCTAGTGGGATACTTCTTTACATTGAACAAGGAAATGACGTCTCTCTGACTACATGATTTGTATCTGACATACTTTCCTTAAAAATTTTAAAATGATATACCTTGGTTGTGCGGCTTTTGGAGGTTGTTCGAAAGGTATTAGATTATAGATGCTTTCTCTCATCTCCACCAGAATCTTCAAATCAGTGGCGCTGTGATTGCCATGGAGTTTAGTTACTCATTGTTCAATGGCAATTCAATATCCAATCCAATATCCAATATCGTTTTTACGAGCTAGTATAAACCAATTTGATTTCTTTGTGCTCGCTTCTTGATTGTGAGGTATAGGTTCTTGATCTTCGGTAAACTTCTGCGTAGCTTGTCCCGCCACTCGACTGTCGTAGCTTTGGTTGACTCCAAAGGGAGTAGTGCTGGGATTAATTATATGTGGTTTGTAGTATGAGGTATGTTAAGACTGTTACTACTGTGATTGGAGTTGATCCTTTCGCCAGTTAGTCCTTCGGTATTGTCGACAAGAGAAAAGAGATAGTAATAATAATAATAGTAATAATAATAGATATAATTAGTGAAGCTATTCAGACTAAGAGACAGAAACGAAAATAGGAAACGTAACAACAGTCAGCTCATGAAGTTTGAAGAATAATATATATATATCGGTAATAATAATAATAATAGTAATTATAATATTAATAAGTTGTCAGGAGAGTAAGACGGGAGAGAATGTAAAGAAGTAAAATGACGAGTTTAATTATCTACCCTGATTGGTAAATGCGATTTTAAGGAGATAGGCCATTTGGATGCAGTCCTTGTATCGCTGCATGGTTGTCCAGCCTTCGCTTAAAGGCGTCCAAAGACGGTGCCATAGCTACATCTGCCGGTAAGGAATTCCAGGGACGACAAACCCGCAGTGAAAAGAAGTGGGAGCGCACCCGGGTCCTTGCCCTCTGGTGAGCTATCCTTCTGGGATTTCCACGTGGAAGCCTATACCTACTCAATGGCAGAACACCTTTGTTTGGGTGATTCTGGTCATTTGTTATTTTGTAGGCAGTAATCAAATCCCCCCTAAGCCGACGGTAACTAAGTGTGAACAGGCCTAATTTCTTCAGCCTTTCATCATATGGTTTGTTTCGGAGACCAACCACTCCTTTTGTTGCCCGTCGTTGGACTCTTTCCAAGAGGTTGGCATCTCTTCTCAGCATTGGGGGTGCAATAATATTATGCACCTCAAGGTGTGGCCTGACGTATGTTTTGTACAACATTAGAAAGAGCTCAGGAGTGAGTGCACCTAACTGTCTATGCGTAAAGTGTATGACCGCATATGCCCTCGCTACATCCCCTGTGTAATTTACGCTTGTGTCCATTTTTTCCGTTAGAACTAGACCTAAGTCGCGTTCCGACGTTGTGCAGGACAAGCTTTCATTGCACAGGGTGTAACTTGCATTCTGCAGTCTACAGGTGCGCAACTTCACTACTTTGCACTTTTTCAAGTTGAAAGTCATGCCACTGGCCACCGCCCAGTCTTCCAGAAGGTTTAGGTCTTCCTGTAGCCTATCTGAGTCCTCCGGACACTTTATCGCCCTCCATATTTTTACGTCGTCAGCGTACAGGAGAGTCGGGCAGCTCAGACGGCGTGGTAGATCATTGATGAAAATCAAAAACATCAGTGGTCCTAGGATAGAACCCTGCGACACTCCTGATGACGATCTGTGCCAAGATGATCGGACTCGGTTAACCTTAGTGCAAAATTGCCTGTCGGCTAGGTAGTCCTTCAACCATGACAGAAGTGGCTCACCTATGCCTGCCTGGCTTATTTTATGTAGGAGAAGGTCATGGTGAACAGTGTCAAATGCCTTCTCAAAGTCTAGGAAGACCACATGGACTGGTACGTTCAAGTCCCAGCATGATGTCCAGTCGTCCCAAGCTGACAGTAGGTTAGTGACGCAGGATCTGCCTTTTCTGAAACCATGTTGGGCTTCATGTAGTATATTAGTCCTATCGAAATATTCCCTGATGTGGTCGTCAATAATACTTTCCAGTACTTTTGATACCACTGGGAGTAGAGCTACTGGTCTATAGCTAGCAGCGTTTTGCCTGTCCCCACCCTTGAAGATTGGAGAAAGGATGGCTCTTTTCCACTCCCTTGGCAGGGTCCCCGAATCCATTGAGTGTTGGAACAAGTCGCACAGGGGTCTACAGAGAGCCTCGGCGCACTGTTTCAGAACAGATGGCCTGATGTCATCACAACCTGGGGACTTCCCAGGTATGAGTCGCTGTAGCTTCCTTAGTACTATTGCGGGGTTTATTTGGGGAGTAGTCGCTAGGTCTTCCTCCTCTGAAATAGTGGTGCCACCATTTTGGTCCGTAACTGTAATATCCACATTGCTGTTTAGCTGTTTAGCGAAGGCTGAACTGAATGTTTCAGCCATCTCCAGACTAGTGAGATATTGACCGTTTGGGCCTACTAAGGCGCATGCCCCTTGGTTTGTCGGTTTTCTTTCCGACATGAATCGGTACAAGTTTTTAGGGTTTGATAGGAGTTTTTTAGCAAGGTTAGCCTGGAATGACCTTCTGTCCCTCCTGACTCTTGCATTACACCGGTTCCTGAGTTCGAGGTATGCATCATGGTCGGTCTGACTCTTAGATACACGCCACGTAAACCAAGCCTTCCGCTTTGCTTGCAGAATACGTTGCGTGCCTCTCTTCAACCATGACGTCTTTCTCTTAGGCTGTGTTGTGACTAAAGGGACGGTATCCGAGATTGCTGTATGGATAATCTTTTTTACCACTTCCCAGTGTTCATCCACAGATAGGTCGTCCCATGCTAAGGGCCAGTCTGCGTCGGACAAGAGCCTCCGCATTTCAGCATAGTCAGCCTTGCTGTAGCACAGACATGGTCGCGTAACATCCCATTGCAAACGCTCACGGAGGACAAGATCGAAACCTATGACTGCATGGTCACTGCTTCCCAGAGGAGTCATGATCTGGACCTTTTCGACGAGTAGCTGGTCACTAGTTAGAATATAATCTAGTTTTGATGACTTTCCACTAGGGCCCCACCTAGTGTCGTCTCCAACATTCTCAGTCAGTCCCGTGTTTCGAATAGTTTGCAGTAGGTTTCGGCCAAATTTTCCCTTAGCACACCCGGAGCCAAGGTTCAGTGATGGAGCATTGAAATCTCCAGCTATGGTGATTTGGTCGTAGCCCAAATCTCGTATTCCTGTGATAGTGCTGAGCAGTAGCTGATTGTGCTCTGCCCCACAGGTGGGAGATCGGTAGATGCCACCCAGTAAGTGCTTGGTGTGGCCTACGGTGAAATGACACCATATGGAGTCTGGGAGTTCGATAAGTGGTGGGTCCGTTGCGCGCACACATTTAAGTTGCCTATCAAAGTATATAGCAACTCCCCCTCCTTCCTTATTATCCCTGTCTCTTCTGACCAGTACCATATCACCTATACTGATTTCATTGTCGGCGATAGTGGGGTTTAGCCACGTTTCAGTGAGAATGATTATTTTCAGTTGAAGGTGTGCTTGGAGATTTCGGAGTTCACCTACTTTTCCTCTCAGCCCCCTCACATTGCTATATAGGCAACTGACAGTGAGTCTAACAACCTCAGAGTGTTGTGGGGTAGTTGACGTGAAACCGTCTGCTGGCGAAGAACTTGATGTTGGAACTAGTTGGCCGATTCCGATAGAACCGGCGCGTTGTAGATTTTTTCAATGGGTTTAGGCAGGACAGTTGGGAGACACATTATTATTATTGCTTTCTTGGGTTCCTAGTGGAACAAAGAGTGTCAATGCAGTTCAAGATTCAACGATCAATTCACGCTTGTTTGCTAAAAACAAAATTCCCCAATTTTTTATTATTATTTTATTATTATTATTATGGTCATACCTGTGCAGCAAACTACGTCTGAACATTGGTTCAGCAAAACTGTGCAGACTGTACAGGGGTGTCCACACGCCTCAGGGTAAGCCACCCCCATTACGGGTTACACTGGACTCTGCCAAAGAGGCCGAAAAAGTACTGTTAATGGCTCAGGTACTAGCCCTGGACAGAAGTTCTAACATAAGGCCGAGGCAAGATAGATCATGGGCTATCAGAAATATGGCGAGGGAGTCACCGGAACTGATGCTGTCAATGCAGTTGAAGATTGAACGATCAATTCTTGGTTGTTTACTCAAACCAACTTCCCCAATTTTCGCGGAGGCATCAATACGACAGTCATCGTCTCATCGGTCGCTGTTCATAAAGAAGTCAGCAGTAGACCATCAGAAGTAATATTGTGATTTATTATCGTAATATTTGTTCACAGACCCTAGTAAAAACATTATCTTTATATGTTGGCGTTACAATAAAGAATTCTCAAGTGGCCAATCAAGGTAATAATAATATATTTCTTCCTGTTTATGCAGGAACATACCAATTGTACAGGCATGGATAAGTTATTATATAAATTACACAAATTGATGTATGATGAATTTACAGTTTGGTTGTTCTTTCTGACATTAGAGTCAGACGGAACAGTCTGCTATAAAGTCTGTTTTTGTAGCACATAAAGAGATATAGAGATATTGTCTTCGCATTAAAAAAACCCAGACATCAGATGAATGTAATACAAATATCTGGGAAAAAAAGCTTGAAGTCAATCCTCTTACATAACTTTGTTGTGAACAGCACCCTCGGCTCAAAGTTTATTGATGTATTATGTTGAGATCAGTGATATATTTATTCCATTTTTTCAGTAGTCTTATCGTAGTTTTATAACAGGAAGGAAATTTGATCGGGGATGCGAAAACTAGATGAGGTCATGTGAAGTTGTTTTACTGCATCAAATGGTGCTGAGGTCGGTTCCAGAATTCTCCATTTGCTCCATTTGTGTCTGCATGGCGGACTGCATTCGTAAGTTCAGAAAAATGTTGAAAACTGTTTGAAAACCAGTTGCTTCTTCATTTCAGATCATGAATACTCATTTACAGCATGTTCGCCAGCGTCTTCAAATGGTAGAATTGGATCGTTCATGGAATTTGTGTGGTTATGAGGTAGTTGGTTTGGAATTAATCCTCATTTCAGTTTAGATGCAGAGTTGTTCGACCTCGACCAGAAGATGAATAGGAGTATCAGAGTACCAAAAAGAGAAAGTATGTGAACATTAAAAGGACATTAATGTATATATATAATTGTTTATGTCACTTGTATAATAAACTATTAAGAAATTATTTTTAGTTAGTTCTTTTTACGAATTTATGCGAAGTCTTAGAGTCTATTTAGTGTCATGATGTGTATTAATGAGTCTGAGCGTTTTAGTATTCTAATGACTGATGCGTTTTAGAAGTAAGTAATGAGTTCTGGTAGGGATAGACTTTGGGATAAAACAGTTTATATAGCAAGCGTTTGAAGGTTACAGTAGAGTGACACGTCCTATTTCTAGGGGTAAACTATTCCTGTCTGTTCCGTACTAAGTCTTTATGCATCCATGCCGCTAGTTTATTTATGGATTTTAGATTGTTAAGGGTGTTGAAGTGCGTTTTTTAGGTGCTGTAGTAGATTTGCTTTTGCGTCCGTTATTACTAAGCGTTTCTGAGAAACTTCAAGGGACAGCGTGAGCCCGAGCGTAGCAAGAGCTGGGCATTAACGGTTTACGAGACGTGATTGACAGTGTCTGATGCTAGAAAGAGATTCTGGCCGATTCAGATAGCTGCTAACAGTTTGGATAGTCACCGTTCATTTTTCCTGGTGCAGGTCAAGTCCTCTTTGAACAAGCAATATCTGGAACGTTTTTGGAATTGGGTCAAGTTCAACAATGCCTGGGTCAAAGAAGGAACAGAGTGTCTTGGATGCAAACAGGAAGGTAAGTCATAGTGACTTGTCTGTTAATTGTAACGATGTGTCTGATGTTAAGCATGACATGGTTGATGTTACTGTTTCGCCGTTCAGGGATAATAGGAACATCAAACACCCTAAATTTGAACCGCGGTGTTTCGATGGAAACCCTGCTGATTATTTACAATTTGTAAAGGAGTTTGAGAACATGCTGAGCAGTTTTCTATTAAGTGATGAATTGAAGTTAATGTATTTGATGAGATATTGCACTGGAAATGCTGCAAGAGCTGTACAGTGCTGTAAGTTTATGAAGCCAAAAGAGGGCTACGATGAGGCTATGAGCATATTACGTCAAAGGTTTGGAAGACCTTCAATGATTGTAAGGAACGTATACGAAGCTGTCAAAGGTAACGACAGTCAACTTCAAGATGACTCCAAGGCACTTACTGAGTTTTTAGATAATCTTATGACTTATAAGAATACCTTGATTTCTATGAATTGCATGAGTGATCTCAACTCGAGCTCAGTCCTAGAGGTAATAGCGAGATGCCTACCTACTCGACTGCAAAGGAAGTGGGTGAAGATAAGCTCCCGTATGGAGGATGAGGGTATCGAGCCAAAGTTCGATGACATTCTGAAGCTGTTAAACAATAGTGTCAATCAATCTATGAGCAAGTTCGCCAGTCTACTACATCTCACCCCTAGAATAGAGCAGTCTGAGAGCAAAATGCAATCATTGATGACGAGTAGGCCTCAGAGAGGTGGATATCTAGAAGGCTCCATGATGTCTAGTAATGCATATAGACCTAATGAGTGTAACAGGTTTCGTAATACATCCTCAACAGATAAGTTGCAAGATGCAAGACAAACACGGTTGTGTTTTACACGTTTGCAAGAGGTGCATACAGAAGTGAACTGTGAACCAGTGAGCAAGTTCAGTGATAAGCTAAATGTAAACTCCAGGCCTGACTCCGAATTGTGTGACGATAACGGTTTGGTCAGGAAGTCTGTAGTTGCAACTGGTAAGCCATTGTTGAATAGAGTGTCACAGCATAGAGTTACTGCTTCAGATTGCAGTTCTGACTCCACAAGTTTACGAGGTATTACTAGTCAGGGTGAAGGTATAAAATCTTTGGGGATTTGTGAGAAGGAACCAAAATTGTCTACTTCTGTTATTAAAGAGTTTGAAATTGATGAAGTCGACCAGATAGATGATGATAAATTGAATATTCGGGATAATGATCATGATACTTCACATTTGTCTTTGGTTGATCATGGTGAGATGAGGGATATGCCTACTACTGCTAAGTTAATTAAAGATTCTGTACAACTACAACGTGAAGTAGAAATAAGTGCAGTTGCAGAAGGCATACATACTTGTGAGACTGTCAGTGTGAGTGATCAGCATGTAGCCCACCTATCATCAGATGCTAGTGCTAAACCGGAGCTGATATTAAAAGACAGCAGTGGTGGTGGTCTTGCAGTTAGACAACTATCTGAAAGCCGAAAAAGAACAGCTTCTGATCCACCGCTAAGTTCATCACCTTGTGTCATTCAGTCATCGTTGGTGTTTTCATCCACAATGAAATGGACGTCCATGAACTCACGTGCCTCATGCAATGACTATGATAGTATTGGTGCGTTTGAAAAGACGAAAGATATTGCTCAGTTTAGTGAGATTAAGCCATGTGTGAACGGAAGAGTAATTGTTAAATTGACTTGCATGAATAAAGGCATTTCTAGTTTCAAGTTACTATTTGAATGTTATTATCTTTGGTGTAAATTACTCTGTTTCTACACTTGGTTGATGAGATATGTCGTGTGTTTGTTGGTCATCTATATTCTACGATACAATGACATGGGCGTGTTGCCGTTCAGATTTGAGGATATAGCTCATAGAAGGAAGTTAGCAAATGAACTCTGAGACGATTTTCCAACCTAGAGCGTCAACCTGAGAAGGGTTGTAGGCGTACTGCTGTAAGTCCTACAGTTCTTCAAAGGGTAGCGCATCAATGAGCAGTCCAATGTGCTTGGTGTGTGATTTTGTACATATGTTCATATTGTATATACTGAATTGATATCATGTCATCTAGCTGTTGGTAATTCTGTTTGTGTCCGGACGACTTCCACTTGTATCATCAACCTGAGAAGGAATGTAGGCGTACTGCTGTAAGTCGTACAGTTCTTCAAGGGTAGTTCGTCAAGGCAGAATCCACCACATTTGATGTGTTGATTGTACATATGTTTGTGTTAAATAATTGTGTGTGTTACAATTATTGTAATTGTTGGTTAATCTTGTTTGTGTCCGGACATTCCACAACTTACAATCGTCAACCTGAGAAGGGTTGCAAGCGTACTGGTGTAAGTCCTGCGATTCTTCAAAGGAATTCCATCGAGACACAATCTGCGAGTTTGTTTGTACTGTTTGTATATATGTGTGGTGTGTCATATCAATTGGTGGTGTTTTTGGATTCATTGTGTTTTCTCGTTGTTTTCGTACCTCGTTGTTATTACTTAATTTTGTTTAAATTTTCGTCGTGATTACTTCTGAAGTTGTTTCGAGTCTTCTACATCCGTGAATGAACTGATTGCTGTTAGAGACAGCAGATGGGTCGTATACGCCGGGGAGGATATTGCTGAGAATGAAATGCACACGGAGTTAATTGTTAGCTGTGGTCCCACACGCCGGGGAGAAAGAGTGTAAACGACTGAAGCTCGCATACGTCATCGTTACTAGAATTGAGGCAGAATGAGTGACAAGCAATTTCAGTGGTAATTGGTAGTGAGTGGATAAGAGGATGTGCGTAGAGTATCATGAGTTGGTGCTATGGTCACGTTGCATTCTGCAAGAGTCATTCTAGCAAGTGGAGATTGTGTTGCAAGAGGATGCCTTTAACTGGAAGGCGCAGGTCGTCAGCGATGTGTGAGATTGTGCTGTGAGTATGCTTTTGGTGTTTGCTTTTCTGTTTGTTTTCCATTTCAGCTCTGTCCGTGTGACCCAGGTTCTCGCAATGGCATCCAAGTCAACGTGTATTGGTCGTGATGGGAAAAAGGGATGGATCGGTGTTTTGTCGGGGAGTGTCAATGCAGTTGAAGATTGAACGATCAATTCTTGGTTGTTTACTCAAACCAACTTCCCCAATTTTCGCGGAGGCATCAATACGACAGTCATCGTCTCATTGGTCGCTGTTCATAAAGAAGTCAGCAGTAGACCATCAGAAGTAATATTGTGATTTATTATCGTAATATTTGTTCACAGACCCTAGTAAAAACATTATCTTTATATGTTGGCGTTACAATAAAGAATTCTCAAGTGGCCAATCGGTGTTTTGTTTTTGCGTCCGTTATTACTAAGCGTTTCTGAGAAACTTCAAGGGACAGCGTGAGCCCGAGCGTAGCAAGAGCTGGGCATTAACGGTTTACGCGACGTGTCTGACATAGTGCTTCATCTGCATGTCTCCATTTTTTCTGTCTTCTGCTACACTTTTCGCGTGCATCCATGTTAATCCATATTCTTTCAACTCCTCTTCACACAATCCCTCCCATGTCACCCTTGGACGTCCCACACGCCGCTACCCTTTCGGGTTCCACTCGAGGGTTTGGCGCGCGATGTCACCCAGCCGGTTCCTCAGCGAGTGTCCGATCCATCTCCACTTTCTCCTGCATATTTTTGGGTGATTGGTTCTTGCTTTGTTTGTTCCCATAATTTCTTGTTGGTGATTCTTTCAGGCCATCTGATCTTCAGTATTGAGCGAAGACAGTTGTTGATAAATGTCTGCAACCTTTTGAAAATATTCTTTGTGACCCGCCAAGTTTCTGATCCGTATAGAAGAACTGACTTTACGTTTGTATTGAAAATCCGAATTTTGTTGGTGATGCTGAGTGACAAAGATTTCCAAATTGATTTCAGGCTGATGAATGTGTTTCTCGCCTTCCCGATTCTCGATTTGACATCCTCGTCCGCTCCTCCTGTAGTTGAGTTAATGCTCCCTAGATAAGTGAATGAAGTAACCACTCTCAAATCCCTCCCGTTGATGGTGATTGATGTTTGATATTTTTGCTGTTGTTGGTTGGTTATTTTCATAACCTCTGTCTTGTCCATGTTTACCTGGAGTCCTGTCTTTGCTGCTTCTTCGACCAGTTTGTCGGTTTTCGCTTGTAAGTCTTCGATTTTGTGTGACACCAAACACAAATCATCCACGCGTGAAATCCAGGTCTTCTAGGTTCTTCACGTCGGTCCAGGATATCCCTGTCTTCTCGTTTCCCACAGTCTGACGCATAATCCAGTCCACCACAATTAGGAATATCATTGGTGATAGTAAGCACCCTTGTCTGACTCCTGTTTTTACTCCAAACGCCTCGCTGAGTCTTCCGTTGTGGATCACTCGGCAGGTGCCGTTGTCGTACAGCTGTTGAATAAGGTTGATGAATATTTGGGGTACGCCATAGTACTCGAGTAATTTCCAAATTACTTCGCGGTCAACGCTGTCTGTCGAAGGCCTTCTCAAAGTCTATAAAGTTGAGGTGGAGGTTTGATTGCCATTCCATGCTTTATTCGATGATGATGCGTAGAGTTGCAATTTGGTCAGCACATGATTTGCCTTTCCTGAATCCAGTTTGTTCTGGTCGGAGTTCGGTCTCCAGTGCGTCCTTTAATCTCTCCAGTATGATGAGACTCATGATTTTACTTGGCGTCGATAGGAGCATGATTCCTCGCCAGTTCTTGCAGAGAGAGGCGTAAGTCGCCCTTCTTTGGTAGTTTCACGAGGTAACCTTTCCTCCAGTCAGTAGGCACCTTTCCCTCCTTCCAGACCTTTTGCAATAATGGAGTCAGCATGTCTGCTGTAGTCTCTGGGTCTGCTTTCAGTGCTTCAGGGGGTATTCCATCTGGTCCGGCTGCTTTTCCAGCTTTCAGAAACTTGATTGCATTCAAGACTTCAGCTCTCGTTGGAGGATTGGTGTCAACTTGCAGTTGTGTGTGCGCTGTTGTTGGTATTTCTGGACGGGTTGCAGGTGGTGGTCTGTTTAAGAGTCCTTTGAAGTGATCCGCCCATTGTTTAATCTGTTTTTCTTCCTTGGTAATTTGGTTCCCTTGGCTGTCTTTTATAGGATTCGCTTGTGTTGGTCTCTTCCCGAATAGAGATGTGGTTATCTGATATAGTGTCCTCAGGTCCCTTTTGCCTACTGCCTTCTCAGCTTCTGTAGCTAGATTGTCGTAGAATCGTCTCTTGTCCTTCCTAGCACTCTTCTTCACTTCTTTCTCCACTGCTGTGTGAGTTGAACTCATCGTCTCCTTCTCCTGTCCGTCCTTGCATTGAATCATTTTTTCTTTCACCATTCTCCTCTCTTCTATTAATTTCCAAGTGTCCGTTGGGAGCCATTCCTTGTCTTGTCTCTTCTTTCTTCCTAGAACCGTTGAACACTTTTCGTTGAGAATCGCCTTCAGAGAGTTCCAATGTTCTTCCACGCATGATTCCTCAGTGTTGTCACGTAGTATTTTCTGCTTTGCTCTGACAGTTGCAGTGAAGGTGTCTTTTGCGGTTGTGTCCTTCAGTAATCGAGTGTTGAACTTGCATTGTGGCCTATCCCCAGCTATCCTCGAGGCTTTTAGCTTCACCTTGAAAGTGCCTTGTGCTAGATAGTGGTCTAAACCCACATCTGCTCCTCTCCTTGACCTTGTGTCCAGTAGGCTCCGTCTCCACTTTCTTCAAATTGAGAGATAGGATAGCGGCACAAATGGCTTATGGAGAGGCTGAGCACTTGAAGGTCACTTACGCACACTGTGATTGGTAGATTTTCCTTTGCGTAAACGTTGCGGTTAATACGTGCCGTACGTTACTGAGGCGGGCTTTGAAATAGCAATAATAAAAGCGGATAGACATTATATTTTTTAGCTTAAGGGAACAAGTTAACATGCTTATAAATTTCACAGATGTGAGAAGCACTAGATCCACTAACAAGAAGAACACTACTGGGTAACTTAATCAAAGAAGTACAAAGTTTGAAGATTTCATCTCATTTAGTTAGTTGTAACGGATGGATAAGATGGACAATATTTGCTTTTTATAGAAGAGAAAGTGTGACAGGTGATTTGGAAGTCACACGATTCCTGAAATCTATCGTGGAATATATGGACGACTAATATATGGAATTTCACCAACTCTGTGATTGTTCCTTGCCTTGTTCACATATTCACTGTGGCTAAGATTAGGAATTGTTCACCAAAGGTAAGATTAATTTACCTGATATGTATACATCTTCAGATATTTCTCAATACGGCCGAAGGCATTTGAAGGAATACAATCTCAATCTCTGCTTGGAAAGTTCACATCCAGTTTCTGCGAACGGAACTGGTGATGACGAAAACTGCAAAGACTGGTCCAACACCACTAACAACGGAGGCAAACTGACACAGATGTTGCGGATAGAGTGTTTGGTGGACTTTATGATGACTATGATGCAGCTATAAAAAACTCTACAACTGCGATTTTTTCACTGGATTGTTATTAACTCTTTTTATTGTATATATGTACTCGTTTATTTTGAGTCATTTTCAACTTGATTGATTATTGTTTCCTTACAAATATATGCATTTATGTCGACTAAATTTGTCTCTTTTACTTATCATTTTGGGGACATTGCAGAGTTAACGAGAATGATAGGCAACGTATTAATACTTATGTGAAATGCGTCAGTCTTAAGCTATCATTACTTCCTCAATGCGTCATCAAGCCTTGTGTAAAGTGTTTCAGTTGCGTATAAGATTAATATTCAAGATTGTTAAGAAAGTAGCCGTCAAACATGTGCTCGTACTGTAGTAACGAAACATAACCTAGCAAACGTAGGTTCTATGTGCACACGACTTGTATTAGTAGTCTAGGCACTTCAAGTACACAATGCAACGTATACACCATTTATCACAAATACTCTGTTATTATTATGTTGCGTTTAACACCACTATCTCAAAGGGTATCATCAGGTAATAAAGAGAAAACTACATTACTCTTCTTGTGTTATCATTTCGTATCAAAAGGCTCTTACATGATCACACCAACACTTAGACTCGGGCATTAGTTGACTACGTCACTAAACTTCGTTGATTATTTTGTTATCATGAAATACTGTGACGCATTAAATAGGCTTTTGTTGTGCAGAACGTCTATTTAAGATTTACTAGCGAAAGCAATTACTCAAAAGCGATAACAGTACTCCATCGTGACCAAATTCGGCAACGTGTGAATATGCCATTTTACGAATATTACGTCTTCTACACTGGCATCACTTTGCAACTCGTCAAACACTAAGTATTAATACAGCAGAACTTTTACATCAATATTTATTTCGGTAAATACATTATTGATATCTCAAATATTTCATCATTTACACAAATACTATCGTTTTTAATCCCAATTAGAATGTCTGACTGTATTGAGTGATTGCGGGATTGAAGACCATAATCTGGAAATTAAAAATAAAAATTCAGTCAAGATGTGATGAGTTAAATAAATAAACATATAGTAAAGTTAAATGACTACCTCTTCACCGTTATCTGACGAAATAACCAACTCAATTTCCTATATTATTGTGCAATTTGGTAAAAATCATGAAGTCATAATTACCTCGATATTAAACCCCATTCTCATCATATATGTTAAGAATAAACTTCAAAAATTAGAATAATTTATCATTTTCTATCATAAATGACATTTTCCAATGAATTCTTTCATTTCTTATGCACATCGGGATGTCAATTTGATGAAAAGACAGCATTTCGTCAACACAATGAAAACGATTATTTTTCTCACTTTTTACACGTTTTTTCATTAAAATACGATTTTAAAAGTGCATTTCTGCCGAAAAAACCAGTAAAAACAACGTAGAATAGCCCAAACACAACGCCACGATAACGCCTTAAAACTGCAGCAATCAGCTGATTTGTGCCTCTATCCTATCCCTCAAATTGAGATGAAGTCTATTTGATTTTTAGTGTTTCCATCTGGTGAAATCCATGTCGTCTTGTGTATGTCCTTGTGTTTGAACACACTACCACCAATCACCAAATCATTGAAGGCACAGAAGTCTGAGAAGAGCTCACCATTGTCATTCATTTCACCGAGGGCCTCTCGACCCATGGTGAGTTCTCTTCCTGTGTTGTCTCGTCCCAGCTTCGCATTCATGTCGCCCATCAGGATTTTGATATCACCATTTGGGGCGTTGTCCATTATTGCTTGTAGTTGTCTGTAGAACGCCTCCTTCTTCTCTTGTTCTGAGACGTTTGTAGGCGCATAGCATTGAATGACTGTAACTTTCCTTCCTTTTGAGTGTAACCTGGCTGTCATTATCCTGGAGGAGATTGGTTCCCACTGCATGAGAGCTTTGGTTGCTGTTGGTGACATCATGATGGCCACTCCCTCGGTGTGCTCATGGTTGTCCTCTAGGTGGCCGGAATAGATTATTGTCTCTCCAGTATGTAGTTAACACCTTCCAGTTCCGTTCCATCTGCTTTCGCAGATTCCCAACACTTCTATTCTGTACCTTCTCATTTCAGCGGCTATCTGGGCAGCCTTTCCAGTTTCGTACATTGTACGAACATTCCAGGTACCCATCTTTACTTTTGCTTTCATCGAAGGAAGGCACATTGGCTGACTGGCTTCCCGAAGGCTTTCACCAGCCTGCGTCATTTCACTTCCCCGATTCCAGCGAAAAGTAAGGCTATTGTTTATGTTCTTAGAATTTTTAATATATTTATTCGTTGAAGTTTCTGTAGCGATTTGGTTGTTTTACAGGGGTGGAGTTGCTAGCACCACGCCCCAACCCTCCCTTTTACCCGGGCTTGGGACCGGCGAGAAAACTAGTAGGCTGGTAGCCTAGCAAGCTAGTATCTGGCGAGGTTTGGGAGACACATTGGGAGACTACTATTCCCAGAGCTGCATCGCTCTAGTGTAACCGAAGCTTGAGGTCGTATTAAAGCCTCAGTTTGCTGCCTACTTATATTTCGGGGTCTGCTTTCACAGCATTGGATGTGTCCTCCAATTTTTCCCTTGGTCTCATACCACCGTTGAAGTGCTATGGACATCTGCTCCGGGGAGTTGAATGTGACGGATAGCAGCTTTGGAGAGTTAATCAGTGTTAGATGAGCGGGACGAGGTAGTCGGAAAATGGAGATGGCTCCAGAAGCGCCAGGAGCCATCTGAGATGAGAGCCATTTCCATTGCTGTACGTCGTGCATGTGTTTTTCACAAGAAGTGCCGGATTCCAGCTCCGTAACACCGTGTACCACCATAGAGGTGGAAGGAATCTGTCAGCAAAGTCTCATAAACCGTTAATGCCCAGCTCTTGCTACGCTCGGGCTCACGCTGTCCCTTGAAGTTTCTCAGAAACGCTTAGTAATAACGGACGCAAAAACAAAACACCGATTGGCCACTTGAGAATTCTTTATTGTAACGCCAACATATAAAGATAATGTTTTTACTAGGGTCTGTGAACAAATATTACGATAATAAATCACAATATTACTTCTGATGGTCTACTGCTGACTTCTTTATGAACAGCGACCGATGAGACGATGACTGTCGTATTGATGCCTCCGCGAAAATTGGGGAAGTTGGTTTGAGTAAACAACCAAGAATTGATCGTTCAATCTTCAACTGCATTGACAGCATCAGTTCCGGTGACTCCCTCGCCATATTTCTGATAGCCCATGATCTATCTTGCCTCGGCCTTATGTTAGAACTTCTGTCCAGGGCTAGTACCTGAGCCATTAACAGTACTTTTTCGGCCTCTTTGGCAGAGTCCAGTGTAACCCGTAATGGGGGTGGCTTACCCTGAGGCGTGTGGACACCCCTGTACAGTCTGCACAGTTTTGCTGAACTAATGTTCAGACGTAGTTTGCTGCACAGGTATGACCATAATAATAATAAAAAAATAATAATAAAAAATTGGGGAATTTTGTTTTTAGCAAACAAGCGTGAATTGATCGTTGAATCTTGAACTGCATTGACACTCTTTGTTCCACTAGGAACCCAAGAAAGCAATAATAATAATGTGTCTCCCAACTGTCCTGCCTAAACCCATTGAAAAAATCTACAACGCGCCGGTTCTATCGGAATCGGCCAACTAGTTCCGACATCAAGTTCTTCACCAGCAGCCGGGTTTCACGTGCAGATGGGGAGCTGCATGAGACTGTGTTGGGACACAAGTGCGGCCTGTTGTTTCGGCTATCCGCAGACACGCTTCGTGGGACTATCCCAGGGCGACAAATTGGACACACGTACCAAAACCGTGGGTATGGGTTATTTCTCATAAACTCATAGTATTCTTTCGGTACTTCTTTTTCACAACGGCAGTGAACCCATCGTTTGCAAAAATTACATTCAAACGCTGAATCAGTTTTAGAAACTGTGATGCTGCACGCCTGACATTCATCTCCTTTCCTTGATGACGCCTTTGAGGTCTTATGACGTCTTGAACGTTTTCTTTTAGGCTTGATGTGTTTCACACACTGGCCTACAGTTGACGCAGGTGCAGAATCCTGTCCTTCTGGTATTGCCTGTGCCATTTCAGTACTAGACTGTGGCAATGCAGGCATTGTGTCAGGGCAGACGAAAGCTACATGAGACTTTAGGATCGATATGCGGGAAAGGGTTTAAGTCCCTGGATTTTTTCCTTCCCTGGCTGAAGCCCTTGCTACTACAGAGTACGGTATTCTAGTGGCTTTTTTAAGGCTGCTTTCGACAACCATATTAACAATCACTATAAATTATGCTATATACGTCTAAGAGAGCAACAGTTTCTATCCAAAAGAGCAAGAATAAGACTGAAAACGTATAAGGCAAGGAAAAGAAAAGGTTTTTCGACTTTACCTAGTACTTTCTGAATTATCGGCTTCACGGCAATCACGTGGTAGACCAACAAGTCTTGTTTCTCTGAACCTGAAGCTTTGGCAGTAGTTCGAGACAGCTGGACTTACCACACAGAGATTTACTATGTAAGTAATGGTTGAATTAAATTCACCGGCTATGAAAATCAGGTTTCCCAAACGGATAATTCACAGAATTGGTATTTTCCGGTCGGAGAGGAAAAAGCACGTCGTATTCAAGGAGCGCGCGATTCGAAAAGACCAAAAGATCCAATATCGTTTTCGTCATACTGACACCCTTGTGCCACCTTCATGATTATAAGGTTTCCGGTCCTTGATAAACTTATGCGTTGTATGTCCTGCCACTGGATTGTACTAGTTTTGATTGACTTCGAGGGTTTGGAAATATGTCGTTTGTAGCATGTGATGTGTTAAGACCGTGTCGTCGCTGTGAATGTGGTCCATCATTTCACCTACTAGTCGCCTGCTGGGATAAAAAGGAGAAATAACAATGATAAGTGATATGAAATAATAGTTTGTATTACTGGTGTAGATTATAAATAGAAAAATCGTACAAACTAGAAGAAAATGAGATTCAAGATAGATACACTTCGAATGTCGCTGGTTACTTGGGCAACTTTCCCAGCCTCATACATTTCACGGACACTCCACGCCCACATTCTGATTCTCGCTTTCGTCGGATGAAGAAATATCGGCTGGTTGGTTTCCCGAAGGATTTCACCAGCCCGCGTCGTTTCGTCTCCTCAATTCGAGCGAAGAATAAGGTTTTTACTTGAAGATTTTGTATATTTGAAATATTGGCATTGGCACTCCAAGATGAGGCTACACGATCGACCTTGGTACAGAATTCATTTCGCTTAAGTACTCTTCTTACCATGAGGGAGGCGGACCACCAAAACATGCCTGACTTATTCTGAGAAGAAGATCGTAATGATCGGTGGTGACTAGTTATAATTATATATATTTAGTATAAACGGGCAAGTTTAGAAGAAATGCATGCCATCAGTTGCGTTATAAATTACAATGCTGAAGTATCAAAAGTTATTACTTTTTCAAAAGTTTAAATTGTTCGACAACTGTACAAAAAATCAGAACAGGTTCTTATGAATGTTAAATTGCAAACCCTTCACTAAGGTCATCATCAAAGTTAAGTAACAACCCAAACTTAGTTCCATTTCCTGCTGGTAATTAGGGTCAACCAGTGAACAGCGTCGATTTGGGTAAGTGCTAAGCCCCAACGTGATTAAAAGCTATTTCAGGAGGAGGGGAACGTCCCAAGTAACTGCGAAACGGCATTAAGTGAAATTATGGATAACACATCATGAAAAGTACATCTGCAAGGTATATAAAAGAAGGAGCTGGAGACTCCTTGTAGTGATAGCTTACATTTGCAGTCTGCCACTTGTGTGGCGTTGCTCAGTCATCTCGTCAGTCCAAAACCTCCCTTTGCAATAATAGACTTCGTCTTTCCAACTGACTCAGCATCCTGTTCAAGGTCATCAGTTGATATTAAATGGTCATTTACAAAAGTCTGAGGACTAAACTTGATCTTTCGCTACTGAAGTTCTCAGCGGTCTTTCTCAGTGCATAAGTGGGACAGAGAAAAGGTGTAAGGGTTCGAAGAAGCCCATAAATTCTATTGGACCTCATCCGTTTGACCATAAAAGATCAGTTCGCTTTTTTGAGTGGACTGAAGCATATAGTGGTCAATGTAATTTTTAAGGAACAACAGCTCGATAACTTCTTTAAAGTGTGATTATCTACTTGTGGACCTTACTCATTTCGTCTTCACTAAGCGCATTTTTCAGAAGCTGTAAGCGTTATACCTTTCTTCCATTGTTGAGGCGAGGTTAAGAGCAGCGTGGTTACCAGGTTCGATGAGACAGGCCAAAAGTTCGGCAGGTAGTTTGTTTTTAAAGCTCAGATCTGGCAGCTCATCAACTGTGAGAGTTGTATCCAGTCAAAATCAACTGAAACGAGTTGAAAGACGTACAAGTAGCCCAACCTAATTAGTTTCATATGATGACAGTACCGAACGGATGAACGGTTATTTTATGCTCAGAAGCATTTTTTATGGAGCCATGCTCCCACCATAACAAGCGAAATGTTCCTTTATCTTGTTTCGGAATCTTCACCTGCGAAACGTTTCTCCTCTGTCAGCAGCAAGCACTGCAACCGATTCGGGAGTGTATAAGTATGCTGAGCAAACTACTCACAGCATTCGGTCCTTGTGATGACTGATAATTCAAAGATACAACAACATACTTGGCAGCATAGTCATAAACTACTCGAGGCTTTACATGCTTTTTGGATCCTTTATTTGATGATGAGAGATACACCACTTAGCGCCTTCCGAGTGAGTGGGTATTCTGGTCAGTTCTACGTTGAGTTCTCTCAGTAAATGTCTCGCCATGACTTCTTTGTAGCTATTGTGTAGACTATCATTTTCTGAGATACTCTAGTCCATGACTCGCCATTTCGTAACTTTCTGGCAGCTTAAAACGAGCATACTTCCATGACTATCTCACCTCAAAGTGGCCGTTAACAAGTCTGAAGGAACAATCACCCACATCCAGAGCCTCATCCTCTTGAAAAGGCTACCCATTTAGAGCATCCATGTCTTTAAATCCCAAGAGTGTTCAGTATTGCTTGGCTATCCGAGCTATGACAATAAAACATTAGTCGCCGATTAATTGATCTGCTTATGCCTCGGTATAGAATAAGAACAAGAATAACAATGTATATTTTCATATAAACGTATAAATTTACATGAGAATGCATGCCATCAAGTATGATGCAGTCTCAAATCTTAAATTGTCTACAAGTTAATAATGTTTCAACAGTTTAATATTTGATACATATATATAATTACACTGATTGTCTGAACCAGGCCGTATAGTTATTGAATTGTACAGTTTTCCTCCAGGTTGAGCGAGAAAATCGACTTCGTTTCGTTTTCAACTGGTGGTTGTAGGCATACGATAACCAACCAATATTGAGGTAAGTACGACATTTACATGGGATTGAAAGTTGTTTTAGAAGAGTAAAATTGCCAAGGTGAATCATTAAAGTGTAATGAAATAAGTAAGTGCAATATATCATTAATAAATGCATTCATAAAGCAAATACAATTGGAAACTATTTAATTCCTAGACTGATAACGTTCATTTGCGATGTATAATGCTACCCATATAGGTCTTACTATCATGATGTCCACTTTTGGCTTTAATACATTTATCATCATGCCGTTTTTTTATTTCATACCTTTTTGTGCATTTGGTGCACAACCGTACCCTACAGAGAATAGGAATAGAACAAGTCAAACCAAATTCATAAAGAGCTATAACATGCTAGGTTTAATGGAATATAATGAGGATCAAGTAAAGACGTTATTAGAAAATAGGTGAGACAAGATATTGTGAAGTGGTATTCAAAGATCCGACAATGGAAAGCAAGTTGATTTATCAGATGCTATATAAATCTGTGCAGAGCCCATGTGGTCGCATCTCAACAATAGGCTGAGCGAATGGTATATGTTTGAGGGCAGAAGCATGATCTATCTGGGCGTTCATTATTATCTTTTTCAAGATAAAGATCTAAGCCCTTTTAAAAATAGGAAATATCTCGAGCCGTCAGATTGCATATTGCTGTTCCTGCAGAATGGGGCGATTCACCTTAGTGACCACCATCATATCTACTGGTCGGCTAGCACCACCCTCCCAAATCGGTTCTAACAGCCAATGGATGCTCTCCCTCTCCAAATCGTTGTTTCAGAATCCAGTGTGCGCCTGAAACATGACAGCCAATCAGAATACCGACCGGGTATTGTGTATTCATTTGTTTCTGCAGATTCCTTTTCATCCAATGAAAGTGGTTCTAGAGCTACTTCATCACAGTCATGTTATCAGACTGCATTAATCGTCAACACACTGAGCCCTTAGCCTTTTCCTCCTCCTAACGTCCAACTTTTACGTGATCATTTATAAGCCCCGGGATGTTTCTCACCCACTGTCTATTAGGGTGTACGCTTACCGGTACTGTCTCGGTCCGAAAAACTATAAAGTAACTAGGTTAAATAGACCCTCCTTTTATTGTTCTGGTGTCCAAAGAGTATTATTGAAGTCACAGTCTTATTATTATTCACCAAATGTAACACCTTGCATCCGTCCACGCCACGTGTATTTCGTGAACCGAAACTCGCAATATGTCCTAATTTGGGGAAAACCTAACAAATGCCTAGCTTTCTAACATTTTCTCCACACCTTGACGGTTATATTCTTCATTTTGGGACACCTTGCTAAGCTATGAAAGACCTCACACAAAATGGAATCCTTAAACTCCCCTTGAATACTCTTAGGTGGCCCTACAATAGACCGTCCGACTACATTACAATGAGACACAAGGTGCTGTCTCCCTTACTGCAGCCCTCTTCTCCCCGGTGCCTGCGTTGAAACTAAGTAACATTCCTAAACGTGTTCGAGCAGCTATCCATCTCTCTTCCACAGACCTAATCAAATCCTCAAACTCCAGCCTTCTACATATTTTTATATATTTTACAAGCCACCACAATTTTTCCAGTAACATCAGGCCCTTTCGCTTGCATTTCAATAAGGAAACGGATGAACATTCGTTTTAGACTTAGAGGAGAGTTCAGTTCAGAAATGTACTTCTCAACGTGACATGATGTTTAAGGAATCTCATAGCAAAGTCAGTGAGATCATCTGCAGTCATGCTAATCAGTATAGAATCTCTCACAATTTCACTGAAAAGTAAACGAGTAGTCGTATATCCTTGCCCAAAAAAATCATATAGTATCTGAACTGGCCCTTCCATAGTCGAGTTCTGAAGAAGGTGTTACAAAGGTTTCAATGGCCGTTCTTGCCTTTACTCCCCAAAAATGTAGAAGATTAGCCAACCTCAGTCTTTTATCACCCAAAACACTCTCAATAATGTTCCGAAACTTGTTGATAGACATTCTGTATCCAATAGGGTTGCGATCAAATTGCATAATACCGAAACACTATGCACACGTCACCAACAATGGAAGTCATTGGTGTCTTGAAGTCACACACAAATTCATCTGCTGCACCAGACTCACTGTGTATCTTAAAACTGAGGTGTCTCAACTCCTATTCAGATACCTAATTTCGTGTCAGCTTATCTATATGGGTGAATATATACTTTATCGCGTTTTAAATTCACCTCGTCTCAGGTTTTCTCGTCTTTCATTGGCTAGAACAGTGGCGGTCAACTGGATTTTTGATTTGTTATAAGTAACTGCTGTCCTGTGAGGTCTTGTGTGTTCATGTTATGCGTGGTTTGCAAGCAAATTTGGTGTATATAAATGTAACATTTGACTATTCTAACGTTATTGCGCGGTTTTTATACAAATACATCACTCTCTTCGCTGTACACTCCCTTGAAACTGTTTGGCTATAATGGTGGTTATCAGTGACTACTATCCCGCGGGTCCGAAAGCATTTCTCTAGCTTCGGTTATGCGTGCAATATTTGTCACTTCGATATTTCTCACTCACATATGCTAGTATTCTGTGTTTCTTGTGAATTAACTGTGACAAGCTATGGCGATAAATGTGTTTCGGTTAACAGCCATTTTCTAGAATTTCATCGCAGGTAATCAGTGCGCGCGAAAGCAACACATACGCAAGACGCTGAGAACGCGCTGGAAGACTTTCAGAAAGTGAGGACCTTATAAGCTGCTAAAAGTGATGACCTCTGTCGCATAACAATATGTGGCCACGTTCGCATGCAGAGAAAAATTCGGCGAATGAGACATTGTATATTAGTGAGACAACTTTGTGGAACTTCCACCTAACCTGATTTTTTGCCTCTGATATTTTGTCTCTTAGACCACTAACAAAGTATTGCTAAATGTATTCTTGTAGTAAGATTCGGTGGCACAATTACTGGCAGTTAATAATATTATGTTTGCGTAATATTCATGATATTTTCTGCACCAATAATGTGCTCCACATTTCAAAAGAAGTCTAAAGCACGATAATTGAATTTATCGAGTACTTTGGTCAAATTTGGTCATGTATGTTAATGCTTAATTTAGGTAACTGAGTTTAATCCGTAGCAATGTAAGGAATGTTGAGTCGTAATAGGGCTGTCAGTTAGTTAAATTCAGTGGGAGCATATATAATCGCATTCGGACAAAGACATCCAAAAACACTGACGAGTGTTTCACGACTTATGATCAGATACATTTGCATAGTCACTTGTAGGTATTGATTCTACATACAGCAGCAAGGGAAGGGAAGGTCACTGATTCACTTATAACTATGCTGATATTCTTTCTTCCAGTTTGTGGTACCGGATAACTTTGGATGTGGAAATACAGTTCTGTTTACTTGAATTGCAGAAGAATTTAAACTTGACGCGATTTGGATACTGGACAGTTTCCGTCGAATAACGGGAGATACTACCCAAACGATGACATTCATCTTGGACTGTACTCAGTCTGTGTATGTGAATAAGCTTGTTTGTGTTGTAGTGAAATAAGACCTTTTATCTAATATTCTTGTGTTCTGTTTTACCTGCGTGAGGTGGCAGTACGACATGCTAGATCTGTACTCCCTGGGATGTGAACTTGCTACTGTGTGTAACACTATAGATCGATATAAGTGGTGAATTACAAGAACTTTAGTGAAGCCTAAACATCTGCCTAATATTACGCGATTACATTTCCTAGACATAGGCAAATCTGTAGGGACCAATTACAAAATAACCTAACCTCTGTATTTGAAAAATAAGACTAGAACTTGGATACTGTGGTGCAGTTCGATTTCGTATAAGCTTAAGGGTATTCAAAAGTATTGTGTTATTATTCTACTTAAAGCGCGATGTCAATCCATATGGTTATGCTGCGAAATGAAGTGTACATGAGGTGAATAACAGAGAAGATCGAGCTGTGACAGTCGTAGCAGTATTTCGTGTACAATGAATCATGCCACCAATAGCTTTCTCAGATCTCATTTACAAGTCAATCCTCCATCTCGCCATGATGAATAATTTAGTTTCACTCATAGAATAAGAAAAGTATGGTAAGCAGGATGTTAAATATATTTAATGAAAAATAATAACAAGCAAATGTCCTATCACAATTGTTTGTCGCAATTATTTTAGCGATATCGAATTGCTGTGACCAGGATGACTGACGTTACCGGACATCTACAAATAAGTGAATAAAGTGTAATTTTTAAAACTCTGAAGTTAGAAAAAGTAATATAATAGTAAAACGCTCTATATTTGTCTGCCTTCTCTGACTAAAGTTTATTCTCCTTTCTTATTTTTTGGTTATGACAGCATTCTTCTGTGTTTTTCACTATGACACACATTGCTCATCTTGTAAAATATAGCAATAAGCAAATAGTAAAAATGTTCATGTTCACATACTTTCTCTTCCTGGTATTCTGCTGCTGAGCCTACTCTTCTATTTATCTTCTGATCGAGGCCGAACAAACCTCCATTTAAACTGAAATGAAACTGGACTCCAGATCATTTACTCACATTTCATTCTTCAAGGGTTGGCTAGTATTCACTCAGCATCCCTGATAAGATCCACTGTCACCATAACAAGATGCTTTACAGCATCCAATGCAAGCACTGTCGACGATCTAAAATGGTTTGCATGTAGCCTTCTACGTGTTAATCAATTTACTCGTACGGAACAACCATGAAGCGGCAAATGGCGGTTTTGGCTGACGTGGGCGCAGTAAAACAAACCGCGTTACAACATTCAATATTAATCTGAGTTCAGTACAATTCACATCTGGTGTTAGTTGCAGTGAAAATGACGAAACAGTCATACAAATAAATCACTCATTTTAAATTAATACCCAATTCGAACACAAAACAAGAACAAGATACGATGCCGCACACAACTAAGTTACATGGAGAGATTGACACCAAGCTTTATTTTTCCCCAAATGTTTGTAATCCATCAAACACATGCTTGGGTGTTTTTGTTAATGAGAAGACGATATTTCTATATTTCTTAATATGCTCCATTGAACGACTAGCTATCAGATTGTACACACAATCTAATGTCAGAGAGGACAGCAACTTTCTATTTTCACCTAAAATCAAATTCATGTAATGTAAATAATACTCATCCATGCCTGTAAAACTGGTGTGTCCTACATAGATAGGAATAAATATATATTATATAATATAATTTAATACTGCGTGTAAACGGGTGTTTACAAGGAAGGCATGCCATTTCCACAGGCACAATCAGTTTTGTTATAAATTGCAATCGTGGAGTATCATAAATTATTACTTTTTCAAAAGTTTAAATCGTTCGATTATTGTACAAGCTATCAGAACAGGCTATCATTAACATTAAATTGTAAACTCTTCACAATGAACACAGTATATTCGAGTAAGAGCTATGCCCTCACGTGATTAAAAGCTATTTCAGGAGGAGAAAAACGGCCTAAAAAACCACAAAATGGCATAAAATACAAATATGGATAATACATCATTGAAAGTATACCTGCAATGTATTTACGGCAAGTGGCTGTAGGGTCCTCAGAATGGTAATATACATTTACGATGTTTGGTCTTATCGTGGAAACCACGATGTTTCCGATGAAAATATAGCTTTGTTTTGGTGTTTTTCATCAATGCAACCAGACTTTAGGCATGCAATGAATACGAACAAAGAGTAACTTTTAACTTCAATAAATGCCTAGATAGTTAAGATAAAGAAGAGCGTAATAGTGCATGAATGAGAAGATTATCATGAGGTAGATAACTGATATTTCAGTGAGGAGCGAATTCAAAGATCTGGAAGATTAGATCCCTTGAGACAAGCTGACCTGTAAGAACTCCCACGAATTTGTGTGGGACCCATATGATTTTAATGATGTTCTGGTGTCATTCAGGACTCTGAAAGATGGTCCACACACCTGGAAGATAGCAATTATGGGAACTGGGGTAGCAAAGTCTGTCTGTCCAGAGCATTACCCCTGACGCAGTTTCGCATCAGCAATTTGCTGTATTCCTAGTGATTTTATAGGAGGCTTGATTCCTCCTAATTTTCATCAGCTGTCCCTTCACACATAATAGCATGCGCTAACTACATATACTCAAGCATTGTAATTAGAACATCACAAAATCCCTCTAAATAAACTGTTGAATAATATATGGTATAATAATGATTCATAAGTGCAGCTTCCGTATCCTTCATAATCACCGGTAATTCATGAAGGAGCTCAGAATATCTTAGAGATCTGAAAATGAATGATTATTAGGACTGGTATAACTTACGTAACGGATGCACTAGTGGTAGGATGCAGCTGCTAGCTACTACTCGACAGAAAGGTAATACTTACTACAGATAATGTTGCATTTCAGAAGGACCATCCACAATATTATTCCTGTCCAGGTGCACATTGATATCAAGATAAGTTTATACCATGTAGTGCACTGAGCATTTAAGTCTTCCGAAATTCCATGTGACAATGTGAATTCAGCTGATAACACATCTTCAACTGAGCAATCTTAACCAGGAAATTCATCAAAATGGACAAAATCACCACGAAATTCAGCCGCTTGTCTCATTCCTTGTATGATTTCTTCGATGAGTTATGGAAGATTTTAATCATCACAGATGAAAATAAAAATGTTTGACCTCTTCAGAACATACAACTAACATGTCCACAGGCTTATTCTTTTTCAATTGCCTGATTCTCATAGATTAACTGCTGTGATAACAACCATTGCCCGTAATCAATTTACAACCTGAAAATCTAAAACAACTCGCATATAACGAAGCTCTAAGGCCCTCAAACGAAAATAATGGCGGCCTGCTTAAATCTTGGGCTACCAAAATTTCCATCCTACATATTGCATCTATTTCCTCGGATTTATTTTGTTTTAATTATTCAATTATGTATCCAAGTCGCATTACCTACTCTCGCGATTATTTAAAATGTTATAATAATAATAATTTATTTTCATATAAACATAAATTTACATGAAAATGCATGCCATTTTACAGGCACGATCAAGGATGATATAATGTCAAATCTTAAATTGTCTACAAGTTAATAATGTTTCAACAGTTTAATATTTGATACATATATATAATTACACTGATTGTCTGAACCAGGCCGTATAGTTATTGAATTGTACAGTTGTCCTCCAGGTTGAGCGAGAAAATCGACTTCGTTTCGTTTTCATCCCGTGGTTGTAGGCATACGATAACCAACCAATATTGAGGTAAGTACAACGTTTACAAGGAATTGGAAGCTGTTTTAGAAAAATTAAAGTGCCGAGGTGAAACATTAAAGTGTAATAGATTAAGTGAGTGAAATATATCATTAATAAACACATTTATATAGAAAACAGAATGGGGAAGTAATTAATCCTTAGGCCGATAACGTTCATTTGCAATGTATAATAAAACCAATATATTTTGCACTATCATGATGTCCACTTTTGGCTTTAATACAATTATTTTAAAGCCAGTTGTTTTTATTTCATGTCTTTTTTTCTATTTGGTGCACAACCGTACCCTCCAGAGAATAGGAATAGAATAAGTCGAATCAAATACATAAAGAGCTATAAAATGTTAGGTTTAATGGAATATAATGAGAATCAAGTAAAGACGTTATTAGAAAATAAGTGAGACAAGATATTGTGAAGTGGTATTTAAAGATCCGGTGATGGACAGCAAGTTAATTTATAAGATGCCCCATAAATCTGTGCAGAGCCCACGTGGTCGCATCTCAACAATAGGCTGAGCGAATGGTATATATTTAAAGGTAGAAGCATTATCTGTCAAGGCGTTCACTATTATCTTTTTCAAGATAAAGATCTAAGCCCTCATAAAAATCAGAAATATCTCGAGCCTTTAATTTGTATATTGCTGTTCCTGCAGAATGGGGCGATTCACCTTAGTGACCACCACCATATCTACTGATCAGCTAGCGCCACCATCCCTCCTTTTTTGATGTTAGGCTCTGAGACTATGATTATTATGGCTACCGCAAATATATTGCTTGGTACCAGACATGTTCGTACCCCATATTCCATCTCCCTAGCTTTCTTAATGAGTGCTTCCAATAGGTCTCCACGTACATCTTTACGAACATATTATATATGTGTGCATGCATCCTGATGAACAGATTACTTTATAAGAAGTTAAAACCTTAAAGAGTGAAACGAATAGGTGTTGTGAATGGTGGAGCAAGATTTAGCAGAATACTATAGTTAAGGTTCAATTTAGGTAGTATGGACTGAAGGTAAGGTCGGTTGGTAGGACTTAGTGTACTAAATTTTCATGACAGTCTTATATATAGTTGTCAATGGAGTTGAAGATTGAACGATCAATTCATGGTTGTTTGCTCAAAATCAACTTCCCCGATTTTCGCGGAGGCATCAATACGGCAGTCATCGTCTCATCGGTCGCTGTTCAGAAAGAAGAGTAAAATATCGTCAGAAGTGATATAACGATTTATTATTGTAATATTTGTTTACAGACCTTAGTTCGCTTATTCCTTTTATATGTTGGTGTAACAATAAACAAATCTAAAGCGGCAGATCAG
This sequence comes from Trichobilharzia regenti, assembly GCA_944472135.2. Taxonomy (NCBI): domain Eukaryota; kingdom Metazoa; phylum Platyhelminthes; class Trematoda; order Strigeidida; family Schistosomatidae; genus Trichobilharzia; species Trichobilharzia regenti. The sequence continues at coordinate 31,457,735 of OX235270.1, read as the reverse complement.
TGTTTTGGTTTTTGCGTCCGTTATTACTAAGCGTTTCTGAGAAATCTTCGAAGAACAGCGTGGGCCCGAGCGTAGCGAGAGCTGGACATTAACGGTTTATGAGACGTGATTGACAGTTTCTGACGATAGAAACAGATCTGGCGGATTGAAACAGTTGGTGAAAATTTGGATAGTCTCCGTTCATTTTTCCTGGTGCCGGTCAAGTCCTCTTTGAACAAGCAATATCTGGAACGGTTTTGGAATTGGGTCAAGTTCAACAATGCCTGGGTCAAAGAAGGAACAGAGTGTCTTGGATGCAAACAGGAAGGTAAGTCATGGTGACTTGTCTGTTAATTGTAACGATGTGTCTGATGTTAAGCATGACATGGTTGATGTTACTGTTTCGCCGTTCAGGGATAATAGGAACATCAAACACCCTAAATTTGAACCACGGTGTTTTGATGGAAACCCTGCTGATTATTTACAATTTGTAAAGGAGTTTGAGATCATGTTGAGTGGTTTTCTATTAAGTGATGAATTGAAGTTAATGTATTTGATGAGATATTGCACTGGAGATGCTGCAAGAGCTGTACAGTGCTGTAAGTTTATGAAGCCAAAAGAGGGCTACGATGAGGCTATGAGCATATTACGTCAAAGGTTTGGAAGACCTTCAATGATTGTAAGGAACGTATACGAAGCTGTCAAAGGTAACGCCAGTCAACTTCAAGATGACTCCAAGGCACTTACTGAGTTTTTAGATAATCTTATGACTTATAAGGATACCTTGATTTCGATGAATTGCATGAGTGACCTCAACTCCAGCTCAGTCCTAGAGGTAATTGCGAGACGTCTACCTACTCGGCTGCAAAGGAAGTGGGTAAAAATAAGCTCTCGTATAGAGGAGGAGGGTATCGAGCCAAGGTTTGATGATATTCTGAGACTGGTGAAGGACAGTGTCAACCAGGCGATGGGTGAATTCGCCAGCATTTTGCATTCTAAGGTAGAACCTAAGGAACCAGTGAATATAAGGAAGGCATTTGTGGTGAAGTCTGAAGACAAAACGAGAAAGTATGAGTGTATTGTCTGCCATAACATGCATCAACTGAGTGATTGTAATCGCTTTATCGCTATGTCACCCGTAGAAAGGTTAAAAATGGCAAAGCAGAAGCGGCTGTGTTTCAGTTGTTTAAAGATTGGGCATACAAAGTGGAATTGTAAGACGAAAAATAAAAGAAGTAGTGGTTTAACGGATATGCACCCACTTCTGAGGACAGTGAACGAACCTGGGAATTCGGTTAACTGTAATAGTATCTCTAGACCCCTTGACACCCCACAAGTTTTCTTAGGGATATTACCAGTTAAGGTGAAAGGACCGAAATCTTCAGTGTCATTTCGGTTAGAATCCTTGGCTACTGGGGAGACCTCCAGTATGAAACTTGGCGAAGCTATAGTACCTAGTCGTGAAACGGTTGTCGGTAAGCCATACCTGTGTGACATACCTCTTCCAACATTGCAAGATGGAAGAGTGAGAGTACTCATTGGATGTAGTGTGCCAGAAGCTCACAAGGTATTAGAAGAGAGATTTGGAGGTAGAGATGATCTGTTTGCGACGAAAACACCACTGGGATGGACAGTGAGAGGACCTATACCCATAGTCCACATATCATCATTAGTTGCAAACGATGGGGACAAACTAGAAACTATGATTAAAAATATGTATGACAAGGAGTTTTGTGACTGCGGTGTCCCAGGGAAGGGTCGTTCTGTAGAAGACTTAAAAGCAGTTAAAATAGCCGAGGACTCTTGTAAATACGAAAACGGGCGTTTCAGCGTTGGCCTACCATGGAGATTCAAAGATAGACAGTTGGTTTGTAATAGGAAAGTTGCTCTTAAGAGACTAATGGGTTTACAGAAGAAATTCCTGTCAGATGCAGAACTCTGGTCCAAATATAAGGAAGTCGTCGATAAACATATAATGAAGGGTTACGTTGAAAGACTAGTTGATCAGAGTGAGCCAGGGAAGTGGTATTTGCCCCATCATCCCGTCTTTAACCCGAGGAAGCCAGGTAAACTCCGTGTGGTGTTTGATTGTTCTGCGAAACATGAAGGAGTCTCTTTAAATGATAATCTGTATAGTGGCCCAGATTGCGTGAGCTCATTAGTGGGACTGCTATTGAGATTCAGAAAGTTTACAGTTGCTGTCGCGGCGGATATTGAGGAAATGTTCCTACAGGTGAAGGTGCCAGAGAGTGACAGAGATCACTTGAGGTTTTTGTGGTTTGATGACGGTCCTTGTGGTAAGGTGTCAGAATATAGGATGACAGTGCATCCATTTGGTGCCACGTCCTCCCCGTTTTGTGCTAATTTTGCTCTACGAAAGGCAGTGTCCACATTTGGTTCTAATGATTTGCTGGACGTCATAGATTGTTGCTTCTACGTGGATGATTGTTTAGCCTCCTTCGATGATGATAAGTCTGCAGTTAGATTTGCAACAAGCATTACTGAAGTGTTAGCTAAGGCCGGCTTTCGTCTAACTAAGTGGGTCTCGAACAGCCTAGACGTTTTGAAGCATATAGATCCAGAAGACAGAGCACCTACCGTACGAGATTTGCCTGTTGATACTCTACCAGTTGAACGCACATTAGGTATGCGATGGGATGTGAACTCTGATACCTTTGGATTTAGTGTTGGTGATATTGATAAGCCAGTTACTCGGAGAGGTGTGCTCTCTGTGTTGTCGTCCGTGTTTGACCCACTTGGATTAGTAGCACCTTATCTACTTCCGGCTAGGAGGTTATTTCAAGAGACATGCAGGAAAGGGTTACAGTGGGATGAACCATTAAGTGAGAGGCAGAGAGAAGAGTGGAAGGGGTGGGTTAACAGTTTAAGAATGCTGAATCTACATTCCGTCTCACGTCCACTTAAGCCGTCGAGAAATCATGATATAATTGACTTCCATGTTTTTTCTGATGCCTCTGAGGTTGGATTTGGTGCAGCCGTATACATCAGAACCACCTTAAGGAATGATATAGATGTTAGCCTGGTGATGGGTAAATCTAGAGTTGCACCTCTAAAGACGGTTTCGATTCCGAGATTAGAACTTAATGCAGCCTTACTAGCTGCGCAGTTATTCACAACGGTGTGTAAAGAGTTGGATTACCCCAAGCATCCCGTAACGTTTTGGACTGATTCGATGTCTGTGATATATTATATACGCAACGAGTCAGCAAGATATGCATGTTTTGTAGCTAACAGAGTATCTCAAATTCGTGAACTAACAACTGTTGAGCAGTGGAGGTACGTACCGTCTGGAAAAAATCCAGCTGATCTAGCCTCGCGAGGAGTTATTGATATGAATGTGGTTAAAAATAAGTGGTGGAAAGGTCCAGAGTTCTTGCTAAGGGCTGATAGTATGTGGCCTCGTAGAGAAGATGAACCACCGATAAACGAGTGTGCCTTGGAGTTGAAGACAAGTGTCAGTTTAACATCTACTCAAGAAAGACATTCAGGTTTACATCCACTTTTTAAATATTATTCTTCTTGGTACAAACTACTGAAAGCTGTTGCGTGGTTGACACGATATGTTACGTATTTAAAGGTCATGCATCTTGCGGGATACGAAAATATGAATGTGGGGCCTTTGAGAGTCGAAGATATTAGAAATGCAGAGTTAGCGATTTTGAGGGCTGCTCAGTGGGAAGCGTGGGGTGAGATTGCCAAGGAGGATAGTCCCGATTTCGCAGATTTCAAGGTGCGGTTAGATAGATTATCTCCGATAGTTTCCGAAGGGATCGCTAGAGTTGGTGGACGTCTACAAATGTTAGAATCGTCATATGAGACCCGTCATCCGGCTTTATTACCTTGCTACCATCCAGTCACTGATCTCATTATAAGACACTACCATGTTCTTGAAGGTCATTTGGGTACTTCGCAAGTACTATCAAGTATTCGATGTAAGTTCTGGATAGTGAAGGGAGGTACCGCTGTCCGTAAAATAATTGATAAGTGCATGGAATGTAAACTCCGAAATGTTCGTCCAGAAGAGCAGATGATGGTACCACTCCAAGCGTGGCAAGCTTCTGAAGGGAATTATCAATTCCAGTACGTTGGAGTGGATTTGTTCGGAACTATTGCAGTAAAGACAGGCAGAACCCTATGTAAAAGATGTCAATCAAGTCTCATAAACCGTTAATGCCCAGCTCTTGCTACGCTCGGGCCCACGCTGTTCCTTGAAGTTTTCAGAAACGCTTAGTTATAACGGACGAAAAAACCGAAACACCGATTGGCCGCTTGAGAATACTTCATTGTTACACCAACATATAAAAACAATATTTGAACTAAGGTCTGTAAACAAGTATTACAATAATAAATCACAATATTACTTCTAACAGTTTTGGTCAGACTTCTTTCTGAACAGCGACCGATGAGACGATGACTGTCGTATTGATACCTCCGCGAAAATTGGGGAAGTTGATTTTGAGCAAACAACCATGAATTGATCGTTCAATCTTCAACTGCATTGACACTCCCCGACAAAACACCGATCCATCCCTTTTTCCCATCACGACCAATACACGTTGACTTGGATGCCATTGCGAGAATCTGGGTCACACGGACAGAGCTGAAATGGAAAACAAACAGAAAAGCCAACACACCACAAGCATACTTACAGCACAATCTCACACATCGCTGACGACCTGCGCCTCCAGACAGAGACCTCTTGACATCTTGCAACACAATCGCCACTTGCTAGAATGACTCTTGCAGAATGCAACGTGACCATAGCAGCACCTCATGATACTCTACGTACATCCTCTTACCTACTCACTACCAATTACCACTGCAATCGCTTGTCACTCATTCTGCCGCAGTTCTAGTAGCGGTGACGCATGCGAGCCTCAGTCGTTTACACTCTTTCTCCCCGGCGTGTCGGACCGCAACTAACAATTATCTCCGTGTACATTTCATTCTCAGCAATAGCCTAGCCTCTCCGGCGTATACGCCCCATCTGCTGTCCTTAACATCAATCAATTCATTCACGAATGTAGAAGACTCGAAACAACTTCAGAAGTAATCACGACGAAAATTTTAACAAAATTACGCAATAACAACAAGATACGAAAACAACAAGTAAACACAATGAATCCAAAAAACACCAATTGATATGACACACCACACATATATACAAACAGTACACACAAACTCGCAGTTCATGTCTTGGTGGAATTCCTTTGGAGAATCGCAGGGCTAACACCAGTACGCCTACAAACCTTCACAGGTTGACCATTGTAATTTGTGGAATGTCCGGACATAAACAAGATTATTCAACAATTAGAATAATTGGAACTCACACAATTATTTAACACAAACATATGTACAATCACTACATCAAATGTTGTGGATTCCAGCATGACAAACTACCCTTGAAGAACTGTAGGACTTACAGCAGCACGCCTACAACCCTTCTCAGGTTGACGCCCTAGGTTGGAAAATCGTTGCAGAGTTTAATTCCTGATCTCCGCCTATCAGCTATATCTTCAAATCTGAACGAAAACTCGCTCATGTTATTGTATCGTAGAATATAGATGACCAACAAACACACGACATATCTCATCAACCAAGTGTAGAAACAGAGTAATTTACACCAAAGATAATAACATTCAAATAGTAACTTGAAACTAGAAATGCCTTTATTCGTGCAAGTCAATTTAACAATTACTCTCTCGTTTACACTTGGCTTATCGTCACTAAACTCACCATTGATATTCGTCCTCTCAAACGAACTGATACTAGCATAGTCATCGCACAAGCTACTTGAGATGATGAGCGCCTTTTTCATTGTGAATGACAGCACCAACGACGACTGATTGATATCAATTGATGAAGATAGCGGTGGAACAAAAGCTGTTTTTTCTCAGCATTCAGACGTTTGTCTACATGTAAGACCACCACCTATGCTGTCGTTTACTATCAGCTAAGGTTTAGCAATAGCATCTCAACATAGGTGGTGTCAGTGGAGTTGAAGATTGAACGATCAATTCATGGTTGTTTGCTCAAAATCAACTTCCCCAATTTTCGCGGAGGTATCAATACGACAGTCATCGTCTCATCGGTCGCTGTTCAGAAAGAAGTCTGACCAAAACTGTTAGAAGTTATATTGTGATTTATTATTGTAATATTTGTTTACAGACCTTAGTTCAAATATTGTTTTTATATGTTGGTGTAACAATGAAGTATTCTCAAGCGGCCAATCGGTGTTTTGGTTTTTTCGTCCGTTATAACTAAGCGTTTCTGAAAACTTCAAGGAACAGCGTGGGCCCGAGCGTAGCAAGAGCTGGGCATTAACGGTTTATGAGACGTGGTTGACAGGTGGGCTACCTGCTGATCACTTACACTGACGGTCTCACAAGTATACATGCCTTCTGCAACTGCACCTGCATTTATTTCTACTTCACGTTCAAGTTGTACAGAAACTTTATTTAACTTAGCGGTAGTAGGCATTCCCTCCATTTCATCATGATCAACCAAAGAGAAATCTGCACTATCATGATCATTACCACAAATATTCAATTTTCCGTCAAGTTCATCATTTTCAAACTCTTTAATACCAGAAGTAGACAATTTTGGCTCCTCCTCACAAATCATTAAAGGTTTTATATCTTCACTCTGACTAGTTATACTTTGTAAACTCGTAGGGTCAGAACTGCAATCTGAAGCAGCAACTCTATTCTGTGACACTCTATTCAACAATGGCTTACCAGTTGTAACTACAGACTTCCTGACCAAACCGTTATCGTCACACAATTTGGAGTCAGGCCTGGGGTTTACATTTAGCTTATCACTGAACTTGCTCACCGGTTCACAGTTCACCTTTGTATGCACCTCTTGCAAACGTGTAAAACACAACCGTGCTTGCCTTGCATCTTGTAACTTATCTGCTGAGGATGTACTACGAAACCTGTTACACTCACTAGGTCTATATGCATTACTAGACATCATGGAGCCTTCTCAATATCCACCTCTCTGAGGTCTACTCGTCATCAATGATTGCGTTTTACCCTCAGACTGCTTTATTCTAGGGGTGAGATTCAATATACTGGCAAACTTGCTCATAGATTCATTGACACTAGTATTTACCAGTTTCAGGATATCATCAAATTTTGGATCGATATCCTCTTCCTCCATACGGGAGCTTATCTTCACCCACTTCCTTTGCAGTCGAGTAAGTAGGCGTCTCGCAATTACCTCTAGGACTGAGCTGGAGTTGAGGTCACTCATGCAATTCATCGAAATCAAGGTATCCTTATAAGTCATAAGATTATCTAAAAACTCAGTAAGTGCCTTGGAGTCATCTTGAAGTTGACTGGCGTTACCTTTGACAGCTTCGTATACGTTCCTTACAATCATTGAAGGTCTTCCAAACCTTTGACGTAATATGCTCATAGCCTCATCGTAGCCCTCTTTTGGCTTCATAAACTTACAGCACTGTACAGCTCTTGCAGCATTTCCTGTGCAATATCTCATCAAATACATTAACTTCAATTCATCACTTAATAGAAAACCACTCAACATGATCTCAAACTCCTTTACAAATTGTAAATAATCAGCAGGGTTTCCATCGAAACACCGCGGTTCAAATTTAGGGTGTTTGATGTTCCTATTATCCCTGAACGGCGAAACAGTAACATCAACCATGTCATGCTTAACATCAGACACATCGTTACAAGTAACAGACAAGTCACCATGACTTACCTTCCTGTTTGCATCCAAGACACTCTGTTCCTTCTTTGACCCAGGCATTGTTGAACTTGACCCAATTGCAAAAACGTTCCAGATATTGCTTGTTCAAAGAGGACTTGACCTGCACCAGGAAAAATGAACGGTGACTATCCAAACTGTTAGCAGCTATCTGAATCGGCCAGAATCTCTTTCTAGCATCAGACACTGTCAATCACGTCTCGTAAACCGTTAATGCCCAGCTCTTGCTACGCTCGGGCTCACGCTGTCCCTTGAAGTTTCTCAGAAACGCTTAGTAATAACGGACGCAAAAACAAAACACCGATTGGCCACTTGAGAATTCTTTATTGTAACGCCAACATATAAATATAATGTTGGCCGATTCAGATAGAACCGTCGCGTTGTAGATTTTTTCAATTGTTTTAGGCAGGACAGTTGGGAGACACATTATTATTATTGCTTTCTTGGGTTCCTAGTGGAACAAAGAGTGTCAATGCAGTTCAAGATTCAACGATCAATTCACGCTTGTTTGCTAAAAACAAAATTCCCCAATTTTTTATTATTATTTTTTTATTATTATTATGGTCATACCTGTGCAGCAAACTACGTCTGAACATTAGTTCAGCAAAACTGTGCAGACTGTACAGGGGTGTCCACACGCCTCAGGGTAAGCCACCCCCATTACGGGTTACACTGGACTCTGCCAAAGAGGCCGAAAAAGTACTGTTAATGGCTCAGGTACTAGCCCTGGACAGAAGTTCTAACATAAGGCCGAGGCAAGATAGATCATGGGCTATCAGAAATATGGCGAGGGAGTCACCGGAACTGATGCTGTCAATGCAGTTGAAGATTGAACGATCAATTCTTGGTTGTTTACTCAAACCAACTTCCCCAATTTTCGCGGAGGCATCAATACGACAGTCATCGTCTCATCGGTCGCTGTTCATAAAGAAGTCAGCAGTAGACCATCAGAAGTAATATTGTGATTTATTATCGTAATATTTGTTCACAGACCCTAGTAAAAACATTATCTTTATATGTTGGCGTTACAATAAAGAATTCTCAAGTGGCCAATCGGTGTTTTGTTTTTGCGTCCGTTATTACTAAGCGTTTCTGAGAAACTTCAAGGGACAGCGTGAGCCCGAGCGTAGCAAGAGCTGGGCATTAACGGTTTACGAGACGTGATTGACAGTGTCTGATGCTAGAAAGAGATTCTGGCCGATTCAGAAAGCTGCTAACAGTTTAGATAGTCACCGTTCATTTTTCCTGGTGCAGGTCAAGTCCTCTTTGAACAAGCAATATCTGGAACGATTTTGGAATTGGGTCAAGTTCAACAATGCCTGGGTCAAAGAAGGAACAGAGTGTCTTGGATGCAAACAGGAAGGTAAGTCATGGTGACTTGTCTGTTAATTGTAACGATGTGTCTGATGTTAAGCATGACATGGTTGATGTTACTGTTTCGCCGTTCAGTGATAATAGGAACATCAAACACCCTAAATTTGAACCGCGGTGTTTCGATGGAAACCCTGCTGATTATTTACAATTTGTAAAGGAGTTTGAGATCATGTTGAGTGGTTTTCTATTAAGTGATGAATTGAAGTTAATGTATTTGATGAGATATTGCACTGGAGATGCTGCAAGAGCTGTACAGTGCTGTAAGTTTATGAAGCCAAAAGAGGGCTACGATGAGGCTATGAGCATATTACGTCAAAGGTTTGGAAGACCTTCAATGATTGTAAGGAACGTATACGAAGCTGTCAAAGGTAACGCCAGTCAACTTCAAGATGACTCCAAGGCACTTACTGAGTTTTTAGATAATCTTATGACTTATAAGGATACCTTGATTTCGATGAATTGCATGAGTGACCTCAACTCCAGCTCAGTCCTAGAGGTAATTGCGAGACGCCTACTTACTCGACTGCAAAGGAAGTGGGTGAAGATAAGCTCCCGTATGGAGGAAGAGGATATCGATCCAAAATTTGATGATATCCTGAAACTGGTAAATACTAGTGTCAATGAATCTATGAGCAAGTGTGCCAGTATATTGAATCTCACCCCTAGAATAAAGCAGTCTGAGGGTAAAACGCAATCATTGATGACGAGTAGACCTCAGAGAGGTGGATATTGAGAAGGCTCCATGATGTCTAGTAATGCATATAGACCTAGTGAGTGTAACAGGTTTCGTAGTACATCCTCAGCAGATAAGTTACAAGATGCAAGGCAAGCACGGTTGTGTTTTACACGTTTGCAAGAGGTGCATACAAAGGTGAACTGTGAACCGGTGAGCAAGTTCAGTGATAAGCTAAATGTAAACCCCAGGCCTGACTCCAAATTGTGTGACGATAACGGTTTGGTCAGGAAGTCTGTAGTTACAACTGGTAAGCCATTGTTGAATAGAGTGTCACAGAATAGAGTTGCTGCTTCAGATTGCAGTTCTGACCCTACGAGTTTACAAAGTATAACTAGTCAGAGTGAAGATATAAAACCTTTAATGATTTGTGAGGAGGAGCCAAAATTGTCTACTTCTGGTATTAAAGAGTTTGAAAATGATGAACTTGACGGAAAATTGAATATTTGTGGTAATGATCATGATAGTGCAGATTTCTCTTTGGTTGATCATGATGAAATGGAGGGAATGCCTACTACCGCTAAGTTAAATAAAGTTTCTGTACAACTTGAACGTGAAGTAGAAATAAATGCAGGTGCAGTTGCAGAAGGCATGTATACTTGTGAGACCGTCAGTGTAAGTGATCAGCAGGTAGCCCACCTGTCAACCACGTCTCATAAACCGTTAATGCCCAGCTCTTGCTACGCTCGGGCCCACGCTGTTCCTTGAATTTTTCAGAAACGCTTAGTTATAACGGACGAAAAAACCAAAACACCGATTGGCCGCTTGAGAATACTTCATTGTTACACCAACATATAAAAACAATATTTGAACTAAGGTCTGTAAACAAGTATTACAATAATAAATCACAATATTACTTCTAACAGTTTTGGTCAGACTTCTTTCTGAACAGCGACCGATGAGACGATGACTGTCGTATTGATACCTCCGCGAAAATTGGGGAAGTTGATTTTGAGCAAACAACCAAGAATTGATCGTTCAATCTTCAACTCCATTGACAAAAGTTATGGCTGTTTATTCAGCTGTTTTAAAATAAGAGCTGTGCATATTGAGATGGTTCATTCGCTAACTACTGATTCATTCCTGCTAGCTTTACATAGATTTATAAATCGCCGAAGTGTACCTAAGATGATGTTCAGTGACAGAGGGACTAATTTTGTTGGCTGTCACGCCGAGCTTAAAAAGTACTTCGAAGGTCCCCAAACGAGAGTTCATGAAGAGTTACTGAAAAGGAACATAGAGTGGCACTTCAATCCACCACATGCCAGCCATAGAGGCGGGCTATGGGAAAGACTTATGGGAATTATCAAGCGTATTTTAAGCTCCATAATCAAAAACCAGAGTTTGAATGACAAAACGCTGTACACATTTTTTTGTGAAGCTGAACGAATATTAAATGACCGGCCGTTATCACCTGTGAGGGACGACGTCAAGGATTTTGATGTGTTAACCCCAAACAAATTATTGTTATTGAGAGGCAACCCTGGCATAGAAGACTCAAGCGGGGAAGGAATACCTACGATTAGAAGATGGAAACAAGCCAGGCACATGAAAGATATATTTTGGAAAAGATGGTTAAAGGAGTATGTTCTAACACTGCAAACCAGAGACAAGTGGAAAACGTTGTGCCGAAACTTAAAGGTTGGTGATATAGTATTAGTAGCAGATAAATGTGCCACAGGTAGGTGGCCTTTGGGAGTGGTAGTAAGGCTAATCTGTAGTGGTGATGGATTGGTGAGGACGGTTGTGGTGAGAACAAGTTGTGGAATGTTGGTGCGAGATATTAGAAAACTGTGTCTACTGGAAGGTGCTGAGAGTCGAGAATCGGAGGATGAAACACTAGACGATTTTCCACCCTAGAGCGTCAACCTGAGAGGGGTTGTAGGCGTGCTGCTGTAAGTCCTACAGTTCTTCAAGGGTAGTTTGTCATGCTGGAATCCACAACATTTGATGTAGTGATTGTACATATGTTTGTGTTAAATAATTGTGTGAGTTCCAATTATTCTAATTGTTGAATAATCTTGTTTATGTCCGGACATTCCACAAATTACAATGGTCAACCTGTGAAGGTTTGTAGGCGTACTGGTGTTAGCCCTGCGATTCTCCAAAGGAATTCCACCAAGACATGAACTGCGAGTTTGTGTGTACTGTTTGTATATATGTGTGGTGTGTCATATCAATTGGTGTTTTTTGGATTCATTGTGTTTACTTGTTGTTTTCGTATCTTGTTGTTATTGCGTAATTTTGTTAAAATTTTCGTCGTGATTACTTCTGAAGTTGTTTCGAGTCTTCTACATTCGTGAATGAATTGATTGATGTTAAGGACAGCAGATGGGGCGTATACGCCGGAGAGGCTAGGCTATTGCTGAGAATGAAATGTACACGGAGATAATTGTTAGTTGCGGTCCGACACGCCGGGGAGAAAGAGTGTAAACGACTGAGGCTCGCATGCGTCACCGCTACTAGAACTGCGGCAGAATGAGTGACAAGCGATTGCAGTGGTAATTGGTAGTGAGTAGGTAAGAGGATGTACGTAGAGTATCATGAGGTGCTGCTATGGTCACGTTGCATTCTGCAAGAGTCATTCTAGCAAGTGGCGATTGTGTTGCAAGATGTCAAGAGGTCTCTGTCTGGAGGCGCAGGTCGTCAGCGATGTGTGAGATTGTGCTGTAAGTATGCTTGTGGTGTGTTGGCTTTTCTGTTTGTTTTCCATTTCAGCTCTGTCCGTGTGACCCAGATTCTCGCAATGGCATCCAAGTCAACGTGTATTGGTCGTGATGGGAAAAAGGGATGGATCGGTGTTTTGTCGGGGAGTGTCAATGCAGTTGAAGATTGAACGATCAATTCATGGTTGTTTGCTCAAAATCAACTTCCCCAATTTTCGCGGAGGTATCAATACGACAGTCATCGTCTCATCGGTCGCTGTTCAGAAAGAAGTCTGACCAAAACTGTTAGAAGTAATATTGTGATTTATTATTGTAATACTTGTTTACAGACCTTAGTTCAAATATTGTTTTTATATGTTGGTGTAACAATGAAGTATTCTCAAGCGGCCAATCGGTGTTTTGGTTTTTTCGTCCGTTATAACTAAGCGTTTCTGAAAACTTCAAGGAACAGCGTGGGCCCGAGCGTAGCAAGAGCTGGGCAATTACGGTTTATGAGACGTGGCTAACAGCTGGTGTCCCTCAAGACGCTGTCCTTTCTCCTTTTCTTTTTTCCTTCTTCTTGCGTGACTTTCCTCACTCTGAAGAAATATACTTAGTGATGTACGGTGATGATTTAACGGTTTCAATATCTGTTAACTCCCAGCTAGATCGCACTAAAATAAGTAGCTTTTTATCGGAAGTCAGCAAATGGTCTGAGTCTAACGGTCTTAAACTGAATCCTTCTAAGTGTCAAACTGTTGATTTCAGCTTAAGATGTAAACGACAGTTAAAAGAAGTCATCGATTCTCATGACAGTTGTAAAATTGACGACAATGATATAGGAATCAAATCAGAAATTAAGTATCTTGGACTTATTCTCTCTTCTGATATCTCCTGGTCTTCCCATGTCTTAGCAATCTCCAGTAAAATATTCCGCCTGACATTTTACATTAAGAAGTTAAGACACTAGGGTATAACTCAACCCCTCCTCTTACAGTTCATAAACTCTTGCATCCTACGTATTCTTCTTTATTGTTCACCCTTACTCTTTCCTGGTTTGCTTAAAAAGGACTATGTCACAATTCGTAGAATACTTAAGACTGTCAGTAGGATGAGTGTTGTCCCAGTGGACCACACAGTTAACGTCGTTGTCGATAGGCACTTGACTTCATGGAATAAATTTGCTGAAGGGATTTTGTCTGACTTGGAGCATCCGCTTTACCCTCAGCTTCCTTTCACCTTGCATCTCCTCAGGTAGAACAAGAAGTAACTTCAGATAACTGTATGCTCGCACGTCTAAGTATAAGAATTCTATGATACCATACTTGGCTCGTATTTTATGTGATGAAAATAGTGTCAGGCAACAATTAACTAACCTTTTTTCATCTAGTAAATAAACAATTTCCTCCATCCATCCATCCTTATATATCCTCAAGTTTTACTTTTATTACTTCTATTATATTTATGGTCCTGTTACTTCTCTGTTTTACTCTCACAATTGCAAACACCAACTTATCTCCATGACGGCTGTAATCTTTGTTTTTCCCCACACCATGTAGTGTGAAGAGAACATCATATTCAATATTTTTAAACATGTTAGGATTTCTATACCACATTGGCAATACTCTGTGACACAAGCCAACGGCAATTTTCACTTGTATTCTTATTATTATTAACCTAGCTGTTATCATTATTCTTGTTATTTCCATTTTATATGCTGCATGTTTTCGACACTACCTGTATTGTAAATGTGGAGAATTTTCTGTGTGATTAATTTTATTTATAATTTGAGGAAATTAAATGCAATATTGTGATTAATGCTGAAAATTCCAATCTGTATCACAAGTACTGTTTTTGGAATAAAGTAAATCATTATTATTTCTATGAATATCTTCTTCAAATGCATGCGCTTCTTCGCAATAATTCGTTTAGCATGACAAACGCTATCACGCATTAATACGAACACAGTGGAGGAAAATATTGCTTTTTTCGGCCACAGAACCCTAAAACTACTCAGATATACTACATTTTCACAAAAATACACGCTTATAACGCCTCCATGGGTACGAACGCGATAAACCATACAGTGCGCAAAAATACATGCGAAAACTTTTATCCTCACCCTATCTCCATATCGCTATTGCTATAACTTAGACCATGCAAATGAACATCGTCACTCCCCACACTCAACTTGTAAATAGCTTCCTCAGGCAAAAGTTTGGGTAAAACTAAATTCCCTTTCAAAGGTTTTCCTTTTGCATTTTAGCAAAACGCCGGTTAAAAGTAGTCTTAAGTTTCAGCTCTCATGACATAGATCCCAACGAAAATTTACAGGAAATATCACACAATCTAAAGGCATTCTTCTATCTCCTCATACTAGGCAAGATCAAATCCGAAAACTTGGTGTTCTGATAAAGCAAACTGAAGAAAATGGGTGTTCAGCCAAGCCAGTCTGAAGAACATTTTGTTTCGGATGCCGCACAAATAGCTTCTGAGGAAGTAGCCTTGCAGTGTTCTACCAGATGGAAACAAAATCAAATTGTTCCGAATAAACTCGACCGAATCATATTAACGTACCTTGATATGATTATGAGCAATAAATTGTGCTCGAAACGTCATCAGTAAACATTACTGTATAACACTGTGAGACTATCAAAACAGAAATTTATCCATAATGGAAGTAATTTACCAGGACTACTGCAGCGCAGCTTAGTCAGAATTAAATTTCACCCTCTTGGGTTCAGCGATGCCCTTTGATGCTTTCTTATGCAATATATTGTACATATATTGCATAATATATATGCATTATATATTATGCAAGGTGCGTCGGTGGCACAGTGGTTGGGACTCTCGCCGGCCATGCTCATGGTCCGGGGTTCGAGCCCACGCCGACGCACACCTGATATCTATGGTCGGCCTGCGAAATTTGGGCTACCGATATCCATGCTGAAAATTCCATACTTGTACCGAAAATACGGTGTGGAATCAAGCTGTAATCAAAAATATAAAAATATAAAATATAAATATCAGAGATAAATCTTGATGTGTTGAATACAAAATATGGGGGTGAAGTTATGGACTGTGACATTAAAAAATAATCGGACTGACTATGACAGAGAGTTGGTGAAAATGTTTTCATGGCCAAACATAGTACTTGGTACAGGTTATGCAACGCATGAGGACGATGCAGCCACGGATTACATTACGTTATATCTACTTTTGCTAATAGGTAAGGAAAACCCTTTTTCAGAAGTTTTCAGATGCTTCGCTGTTGAATAATGGAAACTATTGGAAGAGGCTAAATAGGGTTTATCTCACTTTTTAACTTCCACTTTCTTCAAGGTGTGCCTTGGACTTCTTTTGTTTCAATACTGCAAGATGACCTCAATTCCACTATTGGCAAAACGAATCTATACCGTACTTGACCTTGACTTCTGTTGGAGTTCATGTTGTAGTTTGTTTCTTATCGTTATGGTCCATTTTTAATGTTGGGAGTAGCTGAGTTGTCATTGTTTTAAAGGGACTTTATTGTGGTTGTTTTTGGACTGCTAACATCAATAGTTCCCAGTCCATATTGGCTAAACATAAGCCTGAACACTGATATGTGATCGATCTTATTTTTCGGCTGTAGAATGTGATTCAGGAAACTGTATTTACATTTTCGGAACTCGCGAACAAAGGAATGCCGAGTATTATATAATGAATTCACCCCTTTACTAATGAAGATAAGCTTCTCACGGATCCGTGCAAAGTTCTCAGAATCCATCACAGGTCTTAAAGTAACTATAGGAGTAGTTAGGTTGATTCACAGGTATCTGTTGGCCACTTTTGTTGTGATTGTAGTATTTTGCGTTTGTTGGGGACTTTAACTGTAACATGCATAATTGTATAGTCTGATGCGCCAGTTTCACTGGTTTTGTCCTTTCTCTGTACTGAGTTGCAAAACGCCACCGTAGTTTTACATGAACTCTGGATGACTCTATCATTTTATTTTACTTTTGATGGTGCAGTGTGAATACAAAGTAAACGTTATCACGGTTCCCTAACTTTGTTTGATCGCACTAGATATGCAGAGTATTTATTATACTTTGATACATAACCTGATATGTGCGTCAAAACGAGTTTAAGCAGGAATGAAGGTGGAATTCTGAATATTTATATATGGGCTGGTGGATTTCGTCTGTGTGCATTCACATAAGTTATACATACTCTTGTTTTATTTCGAAATATTTGGAGTACTTATAACAGTATCGCCTTAGTAATCACTCAGGTTTCAACAGGCATTCACACAAGCCTATAAACGCAGTTAAATTTCGTGTTTAATTTCGCCTCCAAAGTTTTCGTATACACTTTTACGCGTTATCTGATTACAAAGACTTCAATGAGTGACTCCATTTGGGGGCAGGCTACTTGGTCTAATGAATCATTGGTCTAGCCGTTGGCTACAAACTTTTGTTATTACCACACACCGGGCAATTCAGAATCAGATGACTTTTCACCGTTTAAATCTTCACTCAGTATCAGTTGGTGTTTTCAAAATGCGTTTCTTAATATTAAGTGTTTTCTGCAGATTCTTTTGTACTGTTTTCGGATCCATTTAAGTCAAGGATACCTGTTCCAAATTTGACACTAGCACAAGGGCAAAACCAAAGTGCCGCGACAAAATGAATGCGGAAATCAGCTTTTTAAAGGTTGCTTCTTGTGGTAAATGCCCGGTGAACTCATTTCTGGACATATTTGTCAGTTGCTCATCTTAAACAGTTATATGATACAGATATTCAAAAATGTCATTTTAAGGTTTCTGTTACCATTCGTGAGTTTCAATCTTTGGTTTCACTCTTAGAAGTTGTGTACTTACGCATCAGCCGTATATGAAATGGCGGTTTCGTAAGGATTATTAGTCTTAGTTTATTGAGTTCAGGAAGATGAACTGTCGAAGATAGTCTTTTCATAGCTGAATTGTGACCCACACCTACTTTAAAAGGTAAATACACTAAGTATTCAACTCAAGGTCTACACTATGAATCTCAGTGACATTACGGGTCAATTAGTCTACCATAATTTCTGCGCCTAAGCTTATTAAAAGTGTAACTTACTTAACGGGAAGTATGCAGATAATCGTTGAACTATTAACCCATGATTCATCAGTACGAAACAATCCAATCAAGTTAAAGATAAGTAACTAATGCGTGATGTCTGTGATATTTTGCGCTATTCTGTCAGGTTTAGACATCTGTAACATCAATAGCATTCACTAATATTTTTTGAGCAGACTAATTACGGCGATGATGTTGCTCAGGATAAATATTGTTGTCATGCTCATATGTGTTTAATTGACTCACCTTTAATACAAGATCTTGTGTTTTCACTAGAAAGCTGGATGTTTAAGAGGTTCATTGAAGTTTGTCTTCCGTTCTATCCACTCAGTCGAAAGGATACATATACACAGATGGGTGTATAGTTGAAGTCCAGGTAGACGTTTCAGGTTGACTGGTAGTGCGATTGTAAAATAGTCTCTTTGTTTTCTTGGTTGGTTTGATGTCGACAGCTGCGAATTGAAGCTGTATGTTTCCTTATGTTTGAAGTTGGTGCCAACCAACAACAGATGATTATCCGAGTAACATCGAAATGAACAATCAGTTATCGGTTTGTCAGAATGAAAGTTAACATACATCTTTCTCTAGCCTGACTTATAAAACAAACTTTTGTTATGAATGTATTTCAACTCTTTTCTTGTTGCAAGACATCAAACAGCTTATAAAATCCGCCTTTTACTTAATCCACTTTTAGGTTTGCCGGGAAAAATCACAACATTGCGTCGAACAGTATCAAGGCGTTTTCTTGTTCTTGTATCGTGCTTTCATATTTTGAGGTGACCTATCGTAGTTATAACACTTAGCCGCATTAGAATTCCTACTTAGAGCTCCACTTCTTTCGAGAGTAACATTTGTTACTTAACTATTCACTTTTTTGTTGTATCACAACATCAAAAGTATAGGGTTTTTTGCCTTAATATTCTTGGGATTTGATTTGACGCTTAACCAGGAGACACATCAGTCATAACAGCCACATATCAACGCTGATTTGCTCGTGTCATGAGGGATGAATGTACGCTTGATTGCATGCATGTGGTTTTCCAAACTTAGCTTTGGCAACAGTTGATATAAATGCAGTGAGATAATTTTTAATGAATCTTAAATAAGTTGGAAAGTTGTATCTTGTTGTAAAATGAATTTTATTTCACAGTGTTCATGTGTTGCTTAACACAGCTGTAAGTAATGTTTCTGTTTAAATCTAGTGATTCGAATCATGGCAGTTGTACAAAATGTTCACAATGTTGAATGGAAATTGGATCGTTCAGATGATAATTCAGACTACAATGCTCATACGCTAAACAAGTAAGTCTTTTAAGTACAGTACCAAAGAATTTCCCACTATTACTCTCTGTACATTCATCAAATTGAGTAAATAGACATCTCTTTAGTTCTGTTACTAGATAATTTTGATATGATGTAGTTGATGATGGACAATAACCTTCACTCTGTTTGAAAAGTATTCGTATTACCCTAGCGTTTTGGTCTGTTTGGTTAGGTGTGGATTTTTGGTTAGTTCATTAGGGTTTTTTTAGTTCCGATTCACATACCGATATTTGGAAATTTGTGTGTTTTGAATTCAAGTGTTGCGTTTCAAACTACGATGTCTTGGTAGTCGACTGGGACGAAATTTATATCCTTAATGTTTCCGCTGCTGTGCATTTTTCTTGGTAAGCGATATGGATCGTGGAAGGATGCATAGCATTTCTAGCTGTTTTTCGAAGACAACCGACCTAGTAACTACATTTAGTGTGACATATTTCAGACTCAATCTCAGTAGCGTGTTGAAGCTTGTTTTACTATGGTCTGCTGTAGTTAAGCTAACCTCAAGAGCTGAATGTCACTTCGTGCGTTTGTTTTCGCAAGAGTCATAAGCAGCTGCTGTTCACGATTGAGTGGGATATTGCAAAGATAAACAACTCGTCAACGATGTATGACTAAATTTGTTTTATTAATAGGGGACCAGGTGACCGGCGTCTTATGTTACTAGCTACCATAAGAGCTAACTTCATTTTAATTTACTCAAAAACGTAGAAGTTTTGTATTCATGGTAGCAGAGCTAAGAGCATAACTGTTGAATTCCATTTACGTACATATACAGCTTTTTATTTTTTTTTTACCACAGAATCCTGACACAGCTGGATTTGAAACAAGATACAATGTTTGACATTGTACTCGCACTTCCCGTAGTGCACTTGTTATTATTATTTTCTGATGTGGGAGTACCTCCAGAAATAGCATTAGAACCCATGTTACTCCCCAACAAAACTATCTTCATATCTCAGATAAAGTTCATGTTTCCCAAGTACCAGAATAATTTATAAGAAGTTATTAGTTGGCAAATGATTTTCAGCGAAAGTTCTACAACTTTCTAGATAAATGAAGAAGTCCAAACATGCGATAAATCCATTTTCGAACTTCAGACTCAGCGTCTGGAATTAAATTTCCATTCTATGTTAAATTCTACATTCCTTTGCTTTTTGTGCATTTTTTTCGGGTTATCAATGACTATGTTTTCATAGATTTTAAATTGTCTGGAAAAATTCCTGTGACTCCATATTTATCTTTTACAGGACGTCATCAGTTGCCAAGGTCCGATTTTCTTCACCTGAAGATTTTGTGCGTAAATCAGGTGGAGTGAGAATAATAGAGAAGGTTAGTTTATGCAAAGCTACACAATGTATTCTCATGAAAGCTCTTGTGTGCCATTGGTTTATTTCACATAGGGGATTTTATTTTCTAGCTTTAACATTCTAGTATCACCTTGTGAATGAAACACCTTTGCCTACATCTGTCGTTAACTTTAAAAGGTTGATCAACGAAACATAAGAGTAGAAATCGGACATTATTGAATTTATTTTCTTCATGACATGTTATCAGTCGAAGCGAATCACAATAAACCAGGAAGCGATAATTAGCAGTTCTACTGTAATTTTTGAGACACAAATTCATCTAATTTATATAGCAGAGTCATGTGTTATTATATAAAAAACCTAACGTAAAAGTGAGCTACGTAAGAATATATTAAAGCTGGTAGAGAGGGTGTGGCATGCCCTTACTGTGTTTTATTAAAGGTGAGTTGAGAGGTTGTATTTCCTCGGATCAAAGGTTTGGAGTTCAGATTATGTGTGCTTCATATATATATATATATATATATATATATATATATATATATATATATATATATATATAGATATAGATATATATCGATGTTTCAGTTGTCTCATCAAAATGTAGTTGGACTTAACAAACTAACTTAAGAACAAAGACTCCAAGGTTGTTTTATTTGATATGGTGAAATTCATTGTTCCTCTTCTAGATGAAATAGAGATAGTGAAAGAGATCAGTGTAATGGAATCTTGTGGGGTAATGCATGTAACGTATCAGAGTTGCATGTACATAAAAAGAAGTGAAAAGAAGTACAATGATACTACACTGTCAAACACCAATGCGAAAAGAAAAGAAACAATAATTAAGTAAAGATTATTATAGACTTTTTCAGTTAAAAAGGTAGAAAAATGATAATTGAATACATTTTCCCCAATGTTTGCTTTTTTCTCAACCAAGTCATAAAACATCTCCGACCATTAAGTTTTAAGACTGTAATTTACCTGTAAATGTAGTCTTCTTTTCAAAGTCAGCTGTTAATTTACGTGCATCTAAGTGTATCTGTTTTGTACTTCGATGGCATTGTGTTGTCGTACATTCTAGAACTGTGACTTATTAGGCAAATTGGTTTTCAATCATTTCGTATTAGATGGTTGGAGGCAATCGGCAGGAGGCCTTGGACCTAAGTTTCGTCCTAGTTGGCACTCATCAGCAAGGCGTATCTGCAACCTTGAAGGAACTCACGTCCTTTCTGTGATTCGAACTCGCGTCACCCAGTGCTGCAGTCAGAGACGTTACCACTGAGCTATATGGGCCCGTGCCAAGTAGGTCCAAGGCTTCCTGCCGATTGCCTCCAACCGTCTTATACCAACAATTCATAGTACATTGTGATGGCTAGCCACCTAGCATGGTGGTCACTTTACAGAATTGACTGGCAGAATTCAGTCTGTACCAAGGATAGAAGTAAACACATTATAGTAGTTACTGACTAGTGTCCAATCAAAAATATTTCCGTCACTTCATTTTTAGGTTTTATTTCTTTTTATTTATTATTTTATTATTATTATTTTATTTTTTTATACATACCGACTATAGGACGTTTTGTATGATGTTAATGTTTCTTGCAATAGATGTGGCTCACATCTTTTTGCATGGATTCTTACTTTGTTAATGATATTTGATTGTTCTCTTGTATTCAGAAGATTTTCGATTGTGTTAGGTAGATGTAACAATATATGGTCACAAGAATGTACTCTAACCAAATACATAATGTGCACACACACTATTCTGTCTGTATTTTTTCCTCATTTAAAGGAGCTAGTATTTTTAATATATTTATGCGTTGAAGTTTCTGCAGCAATTTGATTAAGTTTTGGGGTGGAGTTGCTAGCACCACGCCCCAACCCTCCCTCTTTATCCGGGCTTGGGACCGGCCAGAAAACTAGCGAGCTAGTAATCTAGGCGAGCAGCAACAACATCCAGCGCCAATCACCATTAACGGGAGGGATTTGAAAGACGTTAGTTCATTCACTCACTGATCTAGGGAGCATTGTCTCAACTACAGGTAGTCGGAACGAACGAGGATGTCAAATCGAGCGAGAATCGGGAAGGCGAGAAATACATTCATCAACCTGAAACAAATCTGGGAATCTTTGTCACTCATCATCAACAACAAAATTCCGTCGGATTTTCAATACAAACGTCACGTCAATTCTTCTATACGAATCGGAAACTTGGCGGGTCACAAAGAATATTTCCAACAGCCTGTTGCAGACCTTCATCAACAACTGTCGCCGGAAAGAATCACCAATAAGAAACTCTGGGAACAAACAAAACAGGAACCAATCGCCCAACAAATATGCAGGAGAAAGTGGAGATGGATTGGACATTCACTGTGGAGGCCGCTTGGTGACATCGCGCGTCAAGCTATTGCTCGATTGGAACCAGGTCGAAAGGGAAGCGGCAAGTGGGACGTCAGTGCAAGGGTGACATGGAGGAGATCATGTGAGGAGGAGTTGAAAGAGTATGGACTAACATGGATGCAGGTGAGAAGTACAGCAGAAGACAGAAGTGGCAAGTGGAGACGTGCAGTTGAAGCCCTATGTTCCACTAGGAACCTAAGGGAGCAATAATAATAAATAAAAAATGATTCCATATATGACCGAATTGCTTTTGTGTTACAAAACGGCGATAACGAATTGTCGTGACTTCTTCAATTTGTAAACAATTTTTTCAATCATATACATTTTAAAGATATTACCGTCTACTCTGAAGGTGATAACACATTATTCTTGAATTGTATTCATTTCCCCTATGGACAGACAATTCGTTTTAATGGATTTTTGAATCGATTATTTTTGAAGTGAATGATTCCTGCAGAACTGTTGTGAGCTCTTTTTTCCGTAATCAAAACTGAAGTTTCACTGGCGGTATCTTATTTCCTTTCCAAAATTCAGACTAGTAGCGAAATGCAAACCTGGATTTTGTCGACAGGATTTAAACATGAAGGGAGTTGCCGGTTCAGTGTCTCTAGCACAGTCTACACAACTTGCTTTTGCTTTTATATATATATATAAACCTGTGATCGGTTTTCTTTTTCTATCTCCTTTTCACCTTCTAAAGATTCTTATCGCGAATAATGGGATTGCAGCAGTCAAGTGTATGCGTTCCTTACGGAAATGGTCGTACGCTACATTCGGTAGCTCAGATGTTCTGCGTTTTGTATGCATGGCAACACCAGAAGATATACAGGCCAATGCAGAATACATTAAAATGGCTAATAAAATGGTTTTAGTCCCCGGCGGTTCGAATGTAAATAATTATGCAAATGTTGAACTAATTCTACAGACTGCTGTGACGAATAAAGTTGATGTAAGCTATACTTACAAACTTTTCAAATGAATATATATATATAT
This sequence comes from Trichobilharzia regenti, assembly GCA_944472135.2. NCBI lineage: Eukaryota > Metazoa > Platyhelminthes > Trematoda > Strigeidida > Schistosomatidae > Trichobilharzia > Trichobilharzia regenti. The sequence continues at coordinate 31,434,130 of OX235270.1, read as the reverse complement.
ATACATAAGTATATATATATATATATAGTACATGTGCTTGATAAGAGGTACAAGAAGGAACCCTCTTGTAAGTTTACCCTAGAGTCATAGGTTCGAACACACTAGTGAGGTGGACTATAATATGATCCTGCTTATTTATTATCTTTCAATTCGGAGCCCGTGAATTAACATTTACAGGTCGGTTATCGCGAGTGCTGAAATCCACAGTGTTACAATGTGATTAAGTATTCAAAGGTCTATCTTACAGTGGCGTTGAAACGTACTGTCCAGAGGAGTAAATCAGCTCACATTACGACACATATTGGAGTGATAATAAATTATACCCTAAGATGATAACTAGATAAGACTCTTTGGCACTTTATTAACAACCTAAGGAGGAGGACTAATACTCGGAGATTAGAACCAGCTTCACTGGGTGCGGATTGATTCCAGCAGTGAAGTATCACAATGGTAACATAGCTGTATCGCACTTACGAGTACTAAATGTTCAACAATTTCTACTGATCACGTTGAAACTTCTTCGTTGTTTCAAGATGTATAACATTTATAAACACTACTGGTCTTATTGTGTTCTCTATCATTTTTGTATTGATTGATTACCTTCATATATCATGTTTACGGTGTCTTTCTTTGCTTGATGTCCTGTCTCCATTGTTTGTTAACTTCTGTGAACTGAACTATTTACTGGTCACAGTAAGTATTAACACCATTTCCGCCATTCACGCTATATAACATATGACAGTGGATGTCAGTAGTACTAAAACTCAATTGTCGTCCGACTATTTGTTATTGTAAACAAGTAACTGGCGTATATATATATATATATATATATGCAGTTGTGTACATTTACCGAATCATTTAGTTTGTAGTTTCGAATTTCAAATGACTTGGTTTAAGAATTTTATTGTACCGGAGTTTTTAAATGTATAAGCTCGTCTGTGTCTCTCTGGGTGTCTGTGTGTGTATTTGTTTGTCTGCATGTACATTTTAACTACTAGTATAAATGTTTGTTTCTGTTGACGTAGGCAACATCATTTTATCATGTATACATGAATATCATGTTACGTAATGTGTATTTTTAAAATATTCAATGTAATTTCACCATTTAATGACATAAGAAATTGGATCCATGTAAACAAACTGTGTGTGCGCTTTTCACCTGTCTTTCTGTCTCTTTCTCTCTTTTTCTCTAACTACTTCACATGATGTTTTACTGAAGTCATACTTATGCCTAGTGATATTTTTAATCACCTCTCTAGAATTTTGTTGTTTTCTAGACTTTTTCTGATGATTCGTTTTCCAACATCTGCCGATTGACAAAAAGTTATGTTATTGGGCGCATTATGGTAACTGGAATGATGGTTTGTCTCATTATACCGAAATGGTGTTTAAAAGGATTCAGTGCATGCCATCCTACGCGGTTTACTTTCTCTTCATGATATCAGGACTCTTTAGGTACATTTAGTTTCACCTGCTTTTGCAAACTGTATGTAACAAGCCTCAAGCAGATGTTTCGTTTACCATGAGGTTTCGCAAATGTCATCCCTTGAAGAAAGGTTGGTTTTCAAGGGGTAGAATTTCGGGGGGAGGGGTGCCAGCGTGCATTTCCCACATTGATTTCTCAACAGCCAATCCTTAAACACGTTTTTCTTCCTGCCCCTGAGTATGAAAACGATATAGTTTTCCTGTGTGACAATTTACGGGCTACTTAGACCGCAATTGTTCAGTTAGCTAACACTTGCTGTATAAGTGTAATTCAAGGTCGAGTAATCGAAGTTCGGGGGTAGTTTATCAACACTGAGAGGAGTATTTTTTGAAAAAATAGAGAAGATTTGTAACTCAGGTGGATGATTTGCAATTAATAGTGTTCTCTGAGCTGGTTGGTTTAGTTGCGGAGCTTTCGTCGTCTTTCTGGACGACATTTTCAGCGCAGTATTTAGGATAAAGTGAAACGATTTAAATTTCTTCATGAGTATTTTTTTGCAGCCATCCTTGAAAGCAGTTGAAATGTCTAGGTGTTTTCAAGCGTAACTATGGTTCAGATACTCAGTTGAGCACTTATGGAGTCCTATGCCATCAGACAGACGACGGTGGTTGTCCAGTACAGTTCTGCTTAGATAATCTTCTTTTTCTAGTCAACACTGATTTCAGACATAAGGAGACAATCTGACAGTTCACATAGCGATGAGCTGTCGATGAAAACAGTCAGTAAAACATTACCACACCTGTGCAGACTCCAACCACTCACCAGTTCATTCACATATGTGGTATAGCAATGTCTGATTTTGAAGAGATTTCCGGGAAAAAATATCTCGCGAATTAAGTCACTGTATTCTCAAGACTATGGATAGTTATCATGTGAAGTGTTGAAAACTAGTGGTGTCCGTCAGGGATGTTCATCGTCCACATCTTTATTTAATTTCATATATGTACTCATGGATGTGGTCCTAATTGACTTTAGTCACTCAAAGATTTACAGTTGCCAGGGGATTAAAAGTGCACAGATGATATCGTCTTTCTACGTGAAGATGTTGACAAAATGCTGAGTCTTCCCAACATCTTTTGCAGAAATTCTCGGATGTTCGGCTTGTGATTTGTTCCTGTTAAATGTAAGATGATCCTACAGGACCGGTCTGCACTAGCTCCTAGTTTAAACACATAGGGAGTGAATTGATAGAGGGCGTTGGCCACTTGCAGGTTGCATCAACCGTACTGGATTGATTGATGATGAAATTGCAGTCGTGATGCAAAAATCTTATGTAACATTTGCCAGCTTGCGACGTCTCTATCGTAAACGCGATATCCAGTTATCGCACAATAGTTCTTTGGCCTTCTTTACCACTGTAAGTGGAATATATTGAGATGTTAACTGTCGTTGATCATAGTTGTTTTTGTCTGTCCCTCGTGACACAATATGGTGTGTTATTTATGTTAACAGTAGGATGTTAAGTAAGGAGGTGCAAATAGATCGTGTGAGATGGCATGGAGATGTCTTACACATGCCAAGTCACTGCCTTCCTCGTCGAGCAATTTCAATTGACATAGGGTTAGGTTGGAGAATATTTAGAGTTAGTCAAATCGAAATCCGTCATCAATGCATAACGTCCTTGACTCTTGGCTTGAGCCACATTGGGAGGTGAAGACAGTCCGGTTAGGGTCCATGAGATGCTAAGAACTAGTGGCTGGGAACGTTTAGTGACGTGGCTCTATGTACAGTTCTCCATATTTTCACTCTTTATAAATTCTCGGCTCCACTGAATTCTCATTTTACTCTATGCGAAAATATTTCTCCTGTACATTTGCTTTCATTATAGTTTCGTTGTATTTTTCTGTCTAGTTTTATGCATAACTTTGTGAAATATATCAACTGAAACTGCTACACTTTATTGCAAATATCTATGATGAAAGCTCAATCAGGCTGTGAGATACTTCATAGTATACATGAGAATCTACACCTTATGAATGACCTAGTCTTCTCGGCTTTAGGTGTGTTTAGTTTGCCATGTACATAACGGAGGTTTATCTTACATTGAATGATGGAATATTGAATTTAACTGACTATTATCAAATGAAATAATGTAAACATTTTAGGCATAGCTTTAACTATTGTCTATAGATAGGATAGTTTAGGCGTGTATGAGTGGTGGCTTCTTGACGTAATGACAAAATAATCATTATACCTCTTTGTATTCAGTTATTATTATTATTACTATTATGCATTAGTCGTCATCATCCAGTTCTACTTTTTTTTTCGTTTGTTTTTAGCCTTTACAATAGTTTTTCCTTTCTTTCTTTCTTTCTGTCTTTAGACTAAATTCTATTTCAGTATATTGTAAAATATTTGTCTTTCTCATCTTCAGGCTGTATGGGCTGGATGGGGTCATGCTTCAGAAAATCCTCAGCTACCTGAAGTTCTTAGTAAACACAATATTGCATTTCTTGGTGAGTTGATTTAACATACATTGGTATTGTTTACATTTTTACATCAGTAAAATTCATTGCCTACTTGAAGTACACTCACTTCGCATAATAGCGGCTAGGTAATTTAACAATAAAAATAATAGTGCTAGTGATGATAATAATAATAATATTAATGATGACATGCATGTCAAACATGCACAGGCTAATGACAACACGAACAATAGGGGATTTAAGTCATCAGTACTACTTCCCTACAAAGAAGGAACCTCGAAAACCTTAAGGAGAATTCTTAACAACGCAGACAGGAATAAAAGTGGCATTCAAATCCACAAACTCAATTAGAAATAAGCTTTGTCGGACCTGGCCTCTTCACCAGAGGTGGAGTACGACGAAATTAAAAGCAGAGCGGAAAGAAGCAACCAAGAATGTAATGCAGAAGCAGCGGAGTGATATCGCGAAGTCTCAGCTGAAAGGAAAGACTCAGTGCATTACCTTTGCATTCGGGGGCCAAGTGAAGTGTAGAGACAGAAGATATACAGTTGGATGCGGGCCAGGTTCACATAAACTCCTTCCAAAGTGGGAAGGACCATACACAATCACAAAAACATGGGGTCAAGTATATACCATCCGAAGAGGTGACAAACAGAAACGAGTTAAAGCCAGTCAGCTCCAACGATGCCTACAGTGGGACAAGCCGGTCAGTAACAATCCTCAACTAGAGAATGTAGCACCCAGAAGGTCGGAACGTCCGTGCACGAAGCTATTTGACGGGGGGGACGAGTGTGGTGAGAGCAGGCTAGCCAAAAATGGTAGACAGCATTTTACGTCAATGGGTATGTCGCTAATATTGGTCGTGAGAAAATATGAACTAGACTGATTCAACAACCAATCACAGCAGACTTGGCGTACAGATTATCTGACTTTCAAGAAACAGTCACAAAGAGATGCAAAGTCAACTTTCTGTAAGAAACAACCAATCAGAAGACTGTGTTTGTCTGCTTGAATAAGCTATAATAATGTACATGAAATATATATAAATACGTGTAGATTTCCTTAATAAACGATCTGTTGCCTGACTCTTGTCTTTTTTCGTTACAAGTTTATCTAATGTCCTACTGGAATGACTGTGTGTCAGATCGAATGCATAGGTCAAAGTAGTAAAACAGAGTCCGTCAGTCAGACTAACGGAGCACAAAAACCTAGAAGCAAAATCTAGATTAACTGGAGAATAGTTCATAGGACTACATGCAATTACACACAGCCATACAATAGGATGGGATTAGATGATAGTTTTAAAATCTAATGTAACATCAAGGTGGCAGGAGAGATTGATAACGGAAACTTTCTTTATCAAATCAACTGCAAACACGTGTAATAGATATGACTCAACACCTGTCCCAGACATCTGGAGAATTCTACTACCCCTATGACAAATAGGAGAGAACAAAGAAAACTATAAAACTCAAGTTTCGAAGTTGTGTGATAATAATTGATGGAATGATTATGAACAATAAATTGTGTTCGAAACCTTGTCATCCAGTAAATAATTCTGTTTCACCGTGTGATATATCTAATAAACAAATTAATGTGGAATTCAACGTATGATTTTTGTATTTCCGCTAGCAAGCGATTTATCTGCGATTTGAAGTTACCTTAGCGTACTTTTTTACGTCGTGGGTTGACCACCTCAATGACCAACTATCTCTGTGTTCTGGGTTTTTGACCAGCTAGCAAACTAGGTGTTATTTCGCTGCCCAACTCCCTTATTCCATTCGAAACTTAGCCAACGAATAATGATAATTATAATAAGACTGATCATCTTGGCTTCTACTAAGTGCAGTGACTGAGGGTCAAAAATTATAGGCCGGTCAATTCACTGAAGCTACTTGCTTCGCCTTCCTACTTTAATACGCTTAGATTTAGAGTGAAAAGATGTGCGTGATGATAATGAACAGACGACTGTGTATCTTGTCGGTTTAGGCTACTGATTTTTGTCTGGTTTTGTCTGATTTAAAGTCTCCCAACTGAATAATGTCTTATATTGAGGATGACTTGTGACTGCTTTCTAAATATTTGGTGGAGTTATTAATCCTCATTCGAAATCATTACCTTTAGGACCTTCGCATCAAGCTATGTGGACACTTGGCGATAAGGTCGCTTCAACAATTCTCGCTCAAAGTGCCTGTGTACCAACTCTCCCGTGGAGTGGTTCTGGTAAGTGTGTAGTAAGTATATTCTCACAGATTTCCTAGTTGTGCGTCGGTGGCACAGTGGTTAGGACTCGCCGACCATGCATATGGTCTAGGGTTCGAGTCCCCACCGACGCACACCTGATATCTATGGTCGGCCTGCAAAATTCGGGCTACCGATATCCATGCTGAAAATTTCATACTTGTATCAAAAATACAGTGTGGAATCAAGCTGTAATCAAAAATATAAAAAAAATATAAGTTACTTGTCTATGTTTGGCTTAGAAATGTATTTGAACTCTTCATTCGCCTAACCATTTTCTATATTAATAAATAATTCAAAACATCATTATCTTTTAGATTTAATTGTGTATTTTATTTCATGTATTATATGCATTGGTATTCACTGCCATTTTTAGTATTCCAATGTAAATATTTTTAGTGACATCTTTTAATTGCTTGGATGTTGCGCGCTGCCATCTCACATGCATTCTTGGCTGTCTGTTGAGTTGTCTGTTCCAGATATTCTTCCACTAACAGTCGATAGTAATATGAAAGCTCTAGTATTCAGCATTTGTGTCTCATGATCCGTCTTACATCCGTCAAAGTAATTCCTCTGCCTACTTTTTATGATTGGTTTGTGTAAAGATTTCTACGGTAATATAAGAGAAAAGGCGTTCAGCGAAGAGTTATTTTTTTCGGCGATATCATTCTCAAGCTGTACAGTCGCATATATACAGTAAATTCTTGTCTTAGCAACAAAAGGAATCTTTCCAAAGATGTGTCATTAAAATTGCAAGTTTTAGATAACAAATTACGAAATGTAGAAAGCGTCAATCGGGTAGTAACTAAGATAAAACGAAGCAAGTAAGATGAGTGACGTAATATAATTGACTGGGTTGAGTAGAACTCAACTAAAATTGAACGAGAGTCAAGTTAACAAGAGTGGTAGTAGGGGTTAGAAATTTATTTGGGTGTGACAGAAGAAAATAATACAATTAAGAAACCAAAAACAAGAATTACGCACTTTATGTTAAGATAGATGAAGCCCACTGCATATTTAATAACACTGAACATACTTCTTTTGTATGCAGAGTTCATGACTTAACATGTGAATCGTCATTGCTTCTGCGGTTTGAAGAAGTTTGATTCGTATTCTTTCAGCGAGATTCTCACATATTCTGTAGATAACTGTGAACTTTCTTTGTGGGTTAGCTTGGTGTCCAGATTCGATCAGATGTTCCATGGTAGAGATGTGGTGCAGGGGGATCTTTTTCCTCTTTTATAAAGCCATGACTGTGGATAGGTAAGTGTTCGGTGATACGCTTAGATAGCAAACTCTGAGTACAGCCGACATACCTGGCTCCACCCAAGCAGGTGAATTGGTAGATACACGCTGCTGAGGCCAACAGTGGTAGCTTATCCTTCACGTTCATGCGAATCATAGGTTTCGTAGAGAAAGTTATTCGAAGTTCAAGTGCGAAGAAGGTTTTCTTCTGTGAGCAGCTAGATTAATGGTTTCTCAGTATTTTCGCTGATGAGTCTCCATTAAATTGTAGATTCAGGTAGAGAAGTTATTTTGGAGCAGAAAGTGTGGGCGGCTTTGGTCATTCAGGTTTCATAGATTTCGTGAAGAAACTTTCTGGGTAACCATTTCCGAGGAGGATTCTTTTTAGAGTTTTCAGCTTCTCTTCCATAGTGTCAGGCTTGCAAATTCCGCAGATTCTGTGGCTCAGTGAACGGATCAATTTTCGTTCTGTATATAGATAGAGACACCTAACTATACGAGTTAGTGAGTTGTCCGATCCACGTAGGTTTTCTATAGATGGATCTTTTTAGTGTTCCATCGTGTTCGTGTCTTGTCAAGTTGCTACTACAGTAAAACACGGAATGTCTCTCAAAGAAATAAAGGAAATCTAGGTCAGTGAATCAATTCTTGAAATGTTAACTACCAATAATGTTACTCTCATGTCACATTTTTTGTTTTGTGTATTTCACTATTATAGGTTTTTGTGAAGTTAATTTTTTGCATTCAATGCTACACGTGTGTGCGTTAAATACTGAAGCTTATGGATATGACTTATTGCTTCAGCTATTCAGCCCCGTGAAATATCCGACACCCTCTCCACCTGTTTCTGTTTGAACCGCTGGCTAGTGTCGTCAATCATAGCACATTACGGGCGACTCATTAGAACTCTGTTGTGGTTAAGTTCTAACGAACTTCGGCTCATTAGATTAAGCATTAACTTTTCAGTAGTGGGTTATGATTTCGAATCCGGCTTCACCCACCGAAGTTTGAACTTCTACGTGGCTATTGCACAACACATGTTATCGATACTCGAAATTACATGTCACTATACAACCAAACATATATGATGTATATAGCCACAAGCATGTAGATGTACTAAGGCAATGGATCACACTTGTGGTAACTGATATAAGCGAATAGTGTTGGGGAGTTACTTCTGTAACGTTATGGCACTATAGAGCGATGTGTTGGGACCCTCTCTATTGTATAGTTGGCACGCCCCATCTGTACCAATTTGCCCATATTTTTTTGTTCTTGAGATCTAACTTCCTCATTTAAACATCTACATCTGCAGCAACTGAAAACGGTTTTTATTGAGATTTTCAGAACATACCCAGACGTACATACTCGGAGGCAAATGAATTCTATGGTTGAGATTATATTTCACCAATGAGAGATGCATGTGAGAATCTCAAAGAGAATACCCATTTCAGTAAGATCGCAAATGCCCTATGCTAGTGAATATCTTTCACTACGAAGTACAACTTTGCCGAGGCTACCTGAGAATTGTTTTATTTTACTTAACATACAGCAAGAGAAAAAGAAAACACCTAATGGATAAGTTTCAATTAACTCTAATATCTTGTCAGCATTTACTAATCACTCTTTTTGTGAATAAAGGAATGGATTTACATCTTTATTCAGTATGTATTGTGCATTACTCCTACCATTCCGTGGGCCGTATCAACCAGTCAATTAATGCAATACTAAAGTCTGAGATGAGCTGTGAACACTATCACTCGAATTAATATGCCCGAAAGAACTTGGCTTCTCCTGCCTCTTAATTCATTACATCTCATTGTCTGACTGTTTTATAGATATAACTATACCACTTGACCGATTGGCCAATGGACAGTCGACTACAAAACATTCAGAAACTGATGATTCTATTCCACATATTATCAAGTCATCTGGTGGTTTCCCGCAAAGATCATCTATACCCACTAGTCCGATATCTGAAGAAATATATCGTTCTGGTTGTGTTGCGGACTTGGCAAGTTGTCTGCAATGTGCTGAGAAAATCGGTTATCCAGTTATGATTAAAGCATCTGGTGGTGGAGGGGGGAAAGGCATTCGAAAAGCAATGAACAGTACCGATGTTGAACGATTCTTTCCACAGGTTTGTAATGCTTTTTTTTTTAAGATGCCTGTAAAGCAGAGAAATAATCCATCGAGTATTTGATGTAATTCGATCTACCATCCGTTGTTATACGTAGACTTTTAAGTCTCCAGCAAGTCGGGGTTGTACTTTTTAAGCGAATTCTGTGTTCTTATTATGAAACTTATTCCTCATATCCATGGAAATCAACTGGTTATCGTTGAAAAGTATCCTTGCATATTCTCAGGTGTAACATCTGTTGTCTTTCTATTCGGTAAACTTGCCGCCTTCCTTGTACATTCATCTTCATCACAAAGATGGTTAATTCAATGTAATAAATGCATTGGTATTATCGATTGAATAGTCAACTTGTTAACTGAAAGTTGTTTGGTATATGTTTGAGTAAAGTGATTTGTACTCACAAGACATAATAATTGGTCGTATACAGCCTGATTAGTAAGTAGTCAAGGCGAATAATTATCAAAAAAGGCAATGAACACTAATCAAAGTGGAACTAAGTCAGTGAAGCATAGTAAGTTTAAACTAAAGATTGTGTAATATGAAGAAAAAACTTTCAGAAATACTGAATGTTAGTGAAAGAACATGGGAACAGGTATCGAAATATATATTACGTAACAGGTGAGCAGATTGGAGAAAAAGTTAAGCAACCGATGTTAATAAATGTCATACGTAAAATTCATAAAAGCAATAATAAGCAAAATATTGATGGCAGCGGAGCCTGAAATTATACCCAAGGTGGAAGGTGGGGTGTAAATAAATCAGGTGTTCCTTTAGTTTAAACTAACTGGTCTTCACTGTTTTGAAATATTTTGATGAAATAAATAGCATTTCAAACTAATTTATTATTATGCTGCGTTCATCTAGCTGAATCATGGAAATCGACAAATCACTTGTCGTTATCTTTTCGAGGAATTTCGGTCATTTTTTGTGCATCGGATAAAATCTTAATAGTGTGAATAAATGTCACTTACCTAATTACACACACAGAAATTTTTAATCATGCGTTGTTTTACACAACGAATGGGATCAGTTTCCCGGTGACCTGTAAACGACTAGAGCATGTATCACGATGTGTGTGATTCCATTTTTGCTAGATGATGGTTAGCAGTAGCATCCAGGAGAATTACGGGTATCAGTAAATCACCATTGATATTTGCTGGACAGGAGGTTGTTCTGATGACTCACTAGCCTAGTGAATAACGACTTGGACTGTGTAACAAGGGATGCTGGTTTCGGATTACAGCTCGGAAATGACCACTCATTGGAATGCAGATACACCTTGCTTACAAGTCTCGAGGATTCCACTACCAGCTATCACCTGCCAAATGACATCAAATACGTATTCAATCAGTAGTATAGGCTACCGATATCCATGCTGAAAATTCCATACTTGTACCAAAAATACAGTGTGGAATCAAGCTGTTATCAAAAATAAATAAATAAGGATAGCCAACACATTCTTATCATTGAATATAATTTTCTACGGCATTACATGATTATTGGGTTCCCAGTGGAACATAGGGCCTCAACAGCACAGTTTTTTACGGTACTGATGAATTAAATATTTTTTAATGCTTTGCATTACGAGTGCAGCATAGGTCTCCAGTATCGGAAGTTCCAGTAACGATTCTGTTTTATATGTTGGGGTTGCTTGCCTCTTGCCCAGCCTTCTAATATATATATATATATTGGACATTGGTCGCATTGTGGACAGTCTGTACGTGTTCGAAATAATCACCAGGCAAACGAAACCTGACCTGCTACATTTTGCTTAGGTAATCACCATCAGATGGTTAAACTTGTAAAACAAACTTGCACATTATCCATTTCGTGATAAATTCTGTATCTTCTGTTGCGTTTAAACATTTTTATTGCCTCATGTGGACATCACTCACCTTACTAATTTTCAAATTATTTCCATTTGATAATACCTGAGTTACTGTTTGAACTCAGTTATCCGGAACAAACTTTGCATGCGCCAGGCTAAGAGCCACAATCTTCGAGAGAGAGAGAGCTCAAGATACTACCCAGTCGTCCAGGCTGAAGAAGGTGGAGTGAGATTGGAATTAGTGACCCATTGGCTGAAACTACATGTTGAAGCCAACAAACTACACAGCCACCTGAGTGATGACTACTATAAGGTGAGAAAAGGAAAAGTAGCATTACATTTAATAATTGTGGTACTTAGTGCATCGATGGTTCTCAACGTCAAAATGCTCACCGTGCCACGCACGTGATTCGGGGTTCGATTCCCAGTGGACGCACTCCTAAACCTCACCTATCCACTCGCGATCCTGGAAAAGTGATGGTTAGGCGTGAGACTAACGACTCTACCCCATAAAAACAACATCACTGCTACTGAGTTCAAGGAATCAAGCCTGATGCCCTACTTTCCAGTGAGAACGCAATCAATGAAACAAAAAGGCATTTCTTCAGTCTGATATCTCTACTGTTAAACTTTTATTTTAGGTGCAAACAGAAGTACCTGGTTCACCAATTTTTGTAATGAAATGTGCAAGTTCTGTCCGGCATCTAGAAGTTCAAATACTCGGTGATAATTATGGTCAGGCTATTAGTTTATTCGGTCGTGATTGTTCAGTTCAACGTAGACATCAAAAAATTATTGAAGAGGCACCTGTAATTGTAGCACCAAAAGAAATTATTGAAAAAATGGAACAGGTATGCTTGTTGGTCTTTTTAGTTTCTCATGTACTTTTCTTCTGTATCAGTGTCATTCTAATTTCTTCATTTTGTGTTTTATTGTAGCTGAGTATAGTAAACGGAATGAATGCATGTTGCTCTTCCTTGATTGATTTGTCCATGTGTTTGATAGACATTTGTATTTATTATTTGGGAGTCGATATATTTCATCTGTTCCAGCTATGACAAGCATAAAGAAGGACATGGTTTGACTGGATCCGTGGTCTATCTATATAAACCGCAACCTTTCAACAACCAAATACCCCCAGCTCCGAACTTTACTTATCCAGTATTGAGAACTAGGTGATTAGCACCAAGAGCCTTCAATGCACACATACATCGGTCGACATTATACGAATGACCGAGTGTTTGGCTATATACCTTTGTGTTTTAACTGGGAAAGCATCAGATTAAAAATTTATCCCAATAAAAAACTGGATTTGTGGGTAGCGCATTCACTAATCGGTTTCATGTCGTGCTTTGCTTACTTAGTAAAATATATAGTGAACTGTACTAGAGATCAACTAACTATTCCGACTTATAAGATATTTATCGTTCTCGCTGCAGTATTTATAAGTTCGGGAACTTGTTGATAGCTGGAAAACGACGGATGTCGTCTTTAACCAATGCGTCCGCTGATACATGCATGCACCCACAGTTTTATAGTCTCCGTCAATCTTCTACATGTTAAATAAATCCATTGGGGGTGAATCTGGTGTATGCGTCGGTGTCACAGTGGTTAGGACGTCCGCCGACCATGCAAATGGTCCGGGGTTCGATCCTCTGCCGATGCACACCTGATATGTACAGTCGGCCTGCAAAATTTGGGCTAGCGATATTACATGCTAAAAATTCCATACCTGTACCAAAAAATACGGTGTGGAATCATACTGAAATCAAAAAAAAAAAAGAAAAATTAACCTCTGGATCCATTTCTCATGGTTCTCATGAAAGGATTTGATTTGAACAGCAAACCAAGTTGAACGTAAATATGCTTACTTACTGATCACACTTAGTGATGTTTACGTTTTCTCATTAATTTGTGAAATCTGGAAAATATAACTTCCTGCTTCAACTCAAGGATAAAAGTGGTCCCTTAACATTCCCGACTTTGATCACAAATGCGGTTCTGAACCCTTACTGCTGGGGGGGGGGTTAATCGTTGTTAAAATATCCCTTCTGCACACATCCCGTGGTGATACATGCCAGTATACTGTGTAATTAAATTCTGTTGTTTTTTCCCCGCACTGATTCTTAGTTATTTATCAATTGTTTTTTACTTTCTACAGGCTGCAGTACGTCTTTCAAAATTAGTTGGTTATGTCAGTGCTGGAACAGTAGAATATTTGTATGATCCTACTTCAAACGAATTCTACTTTTTGGAATTAAATCCACGTCTTCAAGTTGAACATCCTTGTACTGAAGTAGTTGCTGAAGTCAATTTACCAGCCTGTCAACTACAAGTATGTTACTTGTATGCGTGTATTATTATTATTGTTCCCTTGGGTTCCTAGTGGAACATAGGGCTTCAACTGCACGTCTCCACTTGCCACTTCTGTCTTCTGCTGTACTTCTCACCTGCATCATCCGTGTTAGTCCATACTCTTTCAACTCCTCTTCACACGATCTCCTCCATGTCACCCTTGCACTGACGACCCACTCTCCGCTTCCCCTTCGTGTTCCTCTGACGCGCGATGTCACCCAGGGGCCTCCTCAGCGAGTGTCCAATCCATCTCCACTTTCTCCTGAATATTTGTTGGGCGATTGGTTCTCCTTTTGTTTGTTTCCACAGTTTTTTGTTGGTGATTCTTTCCGGCCTGGCCATCTGATCTTCAGTATAGATCCAGCGAAGACAGTTGTTGATGATGGTCTGCAACAGGCTGTTAGAAATTTTCTTTGTGACACGCCAAGTTTCTGATCCGTATAGAAGAGCTGACTGACTTGACGTTTGTATTGAAAATCCGAGCGAATTTTGTTGTTGATGCTGAGTGACGAAGATTTCGAGATTGGTTTCAGGTTGATGAATGTGTTTCTCGCCTTCCCGATTCTCGCTCGATTTGACATCCTCGTCCGTTCCTCCGTTCCTGTAGTTGAGACAATGCTCCCTAGGTAATTGAATGAAGTAACCTCTTTCAAATCCCTCCCGTTGATGGTGATTGGCGCTGGATGTTGCTGTTGTTGTTGTTGTTATTGGCTGGTTATTTTCATCACCTCCGTCTTGTATATGTTTACTTAGATTCCTGTCTTTGCTGCTTCTTCAACCAGGGTGTACACGTGTGTGAAAGTCTAAGTAAGGTGAAATTCATGTTTTATTTATTGATTAGACAATAATTCAAATCAACAGTCGTTAAGTAGAAATCCTTATGTAAATCACCCCATTCTACCAACTAAATCTAAGTTTATTTCAGGCAGTTTTACCAACAGTTCTTGTCATATTATTTTTAGGAAACTAAAGGTGATATTTGTTTTCATTCACTGGTTTCACTTATGTGAAAATATCTATCTGGTCATATAGAGTAGAAAAAATTGGTCTTAACTAGGGGGTGATGAGTTTGTAAGTCACTTAGATAGAAGATAGTTAAACTCGTATGTTGTCTGTGGACCTTGCTAGTTATGCGTAGGGTCTATTGAAAAGGAAGCACCATTTTGAGACAGTGAGAATAGACCCTTGAAGATGAAAGGGATTGAGTCACTTTGAACAGCTAACTCAGTGCTTAACATTCAACTACCTATCTGAGTAAGCTGTATTGTAATTTAGTGATGCTTAAAACGAATGTATGATATGATTCTCCTGGTGTAGGCATCTCGGTACTTGCATTATTTGTCTTCACTCAGATTTTTTCATAGGTGGTTAATTTTTTTAAGCACTCTACTTCCAGGTATTGAGCTTCGGGCTAGAATACAACTCCACCTGCTTCAGCTCTTGCAAATGGCATAATGTTATTGATCACACGTAAAGTGTGGCTCCAAAGCCTTGTACATGAGATATACAGTTCTAATATCTTTGGTCAGTGTTACAATGAATAATCAGCAGTTGAGTCAATGTTATGCAGCATATAACTTTCAGATTGTTCGAAATACTGAATGTAAATTGTGTGACTCTTTACTCTATTTTCTCATACTGACGATCCTGATTTTACATAGCCATATTCACGAAAGCGGAAACATATGATATATACGCATATACAATATCATCCTGTAAAAGACCAGGTGAAACGTTTGGTTACAGGATTTCATCATCAGCTGACATTAGTTAGAGAACCATTGGGAAACCTACAGGGAGTACTGGACAGCTGTTTCGTCCTAGTTTGGGACTGTGCAGCAGTACGCATCCGACCTGCTGCACTCTCTAACTAATGTCAGCTCATGATGAAAACCTGTAACTAAATCAAATCCCTGCAAACCAACACTTGAATAACAATGAGATGCTCACTAGCGACTTGCTCTATTTGGGTCGGTAGTTACCTGGGGTTCTAGTGAGAAGTCGTGACCAGTAGGATGCAGCAGGTCGGGTGTCGGTCGCCCTATGTTGTGAATTGGCAGGAGTTAGAATTCATCGGCTGACCATTGGATCAGGTCCCAGTGGCTTAATGGTCTACTAGCTCGCTAGCCTTGTAGCCGGAAGGTCCTGGCTTCAAACCCCAGTGGTGGGTGCGTACCGATGAAGAGTCCCTAATCAGGACGAAACAGCTATCCAGTACTCCCTGTAGGTTTTCCCATGGTTCTCTAACTGATGTCAACTCATGATGAAATCCTGAAACGTTATATTTCATTAGTTGGACTAGATAGCTAACTGTCTTGCCACAGATTCAGTAATTGGTTGCGTACGATTGTCTGTTCGCCTTCTTCATCGTCAATCAAGAATAAAATGCATTAGACCGCAGTATGTGGTAAAGTAAATACTACTCTGGATTTCCAAAAGCAAGTAGTCTTTGGTCCCCTTTGATATCGATCTGTTTATAGTTCATGACCTTACGTTAGTAACTGTCTTTCTGATTTAGGAAGTTTTCAATAGCCCAGAAACAAACAGACCGTATTAACATCATTGTTCCTCTTTCTTATTCTTTGCGTTCCAACTGGGGCGTACAGCTTCATGCTCTCTAAGCTTTGAACTTCCAGTAGCGGTGGTAATGTTGTGTTTACAGGGTGGGTTCTCTAGCCTAATGTCTAACCTTTCCTCTTTTCCGGGCTTACTGTAGTAAGCTTGGCGGGGTTTCGGAATGTGTTAGCTTGGAATGGAACCAGGACCCCATGCACGTGGCTGGCGAGCAACTCCTCATTTAATCACTGACTTATGTCGTTATTTCCTAACGACCTAGTTTCAAGATGGCAAGATACAACTGATTGACACGAGTAGACTGAAATTACTCACGTTAATCAGTAGTCTACTTGATAATTAGATGAAGGTGATCTAAACCCTTGCTACCGTTGCATTTGTTTTGTATTAAGTTTATCTGGTGCGTCGGTGGCACAGCGGTTAAGAAGCTCGCCGACCATGCAGAAGGTCCGGGGTTCGAGCCCCGGCCGGCGCACACCTTTACCTTGGTAAGCCAGTAATGAGACTGGTAAGGAGGAAAGGTTGGGCATGAGGCTAGCAACCCCATCCTGTAAAAAATCAACGCTGCTACGGAATCTTCAAGCCTATAGCTTGGAGCCCTATGTTCCACTGGGAACGTGAAGGAAAAAAAAAAGAAAGTTTATCTGACCTACTGTGTTCTACATATTTTCAGTGACCGAAGTGAAGTTTTACTTTGACCTCTGTTATTTGCAAACGACGAGTTTCCTTTTATTTCATACTAGAGCTGAATGTTGTTCAGCTATCAATCAACGCATCACAAACAGGAATATCAGCCTACCTAACCTCGTTAGCCTATCTAAAACATTCATGTCAATCTGTATTTAGTTACTAAGTAGCGTCACTTTGTCAAGTGTACTAGTTCAGTTTTGGTTGAGTGATATGTATTCAACTTCTTAGCTCTGATCAGCATAACGTCATGATGACTTTTTTCTCTGTTGTAGATTGCCATGGGTATTCCCCTACATCGCATTAAAGATATACGCGAGCTTTACCTTGTCTCTCCATGGTCTGAATCAAACATTGATTTCGATGATCCCAACATTAATCGACGACCGCCGAGTTGCTACGTAATAGCCGCTCGTATTACAAGTGAAGATCCTGATGAGGGTTTTAAACCTCGGCCTGGTGGTGTACGCGAGTTAAACTTTCGAAGTAATCAGTCTGTTTGGGGATATTTCAGTGTTGGAAGTGCTGGTGGCATTCATGAATTCGCTGATTCCCAGTTCGGTCATATATTCTCAGCAGGTGAGAATAGAGAACATGCTAGAGAGTAAGTCTCTTTATACTTGAATATCTTCTTGCACTAACTGTTTAAGCATTGAAGGGAAAATATTCATCGATTTCAAGTTAAGCGAATGAATAAAATATTATGGTAAATGTAGACAGATTGGTTTGCGTGCGCATGACAGCAGTATTTGCTATTCAAATGATGTGAATATCCGAGGTCAAATTGCTGTATCAGAGACGCTTAATAATTTTTTTCGGTTTTCAAAAGATAAATTAACACTCAATTTGCAGTTAATCTTCTCATATGGTATGAAATTACCTGAAGGTGTTTAGATCTCTTTACCGATTTCATTCAGGCTAACTTTTCAGTTCGGATACCATTCAGCCACTGGGACTCGATTCAATGACCAGTCCATGAATTCGAACTTCTACCCAACCATTGTTGTTGGTGGGACATCCATCCACACACGTGACATCTAATTGGACTTCACTGATCACGACTTCTCACTAGAACTCAGGGAACTCCAACCTGTAGCAAGTTACTAGCGAGCATCAGATTAATTTTCTATAGTTTGGTTTGTAAGAGGTAGTTATGTTTTTACGAGTTGACCACGGATCGATATCACTTAGAGAACCATATTGGGTTCGAATCCCTGTGGGTGCGTACTGACGATGATTCCCAAACTAGGATGTAACTTTTCAGTGTTTTCACATGCTTACTTCTTGGCTCTCTTGCGTTTTGTAAAAATATTGATGTACTGACAACTTTGTTTGCAAGATGATGTTACAGGACTGGACTACTCCAACTCCTAGTTTAGAAATAGGGAGTGAAGTGGTAGTACATGTTGACCGCTTCACTTATTTGGGAAGTACCATCAGCCCCAACGGGTTGATCTCTGATGAAATCTCAGCACGGATACAGAGGGCTAGTTTCACATATGCCAGTTTACGCCGTCTTTGGCGTGAACGTGATATCCGGCTGGCTATCGACCAAAGAGCGGGTGTACTGCTCATCAGTTCGCTCCATCCTCCTTTATGGATGTGAGACATGGCCATTGAAATTGAAAGATACGAAAAGGCTAGGTGTCTTCGATCACAGGTGCCTGCGTTCTATCTCCTGTGTAAAGTGGCACTCGGTCGAGTGCTAGGTAAGGAGGGGAAATCAATCGACGAGGCTGTGAAGTTACATCGATTGAGATGGTTAGGACATTTGTTACGTAGGCCTAGTCATCACCTTCCTCGACAATGGGCAATGTTAGCTGACATAGGGTCAGGCTGGGAAAGAGCTAGTGGCGGTCAAACCAAAACATGTCACCAGTTAGTTTAAGTCACGTAGGAAGGTGTAGACTTCTTGACTGGTTGGGGTCCTCGGGACGGTAAAATCCAATGGTTGGAAACAATTGGTGACATGGATCAAAATCGCTCTGAATGCCTACATCAGATGCATCCACTCCTTGTGACTTATGATTTCCAATGAAACTGTTTTATTCTTCGTTATGGCTATTCCTTTGTCTGACACCTGTGTTTACTGTCTCTATTATGCATTTCTCCTACTCTCTTCTCTCGCTTTGTGTGCTACATGGAGTGTGGCGACTTGAACTGCCGTACATCGGTGCAAAGTTCTACGTCGAAAACAGACAGACATGTGTGTTTCACTTCAGCTTTTATAATTGGAAATCTCTTTAATGATCTTCATTATTGATCTGTGTTGGCCAAGTTGTTTTGAAAACTGACTTTTTTGGTGAATGTGTATAATGACCAGTATTTTTTTGTTTTGTTATGGGATGTAGCTTTAAAATTGAACTTCCACTTCAAATATTCACTGGTGAAATGATATAACGAAGAAATATGTTATTTTAGAGAACCATTAAAAAACCTAGGAGTACTTGACAGCTGTCACGTCCTAGTTTGGGACTCTTCATCGGTACGCACCTACCATTGGCGTTCGAAGCCAGGACCTTCTGGTTACAAGGCTAGCGAGCTCGTAGACCATTAAGCCACTGAGAGCTGGTTCAATAGTCCATGAATTCTAACTTCTGCGAATTCATGACGTAGGACGACCACTTCGTACCGTCTTCTTCGATGAGTTACTGCTTCATCTTCAACCTGCTGCACTCTACTGGTCACGGCTTCCCACTAGAATTCTAGGCCACTACCTTAATGTCACCTCATGATGAAATCCTGCGACCAATAAAAAAATCCCTACAAAGACCAATACTTGAAAATATGTTATGTGTTGTTCTAGCGAATCATTGACTGAAGTGTCCATCACCTTTTCTGTTCGTTAAATGGCCTTATCTCTTGTATTATAGCTTCTTGAGTGTTTTCGAATACTCATTCACATTTTAAGAGAAATTGTTACTATTATTTTTCATTAATCATGAACTTCCAACTCACGTGATCTTCTCGGTCACCTTCAGACGCCCAACTAGTTGCTTCCGATTCACCTTCCACTGAAGTGCTTCGTGTGTGGTGATTGTCTTCGCAGCGTGCATGCAATCCATTTCCGTCCTCTTTTGCATATTTTTTGGGAAATAAGTTCTTGCTCGACTGGTGTGTTGTCATAGTTTCCTGCTACTCATACTTTCCGGCCGTTCATTTCATCTTCATTGTGGAGCGACGACATCTTTCAATGAAATCCTGCAATAGCCTGTTGGAAACGCTTTGGATGACGTCTGGGCTAAAGGCATTGACTTGATAGCAGTGTTTAGAATTCATGCATTTTTTTATGCATCGAATATTGTAATTCTTCACACTGATTTCGGAGTAATGGATCTAAACTTCCTTGGCCCCCCATCCTGGTTGTCTTAGATATCCTGATGCGTGCCGCATGTAGTTGGAACGATGATGCCTAGGAGAGTAAGTGAAATAGATGATTCTTTTAGATTCTTCTTATCAGTAGTGGTCGGTGTTTTTGTTGTCGGTAGTTGAGCGCATCCTCATCACTTCCTTCTTGTCCATATTCAGCTAAAGTCCTGTTTTCACCTACTCTTCTTCCGCTTGTTAGTCTTCGAATTTGTCCGACATGAAGTATAAATCATCTACGAAATTCAGATCTTCTAGGCTTTTTTTATTGGTGCTATCTATGTCCACCTTCTCAATCTCCACAGCATTTTGCATGATACAGTCCACCGTAATCAGGAATATCATCGATAACAGCCTTACAATGCTTCTGCCTTGACTTCATAGCCCCTGGTGAGTTTTCTGTTGTGAATCACTTGCCATATGGCATCATCATGTATCTGATGAATGAGATTTATTAGCGTTAACTGTACTATACTCCATATGGTTGAAGCAGTGTTGCTAAATTATTTAACTTTCTACTTAACTGTTGAAGGCTTTGTAAAAGTTAATGAAGTTGAGGAAAATAGCTGACTGCCATTCTAGTCTCTGTTCAATGATGGTGATATTTAGTGTCAAGATTCGGTGTGCATATGATTTGTTTTCCTTGATGTCTACCTGTTCCTAGCGAAATCTTCCATCTGGATCACCTTTTGGTATATCCAGGATAATAAGGTTTAATGTTTTACTTGTGGTGTGCATGAGCTGATGCCTTAGATCATTTAGCCCCTCCACCGACTTTAATAAGGATGATTTAAGCTAATTGTAAGCAGTAGGTTTCTTCGTTCATTTCGTTTTACTTGAGTTTAATTTTTACGGGTTAATGCGTACAGACTTATAATTCTTAAATTTCGTTTTATTTTCATTGTTTATTTTCTTTCACTTTCATCTATCCGGTTTTGTGATTTTTCGCCTCTTCTAGGAATATTGTTTTAGCCTTGAAAGAATTATCTATTCGTGGAGATTTTAGAACTACAGTTGAATATCTGATCAAGGTTATGGAATCGGAGGTGTTTATGAATCATAAAATTGATACAGATTGGTTGGATACACGTATCGCTCAAAATGACCAGGTGAATTTGGTTTCCTTTTATTTTCCTTCTGCTTCTGGTCCCTGGTTGTTCTGATACACACGTACACACACACACTTCACAACCTTTTTATTTATTCTCAAGAACGCAAAATTAATTAGCGTCATATGTTGTTAAGGCCGTCAGCTGATGCTGATCAAAATAACGCTTGGGAGTCAAACACTTTTAAACATTAAACATACATTTCAGTTCCAGTCTGGGAAGTGATCTGCTTATATGAATGAAGTAACCTTAGAGTTTTCTTTTTGTTTACCCCCCTCACCCTTATTCACACTTTTCACCTCTCATTAGGATAATCATAAAATGCAGAAGTGAATTTCTAGGATTATTTACATTTGGTCTGCTGGATGAATATTGTTAAAGAGCTTTCCATAACCAGCCAGATGAAATTAGAAGTTGTGTACATCCATTGTTAGGAAACAATGATAAAATCACTTGATAAAAAAACTATCACACATGGTGGATCATTGAAAGCACTGAATAGATGTTTCGCCGTATCTTAGGACTTTTCAGTACTCTGCATCCACGACAGAAGTAGGCGTCGAAACTAAAACCTTCAGATTACGAGACCAGGTTTGTTAACTTTTTAGTTATTAGGTCAGAAGGAAATGACTCGTGATTTCTAACTCTTCCTACATCAGTAGGTGAAGCTGGGTCAAAACCCGTAACCAACTAACTGGTCGGCAGTCGAGCGTCTAGACCAGTGAACCACAGCTCTACAGACTGTAGCATAATGTCCGAGTTATTTTCTTTTAACAATTCAATGATCAGTTCATTAGTTACAGGATTTCATCATGAGCTGACATTGTTTAGAGAACCGTTGGAAAACCTATAGGGAGTACTGGACAGCTGTCTCGTCGTTGCTTTGGGACTCTTCAATAGT
The DNA here is from genome assembly GCA_944472135.2 of Trichobilharzia regenti. Classification (NCBI taxonomy): domain Eukaryota; kingdom Metazoa; phylum Platyhelminthes; class Trematoda; order Strigeidida; family Schistosomatidae; genus Trichobilharzia; species Trichobilharzia regenti. The sequence goes on along the minus strand of OX235270.1, from coordinate 31,411,772 downwards.
ACGCACCAACCGGTGGGGTTCGAACTCAGGACCTTCTTGTTACAAGGCGAGCTAGCGCGTAGACCATTAAGCCACTAGAACCCGATCCAATGGTCACTTGATGAATTCTAACTTCTGCAAATCCACGACATAGCGTGACCGCTAGCCAATGTCTTCAGCGAGTATTTGTCCTCACGCTCGACCTGCTGCACTCTACTGGTCACGACTTCTCACCAGAACCCTATACAAACCAACACTTGAATATCAGTTGATTAGTTAGTAGAACACAAATAGAATGGTTGATAACCTGTACTCTATCACAGAATCTTTCCAGATGTTTTCGCTTGGGAACTCATGTTGATAAAAATGTGTGGATCTGGTGGTGTAGTAAGAAGACAATTCCTGTGTTAAGAAATAATAAAAGGAAATTCAATGCCTCTAATTCAAAGTATGTAATTCTCAACAGTGTAATTTTTCAAGAGTTATTATTCTGTTGGGTTCGGAGTCGAACGTACAGCTTCAGCCCCACAAAGGGCATTTCACTCTGTCTCCTGCATTAAGTTTTTCATAATTGCTTCTAGTTTTGCCTCAGGAGTAGTAATGGGATAGTTGTGAATACACGGGGTATTCAGAGTCCGACTAGAGATGAATTTTTCCGATTTCTCGCATAATTTCAAACAACTGTGAACAACGATATCAAGTTAGCTTAGAGGTACACTACCCGCCCTACCGACAAACTGTAGTTTCCTTAGCAGCATAACAAAGTCTTTTCTAAGTTTCCCAGAAAAAAATCGAGGAGAAACAATCAAGAAAGATAGACAGAATGCAAGAGTCGACATATTTTAAAAGTAGAGACTGAATTATTCGAGGTGCTCATGTCACTAGCTTATCTAAAAGGTTAGACACAATATTTTCTTAGGGGTCAACGGGATGACGGATGACCAGGGAAGGGAAAACCGCACACACATACGCACACAATCCAAGATACTTAACATTCCAATTAGTTTCAAATTCACTATGCTCCATATTACAAACATTATGGGGATGATGCAGTTCATGTAAATCTTGTTTATGTCTCAAAGTGAATTTAACAATCTAACATTTGTAGCGGACCACTGGCTAATTTTCGTAGTAAAAAGCTGATATTAAAGTAACCGGTATAAAAACAGTCTTAGATACACATCCCCAGTACACTTAACAAAATTGATTTCATTAGAATCCATAAAACTGACGATATTTTCACTGCAATGTTAAACACCCACAAAATCATGCTGTGTAGAAAGTAAAAATGATTTTAAAGTCAAACAAATGAGATCATTTAAGGTTTTAGAAAATATGTAAATATAATGGAAGTACAACAAAAGAAAAGACGGAGTGACACTGCCTTTTTTTAATATGTGGAGAAAAGCTGTGAGTGGGTCGTTGCTTCAGGCACGCTCAAACACCTACGCACACACACACACATACACAATGTTGATATCTGATATACTAAGCTATCACCAATGGATATTGGTTGTCCGTGCCACAGATGCATATGCATTCACTCTTTAATATATATATATATATATATATAATCTCCTAGGTCTATTAAATCCTTGTTATTCTTTATGTGATTCATTCTTTTTCTCGCAGATTTCTGCTTATTTTACTTCTTTTCTAACTTTATGCGTACATGCACTTAAGTATAATAACTTGAACTGCTTCATTTCTGTGCAAAGTTCTATGTTGAAAATTTAGTTAATAGTTCATCATTTCAGTTTGTTTTAAAAACACAAAATCGATACACCAAGAGTTGATTCATACAAAAATAAATACCATAGCTACATATATATATATAATTCAGGAACACACATCATGTAAACAAGTAAGCATATACTTGTCAAAAGTACTTAACATTTGAAATATAGAGTAAAGTTGGAAATCGTAGCAGTATGTGTTAGCCTTTGATTTCTATTCTCAGTCATACCTGATAATGTGTTAAGCCATGGAGTCAAATGATCTCTCGAACTGTCCCTAGGATGTCGTCGTAATACACCAGCATAGAGCTAAACCAACATAACTACACTTCCTAAAATCGTGACTGTAATCTTCAGACACTCATAACTTAAATGTAGTAATAGTGTAACTCCAGAAGGCAAGACACGGAAGCCAAGGTATATTTTCAAGTGATCAAACAGCTATATATATATATATATATGGTAGGAAGGAAGCAAGGAAGGAAAGGTACCTACTGACTGGGAGAAAAAGCATCTTGTCATACTTCCAAAGAAGGGTGACCTACGTATATTCAAGAACTGAATCGGAATCATGCTCTTGTCCCCGCCAAGCCAAGTTGCATCTTCATGGAGAGAATGAAAGATGCACTAGATGCAAAACTGAACCCGGAAAAGACTGGATTTAGAAAAATCAAATCATTTGTGGAGTTAGTAGTAACTACGGTCCATCGATAAGCAGTTCATAGACTGCCAGTCACATCTCCACCCTCACTTCATCAACTTTGAAAAGACCCTCAACAGCGTTGACCACGAAGTAATGTGGAGACCTTTTGAACGTTAAGGAGAGCCCTAAACCTTTACAAACCTCATTCAACACCTGTTGGATGATGTCACATGTCAAGTGACATGTCATAACGGAAAACTCAACAAACCCTTTGAAGTAAAGATGGCAGTAACATAAAGCTGTCTAGTATCACCAATGATATTCCTCATTATGGTAGTGTGGGTCATGTGACAGACCCGTAGAGAAAACCGGAATACTTTAGGACAACAGAACGACTCCCAGAAATGTAGACTTCTCAGATCTATGATGTCTGGTGGCACACGAGCTCGAAGATCTACTGGCGAAAACCTACAAGTTAGCAGCAGAAGCACCGAAGACAGGACTTCAAGTGAACATGGATAAGACAAGCAACCAACAACCAAAAACACGCACCAATCATTATCAGTGGAAGAAATTTGAAAGAAGTATTGTTTCAACTACAGGTGGTGCGTATGAAGATGTCATGAGGAGGGTCAGAAAAGCAAGACAGATATTCATTTGATCCGAGATAAGTGTGCAAACCAGCGAAACTTAGCTTAATGTGTAACAGCAGAAGACAGGACATGGATGTAAACGTATATTTTCAATTGACCAAGCAGCTATTTATATCTATACAGTTTATATTCTTTAACCAATCACTCAGCATGTGACTTTGGTTTACATTAAACAACATGAAACAGAACGCTCAAATACATGTAGAATTATGTTGCTAATGTAGTATTGAACTGTGGGAATAGTATTCAGACGTCAACGCCAACAAATACAATGATTCTTACTGTGAGAATAATGTTCCACTGGAACTCATTGTCTGTATCACACCACCACGATAGTAGTGAATGTCAGGTTCGCTTTAAAAAATTTTATCATCTAATCATATTCATTTAAAGAAAAACGAATTCTGTTCAAATCGTCAATTTACTGAATTTCTTATTCAAATCTGTGATCAAATATATCAGGTATTAGTTGACGTCTTTAGGTCAGTTAACTCTAATTCTATTCTACAATCTTAATGGGGTGTTTTTTCAGAAAGGAATTTTGTGAACGCTTTCACAATTTCCCTTTGGTGGTAGTACATCATATATGTATATACATAAGTTACCTTCTTGTATCTCTTGTTAATATATTGCTTAGCCTTTTCCCATATTTCACGACTAACACACCATCGATTTGTATTGTTCCCCTTTTTCCCATAGATTTCACACTGTTGTTTAGTTTTCTATCGAAATCTAGTGAAATAACAGTAAATATTTCGTTACTTTACAGGGTTCTCTATGGTAATTGCTTTGTACACATGTGTCTGCTTGTGTTTGTGTAGCTTTCGTTGTAGTCCAGAAGTTTACGTGTTTGAAAAATAATGAATGTTAATAATTAACATCATAATGATGAAATTATGCTCTTTACCCACATCATCGTCATGACTTACGTTTTCATGTGAATAATATACACCACCTCAGTAATGATTGTCTTGTCCTTGGTACATTATGCAAACTACCACCTCGAATGCGTTCTGTGCTTCAGTTTATGTGTGTGTGCGCGTATGTTTTGGCCAATGTTATCAATTTATTTATGTACACACACTGTCTTTATTGTTTTCACCGTGGAACAATCACAATGCAAATGAAATAATAGACGTTCAGTAAAGCTTTAGATTTGTTTACCTGGGACACGGTACATAATCAAAAGTTGTATTGAACACTTTTAGAACCGTCGTTATTCGGTTAAAACCTGACTTTAATGTAGAGCGAAAATAAGCGTATAGTTAGAGAGAGGGTACGGTAGGCAGGGGTTAGCGAGAACCTCTACTTTCACCGTCTCTATATTTAATTCTTGGCCTTCTCTTGTTTTCAACACCTCTTTATTTTCGTATAGATTGTCGCTTTTATTTTATATGGTAGACAAAAATATAATTTTTTTTATTTAGTTGTGTTCTCTGAGCTGGGTACTTTGTTTGTGAAGCTTTCATTGCCCTACTTCCTAGGCAACATCTTCAGTGCATACTTCAATTTGATGAAATGAGCCTTTCGATTTCTCCACGAGTTTATTAGTCGTCTCTCCTAATGACTGACCTTGAACGTGATTGGTTGTTTTTGTGTGTTTTTACACCCTCCAAGCTACTAGTATTGATATTGATTCTTTCCTCGACTTGAACTTTGACGGTTTGTGCGTGAGGTTTCCTTCTTATCGAGTGGTAAATCTTGTCTATTTCGATGTATCTATTGATTGACGATTCACTGGAATACCGGGCAGGCTTCTAAAAATTCTCTAGCATTCTTGGTGTTTCCTCTGTCTAATATTTGAGCGTTGTCCCAGTTGAATTGATGTCCGTGGTTGTCTGTATGCAGTGAGGCGATATGAGTGAGGGAGTGGATGTCATGTCTTCATGATCATTTATATGAAGACGAAGGGGACGCCCACTTTGGTCAATGTAGTATTTTTCTCAGTTCTTACAGTTTATTTTGTAGATGATGTTGGTTTTATCTTCTTTCGTTATTAAGTCTTTGGATTTGTTCGCCTGCATTGTAGCTAATAGATAGTGACTGGTGTCTTCAAATGTTTTCATCTGTTTTTGTTTTGTTTTACGAAGCCAGTCATAATTATGGACTGTCCTGCGTTTGTGCTCTAACTTAATACAATGAATTTTTCCAAAGCTCTTGTTTGTCTTCCCGAACAAAATTCCCAGCTCCAACTTCGTAAAATCATCCACTTGAGTTACAAATCTGTATTAGTTCTATTAGTGAGATGTTTTTGGCTTATTGGTTTGTACCACTGAATTTCGCTGCATCCTTCATCTTATTATATTTGGTTTTATTCCTTAAGCTCCACGCAACGTATTTATTATACTCCCTTAAGAAGTATGTTCACAATAATGTGTTTTAGAGAGCTTCTTATGTTTTTTTCTATTCAATATTTGAATCACCATCTAGCCTCTTTATCTTAAGGTGTGACTCATGTTTCGGTGTATCCATTCGGTTCAAGAATGTTCTTTTATTGGATTTTTTTGGAATAGTCTAGCTCATTGGAAGCAATGCTCAGTATTCTAGATCCGAAAAATAATCTCAATATATATATGAGATATTTAAGCTGTAAATCTTGATGATACTTTTAACTGAACCACAGGTTTAACGTTTAGTGTATTCCCCACCCTCTGATAACAGTTGTTTATTCACAGTCCAACCCAAGGTTCTTATCCCAGAGACTCTTTATTGCTACTGTTGACATCGATTGGCGATGGCTCTATATCACGAACTGACAAAGTCAGATTTCATGGGTCGTTGAATTGCAGCCCAAATGGCGTATAGTTGATCAGTTAGCCTCAAGCCACCCGGTTACTTTTCTGAGCACGGCCGTGAGTACGCACTGGTAAGGAGTACCAAACTAGGACAATGCATCTTGTTCCCTAGTTTTCTAACAATTTTAAAATTCACTTTGAAACTGGTCCAAATCTCAAGAAAATATATAATGTAAGTAAAGTCTCAATATACAAATTTACCAATCGTAATTGCATCTGATGCTTTTGTAATTAATTGGCTCTGTCGCCGTCGAGAATGCAGGTCGACTTATCCTATAGCTGTTCCTACCCCTTCTCTAGAACCATTTCAATCAATCTATGTTTATTTCGACCCATTATGTTGCTGTCTTCAAGGTTTCAAAAAGGTGTGTATTTGTATGCTTTATTATTTAGTGAATCTGCTTACCCCTATACAATGACTTGTTTTCTTTACTTTTAAATATTGCATATATATTATAGGTTGAAAAACCCGACATTTTACTTGGAGTGATTTGCACTGCTCTGCACATTGCAGATAATTGCCTGAAACAACTATTTCTTAATTACGAATTGCATTTAGAAAGGTGAGTAGTTACTTTATTAGTTGTGATTTAATAGGTTTTTTTTGAATGTTTGATTGGTTTATTTCTCATGAATCATTTGCTTTACACATTATCATTGATTTGCTCATACTCACTCAGTTACCGCCTTGCTCTCTGGGCAATGTTGGCTCATATGAGATTTGCTTAGCTATGAGGGTTAGGGGTGGTCGTCTCATCAAAACCTGGCATTAGTCCCTGATTTCTTCGACGCTTGGTTTTAGCCTCGTAGAGTGGTGTCGAATGCCTGGTTTTTTAGATCCTCGAGACACAAAGAACCAACTACATGAGACTATTCTTAATATAGCTGGAAATCGTTCTCAGTGGTACGGAAACACCCACTCTTTACCATCTCTGATGTTTTTCCATGCTACTATTCCTACTCCCGCTTGTTTTATCCCATTATACTCTTTTGAGTCTTTTTGTCCCTCTGTTTTCTCTGTCTTTGTGAGCCGCCGCCTCACATGCAGTGTCCTGAATTCTTACATTTCTGGGCAGTGTTCATTGTTGGAACTCAGTCCAGTCATTACTATTGCTTTTAGTTGTTGTGTAAGAAAAAAAATACTCTCTCTCTGTTTCTGTTTGTAACATTTATTGCCTGTTTTAATCGAAGTTGTTAGTTCTTGTCATCCATTTATCTATGGCTTTAGCTACCACAGTCATACTGTTCTTTTCAAGCTTTATTCATCAACATGACAAAACCAAGAGTGTACCAAAGGTGAATGGTTTTATTAGAAGCATTTTAGCTGTGTTTGTTGTAATAACTATGTTTGACAACTTTATGTGGCATTTCATGTTATCCCCACCTGTATGTGTTTTATCAGCATTCCTGAAAGGTTGAATAAAGTGTATATGAAGGTGTATCATTCTGAATAATTTAAATATTCCGCTCACTACTTCTGTGAAAGTTAAAACAAAAGGTGTTTATTCCGTTTTCTCTCTGGCCTTTTAGTTTTACTTTATTATCGTTTTCATTGTGGTATGGAGATTAGTCAGTTGTTGTTTCATTTGATTTCTTACCATTTGTTTCTTTAACATGACGCTCTACCGAAATTTCGAAGCTGAAGCTTAAAGCATCATATTCAACCCTGACTGACTGAACTTTGCACCGATGTGCAGCAGTTCCAGTCGCCACACTCCATGTAGCACACAAAGCAAGAGAACAAAGTAAAAAGAAATTCAAAACAGTAACAGTAAATAGACATATGAGGCAAAAAAGAATAGCAATATCGAAGAACAATATAGTTTTATTGGATATTTTAAGTCACAAGGAGTGGACAAATCTGCACCATTGAGAACGATTTTGAGCCATATCACGAACTGTCTCCAGACATTGGTGTTTACCGTCCCGATGATCCCAATCCATCAAGAAGTCTACACCTCCCTACGTGGCTGGTTCAAGCTAACTGTTATGGATTTCATTGACTGATGAAGCCATGTTTTCCTTTGACCGACTAACATTACCGATTGTCGATGAAGGCGATGGCTAGGCACATGTAGCACATGTTCTAACCATCTCGATTGATGTAACTTCACAGCCTCGTCGATTGATTTCCCCTCCTTACCTAGCACTCGACACCTAACCTCAATATTGCTCACTCTATCATACCACTACACATGGGAGACAGAACGCAGACACTTATGTTCGAAGACACCTGGTCTTTCCGTATCTTCCACTTTCAATGTCCATGTCGCACAGCTAGCCATAAAAGAGGAAGGAGCGGACTGTTGAGCATATTCAACCCGGAACGCCGAGGAAGGAATATATATATATATATCCAAATATACTCTTTAAAATACTGTTTAATATTTGTTTGAAAAGCAGTTTTTCTGCCTTACACCATATGCCACGTCTAGCTTTTTAAAAGCTAGTCTAAACATCACTCAAAAGACCGGAAGCTATTTTAAGGAGTATTATTATTAGTAGTAGTAGCATTATAACAGCGTTTTACGTAGTAATGTCTGTAGAGTGGGTATTTCACTGTGAGGTGTAATTTGCATATATTATGTCACGTGAGTGATTTTCACCAAGTTAATTGAGCGATAAATTCTTTGCACACATATATGGACATAATGTCTATTTCTGAAGTAAAGGTTGAAATACTTCTGTAGCCGTAGTAGACAAGAGAATTGGTAAAGGAATGTGTATTTGGAATTTGATATCTCTATGTAACAATGTGAAAATCATCATTTGTGCAGATATTCCGTGTTGTGCTACTTCTGTCCTTTGTGTTGTGTTTCTCTGTCTTCTTGTCGTGTCTCCCATGTTTTACCGTAATCCTGAATCATTTGCTCTCGCTGACGTGAAATCTTATGTCTCCGCTATTTGATATTACTTCTGTGCCGATGAACGTCACTATATCGCGTCTAAAATATTGGCTACTGTCTTGCTTCTCAGGCTGTGCAAAATACGTGAGGGATTGATTTGCGAAGAGCAGGTTGGATTTCGTTCAGGTCGTGGATGCATTGATCATGTGTTCACCCTTCGTCAGTTGTTGGAACACCACCACACGTATTGCGGGCCAACGATCGTTGTGTTTCTTGATATTAGGGCTGCCTTCGATTCGCTGGACAGAAATGTGCTCTGGAACTGTCTGTTAGAGAGAGGTGTACCTGAGGAATTTGTTAACATCTTGAGAGCCCTATACAGAAACACTTCGGGTAGAGTGAGGGCATACAACCAACTATCATCACTGTTCCCAACCAACAGTGGGGTTAGACAGGGTTGCCTAATCTCCCCATCTCTCTTTAACTTTGCCATCTATGACATTCTGCAGTCAGCTCTGAAGGATGTGCGTGAAGGTGGTGTAGATCTGCTACCTGGAGATAGAATTTTCGACGTCGAGTATGCAAACATTATCGTCTTACTGTGCGATAGCATGCAGGCTGCCCAAATCGCACTTAATCAGTTGGCGATCAGTGTCTGTAAGTATGGTATGTGCTTTGTGCTGTACTACGAGCTGTGCAAAGTACTGTTACAAGATTGGCAGGAGTCTGTACCTGCACTCACTCTTGCGGGTGAACCGCTTGAAGTTGTTGATAAGTTTGTGTATCTGGGTAGTTGTATGGATGCTGGCTGAGGGGTGACGGATGAGATTTCCAACCGTAGAGTGAAGGCATACATCAACTTGAGCCACCTATGGCGCCGTCGCGATGTTAGCCTGACTGTCAGAAGTCGGGTATACAATGCTTCGATGCGGGCTGCCCTGCTCTACGCCTGTGAAACCTGGCCTCTCGGTGCTGAGAATGTGCCGCAACTCTGCATGTTCGATCACCGCTGTCTCCGCAGGATTGCTTGCGTTCGATGGAATCATCGCGTGAGTAATTCTGAGGTTCGGGAGGGTGTGTTTGAACACAGTGGAGATCACCATTCATCGAGTGTCGTCATTTGGAAACACCGGCTCCGGTGGCTTGGACATGTGCTCCGAATGTCACGCTAGAAGCTTCTGTAGAGGTGTCTGTTCGCTAGCCAGCCCTGGGACGGGATGGAAAAGGCAGAGAGGTGGTCAGTCCATGACGTGGCGTCGTGGGATGAAGGATTTTTGTGCTAGATTAGCCTCGGTTGATATGTCACGACTCCCTGGTTGGGGTCCGTGAGATAGCTCAAATCGACGGCTCGAAACGTTATCGGATATGGCCAAGAATCGTAAGCAATGGCGAACGTGTTGCAATTTCCTTCTTTTTCCCCTTCCTGATGATAGTTAATGTATACTGTTTGAAGTTGTTAAGCATGACTGTTTTCCTTCCAGATGAAGTTTTTTACGCGTTCTCTACTTATGTATATATTTTTCTCTTCTTTCTTTTTTTCTTTTGATCTATGTTGTTTTATTAATATTGTGTGGCGCCTCCTTCTTGGTGCCATATTGTACCAAGTTTTTTGCGTTTAAATAAAATAATAAATAAATACTACTGATAAGTCTTGTCAGCAACACACTTCCAGCTCAAAATGTTAGACTGTTAATTTTGTTTTTACGATGCCTGTCATAACACAAAAAATAACGTCTAACCAAGTTGAGTTAGCCTTGGAAATATATATATAAATATATATTTAAATGAAGTTGTTCCATCTTAACTGCTGTGTGAGTACCTATTAGGGGGCTATACACTTACTTTTATCTGTATATGTAAAAACGAAGTTATGCATAATCATTAATGGTTACAAATGCTTCTGTGAACAATCTTTACTTAGTCTTCTTCGCTAGTGTTATTCAGCAACACACATCCACTCGAAATTCTTTAAAATTTTGATATTGTAAAAATCAGTGTTTAATTTTACTCTAGGCAACCTGAGTTGTGTTTTATTATTTATTCAAGTGTTGGTTTGTAGGGATTTGATTGGTTTACAGGATTTCATCATGAGCTGACATTAGTTAGAGAACCATTGGAAAACCTGGAAGTAATGGACATGTTTCGTCCTAGTTTGGGACTCCTCATCAGTACGCACTTACCGGGACTCGAACCCAAGACCTTCTGGTTACAAGACGAGCTCGTAGACCATTAAGCCACTGGGACCCGATCCAATGGCCCATGAACTCTAACTTCCGCCAATTCACGACTTATCGCGACCCCTAGCCAATGTCTTCGGCGAGTATTTGTCCTCACACCCGACCAGCTGCACCTTACTGGTCACGACTTCTCACTAGAACCCCAGGTAACTACCTACCTGAATGGGGCGAGTCACTAGTGAGCATCTCATTGATATTAGAGTGTTGGTTTGTAGGACTAGGACGAAACAGCTGTCCAGTACTCCCAGGTTTTATTGTTTACTTTAGTTTTTGATGTACTTCGAAGAAGTCGACCGTATTAAGATTTCTACGCATTAGTGTTTAGGTTGTCAACTGAGGTTCGAGCATTTTATACTACTGTGGCGTGTGCTGAAGATGAGATAAATTAGTAGTAGTACATGAAGAGATGTTCTTCAGCGCGAAAATAACATCAAATATCGTAGACATAGATTTCACGTCAACGTGAGCAAATGATTCAGGATTACGGTGAAACATGGGAGACACAAAAAGAAGACAAAGGAACACAACACAAAGGACAGAAGTAGAACAACGCGGAATATCTGTGCAAATGATGACTTTCAGATAGGGTGTACATGATTACGCTACATAGAGAGAAATCAAATTCCAAATACACATTCCTTTACCAAGTCTCTTGTCTTCTACTGTTACACTACTAGTATTAGTGTTCACTGTCACACGAAAGGTGAGACGGGCATACTATCAATTATAGTTCTGTTGATTGCTTAAAACACCTGTTTGATGAAAACTAGAATTGCCTATCTATATTTATGATTAGTGTGCTCCTAAAACAGGTGTGTAACACATTATTGTTAAAACTATGTTCAACAGTTTAGTTGAAGTCCACACACTTGGTAATAAATCACAACTATTCAATATTTTAAATGCATGTGTACCAGTGGTTGACGGTGTAGTTAGTCAGTTGGAAATTGACTGTCCCTTGCATCAATCAGTCATACATTTGACACGGGCCGCTCTTCCCGGAAAAGGAAAGAATGACCTGCCAAATGAAAATATGCTTTCACCTCCTTTGCATTACTGAAGCACTAGCTAGCCAGATAGATAAACTGGAACTCGATATATTATTATTTTTTATTATTATTGTTCCCTTGGGTTCCTAGTGTAAAATAGGGCTTTAACTGCACGTCTCTACTTGTTTGTCTTCTGCTGTACTTTTTACCTGCATCCATGTTAGTCCATATTGTTTCAACTCCTCTTCACACGATCTCCACCATGTCACCCTTTCACCGACGTCCCACTCACTGCTTCCTCTTCGGGTTCTACTCGAGGGCCTGACGCGCGCGCGATGTCACCCAGGGGCCTCCTCAGCGAGTGTCCAATCCATCTCCACTTTCTCCTGCATATGTGTTGTTTGGCGATTGGTTCTTGTTTTGTTTGTTAGTGCCCATAGTTTCTTGTTGGTGATTCTTTCCGGCCCGGCCATCTGATCTTCAGTATAGGGAACTCGACATATACAAAAGAGAATTCTTCTACCACGATCATCCTCTTGTTCCCATCTTGTTTTCCTGCGCATTAAAAAAAAACTCTTACTGACTCTTATGTAGTGTCACATTTTATTGCCGTTTCTATTCTCATTCTGATTACAACTCATTCATTAAGTTATTTATCTCACTAGGTAACTCCATCACCCTTGTTCAACTTCTCTTACTTATTGATTAATACTAGCTACTGTGTTTATGACACATTCATACATCTTGTTACTATCCCCCTTTGTAAAAGAAAGTTTTATTGCAAATGTACAGTTAAAGGACCTGACATCTTCGATAGTGCCTTCTCACTGAAATGTTTGTTTTATGCTGTTCACTAAAACTTGCAATGAAGACTATTCATGCAGTGAGTAACTTTTATTGGTGTTTTCGCTTATTTTATATCTTTCTACTACCACGTACGTAAAAGCCTTTTTATATTTGTTTTTTTTTCTATGTAATTTTACTTAGAGGTCAATTTCTACCGTCGAAAACACTGACCAATAGTGTTGATGTTGTTCTAGTATCAGATTCCGTTAAATATGTCGTTAAAGTAAGTACATGGTTTCTTTCTTCTTCTTCTTCTTCTATTCGCTGGTTTTATTGTTGAGTTAATTAGTTTGTATGTAGACTTGCCCACTAGTTAGTTGGTGGAGTCATTGATTGTAGTAACCTGTTTCGTCCTAAGTATATATCACAAGGCTGCATCACCCCATTTTTGATCCATGATCATGTGTCAGTTATCATGGAAGGTTTTTCTAGAGTCAGAATTTACAATTGACATGTTTCGCAATCTACCATTCTAAAATTGAATACTCACCAACCACGAATGTGGTCCGGAATCGGATTCCCGGCCTAGATCTCGCTTTCTAGGTAGCAAGCTCAGTAACTAGGATAGATGGGCATCAGGATAGTAACCTCATGTCGTAAAACTAAACACTAATACTGAAGCTTCAGAGCTCAAACTTGAAGCCTTATATTCCTCCCGGAACTCAAAGGAATATATATATATATATATATATATATATATATATATATTCACACATTCAACTTAACCCAATGAGAAGTGAGGTTTATCCTATCGATTAAGCATGTCATATCGTGATATTTGTAAATTGGTGTATGGATTTCTATAGTTTTTGATTATTGCATTATATGACAGTTTTTCTCTAAGTGCACACACACACACACACGAAATCTGAATTAATTGCCTCCTATAACAATCAACACTAAATTGCTATACACTGAGTGCATGTTTCAATTAGCTGTGCTGTATGTTGCTGATAATAATCTTTAGACTTTGATCAGAACCATAGATGTGAGTGCTTTGTGCATTATCATCCAGTTAATTAATTTTCGTGATCTTTATTTATGTGAATGCCCACGTGCTTTTATTTGTCTTACTTGTGTTAGGTAGTGAATGTCTGGGTAAAGCAAATGAAAGATACCTTCAAGTGTACTTCTATTTTGTGTCTGGTAATGCCACTCTGAGAGGGGAAGCAATAACATGGGCTAATTGGTGGATGGTGATTAGCAGCGGAATCAAGGGTGTGCATTTCGTCCTATTTGGGATTTACATGCATTCCCCAGTGAGTGATAATGTTCTCACCATAGTTTCAAACGCCAACGCGTTATCCACTAGAACATTTGGGCCACGACAGCCACTTCTTGTGCTACGGGTCTTATTAATTATTTAACTCATTTCGGATTTTCCTGTCGATTGACTGGACCGAAGTGAAGTGCTTCATCTCAGGTTGACATGTCGGCTCCTTGTGAAGATGCTTCGAGGATATCTGGTCATGGATTAAATCATTTATAAGACCCGTTTCACAGTGGGTCTAGTCGATAGTGCTTTGGCGTTTGAAACTATGGGAACTGGGTTCGGGTCTCGGTTGGGTCACACATCACTCACTGTGGAATACAGGTACATCGTCTGGTCGACGAATTCCAGGTAGGGCGAAATCCCCATCGTGGATTCCACCGCTAGTCACCATCCATCAATCCACTTCAAATTGCATGACCAGACATCATCGAAGCATCTACACTACGAGCCGACATGTCAACCTGAGACCGAGCACTTCGGTCCAGTCAATCGACGGGAGAATCTAAATTGAATTAAGTAAACGTGAGCTATGTCTGTATAACATTGTCATCCAAGTATTCTTGATGGTATTCTTTTCTATGGCTATGCAAGTGGACAAAACAAAAACGGCAAAGCGACTGTTTAAGCTTCACCGCAATGTGTCATCCATGTTTTGTTTAATAATCTTATCGTCTGCAATATTTTCGTTTTTTAAAAAAATTAAGGTTTTGCGCACTGGACCGTCAAATTTTAGTCTTATCTGCTGTGATACTGTATTGGACTTAGAAGTGCATCGAATGCCCGGTGATGGCTTACTTGTTTGTCATGAAGCTGCTAGCTACATGACTTATTGTCATGAAGAAGCCCAAGGCTATCGAACTGTAATCAATAATCGTACAATGATGCTGTGTAAAGAAACTGATCCTACTGTATTGAGGTTTGTCCCATTTTTTTAGTGATGTTAATGCATTTTATGTGGTGCTCTACTATTACTGTGATGCCTTGAATTATTGAATTTAATTTTCACCTTTGTAACTTTGCTTTATCTGAATAGAATAAACCAGCCTTGGCTTAAGACCTTGACTCCTCAGACAGTGGATCCCAGCTTGGAATCCTGATGCTTCTCGTTCAGTCTGTTTGACTGATAGGTGTCATGAGACCGTACAAAATAAATGTAACTCGTAGCTCAGTACTTAAAAAAGCTCAGTATTGGGTAGCTGAATGCTAAGTAATTAATATATACCGATACTTGACACTCGTTAAAAGTAATATGACTGTTGTGTCACTGTAAATTAACACCTACCATTCTAGGACTCAGAACGTGATGTTTGCTGGATCCCAGTTTTAACAGCAATAACAACAAGAGGACTGAAAATTGGTGTGGCTGGTCTTTAGACACCCAACAGGTGGAAACGCACCAATGATCTTGAAGCGTCCAATCAGAGCGAGTCCATGAAGCCCGGTGAACACTCTATTCATGAAAACAAGCGTTGTATAAAGTGTAATGTTTTTATACATGATTATCTATTTATTTTTAGATTAGGTTCAGGCTAGGGTTAGGGTAAGGAAAGATTGGAGTTAGGATGAAGTTAGGGTCCTAAATTCGCATTTTAGTGCATTTGTTCTTCCCGAGGTCATTGCTCATCCGTGCCCCTTGATTGTCTAAAATCCAAATTTTCTCTTAAGAGAAAGGCATTCAAATATAAAGTTTAAAAGACCTTACCAGGATGACGCACTCGCCAAGCTAACTGTCACCGAAATATTTAGCCAAATCAAATAATAATTGACTGATTGTCCTGTCTACATGTTAACTGTGTGTACATCTTTAGTTAAAACGGATCAATCATTACAAAAGTTTGATACTTATCTGAATGTGGAGGTGAACACCATAGACTTACTTTTTCACTGGATTACGAGAAATATGTCTGTTTCCACAACAACAGTACTGCTTGTTCCTCCTGATTACCTGACGAAGTCTTGGCCCGGGCGACTACTTTTCGGTGTATTTGTCCCCTGCAGTGTGCGAAGCGTGATTCTCTTATCAACCAATCAGTGTTACTCAACAACCACTTGTGATTTCTTGCACTTAGCAGTGAGCTACACCTATCGTATTAGGGCTGGTTGTACTACCTATGGTTACCCAAAGGTCTGGGTGTGAGTTGGCGTTCGAACCCCTAACCCCGCTCATTGGAAGTCGAGCAGCTGGACTGATGAACCACAGTCCTACTTATCTTATGTGGATGGATTATATTCAGATATTGCCGACCTCACTATACTTTTTCTTTTATCCCCTCATTGACATCGTATGTGTTTTCTTAAATCTTTATATCTCATTCCAATTTTAATAATTATTCGGTCAGATCTCATTCAGCTGGTAAACTTTTACAATACTGTGTCACTGAAAGATCACATGTCTGCGCTAATGAAGTGTATGCTCTTATTGAAGTTATGAAAATGGTGTTAGAATTACGTGTCCCAACGTCTGGAATTATAACATTAAAACGAATTCCCGGTGCTGTTCTAGAACCAGGCACAGAATTGGCACGTATTGAATTGGATGAATCGAGTCAATTGAAACCTTTGCATATATTCACGTTAGTTATTATTATTATTATTACTGTTCCATTTCCTTTATGTACCTGCTTAAGTCATTATTATTTTTAGGCTTATTTAAACTTTTATAAGGACTTCACATTACGCATAACTGTGCGTCTGTGACACAGTGGTTAGGACGTTCATCGACCATGCACATGGTCCGATGTTCGATTCCTGGCCTATGCACACCTGATATCAATTGTCGGCCTGGTAAATTTGGCCTACCGATATCACATGCTGAAAATTTCATACTTTTACCAAAATACTGTGTGAAGTCAAGCTATAATAAAAAATTCTTAAAAAAGCCGCTATATACTACTTAATAAATGATATATCTAGCTGCACATTACTCACGTCAAACAGTAATGCTTGCTGGCCAGATCGATGTGATACAAACAGCAGATGGTGCGTTTGGAGGCGATCCCATCAATGGTGTCCCCGGTTTCATTCAACCCATAGTGTGTAATCAGTTTAAAGCAACTGAATTCTGTCTGGTATTTATAGTACATTTGTATAAATCGAAAAAATAGTTGTTCAGGTTTTCTAAATCCTTTGTGAACTACATAACAACTGGAGGATATAAAGAATGATTTCATCTGACAGTAACTGTGCGATGAACTCATATGTTCAATGCTCATTGGCTTAGATGTTCATTTTTCAGCCATTGCGTCCCAGTGTGGCGTGTGCCACCAACAAGACTTATCAGTAGTATATAAGGAAACATTCATCAGCGAAAAAAATATTAACCAGCAGAGACGTAGATCTCACATCAATGAAAGAAAATGAACCAGCATCGCAACAAAACATAGGACACATGAAAAGAAGACAGAGAAACACAACACAAAGGACAGAAGTAGAACAACGCGGACGATCTGTGCAAATAACGTTTTTCAGATAGAGTGTACATGATTTCGCTACATAGAGGTATCACGTTCTAAGTAAACACTCTTTTACCAAGTCTCTTGTCTTCTCCTGTTACCCCATGTTTGAATCCTAGTTGCCACCTAATTCGAACTCACTCACTATCACGTGGTGTATACTGACTTAATTTTTAAAGTTTAAATGTTTAACTTGAAGTTAAGTAATCAAATCGAAAAATTGTTTCCTTGTTTGTTTGTTAAGTGAATGTAAAGAAGAAGAAGCAGAAAAAAAACGGATTGATTGCTTCGAATCCACTCTACACTGTTGCATTTGTTCTAATAGTTGAACAATCGATAGAATTTTATGAAGAAATGTGTGATTAGCTTTGATACATCTAACTATAAATCTTTTATGATGTTAATGATATATATATATATATATATATATATATATATATATATATATATATATATATATATATATATATATATATATATCTGTTCAGGTATTAAGCACTCACATTTTCTTCTTCAATGTTTAGTGGACCATTTAGTCTGCCAACAGAATACGGTGATTTCAGTCAATCTTCATGTTCTCGAAAGTTAGTGTTCCCTCCACAGTCTAACATTCTGTATTCAACACCGAATATATCTTATCAGTCATCTGGACAATCGACGACGAGTCATCCTGTTCAAGTTGAAAACCCAGTCGATGATAACTTAAACTACTGGAATTGTATGACCTCTAAACTGCATAATAGAAATGAGTCAGTATCTAATGGTGACTCAGGGTTCAACTCATCGAGTACGCACAGTCTGGCAGGTTTAACTTCGAATTCAGTTGGTGGGAAATTACATCTACAATTCTCCAGATTACTTGAATCATTGGAACAAGTATTATTTGGTTATTGCCTATCAGAACCATATTTTAGTAAATCGTTAGTAAAGAATTTAAATCAACTGTTTGGATTGTTATATGATCCACGTCTACCGCTGCTTGAATTACAGGTTAGACAATATATATACACATATACATATATTACTTGTCATTATTATTTCCTTTAGTTCCTAGGGGAACATGAGGTTTCAGCCGCATGTCTCCCTTGCATTCGGTTCTCCGTCGACGTTTTCACCTGACTCCACGTCTACCCACATGCTTTCATCCCCTCTTCACATGACCTGTTCCATGCCACCCTCGCACTGACAACCAACTCGCTACGTCCCATTTGGGTTCCACTCGAGAGCCTAGCGTGTGATATCATGTGATGGTTTCCTCAGAGTATGGTCAATCCACGCCATTTCTTTCTGGTTGGTTCGCTCTCAGAGATTCCTGTTGCTGATCTTTTCTGGCCATATGGTCTTGAGTATTGAGCTGTTGATGAAGGTCTGTAGTTTGTTCAAAATAACCTTCGTTACGCGCCAAGTCTGTGATCCGTGTAGTAGCACTGACTTCACATTGGAGTTGAAAATCTGGGTCTTACTTTTCATGTTGAGTGCTGTTGATTTCCACACAGACTGGAGAGAAACGAAAGCTGGCTTTGCTTTCCCGATCCTTGCTTTAATATCCTCGTCAGTTCCGCCTGTAGTTGAAATGATGCTTTCCAGGTAGGTCTGTAAAGGAGGTTGTTTCTTTTTCAGATTTCTCCCGTTTATCCTGATTGTTGTCTAGGTATCTTCAACACCTCTATCTTCTCACTGTTCACCTGAATTCGTATCTTTGATGTTTCTTCTGCCAACTTGTTGCTTTTCATCATTTGCATATCTTCCAGTTTGTGGGAAATCATATATATATATATATATATATATTCATGTATTCACTTTATATTCCTTTGTTTGTATATTCTCACAGCACATAGATTTCAAGCTTCTTGTTGTTCTCCACATGTGTTCATTTCCACTCAGTTTCCTAACCCACAGAGTTGTATCGCATAAAAGGGCACTTAAAATATGACTCATAGCTCATATCTCTGCTATATGAAAAAAACTCACTGGCATCTTGTAAAGTATTTCATTAAACATAAAAGTTAATTTGTACATGTTTTATGTTAAGAAATTTCTGAGTAGACTGTGAAAGTTCATGAAATGAGAAGTTTCATCACACAATATAATAATAAAAATTGTTTGATGATTACAATTTTTTCTTTCTGTTGACATTGACAGTGCAGATTTACACACTGTTAATATATCAATATACATTACATTCCCTTTTGTTAACGTTTATGAATTAATAAAATTTTCAAAGTGTAATAAATACTAAGGTCAGATATGGAATATGGTAAGGTAGGATAGGTTGTATTATCCTAGAAATATATTTCAGTTCAAAGGTCAAGTTAGTAAAATTACCTAATAAATGGAGGGAGGAGAAGTTCCAGAATAATTTGCAGTCAAATTAATAAAACTACAATTAAGAATGAAAATGTCATAATAAACAAGGGGGGATGGATAAAACTCAAACAAAGTTGCTTCATAATCATTGAGAAAATTTACATATTGTACAGTTAGGGTTTAGAAATATAAAAATAGCATAAAAGCAGGTTGTTTGGATAAAAAATCTAGTGGGATCATAACTAATGTGACGAATAATTGTTTATGGAATTTTGTTTATGAATTAATTCAGCTTTTTCTAAGCAATGTTAGTGAAGTTTAATGTACATAAACCGTTCTGGGGAAATCACTCGTACCAAATTCCCATGAAACTTCATGAACTCTCTTACAAATTGCCGCGCCTGGGCAGCGATGATTCGAGACGTTCATGAAGCCGGCTCATCCTCCCGTAGGAGATAGCCGAAGTAAAGTAAAGTAAGTAAGTACATAAACCGTTGGAATACAGCCAATTATCCTTTGATTGGATAGTGGATTTCATCATGAGTTTGACATCAGTTAGAGAACCATTGGAAAACCTACAGGAAGTACTGGACAGCTGTTTCGTCCTGATTTGGGCCTCTTCATCGGTACGCACCCACCACTGGGGTTCGAAGCCAGGACCTTCTAGTTACAAGGCGAGCTTGTAGACCAAAAAGGCCACTGGGATCCGATCCGTGACTTATATCTATGACCTTTGTCATAGACTAAATTACTAATATTAAAAAAATCTTTTACGAGACTCTGCAGTTGGATGTTCACTGGAAATCTTGTCTTCTGAAACACTAAGGCGTTATCTGCTGAGACAGCAGGACAGTCTCTTGCCTTGGAGATTGGCATTTCCGAAATTCGAATCTCCTTCTGACTTACTTCAAAGAAAATACGTGTGTGTGTGTGTGTATATTGTGGCACTGTCGAAATGAACTATTTCACAGTTTTTATTATCTAAATTGAGTGGATGTACTATTGTAACAACAGAAGACAAGGGCCAGGCAACAGATCGTTTTATTATGAAAATCAACACGTATTTATACATATTTCACATACATTATTATAGCTTATGCAAGTAGACAAGCGCAGTCGTCTGATTGGTTGTTTCGGGATTCCTCGACAAATAGAGTTCTCTATCTGCGAATCATATTTTGCCACGTTAACCTTGCTGTGATTGGTTGTTGAATCAGCCTTGCTCATATTTTCTCACGGCCTGCTCTCACCACACTCGTCCCCCGTCAAATACGTGCGACTGAAGTCGGCTTGATCTTCTTGGTGCAGGCGTCATCGTTGGCTTGACTCGCTGTATCCATTTCTGGAGCTCGCTGACGTTCACGCGCCTCTCATTGCTCGTCATTGCGATTGTGTCCGCGTACTCCCATCTCGAAGTGACCATATGTGGTCCTTCCCACTTTGGAAACTGTTTGCCTGACCCTGTCGAACATTCGTCAGTATTTCGTCTCACACTTTCATATGCTGCTTTCACCCGACCTCCCAACAGCGTCCCAAGTAGCAGCTCCATCGCTGACAGATCTTGAACGCCACTCAACTGCGCAGAAGCCTTGAAGTCCTGCCCGAAGATCCATATGTCTCCATCAAAAACAGCAGGGCATAGGCTTTCCATTTGTCGGTAGGCAGCGATACCAAATGTAACAACAGAAGACAAGGGCCAGGCAACAGATCGTTTTATTATGAAAATCAACACGTATTTATATATATTTCACATACATTATTATAGCTTATGTAAGTAGACAAGCGCAGTCGTCTGATTGGTTGTTTCGGGATTTCTCGACAAATAGAGTTCTCTATCTGCGAATCATATTTTGCCACGTTAACCTTGCTGTGATTGGTTGTTGAATCAGCCTTGCTCATATTTTCTCACGGCCTGCTCTCACCACACTATAAGCACTGTTGAATTTGATTAGAGTTTTTTAATGAATAGTATTCATTCAAAATATTAACCTCATGGGAGTAAAGTAAAGCTCAGGTAAGATTGTATAATTAGACCTGAGATTAGAGTATTGTGCATTAGTAAGATGATAACAGCGGTAATAGTTCCTTATGAATTGTAAATGTGCATAGGATTTCTTGAATACAAAGTTGGCCAAGGTAGGTATCATACCTATTTCCTCTGGATATACAATTTGGTATTTTCTATTCGAAGTAGTATCTCCTCCCTTGCTTCTAGGTACCAAATTCGAGCCTCTTTCGTCAAGTTAGCAGGAACAAACCAAATAATCCTTATTCTTTGTTTCCGAGTGGAATAGAGAGAGCTTTAACAGCACATATCCATTACATTGGGTACACCAGCATAGCTTTCAGATGGCTCCGAGATTACCCAAAAGCTTTTACTTTCTCACATGATCCTTATAATGTTGTCTTTGGATCCATCTCCAACTTGTCCTGCCTTAGTAGAGGATTTGATGTGTGATGTCACTCAGCGGTCTCGTCCAAATCAACTTAATTGCGTTCACCGCATTTATATGTTGCGCAATAGCTGGTTATTGGCTAGTTCATTGCACTGCCAAAGTTCCTGGTTGTCTATTCTTTCTGGTCGGCCATGTAATCTTCAGTATCGAGAAAAGTGGGCAGGTGTTGGTAAAATATCCAGGCTCTGAACTTAGGAACGATCTACACCCGGCCCGCGTTATTCTGTTGTGTTCCCAATCAAGGAATTCTCAAGCGTTATTGGTATGAAGTCGTTTACTCTGCATCCAGCAACAACTTATACACATAGTCGCCGATTGTAGCTCAGAAATAATGTTCAATTATGAGTTCTTGGAATAAAGGGGTTGTTTATTCTGTATTGTTGGGTAATATAGGTATACATATGTATGTGTGCCTTCAATTACATAGTTATATCTTACACTTGCTTACTTATTACTATATGCTATACTGTGTTTAATTTGTCACATCTGTATATGCGTACACATCATGTGACATCATCGTTTAGGTTTCCATGTAGAAAATAAACTCTTTTGTTTCATTCTCTCTTTGTATCTTTCATCGCCATTGTGTAAACAAAATTGTAAGAAATACGTGCGTATGTACGCATCACTGACGTGAAGAATATGCATAAATCAGGATTACTTTAATTGTTGGACTTGATATATATATACCTATGCGTAAACAGTGTATGATTGACAGCGTTTCCATTTTGCGTTTATGAGTGTGTGTTTTTTAATTTGTTTGATCAAACTAATGGCGTTGCTAAACAATCTGATGTGATTTCTTTGTCAACGAAAACGATTTTTTTTGTGTTTAAGGCAATACCTGGTGCTTGCAGCATTTATCGTTCGGTCTAATATTTACTCAGTTATGTAATGCACTGCATTGCCTGGTCTATTGGTTTTCATCAGCAAAAACAAACTGCGAACAGATGTTTTCATTATGAGCTAACATTAGTTAGAGAACCATTGAAAAACCTACAGAGGGTACTGGACAGCTGTTTTGTCCTAGTTTTGCGACTCTTCAAAAGTATGCACTCATCATTGGGGTTCGAAGCCAGGACGAGATAGTTCGTAGACCATTGAGCCACTGGGACCCTATCCAATGGTCACCCGATGAATTCTAACTTCTGCGAATCCATGGCATAGCGCGACCACTTCGTAATGTCTTCTTCGATGAGTTACTGCCTTTTTCTCAACCTGCTACACCCTACTGGTCACAGCTTCCCATTAGAACCCCAGGTGACTGCCTGAATAGGGCCAGTCAATAGTAAGCATCAGATCAATTTTCCAGTATTGGTTTTGCAGGGATTTCGCTTGATTGGTTGGAGCTAATATCAGTCGCAAAGTAGGACGAAACAGCTGTTCAGTACTCTCTGTAGGTTTTCGAATGATTCTCTAACTGATGTCAACTCATAATGAAATCCTCCAACCAATCAAACAAAATCCCTACAAAACCAATCACTTGAAAAAGCAAACAAGTGTAATGTTGATGTAACCATTCAGGAAATAGTGTTTCTATTCCAACTACAGTGTCGTCTAAGTTTCCCCGCCCCCCCCCCGAATGTCTCAATCCATTTAAGCATCTTTTGCAGATTGTTTTCTCTTTATAACTCCTGCTATCTTTGACTTTTAACAATCGATTTGCTACATAATTTACATTAAATTAAATCATTCGGTTGTTCACACTTCATTTCTTTTTGTGCTGGATTTCCATAGGATACAATAGCTCATTTGAAAGGTCAACTACCACCAGCTATGGAGAAAGCTTTACGTCTTCATGCCAAAGTCTATGCTGATCAAGCTACTTCAGTTTTAGCCAATTTTCCATCAGATCAAATTCTTCAGATAACTGAAAAACATTTAAAACAAATCAATCCTGATGCAAGTATTAACTGTACATCAACTGACCCAAATGTAATAGAATTCCAACGAATTACTCAACGATTAGTCGATCTGTCCGAACGTTATCGAAATGGTCTACGTGGTCATACTGTTCGCGTTATATCGCAATTATTTATGGGCTATGTTGTGATTGAGAAACATTTTCAACATGGTTAGTCTTGCTCATTTGCCTGCTTTCTTTTATTGTGTTTTCTGAGTGAAATTCGTCTTCCTTTTTTTCCAACATCTTTGCAATGTTTGTAGGTATTTTTGAGCATGAGAGTGTTAGCTGACAACCAGTAATAATTCCCCGATATGCACAGCAGTTGTGATGTAGTTTTCTAGGTCTGATGATCAAGTTTCACTGCCAACTGTCTTGATAATTGAAGTGTAATTGATCTGAATGTATCACACACACAAACACTTAGATTTAATTTGATTTAATTAGCTGACGAGATACTGCTTCCGTGTTTTCACAGGTGCAATTTCTGCTAGGTGTTAGAATCGTCAATCCCATGAATATTTAGTCATTTTATGCATAATTCTGACGACTTTCAAGATTAGGACCCAATGTGATATTATGTACTCTATAGTTTTCAATTTTTATTGTCCTTCACGTTCCCAGTAGAACATAGGGCCTTAAGCTAGTTTCTGTAGCAGTGTTTATTTATTTTATAGGGTGGGGTTGCTAGCCTCACGCCCAACCCTTTCGCTTTACCAGCATTGTTTCTGGCGTAGCGAGGTAAAGGAGTGCGTCGGTGGCTGGGGATCGATCCCGGACCATGTGTATGGTTGGCGTCCTAACTGCTGTGCCACCGACGCACATAGTTTTCAATACTTGTTTGACTTAATTTTAGCAAAAGTCACATTCATAATTTCCTGTGTACTTGATAACACTGATTCTGTAAGAGCAGGTTAAGCAGTACTTAGTTCTTTGCATTTCTCGTTATTTCGTTGTGCTGTAGATTAGCATTGCTATAAACTCACCATTGTGTGTGTGTGTGTATGAGACGGTAGATAATCTAACATCGATTTCGTAATAAGCATGTCTCATTATCATGGGGTAGGCGAGCTGTAAGTGGACTTTGAATTTATGGATTATTAACCACACGATAACCAATTAATTTCATCGACAATTTTAATTCTTTTAGACACTTGAGTCTTCAAAGTACACAGTGCCTCTCTAATTCCACCTGACCTGGTTTTAACTAGCTAGTATTAAGCCTGGAAAAGAGAGTATGTTAAGATTGAGGCTAGCCATCCCACTACATAAAGAAATATTGATAATAAAACTTCAAAGCTCGAAGCCGCGTGTTTCTTCACCAACCTAAAGAATGAAAGAAGTCACTGACAGCCGTTGGGGATAAACAAATGTACATAACTAATTGAAGACGAAAGTATGAGGTTGTGTGAGAAAAGAACTCAAAGCTAGCTTCCTTAATTCATCAGCTTCGGATCCTACAATTCATTGCGATGACAAAAAGTAGCAATTTATTACTCTTATGCTCCCCTGTAGATTTCCAATACATGCATAGAAACGCCGTTAGATAAATTGTTTATGAGCCGAACTCATTGACCATTTAGTCATAGAGATGGCCGGTGTGTTCGCTTATTATTAACCTAATGACGTCTGAGTAAAGCTATAGGCGCGAAATAAAAACAAATGGATTCTTAAAAACTCTATATCTGAAAATGCTAACGAAATACTTTTTCCGTATGTCTACAAATGTTTTATTCCACTTTTTGTGCTAGGTCAGTATGATAAGTGTATCCGACACCTACTCGCCAGATGCCAAGGTTCCAATCTATGGGGTAATGCACCAAAATCAGGTATATGTCCTGGTGACAATACTGCTGTTCAAGACGACGGATTGAATAATCTCACCTTTCACTTGGTTCCTTTCAACTTTCGCAATTTAATTCAACCAAATTCCATCTCAGATATTGTCTCAGTCATCTTTTCACATCGTCAATCAGCAATGAAAAATGTTTTAATTATTAATCTTATCAATGCTTTGACTGAACGGCGGGAATTAAGCATGGCAGATAATGTACAAAGTTGTTTAAAAGCTTTAACTGAATTGGGTGGGTCAAGAAATTCAAAAGTTGCATTGGCAGCACGTCAATTGCTTATCTCTGTGCAAACACCATCATATGAATTAAGACGAAATCAAGTGAGTGGCATGCTGCATACATACTGAACAGTTTCATATTCTATGCTTATGCCTATATTGGCGGTAGCATTTAATTAAATTTGGTATCTTTCTCATTAGGTACTCTGATTTTACTCAGCCATGTTTAAGTAACTGGTGGGGGTGATCCACAATGGAAAGCTCAGCGAGGCGTTCAAAGGGAATACAGGAGTAAGACAAGCTGACTGCCTGTTATCACCGATGATGATATTCTTATTCGCGGTGGACTTGATTATGCGTCAGACTGTGGGGAGCGAGGAGACAGTAATACGCTGGACTACCGATAAGAAGACTTTAGAAGATCTGGATTTTCCAGATGATATATGTTTATTGTCACACAAACTTGAAGACTTCCAGGTGATAAGCAACAAACTAGCTGAAGATGCAGGCTGTGAAGACAGGACTCCAGGTGAAAATAAAGAAGACAGAGGTGATGAAGATAACCAACGAATCGCAACAGCAACCAGCACTAATCAGCACCATCGGGAGAGATTTAACAGGGGTTACTTCTTTCAGCTATCTAGCAAGTCAGCATCGTCTCAACTACTGGCCTAACGGATGAAGATGTCAAAGCCAGCTAGAATTGGAAAAGTAAGATACACCTTCATCAACTGGGAAACCAGTTTGGAAATCTTCACTGACTCAGCATAAACAAAAAATATTCGGGTTTTCAACACAAATGTGAAGTCAGTCAGTTATTTCTTCTATATAGGTCGGAAACTTGCACTGCGTGTCACGAAAAAAAAATTTCCAACAGGTCTCAGACTTTTATCAATAGCTGCCTAATTCGCTGGCTCCATACTGGAGATCGAATGGACAGTCGGCCTTAAAGAATTAACAACAAGAAACTCTGGCTGGGAACAAACCAAGCAAGAGCGGATTGATCCACAAATATGTAGGAAAGAATGGAGATTGATCGAGGATACGTCGAGGAGGCCGTCGAGTGATATGGCGCGCAGTGTAGACCATCTGTCGAGTAGAATCCCAATGAGAAGCGGCAATTGGGTTGTCCAAAGGTGATATGGAGGTGATTATGTGAGGAGGAAATGAGATATATTGGGAAATCGTGGACACATCTGAAGAGGATGGCAAAGAATAGGAGAAGGTGGAGATGTGTTGTTGAAGCCCTATGTTCCGCTCGGAACCTAAGGGAATGATAATAATGATAAATAATAAGTAACTGGAAATACTTTAGGTTTCGCTGAAGCATTCTATAATATCGTCGGACATCTTTCTGGAGTACGCAGTATTGCCAGGTATGCATACTACAGCTAGGTAACCAGTGATGAGGAAGCTAATCAATGTTGATGCATTAGTCATTTTTAAGGATGCATATTGTTGCTTCACCATACTACTTACTGAACTACTTGATTTCCTAGTGATGTCACTTCATGTATTATGACTGATTCACCTTTTGCTGATTATGATGTTCTTCATAACATCAGTCCAAGTATGCCTTGACCACTTTGGTTCGAATCAGCACAAAGCACTGTTGACTTACAGTAAATAGTTGGACGACTGTTGTTTGTTGTCGTATTGTTAAGAATTAGTAGGTTTACGGTTTCATCAACTGACTTACCGCCCACCACAATATGTACATACTAGTTATATATGGTTGATCATTCAACAACAACAAGTAGGTTCTAGGTCCGAATACCCTTCGATCTATTTGAACCCCTGATAAATGCGTCGTATCTACAGTCTTCACATAATAATCGTGTGGCTGTTATCCTAGGAGATTAAACCTTCCTTCTTGTGTCAGGGGAATTCTCCTCCTTACTTCATGTTATTTACAACCTTTTTAACTTGTACAACTAACTTTGTGGAGGCTATATGTCATTCAACCCGTCTGAAAAAGCACTTGTTTATCTACTACTCAAATTATCACTATCATCCTTGATTCTCACTATTCACTACTACCCATTGCCATTATATATATATATATATATATATATATATATATATATATATATATATATCCATCAACAGGCAACAATCAGCATAAATAGGAGGAATCTCAAAGAAGCGACCTCCTCTGCCTGCCATCCTGGGAAGTGTCATTTCAAATACAGGCGGAACTGACGAGGATATCAGCCAGAATCGGAAAACCAAGACAAGCTTTCATTGCTCTCAAGTCGTCTATGGGGAGGTCAACATCACTCAGTATCAAAAATAAGATCCGGAATTTCAACTCCAATGTGAAGTCAGTGCTACTTGCTATACGGATCAGAGACTTGGCCAGTGCGTCATAAAGACCATCTCAAACAAACTTCAGACCTTCATTAACAGTTGTCTTCGCTCAAGAATGCTCAAGATCAGATGGCCAGAAGGGATCAGAAACAGGGATCTCTGGCAATGAGCGAACCAACACAGCAGGAACCGATTGTGAAACAAATAGGCAGGAAGAAATGGAGATGGACTGGCCACACGCTGAGGAAGCCATCAAGTGATATCACTAGACAAGCCATTGCTCGAGTGGAACCCGAAAGGGAAGCAGCGAGTTGGTCGTCAGTGCAAGGGTGACTTGGAGGAGGTCATGTGAAGAGGAGATGAAAGCATGTGGGCAGACTTGGAGCGGGATGAAAAAGTTGGCAGAAAACCGAAGGCAATTTAGACGCGCGGATGAAGCCCTATGTTCCTCTAGGAATTAAAGGAAATAATATATATATATATATATATATATATATATATATATATATATATATATATGTTGCGATAGTTCTGTTAGAGTGTGCAAGTCTTTACTTGTCCATTTATTTTTAAGAAACCCAACTGATCATGTATTTTGGTCTTGACTAAATGGCCTAACATTATTGACAGTGACCACTTAATGCTGACAGCGTGTAGCACGTGAAAAGTTTGCCGACGAAAAAAAAACACAAACAATAACGATAAAATAAACACAAGGTGAAATGGTTACATTTTGAGTGGGAGTCTGATACAGTCTACATGTGTGCGCATAGCCTATTTTAACCTAGACTTTGAAAATTGATGGACCGAAAATTTTAACTTTATATAAATAGTATCATTTAAAACAAAAAATAATTTTATAGTGGCATTTTGGCATTTTTCATTCATATATCGGTAATTGAGTGTATACTTCACTTGACTTACATATACACACACATGGATACAAATAAAATTATTGGTAGGATAGTTATACTCCACAAACACTAGCATTAATTAACATGCAAGTGGTAATGAGTCATGCTTACTGTGTGAGGGCCAGTAATACTTCTGAGCTGCACAAATCTCATTCGTTAAAGCGGGTTTCAAACATGTGTCCCAGTGGCTGACTGTGGAGTTCGCAATGCAATAAGCCCTTAACTTCATGCTGTTCAAATTTACTGATATGTCGAAAACGAATGTGAATTACCTTGTACAAGTGTTGTCGTCAAGCTAGGTTGAATGTCCAACTGGATTGGAATTCTTCGATCTGAAACTTATTAGCGTCATCTTTGGCGTTGATGTGATATCCGGTTATCCATTGAAGGATAGTAGGAGTTGACTCTATCTTTCTTAATGACTAAAACGTGGGCGTTGAAAGGGGAAGACTTGAAGAGGCTAACTGTTTCTGGAACCTATGTGTCTGTGTTCTATCTCCCGTGTTAAGTGGTTTAATATGTTGAGTAATATTGAGGTTAGGCATAATGTTAGGCAGGATGAAAAATTCAATCAATGAGGTTGTGAAAGTAGATCGATTGAGAAGACTAGCACGTCAAACCATAGCCATTTTCCTCGAGTGTTGTTGGAGGACATAGGATTAAGTAGGTTGAGAGTGACGGGTGGTCAAATAGAAACATTCATAAGTGCATGAAGTCTTTGACTGTTTGATTTAGCCAGGTTAGGGAAGTGTAGATTGATGGAGTGGCTTCTTGTAGGACTGTTGGTGAGAAAGTGTAAATTCCTTCTCAATGGAACAGATGCATTCACTTTTTATAAACTCCACAATGCATTAAATTCTCATTATTCCCCAATTTCTTATTCTCTCCACTTGATATTTCCCTTCATTGTTCTCTTTATCTTTATCTGTGCTGTTGCACTTTCGTATAATGTTCTAGGTTGTAAACCAATTCTACCAGTATGCCTTGGTAGTCTTGCTATACTGTCCTACCTAATTTGCTTGCTATTCATCCTACTGTCTGGATTTTTTGAACAATTCAGATCAAATATGCCGCTACCTGTTCATAGTTCAATACATAGACCATCAGAGAATGTTTTGAAACATCAGCTTATAATTAGACTATAACCTGAAATTCATTCATTCAAAATTTCATGTTCTTAAAAACAAGTTTACGCAAAGTGGGAGCAAAACACTTACA
The DNA here is from genome assembly GCA_944472135.2 of Trichobilharzia regenti. NCBI lineage: Eukaryota > Metazoa > Platyhelminthes > Trematoda > Strigeidida > Schistosomatidae > Trichobilharzia > Trichobilharzia regenti. The sequence goes on along the minus strand of OX235270.1, from coordinate 31,381,144 downwards.
GAATAGTGTTATTTATTCCCCCGTGGATAACACAGTCTGTCCGGTGTATTTGTGAAATGCTTCAAGGCAATTCTTTTTTTATTCTTCCTTAATCGTTAACTTACTCAAATTGTGTTCTCATGCGTTTCTTTCTTTCTCCTCTTCTTAAACGAATAGGTGGAATCAATTTTCTTGTCAGCAGTGGATACATTCGGTCAGCAATTCCATCCTGGATTACTGTTGCAGTTGATCAACTCTGAGACTGTTGTCTTTGACATTTTAACAGAATTCTTCTACCATTCTAATCAAGCTGTTGCCAGTGCTGCATTAGAAGTGAGTGATGTAGGCATGAATATATAAAATACATAATTTAATTAGTATTATTATTATATTCCTTCACTCTCCGAATGGAACATAGGTCTTCAAGCCAGCACTTTAAAGTTTCAGTGGCTGTGGTTTTATTTTTTACGGCGTGGGGCTGCTAACTAGCCTCACGCCCAATCTTCCTTCGTTAATGGCTTATAGAGGTTTAGGAGTGTATCAGCGGAGGATCGAACCTCGGACCACTTGCGTGGTTGGCGAACGTTCTACCTCGGAACCACCGATGCGTCTGTTGCATTTACAGTTTGTCCATATGTGAATACGCTTACGACTGTTTATAGTTTGTATATAGTGTTATGGTGCAAATGGCGTGGTTACAGTCCCGTTTCGGCATAAATGTGTAATAGTGTTGCTATCTGGTGTTGGCTTTTCTATTCATGTTGTGTAGTTAAACTTCGAGCATTCCTTATCTGTAGAACAAGTATATACTACTGATCGATGGATGTGAGTAGCGAGCTACTGGTCATATCAACTAGTAGAGCTTGCTAGTCAGATCGAAGTGGTTTAAACACCATATGTTTTTCCGCTTATTTTGCACCGAAACAGACGGAGAGAGGAAGAGATAGTTGTTATTTGCTGACATTGGTTTAGGCATTGAATGAGTTTATAGGCGATCGTTGAACCTAATTCCCCCTCCCTCGTTTTCGTTTCTGTCTCCTAGTTAGGATACAACAAAGGTGGTGGTCACTTACAATTCCCTAAGGTGATTGGTTTTGTTCACAGTACTGTATGGCTTTGTATTATATGTTAAAAGGAATAATGCAGTCATTTCAAATATAAATTTTGTCTGCTTTTAAGCTGTTTTATAGATCTTAACACAGTTGTTGCGTCATTTGCTGCACTGGACTCGATAAAAATCATGTGATTACTTTTAATCTCACCCACTAGTATTTATTTGTCAATATACTTCGAAGTTTGAAATACCATACCTCGAAACCACCTGTTTTAGTTTATAGTATTAGATTACATGAATTGAGGATGATGTTAGCAGTAGTATTCACCAAACTCATTGACAAAGACCACTTCATACAATTCCCCGTTGAATTTTACATCTTACCAACGAAGGACACAAAAAGGGATGGTAATCATAGCTGTATTCATCAGTAAGAAAGTTGATATTACTGGATCCTGTCTGAATATGGCTGGTATTTTTAGTCATTTAATTCGTCGGGGGATTTCATGAGCTGACACCAGTTAGAGAACCATTGGAAAATCCACAGGGAGTACTGGACATCTGTTTTGTCCTAGTTTTAGGACTCTTCCACAGTACGCACCCACCACTGGGGCTCGAAGCCAGGACCTTCTAGTTACAAGGCGAGCTAGCTCGTAGACCACTGGTGCTCGATCCAGTGGGCAACCCATGAATTCTGACTCCTGCAAATTGATGACATGGCGCAACCACCTTACAATGTCTTCTTTGATGAGTTACTGCCTCGCCTTCAACCTGCTGTAACCTATAATTCAGTTATATATTCTATGGCAGCATTTGGTTGAATCGGTTTATCTAATACTTAGAGACCTTTGTGCATAACCTCTTTAATACGCGTGATATTTATATAACAGTTTGAAGCAACAAAATGAACTGTGATACCGAAATACCCCTAATCCAGCACTTATCTTTTTTAATATCATAGTGAATCATAGCTTGTGTGAATATACATGCCTCTGACTTTTCCTCTCTCTCTCTCTCTCTCACCCTTTACCCTCACAGGTTTACATAAGACGTTCATATACAGCCTATGAATTGACTGGTGTACATCACTTTCAATTATCCTGTGGTAGTTCATTCTTTACATTTCGATTTATCCTTCCAACTGGATTTGTGTCCAGGTTAGTTAAATCTATGTAGCATTTTTAAAAGGGCTAAAACTGAAGTGCGCTAACACTGAGGTGATGGATTTCAAGCCGTATGATTTACCATCTTTGTTGTTTGTTTTTTTAATTTTGATTATTGATGATTGCAGACTAATGTTTTGTCATTTGCAACTACTACACTAATAGTTACCTAGATAGGATTGACTATAAGGAAATCTAGTAACGAACCGAACAAATGTCTAAGGAGATGGAGATAGATTAGAAACACGCTGAGTGGACTGTTGAGCAACATGACAAGCCAAACCGTCGAGTGGAAGATGAACGGGAAATGACGAGTTGAACTTATGAGGGTGACATAGAGAAAATAGTGTGAAAAGAAGATGAAAGCTTAAGGGCAGTCGTGTTGAGCCAGCTAAAGAAGACTGCAGAGATAGGTTTCCACCATATAACAGTTGCTGAGAACATAATGATATCCACACTATCACTGTGCTTATTGGTTGGATGTCAGAAGTGGATTATCGTATCTCCAGTTAAGGATTGCTGCAGTTCACTTCCGTTCTGTCTCTTCTCACATCCTACTAACACTCATACTTCTTATCTTCTCACTTCTTTTGCGATCTGAGCAGTCTTACCAGGGTCAAACATAATGTAGACGTTTCTTTTCTCCCCTGATTACTTTCGCTCACTTTGCTTAAAAGAACAGACCTACCGGTCTCGCTAAGGCTTTCATAGACTGTCATCTTCTCTTGTCGAACTGCGAAGTCTTCCAGAATTCGGCGAAGAATAAGTTTTTTTCTTTTCCGTGCTTTGAAATGTCGTTAGCGATGAAGCTGATTTTTGTGAGCTGGGCTCTCTGGCCCCATGTATTTAACCTCCTATCTTTTTCAGGGTTATGGTTGGTTGGCTAATAAACTTCACAAGGTTAAGTTTTCGGTCAAATATTCTTGGCTCAGATTTACAATCCTCTCTTAGTTTTCTACCGTTTGTTGATTTTCAATTTCCACGACTTTAGTCTTGTATGTGTTGATGTGTAGCGTGCACCTTTCTAACGAAATGGCTTATGGGTGTTCCTAACAAATCACTATTGGATTGTAGTTAAAACTATACATATACAATTATTTTCTCCTTGCAGTGATTTCAATGAAAGAGTGGATTGTAGATCGCGTAAACAAATTTGATGCAGAACATTAGGTTTTCCTTTAAAAATCAAAACAATTTAAGCCTGACCATCGTCTATGGATAAGTTTATTCTTCATAAATTGCTCATTGATATGATTATAAGCAATAATTTATACTTAAAACATCATTCAGTCACTATTACTGCATCGCTTTGTGTGATGTTTGAAATTAACTGATCTAATATGGAATTACATGCTACCACATGGCTCATGTTCTACACTTACAACTTATATTTCATTATTCAATTTATTAATATGTTATAGTTCCTCAACTGTGAACCGGCGTTCGACAGATTCAGAAAAGACAAACTGTCAAAAGTTCAATTCGGATCATTTGCTTTATTCTCCAATAACAGAAGGCGTTCAGTTTGTCAGTAATAGTAATAATAACCATTATACTAGTAGTAATACTAACAACAATGCTGAATCTTCACTGTCTAACGGATATCATTCAGATCAGCATGATCCTACAAATCATAATTTGTCAATTACAAATTGTTTCCAAAGCATGATTGATATGGATAGTATCCCATTATCGGGTGAACGTATGGGTGGTATGGCTGCATTCAAGTCGTTAAAAAATCTTGAAGAGTAAGTAATACAGGTTTTGTGTGTCCGCCCTGATAAGGGGCTGCTATTGCTGATAGGCATCTTCTTAGTTACAGGATTTCACCATGAGCTGACGTTTGTTAGAGAACCATCGGAAAGTCTACAGGGAGTACTGGACACCTATTTCGTCCTATTCTGAGACTCTTCATCGGTACGCACTCATCGGGGTTCGAAGTCAGGACTTTCTGGTTACTAGGTGAGCTAGCTCGTAGACCATTAAACCACTGGGACTCGATCCAATGGTCAGCCGATGAATTCTAATTTCTGTCAATTCACGACATAGCGCGACCACTAGCCAATATCTTTGTCCTCACACCCGACCTGCTGCACCCTACTGGTCATGACTTCTCACTAGAACCCAAGGTAACTACCTACCTGAATAGGGCAAATCGCTAGTGTGCATCTCACCGATATTCAAGTGTTGGTTTGTAGTTAGTTATTTTGTTTTTAACTGTTTTGACTTGCGAAGCTGGCACCCGCCTTTTTAATTTTATATTATTGTAATTATTACTGATGCCAGTAGTTCCTAGGTAAATGTTATTAAGCCTTATAAACACTTCGAGGTCATCTTTCAGCTCTGTAGGCGCATGATCCAAGTATATTCATTATATAAAAGTGGTATATTAGCAGGCCAGTCGATAAAAAGTATCCATATCTCTGAAATTAAAAAAGAAACAATGGCATTTTACTGTGATCCACTGACTAAGTGAGTGCTGCTCAAATAAAGTTGGATGACTCATCATTCAGCATCATTATGGGACTTGTTTTGCACTACGAAAGTGTGACTTCACTGAAGTAGGAGGAATTAACTTTACAGTATTCCTCCTAAGTGCGTCGGTGTTGATGAAGAACCGCTTTTGACAGGAATCAATTTCTTTCTCAAATCATTTAAATGAAACCAAAAGTAATTAGTGAATACCCAGAATATAATTAAGCTATGTGTGGAATCTTTCAAATCCGTATACTTCAATAGTTTTACATTGTACAAATTGTGTCTTATATTTCTTTATTTTTCCTCATTTGTTTTTTAACCTCATATTTAGGTCGTTTGGTGAATTAATACGATTGTTTAATTCAGCTTGTACAGAAGCGAAGAGTATTCACACTTCATTATCTGAACCGACTTTCGATTATGCTCGCCAGTTCACTGCTGATGTCCACTGTAAATCACACGATAGTGAAAGTTTAAACAATGCTGTTGGATTAGGTGGGACAAAGTTGGTCAGTTTTCAAGATCCACCTTATCAAACGGTAGGTTTCAACTCCCTCTTCTACCCCTTTCCTGCGTCACAGCACGTTATTCTTGATATACATAATCATCAACACCGAGACGGGGAAGTCTGGTAATGCTTACTATCGATGGATACATAACACTTAAGTGAAGCATAGTAGGGCATTGTTAAGAAGACAAATATCGCCAGAAAGTATTGTTTCGTAGTTTCTATACGACTGCTTTACAACTAGCATGGTTCACAATAATAAAACAAGTGTTTGACAATTATCTCAGTTATGTGAAACAAAAGTACATAATAGTAACCAATCTTATTTTAGGAGGTCAAGTAGTGCATGGTAGGCAAATTTTGGGATGCATATGATTAGTCCAAAGTTATGCGAAATAATAATTTAGCATTTTCTCACATGATGTATTCCGTATCACTCTCACACGCACATTAAATACTACTATGTTTTCTAACTCCTTTCCAATATGGGATTTATGTATTCTTTTATCTCTAGTATTTAGGCAGTTTACAAATTATTGATACTGTATGGTTGTTCTTCTAAACAGATTTACACATGTATGATACTTTCTTGTGTGTATTTGAACTTGAATTCATGAAGTTAGGCTGATGATGAAGACAGTGTGACTATAGTATAGTGAGTGTGGATCTAGTGAATAATGAGAAAGCCTCCCCATTAATATTTCACAATTTGCATTTAATACCATCCTTTCTGCCCATTAGACACTTTTTTCTTCACGTTGTCTTTTGCCTAGTTGATTTACCTTCAGAATTATCTTCCTCTCGGCCAATATTTCTACTCTAGGCCTCTAAAAAATATCCAGTGCTACTGAATATACTACTCATTTATTTATAAGTAGCACAAAGTTCAATACCTAGGAAAAACAAGCAACATTAGATTGATGTTGAGAATAAATAAAGCAATCAGAAGTAAATCTTTGCGTTCGCCTCAGCAAGCTTGACGGACAAACGTAGAAACTTGTCCAGTCCCTCTACCCTCGAACAGTCCTTGCTTCTCTTCATATCATGGAATATACACGTTGGGTCATAGGAGTTATTATTTATTTTTATTTTTGATTACAGCTTGATTCCACACTGTATTTTTGGTACAAGTATGGAATTTTCAGCGTGGATATCGGTAGCCCAAATTTTGCAGGCCGACCATAGATATCAGGTGTGCGTCGGCGAGGGCTCGAACCTCGGACCATGTGCATGGTCGGCGAGAGTCCTAACCACTGTGCCACCGACGCAGAAGAAGACAGTTGCTGCAACTGTCTTCTTAATAACTCCTATGACCCAATCAGAATTAGTTAAAGATTCCGAGGAGAGTAAAGTCGTCCTCACATTGTCTTCTTGTTATTTTTCCGCCTATATGTATATATATGTATCTGTGTAAATTTCGTTTTACGTAATATCTACTCTACTTATCATGAAGTGAAGTGGAGTGTTTACAACCATTCCACAGGCTAACTGGATCATCCGTGTTTATTTTAACAGCATTACAATAGACGTAATCAGGTAAAAAAAAATTTAATTGGACAGATATTTGAATTCCAATTCAATGTGGGCTACTCTTTCTTTGTTTTGTTTCTGGATTTCACACATTTTCTTATAAGTGGCTTTAATTTTCCCTTTCATTTCACTATGGCTGTCTCTTTCGTTGTTTTTGTTTTTCGTTGTTCTGCTTTTTGTAACTGACATGGTGTTTTAATTTCCTCATTGCTTTTTGCACATGCATATGTATATCACACTGGTGCTTTTCTATGGTCACTGACTTATCTCACTGCTCAATATATGCACTGTCACAACTTACTTGACTGGTGGTCAGCCTACGGATGTATAACCGTTTATTACTAATGCCTCCGGCTCTTTACATAAATATATGTAGTCTTTGTTATTTTCAGTGGACACTCGGTGCTAGTGTGTGTGTGTGTGTGGATGGATGGGAATTGTCTTAAGGTTTCACCATTGACTTGATCAACTGTGTTTATTGCACCCAGTAATGCAGCTTATCACACATGCAATGATATACTGTAAAAACACGTTCATAAATGTTTGTTTGGCTACGCTGTCATACCTCTGCTAGGTGAGCCATATTCTCTAACTTCACGCGGTGGGTTGTTCCTCGCAAAAGTGAAGGGGTGAATGTGAAAGTCTAGTGCCTGCAAACGGATTGGTGGACACACAGGTCTATCTAGAGGAGTCAGAAAAGCCTGATGCCGAATTTAAGGATTAGGAATGTGACTGAATCAAATGGTGTATAGGCCTGTTTTGCCCACTGTCGGCAACCATTGGAAAGTGACTCTTGACACTGCGCCACCGCATTGTGGATCAGACTTCAAGTCAGTCAGAGACTCGGGAGTAGGCTGCCCTCGTAAGTCAACTACCTGTTTCATTCTATGCGTCCTGGCAAATTATGGGAGCATCTCTTGGTGTCCATATTGGGCCACGTTTGTGCTTTTAGCAATGCCAATGATGTTTGTGTGGTCGTTTTAAAGACAATTATTTTAAATTGGTTCCTTCTTTATTGCTTGACTTTTCAAACATTGACATTATTATTACTATTATTGTTCCCTAGGGTTCCTAGTGGAACATAGGGCTTCAACTGCACGTCTCCACTTGCCACTTCTGTCTTCTGCTGTACGTTTCACCTACATCCATGTTAATCCATACTCTTTCAACTCCTCTTCATACTATCTCTTCCATGTCACCCTTGCACCGACGACCCACTCTCCGCTTCCCTTTCGTGTTCAACTCGACCAATGGCCTGACGCGTGATGTCACCCAGTGGCGGCCTCCTCAGAGAGTGTCCAATTCATCTCCACTTTCTCCTGCATATTTGTTGGGCGATTGGTTCTTTTTTCGTTTGTTTCCACAGTTTTTTGTTGGTGATTCTTTCCGGCCTGGCCATCTGATCTTCAGTATAGATCCAGCGAAGACAGTTGTTGATGATGGTCTGCAACAGACTGTTAGAAATTTTCTTTGTGACCCGCCAAGTTTCTGATCCGTATAGAAGAGCTGACTGACTTGACGTTTGTATTGAAAATCCGAATTTTGTTGTTGATGCTGGCTGAGTGACGAAGATTTCGAGATTGGTTTCAGGTTGATGAGTGAATGTGTTTCTCGCCTTCCCGATTCTCGCTCGATTTGACATCCTCGTCCGTTCCTCCGTTCCTGTAGTTGAGACAATGCTCCCTAGGTAATTGAATGAAGTAACCTCTTTCAAATTCCTCCCGTTGATGGTGATTGGCGCTGGATGTTGTTGTTGTTGTTATTGGCTGGTTATTTTCATCACCTCCGTCTTGTATATGTTCACCTGGAGTTCTGTCTTCAGCGGCTGCTTCTTCGACCAGTTTGTCGGTTTTCGCTTGTAAGTCTTCGATTTTGTGTGACTTGGCGCGTCATAAAGAGTATCTCAAACAAACTTCAGACCTTCATTAACAGTTGTCTTCGCGGCAGTGTTTCTAGTCGATGAAGTTAGTGGAATAATGTGCTACAGATTCACTTCGTTGTCATAAAATGTCTCCCGACTGGTTTCAGTGGAAATAACAGCATATTTACTAAAAATTTGATTTGTGTGAAATAAGTCGGGTATCGGAGTAGTATACGCTGGCGACACATTGACTAACAGTGGCTGTGTAATTAGTAAAACGGTAAAAGTTCGAATCTATGGGCCACTGGGTTCTGTCCCACTGGTTGAATACTACACCGCCTCATCTCGTAATCTGAAACTCCTGTGTTCAATCACCTGTGGGTTTATACATGCATGGAATGATGAAGAGTTTATGCCCAAGCCGAATGATTTTCATTCGTGGTCAAACTGAAAATCTATCAAGTCCCTGCGAACTCGCAGAAATAATCAGGAGAAGTAAGCTTGCTTCAGTTACTGGCAACGATAACCAAAAGCTCTAACATTTGTGAATAGTGCTCGGTTATGTCTGTTTGCTTATGCCTAATTCTGGAATTTTGTTTAATGAAGTTATGTAGAGCGCGTCGACCGCTTTACTTATTTGGGAAGTACCATCAGCCCCAACGGGTTGATCTCTGACGAAATCTCAGCACGAATACAGGGGGCTCGTTTCGCATTTGCCAGTTTACGCCGACTCTGGCGTAGACGAGATGTTCGACTATCGACCAAAGGGCGGGTGTACTGCTCATCAGTCCGCTCCGTCCTCCTGTATGGTTGTGAGACCTGGCCACTGAGAGTGGAAGACATGAAAAGACTAGCTGTCTTCGATCACAGGTGCCTGCGTTCTATCTCCTGTGTGAAGTGGCATAATAAGGTGAACAATATTGAGGTAAGGCCTCGATTGAGTTCTAGGTAAGGAGGGGAAATCAATCGACGAGGTTGTGAAATTACATCGACTGAGATGGTTAGGACATGTGTTACGCATGCCAAGTCATCGCCTCCCTCGACGAGCAATGTTAGCGGATATAGGGTCAGGCTGGAAAAAAGCTAGCGGCGGTCAAACAAAAACTTGGCACCACTCAATGAAATCCACAACAGTTGGTCTAAGCCACGTAGGAAGGTGTAGACTTCCAGGCTGGGGTCCTCGGGATGGTAAAAACCAATGGTTGGAAACAATTGGTGACATGGCTCAAAATCGTTCTCAATGGCTGGCGCAGATGCATCCACTCCTTGTGACTTATGATTTCCAATGAAACTGTTTTGTTCTTCGTTATTACTCCTCCTTTATCTCACACCTCTGCTCACTGTCTCTATTATGCATTTCTTGTACTTTCTTCTCTTGCTTCGCGTGCTACACGAAGTGTGGCGACTTGAACTTCCGCACATTTGTGCAAAGTTCTATGTCGAAAACAGACAGACAGACAGATGTATGTATATATCCTTTTTTTAAATTTTAATTCCGATTGTCAGCTGAATAATTTTGGCCCAGTTGGAATTATTTATTTTAATTTCTCTGTGATGTATACAAATATGATTTTTGCATATATATGTCTACTGTTCATTCGGCATCCGATTATTGTGAAACTATCCGATCAAACAAAGCTTGATCACAGTTCGTATTAATGTCATTTTATCATTCTTATTTCTGTCCCGAAAACTGTGTGTGATGGATAATAATAGTTCAGGTCGCCTTACTCATCATTTATTTCACTCGTCAACATTTTTGTTTCTCTAGCACTTGCCTTTAGTTTTTGAAATTATGAGTTTTAATGAAGTGATGGTGGCGGTGTAACCTGCTTCTTCTCATTGACTCTTTTAGTTTTTTTGTTTTTTACTGAACTTGGTGTTTTATTTCAACTAAGTGTTTCTTGCTTTGTTGTTGTTGTTTTTGTTGTATACCTTGTCTAATTCAAATCTGGATCTTTATCCATTTATCATTGTTTTTCCGGATTAGCAGACTGATCCTCAAGGAGAACCGATTCATATACTAAATATTGCCTTGCGTCAATCATCAGATACTGGCATGCCGTCATCTCGGACATCAGACGAGAAGGCGACTCGGTTTACAAGTCTACCTGATTCAGTCATCAATGAAGCGAGTGATGTTTCACAGCTGGAAGAATTTTGTTCACGTCATGTGGATCAGTTGAAAGCATCTGGTATCCGAAGGATTACTTTCTTAGTTATTAAAACAGTAAGAAATTTATGTTATGTTATTTATTTAGTTTTCTTTGTGCATAATAAGTAAGTAAATTATAAGGAGATAAGAGATCATCAATTTTAAAACTTTGTTTCGTCTAACTTTGGTCTTTGCGTTATAGCAGATTGAACAACTCAGATATAACTCTGACAACCATCGTTGCAGGTTATTCAATCTGTTATGTGTATTTCCACTTTCTGCGGTACTGTTTTTTGTTTTTCAGTAGTTAAGTAAATTTTCCAGCATCATCCGAATGCATACGTGAAACTTTTCAGTGTTTTTTCTTTGTGATTAAACCATAACGCCTTCTTTTCCAGGCATGGTAGATTTTAATGCATGGGAAAAAAGTCCCCATTTAGACATTTAAAAGGCAAAAGGATTGGTCGAATAAATATTAACTTTCCCATTAGCTCCTCATGTCTGGCTCTACTTTGATAAACAGAGCATTCCTTATATAATACACAACACTTTTACCAAACAAGTGGCACTGATATGTTTGTTAACAATAATTAGTCAGTATCAACAAATCAAACGGTGGGGAGATAATTAACGGAGAAAATTAACAGACACACAATTTAAGAGTAGAAATAGTAACAACAAGTGCATTGCATAATGCGCAGTTTTAGAAAAATGAAGAGTAACTAATGAGTCAGTAAGTCTTCAAGTTGATTGCATAGTAGGTAATTAAAAAAATGAAGTAATTGGGACAGTGATAACATTTAATAGTAAGTATAAAATAATTTGAACAGTTACAGTTTTAATCGGTTGGAGGATTTCATCATGAGCTGACATCAGAGGCTAGCTAGCTCGTAGACCATTAAGCCACTGGGACTCGATCCAAGGGTCAGCCGATGAACTCTAATTTCTCCGAATTCATGACTTACCGCAACCACCTTGCAATTTCTTCTTTGGTGAGTTATTGCCTTACCTTCAGCCTGCTGCAATTACAATTTTAAAAGGTTTGGGGGAAGGGTAAAGTAGTCAGGTTTTTTTGGATTACAGCTTGATTCCACACCGTATTTTCAGCATATGATATCGCTAGCCCAAATTTTGCAGGCCGACCATAGATATCAGGTGTGCGTCGGCAGGGGATCGAACCCCGGACCATGTGCATGGCCGGCGAGCGTCCTAACCACTGGGCCATCGATGCACACATTGCATTCATGTAACGATGACCAAGGTTAGGAAAGTAACTGTGCGAATTTCTTCTGAATACATAGGTTTATCTTTTTCAGGTGGATTTCTACGGCTGCACTTGCATGTAGAAGACGAACTGGTAAAGCAAAATTAAGATTAGTTGGAATGCAATAAAGAACTTTATATGCTGCGTTATCAGCTTTATTCTCATTGTCTATAAAGTGTGCTGAAATTTTATTATAGATACTAGTTGAAGTTAGGAGTCCAGCGTGAAATTAAATTGTATGCCACAAAGATACATGAAGTAATTTATCACCTGCTAAAGGAATTGAGAGGTGTAACATTTTTAGATACTGTTCAGTTCGCGTTATGCATTTTAATTGCTAGGTGAGGAGATTAAATCAGTTGGTGAGGTTGTGAAACCATATTGATTTAGGTGGCTACGACACGTGTCGCCTATGAGGAGAACCCCTGCCTTCTCTATCGAGCCGCGTCAGTTGACTTAGGATTAGGTTAGAAAAGTGTGGGCTTGTCAGATCAAAAGATGGCATTAATCCATAAAATCTTCAATATTTGAGTCATGTAATAAGGAGGTGTATACTGTCCTATATGGCCCAAAGTCGTTCTCATTGTCGCATTTCTACGCAAAGTTCCATGTTGAAATTCAGTGACTGAGTTAATACACTTCAGTTGACTGAATGATTTTCAATTATTTATAATTTTTATGTTCATTTATTGAAATTGGAATCGATCTTTTTTTATTCTCGTTATTAATGATTTTTTGAAGTTGTAAAAGTGAATACAACTCAACTTTCCTGTTGTTGCTTTTCTACATTGGCTGCCACAGTCAAGTTCACACAATTCAATAGTCTTTTAATCAGGATTTTACTTATCATTTCTGTTTCTGAAATTGTTGTTTTCGCTTCTTTTTTTAAAAAAATTTTCATTTCAGAGAGAATTCCCCCGACTGTATACATTTCGTGCACGTGATAATTATCGAGAGGATAGAGTATATCGACATTTGGAACCAGCTTTGGCTTTCCAGTTGGAGTTGAATCGAATGAAAAATTATAATCTTGAACACCTACCGACACTAAATCGTCGTATGCATTTGTATCTAGGTTGCAGTAAGGTGGGTAATTCAACTGTACATGTTGTTCGGTGTTTCACTTAACTACTTTTGGTGTTGGTGCTCTCTGAAACGCACAGTCAAGTTTGCAATGTGATAATCAAGCTGGGTGATTTGCTGTCGCTGTACACTCAGATTTGAGGATTTATGGTAAGAGTGCCAAGAAGCACAAAACCTAGATGTATGGTTTCCTGCCACTGTCTACCTCAAACCAGCTAGCATCTTGATGTGTTCGAGTAGGTGAAATCACAAGCGTGTTGCTGTAAATAGCATTGGCATGTATCGTAATCTGTTGGCTATATAGTTTAGTAGTCGATTCAGTAAGCAGTGTGAAATGAACGGTGGAACCAAATTATAGCACAACTGAAAATCTGGGACTACTTCTCAAAATAACAAGTCTGTTTAGGTCTCCCAATCTACATGTGTTGGTCCACTTATTGATTCGTCATTCTGCTTGAATCAGGTGGAAACACTTGTTATCCCTACATAGTTGTGCTTTTGGATGAAAGAAGTTATATTGAATGAGAATACCCTGCGAAATAAGTCTGAATTAGGCCTCATCAGTTTGAGATTCACCCCCCACCCTCCTTTACTATTGAAGGCACTCGTGCTGAGTATCAGCACATCATTATAAACTACGTCTACTTATTGTTTTGTTGATATTATTATATGCTTACTGTGACTCACTGTCGTTACTGGATATCTTGAGTTTTTCGTTTAACTTAGTCTGAGAGCGAATAAGAGTTATAAGTGAGTGGGATTAATTCAACCGTATATTTATGCCTGCCTAGATTAAAGATGATGAGTGTCATTGTTCCACGCACTTACCGATGCCTCTTGTGATGTCATCACTAAATCAAGAGGTTTTAAAAAACCAATGTGCGATGCTTTTCACAGAAATTTTGACAGGAATTATTATGCAAGCCAACAGAATAATTTCGTGAGGTTAATTAAACAATTCCCGCTGTAGTATTAAGAACACGATATTCAGCAGAGAGATTCTTTTCAACGAATTTATTATCAAGCAGTACAATCGTATATATATATAATAAATAATATAATTTTTCCTTCACGTTCCCAGTGGAACATAGGGCCTCAAGCTAGTGGCTTGAAGTTTCTGTAGCAGTGTTTATTTTTACAGGATGGGGTTGGTACCCTCATGCCCAACCTTTCCTCTTTACCAGCATTATTTCTGGCTTAGCGAGGTAAAGGAGTGCGTCTGTGGCCGGGGATCGAACCCCGGACCTTGTGCATGGTCGGCGAGCCTCCTAACCGCTGTGCCACCTGCTCACCAATCGTATATATATATATATCATAGAAATCTGCATGAAATTAATGAAGTGATAAGAGGTGAGAAAATAGACTTAGGTCAAGTTAAAAAGACATATTGAAGGTCAAAATAACAATGAAGAGACCACCAAACCAAATCACAAAGGTAATAGTGTGGTGAGAGCAGGCTGCTAGCCGATTGGTTGGCACTAATCTACGTTAAGGTCTAGGTCACTAATATGGGCCGTGAGAAAATATGAACAAGCCTGAGTCAACAACCAATCACAGCAAAGTTAACGTGGCAGAATATGATTCGCAGAGAGAACTCTATTTGTCAAGGAATCCCGAAACAACCAATCAGAAGCCTGCGTTTGTCTACCTAAACAACCAATCAGATGACTGCGCTTGTCTATAATAATGTAGTTGAAAGATGTATAAATACGTGTTGATTTTCATAATAAAACGATCTGTTGCCTGGCCCTTGTCTTCTGTTGTTACATTTGGTGTCGCTGCCTACCGACAAATGAAAAGCCTATACCCTGCAGTTTTTGATGGAGACATATGGATCTTCGGGCAGGACTTCAAGGCTTCTGCGCAGTTGAGTGGCGTTCAAGATCTGTCAGCGATGGAGCTGCTACTTGAGACGCTGCTGGGAGGTCGGGTGAAAGCAGCATATGAAGGTGTGGGCCGAAGTATGGACGAATGTTCGACAGGGTCAGGCAAACAGTTTCCAAAGTGGGAAGGACCATATATGGTCACTTCGAGATGGGGTTACGCAGACACAGTCGCAATGGCGAACAATGAGAGGCGCGTGAACGTCAGCGAGCTCCAGAAATGGATACAGCGAGACAAGCCAACGATGACTCCTGCACCAAGTAGATCAAGCCGACTTCAGTCGCACGTATTTGACGGGGGGACGAGTGTGGTGAGAGCAGGCTGCTAGCCGATTGGTTGGCACTAATCTACGTTAAGGTCTAGGTCACTAATATGGGCCGTGAGAAAATATGAACAAGCCTGAGTCAACAACCAATCACAGCAAAGTTAACGTGGCAGAATATGATTCGCAGAGAGAACTCTATTTGTCAAGGAATCCCGAAACAACCAATCAGAAGCCTGCGTTTGTCTACCTAAACAACCAATCAGATGACTGCGCTTGTCTATAATAATGTAGTTGAAAGATGTATAAATACGTGTTGATTTTCATAATAAAACGATCTGTTGCCTGGCCCTTGTCTTCTGTTGTTACAATAGTACATCTGTTATGGTTTCAAAACAAAGTTTACTAACTTAATCGTCGTTCGTCAATATGGGGTCATTTTTCGTTGCCAGGTTGGCCAATCGGTAAAGATAACAAAACTAAGTGTAGATTGTTGGATTTGACCAGTGTGTAAAATTACAAAACAGTGTGTGTTTATGCAATGATATTGCTTATCACATTCGTGTTGATTTTGTCACTTCATGGGGGAGGGAGGTGTTGTAGCCATGTCAAATTCTGTTTTTAGTCCATCATTCCTATTCAGGCCATTTGAATTCCACTTGATATGAAGTACTTCTGTTATTAGACGTTCTTTGTGATTTCTGAAGTTTTTCTGGATGACGATTTCAATATTGTCAAAATCAATTTTGTGGCCTGATTCTATAGCGTGTAGACCTGTGGCTGATGACTTTTCAAGCTTTTCTAGTTCAACCGGATTTCTCGGTGGTCGAACAGATGCTCTACGGTGTTCATTTCTTCTGATTTTGATTTCTCGAGATGTCCGATGTATATCGCCTCACCATAGCAAATGTACTATTACCTTTGTTATTTGGTTTAGTGATCTTCATTGTTATTTTAACTTTCAATATGTCTATTTTTTCACCTCTTAACTCTTTGTTATATATGTGGTGAGATTTTGTAAATTCCGGTTTAATAATACTTTGATAAAGCTGTTAACATTAAATAGCGAAACGTCAGTAAAAACAACAATATCGTTTTGTTTTTCATTCAGTGGGAAATACAAGAAAACCTTTATTATAGTGTACAATTTCTTGAAACAGCTTGTACAGCTTGATGATAAATTCGTTGAAAAGAATGTCTTTGCTGAGTATTGCCTTCTTAACTTAATTAAATTTCTAATTATACACAGTTGGACGTGATTCTTGTCATTCAGTCACTCTGAGTCACTGATTTTCGAAAAGATTCGGTGTACTTACGAGGAAGACAACATGCATCTATCTATACACCGATATGCAGGTTTGATGAACTTTACAAAAAATCTTAATTGACAGGTTTGGATAAATAGGTGAACAATTAGAACTTAGTTCATTCAATGAAATACATTGAATTGAAATGTTGTTTCATATTCTTTACGCCTTCAAAGTTTTATTGTTATCTTTTGACGTAATTGTATTTATATATTTAAGTATTGGTTTGTAGGCATTTGATTGATTGGTTTCAGGATTTCATCATTAGCTGACATCGGTTAGAGAACCATTGGAAAAACAGGTAGTACTCGACAGTTGTTTCGTCCTAGCCTCGGACTCTTTATCAGTACGCACCCACCGGGACTCGAACCCAGGACCTTCTGGTTACAAGACGAGCTGGTAGACCATTAAGCCACTGGGACCCGATCCATTTATATATTCTTTGATGGATACAGAATATTCTTGTTTAATATCATACTGATAAAGTGTCCGTTTTGCATTACTGCATTACAAAAGCTGTTACAAATACCGTCTGATCTGATCTGATTTTTTTCTTTTTTTTTTAATTTCTAGATAAATGGAAGGAAAGATGTAGTCGACTATCGATTCTTTGTTCGATGTATTATTCGACACGCTGATCTAGTTTCACGTGAAGCTTCCTTTGAATACTTACAATCAGAAGCTGAACATATTCTCTTAGAAGCAATGGATGCTTTAGAGTTGGCTTC
Source organism: Trichobilharzia regenti (assembly GCA_944472135.2). Taxonomy (NCBI): domain Eukaryota; kingdom Metazoa; phylum Platyhelminthes; class Trematoda; order Strigeidida; family Schistosomatidae; genus Trichobilharzia; species Trichobilharzia regenti. The sequence goes on along the minus strand of OX235270.1, from coordinate 31,363,888 downwards.
TGCACACCCGGATGCATGTCGTACAATGGGAAATCATATCTTCTTAAATTTTGTGCCAGTATTACTCCTAGAAGATATTAATAGATTGAAGTCAACAATTCGAAGAACTGTAATGCGGTATGCCCGACGTTTCTTGCGCTTACGTGTGTCTCAAGTAAGTCAATTTAAGATGATCGCATTATATATATATATATATATATATATATATAGATTTTTGCTATTATATTTTTTGTAATTACTTATAGCTTTTATTCCTTACGCTGTCTGAAGACAAACGCGCACTGTTGTACAGGAATATCATAATGCATTGATTCACACTGCCAAACATTCACAGTTCAGAGATTGCCCTGTTTTATCTTGTAACATAATCCAAAATAGAACCAAGATCTTCAATCCAAAATTACATAGAAGTAGAGGTGTCCAGCGAGGAGTTATTCACTTCAGCGATATCATGCTTGAGTTATGCAGTCGTATTCCGATTGAGTCATATAAAAGAAAAGACGTTCAGCGAAGAGTCACTCTTTTCGGCGATGAATATTTCAAAGATTTGTCATTAGAATTGTAAGTTTTAGATAGCAAATTTCGTTAATGGGTTAGAAACTAAAGTAAGATTAAATAAGCGAGTTGAGTGACGTAATCTAATTGATGGGGTTGAGTAGAGCTAGAGCTCAGCTAACATTAAAATTGAACAAAAGTCAAGTTAAGAACAGTGGTAATAAGGGGTGGGGGAAGAAAATATTAGATAGTTAAGAAACAAACAAGCAAGAAAAGGAAGAAAAAAATTACGCATTTGGTGTTAAGATAGATCAGGTCCACTGTCGATTTAATTACATTGAACACACTTCTTTTGTATGCAGAGTTCAGGCTTAATATATGAATCGCCATTGCTTCTGTGGTTTGGAGAAGTTCGATTCGTACTCTTTTTGCGAGATTCCCAAGTATTCTGTAGATAACTTTGAAGTTCATTTGTGGGCTTGCTTGGTGCTCCGATTCGATCAGATGTTCCAGGATAGAGCTGTGGTGTGGGACTATCTTTTTTCTCCTTTACGAAACCACGACTGTGAGTGGGTAAGTGTTCGATGATACGTTCAGGTACGGCCGGCATACCTAGCTCCACCTGAGCAGGTAAATTGGTAGGTACACATTGGTGTGGCCAACAGTGGCAGCTTGTCTTTAACGTTAATGTGAATCATGGGGGAAGTTATTCGAAGTTCATGTGCGAAGGTTTTCTTCAGTGAGTAACTGGATTAGCGGTTTCTCAATATTTCTGCTGATGAATCTACATTGAATTGTATGTTCATGTAGCGACGGTTTTTGGGAGCAGAAAGTGTGGACGGTTTTAGTGGTTTGTGTTTCATAGATTTTGTGATAAAATGTTCTGGGTAGCCGTTCTCTTCAGAGTGCTTTTCTACCCGATTAACTCTTTCCACATTACTTAATTTGCTAACTAAAATTTACAGTTCTAATGACAAATCTTTGAAATATTCATTTTGTTGCCTAAGATAATTCACTATTATGCCTTTTTATTGGCAACCAAACTATTGCTTCCAAAGGTGTGTCATTCAAATTGTAGATTTTAGGTATTAATAACATAATGCAGGAAGTATTAATTGCGGATAGAGTCTAAAATGAAATTAAATAAGTAAGTAAGTTGATTGACTTGGATAATTGACACAAGTGAGTAGAACTCAATTAAAATTGAAAGACAGTCAGCTTTACATCAGTGTCATACCGAGTAGAAATGTAATAGTGCGAAAGGAGAAAAAAAATAACAACTGTGGAATAGAAGTTAGAACTGACAAAAATTACCAATTACATGTTGAGACAATTGTAGGTTCATTGATTGTGTAGACTTTTTCTATATGCAGAGTTCCAGACTTAAGATTCCGATTACTGTAGCTTATGCTGTTTGAAGAAGTTTGATGCGTACTCTATTGACAAGATTCACAATTAACCTCAGTATGGATAAACAGTGATTTAATTTCATTTATATTCCATTCGTTCATGCAACACCAGGTTCGTTTTCAGTCTCTTTATAAATTCATGTTACTCATCATACACTTGTGTCACTCTTGTGACATCAGTTCATTAAGCTTGCAGGATGTGATAATACATTAATAACTTCAGTTGTCTTTCGATTTTTGTTGACTAACAGAATTAGAGATGGTAAGGTAAGGCAGTGGAATCCAAGATGCTCACCAGCCGGATGAATCTCTCCCCTCAGCGGGTGATAGACTGCCCGTTAGGACTCGAATCTAGCATCCGTCATTTCTAATGCCATAGCGTTATCTGCTACGCATCACGCGATCCACCTAATGTTTAAGAGGTATTAGTTCTTGTCCATCTAAGTTAATTTTGTACATCCCGGTGACTGATCTCTACTAGATCAGGATGAGCGACCTATGTTGTATCTCCTGTATCCGAATGGATTGTATATTCACTAGACCATGTCAGAGTTAACACTTCTCAAGTGTTTAATTTGTGAATGGTGACTAGCAGTGGAATCCAGGATGTACATTTCGTCCTATTTGGGACTCGTCATCTGGATGTACCTGCATTTGACAGTGTGTGGTGATGTTCCCAGACATCGTCGAAGCATCTGCGCAAGAAACCGACATGTCAACCTGAGACCGAGCATTTCGGTCCAATCAATCGACGGGAAAATCTCTTCGCAAGTGTGTTAGGCAAAGATTATTTGTTCATTCTTCTATTCATTCTTTGAAGGGTAGCTCATAATACAGCTGTACCTTTGATTCTTGATCACGGAAGTAGGGGAAATTAATCTTTGTGTGATGGTCGTGGTACTTCTCCACTGCGTATCAGCATTAATTTTCTTTTCATGAAGGCATCCAGAGCAGCATGGGACTAGATTGTTTGTGAAGAACATATATATATATATATATATATATATCGAATGCATATTATTCACTGTTCTTCGTGGCGTTTTACATTTCTACACAGAAGTTGTTGAATGTTTCGCTTGTTTGTTCTGATATACGCTGTCGGGAGGGTACGAATCAAAGGTCGCCTTGTCTGATGAATTTCCCGTATAACTTCGTCTTCATAGGTCGAATGAATTTTAACTAGCACACATTTTATACAAAAACTCGTTTTGTTTCATACTATTGTAATAATCTTTGTCTCAGTTTACTGATTTGAGCTTTTTTCTTTTATCTTTGTTTTGATTTCCAACTAACAGGCGGAGTTGAAACTTCACATCCGATTTCATGCTTCTGATCCAGTTGTTCCGATTCGTGTTATGCTCAGAGATGAGCATGGTTATGATTTAGGCCTGGAGGTGTACCGAGAAGCATTGGATCCGGTAACCGGTATTTGTATTCTCCAGTCATTAAGCCCTCAGAATGGTCGATTACACGGACATCCAGCTGTTACAGCTCATGAAAATAAAGACTTCTTTGAAGTGAAGCGTTTTCAGGTAAGAGCTATCATCTCCGTTTATTTCTGCTCACTGTATTTTTTTTCACTCTCCTATGCTGCTGTAGTATTGGATTCGTCAAGTTTTATGATAATGTCGAATTTTTGGTCTCTTAGACTGTTTTTTGCCATCCTTGATGAAACTGCGGTCTTCGCGTCGGTGGCACCGGGGTAGAATGCTCGCTGACCGACGCATATGGTCCTGGGCTCGATCCCCGGTCGGCGCACTCATTTACCTCTCTAATCCAGTAATAAGATTGGTAAAGAGAAAAGACTGGGCACCCCATCCCGTTAAAAGAAAAACCACTGCTACCGGAACTTCAAGCCTGTAGCTTGAAGCCTTAGCACAGTGAATCGACCCTTTCATCGCTCATCTTTCTGTATTTTATGGTGTCACACTTTCTATCGTTTAATTATTACTCTGCTATTTTATTTTAGTTGGTATTACTATTATTACTACAATTTTGTACTTTATGCATATTTTTTCTCCGTATGGCATACAGTATGTTGCTATGTAGCTGCTATAACAATCGTTTTATTACTATTATGTAATGTCTATTTTTAATTTTTTTTTGTCGTTTTTGAGTAAACTAGATGCAATATTGTACTGAATGCTTAAAATTCCTTGCTGTATCATTAGTACTGTTTTTGGAATAAAGCAAATTATTATTATTATGTTCCACTGGGAACGTAATGTAGTAAAAACGATCTTTTGAGGAGTGTTCAAACAGTCACAGTGTTACCCTGATTCAGTTAATGTTACATGAGCGCCTCAGAGTAGTCGATGTCTGAGTAATCTGGTGTATTAAAATGTTTCTACCTGTGTTACAGTTTAAAATTGTGGGACCATTGTCCTTATACCTCTTATTAATTCGGGTACGTAGACCTCAGTTTAGCAGAATCGCATAGTAATTCACATTAGCTTACACCTCACTCAGAACACATTACTCATATGCCATGTTGGCCACACTTGTTTTGTGGGGTCCGATGGTATTGCCAAGTCTGTTATCCAGGCTGAATTAGTTTGAGTGGGATTCCAAACTCCGAGGACCCATTTAGCTTTAGCCATTATTCATAATATATCTAAATCACCTGTCAATCTAGATAGAAACAACCTTCTGCTTGTTATTTTTGAGTTTTGAACATTCTACTTCCAGAATTTTAAGTAGTACTATCTGAATAATACATTTTTATCTATTTTTAGGCTAGGAAATATAATACCACTTACGTTTACGACTATCCAGCTTTATTCGCACAAGCATTAACCGGTGTATGGCAAAGTTATAGCCCTTATGTAGTAGGCGGTGGAAATCATGAGTTAATGTCAATGGGAGAAAATGCTACAAGTGAATCAATGAATCGGCAGACATCACAGTGTAACAATACTCTATCCAAATTCCATGGTTTAATCCCTTTGAATATTCCAGACAATTTAGTCATATCGTGTACAGAACTAGCATTAGATAAGAATGGAAATTTACGACCAAATACAAATACTCTGGGTACTAATGAAGTAAGCGTTGAATTCTGTAACTGTTTCTTTTTTTATTTCTTCCTAACTAAATTAAATCAATGAAAGGTGAATCTCTTATGTTATGTTTCCCCTCCCCCCTTATTTCGTCCTTGGCAAGAAAATTTGATGTACAGTCAACTAATGTGATTTCAAAGTATTTTACATTATCAAGTCCTGTTAGACTGTGGAGGACTTTAAAGTTTCGTGAATTCGACTTCTCACAACTATTGGAAGTCAACCAGAGGATTATGAGTCTTTATATTATTAGCTAACATTTTTTAAAGAAATGAGTGATTCGGAACATATTCTTCAAATGCACACCACTTCGGGAGCCGCAAATATTGTGTGAACACCGACGCTGTTATCCTTTTTGGTCAGACTGAAGTGTTTTTGTGGGATAATGAGTTTTTGGAATCTCATTTTCACCCGTTACACCTACTCTTAGATATGCTTAGTTCAACGTGTTTAAGACTGAATGATTTGTGGACTGTGTGAATATTCTTTTAACTGAGGTAGTTTTCAGTCATGTTAACGTGTAGAGATTTATGATAGCTATTTGTCTGTATATGAATCATAGTGTTAGCGTTACAGCTCTTCGGCTTCTGTAATAGGAGGTTGATAGAATGAATGATTTCCAGATGGTACTCGCTTTTAGTTAGTTAGTTAGTTACACCATGGGGTGGTCACATTACAACCGTTTTTGTCTCAGTTAACTATTTCATTTTTCAACTCTAGATTTTAAAGTATGTGATCTCACTGGGATTTTCTACATCTGGTTGAAGGGTGATCATAGAATATTGTAGTTTAAGGTTTTTCATGTTTATGCATGCTGGCCTCACTGCTAGTTTCGCTGTGTGTGTGTGTGTGCCTTCTAGTTACGCTCATTGTCCTGCTACTGGAGACAAACGTAGATACGACACGAAATTTGCATGACATCTAACTAAATGATAGAAGGAATAATCTTGTTGACTTAGAATATGCAGATGATATAGTCCTCTCTCCTAGGTGAAGACGCTGACAAAATCTATCAGAGTCTTCTGAACACCTTGACTTGCAGCAATCTTCGAATGTTAGGCATACGGTTCGCTCCTGTCAAATGTAATATGATGCTACAGGATTGGACTACATTGACTGCTAGTTTGAAGGTAAGGGGTTGAATGCAGAGCGTGTTGACCACTTCACCTATATGGGAGGTTTTTGCATCAGCTAGTCCCAACGGGTTGACAGCTGACGAAATTTCAACACGGATACAGAAGGCTCGTTTCGCATATGGCACTTAACGTCACCGGCTGCCTATCGACCAAAGGACGTGTGTTCTGCTCAGGATTTCGCTCCGTCCTCCTTAATGCCTGTAAGACATGGCCGTTGGAAGTGAAAGATGCAAAAAGGTTAGCTGTCTTTGATCACAGGTGCTTGCGTTCTATCTCCCGTGTTGAATGGTACAATAAAGTGAGTAATATTGAGGTTAGGCGTCGAGTTCTAGGTAAGGAGGGAAAACCAATAGACGAGGCTGTGAAGTTACATCGATTGTGATGGTTGGAACATGTGCTACGTATGCTTAGGCTTCGCCTTCTTTGTGTATCTTTTATCCTAAAATGATAAAGCTGGAAGAATCAATTCTTGAATGATAGAATACCTGTTTAAGGTCTTTAGCGTAATGAACACCTCAGTATTTCTGACAAAACTTTTCATGTAGCTTTTTTTTTTACAAAAATTGTGGTTGACCTTCTTTGTATGATTATTTTACTTCTTTCTTGCCTTCTAAATTGAACATAGGGATATAGCCACGCATATCCTCAGTGCACTCGATTATCTGCTAAAGTGTTCAGCAGGTTCCACCACAACCCACAAAATTTCATCTGCTCTTTGCATGACCTGTCAGTCACCTTCCATACTGATTTCAGAGGGTTTAACTCCTGTCTTACTCTCCCGACTCTCTTTGTATTGTAGTTTTTTTTCTTTCCGTTTTTTTAAACATGATTTCTTGTAAATGTTTTATTTTTTAAATTACAGATTGGAATGGTTGTGTGGCATATGGTGTTACGCACACCAGAAACTCCGTCTGGTCGTCCACTGATAGTGATTGCAAACGATGCCACTTTTAAAGCTGGATCGTTTGGCCCAGCTGAAGACCTAACTTTTCATCGTGCTAGTCAATTGGCGCGGCACTTTGGCATACCTCGATTTTATCTGGCCTCGAATACTGGAGCGAGAATTAAAATTGCTGAGGATCTTAAGGTTGTTTTCAATATTGCCTGGATTGACCCTGAACATCCTGAGAAGGTATGTTTATCTTTTTTGCTGTGAAATTTTAGTTTGAATGGTAAATCCTCCTAGTCATATTGAATTTTCTGCAAGATACTCCAGTTGTTGTGAAAGTAATTTAATTGCGTATTTGTTAAGCAAACTGTTGAGCAGTCAAAGTGATGTCGAAAGAGCAGCTTGCCGATACCAGCCAGTCTGCTTTCTCATTCGACCGACTCAAATCAGGATTTATAAATCAAACTTCATTACGAAGTAAGCTTTGATGCTGACTAAAAGATTGATGAAAGTCCCACAATTAAACCATCGAGTGTACCCAGCACAAATATTATAGCCTCTAGGCTGTTATAGTGGCGCTTTATATTTATTATGGTCTGTGCCTTTCTAGCAGTCATCATGTTTGCGTTACCAGTAAATATGTAGCAAATTATTCGTTGAAGACTTGAATTGTATGCTTAAGTTGACCAACACTAAGACCCTATCAGACACTAAGTTGGAATACAGTGACTCTTGATTTTTAACTGCTCTCAGTTGAGGATATAGCGCCGTCCTCTAAAGAATCTCCATTGAAATTATCAAGGTCTCTGCAGAACCTACAATCTTAGTTGATTAATATTCGGCCGACAAAATGCTAAGACGACGTAGTCTTTTTGAAACGTGTATTGTATTTCCTCAACACATTTCGGACATTCCGATAACACACACTTACTTGTCATACACATATATTTAGAAGGCCAGAGAGTTATAAGCAAGTTAACACACCGGTCTTGTAACAGAAAGATGGTGGGTCCATTGGTGCTCATTGATGATAAGTGCCAAACTCGGGCGAAACAGGCGTCCATCACTTTTTTGTATTCAGTGGTTTCCTAAACGATTTCATTTTATTATCCAGCTTATGATGCTATATGATTGCCGAATTAAATTAAAAGACCTAAGGGACGGTGCAGTGCGCCAGTCATGGTTAGATAATCTTTAACTCTTTACTTTAGCTGTAGTATGAAGTTCGTGAATCGATTTATTGCCTATCTTGGTCATCACCGTCCATTTTCAGGCCATGCAGATGTTTTCAGTAATACAATCGAAGTTACCACATGTACATAAGACAGTCGTATTAGTGTGTGTCTATTTTTATAATTGTGTCAGTTAGTTAGCTGCACAACTGATGTGTTAACAACTCTGTAAAAATACTTTCCCTGCCTATCCATATTCATCTATGAGTTTTATTTCCCACTATGGATAGTATGTTGCGAGGTATCTTTGTAGGAATCTTGTTTTTATGCTATTACCGCCATTCTGTCTGTTCAGCATAACTCCTCGAATTCTTTCTTCCTAATTCGTCCCCCCTGAGATTGTCTGAAAGCATGTCTATGTTTTAGTGGCTTGAACATGTACTACTACCAATGAAATCCTGGTGGCTCCCATGCAATTCCCTGTTTGCTAACCCTCAGCGGGAGGAAATAGTGTATGTGCGGTTATTTGAGGATATGGTGCCATAGGGTGAAGGATAGTTGTCTTAGGTTAGTATCTGTTGGTACATCGCGACTCCCCAGGTATGATGCGGGAAACAGTCTCAACTTGTGGCCTGGGACGTTATCAGTTATGGCAAAGGACTGTTATCATTAAAGGAATAAAGACTGCAATTTTCTCCCTTTCTGAAAGTAAACTAAAGTGATGAACAATCGCTTGAATGCTTACCCGTCTTTATGATTATCTCCGTCAATGGTTCTGCTTCTTTCCGTTATACTTTGTTTCACTGCTTTTTGTGTGATACATCCCTTGTTGCCCATACTGTACAATATATGTAATCATCCACGGCCTTATTTGGTCTTATTTTTTCTCAGGGTTACAAGTACTTGTATCTAACACCGGATGATTATTATCGTTTTAAATCTGAGGAAGCTGTGAATTGTGAACGAGTTGAAGAAAACGGAGAGATTCGTTTCAAAATTGTTGATATTATCGGTGAGATCTATTGTTTGTTTTCTTATTATATGAGCCTTTAATTAACCGCTTTCAATGTAACTTCTTTGACACTATTTTCCCTATTATTATTTCCTTGTGTATTTGTGTGCTTTACTGTTTCAGTTGTTCATAAACACCTTCTGCTGATAATTTATTATTTTGCGTTCCGAGTGGAATATAGGGCTTCAGACTAGAGCTTTAAAGTTTCGATAGAAGTGGTTTCAGTTTTACAGGGTAAAGTTACTAGCTTCACTCCCACCCTTTCTTCTTTACCTGCCTTAGTATCGGCTTAATGAAGTCTAGGAGAGCGTTGGCTGAGGATAGAACCCCAGACCACATGAGTGGTTGGCGAGCGTTTTATTACTGAACTGATTAAGGCACTCTATTCGTACTCATACAGCCAGGTGAGGGCTTACGGCGAGCTGTCATCTGAACTGATGACGACCAGTGGTGTCCGTCAAGGATGCCCATTATCTCCTTTTCTATTCAACTTCATCATAGATGTGTTAATGGACTTAACCCTAGGTGACTTCAGCGATTCAGGGATTGACTTGCTACCTGGGAATAATCTCGTTGACTTGGAATATGCAGACGATATAGTCCTTCTAGGCGAAGACGCTGACAAAATGCAGAGTCTTCTAAACACCTTGAACAGCAATCTACGAATGTTTGGCATGCGATTCGCTCCCGCCAAATGCAAGATGATGTTACAGGACTGGACTACATCGACGCCTAGTTTAAAAATAGGAAGTGAAGTGGTAGAGCACGTTGACCGCTTCACTTATTTGGGAAGTACCATCAGCCCCAACGGGCTGATCTCTGACGAAATCTCAGCACGAATACAAGGGGCTCGTTTCGCATTTGTTAGTTTACGCCGACTCTGGCGTAGACGAGATGTTCGACTATCGACCAAAGGGCGGGTGTACTGCTCATCAGTCCGCTCCGTCCTCCTTTATGGTTGTGAGACCTGGTCACTGAGAGTGGAAGACATGAAAAGACTAGCTGTCTTTGATCATAGGTGCCTGCGTTCTATTTCCCGTGTAAAGTGGCATAATAAGGTGAGCAACATGGAGGTTAGGCGTCGAGTGCTAGGTAAGGAGGGGAAATCAATCGACGAAGTCGTGAAGCTACATCGACTGAGATGGTTAGGACATGTGTTACGTATGCCAAGTCATCGCCTCCCTCGACGAGCAATGTTAGCGGATATAGGGTCAGGCTGGAAAAAAGCTAGCGGCGGTCAAACAAAAACTTGGCATCAGTCAATGAAATCCACAACAGTTGGTCTTAGCCACGTAGGAAGGTGTAGACTTCCAGGCTGGGGTCCTCGGGACGGCAAAAATCTATGGTTCGAAACAATTGGTGACATGGCTCAAAATCGTTCTCAGTGGCGCAGATGCATCCACTCCCTGTGACTTATGATCTTCAATGAAATTGTTTTGTATTTCTTTATTACTCCTTTGTCTCACACCTCTGCTCACTGTTTCTATTATGCTTTTCTTGTACTTTCTTCTCTTGCTTCGCGTGCTACACGGAATGTGGCGACTTGAACTTCCGCACATTTGTGCAAAGTTCTATGTCGAAAACAGACAGACAGACAGACTGAACCATCGACACTTTTAATCGATAAACACTACTACCTAATTTGACATGGATTTGGTTGATCGAAAAATTTGATCATCTGTCTCACTAATTTGGTGTTCCAGACTAGCTAAAGGAATATTTAATGGAATTCGAAGCGAAATTTCACTAAGCTGGATAATTCTCAATTCTGTTTACAGATTGATGTGACACGTCTGACTAAGAAATCCGACGATAAATAGCAATAAAACATATTTAAATATGGTAACTGAGGAAATAAAACACTTTATATTAGGTGATATGGCCTAGTCACTCTGTGTAGATTACAGGTTTTAAATCGAATGATCTTGACTCTTGGATTCCATCGCTAACTCATCATCAGCCATGTGAAATCGATACTGGAATTTTAACAATATTTACGTGGGTGTAGTAGCAGACTTCTATGACAGTTAAATTCAAATCCACTCGAGTTTAGCTTAACCGACAATGTTTATAAACGATATCTAGGTACGCCCATTAAGTAATCTCCAAACAGATTACAATATGTCCTCTAGATGCTGCTAGACACCATCCTCGAATACATATATCGAGCATGTCAGTGAGTTATTGAGATAAATGGAGAACATCTCTACCTCTGATTTGTATTCACTATAATTAAAAGGTTTATAGTGTCTGTTGACAAATTAGTTCGTTTTATTTATTTATTGTTTCATGGAAGATTCATTGTCTTTTTGGTATCGTTTTGCCCACTTAATCTGATGGTTGCTTAATTACTTCATAGTGTGATTCTAGTCCTTGAAATAGTGTCCAATGTTCAGTTTCTGATATGATTGTACTAATATACTAATGGCAGTTTCAATTCTTTTTATACAGGTAAGGAGCATGATATGTCCGTAGAGAATCTTCGTGGTTCAGCTATGATAGCCGGAGAGACATCTGCAGCTTATGATGATATATTCACTATTACAGTAGTCACCAATCGTGCAATAGGCATTGGAGCTTATCTAGCTCGTCTTGGTCAACGTGTTATTCAGGTATGCTACTAAAGTGTATTTGTTCACCAGATGTAGAATAGCGCTTTTGATATACATATGTCTTTACTACCGTTGACTCAGTTAACCTGTGTAAAACGATTTAAAAGCCTCACATTTCATTTTATTTGCCAATATTACTATTACTACTACTACTGTAATGATCAAAATCCAGGCATTTCGATCTGAACGCAAGAATCACTCTATGTGTTCCTCTATATATCTCACTGAAGCGTTAGGATTCATTCACAACTGTAATATTATAAGAAAGTCCTTTTCAGTAAAACAATCTCCAGTAGCATTCAACAACAATAACATCGGAAACACAATATTACCTCAACAATGTCATTCAACAACTATACACTCCGAAAGTTTCTGAGGAATATTTCCTACATTAACGGATCCAAACGTTGTGTCTGAGAATAAAATAGGATACGACACTTTTTTCGCAGACAATCCAAGTCCATACAACCATTCCATGGAATAGTCTTGACTATACTCAACTGACTGACTGACTGGTTTCAAAGTAGAACTTTGCACAGATATGCAGTAGTTCAAGGTTCCACTTTCCACGTATTACATAAAGCAAGAGAAGAGAGTAGAGGGAGGTTCAAAAGGCAGGGATAATAAACAGAAGTGTGGGATGAAAAGAATAGTAATATGAAAGAGCAATATAGTTATATTGGATACGAGAAATCACAGAGTGGATGCATCTAAGCCATAGCACCAATTGTCTCCAGCCACTGGTGTTTACCGTCCTGAGGACGGTAACCCCGAAGTCTACATTATCCTACGTGGTTTAAACTAACTGTTGTGGATTTCATTGATTGATAACATGTTTTGGCTTAACCACCACTAGCTCTTTTCCAACCTGATCCATCCTATGCCAGCTAACATTGCCCATTGTCGAGGAAGGCGATGTCTAGGTATATGTTTCACATTTTCTAACCATCTTAATCGACTTTAACGAAGTTGCTCGTCGATGTATTTTCATATTCTCGGCTTGCGCCCCAACCGACTGCAGTTCGAACTTCACTCGAACAAAATCTTAGTTGTAAAACAACACACTAATAGTGAAGAAAAGCTTTATTACCGGAAATCAAACAAAAACTAAGACAAATGATACTAACTAAGTCAAAAAGGCATGTGCAAACATTAGAATATTGACATATACTGCTTAAGGGAAAATGAGGTAGTAATTTACAAATTTAGTCGAAATATCTAAATAAGTATCAATATTGAAGATATGTTGTTCATGAAAGGATTTCCAGACTGATTATTCTCCTACAACTACTTCACGGTACTTAGGCTGTTCTAATCTCTTTTCCTCCATCCAACAATCTACTGAAGTTTGTCAGTAGAACACAGACTGACATCAAGCGGAAAAGTCTCATACTTCCATTTCACCTATTCTGTATACTGATCAGTTTACCATTGAGCGTCGGTGGCTCAGTGGTTAGGACTCTCGCCGACCATGCACATGGTCCTGGGTTCGATCCCCTGCCGACGCACACCTGATATCTATTGTCGGCCTGCAAAATTTGGGCTAACGATATCACATGCTGAAAATTCCATACTTGTACCGAAAGACGGTGTGGCATTAAGCTGTAATCAAAAGAACAAAAGATATACAAACTCACACTGAATCAGTACAGTCATAGTCAAATTGATAATATCGCGTAAAAACGCACCTATGAACACCACCACTGACTCATACTTACTGACTGAGTTCCAACATAGAACTTTGTAGAGAAGTGCAACAGTTCAAGTTACCGCAATTCATGTATCACACAAAAGTAGAGGAAGCAGAGGGAAAACGATTCGGAAGAACTCTAATGGACAGAAATCTATAGGAAAAAGAATAGTAACGTGGGAGAACATCAGGGTTTAATGCATCTAGGAAATTACAAAGAATGAATACATCGTGCCATATCACCAATTGTCTCGCCAGCCATTGGTTCTTAGAATCCCGAGGACCCCAACCACTCAGTTTACATCTCCCCACATGGCTCAAACCAGCTGCCGGTGACTTCATGGATTGATATCAGGTTTCGATTTCATCATTTCTAACGATCAACCAACCGAATCCTATGTCAGGTAATATTGTTCGTCGGTTGGGAATGCGCAACATGTGTCTTAGCTATCTCAATCTATGCGGCTTGAGGAATTATAATAAAATGGATTCAACAACAGATCTTCGCTTTCTACTGTTTTATGCTGTCCTCTTCAGATGTGTTTACGATTGCCCATAATCTCTCATCTCCTCTCAGCACGATGTCGTTCATGTCACCCTTGCATTGATGACCCACTCGTCACTTCCCATCGGGATTCCACTTGACCTATGGCCTGTACTGCGCGCGATGTCATTCGACGGCCTTCTCAACGTATGCTCGACCTATCTCCATTTTCTCCTACATATTTGTTGAGCGACTGGTTCTTGCTTGGTTTGTTGCCAGCCAGAGTTTGTTAATTCTTTTGTTGTTGTTAATTCTTTCTGACCTCCCGGCCATTTAGTCGTCAGCATGGCGCCGGCGAAGTAGGCAGCTGTTGATAAAAGTCTGCAATAGTCTGTTAGAAATCCTTTTCGTGACACGCAGTGTACGTTTCTGACCCGTATAGAAGAACTGATTGACTTCACATGTGTTGAAAATCCGAATCTTGTTGTTTATGCTGAGTCATTGTAGAAGGTTTCCAAAATACTTCCCGGTCGATGAAGGCGTATCTTACCTTTCTGATCCTAGCTGGTTGGCTTTGACATCTTTATCCGTTCCGATTGCCTGTGGTTGAAACAATGCTTCCTGGCCAGATAAGTGAAGGAGGTAACCTCTGTTAAATTCCTTCCGTTGATGGTGATTGCTGCTGGTTGTTGTCGGTTGGTTGGTTGGTCGGTTATCTTCATCGCCTCTGTCTTCTCCATATCCTCTTGGAGTCCTGTCTTCACAGCCTGCTTCTCCAGCCATTTTGTTGGTTTTCGCCTGACTTGAGTATCGTTTTTGTGATATTAGACATAAATCATCTGGGAAATCCAGATTTTCTAGAGTCTTCTTATGGGCCTGACGTATCCCTGTCTTCTTACTCCCTGTGCTGAGTCCAATCCACCATAGTTAAGAATACCATCCGTGATAGTAGACAGCCTTGTCCTACTCCTGAATACAGTGAATTTTAAATGAAATGTAATTGAATCAAATTCAGCTAGATAAGATTGTTACAAGCCAGGATAAGTAGATGACAAAGGTTTGACAATGTATACATTTATTTTGTATGTATAGTTGTGGTTCCCACCTATTTTTACTTTACTATGACAGCTTTCTCTGTGCAAATACATTTTAAAAGTTTTGATGACTAATCAGTCCTTTTTTTTTCAAACCACTCAGTATACATACCTTTTTCTAAAAAAAACGTTCTTCGCTTTCCCTCTCCCCGTCCCTCCCAAAAAATAAACAGGTTAACAATTCGCACATTATTCTAACCGGTGCAATGGCTTTGAATAAACTACTCGGACGAGAGGTCTACTCCAGCAATAGTCAATTAGGCGGTGTTCAGGTTAGTGAGTAGAAAATTTGTGGTCTTGGTGATTTTTGATTGCGTAAAGCAGACAAGTTGATCTGACGCGTTTTCCATTTCGACTGAATAATTAAACTGTTTATTACACTAGCAGGTTGTTTTCCAAGTAATAATTTTTTTTTATGCAGAATGGAATTTTTAGTGTTTAGGATGAATTGCAACCATTTATCTCCTTTTATCAATATATAATATTAAAAATAATAAAACCTCAAAGACTGAGGGCTAGTGGAAGACTAATTAATATATGTTATAACAATTCCTGTTCATTTAATGATTGAAAGGTTTATAGGCCTTTTTCTGACATTTGTCTCTTCACACAACAATCATGGTCAAAACTGGAAAAATTAAATCTTATCCTTACAAACCAAACTCTTGAAAATGAATCTGATGCTCGCTAGTGACTTTCAACTGGACGGAGTTTCCTGGAGTTCTAATGAGAAGTCGTGACCAGTATTAGGTCCATCCAAATGTCAAGTGTGAAGATGCAGTTCCCACCGACGGCATTGGTTGGTGCTAGTCGCGCTAAATGCATCACGAATTGGTAAAAGGTAGAATTCATGCACTGGCCATTGAATCGGGTGGGTCCCAGTGGTTGAATGGTATACAAGCTTCCCTTGTTGCCGGTAGATCATTGGTTCTAACCCTGTGCTGCTGATGATTCCCAAACTAGGATGAAACAGATGTCCAGTACTCCAGGGCTTGTTTTCAATGGTTCTCTAACTGATATCCGTCTGTAGTCAAACTCAAAAAAAAATGGTATGGTTGAATTTTTATATTCTTCTGTACACAAGCATAAATTATTATGAAATATCTTCTGGTCTTATCGTCGAAGAGATACAAGGAGAAAGTTGTGAATAAAGAGCCAATTACTTGGATAAATTAAAATGCCCATCAACAACAGTGTCAGTTAGTTGAGTCAAAGGACACTCCAGGAATCCTGCTTACCACCCTTACTGTTCTTCATAATATGATGTAATCTGTTTTGAGAAGCTCAAGAGGGGAACAGTGAATACAATCAATGGGCGGAAGCCGTGAATTATATCAGGAAGTTTCAACTTCTTTGTGTAATCAGTCAAACAAAGTATTTTATTAAAAATCAACAAGATATTAGACGACGACCAGCAAAGGTTTGAAGAGAAATTGGTGCGTAGATAAGTATCATTCGATTTTTTTTCCACCATGGGACTGAATCAGCTCATACAAGTACTGTTCACGTCTGAAATTAACATTTAGATGGATTTAATTTAGGGCTATTCGACGGAGACTATTTAGTTAACCCAAGATAAGGAACTATTCATGTGTATATCAGAACAACCCAATGCAGAAATGAATAGGACAGAAATTGTGAGATCATCAGGATAAATTAATGAAATTAGCTGTAGGAGAATATGGCTGGTCATGCAGAAACGACGAGGGAAGGAACGCAGAAAGCACAGAATAGTAAGCTACACCAAATTTCCGAAAGCAAAGAAATGGCGTGTCTCTCATTTAAAACAGGATGTGTTGTTTCCTACCTGAGAAATAAAGAAGACAACCACCTTGTGATTTAGGACTCAGTGTGTGTGCCGAAGTAGTGTTTGGCGTTTTATACAACTTGTAGGGAAAATCTGTAAGGTCAATAGAGCACAGACTGAACTGTCCTGGTCAGATTGTTAGCCAGTGAGAATCAAGGATAACTGTATCGATCACCTGTTGTTTACTCATTCACGAATTATGGATATAGAAGCACCTACTGCAAGTTTCTAAGTAGACTAATTGCCGTTCTTATTCTGCATCGTTAATCATGTCTTTGGTGTCTGTGAGGAAAGTTTTTCTTAAACCAATTCCACCGTGTTGTTAATAATGGCCGTACAGGATCTTTGACACAAATCTTTCTGTCACTCAGCTATAAGATAGAGACAAGATAATAGAGAAGATTTAGTATGAGGATCCTTTGGTGTTTTTTCAGTGTTTATTAGTCTACCTTAGACATTTGGTTACCACCAGACTCGGTGAAATGTGTCAGCACTAGCTTGATTAAGGAGTATTTACGAGTCACGTGGACATTTCTACTTCTTGTCCCGATTGTTGTTAGTTAGGGGAGATATTTTCGTTCCTTAACCTTTCAACCTTTTATCTTATTGCATCTTTTAGGCGTAATTCTTATTTGCACCATAATAATACCGACCAATCTCAGGGAGTAAACTTAACCAGGAGGTTTTCATATATATTTTTCCCCTTTATGAATTTGAGTAAAGCAAGAACAACAGCTTTTGCAGAATAAAGTCGTAACATCATTGCTTGTTTCGTCGTCTTCTCATCATCTGCTTACATCCCGAAGACATTGTTGAGTTTGTCTACAGAAACAATTTTAACATACTTGCATAGAGTTCATTTTTAAACAGAAAATCATTATATGTACTATAAAAAATGATCAGTGCATATATAAAGATGGTTACCGGGAGACGCAATTCTATCACTCATGGAAAATTTGAATCAGTTCACTTTATGCTAAAAACTGTGCTGAACATATTGTCCAGAATGACGACGAGAGCTCCGCAACTATACCAATCAGCTCATACAACACTACTAATTGCAAATGATCCACCTGAGCTACAAATCTCTCTTATATGCATACAGCGCTAATAATCATAATCATTTTATCCTAAACAATAATAATTATACACAATGAAATCCTTCGGTGTTGTGTAACCAGATGAAAGAGAGGGTGGAAACATCCAGTTACCAGGTAGGGCAAAGAAAGACTGATAACCACTTCTTTCTGAACGCATAAATCGGGTTTCAGGCACTTGATGGAGTTGCTTCGACAGACTTCAGGAGAATTAAACTCTTTTGTCTATTGACAATTTCGAACGATCTTGCGACGTCCACCTCATGACTTGTGTCAAGGAGATGCCTGGCTGTGGCGCTGTTTAAAGCATTTGTTCCATTTAGACATAGGATTTTTGGTACATCTTCAGAAAATCCGAGGTGTGCCCTTCTTTCCGTTCTTCCAATGTAACTGCTCCCGCAGATATATGTAAATCTGTGTACACAGTTGGAGTTTACATGAAAAGGATATCTGTCAACTTTTGATTGCCCCGCCCCCAAGAGCATGTTGTCCGATAGACGGGAACCGACTTAGCTGCAGGATAAGCTCTGTTTAGCGATGTCCTCAATCTTCTACTGACAATTGCTGGGATATTTTCACCTTCAAAATCAAGTTGAATGTAGGTGGGCTTTTTGCCCACTGTGATCTGCTTGACATTTGAGCCTTCAGATCTTCCGTACTTGTTAATGAATCTTTGAGGGTAACCGTTGTTTTTCAACATCTTTTCTAGAAACATGAGTTCTTCCTCTAATTTCTCTGTAGAGCATATTCTCATAATTGTACACTGTACAGTCTTGACTAGTGCTCGTTTATAGCTATTTGGACAAAAACTATTTTAAAAAATGTAAGTATTGTGCATTCCATGTAGGATTTTGACCTCTAGAGACTACCATCTTCTAGGCATTGCATGGCAATGTCAGGTTTGATAAAGAAGAATTTTTGTTTTTAACCTGCTAACCATACAATCTTTATCTTTGACATACATTGAAAATGATTTCAATGATAAAGGTTTTCATGTCTGTTTTTCTCAATGTTTACACTTCAGGTTATGGCAAATAATGGTGTTTCGCATTTAGTAGCATCGGATGAACTGTCCGCCTTACAATTAGCCATTGAATGGTTGAGTTATATTCCACAACATCCTAATAAAACATTTTCAGTTTTATATAAACCGATACAAATTGAACAAGGACATAATTTTCATAAAACTATTCAACCTAGGATAGAGATTTCATCACATCTACAAGTCCATCAACCAAAGTTGAATAAACCTACCGGTTTCAGTTTACCATTTGATCCTGTCGATCGTATAGTGGAATATGTGCCTAGTCGTGACCGTCCAAACGATGATCCCCGGTGGATGTTTACTGGTATTATGAGTAAGTAAGCGTAAATTTTATTACGCTGTTTAATTTCTTTTTTTACCGTCATTGTAAGCTGTACGATTGTCTGGACTACCCTTTGGTTTCATTTGTCAGTGACTGAAATATTTACCTAGGTCGTTCTTTTTTCTGAACTTTCAACTGCATAGCGACAGACGGATTTGAAGTCTTCTGAGCATTCATTGTTCGATGCAGCCCGCATATTCTCAGTTTATTGTCACACGCTGAACCCTACTGTTTTCCAAAATGATATGAGTAGGTGCGACATCAAATAATAGTAGTAAGGATCCAAACCCCGCAAGGTTGTATGGCGTATTTGAAGCTGACGTCATCAGCGGTGTACCCGGTCAAACTCAGCTGGGACAGTTCTAGCTAGCTTCTTGGATGACGTAGTATAATAAGTGGAATCAAATTCATCATTTGCAGATTACACAACACAGTGTTTTCAACTATTCATACCAATCAGCACATTTTTTTCTTACTTATGTGATTTGCATTCATGGTATTGTATTGGTGGTACATAACTTTTCACTTGGTACACTTGTTAAATAGCTTTCGAGCAAACAAAGCAGTCACTGTTGGACTTCTATGAATTTTCCAGTGACCCACGTAGATTCGTTATATTCCCTACACTGGAAAGGCAATGTTTCGTTTTTCCGGACTCGCTATTTCAAACGGTTTTGTTATTTTCATTGTAAAAGGTGTATATCGAAACAACAGTATTCATCTGCTTTTCTTCTTAGTTTCTCCAAGAATATATATACTTTTCTGACAAATGTGAAGTCATCGTACATGATTATCTCTAGCTTTACTAGAATTCTTTCTGACGATTTTCCGCTTAAATAGATGTATATTTCTTCTCTTACGGAAGAATCACGTTAATTAAGTTTTAACTTCACGCATGCACACAAGCTTTCAAGGTGTTTCTTCATGTCTTTCTAATAACAGGCTCTCATTTCGAGGCATTCTGTAAATCCTCAGCTAAGCAAACATGTTCGTCACCACCATCATCATCAACATCATCTGACTCGCATACTGATCACTGGATATCAGGCTTCTTTGATTGGGGCACATGGCAAGAAACATTGTCATCATGGGCTGCTGGAGTTGTAACTGGACGAGCACGTTTAGGCGGCATTCCATGCGGGGTGATAACAGCCGAGACAAGATCAGTTGTTTGCCGTGTTCCGGCGGACCCGGCTAATTTATCCTCTGAAGCACAAGTTTTCAATCAAGCTGGTCAAGTATGGTATCCTGATTCAGCGTATAAAACTGCCCAGGCTATTGCTGATCTGTCACGTGAACACTTACCTTTATTCATTTTTGCTAATTGGCGAGGATTCTCCGGCGGCATGAAAGATATGTATGATCAAGTAAGTTAACTGCTTTTAGCAAAAGTCCAATGAATTGTCAATTAAGCGCATTATTTGTGTTATATTTATCTTATTTTGGTGTTAGAATTTCAAAGGTCAGATATCGTAGATGATCACCTTTGACTACTTTCAAAATTAGCCGTATGCTTTTCTTAGTTTAAGTGTATTATTCTGAACCCGTGTCGCCTAAAGTACTTGAACTGCCTGACTGTTTTCAACGTCGAACTTTGCACAGGTGTGCAGTCGTTCGACTTACCACATTTCATGTAGTACACAAACCAAGAGAAGAGAGTAAACAGAGGTAATAAACAAAAATATGAGGCAAAAAGAATAGTTGTATCGAAAAACAACTGAGTCTCATTGGATACAAAAAGTCACAAAGAATGGATGCATCTGCGCCATTGAAAACGATTTCACTTACTTTCACAATATATTTTATCACACAACTGACAGGGAGTTCAATAAAAAGTGAACTGTTACTTCACCTTTGTATATCACATACGCTAATATCTCTTTTCGGACTCTTCAACGGTGCGCACCCGTGACCCATTCCACTAGGAGTTGAAATTGTTTCAAATCCTAATAAGAAATCGTAGCCTATGGAACCAACCATTTCAGACTGACACGGACGCCTATCAACGGCTCTGTATGACAGCAGTGCTATGCCGTGATTTGAAACATGTTAGGAATCGCCGGTTGTTGAATTCCATCAGACTGACGTCGTACTGTAAAGGTGCTGGTTACGTACTGATGAAGAGACCCAACCTTGGACGAAACTGCCCTACAGTGCTCCTTTATCTTCAGCGGTTGTCTCACTGATGCTCATCTAGTATGAAATCGATACCGACAATATTTTTTTACTATGCATACTTTTTTAAATAATTTTTTATTGGATATATAACTTCGAATATTTCTTTTTTTTTAATGAATTTTTATATTTCAATTATGTTGAATTTATGCTATTTTCATCTTTTTATTACTGGAGAAAAAAACGAAAAATAGTTATACATGCACGATTTTTTCATTATTATTATTATTATTATCCCTTCCGCCTCTATCAGTAGTCTGTTTATTGAGAAGCCATCGCTTTGCCATTTATTATATGTTATGCATGTATATGTGTGTATGCGACAATTTGAAGAGATGTTGGTGGTGTTGTGTTTCTATGGTTTAAGGTATAAAAATGTTTTGTTATCTAGCATGGTTTTATGTTTTTGATCTCGTCTGTGCACACGTCCTCTCGTGTGTGTGTGTATGTATGTAAGGCAGATGATGAAGAATGCACGGCTGTTGATTTTCTGGTAGGTTGTTCTATATGAAGCGAATAAAGAAGACCAACTGGCTTCCTCACCATTATCTGCCTTGTTTGTTTGTTCCTTATGAAAAGTTATTATTGTCATTATTCCTGTACTCCACCGTTAATCATCATAGTTAATTACTGTTTGTATAAACTTGTTTGATTTGCTTTACAGTCATAAATAAAGTGGTTACAATAGTTTTAAAAATAGCAGTAGTACTAGTGATATATATATATATATATATTTCACGTTTGACTAACTAGACTTTACCGCGGAGGTGTTGACTAAGTAATACCTGTAATTCATCTCTACTAGTACTTGTATTCAGGAATGAATCGGAAGTGGAGAGGAGGAGTTCTTTGTAATTGGTAGAGTGCTTTTCCGGTATTTTTATTCAAATAGCTGCCTATTGTTTTGTACAACGCGCACAGTAATATGAATGCACACTAAACAAACAAATAATCGAACTTTAACTTTTTCAAGTAGCTAATTTTTTTTAATTAAGTGAATAATTAATTAATGCATTATTCATCAGAGTATGAATATTTGCTTGGATTACTTCCTGCCATTAAAATTGCTTAGACTAATGCACTGTCATTATATTTTGTTTGGTGTAAAGTTATGTTTAATGATATTTCCTATTACATGTTAAAGCAATATTGTTGTTTCCTATTGAGCTACAACAATACGACGTAGGTATTTAATACAACTAACTAAATAATAAATAATTAAAGTGATGTTTGCTGCTTAATTGAATATCATATATTTGATTGTCGACATTAGCCAACCGTGTCCACCTGACTGACATTGCACAGAAGTGCAGCAGGTCAGGTTGGCACACTTCATGTCTAGCACACAAAGGTATAAAAAAAATAGAGAAATAAGAGATTCTGAAGAACCGTAATGAGCAGAGGTCTGCAGTATAAAGAATAGTTACGACGAGGAAACACCAATCTTTTATGGATTTGAGAGATCAGAAAGAGTAAATAAGTCTACGGTATTGAGAATGATTTTGAATCATATCACACATGTTCTATGATCGATAGCCGGATATCACGTCTCCGGCAATGATGACTTAAGTTTTCAGATGCCACACGTGTCTTACGTTGAGATTTTGTCAGCTGAGTCTAATGCAGCTTGCCAAATAAGTGGAGTAATGAACATGCTCTACCACTTAGCTCCTTATATTTTAAGCTAGGAGTCGATATCTACAACTCCATCTTACATGTGACAGGAGTAAATACCATGCCCAACATTCAGAGATTTCTGCTCAGGGCGTTCAGAAGGCTACATTTTATCAATGTCTTCATCTAGGAGGACTATATCATCCGCATATTCTAAGTCCAGAAGACTTTACCGTGGTAACAAGTCAACCACTAAATTTCTGAAGCTATATAAGGTCAAATCTACTGATACATCATTGATGAAATTAATCAGAAATTAGTCTCTAATCGGTGGTTAAATTACAATGAGTGTTCCAATGTCCGTTGGATCGTCAGTTCTTTCTTTCAGGGTTGAAGATATGCCTTATTGAAAAAGTCTCAATAAGCATTGAGCCTAGGTCAAGGGCTTTCCGACGATTGCCCTCAATCACTTAACATTAATTCAAACTACACCACGTTGGTGGGTCGTCTGGCTTGATGACTACCTTTCTAAACTTAACAGATAGCATTCGGTCATTCACCGTAACTAAGAACCTGGAGACATGACATTGGTCACTATCTAGTTACCAATCAATGTAAATTGGCGACAACTGCATCATAGTACACTCGTAGATCGATTGAACTGTATATTTTTCACCACTGAGGTGGTTGAAATACGTCTTATGTTATTACATATTTTTATTCCCTTGAGTTCTAAGTGGAACATAGGGCTTCAACAACATATCTCCACTTTGTCCTATCTTCTGCAGTCCCCTTCAGCTTGGACCATGGTTTCCCACAATCTCTCATCTTCTCCTCACATGATCTTTTTTCCACGTCACCCTAGGACGATCCACTCGTCGCTTCCCATTAGGTTCGCATTCGAGCGATGGCCTGGCGTGAGATGTCACTCGACGGTCTTCTCAATGTATGCTCGATCGGTTCTTTACTGGTTTGTTCCCACAAGAAACTGTGGAAACAAACAACAGATAACGTCATACAAAGTTGGATTAGGTTGACTCACTGGTGGTTGGTTTATGTGAAATTTTTTACAGAAGTACATTGGTTCAATCCGATTAGATGCACACAAGAGAAAAGTACAGTAATGTAATGATACTCTAGTCAAGCCACTGAGCTTTTCCAATCATTGATCCTAAACATTGGACAATCAATTCTATACTCACTTTAGGCGCATCATAAACTGGAACCATGTTCTTATTCAATCAAGCGAATAACTAAACTACTTCATCCAACTTAACGTATCGATAAGAGTGTTGCCTTAGGATAAGTAACTAATATTCCAGCCAGCTTAGTCAATGAACATTCGCTATACTACATCGGTGGATCTGCTCTCTTGAACTTGGATTTCTTTGTGAAGCCTTGTGTGAAGTCTATGGCATCTAGAAAATTTGGTATGATATTTAGTCTTAACGTATCTATTTAATCCTGTTGCAAACAGCTGTATTCAATATAAAAGCGTTTATTGTGCCTTTTGGAGAGTTAAGACAAGGCTTTGCGCACTTTTTTGTTGTTCAGATTGGGGAAACCTCAAAAAAAAAAAAAAAGAAAGAAACTCGGTTCACTTCATGATCTGTAGCTGAATGCACTGTCGGATGATTACAAAATAGTGTCGCATCTCTAAGATGCTATCAGAAAAATAATAGTCACCTGACTAAAGTCAACCAAGTAGGATTACTAGAGGCTGCGTAAGCTTGCGAAGTAATTGTTTCTGTTTTCCCCAATCTGTCTTACTTCCCTTCAAGTCTTTTTCTACCCTAAAAACTAGCTTATCATCTGGGTGATGTAACTAAAATCTCTACACAAAAAAGTAATAATTATAGGATTAAATGTGTAGTCTGGATAAGAGTTGTAATTGATTATGGACAGATTGGGGGAGACAAAGAAGAATGATGACAGTTTTACAGTATCTTGCTACCTGAATAGTCCCTATTCTTCTTCACCTAAATGTATTAGAATTCTTTCATACTACTTGCTTACTATGACCTGAATACATCTCTGATTTCTACTATAATTACGCTTCAGTTTATATATATATATATATATATATATATATAGTATGAAAGAGACTTGTTCACTATTTCAAATTATTCTTGTAATATCATACCTTGTTACAGACTGCTAACTGTGATTTCTTGATTTTATATATTAAATTTAAGGTTTTAAAATTCGGTTCAATGATCATTGACTCTTTGCGGCGTTATACCAAACCAGTTTTTGTCTACCTACCTCCGAATTCACAACTTCGTGGTGGTGCTTGGGTTGTTGTCGATCCGGCGATTAATCCAGACTTTATGGAAATGTATGCAGATCCGGTGTCATCACGAGCTGGTGTTCTTGAACCAGAGGGAACAGTTGAAATTAAATTCAGACAACAAGATTTAATTAGTACAATCAACCGACTGGATGATTCATGTCGACTGTTAGTAAAAGAAATTAATAATCTGAGTAAACCTGGAGGGAATTTATCCTCGTTTAGTATTAATGGAGAACAATGCAGTACAAAATCATTAAATCTGTCTACAGAGGAACGTTGTCAGCAGTTGCGTACTGCATTGGAAGCGAGACAGAAAGAACTATTACCATTCTATCAACAGGTAAACTGTGAACACATAGTTTTTAAGCTATATATCTTTTCAATATATATTTATATACTTGCCATTACTTCTCCTTTCGGAAATAATTGTTATGTTTCTGCATGTTCCACTGCTACAGTATCGATAACCAATGAATTGTTCCTAGTTGTACAGATATATCCATCCTTTCAGTGCTTCATCTAGTTTTCTGTGTGTATCGATGGTTCATGGGTAAAATGCTTACCAACCATGTACGTGGGCCTACTTCGATTCTTGGTTGACACACTGCTAAACCTCCAGTAAAGAGGGGGTGGGTTTGGGTTGGAAGCTACCAACCCCACAGTTGCGGTAACTTCAAACTCTAAGGCCTGAACCGCCCCCCCCTCGCACGCTTCACTCGGAACACAATGGAATTTAAAATAATGTCTAACCTAGAATATTTTAAAGGGAAGATGATGATTGTACGCTTGCATCACATTTTATGCCTTGTTTCAAATAAATGAATTCATCATATCTGCATTGGATATTAATTTTAATGATGTATTCTCGTAAGCATCGTACATCTAGAGTTCAGCATCTCCTATACTCCCTTGTCCCTTGAAAGCATGAACAGGATTTGTATCTTACGATGACAATGTAAATTGTTGGGTCCTTTTCTTCCCGAGTTTCCTAATGAAGTTAATAACTCAGATGTTGCCAGGTCTACTGATCATCACTATGAAACCTTCACAATCACATATTGATATACTTGGAGATCATATGAATACAACAGTGTAGTTGTGTCAGTATTAGTACCAATGGTATTGTAAACAAAGATGAATGAGAACAAATATTAAGAATGAACTTAAAGAAGATGGTAATGCAGATAACCAGCCAACAACAACGTTTAGTTCAAGTGTTTGTTTGTAGGGATTTGATTAATTGGTTACAGGATTTCATTATGAGCTGATATCAGTTAGAGAACCATTGGAAAACCTAGGAGTACTGGACAACTGCTTCGTCCTAGTTTGGGACTCTTCATCAGTACCCACCCACCGGGATTCGAACCCAGGACCTTCTGGTTACAGGGCGAGTTAGCTCGTAGACCATTAAGCCACTGGGAGCCGATCAAATAGCCCAGGTTTTTTAATGGTTCTCTAACCAATGTCAGCTCATGATGAAATCCTGTAAACATCATCTAGTGCCAACTACTATCAACGCGAGAAATTCGAAAGAGGTTACTTCCTGACTTCATTTATCTAGAAAGCATCGTTTCAACTACAGGAGGAACTTATGAATGTGTCAAAACTAGAAGTGGGAAGGCAAGACAGTTTGGAGATATCCTTCAGACAGTATCAAGAACAAGATTCAGATTTCCAACACAAATGTCAAGTCAGTCAGTTCTTCCATATAGGTCAGAAACTTGATACGTGCGTCACGAAAAGCACTTCGAACGGGCTACACACTTTTATCAACAGCTGTCTTCGATGGATCCGTATTGGGGATCAAATGGTCACAAAGAATTAGCAACAATAAATTATGGGAGCAAGCTAATCAAGAACCTATCGTTCAGCAAATATGAAGGAGAAAATTGAGATGTATTGGGCACATGCTGAGGAGACTACCGACTGGAACCCGAATGGGAAGCGACGAGTGGGGCGTCCAAGGATAATATAGAGAAGGTCATGAGAGGAGGAGATGAAAGACCATAGGCAATCCTGGAGCCAGATAGAAGGGATCATAGAATACGGAACAAAGTAGAGGCGTGCTTTTGGAGCTCTATGTTCCATTTGGAAGCCAATGGAACAATAATAATAACAACTGTTATTATTATTGAAAAAATTACAATGATAATAGTAATAACTGAAATAGCATAGGGAGGCAGTGAATTGTCAGCTTTTACATTCATGTTAAGATGGCCAACGTAAAGGATGTGGCTGTACTGAATGTTCTTCTGAACACAATGGTTCGTCTTCTTCGCGTGAATTTCGATAGCCTTTGCTGTATATAAAAGTTGAACTCGTCAGGTGAGATTACGATGAATAACTTTTAGGACTTCAGTCTTATGATCAGGATCAGCATAGTGGGCCAATAAGCAGCTATTGATCGGCTTTGTTTGCTCCTTTGCATAACATTCCCAGATGAGGTTAGGAAATCTGATGATATAAATATATATATGATACTTTTGGGTTCCGAGCGGAACAGAGGGCTGCAACAGTACATCTTCATTTCACTCTGTTGTCTGCAATCTGATTTACCCGGCTGCACGATTACCCGTAAGCTTTCATTTCCTCTTCATACGATTTCCAAAACCCAACTAGTTTCACATACACGTTCTACTTAATGTTGTCGTCATAATGTGTCCAACCTATCTCTTCAGTAGCCTGTTTCTTTTCATACTTTTCATGACGCATCATCTATTGAGGATCATGTGTTCAACAGATTTCCACCTTGATGATAAATACGCCCTAATTATGCTTAAAATGTATTCGGCTACACACAGTAGCAGTGAAATTGAAACTGCACACATGTGTGTGTGTGTGTGTAGGCGAATAAACTAGCCAGTAGTTTATATATCCTTATTTCTCGAACGTAAAATAAGAGAAAGAGAATTCTAGTGTAGGTTAATTTAGTAGTCACTTTAATCAGTTTTGACAAAACAGAATAACAATAAAATATTTTAAAAAAATCCCAGTCGAATTACTGATTGTTGTGTGTATGCTGTATGCCATGTTTATCTTAAGCCATTAGGATGGAATGATTCGGCCTTTGTTAAGGTTAAATAACTTTTCTATCCACTTAGACCAGGCATAATGCTTTTTTCTTTGCTTCTATGTACAGGTGTGTATCTGTGTGAATAAATTCTCAAAAACCATGATTGCCTTGAGTAATTGTGGCATGGTTAGCCTTTTTGTTCTTCTCGGTAGAGTTGTGCTGTACAACAATTAGAGATGGAAGATAGAATTAGGTTTAAATTTAATTATTCTCTCTATGCATATGCATATGTAAAAGTGGTGAACAAATCAATCAAGGAATCATCCAACTGACCTGAATTCAATTCAACTTTTATTGCTACACAGAATATTTCCCCTTATTTTTTTTTATTCGCCTTGATCATATTTTAATTCTTATCTATCCATGTGATTACCTCTGTTTTTTGTTGTTTTTTGTTTTATTATTTTTATTGTTGACTCTTTTCATCCTTCTACTCTAAGGTGGCTTGTACATTTGCTGATTTGCATGATACACCTGGTCGTCTGTTAGCTAGAAAGCTTGTACACAACCTAGTCGATTGGTCGAACAGTCGTAGTTTCTTCTATACACGACTAAGACGTCGCCTACTAGAATTGTCCGCGTTGAATCTTCTCTCCGGTGTCATACCGCATTCCAATGATCCGTGTCCAATTGACACAGAGTATGTCACGTGTAATGTTGACGATGACAATGATATTTCATTTGTCAACTTCAATAAAGCTCAAAAGTGTAACAGGAGTGCAGATGTTTTGTATAAAGAAGAGATAGAGGTGAAACAATCACCAGTTAGTAAGTTTATCGTCTAATTTTTTCATTCATTTCATAAACTTTTATTGTCTCCTAGGTCACGTTTCTTTCCCTGTAATATTTCTTACGCACTGAATTATATATTTTTTGAAAATGGTACTGATAAACCGCTCGGTTCGATAACCTTTTGTCAAGTGTTTATAATGTGACTAGTTTGTATAGTCTCATGTGGAAAAGTGTGGAGAACAGGACAAAGGCCTGATTAATCTCGTTTTACTACACGTTTTCAACGTAGATATCATCACTAACCGACCTCAGTTAAAGGTTTGCAGCAAAACCAGTGAGCACTGGAGTGCCCTTTCGTTTTAGCTTATGAATCTACAGCAATGCGACAGCAATGTACCTGAACGGTTAATGGGTTGTCCTCGGGACCTGAAGGTCGTGAGGACAACCCATTAACCGTTGAATCCACTGACGCATGAATTGTATTCGCGTTCACTTTGCAATAAAGCTCCTGTTTAGTTTGTTTGCGCTTGGCTCCTACTTTTGTTTAATTACACCACAGTCCATGTAATCTTTTACTTCTTATTTCTCAAATGTCTATCCTCTTTCTGTGTGCATCTTCTCATTTTAACCAACGCCGCCTCCTTAATAGCTGTAACAGACAATCATTTTATTTTCTAGGATTTTCTCCTTCCTTTCTTTATATACCTTAAATTAAAGCGTAATTCAGCTCTGCACTCTGACTTTCACTTGTCGTCAAAGCTTCAACATCTAGTGAGTAAACATCCTTGTGATTGGTTATTCTGTTACACATATAAATAGAATTGTACAGCTATGAAAATGAAATCGTTGCTAAGATGACTTTCTTGTAAATGCTGGTTTGCAGGGTTAGATCACGAACTGGCATCAGTTAGAGAACCATCGGAAAGGACAAAGCACCGGGCAAATGTTGCGTTTTAATGAGCATTAATGAGTAGTTATGACTGTCTGACTGCAGGATGGAGTTCCCCGGAGTGCTAGAGAGAAGTCATAGTCCATAGGGTCCGCCAATCAGCCACTAATGGTGCTACATATCACGAATTGTCAGAATTCATCGGCCATCCTATCCCTCCACTGTGGCAAGATGGTTAACAGTCTCGCCTCTTAACATGAAGTTGGTGGTTTAGATTCTCAGTTGGGTTATGAATGCATGAGAGTCTTAAAAAAAAGGACAAAACAGCTGTCCATAACTCCCTGGTTTTCAATGGTTCTTTAATTGATCTCGCGTCATGATCCGAGTAGAATTTTCCCCTCTGAAATCTTTGTTTCATAGTAAGAAGTTAAGTGATTTTTTTCAACCGACCATAGCTACATTTCTTTTCACCCTGACCTGAATATCCATCTTTGTACATCTAAGTTTTAGTAGGCAGAATTATTCACGCATATTAAGGTCATGATATAAATAATCATCTCTTTTCTGCATCACCGTCATCATTATCAACATACACCATATGTCGATAGAACTGAATTCGTTGAAACTATGCAAACGGAATTCATGCCTTACTCTTTCATTATGAAACATAGAAATTTCTCAACAGGAAACATTTTTTAAAAGAAAAATTAAAGTAGGGGAGAAATGATCAAAAATAACCTTCATTAGACAATTTGTATTATGATTATCAAGTTGAAACAAGGTTTGAGCAAAGTGATGTGTCCCTCTTTGACTTTAAGTCTTGATCCCACACTTCGTAGGACATGTGTACTTTGCAGTAGTTGACGCAATTCTTTTTTACCGTCGTCAGAAGTGGATAATATGAAAAAGATTAGTTCTTTTTCGACAATAGGTGCCTGTGTATGACTCCATATATGTGAGATGGCATGAAATGTTCACTTATATTGGGATTAGGTATAAAGTTTTAGATATTGTGGGGGAAAACAAATCGATGAGGTTGTGCGCTTTCACCGATTCGGTTAACTCGGACACATGAGGCTGTGAAGCATCAGTGAGGAAATCTACTGCATTTGGCATAGAGGTCAAGATCCGAATCTTTAACACAATTCACAAAAGGCAATTCCAACAGGCTTCATACCTCGTTGGATACTGCATATCAGATTGTCGACTGGGAAGGATAAGCAACAAGGAGCTCTGCATGGCAGTGATCTGACCAAGAACCTGTTTCCCAACAAATATTCAAAGTAAAATTAGGTGGATGTGATATATACACTAAGAAGAACGTTAAGTGATATCACTCACCAGGTCCTTGAGCGAGTTTATATTAAAAAATGGCGGATTTTGCGTCTGACAATGACATGGAGGGGGCTGTCTAAAGAAAATAAGCTTATGTGCAATCACGGAACCAATTAAACAAAATCAGAGTGAAATCAAGATCAGTTGCTGAAGCCTTATGTTCTACTCGACACCTTAAGGAATAATAACAATAATGTCATTGGACTCCGAGCCATTGTCTTCCTCAATGGGATTAATGTTTGTTACAACTTGACTAGGTTGGCATGAATCAGCCACGTATGGAAGTGTCGGCTGTGCGTCTGAGTTTTCGGGATGCTAAGTATCAGTGGTTGGAGATTGTTGGTGACATGGTTGAAAATTGTTCTCACTGGCACAATTGCATTCACTTCTTGTTAAAGTCCAGATTCTGAAAATTCTACCTTTTTTTCTCCCGTATGTTTCCGTCTACTACTATCGCTATCGCAATTTCCTTTACTTATGTATGCGTGTGGTTTTCTGAAGTGGAACAGTTTTAACTGTGGCAAAGTTTTACATTGTTAATCCATTTCAGCTTCTTCTAATAATGTTAGCAGATAAATCTGAGGATTTTCGGCCTTACAAACATGTTGTACAGTGAATAAATTTACGACAATAAAGTATTCTTTGCTCAGTTGAAATGTAACGAACTGTTGTACATGACTTGAGGTATCTCTCAACGGACAAATACAAATACAGTACTCAGGTGCATCAATGAGTGGTGGTTATTTGTAAAAAGCTAGCGTAAATGTCTTATGTGAAAAAAAAATGAAACAAAGTAAAATGAGATAAAATGTTATTGATTTGATGATAGTTGTTAGCCGCACTATTATCTAAAATACGCGTTTCATCTTATTTAAGCAATATTCATTAACTAGATGCGCACCTGCATCCCATGGAGTGATAATGTTCCTTGTAAAACATAAACCCAACACCTAAGAGGAAATAAACCAATTATTATTTCTCTTTTACTAATGAGCAGAAAGGTGTGTAGTGCTTGTGTAACGCTAAGCCCACTAAGGCAAATTATAGAAATAGGTGATAATTATTGACTGTGTAAGTTGTTAACAGTACCGGCGACAATACAGCAACTAAATATTGATTGTGTAAAATTTATGCATGAATCCACCGAAGAATACAATCAGCAATTGGCATAGAGCTATAGCTCATTGGATTAAGTAGGTACTTGATTTTCAACCTTCGGGTCATACATTCAAACTGCGCTCCACCTACCAAGGTAGGTCTAGACGACCAGCTAGTATCCACAACCGTTGTGGCTCACTGCCAGTCACATGTAATTGCATATGATTAATTTGGTAGGCAGTTATCAATTCTAACATTCTCTGTAGTACATCGTTGTTACCATGTTTTTTTTTCTTTTTTTTCATGGGATACTTTTGTTCTAGAACTTCTTCGCGTGGAAAGTAATCATAGAATACGTTTCGACTCGGAAAGTCTTACTCAGTCGGTCACAATAAACGATATGTCGACAAATTCCGATGGTAGACTATCCAACCTGAAATCTACACTGAGTAGAAGCGAAGAGGCTGCTGAAAATATTGCCAAACAAGTACCTCATTTATGTATGTGAATGTTTGTATTGTGTGATAATTGCATGGATTGATTTCTCTTCAATTTGAAGTTTGTCTGTTGTTCTATTCTTTCCCGATATATTGATAATTGTGAAACTTCCTTGATCTTATGATGATTCTTAACTGAGCTTTGAATAAAGCAAGAGCATCAGTTTTCGCAGAATAAGAAGATGGTAGCATCATTGTTTATTTCGTTGGCTCCTCATCAGCTGCTTACAGCCTAAATAAACTATTAAGTCTATGTACAGAATAGTTTTAGGTGTACTTGCAAATTTTACACGATGTCGGTTGACAGGAGGACCTGGACTTAGTGAACAGTGATCAGAATATTACGCTTATATACTTTGTACACAAGGAGTTCAAGTTTAAACAGAGTAAATGTATGTATACAATGGTGAAGGAGTTACGTAATAAAGTCGCGTACGCATCTTTTTGAGAACTGTTCACTAAGTTCAGAACCTCCTGTCAACTGACATTATGTGAAATTTGCAAGTACGCCTAAAACTATTCTGTACCTAGTCTTAATAGTTTATTTAGGCTGTAAGCAGCTGATGAGGAGCCAACGAAATAAACAATGATGCTACCATCTTCTTATTCTGCAAAAAACTGTTGTTCTTGCGTCGGTGGCACAATGGTTAGGACCCTCGCCGACCATGCACATAGTCCGAGGTTCGAGCCCACGCCGACGCACACCTGATATCTATGGTCGACCTGCCAAAATTGGGCTACTGATATCCATGCTGAAAATTCCATAATTGTACCAAAAATACAGTGTGGAATCAAGCTGTAATCAGAAATATAAAAAATAAAAAAATTATTCATATTCATAAAGGGAAATAAATATATGAAGTCGACTGGACTTTATTGGTTCTAGAAAGTTATTGTTACATGAAACCGTATCACATTAATTCCTCACACAGTGAAATTGCTTCAAAGTAATTTCTGATGCAATGATCAAGTTGGACTACTCACTTTTGCTGTAACAACCTGAGAATGTGATATAAATTCTATTCTAATTCGTAATTCATGATTGTTTATTACTAAGCAATTAATGAAAAGCGTCTATATTTTTTGTAATATGGACTGAGATGATATAAAGTTAATTTTTTGATGCTGAATTCGATGTTTAGGGATTGGTGTTGTGTTCACAGTGTGCAGTGTACTACAGTGCTTGTCTTTTTGACCTTGCTATCTAGTGTTGTTGTGAAAGCCAGAAGAAGAAGAAGAAGAAGATAAATACAGGGGAGAACTTACCACTCTAACTAAGATGCCGTCTGTTGTGATACTCGCGATGATAGTGACTGTGGTCAGCATTTCTCTCTGGATTGCTCATTAGCTTCACAAACAAGTGATAATGACCAAGGCGGCCTTCCTCTCTCTCTCTCTCTCTCTCCCCTCTCTGTTTTGCTATATATATCGAATTCTTTCAAAAGGCACTTGAAATATCTTCCAAGTGTGGTATACATTAATATTAATGGTGCGTCGTCGGTGGCAGAGTGGTTAGGACTCTCGCCGACAATGCACATGGTCCGAGGTTCGATCCCCTACCGACGCACACTCGATATCTATGGTTGGCCTGCGAAATTTGGGCTACCGATATCACATGCTGAAAATTCCATAATTGTACCAAAAATACAGTGTGGAATCAAGCTGTAATGAAAATTTAAAATTAAACTAATTAAAATTATTCTTAAATTCTCTACACTATGCTGTCTCCCTTGTCTATTTATTTTTTAGCCGTGGATTATACCTCGCATACTGGTTACAAAATGTCACTTTTAAAGAATTGGTTCATTGAAGCAATGCAGGGTGGAAGTTCTTCAGATCGCACCACTTCCTCAACGGTGAATGGAATTGTCGTAGTAGCACCAGTAGAAGCACATGAAACAACTGATCCTCGAAATATTTCATCGAAATTCAATGAAAGCGATGAAAAAGTTCCGAGTGAAACAGAAAAACCAAACTCATCTTCATTGCTTGAACAGTGTTCAACTGATCCTAATTATCTATGGGAAAATAATGATCTAATTGTTGGTAATTGGTTAGCTGATGAATTAGATTGTAATGAATTGCGTCATTTAGCGAGTATAAAAATTGTTAAAGAATTTTATTCACCTGTTACACCGACATGCCTTTCATTTATCCCAGTCGATAATTTCCCTCAATATAATAACTTGGATACTCAATCTTTATTTAAACAAAAATATATAATAAAAGAAAAGATTAAACAATTGAAAAGAGATTACTTAATGGAGCATATTAAACAGTAAGTTGGTGTTGGTCTTGCTCGTATGTTTAGCTTCCCTCTGATTATATATTCTTTAAAATCCCTTTTGAATGTGTGCGTACATGTTTAAGTAGACGATGAAAACCTTCATCCCATTGCTGATCAGTGAACCCTCTCTCTATCCTATGTTGATTTTGGCCTGGTTGTTTGTTTACCCAACAAGGTGACTTGATTGCCTTACACTGAATAAAGATGCATGACTTAATCACTAGATTGGTCGCACGTTTGAATCCCACTACTCATATCAAGGTTTAGGTATTGCTTTTCATCAATGATGTTTCGTTATACGGTAGAGAATACTGTTTCACTGATTCCATGAGATAAAGATGGTCTGGTTCTGTTTTGGTATCAGTCCAAATAATCGTTTATCCCTAGTGTTTATGTGTGTCCTTTTTACAGTTATACTCAAACGTTAGTATCATCCGTAATGCGTGTACTAGGGTAGATAATTATATGGTGATACACCAACACTCCGCTCCAGCCGCAGCAGATCTTCTCTTACCTCTGTTGTGGAAAGATACCTGCCTACTAGAAGAAAAACATCTACCTTGTGAAACTGCTATAGAAGGATGACTTAAGCCTGCTGCTTCCCATCTCAAACAAAATATTAAGCCGTATCATCCTGGAAAGACTAAGAGATGCCCTGAATGGAAAACTTATAACTAAATAAGCTGGGTTCATGCAATACAATTCATAAGTAGGTCAGATCTCAACATCATGTATTATCATCGAACAGAGACTAGAATGACAGTCAACTCTTTTCCTCAACTTCACCTACTTTGTATAAGGCCACAGACTTCTTGGGGAGACTGAGCGTACGGGTGTATGTTTGAGTCACAAAAAGATCTTCGAAGATCTACAGGCGAAAACCAACATATTGGTAGAAGAGTCAGCGAAGACAGGACTTCAAGTTGAACATGAAGAAGTCAAAGGTGATGAAGATACCTAACCAACAATAACGAGCATTAATCATCATCGATTGGCGAAATCTGAAGGAAGTCGTCTTTTTTTAACTTAACTGGACAACACCATCTTAACTATATATGGTAGCAGAGGACATCGAAAGTAGTCAGGATGGCATCGGTAAAACAAGACAGGTGTTCATTTCTCTGGTGTTGTTGTGGAAATATATAGTACTCAGCACTATGAACAAGATTCGATCTTAAAATACTAATATCAAGTCAGTGCTTCCGAAACTTCGTGCACGCTTCATCAAAAGCATTTCCAACACACTTTCCAGTATATTTTCGTCAACAGTTGTTATCTCTCAAGACTGAATATCAGATGGCAGGTTAGAAAGGAAAAGAGAAGAAGGACTAAGGCAGGCTACGAGTCTGTCAAGGATTTATTTAAAGAACAGAAAGAAGGACATATCTACGATTTTGTGAACATGTACCAAAAGGCTTATGTCTAAAGGGAACAAATGCTTTAAACAGAGCCATCGCTAGGTATCTCCTTGACACGGGTCATGAGGTGGACGTCGAAAATCGTTCAAAATTATCAATAAGCCAAAGAGCTCTATTCTCCTTAAGTTTTTCTGAAGCCATCTCCATCAAGCTCCTGAAACCCGATTTGTGCGTTTAAAAAGAAGTGGTTATCAATCTTTCTTTGCCGTGGCTGGTAACTGGATATTTTCATCTCTATTTCATCTGAATACGTAATGGCGAAAGTTTCCATTGTGTATGATCATTATTGTTCGGAATAGTGTTTAATAACAATAATATATATATATATATATATATATATATATATATAATTGTATGCATGTATTGATTGATTGATATTTTGTTTAAAATGAACTCTGTGCAAATATGTTAAAATTGTTTCTACTGAGATATTTAATAATGACTTTGGCCTGTAAGCAGCTGATAAGAAGGTGACGAAATAAATGATGGTACCATCTTCTTACTCTACAAAAACTGTTGTTCTTGGTTTATTCAAGTATCTATTGTCCAACACGAATGTAGAAGGAAATGAAGACGGATGAAATGAAGACACTCTGAAAAGACTAGTGATGTCATACTATCAGCCCTCGAATGGAACCTGAATAGGAAGTGACAAGTTAGGTACGAATCCAAGGGTGTGAAATGGCGATCATTTGAGAATGATATGAAAGCTTGTGGGTAGTCGTAGAATCAGTTAAATACAATTGAAGAGATTATAGATTTCGTTATTATTATTACTCAACTACATAGCCGAATAGGTGATCAAATTAAGTAGTTGGAGATGTTGGTCATTTTTTAAATATGCTAAAAGGGAATTAAGCCAATATTCAAGATTTAATACTACATATTACTTAAATAAAAATGGTTCAAAATGACTACAGTTTAGTGAGTAGAAATCAGACGTTACAGACAAAGATTATAATTCAATAGAATTTAATTGAATTTGAGATTTTCCCGTCAACTGATTAAACCGAAATGCTCGGTCTCAGGTTGACATGTTGGCTTCTTGTGCAGGTGCTTCGACGATGTCTGGGCATCTAGTTAGTATTTGACCGGTGGATGGTGACTAGCAGTGGAATCCGGGATGCGCATTTCGTCCTATTTGGGACTCGTCATCTGGATGTACCTGTATTTCTCAGTGAGTGAGACCGAGGATCTCGGTCCAATCAGTCGATGGGAAAATCTCAAATTCAATTAAATTAATATGACCGGTTGAACAAGAGGTGGCTCTCGTGGCCCAAGTGGTCTGGTGGATACCGCTTTGGCGTTTGAAACTAAGGGCACTGGGTTTGAGCCTCGATGGGAACATCACCACTCACTGGGAAATGCAGGTACATCCAGATGACGAGTCCCAAATAGGGCGAGATGCGCATCCTGGATTCCACTGCTAGTCACCATCCACCAATCAAATTCAATAGAATTCGCTAAAGCAAAGTGTAGTTAAAGCGGTGAACACTTAACTACTTGGGAGTGTAAAGCTGACATGAACCAACGAAGAAATGATGATATCAATGGATCGATTTCTACAGCCGACAAATGATCAACGAATGTGTGGAGGATAAACTGCCGCTTTGGGCCACCTCAATGTGTGTTTATAAATTCACCTGCTCGTGTGGAGCAAGTTATATTGGCCGCACAAAGCGCACGCTTTCCAAACGCATCTCTGAACATTATCCGGCATGGTTAGCAAAGGGACAATGCAAGACAATTACTAGCTCAATTCTCGAGCATTTGGTGAACTCAGGCCACGTAGCTCCACCAGAGTCGTCTTTCAACATCATCTAAAAAGTGAAGCCAAATTGTACAAAGGGCGTCAGGTTTCGGCTTTTGTGTATGGCGGAGGCGCTGGCAATACATCAATACAACCCTGAACTCTGTATACAGAAAAAGTTTGTCCAGTCTCTTATTCTACCTTGGTCTTAACCTCTTCACTTATCGTTCCCTGTAGAATGTTTTTTTCTTTTTTCTTTTGTTCTTAATCTTTAATTTTACTTTTAGTTTGCTTTTGCTTTAATAATTAATTCACTAGGATCGATTTATTCTTTAATTTATTAAGCATGCCTTGTTAAGTTTGTGTTGTCTTGTATTATACTCTCAAACAGTGGGAAATCTCAGCAGTCAACTGCATATTAGGTTATTGTTTTATATACATATGTGTGTGTGCGTGTAATGCCCCTTCCTTTTAGTGTTAATCACCAATACAATTGTGAATTCTTTTTTTTATTTGTTTTAAAATTTGTAGATGCCTTATGAATAGTTCACAGCTGTCAACCAGTGAATTATCAATACTGTTTACAAGTGTACTAAGTCCATCTGAACGTAGTCAATTAGCCAGTCTTCTACTTTCAGATTCCAATGAAATGAACTCAAACGCAACGCCTGCTTCTCCAACTCATCATCCCGTTGAAGATAAACTGGTGACTGAAGATGAATTTTTTTCTTCTCTGAAGCAAAACAATTAATAATCCGTATAAATAAATTGTCTGTCTGTCCAGTATATATATAAACATTTATAAATAGCCTAAAGCGCTTTCACGTAAATTAATCTGTTCATTCACTTTTCTATACAGTTCGTGTATTCACGCATTCATTCATCCATCCATCCATTCACACTCATTCCTTCATTGATTCATACAGTACTCATATAGGATTTGTTTCATTCCATCAGTCTTCTTCTTTTCCTATTAACTGACTTAATTACTTACTTTCTTTTCGACTTCATGTCTTTCTTTATTGTGATGAAATCAAAATTGTGTCTTTCGTCGACATCACTGAACATACATACACGTAAACACACATACACACACACACACTAGTGATAAATTTATGGTGGCTACTAGTAATAATAATAATAATGTCTGTCGGCTCTCACTTAGTTAATCAGTGATCTTCGGTTCGGTTGTTGTTGACTGTTTATTCTCTTCTCTCTCTTTCTTTCTTCTTCTTCTTCATAAAAGTACATTTCCACCAGGGTCAATGAACAAAAAAGGAATTCCAAAGGTGTGGCGAAAGATGTGTCAATGTTTATTTATTGGATTAGCTCAAAGACTAGGAGGAAGTAGAAGAAGAACATTGTGTCCATTCCCTTCTTTCTCACCTTTTTATTATTATTACCGACGTAGTTGTTTTTCACTCTCTGACTGACTATGACAAAACATTTTAGGTAATTTAGTTGGATGGGGTTTGTTTTGTGACGATATTTTCTCCTCTGACATATGCACACACGTGCATATACGTACATAAGGTCCTTCTTTCTGTGTGTGTGTGTGTGCGTATTTC
The DNA here is from genome assembly GCA_944472135.2 of Trichobilharzia regenti. Taxonomy (NCBI): domain Eukaryota; kingdom Metazoa; phylum Platyhelminthes; class Trematoda; order Strigeidida; family Schistosomatidae; genus Trichobilharzia; species Trichobilharzia regenti. The sequence goes on along the minus strand of OX235270.1, from coordinate 31,323,836 downwards.
TCAGAATTTTCGCTGCTTTCACATGTACTGATAACTGTAATCACACACTGTGTCTGCTTTTTTTTTTACTGCAATCTACTTGTTTAATGTTTTCAACATCATCAGCAACAAGAGAATATAAAGCTATTTTTTTGTTTACATGATAAATATATAAATAAATAACACGGCAAAAAACACAGAGGTGTAACTATGAGTTCGCCTACTGTCAAATACATATATAAATGTCTCTTTCCGCTCTACTCAGTTTTGTTTATGTGTTTATTTATTTACCTACCCAATTGTGGCCTTGGAATCGAATATTTCTGTATAGCGAAAAAAAGTGTGTGTTGTTAAACGAATGTGATGATTTGATGTAGGCAGCGTGTCTGTCTTTTTCTGTGTGTGTGTGTGAGAGAGTCTTGTTTGTTGTCACTGGTCCCTCTCCGCCTATCTAGGTCACTGCTTCACAATGTCTTCTGTGCTTTTTGACGCCCATTGTATCTCTGTATTACATGAATTAAGAATAATATTAGTGATGGTTGTTTCGGTGATGGAAGCAGAAAAAGACGAATTTGAGAAGCTTGTGTTTATTAATTGCTGCATGTACTCTGCTGTTGTGATTATTACTACTATTAATTATGTGCGTTTGTGTGCGTGTGTGTGTGTTTGTGTTTATTACGATTTATAGACCTGCTTTCTCTCTTGTATTCTAATTAAGTAATTATGCATTTCAGATAGCTTTTCTTTCTCCAAATTGGTGCGCTTTTGAATGATAGGTGGTTTGTTTTCTGCTTACACCTACCATTCGGCTAGACAACACCCATTAGCCAGGATAAGTGTATGTCTAGGTGTGTGTAGGCTTCTAGCCCCCCCCCTAGTGCCAGCGGGTGGCTGAGTGGTAACCAACTACTAGCTAAACAATCAGGCTACCCGAGATTTTTCAAACCTCCTTCTTAATGATTAATGCGAAATCGATGAACCAATGGAAAAACTTTCCACAGTATATCAGAGATTAGCAGAATTCAGAATTGATGGATCATTGGATTCCATCCTAATGGTCTGAATGCGATGCTTTTGTAACCGGAAGATCCTGGGTTCGATTCCTGGTGGTGTCATGAGTGATCACTGCTAAAAGGTCCAGTACTCACTATCTGGTTTTCACTGCCTCTCTAAATAAAGTCTCTTCGTAATCAATCTTCAAAATTACACACAGTATTACTTTCTATCCAGCTAACTATTAAAGATATAGATAACTGAAGACTAGTTACTGGTAGTTGTGTCCACTGTTTTGACCTAAATTATCTGCAATACGTAAACAACCTGAATGATTTTTTAGCATAGAAATTTACACAAATTACGATACCTCAAGTTGTCACACTTTAAAAAATGTACAATTGAAAGTGAAGAGTAACAGAAAACCGAAGTAAATATAATAAATGAAAATGTATGGAGTGTAAGGAGGATGGATGAGATTTGAACAAATCCAGCGATCACAAACAGGAAATCCATCTGCTTTCGATTGCTTCCGCCAACATTCTCGAGCCATTGGCTCTTAGCATCTTACAGATCCTAGCCAATTAGTTTATAATATAACCAACAGTCAAAGAATTCATGGGTTCAGAACAAAAAGTTCAGCAGAGTCTCCTTTTGTGGAATTCATTCACTTAGCATTTGTATATAATTATTGTGTGTGTGTGTGTGTACTTCAGGACTGTCAAACAAAAACGAAAAAATTAGGTGGGGATATTGTTTACGTCATCAAAATGTTTCACAAATATGATGAATAATCAAATTGTAACTAAGGCGGAGGGTGAAGATTGACAAGGTTTGCGTAATGTGCAAGGCACTCGGAGACCCTATGATTTTAGTGAAACAGCCTGGATAAATTATGTAACAGAAAGATTAATGGAAAGATGTTGCTAAAAAAGCCTTGTTAAACATTTCTTCTGTATGCATAAATCAAGGTTTTCTATCCCGATCGTTAAGGCCTCGACAATGTAATGTATACGGAAGCTTTCCTTTCTCGGGAGGCTTCTTTTGACTTTTTACATGACTTTAAATGAATTCTCCTCACATAATGAGTGACCAGTGTTGAGTATTTGTTCAATTATAGCACTCCTTATTAATCCACCGGTACATTTTCGTAGCCAAGAGGGATAATATTCCTTGACGCTCATCGAACAACCTATATATCTATCTCGTTCCATATGAGTAAGTAAATTGGTAGATACACATACAAGTGGTCAAATGCGATAGTTTATCTTTGGAGTTTTTGAAGAACAATGAGCGGCTTAAGAATACCAATTGTAATGTGGCAACAAAGGATGTTCTTTTCAATGCGTTAGATATTCTCCTCTTGAGGATGTCGGCCAGAAGGTCGCATATGAACGCCACATTCATGTATAGCACTTTCTTCAGCACTGAGATGGGTTGTTCTGTGTTGTTTTTCGGCTTTATGTGTTTATCTATAAAGCGTGGTGGTTAGCTATTCTCAAGTAATGTTTCCCTCAAAAGAGTGATGTCTTCTTCAACTGATTCGGACTGCAGATTCTACGGATTCTGTTTACAAGAGATATTATCAGGTTCCTCTTGCGATTGATGGGTACTCAACTGTAAAAATTTGTCAGCCGGCCGTTCCACATACTGATGTCTTCAGAGTCCCATCAGTCTTCTTTGTTAGTCGGACATCCAGAAATGAGATTGTCTCTCCGGTTTCTGCTTCAAATGTAAATTTGATGGGCTGGGTAGCAGCTATTAAAAAATAAGAGGAAATAATTTAGGTCGCATTTTTTATTACAGATGATAAAATTGTCATCGGCGTACTTTTTGTACATACAGAAGTTGTCGATTTCAACGGACCATTTTCCAAACTTTCCATCAAAATATCGGCAAGACACGGGCCGAAAAGTGAGCCCATAGCCACACCATCTTGCTATCTATAAATGGTACCATCAAGTGTGAACTGAACGTTCAAACTACATCTTAGTAGAAGTTCTTCCAACTTGGGTGTAGATATTCCAATATTCAAGTCTTTGTCTTCCATGTATTTACATAGGAAACAAATCGTCTGCGTAATCGGGACATTTGCGAAGAGAGATTCCACATCGAGTGATATCATGCAATTGTCATGGATTATTGCCATTTTTTCATTCTACACTCCCCAACTCTTGTCAAATCCACTCCTGTATGAAACAGGAAGGTAGTGGCTCAGTATGTATAGTACTTGTCCTGGCCCTTCTAATCGACTGGGCATCACAACTTCATGGACTGATTTTCTCTCCTTACCTGACTTTCTACGCCTAACCTTCTTAATATTATAGACTATATTACTGCTCGTAATTGGCAACTTCAGGTGTGATAATTTCTTTACCTTCTTGTGTATATGAAATTAGTATCAAATCTAAGGTTTTAAGTGTTTTTTGAAAACAGAATACGTTAGCTTTAACAGGTAGCCATGGGTCAACATTAAACCGGATCATATCATGAATGGAGATTAGTGTTGGTATTCTTGAAAGCAGAAATAATAGACGTTGAGTACATGTTTTTGGCGTTGCAAGTGTTTCTGAATCCCTCGCCCGGTAACAGATGAGTTTTAATGCTTTTCAGACAAAGTCTATATTGATGATGTAAAATCTAGTGGTGAAACGCACACAAGCAGTTATCCTATAGTCGCATAAGCTTTATTTTGATGTGTGTGTCACCTGAATGCTGTTTATCACTTCATTCCTAATAAATCCTGAGTAACCACAAATAGGCACTCGTTATCTGTAAAACGGATGGGGATCACTAGTAACAGAAGTCATTCCTATTTCATCGTCTATCTACCCCCAAACAAACCCTGGATGAAAAACTTCGACCGGAATAAGCTGGATTCAGAAAAAACAAGTCATGTATTGATCAAATCGCCACTCTACGGATCATCATTGAACAAAGCTTGGAATAGCAGTCACCTCTCTATCTCAACTTCATCGACTTTGAAAAGGCCTTCGACAGCGTCGATCGAGAGGTGATTTGGCAACTACTTCGCTACTAAGAGGTGCTGTCGACAATTATACATCTCATCCAACAGTTATACGACAATGCTGCATGACAAGTAATCCACAACGGGAAACTTACGGAAGCCTTCGAAGTGAGGACGGGAGTGAGGCAAGGCTGTCTACTATCGCCAATGATCTTCCTGATTGCAGTAGATTGGATAATGCGACAGACAGCGGCGGGCAATGAGGAAACAGGCATAAAATGGACTCACACAAAAAGAGACTTGGAGGATCTGGACTTCGCTGATGATATATGTCTGATTTCCCACAAACTGGAAGATAAGCAAGTGAAAAGCAACAGGCTGGCAGAAGAAGCATCCAGATAACATAGGACTTCACGTGAACATATATAAAACAGAGGTGATTAAGATTCCTGGCCAACGACAACAGCAATAACAACAGACAACAACCAGCCAGTATAAATGGGAGGAACCTGAAAGAAACAACCTCCTTTACTTACCTACCTGGGAAGCATCGTTTCAACTAAAGGCGGATGGAACTGATGAGGATATCAGAGCAAGAATCGGGAATGCAAGACAAACTTTCACTACTCTCAAGTCTGTGTGCAGGAGGTCAACAGCACTACTCAGCAGCAAAAATAAGATCCGGAATTTCAACTCCAATGTGAAGTCAGTGCTACTCACTATACGGATCAGAGACTTGGCCAGTGCGTCATAAAGAGCATCTCAAACAAACTTCAGACCTTCATTAACAGTTGTCTTCGCTCAATACTCAAGATCAGATGGCCAGAAAAGATCAGCAACAGGGATCTCTGGCGATGAGCGAACCAACCAGGAACTGATTGTGCAACAAATAGGCAGGAAGAAATGGAGATGGACTGGCCATACGCTGAGGAAACCATCAAGTGATATCACTAGACAAGCCATTGCTCGAGTGGAACCCGAAAGGGAAGCGTCGAGTTGGTCGTCAGAGTTAGGGTGACTTGGAGGAGGTCATGTGAAGAGGAGATGAAAGCATGTGGGCAGACTTGGAGCGGGATGAAAACTTTGGCAGAGAACCGAACGCAGTGGGGACGCGCAGCTGAAGCCCCATTTTCCTCTAGGAATTAAGGGATATAATAATAACTACCCCAAACTTATTTCCCATCTTTTATGTCAAAAACAGAACCTTTAGTATGTACTGATTTTCCAGAATTGGTTTGTAGGGATTCTGTTAGTTTCAGGTTAGACCACGGATTGATATCAGTTAGAGAACCATTGAAAATAAACAGGGAGTACTGGACAGCTGTTTCATCGTAGTTTGGGAATCATCAGCAGTACACACCCGCTGATTTTCGGACTCATGACCTTTCGGTTACAAAGCAAGCTTGTATACCATTCAGCCACTGTGTGACTCGATTCACTGGCTCGTGAATTTTAACCGACTGATTACCACGCTCTCTGTGTTGATTTTCAGTCCATAGCTAGCAACAGTATTTATACAAGGTAACTGTTTCTATACGATCTGATAGAAGAACTTTTGGTTCATTATTTTTAAAAGCGATAAATCAGAAAATATCTTGTGACTGATGAGTCATGTGTATTTCACATTTGAAGAAATCGACAAAGTCAATTTAGTGATTTTTTTATCACCAGAAAACTCTGAAGATTCATGCTTACAGAAAACCACAACCCACGCTGATCGGAACCTAGTAATAACTGAACCATCCAGAATTTGTGTTTCGTAGAAACACTGTTCAAAATAGAAATGACCTACTGGTGTGTACTAGCTTTGAGTCAACATAACTTTGACAAGTTTATTATCATCAGTCACGAAGATATTCTTCCAAATAAATTGTCTAAAAGAATGTTCTGGAAGAACTTTAGGCTGTCTGTTGCTGAAAAATTACTCTACATTTTGCATATCAAACGATGTAGTGAGAAAGGAAATTGGAATGCTTAGTTTAATCTTCGATAACTGCACATTGAACAAAATGAACACCAGCTTCGTATAGATATAAACCTGCACATAAATAACTGCGTACAAGAATTTAATTCTTGAAAATGAAATCTACAGATTTTGGTTAAGTGAAACAAAGAATGTTACTAGATTTTTATACACAGCATAATTGACTCGACTTTCAAGTCAACGAAAAACAGCGGTATAGTTATATTTCAAGATGGGTAGAACTATCATTGAACATGCATGTACAGACAATGATCTCATACTAAAGTGAAAACAATCGATAACATCAAAAACACACCGAAATTTTTATAGCTTAATGCACTGTGAATTTTGTACTTATTTTCTGTATTCCGTAGTAATTCACAACTGAGTAAACGAAGAATATTCTACGAATCTTTTAATGAAATTAGCAATACCTTAGAACCAGTAACAATGGAAGTCTGCATGATGAATTCGCTTTCAGAACACAATATTCAGCGACGAGTTTCTTTTTAACGAATTTATTATCAAGCTGTACAATCGTATATAAATGGTTTTATAAAGAAATTATATCCGGTGAGGGAATTAGGTCAAAGGTGTGAATACATGAAATAATAATAGTAGTATGAAATGCAATTAAAACTAAAATGTTTGTGATTATAATCATAGTTAAATCTCAAGTAGCAAAACAATCTATATCATATATAGAATAATACATAAGGTGTATAGATGTTGGAAAGGGGCACATAATTATAGGATTAGTAGGCGAATATAAAATGTTGCATAACATGGTGTGAAAATTTGATAAGATGGAATTCATTACTGTTTTCGTATCCCTGGGCAAAACTACGGCCAATGTACTCTGCTCCACAAGAGCAGATGAACTGGTAGATGCATATCGAGGCGGTGAGACGGTGGAGCCTATTTTTCACAGAGATGGAGAACAACTTGAGTCTGGTGAACGTTATTTGTAATTTCGCTGCAAATAATTTATTACTGACTGATTTAGGGAGATGGTTTGTGAGTGTATCTGAAGCTTGATCACCTTTGAATTTCAAGTTCATGAATAAGGTTTTCTTTGCAACTGATTCGGTGACCAGTTTAGACTGTTTATCTTTCATGTTACTATCAATAAACCGGTTAGGGTCACCGTTTTCTGCGAACGTAGCTTTTAAGAAGTCAAGTTCTGAGTCAATGCAATCAGAACTGGAAATATTCCTTATCCTAAAGCAGAGCGAATGAATTGGGTTCCTTTTCTTGGTGATAGGCACCCAACCATAAAAATTAGTTGTCCGTTCCATGTACATTTCCAGTGGATGGATCTTTTGAAAGATCCGTCATTACATCTACTGAGGCACATATCAAGAAACCGAATACTTAGTTCAGATTCCTTTACTATGGTGAATTGTAAAGAAGGATGGCAATTGTTGAAAGCAAACAAGACATCATCAAGAATTGCGTTTTTATTGCAGATAACGAAAGTGTCATTTACGTATCTTTTATAAATGTCGAAATGATCGATGGTTTGAATAAGTTGAGAATTTTCAAGCTTTTCCATAAAGCAGCTAGCAGAGGACCCGGTGGTGATCCCTTGGCAATGCCATGTCTCTGTCTAAAAGTCTCATTATTGAAGGTGAACTGAGCATTCAACGTGCATCTTAATAAAAGTTCTTTGAGGTGGATTGTTGGCAACCCTATTTTCCCGCCAACTGATTAGACCGAAGTCCTCGGTCTCAGGTTGACATGTCGGCTTCTTGTGCAGATGCTTCGAAGATGTCTGGGCATTTCATTAGAATTTAATTGGTGGATGGTGACTAGCAGTGGAATCCAGGATGCGCATTTCGTCCTACATGGGACTCGAGCGCTGTGTATCAATATAATCACATAAACAGCAAACAGTTTCTATGAGAGTTACATTGGTAAATAGCGAGGTCACATCCAATAAGAACATCACTTTGTCTGAGACATTAAAATCTTTAATGCTATCAATAAATTTAAACGTATTGTCAATGAAAAACTTAGATACTTGCCGTATAACTGGTCCCAGTATTTCAGCTAGCCACTGAGCGATTCCGTGATAAGGAGAACCCGCCATATCGAGAATTGGACGGAGGGGTAATCCTGTCTTGTGAAATTTCGATAGTTCATACAAACGTTATATTATGTAGCCTACCGGTTGGATGCGTTCATATTTATCTGACGAGATTACTGGCTTATTCCTTATGTTCTTTAAGACATCAGTCAGTTGATTTTCAGTTAGATGTGTCTTGTTCTTTTCACCATTGGGTTTGGCAAATTTCATTTGGTCAGAAAGGATCACTGAGATTTTATCATTATAATCTTGGCGATTCATAACTACAACACCCCCACCTTTGTCTGGACGGTATATGATAATATCATCATTCTTCTCTAGTTCTTTAAGTTGATCTATGTGCTCTTTAGTCAGAAGATTATTCGAGCTAGGTTTTGAACTAGTATTCGCTTTCACCGGCACACAAAACGATGACTATTTATGTCTTTGTTCACTGTTATTGATGTATTTCGCTTCCTTCATAAGAAAAAGGCCTGTTCAGCATTTTATGCACCATAGAACACTGCTTGGTCGCGCTATCATTTGGATTTCTACGTTGACCAACTGGACAATAGTTGACCGATATACATATCAGTCTAATCTGAAAAACGTGAACGATAATAGACAACAACAATCAGGATTTCCGATTGTATTATTTCAAGCGATGTGAAGTTAATTTGATGCATAACACTTACTAAAATCTAGCGTCTAGTCTTCAAAAACTTGGTATCCACTGTTTCTGTTTACCATGAATAGAAAAGTCAGTATATGAAACACATATTCTCCTTGTAGGCGTAATGTTGACTACTCAGGTAATTTGACGAATGCTGAACTCTTTCAAATATATTTAGCAAGTCACAAACATGTAAACTCTAGATATGATCACTATACAGACAGTTAGCTGGTGTCTATGGAGGATTTCAATTGCAAACATATTACTTTCATTCCATTGGGTCGCGATTTTAACACCTGGGCCCCACTACCAAATGTCCATTCCACTCTGTCCTCTGAAGTCTACTTTAACTGACTCTACTATTACCCATAAACTCTCGTTTGCTTATTAAACTGTCTCCTCCCCCTCCCCGTTGGATGCTGAATTCGTCTCCTCTCATTTGTTTCCACTCAAGTGCATTGTACGTTACACTACTCAATGGTTTTCTCAGTGTGAATACAATCCATCTCTATTTCCTTCTGCATATTTGTTAGTTCCTTCTCAGATTTCTTTCTTGTTTATCCTCTCTCGGCGGCCATCTGTTCCTTAGAATAGGATGAAGACAACTTTTGATAAAAGTCTGCACTAGGAAACGGAATTTATGAGGCACCAAGTCTCCGGACCATATAGAAGGACTGATTTCACATGAGTGTTGAAAATCCGAATCTTTTTCCTTTGTGTTGGTGTGATACAGACAATATGTTCCAAAGGAATACTATTCTGACGTATTCCTACAATTCGGTACTGCATTTTTTTTTCCTTCACGTTCCCCTGTGGAACATAGGGCTTCAAGCTAGTGGCTTGAAGTTTCTGTAGCAGTGTTTATTTTACAGGATGAGGTTGCTAGCCTCATGCCCAACCTTTCCTCTTTACCAGGATTATTTCTGGCTTAGCGAGGTAAGGGAGTGCGCCGGCCGGGAATCGAACCCCGGACCATGTGCATGGTCGGCGAGCGTACTAACCGCTATGCCACCGACGCACACATACGGTTCAGTTTTGCATCTAGTGCATCTTTTATTCTCTCCACGAAGACGCGACTTAATATTTAGCTTGGCGTGGACAAGACCATGATTCCGCTTCAGTTCTTGAATACACGTTGGTCACCCTTCTTTGGACGTATGACAAGATGGTTTTTCTTCCAGTCAGTAGGCGCCTTTCCTTACTTCCTTCCTTCCAAACTTTTTGTAACGGTGGAGTGAGCATATCTGCTACGATCTGTTGATCTATTTTCAGTCCTCCGGGACGAATTTCCTCTGGACCTACTGCCCTCCTTGCTTTCAGTAGCATCTCATTGTTGTTCCTCGTAAATATTTTAAAATTAAACATAATGTAATGTGGAAAGTAGACAGCTAGTTATATGTAATGACAGACTGCCTGTGATTTATTGTATGCGCTTCCAGAGCAAACTCATTTATTGATATAAGTATAAAACTTGGACACTGGGGTAGAGTATAACTCCATTATGGATAAGATCTTATTTTGATAAATCACACAGTGTTATACAGTAATGTTAACTGATGACGTTTCAAGTACAAATTATTGCTCATAATCATATCAAGTCACTCACGCAAATTTCTTGTATACACGAGTAAAAATTGATGATTAGATATTTGAATAAAGTCGATATAAGATAAAGTACATTCAGAAATAGTATTAGTGTTATCAATAAAATACAATCAGATGGGAAATTAGATGCTTTTCATAGTAGAAATAAGTAACTTGTTAGAATGTTATAATGTGAATTGAATACATTTCTAACATTATTTATTCTTCTCTGATTTGACTGGTAGTGATATCTGCCATATCTCTCGTATTTACGTTGAGTGATTTCTGTGGTATCTGTTGGATGTAGATTCGATGAACCAGCATTCAGTAATCAATCTCTCTCTCCACCTACCTATAGTAAACCGATTCAGCGAAGAAAATTTTCTTTATTGACGAAATCATCTTCAGAGGCTGTACAGTCGTATTTATACTTAGAAAAATGTATAGTGGTCTATTATGGGGTGACATAATTGATATAATTAGTCATAATTGGCTTTAAAAGTGAAAATTAAAAGTTGTAAATTACATGGTACTCAACGGAACAAAGATAGAAGTGTGATAAGGTTAAAATCGCTACTGAGTGACAATAAAGGTGGTATTTGAGTGTCAATTTAACAAGTGTGAAGAGGGTGTGAAAATATACAAAAGGAGCATATGAAATTGATAATAGTGAATTAATGATTAAAGCAAAAGCAAACTAAAAGTAAAATTAAAAATTAAGAACAAAAAAATCAAAATTTTTTTACAGGGAACGATTAGTGAAGAGGTTAAGACCAAGGTAGAATAAGAGACTGGACAAACTTTTTCTGTATACGGAGTTCAGGGTTGTATTGATGTATTGACAGCGCCTCCGCCATACACAAAAGCCGAAACCTGACGCCCTTTGTACAATTTGGCTTCACTTTTTAGATGATGTTGAAAGACGACTCTGGTGGAGCTACGTGGCCTGAATTCATCTATAAAACTTTTTAGAATTTTAAACCTCTCCCACCTTATTGTTTGGTTGTGTGTGCAGTGCGATCGCTAAGTTTTTTTTTCTCTAAATTACTTATTTTCGTGGTATCAGTAATTCTGACCTTAGCTAAATTCTTACGTTTTGACAGGCAATCTCACTACTCCTGCCTGATCTACTAGTTTGACCTATATGGTTGTCTTAACTCACAGTCAGTCATTGCAAGGTATTATGTAAATTATATTATTTTGTTTAATCGGGTCCACCGGGTCTTTTAGTCTACAGAGCTTATCTCTGGGTGAGTTTGTAGGTTATCTTACCACCAGAAACGTCAGTCACATAGGAATACGAACAGTCGAGCGTTAATTTATAATGAGTGAAATTCATTGTCAATTTCAGGGTAGATTTGTCCGTCGAGATTTTCTGAGAATGACATCACATAAAATTTAAAACGGTGTCTTTAGGTATATCAGCTTAAAAGCGAATTCCACAATAATGACAGTAATACTGTAGTAACCTACCTCTAATAACGAAAGAGTGATTTAATCAATTTGGAATGATAAATATGTTTAGACTTTGTGAAACCATACGACATGTGTGGATGATGCTTTCAGAGTATATCTTCACACATATAAAGTCAACAGTAGAGGGAATAAAATTTACATTTGAGTTGGAAAATGAATAAGAATAGTGTTAGTTGTATTAGAGTGTAAATTAAGGTGATTAGAGGAAGGTAAACTATGGCACTAGCGTCTATAAAAAAGTCAGTGCGCTCTATTAGATATTTAGACTTCAATCCATGTCATATGTTACTTGTGAACGCAGGCTAAGTGAAATGTTTAATAATAACCAATATCTCTAAGTTGTACTATGGTGGTGGGATAGCGACAATGTGTTCCAAGGGAATATTATTCTCACGTATTCTCACAGTTCAATATGGCATTAGCAACACAATATAATGTATTTATTTGAACATGTTGTTTGATGTTAGAGTCGGAATGTTATTCCCTCGGTTCAAGACTGCATACAATATATCTATTTGAACATTCAATTTGATGTCGTTTAATGTAAACCAAAATCACATGCTCATTGATTGTCTAACGAATGTAAACTGTATATATGTAAACAGCGGTTTGATTAATGAAAAATAACCCTTGCCTTCCATGTCTGGACTTCTGTTGTTACAGTACATCAAAAGACCTAAATGAACAAATGAAACAGATAGACGAAGCATTGAAGCTAAGTGACTATCCCATGAATTTCATCAAGAAAATCACGAAAGCTCACAAGAAAAGTCAATCGACCGCAATGTCAATAAGAAATAATTTAAAGCATCTATAGTTTTACCAATATAAGCAAGCGACATCTAAGGCCCTATATAAGTTTCGTAATTCAGCAGAAATTAAGCTGGCATTTAAACCTACAAACTCACTTAGGGACAGGCTCTGTGGGCTAAACGATCCTACTGATCCGGTTCGACAAATTAATGTAATTTAAAGAAATACCTTGCAATGACTGTGAGGTCAGCTACACAGGTTAGTCCACTTGATCAGGTGTAGTCAGATTATCAGGAGATAAGAATTAATGGAAAATATTACTACCAACCTCGCCAGATACTAGCTTGCTAGGCTACTAGCTTACTAGTTTTCTCGCCGGTCCCAAGCCCGGGTAAAGAGGGAGGGTTGGGGCGTGGTGCTAGCAACTCCACCCCTGTAAAACAACCAAATCGCTACAGAAACTTCAACGAATAAATATATTAAAAATTCTAAAAACATAAGCAATAGCCTTACTTTTCGCTGGAATCGGGGAAGTGAAATGACGCAGGCTGGTGAAAGCCTTCGGGAAGCCAGTCAGCCGATGTGCCTTCTTTCGATGAAAGCAAAAGTAAGGATGGGTACCTGGAATGTTCGCACAATGTACGAAACTGGAAAGGCTGCCCAGATAGCCGCTGAAATGAGAAGGTACAGAATAGAAGTGTTGGGAATCTGCGAGAGCAGATGGAACGGAACTGGAAGGTGCCAACTACCTACTGGAGAGACAGTAATCTATTCCGGCCACCTAGAGGACAACCATGAGCACACCGAGGGAGTGGCCATCATGATGTCACCAACAGCAACCAAAGCTCTCATGCAGTGGGAACCAATCTCCTCCAGGATAATGACAGCCAGGTTCAACTCAAAAGGAAGGAAAGTTACAGTCATTCAATGCTATGCGCCTACAAACGTCTCAGAACAAGAGAAGAAGGAGGCGTTCTACAGACAACTACAAGCAATAATGGACAACGTCCCAAATGGCGATATCAAAATCCTGATGGGCGACATGAATGCGAAGCTGGGACGAGACAACACAGGAAGAGAACTCACCATGGGTCGTGAGGCCCTCGGTGAAATGAACGACAATGGTGAACTCTTCTCAGACTTCTGCGCCTTCAATGATTTGGTGATTGGCGGTAGTGTGTTCAAACACAAGGATATACACAAGACGACATGGATTTCACCAGATGGAAACACCAAGAATCAAATAGACTTCATCTCAATTTCAAGAAAGTGGAGACGGAGCCTACTGGACACAAGGTCAAGGAGAGGAGCAGATGTGGGTTCAGACCACTATCTAGTAGAAGGGACTTTCAAGGTGAAACTAAAAGCCTCGAGGATAGCTGGGGATAGGCCACAATGCAAGTTCAACACTCAATTACTGAAGGACACAACCACAAAAGACACCTTCACTGCAACTGTCAGAGCAAAGCAGGAAACACTACGCGACATCACTGAAGAATCATGCGTGGAAGAACATTGGAAGTCTCTGAAGGCGATTCTCAACGAAACGTGTTCAACGGTTCTAGGAAGAAAGAAGAGACAAGACAAGGAATGGCTCTCAACGGACACTTGGAAATTAATAGAAGAGAGGAGAATGGTGAAAGAGAAAATGATTCAATGCAAGGACGGACAGGAGAAGGAGACGATGAGCTCAACTTACAAAGCATTGGACAAAGAAGTGAAGAAGAGTGCTAGGAAGGACAAAAGACGATTCTACGACAATCTAGCTACTGAAGCTGAAAAGGCAGCAGGCAAAAGGGACCTGAGGACACTATATCAGATAACCAAATCTCTATCCGGGAAGAGACCAACACAAGCGAAACCTATAAAAGACAGCCAAGGGAAGCCCATTACCAAGGAAGAAAAACAGATTAAACAATGGGCGGATCACTTCAAAGGACTCTTGAACCGACCATCACCTGCAACCCGTCCAGAAATACCAACAACAGCGCACACACAACTGCAAGTTGACACCAATCCTCCAACGAGAGCTGAAGTCTTGAACGCAATCAAGCTTCTGAAAGCTGGAAAAGCAGCCGGACCAGATGGAATACCCCCTGAAGCACTGAAAGCAGACCCAGAGACTACAGCAGACATGCTGACTCCATTATTGCAAAAGGTCTGGAAGGAGGGAAAGGTGCCTACTGACTGGAGGAAAGGTTACCTCGTGAAACTACCAAAGAAGGGCGACTTAGGCCCACTCTGCAAGAACTGGCGAGGAATCATGCTCCTATCGACGCCAAGTAAAATCCTGAGTCGCATCATCCTGGAGAGATTAAAGGACGCACTGGAGACAGAACTCCGACCAGAACAAGCTGGATTCAGGAAAGGCAAATCATGTACTGACCAAATTGCAACTCTACGCATCATCATCACAGAACAAAGCATGGAATGGCAATCAAACCTCTACCTCAACTTTATAGACTTTGAGAAGGCCTTCGACAGCGTTGATCGTGAAGTAATTTGGAAATTACTCGAGTACTATGGCGTACCCCAAATATTCATCAACCTTATTCAACAGCTGTACGACAACGGCACCTGCCAAGTGATCCACAACGGAAGACTCAGCGAGGCGTTTGGAGTAAACACAGGAGTCAGACAAGGGTGCTTACTATCACCAATGATATTCCTAATTGTGGTGGACTGGATTATGCGTCAGACTGTGGGAAACGAGAAGACAGGAATATCCTGGACCGACGTGAAGAACCTAGAAGACCTGGATTTCGCGCGTGGATGATTTATGTTTGATGTCACACACAATCGAAGACTTACAAGCGAAAACCGACAAACTGGTCGAAGAAGCAGCAAAGACAGGACTCCAGGTAAACATAGACAAGACGGAGGTTATGAAAATAACCAACCAACAACAGCAACAACATCCAACGTCAATCACCATCAACGGGAGGGATTTGAAAGAGGTTACTTCATTCACACTTATCTAGGGAGCATTGTCTCAACTACAGGAGGAGCGGACGAGGATGTCAAATCGAGAATCGGGAAGGCGAGAAACACATTCATCAGCCTGAAATCAATCTGGAAATCTTCGTCACTCAGCATCACCAACAAAATTCGGATTTTCAATACAAACGTAAAGTCAGTTCTTCTATACGGATCAGAAACTTGGCGGGTCACAAAGAATATTTCCAAAAGGTTGCAGACCTTTATTAACAACTGTCTTCGCTCAATACTGAAGATCAGATGGCCGGAAAGAATCACCAACAAGGAATTATGGGAACAAACAAAGCAAGAACCAATCGCCCAACAAATATGCAGGAGAAAGTGGAGATGGATCGGACACTCGCTGAGGAGACCGCTGGGTGACATCGCGCGCCAAGCCCTCGAGTGGAACCCGAAAGGGAAGCGGCGTGTGGGACGTCCAAGGGTGACATGGAGGAGATCGTGTGAAGAGGAGTTGAAAGAATATGGATTAACATGGATGCAGGCGAAAAGTATAGCAGAAGACAGAAGAAAATGGAGACGTGCAGTTGAAGCCCTATGTTCCACTAGGAACCCAAGGGAGCAATAATAATAATAATTACTACCAATCAAATCAAAGGATAGGAAATGATGGAATCATATAAACGAAGTTGGGAAATTGTGTGCATGATATGGTGTAATTGTGAGCAATAATTTGTGCTGAAAGCACCAGTCAATTATTAACGGTGTTTCATTGTATGTTGCATCTGGTGAATTTATCTATTGTGAAACAAAAATCTCTCACAAGCAACAGAAATTAAACATATTTGCTGTTAACGTTTGCCGTGTCATGTAAAAACAAAACATCGAGTTTTTTTCAATGTTTTATTTTTCCGTCTCTGCTCAGTTGTTTGACAGTACACTTTGATTGGTTAGTTATTATCCATTGTTGCGGTCGCAAAACAATAGTTATTATTGTTATTCCCATGGGTTCTGAGTGGAACAATGAGCTTCAACAACACATTTCCATTTTCTTATATTTTCTGTTGTCCTCTTCACCTGTGTCCACGACAGACCATAATCTCTCATCTCCTCTTCATACAACATCCTCTATGTTACCCTCGCACTGACAACCCACTTGTTATTCTTCATTTGGATTCCAGTCGACAGCCAGCCTCGTAATGTTATTCGACGGCTTCCTCTGTATACACCCGGTCCGTCTCCATTTTCTCCCATATATTTGTTGAGCAACAGGCACTTGGTTGGTTTGTTGCCAGCCAGAGTTTCTTGTTACCAGTTTTTACAAATTGGCTTCAGGTTGATGAAAGCATATCTCGCCTTTCCGATTCAGGCTGACTGGCTTTGACATCTTTATCCGTTCCGACTGCCTGTGGTTGAAACAATGCTTCCTGGCCAGATAAGTGAAGAAGGTATCCTATGTTAAATCTCTCCTGTTGACGGTGGTCGACACGGTTCTTTGGTTAGGTATCTTCATCACCTCGGTCTTCTCTAATGTTCACTTGCAGTCCTGTCCTCGCTACTCCTTAAGCCAGTTTGTTGGTTCCCGCCTGCCTCTGAGTCTTCGAGTTTGTGTTACACAGCGGTTAGGATGCTCGCCGACCATGCACACTGTCCAGGAGTCGATCGCCTCCCGACCCACACCTAATATCAATCGTCGGCCTGCTAGATTTGGGCTACGATACCACATGCTAAATATTTCATAGTTTTACTGAAAATGCAGTGTGGAATCAAGCTATACATAAAAACAGTCATCTGCGAATTCCAAATATAGAGTCTTTTTATCGGTGGACCCCTTGCTCCCCACAGTCTGACGCATAATCCAATCCACCACAATTAAGAATACCATCGATAATAGGCAGCCATCTTGTCTTACTTCTGCATTCACTTCAAACGCCTCGCTGTGCTTTTTGATTTATATTTGTTGAATGAGGTTGATAAATACCTGAGGTAAGCCGTATTGTTGAATGGTTTCCAAATTACTTCTCGGTCAGCGCTGTTGAAGGCCTTTTCGAAGTCGTTGAAGTTGAGGTGGAGGTTTGACTGCCATTCTACGTTTTATTTTGTGATGACGACAAGTAGAGTTGCAATTTGATCAGAGCATAATTTGCTATTCCTGAATCCAGCTTGTTCCGGTTGGTGGAGCTCTGCATACAGTACATCTTTTATTTTCTCCAGGATGACGTGAATTACCCAAGCTTATAACAATTCTAAACTTTTAAAACAATTAGTTCCCTTTATGAATCTGGATAAAGCGTACTGCTGAGGAGTCCCAAACTAGGACGAAACAGCTGTCCAGTACTCCCACGTTTTCCAGTGGTTCTCTAACTGATGTCAGCTCATGATTAAATCCTCCATGCAATAAGAAGACGTAATTTGTCTGAATCGTGTAATGTATTTGCGTGCAACACATTTCGAACAATCTGATCACATACGGACTTGTCATAGGAATATGTATGAAATTAATGAAGTGTTAAGAGGTGAGAAAGTAGACTTAAGTCAAGTTAAAAGGACATATTCAAGGTCAAAATAACAATGAAGACCACCAAACCAAATAGCAGAGGTAATAGTACATCTGCTATGGTATCAAAACAAAATTTACCAAGGAAGGCTTAATGTGATGACAAATTGTTTTTGAACGCATGAAGGTGGCTTGAACTTTCTAATTGCTAGGGCTTCTACAAACTTTAGGATACGCCCCAAACATGTTTTATAGATAGGCTTAAAAGATATGTTAACATCAATTTTATGACCTGTCTCTATAATATGTTTCGCAATAGAAGAGCTGGGTCTCCTGTTCTCGCCGTTAATAGGTTCTGATGGTTCCATTTGTTTCTGGAG
Source organism: Trichobilharzia regenti (assembly GCA_944472135.2). Classification (NCBI taxonomy): domain Eukaryota; kingdom Metazoa; phylum Platyhelminthes; class Trematoda; order Strigeidida; family Schistosomatidae; genus Trichobilharzia; species Trichobilharzia regenti. The sequence continues at coordinate 31,305,565 of OX235270.1, read as the reverse complement.
CCATTTTGGAATATTCTCTGAAGCCCTTACTTGCTATTTGGTTTAGTGGTCTTCATTGTTATTTTGACCTTGAATATGTCCTTTTAACTTGACCTAAGTCTATTTTTCCCACCTCTTACCTCTTTATTAATTTCATATATATTCTTATTACAAGTCCGTGTGTGATCAGATTGTTCGAAATGTGTTGCGCAAATACATTACACAATTCAGACTAATTACGTCTTCTTATTGCTTTATCTAAATTCTAAACTTATTCTAATCTATGCGTCGATAATGCCTTTTTATGGTAAATGAATAATTTAGCTCAGTAAAAAGTTTGAGCATTGTGGATTAGATCCAATAAAGTATAATTATATTTCAATAATTTACACACAATGATAAGTTTTGTTATTGGTAATATTTCGAGCAAAACTTATCATTGTGTGTAAATTATTGAGATATAATTATACTTTATTTGAATAATTTATCTAACCACTATGTTCTGAAATAACGCTGGTCGTGTTTAAAAAGAAAGTTGGGTGCTTAATTAATGCGACAAAATCTGAAAAATAAGATCAGCATCTGAAATAATGCCTTTAGTGCTGAAAATAAGCACTGTATGCCTAACTGCTGCTGTTAATACTGAAAAATAGAACTCTTTCTCGACATAGTGTATTGAAACGAACCAATCAGCAAAGAGTAGGTTTCACACAGAGTACGCAGTTTGACGGCTACATACGCGTCTGCGAATTACATATGATGTGATTGGTCTATTTGACCAGAGGTGTCACAGTAAACAAAAATACAACGAAAACATAATTCAGCAGGGGGTAGGGGAATGTGAAGTGATCACATATGAAGATTGCAATGAATAATATATTTCGTTTGTGGAACGTCCCTGAATTTGATTACAGTTCAGTTGAAACGAGGTCACAAATTATAACCCAGGTAGGTTGTTCATTATAATTGAGGTTTGAAAAATAAAACGATATTGTTTTTACTGACGTTTAGCTATTTAATGCTAATAGCTTTCTCAAAGTAGGTTGTGTCTAATGTCTATTCTACCAGCTATGGGGAAAAAATTGTAATTAGTGCAGTGTTTCGAAATTTAACAACAACTCAATAAAAATGAGGTCAAAAATGGAAAACCGAAACAACTTTGGGAGAACATATTGGGTCATGTTTAATGCACTTTAAGCAATTGAGCGAATACAGTTGTATTATTGATAACGGGTTAACTACAACAGATGAAAACATATACTTATCATGAATGAAATATAACGAAATATGAAACACAAAAATTTAAAACGAACTGAGGGTGGGGGGACTGAAATCCCACAGATGAAAAAGGATACTTGCCACAAGGAAAATGTTAACAGTTGTGATTACAGTTCACCCATCATCCCTTAAAAACGGATGCTTGCCTAGGGGTATATAAGCGGTATTCCTTCCATACAGAGATCATTCTTACAGAATTTATATATCGTACAAGTGAGTTAGATTTTCGGTGTTACGTGATGCAGCATTTAGTGACTGGGACTTCTGGAAACGTTACTGCGCATCTAGAGAAGAGGTGGCAATCGATAAAACAGTACCTTTGCCTTCAAGTTCAACTCTACAGTTAAATACTATAGTATTTAACTTGGTGTAGATGAGAGCAGTATTCCACGGCAGTCAGTTCTTGCAGAGTGAGGCGTAAGACACCTTTCTTTGGCAGCTTGACGAGCTAGCCTTTCTTCAAATCGGTTGGCACCTATATTCCTTTCCAAACTGGGTGCGTTTTCAGTGCTTGGGTGAAGATTCCATCTGGTCCTGCTACCTTCCCGCACTTCAGTCGTTTAGAAAAGAAATATTCTCTCTCTCTCTCAAATTCAGTATTATTTGGTCGCTGCAAATAGGGTTTCTGTATTCATATTTTTTTTGTTGTTGCACATTCGGTATTATTTAATAATTTTCAGTTGAGAAGAATAATTTTTTATGAAGAGCTCTCATGAATTTAGAAACACATATGGAATTTTTTGTATTTCGTATTGTTGTGATGTTGATCTGATATAACGAGATAAGTGATTCGCCTGAATGACAATCATAATTTACAGTTATCTAACGATTATCTTCTCAAGATAATCTGTGCTTGAACTTTATGTAGAATAATTGTTACATTAGATACAAGACGATATCCAACTACTCAACGTAAATAATACTTGAACTCTGATAGCGTGCAACGATGAAGTGTATAATATATTGTATTGCGTTAAGTTGTTGATTCAAACTGTTTTAACCTTTTAGTCCCGAAAAACTTATGGAAATATGATTTATTTTAAAACGGATGGAATTCATTAGATTAAAGAAGTTTCGCCATTACTTTTAAGTCATAAAGAAGCGGAATTACATTGTTTCTTTTTTCACAGTATCTTAAATTCGAGTACAATCGCTGCGTGAAAGTTAATGCCATTCATTTATGTTGTAAGAGAAGAACATCGGGCATTATAGTAAGGTATATTCCGTTTTTATAACCATTTGTGTTCTACGTGGTACGGAAGGCTTCAGGCATGAGCTTTGAAGTCTCAACAGTGACGGTGTTTTTTTACTGGATGGGGTTGCTACCTTCATGACTATGTTTCCTTATGTCCGGGCTTACTACTGCCTACCTAAGCAGGATTAATGATTTCACCGACCAGGGCTCGAATCTGAACCAAATAAGTGGTTGGCGAACACTTTATTACTGAATCACTGACACAGTAACGTATAACCTTATGATAAAGTAATTCTGTCTGATATAACATATAGTGGGAGATACGGTATTCTATTGAGCATTATTTATGTTTCGCAGTAGAGGAGCTAGGTCGTCTCTTCAGTAGAATCCAACGAATATGTACTGAAAACACACTTCATAAGGAAGAAAGAAAGTTGACACAAACTCTACTTGATAATAATTATCCAAATAAATTCGTTAGGAGATATAAATTATTCAGAACACCAAGAGCCACTCTTCAACTCGGCATTATGAAAAACGTATTTGTCAAGCTAACTTACAAGGGTAACCATGGTAGCTTGGTAACTCGACAACAGTTGAACGCTGTGGTTAGGAAGACTTTATGCAGAAAAGATCTTAATTATTGAGAATTTGATGCTGATATATCCATCTAAGCCCTTTGAACATGCGAAAAATGATTTCACATCCCACTGTATTTGCCAATTTGAATGTACGTGTGGACACACATACATACGGAAGACTCATCGCTCTCTGCAAGTAGGGGCTTCACAGTATATTCCTTAAATGGTTCCAGAAGCACATAGAGTCTTCAAAACCCATTAATGGTGAGAACAGGAGACCTATCTCCTCTGTTGTGAAACATATTATGGAGACAGGACATAAAATTGATGTTTACGTGTCTTTAACACCCATCCATAAACGCCTTTGGGGAGTATCGTAAGGTTTGTGAAAGCCATAGATGGCAATTAGGAAGTTTAAATAACCTTTTATGCGTTCAAATCAACAATTCGTCATCACACTAAACCTTCCAAGGTAAACTGTGTTTTGATACCATAGCAGATGTACTATTACCTCTATAATTTGGTTTAGTGATCTTCATTGTTATTTCGACCTTCATTATGTTCTTTTAACTTGACCTGAGTCTATTTGCTCACCTCTTAACTCTTTATTAATTTCATATATATTCCTTTGGCAAGTCCGTGTGTGATCAGGCTGTTCGCAATGTGTTGCGCACAAATACATTCAACGAATCAGACAAATTACGTCTTCTTATTGCTTTGTCTATACCTGTAAGTTGTACTTATATATATACTTATTATTAGGTGGTGACAATTCGCCATCAAGTATCGATCAAAATGAAAGCGTACATCTACACGAAAATCAGGCCATACAATGGAGAGTTTTTTTTACTCTGATGCTTTTTCTCGTCGGTCCAAATCTGACTGTAACCAAAGTGTTGACTTACTAAGGTAGTCTTTCGCTTACTGTCGCACAAATCAGTTGAATCAATTTGTGACACACAGTAGCTAACTTCTACTTCTAGATATATTGAAGATGTATTTCTTCTAACTGCTGGAGTTTATTTTATGTCAGTGAGTGAATCGAATTCCTCGCTTACCTCATAAAAATTGATAACATTCCAGGAGGCTCACTAGTCAAACTGTGATAAGACTTTTAATTTGTAGAAGAATATGATAAGAGCCTTTTTTAAGGAACTACTTAATACACGTTTCTGATTTCCACTGTGCTGAGTAGTGATTATACCATGCAGGTGCGCCAGTATGTGTTGGAAATCCGGTGAAGTGCTATGGCTGAAAAGATTCCACTTGAAAAATACTTCACCAGAGAGTCTAACTAACTAAATACAATAAAACGAACAATGCACGATACGTCGGTGGCACAGTGGTAGAATTCTTGCCAACCGTGCATATGGTTGATGGTTCGATCCCAAGCCGACGCACTCCTCTACCTCGCTATACCAGTAATAAAACTGGTAAAGATGGAAGATTGGGCATGAGGCTAGCAACTCAATCCCATAAAAATAAACACCACAGCCAACGAGACTTCAAGCCTCTAGCCTGAAGCCCTATGTTCCACTGGGAACGTAAAGGAATAAACAAAAAAAAACAACTACATCTAGCCGTCAGCATACAAATGAGCAGCAAATCCCAACAACAATCAAGCCAAAAACTGTACATATCACAAGACTTTTTGTATGCAGTTGTCTATTTCATAATAAAGAAAAGTACATAAGTAATATCAGCAGACAGGCATAAATTGTGAAAGTTTAACTTTTATACTGTCTACTACTTTTCAGTTTGTCTAACCAGTTCCTTTCAACTCTATAGCGTCATAAAGTCTGTATTACTCAACGGAAACCAAATTTTTCACATTTTTGTAATACCTAGACTGTCAAATTCAGAAAGCACATATCTGTATGAATAGGGAAAGCTGACTTAGACGGTGAGTCTTTTTTTTGTCTTTTTGTCTCTGAATTAATTTGTTGTTTTGTCTTTTTTCGTATTCAAGGAAGTGCATATGACCACCGCCACTGAAATAGTTGATATAACTTATTCGATAACATTTTTCTTCTATTTCTTTAAGAAACTCTCTAGTCATTGCTCTAGCGAGAAAAATTTTCACTTTTCATATTATACATATCCGGCTAAAGCTTAATTCTATGTATATTTAAGTACATAAATATGCAGAGAATTGTATGTTTTGTATAGTTTCCTGAAATAAAACATCTATCCTATCATAAAAATTCTCAATTCAACTCTAGGAAGAAGTGGTCTAAATTCTAAAGGAATTTTTCTTAATCACTAGGTTGTTTGCAAGACAAGAAGTAGACTTGTCATTTGAAGAGTTGATTTAGTCGGCGTATCATACATCTAAGAAAGCATTAATCTCGAAACTTTTGCACACATGCGTTTGTATGAATTACTAATAAACTTTCCATTGATTTCAACCATTACTGATTAACAGTGATGTGTGTAAATGAAGGGTAGTTTCAAAGTAAGATGAATAGAAGCCTGTTTCATAAATTGCACTAATCAGGTACAGTAATCTACTTAAATAATATTCAGTGTTATCAGTTACTAGACTGTTACCAAAGTGTTGACTTACTACGGTAGTCTTTCTCTTACTGTTGCGAGCTACCTAGAATGGTGGCCACATTGCAAAAGCTGACTTATAGAATTCAGTTTGTACCAAAGAAAGGACTAGATACGTCACACTAGTTACTAGTGTCAAATCAAAATATCCACTACAGGAGGTCAATCGCGAGCCCGAATAGCTCAGCGGTAACGTCTCTGACCACCGTACTCACTGGGTGACGCGAGTTCGAATCTCAGAAGAGACATGAGTTCCTTCAAGGTTACAGATACACCATGCTGACGAGTGCCAACTAGCCCCGAAACCTAGGTCCAAGGCTTCCTATGGAGGATTGCCTCCAACCATCTAATATCATCAAATCAATGTGCACCGTGATGGTGAGCTACCTAGAGTGGTGGCCACATTGCAAGCTGACTGATAGAATTCAGTCTGCACCAAAGAAAGGCCTAGACATATTATACTAGTTGCTAGTGTCCAGTCAAAGTTACTACACTTATTCAGTAATATTTAGTATTAACAATAATAATTAGTAGTAGTAGTAGTAGTAGTAGCAGTGTTGGTCGTAATTGACACTGTATACCTTCTTATAACTAATAGAAACATGGTTATTTTAACTTCTAACCACATAACATTGAATACTGAACGGTGAACTCTCTATGCTGTCAAGTATGTCGGCTCCTACGCAGTTGTTTTGAAGCGATTCGGAAGTCTGCTAGGTACTGTTAACTGCAAAACTTACAGTCTGTTCGGTTTTCAGTAAAAAAAATATCAGCTAGACTGCAGCTCATCCTTCGACATACAGAAACGACATCATGGAGACAGAAAATTTTGATATAGTTGTGATCTCTGTGTTGGATGGTTTATTTGTGAAGCTTTCATTGCCCTACTAGGCAACATCTTCAGCTCATACTTCAGTTTGATGAAGTAAGCTTTTAGATTTCTCCACGAGTTTATTAGCCATCTCTCTTGGTGACTGACCTTGAACGTGATTGGTTGTTTTTGTGTGTTTTCACACCCTCTAGGCTACTTGCATTGGTACTGATTGTTTCTTTGACTTGAACTTTGACGCTTTGTGTGTGAGGTTTCCTTCTTATTGAGTGCTAAATCTTGTCTATCTCGATGTATCTATTAATTGACGATTCACTGGAATACCGGGCAGGCTTCTAAGAATTCTCTAGCATTCTTGGTGTTTCCTCTGTCTAGTATTTGAGCGTTGTTCCAGTTGAATTGATGTCCGTGGTCGTCTGTATGTAGCGATATGAGCGAGGGAGTGGATGTCATGTCTTTTGACGGCTAGTTCATGATCATGGATACGAAGACGAAGGGGATGTCCACTTTGGCCAATGTAGTATTTTTCGCAGTTGTTACAATTTATTTTGTAGATTATGTTAGTGTTATCTTTTTTCGTTGTTGAGTCTTTTGGTTGACACAGAGCTGTGTAGTCATTTTGTTGGTTTGTGTGCTATATCAATTCCTAAGGGTTTGAAGAGTCTAGCAATGATTTCTGAAATGCCTTTTATACATGGTAGGGTGATTTTCGTTGTGCTTTCCTTGGGGGGCCTTTGATTTAGTGGGTTAGCTTGGGGTAGATGTCCTTTAATGAAGTCGCTTGGATATCTATTTTTTGGAAGACGTCCATGAGATATCTTTCTTCAATTTTCCTTAAGAAATGCAGCACTTCCACCTACAAATCTTCTCCATTATATCTAGACAGAATATTTTCAGAGCTCATTGAAAACTTAGGGAAAGCCAAATGGAAAATAAAACAATACAAGCAAGCATTGGAAAAATAAATATTCTACATTGACGAAGTTACATCTAAACAACAGTGTTTAATTATTTTCCGAAACTTCCTTTTCCCTTCCTACGTATCTGAATGGGAAGGACCGATTAAGATGAGTACTAGAATACCTTATAAATTAGATTAAATTTCAAAATCGACACTTTCTTCTAAATCTTTTTGATTTGACTAAACGTATCTGTGGAAGCAATACTCACACAGGGAATCCAGGATGAGTTTTGATAACGCAGCCTTTTTTACACATGTATACGTATAACCATTTCTGTGGAAGTAAAGATGTATCCTGTATGTAGGTGATTTTATCCATTTGTTCCTGTGAGTATGCATCGGCATTGTTGTATCAGAAAAAGGACTTATTCCATTTGGTGGACAGTAGACATTAAATTAATCTAATGTGAGCTTTAGTAGTTATATGCCGTCTCCTGATTTTGTTTTCGAAGAAAGATGACTGAGTTCACAATCAATAGCTGGTACATTACCAGTCACCATGATGAAAGCTAGCTAGTATGTCCGTGAGAAATAGGTGCTTTCAGTTTGTTAACTGCGGGTCGCAGCAAATACAATAAATCCACCATAACTGTTCTTCGTGGAATCTTAGAGAAGAATTTGATGTGATTAGTTTGGGGGTAATTGGTGGTGACACCCACGATAAACATTTTGTCATACTTGTAACTCCTTAGTTAGGCACAACTAGTAAGTGGTTTTATGTGCTTTTTTATTATGATATGACGTCAGACCTATGTCCAGGTATCTGCTCAAGTTGTCTGTGTGTTAAGATGAAGAGTAGTTAAAATCAATATAGATAAAATTCCCATTTTGACATTTAGAAAGCAGAAGGATTGATCGAAGAAATATTTATTTTTCAAGTGTTGGTTCGTAGGGATTTGATTGATTAGTTTCAGGATTTCATCATGAACTGACATTGGTTAGAGAACAATTGGAAAACCTGGGAGTAGTGGGCAGCTGCTTCGTCCTAGTTTGGAACTCTTCATCAGTACGCACCCACCAATGGGGTTCGAAGCCAGGACCTTCTGGTTACAAGGCGAGCTCGTATACCATTAAGCTACTGGGACCCGGTCCAATGGCCCATGAATGCTAACTTCTGCCAATTCACGATCCAATGATTCTCTAACCAATGTCAGCTCATGATGAAATCCTGTAATCAATCAATCAATCAATCGAATCCCTACAAACCAACACTTGGATATCGATGAGATGCTCACCAGCGACTTGCCCTATTCAGGTAGGTAGTTACACGGGATTTTAGTGAGAAGCCGTGACCAGTAAGGTGCAGCAGTTCGAGTGTGAGGACAAATACTCGCCCAAGACATCGGCTAGGGATCGCGCTATGTCGTGAATTTATTTTTCAGTTAGATCCTCATCTCTGGCTCTACTCTAACATATATATATATATATATATATATATATATATATATATATATATTTCAATACACAACAGTTTATCAATCAAGCGGAGATATGTATGTTAACAATAATTAGTCAGTGTCAACATGTCAATGGAATGATAACTCATGGAAAATTCCCATTGTAACATATAGAAAATCAAAACAAGTGATTCAGCGAAGAGACTCTTTTCAACGAATTTATCATCAAGGTGTACTATATATGGTTTTTCAGAAGTTATATCCGGTGAGGGAATTGAATCATAGGTGTGAATGCGTTAAAAGATAATGATAGTATGAAATGCAATTGAAATTAAAATGTTTTTGATTATAATCATATTTAAATGTCAAGTGGCCAAACAATTCATAGGATGAATAGAACTTGAAAAGGGTGTGTAATTATTGGATTAGTAGACATATCGAATAAAATAAAAGCGTTACGTAATATTGTGTGACATTTGATAGCATAGAATTTAACGTTGTAAAAAAGAATTGATTTAGAATGACAAGTGGAACAAGTGAAATAATACTGGGGACACTTCAAAGTGAGAGTAGTAATATTAACAACTGACGTAATAAGGAAGAGAATACAAATTGAATAGACGAAATGAAAAGTGAAAAACTGATAGGGCCAAAATATGATTGGGGATTATCATATTTCAGCATAGAGGGATTAAGACAATGAAAGTTGGAGGGGTTGAACGAACTTTTTCTGTACACAGAGATTTGGCTTTTCTGTTTCGATAGCCAAAGCTTTAGCAATACAGATGAGTTGAGTACGTATAGATTTGGGTTAATTACTGTTTGCCTTGTAGATGACTTTAAAGGCGGAGGCTATGGAGATAGGGTGATCATTATCGACCAGATGTTGAATGATCGCGCTTCTTATCGCTCCACTTCCACCTCTTCGTAACCATGCAGGATAGTGTTCTTGCACCCTCTTGGATAAAACTCGAGCCGAACGACCAATATACGTAGCTCCACACGAGCAGGTGAATTGATAAGCACGCATTGAGTTGATCAACAGCGGGATCTTGTCCTTCAGGTTATTGAACAGTAATGGTCGACTAGTAAAGGCTATTCTGAGAGATGCAGCAAGGAATTTTATTTTCAGGGACTCTGATATCCTGCGTTTCATGATATCGGAAGCCAAGTCCCCTTTGAATTCCAAGCTCATGTAAAGTATTTTCTTGGGTACGGATGATAAGTCACTTTTTATAGGATCTGAATGTATATTTTTATCTACAAAACGTGGTGGAAATTCATTTTCTATTAGGGTTTTTCTCAAAAGATATAACTCAGGGCTACATATGCGCCGAATGCAAGTGGCAAGCGACCGGACCAGATTTCGTTTTCAACCAATGGGTACCCAGCTGTAGAAGTTTGTCAGTTGACCATTCCATGACAGCTTTCGATAAATCGACCTCTTCAGAGTTCCATCGGTCCTCCTTGATAAGTTCACATCGAGGAAATGAATACTAGACTCGTTCTCTATTTTGAGTGTGAATTTTATCGCAGGATGGCAACCATTAAATACATTTAATATATTATTCAGATTACAATCACTATTACAAATAATAAAGGTATCATCTACATACCTTTTATACATTTGAAAGCTTTGGATTATAGGCTTCAGGGGACCATTTTCTAGACTTGACATAAAACAGTCTCCAAGGTGAGGACCCAATTGCGTAATGCATAATTTTTGAAAAATGAAGAGTAATTAAGGAATAAGCGTGTACACAGTTTGATAACGTAACAGATTATTAAAAAAAGCGATTTGGACAATGACAACTTCTAAATGAGGGTGAAGTGGTCATAACAATAAAATAATTTTACGAAGATAGCATGTGATTAAAGATGAAATAGTCAGAAAAATAATAAAATAATTTGGACAATAATAATTTTTATAATTTTTATAGGTTTAGGGGGAAGGGGGCGAAGTAGTCCGGTTTATGCATTAATGTAACGATGGTCAAGGTAAGGATAGTGGCTGTACAAATATTTCTTCTGAACACACAGGTTTGGCTTCTTCAGGTGGATTCCTATTGCCTTGACTGTATGTAGAACATGAACTCGTGAAGCAAAATTAAGGTTAGCAGGAATGAGATGAATTATTTTAAATGTTGTATTAACATCAGCTGGATGCTTACTATCTACAAGGTGTGTTAAAACAGAGCTACGCATAGATCTTGTTCGTCTCTTGCAATGTTGCTGTTTTAATGGAGTACGGTTGCTACATTAACACCTAACCTTCCTCCTCTACAGGATTTACATCTCGGCTAAGCAAGGTTTAGAAGTGCGTCGACTAGGAACCGAAACCTGCACAATATGCGTGGTAGGCAAGTAGGGTACCACCACAGCCAGTCTAACTAGTCAGAATTCTAAGTAAATTATTTTTCAGTCATGCTTCTAAATTGATTCAGCAGTAAAAGTGTACCAATTTTCGGTTGCAACCGAAAGTTGGGAGGGAGAAGAAAGAGTCTTCCTTATACATCTGCCTATTCTGAAACTTATATACAGCTAACGCAAGAATAAAACACGTAGACTAAAGCTGGTTGAAATGAGAGAATAACCCGAATGTTTGGCGTATTCCAGGCTAGATGGACGCAGAAAATAATGGCTTATGCATAATAATTATAATGTCATTTATCTATCTTATTAAGGATTGGGAGTTATTTCATTCGCAATTGGCATAATGTGCACATCACATCGTTTTATTTCCTGCTTGTCATAGATTGCTGACGAGCGCCATTCGGCATGATGCTTGAGCGTGAAGATTTCTGATTACTGCTCACTGCCGTCCAGCTTCATTTCACAGACACAGATTACATGTAGCTATTTGGCTGGACAAAGAGTTAAACGAATCCAAGTTTGATGTTACATCTAGCCAATCTATCCAGTAGTAAACCATTTAATTGTGGAGAAATCCAGAGCTAGAAAGCTCTAAGAATACTTAAAAATTTCGCGAAGTTTACAAAGGAAACTGCTATATTATGAGTTTTTACATCCTATCTAATCTATTAGATTTTCTGAAAATAGTAATATCAGTTTTTCAGTTAGTCTGCTGTGGAAACAAATACAGAACGAGAAAAACTAGTTTAGTCTTCTTGTGGTGTTACCAGTTTGCAAGTATAGTCCACTCTTAAATACACCAGCCATGACCTCAGTAAACTACAGATACATGAGAATCTCCAAGAGAATACATTATTTTGATGTAGTTGTATTCGGGGTGGTTTAATCGTGAAGCTTCAATCAGCCATCTCGACAACATGTTCAAAGCAAACTTTAATATGAATTGAATTTAATAGGACTCCCCATGAATGATGTTAATTGTGTCTCCCTGACAAACTGTCGTTATTCGTTGTTGATTTGCAAGATACACAGGTCCAAGGCCTCATCAGTTACCAAACTAACAAGGTGTAACTCTTGATCTAATACAGGAAAAATGATTAATTGCGTACGGCGTGTTTTCTGCAATTGTAATTATTATTAGCTAAATTAGGATAGAATGCCAGTTTCTGGAGTACTATTATCCCGTGAATATTATTCAGTAGTACAAATTTTATGTTGATGTAGATGAACTCCGTGATATATCAACCAAGCAGTAATGTGGCGGGTTCGACTGATACGATTTATCACTAGTATATAAAGAGACCTTCATCAGAATAAAAACATCAAATAACGGGCAGATAGATTTGATTTCAGACAGGGCGAATGATACAGCGTTGTGGAGATACATGGGAGATGTGAAAGGAACACAAAGAAACACAATATGAAGTCCAGAAGTACCACAACACAAAAATCTGTGTAAATCGTGCGTTGAAGATAAGGTGTACATAGTTTGGCTATAATAGAGATACGAATCACTGAGTAAACTTTCCTTTACCAAATCTTTCGTCTTCTACTGTTTCATGCTAAAACTCACAAATATGTCATGTAATTTTCTGCATAATTCACATAATTTTCTCCAGACTAAAACAGAATAAAGTTGAATGTTTCCCAATTCTGTTGTCAAAAGAAAACTAAATTTAGTTTCATTCATGAGTGAAATGTGTTCTGATAAAGCTTACAAATAAATGAGCAACAATATTCTTGTTTTGCAAACATAAATAATTCAAGTTTATGTCTGATTGCACTTCTGTCAGCACCTATGCAAATTCATTAATGCGACTACTTATGCATACCTAATTGAATGTTCAGTGTTTTATGAAAGTGTGTTGCAAGGATAAGAGGATAAAAGAAAGAATGAATGTCTGCGGGTGTTTCTTAACCTCTTAAGGGTATTGTAAGTATGAAATACTGCTAAATTTTCTTGGAGTCATTTACACGTCAATTTTAATGTTGAGTCGAATAGACACATGGATGGGTATCACAGTGGTTAAGATGCTCGCCGACAATGCACATAGTCCGGGGTTCGATCCCCTGCCGACGCACACCTGATATCTATGGTAGGCCTGCAAAATTTGGGCTACCGGTACCACATGCTGAAAATTCCATACCTGTACCAAAAGATACGATGTGGAATCAAGCTGTAATCAAAAGAAATTAAAACATAAATACTACTTGCTGGAATGTTATTTGAACACCTGAGGTGCGAAATCAGATTTGTTTAAGTAAGAAGGAATCTGTTTGATTGAAATTCGATAACAGTCAACAGGTATCAAGTTTAGACTAATCAGGGTGTATTGTGAACTGGCTTTGTTCACAGGAAGTTAGTGTTTTAATTAAAGTGATATAAAATTGCTGATATGAAATTGGAAATCGTGATTTGTGAAAATGCTGCCAATAATAGGAAATGGGATGTTCAATACAAAGCTCCAGACAGTACTCCTCAACTTCCTCCTATACTTAGACAATAGTGTATAGGAAAATGTCACAGTCATACAAAGCTCAGTAAGGTGGACACCTGCATTTCTGTGAACTTCTGGTATTCTGGAAGATTTCATCATGAGCTGACATCTGTTGGAGAACCACTGGAAAACCTGGGAGTACTGGACAGCTGTTTCGTCCTACTTTTGGACTCCTCATCGGTACGCCTTGTAACCAGAAGGTCCTGGTTTCAAACCCCGGTGGGCGCGTACTGCTGAAAGGTCCCAAACCAGGACAAAACAGCTGCCTAGTACCCCCAGGTTTTCCAATGGTTCTTTAACTGATGTCAGCTCATGACGAAATCTTCCAACCAATGAAACAAAATTCTCTACAAAACCACTGCTTCAAAATACTCATGTTCTGGTCAATTTCGATATCACCGACTATGAGAAAATAAAAAAGGAAACAAATTATTAGATGCTGATGAGTCACGATTGACTTCCAAGCAGATAGTACATATTTAGTAACGTCTGAATCTTATTTAGCGGGCAATTATTAACAAATTCCTGAAAGTGTAGGGTAGGAGCACTGTGGTAGAATATAATTCCATATTAGAAACGTTTATTTGATGTAACTCACGGTGATAAAATAATAATAATTGAATGGCGTTTCGATATCTCCACTAGAGCATTAAGCTCTGATGAAACTCAATTGCTTGTAAGTTGTTAGACTTTGATACAGCCACCGCCAGATTTAAACCTGAGAACGTTATTCCTAATGTAGAAGTGTGGTGAGAGTGTTAGTCAAAATTGGTGGACAGTAATTTTACGTCAGTGTTTATGTCCCCAATATTGGTCGTGAGAAAAATGAGAACAAAGGCTTTGCGTAGGCGGATAAAGTTAACATACGGATGATCTGACATTCAAGAAACAGCAACTAAGAGATGCAAGGTTAACTTTCTGTGAGAAACAACCAATCAGAGGACTGTGTTTTTCTGCTAACAATAATCTATAATATGTACATCAAAATCTATAAATATGTATTGATTTCCTTAATAAACGATCTGTTGACTGGCCCTTGTCTTCTGTTGTTACAGCAGTAGTATTAAACACAATATTTAAGACAACTGTTGTGCAAGTCAGAATACAATGTATGTTAACGCTGGAACATCAGAAGATACTGGCATCTATAGAAAAGCCGACACAGTTATAATAGGCACTTACTGTGATTCATCCTACCCAAAATCGGTAAACGTAGGTTTAGTTAAATGTTTGAGTAATTGAGCCGGAAGCCTAACTGGTAAGTTAAAATATTTAAATAATGAAACCAAGCAAATAGGGAACACATTAGTAGTGAATAAATATTTATCAAATCTTATTCAAAGTAGTGTGAAGACCCATGGAGAATATAAAAGTACTAGTCTAGATAATGAAATAGATATAAAGGAATTAAAAGCCCCCACAGTATTGCCGTATAAAGAAGGAACATCAGAGTATGTACGTGGGATTCTTAATAAGGCTGTAATTAAAATGGCACTCAAACCGATCACCTCACTCAGAGACGAACTTTAGCGACTCAAAGACTTGATAGATCCAATGTTATAACTGGGAAGTTAAACAACCTGGAAAGAGGCTTAGCCATTAGACTCCATCCACCTGCATGTTATCATAAAATAGAGTGGGACAGGGTGAAATCATTAAAAAGTAATATAATTACGTGGTGGGAGAGAGGCTAATTACTGAATCTTTGTTTATCGATTCAACACCGCTCACGCTGAGTCGAAATTATGCAACTCCTATACGTAGTATATTCGAAAATTGCAAAGTACATAGTCATCCAGTGAACAACACTGTTTAACTATTTCTCAGTTACCCACCAAACAAATTAATATAGAATTACATGCTAACATAGTATCCAAGTTTTACACTTATACTGTGAATCTTTCGGAAGCAAGCATTATTGGTTAACATCAGTGGTTTTACAAATTTCCAATGAATAATAAATACCATTATGAACTTATGCTTGCCGATTCCTTTTCTCATGCGTGCACTTTTGTTAAGCTGACTAGTCAATTTGAACATTTGTTTAGATTATGAGACTCAAATCGTTTGAGTTCGCAAAACTCAACAGGCGTTTTGTTTCTAGAACAATTCCCGATAAATTTCAGTCATCTCGATGGTTTTACTGAGAATTTCTGATGCATCCCTCAGTATGTAGAAATAATTTCCTTCAGCATTCGTGTAGTCAGCATTGTTCACAGCACCAGTTCTTCATTTGTTGATAATCATCACAAGCGTATGATGGAAGTCAGGAATAAAAGACCGAAAATATTCACTGAACCAAGAAGAAAATAAAAGAGGATTCAGTAAAGGGAGTTTTCCTTATTGATGAGGTCATATTCAAAGGCTAAACAATCATATCTGTATATATGCAACAATACATGAAGCAGTCTAGTATTGATTAGCACCGGGTGTGATATAATTGACTCAGTTACTATCATGTGGTCTCTAAACGAAGGAAAAGGTTATCTAATGACCAGTGGCACTTGCTGACGTCAAAAGTATTATTATATGCAAAGAGAATGGTGTCACAAATGTGAATGGGGTAAGGAGGAAACTGACTTGTAAAATGTATAACAGGAACATATAGGAGTGAATAATCATACTCCTTCAGTTTACCTCCATATTTAGGCTATAATTTATACCTGTGTACACATTTTCACCTTTGGTTTTAGGAAACAAGGATTATGAGTATAACTTCTTTTTGTGATCATTCAGTGATCTACTTCCTTCGGGGTATGAGGGATAAGCTGATGTATGCATAAAATACTTTACTGCAAGTCGGTGCAATACCGATTCAGGTTGACAGTTGTAGAAGAAGTTTTTCCGTAATGTAAAAGACACCGACCAAACAATTTTTAATTTTACTCTGAGAAATTGAATTGCTTACACTGTAATCTAAGTCATAACCTCAACGTCGGCAGTTCTACTCACTGTCCTCGGCCTACTTGTTAACTATTCATTATTTCAAAAACAGTAACTTAAAACATGAATTAGAAGTGAAAAGCGAATGAATCAACTTTGAGTTTTGTGTGTGGGCGCCTCATCATCTGATCAAGTGGCTTTACTAGTCATTATTTTAATAGATTCCACTGAAGAAAATGGGAACGAAGGTACCCAATCTTGTGATGAAATTTCATGGCTAAATAAGAAAGGTCAGTGGACGTCGAACAAGTCTCACTGTTAACTTTTAACTGTTCTTCAGAGTAAGTCTGATGAAGAATGATAATCTGTTTTCAGAATGCTCACGTTTCGAATATTCTCACTTTTAGTAAAGTTAGCTAGTTATCGTCACTTAGAACTACTTTGGAAGTTTTAAACAAAAAAATTTCCATAAAATTTGCCAAAAAGAACTCCAAACAAACTCACTCTTTAACTGATTATCCAGAGAATAATTGGCACCTAGGAATTTCTCGAAAGGCCAACCTTTCTGAATGGATTAAGGGAATCAGATGAAGGACTTTCTTCTAATTGTGCCCTTTTTCCATGACAGAATAATTGGATGTATACCGATCACCACTTTTGGAAGTAGAATGAAGTCCGTACTCATCCATTTCGAAATATTTCACTGAACACATCCCATCAGTCACTAGAGAAGGCCTGGTAGGACAGAAACTTTCAAATGTAACTCTGATCAAAATACCCATTTTATTAGTTCCCATATGTCCAATAAATTATTCTAGATTTAGTTAGCGGCTCTTCTATGTCATGAACTGAGGAAGGTTGATAGGCTGTTGTCCGAGAATGTTTCGAGTAGTCTTATTCAGAGGAGAACTAAGTTCTTTAGAGCGAGTGTGAACAGAGCAACAAAATCCTCATCTGGCTGGGATCAGTGTAAGTATTACCTGGTTTCTGTACCCTAAATGTATTTTCTGTTGCACTATTATCAAACTTATTTTCCCTTATAATCCCTACTAGTTGAATGTAATATCACATTGTACTTCCCATCTGATTACTTGTAAATGACATGCACGAAAATGCTACAACTTTAATTCGGACAGTATCAAAGGAAACTGATAGGCTAAGTACAATACTGTTATAACTCAGCCACCCAGTGAATAATTTCTTAAACTTTGTACAAGTGTTTTAAAAACATTCCTCCAGCCTTCTTAGGCATGTGAACATAAATCCATTCACCGTCTTCTCTTCAAACCACCTGCTGAATTGTTTATATTATGTAAACATTGTTTCGGCATATTTTGAAACTAACGTTTGCTTATTATTACTTTTGAAGTTGAAGTGTTGTTCTTGTTTTGGTTATGAGATTAAAATAACTTCAGTTTTCCAACATACGCACACACACACACACACACACACACACACACACAAACGAATACAATATTCACATCTCTTGAAAATAGTCGTAACATTGTTTTCTCCAGCAAAATTTACTTAAAAGCCGGTCAGTTATTGATTTAAGAGACAGGCACTTGTTGTGTTAAGTGTGACTATCAAGTAGAGGATTATTTATCTTTCCATTTTACTATAAATAAACGGTGTCATATAATCGATCTGCGGACAATTTTCTACCTGCACTTCGTCATCAGCAGACACTACACATCACCGAAAGGCTAAATAGTAACATGTTTGTTTTGTGAACTGAAAGTGTAAGGTTCCATCTTTGTTGAGTTTATGGGTGAGTACCTCAAAACTTTTGGAAACTACAGTTTCCGAATTGCTGTGTCAACATTATTCAATGGGTTGGAAGGTTATTCAGAGATAACGAATCCTAAACAAGATGAAATGCGCCTCCTGAATTCCACTTCCTGAAGTAGATATCTCGGTGGAGTATAAACAGTATACTGCAGATATGTTGATAATTGAATCATTGACGCCTATAATTTGTTTTGTTTCACCACGGATGAATTGAATTTTGTTAAATGGAGGCATTCAAATATGCAGACAAACGTGGAAGGCATTCACTTTCTGATGTTCTCATTAAAGAAAAATTGCCATCAAATGGTGTGTATGACTTATAAATACATACAGGTAGTATATCTAGTGACGTTTTCGGACTAATCGTGATAATTTGTGTGTTAGTGGCCAAGTCAATGAAAACGACACCCTAGAATAAAGTGATAATACTAAGAAAAGTCCAAAATAAAACAGAAAAGTGAGATGATACCACTATATTTTGTGAATTTCGAGACTCATGTGAGGTTCATAAATTTTCGTAATTCAAATTGTATTTCGTCACAATAAACAAGTCTTGTACACCTCAAATGGTACAGCTACCTAATTCAGAGTGAATAGCCTTCCCCCGACCAAAAATAAAATTCAAATAAATTTAAGAAAATCATAAATTCAATATCCCTTGACGTTACTAATAAAACTTATGCAAGTTTTAAAAGCTACTTTCGAAGTTATCAGTAGAATTTAATTAAAATTTATCTTTCTAACAAATGTAAATAGTATCCATAACCTTACAACTTGACAACTAGTCTCAGTACATCCGGCTGCAGCAATGAAGTAATCACAATATTTACTGATAAATTCTGAGCTTATAAAATTCACTTTGTTTTAAATTCTGCATCCGTTAATTTCTTTGATTGGCAGTTAATGAATTAGTTTACTTCTTTGCGTTTCTACACTTTCGAAAAGCTCACCAACACTAATAGGCACATTTTGCATTGAAGAGAATGCAGTTTCGTTAGGTGAATGGATCTATGAGGTTTTGCTTCACCCCAATCAAGTGCAGACTGAATTTTATTATTTCTTCATCAAGTAGACATCAACTATCATCAGTTAAATAGAAGTAAAGGATGTTACTGCCTTCACCACCCTCCTAAACGTAATTCCACTTCAAACATTGAGAATGTTAGCTATAATGTAACACTTGTATTTCTTTTCCCCTCATCTCATAGCCTTGACTGATGTGAAACTTGTCATCACTGGGTGAAGGATGATGCATTTGGGAAGTATGTGTAAAAGGATGACCATGATTAAACTTGATAAACTTGACAAGAAAATATTCTTGTAATTAGTGATAATCGGAGGTGAATTGAAAACCTGTCTAGTAGAATTCCTTTAATTTCAGTTCAGCAATCACTCACTACATCAATAGTTGCTTTTCTCTTCATGACTACCTCCCATACTCTCCCCTCGCCAAAATTACTTTCCTTAGGATCTGCTGAATTTAACCATGTTCACTCCTTGTGAACCACTTGTCCTATTTGTCAGTATAAGTTATTCTAAAGTTCTTAAGAGTTGGCGAAAAAACCTGAGTCACAGTACATCTGGCGAAGTCCGGATATTCAGCTCCACTTGAAAGTTCCTTTAAAGTCTTTACAAGATTCAGTCAAACGCCTAAAAAGGAGTATGACCAAGGAATCTAGGCACAGCTGAGGTAATAGCGATTAGATTGTCCAAGCCCAGACTGTGTACTCAAGAGAAAAATGTCCAGCGTGTGCCTCTACCACTGCTCTTATAAACAGTCACCTGTATCAGTATTGATTACTCTATTACGTTTGTGGTCCTAATAACCTGACCCTTGACAGGAAGTGGTTATGGAACTTTCTCACCCATTTACTATAAATGACGAATGACTTCATCGAAAAGACAATTTCCTCCTCTTCTACTGTTTATTTATATTTCCTAATAAGCAGTAAACGGATTAAAGAAGAGTCATTAATCTTCACTATTTCTCCAGGTGATTAGATTTGATTTTAATATGCTCAAAGATGTCATGAAAATTGTTTTCCTTAGCAACTTTTATTTTGTCTCTCTTTCCCTGATTACGTCATTCTAGCATTGCTGATAAATTATACGATATTCTCAAAGAGTGAATGAGTGATGATCAATGCATAGAGCAGCTGGATAATTGTTTGAGAAAGGAATACGAAGAAGTCATTTCACACTATGTGCCACTGTATATTTTTTTAACAACTATTCCTCTTCTTTTTTATTTTCGATTTCAAATGTGCTTCTGGATAAATTTACTGATGTAATTACTATGTGAAAGGGACGTTTTTCCTCTTATTTTCGGTAATTTCTTATTTATTCATTGCATTATGCTCGCCTTGACTGAAAGGCTTAGAACTTGGACTCAGGCAAGGACAGGGTGGCCCGCTATTTACTAGTCTCCGGCTTAAACAACAATGCAACTGATGCTAACGTATTGGCCATAACAGGCTCCAGTACTACACTAGAACAGGAAACATTATTGAATATCTTACCAGCAGTTGACGAATGGGTATGAGGACACAAATCAATATTTGATTTACTCGGTGTTATTATTAGTTTAATTGTACATCTTTTGTTGTCTTCCTAAATAACGTTTTCAGAGGCTCACTGTGAACTTGTGTCAACACTGATCGTTAATTTGACGGTAAGGCTGATATTCTTACTGACTGACTCGATTGATAAATTTGATTTGAATTGAAATCTCTGTTAAGGGAAGATTAATCGAAATACGTAGTTCTAGTGATCCGTTGGTAATATGACATTTCCTCTGTTGAAAATATCTGCATATCTCCATTCTAATAGGTGATTGTAGTTGTTCACAAGTCTCACTATGAAGGGACAGGTATAGTGTCTTTCAGCCGCTAGTTTATGATGTTGTATTCAAAGGCAAAGGCAATGTCATCTTTGGCCAACATGACTAGACTTTAATTACTGAACTATTTCTTCCAATATAACATTATGTAAGAGGCACAGATAAGGATTTCAAAGTCAACAAGGACCGGACCGCGAAAGCAATACCGGCGTTCATTACCCTAAAATCAGTGTGGAAATGTACATCAAGCAGCACAAGAAACAAGTTCCGAATTTATAACACTAACGTCAATTTAGACATTGTCTGTGGTTCACTGACTTGGTACACGCGTCATCAAAACTATTTTCAATAGGCTTTCCAGCATTCTATCATCAACACCTACCCTTGTTACCAAGATACTGAAGATCAGCGCTGGGAAGGCTAAGTAACAAGGTACCCTGGCAAGCAGTGAACCAATCAAAAATGCAATGTCCAACTGATATGCAGAAGGAAACGGAGACCACTGAATGACATCACACACCAGGCTCTAGAGTAAAATCTAAATGGAAAATCGTGTGAAGAGGAAGTGGTAACTTGTGGGAAGTTGGGTTAGACAGTTGAAAGTAACTAAGATGAATAAAGTGAAATTTAGATGAGCCACTGAAGCCCTACGTCCCATTTGCAAACAAATGAACGAATAGTAATAATATACAGAATAATGTCAATAATATCTTCAATTATGTAGAACGATTTAATTGAATCATTAATATTTAATTCTGTTCACTTAATTGGTAAAAGGTATCTGATGAAATGGTGATCGTTTCCTGGCTGTTTAGTCAATGAATTCATTTGGTTTCGTTCCTCAATAGAATAGGAAAAAGTATTGTTTCCTGTCAAGAGGACTCGTTGATACCAGAATTAACTCTTAGAAGGAAATCAACTCTCTTCATTTTCAAAAATATAAGTTCAATTCAATAGCTGACGAGTTGAATACTTTCAACTGAATGTCTGAGTGTATTCAACAATAATAATTATAATAATCTTATGCTGCCGTAAATGCTTATTATTATTAAATATCTATCCATTCAACTGTTTGCCTCCTCGTTTATCCAAAAAAAAACGCCTTCGTAATAAGGAATGATTCAAAGGTTAAATTGCACAAAATATTCCAGTAAATTTTTAAACTCAGTTTACATGGTGACTGTAATAACTTTATGAGCAGTCTTCTGTCTTTTGAGAATGAATTGAGATAGTGATGTTAATCATTAATCACATTAGACACTAGGATATCGGCCGAAGGAAACTGCTTTATTCTCACCAGTTCTTGAAGACCTCTCAAAGTCATTGGACATATTCCACCAAATAATAATGATAATAATGAAGCAAGCAAATATTTCATACTAGACTAGAAGCCAAGTGTTATATGTGGAGGCCTGTGATTCTGTCCTACTACCTCCTCCTCTGTGCAATCCAACTGGGAAGCTTTTAGTCCAGGATAAGCCTAAGTCGATTTCAATTGGTTTCAATTACAGAATCAATTAAAATCAGGAAGCACTGGATGTCTTCTGTTCAACCTGATTTCGGGACAGCGGTATGCAATTCTGAATTCGAAAAGTGTTCACCTAGGAACCTTCAGAAATCAGCGGTTGAAAGATGAGCTGACAGGTAAAAGCTATGAGGACAAGGTACTAATTTAAATAAATAAATAAATAAAATGTGAAAAGAAACATTATTTCATCTCAATAACTTCATTGTCAAAGACTACGTCACTGATCGATCTGACATGAATATATACACACCTGAAATGTATTCAAACAGCGTTTTGAGCTGTAAATAAGAATGAGCATTCTTCCCTATCTCGTAACCATCAGTTGTATCTACAGTTATATAGACGAATGGTAGTTTTTTCCCCATAACATAACATAACATAACATAACATAAGCTTTATTCCAAATCAGTACTTGTGATACAGAATGGAATTCTCAGCATTTTACTACAATATTGCATCCAGTTTTTTACATTAACAATAAATAAAGTTCTACATAGATTAAAGTTATCTCAACAACATATTAGTATGTGGGTAGCAAAGCCAAAATTTAAACAGTGTTTGAAGGTGTTAGAGAAGTAGAAACTACTAGCATATTTACTGGCGTAAGCGATAGCAAAATGGTCGAGATATACAGAGTGTGAAAGAACGAACAAGAAAGTTTTAAGTAGAGTTTGCAAGGAAGAGAGAAACAAAACAGCACATAACAAAAATAAAATACAGAATGAAGAGCGAGAAAACGTTGTACCTATAAATGATGTGAGTTGGAAAGACGAGATCCATTGGTTCTACTGACTATTTAATAAGTTAAAGGTTTCATGCCTGATGCATTCTTTATCGCACAGAACACGGGCTAGGTAGGGTATGGATGAGTTTTTGTACTTACTAGTGCGGGCATATAGTTTCCTATATAGGCTTCTTGTTTTCCCTGAAGAGATACATGGGGAGAGTTGTGAATGTAGAGGGTGTTGTGAGTCAGATAAAATGGATTTCGCCCATTTTTCACATGAGTCCATATGCCTGTCCACCAGAATATTAACTAGCTGGCTAAGTGGCAAGCTGCTTACCCTGCTGACAACCTTTAACATCCTACGTAATAAGGTATAAAATAAAATAAAATAACCACAGTTTGCTAGAGGACCTGTTGGTATTCATCATGCTAGATGGTGGGTTTATATTCATTCTGAATAGAAAACCATCACTGATTCATTCGAGCTCTAAACACTAATTTACAATTAAGCACCATCTGTTGACAGGATGTCAGTTTAAATTATTAGGATGAAATTCTTATCATCACAAAGTGGCTATTATCTTATGTGCGATAGAATTCGTATTAACATTTCACAGGGAGCTATAAGGTGGATATTTTGTTCTATGTTATTCTGTCTATGCGTAAGCTGAGTTCTGATAATAAAGTTATTCTCATAAGATGAGAAATTAGGACTATAAGCCTATGAAATTTAAGTGTTTGAAAAACAGACATTTTTATCGACCTCACTTAGCAACTTTATTTATTATTGCATGGAGGATTTAATCATGAGCTGACATCAGTTAGAGAACCACTGGAAAACCTGGGAGTACTGGACAGCCGTTTCGTCCTAGTTTGGGACTCCTCAGCAGTACGCACCCACCGGGATTCGAACCCAGGATCTTCTGGTTACAAGGCGAGCTCGTAGACCATTGAGCCACTGGGACCCGATCCAATGGTCCTTGAATTCTAACTTCTGCCAGTTCACGACATAGCTCTCTAACTGATGTCAGCTCATGATTAAATCCTCCATGCAATCAAACAAAAATCCCTACAAAAACCAATACTTGAAAATTCATCTGATGCTCACTAGTGACTGGCCCTATTCAGGCAGTTAACCTGGGGTTCTAGTGGGAAGCCGTGACCAGTAGGGTACAGCAGGTCGAAGATGAGGCAGTAACTCATCGAAGAAGACATTGCGAAGTGGTCGGGCTATGTCGTGAACTGGCAGAAGTTAGAATTCAAGGACCATTGGATCGGGTCCCAGTGGCTCAATGGTCTACGAGCTCGCCTTGTAACCAGAAGGTCCTGGGTTCGAATCCCGGTGGGTGCGTACTGCTGAGGAGTCCCAAACTAGGACGAAACGGCTGTCCAGTACTCCCAGGTTTTCCAGTGGTTCTCTAATTGATGTCAGCTCATGATTAAATCCTCCATGCAATCAAACAAAATCCCTACAAAACCAATACTTGAAAAATATCATTTTTTTAACATATATGTACATCCTTGAAGAGGATGTCATGCTTTCTCAGTTCATGTCAACAAATTTCTAAAATAGTTCCTGTAGATATCATGAAAAAGATTTGTAGCTCAGATGGATGATTTTGATGTAGTTGTGTTCACCGAGCAGGATGGTTTATTTGCGAAGCTTAAAGCTCACTTCACCAAATTGAAGTATGCACTGAAGACGTTGCCTAGTAGGGCGATGAAAGTTTCGCAGATAAACCATCCAGCCCAGAGAACACAACTACACCATAATACTTCCTGTATTCCAATGTTTCTTTGTGGATGTAAGCTAGGGTATCAGAATTCAGCATTTCTTCTTTGTGTGCAAAGCTTGTCACATGTGTGTCTGTGAATAGTTAGCACTCTTTCAATAACTTGGATCAAACGCACACACACACACAATCATTTTCAAAAAATCACAGCTCAGCATTGTTCATTCACTAAGCAGTCAAGTCACAATAGTCAGCTTATGTTGTGATTATACTTCTTGTAGCCAAACTCTTTATGAAGGTTGTACATGTTTAGACTTGCTCAAATCAGACACTTTATATCAATGTTTTCTTGAATCATATCAAGATATTGTTTGGTCGAATATGGAAGATGGTCTGCGATGCAAGTTTATTGTGCGATGTAAATTTGTTTTCCTTGAAACAAGGTAAACTGTATTTATAAATATATTTTTTCTCCTTCATAGGGCCTCAAGCTGGTGACTTGAAGTTTCTGTAGCACTATTTAGTTTTACAGGATGAGGTCGCTAGTAGCTTCATGCCCAACCTTTTCCTCTTTGCCAGCATTATTTCTGGCTTAGCAAGGTAAAGGAGTGCGTCCTGTGGCCGGGGATCGAACCCCGGACCATGTTCATGGCTGGTGAGCGTGCCACCGACGCACATGCATAAATATTACATATGTGAATTATAGATTGTGTGCTTTGAAATTTAGGTGATTCAAATAGTGAATATACAATACACACTGACCTGCTTAATGGTATTTAAATGGTATTTGTTTTTAGCCGACAACAATTCAAACTGTAGGTATTAAAACAATGCAGCTTCGATTTTTAAAGTTTTCTACAAACCATATAGTTAAAGTAAAAAACATTCTGGCCAATAAATCGCTAAATAAGATTTTAAAAAATGTAGTTGTTTAAACATGTTAACTCTGAGTTATCCCTACCTATGATTTCTTATCGATTATGTAATTCGAAGGGATGATATCTGAAATATAAACCACTGAATTACCCACTTAGCAAATCTGCATGCCAGTGAATAACAAGACTATTATGGAATTCTAGTTTTGTGAAAGGCAGTTCTTTTGTTATTTATCATTCTCTTCGACGACATACTGATACCTGAAATGGTGATGTGGTGTTTCATGCCTACTGGGTGGCGGAGGGAGGCGTTATTTTCAGACATGGTGAAGAACACAACTTGTAGTCTAGTGATACTCATCGTAGAGTGTATATTGCCGATCTGTTACTGGTTAACATTTGTCGTTGACATCTCTGGTGCTTCTTAATGGTTATTTAGGAAAGAATATTGCAATAATTCTTGTAAAAGTTGAAAGAATTATTGACTAGTCCACAGGAAGTAATCACTGTCATACTTCTGATCTCTGGTGATAGTGTTCACTAAATTCTTTCGGACAGATGACCTGCCAGATGATCCAGGTGATATGAAAAATCAATACAGTGTACTTTGAATTGGTGCTTGGTAGTTAGAGGTAATCAACAAGATGTCCTGAACCTGGGTTTCATGCTTTTCTGTACTCATCATTAGGGCAGATCTGCAACCTTCAAGGAACTGATGTACACCCAGAGATTCAAACTGGTGTCATCAGTGCTGCAGCCAGTGACATTACTGTTAACGTACTCTGACTCAATGTTGAAGGATTTAATTATTTCACCTAGAAGCAGTCCACTAATCTGTTGTTTTTTAACCTGTCTCATCATAATTGTTCACTACATAGATCTCATTAAAATAGAGTTAACGCGCTTAGGTTGTTCAAATTATCTTAATTATTTCAATTTCCAGTCCTTTGATAGCGCAAATACAGATATGCACCACAAGGTTTCTGTTTCAGTTATTCCATAGGTCTTTTTTTATTCCTTTGCGTTCCATGTGGAACACATGGCTTCAAGCTTTTGCTTTAAAGTTCCAGTGTCAGTGGTGCTTATTTGTTTACAGGATGAGGTTAATAGCCTCGTGGTCAGCCTTCTCTGTTTACCAGAACTACTATTGGCTAAGTGAGGCATAGGAGTGAGTCGGCGGGGAATTCAGCCCCGAACCAGGTGAACTGTTTAAAAGTATTCTGCCACTGAACTACCTATGCACTATTCTCTCAATATTATTACACTATTATAATTCACAGCAACTGGTGAGAATGAATCATTGTAAAACTATCTCCGGAGTGGTGTAAAACAGAAATCAGTACTAATTATACTGTATTTATCATCACTTTTGTTGTTTCCTGAGTGAATCTCATCACTACGAGACATCACTTAGACAGCTGTTGAAAACCAGGGAATGAGTACTGACTGGACAATTGTTTCCAACTGAATTTCCAGATAGTGGTTGAAGAGCAACATGCTCACCTTATAACCTGAAAGTCATGCGTTCTATCCATGCTGTGCTCATACGTGAGGACAACAGGTGATTACTATTCATTATAATAGAGGTTGTTTTGTATTTCCCAATGAATGAAAAAACAAAATTAAATAGCGAAACGTCAGTAAAAACAATCTCGTTTTGTTTTTTCATTCATTGGGAAATACAAAAAAACCTCTATTATAATGAATATCATATACCCAATGCCCAAATTTTTTCAAACCGTTAAAAGTGAACTTGGTTTGGATATATATAAGGTGATTACTATCTTGTATTTTTCAGTAGTTATGTAATTGATGTCACTTAGTAATAAAATCCACTTTGGGATTAATCAGCTGTCTTCAAACCAATAATTAAAAATTTCTGTTGTTGTTAAGATATTCAAAGGTATGTTTTTACGTCAGTGAGCTTTCTGTTATCCCCGTAACCCCTTCACTTTTCTTCTGTATCTTCCTATAGTTGTCGATATAATCACTATTATTCTGTATGGTTCACCATAGTGTGACTATGTTGTATAGTGGTTGTATTATGATTGGTCGCAAATATTTAAGCGTTAATAAGTGATTAATTCATGTTTTTATTTTTTTTGTGATTGGTTAGAATACTTGCACTGCCTTTCTTCCTACGCTTAGGCATAATGGCTACCACCGTAATCATACTAGTAGGAATGGTGTTTGTTACACAGATTTTATGCAATCATTTCTCTGCTACATGTATAGCCAATAAAAATTAGGGATAATTTTACTGAGGTTTGTTATAAAAGTCGTTGAAATTTTCCGCAACTTTTCGGTGAATAATTAATTGATAACAGTTAGTCTACAAGACAAAGTTACTTAGTGAAGTCAGTAATTATGAAATCGTTCACCTTTATGAATCTGCTGTCATTCCTACTATTTATTGGTGTATTAATGTTTTCCGTAAAAGGATTAGTAATGCCTGAGGTAAGTTGTTTGCCTGATTTCCACCTTTTGTTTGATTAATCAGTTTCGTTTTTGTTTTGATTCCTAACTGTTACACATGACATCTCCTGCTTATTCAATTTTACTGACTAAGTGACGTCTATCACTTGATGAAAGCTTCCCACAGATGATCCTGGGTATTAGTGAAAACTTATTTTATTTAGCAGTCGATTAATCTGACATACTTTCCGCTCTATTTTCGACTTAATCAAAACACTGTCCTACACCTAAGAAGAATATTCATTTCTCTTGTGAGTTATTACAAACTCGACTGTTTGTCCAATCCATTTCGTAAAACTCAGATTGGTTAAGATATAATTAATGACACGAATTCGACTAACTCAGCGTATCAGGTTTCAGTAATGAAAGCCTCCAGATGTAAGCTTATGTGCCCCATTGATAATTACGGTCAGATGTGTTTTCAAAGGTTTATAGCCTTCCATTGACTAAATCCACCTGAAAACTAGGATGCAGTAGCACAGGTTACCCCCTACTGAATTATAATATTTTTGAAATCAACCAGCAAAGTACACGTATCACTGATAACTGTGAAAAAATGAGCATGTATAAGCAGTTGCCTAAGAAATAAGGCTTTTCAAAGATTGAGTGATTATCCTAATCTACTTCTTATTTTTGGAATATTTCGTTCAGAAGTCCAGCTGGATAACTTACTAGCTAGCTGTAAGAAAGACAATAAGTGTTGAGAGAAAAGACTTCTGAAGAATGAAGCAGTATTGGTGAAAAATAAGAAATGCAAGTTGATTGATATGAGTAGTGCTCAGGTAGAGATAGTCTGAGAACTGGATGGCTGTTTCACTTATTCGCACCCAAGTTCATCAGATATGCGCCTGTTCGAATTCTGTTCAAACAGTAGTATAATCTCAGGAGTAGCCACACAGCGATTTATTCTATTTTACGCATATATCAGGAATTAATAGAGAAGTAGCTTTAGACACTGACTAACTGGGTTTAAAACAAAACTGGAACATGTGTACACTTTAATACTTTAACAAGAGTGAGTGAACATCACGTAGGACCAAAGTAGTCGTAAATTATTTTCTCTCTACACAAAATTCCCTGATAAAACGGTATCAGTCTAACTAGTGTCGAAAACCTAGCTGTAGTGTGCTATTGAGTCGGCCTAGTCTGGGAAATTTATCTAGCTACCAATAGTCGAAAAGTGGTTTTAGTTAGTGTCTATCCCTTATACTAACTACTTTCAAATCAAATAATCTGCTATGATTCTTAACAAAACAAAAATAAAGTAATAATCTGTAGAAATAACGAAGAATTTCGTTAAGAAGTACATAAAATCACATAGATTTCGTTGAATTAGTATTAAAACAGAGAATAAATATTACATGGAGATTGGGGGAATACCATGATTTTTGGGATGCCCAATTACCAGATATTGGTAGCACCAATCGATCACAGATTAGATAGATAAAGTTGATTTCAAACTCCCTTGCGAGGTAGTCAAACAAAGGAAACCACGCATGTTATAGTAATTGGGGAATAAGTGAATTGAGTTTTAATTTAAAATTTTAGAATATGTAAGTAATGTGGTGAGAGAATGACATACAGAAATGTAGACAAATCTAATCAAATCAACGAGTAATTCTCTAAATTCTTATTCTGCTGAATTTGTCTATAGATTTGAGTGAAAGTCTCTCTTCTTGAATTCATCATCATCTGAAAACATTTTCAGTGTGTTTCACTCACTATCCTTGTCGACATTTCCAGACTTTGAATAGGCTGTAGTCGATGGACTCTATGGCTAAAAATGGTTTGCCTTAAGAAGTATCCCACATCTGAAACATAAGCGTCTTGAACTAAGAAAGTATAACTCATTAATTTTCATTTGAGCACGTAAATCTTCTCTTTTTAACTTTACATTCGGTGATGAGTGTCTTCTTACTAGCCTTTATGTAACATGTTGTAGTTACTTCAGAATTCCATTGCACATCTGTCTACTCATGTATGTATCCAGTTACTGATAGCTTTTCCATTTCTCTCTTTTTTCTCTGTATTCTACAATAATTATGGTCTACGAGCTCGCCTTGTAACCGGAAGGTCCTGGGTTCGAACCCCAGTGGGCACGTACTGATGAAGAGTCCAAAACTAGGATGAAACAACTGTCCAGTACTCCCAGGTTTTCCAGTGGTTCTTTAACCAATGTCAGCTCATGATGAAATCCTGTAATTATGACTGTATTCTTAAGTGGTTTGTCTCTGCTTTTGATCATGGTAACCACAGTAATATGCACACTATGCCACTGCGAAGCTTTAATGTCTAAAGGTTATTCGTCATAAAGCTGTAAACGAGGTAGGCATTCATTAAAAATTATCTTCCTACACAATACAATTTGTAAAATAAAGCTTCTTTTATTGGTAAAAGAAAAAA
This sequence comes from Trichobilharzia regenti, assembly GCA_944472135.2. Classification (NCBI taxonomy): domain Eukaryota; kingdom Metazoa; phylum Platyhelminthes; class Trematoda; order Strigeidida; family Schistosomatidae; genus Trichobilharzia; species Trichobilharzia regenti. The sequence goes on along the minus strand of OX235270.1, from coordinate 31,274,667 downwards.
AGACAAGTGTTGGGTTTTTGAAGAGATTGATTCATACAGATGTCAGTTAGAGAGCCCCAATGAAGAATCTAGTACTTCGTAGATTTTTAGTGGTTCTTTAACCCGTATCAGTTCGTGACGAAATCTACATTCCTGAGTGTTGTTTCGGTTGAACAGAATTGTTTATACCACACAATCTAAGGTATTTTTTTGTTTTGTTTTTGTCTCATTTTCTAAATTAAACCCTCAAGAGAAATCAGTTGAAATGTTAACTGTTTACACAAAGTCAATTCACACAAAATATAAGCAAGTCAATTAATTAAAACAAACAAAATAAGCATTGAATACTGATCACGCAAAAAGTGTTTCATGTACTTCTTTAACTTGTTAACAGTTCTCAAAGCATTCAAAAATAAGAAGATAGAAGAAAATGTATTCATTAATGAATATTAGTTAATTGCTTAATTGTTATCTTTGTTGTTGTTACGTTACAATACATTTGTGTGCTTTGTAAACGAACATTTACTGTGAACGTGTCTAGACAGGTGTGTATGCATGTTTGTAAGGGAAGGTAGAAAAACATAGTAAAGTCAAAAAAGAATAATCACTTAATAGTGAGATTACCTTAGATGGTCACACTCTAGCAGACTCTTGTTCATCAAATAGGAGATCGCTGAAGGTTGTGTGGAAATCTCAGTTGTGATAGGTTTCGAACCAGATGGATCCATATTACTAATGTGAACCTCCACCAATCGGGTTAATGGACTTAATTGCTAACCAAGGGATCATTTCACTACTATTATCATGGGTGATATGCAGCTGAATTGATGATGAGGGGTGTTGTAGTTCAGCTGGTAGAGTACGCGTTTCTGTTTTAAATCCTGTCTCCTTCAGTCATTGCCAATTACATTCATTTATATCAGCGCTAAGTGATTATCAAATCTGGCTTACTAATGTAAATAGGTAAGTGAATAAAATAAAAGCAATACAAAGATATGAACAAGAAACATTATAGTTCATCAGACACGCTCAGTAGGGAATTACATTATTGTATACTGTAATGTGTCTGCAGAAACAGTAACATTTATTTGGAGGAGAGTAGAGGGAATAGATGAATATTGTTGAAAATATTTGGAAATCTTGACGTGACAGAAAGAAAAAAAATGTTGAATCCATGTACTCTAGTATGTAGATTACGCACCAGAATTATATTCACTCTCCAACACAGTTCAGATGAATATTCAACGAGTATTTACACTTGTAGTATTTCACTTTAAAACATATCCCAGGTTTTTCCCCACATCAATGTGCACCACTCATACCAGGTGGATATTTTCAATATTTATTGTGAAACGATTCCCTGAGATGATGTCAAGTATTAGGAAAGATATTCGCCGATCACATTGGCTGGTGGTGGTGTTGTCTATCATGAATTAGCAGGAGTCAGAATTTATGGTCCATTAGGTTCCATCCTAGTGACTGAATCGTTAACTAGCTCGCCTTGTAGCCTGAACATCCTGGGTTCAAGCTCTGGTGATTTCATGGGTGCCCACTCATGGGGAGTTCCAGAAAGGGTGAAATAGCCTTCAAGCACTCTATGGTTTGTAATGGTTCTCTAAGTGAAGTCAATTCGTGAGCAAATAAGAAACTTGAGATATTTCAGAGATAAACTTTCTACATCAGAGAGATTAGAAGTAAACTAAGTTTGAGGAGATACAGGCTGGCATCAGTATTTCGAGAAAAATAAATGCAATGACTGAAGCTCACTCACTAATTATTCACTAAGTCCTTAATTAGGAAGACGAAGAGACTTCATTTGAAACTAGGATACAATTGTTTGTATTTGTATGGACTACATTCCAGTGAACGCTTACAATGTATAGATGAATTAATTAATGGCTTGCCCAAAACCTTGATTTTACAGACAAACTGTAATCTTTTGTCAATTTTAGCATTGGCATCAATTTTTCAAGACTGACATCATTTTATTCTTTTTCATTAGTGTAAGTTTGTGTGTGTTTGTGTGTTTACGTATGTGTATTTGTTTGTCCGTTGTTAGGCTTGAGGGATTTCATAGCACAAAAAGAAGTGAACGTCTGTTTCGCTTCTGTGACATAAAATATTAAAATAGTGTGTGCTGCTGCTGTTGATGATGATGATGATGATAGGCATTCTTCGTGTAGTAAACTGATATAGAGCGATAACTTCAAGAACTCAATCACAAAATTACAAGGTAAATTGAGAAACGATGATTAAAGGATGGATGATGCAATACAAAGTTGAATAAGGAAAATCTGGGAGGAGGGAAGGGGATACCACCCACTTTATTAGTGGTCTATGCCTCTTTATATGTGATCATTAGATTTTACTGAAAAAAAGAAGAGAATTTTTGAATGTTTCATAATCTTGGAGAGAGAGAGAAGGGGAAAGAGATAGACAACAAGAGACTGCTTCCTCAATCTGTTGAGTTATCCTGTGTTCTGCTTCGGTCTCATATTTCAATTGCTTAGGAACCATTTATCACTTTCATATCCATGCTACCAACGTCAATTTCCGCCTAACATTTGTATTTTGACTTTCCAGCAAATTTCGGTATTTCTAATGATAAAAGTAATTTAATATGCGAAGCCTATGATCAAGAGTTCTTCTTCCAGTCATCCTTCTAGTCTGACAAGCCTTCTACTCAGCTGAAACTGTTCAGTGTCGGCATTTCACATTATCAAACTTGCCTTTATGGTGCACTAAATTTGTTTTTTTTTTCATTCATTGGCGCTTCAACTAAAACTTAGGGCTTCAAGCCGTGAGCTTTGAAGTTCCAGTGTTGGGGATGAGATTGATAGCCAAACCTTTCTTCCTTCCTAGGCTTACTACCGAGTGAACGATGATTAGAATTGCATACATGTAGAATCGAGACAAGAGGACATGATTATCTGAATAGCATTCTGCCACTGAACGTATCTTTACGTGTTGTATAGCTGTCAGCGACTGACTAATAATCAGTTGTATGCAAAAATGAGCTGGTTCACAAAGGTTCATAACCTTCAAACTGATTTATCCTTGTAACTGCTGGTCACATTATCACAACATAATTCGCTACGAATCAAATAAACATATTGTAACAGGTGGCGAGGGTCAAGTGGAAATGCAGACAGTAAGAAAATTTAAATGAACGCTTTTCAGCCCATACGTCTTGTATATTAAGGAATCACAGATTCCATTAAGACTACAAGCATACGCGTGGACAACGCCTCCAGTAAAGTTATTTTCTTTGCTAATTCAGCTTTCATTGAGATACAGCTTTACGAAATACTTCGTTCGATGAAATAAATTATTTCCTAATGGCCAAGAAACACTCAACACGGTAACACTACCCGTATTAAAACCTATTAGCTAAATTGTAGTATTCATCTCCAAACGTTACATATAACTGTGAGTATTTTTCAATCTTGAAAGGAAGTGCTTCGAAGGGAGCGCTAACTAAGTGTCTAGTTCGAACACTGGTTATAACCGGTTGTATCTTTATAAATCTACTTTGTGATTATCACTGATAGTTGAGTGGGAATACTAACTGGCCATCTAGTGCTATGATAAAAAAGGTTTTATGGCTTCATTATGGCACAGGACACCACAGAGTAGTAATAATTTTCTACCCTCCAAGTCATATTCCATTGAATTAAACACCAAAACATGTTAATTTTCATAATAATCGCCAAATTTTATGATAAATGGAATATTTTCGATCTGTTAATGCATTGCTTTTCAGAAGAGTGAAATAAGTGATAATATTGCTGGTAGCGGAATCCATTGCACGGGTTCCCTTCTTCTTTATGAGGGGTCAGTTGGAGGTATCTGTGTCTCACTGAGAATGGAGCACAGAATGCATAATTTAGAATGCTACAAAATTATCCAGTAGTCTAACGAGTCACAAAAGGCACCTATTTGATACTTTGGACTTCCCACTGTTTTTAAGATTTGGCGGGATTTAAAAAAAACATAATAATGAGAAATTCAAAGTTTCAATAAGCGAAAAATAATCCATGATGATTAAAATCCCTGTGCGCATAAATCTGTCACAACTCGCTGTTTATGAATTATCAGCCAAGATATCTGAGGATTACAGTTAGTATCGTTTATTCTATAAAAAATTTAGTTGGAAGTTTTGTTAGTTCGTGTATGTGCGTCGCCTACATGCCTACAGTGTAGTTACTAAACAAACATCTTCTGTGCTTTGAAAAAGTTTGATTTGGACTCCTTTGGCAGGATTTCCGCGTATTTCATTGGACAACCAACAATCACCCTTTAAACAAGATGTGTCTCTCATGACCCAGGAGCCTGGTGGATACTGACTATGCATTTGAAGGGATTTGTTCTTTGTCTGAGTTCCAGTGGGAAAAACATCACTCACTGAGGTGTAAATAAAACCAGTTGACCGGCTAGAGATACTATGAAACTAGTGTTATGGTTCCGATTGCTAGCTACCACCAACCGAATAACATCCAAGTAACTTGAATACATAAACTGAGTCTACCAGCTAGCTAGCTGTTAAATACCAAGCAGCATAAATGTATTTTAAGTAAGGATTATTTTACTATTTACCGTATAAATTTATGAGCAAATTAAACTTCGAACAAAATTCTGAATACAACTTAACAGAATCCAAACCTTCTAGGCACATTGACAAAATTACCAAACTTGGTTGGCTGTTTATTTGTAATGCCTTTCAGAAACAACACAGTTCATAACTTAATGGAGCCAGGCCAAGGGTATGACTTACATTTACACAAATTTAAAGATACCAACAGTTGTAGGTGATAATTCATCAATTCATACTTTTTATTCTGCTTTACGATATGCCAGAAGCATAGACTATTAGCATTCATTCCTAGAGAAAAATACAGCTTTAGTGGCACACCTCCACTGTATTAAGTTCTTCCCCCAACACTTTAGACTAGCTCCACGAATTCCCACGATTCTTCATCTCCTCTTTTACTACTTTCTCCATGTTATCCTCAAACTTCGAACCTGTAGCTTCCCATTTGGGTTTCACTGGATAACCCCTGACCTGAGATAACATTTAGAGATCTCCTCAAAAGTACATATACACAAGAGCATTTAGTTAGGGAGAAATAGATCACTATTATTACTATCTACCAGTTGACACCTGTGAGTTGTATAAACATTTCTATCCAGAGCTATTATGCCTCTGATGTCTGTCGGTAGACAAGCAGACAACAGGTAAGTTAACAAAGTCAAGTAGAATACACCGCTTGGCAACAAATATTCACAGTACTCAATTAAGACTTTTTTCAACTTTGATTTGAACATCTAGTTGTTCCACAGAGGAAGAAGAAAGTTCAGGCAGTAATAAATGCAGTCGTGATGATATTTCTTTCCCTATTTGTCAGTCTGAAGCACAATATTCAATCAGTATTCGAATCAGTATATAAATGAGAGCAGTGGATTTTCTGAAACTGGCTGGTTAAATGGCTATCTGTCCATTTATGGTCATCTATGGGAAGGAAACACAATATTAGGTTATCCGTCTATTATTATTATTAAGGGACACCCACTGTTCTTTTTCAATCCTTTAGGTTCCGAGTAGAACATGGAACTTCGAGATTCCAATTTTTGTTGCGGTGATGTTGTTTTCTTTCATATATGATCGGGTTACTAGCCTGGTGTCCTACCTTACCTCTTTTCCAGGATTACAGCCATCTACTTAACTAGGCGAGTTTTAGCAGTGTATCACTCGGGGGTCTAACCCGGATATCCCTTTTGTCTGGGAAGTATTCTACTATTGAACTACCGCAGCACTCCTTATCATAATGTATATATACAATTTTTTCTACTATTTTACTTTTCAAAAATACTAACCCTTCAAAATCTGCTAACAGCAATTTCGATAATTAGCATTTTGTGTTAGTTAACTCCACTAATGAGTATTCCTTTTGTGTTAATTTTTTTTGTTTAAACTATCTTTAGAGTGGCAGTATTGACTTTCAAACAAAACGCTGGACAGATTTTAAACGTGCTGCCAGAGGGCTAGACTATGCATTGCCATATAATTCTGAATATACACGTCGCCAGTTATACGAACACAGGCCGAGTTTCAATGATCTTTTAATTTAAGATGAAAATAACACTACCTAATTTGATGTTCACATTTTATCATGAACTGATGATGATGATGATGATGAAAGCCAGTCCTTTTAACAAACTAACAAGTAAATAAATAATAAAATTTAAAGATAAATGTTTGTATTCTGTTTTAAACTTTACTCAATGAGGTAATATAAACTGGGCTTTCATTCCATTTGTACACGATTATGTTCTGAATTTTCATGATATTACTAAGGTTGATCTCTTTACTGCTAGTTGTGTATTATTTTAGCTTTCTTAATTAGGTGTAAGGATGGATGGGAGGAATTTTCGGCATTTAACTGGTCTCATAGAATATAAATTAGCTAGACAAAAATGTTTAAAAGTCAGGTTGTCTCATTTGGAGAAATACGGGACTGAATTTTCGGCGAATATAATTCAAACGCTTTGGTTACACGTAAAATCCAGATTACGATACTAGATGGACAGAAAACAACAAAGAGCACAAACTACAAAACTCACACCGTGAGGTGTTTTGTGGCCAAATGGCAAAACAAAAGACTGTGGCGAAGGTAATAACAGAGCTTTATTCGAACGATCCAGTCACTAATGGAGAATACGACTGTATACAATTCAAAGATCAAAGCGGTTAGAATGGACAATGTCCAAGATAGAGTGAAGCATAAGGAACACATACATCAGTTAGAGTTACTATAGACAAAATAGAATGTTAATATGTTAAATGAGACATTGTTCAACCGAAGTGAATAATTATGGTTAGAGTGGAAGCACTCTGTAAACCAAACATTAAACCTGAACTACTTTATAGTAATGAGTAGAATGAGACTGAATACAAAGAATACAGTAGTAACAGACCACATTTAGACATTTAGAAGATAAAGGGATTGAGCAAAAAAGGACGTAGTTTTTAGGTAGATCCTCATCAATGGCTCTACTCTAATATATACAGGAATTTTTAATACAATACAAAAACTTAACAATTCAGTGAGGATACGTTAGTTGACAATAATGATGAAGAGTTTGTAGGGATTTGTATATGTGTAAAACTTGGGCACTTTAGTGGTATGCAATTCCGTATTAATTTGTTTATTAGATACATCACACAGAGAAACAGTAGTGTTTACTGGATGCCGACTTTTCGAACGCAATTTATTGTGGTTCATAATCAAACCATCTGTTATAATCACAGGACTTCGAAAATTTCGTTTTATAGCGAAATCTAGATTAATTTTCAAGTATAAACTTTTCAAGGATTTTGTTTGATTCGTTGGGGGAATTAATCAGTTAGAGAAACATTGGAAAACCTGGGAGCACTGGACAGTTGTTTCATCCTAGTTGGGGACTCTTCATCAGTATACACCCACAGGGGCTTCGAACCCGAGACCTTCTGGTTACAAGGAGAGCTCTAGACTAGTTGACCCTAATAAGATAAGAAATCTGGAGAATGATTCAGCAACTATAGCACTCACTACATGCGATTGCACACGACCGCACAACAGGATGTGATAAGATGACAGTCTTGAAATCTAATGTAACAGCTGGGTGGAGGGAGAGATTGATAACGGAAGCTTCATTTATCTAATCAACTACAAACGCGTGTAATAGAAATGACTCAACACCTGTCCCAGACATCTGGAAAATTCTACTACCCCTATAACAAATAAGAAAACTATAAAACTCAAATTTCAAAGTCGTGTGATTATAATTGATGGAATGATTATGAACAATAAAATGTGTTTGAAACCTTGTTATCCAGTAAATACTACTGTTTCACTGTGTGATACATCTAATAAACAAGTTAATATGGAACTGTAGGGATTCAATTTTGTTTCAAGCTTGATCTAGAAGTGATGCAACTAAGAGAACCATTGAAAACCAGTCTGGCCTACTGGACAGCCGTTTCTTCCCAATTTGGGACTTATCATCAGTATGCACCCAATTAGTTATTTATCAAAATGAGAAGGCCAGTAATAATTAACCCAAGTAGATTAATGCAACAATGGAAGACTGGAAATAATTGCAAAAATCAAACAAATGGATTGCACAATACATAATTTGGAGAAAGACATAATAGGAGTAATTAAGAAATAAGTGAATATTCAGACTGATTGTGTGATATTTGTGTGACGTAATCAGAATGACGAAATAGTTAGAAAAATGATTACTTGTAAACTGCTTAAGAAGGAGGGGGAAACCTGTCAGTTTCTTACATAAGATGGTAAAGATAGTAAAGGTAAGGAAAATTAATACACGAATCTCTATTGAATAGAGAAGTCTGGCTCTAGGTGAATTCCGATAGCCTTAGCTGTATGTACACGACGAACTAGTTAAGCAAAATTTAATATGGTGAATATCTTTAATGAAAAGAAAACACGTAGTTCAGTGAATAGGCTCTTCTCGGAGAATTTATTTCCTTTAACTGTACATTCGCATTTATATTTACTTTTTCATAAGACAGGGTAGTAATAAAAGTTATGAGTTGTCACAAACAGAGCTGTTAATGTTGCTAGCCAATGCATAAAAGAAGTTGAATAAGTGTATCATGGTTACGTAATAAGATGAATAATTCAGTGAGTGAATTGTGATCAGGATGTACATAGAAACGAAGGAAAATATGGAATTATGGAAGAGTTCTACAGAAGTACAAGAGTTATAAGGGGTTAAAAAAGCAGGCAAACAAACAAAAATTAAGTGAGTAGGAATCAACACGATTGATACCATGGTAGTAGAAGTGGTCGAATAATTTTCTAATTGTGTGCATTGCAGAAGCCTTAGCCATTCAGTTAGAAAAACCAGAGCTATGAACACAAAATTGAATTAGGTAGTTTATCCTCATTTCTCGAGTGTAAAATTGGAGTGGTTGTAAAGAGACAGCATACCTCTGCTGTAATGAATGCACTTTTAACTGCGTTTCTTCGGCACTGCGTCACTGTTTCACTGGTATTATCACCGAGAATTTTAACTAAGTCTGCTTTGAAGATGTTGCCATACTGACTTATCTTGGAGCTAAATTCATGTAGTTCCTTAATAATCTTAAGCTGCCCATTAGGACAGTTATTTAAGCAGATTATCCCCGTTGTATGATTCGAAGACTTTACTAAATTGCATTTACATTAAAAAGGTGCAAGACTCAAAATATGAGAATACTGACCTGTCGTTGTCGATTTTCTATGTACACTCCTTTCTATTCTACCTTCCTCCTCTTTTCTAGTCAAAAAGACTTCTAGAAATAAAATACTACCATTACTTTCTTGTTCGCTGATGACATTTGCTGCAGGGTAGACGTGTTTAAATTTTTCAAGGATTTTTCTTGCTTCATTCTCATTTCGCATAATCCAAAATGCTTCATCCATATATCTACAGTAGGATTCCAATCCCTTAATTACTGCTTTCAGTGATCCATTCTCTAAAATCGCGAGGAGAAACCCAGCTAGGAGTGGTGCTAGTGGTGAACTGACAGCCACACTATCAGTCAGTCAGTCTGTCTCTCTCCCTATATATAATTATTATTGCTCCCTTGAGTTCCTAGTGGAACATAGGGCTTCAACTCCACGTCTCCACTTGCTTCTTCTGTACTTTTCACCTGCATCCAATTTAGTCCATAGTCTTTCAACTCCTCTTCACACGATCTCCTCCATGTCACCCTTGCACCGACGACCCACTCGCCGCTTCCCTTTTTGGGTTCCACTCTAGGTCTTGACGCGCAATGTCACCCAGCGGTCTCCTCAGCGAGTGTCCAGTTCATCCCCACTTTCTCCTGCATATATATATATTGATGAGGATCTAACTGAAAAGTACATAATTTTTAGCCGAATCCTTGTTACACTGTTGTGTAGTAACGTCGCTAACAAATGCTATCAGTCAATGCCTGATTTATTTCAGGACTGATGAACTGTATGTAGACGTTAACCACTTACCTGAGAAAATCCTAGTGTTGCTTAGATAGGGATGAATATTCATTTTTAGTCCTGTTCTAGACACACTCTGTTACTAGGGGATAGACACACTGCAACGCATTCGATTAATAACTTGGAAGAAATCGAATAGAAACAGACGTCCGAATAAACCTTTTTTCTGGCCTCTTTCTGCTTTATTTCCCCAAACTTCCCTACAGTCAATCCTTTCATAAAGTTTTGATTTGTTGGCAGCTTTTGAGACAGCAGTAGCCACATTGTCTTTTTTGTCTTAATATTAACATCAATAGAAAGAAAAGGACCACTTAAGTAACGTCTACACTTCTGGATTATAAACAGCTCAGCTTCATGGTGAGCAGTTCTCATTAAAGAAAATAAAGAGTTAAATATATTCTAAATTTGGATCGCAGCTTTTTGTGACAACCATCAACTTCCTTGTCTCCTGACGACGTGTATAATGTGACTTAAATTTTATCAGAAAGGCTTCACAATTTTCACAATAGTACTTCTTTTTGTCCAGTTTTGTTTACTTTTTACTGTGTTGCAGACAGTGCCGATCTCTGTAACCTGTAGATTCACTTAATAAACTAAGCATACATGGACTTACTTTGTTGAGCAGATAGAGGACATTGGGTAGTTAGATTACTTCAACTTAGATTTCCACCTAGACCTAGAACGACTGACCTTTCTTGGCCACTGCAATGCCTTCACTTTCATATAATTACACATTAAGGTGGGAAGGGGTGAAAATATTGAAAAGCAATATAGATAGGTGAAGAGAAAGCTTAATCACTGTTGTCTGGATCGTCACCAAACACGTATGGTCGAAATGATGCAGTGTCAATACCATACATGGAAAATTACAAGGAATAACATGGAGGAGAGAAAAAAGTATCAAACGCCGTGTGAATACACTGATATGATCAGGATCAATCAGTTGTTGTCTAAGGGTAACCCAGTAAGTAATACTGTCTCATTGTGTTGTATCAAATAAACCCGTCTAATATGGAACAATCGACTGGTTTCATTCATCAGTTTATGAGAACAGCTATGCGAAACCAACTTAGTTTTTTTAAATTCGGATAGTGATATAAGAAGATGGCGATTATCTGATAACTGTAGTGTATTTGCAGAATACACTTCGAACTGTGTGATCATACATTTAGTTGTCAAGCCAACTTATATGAGAAATAAAGGTACAGAGTGACAAATGTTTTAGAAATAGCTATCGCCTGTGCATATTTCAATAAACGCTCTTTACTATTTTTGTAAATAAGCTTAAAATCTGTTTTAATATCAACCTAGTAATTCATATTGATTAATTGCTCAGTTATAGACGAAGTTGGTAGTCTATCGCCTGCGTCCATCACAGTTTTCACGGCTCATCTGTTTTTCTAACCACTGGGGTATTTGTCCTCCTATCTATACAAGCAAAGCACGACTACTCCTCCTTGTGTATGTAAATTGATGGTATATTAATTCCGTAATACAAATTGGAAACAAAAAAGCATTTCGACCTCAACTCATTTCAAAATACTAAATGAACTAGGTAGCAGATCCGATCTAGTTGTCCTGAAATCTGATATAGGATCGGGTGTAGTTGTAATAGATAACAAAAATGTTATCCATTCCTAACAAAGAAAGAAAACTCGTAGCTGATGTCTCGTCTTGTGACATCAGAAACATGGAAGCAAAAGCAACATCCCGTTTAGTAAAACTCCGAGGAATGGATACTATTGACAAACAAGAGTTGTATTCTTTGAAAACCGTTGGATCTGACTTTCCAAACCCTTATGAATTACCCGAGATTCATAAAGTTGACAATCCATAGCGTCCAATACCATCAGTGTGTCGTTTTTCCATACATAAATTGGCGAAATGGTAGGCTGAAATTTTAAGCCTAGTAAACAATGAATTGTGTAAGTCGTCTTTGAAAGACACATGTGAAATTGTTGACTATCTTGTAGATATGAATATAAATGACATGAAAATTTACTCTTTTGATATTAATTCCTTGTTTACTATAGTATCATTCATTAAAGATTCTGAAATTCTGTGTGATTATATATCATCTAGTTATCTTTCATTCCCTATTCCCCAAACTTATCTGAAGGATATTTTGCTGTTGTGTACTGACGACATCCACTTCACAAGTGTTTTGCTATAGGGAGTCCATTAGAACCCCTGTTGTCTGATATTTCTATTTCTTATATTGAACATCTCTCTGTTAATTTAATTGATAAAGCGCTTTTCTATGGGAGATGCGTTGCTGACATTATTCATTTTATTCCTAGTGGTGAAGAGCTTACTTTAATCTTTGTTTTCTTATTGCATCGCAGAAGTGGAAAATTCATACAATTATTACTTGTATTTTAGTAGTACTATCATCGTTTCGACAATGTTCTTCTGCTGAAGATGTCGTCAGATCTAAAGCCGAAGTCTCCTCAATATATTTATTACAACACTGACAGCATGAGGTGCATTACCTCGAGAAGTATGGTTACATATATGTCTACAGTCAGTAAAGTTTGCATTTAAGGCCGAGTGATTTATCCTTTTACCCTATAAATTCTCACTTATATATATCTGGCTTTTCTGAATTAAATCGATTCCAGCACACTGTTAACGGGATAGTCTCTAAACCAACTAGAAAATCTATCGTCTGGTGTTTGGATCGCTTGTAACTGCTTTCTAAGCACGTCTAGTTGTTGCAAGTAGGTTTCATCTATTCCTATCAACCAGGAGTACATGCTGTAGAAGACTATTACTATTACTTAAGCATTAAAGATCTCCTTGACTGATGAAAGATACTAGAAACGTACGGATTTGAAACAGCAGCCATTCAGATTATTCCTAATTGACATAAAAGAGTTACAATGTGTATAGAAAAGCTGACAGAAGTAATTAGTTTAGCTTTTGTATATTTTGTATTTTTAAAAACAGTCGATTAATTTTCGACTACTATTAATAAAATAAGTAGTTAAATGTGGTTATAATTAGAAAGTAGCCAATTTCGAACGGCATACTGATGTGATTTCTTCACAGAAAATGTAACATAATTCGGTAACTTTTGAAATAATACAGATTCATCTGCCTGCCTTACTGGTTTATTTTCTTCCTGTGTCTGACCTTGAAGAACCTCCATCTTAGGGACATCACATCCATCTGGTTTACTATTAGTAACCGTTGAGTCACCGATTTTCTCGTCATTCACTTTCAAATTATTAATTTGTGACAAAAGTATCTGAAGATTGTCCAGCTTATTTTGAACTTCAGCCATTTGGCCACTGTCAAGACTTGATACGGAGAGAGGAGAGTTTCTTTTTGAATTGGTAGAACTTTTTTGACATGAATTATTAGTCCTCTTTCTGTTAGGATAAAATGTAACAGAATCGAATGCAGGGTGAAATTTTATTCTCTATTTTGTCTCAAAAAAGTAATCACACTGTGATTGTGGCTATTTTCTTTGTGGCGGCAAACAGCACGGTCATATATCCTGGCTATATAGTTGTACAACACCAATCTCCAACAAAAAGAGCAACACATGCTAAAATAACACATAATTCACCACAATTAGTAAGGGCTAATTTTGTCTGTCCACTACAGTGAATTATGTAGCCATTCACCACTGTGTTAAGAAATAAAACATGTTCATAGTTTACTGGTATCACTGTTAGTAAGTCTAGTTTCATCCGGCGGATTGTGGGTGAGAAGTAGACTGATTTGATAACAGTTCCAAAAATTACTTGAAAGTAGCTTAAGAGCTCTTAAAAGCCAGAATATATTGAACTGACTGATTTACATAGAATCTCTATTCTAGCTACGTAGAATAAGTGACACAACATTCAAATTCATTCCAGAAACATTAAGGTATACTAATAAGAGGTTCTTTATCCAAGTATCCTATTCTGAATATTACTGTTTGGGTATTAAGTGTCTAACATTTCATTTTCTACAGATTTTAGTTTACATGAATCTATAAAAGTGAGCCTACAAACTTAAAGCTAGAACATAACTGGTCGATTATTTAGAGGCAAACTAAGATAGATGCGATCACCAGTAATACCCTTTCCTATTTTCTCCTTAGATTATTTCTACTGTTATTCACTTTTTCGTTATAATAATTTTGTTTGAGCTGGATGGATGGAGGAAACCTGAGCTGAGTAATAAACTCCCTGGTTGCAACACTGGAGGGAGCGGTCGGAATGTCAGGGGAGACATTAGTTCATTAAAAGTCACAAAGCGTTCTAATGAAGAGTAATAAGAAGCACTAAACTCAAGAGTAGAACTTCCTACGGATTGCCGTCAATCTCGTTTCCATTCATCGCGTTCCAAGCGAAACATATGACTTCAAGCTGTGAAGTTCCAGTGGCGCTGATGCGGCTTTTACGGGGTACAGTTTCTGGCTTAACATCTAATCTTCTTTTTTCCAGATTTATTGTCGATGAGGTCTGAAAGTGCGTTTCTTGGCAATCAAACCAGGGGATGCATGAGTGGTTGGCGAGCATTCTCGCATTGAAACATCGATGTCACCAACTATCTAACACTAACTCAAATTACACTACAACGGTTAGTCACCTGCCTTGGTGACCACTTTTTAAACTTGACTGATGTGTCTCAGTTAGAAGCAACACTACAGACTATCTGCATGATATCCATTTCACCCTAGTGACAAGTCGACTTACCTCTCTCTCTCTCTCGCTCCCTCTACTAGTCAATGATTTTCCCAGTTTCTCAGGGATTCAGTAACCAGTAATGTACACTCAGTAATTTTAGTAGATAAGTGTTGTCAAAGTAGGTAAATTGCAAGCATGAAATGGTTTTGAACATATACTCAGGGACGACTTAAGCTTGCTAATGGCGAACACTACAGCGAATCCCAGTATTTAACTCTCAGTGTTTCCATATTGCAACTTAAAATCTATTGTAGATGGTTGCCTGGCACCATGCACCAAATTTAAGAATTCAGCTGGTTGGCACGCCCTTTAATAGGTGTCCTTACAACCTCATCTGCTCACCCCTAAGTCTCCAGGTAAATAAGTATGCAATTTGAGGCAGTGATGTGGTCCTTATCTCACTGTTAAGGTTCGTTGTGAATCGTATATTTCGTTCTCAGAATACTAGTATAAGAACTTTATTGACTGATCACTGAAGAGTAACACCAGTGTTGTGTTATTTACTTCTCCGTGGTGCTGACTGAATTTTACCAGTCAGTTTGCGGTGTAATAATCAGTCTCGAAGTCCTTCTTGGCCACAACACTGGATGACGCAGGTTGGAACCGTTTTAGGAGGATATCAGTTCATTCAGGGATCCAAAAACACCTTACTGACTAATCCCAATAGGCACTTAACCTACATGAGGATATTACTGCAGATTGGTTACAGCCCCTTACTTTGGGTGGAAAAGGGAGAGAGAGAGATAACAGACAGAATATTAGTTCTGATTAAGGCCAAATATGAAAATTCACTGTCGAATTATCCGCCTTTTAAAATTTTGACAAGAATCGATAAAAAATCGATACTAGTTACTGACTGATAGAACTCAGTCCACACCTAAGAAAAAACTAGACACATTACACTGGTTGCTAGCCAGCTAGCTAGTGTCCAATCAAAATATCCAATACAGTCCTACAGGAAGTCAATCGAATGCCCGAATAGTTCAGTGGTAACGTGTCTGACTTCAGCATTGGGTGACGCCAGTTCGAATCTCAGAAGGGACATGAGTTCTTTCAAGTCTTCAGACACTCCCTGGTGATGGGCGCCAACTAGCACGAAACCTAGGTCAAAGGCTTCTTGCCGATTGCCTCAAATCACCTAATATCAACAGTCTTACTGTACACCATGATGACAAGTCCCCTAACATGGTGGCCATACTGAAAACTTGACTGATAGAATTCAGTCAGCACCAAACAGATGACAAGACATATTACAATAGTTAATGACTATATATATATATATATAGTTTTATACAAACGAACTGTAAGGGAATAAATTCAGAATAGTTGACACAATATTATTATTATTGTTTCCTTTAATTCCTAGAGGAACTTAGGGCTTCAGCTGCAGGCCTCCATTGCATTCGGTTCTCCACCAACTTTTTCACCCCGCTCTAAGTCTGCCCTCATGCATTCATCTCCTCTTCACATGACCTCCTCCAAGTCACCCTCGCACTGATGACCAACTCGCCGCTTCCCTTTCGGGTTCCACTCGAGCAACGGCTTGTCTAGTAATGTCACTTGATGGTTTCCTCAGAGCATGGTCACAATCCAATCCATCTCCATTTCTTCCTGCTTATTTGTTTCACAATCGGTTCCTGCTGTGTTGGCTTGCTCATTGCCAGAGACCAATCCCTGTTTCTGATCTTTTCTGGCCATATTGATCTTCAGTATTGAGCGAAGACAACTGTTAATGAAGGTTTGTAGTTTGTTTGAGATGCTCTTTATGACGCGCTGGCCGAGTCTCTGATCCGTATAGTGAGTAGCACTGACTTCACATTGGAGTTCAAAATCCGGATCTTATTTTTGCTGCTGAGTAGTGCTGTTGACCTCCTGCACACAGACTTGAGAGTAGTGAAAGTTTGTCTTGCTTTCCCGATTCTTGCTCTGATATCCTGATCAGTTCCGTCCGCCTTTAGTTGAAACGATGCTTCCCAGGTAGGTAAGTAAAGGAGGTTGTTTCTTTCAGGTTCCTCCCATTTATACTGGCTGATTGTTGTCTGTTGTTGTTGGTGTTGGCCAGGAATCTTCATCACCCTGTTTTGTCTATGTTCACCTGAAGTCCTATCTTTGATGCTTCTTCTGCCAACTTGTTGCTTTTCACTTGCATATCTTCCAGTTTGTGGGAAATCAGACATATATCATCGGCGAAGTCCAGATCCTCCCAGTTTTTGTGTGGGTCCATTTTATGCCTGTTTCCTCGCAGTCAACACAATAACCTTAATCTATACAAACAAAACGAACAAAGTCAAACAGTATTGAGCCATAAAATTCCCAGCCAACTAATTTTCTTCTTAAAGTGTACCAAGTTATTTACATAAATCGGAATTCAAATACATGCACATACTTTCACACACTAAGTGAAGTGTCATATCAAAACACGAAGGAGATTCAAGGATTCAAGATGATGGAAGAAGCGAAAGTGTAGACAGAGTACGCACTCATTTTTTGATTAATCTGTTCTGCTTATAGAATGTAGTCGGGTCAGTAATAAATACTGTATTATAGAAAGATTTTACCACATAATTTAAACATGGAATAAAGTTGAAGTCACTTGGTTATGGGATTTGAAAAGCGTATATTAAATTTCCTGGAAGTCATTGGCTCGATGTAAATAAGCCTCATAGTTTATTGATGGTACTTTCATTAAGAAACAAGTGAGAAAGAATTCAAACTACTTACTAGAAATGCATTCACTTCACTTTCAAATTAGATTTTTCTTCAATGTTTCTTTTAGTTTACAAACTGCAATTTAATGCGAATAAGTTATTCCAGCTTTTAGGATTTATAGGAATTCTGATTACCTACAGGGTAGGTTTTGTTACAGATTGACATCAGGTGGAGAACCATAGCAGAATAAGGAGCACTGGACAGCTTTAGGAGTGCGTATTTGCTAACCTACTAGAGAGGTTGTTGTTAATGGGCTCCAGTGTGTAGAGTGTGACATGAATGCTCACAGACCTCGTTAGCTGATGATGTTTCAACACTAAAAATCGACAGAAATTGGAGTTTTTGAGGTCGAAATGGTTAACAGGTTTGACTATTAGCCTGAACTCTTGTGTTCGATGCCTGGATGTGAGTACTAAAGAAGAGTGACAAACAAGGATGAAACAGATTTCTAATGCTTGTTACCTACCTCTGAAAAAGATCTTTATCAGTTTAAAGATACATTTGTTGACAGCTGCTACAAGTACATTTGTACACGACGGAGCCACCGTTATCTGCTCACCAAGGAATACAGAAGACAACTTAAACAACCTCAAGAAAATGAAGACATAATCCTTGTCAGTCCTGATTAGGGCAATGGAATTGTGGTAATGAATAGATTCGACTATAATGAGAAACTGACAAACATACTAGCAGACAACACTTAATTCTTCAAATCACCCAACCAGAAAGACACAACAGAAAGGCCAGAAAACTTACTTACAAAATTGCTGAAGAGAATGGAAGAAGATTCAGTCATAACATCGGAGGTATATGAGCAAATAAAACCATGCAGTTCAACTATTCCAAGGCTATATGGACTGCCCAAAGTGCATACGGAGAATGCCCCACTTCGACTTATCATAGACATGGTCAACTCACCATATCATCAGATTGCAAAATGGCTAGCTGATATCCTCGAGCCAGTAAGGATACATATGACAAAATATAGCCTTGGCGACACATTTGATTTCATCGACTCACTGAAAGATATCAACGTGTTTGAAAGAAAAATGCTTTTACTAAATGTCACCTCTCTATTCACTAGCATCCCCCTGACCGAAACAATATGCTTCATTTGCGATTACATGGAAACCAACAACCAGGAAGTTCCTCTTCCCACCAACTACCTGAAGGAACTACTTCTCCGATGTATGTTTAATGTCCAATTCAAATTCAATGAACAACTCTATGTACAGAAAGATGGTGTAACTACGGGGTCTCCTGTCAGTCCACTCTTAACCAACTGCTTTATGACGAGTCTTGAAAATAACATCATCGATACTTTGACAAATCAACTGCACTTATACGGGAGATACGTAGATGATAAGTTCATAATTTGTGATGAAAAAGTTGATTTAAAGTATCTCCTCAAAACCTTCAATGCAGCACATCCATCAATAAAATTAACCTTAGAAAGTAAATCGAGCATGGCATTTCCATTCCTCGATGTACTACTCACCACAAGACAAAACTGTACGATCTAAAGATCGATATGTCGCAAGCCAACATCGATTGGACAGTTTGTCAAGTTCCACAGCTTCGTCCCACTGATCCCAAAGCAAAACCTGGTACGTACATTAAGTTCAAGGATTATAAAAATCTGTTCGGAAGACATGATAGAGAAAGGATTACATTTATTACGTGAAATCTTACTAGAGAACTGGTATCCACCAAGATTCATAGACAAAAACATGAAAGAAAAGTCTCCATCGCCGAAAATCACAACTCTTCCTAAGAAAGTTCTCTTCAAATACCTGGGATTCAAAGGTGAGATTGCAGCAGAAATTCTTAGAAACCGCCTTTCCAAGTGTCTGAAGAAGAAGTTTTCAGTAGCCACTTTACCATTCACCAGTCTAACGTTAAGGAAAAGATATCGCTATTAGTCAACTAACTGTGTATCTATTAATTTATCTGCTCGTGTGGAGCGAAGTCTATCAGCCGTACGGAACGTCAAGTCCACAAACCTGTTCTGGAACATTTTCCAGCTTGGTTAGCCAGAGGAGAAAAGAAGAATAGCAACAGCTCCATCCTCAAACACCTTGTCATCTCCGGACATCGGGCACCCCCGCATGAATGCTTCACAGAGCTATCCTGAGTCCTTCGCATACACCATCCGTACATAGTTGAAGCATTAGCTATTCGGGGTCTGAAACTGGACGTCCGTATTCAAAAGCGCTATGCACATTCCCTCGCCCTACCGTGGCCCAGAGTGAAGTTCTCACTGTAATTCTACTTCTTCTTTTTTTGTTATGTAAGTTCAGTTTATTATCGGTATTACTACTATTTTATTACCACTCTTTTGATGTTTAATAAGAACACTGAGTTTTCAAACAGTTTACCGTATTTCCACTAGTTCCTGTGCATTCTACAAGAGTTTGTTGATTAGTCATTATCTTACACTTGTTACACTAGCCAACTTCTGCTTCTTGTCTAACTTCCAATTAGTCATCGCTTCTAGGTCGCACCTTACTTTATATAATACATTTTCGGGGACAAACTCTACCAGTATTCTGAATGGTCAAGTGATTTCTTTGTTCGATAATAATTACGATTGTACAGCTTATGAAAATGAATCGTCGGAAAGAAAATTTTGTTCGCTGTTTACGTCTTTTTCTTATTTCTAATGCTCCTTGGTTTTTTTTAATGGCTCATTAACTGATATAGGAGTTTCCTGACGAAGTGTTCATTGAGAATAAATAAGTTGCAAAGAAACATTTAAACGTCATCTTAAACTACTTACCTTTTAGTAGAAGAATTATGCGACACATTAGGTTTGTTTACATCTACTGCACACCCACTATGTGGAGAAGGATTATCGCCAGATTTTGTATTACTCTTATAATACGAATTACTGTGATATTTTCGAAACTGTCTCAGGTATTTGGATCTATTTAGTAGTGTTGGCTGTTGAGGTTCATCCCAACGATATGACTTCCGATTAACAGCTCTATGAAGAAGTGAAAATTTAAAATAAAATGAGGAGATTAGTCCGCCTGGAAATATCCTTCAATCTGAAGTATGCTCTGAGAATGTTGTTTAATATGACAATAAAAGCTTCGCAACTAAATCATGCAGTTCACAGAAAACAACTACACCAGTATCGTTTAATATGAACTATGATTAAGATTTAACCGAACACTTCCACAATAATTGGGCACTGAGTGAGAGAAGTAGACAAAATTACCCTAAACACTTTAACGAAAGACATTAAAAAAGTGAAGATAGTGGTGCATTAAAATCTGCTATTAAGAATTTGGTTAGTAGAGTGGTGATTCCAAATCGTAAAGTAACATCGAATGAAGTAAAGCGAATTCTTAACAGCCATGATATAAGACAGCATTTTCATGCGACGAACACCTTACGGTCACCAATAGTGATGGCTAAGGAGGAAATAGAAGAAGACATCCAACAGAATTGTGTGTGCCAGATAGGCGGGGATAGTGATGTTTTATATGTAGGAGAAACTTCCAGACAAGTAACTGTAAGAGTAAAGTGTCATAAATATTGCCCAAAGGTAATCGCGAAGACCTCTGCAGATTTGAAGAAGCTAGAAAACAGATTGGTGATTGCACTACACAACATAGAAACGCGACATAAGATCGACTTTGATAGGACCAAGGTTCTGGAGAAAGGTTTTTGTTCTTATAAAGAAAGACTGATTGAAGACACTCCATATATATATATATATATATATATATATATATATATATATATATATATATATATATATATATATATATATATATATATATATGGTGAATCTCAAAACGATGGTGTGATGTTAGCTGATGCGTGACAAGTTCTGATTAATAAATAAAAATGGATACGTTTCACTAATTTTTTATACTTAATATATTTTTTTGATTGTTTATATCATCTTATGGAAGAGCTAACAAATGAAGATGTTGTCTAGGAGAATAATTAAAATTATAAGCTGAGAAAACACAGCTAAACCAAATGATATAAAAAGTTATCCCATGCACACACACACACATACAAGTGTATATTGGATACGTGTACTTTTAATATTCAGTTATCCATGACCGTGAACTTTTGTCGATGCAAAAGTACACAACTGTTTACAGCATATAACAAAAACAGACTAATAATAAGTCTGTGGTCAACTTTTGATTACAGTTCATACAATTCTATTTTGAGATGTTGACAAATTCTTCTCGCTCATAAACAGCCATGTGGATTCAATAAACTTCACTATGGAAATGGATAATGAAATTAGGGAACTGCCTATGTTAGACTGCGAAGTACAAAGAGTAATAGATGGTAGCATAAAAACGACGCTGTATAGAAAAACTACACATTCTGTAAGATTCCTTGGTCACTCATCACTCAGCTCATCCACTCACGGTAAAACGAGGATGATTACAAGGTCTTGCAGATAGAATACGTAGACTTACAACAACACCAGAGGACCAGAGAAAAGAAATAAACGACCAATTCAAAATGTTACTCGACAACAACTACCCAAGAGAATTTATCAGAAATAATATGAAAAAGAGAGTAAAACCAGAGAAAGACAAGAAGGAGGATGGATGTCCCACCGACGCCATTGGTTGATATACAGTAAATTACGAACTGGTATAAGTTTGAATTCATGAGTCCTTGAATCGGGTCCCAGTGGCTGAATGGTATACGGGCTTGCCTTGTAACCGGAAGGTACTGGGTTCTAATCCTTGCAGTGGGTGAGCACTGCCGATGATTTCCAAACTAGGATGAAACAGCTGTCCAGTACTCCCTGGTTTTCAATGCTTCTCTAACTCATAAAAACAAAATTTTTATTTATTTTTTATTTTTTTATTTTTGAATTACAGTTTGATTCCACACTGTATTTTTGGTACAAGTATGGAATTTTCAGCATGGATATCGGTAGCCCAAATTTTGCAGGCCGACCATAGATCTCAGATGTGCGTCAGTGCGGGCTCGAACTCCACCGACGCACAAACCTACTATAGAAAAAGGAAGAGGAAGGCAAAAAACCAGTCACAATACCATACAAAAATGGCACATCAGAGGCAATTCGAAGAAACCTCAAAAATATTGGGATTCATACCACGTTGAAACCGACCAATCTAATTAAAAAAAAAAGATAAATCAACTGAACAATCCGATAAAAATGATAGATAAAAACAATGCTATCTACAAACAGACATTTTGTGCCAACTGTCCGACTAAATATGTGCGTCAAACGTCCAGATCACTCAAAATGAGAGTGAACGAAAATAAACGCCTAACGAAAGGTCAACCAGCAGGAACACAAGCTCACAGCAATTTACAAAAAAATCCATCTATAGCTGCGCATGCATGGGACTAAACCACAATATCGATTGGAACAATGTTTGTATTCTAAAAACTGATATGAACAAATGAAAAGAGAGACTTGTAACAGAATCTATATTCCTTAAAGTCACACCGGATACATGTAACAAGGGTGACTCAGTAGCACAACTGTCAACAAAAATGAATGAACAAAAAATGAACTAACTAAATAAATTTTTGCTTTATTCCAAAAACAGTACTAATGATACAGCAAGGAATTTTCAGCATTCAGTACAATATTGCATCTAATTTACTCAAAAACGACAACAACAAAAAAAATTAAAAATACACAATACATAATAGTAATAAAACGATTGTTGTAGCAGCTGCGTATCAAAATACTGTGTGCCATACGGAGAAAAATATGTATAAAGTACAAAATTGTAGTAATAACAGTAATACCAACTAATATAAAATAGCAGAGTAACGATTTAAACGATAGAAAGTGTAACACCATAAAATACAGAAAGATGAGCGATGAAAGGGTCGATTCACTGTGCCAAATACATAGTAACTTGTAAGTTTCACGTCTAACAGAGTCTTCATCACATAAAGTACGCGCTAAATAGGGTATTGTAGAATTTCTATACTTAGTAGTACGAGCATATATCTTTTTATATTGACTTCTCGTCCTACCTGATGAGATACAAGGGGACAGGTGTGAATAAAGGGGGTGCAGAGGGTCTGTCATTATAGCCTTTGCCCATTTCTTACAGGAATTTATATGCCTCTCGACTATAGTATTAGCGAGCTCATGCAGTGGCAGACCACAAGCTCTACTCACAGCATTTAATACTCTACGTAATATGATATAATCTTTTTTGAGCAGCCCAGGAAAGATTAATGGAGAGCAGTAGAGTACAATAGGTAAAATGCAGGAGTTTAAAAATTGCAAAACTAAAAGTTGGTTGATACCTGATTGTCTTAACTTTTTAATGTAGAAGGTAAGACGAAACATTTTCTTAGAGATAGATAAGATATGGGATGACCATGAAAGGTCAGAGGAAAGAACTAATCCAAGGTATTTAATGCTTGATTTGGTTTCAATTTCCGTGCCATCTATGCTACAGGGATCATGCGAGCTAACTAGTTCAAGTAAGTCACGTCGATGCTTGAAAGTAAAGTCAAGCGCCTGACATTTGGAAGGATTTAATATAAGACCATTTGACTTGGACCACTTGTTGATGTCCAACAGAAAGCTATTAAGTTTGGAGCTGTCAGACTCGGAAGTGATAGGCAGTGATACAGTCAGATCATCTGCATATTTGACAAAGTTAGTTTCGTTTGAATGAGGCAGGTCATGTAGGAAGAAAGAAAAAAGAAAAGGAGAGAGGACAGCACCTTGTGGAACACCGGATTTTGTAATCGAGGTAGAAGAAGATTTGCCGTTATATACAGTATACTGCATTCTATCAGAAAAATAGGAATGCAACCAACTCTTTGCCCAGGATCCTGTTAGTGTCAACGATAGCTTATTTAACAAAAGGCCCCTAGAGGTACAGAGTCAAAAGCAGATGTGTAGTCTAAGAGAGCACTACGAACATATTTAGCACCTTTGTCTAAACAAGAGACAACGTTGTGATATAAGACGACCGCAGCATCCAAGGTACTTCTACCATGTTTGTATGCAAATTGTTTAGGATCATTAAAAGGTTTCAAAGCGGGTTCAAGACGAAGTAAAAATAATTTTTCCATCAATTTTAAAAAGGGGGAAGTAATTGCAATAGGCCTAAATTTAATATCAGAACCAGAAGATGGTTTTGGTATAGGGATAATTTTAATGTTTTTCCATGCAAAAGGTAGAACTTTACCGGAAAAAGAAGCATTAAAAATGTTAGTAAGAGGGTAACACAAAATATCAGCACAATTCCTGAGGACAATAGCAGGTATGCCGTCAGGACCAAGGCTTTGAGAAGGCTTAAGAGACCGGAGACATTTAAGCACATCAAGGGTATTAAAACCACTAAAGTTATTGTCAATACGATTTGTATCATTTGGAAGGGTATCAACAGAAGAGCGTATGAAAGATTTATTGAGAGTGTCAACATTAAGAGATGGAACAGAAGTACATCGCTTACCGTTAGTAATTTCTTTGAAAAGTTTCCATAAATTAGAAGGGGTTTTACATGACAAAAATCTTTGATTATATAAAACATTTAGTCTTTTCATTTCCAGTTTTTTCAGAATGTTTAACTTTTTTACACCAGGCTTATCATTTGTTTTGAACAACAGTTCTTTATCTCTACGTAGCTTTTTGAGATACGGTGAAGATAAGCGATCAAATCGAATGAATAATGTTTCTTTAGGACAACATATATATATATATATTTCCCCGAAGACGTTCGGATTAGTTTTCCGAATGAAACGTTGGAATTATTTGTTTCAGTTGCGTCGAGATTTTCTAAAATATAATTTTTACATATGTCTACATCAAAATCATTTCATCTGTCTTTTACTTCAGCTTAATGTCAGAGGTTGTTTGGAGTGTTGCAGTGGTTTCCTCATATTTTTAGCACGTGAGTACTATGGAAAATGATTGTAAGAGGTAACATAGATTACAAGGCTGAATAATACGAAGTGAAACTGACTATAAACTCTGCCCTTTTAATACAGTAATGTCACCATCCCAGTAGTGTCTACAACCCAGCTCTCCAGTGCTCCCCTTCCCTGGATCTCAGTTAGCTCAGTTATGCAAGTTATATAGAAAATAAACAGTGCCAACTGAATAGAATCAATAATGTAATGAATTGTCTCCACAAAGTTAAGTAACACTACGTCCTAATTAGCATGATCCTCGCTGGTTAAGGTCATATAAGGGGAAACATGGATTGTTTGAGTAGTGTAGACCCATACTGACAGCTAAGTTAAGCATTCTTATACAAAGGATGGAACATTCTTTTCCTACAGACTCACTGTATTTTGATATTAAATATATTACTGATTGATTGATATGAGAAGTTGGAAACCAAATCTGTCAAACCCTTTCGCTTGAAGTGATCTAGTCACCAGAAGGCTATTTCACTTATTTGGCTGTCAGTTCAACTCAGCTCAAAGAGTTGAATGGGTTCAAACCGCCCGAATTACAGATAACGATTTTGGCGAACTAGTTATATATATAGAATCGAATGAGTCACTTACAAACTACACAGTTCGAGGACATAAAACGTCGCAGTTTCCGTCGTAAACTTAAATTATTCAGATCATAATACTGTACAGCCTGGTACCGTGAATGGTAATCAGGGGAAAAAAAGAAATAGTCATGCACATATTTTTTTTCCTTCACGTTCCCCAGTGGAACATGGGGCCTCAAGCTAGAGGCTTGAAGTTTCTGTGACAGTGTTTATTTTACAGGATAGGGTTGCTAGCCTCATGTCCAACCTTTCCACTTTACCAGCATTATTTCTGGCTTAGCGAAGTAAAGGTGTGCGTCGGCCGGGGATCGAACCCCGGACCATGTGTGTGGTCGGCGAGCGTTCTAACCGCTATACCACCGACGCGACATGCACATATGCTACTGATTAATTGATGTGAGTGGTCGGAGAACATTCCCTCCGAACAGTAGCGCTCGCTTTAGATTTTGCAGCTGATAGATACCGACAGAAATTACTATTTTGTCTGTAATCCTCAAAAACAAACACACACACATACACACACAAAATATTGATCAGCAAAACAAGAAACACTCTGCTAGTCCAGGAGAGAATTACTTACGGTTTTGGGACTATAAGATTGTCCACTTTCATGTTCCCATCCTCTTGCACCAACTGAACAAGCAATTGATCATGGTGAAAAGTAACCGGATATGAATGATCTTTTCTTTGTTTTATATTGAAGAACAATTTGTTTCGCTGGGATTCTTGGTGTACCAGTGAGTCAACTGTAAGGCGGGTTTCATTTGGACCTAAAATACTGAAAAAGTGAAAATCAGCGGTTATGCGAACGTACTTGTACAATAAGTAGAGAATAACCGAGGCTGCAGAGACCAGTGGATTAAGAGCTTAGTGTTCTACCGATTGGAATTTACGATGAGAATTCTCAGATGTGTTCTAGAATAAAATCCAATATTCGAGGAGATCGAGATGAAATTTCTCTGGAAACCAAAACATATTCGAATGTAAATATATGTGTAAAATTTGTGCACTGTGGTGGAAAGTAATTTCATATTGGCTTATATATATATATAAACAAACCAACATGGAATTCGTACTACAGCATATCCCAAATATTCATCAACCTTATTCAACAGCTGTACGACAACGGCACATGTCAAGTGATCCACAACGGAAAACTCAGTGAGGCGTTTGGAGTAAACACAGGGGTCAGACAAGGGTGTTTATTCTCACCAATGAATGATATTCCTAATTGTGGTGGACTGACTGGATTATGCGTCAGACAGTGAGTGGGAATCGAGAAGACAGGGATATACTGGACCGACGTGAAGAACCTAGAAGACCTGGATTTCTCGCGTGGATGATTTATGTTTGATGTCACACACACAAAATCGAGGACTTACAAGCGAAAACCGACAAACTGGTTGAAGAAGCAGCCGGAGAAGACAGGACTCCAGGTGAATATAGACAAGACGGAGGTGATGAAAATAACTAACCAACAACAACAGCAGCAAAATTCATCGCCAGTCGCCATCAATGGGAGGGATTTGAAAGATGTTACTTCATTCACTCACTGATCTAGGGACCATTGTCTCAACTACAGGAGGAGGAACGGACGAGGATGTCAAATCGAGCGAGAATCGGGAAGGCGACAAACGCATTCATCAACCTGAAACCAATCTCGAAATCTTCGTCACTCAGAATCAACCACAAAATTCCGTCGGATTTTCAATAAAGACGTCAAATCAGTCAGTTCTTCTATACGGATCAGAAACCTGGCGGGCGGGCGGGTCACAAAGAGTATTTCCAACAGCCTGTTGCACACCTTTATCAACAACTGTCTTCACTGGCTGTTTACTGAAGATCAGATGGTCAGGCCGGAAAGAATCACCAACAAGAAACTATGGGAACAAACAAAACAAGAACCAATCGCCTAACAATTATGCAGGAGAAAGTGGAGGTGGATTGGACACTCGCTGAGGAGACCGCTGGGTGACATCGCGCGAGCGTCAGGCCATTGCTCGAGTGCAACCAGGCCGAAAGGGAAGCGTCGAGTGGGTCGTCGGTGCAAGGGTGACATGGAGGAGATCGTGTGAAGAGGAGTTAAAAGAGTATGGACTAAATTGGATGCAGGTGAAAAGTACAGCAGAAGCAAGTGGAGACGTGGAGTTGAAGCCCTATGTTCCACTAGGAACCAAAGGGAACAACAATAATAATAAAAATATGGAATTCGAAAGTAAATATGTGATTTCGATCCAGTTTTATATTTTTACTAGTGGTTCCTTTGCAAGGAGTACCTGACAGTCTTTGTAACCGCCTTGAACGATTTCAGAGTATAACAATCTGACGTATGAAGACTGTTCAGTATTCCTTTGCAATAAACTTGAAATCAACGGGATTTGTCCCGTAAAAACTACTTCACGATGTGTGAACTGGTATATTCCTAATGTATTTACTATTCTTCTGATATCATTCGTGGAGTAAAGCTAGTTCGGGATGACAGCTGTCATAGTCCATAATTCTTGGGTATTATTTCGGCGTGACGTTTAATACTGGCTGGATTATTATGAGCCTATATGCTTTTTTTTAAATGACCTACACATGCTTGTAAACCTATCAGCTTCCTTGGAAAATGGTGTCTACTCAGGTCTCATACTTCCATGTTCGTTTAACCCACCCACTTCATAGAAAACAGTAGACAAAGCTAGAAAACACAGTAGCGGGGACAGTGACGCAAATAGTAACATCTATTTGCGTTTTTTCTAAGATTTCTAATCCGAGGTTCAGGCTAGGTTACTGACTGTAGTCGGAACAACCAAATTCTCAAATGATAGGGAAGACTTATTACTCAGAAGGATAGTTTTTGTTGCAGACATGCCCTCGAACTCGAGTGACCTAATTGTCAAGCTTGCAGTTCTCTTCCAGACAAAATTTAATACGTCTATCTTCAGATAGGAAGTGAAGTTACGAAAAGAGATTCGTCTGCTGATCCACCTACAATTGATTGATACAGTCAGATAAGGTCAGTCAGAATTTGAAAAAGGTAGCATAAGACTTTAGTTATAAATCAGTGTTTGGATTTGATTCCTTTCAATATCAATCAGAACTAACACTTGTCATAATCAATTAATCAAACATTTAACAAATTTAATTTAAAATCACACCTTATTCAAACACTGTACTATTTATTTATTACCTGTTGGATATTTGGCATAGATTTACTAAACTTGACGACTCAGTTTTCATAATTTGATATGGATAAAAACAGGCTTTCACGATTGTTCATTCAACTGACCAGTTATATTTATCAGATCTTATAAATATGAGTGTCCATAGTCTCCATTGCAGTTTTCTAAATCAACATAATGTTTCTTTAGTCCATAAATATAATTTTGCATGAGTAATGAAACTTTCAAAACGAATAATTCTCATTCATATTTGGAAAAAAATAAGTAAATATTAATTACTCTCATAGACAAAAACGTTTATGCCTAGATAAAGTATGATAAATGGTGAACTTAGCAGTTATTGGTGAAAACATTTCTCTCTTCACTATGGTAACGTCATTGACCTTGACAGAACAATAATGAATCAATAGTATGGAAGTTGACTAATTAAATTCACTTGCAACTATGACAGCTTTTACATTAAAGTACATCTTTTTCTGTCATATTTTTTTTTAAATTTGTAATATCTGAATTTTTGATGATCGGTAGGTTAATTGATCGAATGAATTCAAGGTTGTTCAGTTTCAACATCATGCTTTATGACATATTATTACTTTACTTTAACTAATGCTAAGGCTATTAATAAAGTTAGTTCTCATATTTAAACAGTGAAGAGCCAGATTCAAATTACGCCAACAACGAAAAACAGTCGTTTGTATGATATAACTACAAAGTGAGCACAAATTCTGCAGGTAAATAAATTAAAATAATATATCGATGTAGTTTGAAGACAAATCGATATAAGTTTAATTGAAACAAAAAGCCAGAAAACCTTGGAAGCTGGTTCTTTGATCTAAGAATAGGATTTGAGCATTGTGGAAGAGTCTGATACCACTATAGAATAATTTTACTTCATAAAACACACAAATAAGATCCAGATTTTCAACTCCAATATGAAGTCAGTGCTACTCGCTATACGGATCAGAGACTTGGTGCGTCATAGAGAGCTTCTCAAACAAACTTCAGACCTTCATTAACAGTTGTCTTCGCTCAATACTCAAGATCAATATGGCCAGAAAAGATCAGAAACAGGGATTGGTCTCTGGCGATGAGCAAACCAACACAGCAGGAACCGATTGCGCAACAAATATCCAGGAATAAATGGAGATGGATTGGCCATACGCTTAGGTAACCATCAAGTGACATTACTAGACAAGCCATCACTCGAGTGGAACCCGAAAGGGAAGCGGCGAGTTGGTCGTCAGTGAAAGGGTGACTTGGAGGAGGTCATGTGAAGAGGAGATGAAAGCATATGGGCAGACCTGGAGCCAGATGAAAACTCTAGCAGAGAACCGAACGCAATGGAGATGTGCAGATGAAGCCCTATGTTCCACTAGGAATTAAAGGATATAGTAATAATGATAAACAATATAACATTTCTGACTTACTGATGTTTAGAGCACACGTTACGGCTGATAATCATATCAAGACGATCACATAAGCTTCATATCTTGTCTATATTACTCTCATTATTTATTATACTTCAATTTTATTTGTATTATTATAGGCAGATTCACAAGTCTACGTAGGCTTTTCTAGAGGAACACACATACAAATAGAGGTTTAATCTAAGTCAATTGCAGGTAGGAAACTTTTAAGTGAAATATTTTATACTACTACCGAGTAGGCTGTAGTAACTGTATAAATTAACACAGACGAATTTTGGGTATATTATTAGTTAGAGAAGATTTCGTGAACTCAGGAAATTCAGCTCCTTTTGAACAAGCCTACAATATCTTACACAAAATTCGAATAAATCTCTCGAAAGAAGTGATGTCGAGACGTTCTGCTATAGCTAGAGCATTAACAATTCAAAAATTCCAGCCAACGCTTTACATCCAAAAGTAGTATGTTCGACCTTTGTCTTTACTTCAGCACTCTGTCTCATCGAGAAAATCACTATAATCCTATTGTCTTTTCATAAAGACTCCCCTTTTAATTTTTAAAATCCTTATTAGTACTACATGAGTGTCGTTGGTTCAGCAGTAGAATACTCACCAAATTTACATACGGTCCGCGGCTCAATCGCTGGCAGACGCACTCTTAAACCCCGCTTGGACTGTAAGTTCGGTTAACAGGGACTCTTAGATGTGAGGCTGGTAAAAAGTAAAACAATATTGCTGCTGGAACTTAAAGGCTCCCGCTTGAAGTCCTATGTGCTGACAGGAACACAAAATGAATGTTATAAATCTCTGTTCGTTCAATCTTGATCTCTACCCCGGAATACTTTTGGAACTATCTTACGCCTTTGCTATATGTTCGCGAATGTATATAATTTCGTTGAAAAGGAAACGTTTTCTTCTTTACAATCTTATTTTGCTTTTCTTACTGTCTAATAGCAGACTTCTATTTAGATACTTCTTATAATTTATTATATACGGTATACATCGTTAACCTATCGCTAGGTATCGACACGTACTTTCTTACGAACAATCGCTTTCTTGTAACATAAGCTTCAGTCTGTACATATCGCCCTATTTTATAGCTAAGCCACTTAATTAAATTTCGTTTGTACTGAAGCAGTATCGAACTACGGGAACAGATGCATTGATAAATCCAAGTTTCTTTTCTGAATAGATTTCTCTTCTAATATACATCCGTCTTCTTGGTGAGGACAACTAGGAGGGATTTACCGTTAAAATGTCTTCTTCTCCAGTCGAAGAGTTGGCCGAATATTATTGAAGTCCCTGTCTCAAACGATGCAAGTGTCAACTACATACCGATGATAGCAGTACCAATTATCAAACTAATAGTCTGAAAGTGGACCAAGTTTCGTCGTGCGTTTGAAGAGTTACTCCTCAACTTTTTTAAATGAGATTCCCTATTAGTTGTTCCATGTGACTTAATTATCATGTATTTAGAGGATTTTCCCTCCATCTGAGTATTCAATATAACATACACCATAGTCTGTACCAATTGTCTACTATTTCATCTCTAAAACACCAACTACATTGCGATTCTTTGACACGTGGTGGCTAGCAGTGGAATCCAAGTCTGTCTGTCTGGATTCAACATAGAACTTGGCACCGAAGTGCAGCAGTTCGAGTTGCCACGTTCCAAATAGCACACAGAGGTAGACAAGAAGATGAGTGAAGAGAATTAATAGAGTTTGACAAATATAAGAGTGAAACAGAATGGGTAATGGTAGAAAGGAATATGAAAGATTACAGAGATTGAATACATCTGCGCCATTGACAACGATTTTGAGCCATGTCACCTATTGTCTCCAGCCATTGATTCCTAGAGTCCCGAGGGCCCCAACCCGGGAGTCTGCATCTCCCTACCTGACTCAGTTTAACTGTCAAGGATTTCATGGATTGATGCCATGTTTTTGTTTGGCCACCACTGGCTCTTTTCCAACCTGAACCTATATCAGCTAACAATGCCCGTCGGGGGAGGCGGTGGTTAGGCATGCGCACCACGTGACCTAGCCATCTTAGTCTATGTAACTTTATAACCTCGTCGATTGATTTTCCCTCTTTGCCCAACACTCTACGCCTAACGTCAACATTACTTATCTTGTGAAACCACCTAACGTGAGACAGAGATCGCAGACATCTATGATCGAAAGCAGTCAACCTTTTCATGTCTTCAACGCGTATTGGCCATGTTTCAGAGCCATAGAGAAGGACGGAGCGAACTGATGAGCAGTACACACGTCCCTTGGTTGATAACCGGATGTCACGCCTACGCCAGAGATGGTGTAAGTCAGCGAAAGCAGCTCGAGCTTTTCGGATCCGTGCTGAGATTTCATCGCCAATCAGTCCGTTGGTGCTAATACAACTTCCCAAGTAGGTGAAGTGGTCAACATGTTCTATCACTTCACTCCCTATCACTAAGTTAGGGGTTGACGTCGTCCAGTCCTGTAGCAGCATCTTACATTTTGCAGGGGCGAATCGCATGCCAAACATACGAAGATTGCTGCTCAAGGTGTTCAGAAGACTCTGCATTTTGTCAGCATCCTCCCCTAACAGGACTATGTCATCTGCATATTCTAAGTCCATTAGATTATTCCCTGGTAACAAGTCGATTCCTAAGTCACTACGTTCAGTTAAGGATACTTCCATTAGCATATCTATGATGAAGTTAAACAGAAATGGGGAAAGTGGACATCCCTGTCGGACACCACTGGTTGTTACTAATTCAGATGACAATTCCCCATAAGCCCTTACACGACTACGTGAGTTTGAATAGAGTGCCTTGATTAGTGCAATGTACTTTCTTGGCACTCCCTTCACAGTCAGACATTGCCATAGTACTTTTCGGTCCACGGAGTCGAAGGCCGCCTTCAAGTCAAGAAATATGACAATTGTTGGACGCCGAAAAGTGTGTCTATGTTCTAGAATCTGTCGAAGAGTGAAGATATGATCTATGCACCCTCTACCTGGTCTAAAGCCTGCTTGATTTTCCCTTGTCTGTTCCTCCCGAGTTCTGCTTAGTCTATGCATGATTACTGAGCCTAGGATTTTAGAGACTATGTTCGTTAGGCTGATCCCCCTATGATTATCACACGAGGACTTGTTTCCCTTCTTGAATATCGGTATAATGAGTGACTTACCCCAGTCTGATGGTACTGTCTCTGATTCCCAGACTTTGCCTAGTACCTCAGTTAATCTACAAACTAGTATGTCACCCCCATATTTAAACACCTCCGGAATAATTCCGTCGGGTCCTGCCGCTTTGCCTCGTTTCAAATTACTGATAGCTTTTGTAACCTCACCTACAGACGGCGGACCAGTGTCTATATCCCATTCGGGTACGTGGTGGATGGCGGGGAGGTTCAGTGTGGCTGTAGGCAAGTTAAATTGTTCCTCAAAGTGTTCTTTCCAGCGTTCAAGGCGTCTATCCTGAGAGCTAATTAAGGAGCCATTTTTCTCAGAAATAGTCTCACTTATGAATTGCCTTTTCCCGCCCGATTCTGTGATGAGTCTAAAGAGTTGCCTAGTGTTGCCTATCGCCAATGCTTTTTCCATCTCTTTCGCCTTTGTCACCCACCACTGTTCACGGTCCTTGCGGAGACTTTTAGTAAGTTTCCTTTTGTGCAGCTTTCGCTCCTCATTGAATTCGGAGCTCGCCGGAATAAGTCTTCTAGCATCTATCAGTTCGGATGAGGCAGTCGAAATCCAGTGGTTTTTACTCACCTTTGGATTTGTCTTATTCACAGCTTTTACAGCTGTATCTATAGCTGACTGAATATTCTTCCAGGCTTCTCCAGGGTGAGCACAGCTGTCGGATTCAGATATGCGTTTAGCTAGTTCTTCCTCAAATAGGGATTTAGTTTCCTGATCGAGCTGGGGGCGTAATGGTTTTACCGCCAGCTGTTTCCTACGTCCGTTCAGTCGTAAGCACACACGAGCCCGGACCAGTGCGTGATCGGTATCTACACACGTGTTCCAGAAGGAGCGACAATCTCCTACCGACCCACGCCAACGATAGCTTATTGCTATGTGGTCTATTTGTGTCCAGCGTTGGTTTGATGATGGGGGTCGCCAGGTTAAACAGTGTCTCTCCTTGTGTTTAAAGTTAGTGCTTACAAGAAACAAATGATTATCTGAACAGAACTGTAGGAGACGGTCACCGTTGTCGGTTCGCTGGCACGGAACTCCATAGGTGCCACCGACATCCTTCTCAGATTGACACAATTTCCCTACTTGAGCGTTGAAGTCACCAGCTAGAACGACTATATCTGAGCGTTTAGCCTTTCTCACCAAACTAGACAGCTTTTGGTAGAACTCATCCTTCGTTTCATCCGAACTGCAGTCAGTGGGGGCGTAGGCGGAGATTACGAAAAGGCATCGGCGAGTAGTGCAGTCCTTTCTCCTTCTTACTGATCCGTTCAGACGGACAGCACACATTCGGCTATCTACTGGGATCCAGTCAAGCAATGTCTTTTCTGCCCTAGTACTCAAAGCTATCCCTACGCCAGCTAATCCTCGTGAACTAGCTGTGGCATCTCCTGACACCCTCAAGGTGAATTTTGAAGATTCATCCTGTTGGCCAGGTGGGGTTAGGTGAATAACCACACTTGGGTCTTGTATGCGTGTTTCTGAAACACAACATACATCAATGGCTCGAGATGCCAGGGTCTTAGCTAGTGATGCTTGTTGTCCTATTTGGCAAAGTGTCCTAACATTAAATGCTCCTATATGAAATTGGTGGCGTGGCTTTAGGAGACTATCCGTGGTGGTTTTTTGGCTTTCGTCGTTTTTAGTGGACACAGAGTGAAGAGGGAGTGAGGAGCCATCAAGTAGAGGAGTTGCATCAGTGGAAGGCAAGGTAATAGAGATGAAGATGAAGACAAAGATAAGTGAGGATTAGAGAGGTTTTGTGTGCATTTTGGATTGTGAGGGCGATTGTTACTTCCCGGCTGCCCACACCGTGGAAGTTGGTTGCGTGACCGCAGAGCCCAGGGGACAACTGCTTGAGGCCGGTCACACGCGGCCTGTTTTTGTTTGTTCTCTTTTGTTTGGTGTGCCTCAGTAGCATACTTATCACTCCCGCCCTGTGACACGGCAGCAGGAAGCGCGGTCGTTGTTAATCCGGGCCACGGCCGATCCGGCATGAAATTTTGTGAATTTGTTTGGATCATGGTATTGGATGGGGTAGCTGCTTTTTGTTTAACCGCTATCCAAACAACCTGCCTGGCATGGTAGAACCTCAAGAGACATAAGTCTCAGCCAGTATAGCTTGATTAGGTCATTGCGGTGTTCAAGCCCGACCACCACGTCAAGGTAGCAGCTTTCGGTCGGGTTTGGGGTACCCCGTAGTATTCGAGTAGTTTCCAAATTACTTCGCGGTCAACGCTGCACTGTCGAAGGCCTTCTCAAAGTATATAAAGTTGAGGTAGAGGTTTGATTGCCATTCCATGCTTTGTTCTGTGATGACGATGCGTAGAGTTGAAATTGGGTCTGAACATGATTTGCCTGACTTTCCTGAATCCAACTTGTTGTGGTCGGAATTCTGTATCTAGTGTGTCCTTTATTCTCTCCATGTTAATAATAGTTCCTCTAAATATTTAATAATATTTCAAATCATCTTTGGCATAAGATTTAGATGAAAATAAACTTCTAGCAATCTGTTTGTGAACACTTACCATACTTTGCGTGTATTCAAAGATATATACACATATATGACCTTAAGAGGTGTTTAAATGTGAGTACATCTATGTTTACTGCGATGTATATTCATTAATGTAAGCTGGATATTAGACGGTAAACTGTGGATCATTCTTTAATTAAAGGCGTGAGTAAATGCCACATCATACACATTTCACTGTTCTATTCCTACTGAGTTATAAGTTTTCAGACCTAGGTCGAGGTCAATAATTATTTTTTTCTTTAAACAGTCATCAAATTCAACGACTAGAGCATTTTCATCTCTCCCGTAGTAGTTTAGTGTGGCTGTGTAGCTTTATATCTAAATATATCTGATTGACTTAAATTTTGTTTCCGTAGTCCTGTCGGATGTCAGGATTTTTGAAATTCAAACTTCACGCCTGAGGATATTGTATTTTAAAGTTGTTGTCAATATGTAGTAAGACTTTCGGTGTATACATTTTACTTTTCCAGAACTACGAGAATAGTGGCTGTGAAATGATACATTTAACTTGCGTGAATGCGAACTCACTTATCTAACAATTTTTAAGCCAAGAGCACGCATCACTGTTGGTGAGATGTATTCGTTTGAGGGCAATTATAAAACAAAACGGTCGTTGGTTTTGGACCACACTACGAAGGTAATATTTCACTATCCACTTTCTTAATCCATGTGCATTTTTTACTTCTTGCCAATAATGTAAAGTTTGTAGAACACATCGTCCAGATCTGCTCTAGTGAGCCAAATGGGTCAAAGGAGGCATAAGAACTTTTTAAGTCTTGTCTTGAAACTGTCTAAGTTCCTTTATAGTTCAACAAATTTTAATAAGAGTGCACTATCCTCAGATTTTATGGAGTAGATTCATAACGTGTTATTCACCGGATGGTTAAAATCAGTTATGGTTACCGGTGTTTCAATATACTGTTGGGGATTTTCGGCCAGCATTAATTTCAAATCCAAGGAGAGACATTGTCTGTGGAGTGCCTAAATCAAGCCATAATAGGTTACGGACAAATAGAGTCGGTAGGAGGTTTCCAAGTACTCATTAGTCCTTGAATGTTTTGGTCCAGAAAAGGGGTTTATTGGTCATCATTTCAAGCTTCGATAGGTGATGGGACATGGTCATATTAACTGTGATCTAACATTAACCACACTTCTCTGACTGAAGTTGCGATTGAACTTCGTCAACCAATGTGTGTAGTATTTATGTGTGGCTATGAAAAAAAATATTTGTAACAGAGTGAATTAGTATTGTTGTTAGGATACATATTGTGTAATTGGACTGTGGAGTTGTATGTGTGTATGTATTATATTATTATTTCCTTTAATTCCTAGAGGAACATAGAGCTTCAACCACGCGTCTCCATTGCCTTCGGTTCTCCGCCAACGTCTTCACCCCGCTCCAAGTCTGCCCACATGCTTTCATCTCCTCTTCACATGACCTCCTCCAAGTCACCCTCGCTCTGACGACCAACTCGCCGCTTCCCTTCCAGGTTCCACTCGAGGGCTTGTCTAGTGATGTCACTTGATGGTTTCCCCAGAGCATAGCCAATCCATCTCCATTTCTTCCTGCCTATTTGTTTCACAATCGGTTCCTGGTTGGTTTGCTCCCAGAGATCCCTGTTGCTGATCTTTTCTGGCCATATTGATCTTGAGTATTGAGCGAAGGCAGCTGTTAATGAAGGTCTGTAGTTTGTTCGAAGGGCTCTCATAAAGACAAGCGCTTGTCTCATTCCAAACTCATCATGTGCATCCCAGTCAGTGATAATGTTCCCACAGACACTTAAATCCAGCACCCAACACATTTCAAATGACAAAGTATTACTACTCATAGGCTAATGAACCATTTATTATACACAGAAACGAACGTTATGAGCTCCACGCATTCTATGGAGTCATATTAGCCTGATTCCGTATGGAAGTTTGCGACTGATCACTTCGGTCAGAATTTGAAGAAATGCATTCATTTCTGTCAATGATGAGTTTATTTATGTTTTCCACCTGTGCCTTATACACATAGACTATGATAACACTCATGAATTCGAATATGAGAATTCAGGAGAAAGTCCAATAACTGCAAAACTGACATGGTGTTCGGCTAATGATCTAGACAGCTGCACTGATTGGAGAGAATACTCTCGAAGCTCCTACCACACCACAAAGGTCAGTTGGATATCGGTACACTAAAAGCAATTACCATGATACTACAAGTCGTTTACACTATGTTGGGGCGAATAGGGAAGTAACAGCAGCAAGGTGTTTCCGTCAGATGACTAACGAGCCAGCTATGCTTCCTTTGCGCTCTGGAGGGGGTTCGCAAAAGGTCAACCCCGAAAACTGTAGACCCCGACTTACTCTGAAGTAGCCCGTAACCGATGGTATGACCTTAATACGGAAACAACCGCCAAATCCGCTAGAAACAGACCGTATGTAGTTGGCACCAAATAGTTGTTACCTGGGCTCTGCAGTTACGCAACACTAGTACTCCTCCTGTTTCAAATAACCCGAAAAGAAATCAACTATGATATGAGCAATCGGGAAGTGACAACCGCCTATACAACAACCACAAGCGCACAAAGCTGTCCTGAGCATCATCCTGAATATCTCTTGTTTTGCTTATGAATATCGACAGGGGAGAAATAGACCACGTTAAGATATGAGAAAAAAAAGAACAGAGAAAGAATGATGAATTTCATTTATATTCCAACGTATTTGTAAAATATCAAAGTATGCGACAACATTTATCATAGTAGTGGTAGTTGTTGTTCTTTTGGCAACCAATCACATTTATAAGATCGAGAAGCAGGTAATAATGCCTTGTCAAAAAGTCAGTGGAATACGTCAATGAAGTATAATACGAAAGTATGTTTATGTCCGTCCGTATATGTCTGCATTCCCGAAAAAAAAGATGAAAATGGAACAGTCCGAAAAAAAATGACCAAAAGAACAAGTTGCAGGTTACATACAGAGTTATTGAACATCACAATTACAAAGAATAAGTGTATAACTTATACTTAGAGGTAGAACTGCTTTTTGCATATGTATGTCTATCTGTGAGTGTGCGTTGTGTGTGTGTGTGTATATGTGTATCATCTGTGGTGTGTAGGCATAATATACATGATGTACACTTCTGGTTCAACTATATTCAAATCCAGCATTGGCATTCAAAGCATACAACAAACGATCGCGTAATGTTTCAGCATTACGAAAATCTGGTAATCGTAGTAAATTCATGCAAGTACTAGCTGTCGGTAGTCTTTCCACTTCTTCTGTAACTTGAATTGAAAACGGTGGTTGAAGTTCACGAAAGCCAAACATTGGAGGACGTGAACACGCGGTTACAAAACGCAGGAAAGAACGTTTATCCGCCTCTGAGAAATTCTGTAGCACAGACCAGAAACTATCCAATGTCTCAGAATAAGTTGACGAATCTAAAGAAAACAAAAAATAAAAAAAAGTAGAGTGAATTTCAGGCACATTTCCAGAAATCATGTTGTGGTTAACTGTTGCTGAAGGACATCACAGTAAGAGAGATATTTGAGTCAAAGAGTAAGTGGTATTTCTTATACCTTAGTGTAGTTAATGCCGACTATGACTTCCCCCGATTGACGAAAGCAAACAGTTTTCCTATTATGACCCAAGCCAATGGAGTCTAGGGTTCAAATACCTCATCAATTACTTCAGCCTGTGACACAAAAAGGCATGAGTCAGCGAAGGCTACATACCGGAGGACGTAAATGTTCAATTCACCCTGTTCTCTGAAGTTCTTTTTAACCAGCTCCACAATTGCCCATAATCTTTGATTGCCCTTTCATGTCACCCGACGCGGTGTTCCCCTCTCAAGTTTCACTTGACGGCCTTCTAGACGTGAGTCATCATTGAACAGTCTTCTCAACATGTATCTAATCCACCTTCATTTCCTTCGGCATATTTGTCAGTTGGACAATAGGTTCCTAGTTGATTTGTTCCCATAGTTTCCAGTTGCTTATCCTATTTTGTCGGCGGTTGGCTGGCGAAAACAGTCTGACTGCTGATGAAAATCCTACTTTTATAGCGCATTGCAAACACTTTTCGTGATGAGGCAAGTCTCTGAATCGCACAGAAGAAGAAACAATTTGGGATTACTGTTGAAAATCGAAATCTTGTTCCTTATGCACCTTAAACAAACTACAGACCTTCATCAACAGTTGTCTTCGCTCAATACTCAAGATCAATATGGCCAGAAAAGATCAGAAACAGGGATTGGTCTCTGGCAATGAGCGAACCAACCAACACAGCAGGAACCGACTGTGCAACAAATATCGAGGAATAAATGGAGATGGATTGGCCATACGCTGAGGAAACCATCAAGTGACATTACTAGACAAGCGATTGCTCGAGTGGAACCCGAAAGGGAAGCGGCGAGTTGGTCGTCAGTGAAAGGGTGACTTGGAGGAGGTCATGTGAAGAGGAGATGAAAGCATATGGGCAGACCTAGAGCCAGATGAAAACTCTAGCAGAGAACCGAACGCAATGGAGATGTGCAGATGAAGCCCTATGTTCCTCTGGGAATTAAAAGAAATAATAATAATGCTGACGTGCATCAGATTTCCGTACTGATCTCAGATGAATGCAGGTCTGTCAAACTTTTCTGATCCTGTCTGTGTGTGACATGCACATCTGTGTCAAAAATTAACCCACCATATATCTTTTCTTTCAGTTTATCGCGTTTTTTTTTTCTAAAGAATTGATAATACCGTTAAACCACTATGTATCATCGTGTAAACTTTCTACACAGATATACTGTTCTGATACACAGTTAAGTCAAGTAGTCATGAATCTCTTCTTCAGAGTAGTCAATTTCAATAGAATTATTATTATTATTTTGTATAGATATAAAAAGGCGAAGAGGGTCGATATAACCACTTTTTCAGAGGAAATAAACAATGTGCAATATTCAAAAAACGAAAACAAAAAATAAATAAAAACATACTTCCAATGTAGACTGTATTCTCTTTCAAGTCATTGACATCGATCACCATATCCGCTCCAGATATTAATGTCTGCAACTCTTCTGCATCAAAAAGTCGTAGCCAATGAATTGGGATAACATCGTTCAAGCCAAGTGTGAAAGCTTTTACATGTGGATAGATCTAAGTTGAGTGAAAAGCAACGTGAAGTGATTATCACAGGTGACTACACATATACACACGCATACATACATACACATCAAACAATGCGAAACAAGTTCCGGGTAGTATGAAACCGCTTTACACATATTAATGGGACTAAAGACAATAAACCAAGTTATTCAAAATCGCTGACACATTCACCAAGCTTTGAGATAGTGACTTATCCTGTAAGAATATGCTTGAGTTTCATTGGGAGAAATTCACCCAGGTAACCAACGATGCCTTCACATAATTTAACATTAATGAAACCAAGTGCCCTCCTAAGCATGCATACATGAGTTAGGCATTTTGAGTGCAATGCCTATATAAGCAATTTTACTTCTTCTGAGCCACTCATGAACTACTTAACAACAGACAACTTATATGTAAATAATCTCAACTATTCGGCGCCTGATTGAGTGAATACTGCGAAATGCCTCAGCGTTTTTTTTGTTTTTGCAGTCTTTCGACAAGGTACTAAAAGGAAAAAGCGAATTAATTCAAAACGAAAGTAGGACTGATGATTTAAGTAGTTTATTCCAGAAATCCAACTGACCATTTTATTCAGTTTATAATTAGCCACTGAATGCACATATTCAACACGATTCGCCTCGGTAACAGGAATGTACTTTCCACCAGGTTTAAGTTCAACAGTCTCAGACTGACCAAAAATTGAATGTACCACAGTGAAATCAAGAGATAAATCACGAACATTTCCTTGGTAATTTTTTAAGAATAACAACTGTCTATAAATGAAAAATAAAACCACAGAAAGATTAAACGAATAAATAATGCAAAATAATAATAATAATAAACTTTTGGTTGGTAAGCGATGGGGATCATTAGAACGGCAAAACTCAACACGACTGAGAGTATTTCAACAACATGCTTATATTCTCCTCAGATGCTTACATACTGTGGTGACAGCTGACTACTAGCCAAATCGGTAGACAGTAGTTTACGTCAATGTTTACGACCCGAATATTGGTCGTGAGCATAAACTGATTCAACAACCAACCACAGAAGACTTTGCGCAGGCGGATACAGTTAACATATAGATGACCTGACATTCAAGAAACACTCACAAAGATATACAAGGTTAACTTTCTGTGAGAAAAAACCAATCAGAAGTCTGTGTTTTTATGCTAACAATAATCTATACTATGTACATGAAAATATATAAATATGTGTTGATTTCCATAATAAACGATCTGTTGCCTGACTCTTGTCTTCTGTTGTTACAATACTACTTTATTTTATTATTTTGTGCGTCGATGGCACAGTGGTTAGGACTCTCGTCGACAATGCACATGGTCCGAGGTTCGATCCTCTACCGACGCACACCTGATATCTATGGTCGGCCTGCAAAATTTGGGCTACCGATATCCATGCTGAAAATTCCATACTTGTACCAAAAATAAAGTGTGGAACCAAGCTGTAATGAAAAATAATAAAAAAATAATAATTATAATTATAATTCTTCTTTATATTAGGCATACACATCCTGGCATTTAGCGGTTGGTGTGGAATAACCTGACCTGATATACACCTGTACAACATTCGACACTGGTGTTACTCTAAGGCTAAAGTGGTATACACTAGTTCACTACACTGTACTCAAAAAGTGTGACATAACACATCACACATGATATAAAGAATGTGGCACAAAATCCAAATTCCCTTAGCAACCAAATCCAGAAAAAAATTATTATTTTAAATTCTTTGCAAGTGAAATATCATCGATTAATCAATAATAAATGATGAACTACCTTCAGGATGCTACACACTACAAAACCATTCATGGAACTACGAATCATCCTCTTCTTCACAGACCTGAATTTTCAGTGAACTATACTTTATTATCTGGCGCGGAATTATGCTACTGTCCATCCCAGGCAAAATACTAAGCCGCATC
Source organism: Trichobilharzia regenti (assembly GCA_944472135.2). NCBI lineage: Eukaryota > Metazoa > Platyhelminthes > Trematoda > Strigeidida > Schistosomatidae > Trichobilharzia > Trichobilharzia regenti. The sequence continues at coordinate 31,231,399 of OX235270.1, read as the reverse complement.
ATCCTGGAGAGAATCAAACAAGCCCTAGATCAAAAACTTCGACCGGAACACGATGGATTCAGGAGAAACAAATCATGTATTGATCAAATCGCCACTCTACGGATCATCATTAAACAAAGCTTGGAATGGCAGTCACCTCTCTATCTCAACTTCATCGACTTTGAAAAGGCCTTCGACAGCGTCGATCGAGAGGTGATTCGGCAACTACTTCGCTACTGCGGAGTGCCGCCGACAATTATACATCTCATCCAACAGCTATACGGCAATGCTGCTTGCCAAGTAATCCATAACGGGAAACTTACGGAATCCTTTGAAGTGAGGACGGGAGTAAGACAAGCTGGCTGCCTACTATCGCCAATGATTTTCCTGATTGCAGTAGATTGGATAATGGGACAGACAGCGGTGGGCAGCGAGGAAACAGGAATAAAATGGACCCTCACGAAAAACTTGGAGGATCTGGACTTCGCCGATGTGATGTATATGTCTGATATCCCGCAAACTGGAAGATATGCATGTGGAAAGCAAAAGTCAGCAGAAGAAGCATGCAGAGAAGATTGGACTTCAGGTGAACATGGAGAAAACAGAAGTGATGGAGATTCCTGGCCAACACCGACAGCAGCAACAACGACAGACAACAATCAGAATAAATGGGATGATCCTGAAAGAGACAACCTCCATTGCCTACCTGGGAAGCATCGTTTCAACTACAGGAGGAACTGACGAGGATATCAAAGCAGGGATAGGGAAAGCAAGACAAGCAAACATTATGAAGTCAGTGCTACTATACGGATCAGAGACTTGGCGCGTCATAAAGAGCATCTCAAACAAACTTCAGACCTTCGTCGACAGCTGTCTTCGCTCAAGGTCAGACTAATAACCAAAATCATCGAATGAAAAAATGTGAATAGTGTTAACTAACAATGACAATGAATAATGGAGATATGATGCAATCGAAAATGTTGGGTAGAAGAATAAAATACTACTGACTACTGGTGATATATATATGTTTATATTTATATATGCCCACTGATGCCTGTCACATACACACACATATCACTCTTCAAAAATGTTGATGCTTTGCAGATCTCACCATCAAGCAAAGGCAGGATAAATTAGCAGACGTTAAGAAAAAAAAGTGGACAGCAAAGTTGCTAATTAGCTGCTTATGCACAGTGGAAGTATTTGGGAACGCTTACACACCTAGCCCAGTCAACAGTGCAAACAACTCCGGCTTATAAAATAGAAAGAAGCTGAGAAATTAAAAAAAAACTTACTTGTACAACTGAGGATCAAGGGAATACAGATAGTCGAAGCCAACACCACCGCCGTTTCGACTGATCACTTTAGCCAAAAAGAAATAAGCGAATTGTAATTCAACGAGCATACCTTCATAAATTGCCTGAAAATAGAAAATACACCACTATGGCAATAACAACACTGGGATTTTGAAAAAAATATTGTTATAATATGTGTGAATGAGTAATCGTACATGTGTGAAATTTACACTCGGGTACAAAGAGTTCAATTTAGTAGTTAGACACTATCATTAAAGGTCTAAGTCACATGATTTTACCGGCCCTGAATCAAAGAATTGTGATATTCCGATAGATGATAACGTGACGATTTGTGAATATTCACACACACACACACATTCACACGTCTAATAGGCTGAAAGTAGGAGATATGTAACTAAATCATTGAAAAGACATAGGATTATGCGTGAAATAGACGTTGGACTGATTTACTCTAATGTGTTTGAGTAACTCTGCCGGCAATCTAATGTGTTCATTAAACAATCAGTCATTTGAACTTGTTCATTTGCTTGTTTGATATAGTTTCACGTGATGACCTTATTAATTATTCTAACATCATTGGTTCTTTACATTCACCTGACAGACAATGTCTAAAAAAGTACTTTTCTTAGTGCTGTAATCATGAGTTTGCTTGTTGATGGATGAATGAATGATACAAAACACTACTACTATTTCATTTCAGTTATAAGATTTCATCACAAAGCAACACACCAGTGAAAACCAGAGAGTACTGGCTAGCTGTTACATCCTATTCCGAGACTCCTCATCAGTGTGTGTGTGTATCGACGACCTTACTAAGGATTGAGCGCTGGACATTCGAGTTGCGAGAAGAAGACAGCTGACCATCTGGCGACGACTTTGGTCAGAATTCAATGACTAACTTTGTCACTCTACCCTCTTCCACACCAGTGCCTTCCTATCGATGAGCACCAACTTCACTTTGACATAGTGGAACCCACTACACTCTTATAAACTGTCTGCTTGTCTGATTTTCGGTGATTTTGCTAATAAATTATTTTAATTCAATTACAGAACAGTGCGGATTATATACGGGTTCAGTAAGAGAGAAATTACCAAAGCGCCTCTTATCTTTTTCCTACACGTCATCAAATAGGGATTTTCTATGTATTAGAAAAGTTAAATTATCAAATCAAATCAGCAGATCGAGTGTGAGTACAAATACGCGCCGAAGACATTGGCTAACTATGTCACGCTATGTCGTGAATTGGTAGAAGTTAGAATTCATGCAGTAGCTATCGGATCGGGTCGCAGTGTCTTAATGGTCTACGAGCTAGCTCGCCTTGTAATCAGAAGGTCCTGGGTTTGAATCCTGGTGGGTGAATACTGTTGAAGAGCCCGAAACAGAACTCCCAACTGGTTTTCCAATGGTTCTCTAACCGATGTCAGCTCATGATGAAATACTGTAACCAATCAATCAAATCCTTACAAACCAATACTTAAATATCACATCAACTGTTTGAAGTTGCGGTAGTCAGAAGATGATAATTCCCAAAGACAATTCGTAAAAATATAGTCAGAGAAAATAGTATGTACGTGTCTTTCTGAACAGACAAACAAAAATACGAAATTTCTCTTATGCCTGAAATTGTCGTGTTAATATTATATTGCATTAGTACTACTGGACAGTTAATGTAAATGAAAGTCAGTGTAAAAACTATTCATGGGTTAAGAGTAAAAATATAAATTGTTTGGTGTTCTCTAAACTTTGGTATATAGTCTATGGTGGGCTTTTCTTCTCACATGACATGAAAACGAGAGTTTACCGTATTCCAAACTGTCAAGGTCACCACCACCAACAAGCAAATAACAAGAATATATGCATGCAAGTTTAGTAAGTAATCGTACAATTTCTCGACGTCAAGTCCATCAAAAAAAGAAGTTTGACAATGAAGTACTTTGAAAAAATAATAAGCAAGAATGTCTTCCACTACATCACACTGGGCTATCCTTTCTTTTTAATCTGTGTGATGTGAATGTTGCCCCGGTGGATGCGTACTGATGAAGAGTCCCAAACTAGGACGAAACAGCTGTCCAGTACTCCCAGCTGGTTTTCCAATGGTTCTCTAACCAACCGATGTCAGCTCATGATGAAATCCTGTAAAACTAATCAAAAACTGGTTAAATGTAACAGCATATATATATATATATATATATATATATATATATATATATACATATATATATATAAAGCATTTAATATAATTGCAGGCAAAATAACCTTAGCTAATATCCTTCCTAAAAAGTAATAATGTTTCAAGTAGTCCGGTGTAATAGCAGCTGCTTGTGGATTAGGATACAATGTCTTATCAGAGGCATAAACAAAAAATCCTCTAATCGGGTCAAAGCCAGCTCGAATAATTTCAGTAAGGAATTCCCGTGATAAACCACCACCGTCAATACCAACTTCAGCTAGACCAATTTGATTGAGGAATCGAACTTTCAGGCGTGGACGTAAATCTGGCTCTAAGATAAAAGACAATAAGAGATATACAGAGAGAAAGAGTAGTGAATATGTAGGTGGGGTTAGTGTTAAGCAGAAAAAACATTATTTAAATATGCATAATTGATAATTTTATCTTGTTTATCATATTGACACGACGAGTCGAAAGTCTGTTACGTGTTCTGTACACATATACACACATACGTAGACTGCAGCTTTTATCCTATGTTGTGATTTAAAAAAAATTAAAATAGAATAACTCCTAGACAGTAAGATACGAGTAGGCAAACACTACTGCTTTAAGCGCACCACGCCATATATACTAAGTTACTTCACATTGTAGACTTTTATACGATCAGTCTGGATTTTGATTATAGTGACATTATATAAAATAACTACCGCGATTCTTGTTTCTTCATTCTGTGTGCAGGTTGGGTGTTCGAAGGTGACATGAAGGAGATCATATAAGGAAGAAATTGCAATCTTAGGAGCTATCGTGGAGCCATCGCAAAAAGACTTCAGAGAACACGGTGAAATGGACATGTACCCTAGATAAAGACCTTAGTTCCACTTGGAACCCAGAGGATTATAATAATAGTAATACGTAGAGTGGAAAATACTACTTAATTTGGTAGTAAAACAGTCCAATAACCTAATAATCTTTAAAACACAAGGCTTCAACAACACATCTCCACTTTGTCCCAATCTCTGCGGTCCTCTTCAGCTGTCCCCACGACTCCACCATAGTCTTTCATCTATTTCCTTCTCTTACAACCTCCTCCACGTCACTCTCGGACACTCCACTCATTGTTTCTCATTCGTGTTCCACTCGACGGCCTGACTACCAGTATCACTCAACAGTTTCCTCACAGTGTTCGATCCAGCTCTCTTCCCTTCGTCATATTTCTTAGTTGAGCGATAGATTCTTGCTTCATTCGTTCCCAGAGTTTGTTTCTTCTTGCTATTACCTTCCGACCATTTGATCTTCAATACGGAGTCAACGAAGGGGACGACTGTTGATGGAAGTCTCCGACCTGTTGCAAATGTTTTTGGGATGCACCAAGGTTCACGCCTCTATAGAGGATCTGACTGACTTAACGCTAGTGTTGAAAATCAGGATTTTGTTCTTTATGCTGAGTGACATCAGAAGATTTCCAGACTGGTTTCACAGTCATCAAGGTCTGCCTTGCCTTTCTCATCCTGTTTTTGACATCTTCATCTATTCCACCACCTTTATAGTTAGAGGGATACTGACTAGATAAGAGAAGGAATTGACCTCCTTCAAATTTCTTCCGTTCGTAATAGTTATTGGTTGGTTGATTGGTTATCTTCATCACCTCTGTATTCACTATGTTCACTTAAATTTCTGTCCTCGTTACCTGCCGTTTGTCGGTTCCCACCTGTTAGATTACACAAAGTCAACATTTTCTATAGCCTTCTTATTGGTCCAACGCATTTCCGGTTTGACTCCACTCAGATAGTCAAGTAAGTTCCGATCATCCGAATTCTGGCTAGCTACTTGTGAGACCTGGCCATTGAGAGTGGAAGACATAGAAAGATTAGCTGTCTTCGATCATGGGTGCCTGAGTTCTATCTCCCGTGTGAAGTGGTACAATATTGAGGTGAGGCATCGGTCGAGTGATAGGTAAGGAGGGGAAATCAATCGACAAGGCTGTGAAGTTACATCGACTGAGATGGTTAGGACATGTGTTACGCATACCCAACCTAGTCATCATCGCCTTCCTCGACAATGGGCAATGTTAGCGGATATAGGGTCAGGCTGGAAAAAAGCTAGCGGCAGCCAAACCAAAACATGTCACCAGTCAATGAAATTCACAACAATTAGTTTAAGTCACGTAGGAAGGTGTAAACTTCCTGGTTGGGGTCCTCGGGACGGTAAAAACCAATGGTTGGAAACAATTGGTGATGTGGCTTAAACTCATCGTTCTCAATGGCACAGATGCACCCACTCCCTGTGACTTATGATTTCCAACGAGACTGTTTTGTTCTTCCTTATTACTATTCCTTTGTCTCACACCTCTGTGTTACTGTCTCTAATATGCATTTCTTCTACTTACTTCTCTTGCTTTGTGTGCTACATGGAGTGTGGCGACTTGAACTGGTGCACATCGGTGCAAAGTTCTATGTCGAAAACAGAAAGACTTGAGCGAATTGGCAATATACTGAATCAAATTTGGCATTCACAAATTCAATGAAAGTGTAAAATTAAAAACATACTGTCAGAGGTGTTTATTGTCACAAACAAGGAAGACAAGAAGAAGAAGAAGAAGAAGGACTTACCATTCTCTTTAGACAGCTTTTCAAACGCATCTTCATATAAGTGAGTTCGGCGGACGACAATAAATACTTCAGGTTGATTAAATGAATTATACATTCGATCCAGGTGGTTTTGATTAGCATTACTATTGACAAGGACCTGAAACAGCTAACGTGATAAGAAAAAAACAACAATGTCAACGGGACTGAGATAACCGAAAGTAGTCACAAAAACACCGACAGTAATAAATGATAGTACACTTATGAAAATAATGGCGATATACATAGAGGAACGCAAAGATGGGATTCGCGTTGCTTCTCTCTCTCTATCTCTGAGTTTAATAGATGACCAATGCATCAGTCGATAAACTATCTATCATTCATGGTGTCAGTTTTAGAATAAAACATCAAGGCTGGCGGGGACTTTTACTCCAACTTGACAATAAAAGCTCCATTATTTTGATGGATAATAAATTTTACATCAAATCCACAGTTTACAGTTTACACAATATAACATGAGGTGAAATTTAACAACGGCTTTCAACCAAGTATCACAATGCAGGAGTGCGGACGCACTAGTTACCTTGAAAGCATACAGTTTGTTGCGCCACTATGAACGTTGTTCATGAAGTGTGGTGCAAATTTCATCTTGATCACGTTTTCAAGGGATGTTTGGACAATGTGTTCATAGCTCGCTAGGGTTACGGTTAAGATTAGGGTTAGGATTAGGCTTGGGGTTGAGAATAGGGTTAAGATGAAGAACTCTGATTGATTTATCTACTTTATTATCCGTATTTTTCTGCTAAATGGTTGTCAACCCTCTTTCTGGAAACTAATACTAATTCAATGGAGGGTTTTTGAGGAGGACTGAAACAAAGGATAAAAGCGATAAACAGGTCACAAAAATAACTCATCTTCAGTCACCTCGATGAATACAGGGACAAAATCTAGTCTAACTTAAAAACTGATACTCCTCATTATAACTGGGAGGCTTTTCAAGTTATGTCAGGGAAAAATATCCCGTTTATAATGTGTTTCCATGTGTATCTCATGTAAGAAAACGTCAGTTTTATGTAAAAAAAAAAGAAAAAATCACTGGATTTTCTGACTGGTCGACTGAAGGTCACGCGTGCATTCACTTTGTGTATACCACTCAGATCAACCAGTTAGTGCTTGCTAACCAGACCAAAGTGATAGAAACACCGGACAGCCGTTTTGCTTGTTTGCCGCCCAACTCATATCAGCAATGTACGCACGATCTGACCCAGTTCAGAGGACCGAGTCATTTCAAACCATCTGAGTTCTGACTTGTTACTTGGGTGAACTGGTAACATATCGAGACACATTTGCAAATTACACAGTTTGAAGTGAAATATGATTGATGAAACCAATGACAACAGATTGAGCAAGATAGAGTATGCCATCGCTTTGCTTCGTCGGTTGTTTTCACCAGCGATAGGCAACCTAGTACACAAATCCAGATTTCATCTCTCTGGAAAACTCATTATAACCCCGTATATTGTGTACATACAGAGAGTCCGTAAAAGTTGAACTAAAACAGTTAGCATTTTAGTAACTCATAAGGGAGTAGTATATGCATGGCCGGAATAACAGCTATATCCAATTGAACTGATACTGAATTTTCAACACAGAATTTTGCCAGGAAAGCTCAGAAGTTGAAGTTGCCAGGTAAAAAAAAAACATATAAAGAAACTAAAAGAAACGGTAAAGTACTCTCGGGAAAGGATAGGGCAAGAAGGATAACGAAGATTATCTGGGAGACTATACAGAGCGAGTTGCATTTCAGCCATTGACAAAGAAATTGAAAAGAATGACAAAAAAACTTTTAGTCATTGGTGACCGTGAAGTAATCTGCAGACTACCTCAAACACTACGGAATGCAGTAGCGCAAACATGTGTAAACCTCACTGACCAACCAGCTATGTGTTAATGACACATGCCAAGTGATTCACAACAGAAAGCTCAAGAAAGAGTTTGAAATGCAGTCAGGAAGGAGTAAGACAAGACCGTCTACAACCACCGGTGATCTTCTTGCGACAGGCAATGCGACCAGGGAGATGAAAAGACAGTCATGAAAGTAGAAGTAAACATTCAATGTGCACACCGTATCTCAGGCCTGCTAACAAGGCTATCCACATTTCACTAAACTTTACATGCAAACTGAAATCTGATGATTATAAGGCATCATTAAAAAAGCATCTAATACATGCTAATCAAAACATCAACTTACCTTGACTCGTTTTTCAAAGGGTATAACAAATGGAACTTCTTTCAACAATAACACCTGGCGTATTTCCCGATTGCATAAAGCGAATGAACCTAATTCCGCTGAAGTGAAAAGGAGAAGGAAATATACGCATTTTTTTGTCTTACAAATTCAGTGTTAGTTTGTAGGGATTTGATTGGTTTCAGGATTTCATCATGAGCTGACATTAGTTAGAGAACCATTGGGAAATCTGGGAGTACTGGTGGGTGCGTACTGCTGAAGAGTCCCAAACTAGGACGAAACAGCTGTCCACTACTTCCAGGTTTTCCAATGGTTTTCTAACTAATGTCAGCTCATGATGAAATCCTGAAATTCAGTGTTATTTGACAGATTTTGTATTTCTCTACTCAACAGAAATAGTTGTTGAAAAAATGGAGGACACTGATTGACTGGGGAATATCTCAGAAACACCTAGAGATTTACTGATCTATGCTCTCAACTTCCAATCCCAAACTCATAACAGTCTTCTCCTTGTACTACTACAGAGCAAGAAGAGTACCGTTAACACTAAAACGCAATAAGTTCAGGCCATTGTCAAGCGACCACTTTTACAAGGACTTCGTGACCTACATAACATTCAGAAGACTGATGGGTTAAATTCTGCCCAGTTGCAATCTCCTGGTCGTCAGTTAACTGACTTGATGAACACTATCATGAGGAAAATTTGTAGTGGCGGTGGATGTCTCTTTTGGAGTTTTTATGAATTGAACCAATAGTATTCCGAATATGACTGACTATTTAGACGATTACTTAGGTCGTTAGCTGTCAAACCATGGAATATACATTCACAGTTTACATAAAATAGCAATATATGTGCGACTAGGTAAAATCACCAGTGAGTTTTTTCCAGGGTTGGTGATTTGTACAGATCCATGGCTCAGCTATTTAAATACTCCAGGTACAATTATAAAAAAGGATCCAATCCAATAGACTTGCTACCATTTAACAAATCGGAGACATACACCAATCTGGTTCACCTCTGATTTCGTCGTAATTGTTAGTCTAACAGTCAGAAGTGGGATTTCAAATGTTTTGGTATTTGAAGTCTTGCTCTACGCCTGAAGAACAAGACGTACTCTCAGGCCAGAAAGATTGCAGTAATTATTATTGTTCCATGTAATCACAGTGTCTGTAGAATTTCCATAAGAGATATGTGTTCGGAGAAAGTGCAAATCGACATTCAGAGCCATTTTGAGAACCTAGCTCCTATATCTTTCACTGTTTGCTAGCCTTAATATCAGTTGACAAAAGCGGAAGTGGTCAATTTACGATGTGACACTGTGAGAATAGTTGTGCATTCAGCTATCGTCTGTTGGTGAATCACAATTCTCTGGACGGGTTCTGAGAAATCATGTAATCCAGTAGCTTGGAGCATTATCAGTTATGGATCAGAATGGAAATTCACAACAACAAACACGTTGTCACCGTACTTGAAAAACAGATCAAATGCGTAGTAAGAGTTAACTTATCAGCTAATACGCTGACTAATATAAACAACTTCCAGTTGCTATTGACGAATATCACCACGACAACAGGATATGAGGAAAAATAAAATACTGTAGGGTAACAGTGAAGAAAATATAAAATCCACTCTGCTTACCTTGATTTCGATCAGGATTGAGTATACTATAATAACCAAATGGTGCCCCAGCTAACGTGAGTGTAGTTTGATCACCCCTATTTACAAGCCACGACTGTGATGATATAGAGTTCAACAGATCACCTTGATTATCTTTTAACCAGAAAGTCTGACTAAGACTTGGTGTACCCAAGGGTATACGTGGACGTGTTAAGTGTAGACCAGCTATTGAATCCGTGGAGACAGGAGAATTGGGAGTGGTCAGTGTATTTTTAGACTGGGTGGGAGGAGATGTGGTTTGTAATAGGTATGCAGGTAAACTAATATCCTGTTGACGTCGACAACGACGATCCCAATCATAAATTTGACATACCAGGAGTTGAACTCGACGAAACAGACTACTCCAACAATAAAGCAAAAGACGTAGGTCTGTAACGGACTGGAAAAACAAAAAACAGAAAATGTAGACTGTGTGTAGTGAAATAAATACTGGTTAATACGAAGCACTAAATAATTAACTGTGTGTTTCGCCGTCTCAGATGTTCGAAGACACTCGATAACAGGTTTTATTCTTCCAGATAGGGAAATATCTATCAGTGAAATCGTCATGCTTGGCGTGAACACAGAAGAAATCATCTTATCAGTGAAGCACAACTTCTTATCGGCCACAATTGGCCAACACAACACTATGACTCAATTAAGCAAGGCACTGTGATCTAGACCACTCAACTATAATTTTAAAAAGAACCACACATGTATCATCTCATGATAATGTTATACACACATTTAAACAACAAATCCGAATAAGTACATCAAAACATACCCATCCTGTATGATTTCGTAGAAGTAGATTGGCGGCACCAGGTGAACTGCCAAGCGCTGCAACCTCAGCACGTTGTTGTATCCTACGGATAACAGCAGCATAATCCGGTTGTTCTGATGAATCCATAGAATATGAATCTGTTTGGAGATTTTGCCGTGTCATTTTCGGCAACTGATCAGGATACGCTAAATCAATCAGGCCAAGCATAAGATCTCTAAGCCTTGCGCCGACGTGTAATAATTCTTCAGCACGAAAACCACAGCCTGATCTAGACAACCCGCTGGTTAATTCATGATTTGCCTCCAGTGGTAGGTTATCACAGATTTCAGTATCTGTTAGGCATAACAGACGATGATGCAGGCAATCAGAAAATGTGAAAATCAATGGCAGGTAACTGTTTAAAAAAGAAATAAAATAGAATAAAAGAAAATAAAGTGAGGAAAAAATCCCAAGTTAAACAGATTACGAATAGGAACGATTAGTGTACTGACCGACTAAATCAATTACTCAGCCATGGGAAAAATAAGGAAAAATAAAGAAAAGTACCATTCGCATCACGAAACTAATCAAAATGTAAAAAATACCTGTGCAAAGCTAAGAGTGACAATTACAAGGTGACAAGAAAACGTGAAGAACAATCAATTAATCTGTATCAGTTACTTGTTGCAGAAGAATCGTGCAAATAAATTCAATCATTCATTCATTCTTTACTGTTGTTACCATGGTTAGATGGCCAAATGACTGATTGGCTGACTGGATTACATACAGTATAAGGCTTCGCACACAACTGCAGTATTTCAAGACCTTACTACTCTCCATGTAGCCCACAAAGATAGAGAAAAGAAATTCAAAACAACTGTGGTGAGCAGAAATGTACGACAGAAAGAACAGTAACACAGAAAAACATGAGGATTTAATGGATGTGGGGTATTAAAAAGAGTAAATGCATCTCTGTCTTATTGAGAACAACTTTGAACCATGTCATCAACAGCTTCAAGTCATTGGTTCTTGGTATCTTGAGAACCTCAGCCAATTAGTTCAAAACACCCTGACTGGCTATAAACCAACTAACTGCCAAACTCTTCATGGATTGATTTCATGTTTCCATCTGACCACCTTAGACACAATCAACTTAATCTTATGTCGGCTAACACTTTGTGCGGGAAGGAGGGTGACGATGCGACATGTGTAATATATGTTTTAGCCACCTTAATCGGTTCAACTTCACAATCCCATAGATTGCTTATTCATTTTCACCTAGCACTGCTACCGGGGAATAATCTCGTTGACTTGGAATATGCAGACGATATAGTCCTTCTAGGCGAAGACGCTGACGAAATGCAAAGTCTTCTAAACACCTTGAGCCGCAATCTACAATTGTTTGGCATGCGATTCGCTCCCGCCAAATGCAAGATGATGTTACAGGACTGACTGGACTACATCGACGCCTAGTTTAAAAATAGGAAGTGAAGTGGTAGAGCACGTTGACCGCTTCACTTATTTGGGAAGTACCATCAGCCCCAACGGGCTGATCTCTGACGAAATCTCAGCACGAATACAAGGGGCTCGTTTCGCATTTTCCAGTTTACGCCGACTCTGGCGTAGACGAGATGTTCGACTATTGACCAAAGGGCGGGTGTACTGCTCATCAGTCCGCTCCGTTCTCCTTTATGGTTGTGAGACCTGGCCACTGAGAGTGGAAGACATGAAAAGACTAGCTGTCTTTGATCATAGGTGCCTGCAATCTATCTCCCGTGTGAAGTGGCATAATAAGGTGAGCAACATGGAGGTTAGGCGTAGAGTTCTAGGTAAACAGGGGAAATCAATCGACGAAGTCGTGAAGTTACATCGGCTGAGATGGTTAGGACATGTGTTACGTATGCCAAGTCATCGCCTCCCTCGACGAGCAATGTTAGCGGATATAGGGTCAGGCTGGAAAAAAGCTAGCGGCGGTCAAACAAAAACTTGGCATCAGTCAATGAAATCCGCAACAGTTGGTCTAAGCCACGTAGAAAGGTGTAGACTTCCAGGCTGGGGTCCTCGGGACGGTAAAAATCTATGGTTGGAAACAATTGGTGACATGGCTCAAAATCGTTCTCAGTGGCGCAGATGCATCCACTCCCTGTGACTTATGATCTTCAATGAAACTGTTTTGTATTTCTTTATCACTCCTTTGTCTCACACCTCTGCTCACTGTTTCTATTATGCTTTTCTTGTACTTTCTTCTCTTGCTTCGCGTGCTACACGGAATGTGGCGACTTGAACTTCCGCACATTTGTGCAAAGTTCTACGTCGAAAACAGACAGACAGACAGACAGACAGCACTCTACACGTCTAACTTCAATACACCAACTAGCATGTAAGATAGGACGAAAACTGTTACGATCAAAGATGACTAACATCTTTATATCCTTCATTTTCAAAGGTCGTAAAGAATGACAGAGAGAAATGGTGCGCAGTACACACATCCTTTGATTAATACCCACATATTTCTTTAACGTCGGAGATGCTGTAAGTTGGTGAATATCAGACGAGGCTTTTGTATCATCAGCAATCATCAGTCCATTAGAGATGATGCAAGTTCCCAAATAAGTGAGGTGGTCAACACGCTCAGTCACTTCACTCACTGTCTTTAAACTAAACAACAGCCATGCATATAATAAGCAGAGATGAATGTTTCGACATTACCATTCAGTCCAGCCCCAACCAACTGTTAACTGACCATCAAAGATATACGTGTTTAGACCACATATACCATCTACAACAAACTTAAAGTCAACCAAACAGGCAGATGGATTACGGAGATAAAAAGACCAATAATCAAAATGATTTTCTCGAAATTAGATGCACCATTAATTAAAAATAAAAAAGTCACTGTAATAGAAGTGCACCATAACAAGATTCATCTTAGTATCCCGGCCGATAACTGCTACCTTGTCGTGGTGGTCGGGCTTGAATACCGCAATGACCCAACAAGCTGAACTGACTGGGACTCTGTCTCTACAGGTCCTACCATGTCAGGAAGGTTGTTTGGATAGTGGTTTAACTGAGAGCAGTTACCATGTGGTGCATGGGCTCCAGTATCCAATCGGATCAAATGGCATATGAACCCATATGTGTCACCGGAAACCATGGGAATGCAGCTCCTGACGCTGCTGCGCTGCCTTGAGGATTAGACTCCAAGTCAAAGGCTCGGGGGGTGGTCTCTTAATAAAACCACCTGCTTTGCTCTGGGTGTCCGGGCAGTATCTTAGCCCTCACACAATGAATCTAATGAAGCAACAAACAATCAATGAAACTTATCGCGTGCTATTACAAATGATTCCAAGTAATGTCGATGCCTCCAGTAACTTGTGTCTTTCCTACCTTACTTTTATTTTTATACATAGTTTCCTGTATTTTACCCTCGCTAACCTTGACTTCTTAACTTTTGACAGCCTTTCGCCTTTTCCTAGATTCCCAACCTATCTGTGTCGTTTCGAGATGTTAGTGAGTAGCCCTCAAAATGGTTGTCGCTTATGTGACATCTAACACAGTTATCCTGAAACCGCGTGCCGCGTTCAAGCTGGCCACCTTCAATGTTCGGAAGCTGATGTAAACCGGATAACAGGCAGGATTAGTAAGAACTTTGGAAAGCCTCGCTATCGGTGTCTGCTGCACTTCGGAGACACGCATTCAAGATCCCAGTGAAGTGCTTCGACTATCCTCTCCTTCTGGAAGTTCCAGCAGTATGTATCACCTGCGCTTATCCGGGGATCCTGTGGTGCCGGCATCAAGCGTAGTTGGTGTCACTGTCGCACTGAGCCTAGATCTGAAGCTGCATTCCTCGACTGGATTCCCATTAATAGTCGCTTATGTGCTGTGAGGCTGGAAGGTTATACGAAAGTAAGAGTAGTAGGCCATAGGCGGTGTCTATTTGTTGTCTCTGCCTATGCACCGACGGATTGCACCGGATGCAATGAAGGATGAGTTTACACCAACTAGCGATCTTTGAAACAGGCGGGTCGGAGGGATATCGTAGTGCTGGCTAGGGACTGGAATGCACAGTTCTGGCGTCTAAGCTCTGAGGAGAATCTTCTAGGTGATCGATGGAGACTACATGGTCGCAGGTCAGATAATGAGGACCGTCTTCTGCGGCTCTGCGCAGATCACAACGTATTTCTAGTCAGCACCAACTTCCGGAACAGCCATGGCCGTAGCGCTACCTGGCGTCCTCCCTCTGCGAAGCAAGCTTGGACTCAGATTGATCATATTGCTGTCAGTTTCCGGTGGCCAGGATGCATACATAACTGTCGCTCCTTCTGGAGCACATTCCTGGACTTCGATCATGCATTAGTGTGTGTCAAGTTCGTCTTGCGATTTTGTGGGGTTCATAAAAGCGTCTAAGCGTTGATGTGAGCAAACTAGTAGCACCTGCTATTTCTATGAAATAGCAGAATGAGTTACAATCAAAGCTTTCCAGCAACCCCACAAGTAGTATAGATGAACATTGGCTTCACCTGCGAGAAGCCACGCAAAGGAGGAGTTTGGCCGCTGGAGGCTTGAAAGAATGCTCGCTAACAACCACTGGGTTTCTGCGGGTTCCTTGCAACCCCTGGATGAACGCCGGTCGATTCCGGCTGGCAGCGAATACAACAATTAGCGAAAGGCACTCATGCCCAAGATTAGACAGTGTTCACGTAAGGACCGCGAAGCCTGGTGGTCAGAACGTGCGTGTGAGATGGAGTCAGCTGCTGCATCTGGCAACAGTCGGAAGCTGTTCCAATTCATGCGAGCCACCGGCAGCAAGAAACAAGGTGTCAGCGAGACGGTCTGTCAGGCATATGGCACGCCGATTACCAGCTTGAAAATACACATGTGACGCTAGGCAGAGCACTTCGCGAAACAGTTTAGCTGGCCAACAGTTTCAGTGTCTACTGTCATTAGCCCCAGTGCTCCTTGGTCAGTTAGTACCGACCCCCCCTCCGAAGCGGAGGTCCATAGGGAACTCCAAGTTTTGAAACGATATAAGGCGCCCGGCCCAGACAGTTTACCCCTGGCTCTTTTGAAAGATGGTGGCGAGACTCTCACAGTGACTCTAACTGGGTATTTCAGGAAGGTATGGCAGACAGAGAGTGTAGCGTCAATGTGGAACGAAGCCATTATCGTCCCCATCTTCAAAAAGGGTCGACATAATTCCTGAGACAATCATGGGGGTATCAGTCTGGTACCAGTCGCGTCTAAATTATTGGCTGCTGTCTTGCTTCGCAGGCTGTGCAAAATACGTGAAGGATTGATTTGCGAAGAGCAGGCTGGGTTTCGTTCAGAATGTGGATGCATTGATCAAGCGTTCACACTTCGTCAGTCGTTGGAACACCACCACACGTATTGCAGGCCAACAATCGTTGGGTTTCTTGATATTAGGGCTGTCTTTGATTCGTTGGACAGAACTGTGCCCTGGAACTGTCTGTTAGAGAGAGGTGTACCTGAGAAATTTGTTAACATCTTGAAAGTCCTACACAGAAACACCTCGGGTATAGTGAGTGCATACAACCAACTATCATCACTGTTCCCAACCAACAGTGGGGTAAGACAGAGTTGCCCAATCTCTCCGTTTCTCTTTAACTTTGCCATTGATGACATTCTGTTGTCAGTTTTGAAGGATGTGCGTGAAGGTGGTGTAGATCTGCTACCTGGAGATAGAATTTTCGACCTCGAGTATGCAGACGATATCGTCTTACTGTGCGATAGCATATAGGCTGCCCGAATCGCACTTAATCAGTTGGCGATCAGTGTCTATAAATATGATATGTGCTTTGAGCCGTCTAAGTGCAAAGTACTGTTACACGATTGGCAGGAGTCTGTACCTGCACTCAATCATGCGGGTGAACCGCTTGAAGTTGTTGATTTGTGTGTGTATTGATGTAGTTGTGTGAGTGCTGGAGGAGGAGTGACGAATGAGATTTCCAATGGTAAAATGAAGGCTAGGATGGCATACATCAACTTGAGCCACGTATGGCGCCGTCGCGATGTTAGCCTGACTGTCAAAGGTTGGGTATACAATGCTTTGGTGCGGGCTGCCATGCTCTACGCCTGTGAAACCTGGCCTATCCGAGTAGGCTGAGGATGTTTGGCGGCGACTCTGCGTGTTCGATCATCGCTGTCTCTGCAGGATTGCTTGCGTTCGATAGATGGCATCATCGCGTGAGTAATTCTGAGGTTCGGAGGCGTGTGTTTGAGCACAGTGGAGGTCACCATTCATTGAGTGTCATCATCTGGAAACATCGACCGATGTGGCTTGGTAATGTGCTGCGAATGTCATCCCAGGGACTTTCGTACAGGCCTCTGTTCTCTGACCAGCCCTGTGACGGGATGGAAAAGGCGGAGAGGTGGTCAGTGCATGACGTGGCATCGTGAGATGAAGGAATTTTGTGCTAGATTAGCATCGATTGGTGTGTCACGACTCCCTGTTTGAGGTCCGAGAGACAGCTCAAATCGATTGCTCGAAACGTTATCGGATATGGCCAAGAATCGTAATCAATGGAGAAAATGTTGCAATTTCCTTCTTACTTGCTTTCCCGATGATAGTTAACGAATACTGTTTGAATTTGTTTAGCATGACTGTTTTCCTTCCAGATGAAGTTCTTTATCCGTTATCTACTTTTATATATATATATTTTTTCCTTCCTTCCTTTTCTTTTTTTTTGATCTATGTTGTTTTATTATTATTGTGTGGCGCATCTTTCTTGGTGCCATATTGTACCAAGTTTTTTTATGCGTTTAAATAAAATAAATAAATAAAATAGTATCACAATAAACATGCATGTTCACTTGACATATGCCTCTTGTTCAATAAGGTTACATATTCAGTGAACAATAAACTGATATATTCTCCCACTTAATAACTCACTGCCAATAGCGAATCAAAAATCTACTAAAAAGTTGAATTCAGAACGATTAGTTTGTGCCTCACCACCCCCTTCCTTTTGGAATTCTTATATTTTACATTTATTAACATTAAATAATAACATATTCTCTATAGTTGATTTGTAAGGATTAGTTTTGTCTTTACAAGTTGATCACAGATTGATATGAGTAAGAGAACCATTGAAAACCAGCAGCGGAGAACTGAACAGCTGTTCCATCCTAGTTTGGGAATCATCGGCAGTACTCACCCACTTGGGTTGCAACCCAGGACCTTCAAGTCACAAGGGAATGTCGTATATACCATTCAGCCACTGGAACCCGATTCAACGGCCAGCCCATAAATTCTAACTTCTACCAATTCGTGATGCGTTTAGCGCGACCCCAAGCAGTATCGTCGGTGGGAACTGCATCCTCACTCCCGATATTTGGATGGACATCACTGGTCACGACTTCTCACTAGAACTCCAGGAACTTCATCCTGTAGCAAGTTCACTAGCCAGCATCAGATTAATTTTCGGCGTACTAACGATGATTCCAAAACTAGGATGAGAGAGCTGTCCAGTACACCCTGGTTTTCAATGGTTCTCTTAATGATATCAATCCGTGATCAACTCGTAAAAAATAACACATTCTCTAGTGAACTAGTTAGTTCTGGATCTATTTCATCTTACAAATCAAAGTTCACAATACACCTACTATCAAACTTTATGAACGTGTTGTTGTACAATTTCCACTAGAATTAAACACGTTGACACCTATACTTGCTTTCAAGACGAAAAAGTATACAATAAAATGGAGAAAATCAAAAACACTGAATACACGATACGCCATAATATACTGCATAAGAATGTGTGAGTGAAGTTCAAAGTGGTAGAAAATTGTATAAAAGGGGGAGGGGGGGATAAGTAAGACGACAAAAAAGATAGTGAGTATGAGAAGTGGCGGGATGTTACACACTGGAACGATAAAAAACGCATGTACTAAGAGCACAATGAACCAAAAAGGGAATTTCAATCCATAAGAATATGGATAACGTTTATGAAAGGCATGATAAAGGGGAACAAGGCCATTTAAATGAATGAATACATAAGTGATGTTTGCTAGGAGGTCGTTTGTATAACTTCTTCAACTCATATTCAAAGATTCTTTATGAAGCCATCATAGTGTTTTTCTGAAGTGCTACTTAGAAAACAAATAAAATTGGATATGTGGTTCACCATCAGCTTAAACATTAGACTTCCACCTTGGATTCTCAGATCCAAAGCCTAAATCATCAACTTTGATATATGTCAAGCACATGACAGCATACAATCTTAAGTGTCAGGGACGGCTCTTAATTTGAATTGCAGTCTTTGGGTATCAGACAATTGTTAGTTTCAACAAGGGCATACGCAACAATTCACCCTGCCAAACTAAATATCTGCCAACAATTTCCAATATTCCCCCAATCATTACTTCTCTCCTACCTTCTTAACATTTTTCGCTGAAATTTTTTGAAAGACTGGCATAAACCACTAATACATACAACCTTCTGAAAACACCGTGAACAAAGACTTCTTAAATATGCTTCACATGCCACCACTTATTTGCATCGGTTGTAGCAACTGTCTGGTGGTTCCTGATAAGATTTCAGAACGCGAAAGAAGTCCATCATTAAGTAATTACTACCATACGAATCAGCTTTGACGTCTGCATAGATTACGAGCAATGGAGCATCAGTTTGACTAGCTCCTGGGTATGTGAAAATAATATATTTGTATAATATTTGTAAACAAATGTTGTGATAAAACTAGAAAACTTAATATACATAATAATATTAAACAAAGAACCAACTAACTAACCTTTGCAATTCAGCTAGACGTGAAGGCAGTTCACCTGATGATAAAACTGTCAAAAATGTACACGCTGAACTAGAATATTGTGATACAGTAGTTGATACTTTGGTATTTTCAATCAATTTCCATAAAGAGCGTAGATAGACAGTATGTTGTGAATAAATGGAGTTAATGCTTGAAAACAACAATAAAATAAAGTGATAAAATGAGACAAAATTTAGAATTTATTTAATAAGCATTGAATATTTATACGACTAGTGTTACTACTGTGACGAGTGCTACTGATAAGATTTATCAGTAGTATGTATATAAAGGGACGTTTATTGGGCTTAAAAATATCAAATAGCAAGGAGAAACATTTGATGTCAGAGAAGGCAAATACCACAGCGTTATGGAGAAACACGTGAAACATGAAAGGAACACAAAGAAACACAATATGAAGGAAAGCCAGAGGTACCACAACACGAAGATCTGTGCAAATTGTGCATTGAAGATAAGGTGTACATAATTTGGTTATGTAGAGATACCAAATTTCGTCTTCTACCGTTTCACTAATACTACTATTAAGGGGTATTATTGTCAGTATTCAGCCTCTGTAATCTTTCATATTTCTTTCTACCATTACCCATTCTGTTTCACTCTTATACTTGTCAAACTCTATTGATTCTCTTCACTCATCTTCTTGTCTACCTCTGTGTGCTATTTGGAACGTGGCAACTCGAACTGGTGCACTTCGGTGCCAAGTTCTATGTCGAATCCAGACAGACAGTATTATTGCGCATAAAATGTTTGTCAAGTGATTTTATTTGAGGCCTAGAACTCTGCTCAAACTAGCCCTATATCTTATTCGTTCGTACAGAAACTACTTATATGTTTAATTCATTAACTTAAAGAAACAACTCTCAATCAATGGCTTTCGATGTCGAGTAACGTTTTAACGATTCCAGTCATCACATATGGACAGTATAATCAAGCCACACATTCATAGTCTGGTACATGTGAAATCTTTTCTGCTGGAGATAAGGAATTCCTAAACAATTAGAAAAGTCAATGGAGAAATCTTCTACAGTTCAATTGGCGATAAATGAAGGCGAGCAGTGCTCAGCAGTTTATAAGTGATCACACATTATTAATTATTATTGTTCCCTTGGGTTCCTAGTAGAAAATAGGGCTTCAACTGCACGTCTCCACTTGCTTCTGTCTTCTGCTGTACTTTCCACCTGCATCCATGTTAGTCCATACTCTTTCAACTCCTCTTCATACGATCTACTCCATGTCACCCTAGCACTGACGACCAACTCGCCGCTTTCCTTTCAGGTTCCACTCGAGCAATGGCCTGACGCGTCCACGATGTCACCCAGCGGCCTCCTCAGCGAGTGTCCAATCCATCTCAATCCCTTTTCTCCTGCATATTTGTTGAGCGATTGGTTCTTGTTTTGTTTGTTCTCATAGTTTCTTATTGATGATTCTTTCCGGCCCGACCATCTGATCTTCAGTATAGATCCAGCGAAGACAGTTCTTGGTTGATAAAGGTGTGCAACAGGCTGTTGGAAATACTCTTTGTGACCCGCCCGCCAGGTTTCTGATCCGTATAGAAGAACTGACTGATTTGACGTTTTATTGAAAATCCGACGGAATTTTGTGGTTGATTCTGAGTGACGAAGATTTCGAGATTGGTTTCAGGTTGATGGATGTGTTTCTCGCCTTCCCGATTCTCGCTCGATTTGACATCCTCGTCCGTTCCTCCTCCTGTAGTTGAGACAATGCTCCATAGATCAGTGAGTGAATGAAGTAACGTCTTTCAAATCCCTCCCATTGATGGTGATTGGTGCTGGATGTTGTTGCTGTTGTTGGCTGGTTATTTTCATAACCTCCGTCTTGTCTATGTTCACCTGGAGTCCTGTCTTTGCCTCCTCTCTGAGTTTTCCGTTGTGGATCACTTGACAGGTGCCGTTGGCGTACAGCTGTTGAATAAGGTTGATGAATATTTGGGGTACCCCGTAGTATTCGAGTAGTTTCCAAATTACTTCGCGGTCAACGCTGCACTGTCGAAGGCCTTCTCAAAGTATATAAAGTTGAGGTAGAGGTTTGATTGCCATTCCATGCTTTGTTCTGTGATGATGATGCGTAGAGTTGAAATTGGGTCAGAACATGATTTGCCTGACTTTCCTGAATCCAGCTTGTTCTGGTCGGAGTACTGCATCCAGTGTGTCCTTTATTCTCTCCAGGATGATGCGACTCAGAATTTTACTTGGTGTCGACAGGAGCATGATTCCTCGGGTGTTCTTGCAGAGTCCTAAGTCGCCCTTCGTTGGTAGTTTCACGATGTAACCTTTCCCCCAGTCAGTAGGCACCTTTCCCTCCTTCCAGACCTTTTGCAATAATGGAGTCAGCTTATTCGCTGTCGTCTCTGGGTCCGCTTTCAGTGCTTCAGGGAGTATTCCATCTGGTCCAGCTGCTTTTCCAGCTTTCAGAAGCTTGATTGCATTCATAACTTCAGCTCTCGTTGGAGGATTGGTGTCAACTTGCAGTTGTGTAAGTGCTGTTGTTGGTATTTCTGGACGGGTTGCAGGTGGTGGTCGGTTCGAGAGTCCTTTGAAGTGATCCGCCCATTGTTTAATCTGTCTTTCTTTCTTGGTAATTGGGTTCCATTGGTTGTCTTTTATAGGTTTCACTTGTGTTGATCTATTCCCGGGTAGAGAGACTTGGTTATCTGATATAGTGTCCTCAGGTCCCTTTTGCCTGCTGCCTTTTCAGCTTCAGTGGCCAGGTTGTCGTAGAATTGTCTTTTGTCCTTCCTAGCATTCTTCTTCACTTCTTTGTCCAGTGTTGTGTAAGTTGAGCTGAGCGTCTCCTTTTCTTGTCCGTCTTTGGATTGTATCATTTTCGCTTAAACACACTTTTAAAAAATACCCGTTTAGCCTGATTTATAAGGGAAGAAAATTAAGAGAGTAGTAGAACAGATCACCTTTTCAGCTGTTTTCCATAATGTCTTTACTAAAAGGAATACCTAACTTAAACCATGGATAATAGACATTGAAGACACCTTAAAAGTAGCTCACTGACAGACACCATAAGAGTTATTATCACACATAAGTAAAACAGTTAAAACCAGTTTTTACAAGGACCAAAAACTATTGAACACGTGAATACGACGATACTCAGGTAAATAACGAAAACTGGGAACAAGTCTAATGAAATGAATAGTAAGAGGCTTGCAACAACTTTCTAAGAAGCAATACCCGTATGAGCCACCCAACTGAACTGAACTGTCAGCCAATTCGGGACGGCAAAAAAAGACTAGTCATGATTTTAAAAAAATACATTTTAAGCCTACCGAATTAAAGAGGTTCTTGGCAGACCATACACCTGTGAAAGACAATAATGCAATTGAGCTGAACAACGAATCAATTCCAGTTCACTTGGACTATTCAAATCACTATTGAAATTTCTTAACGTAGATAGGGCACTGGCGGCCAACGGTGACAAATGCTGACTCAACGCTATACATATTTCTGTTAGTTGACTAGCCTGCAGAGGACAGAGGATGAACAAAGCAATATATATATATATAAGTTATAAGAGCTAAAGTTTAATAATAAGACCCATCTATCCTTTAATTTATGCCGAGTTATGCAACGAAATCAAGTGTAAATTAAAAGTGTAATATTTAAGAGAGTATTGATCATTGGAACAGTTGGGCCGTACAGAGACACGTGTTGACAAACATGACAAAAGCACCAAATCTCAGAAAGCTAGACGAATAAACTTAGAGAGAATAGTAATAGTGCCACCTTGGTTGCAAATTGATGAACCATTTACAGTGGTAGAGAACATTAGTACTTGGTAAAAGAAATGTTGACTGGCAACTCGATGCACTGATTTAGCTAAAATATATTGAGAGCATGATATCTACAAACGTCCTGGGTCTTGTGCTTCTTTTATCGTCCTTTCTTGCTTTCTAAGTTGCTTTACAAGCATCGTTCATTTCTTTGCTTCGCCATTAAATCCATCCCCCCCCCCGTTATTCGATATTCTTGCAGATATATATATGTGTGTTTGTATACTACTCGCAAATCTTGTCAGTAGTACAGGGGGCACAGGATAACCAGCTAAAAATTATGTACACAGTTGGCTTTAATAATAATACTCGTAGACACTGTTTGCACCCTACATCAAATCAGGTAAAAATGATTCCCAACTGTACACAATTTCACTGAGGGAGTTAGTCGCCCTATTTAATCTAACTTCATCACCAGCAGCAAGACACGAAACTATTGTCTGGCTCAAAGAAGAACTAATGTGTGTGTGCTGAAGAGTTACTGACACATCCCGAAAAAAATTTGCGCATAACTTACAGGCCACTTGACAAATTCAGTGTTAACTTCTTGGTACCTTTTTTAGATAGATGCGACAAAAAATTATTTGACATAATCTTGTACTGCGGACTGACTATGACACGAATATATACAGGGATAGACTGTACTCATACAGCTTACAACCTTTCCCTGCCGCAGCACACTTTAGATCTTTGATTGCATGTCATCAGTATCCTGATAAAACGAATTATTATCTTTGTATTATCCCCATACATACTTTATTGTTTGGATATTTTAAACTGATTATGGAAACGCCAAAAAAGACGATTGCTGAGAGATATGTGATAAATCATAGACAATCTTGGTGATTTTTGAGGTGGTTGCGTTCTCTGAGCTTCAAATTGAAGTATGCGATGAAGATGTCGCCTAGTAGGGCTATGAAAGCTTCGCAAATTAACTATCTAGCTCAGAGAACATAACCACCTCAAAATCATCCACCTGAACTACAAATCTTCTCTATCATATCTACAATCTTGGTGAAGACTTCAGTCATAATTATCATTTAACTCAAGTGCTGATTCTTCATGAGGCTGATAGAATACATTTAAACGAATGCAACATTTTATGAGTTCACGTGGTTTATGTCTAAAAAATGACAAATGCATATTGTAGCAAGACTTATATGGAGACGAAGATACACAATATTTCAACTTCATAAAAAGTTACTGAAGTATAAAGGGGAGTACATGCGAGTGTTTTGAAACGTGATCAGGTATGAAACCCTGAACAAAACATATCTTAATAACTATGATCATGATTATTCACTAAACAGAAGCTTAGACATAAACTCACCCAAGCCGGTCGAAAGGACATCGATCCAGAATTACCACTACGATCATCTGTTGTTTTCCCACTTTGTCCATTCTCTTCAGGCCTGACCTCATCACTGTCGTCTTCATCTTCTGAAAGATCATCCTCTTTTCCCACTACAAGTTGTAATGGTTTAGGATTTGTAACAGGTCGAATTATAGGCAGATATGGTTCTGATAGAGAATGCATAAGCATCCAAGCAAGACAACGAATTGTTACGGCAGCTTCTGTAGGTGAACCAGACCATACTGGATGTGAATGAGTACCGGTGTTCATCAATACAGGTAGAGATTCTTCACCTGCATCTTCTACTTCACAGTCATTTGTTTCTTGATTCAATATTGGAATATCTGTGGATGAATTTGCACCACCACTAGTCGCACTTGTTGCCTCAGATGTAATTAACATACCAGGGACAACGACGGTCAGCAGGAGATGTAACAAATCTAGAATAAGCAAGTAAGCAGCTTAAATACTTGCTAAATATATTGGGATATTATCGAGAAATTGAGCCTAGAATGTAACTCATAAAGCCTAGATTTAAAAAAAAATATGAGTGTAAATTCTTCTTTTTATGGTTATAGTTCAACAAGACCAGTTGACTGAACATGCGGTCTCACAGACTATGTAAAAACCGATTACTATGATATGTTAACTACTTTCTTAGGTTGCCATCAATAGTCATATCTTGAGGTCCATATGAAGCTTCAAGGTTTTCAGGTTTCATCATCGGTTGTGTTGTTTGTTTTTTAGCATGCAAGGGCTACTAGTCTAACGCCCAAGTCTTCTTCCTTTAGCCTAGTACACCAGGCGATTTTTAGGAATCAATACTCCAGGAGTCGAACCCGGACCTCCAGAGAAGTAGTTCTTCAATTTTACGAAAGAATACATAATACTAATGCACGACTATATTTTCCTTTCGTGCATAGAATAAAAACTATTAGGTCATGTACCTAAAAAAGCAGCCAAATCAAGAAAGCAGAAAGAATTAAGTCAACCTTGCTTGTATGAAGGTTATATTCATCAAATAGTCATGTGTATAGATTAGTTACTATTCTTTTTCCACTAATTCCAATAAACGAATTAAGGCAAAAACACTTTCAAAGATTTTAATTGAAAATATGTATCAGTTGACTGATCGCAGTCAGTAGTGATTAGAATGTTAATGATGAATACGGCGAAACAGTACTCAGTAAGTGACATGAAGGCGTTCTTCACTCAACCCATTAACCTGTGGAAAACCAGAAATTAGTATGCAATAAAGTGTATTATAAACATTGTTGCTTTTAAGTCGTTAATACTGACAGTAATTAATAAAATTTATAATAATAAGCATCGCCGGTTCAGTGGTAGAATGAACGTCAACTACAGACATGGTGGTCTGGAGTTTGACCCCAGAACTTCGCCTTAACCATATTAACCCCATGGAAAAAGACGAAAGGTTGGGGGTGAGACCAAAAAATTCACTCCATTAAATAACGACATAACAAATACTAATGAAACTTTGTCAAGCTACGCCTCTGAAAGAACTGGCGTGGGATAATGCTCTTGTCAACACCAAGTAAAGTACTAAGCCGCATCATCTTGCAGAGAATAAAACATGCACTGGTTACAGAACTCCGCCAGCCCAACCGAAACAAGTTGGATAGAGGAAAAGCAAATCATGTGCTGATCAAATGGCAACTCTACGCGTCATCATCACAGAACAAAACATAGAATGGAAGTCAAACCTCTACCTCAACTTCCTTCATCGACTTCGGAAAGGCCTTCGACAGCGTTGGCCAAGAAGTGATTTGGAAACCACTTCAACAATACGGCATAGTATCTCAGGTGTTTATCAACCTCATTCAACAGCTGGCTATATGAAAATTCCACGTATCAGGTGATGCACAACGGGAAACTCAACGAGGCGTTCGAAGTGAATACGGAGGTAAGAAAGGACTGTCTATTGTCACCGATGATATTCTTAATTGGGGTGGACTGGATTATGCATCAGACTGTGAGATAGGCGCGAGGAGATAGGAGTACGATAGACCACCGATGAGAGGACTCTAGAAGGTCTGAATTTCACAGATGATATATGTCTAATGTGATCCCAAACTCGAAGACTTACAGGCTAGAACCCAAAAACTGGCTGAAGAGGCTGGCGGTGAAGACAGGACTTCCAGCGAGCATTGAGAAGACAGAGGTGATGAAAAAATGACCAAAAGCACCAATCAGCAGCATCAATGGGAGAGATTTGACAAAGGTTATTTCCTTCACTTATCTAGGAAGAATGGTTTCAACCACAGGTGGAATGAATAAAGATGTCAAAGGCAGAATCGGAAAGGCGAGATAGGCCTTCATCAACCTGAAATCAGTTTGGAAATCGTCTGCACTAACTCATCATAAAGAAGATTCGGATTTTCAACACAAATTTGAAGTCATTTCTTCCATACGGACCAGAAACTTGACGTGTCACACAAAGGGTTTCCAACAAGTTACTGACTTTTATTAACAGCTGTCTTCCCTGGTTCCATACTGAATATCAAGTGGCCGGTTAGAAAGCATTGGCAACAAGAAACTGGCTGGCTGGTAACAAACAAACCAAGAGCCAATTGCTCAACAGACATGTAGGAGAAAGTGGTGATGAATCGGGTATACGTTAAAGAGGCCGCCGAGTGACATGGCGCTCAATTGCAATCCCGATGGGAATCGACAAATGGGTCTTCCGAGGGTGATATGGAGGAGACCGTGCGAAGAGATGAGACATTATGTGCAATGGTGGACCCATCTAAAGAGGACAGCAGGAAATGGAACAAAGTAGAGATGTGTTATTGAAGCCCCATGTTCCATTCGGAACCCACGGGAATAATAAATAACATTACACTAATAAAACTTCAGAGCTTAAGCCTTAAGTCCCACTCAAAACTCAAAAGAATGAAAGTAATAATAATAACACACTTACTGATTGAGGGAACTAGCGATATTGATGGATTATCCTCAGCTGTCGATTGACTTTTGTTCTCTACAGCAGTTAAGCATTCACTAATAACAATTTGATGTAAGCCGGGTAGTTTGAACAATTCTATGCCAACACCACGTACAATACGTTCACTAATTGTGTATTGATCATTATCCGGATAAGATATAAGGATGTCATTCAAAGCTGCTACAACAAGTTCTTTGTACAAACCAATCACAGAATTCTATTGAGACAGAATTATTATAAAAATGAAAAGTGGAGAATGGATGAAAAGATGGCACGTAAAATATTTTAGGCAAACAAAAAGATGAAAACTGATGCTACACATTTTTGTCAATTTTTTTCTTAAACTTTTGTCGTGTGCTTTTAGAAGTGTGTGGGCGGTTGTTACTTCCCAGCTACCCACACCGTGGAAGTTGCTTGATTCTTCGGGTACCTGAAACAGAGAGAGGGTTAGTGTTGCGTGACCGCAGAGCCCAGGGGACAACTGCTTGAGGTCGGTCACACATGGCCTGTATGAACTGATTTCTTGGTTTGGTTCCGTATTAATAAAATTACCGCCGGTTACGGACCACCGTAGGGTAAGTCGGGATGTCCAATTTTTGGGGTCAACCTTTTCTAACCCCTCTCTCTCTTTTCAGAGTGGAGAGACAGCATAGGTGGCATGCAGGTCATCTGAGGGAAACACCTCACTGCTGTTACACCCCTTTTTCCCAGTAGTACAACTTCGCTCGCAGACCCCTAGCATAGTGTAAGATGTAATGATGCGTGGCGTTGTGATTTGATCAAAACATAACAGAATTCTGTTTTACGAAGTACATTTGTAAACACTACTCGCTACTATCTTTACCATTTCAAGTAATTAATTTAAATAAGTATGAACCAAGATAACGAAGATGGTAGTGAGAGTATTAATGAATACATTGTTCTACAGTTTTAAACTTTCTATTAACCTGCACAAACTAACCACACAGCTACAAGCTCATAGTTGAAGGATAAAAACATTAACTGATGAAAATGAAATGCTTACCGAAACTTTGGACAGGTGTGAAGCACACTGTAAAGGCGCAATTAATAAGTTAATGAAGGCACGACTTCTTTGTGGTTTTGAAAATTCCACTGGATCGAATACACGTGACTGTGTTGACAAGTCTTGAAGATACCCGTCTGTAGATTGTAACTGCTGATCAATAAAAAACGCCAGTTTCTTAAAATAATGTTTCTTCGCCAAATAACGACAAATCCATGCCAGATTGAAGCATAATTGTTGCGGATTTAGGCAAATTTTTGAAGAGGATTCCAAAGGGGTAGTAAATACCTCTTCTAATACACGTAATGGTAATGCGTAGTCAGCTGACTTCGTCAATGGTGGAAGAGCTGATAAATACCTGTAGAGAAGTTCAATATCAAATATGAACAACTTCCAATGAATAAGAATGGCGAAACGTCAATCGACTTACAGTGAGAAGACAAATACACCCAACAAATAAAACATACCAATATATTATTTATTTGAGTTCAAAATGAAACAAAGAGGTTCAATAGCACATCTCAATTTTACTCTGTTATCTGTAGTCTTTTTTACCTGGTTTCATGATTCCCTATAAGCTTTTATATCAACCTAATACGACTACTCCACGCCAATGTCGAACATCGAACTTATCGTTTCCTATTAGCGTTCCACTAGAGGGCCTGGAACATTAGTTATCTCATATCTCATTTTGGGTACACGGACGGATACAAATAGGCCCTAGTACAACTAGAACCGATCTTCTGGATAAACGGACCGAACCGAATGATAAACATATATACATATATAACCTAACCTCGTTTATTAGTTCGTTAATTTTCTGGCCAGTCCTAGGCCTGAGAATAGACGCAAGGTTGGACCTGCGGCCAGCGACCCCATCCAAAAAAAACCAATTCAATGGCTACAGAAACTTCGAAGCACAATAAAACAATAAAAAGCAAACTTATTCTTCGCTGGACACAGCAGGCTAATGAAAGCCTTCGGAAAGCCATCCAGTCGATGTGTCTCCTCTCGATGAAAGCAAGAATAAGAATGGGGACATTGAATGTCCGTACAATGTAAGAGACTGGGTAGGCTGCCCAGGTAGCCAAACAAATGCGAAGGTATGGTATAGAAGTGCTGGGTGTCTGCCACAGCAGATGGAATGGATGTGGATTGTCGAAATTGTCAACTGGAGAGTCAGTAATCTACCTCGGTCACCGAGATGACAACCACGAGCATACTGAGGCAGTGAGTGGCTACCATGATGTCACCAATACCAGCCAAAGCTCTTATACAGTGGAAACCGATCTCCTTCAGGATTATGACAACAAGATTCAACTCAAAAGGAAGGAAGATTACAATCATCCAATGCTAAGTACCTACAAACAACTCAGAACCGGTGGAGAAGGAAGATTTATATGAACTGCAAACAGTGATGGACAGCCCCAGAAATGGCGGCATCAAAATCCTAATGGGTGATATGAATACTAAACTGTAAGCAGACAATACACGAATACAGTTCATCATGGGTCGAGAGGCTCTCGGCGAAATCAATGAGAACGGAGAACTCTTCACAGACTTCTGTGCCTTAAATGATTTAGTGATTGGAGGCAGCGTGTACAAGCACAAGGATATACACAATGCAACATGCATTTAACCTGACGGATACAATAAAAAACAGATAGACTTCATCTCAATCTCAAGAAAGCGAAGAGGCAGCCTGTTGCACAAAACGTCGAGGAGAGTAGCAGATATAGGTTCAGTCCACTATCTAGTGTAAGGAACCCTCAGGGTCAATCTGAATTCCTTCAAAATAGCTGGAGACAGACGACAATTTAACAAATCTCAACGCTCAGAAACTGAAAGACGGAACTACACAAGATACCTTTAATGCAGCCATCAGAGCAAAGTGGGACAGGCTACGCAGCATCACTAAGGAAAACTATGTGAAAGAACACTGGAACTCTCCGAAGGTGATTTTCAAGAAATCGTGCACAGCCGTTTTAAGAAGAAAGAATAGACAAGACAAGAATGGTGCTCTGTGGACACCTAGAAGCTAACAGAATAGAGGGTATGCGTGTGGTGAAGTAGATGATGAAACAATGCCAAGATGAACAAGAGGAGAAGCTGAGTTCAGTGTACGTCTCACTGAATAAAGAAGTGAAGAAGAGTGCTGGAAAAGACTAAAGAAAATTCTACGACATACTGGAAAGTGAAGCCGAACAGGCAGGTCACGGGTAAAAGAGACCTCAGAACATTATGTCAGATAACGAGGGTTCTATCCGGGAAAAGATTAACGCAGATGAAACCAACAAAAGATGGTCAAAGGGATCAAATTACCGCTGAGAGGCAAATAAAACAATGGGCTGGTCACTTCGAAGGACTCTTGAACTGACCGTTACCTTACAGGTAAGTCCTCCAGAAACACCACCACATGCCACATGGCAAGCAATTCACAAAGGAAAACACACTAAAGTCTTTGAAGTGAAGACAGGAGTAGGACAAGATTACCGCCTTATATCACTGACAAGCAGTGCGGAGCGAAATGACTAGCATACACACTGCACAGAGAAAACACTTCAGAAGATCTGGAATTTGCGGATAATTTACGTCTAATGTCACCCTAACTCGAAGCAGCAGCAAAGGTAGGGCACTTCACGTGTACATAGCAAAGACAGACTTGGTGAAGATGAGAATAGTTTTCAACCAGTCTTCAACCATTTGTTGTCAGCATCTGAAGGACCCGAACTAGGCTACTCGACAATCGTCTATATGGTTTAAGTCGACTGCTGAAAGCTCCAATCGTTGATATCATATTTTCCTCTGACTACTTCTAACTCTCTACCAACCTTTTAGTAGTCATAAATTAAGGTAACCTTTCAACATGTTTAATATCTAGAAACCCTGTGCGCACACGACAGACTGAATGTTGCTGAAGTAAAGCTACAAGATAAACTAATCTACACATTAGAATCTCCAAGTTTAGTAAACAGCAGCATAATACAGAGACTATCTAAATAACCATGAAAGAAAAAGGTTGTGAGACACAAAATAATAATAAGAAGAAGAAATACAACTCTAAACACTTTAAATCCACACTTCAAATGAGTAATTTGACTAATTGAAAACCAGTTGTCTAACCTACGGGATGTGACGATTGTTCATCACCGAAACGGGTGGGAGAAGACAAATCATTAGTGAAACAATCTCGGAGAAAAATGGCACCATAATTAGCTCCCAGGATAGACGACTGGATCGCTGGAAAGAGCATTACGAGGAGCAGTTTAATTGGCCCACAGCCACGCTCAACCTTCCGAACATCCAACACCTCCCTGAAAGGGATATAGACACAGGTCCTCCATCCCTAACTGAGGTTACTAAAGCTGTCACCAATCTGAAACTAGGCAAAGCAGCGGGACCTGATGGAATGACTCCAGAGGTATTTAAGTACGGTGGAGACAGTTTACTGTCTGCATTAACTGAGGTACTAGGCAGTGTCTGGGATTCAGAAGAAGTCCCATCCGGGTTGGTGTAAGTCACTGATTATCCCCATATACAAGAAGGGAGACAAGTCTTCCTGTGATAATCACAGAGGGATTAGCTTGACTAATATAGTATCTAAAGTCTTAGGCTCAATAATCATGCGTAGACTGAGTGGTGCTCGGGAAGCACAAACACGAGAGAGCCAGGCAGGCTTTAGACCAGGAAGAGGGTGTATTGATCACATCTTCACCCTCCGGCAGATTCTAGAACATAGGCATTCCTACCGGCGTCCAACAGTCATTATATTTCAAGTGATGGTTTGTAGGGATTTGATTGGTTTCAGGATTTCATCATGAGCTGACATTAGTTAGAGAACCATTGGAAAACCTGGGAGTACTGGACATCTGTTTCGTCCTAGTCTGGGACTCTTCATTAGTACGCACCCACCGGGATTCGAACCCAGGACCTTCCGGTTACAAGGCGAGCTCATATACCATTAAGCCACTGGGACCCGATCCAATGGTCCTTGAATTCTAACTTCTGCCAATTCACGACATAGCGCATAAAATGTCAGCTCATGATGAAATCCTGAAACCAATCAAATCCCTACAAACTATCACTTGAATACCAATGAGATGCTCACTGGTGACTGGCCCTATTCAGGTAGGTAGTTACCCGGGTTCCAGTGGGAAGTCGTGATCAGTAGGGTGCAGCCGGTCGGGTGTGAGGACAAATACTCGCCGAAGACACTGGCTAGCGGTTGCGCTATGTCGTGAATTGGCAGAAGTTAGAATTCAAGGACCATTGGATCGGGTCCCAGTGGCTTAATGGTATATGAGCTCGCCTTGTAACCGGAAGGTCCTGGGTTCGAATCCCGGTGGGTGCGTACTAATGAAGAGTCCCAGACTAGGACGAAACAGATGTCCAGTACTCCCAGGTTTTCCAATGGTTCTCTAACTAATGTCAGCTCATGATGAAATCCTGAAGTCATTATATTTCTTGACCTAAAGGCAGCATTCGACTCTGTCGATCAAGAAGTTCTCTGGAGATGCTTCGCTGTAAAGGGAATGCCGAGAAAATACATTGCACTGTTTAAGGCACTCTACTCGTACTCATACAGCCAGGTGAGGGCTTACGGCGAGTTGTCATTTGAACTGGTGACGACTAGTGGTGTCCGTCAAGGATGCCCATTATCCCCATTTTTATTCAACTTCATCATAGATGTGTTAATGGACTTAGCCCTAAGTGACTTCAGCAACTCAGGGATTGACTTGCTACCAGGGAACAATCTCGTTGACTTAGAATATGCAGACGATATAGTCCTACTAGGCGAGGACGCTGAAAAAATGCAGAGTCTTCTGAACACCTTGAGCTGCAATCTACAATTGTTTGGCATGCGATTCGCTCCCGCCAAATGCAAGATGATGTTACAGGACTGACTGGACTACATCGACGCCTAGTTTAAAAATAGGAAGTGAAGTGGTAGAGCACGTTGACCGCTTCACTTGTTTGGGGAGTACCATCAGCCAGTGCCAAAGGGTTGATCTCTGACGAAATCTCAGCGCAGATACAAGGGGCTCGTTTCGCATTTGCCAGTTTACGCCGACTCTGGCGTAGACGAGATGTTCGACTATTGACCAAAGGGCGGGTGTACTGCTCATCAGTCCGCTCCGTTCTCCTTTATGGTTGTGAGACCTGGCCACTGAGAGTGGAAGACATGAAAAGATTAGCTGTCTTTGATCATAGGTGCCTGCGCTCTATTTCCCGTGTAAAGTGGCATAATAAGGTGAGCAACATTGAAGTTAGGCGTAGAGTTCTAGGTAAACAGGGGAAATCAATCGACGAAGTCGTGAAGTTACATCGGCTGAGATGGTTAGGACATGTGTTACGTATGCCAAGTCATCGCCTCCCTCGACGAGCAATGTTAGCGGATATAGGGTCAGGCTGGAAAAAAGCTAGCGGCGGCCAAACCAAAACATGTCACCAGTCAATGAAATCCACAACAATTAGTTTAAGTCACGTAGGAAGGTGTAAACTTCCTGGTTGGGGTCCTCGGGACGGTAAAAACCAATGGTTGGAAACAATTGGTGATATGGCTCAAACTCATCGTTCTCAATGGCACAGATGCACCCACTCCCTGTGACTTATGATTTCCAACGAAACTGTTTTGTTCTTCCTTATTACTATTCCTTTGTCTCACACCTCTGTGTTACTGTCTCTAATATGCATTTCTTCTACTTACTTCTCTTGCTTTGTGTGCTACATGGAGTGTGGCGACTTGAACTGGTGCACATCGGTGCAAAGTTCTATGTCGAAAACAGACAGACAGACGACTGTTCATAGGGTGAAAATCAACTTTATAAGCAGATGAGCCCCACACACGCACACATAAAAAACACCTGATGTAGAGGTACAGAATATCAGAACTTCAGAGAATATCACCTAAGTGTTTTAATGACTAGGTTACTTCTTTGTAGGTGATCAGACTTTACGCAATCTAGTTACTATTATACTTAATCATCCAATGTGATGCCATTCTATAGTTCACTGATAGTAATTACACGGTGAACGAAAAATGGTTGGGAAACAGCTAAATCTCAGTACTAATAACGCTATAGTATGTGAATGTACATCACGCGATAAAGACATTTCAAATAAATACATACAAAACCACACACAAAAAACTGGGAAAACTATCTTACGTGATTATCATCAACAAGGAATTGCTCAGAGTGAATATAGAGTCAACCGAGGTGGCATTTATCAGCCAATTGATTTGCGCATCCCGTCCATCTTTTGATAGTAGTAGACGACAAACAGTGAACTGTCAAAACGAATAAAAGCATAGCATTGAAAACCATCAGAACAAGTCTGAGATATATAGGAGTTTAAAAAAGCGGCAATTATGATAAACATAACTGATTTTCAACTGGGAGCTGTGGTCTGTCTGTCTGTCTGTTTTCGACATAGAACTTTGCACCGATGTGCATCAGTTCAAGTCGCCACACTCCATGTAGCACGCGAAGCAAGAGAAGAAAGTAGAAGAAATGCATATTAGAGACAGTAACACAGAGGTGTGAGACAAAGGAATAGTAATAAGGAAGAACAAAACAGTTTCGTTGGAAATCATAAGTCACAGGGAGTGGGTGCATCTGTGCCATTGAGAACGATGAGTTTGAGCCATATCACCAATTGTTTCCAACCATTGGTTTTTACCGTCCCGAGGACCCCAACCAGGAAGTTTACACCTTCCTACGTGACTTAAACTAATTGTTGTGGATTTCATTGACTGGTGACATGTTTTGGTTTGGCCGCCGCTAGCTTTTTTCCAGCCTGACCCTATATCCGCTAACATTGCTCGTCGAGGGAGGCGATGACTTGGCATACGTAACACATGTCCTAACCATCTCAGCCGATGTAACTTCACGACTTCGTCGATTGATTTCCCCTGTTTACCTAGAACTCGACGCCTAACTTCAATGTTGCTCACCTTATTATGCCACTTTACACGGGAGATAGATTGCAGGCACCTATGATCAAAGACAGCTAGCCTTTCCATGTCTAACACTCTCAATGGCCAAGTCTCACTGGGAGCTGTGGTGAGGCTATTTATTTAGTTTTGAAAGCAGGTAGTGATTATCCTACGATCTAAGTTGCTGTAACGAAGGGCTCGATGTCTTGCTGACAGTTGACTGCCAACAAGCACCAAACCTAGGTCCACGGCTTCCTGTCGATTGCTCCAAACCATCTAATAACAGTTCTAAGAGCAACGTGATGGCGAGCCACCTAGTGACATAGTGGCCACATCGCAAACTTGATTGACAGAATTCAGTCTGCACCAAAGAAAGGACTAGACACATTATACTAGTTACTAGCTAGTGTCTCCAAGCAAAGTACTTTACAGTCTATATGGGATTGTATACAGAAAAAAGCAGATGGAAGAAAATTTACCTTCAGTGGATGTAAAATTATTTTGGAAAATTATTGAGAAACAATGTCGTGTGAAAATATTAATTATAGCACTCTAATAAAATTCATGTGGCAGTATAAGAACTCAAGAAAAGTTGTCATCTGAAGTGAAGACAATCACGGATGTCCATTAAATGTGACCAATGTTACCATTGATATACAATTTCATTAAAGATACACCGATGACAAATGTTGGCTTAAATGTCTAAGGGATGAGCTTCTCACTAGGACAGAGTCTCATTCACCTAGATGATATTGTCCATTTAGGTGACGAAGCCAATAAAATTCAGAGGTTTTTCAACACTTTTAACCCTTAGGATGTTTCACATACAATTCACCTCTGGCGAATGTAAGATGATGCTGCAGGACCGGTCAGCACCAACTCTTGGTATGAGAATGAAAAATGAAGTGTGTGTGTGTGTGCGCGCGCCAGCCACTCCACTTATTTAAGATGCATCAACCCCCACTGACTTATTGCTTACAAAATCTCAGCACCGATCGATACAAAAGGCTTGTGTGACATTCGCCAGCAAGCCTCATCTCTAGCGTAGACGTCATGTGACAATCGATCTAACAACATGTGTACTGTTCAGCAGTTCGCTCCGTCGTTCTCTAGGGTTGTGAGACGTGGTCGTTGAAAGTGAGGGATATGCAGAGGCTAGCTATCTTTGAGCACAGAAGTCAGAGTCCTGTCTCTCATGTCAAGTGGTGTATTATGGTGAGTAATATTAAATTTAGGCGTAATATCAGGTAAAGAGGAAAAATTCAGTCTATGAGTCCGTGAAACTGAACTGATTGAGATGGCTAAGTCATATGTTATGCATAGCGAGCCATCGTCTTCCTCGATAAGTAATGTTTAAGCTGAAATTGGATTAGATTGGTTAAGAGTTAGGGGTGGTCCGGTTAAAACCTGGCATCAACCCATTAAGTCTTTGACGGTTGTTTTAAGTCATGCAGGGAGTCATAGACTGTCACTAGGGTCCTGTTCACACAAAAAAAAAACCAACAGCTGGGCATAATTGAAGAGATGGTTTACTTCTTGTAATCTTCTGGACACATTAAATCCTCATTATTCTACATCTGATTATTCCTTCGTTTGTACAGATTTGTTTATCGTGAGTTCACTGCATTTCTGTCGTCTAAATTTGCGTCCTTTAGTGAAGTGTGGTTACTTGAACAGCTGTAACTTTGTAAAAAGCACTACGCTGATAATTCATTTTATTTTTAGTTTGAAGAAACAAGACACGGTGACTTGTAAACTTCAGACTGTTTCAGTTAGCACATGGTTTAGACAAGAAGTCAGCTACGCAGGACATATTTTTTATGTATCAGTCTATGAGCTTAGGATACTGTGACGTTACTCAAGCTAAAGTAACTGAACAGGGATTGACACCTTAGTTAAAAAACAGCTTCCTGCTCGTGAGTAATATTCAGAGGTTTGGCTCTTAGCTCACCTTGTGTTTATATCACATTGGTTTTAAGTCTACGAGTTCAAAAGTAACATAACTACGATGGCTACAAAGTTATACCGTTCCACGCCTGACAATTTTAAA
Source organism: Trichobilharzia regenti (assembly GCA_944472135.2). Classification (NCBI taxonomy): domain Eukaryota; kingdom Metazoa; phylum Platyhelminthes; class Trematoda; order Strigeidida; family Schistosomatidae; genus Trichobilharzia; species Trichobilharzia regenti. The sequence continues at coordinate 31,193,747 of OX235270.1, read as the reverse complement.
TTGTCACATTTTCTGATAGCTACTTATTATCAGAAAAGGACTACTAACACTCTTAAGGGTACTTATATTGACATGACAATTAGGTTAGTACTGATTATGGGTGAAATGTTAATAACGTAAAACCAACAATAGCAACTGTTTACGACAGTCGCTTTCAGATAACTGCTTGCTGCTGGGTGCTAAAGCCTAACACAAGAAGAGGTATCGGCTTACACGGTCATCTCAAGATACTCAATGCTGCATGTAGATGTCAGTTTTTATCAAACGGATACAGCAGATAACCACAATTTCTCCTGTTTGTTTGGATGGTGACCGAATGTTTTTTGTTTTTTCCTTCACGTTCCCCAGTGGAACATAGGGCTTCAAGCTAGTGGCTTGAAGTTTCTGTAGCACTGTTTATTTGACAGGGTGTGGCTGTTAGCCCCATCTCCAACCTTTCCTCTTTACCAGCATTATTTCTGGCTTAGAGAGGTAAAGGAGTGAGTTGGCCGGGGATCGAACCCCGGACCATGTGCATGGTCGGCTAACGTCCTAACCGCTATGCTACCGACGCTGGTGACCGAATGCTGATCTATAATGACGTCTATAACCCTTGGAGGACGCGAAATGGCTAAACATGTACATTTTTATGAAAATAGCTCAATGACAGATATTAAGACTTTAATCAAAAAAGCCTGACATCATATCAAGTTACTTCAGAGCTTTAAAACAACGGTCAGAAAATTGATTTTATTAAAAAGCAACATCTAGAAAGTGATACAATGTAATGCGCATGGTTAACTTACAAGTTGTTCCGTTTCTATATTTTTACGACAGCACATGTTGAAAGACTGAAGCAAATGCAAAAGTGTAACTTCATATTCATGGCCGATAAGGGAGGCAGACTGATTTTTGGTAGTATCCAACCGACTAGCTAGTTCGTTGAACAACTGGAGACAATAGTTTCTCTGTTAGCAGAAATAAAACAGGTAGTGATCAACACTAATTATACAACGACATGTTAATAAAATGAATCAAAGGAAGAAGTAAGCCATCGTTGCAAATTCAACTGCATATATACGCAAATAAAAGACAACATGGATCAACATGGAAGCTGTTACAACAGTGGATCATTTCATTACACTTCACTGAAATAGTATAAAAGGAGGATGAGTGAGAAGAGGAGAAAATATCATATGGATTACTAAAAGTGTTTACAATAATTACAGTAACAGAATGATAGTTATTTAGTTATCGAAAAACCAACTTCAAATAACAAAGACAGTTCGGGGGAAATAAGAACAGAACTAGGGTATTATAGTAGAGTACAATCCCATCATAGAATAAATTTATTTGATATAGCCATACAGTGATAAGGCATTATTTACTAATGATACCTTGATATGATCATGAGCAGTAAATTGTCCTCGAAATGTCGCTAATAGAACAGAATATAGAGGTTAGACAAAACTCCTTTAAATTAACCTCAACCGCCAAAAATTGCAGTCCCAAGAAGAATGTCAAATTTTCAGTAAGATAACATACGACTTACGATATCCGTGCAAGCAGATAGCAAAACCTTAATGCCACATTTAATAGACGGCCGAATGCATAGGTATCTGAAAGGTAAATTCCACATATTTACTACCCTAACTGAGTCATGTGTCAAGGAAAATTTTTTTCCCTAACGTTCCCCAGTGGAACATAGGGCTTCAACCTGGTGGCTTGAAGTTTCTGTAGCACTGTTTATTTGACAGGATAGGTTTGCCAGCCTCATCCCCAACCTTTCCTCTTTACCAGCATTCTTTCTGGCTTAGCGAGGTAAAGAAGTTTGTCGGCGGGGGTCGAACCCCGGACCATGTGCATGGTCGGCAAGCGTACTAAGGAAATTAAAAGGCAATGACTTCATACATAATTGTCAAGCAAATACAAATGTGTTCAGTGACTATGATTTGGGTTTTATGGGTCGACATGGCATTATGTTATTTATTAATTTTAAACCATTGCGTTTCGAGTGGAACATACGGCTTCAGGTTTGAGCTTCGAAGCTTTAGTAGCAGTGGTGTTTTATTTTTTTCTCAACTTGATATGAAAGTTTGATGGTGTGAATATAGACTACAAGTGGCTTTGAGACAAGATTACATATGACTAGATGTATCTGCTAGATTCACACCCAAACTGACACCTTTAGTGTACTTACTACCAGCTGAGAGAGGTTAAAGAGTGCATCGGTCGGGGATCGGACCAAGGGCCACGTGAGTACAAGATGCGAATCACATCAGTGAACCATCAATCTCAAACGTTGACAATGATATATGTCATGCAAGCACAAGGTTAAATCTGGTTCTAGCCGCTGATCCGTACCATCCCGAGGGCGCCCAAATAGGCAGTCAGCAACTCCCCATCTGGCGAAGCCAACTGTTCAAATTTTCATACATTGATACCAGGTTTTTGTCTGATCAACCTTAACCTTCAACCAACCTGATCCTTTGTCAGTCAACATCGTCAAGGAAGACGATGGCTCGGCAGGCAAAACACGTGTCTCAGACATCTTAATCGTTGCAGCTACACGGCCTGGCGGATTGATTTATCCTCCTTACCAAACAATTGCTGCCTAACTTGAATATTGCTCACTACAGTATACTATGTAACACGGGAGAATGAAGGCAAACATCTGCTGTTTCACGGGTGCACTAATCCCACTTCTTTATTTTTTGTCCCCTACTTATATACTAGGCAACTCTTCAGACTCATCACAGAATCGGGCGGGAGAAGGCAATTCATAAGTGAGACTATTTCTGAGAAAAATGGCTCCTTAATTAGCTCTCAGGATAGACGCCTTGAACGCTGGAAAGAACACTTTGAGGAACAATTTAACTTGCCTACAGCCACACTGAACCTCCCCGCCATCCACCACGTACCCGAATGGGATATAGACACTGGTCCGCCGTCTGTAGGTGAGGTTACAAAAGCTATCAGTAATTTGAAACGAGGCAAAGCGGCAGGACCCGACGGAATTATTCCGGAGGTGTTTAAATATGGGGGTGACATACTAGTTTGTAGATTAACTGAGGTACTAGGCAAAGTCTGGGAATCAGAGACAGTACCATCAGACTGGGGTAAGTCACTTATTATACCGATATTCAAGAAGGGAAACAAGTCCTCGTGTGATAATCATAGGGGGATCAGCCTAACGAACATAGTCTCTAAAATCCTAGGCTCAGTAATCATGCATAGACTAAGCAGAACTCGGGAGGAACAGACAAGGGAAAATCAAGCAGGCTTTAGACCAGGTAGAGGGTGCATAGATCATATCTTCACTCTTCGACAGATTCTAGAACATAGACACACTTTTCGGCGTCCAACAATTGTCATATTTCTTGACTTGAAGGCGGCCTTCGACTCCGTGGATCGAAAGGTACTATGGCAATGTCTGACTGTGAAGGGAGTGCCAAGAAAGTACATTGCACTAATCAAGGCACTCTATTCAAACTCACGTAGTCGTGTAAGGGCTTATGGGGAATTGTCATCTGAATTAGTAACAACCAGTGGTGTCCGACAGGGATGTCCACTTTCCCCATTTCTGTTTAACTTCATCATAGATATGCTAATGGAAGTATCCTTAACTGAACGTAGTGACTTAGGAATCGACTTGTTACCAGGGAATAATCTAATGGACTTAGAATATGCAGATGACATAGTCCTGTTAGGGGAGGATGCTGACAAAATGCAGAGTCTTCTGAACACCTTGAGCAGCAATCTTCGTATGTTTGGCATGCGATTCGCCCCTGCAAAATGTAAGATGCTGCTACAGGACTGGACCACGTCAACCCCTAACTTAGTGATAGGGAGTGAAGTGATAGAACATGTTGACCACTTCACCTACTTGGGAAGTTGTATTAGCACCAACGGACTGATTGGCGATGAAATCTCAGCACGGATCCGAAAAGCTCGAGCTGCTTTCGCTGACTTACACCATCTCTGGCGTAGGCGTGACATCCGGTTATCAACCAAGGGACGTGTGTACTGCTCATCAGTTCGCTCCGTCCTTCTCTATGGCTCTGAAACATGGCCAATACGCGTTGAAGACATGAAAAGGTTGACTGCTTTCGATCATAGATGTCTGCGATCTCTGTCTCACGTTAGGTGGTTTCACAAGATAAGTAATGTTGACGTTAGGCGTAGAGTGTTGGGCAAAGAGGGAAAATCAATCGACGAGGTTATAAAGTTACATAGACTAAGATGGCTAGGTCACGTGGTGCGCATGCCTAACCACCGCCTCCCCCGACGGGCATTGTTAGCTGATATAGGTTCAGGTTGGAAAAGAGCCAGTGGTGGCCAAACAAAAACATGGCATCAATCCATGAAATCCTTGACAGTTAAACTGAGTCAGGTAGGGAGATGCAGACTCCCGGGTTGGGGCCCTCGGGACTCTAGGAATCAATGGCTGGAGACAATAGGTGACATGGCTCAAAATCGTTGTCAATGGCGCAGATGTATTCAATCTCTGTAATCTTTCATATTCCTTTCTACCATTACCCATTCTGTTTCACTCTTATATTTGTCAAACTCTATTGATTCTCTTCACTCATCTTCTTGTCTACCTCTGTGTGCTATTTGGAACGTGGCAACTCGAACTGCTGCACTTCGGTGCCAAGTTCTATGTTGAATCCAGACAGACAGACTTATACTCATCTAATCACTGTCTTCAGTCTCTCCTAACACTGGCACCTTTAGTAGTCTCACGAGACACAATACCAAGTCTCATCAAGCCACTTTTCCAAATTCACACTAGGGCTTTCAACCTCTGAATCCTATAATGAATCAGATAATAGGATTCACTAACCAAAACTCTGACATCTCGGAGCACAGATATGCTTCATGTTCCTGAATGTGAATGAAACCCGAATATCATCATTCAATTAGCCTCACTTCATCCAAGTAATAAATTTGTTAAGTTTATACTAAGGATATCAGGATCTTGGTAACATTCAGTGAAAGGGTAGCATTAAGCTCCAGAGCAAGTTGCCCAATCAATTACTCTGTTTGAAACCATGTCATTTTACACGACAGAAACCAATGGTAACCCCTGAAGATGCCTAATGTGTTATTATATATTACTGTTTAGCTGCACGTCTCCACTTGCTTCTGTCTTCTGCTGTACTTTTCACCTGCATCCACTATGTTAGTCCATACTCTTTCAACTCCTCTTCACATGATCTCCTCCATGTCACCCTTGCACCGACGACCCACTCGCCGCTTCCCTTTCGGCCCGGTTGCACTCGAGCAATGGCCTGACGCTCGCGCGATGTCACCCAGCGGCCTCCTCAACGAGTGTCCAATCCATCTCAATCCCTTTTCTCCTGCATATTTGTTGAGCGATTGGTTCTTGTTTTCAATATAGTTCCCATAGTTTCTTGGTGGTGATTCTTTCCGGCCTGGCCATCTGATCTTCAGTAAACAGCCAGTGAAGACAGTTGTTGATAAAGGTGTGCAACAGGCTGTTGGAAATACTCTTTGTGACCCGCCCGCCCGCCCGCCAGGTTTCTGATCCGTATAGAAGAACTGACTGATTTGACGTCTTTATTGAAAATCCGACGGAATTTTGTGGTTAATTCTGAGTGACGAAGATTTCGAGATTGGTTTCAGGTTGATGGATGTGTTTCTCGCCTTCCCGATTCTCGCTCGATTTGACATCCTCGTCCGTTCCTCCTCCTGTAGTTGAGACAATGCTCCCTAGATCAGTGAGTGAATGAAGTAACGTCTTTCAAATCCCTCCCATTGATGGTGATTGGTGCTGGATGTTGTTGCTGTTGTTGGCTGGTTATTTTCATAACCTCCGTCTTGTCTATGTTCACCTGGAGTCCTGTCTTTGCCTCCTCTCTGAGTTTTCCGTTGTGGATCACTTGACAGGTGCCGTTGGCGTACAGCTGTTGAATAAGGTTGATGAATATTTGGGGTACCCCGTAGTATTCGAGTAGTTTCCAAATTACTTCGCGGTCAACGCTGCACTGTCGAAGGCCTTCTCAAAGTATATAAAGTTGAGGTAGAGGTTTGATTGCCATTCCATGCTTTGTTCTGTGATGATGATGCGTAGAGTTGAAATTGGGTCAGAACATGATTTGCCTGACTTTCCTGAATCCAGCTTGTTCTGGTCGGAGTACTGCATCCAGTGTGTCCTTTATTCTCTCCAGGATGATGCGACTCAGAATTTTACTTGGTGTCGACAGGAGCATGATTCCTCGGGTGTTCTTGCAGAGTCCTAAGTCGCCCTTCGTTGGTAGTTTTACAAGTAACCTTTCCTCCAGTCAGTAGGCACCTAATGTCAGTAGTCACTTGACTTGATGTCAGTAAAAGTGCAAGAATACAGCCACAAAGACACTCATAACACTCAGTCTTTTGGACAGTGCGAATCAAAACGCATCTACGGTATGAGCTTCTACTGTCAAATGCAAGAGTGCTACAGTCTTGGGGGATAGTTTGAACATGAAGGATGACGAGGATATACAGGGCAGTCAAAGATCAGATCTCAAAAGAATAAAAAGGAGAGTTTACAGTAGGACCAATGTGTGCAATTCTTAGTATCGACATAATATCAGGTTACAAATCCAATAGTATATACTGTGCAGTAATCCGTCGTCTTGTTACAAAACTGAGAACAACTGTTGACTAGAAGTAGATACGAAAAGATGATAACTTCTTGGACATGCTTTTTTCGTACCACTGTTTGAGGGAGAGGCAACCATAGGGTAAATAACAATCAGACATAAAGTGAATGAAAAGTTTACCAGTAGATGAAGTGGTAAATCACCATTAACTATACTGGTTGATATTGTGTTACCAGCTTCCCCAGTGAAGCGGAGGTCCGTAAGGAACTCCAAGTTCTGAAGCGCCATAAGGCGCCCGGTCCAGACAAATTACCCCCGGATCTTTTTAAAGATGGTGGCGAGACTCTCACAATGGCTCTAACTGGGTTGTTCAGGAAGGTGTGGGAGACAGAGAGCGTACCATCAATGTGGAATGAAGCCATTATCGTCCCCATCTTTAAAAAGGGTCGACGTAATTCGTGTGACAATCATAGGGGTATCAGTCTGTTACCAGTCGCGTCTAAAATATTGGCTGCTGTCTTGCTTCGCAGACTGTGCAAAATACGTGAAGGATTGATTCGCGAAGAGCAGGCTGGGTTTCGTTCAGGTCGTGGATGCATTGATCATGTGTTCACCCTTCGTCAGTTGTTGGAACTGCACCACACGTATTGCGGGCCAACGATCGCTGTGTTTCTTGATATTAGGGCTGCCTTCGATTCGTTGGACAGAACTGTGCTCTGGAACTGTCTGTTGGAGAGAGGTGTACCTGAGAAATTTGTTAACATCTTGAAAGCCCTATACAGAAACACTTCGGGTAGAGTGAGGGCATACAACCAACTATCATCACTGTTCCCAACCAACAGTGGGGTTAGACAGGGTTGCCTAATCTCCCCCATCTCTCTTTAACTTTGCCATCGATGACATTCTGCAGTCAGCTCTGAAGGATGTGCGTGAAGGTGGTGTAGATCTGCTACCTGGAGATAGAATTTTCGACCTCGAATATGCAAACTATATCGTCTTACTGTGCGATAGCATGCAGGCTGCCCAAATCGCACTTAATCAGTTAACGATCAGTGTCTGTAAGTATGGTATGTGCTTTGTGCTGTACTACGAGCTGTGCAAAGTACTGTTACAAGATTGGCAGGAGTCTGTACCTGCACTCACTCTTGCGGGTGAACCGCTTGAAGTTGTTGATAAGTTTGTGTACCTAGGTAGTTGTGTGAGTGCTGGCTGAGGGGTGACGGATGAGATTTCCAACCGTATAATGAAGGCTAGGGTGGCATACATCAACTTGAGCTGCAACCTCTGGGGCCGTCGCGACGTTAGCCTGGCTGTCAAAGGTCGGGTATACAATGCTTCGGTGCGGGCTGCGCTGCTCTACGCCTGTGAAACCTGGCCTCTCCGAGCTGAGGATGTGCGGCGACTTTGCGTGTTCGATCACCGCTGTCTCCGCAGGATTGCTTGCGTTCGATGGCACCATCGCGTGAGTAATTCTGAGGTTCGGCGGCGTGTGTTTGAACAAAGTGGAGATCACCATTCATTGAATGTCGTCATCTGGAAACACCGGCTCCGGTGGCTTGGACATGCACTGCAAATGTCACCCCAGAGGCTTCCGTACAGGTCACTGTTCGCTAGCCAGCCCTGGGACGGGATGGAAAAGGCGAAAAGGTGGTCAGTCCATGACGTGGCGTCGTGGGATGAAGGATTTTTGTGCTAGATTAGCATCGGTTGGTGTGTCACGACTCCCTGGTTGGGGTCCGAGAGATAGCTCAAATCGATGGCTCGAAACGTTATCGGATATAGCCAAGAATCGTAATCAATGGCGAATGTGTTGCGATTTCCTTCTTTCTTCCCTTCCCAATGATAGTTAACGAACACTGTTTGAACTTGTTAAGCATGACTGTTTTCCTTCCAGATGAAGTTCTTTATCCGTTCTCTACTTATATATATATATATATTTTTCTTTTCCTTCCTTCCTTTTTTTGATCTATGTTGTTTTATTATTATTGTGTGGCGCATCTTTCTTGGTGCCATATTGTACCAAGTTTTTTATGCGTTTAAATAAATAAATATATAAATAATTCCCCAGTGAGAAACATAGGCTAACAAAGAGTTGGAAGTAATCAGATCAAACACTATATTATCTATTTGTTTAAGCTCCACATGAGCAGGTGAGTTGATAATCATAGAGGAAACAGGGTAGAATAGGACTTATAAAAAGCGCGACATCCGAACATCATGTCGAAACTTCCCTAGTAACCCTTTTTCTATTTACTCTAGATTTCCACCTAGATTAGTCTCATTACACTTCCTTTTCCTACTATTTTGTGTGTGTTCAGTGTGTCCAAAGTATGGCGACTTGGACTACCTCATTAATTAAGGGGTGAAGAATAGCCTACTTAATCCAGTGCGCCTCTGCCACCTTCGTATTACTGATGCCCAATCCAAAGAAATAGAGGAGATGGGGCTTCGCGTAGAAGGGAAAAAATATTCAACTCTCTCTTTACTTTCATGGCCTTAAGCCTCCAATACTTAACAAGATAATGACTAATATATTATCAAGCCTTTTTCCTTTTTCATGAATCATTTTGTATATATTTCAGATTTTAAAGCTTTAACAAATTAATTCAATCACCGAAAACAGTTTAATCAAGTCATAAAATACTTTCTCAAAAGCTTAAAACAAGACAATTCAAAAATGAGACGTAGACTCACTGCTTTTTGCCGAACAATGTATCCTCGTAAAAACCCTTGTATCTTGACAGCAGCATTTTCTTGTCTATGTAAGCTCTGATGTATGCGCAGATAAGGAGAAATAGTGAAGTAAAAGTCAAAAGTAAAACATTATTATGGTCGCAAAGAAACAAAACGAAAATCGCAATGGCAATATATATATATATATATATATATATATATATATATATAATATGAAGAATAAGAAAGGTGAAATACATAACTGATGTCCTATATTGCTGGTTTCCACCTGTAAACACTTCATTCATCTGAATACAGTTCTGACGAACAGAAATCTATCAAACAAGTTGACTATGCCATTTGAACTTTGTAAATAAACGATACCAAATAATTTAGTGTCAAAATAGCTTGATTGTTTTCAGAAAGACTTCACAGAAATAAATAGAAGATATCCCGACAAAAATCCTGAAGGACACAGAATGGTGATGATATTCACATGCATGTACAACGTTATGAACCACAGAGACTGTGTAGGTTAATGATACTACTGGATTTTTCGAAACCTCAACAGGAACAGTGTGGTTTGCATGTGTGGTTCATTCACTGGCTGACAGCTGAGTGAGCAGCTTAGGCAACAAGGTATATCCCCATTCGGAACTTGAGCTAAAAATTTAAACCAGTTGATACGGTGGTGGTCCCTCACTGATTGACTTGATGGGCATCATATTACAGATATAACATCCCCACATCTCAACACACTTTTAGTAAAAGTAGTTGTAAGTTGGAAATTGCAGATCAAATCACATCCATTTGCTTCAAAATATTAAACTTCTTCACGGCTCTCACACACTTTTTTGTCCTGAGTGGCTGACAAACCGTTATATTAGTTCGCACGGGATACAAAAATTAAGAAAGCCATTAGGAGTCAGTATATCTGAGCTATTGTGAACGACTTTGAAGCAACACATTAGGAGTCCCCATATATTGATTTCTAGCGTCCACAGAATTCGCTCAAGTAACCTAAACTACTCTACTTTGCACACACTAACAGTTAGTGACTCCGTGGATTACTGCAACATTTGTTCTGGATACAGTCCTTTACAACCTCAACAATTGTCACATTTCTTGACCTAAAGGCGACATTCGATTCTGTCGACAGAGAGATACTATGGCGATGTTTGGCTGTTAAAGGAACGCCGAGAAAATACATTGCACTGATCAAGGCACTCATGTAACCAGCCAGGTAAGAGCTTACAGAGAGTTGTCATCAGAAGTGGTGACAACAAGCGGTGTCCGTCAGGGATGCACATTGTCCCCATTTTTGTTTAATTTCATTATAGATGTATTAATGGACTTAACCCTAACTGACTTCAGAGACTCAAGGACTGACTTATTGCCAGGGAATAATAGTCTCGTTGAATTAGAATACGCAGATGATATAGTCCTCCCTCCTAGGTGAAGACGCCGACAAAATCTAGCACAGTCTTCTGAACACCTTGAGTAGCAGCAATCTTCAAATGTTAGGCATACGGTTCGCTCCTGTCAAATGTAATATGATGCTACAGGATTGGACTACATTGACTGCTAGTTTGAAGGTAAGGGGTTGAATGCAGAGCGTGTTGACCACTTCACCTATATGGGAGGTTTTTGCATCAGCTAGTCCCAACGGGTTGACAGCTGACGAAATTTCAACACGGATACAGAAGGCTCGTTTCGCATATGGCACTTAACGTCACCGGCTGCCTATCGACCAAAGGACTTGTGTTCTGCTCAGGATTTCGCTCCGTCCTCCTTAATGCCTGTAAGACATGGCCATTGGAAGTGAAAGATGCAAAAAGGTTAGCTGTCTTTGATTACAGGTGCTTGCGTTCTATCTCCCGTGTTGAATGGTATAATAAAGTGAGCAATATTGAGGTTAGGCGTCGAGTTCTAGGTAAGGAGGGGAAACCCATAGACGAGGCTGTGAAGTTACATCGATTGAGGTGGCTAGGGCATGAGTTACGTATGCCTAGGCATCCTCTTCCTCGACGGACAGTGTTAGTTGGCATTAGATCAGATTGAGAAAGAACCAGAGGTGGTCAAACCAAAACATGGCTTCATCAGTCAATGAAATCCACAACAGTTATTTTAAACCATGTAGGAAGGTATAGACTTCCTGATCAAAGTCCTAGGGACGGTAAAAACCAATGACTGGAGACAATTGGTGATATGGCTAAAAATCGTTCACAGTGACGCAGATGCATCCACTCCTTCTGATTGATAATATCCAATAAAACTATATTGTTCGAACTGCTGCACACTGTGCAGAGTTCTACGTTGAAACCAGTCAATCAGCTACAACTGAAAACTGCTTAGGCCAGAATAATTTTAGGAAGATTGAAGTTTGCACATGCATAGTGTATACTCAGCTGTCATAGTCAGTGCCTACTAATTATTTAGTTGGAAGATTTTTCTTCCCTAGCCAATATTCTGCTTAAAATCTCTATATTAATTGCTGTGTGATTCCAATGAATGGAGGTTGTGCCACAAAAATATCTAGGATCAAGACCTTGACTTTTTTACTGCTCGAAATTCCAAGTTATTTCTATATGAACAAATAGCGAATTCACCATAAGAGGTTAAGTTGATAAAAAGTGCTAGGACACACAAGCATGATTAATTACAGCACCATTGTCAACTGTGATAAAAGAGAAGAAAACCAAAGTATAACGGTATGCATGTAAAACGCCGCCAAGGTACCTTTGTGTGGGCGCATGAGATTCCGATTCGGCATTTGACATATAGTTTTCGTCTGATTCTAATTAATCTACTCAGTCATACTTCTTACTAAATTAAAATATACACGGTACAGATTTATTATGATACTACTGACGGATGAACACACTAACAGAGATTACAACCATATTTGTGGAAAACATAATACATCCAGAAAATAGTTGAGAAATTCAGCCTTGCTTACTTCACGCAATCTACGCTCTTCGCGAGTTTTTTGAACAATCGCTTCAGCCGACAGCTACATAAACAGAAAAACATAGAGATGAATAAATGGAAATCTTCATGATTATATTAACACATAAAAAGATGAAAAATTTTCAAGAATAAGATTTCATTATGGTCTTACCGTTGACAGTGGCAAAAGATTGAAAATAACACCGGGGACGTACAACTTCTCAACTTGATTGACTTTGAAAAGGCATTCGACAGAGTCGATCGAGAGGTGATTCGGCAACTACTTCTCTACTGCAGAGTGCCGCCGATAATTATACATCTCATCCAACAGTTGTACGACAATGCTGCTCGCCAAGTAATCCACAACGGGAAACTTACGGAATCCTTTGAAGTGAGGACGGGAGTGAGACAAGCTGGCTGCCTACTATCGCCAATGATTTTCCTGATTTGCAGTAGATTGGATAATGCGACAGACAGCGGGGCGGGTAGCGAGAAAACAAGCATAAAATGGACCCTCACAAAAATCTTGGAGGATCTGGACTTCGCCGATGATGTGTCTGATTTCCCACAAACTGCAAGATATGCAAGTGGAAAGCGACAAGCTGGCAGAAGAAGCATTCAGAAAAGATAGGACTTCATATGAACATGGAGAAAACAGAGGTGATGAAGATTCCTGGCCAACACCAACAGCAGCAACAACAACAGACAACAATTAGCATAATAAGGAGGAACCTGAAAGAAACAACTTCCTTTACCTATATGGGAAGCATCGTTTCAACTACAGGCGAACGGAACTGACGAGGATATCAAAGCCAGAATTGGAAAAGCAAGACAAGCTTTCATTACTCTCAAATCTGTGTGGAGGTCAACAGCACTCAGCGTCAAAAATAACATCCGGATTTTGAACTCCAATGTAAAGTCAGTGCTATTATACGCATTAGAGACTTGGAGCATCATGAAGAGCCCTTCGAACAAACTACAGACCTTCATTAACAGCTGCCTTCGCTCAATACTCAAGATCAATATGGCCAGAAAAGATCAGCAACAGGGATCTCTGGGAGCAAACCAACCAGGAACCGATTGTGAAACAAATAGGCAGGAAGAAATGGAGATGGATTGGCTATGCTCTGGGGAAACCATCAAGTGACATCACTAGACAAGCCCTCGAGTGGAACCTGGAAGGGAAGCGGCGAGTTGGTCGTCAGAGCGAGGGTGACTTGGAGGAGGTCATGTGAAGAGGAGATGAAAGCATGTGGGCAGACTTGGAGCGGGGTGAAGACGTTGGCGGAGAACCGAAGGCAATGGAGACGCGTGGTTGAAGCTCTATGTTCCTCTAGGAATTAAAGGAAATAATAATATAATACATACACACATACAACTCCACAGTCCAATTACACAATATGTATCCTAACAACAATACTAATTCACTCTGTTACAAATATTTTTTTTCATAGCCACACATAAATACTACACACATTGGTTGACGAAGTTCAATCGCAACTTCAGTCAGAGAAGTGTGGTTAATGTTAGATCACAGTTAATATGACCATGTCCCATCACCTATCGAAGCTTGAAATGATGACCAATAAACCCCTTTTCTGGACCAAAACATTCAAGGACTAATGAGTACTTGGAAACCTCCTACCGACTCTATTTGTCCGTAACCTATTATGGCTTGATTTAGGCACTCCACAGACAATGTCTCTCCTTGGATTTGAAATTAATGCTGGCCGAAAATCCCCAACAGTATATTGAAACACCGGTAACCATAACTGATTTTAACCATCCGGTGAATAACACGTTATGAATCTACTCCATAAAATCTGAGGATAGTGCACTCTTATTAAAATTTGTTGAACTATAAAGGAACTTAGACAGTTTCAAGACAAGACTTAAAAAGTTCTTATGCCTCCTTTGACCCATTTGGCTCACTAGAGCAGATCTGGACGATGTGTTCTACAAACTTTACATTATTGGCAAGAAGTAAAAAATGCACATGGATTAAGAAAGTGGATAGTGAAATATTACCTTCGTAGTGTGGTCCAAAACCAACGACCGTTTTGTTTTATAATTGCCCTCAAACGAATACATCTCACCAACAGTGATGCGTGCTCTTGGCTTAAAAATTGTTAGATAAGTGAGTTCGCATTCACGCAAGTTAAATGTATCATTTCACAGCCACTATTCTCGTAGTTCTGGAAAAGTAAAATGTATACACCGAAAGTCTTACTACATATTGACAACAACTTTAAAATACAATATCCTCAGGCGTGAAGTTTGAATTTCAAAAATCCTGACATCCGACAGGACTACGGAAACAAAATTTAAGTCAATCAGATATATTTAGATATAAAGCTACACAGCCACACTAAACTACTACGGGAGAGATGAAAATGCTCTAGTCGTTGAATTTGATGACTGTTTAAAGAAAAAAATAATTATTGACCTCGACCTAGGTCTGAAAACTTATAACTCAGTAGGAATAGAACAGTGAAATGTGTATGATGTGGCATTTACTCACGCCTTTAATTAAAGAATGATCCACAGTTTACCGTCTAATATCCAGCTTACATTAATGAATATACATCGCAGTAAACATAGATGTACTCACATTTAAACACCTCTTAAGGTCATATATGTGTATATATCTTTGAATACACGCAAAGTATGGTAAGTGTTCACAAACAGATTGCTAGAAGTTTATTTTCATCTAAATCTTATGCCAAAGATGATTTGAAATATTATTAAATATTTAGAGGAACTATTATTAACATGGAGAGAATAAAGGACACACTAGATACAGAATTCCGACCACAACAAGTTGGATTCAGGAAAGTCAGGCAAATCATGTTCTGACCCAATTTCAACTCTACGCATCGTCATCACAGAACAAAGCATGGAATGGCAATCAAACCTCTACCTCAACTTTATATACTTTGAGAAGGCCTTCGACAGTGCAGCGTTGACCGCGAAGTAATTTGGAAACTACTCGAATACTACGGGGTACCCCAAACCCGACCGAAAGCTGCTACCTTGACGTGGTGGTCGGGTTTGAACACCGCAATGACCTAATCAAGCTATACTGGCTGAGACTTATGTCTCTTGAGGTTCTACCATGCCAGACAGGTTGTTTGGATAGCGGTTAAACAAAAAGCAGCTACCCCCATCCAATACCATGATTCAAAAAAATTCACAAAATTTCATGCCGGATCGGCCGTGGCCCGGATTAACAACGACCGCGCTTCCTGCTGCCGTGTCACAGGGCGGGAGTGATAAGTATGCTACTGAGGCACACCAAACAAAAGAGAACAAACGAAAACAGGCCGCGTGTGACCGGCCTCAAGCAGTTGTCCCCTGGGCTCTGCGGTCACGCAACCAACTTCCACGGTGTGTGCAGCCGGGAAGTAACAAACGCCCTCACAATCCAAAATGCACACAAAACCTCTCTAATCCTCACTTATCTTTGTCTTCATCTTCATCTCTATTACCTTGCCTTCCACTGATGCAACTCCTCTACTTGATGGCTCCTCACTCTCTCTTCACTCTGTGTCCACTAAAAACGACGGAAGCCAAAAAACCACCACGGATAGTCTCCTAAAGCCACGCCACCAATTTCATATAGGAGCATTTAATGTTAGGACACTTTGCCAAATAGGACAACAAGCATCACTAGCTAAGATCCTGGCATCCCGAGCCATTGATGTATGTTGTGTTTCAGAAACACGCATACAAGACCCAAGTGCGGTTATTCACCTAACCCCACCTGGCCAACAGGATGAATCTTCAAAATTCACCTTCAGGGTGTCAGGAGATGCCACAGCCAGTTCACGAGGATTAGCTGGCGTAGGGATAGCTTTGAGTACTAGGGCAGAAAAGACATTACTTGACTGGATCCCAGTAGATAGCCGAATGTGTGCTGTCCGTCTGAACGGATCAGTAAGAAGGAGAAAGGACTGCACTACTCGCCGATGCCTTTTCGTGATCTCCGCCTACGTCCCCACTGACTGCAGTTCGGATGAAACGAAAGAAAGGGTACCCCAAATATTGATAAACCTTATTCAACAGCTGTACGCCAACGGCACCTGTCAAGTGATCCACAACGGAAAACTCAGAGAGGAGGCAAAGACAGGACTCCAGGTGAACATAGACAAGACGGAGGTTATGAAAATAACCAGCCAACAACAGCAACAACATCCAGCACCAATCACCATCAATGGGAGGGATTTGAAAGACGTTACTTCATTCACTCACTGATCTAGGGAGCATTGTCTCAACTACAGGAGGAGGAACGGACGAGGATGTCAAATCGAGCGAGAATCGGGAAGGCGAGAAACACATCCATCAACCTGAAACCAATCTCGAAATCTTCGTCACTCAGAATTAACCACAAAATTCCGTCGGATTTTCAATAAAGACGTCAAATCAGTCAGTTCTTCTATACGGATCAGAAACCTGGCGGGCGGGCGGGCGGGTCACAAAGAGTATTTCCAACAGCCTGTTGCACACCTTTATCAACAACTGTCTTCACTGGCTGTTTACTGAAGATCAGATGGTCAGGCCGGAAAGAATCACCACCAAGAAACTATGGGAACTATATTGAAAACAAGAACCAATCGCTCAACAAATATGCAGGAGAAAAGGGATTGAGATGGATTGGACACTCGTTGAGGAGGCCGCTGGGTGACATCGCGCGAGCGTCAGGCCATTGCTCGAGTGCAACCGGGCCGAAAGGGAAGCGGCGAGTGGGTCGTCGGTGCAAGGGTGACATGGAGGAGATCATGTGAAGAGGAGTTGAAAGAGTATGGACTAACATAGTGGATGCAGGTGAAAAGTACAGCAGAAGACAGAAGCAAGTGGAGACGTGTAGTTGAAGCCCTATTTTCCAGTAGGAACCCAAGGGAGCAATAATAATTATTATTATTATTAACATGGACTGATGAATATGAACACTAAACTGCATACTAATTTTTATGTGAAATATAACTTTGTGTTCAGGTAAAACACTACTAAATCTCTAGACGCAAATCTCTATAGCAAGGTACTATAATTCACAGTACAGTTCAGTAAATCAATAGTTGTCGATGGCTTTGGGGAAGTCTAAATGCCCAAATCATCCCTAAGGGGAACACTACACACTATGAATAAAATTTTGAGATTCGAAAATGGGTTTGTGGTTAGCACTGCGCTGTAAGTGAATTTGTATCACAACGAAAACTTTCATAATTATCAATCTAATTCTAGCGTAAGCATCAGTTGACTGTTCCCAGTACAAATAGGCAGGACTAAGAAAACACGTGCGGTGATAAACTTGTCTCACCTATATTTCACAATCACGTCACGGCAAAGCAACGAGACAAAGTGCACTTTGACACTAAATAAATACCTCATCGATACGAAATGTATTACCAGCTAGTGAATTTCTTTTATGCTGCGATTGGGTTAACAAGTTTAACCACCTGATACGAATACTGCAACAATACTCAGACATCACCATACATAAAATAAATAATGGCAATATATAAATATGTCATATTCGCAAACAATGGCCAAAGCGAGATGTTAACAAAACTCATGGCGATTTATATTAGTTCCCTCAATCCCATTCTGACGATTCTTTAAGATGGGTGCCAAAATATTGCACATGAGCTCTCCATCAAGTAAATACAATAACCCAAAGCTGACCTGGCGAATTCGGCTAAAGTGTGCGAAAGCTACCGTATAAATATTTAACGCATGCATGTGTAATGCAGCACATTATACTTATATAGTCGATGAAGAATACAGGGGTAAATTCAGAACAATTACCACAGCTGAATCCATAAACCAGCCTTACTACTACTATCCTAATTCAACAGCTGACCAGAGCAAACTGCCATGCAGAAGGTTCAAACAACCACTAACCGCCTTTTCAGTTGGCCTTGACAAGTGATATATTCAAAGGTTTACGGCTAGAAAAAACTTTGAGGATCTTGCTCAAGTTCAAAACCCGCTGTCATACAATGGAATGCTTAGAGGATCTGATACATCATCAAATCAAGACACATATGTCAATACCCAATAACCTTTATAACAGCTGCAGGTGCAACATCACAAGAGTTATTCTTCTTGTCTGTAAGTCAGTGTCAATTATTTCCAGATTTATATTAGTGCTAACTTGATTCCCTCTGGACACACCATGTAGGACACACCAGTTGTACAGGCATGGATAATTATTATTGAAATTACAAAATTTGTTTATGATAATGTAATTACTGATTCTTTCTAGAAATAAATAATTTGTTAATGTAATCAGTAGAGTGATTAGGAGGAAGTTTTCTAGGGTGACGATTAAAGCCTTTTACTGTCACTGTGCAAGTCGGGTTACGCAGATCGTTGGAGCCTTCCGGTGGGAATTCTATATCCTTATTGTCTGAGAATGATATTTTGTGTGGGACCCTAAAGAAGAATGATAAGTCGTCTCGTATAAAGTACGTCAAGATTTAGAATCATGCACGGTGAGATGCAGTTTTTCTTACAATGGTAGTCAAGTAGTTTGGATGTGAAATATCGCTGGATACGTTCTATCCTCACGTATACGAGGGCCGCTAACAATAAATGGACGGTATTCAAGTAGTGACCTCACACGTGTTTTGTATAGAATGAGCTTGGCCTTATTGTAGTGAAAAATCCTGAGTATGCATCCCAAGAGCATCACAGGCTTTGGAGTCTGTGATGCCACTTGGCCAGAAAATTTTAGGCCACTAGAGTACCTGGGGCCCAAGTCAACCACACTTCGGTGTCTGGATAGGTCGGCAGAATATAGCGTTAATATTATGTCGACTGAGGACGCGCCGAAGCAGATCCAACCACATTTGTTGCAGGTTCCATAAAGATGACCAAGCAGTCACTTTATCTAATTAATTCTGCACAACATGCTGAGAGTACCTCAGATCATCACACCTAAATGTGTAAGGTGCGTCAGTGGCACAGTGGTTAGGACTCTCGCTGACCATGACATGGTCCGGGGTTGGGTCCCCTGCCGACGCACGCCTGATATCAGTGGTCGGCCTGCAAAATTTGGGCTATCGATATAACATGTTGAAAATTCCATACTTTTGCCAAAAATACGGTGTGGAATCGAAAAAAATTCCAAAGATGACTAAGATCGGACAACAGGCCATAAAACAATTGTTTAAGCACTCAAATTCAAATTGCTGATTCGCCGTGGGAAACACTACTCTACTGAGGCGTCTAGGGCTCTGCAATACTGAACCCAGCTTCACTGACACCTGAGATCTCCCCAACTATCACAAGGACAACAGAGGAACTGGGTCAGATACACAAACACATCTAAAATATTTCACGTTCCGACTATGATATATTCCTCATTATGGAAATATACAGTCGAATGGAAGTTCTTTGAAAAAAGGTCTAGGCGTGAGTCATGCTCGGATAATCTCAGAACAATTGTACGCAGTCGGATAATTCCATGCGAAAGTAGTCAACTGACATGAGTTTTCAGTCAACAACATAAATAAAAACTACATTGTGTGGGGAATATAGGACCAGTAAAAAAGTAGTCGTCGACAAAATTGTCTAAAGTAAATTTTGAGAAGAGATGTGCGGGTGAGCACAATGTTAAATTCTTTCAAAGTCACGAATAAGAAAGAAATATATTTGTAGCATTATACAAAAAATAGAAGGGGTATCTCTGCGCCGTATCCACTGACATCTGCGTACCTGATGCACGTGCTTTCGCACATCACTGCGTTGGTGGAATGCCCTCAATCTCAAGGCCAACATATCGTTTTGGTCTCGTGGCTGTCATCTTTAAGCTCTCTCCGAATTTTCAAATTGTTTGCATGGAGAATCATGGGAGATTCACGCGAGACTAGAGTATGGGGCGGCTAACAGAAAGCGAATTACAGTCGATTCTTTCTATTCGCCTCCTACTGACCGGTTATTCTCTGATTCAAGGTGATGGGCTGTTTGTAATAGAAAAGCCATCAGGTTTCATAAGTGACGGAGTACCAGGCACCTTGTCAAATGTTCTGCTGAGACCTGTGAACATGACTTCGAAGAGTTTCCAGCTGTCGTTGGATTTGGCTCAGTTTTGTCAGACGAGAAGGCCCTCCTCGAAAACGATGATATGCGTTGGCTAATACGTTCGTCTCCAGAATATCTGTGATATATTGCTCGATGCTTCCTTCCGGCATCCTAATTCTGCTGTTAGAAAACCTAGGAAGTCCTTGGTTTGATGGAAAATGTCTGGATTCTTTCTTTTATCCAGGAATTAGTATTCCACTCATCTAGTCAGGCGGTATCTGTCCTTGCGACAGGGATGGCCTGGAATAGTGGTCAGTGGAGTGGCTATGTGGGGTGCCAGTTTCTTCAGAAGTCTTGGACGGAGATCATTTGATCGCACCGACTTCCTCGTATCCACTTTGCCACGTGTTGGTTAGTGTCAATAAAACCTATGTCACTTTCTTGTAACGCACCATTCACTGGTGCTATGAGTGTTATCTAGTATTTTATGAAGACTATAGAGATGCAGTCTGTCTGTGTCTCCCTCGATTGCATCTCTGTCACCAATCATACTGTTGGAAGGGGGACGTGAACCTCATGCATCCACCATGATAGCGAACCAGATTGATGTTTGTAGAAGTGTGTAGGATCGTCCTGAAAATAGGGTTGTTTTTATGTCTTACTAGGGTCCAATTAAGGAGGTTTTAAATCACTGATAGTGCTGTAAACTGACTGAGCTTTACCAGCCTCTATTTCACGCATTTTATCTATGCACAAATTACTGAGCGATCCACTTAACTTGCAAGTAATGGGGACAAAACGCAAATGAGGAAGACCTGTTATTAGGGAAAAAGTGCTGAAGTGTTCTGTATATTTGTGCAAAATAAAAGGTGAGGGTTATCCAAGAAAATGGTCTTGAACTTATTTAACGGGTATGGCCTTAACGCAAACTTCAGGAGTGTGTTTATAGACAGCGAAACTGAAAACCGCAAAGTGGCGTTGGAGAGAGTTCGAATAAGTACAGATTGAAACAGTCTTTCACATTGGAATGTTCACTTCAATCTACTGGATCGCTAGGAGGTAAAAATTCCACTCAGGTATAACTCTTCTTCCGCCTGTTAAAATTTCCTGCTATATCTTCTGAGATATTCCAGCCTGGTGGAAGTCAGATCAGATCGATAAACATTTACAAAGCGTTTAGGCCCCATTCACTATTCCTTTTTGCTCGATGGTATGGTTCAGTCTGTTGGGTTTTTTCATAAAATAGATGGGTTTCAATATTTATCACGCGTGGACAACCTGTGAACACTTTCTAGCACTTGTAAGGGCCCAAAATACCACCCATATGGATGCAACGTCATATTTGTCAAGTCATAGTTTACCGATGCTGGGAACCGTGTGTGTTTCGGTGACGAAACGAGCAGTTTCTGTCTGCATCGTATCCAATGACATTTGCGTACCTGATGTACGTGCTTGCGCACAGCGCTGCATTGATTTTAGTAACTCGTAAGCTCTTCTTGCCTCTTCTCTTGGCATATGCGCACTTACCTATTTATTCATTTGCCGCATTTGAGCGTGGACAAATGCAGGGATTTGTGGACGTTGGTGGGTGATCAGATATTCACCGAAATCAAACTCATCTATCTGAAACCAAGATTCTACATTGTCTGGCCAAAATGGTACGAGCCGAATTGTTCTGCTGGTTGGTCGAGTACGGGTGAGTTTACGTGTATGGTCATTCATGGCAAAGTATATATAACTCAAAAATAGCACAATAACAAATACAAAATGGACGAAATCGCCGAATTTGTCTGCGTATTTACAAAAAGTGAAGTTCAAGAACTTCTGTACTCTTCGTTCCGCGTAGATCAAAAGCAACGCAAAACACCAGGACTGATCATCCAAATTACGAATTATATTTCGGCAGTAAATGGGAGTGCGAGGCGATTGCAGAACAACTTCAACTCCAACTTTCACAATCTCATCGAATTCCTGCATCCCGACTCAGTGTAAGGAAGAGCGAGCCCTCCAAGTTGCCGCCATTAATGATTACACCGTATTCGATGAATCCGCCCAATCAATGCAAATACCGCAGTACCACTAAGCAATAAGTACCGTCAATAGAACAATTTTATATTCTCTCACTGCTGTGTCAATGATCCGACCACTTCTGGATACTATTGATATTGACGAATCGGTTCCAACTTATACTATCAACACCTTCTCGCCCAAGCGAACTTCACCACCCACTCCAAAATTTGAACACGAAGCTCAACGACAAATTATGCCAGCTACTTAACTCACTCAAGATGGTTCAAGTCCCCTAGTGAATAGGATACTCCATAGAAGCCTCCACGTGGACAATATACACGCTAACCCCCTGGCTGCCATCAACACACAACTGGCGAATTCATCTCAGCGGCTGGATACTGAATCCACTCGACAAATTATCCTGCAACTATATGCGAATGAAATTACTCTTGAGGAGATACGTCCACTTCTGGATAAGCAGGCCCAACGGCTGTTCCCTACAAGATGGAAACAATCCAAACAGCGATGCGTCTCCGGTCTCCTACCATACTTAAATAACAAGAAGAGGAGTCGCATTTTATATGTCCACACGCAGACGCTCTTCCACCGTTCGCTAAAAGATGATGTGAACACGGTACTTAATGGCAGATAGGGAGACCCGTTTACATGTCAGCTTTCCGCCATAGGAGGCTTCAATGAATTTTGGATAGAAACCTTCACGCGCCCAGCCCTACCAGACACTAGACCGGTCTAGGAATAATACCTTCCAAATAATAACGGCGTGATCGCCCCAGTTTCAACTGAAGAGATCGAATGGGCACTGAAAGAAGTGGTCAAATCCGCTGCTGGTGTCGACCGCATAACCGCTAGGGACCTGCAGAAAATCAACCGCACTAGTCTGGCTGGGTATCTAATCACCCTTTC
Source organism: Trichobilharzia regenti (assembly GCA_944472135.2). Taxonomy (NCBI): domain Eukaryota; kingdom Metazoa; phylum Platyhelminthes; class Trematoda; order Strigeidida; family Schistosomatidae; genus Trichobilharzia; species Trichobilharzia regenti. The sequence continues at coordinate 31,170,579 of OX235270.1, read as the reverse complement.
GCTGACGTCTTTTCTACATTCATCTCTGTCAGCTTTCAGGGTCACCTTCATTCCCAAGACATCACACCCGATTACACTATCGACTTCTGGCTTATCCTCATAACTTCTGCCGTTACGCGCTGTCTGCACAAGGTTGTCGCCAAGCGTCGGTCCAGATCATTCCCATTGGAAAACTAGAGTTTGCCTTCTTGCAACGTGATAGCTGCTTCGAAGCGACGAGTCTTCTTCACGCCATCTTGAAAGAAGCGCAGTCCAACTACACAAGTTGCACATTAGCTATTCTCGACATTTCAAAAGCTTTCGACAGCTCCCTACATCAAACAATTTTAAGGGTGGCTGAAAGTTTTGGTGCGCCGCCAATGTTTAAAGAATATCTTACAAACTACTACTCCAACTCCTGCAGTCTGTTCCACGAATTGAAGTGTCATCCAACATGGGGGGTCAAGCAAGGTAACCCTCTGTCACTGCTTCTCTTCATCATGACTATAGATGAGATATTCAATGTTCTTGAAGCCCATGACCCCATCTACCTTGATGGTCATCCTTTGTACTACATAGCATATGCTGATGATCTCATCATCCTAGCTACAAACGCTGCGGCCTTTAAAAACAAACTCAGCTATATCGCCGCCTCGCTGGAGCTTGCGGGAATATCTGTTAACGTCAACAAAAGCTGAACAATCAACGTAGTCTCTGACAGACAGCGTAAAATCATGCCTCTTTCTCCAACTATCTTCAATATCAACTGCCAGTCAATTCCAGCTATCTCACCAACATTTGAATTTACCTATCAATCTAGGTGTTCCCTTCAATTGCGATCATGTGGGAGTCCTCAATGGACACTTAGCCAATGTGAAATACGCCCCCTCAAACCTCATCAACGAATTAGAATCCTGAAGAACAATCTGATTCCTCTGTTCACTAAGTCAGCATCACTCACAGGAATACTCTGAAAACGATGGACAAACTTATTGTTGCAGCTGTCCGCTGCTGACTTCACCTCCAGAAAGATACTCCAACTGCATTTTTTCACGCTGATATCAAAAAGGGAGGCCTGGGAATCATGAATCTGTCAACAACGATTCTGAGTCGTAAGTGAAAAAAGGTGCACTGCTCAACAATAGGAATCCGCTGATACGCAGCGTAGCGTCTTCCGCCACCTTCACCCATTTTCTTAGGATCTGCAACCTTCCGCTGCAAGCCCACGGACAAATATTAACATCAACAGAAGAAGCACATGAAGGCTGGGAACAGCATCTACACTCATCAGTGGATGGTTATGGTTTGACGGAATCAACAACATGCCCTGAATCTCACAAATGGCTTGTCAACCCTGATATGGTCTTGTCCAAACTTTATGTACGAGCCATTCAACTGAGTAAAGGACTCTTGGGCATGCGCAGGGACGTCCCAGAGTCGACAACAACTGCAGAGGCGGGTGTGGTCACCCAGAAATCTTCAGCATATACTTCAGCATTGCGCTCTTGCTCATGAGGTCAGATGCAAAAGACACAACAACGTCCTCAAGCTGGTCGCCAACAAAATACGCAAATTCAATACCAGATTTTCATCGAGCCGCGTGTTCCAACGCCCACGTCTTTCTGTCAACCAGATCTGATTATCCTGTTGGACGGTGTAGCATACATTCTCGACATACAATCTACAGCGATGCCTACGTTTACATCAGCCATACGTCGGAGATGTCAAAATACGGAGCTCCAACGATGGTTGCTGCGCGTAAACGATTCCTGACTACAACGGGAAATACAGTTCAAAGAATCACGTAAATTCCTGTTGTAATCTCTTATCGAGGGATGATCAGTCAACTCTCTGCAAAATACATTCGCAGACTCTTTTTCACCTCCTTCAACATTTTCTACCTCTACATCTCAACCGTTAAAGGCTCTTTGAAAATCTACGATATATCGTAGATTTATTATTTATTTACTGTCACATCTCTGGTCAAATAGACCGATCACATTACATGTAATTCGTAGACAAGTATTTAGCCTTCACGCTACGTACTCTATGTGAAACCTACTCTTTGCTGATTGGTTGGATTCAACATACTATGTAGAAAGAGTGCTATTTTTCAGTATTATTTTTTTTGATTATAGCTTAAAACCACACAGTATTTTTGGTGCAAGTATGGAATTTTCAGCATGTGATATTGGTGGCCTAAATTTAGCAGGCCGACCACTGATATCAGGTGTTCGTCGGCAGGGAGTAGAACCCTGGACCATCTCGCGGTCGGCGAGAGTCCTAATCACTGTGCCACCGATGAACAGTTAGGCATGCAGTGCTTATTTTCAGCATTAAAGCCATCATATCAGATTCTGATCTTATTTTTCAGATTTTGTCGCATTAATTATAAACCCAACTTGGGCAAATATATGTATATCTAATGCGGAACTTAATCTCAGCAATTCTGAAATAATTCCACCATCCTATAGTGAGTATATTCTGAATCTGTTCTTAAATGGATTGTTTAATGGAACAGAATAGAATTGTTGAGTGCGTTATTTGACCAAATCAGGGTACACGTGTTTCCTAGTACTTCTTCACGTTTATTAATGCGCATAGACGTTGTAGCTACTCGACGCCCACAACGCAAAACCAAAAGGCACTTGCGAAGAGTACGACTGTGTATTAAAGCCGTAGTCAAATTTCGAAAATGTGTCAAGGTAATGTTCAACAGTACATTGACAATTGTTTGCGAAGTACATATAAAATCGGTCTGTATACACATAATACAAGTATGCAAATTAGATTAAAGAGCATGTTTACAGTTGGTATAGGGGTACTACATAATTCCCCCACCAGAACGCTGAAATATAAAAAATACATTTAAGTGCTCGAAAACAACATGCGTCAGCGTAATACGTAGCAGCGATAGCACATAGAAGGCGATTTATTAAGCCAAAAATGAGCAGCTCAAAGCGGTTAATAATATCGATAATAAATGAGATAATCTAGGAAAAGTAGGAGTGCTAATCATGATAGAATATATAAGGAATGATGAAATTGGCCGAGGATTTGTAGTCTGTAGACGGAAACGATACGTGAAAAACAAGCGCTATGTGATTAAATGTGCGTTGGTGGCGCAGTGGTTAGGACTCTCGCCGACCGTGAATATGGTCCGAGGTTCGATCCCATGCCGACGCACACCTGATATCTATGGTCGGCCTGTAAAATTTAGGCCACCGATATCCATGCTGAGAATTCCATACTAGCACCAAAAATACAGTGTGGAATCAAGCTGTAATCAAAAAAATAAAATAAAAAATGTAATAATACGGGAAATATCGACGTCAAAATAGTAGTGACGTGATTTATGTATGAAAATATTAATCAGTCAAATGAGTAATCAAATGATAATTACGAACAAAGATAATAAAAAAGAAAATTTGTAGTTATATTTTGATGACTTGCACGTAACGTTTAGGCCAATGGACTCGTCTACCAGATCGCGTTGTTTTCGCAGGTTTCTCTGGCGACGTTGAAGCTTGTGTGTGTATGTAGATGTTGGCACGTTTTTCATCTGTTCCTTATTGTTGACTTCTAAATCGTCGAGGAACGCTGGTTTGACTCTGTCGACACTGATGGCTTCTGCTTTATTCGACCGTTCTATTGAGATAACTTTAGCATTTTTTTCAGAACTTTGAATTGGCCATCGTAAGTGGATTGAAGTGGTCGCTGTACACCATCTCTCCTGACGAAGACATGAGTGCAATCTGTCAGTTGTGACGGGATGTATGACACTCATTCCTGCTGGTGTGGAAGTGATATCTTGAGCTCGTTCATGTGCTGTTTTAGCTGATGCACGTAACCAGTCATATCGTGTGGAACTTGGTTACCCGGGGTGAAAAATTCCCCTGATAATCGTAATGTTGTTACATAGACTAGTTCGGAAACGCGACAGCCAATATCTTCCTTTATAGCAGCTCGTATACCAAGTAGTACAAGTGGAAGTTTAGTTGATCAATCGTTTTGAGTCAAAGAAGCAGCGAGCGCAGCTTTTAGTTGTCGATGAAATCGTTCAACCATTCCGTTGGAACTAGGATGATATGCAGTCGTTCGTATTCATTTAGTCCCTAGTAATTCAGTCAGCTGGTTAAAAAGTCTGATTTCAAACCGGGCACCTCTGTCTGTAGTGATAATTGTTGGGACACCAAAGTTGGCTATCCAGTTTTGACCAAAGCTTTAGCTACCGTTTCAGCGGAGACGTCGATTAATGGAACCGCTACTGAACAACGAGTAAATCTGTCAATGCAAGTTAGAATATAGTTGAAACCATGGGAAAGAGACAGTGGACCAACTGTGTCTACATGTATATGGTCAAATCTAGAGTCGGGGTTAAGGAAGCGACCAAGTGGTGCATTGGTGCGCCGGTTGATTTTGACTCTTTGACAGGACAAGCAATTGCGTGTCCTCTTCTTAACATCGCTGTTAAAGTTCGGCCGTATAAATCTTCCTCTTAGTAGTTTGATACTAGCGCTCACACCAGGATGCGAAAAGTTATGTAACTTCTCGAATACTGTACGTCTCATATCTGTTGGAGCGAAAGGTCGATATTTACCCGTAGAGGTGTCGCAGATAACTATTGTCGTACCAAAATGAATTGCCTCTAGGTTTAGAGATGTTGTTTTGGAAGGCACGATCTTTTTGAGTTCGGCGTCATCTCGTTGTAAGTTTGAGAGATGTTCGTAGTCGATGTCTGGGCATGCAATGTTGTCGATGTGCATACGTGGCAAAGCGTCTGCTACTTCATTGTTTTTATACTTTACATGTCGCAGATTGGATGTGAACTGGGACATAAACTCAAGATGTCGTAATTCACGCGGAGAGTCGTTATGATGTTTTGCTGATAAGGCTTTCGTTAAAGCTTTGTAGCCTGTAAAGACAGTAAAATTTGTGCCTTCCAGCATATGCCGAAAGTGCTTGATTGCTAAATGAACAGCTAATAATTCTCTACCAATATGCTATGGCGACACTGAGTAGGAGATTCAGTCGTTTCGAAAAGAATGCAAGGTGTTGCCATTCGCCGTGTACCCGCTGTTGCAAAACTGCTCCAATGGCAACATCTGAAGCATCTGTCATGAGAGACAGGGGGCGTCATTTTGACGTCTGACTAGGAATGTCTTGTCATTTAACGATTTTTTAACAGTTTCGAATGCTTTAACAGCTTCTGCGGGCAAATGGAATGAACGACTATGTCCACGTAAGCAGTCGGTTAACGGTTGAAAACCCTGGCACAGTTTGGGATAAAACGCCGGTAAAAATTGACTAGACCCAAAAAATCGCCGTAATTTCTTGAAAGAATCCGGTAATGATAGTCTTGATAGCTTGTACATCATCGGGGACTGGTCTGATTCCTTGATTGTCAATCAAGTGACCGAGGAATTTCAGTGATTTCTTACCAAATTCTCATTTATCTAAATTGATAGTCATGCCGTATTTGTGAAGTTTTTCAAACACAGTCTTCACATGTTTCACATGCTCGATTTCGTCTGCACTTGCAATTAGTAAGTCGTCAATGTGTGCGTAGACGAAAGGTAGGCCGCAGAGTACTTGGTCGATGAGACGTTGAAGTGTCTGAGCGGCGTTCATCAGCCCGAATGGCATGCGTTCGAATTCGTATAAACCGAATGGCGTGGTGACAGCAGTTATTGGAACGTCATCCGGGTGGATGGGAATGTGATATTGGAGAAAATTTTAACCTCTGGCAAGTCGCTGGCGAAATCGTGAATATGTGGTATGGAGTATCTATCGGGTACCGTTTCCTTGTTTAAGTCTCGATAATCCCCACACGCCCGCATCTCACCAGAAGACTTTTGAGGTACCACGTGTAGCGGTGAAGACCAAGGGCTGTTGGATGGCCGAGCTCTAACATTTTATCGAACTCTGTTTTTGCGATTTTAAGTCGATGTGGGTCAAGGCGTCGGGGACGTGGAAAAACCGGTGATCAGTTGGTTTTAATGTGACGAACCACGTTGATGCACGACTAATCGTACCAGCGATGTACGTTTTATTGAGGGAGTCGGTTAGATTAGGGCTTACCGGATTAACTAGCAGTTTGTGTTGCTGTAGAAAATCGATACTGGGGAATGAGAATGGAACGTCTGCGATGATGAAAGACCAAGTGTAGGTATTGTGCAGACCAAAATCTAAAGTCATTCGTTAACTTCCATATGTAACAAAATTGAACTTATTAACGGCTTGGAGCGTAACTGCAGGTTCAGGATGCTGACGTTCCTGCGCAGACGGAAGGAGAGCACTTACCTCTGCTCCTGTGTCGACTAAGAATGCTGTCAATCACGTCTCATAAACCGTTAATGCCCAGCTCTCGCTACGCTAGGGCCCACGCTGTTCTTCGAAGATTTCTCAGAAACGCTTAGTTATAACGGACGCAAAAACCAAAACACTGATCTGCCGCTTTAGATTTGTTTATTGTTACACCAACATATAAAAGGAATAAGCGAACTAAGTTTTCTGACGATGTTTCACTCTTCTTTCTGAACAGCGACCGATGAGACGATGACTGTCGTATTGATGCCTCCGCGAAAATTGGGGAAGTTGATTTTGAGCAAACAACCAAGAATTGATCGTTCAATCTTCAACTCCATTGACACTCCCCGGCAAAAAAGGGATCCAACCCTTTTTTCCTTCACGACCAATGCACGTTGACTTGGATGCCATTGCGAGAACCTGGGTCACACGGACAGAGCTGAAATGGAAAACAAACAGAAAAGCCAACACACCACAAGCATACCCACAGCACAATCTCACACATCGCTGACGACCTGCGCCTCCAGACAGAGACCTCCTCTTGACATCTTGCAACACAATCGCCACTTGCTAGAATGACTCTTGCAGAATGCAAAGTGACCATGGCAGCACCTCACGATACTCTACGCACATCCTCTTATCTACTCATTACCAATTACCATTGAAATCGCTTGTCACTCATTCTGCCTCAGTTCTAGTAGCGGTGACGCATGCGAGCCTCAGTCGTTTACACTCTTTCTCCCCGGCGTGTCGGACCGCAGCTAACAATTATCTCCGTGTGCATTTCATTCTCAGCAATAGCCTAGCCTCCCCGGCGTATACGACCCATCTGCTGTCTTAACATCAATCAATTCATTCACGGATGTAGAAGAGTGGACACAACTTCAAAAGTAATCACGACGAAAATTTTAACAAAATTATGCAATAAAAACAAGGTACGAAAACGAGTAAACACAATGAATCCAAAATCACAAATTGCGAAGACACACCACACGTATACACAAACAGTACAAATAACCTCGCGATCATGTCTTGGTGGAATTATTTTGAAGAATTGGAGGACTTACACCAGTACGCCTGCAACCCTTCACAGGTTGACGATTGTAAGTTGTGGAATGTCCAGACACAAACAAGATTAACCAACAATTACATCAATTGGAACTCACACAACTATTTAACACAAACATATGTACAATCAACACATCAAATGTTGTGGATTCTGACACGACAAACTACCCTTGAAGAACTGTAGGACTTACAGCAGTACGCCTACATTCCTTCTCAGGTTGATGATCCAAGTGGAAGTCGTCCGGACACAAACAGAATTACCAACAGCTAGATGACAGATGATATCAATTCAGTATATACAATATGAACATATGTACAAGATCATACACCAAGCACATTGGACTGCTCATTGATGCGCTACCCTTTGAAGAACTGTAGGACTTACAACAGTACGCCTACAACCCTTCTCAGGTTGACGCCCTAGGTTGGAAAATCGTCGCAGAGTTCATTTGCTAACTTCCTTCTATCAGCTATATCCTCAAATCTGAACGGCAACACGCCCATGTCATTGTATCGTAGAATATAGATGACCAACAAACACACGACATATCTCATCAACCAAGTATAGAAACAGAGTAATTTACACCAAAGATAATAACATTCAAATAGTAACTTGAAACTAGAAATGCCTTTATTCGTGCAAGTCAATTTAACAATAACTCTCTCCTTTACACTTGGCTTATCCACACTAAACTGACCATTGATATTCGTCCTTTCAAACGAACTGATACTACCATAGTCATTGCACAAGATACTTGAGTTGATGGGTGTCTGTTTCATTGTGGATGACAGCACCAACGATGACTGAGTGACACAAGGTGATGAACTTAGTGGTGGATCAGAAGCTGTTCTTTTTCGGCTTTCAGATAGTTGTCCAACTGCAAGATTACCACCACTGCTGTCTTTCACTACTAGTTCGGGTTTAGCACTATCATCTGATGATAGGTGGGCTACACGCTGATCAATTACACTGACTGTCTCACAAGTATGCACATCTTCTGGAACTGCATCTGCGTTCAATTCTACTTCACGTTGTAGTTGTACAGAACCTTTATTTAACTTAGCAGTAGTAGGCATATCCCTCATCTCATAATGATCAACCAAAGACAACTGTGAAGTATCATGATCATTATCACGAATATTCACTTTACCGTCAACTTCATCATTTTCAAACTCTTTAATAACAGAAGTAGACAATTTTGGTTCCTCCTCACAAATCATTAAAGGTTTTATATCTTCACTCTGACTAGTTATACTTTGTAAACTTTTGGAGTCAGAACTCCACTCTGAAGCAGTAACTCTATTCTGTGACACTCTATTCAACAACGGCTTACCAGTTGCAACTACAGACTTCTTGACCAAACCGTTATCGTCACACAATTCGGAGTCATGCCTGGAGTTTACATTTAGCTTATCACTGAACTTGCTCACCGGTTCACAGTTCACTTCTGTATGCACCTCTTGCACACGTGTAAAACAAAACCGTGTTTGTCTTGCATCTTGTAACTTATCTGTTGAGGATGTACTACGAAACCTGTTACACTCACTAGGTCTATATGCATTACTAGACATCATGGAGCTTTCTCGATATCCACCTCTCTGAGGCCTACTCGTCATCAATGATTGCATTTTGATCTCAGACTGCTCTATTCTAGGGGTGAGATCTAACAGACTGGCGAACTTGCTCATAGATTGATTGACACTAGTATTTACCAGTTTCAGGATATCATCAAACTTTGGCTCGATACCCTCATCCTCCATACGGGAGCTCATCTTCACCCACTTCCTTTGCAGTCGAGTAGGTAGACGTCTTGCTATTACTTCTAGTATAAAACTCGAGTTGAGGTCACTCATTCGATTCATCGAAATCATTCCATTCTTGTAAATTAGCAAATTATCCAAAAACTCAGTGAGTGCCTGGGAGTCATCCTGTAATTGACCACCATTACCCTTAACAGCCTCGAATAATTTCCCTGCAATCATCGAAGGTCTTCCAAACCTTTGACGTAATATGCTCATAGCCTCATCGTAGCCCTCTTATGGCTTCATAAACTTACAACACTGTATAGCTCTTGAAGCATCTCCAGTGCAATATCTCATCAAATACATTAACTTCAATTCATCATTTAATAAAAAACCACTCAACATGATCTCAAACTCCTTTACAAATTGTAAATAATCAGCCGGGTTTCCATCAAAACACCGTGGTTCAAATTTAGGGAGTTTGATGTTCCTATTATCCCTGAACGGCGAAACAGTAACATCAACCATGTCATGCTTAACATCAGACACATCGTTACAATTAACAGACAAGTCACCATGACTTACTTTCCTGTTTGCATCCAAGACACTCTGTCCCTTCTTTGACCCAGGCATTGTTGAACTTGACCCAATTCCAAAAACGTTCCAGATATTGCTTGTTCAAAGAGGACTTGACCGGCACCAGGAAAAATGAACGGCGACTATCCAAACTTTCACCAACTGTTTCAATCCGCCAGATCTGTTTCTATCGTCAGAAACTGTCAATCACGTCTCATAAACCGTTAATGCCCAGCTCTCGCTACGCTCGGGCCCACGCTGTTCTTCGAAGATTTCTCAGAAACGCTTAGTTATAACGGACGCAAAAACCAAAACACTGATCTGCCGCTTTAGATTTGTTTATTGTTACACCAACATATAAAAGGAATAAGCGAACTAAGTTTTCTGACGATGTTTCACTCTTCTTTCTGAACAGCGACCGATGAGACGATGACTGTCGTATTGATGCCTCCGCGAAAATTGGGGAAGTTGGTTTTGAGCAAACAACCATGAATTGATCGTTCAATCTTCAACTCGATTGACAAATGCAGTACCGGTGTGGTGAGAGCAGGCTGCTAGCCGATTGGTTGGCACTAATCTACGTTAAGGTCTAGGTCACTAATATGGGCCGTGAGAAAATATGAACAAGCCTGAGTCAACAACCAATCACAGCGAAGTTAACGTGGCAGAACATGATTCGCAGATTGAGAACTCTATTTGTCAAGGAATCCCGAAACAACCAATCAGAAGCCTGCGTTTGTCTACCTAAACAACCAATCAGATGACTGCGCTTGTCTATAATAATGTAGTTGAAAGATGTATAAATACGTGTTGATTTTCATAATAAAACGATCTGTTGCTTCGCCCTTGTCTTCTGTTGTTACACCGGTATTTCTATCTGTTACATAAAACAAACGACTGCTGGATCGTAGACTGCCGACAGTAGAAGTTTTCATACATGACGATACATCTTTTGATTTGGCCTGAAAGTTGCAAGGTGAACGACACCGCCGTACATTGCTTCCGTAACTGCGGTGGTACCAGAAAATATTATCCTGATGTCGTGACGTGCTAGGTGACCGGGGAAGACGTCGCCGAGACGAGCTACTAGACTGGCTTGGTTGTGTGCATGTGGTCAGTGCTGCTAACTGACTCAGTAAGGTGTCGACTTTGTGTTCTATAGTCTGTATCCTGTCGCGAGTGTTTGCTGTTCTGCTATTGGAAGCAACAGATTGAGGTGTAAACCTCTCTTGCATGCGATCCGCGATTTTGGCAAGCTTTTCTATGTCAATTTCGTCGTCTCCGAAAGCAAGAATTTGCTGAGTGTTTGCAGGAAGTCGTCGCGACCAGATTCGGTAAAAGAGACGTTTATCGATTTCTCTTCTTGATTCTAGGCTTTGCATATGCCTAATGAGTTGCGATGGGGTTTTATCACCTAGCTCTACATTGCTTAACAAACGATCGATTGCTTGCCTATCCGAAAGCGAAGTGCATCGAAGTACCTCTTCCTTCAACTTGTCACAAGGTACTTCTGTGCTGGGTCGAACGATGCATTGTCATACCTGCTCGGCGACTACGTCTGGTAGTACTGCACTCAAAATGCCGAATTTAGCCATCTGCGATGTGAGCTCATTGGCAGTGAAATAATGCCCCAGTCGTGCAAACCAAAGATGGGGGTCTCTGGGCTTAAAAACTGGTACCGTAAGAGAAATAGTACTAACAGATCCCAGCTCTAAGTTATTGGAGGTATTAGAAGACATGTCGCAATTCGTAGAAAAATGGTTTAGGAGTAACAAAATAGCAAACATTATGCACACTTAGAATATGGCAAAACAGAAAAACATACGATGCAGATGCTTACCGCATATTGCTGAGGAATGTGTGATGAGAAAGCACAAGAATGAGTTCGAAATGTCTATAATATATATATATATATAGATTCGATAAAGTTAGTGTTTTATTAATCCAGCAAGTGTAATGGTGCGTCGGAGCGAACAAGTTGTAATCAGGGTCACCAATTTGTCTTCGGGCTTGTAGTACCCAAAAAGTAGCATTTTGTGATGGCTAACTTCTTTTGTGTTCCGAATGCTGTGAAACGACTTGATAACTTAGGCTCCATGACATAATTAAGCATTCGTCCCAACGAAGACTGCGGATTAAAAGATAAATTCCCAGCCAGTTTCGTCATCTGAATGTAATGGAAGGTTAATTGTAAACTTACGAATGAATCTTTGAATTTCGGGTTTTTCAGTGACGCTGACAGTTGGCTAAACTCTTCTTCAGTCGCCAAGGGGAATTCCATTTGACTGTTGTCAATGAACGACTTCCCGGTTCCCAAGACGGTGACGTCGGTCGACTTATTTGCTGAGACCAACTGCGCCAGCAGTTGACTAAAGGACTGCATTTGTCTTTTAAGAGACTCCACTTCTCCTCTAAGTGACTGTAACTCAGTAACCACTTTATCATTGGAATCAGTGTTTTCCTTACTGCAAAGTAACCATTGATTAAAAATAACATACGCAGTCTGCTGATCTGGCTGTGGGATTGGTGAAGATGTCGCCACTGGCATTTGTGGACTGGAAGTGCTGAAGGAGTAAGAATATTAAATGAATGCGCTACCTGGCTGTCGGTGCTATCACAGTTTCCATGAAATTGGTGTTTGGGTATTTCGATGGCAAACACACTTTCCGTGCCTTTGCTGCTTCAAGTTCAGCTGAGTTATAAATGTGAGAGGCGGAGTTCTTTGTCTCCACTCTGTATTCTCTCATTAACCAATAAAAAGAATCTACCTTTGACGTTCGGAATTGGTTACGGGCAATGTCTCCTTGGGATTATCGGAATTAGACAGGATATTGTGTATTCGTTTTGCAGTCTTGATCTCGGCCATTGCCTGCGCATAGTTACGTTTATACCTTCTGTAAAATGTGGTGTAATGACAGGTCAATCGTAGGTTACGCTCACTTAATCTTTTCAGGCTTAATATGGGGTATTTAGTGTTAGACTAGGAGAAAAATTAAAAAGGGACCACAGCGACCACCTACCTGCATCGTGAACAGCTTAAAATTGCGCGCGCAATATGTGACTGTAAGCGAACAAACCAAAAAAATTGGTTGCGCTCCAATTAGCATTGACCAAAGGTGTTTTCATAAACTCTGCTGATTGGTCAGTAAGCATGAACCCACATATAACATCATCTTTGGTACACGATATCGTGTGACTCGTATGAGTCACATTAGTGACATTATTAGCAAATACCTTGACCCCTTATATTATCACAGTCAAAGTGACTATAACAAGTGACAGGTAGATTTCTCCGTGTGACTGCAATGTTGCGCTGTTGGCCAATATTTTTAAAGTATCTACTTTTATATACATGCATACACACATACACATATGTGAATGCGTGTGGGTCTGTCTGGATTCGTGTAAAACAGAAAACGCTCTAGTTATCAGGACAAAATACTACCGTTCTTACTTTTAAGTGTTACCACTTTCCTCTGTGTTTGGCTTGCAGGACGCTATGAAATTATTCAATAGGAAACTGTCGATGTAATTGCATTACGAAAAATGCATCAATTAATTCATGTGTTTTCTTCAATTGAAGTAGTGGTTGAGTAATTTCTACCTAAAAATTTAACTACTTACAATTTATCAGTAACCTCCCGAGTAAAGTGAAATTTTCCACTGTTTCCCCACTTTTTTCCCTTTATTTGGATTTTTTCCCCTTTAAAGATATTGTCCCCTATTTGTCCCATTTTTGCGGATTTCTTCCCCAGTTGGAAATAAGCTACACCCTTTATGTCCCTAAATTCCCAGAAATGTCCCCATTTCGTCCCCACATTTGTACGATTGGGTAGTGGCAATTTTTCAGTTTATCTCAAGCTCAGAGGGCTACTTATTATCATCACCTCTGTACTACGCCGGCAAAATTTATTTAGTTTGCAGAAAGAAATCAGTTTTTGTCATTGAGAGACTTTTGTATTTAGAAACTGTAGTACAATGTCACTGCAATTCCGTAAAGTGAGATCGACTGGTAGCATTCTGTAAATGAGCAAAATAAAAGATTAATTGATGAAAAATTATGCTCATCACAGTTTCAGCATTTACATTTAGAAAAGTTTCCTTACATAGCTGCCACTGTTATATCCCCTGGTATCTTTTTCATTTGCCTAGAAATAAAAATAATGTTATGATTACTACATGTTGAATAAACGTTGACTAAAAAAAAGTAGACAGGCGTTTCGCAATATCTTAAGATAGAAACAGTTTGAAGAAAAAGTATGCGGGAGGCATAGCCACACTTATCAACATCAGATGGTCTAGTTCTAATCATGTATGTTCTAAATTCTATAATGACAATGTAGACTGTTTCATCGTTGTGCGTCGCCCAAAGCATTTGAGCAAATATTCCAATGTATGCACAGCAAATTTCTATATAACACAAGACTATGGTTTCCTAAATATATCCATTTTCGCAGACGAATTTTCTAAATTCGCTGCTTCCATCCTTGGAAGCTGCTTGTCTATAGTCTTTGTCGACTTTAAATCATGCGAGCTCAGCTTTCTTACATCCCTTGGTTATGAGAACCTTTTAAATCTCGAAAAATGCCCATTTATTCATAAGTAAAAACACAGTTTTTGTTCAGCGAAGAAATTTCTTTTCAACGACTTCATTTTCAAGCTGTACAGTTGTATTTATATTCCAGAAAAAGGTTATTAAGTGGCACTAAATAATTGCTCAGTCAATGTACGTATATATGTGATAAAAGTTATAAGGGGTAGAGTTGAAGTGGATAAATTACAAAAATATTAAAGATTGTTCTATAACAAAAATGTCAAGTGTTGTCTAAAAATTTTGAAAATTAGGAGTACGATTACGATAAGAATGAAGATGTGAAGTGAAGTGGAAAGAATTCAAGTGGTAAAATAAAATAAAAACTAGAAAGAACATTATTATGACCAAGGTAAAGAAAGGGGTTTGACAAAACGCTTTTGAACACATAATTTAGGTTTCTGTTCATGTATAGCTAAAGCTTCAGCTATGCATAAGTGAAGAAAACGTAAACTTTTGGATCGATTCGATTTTGCCATGTAGATAACTTTGAAAGATGAATCACGTGGGGCTAAATGACCAGACTCTAACAGATGATCACAAATAGACGACTTTGCAGTTCTACGTTCGCCTTTCATTAACCAAACCGGATAGTGTTCAGCTACACGTTTTCGGAGATTACGCTTACAACTGTGGTGGACCTTTTCACTCTATTAGCTTAGTTACCCAAATTCAAGTAGAAAATAAAATACCAAATGAGTTTAGTTACGGGAAGAATGTATTAAAGTTTGATTACTTGAGTTTACAAAGGTCCACAGTCCACAATAAACGTAATAGACTCCAGGTGCTGCGGAAAGACTGCTCCAGTAGTAATTCTCCAATGTTAACGTTGCCGGAGGTCGACCAAAGTACGTAGGAAGAAACTACGGTGCTCCTGCAAAAATCAGAGATAGAAAGCAGGTGATTAGGATTGATCGACGGCAGTTGAGATGGTGGAGAAGACGGAGAGTCGAAGGCACAACTATATATTTATTCAAAACCCGAGGTAAAGTCAAAGTACAGAGTTTTTGGTTAAAACAAAGTGGTGTACAATATGTTCATTATTTACATAGTAGTAAAATTTGGATAAGTTGATTTTTGAGGACTCCACAGGGCTCCCCCTCTTAGAGGTCCGGAGGACCATCAGTACTGTCCTCGTGGACGATTACATGAATATAAGCAATAAAAATAAGGGATAATGTCAACAATATGGATAACAAAAAATAACAACAACAATAAGGATACAAAGTTAGATCAGGATGTATGGCATGCATCCGTGTCGTATAAAGTTTAGCACATACAAGCACATACAGGAATTTTAAAAAAAATCAAAACTTGTTATAATTTTAAATAAAAATTTATGTACATAATAAACCATGACATGTTTGTTAACATTTGTGAAATTCATATATAAATAGATATATACATATACTTGGTGAATGCGTGTGCTTGCAGTACAGTTAACGAACAGCAAACAATAATACTAATAAATATTTATGGTTATAATGAAATGAATGTCGATAACAATAGTAATGAGAAGAATGTCTAAATGAGGTTAACGTTTATGTCAGTCAATGAAATGAACATAGCGGGCAGGTTTACAGATCTGCCGCCCACTGCGTGTCTGTACAGGGGGAAGAGTGAAGAGCGGGAGAGTTGGAGTTGCATTGACTTGCTGATTGTTTATTGGTGTCGGCGTTGCTAGTGTTTCATGTTCGCTGTCGGTGTACGCTGGTTTAAGACGGTCGATAGAAACAGTCTCCGGTTTACCATGTTTGTTCAGCGTGAAGTATTTTTCGGTGCGTTTAAGTACTAGAAAAGGACCTTCATATGGATGTTGTAAACCTTTTCTAATGGCATCGACGCGAACAAATACAAATTTGCTAGTGAGTAGGTTCTTATTTACTTGAGCTTTCTGAAGTGATTGGCGAGGGGCTACTGGTCTAAGCTGAAGCATATGCTGGGTAAGGCGGTTGGTGAAGTCGGAGATATTTACTTCAGTTGAATCATTAGACGGAACTAACTGACCAGGCAATGTGAGGGTAGTACCATACACAAGTTGAGCTGGTGTACATCCCAAATCTTCTTTTACAGTTGATCGGATACTGAGAAGAACTAATGGTAGGTGTTCACTCCACTTAGATGAGTCAGCTTGTGCCATAAGCGAGCTTTTCAGTTGTCGATGGAAACGTTCCACCAGACCATTCGCTGCAGGATGATAAGCTGTAGTGGAGATATGGTTCACTCCAAGGAGTCTCGTAAACTCTCGAAACAGAGTTGATTGAAATTGAGCTCCTCGGTCTGTTGTAATAGTTGTGGGTACTCCATAGTTTGACACCCAGCGATCTAAGAAAACCAAAGCGATATTTTCTGCAGATATATCGTTGAGTGGACAAGCAATAGCCCATCGGGTAAATCGATCAATCGCAGTAAGTATATGAGTAAATCCTCTGGATGGCGGTAATGGTCCAACAACATCTATATGAACGTGTTGAAATCGTTTATCGGGTAAATTGAACTGTTTTGGAGGTGTGACGGTGTGATGATGTACCTTGGATCTTTGACATTGCAAGCATTGGCGGGCCCATTTCCGAATATCGGAGTTCATCTTGGGCCAAACAAAACGCTCGCTGATCAACTTGACTGTAGCACGCACTCCAGGATGAGACAATGAATGTAGATGTTCAAACAAAGGTTTTCGACAACTTAGTGGAACAAAAGGTCTATGAACTCCCGTTGAAACGTCGCAGACGATAGTTGTATCAGACAGGGGAATAGGTACATCCTGCAACTGTAGGGAGGAGTTTCGTCTACAAGTATGGAGTTCGGCGTCATTTTTCTGCAGCTTGGCAATATTGTCTAAGCTAATATCTATCGAAGATAGGTGATTAACGTCACATCGAGACAAAGAATCGGCTACGATATTAGAATCTCCTTTGATGAACTGGATGTCTGTTGAGAATTGTGAGATGTAATCCAGTTGTCTGGCTTCTCTCGGAGAGTGTCTGTCCAACGAAGTGGTGAAAGCATAACAAAGAGGCTTATGGTCGGTTAAGATAGTAAAATGTCGACCTTGTAGTAAGAAGCTGAAATGTTTCACTGCTAGGTAGATGGCTAACAGTTCTCTGCCAAAGGTACTGTAACGAGTTTGCGCAGGTTCCAACTTCTTGGAGAAGAAAGCAAGTGGAGTGGTGTCATTATTGAACTTTTGTTGTAAAACTGCTCCCACTGCTACCTGCGATGCATCTGTACATAAAATGAGTGAAGCTTCTGGGTTGATATGAGATAACATTACGACGTTGGATAAGGCATCTTTTGCATTATTAAATGCTGCTTTTGCTTCTTCAGACCACTGAAATTTCTTCGAATTGCATCTAAGTAGGTCGGTCAGTGGTTGAACTATGGAGGCACATGATGGAATAAAACGTCGGTAGAAGTTGAACATCCCGAGAAAACGTCTAAGTTTCTTTAAGGAATCAGGTTCGGGAAAGTTCTTAATAGTTTCTATCTTATCTTCGGTAGGTCTGATGCCTTCGGCAGTTATTCGATGTCCTAAGAATTCAATGGAAGGGGAACCAAAAATACATTTCTTTGGATTGATAACAACTCCAAATTGTTCAAACCTTTGAAATAACAGGCTTAAGTGTTGCATATGTTCTTCCATCGATGAGCTGGCAATTAAGACATCGTCGATATATACAAAGACGAAATCAAGACCTTGGGTAACTTGGTCCATAAAACGCTGAAATGTTTGAGCAGCATTCTTTAGTCCGAAAGGCATTCTCAAGAATTCGAATAATCCAAAAGGCGTAATAATTGCTGTTTTTGCAATGTCTTCTGGAGCGACTGGTATTTGATGATATGCCCTGACCAAGTCAACTTTGGTAAAAACGGTCTTTCCATGTAAGTTCAAGGAGAAGTCGTGGAGATGAGGTATAGGATAACGATCTGGGACCGTAGCGTTATTCAAAGCGCGATAATCTCCACATGGTCGCCAGTCATGATTAGTTTTAGGTACCATGTGCAGAGGTGAAGACCATGGGCTGTTAGATGGTCGTATGATACCTAACTGCATCATATGTTCAAATTCCGACTTAGCTGCTGCTAGTTTATCGGGTGGTAACCGTCGTGGACGTGCCTTCACAGGTTGTCCTGTTGTGATGATCTTATGCGTAACTGTATGAGATATATCTTCAACGTTGTATGATGGTTTAAGGATTTTAGGAAATCGTTTCAATAAAGCAGAGAACATTTCACTCTCCGGCTTTTCTATACAGATGCTATGAACCGAGTAGTCACATGTAATACCATGGATCTTGAGTTGGGTGCAATTGTCAACCAGTTTTTTCTTGCTGATATCAACTAACAGATTGAAGTGACTTAGGAAGTCTGCACCTAGTATAGCGTGACGTACGTCAGCTACTATGAAGATCCATGTGAAACGTCGGCGTAGTCCTAAATTTAAAATCATTGACTGTTCGCCATACGTCTGTATGTTGGTTTGGTTGGCAGCACGGAGTGAAAGTTTTCCAGGTATTTTGGCTGATCGCCTGGATAGTGAGGGGGGAATAACACTGACCTCGGCGCCTGTATCTACCAGGAATAATGTGCCGGTAGTCAAATCCCTCACATAGAAAAGGCGACTGGGGTGATTGCCATTAACAGCCGTCGCCATTACTGTCTGGCTGGGGAGTTTCCCTGAGATGAGTTACTACTGTTGTACATACACGGTCGAATACACTTCAGGGCATTATGCCCATACCTCCTATGATACCAACAAATGTTACGGCTTTGAGACGGTGTTCTAGAACGTCGTCTAGATCTTGATCGCCGTTGCTTGGATACCGTATGTGACTGGTTCCTTTGTGCTCGAAGCTCGGACACTTCCAGTCGTAAATCTTGCATTTGAGATGTTAACTGGGAAAGTAACCAAAACATTGGTGCGTCCTTCATAGATGTGGAAGGGCTTGGTGGTACTGCCTCGGTAGACACGCTATTTATGCCATTATTTGATAACACATCCATGATATCGTCTGCCATTTTAGCTAATTCTTCAAGGTCTGTCGTCCTAGAAGATATTGTTAGGATTTGTTGAACATTTTGTGGTAAACGTTGTAAGAACATCTGACGTAGAATTAACTCATCTACTTTGTGTGACCCAATCAACTGGCGCATATGTCTAAGTAGTTGAGATGGCTTTTTTGTACCTAGATCACACGAAGTAAGTAGTTGTTGTATGCGTTTCTCATCGGAGAGAGTGGTCCGCTGGATGAGTGCAGCTTTTAGTTTGTCATATTGAGAGTCTGTAGGTTTGCTGTCTATGACATCGATAACCTCTCGTAGTACTTCCGTGGGAATTGCTGCTAATACGCAACCATACATGGCGATCTGCGACGTAATACCTCGAGCTGCAAACAACTGTTCAATAATTGTGAACCAGACACGTGGTTCAGCCAGATCAAATTGAGGAAGTCTTAAATCCGGCAAGGCGTTAACAGCAGAGTTCTGTGTCTCTTCGCCTTTATTACCTTCTTCAGCAACAGTGGTACGTTTAGGTGGAGCCATTGTCATATAATATGTAAGTATATAGATATACAAAATAGAAAAACTTGTGGTAACAAAAATTAAAGCAGTGCGAGTTTATAAGGACAAAATAGCAACAAAAATGTTCAAAACGAGGTAACTATCGAAACAAAAAGGTTCGAAAACGGGTTAACCATAAAAAAAGGGTTCGAAACGGGCTCACCAATTATTGTGGTGGACCTTTTCACTCTATTAGCTTAGTTACCCAAATTCAAGTAGAAAATAAAATACCAAATGAGTTTAGTTACGGGAAGAATGTATTAAAGTTTGATTACTTGAGTTTACAAAGGTCCACAGTCCACAATAAACGTAATAGACTCCAGGTGCTGCGGAAAGACTGCTCCAGTAGTAATTCTCCAATGTTAACGTTGCCGGAGGTCGACCAAAGTACGTAGGAAGAAACTACGGTGCTCCTGCAAAAATCAGAGATAGAAAGCAGGTGATTAGGATTGATCGACGGCAGTTGAGATGGTGGAGAAGACGGAGAGTCGAAGGCACAACTATATATTTATTCAAAACCCGAGGTAAAGTCAAAGTACAGAGTTTCTGGTTAAAACAAAGTGGTGTACAATATGTTCATTATTTACATAGTAGTAAAATTTGGATAAGTTGATTTTTGAGGACTCCACACAACGTCCAATATAAACAGCTCCACAAGAGCAGGTAAAAGAGTAAATGCACATAGATGTGGACAAAAGCGGTAATCTATCCTTGACGCGTTGTCTGATCATATTTCGGCTGGTAAAAACTAGTTGCAGGTCAGCTGCAGGAAAAGTGCGTTTAACACATTCTGAAATGGTGTCACCTTTGAATGCAAGACTCATAAACAGCTTTTTCTTTGATACTGTGACTTGTCTCGGGGCGGATTCTTTCTTGATGTTACGTTCAATGAACCTTGTGGGATAACCATTGTTAAGGAGATTTGATCGAAGGTTATCTAGTTCCCTATCGATTGTCTCTGCAGAGCAGATTTTACGAATTCTGGAGCATAAGGAATGAATAAGATTTCTCTTTCTCCCTAAAGGTACCCAACTGTTGAAGTTAGTGTACTCCTAATTTTCAAAATTTTTAGACAACACTTGACATTTTTGTTATAGAACAATCTTTAATATTTTTGTAATTTATCCACTTCAACTCTACCCCTTATAACTTTTATCACATATATACGTACATTGACTGAGCAATTATTTAGTGCCACTTAATAACCTTTTTCTGGAATATAAATACAACTGTACAGCTTGAAAATGAAGTCGTTGAAAAGAAATTTCTTCGCTGAACAAAAACTGTGCTTTTACTTGTGAGAACCTTGACAAATTTACTACTTGTCTAAACAAAACACTAGACTTGAATTGAATAAGTGATTGTGATACATATGAGACCTATACGAGAACTCTCTTGCTCAATGCAGTCAGTTGTACTGTTCCTGCTTTGCCAAAAATCCATGGCGAATTTCACCAGTGATATTGTTCACCTAAAAAGTAAACTTTGAGAACGATCCTATTCACATCAAAATACGATTCTTTCAGTAGGATGTGTGTTGCAGGATACTGACTACTACTGTGGTTGTGTGACACAGACAATGGGTTCCAACGGAATATTATTCTCACAGTAAGAATCATTCTGTTTGTTGGTGTTAACGTCTGAATGCATTCCCACAGTTCAATACTGCATTAGTAACAGAATTCTATGTGTATTTGAGCATTCTGTTTCATGTCGTTCAATGTAAACCAAAATCACACCCTCAGTGACTGGTTAAAGAATATAAACTTTATAGATATTAATAGCTGTTCGATAACTTGAATAAATACCGTTTTATTTTTTTGATTTACAGCTTGATTCCACACCGTATTTTTGGTACAAGTATGGAATTGTCAGCATGGATATCGGTAGCCCAAATTTTGCAGGCCGACCATAGATATCAGATGTGCGTCGGTGCGGGCTCGAACCCCGGACCATGTGCATGGTCGGCGAGAGTCCTAACCACTGTGCCACCGACGCACATTACCGTTACTTGCATGTCATGCCTTCTGCTGTTACACTACGTATTCGCCTCCTAGAACACACTCCATTTATTTATATGCAACTCCTTTTTCCTGAAGCTGTGGAGCTCATTAATCTAGGCATTCAATTTACAGTCGGGTGGGCCACAGTTTCGAACCATGCTGGCTTAACAAGGTTCTGACAGCCATGTAGTATCTACCACTAGCCGCCTTCAAACAACATGAGGTTTGTTCGGAATGCATAGGGGTTTCACAGTAACATTTCACTTTTATCATAGTTTACCAACTAGCCTATATACACAAAGAGTAAAAACAGCCAATATAAAATGACAGAGGAAAGACAATCACACAAAACCAACAAGACTGATACCGGTATGAAGAAAGAAAGAACGGAATGCACCTTTTTATAGAGAGTGCAGAGCTTGTCAGCACTCAGGTGACTTAGTCAGTCAGAGTTCACTGAGTATAACTCTATTATGGATAAGATTTTATTTCGATTAATCACACAGTGTTGTACAGTGATATTTACTGATGACGTTCCGAGCACAATTTATTGCTCGTAGCCATATACATACATCCGAGAAAATATATTGCACTGTTTAAGGCACTCTACTCGTACTCATACAGCCAGGTGAGGGCTTACGGCGAGCTGTCATTTGAACTGGTGACGACTAGTGGTATCCGTCAAGGATGCCCATTATCTCCATTTCTATTCAACTTCATCATAGATGTGTTAATGGACTTAACCCTAAGTGACTTCAGCAACTCAGGGATTGACTTGCTACCAGGGAACAATCTCGTTGACTTAGAATATGCAGACGATATAGTCCTACTAGGCGAGGACGCTGAAAAAATGCAGAGTCTTCTGAACACCTTGAGCTGCAATCTACAATTGTTTGGCATGCGATTCGCTCCCGCCAAATGCAAGATGATGTTACAGGACTGACTGGACTACATCGACGCCTAGTTTAAAAATAGGAAGTGAAGTGGTAGAGCACGCTGACCACTTCACTTGTTTGGGGAGTACCATCAGCCAGTGCCAAAGGGTTGATCTCTGACGAAATCTCAGCGCAGATACAGGGGGCTCGTTTCGCATTTGCCAGTTTACGCCGACTCTGGCGTAGACGAGATGTTCGACTATTGACCAAAGGGCGGGTGTACTGCTCATCAGTCCGCTCCGTCCTCCTTTATGGTTGTGAGACCTGGCCACTGAGAGTGGAAGACATGAAAAGACTAGCTGGCTGTCTTTGATCATAGGTGCCTGCGCTCTATTTCCCGTGTAAAGTGGCATAATAAGGTGAGCAACATTGAAGTTAGGCGTCGAGTTCTAGGTAAACAGGGGAAATCAATCGACGAAGTCGTGAAGTTACATCGGCTGAGATGGTTAGGACATGTGTTACGTATGCCAAGTCATCGCCTCCCTCGACGAGCAATGTTAGCGGATATAGGGTCAGGCTGGTAAAAAGCTAGCGGCGGTCAAACAAAACATGTCACCAGTCAATGAAATCCACAACAATTAGTTTAAGTCACGTAGGAAGGTGTAAACTTCCTGGTTGGGGTCCTCGGGACGGTAAAAACCAATGGTTGGAAACAATTGGTGACATGGCTCAAACTCATCGTTCTCAGTGGCGCAGATGCACCCACTCCTTGTGACTTATGATCTCCAATGAAACTGTTTTGTTCTTCCTTATTACTATTCCTTTGTCTCACACCTCTGCTCACTGTCTCTACCATGCTTTTTTTGTACTTTCTTCTCTTGCTTCGCGTGCTACACGGAGTGTGGCGACTTGAACTTCCGCACATTTGTGCAAAGTTCTACGTCGAAAACAGATAGACAGACAGACAGACATACACATAGGGTGGGGACATCTGATACCTTATGTGGGATTTTTAATACAGCAGGAATCAGAGTGGCATATGAGCCTACAAACTCACTCAGGTAGGACAAGCTCTGTAGGTTAAAGGACCCTCTAGGTTGACCCAATTATATAAAATAATATCATTCACAATTTTGGTAAGAATACTGAACACCTAGTCCTGGTACTGGCTGCACATTCTCAGAGAGAATGGGTAGAGGTTGTCTACAACATCATACAGACCGGTGGTGAACCAGCGTTAGGTGATATAAGCTTATTCATCAAGTAGTTGTCAGATGTCACTAACACTAGGTATGGACTGATGATTCGTGGGCATCCCATTGGAAGAAACAACTATGAGATTAGTGTCCCCACGAAGAAAAATAATTCTCACTACAGACACTAAGCGTTGTCTACCCAGAATTTAGACAGTAATGTTGAGAAGTCTACTACTGATCCTTAGAAGGAGTCCCGTTTATTCATTCCACCTTGTATATCATGTTCAGGAGAATACATTCTACAAGAATACCAGCAGTTTCAAGGTGAAGACCTTGATGAACGTTTAGATCTCGTGTCTAAGAGGAAACTATGTAACGTCTGTTTGAAGGTTAACCATATTACAAGGATTGGCTGTCTCCGAGACCCTGTAACATTGAGGGTTGTGGTTGGAGACACTACACACTGCTGCACAGAGGACAAGTATTCTCCGATGATACAAAAAACTATGTGCACATCCACTGTCAGTAGTGTTGTAACATAAATTTGTGCAAGACTATGTCAAGTGAGGTAGCGTTTGTTATAGCACCAGTTCTAGCTAGATATAACGGTAAGTTTGTTCAAACCTGTGCAATTTGGATAGTGGGTCAAAGGCACTGCTTGCCGCAGAGGATCTAGAAAGAGAATCAGGTTTATTAGGAAAAAGGAAAACAATTCCTGTCAAGACGCTGGGCTCACAATCCACTTCATCCAACAGGCAGATACAAGTGAAGGTTTCTCCGCTAGATCACTCCACTCTGGTTACTGTGTTGGAGGAATAGACAGTAAAGGAATTCGCCCAGTTGCGAAGAGCTGTACCTGTACTGACAACAGACCAAATGTCATCGTGGAGCCACTTACATGGTATAGTCCTACCAGACATTAGAAATAAAGATATTCAGGTGCCTAATGGCTGTAGCGTGCCAGAGGTGCATGTGACGACTGATAAAAGTTTCGGTGGAGCTAATGAACCTTTCATCATAAAAGCTGACTTAGGATGAACATTACTGGAATCATGCAATCAGATACTTGGAGAAATCAGTATGCTGAATAACATCTTATCTACAAAAAATTATGGTTATGTTCGAATAGTTCTGTAAGAATGAATTTGGCGACAAATCAAATGGGATTTCTGTTTCAATAGACTCTCTATCTTCGTCGTCGTCCTTGTCTTCAGCGCTATCGACTGTGGAATGGAGGTGCCGTCTACCTCTACAAATCATCATAGTGAACTTGATGATGTCAAACATGATGAGAATCATAAAGCTATATCTTGTAAATTAATAAATAGTGGTACAGATGAATGTCCTTCTCATATGTATTCTTCATCTTCATCTTCTCCTTATACAACTGGGAAATCTCGTAGAAGACGATGTCCAAATGCTAAATCAACATCAAAAGATTTAAACAGCGAAAATATTGCACATAATGCTACTGTTTATAATAATAATATCTCATTTGATGTACATGATGGACACCAGTTTACACGCTTCCTCAATATGATAAGGTACATATACGATTAATTATGCATATTTAATAATAACACTATAGTAAAATAAATATTTATTCCTACCTATGTAGGACACACCAGTTGTAAAGGCGTGAATGATTATTATTTAAATTACATAAATTTGATTTATGGTGAAATTACATGGTTGCTGACTTTTCTGTCTTTAGTTTGTGTGAACAATGTGTCAACTAGTCATTCAATGGAGCGCATCAAGAAATATAGAAATATTGTCTTCGCACTAACAAAATAACCCAATAATGTGTTGGATGGATTACGAATACTTGGAAAACAAAAGATAAAGCTTGAAGTCATTTCCCTCATATAACTTTGGTGTGTACGGCATCGAATCTTATTCTTGATTTATGTCCATATTGGGTATTAATTTAAAATAAGTTATGTGTTTGTACAATTTTGTAATTGTAAGCATTTTCATCGTAAGTAACACCTGACGTGAATTGTGCTCTATGTAGACTAATAATAATAGCTTATATTTTCTTTTAATTAATTAATTTTTGATTACAGCTTGGTTCCACACTGTATTTTTGGTACAAGTATGGAATTTTCAGCGTGGATATCGGTAGCCCAAATTTCGCAGGCCGACCATAGACATCAGGTGTGCGTCGGCAGGGGATCGAACCTCGGACCATGTGCATGGTCGGTGAGAGTCCTAACCGCTGTGCCACCGATGCACCGACGAGTGCGCACAAGAAATGCAAGTCATTTTTACATGCACGATCAGTTATGTTATAAGCTACAATCGTGAAGCATTATAAATTAATACTTAGAATCGGTATAAAGGTATATTCCACAGCTGTAATCCAGGATACGTCGTAGAGGAAAGTAATCGGTAATTCACGAGGCATTTGTAGGACATGGGACCAGTAGTGTTTACAGATCACTTGTCATTGTAAGTGTTCAAATATCTACATTCTTTGTTCTTGTACAAAAAGTTATATGGAAACTAAAGTGGTGAGAGAAAAAAGAAGACAAACGACAGCAGCTCAGAAGAAAGCGCATGGAGTCCTCAAGGAGTGATTTATATATATATATATATATATATATATATATATATATATATATATATAATGAAAGTAACTATGATTATTTTGGTACACTAACTGACTAGTCCTGTTATGCTAACTTTTATATTATTTGTGAACTAATATTAATATCCTGTGTAGAAATGTTTATTATGTCCTTCCAGTAATATTAACATTTATAATTGCAGTTTGTTGTAACTTATATGTTTAATGAGCTTCAAATATCTATGAGGGGTGAAAAAGAGGGTGTAGGAATGAGACTCAGGAGTGCATTGTCATCTTTGAGCAGTCTCCTAACTGAGGGGATGAAGTGTTTGCATCACGAACATTAGCTGCTAGTCTATTCCAAATGATTGAAAACTTATTTTAGAAGTTGGGCTGCATGTGAGTCTGACAACTAGATTGTCGTGATTTCTAAGTTGCAACTAATGACAAAGGCACGTTTAATTATTGACCTGGAGAAGTGCAAGAGAAGATTAATCAGCTTGTAGTAGAGAATAAGGCTTGGCTTAAGACGTATTTCCCAGAGGGGTTCTATTTTCAGTCTGTCGCAACGCTCGTAGTAGTTGAGAGTACGTTCTAAACCAAGAGTTCTTGAGGTAAATTGCCGTTGCACTCCCGCTAATTAGGCTTGTCATTCTGTCGCCGTCCACATGGAATAAACGACGTGTATCCTGAAATAGGACGAAAACATATTCTGTATAATAAAACCCTACTTTCATAACAAAAGAAATTGTGATTTATTGCATCATTGGACCCTACGCGTTTTAGGTGTATCATAAACACGTTGTTTAGAAAACGTAAATTACTCGTATATCTGATATAGAGATCTACGACTAAGTTGAGTTTTGATAGTCTTTGCTCATTTTCTTCACGAGTTAGGTCAAGATTACTGTTTCCAATGTAAATCCAGCCGCGTTTGTCAATGCTGAACTTCAGACAGGATTCAACACACCATGCTGTGAGACTACTTAGTTCAAGACGTGGTTTACTTACCATATCCTTTAATCTATGACTGTACCTGGAGTAAACAACTTTGAGGTGATCAGCACATAGGAATGGTTTACCTGAGGTGAAGCAGTCAGTCACAAATCTTGTCAATGCAGAATGTAAACAAAAGTGGACCTAGGACACTAACCTGCACAACCCGAATTGTGATCTGACTAGGATGAGGCAATACTCACCCGACTTTGGTTATTCGTACCCTGTTGCTTGGAAATGACTTTAACCAGTTCAGTAGTGGATTGAGAATTCCACATGAGTACAGCTTCTCAAAGAGAATACTGTGAGATACCATGTCAAATATCCTAGATAGTGTCGAAGTAGAGAACAACGACTAGCTTACGTGCTTCGCGACTACCAGTGATGCAGTTGAAAAGGTCGAAGTGGCAAGTAATTCAGGAGCTGTTTTTGAGAAATCCATGTTGAGACCTTCTAACAAGATCTTCCCCAAGTAGATAATCTGACAACTCATTCATCTGCAGCAACTTTCTCCATGATTAGCCAGATACCTGGCGTTATGTTTATATATCTGTAATTGTGAACGTTTGCCTTATCACGAGATTTGTAGTGTGGAATTGTGAAGCTAGTTTTCCACTCATTAAAGTAAGTGTCAGTGTCCACAGATATTGTGAAGAACTTGAAGAGTAGGAGAGGAATGTTTCACCCACTGACTGTCCTCGAAAATTATTGAAGCAAGGCCATCCGGTCCCGTGCTAGTGGAAGGTCTAGGGCTTGTAACTGCTTGACCTATTAACCGATTGGTGAACACTATACACCTGAGGGAGGAGCTAGTAAGGGGTTCAGTTCCACCAGGAGTGTGTCTTTCTAAACTAATGTTCGAAAACCACTCACTGAGAAGTTCACGAATGGTGACAGGCTTATTGTAGACTACTGTGTTTTGAAGTAAGTAGGGGACGTCACTTGTCGGTCGAATTCGTTTTCTAAGTAGTGTTGTGAGGTTTTACACTATGGAGTACTTTTAAGTGCACGTAGCTCTTCGTCAAGGTCCTTTTGACAGCATCGCCACCTGATAGATTCAAGTGACTCGTGGATTGAGTGAAGTAGTGAGCGATATATTCCTAGTGGAATGGTACTGTTTCATCGACTTCCTTAACTTATTGCGGTATGCCCTTGGAATGTATTCAGCTCGGTCCCCACTTAATCTCACTACCTTCTTAGGAGCAACAGTATCTAGACAAAGGGTAACATTCATGTAAAATAGGGACACTACAGCCTCCAACAAGTCAGTGGTAATATAGTCACCCCATTGATAGCGTCGAATTAGCTCTTGAACTAATCACCAGTCTGTATGTTTGTAAATACAGCATATCATACTCCCTGGATCTTGTTTGCTTCCTGTATGCATTGATGAGAAAAGCAGAGAGTAGAGTACCACTCTATGGTCACTACTGGAAAACCTGTGACCATCATGGGTGGAGTCCAGGATTATGTCATGGCAAAACACAACGTCCAACATGTTCTCGCCAAGAGAGGGTGTCTGAACGAGTTGTTTCCATCCGTAACAATCAATAGCGGCAAGTAATTCGTCGAAGAGTTGAGGGCCGGAACTGATTAACCAGTTGACGTCTGTAAGATCGTAGTCCCCTGCAGTTGTTTTGTAATTAGTACCAAACGAGGAGGCGTGTGCAAACGATTTACCTAATAATGTACCAGTTTCTTTGGTTGGTCATGGCGCTCGATAAATACAGCCCATGAGAAGTTTGTACTTATCTGCATGTAAGACGGTCCAGAGTGAATCGGGTACGACATTCAGTATTCCATCTTCCACCTAACTGACTACGAATGAGCTGTGTATAAACAAAATGTATACATATGAGACATCTCTCATCACTCTCGAAATCTCTAGTTGCACGACGTAGGGTGTTATCATCTATACCTATATGCACATCAAGTATGGAGGATGAACACCATAATTCAGTAATCAGAGCTGTAGTAGGCTTGGCGATTAATACTAATGTCCTTAGTTCAGATATCCTATTGATTAGGGAACGTGCAATTATTAGTAATATCGTGAATAAGTCACGGGACACTACAAACTGGCTTAAAATATCACCATAACCTAATTCTATTTGTGCGTCAGCACCGTGAGAGTTTATGAATGATAAGGGGGCGGACTGGGTGTCCATACATTGTGGTTAGAGTGTGACGAGTTGGTCCTAGGTGACATGGGTCGTACCAGTGATTCAGGACACCTAAAAAATTGACTGTGTGTTCCTGGATGTACGGGTAGTAGTGGGCTAAGCTGGGTTGCGGATTAAGAGGCACAACATTGTAAGGTCTAGCCATCAATCTGCTATTCGTCATACCGGTACGCGTCTTGGTGTTGTTTTTATAACCAGAAAAATATTGTTGGGAAACGTGCTTCGGTTTCAGGATTTTGGGACTTAAGTTTCTACCAGGCGGAGTATGCTGAAAACCACCAAATGTACTTGTGTTTTGAGAGGATATCTTCGTACCAAGTGTGGGTTTGTTGACACGCTAACTCTCAGCAGGCTTATTGAATATAAAGCAATATTTACCATCATTAGACTCAATCCTGCGAAATGTCTTCACCGTGGTGAGATTACAACATTTAGGTGAAGATTTCTTAGAACAATTTTCAGCCGTTCTAGCTATTTTACCACCTTTCAGTGAGACTTTATTTATAGGGATAGTGATATCTAAATCAGTTCTCAGTCCCATTGGTAGGCATGCTTCTTGTGTAGTTCGCTGAATATTACTGTCAGTACTAGGTGACTGTTGCGATATATGATCCACCTTCGGTGAATTTAAGCCAGAGGAGGTGACCAGATTATTACTACGCATTATTCTGCGTTGACACGTTGTTTTATCATGAGTCTTAAATAATTCTGAAATTTAGTAAATTCACCAGCATCAGCAGAATTACTGCAAATAAATATGACGGGAAAATTGGACTGAGTCGAATTACTACGATGTATTTTGCATTCACATGCCATGATAGCCAAGACGCAACAATCCAGGATGGAGTATTTTATAGTATTCACAGGCATTTAGTCAGCCCGGGATATTGCAAACTATGGGCTGATGAGGAATGTTCTGAACGAAATGATGATATGCAAGTTTATAACGATGATATTCATCATCACAGTGATGATGATGATGATGAATACAATTAAACAAGAAATGAAAGGTGTATCATTGGAGATAAAAGTTCCTTCAGACAGAATCTCCACGTAATAAACAGCCTACACAGTTATCTCCGTTGTCACAACCAGTGTCATTCATCATGTCCAACTTCAACTACAGTTCAGAATGATATTGTTGGACAGGTTTCTAACACACTAGAATCAATGTCTCCTACAATTAAACAAAATGATGATAAAGCGGTTAATGGGGATGTCAGAGGAAACTACTGAATGCCAGTCAAGACACTGATAATGACGATAAAAATGGTGAAATCTAGTCGAACAGTGATACAGTTCAACCGAGAGTGACTCAAAACCTTCTACCCTTTAATCACATCGACTTACAACTGCGTGTTGGGCAGAGTTGGGTTACTTGAGCAAGAGAATTTAGTCAAATAGAAAGTTTAGATGACAGAAGTTTTCGTATTCTACCAGCAATTGAATCGGTTCCTGCAATAAGTGCGATAGCGTCAGACGATGAATGTGATCACGCTTCGAATAACACTGATTAGTTCGATAAGTGTGTTATTTAAATAGCTAGACAACAGTTTTATGTTGACGATCTGCTCGCTAGCCTTAGCACATTAGACAACAATAAGCTAATTTATTCCCCGCTGAAGCAGATTCTAAGACTAGCAGGCTTTCATCTGATTAAATGAACCAGTAACAACAGAGAATTAACGAAGTTCATTCCAGAAGAAGACCGAGCACAGAGGAACATCGACACCCTTCTGTCTAAAGAAAATAAATGAGAGAACGTTGGGCATAGAATGGAATGTATTAATTGATAGGATCCATTGTCGAACGCGTGAATTTAGAGCGAGGCTGACCAGAAGAGCTTTCTTGTCATATGTCGCTTCGATATTCAACCCAGTTAGAGTTACAGAGCCAATTCTGTTGCTCGTTAAATTAATTTCACAGAACACCTGTAGAAGGAGATTAGAGTGGGATACAGACCTGCTCGAAGACTGTCTTGACGCCTGGAATAGTTGGTAGAAGAATATTAATGACCTGAACAAAATTCAGATTTCACGATGCATTATGCCTACTTATTGAGAGCCGTTTACTATTCAACTTCACTGTTTCACCGACGCTTCACACTTCACATACGGTGTTGTCGCACATACCCGTCTCAAACATGTTTCTCGTCAAGTTCACTATGGATGGTCAATTCTAGAGTCGCACCACTGAAGCCTGTTACTATAACTAAACTGGAATTAGTAGCTTCTGTGCTATGTCTGAAGTCCGGTAAACATCTGAAACAACAACTGAGTGAACCGATTTCTTCCACAATTTATTGGACAGATTCATTAGTTGCACTTCTTTCTATAAAGAATACAACGAAAATATTTGAAAGCTTTGTGAGCAATACACACTTGCAGTTATCCACGAGTCATCCAAAAGAGATTGGGTCGGACACGTGGAGAGTAGACAGAACCCTGCTGATCATGCATCACGCGGACTTTTATTAGATAATCATATTAAGATCAGCGAGTGGCTTCATGGACGGAGATTTCTGACGGATAGGGAAGAGAACTGGTCGTGTACGCATGAAGATGAAAGCGTTATCAACAGTAATGTGCTAGATGGCGAGACTTGTGAGTCAAGTACACTGCCAGAACAACATCAAGTGTTGGACAGATTCATTCAGAGCCTTCACTTCATTGTTCAAGATGCTAAGAGTTTCCGACGTGTGTCGGCATTTCATCGCCAATCTAAAAGTTCGAATGGACGGAAAACCGATGACTGTCTACAGAATACCGTCAGAGGATATCAGGAAAGCCGAGATGCGGATACTTAGGCTGGTACAGAGTTCTACGTTCTCCAACCAATTGAAAGCATTGAGGTGTGTAGGGAATGACTACAAGAATATTATAACCAGCCATGTAGAAAAGGAGATCGCCATGAGTGGTGAGTTATTACGTCATATACGATCGTCCTGTAGAGTCCCGAAACGGAATGATACCTAAGAGATGATATTGGTGATATTTTCATTGTCTATGAAAGCAGATCAGAAGCTGAAGACCTTTTGATGAAATTCAACTGATGCCATCCGAATCTTAACTTTATGACAGAACACGAGGAATAGGATACTATGAAATTCCTAGACGTTTCTCTAATTTAAAGGACTGATGGATCAATCGAAGGGTCTATATTTCGAAAGTCTTCATGCACAGAACAGCACATACATTTTAAAAGTTTTGAGCCAATCCTGTACACAAAGAAGTTAATCAGAACACTTTTCAATACAGCACGAAATCTCCCTTCTGACAGTACAATTGAAGATGAAATAAGGATTCTGAAAGACAATTTATCTAAGAGTCGATATCTTGAGAAGTTCATCAATAAATACTCTGAAGAAATGAGCCACAGTAAAACTATCCAAACACTTTCAAAGAAAGTTAGCCGTCTGCATCAATTTGCTATTCATCGAAGGAGATGACGTACAAGAAGTAGTCAAACGAAGACTCGATAAAATTATCAAGAGAACTTATCACGTTGCGAAACTCGTCTTCGTTAACAACACCAAACGGGTGCTTCAACAATCTGGGGAAGACCAGTCACCAATCCTCATCAATCCAAACTAAGCATATCAATTTAATGAGTGTGTTTGTGGAAGCAAGCACCCCGGCGGAAGAGAAAGGCGACTCTCTACTCGCATGTTGGAGCATTTGCCGACGCGGTTGAAATCGGCCGAAGTCAAATTGACTAGAAGTCCAATAACGAAGTACCTTGTGGATTTCAGACATGATACTGACGCTGTCAAGTCACTCAACATTGTCAGCTGACGAAAAAATAAACAGGAAGACGATTTCAGTTGTGGAGGCTTGTGCTATTCTAGTTTATAAACCACGTCTCTGTGTACGGAAGGAAATGGTGGTCACTCTGAATCTACCATGGTGATATGTCTTACTTATTAACTGTCATTATCATTATCCAGATCTTCTAGGGTTTTATCATCGGTGGTCTATCGTACTCCTGTCTCCTCGCCCCCTTCCACAGTCTGATGCATGATTCAGTCAACCACAATTAAGAATATCATCGTTGTTGATAATAGGCAGGCAGCCAGCTTGTCTTACTCCTGTATGCACTTCGAACGTCTCGCTGAATTTTTGGATTCATAGCTGTTGAATGTGGTCGATAAACACCTGAGATACTACGCCGTATTGTTGAAGTGGTTTCCAAATTACTTCTCGGTCAACGCTGTCGAAGGCCTTTCCAAAGTCGATGAAGGAAGTTGAGGTAGAGATTCGACTACCATTCTACACTTTGTTCTGTGATGATGACGCATAGAGTTGCAATTTGATCGCCATATGATTTGCTCTTCCTCCATCCAGCTTGTTTCGGTTGGCCTGGCGGAGTTCTGTATCTAGTCCATGTTTTATTCTCTGCAAGATGATGCGACCTAGTACTTTACTTGGTGTTGACAAGAGCATTATTCCATGCCAGTTCTTGCACAGACCTAGGTCGCCCTCCTTTGGCAGCTTGACGAGGTAGCCTTTCTTCCTGTCACTAGACACCTTCCCTTCCTTATAAACCTTTTGTAATAATGGTGTGAGAACATCTGCGATATTCTCTTGTTCCGTTTTCAGTGTTTCGTTGGGGGGCGGGCGGGCAATTCCATCCGGCCCTGCTGCCTTCCTGACTGAACTTCAGCAACTTGATCGCATTCAGAATTTCTTCTTTCGTTGGAGGATTGGTGTCCACTGGTAGACAGTTCTGTGCGTGCTGTCGGTGGTGGTGAAGATGGTCGATTCATGAGTCCTGTGAAGTGATCAGATCATTGTTTTATTTGTTTCTCCTCTTTGATAATCTGATTTCTTTGGGCATCTTTTATTGGTTTATCATCTGGGTTGACATTTTCCCGGATATAGATGTGGTTATCTGGTATAATGTTCTGAGGTCTCTTTTATCTGTGGCCTGCCTGTTCTACTTCAGTTGCCAGCCTGTATGTAGTAGAATCGTCTTTAATCTCTCTTAACACTATTCTTTGCTGTTTTATTCAGTGCAGTCAGTGTACGTTGAACTCAGCTTCTCCTTCTGTTCTCCATCTTTGCATTGAGTCATCTTCTCTTTCACCATCCTCCTCTCCTCTCTTCTATTAGCTTCCAGGTATCCGTTCAGAGCAATTCTTTGTCGTGTCTCTTCTTTCTCCCTAGAACAGTTGTACACCTTTCCCTGGATATCAAATTCAGAGGGTTAGTGCCAATGTTCTTCCACGCAGGCTTCCTCAGTGATGCCACATAGTGTCTCCTCCTTTGCTCTGATCTGATCTGTAGTAAAGGCATCCTTTGTACCCTAGTCATTGAGTTTCTGAATGTTGAACCTGAATTGTGGTCTGTCTCCAGGTGTCTTGAAGGATTTCAGCTTCACTTTGAAAGCTTCGTGGACTAGATGATGGTCTGAGCCCACATCTGCTTCCCTTCTCCATTTTGTGTACAGCAGACTCTCTGCGTCTCCACTTCCTTGAGATTGAGATAAAATCTATCTGGTTCGGAGTGTGTCCGTCAGGTAAAACCCATGTTGCTTTGTGTATAACCTTGTGCCTGCACACGCTGCCTCCAGTCAACAAATCATTGAAAACACAGAAGTCTGCGAATAATTCTCGGTCCTCATTCATTTCCCTGAGAGCCTCTCGACCCATGGTGAGTTCTCTTCCTGTATTGTCTGCCATCAGTTTGGCGTTCATATCGTCCATAAGGATTTTGATGTCGCCATTTGGGATGTTGTCCATTACTGTCTGTCTGTCTGTCTGTAGTTGTCTGTAAAACTCTTCTTTATTGTTTTGTTCCGCGTTGTTTCTAGCACTGTGCGTAGCATTGAATAGTTCTAACCTTCCTTCTTTTTGAGTTGAATTGTGCTGTCATGATCCTGGATGATACCGGTTTCCACTGCATCGGAGCTTTGGCTGCCGCTGGCGACAAAATTATAGCCACTCACTTCCTCAGTGTGTTCGTGGTTGTCGTCTGGGTGGCCGGAGTAGATTACTGACTCTCCCTTTGACAATTTGGATAATCCATATCCATTCCATCTGCTCTTGCAGATACCCAGCACTTCTATGCCATACCCTCGCATTTCGCTGGCTACTTGTGCAGCCTTCCCAGTCTCATACATCGTATGGACATTCCACGTCCACATTCTTATTCTTGCTTTCGTCGAGAGAAGACACATCGGCTGGCTGGTTTCCCAAAGGAATTCACCAGTTCGCGTCGTTTCGCCTCTCCGATTCGAGCGAAGAATAAGATTTTTACTTGGAGTTTTTGTATTTTTAATATAATTTTTGTGTGTTGAAGTTTCTGTAGCGGTTTGATAGGTTTAGTGGTGTAGGGTTGCTAACCCTACGCCCAACCCTGACTATTTAACCGGGCTTGGGACCGCTTAGGTAACTAGCGAGCTAGTAAAATAGGTACGGTTATGTAATTCGAATGATATATATTTATATATACATGTACGTAGAGTACTCAGTTGAGGAAGAGTTCTACCGAAATTTGATGAATTCACTAAATCCTATTTCATTAACACCGTTTTGTAGCTTGTTCTAAATTCACATCTGAAAATAAATATTCCTAACTAATTTATAGTTGCACTACCGACTGTCAGTCACCGTGTTGTGACCAACTTCTCTGCCTTACTGTACCATCACCACATTCAGGAGAATTTTTATTACACGTCACCTGGATGTGATGACCAAGTTACTTCACAGTTGACTTTTCCAGTCGTATCTCCTGTCCGAGATAAATTATCTCCTCACAAGTGTCGGGTGACTCCTTCTCTCAATTGTACAGAGATTTTTCATATCTGCATGAGTTAGAGTAGGGTGACTTGATCAGTGCAATGTATTTCTCGGCGTTCCCCTAACAGCCAAGCATCGCCATAGTACTTCTCGGTAGACGGAATCGAATGCCACCTTAAGGTCAAGAAATATGACGATTGTTGAACGATGGTACGTATCCCCATGTTCCAGAATCTGTCGAAGGGTAAAAGTATGATGAATATAAACTTTTCTTGGTCTAAAGCTTGCCTAATTCTCTTGTGTTTGTGTCGACGGAATGCACTGACATAAGCGGATAAAGCATAAAACATAGCGTTCCTATTCGGACGTGAGTTACGTAATGTACACAATCAATTACAACATCCACCACATCCTCTTAGAGAGGCTAGCTGACGTAAACGCTCACCGTAATGACTTCTACTGATGGCCTAAAACACTGACATGATTGGGTACGCAACAACGTTGAACATTCGTTTGGTTGATTAGATTTGCTTTCATGACTTTCTTCACTGATGTCTGAAAACTCCCTATAAGCGTTTGTTTTCAATGGAAATATGCACAAATATCTGGGAATCGGATACAGGTGGTATTTGTCGTCTTTAAAGTCATTGACGTAATAACGTCAGACCTCAAACACAGTTGCAACATCCACTTTTCTGGGTTCGGAATAGTGACTGACGTAAATGCGCACAAATGAATGACCTGTAGAGTTTCCTAGCACTTTAAGTTATAATTGACTTTGGTACTAATAGTACTAATCCTGTAAACATATTTTAAACTTTTGTTTTCGTATTTGGACGATCGCTAACTTCGGTTAGTTCACGGGGTTCGTCGCTTAAGAAGGTGATTCCAACAGTGTCATTGACTTTGTATTTATTCTATGTTATATCAATAATAAAAGTATTCCTCATTCTTCGCTTGGATATTATACTTGATGAGGCTGAATATTAACTTCAGAGAAAGTTGACAGCGATAGAGTTTAGCAGATTAGGGTTATTTCTTATATTGAGTTGTACATTTAGAGGGAACACTAGACATTGAATTATCTTGTCGTCAATATGCAGTCCACTTCTCCTGTCGCGATAAATGTGTTAGCAGTAGTCATTATCAATACCAACACGTCGAAGTTATGGCACATAAGGATGAAAACCAGTGGGAGAAGTGAAGAGTAGATGCATGTGTTCAGACAACGTCAAATTACTAGAGTATCTGATACCGAGATCTACGACTAAGTTGAGTTTTGATAGTCTTTGCTCATTTTCTTCACGAGTTAGGTCAAGATTACTGTTTCCAATGTAAATCCAGCCGCGTTTGTCAATGCTGAACTTCAGACAGGATTCAACACACCATGCTGTGAGACTACTTAGTTCAAGACGTGGTTTACTTACCATATCCTTTAATCTATGACTGTACCTGGAGTAAACAACTTTGAGGTGATCAGCACATAGGAATGGTTTACCTGAGGTGAAGCAGTCAGTCACAAATCTTGTCAATGCAGAATGTAAACAAAAGTGGACCTAGGACACTAACCTGCACAACCCGAATTGTGATCTGACTAGGATGAGGCAATACTCACCCGACTTTGGTTATTCGTACCCTGTTGCTTGGAAATGACTTTAACCAGTTCAGTAGTGGATTGAGAATTCCACATGAGTACAGCTTCTCAAAGAGAATACTGTGAGATACCATGTCAAATATCCTAGATAGTGTCGAAGTAGAGAACAACGACTAGCTTACGTGCTTCGCGACTACCAGTGATGCAGTTGAAAAGGTCGAAGTGGCAAGTAATTCAGGAGCTGTTTTTGAGAAATCCATGTTGAGACCTTCTAACAAGATCTTCCCCAAGTAGATAATCTGACAACTCATTCATCTGCAGCAACTTTCTCCATGATTAGCCAGATACCTGGCGTTATGTTTATATATCTGTAATTGTGAACGTTTGCCTTATCACGAGATTTGTAGTGTGGAATTGTGAAGCTAGTTTTCCACTCATTAAAGTAAGTGTCAGTGTCCACAGATATTGTGAAGAACTTGAAGAGTAGGAGAGGAATGTTTCACCCACTGACTGTCCTCGAAAATTATTGAAGCAAGGCCATCCGGTCCCGTGCTAGTGGAAGGTCTAGGGCTTGTAACTGCTTGACCTATTAACCGATTGGTGAACACTATACACCTGAGGGAGGAGCTAGTAAGGGGTTCAGTTCCACCAGGAGTGTGTCTTTCTAAACTAATGTTCGAAAACCACTCACTGAGAAGTTCACGAATGGTGACAGGCTTATTGTAGACTACTGTGTTTTGAAGTAAGTAGGGGACGTCACTTGTCGGTCGAATTCGTTTTCTAAGTAGTGTTGTGAGGTTTTACACTATGGAGTACTTTTAAGTGCACGTAGCTCTTCGTCAAGGTCCTTTTGACAGCATCGCCACCTGATAGATTCAAGTGACTCGTGGATTGAGTGAAGTAGTGAGCGATATATTCCTAGTGGAATGGTACTGTTTCATCGACTTCCTTAACTTATTGCGGTATGCCCTTGGAATGTATTCAGCTCGGTCCCCACTTAATCTCACTACCTTCTTAGGAGCAACAGTATCTAGACAAAGGGTAACATTCATGTAAAATAGGGACACTACAGCCTCCAACAAGTCAGTGGTAATATAGTCACCCCATTGATAGCGTCGAATTAGCTCTTGAACTAATCACCAGTCTGTATGTTTGTAAATACAGCATATCATACTCCCTGGATCTTGTTTGCTTCCTGTATGCATTGATGAGAAAAGCAGAGAGTAGAGTACCACTCTATGGTCACTACTGGAAAACCTGTGACCATCATGGGTGGAGTCCAGGATTATGTCATGGCAAAACACAACGTCCAACATGTTCTCGCCAAGAGAGGGTGTCTGAACGAGTTGTTTCCATCCGTAACAATCAATAGCGGCAAGTAATTCGTCGAAGAGTTGAGGGCCGGAACTGATTAACCAGTTGACGTCTGTAAGATCGTAGTCCCCTGCAGTTGTTTTGTAATTAGTACCAAACGAGGAGGCGTGTGCAAACGATTTACCTAATAATGTACCAGTTTCTTTGGTTGGTCATGGCGCTCGATAAATACAGCCCATGAGAAGTTTGTACTTATCTGCATGTAAGACGGTCCAGAGTGAATCGGGTACGACATTCAGTATTCCATCTTCCACCTAACTGACTACGAATGAGCTGTGTATAAACAAAATGTATACATATGAGACATCTCTCATCACTCTCGAAATCTCTAGTTGCACGACGTAGGGTGTTATCATCTATACCTATATGCACATCAAGTATGGAGGATGAACACCATAATTCAGTAATCAGAGCTGTAGTAGGCTTGGCGATTAATACTAATGTCCTTAGTTCAGATATCCTATTGATTAGGGAACGTGCAATTATTAGTAATATCGTGAATAAGTCACGGGACACTACAAACTGGCTTAAAATATCACCATAACCTAATTCTATTTGTGCGTCAGCACCGTGAGAGTTTATGAATGATAAGGGGGCGGACTGGGTGTCCATACATTGTGGTTAGAGTGTGACGAGTTGGTCCTAGGTGACATGGGTCGTACCAGTGATTCAGGACACCTAAAAAATTGACTGTGTGTTCCTGGATGTACGGGTAGTAGTGGGCTAAGCTGGGTTGCGGATTAAGAGGCACAACATTGTAAGGTCTAGCCATCAATCTGCTATTTGTCATACCGGTACGCGTCTTGGTGTTGTTTTTATAACCAGAAAAATATTGTTGGGAAACGTGCTTCGGTTTCAGGATTTTGGGACTTAAGTTTCTACCAGGCGGAGTATGCTGAAAACCACCAAATGTACTTGTGTTTTGAGAGGATATCTTCGTACCAAGTGTGGGTTTGTTGACACGCTAACTCTCAGCAGGCTTATTGAATATAAAGCAATATTTACCATCATTAGACTCAATCCTGCGAAATGTCTTCACCGTGGTGAGATTACAACATTTAGGTGAAGATTTCTTAGAACAATTTTCAGCCGTTCTAGCTATTTTACCACCTTTCAGTGAGACTTTATTTATAGGGATAGTGATATCTAAATCAGTTCTCAGTCCCATTGGTAGGCATGCTTCTTGTGTAGTTCGCTGAATATTACTGTCAGTACTAGGTGACTGTTGCGATATATGATCCACCTTCGGTGAATTTAAGCCAGAGGAGGTGACCAGATTATTACTACGCATTATTCTGCGTTGACACGTTGTTTTATCATGAGTCTTAAATAATTCTGAAATTTAGTAAATTCACCAGCATCAGCAGAATTACTGCAAATAAATATGACGGGAAAATTGGACTGAGTCGAATTACTACGATGTATTTTGCATTCACATGCCATGATAGCCAAGACGCAACAATCCAGGATGGAGTATTTTATAGTATTCACAGGCATTTAGTCAGCCCGGGATATTGCAAACTATGGGCTGATGAGGAATGTTCTGAACGAAATGATGATATGCAAGTTTATAACGATGATATTCATCATCACAGTGATGATGATGATGATGAATACAATTAAACAAGAAATGAAAGGTGTATCATTGGAGATAAAAGTTCCTTCAGACAGAATCTCCACGTAATAAACAGCCTACACAGTTATCTCCGTTGTCACAACCAGTGTCATTCATCATGTCCAACTTCAACTACAGTTCAGAATGATATTGTTGGACAGGTTTCTAACACACTAGAATCAATGTCTCCTACAATTAAACAAAATGATGATAAAGCGGTTAATGGGGATGTCAGAGGAAACTACTGAATGCCAGTCAAGACACTGATAATGACGATAAAAATGGTGAAATCTAGTCGAACAGTGATACAGTTCAACCGAGAGTGACTCAAAACCTTCTACCCTTTAATCACATCGACTTACAACTGCGTGTTGGGCAGAGTTGGGTTACTTGAGCAAGAGAATTTAGTCAAATAGAAAGTTTAGATGACAGAAGTTTTCGTATTCTACCAGCAATTGAATCGGTTCCTGCAATAAGTGCGATAGCGTCAGACGATGAATGTGATCACGCTTCGAATAACACTGATTAGTTCGATAAGTGTGTTATTTAAATAGCTAGACAACAGTTTTATGTTGACGATCTGCTCGCTAGCCTTAGCACATTAGACAACAATAAGCTAATTTATTCCCCGCTGAAGCAGATTCTAAGACTAGCAGGCTTTCATCTGATTAAATGAACCAGTAACAACAGAGAATTAACGAAGTTCATTCCAGAAGAAGACCGAGCACAGAGGAACATCGACACCCTTCTGTCTAAAGAAAATAAATGAGAGAACGTTGGGCATAGAATGGAATGTATTAATTGATAGGATCCATTGTCGAACGCGTGAATTTAGAGCGAGGCTGACCAGAAGAGCTTTCTTGTCATATGTCGCTTCGATATTCAACCCAGTTAGAGTTACAGAGCCAATTCTGTTGCTCGTTAAATTAATTTCACAGAACACCTGTAGAAGGAGATTAGAGTGGGATACAGACCTGCTCGAAGACTGTCTTGACGCCTGGAATAGTTGGTAGAAGAATATTAATGACCTGAACAAAATTCAGATTTCACGATGCATTATGCCTACTTATTGAGAGCCGTTTACTATTCAACTTCACTGTTTCACCGACGCTTCACACTTCACATACGGTGT
Source organism: Trichobilharzia regenti (assembly GCA_944472135.2). Classification (NCBI taxonomy): domain Eukaryota; kingdom Metazoa; phylum Platyhelminthes; class Trematoda; order Strigeidida; family Schistosomatidae; genus Trichobilharzia; species Trichobilharzia regenti. Next base: position 31,128,472 of record OX235270.1, on the reverse strand, counting down.
TGTCGCACATACCCGTCTCAAACATGTTTCTCGTCAAGTTCACTACGGATGGTCAATTCTAGAGTCGCACCACTGAAGCCTGTTACTATAACTAAACTGGAATTAGTAGCTTCTGTGCTATGTCTGAAGTCCGGTAAACATCTGAAACAACAACTGAGTGAACCGATTTCTTCCACAATTTATTGGACAGATTCATTAGTTGCACTTCTTTCTATAAAGAATACAACGAAAACATTTGAAAGCTTTGTGAGCAATACACACTTGCAGTTATCCACGAGTCATCCAAAAGAGATTGGGTCGGACACGTGGAGAGTAGACAGAACCCTGCTGATCATGCATCACGCGGACTTTTATTAGATAATCATATTAAGATCAGCGAGTGGCTTCATGGACGGAGATTTCTGACGGATAGGGAAGAGAACTGGTCGTGTACGCATGAAGATGAAAGCGTTATCAACAGTAATGTGCTAGATGGTGAGACTTGTGAGTCAAGTACACTGCCAGAACAACATCAAGTGTTGGACAGATTCATTCAGAGCCTTCACTTCATTGTTCAAGATGCTAAGAGTTTCCGACGTGTGTCGGCATTTCATCGCCAATCTAAAAGTTCGAATGGACGGAAAACCGATGACTGTCTACAGAATACCGTCAGAGGATATCAGGAAAGCCGAGATGCGGATACTTAGGCTGGTACAGAGTTCTACGTTCTCCAACCAATTGAAAGCATTGAGGTGTGTAGGGAATGACTACAAGAATATTATAACCAGCCATGTAGAAAAGGAGATCGCCATGAGTGGTGAGTTATTACGTCATATACGATCGTCCTGTAGAGTCCCGAAACGGAATGATACCTAAGAGATGATATTGGTGATATTTTCATTGTCTATGAAAGCAGATCAGAAGCTGAAGACCTTTTGATGAAATTCAACTGATGCCATCCGAATCTTAACTTTATGACAGAACACGAGGAATAGGATACTATGAAATTCCTAGACGTTTCTCTAATTTAAAGGACTGATGGATCAATCGAAGGGTCTATATTTCGAAAGTCTTCATGCACAGAACAGCACATACATTTTAAAAGTTTTGAGCCAATCCTGTACACAAAGAAGTTAATCAGAACACTTTTCAATACAGCACGAAATCTCCCTTCTGACAGAACAATTGAAGATGAAATAAGGATTCTGAAAGACAATTTATCTAAGAGTCGATATCTTGAGAAGTTCATCAATAAATACTCTGAAGAAATGAGCCACAGTAAAACTATCCAAACACTTTCAAAGAAAGTTAGCCGTCTGCATCAATTTGCTATTCATCGAAGGAGATGACGTACAAGAAGTAGTCAAACGAAGACTCGATAAAATTATCAAGAGAACTTATCACGTTGCGAAACTCGTCTTCGTTAACAACACCAAACGGGTGCTTCAACAATCTGGGGAAGACCAGTCACCAATCCTCATCAATCCAAACTAAGCATATCAATTTAATGAGTGTGTTTGTGGAAGCAAGCACCCCGGCGGAAGAGAAAGGCGACTCTCTACTCGCATGTTGGAGCATTTGCCGACGCGGTTGAAATCGGCCGAAGTCAAATTGACTAGAAGTCCAATAACGAAGTACCTTGTGGATTTCAGACATGATACTGACGCTGTCAAGTCACTCAACATTGTCAGCTGACGAAAAAATAAACAGGAAGACGATTTCAGTTGTGAAGGCTTGTGCTATTCTAGTTTATAAACCACGTCTCTGTGTACGGAAGGAAATGGTGGTCACTCTGAATCTACCATGGTGATATGTCTTACTTATTAACTGTCATTATCATTATCCAGATCTTCTAGGGTTTTATCATCGGTGGTCTATCGTACTCCTGTCTCCTCGCCCCCTTCCACAGTCTGATGCATGATTCAGTCAACCACAATTAAGAATATCATCGTTGTTGATAATAGGCAGGCAGCCAGCTTGTCTTACTCCTGTATGCACTTCGAACGTCTCGCTGAATTTTTGGATTCATAGCTGTTGAATGTGGTCGATAAACACCTGAGATACTACGCCGTATTGTTGAAGTGGTTTCCAAATTACTTCTCGGTCAACGCTGTCGAAGGCCTTTCCAAAGTCGATGAAGGAAGTTGAGGTAGAGATTCGACTACCATTCTACACTTTGTTCTGTGATGATGACGCATAGAGTTGCAATTTGATCGCCATATGATTTGCTCTTCCTCCATCCAGCTTGTTTCGGTTGGCCTGGCGGAGTTCTGTATCTAGTCCATGTTTTATTCTCTGCAAGATGATGCGACCTAGTACTTTACTTGGTGTTGACAAGAGCATTATTCCACGCCAGTTCTTGCACAGACCTAGGTCGCCCTCCTTTGGCAGCTTGACGAGGTAGCCTTTCTTCCTGTCACTAGACACCTTCCCTTCCTTATAAACCTTTTGTAATAATGGTGTGAGAACATCTGCGATATTCTCTTGTTCCGTTTTCAGTGTTTCGTTGGGGGGCGGGCGGGCAATTCCATCCGGCCCTGCTGCCTTCCTGACTGAACTTCAGCAACTTGATCGCATTCAGAATTTCTTCTTTCGTTGGAGGATTGGTGTCCACTGGTAGACAGTTCTGTGCGTGCTGTCGGTGGTGGTGAAGATGGTCGATTCATGAGTCCTGTGAAGTGATCAGATCATTGTTTTATTTGTTTCTCCTCTTTGATAATCTGATTTCTTTGGGCATCTTTTATTGGTTTATCATCTGGGTTGACATTTTCCCGGATATAGATGTGGTTATCTGGTATAATGTTCTGAGGTCTCTTTTATCTGTGGCCTGCCTGTTCTACTTCAGTTGCCAGCCTGTATGTAGTAGAATCGTCTTTAATCTCTCTTAACACTATTCTTTGCTGTTTTATTCAGTGCAGTCAGTGTACGTTGAACTCAGCTTCTCCTTCTGTTCTCCATCTTTGCATTGAGTCATCTTCTCTTTCACCATCCTCCTCTCCTCTCTTCTATTAGCTTCCAGGTATCCGTTCAGAGCAATTCTTTGTCGTGTCTCTTCTTTCTCCCTAGAACAGTTGTACACCTTTCCCTGGATATCAAATTCAGAGGGTTAGTGCCAATGTTCTTCCACGCAGGCTTCCTCAGTGATGCCACATAGTGTCTCCTCCTTTGCTCTGATCTGATCTGTAGTAAAGGCATCCTTTGTACCCTAGTCATTGAGTTTCTGAATGTTGAACCTGAATTGTGGTCTGTCTCCAGGTGTCTTGAAGGATTTCAGCTTCACTTTGAAAGCTTCGTGGACTAGATGATGGTCTGAGCCCACATCTGCTTCCCTTCTCCATTTTGTGTACAGCAGACTCTCTGCGTCTCCACTTCCTTGAGATTGAGATAAAATCTATCTGGTTCGGAGTGTGTCCGTCAGGTAAAACCCATGTTGCTTTGTGTATAACCTTGTGCCTGCACACGCTGCCTCCAGTCAACAAATCATTGAAAACACAGAAGTCTGCGAATAATTCTCGGTCCTCATTCATTTCCCTGAGAGCCTCTCGACCCATGGTGAGTTCTCTTCCTGTATTGTCTGCCATCAGTTTGGCGTTCATATCGTCCATGAGGATTTTGATGTCGCCATTTGGGATGTTGTCCATTACTGTCTGTCTGTCTGTAGTTGTCTGTAAAACTCTTCTTTATTGTTTTGTTCCGCGTTGTTTCTAGCACTGTGCGTAGCATTGAATAGTTCTAACCTTCCTTCTTTTTGAGTTGAATTGTGCTGTCATGATCCTGGATGATACCGGTTTCCACTGCATCGGAGCTTTGGCTGCCGCTGGCGACAAAATTATAGCCACTCACTTCCTCAGTGTGTTCGTGGTTGTCGTCTGGGTGGCCGGAGTAGATTACTGACTCTCCCTTTGACAATTTGGATAATCCATATCCATTCCATCTGCTCTTGCAGATACCCAGCACTTCTATGCCATACCCTCGCATTTCGCTGGCTACTTGTGCAGCCTTCCCAGTCTCATACATCGTATGGACATTCCACGTCCATATTCTTATCCTTGCTTTCGTCGAGAGAAGACACATCGGCTGGCTGGTTTCCCAAAGGAATTCACCAGTTCGCGTCGTTTCGCCTCTCCGATTCGAGCGAAGAATAAGATTTTTACTTGGAGTTTTTGTATTTTTAATATAATTTTTGTGTGTTGAAGTTTCTGTAGCGGTTTGATAGGTTTAGTGGTGTAGGGTTGCTAACCCTACGCCCAACCCTGACTATTTAACCGGGCTTGGGACCGCTTAGGTAACTAGCGAGCTAGTAAAATAGGTACGGTTATGTAATTCGAATGATATATATTTATATATACATGTACGTAGAGTACTCAGTTGAGGAAGAGTTCTACCGAAATTTGATGAATTCACTAAATCCTATTTCATTAACACCGTTTTGTAGCTTGTTCTAAATTCACATCTGAAAATAAATATTCCTAACTAATTTATAGTTGCACTACCGACTGTCAGTCACCGTGTTGTGACCAACTTCTCTGCCTTACTGTACCATCACCACATTCAGGAGAATTTTTATTACACGTCACCTGGATGTGATGACCAAGTTACTTCACAGTTGACTTTTCCAGTCGTATCTCCTGTCCGAGATAAATTATCTCCTCACAAGTGTCGGGTGACTCCTTCTCTCAATTGTACAGAGATTTTTCATATCTGCATGAGTTAGAGTAGGGTGACTTGATCAGTGCAATGTATTTCTCGGCGTTCCCCTAACAGCCAAGCATCGCCATAGTACTTCTCGGTAGACGGAATCGAATGCCACCTTAAGGTCAAGAAATATGACGATTGTTGAACGATGGTACGTATCCCCATGTTCCAGAATCTGTCGAAGGGTAAAAGTATGATGAATATAAACTTTTCTTGGTCTAAAGCTTGCCTAATTCTCTTGTGTTTGTGTCGATGGAATGCACTGACATAAGCGGATAAAGCATAAAACATAGCGTTCCTATTCGGACGTGAGTTACGTAATGTACACAATCAATTACAACATCCACCACGTCCTCTTAGAGAGGCTAGCTGACGTAAACGCTCACCGTAATGACTTCTACTGATGGCCTAAAACACTGACATGATTGGGTACGCAACAACGTTGAACTGTCGTTTGGTTGATTAGATTTGCTTTCATGACTTTCTTCACTGATGTCTGAAAACTCCCTATAAGCGTTTGTTTTCAATGGAAATATGCACAAATATCTGGGAATCGGATACAGGTGGTATTTGTCGTCTTTAAAGTCATTGACGTAATAACGTCAGACCTCAAACACAGTTGCAACATCCACTTTTCTGGGTTCGGAATAGTGACTGACGTAAATGCGCACAAATGAATGACCTGTAGAGTTTCCTAGCACTTTAAGTTATAATTGACTTTGGTACTAATAGTACTAATCCTGTAAACATATTTTAAACTTTTGTTTTCGTATTTGGACGATCGCTAACTTCGGTTAGTTCACAGGGTTCGTCGCTTAAGAAGGTGATTCCAACAGTGTCATTGACTTTGTATTTATTCTATGTTATATCAATAATAAAAGTATTCCTCATTCTTCGCTTGGATATTATACTTGATGAGGCTGAATATTAACTTCAGAGAAAGTTGACAGCGATAGAGTTTAGCAGATTAGGGTTATTTCTTATATTGAGTTGTACATTTAGAGGGAACACTAGACATTGAATTATCTTGTCGTCAATATGCAGTCCACTTCTCCTGTCGCGATAAATGTGTTAGCAGTAGTCATTATCAATACCAACACGTCGAAGTTATGGCACATAAGGATGAAAACCAGTGGGAGAAGTGAAGAGTAGATGCATGTGTTCAGACAACGTCAAATTACTAGAGTATCTGATACCGAGATCTACGACTAAGTTGAGTTTTGATAGTCTTTGCTCATTTTCTTCACGAGTTAGGTCAAGATTACTGTTTCCAATGTAAATCCAGCCGCGTTTGTCAATGCTGAACTTCAGACAGGATTCAACACACCATGCTGTGAGACTACTTAGTTCAAGACGTGGTTTACTTACCATATCCTTTAATCTATGACTGTACCTGGAGTAAACAACTTTGAGGTGATCAGCACATAGGAATGGTTTACCTGAGGTGAAGCAGTCAGTCACAAATCTTGTCAATGCAGAATGTAAACAAAAGTGGACCTAGGACACTAACCTGCACAACCCGAATTGTGATCTGACTAGGATGAGGCAATACTCACCCGACTTTGGTTATTCGTACCCTGTTGCTTAGAAATGACTTTAACCAGTTCAGTAGTGGATTGAGAATTCCACATGAGTACAGCTTCTCAAAGAGAATACTGTGAGATACCATGTCAAATATCCTAGATAATGTCGAAGTAGAGAACAACGACTAGCTTACGTGCTTCGCGACTACCAGTGATGCAGTTGAAAAGGTCGAAGTGGCAAGTAATTCAGGAGCTGTTTTTGAGAAATCCATGTTGAGACCTTCTAACAAGATCTTCCCCAAGTAGATAATCTGACAACTCATTCATCTGCAGCAACTTTCTCCATGATTAGCCAGATAGCTACAGTTATAGTCTTTAGAGGCATTTAGTCAGTCCGGGATATTGTAAACTATGGGCTGATGAGGAATGTTCTGAACGAAATGATGATATGCAAGTTTATAACGATGATATTCATCATCACAGTGATGATGATGATGATGAATACAATTAAACAAGAAATGAAAGGTGTATCATTGGAGATAAAAGTTCCTTCAGACAGAATCTCCACGTAATAAACAGCCTACACAGTTATCTCCGTTGTCACAACCAGTGTCATTCATCATGTCCAACTTCAACTACAGTTCAGAATGATATTGTTGGACAGGTTTCTAACACACTAGAATCAATGTCTCCTACAATTAAACAAAATGATGATAAAGCGGTTAATGGGGATGTCAGAGGAAACTACTGAATGCCAGTCAAGACACTGATAATGATGATAAAAATGGTGAAATCTAGTCGAACAGTGATACAGTTCAACCGAGAGTGACTCAAAACCTTCTACCCTTTAATCACATCGACTTACAACTGCGTGTTGGGCAGAGTTGGGTTACTTGAGCAAGAGAATTTAGTCAAAGTGGCCAAGTATATTCGTTGTACCTTCCTTGATTACACATCTTCTTTCGACTCTGTACCTAGAGGCCTTTTGTTAAACAAGCTTAGCCTCACACAAACTTAGTCCTGGTCTATCAACTGGCTGCACTCTTACTTCTCCAATAGAATGCAGTACACGGTATTATATAATGGTGTGGCTTCCTCTCCTTTGCTTACTGAAGCTGGTGTTCCACAGAGTGCTGTTCTCTCTCCGTTTCTCTTTTCCTTCTTCTTACATGACTTACCTCTTTCAGACGAAATCAACTTCGTCAAATATGCAGATAACCTGAATGTTTCGCTCCCCGTTAAGTGTCAGTCAAACTGTTTCAAATTAAATAGCTTCCTGTCGGACATAAGTCAACGGTCTAAACTAAATGGCCTAACGCTGAATCCCTCAAAATGCCAGACTGTCGACTTCTCCTTTAGGCATAAACGAGATCTACAAACACTAGTAAGCACTCATGATGTCTGTAGAATTGAGGGGACTAAAATTGAAACTAAGTCTAATGCAAAATACCTCGGATTAGTTCTATCTTCCGACCTTACTTTGTCATCGCATATCCAAACGATTTCTAAGAGAGTGTTTCGTCTAACCTACTACATGAAGAAACTCAGACTAACTGGAATCACTCAACCTCTGCTTTCACCATTTGTCAACTTTCGTATCTTACCTGTTCTACTTTACTGCTCCGCATTCGTCTGTCCTGGGTTACTGAAAAAAGACTATACCATCCTGAGAAGGATGTTGAAGATAGTTAGTAGGACCAGTAGCGTAAAACCCAGTCAGTTCGTCACCACATCAGTATAAAGGCATCTGAATACATGCGAAAAATGGTCTAAAACCATACTATCCGACCCCCAACACCCCCTCTATTCCCAAATCTCTCCTTGCATCTCTTCAGGTAGAACCAGAAATCAGTACAAAATAATATATGCCCGTACAAACAAGTACAGGAACTCAACGATACCATATTTGGCCCGTGTTCTAAGTGACAGAGACAATGTTAAGCGCGAAACCTATGACTTGCTTTGTTGTTAATAACATAATTTTGGCGCTTTTTATTTCCCCCTTTTACTCTCTTGTTTGTACTCTTTAGTGAACAACCTTCTTAAAAATACTTAGCTACCTAAAGTTATTATCAGTGGCTTACTGTTTTATTCTTTATTCTATTCCTTCTTTTGTGTATCTGCTGGTCCCAACTATATTATCACTATGAATATTACAAAATTGTCCTGTCACTAACCATCATGTAATATTAGTTTTGTGGTTGTTTTTTTTTGTCCGGCAATATTAAACTGACAATCTTGGTTGTGAAAGCCATTATCACCATCCTAAAATTTTGTATTATGCAGGATTACTCACACTACCACTTCTAACACCGTATTAGTGCTGACAATAAAAACCCTGAAATGCTTTTTTATGATTGTTTAGTGTAGTTAAATCAAATTAACTGATCATCTTGGCTATTAACATTCTTAAGAACATTTCATAACTTCTTGTATGATTATAGTTGTTACTGTTCACCACGCATACGCATATCATAGCTTCCACTACAAAAGACTGAAATATTATTCAATAGTGGTGTTTACCTTCCTTTCCACTTGGTATTTTTATTGGATTTTTTGTATTTCTTTTTGGTTTTTGTTGTTGTTTTTTATATTTATTTTTTTGTAATACTCCTTTTAAATGTAAGGTAAAATTAGATTCAGTATTGTAGATATGTGCTGAAAATTCCACACTCTACAACTAGTACTGTTTCTGGAATAAAAGCGAAATTATTATCATTATGTCAACAAATAGAGGGTTTAGATGACAAAGTTTTCGTATTCTACCAGCAATTGAATCGGTTCCTGCAATAAGTGCGATAGCGTCAGATGATGAAGGTGATCACGTTTCGGATAACACTGATTAGTTCGATAAGTGTGTTATTTAAATAGCTAGACAACAGTTTTATGTTGACGATCTGCTCACTGGCCTTAGCACATTAGTATATGTGTAAAACTTGAGCACTGTGGTAGGAAGTGATTCCATATTAGTGTGTTTATTAGATGTATCACACAGTGTAACAGTATCATTTACTGGATGACGTTTCGAACAAAATTTATTGTTTATAATCACATCAATTGTAATCACACGACTTCGAAACGTGAGTTTTATAGTTTTCTTTGTCTTCTCCTATTTGTCGTAGGGGTAGTAGAATTTTCCAGATATCCGGCTGGACAGGTGTTGAATCATTCCTTTTACATGTGTTGATTTGCAGTTGATTCGATAAACAAAGCTTCTGTTATCAATCCTCCACACTCGCCACCCTGTGACATTAGATTTTAAAACTGTCATCCTATCCTATCATCCTATTGTATGGTTGTGTGTAACTGCATGTAGTGAGTGCTATAGCTGAACTATTCTCTAGATTTCTTATCTTATTCGGTCGGGTCAACCAATGTAGATGTTGCTAGGTTTTTATGTTCGGCTAGTCTGACTGCCCCTGTTCTACTAGTGTGACCTAAGTATTTGACCTGACAGTCATCGCACACAGGGTATTAGATAAACTGATTTGTTTTGTTGAAAGGTTCCTTTAACCGATAAAGCTTGTTTCTAATTGAGTTTATGGGTTTGAATGCCAGCCACTTTTATTCTAGCCTTGTTAAGAACTCTGAGTAAGGTTTCCGAGGTCCCTTCCTTGAACGAAATTACTACTGATGATTTAGATTCCTTATCGTTGGTGTTGTCATTATCTTGAGCATATTTGACATGCATGTCACTAATATTAATATCATTATTATTATTATTATCACTATCACTACTATCATTATTTATTTTATTTTTACATTTCCTCCATATTTCCTGACTAATTTATCGGGGTAATTATTAAGTTTCAAGTCTTCTTTTCATGCCCTACTTCCTGTCTTGGATTTACCTTGGTACTACTTGGTTTTTGGGCTCTATTATCTATTATCTTACTTTTACTGACATAGGATGGGATGGTCGGAAGTCCAAATATCTCTTTGAATGAGTGGGTTTCCTGCAAACACTAGTGTTTAACTTCTCATCTCTCTTCCTTTGTACGCTGCAATCTAACATTGGAAGCTCCACTTCCTGACTTTCCAGTTCAGTGAATGGGATTGCCTCCACCTTCGAGTTAATGTGTTCGAAAAATCTATCTATATATCCTGTGTTCTAAGTGGAGTGAATGTGTCATCTGCATACCTCAACCATACTTTTGGGGTGGGGCTGAACGTTTCAATCGCTATGTTTTCCCACCCATCCATGCATATATCTGCTAAATCGGGGATATTGGTGATTCCATGTTTGTATATTTCCCCTTGGAATTTAAATACTGTGGAAGTCAGGCATAGCTACACTCCCAGCATTATGTCCTCAAGTAGCACTTTGTCCGTTTGAGTTCGAGTTCTTGGTCAGAAATGAGTTCGTTTCTGACTTCCTCCATAACCATATTTATTCGTATACCTGTATATAAACTGACAATGTCAAAACTAACCATTTTCTCGTCATTATCTAATTTTAAATTATCTAATCTGTGTTTCAGTTCATAAGAATTAGTTAGTCCAGATTTCAAGTGGCTTTTTAAGGGATTTAATACCTGGCTAAATATTTAGATAATTCATAAGTAGGTGAATTCCTAAAATCAACTATAGGCCTAATAGGGTATCCTGACTTCTGAACTTTAACAACACCATACATCCTACTGAAGTTATTAGTTTTGGGCATTAAATTAAACCACTTAGATTCACCTAGAAACGGCTTCATCCGGCATATAAGGTCCGCTGTGGATTTCCTAACTTTATTTATAACTGTGTCGATTGATTTAGTAATTTCCTCATATGGTCCTGCTTGTATGTGAGTATTAACCTTGTCCAGATAGTATGATTTGTCTAATACTACTGTTGCATTTCTTTTGTCTGACTTTGTGATTACCACATCCTAGTTATTCTTAAAGGTGTTTCAGGGCTTCTATTTCTCGGTTCGTCAGGTTAGGTTTTCCACATCTTTGTCGTTTTAATGTCAGTGCATATTGTGCTCGTACTTCATTGGCCGTTGTTTTGTCTATCCCACTTAGTGCTATTTCTATTTTACGGATGACATCCTCAGATTTCAGCTTGTCCAATACTACATTGAAATTTACGTCATCAAGCAAATAATACTGTTTCACTGTGTGGTACATCTAATAAACAAACTAATATAGAATTAGTACATTAGACAACAATAAGCTAATTTATTCCCCGCTGAAGCAGATTCTAAGACTAGCAGGCTTTCATCTGATTAAATGAACCAGTAACAACAGAGAATTAACGAAGTTCATTCCAGAAGAAGACCGAGCACAGAGGAACATCGACACCCTTCTGTCTAAAGAAAATAAATGAGAGAACGTTGGGCATAGAATGGAATGTATTAATTGATAGGATCCATTGTCGAACGCGTGAATTTAGAGCGAGGCTGACCAGAAGAGCTTTCTTGTCGTATGTCGCTTCGATATTCAACCCAGTTAGAGTTACAGAGCCAATTCTGTTGCTCGTTAAATTAATTTCACAGAACACCTGTAGAAGGAGATTAGAGTGGGATACAGACCTGCTCGAAGACTGTCTTGACGCCTGGAATAGTTGGTAGAAGAATATTAATGACCTGAACAAAATTCAGATTTCACGATGCATTATGCCTACTTATTGAGAGCCGTTTACTATTCAACTTCACTGTTTCACCGACGCTTCACACTTCACATACGGTGTTGTCGCACATACCCGTCTCAAACATGTTTCTCGTCAAGTTCACTACGGATGGTCAATTCTAGAGTCGCACCACTGAAGCCTGTTACTATAACTAAACTGGAATTAGTAGCTTCTGTGCTATGTCTGAAGTCCGGTAAACATCTGAAACAACAACTGAGTGAACCGATTTCTTCCACAATTTATTGGACAGATTCATTAGTTGCACTTCTTTCTATAAAGAATACAACGAAAATATTTGAAAGCTTTGTGAGCAATACACACTTGCAGTTATCCACGAGTCATCCAAAAGAGATTGGGTCGGACACGTGGAGAGTAGACAGAACCCTGCTGATCATGCATCACGCGGACTTTTATTAGATAATCATATTAAGATCAGCGAGTGGCTTCATGGACGGAGATTTCTGACGCATAGGGAAGAGAACTGGTCGTGTACGCATGAAGATGAAAGCGTTATCAACAGTAATGTGCTAGATGGCGAGACTTGTGAGTCAAGTACACTGCCAGAACAACATCAAGTGTTGGACAGATTCATTCAGAGCCTTCACTTCATTGTTCAAGATGCTAAGAGTTTCCGACGTGTGTCGGCATTTCATCGCCAATCTAAAAGTTCGAATGGACGGAAAACCGATGACTGTCTACAGAATACCGTCAGAGGATATCAGGAAAGCCGAGATGCAGATACTTAGGCTGGTACAGAGTTCTACGTTCTCCAACCAATTGAAAGCATTGAGGTGTGTAGGGAATGACTACAAGAATATTATAACCAGCCATGTAGAAAAGGAGATCGCCATGAGTGATGAGTTATTACGTCATATACGATCGTCCTGTAGAGTCCCGAAACGGAATGATACCTAAGAGATGATATTGGTGATATTTTCATTGTCTATGAAAGCAGATCAGAAGCTGAAGACCTTTTGATGAAATTCAACTGATGCCATCCGAATCTTAACTTTATGACAGAACACGAGGAATAGGATACTATGAATTCCTAGACGTTTCTCTAATTTAAAGGACTGATGGATCAATCGAAGGGTCTATATTTCGAAAGTCTTCATGCACAGAACAGCACATACATTTTAAAAGTTTTGAGCCAATCCTGTACACAAAGAAGTTAATCAGAACACTTTTCAATACAGCACGAAATCTCCCTTCTGACAGTACAATTGAAGATGAAATAAGGATTCTGAAAGACAATTTATCTAAGAGTCGATATCTTGAGAAGTTCATCAATAAATACTCTGAAGAAATGAGCCACAGTAAAACTATCCAAACACTTTCAAAGAAAGTTAGCCGTCTGCATCAATTTGCTATTCATCGAAGGAGATGACGTACAAGAAGTAGTCAAACGAAGACTCGATAAAATTATCAAGAGAACTTATCACGTTGCGAAACTCGTCTTCGTTAACAACACCAAACGGGTGCTTCAACAATCTGGGGAAGACCAGTCATCAATCCTCATCAATCCAAACTAAGCATATCAATTTAATGAGTGTGTTTGTGGAAGCAAGCACCCCGGCGGAAGAGAAAGGCGACTCTCTACTCGCATGTTGGAGCATTTGCCGACGCGGTTGAAATCGGCCGAAGTCAAATTGACTAGAAGTCCAATAACGAAGTACCTTGTGGATTTCAGACATGATACTGACGCTGACAAGTCACTCAACATTGTCAGCTGACGAAAAACTAAACAGGAAGACGATTTCAGTTGTGGAGGCTTGTGCTATTCGAGTTTATAAACCACGTCTCTGTGTACGGAAGGAAATGGTGGTCACTCTGAATCTACCATGGTGATATGTCTTACTTATTAACTGTCATTATGATTATTGTTAATAATTTCTTCTGCATCTTATTATTATCATCATTATCACTCCTAATTCATGCAAAACTATATTCCAGCAGTTGCTTTAACTTACCACGTTTTAACATTATTATAACTATTATTAATACTATTCAGTTCACGTCTCTTGACATATTCAAGTTCTTTCTCTGGTGGCTGATTCCGTCTATCTACTTGAACATGACCTGAAAAACATTCACACCTGGCGTTTAGCATGAGTTAGTCAATGTAGTTTATTTGCTCATTAGTCTTATATCTCCCAGTGTCATTCGAATGATATATTTATTTATATATATACCTGTACGTAGAGTACTCAGTTGAGGAAGAGTTCTACCGAAATTTGATGAATTCACTAAATCCTATTTCATTAACACCGTTTTGTAGCTTGTTCTAAATTCACATCTGAAAATAAATATTCCTAACTAATTTATAGTTGCACTACCGACTGTCAGTCACCGTGTTGTGACCAACTTCTCTGCCTTACTGTACCATCACCACATTCAGGAGAATTTTTATTACACGTCACCTGGATGTGATGACCAAGTTACTTCACAGTTGACTTTTCCAGTCGTATCTCCTGTCCGAGATAAATTATCTCCTCACAAGTGTCGGGTGACTCCTTCTCTCAATTGTACAGAGATTTTTCATATCTTTGAGTCTAGCCTTCGGTTACTGTGCCACGATGTAAGATGTCCAGAAAGTAAACCATTCATTATCCTCATTTTTCAGCTAATCTGAATGTCGTTTCAACACGACACAGAACCCACTATCATTTCCGTTTGCGGGAGCATTTATTCGTCATCCTCTAACTGATGACCGTTACTTTGCGAAATAGACTTAGCAGGCATGTATTTCCAAGTCATTGGTGCCTCCATAAATTTCAGAAATGTTTCTAATCACTAGAATCCATTGCCGGATATGCTTCAATACGACTATGCTGCTGCAGTATCTTAAAAGATGGTGGATAGCATCATGAGCTGACGACATCGGTTACAGAACACCATTGGAAAACCAGCTGGAAGTACTGCCAGGCAGCTGTTTAGTCCCCTTAGTGTTTGGGACTCCTCCCCAGTACGCACCCAATAACAGGATCCTAACATAGGACAGCCTTGTAGCTATAAGAGGTGAGCGCGCTCGTAGACTATTCTAGCCACTGAAACCGGATTCCTCAATGGCCAACTAACCAATTCCAACTTCTGCCAATTTACGCACGGCTGGCACTTGCCAATGTCATCAGTGGCGAGCATTTGTCCTCATACACAAGCTGTTGCAGTGATTCCACTACTGGTCATGACTTCCTAGTAGAACACACGTAGCTAACCAATAACTAATTTCTGATAAAACGTTTTTCATTTTGGAACAATGTGACTGAGAAGAAAGGCATAAAAAGTCATACCATTGGCACACATGACAAAATTGGTGTTAGAATGGAGTAGGTAAGTCAAGAAAGAAGAAAGAAAAAAGAAGAGAAAGAACCGAACTTTGTGTGAGGAACACCAACTAGAGTGAGTGAAACAGTGAAGGGCTTCCCACTGAAAATAATGTGCTGCCTCCCGTCCGGAAAATACGAATACAAACACTTATTATTCCAACACTCTGCTTTGTTTAAAACAAAAGAGGCTCAGTTACAGAGTCAAAGACCCTTGTGTAATATAGGAAGGCACACCGAACATATTTGACACACTTGATAAGTTAGGGACAGTACTATGATGTAAGACAACAGTGCCATCTAAAGTACACACACTACATTTATAAGCAAATGAATTAGGATCACTAAAAGCAGCCTTCAATGAAGATCCAAGGCTACGCAGAAGCAGCTTTTCCACTATTTTTACAAAGGATGAAGTAATGGCAATAGGTCTAAACTTAATACTTGGTCCACCTGATGATGTTCAGTTACAACACAATTTAGGATCACTACATCATGCATATATATATATATATGTATATATATATATATATATATAGAGAGAGAGAGAGAGAGAGAGAGAGAGTTTTATGATACAAGCATTTATTCAGAGTTGTTCGGCATTATAAACCTAAATACTACAACCTTCCACGTCTACTCAGATGAATTAAATGTCCTACACTTTTTGCCTATCTCTTCTTTGTCAATCTTAGGATGGTTAATGCTTTTCTAATAAAGATCGTTAGTCAATGGCAATAGGACAGATTCTAGGTTACACAACCTACCCGTCTTGTCCATATGAACTGTGATCAATGTTTGACCGAATAGTTCCAAAATAATTGGCGTCGAATAAGAATTAGACATATATCCAAATTATACATTTGTATAGTCTCAACGAAATTGAAATAAGTAATTCCAACATTGCCTGCGCTCGGCAAACTGGTCCAGACTTCTTCAGGGTAACTAATCGAAATTAAAATAGAGGCATATATATGAGGCCTGACCGACAGCTGCTAACTTGACGTGGTGGTTGGGCTTGGATATTGCAATGTTCCTGCAGGTCCTACCATGCCAAGAAGGTTGTTAGGAGAGGGATTAGACTAAATGCAGTTTTCGGCATTGTGTAAGATTTTTTACGTTATGCTAGGTATCTGTAGACAGAGTTGTACTGCCATGAGACAGGGATGTAACGGCACTAAGGTGTTTCCCTTAAATGACCAGCATGTCAACTATGCTGTCTCTCCAGAATGGAGAGA
Source organism: Trichobilharzia regenti (assembly GCA_944472135.2). NCBI lineage: Eukaryota > Metazoa > Platyhelminthes > Trematoda > Strigeidida > Schistosomatidae > Trichobilharzia > Trichobilharzia regenti. The sequence goes on along the minus strand of OX235270.1, from coordinate 31,112,098 downwards.
CAAGTTAGAGAAGGTCGACCCCAAAAATTGTACATTCTGACTCACCCTAAGATGGTCCATAGCCGGCGGTAAGTTTCTAATACGGGACCAAACCAAAAAGCCAGTTTAGACAAGTCAAGTGTGACCGGCCTCAAGCAGTTGTCCCCTGGGCTCTGCGATCACGCAACGCTTATTCTCTTTCTGTTTCAGGTACCCCAAGGAGAAATCAACTTCTACGATAGGGTAGCCGGGAAATAACAATCACCCACACACTTCCAAAAGCACACGAGCCCCTCCTGATCACCATCCTTCTTCACCCCTATCACGAATAGCGATGAGAGCCAGAGAAACACTCCCAATAGTCTTTCAAAGCCGAGCCACCAACTTTATATTGGAGCATTTAACGTCAGACAACAGGCTTCACTAATCAGAATTCTGGCATCTCGAGCCATTGATGTATGTTGTGTTTCGGAGACACGCAAACAAGACCCGAGTGTGGTTATTTTCTTAACACCACCCGGCCTACAAGATAAATCTGCAAAATTCACCTTAGGAGTGTCAGGAGGTTTCACAGCTAGTTTGCGAGGACTCGTAGGTGTAGGAATAGTATTGAGTGTTAGGGCAGGAAAATCCCTCCTCGACTGGATCCCAGTAGATAGTCGTGTGTGCGATTCGTCTGAACGGGTCCATCAGGAGGAAGGACATCATTTCCTGTCGTTGTCCTTTTATAATCTCCGCTTACGCCCCAACCGACCTCAGTGGTGGGAGAGAAAAGCGAAGGAAATGAAAAAGACAGCAGCGATAGGTAACACCAAACAAATATTTGACTTATCGGGGAAACAGGTGATAAGAGACAAGTGATAAGTGAAACAATCCCCAAGAAAAATGGCTCCATAACTAGCTCTCAAGATAGACGACTGGAACGTTGGAAAAAACACTTTGAGGAGCAATTTAACTGGCCTACAGCCACGATCAACTTAGTGAGCATGGGATATAAATAAACGCCGTCCATTCATCCCTGAGGTTACGAAATCTGTCACTAATCTGAAACGATGCAGTGGAGCCTGGTGCAATGGCTAGAGAGGTGTTTAAGTACGGTAGAGATAGTTTACTCTCTGCGTTAACTAAGGTGATAGGCAGCCTCTGGGAATTAGAGATAATCCCGTCGGGCTGGTGTAATTCGTTTATTATCCTGTGATTATCAAAGGGGGATAAGCTTGACCAATATGGTATCTAAAGTCATAGGCTAAGTAACCACGCGTAGACTCAGTGGTGCTGCTCGAGGGAGAAACAAACACGAGAGAACCAGGAGAGCTTTAGACCCTATCTTCACCCTTCGACGGATTACGGAGCGGAACATACGCATACTTACCGGCGTCCAGCATATTTCTTGACCTGAAGGTGGCATCCGACTCCATCAACAGAGAGGTACTATGCCGATGTTTAGCTGTGAAGGGAATGCTGAGAAGATAGATCTCACAGATCAAAGAACTCGTGCTGCCACGTAAGGGCATACGGAGAAATGTCATCCGAAGTGATGACAACCAGTGTTGTCTGTCAGGGATGCCCACTGTCCCCGTATCTATTTAGTTTCATTAAAGATGTATCAATGGACTTAACGGGATGGTGAGAACCAATGCCTGGAGACAATCGGTGATATGGTTCGATGTTGGCAGAGATGCATTCACTCTGTGATTTATCATATCCAACAAAACTACTGTTTTTCCCTCACATTTCTGTTTGTTGTCTATCTTTTAAACTTCCCTTACTCTCTTCTTTTACCTTGTGCTACTACAGATCGAAGATTGCATTACACTCGATAGAAACGACTTAGATGATACAACGATTAAGTTCTATAGAAAGGTTTTGGTTCGTATAAAGAATGACTGCAGGAGCCTTACATTTATAGGTGAATCCCGAAGACTTTCACGGGCGTGAACGTATGATCTAGTTAAGTGATACATGACAAGTCCAGATTCATAAATAAATAGGGATGTGTATCAGTAATTTATCATAATTAATCTGCATTCCCATTTGTTCATATATTCTCATAGAGTTTAACAAATGATTTCCAATATTTGCCCTATGCACACATACACATACCCTTGTATATCGCATATACGTACATATTTTTCATATTGAGTTATCTATAATCATGGACTTTAGCCGAACGTAATCATCAAAAGTCTGATGTAAGAGAACACACTGTCTACCAAAAGCAGACTAATATTTGTAGGTCTGTGGTCAAATTTTGTTGACAGTTCATACAGTTTTATCTGTTGTGTATTTTTATACTTGTTTCATGACTCATATGATTGGACAAGGTGGTTTTTAAAGATAAAAGATGTCCTTTTACATACATAAATACCTTTTTTATTTTAATTTTGATTAATTTCCCTGAAGTCCGAAGCAGTTCTGCTGAACACAGAAAAGGCTGGAAGTACTCGTATTTCAATTTCGCTGGGATTTTACAAATATAATTTTCACATGTCTACTAACCTGTCATAACATGTGCCATGCATTATAGAATACCAATTCTAAAGTATTATATTGCCCATGTATTCTCATATCTAGTGTTTTTCTGAACTTTTCTTTCTCAGAAAATTAAAGATGTAAACAAAAGTAGCTATTTTAGAGTTAGAAAATCAAGTTAACAGAGCATCATCAGTGGATAGGATTGAAAACATGATTGATTCGTTTAGAGCCCCATGAAGAAAAATGAAAATCAAACATACTGCTTTGAACTATGCAGATTGGCCTTGGGGTCGTGAAGTACTAGAAAAATGGACTACTTTGGTGTTTTTAGTTGGGAAAAAAAACGTAACAGGTAATAGACCAACAAATTTATGGATAACAACTTTTTTCATTTTGAAAAACCGAACTAGACGGTACAAAATGAAATACTGACTCACTATCTACAATAGTAAGTAGACAAGTTGATCCCTATAAAAACAAGTCATTGTTGCTCAGTACTACTACTACTACAAAAAAAAACAAGCCTGCGACATATCTTCCAGCGTTGTAATTTCAGTTTTATTCCGCTGCGCGGAATTTAAGTACTCCTAACAACCAGTCTTACCTTCAAAATAGCAGCAAGAAGTCTTTGGTGACAAAATAAGAATTTTACTGTAGGAGCAGATCAAGATAAATCTTCTCTAGCCGTACACCAACGTAAAGATGAAAAAGGAAAACTCAGTAACACATGTATCCACTAATCATACGTGAGTGCTGGTAAAACACGGGTGTTGGGATTAAGTCAATTTAACAATACAAAACGAAGAGTTGCAATTAAAATGCAGAATAGCGGGCTTGTAAGCATTTGAATGGAAAGTGGTAAAGTTGGTCTTAGTATTAAAAAAAGCAGACAACATTTTGAGTTATGAGAGGCATGTCCAGTTACTTTGGTGTTGATAAAATACATACGTTAGTCGTCCTCCACTTTCATACGATTACAAAATGTCTAGAACTTTTGAGTTTGCAATAATTCTTTAGAAAAAAGTTTGAAAAAAATTACAGTTGCATACTTCTCTTGAGGGAGCTCGTGCAATAATGCAATAATTATGCTGGCAGAGCGAAGGCTTTCCCTTTAATTACTAATAAAGGAATTATTAGTCCAACAAAAACAATTACTTACCTCGAGTTATATACAAGTAGAAGAAATCACAGTACAAGAGTGTCTGCAGCACACCAGCGACAATTGCTATCAGGTCATAATGACTCTGTACATAATACCGGTATACCCAGTTCAAGATATACAAACCACGATATGTGCCAAGTGCAAATAAGTAGTGTGATGTGATGGTTTCAGCCTCGCCAGTTTTGCTTATGAGAAACAGTTGCGGTAGTATAGCCACGGACTCTAAATATATAGAGAAAGTCCACAACAACTTTAAAATAGGGTATTATGTCTTTAAAAAACAAGAACATGCCTCTATGAATTGAAACCGATGGTTGACAATAAGTGCTAACAAAGCACATGGGATAAGTAGGAACTCCAGTCGAAAGGTATCATGGTTACCATCATATGTAGGCTTAAATTTGAAATAGATTAAGTACAAAGTTGCGTAGGATGAAACTATAAAAACTATCTTAGCAAAAGAATTATACAATGAGACATAGGTGGTGAGAAGGTCAACATAACGAGTGGTGAATACCAGAGCGAACGCAATTTGACTACGTCCTGATAATCCTGAAATGAAGTCAATTGTTATTGCTTGGCTTGAGATTCACCTGCACACGACCTTGTCTTCCAAATTTTTAAAAGTAGAATTATAATAGCGACAAAATGTGACGCATCTCCAAAAAACCTAAATATATTCATCACAAAAATAAGTCAAATCGACGTCGATCGATTGTAACACTTATAACTTGGCTTGACAATTGGTGTGGAGAAACAAATTCAATATCCAATAACCTTTTTGTGAGCTGGCGAACTCTACATTAATCGCTCAGGACTAGATTCCTGGTTTTAAGGTGGGGGCTCTTTATTTTAGGCAAGTTTCTGTGTAGTTAACCACATCACTCACCTATCTTAGTTTTGATTCACTCCGTGAGGAGTGATATGGATGGTTGGTTATGTGTGATTAGCTGTATGCGACATTATTAGTGTCGTGCTGCTGTGCTTCAGTTTCAGTCTTTTCACTATTTAGCACTGAGCTATTGTAGAAAAGTGAGAACATAACATCTAGTCTCTCGCTATACTTTGTATAGATTGCTTAAAAGTTTTAATCGTTCATAGTTTACTTTTGAATAGCGAGATATTTAGAAGTAACATGAAACCCTAGCTCTAGAATTCCATCAGTCCTGCGACCCTTACTTCTTTCTATTGTCTTGATTCAAAAATTTTAATTGTGGTTGTTGATTAGCATAATCCATTACTGTTTAGAACATATGATTTCCTACTAACTTCTATAACAAGGCTATCGAAGCCATGTACACTTTTTCTACGAGTCGGTTCCATGATTTAGGGATCAAGTATTTCAAATCACTACTCATCTTCCCTTCCCACCGTTCATGTTACACAGAACGTGTGCATACTTATAAATGCTTATCTTTGTCAAGCGTATTAGAATGACACCAGAACGCAGTAGTAAGAATAATAGGGTGAATACAGCAGTATGAGTGCTCAGAACGTCGGTATTATGTTTAGAATAGATATAGAGACTATAAGAATTATGTCAATTTAAAATTCGAAATATTACTTGAAATATTTTTTCCGTTAGTTAGCTTCAAGTATGACTCAGCATTCTGTGGTTATACGTGGCATAATGACTCTATATTATAAGTAGTGTCTATATTCAATTCGCTAATACCAGGTTGCTGCTCGATCCTTCTGGCAAATACCACGAAGTCGTAGCGGTAGATTCACTATAGTTGGAGGTATTGATGGAAATATTTATTTGGCCTGTAGGTTCTCGACAACAAGGTATGTTATGGCCACCCAGATATAGTAAGTCACTGGGGAATTCAGTAAGATGGAAAGAGTGACCAAGTAAGAATTATGCGTGCTGAATACCCTTCTATGTGTTTGAATAGCTATTCTCCACTTCACTTGCAATATAACAAGCGGTCGGTAGGTAATCTGAACAATTATTTTGATAGAAAAGTAGGTTTCTACATCGGTGAAGCCACTTCTTGTTCACATTTCACATTCTATTTCAATATATTTGATTATACTCCATGTGTTTCTTTTGTCTTTGGTTGTTTTTCGGATTTATCTCTATGGTACGTTTATTTAGTTCAGCATTTTTATTCATTATAGTGTCTCATCGAACAATCATGGAAACTAAATTTAAAAATATGCTGTTGTGGAGATGGACCGTTTTGTAATCTCTGAAGTGGGACCACCTGCATTTGATCAATATGACCTGGAACTATGGTTTACCCAACCAGAGCTCCACTTTGACCGTGTACAATAAAGAGACTGAAACCACCATGTGTCAGGCATTTGTTTCCAGTTACCGTGTAGTTTTACCTAGGAGCTGCATCATCTTCACTTCACCCACCCCCCTCAAACGGGCAACCATACACAGTGGTTTCGTGCAAGGTGGCTATATGCCTCTATTTGTCAGAAAACCAGAGCCCACAACGTGTGCTTCAAGGGAAGATTATGGGAAGTAGATACTCTATCACAGTTTATGAGCCACCATCAACAGCTAGTGGAGGACATAACAGTAGGAGACGCCGTACCTAGCCAAGGTTGGATGTAAGCCCTCACAGTGTATCTAAAACGGACAACGTACGTTCAGGACACCCAGTCATCCAGTGAACAGTAAGCGCGCATCGCTGACCAAATACTGGAAGGGAGACGACTTTAAGAAGGGCAGGCACATCAAATAAGTGTGAACAAGGACCCAACAATTTCAAAATTAATAAGTGACTTCGGATCACTGGCGGCATACACAGGGCTGACAAGGCAGGTCAATCAGTAGAACACATTCTTGGCCAAAGGTACACCGAAGAGCGAGTAAACTAGATCCGGAAGCCAATTCTGTTGGTATCACTAGCAGTTTGGCTGACGCTCAACAGAATTCACACAAACATGCACCTGGCCTAAATTGCCGTGCAGGCGATGGGGAGACGATTTACCTATTCCCAAGGAGCCGCTAGTAAGAAAAGTTGCCCGGCCAGTCACCTACATTTTGTTTGACACGGGGCTGAAGTCAGTATCATGCAAAAAACAAACAGCGAGTGTCAATGTAGTTGAAGATTGGACGATCAATTCATGGTTATTTGCTCAAACCCAACTCCTCCATATTTTTCGCGGGAGACATCCATCAATCAGTCATCGTCTCATCGTTCGCTGTTCAGTGGAAGACGGAAAACTATCAGAAGTATTATCGTGATTTATTGTTACAACACTCATTCTTAGACCTTGTGTGTAATAACCTTATTGTTGGTTACATGTTGGCGTAAGAATAAAGGATTCTCGAGTCGCCAATCAGTGTTCTGGTTTATGCGTTGGTTAATACAAATTGTTTCTGAAAGTCTTCGAGAGACAGCGTGAGGTCCAGCGTAGTAAGAGCTGGACACTGACAGTTTATGAGACTTGGCTGACAGTTTCTGATGGTGTTTGGATAGTTTCCGTTCGTCTTTCCTGGTGCCTGACAGTCTTCTTTGGAGAAGTATTATCTGGAACTTTTTTGAAATTTTTGGCGAGGTTCAATGATGTCTAGGTCAAAGAAGGGACGAAGCACCCGGAAGTATGCAGGAAAGTAAGTAATGCTGAGTTGCTTGTTAATTGCAATGATATGTAAGATGCTCAGCATGATGAGTCTGTTGTTCATGTTTCGCCGTTTAGGGATACTAAGGGTGTACATTTAGATGAATGTGAGCCTCGGTACTTTGACGGAAACCCAGCTGACTATCCACAGTTTGTGAAGGAGTTTGAAGTGACGTTGAGTAATTTTTTATTAAATGATATAATGAAGTTTGTGTATTTGTTGAAGTATTGCACTGGAGTTGCTTCAAGAGCTATACAGCGCTGTAAGTTCATGCCCTCTAACGAAGGATACTCTGAGGCTATGAGTATACTGCAACAAAGACTCGGAACACCTTCGATGATTGTAGGGAAATTATTCGAGGCTGTTGAGTGTAATGGTAGTCAGTTACAAGATGACTCCAAGGCACTCACTGAGTTTTTACAAAATAAGATGACTTACAAGTATACGTTGATTTCGACGAATCACATGAGTGATCTGAACTCAAGTTCCGTCCTAGAGGTAATAGCGAGACGCCTACCTTCCCGACTGCAAAGGAAGTGGGTGAAGATAAGCTCTCGTATAGAGGATGAAGGTATCGAGCCAAAGTTCGATGATATTCTTAAACTAGTAAAAGAAAGTGTCAATCAAGCTATGAGCAAGTTTGCCAGTATATTGCATCTCACCCCTAGAATAGAGCAGTCTGAGAGCAAAACGCAATCATTTATGAGGAAAGGTTCTCAGAGAAGTGGATATCGAGAAAGCTCTATGGTGTCTAGTAATCCATAAAAACTTAGTGAGCGTAACAGTTTTCGTGAAACATCCCCAACAGATAGGTTACAAGTTGCGAGAAAAACGCGGTTGTGTTTTACACGATTGCAAGAAGCGCACACGAAGGCGAACTGTGAATCAGTGAGCAAGCTTAGTGGTAAGCTAAATGTGAAATCAGCATCATCAAGTTCGGACTACGAATTGTGTGACGATAATGGGTCAGTGAAGAAGCCCGTAGTTGCAACCAGTAACCCATTCTTGAATAGAGTGTCACAAACGTCACAGTTTGTGCAAAAGAAGGGAGTTACATTTTCAGAGTCCAGTTCTGACTCCACAAGTTTACAAGGTATTACTAGTCAGAGTGAAGGTACAGAACCTGTAAGGATTTGTAGGGAACAACCCAAATCATCTACTGCTGTTATTAAAGAGTTTGAAAGTGATGAAGTCGACCAGATAGACGACGGTAAATTGAGTATTTGTGATGATGATTATGATAGTACACTTTTGTCTATGGTTGATCATGATGAGATGAAGGGAATGTCTACTACTATTGAGTTGAACAAAGGTTCTGTACAGCTTGGACGTGAGGTAGACTAAAAGGCAGATGTGGTGGTAGAAGGTATGGATACTCGTGAGACAGTCAGTGTAAATGATCCATGTGCAGTCCACCTATCAACAGGTGTTAAGGCTGAACAGTTGCTAATCATAAAAGGTAGCAGTAGTGGTAATCCTACGGTCAGACAAACTTCTAAAGGTTTAACAGCGACAGCTTTTGATGCACCGCTAAGTTCATCAACTTGTGTCACTCAGTCGTCGTTGGTGTTGTCATCCACAATGAAAAAGACGTCCATCAACTCAAGTGTCTTGTGCTATGATTATGCTAGTATCAGCCCGTTTGAAAGGACGAAAGTCAATGGTCAGTTTAGTGAGGATAAGCCAAGTGTGTACGAGAGGTCAATTGTTAAACTGACTTGCACGAGTAACGGCTTTTCAAGTTACTATTTGAATGTTAATATCTTTGGTGTAAATTACTCTGTGCCTACGCTTGGTTGATCAGATACTTCGTATGTTTGTTAGTCATCTAAATTCTACGATACAGTGACATGGGTGAGTCACTGTTCAGATTTGAGGATATAGATGACAGAAGGGAATCAGCAAATGAACTCTGCGAAGATTTTCCAACCTAGGGCTTCAACCTGAGAAGGTTTGTAGGCGTACTGCTGTAAGTCCTACAATTCTTCAAAGGGTAGTGCATCAACGAGCAGCCCAACGTGCTTGGTGTCAAACTGGTGTCTAATATATATCTTCATGATGTATATACTGAATTGGTATCATCTTTCATCTATCTGCTGGTAAATTTTCTTCTGTCCGGACAACTTCCACCTGGATCATCAACCTGAGAAGGAATGTAGGAGTACTGCTGTAAGTCCTACAGTTCTTCAAGGATAGTTCATCATGGCAGAATCCACAACATTTGACGTACTGATTGTACATAAGTTGGTGTTAAATAATTCTGTGGGTTGCAGTAATTTTAATTATTGATTAATCTAGTTTGAGTCCGGACAATCCACAACTTACAATCGTCAACCTGTGAAGGGTTGTAGGCGTACTGGTGTAAGTCCTGCGATTCTTCAAGGGAATTCCATCAAGACACGATCTGCGAGTTTGTGTGTACAGTTTGTATATATGTGTGGTGTGTCATATCAATTGGTGTTTTTTGGATTCATTGTGTTTACGTGTTGTTTTCGTACCTTGTTGTTATTGCGTAATTTTGTTAAAATTTTCGTCGTGATTACTTCTGAAGTTGTTTCTTGTCTTCTACATCCGTGAATGAATTGATTGATGTTAAGGACAGCAGATGGGGCGTATACGCCGAGGAGGCTAGGCTATTGCTGAGAATGACATGCATACGGAGATCATTGTTAGCTGCGGTCCCACACGCCGGGGAGAAAGAGTGTAGACGACTGAGGCTTGCGTACGTCACCGTTACTAGAACTGAGGCAGAATGAGTGACAAGCCATTTCAGTGGTAATTGGTAGTGAGTAGATAAAAGGATGTGCGAAGAGTATCATGAGGTGGTGCTATGGTCACGTTGCATTCTGCAAGAGTGATTCTACCAAGTGGCGATTGTGTTGCAAGATGTCAAGAGGATGCCTTTAACTGGAAGGCGTGAGTCGTCATCGATTTGTGAGATTGTGCTGCGGGTATGCCTGTGATGTGTTGGCTTTTCTGTTTGTTTTCCATTTCAGCTCTGTCCGTGTGACCCAGGTTCTCGCAATGGCATCGAAGTCGACGTGCATTGGTCGTGAAGGGAAAAAGGGTTGGATCCCTTTTTTGCCGGGGAGTGTCAATGGAGTTGAAGATTGAACGATCAATTCTTGATTGTTTGCTCAAACCCAACTTCTCTATATTTTCGCGGAGACATCGATATACCAGTCATCGTCTCATCGGTCGCTGTTCAGAAAGAAGTCAGACCAAAACTGTCAGAAACCTTAGTTAAAACCTAATTTTAAAGCTGCCTATATGTTGGTGTTACAATAAAGAATTCTCGAGTAGCCAGTCGGTGTTTTGGTTTTGCGTCCGTTATTACTAAGCGTTTCTGAGAAACTTCAAGGAACAGCGTGAGTCCCAGTGTAGCAAGAGCTGGGCATTGAAGGTTTACGAGACGTGGCTGACACAATGTTTGTAAGTTTTATAAGCACCATCCGTAAACTCGAAGCCTGTCGACCATTCGATAGGAGAATAATCCGCGACTGAGGCATATAGGCGAATTCAGCCTTCACTGTTAATGGCTTATCCAAGGCCAGGCTTCTTGGCCTAGCTAACACTGGGCCGCCATGTGTCCTTATTTTACGGTTAGTTTTCGGACCAGCCTCATAATTTCGGAAGTTTGGGTGAGGGGTGGTTTCCCATCAGATTTCGAAATTGTGCTAGTATTTCCCGAACCTCCTGCATGATACTGGTGGTGACTGGACTATTTTTGACACGTGGAGCTCTCTATCCTTGCTATTCATATACCAGGCGGTTTCTTCCACGGATAAACGTCTCGTTAGAGTATACGATAATAAGTCATGTCTTTCTAGGAAGTCTATCGCGATGATCGCTTGGTCTGTATCAGCGGCAATGAACACACATGGAAGATGTCAACCACACCCAAAGTCAAGAGCCAGGGTTTTCTTGCTGAAAGTCGTGACATGAGTTTTCTTGGCGATCCGTAGTGTGGTGGCGGATTTCTGTCATTCCTGCTTGGTGTCAGCCAAGTCTCATAAACTGTCAGTGTCCAGCTCTTACTACGCTGGACCTCACGCTGTCTCTCGAAGACTTTCAGAAACAATTTGTATTAACCAACGCATAAACCAGAACACTGATTGGCGACTCGAGAATCCTTTATTCTTACGCCAACATGTAACCAACAATAAGGTTATTACACACAAGGTCTAAGAATGAGTGTTGTAACAATAAATCACGATAATACTTCTGATAGTTTTCCGTCTTCCACTGAACAGCGAACGATGAGACGATGACTGATTGATGGATGTCTCCCGCGAAAAATATGGAGGAGTTGGGTTTGAGCAAATAACCATGAATTGATCGTCCAATCTTCAACTACATTGGCAATTTGTTTTGAGTTACTTGCCACTTAGACCTTTTCAGCTGCATCACTGGAAGTCGCGAAGCATGTAAGCGAATTGTTGCTCTCTATTTCGACATATCTAGGACATTTGACACGTTATCCCGCGGTATTCTCTTTGAGAATCTGTCGATGTAGTTGAAAATTTAATTATCAATTCATGGTTTTTTGCTCAAACCCAACTTCCCCATAGTGTTCGCTGGTTATGAATCTGCCATTCATCGTCTCATGTGTCGCTGTTCTGAAAGAAGCTAGAAAAACTCTCATAATTATTATCGTGACTTATTTTTGCAATATTTTTCTTAGCTCTTAGTCCGTAATACCAATAATGCTGGTTATATGTTAGTGTTAGAATAAATAATTCTCAAGTTACCAATCTGTGTTCTGGTTTTTGCGTTCGTTAATACTAAGCGTTTCTTAAAATCTTCGGGGGACAGCGTGAGGCCCAGCGTAGCAGGGGCTGGGCATTAACGGTTTATGAGACGTGATCGACAGCAGCTGTACTCACATATAATTCGCAATCCGTTACTGAACTGGTTAAAGTCATTTCTAAGCAACAGTGTACGAATAACCAAAGTTGTGTGAGTATCATCTCATCCTAGGCAGATCACAATTGGGGTTGTGCAGGGTAGTGTCATGGGGCCACTTTTGTTTACACTCTACATTTATAACATTTGTGACTGACTGCTTCACCTCTGGTTAACCGTTCCTATGTGCTGACCACCTCAAAGTTGTTTACTCCAGCTACAGTCATGGATTAAACGTTATGGTAAGTAAAATACGTCAGTAGGGTTGAGTCTACTGGTGGGGAGGACCACTTTATATCTAATAGGCATGCTGAGAGTAGAAGTGCAACAAACCCACACTTGATACGAAGATATCCTCTCAAAACACATATATGGGTGATGGATTTTAGCATACTCCGCCTTAAGGATACACAGGTTTCAACAATCTCAGAGAACTGCAACCGAAGCGCCAGCCTCCACAGTACTATTGTGCATATAAAAACAACTCCAAGACGCGTACCGGTATGACGAATAGCAGATTGATGGCTAGACCTTACAATGTTGTGCCTCTTAATCCGCAACCCAGCTTAGCCCACTACTACCCGTACATCCAGGAACACACAGTCAATTTTTTAGGTGTCCCGAATCACTGGTACGACCCATGTCACCTAGGACCAACTCGTCACACTCTAACCACAATGTATGGACACCCAGTCCGCCCCCTTATCATTCATAAACTCTCACGGTGCTGACGCACAAATAGAATTAGGTTATGGTGATATTTTAAGCCAGTTTGTAGTGTCCCGTGACTTATTCACGATATTACTAATAATTGCACGTTCCGTAATCACAATAATAATTATTTTATTTCCATATAAACATAAATTTACATGAAAATGCATGCCATTTTTACAGGCACGATCATGTATGTTATAATGTCAAATCAATGTTCATGCCTGTAAAAATGGCTGGTTTATGTTCCAGAAATAAAATATTATTATTAAATTGTCTACAAGTTAATGTTTCAACAGTTAAATATTTGATACATATATATAATTACACTCATCGTCTGAACCAGGCCGGATAGTTATTGAATTGTACAGCTGTCCTCCAGGTTTCGCGGGAAAATCGACTTCGTTTCGTTTTCATCCCGTGGTTGTAGGCATACGATAACCAACCAATATTGAGGTAAGTACAACGTTTACAAGGGATTGAAAGCTGTTTTAGAAAAGTTAAGCTGCTAAGGTGAAACATTAAAGTGTAATAGATTAAGTGAGTGAAATATATCATTAATAAACACATTTATATAGAAAACAGAATGGGGAAGTAATTAATCCTTAGGCCGACAACGTTCATTTGCAATGTATAATAAAACCAATATACTTTGTACCATCATGATGTCCACTTTTGGCTTTAATACATTTTTTCCTCATGCCGGTTTATTTTTATTTTATGCCTTTTTATGCATTCGGTGCACAACCGTACCCTCCAGAGAATAGGAATGGAATAAGTCGAATCAAATTCATAAAGAGCTATAAAATGTTAGGTTTAATGGAATATAATGAGGATCAAGTAAAGACGTTATTAGAAAATAAGTGAGACAAGATATTGTGAAGTGGTACTTAAAGATCTGACAATGGATAGCAAGTTTATTTATAAGATGCCCCATAAATCTGTGCAGATCCCGCGTGGTCGCATCTCAACAATAGGCTGGGCGAATGGTATATATTTAAGGTAGAAGCATGATCTGTCAAGGCGTTCATTATTATCTTTTTCAAGATAAAGATCTAAGCCCTCATAAAAATCAGAAATATCTCGAACCATCAAATTGCATATTGCTGTTCCTGCAGAATGGGGTGATTCACCTTAGTGACCACCACCATAACTACTGATCAATAAGATATCAGAACTAAGGACATTAGTATTAATCGCCAAGCCTACTACAGCTCTGATTACTGAATTATGGTGTTCATCCTCCATACTTGATGTGCATATAGGTATTGAAGAAAACACCCTACGTCGTGCAACTAGAGATTTCGAGAGTGATGAGAGATGTCTCATATGTATACATTTTGTTTATACACAGCTCATTCGTAGTCAGTTAGGTGGAAGATGGAATACTGAATGTCGTACCCGATTCACTCTGGACCGTCTTACATGCAGATAAGTACAAACTTCTCATGGGCTGTATTTATCGAGCGCCATGACCAAAAAAAGAAACTGGTGCATTATTAGGTGAACCGTTTGCGCACGCCCCTTCGTTTGGTACTAATTACAAAACAACTGCAGGGGACTACGATCTTACAGACGTCAACTGGTTAATCAGTTCCGGCCCTCAACTCTTCGACGAATTACTTGCCGCTATTGATTGTTACGGATGGAAACAACTCGTTCAGACACCCTCTCTTGGCGAGAACATGTTGGACGTTGTGTTTTGCCATGACATAATCCTGGACTCCACCCATGATGGTCACAGGTTTTCCAGTAGTGACCATAGAGTGGTACTCTACTCTCTGCTTTTCTCATCAATGCATACAGGAAGCAAACAAGATCCAGGGAGTATGATATGCTGTATTTACAAACATACAGACTGGTGATTAGTTCAAGAGCTAATTCGACGCTATCAATGGGGTGACTATATTACCACTGACTTGTTGGGGGCTGTAGTGTCCCTATTTTACATGAATGTTACCCTTTGTCTAGACACTGTTGCTCCTAAGAAGGTAGTGAGATTAAGTGGGGACCGAGCTGAATACATTCCAAGGGCATACCGCAATAAGTTAAGAAAGTCGATGAAACAGTAACATTACACTAGGAATATACAGCTCACTATATCACTCAAACAAATCACTCAATCTCTGAGCGTTGTGACACAATGAAAATAGAATCACTATGGAACAGATATCTTATGGTTAACCCTACTGTCTGATATTGATGGGCATGGATTAACTGATCTAATTTCACTGTTCTTTCCAGTTGTTCATGCCCTACTACCGGAATTCAGCAAATGCGTTGCATTACTCATTGGAATTAGACATTCAGCGAAGTTTCTGAGTAAACAGATCATCTTGTCGCAAACGAAAGTGAAAATTATTTACATCTTCGAGGAAATATCTAGATTACAAAGCGTTTAGACTTATCTATCGTTTTAGCACGGACTCAACGGACTCGCCGCTCACAGTTGCTCACAAAGTAAAAAGAGGTCTATGGAAGAAAGAGTGCTTCTGACATGACGCAGTACAACTACCGTAATAACAATTCAAAACAAAGTAACTACAGTTAGCAGGCACACAACACACTAAGCTACTATCTATTCGTCCAGTAGTGTCAACAAATGTTTCCCATCACCTTTGTAAATTAACGCCTAATTTCCACCCTAGTATGTGTTACTGGTGTTAGAAAGAACACAACTGTATTACTATAGAATGAAAGCACATGCACTAAAAGTGTGTTTGTTATGCACAAATTAGCCTGCAGCTGTATAGACAATTCCGGTGAATATTACTTTGGTATTGTCAGTGCGAACATATATGTTTCTCCATAACAGTCTTAAAAAGTTCAATTAAAGTACCGTTAACTTGAGTGACACATGTGTGGTCTAAATAAACAATAAAACAGAATGGTTTTCAGAGGATCATCTGATCAGCATTTACAGATAAGCACTTTAAAAACAATATATACAAGTAGCTGAAGAGTTCATCAAACTTAAGAGACTTCACAATTCATGCAGTGAGTCGACATCTAGTAGATCCATGTAAGTACGGTCAAATGATAAAAGTATCCAACAACAAACCATGCAGGAACTCCCAAGACTTGAATAGGAATGTAAACGTTAATAGTGACACCTCCATGACAGTTCTAACAACGGTAATAATAGCAACATTCATAGTCATAACAGCTATAATAATATTGCGTTTACAACCACTTAATCTTGAAAAGGAAGTGTTTCATCACTTACTGTCTTCTATCAGCTTCTTACTAACCTCATCTTCAGGCTGCATGGCATACATGGAATTGCCTAGAATGACGGCTGAAAGCATTATTCAAACCAAACTGCCATACATTGTATGACTTGGCAGAAGCTAAATCTAATGAGGGCTAACTTTGTAGGTGTTCCGGATGCAGTAAACTGACCAGGAAGTTTAAGGTCTCAGGTACAATTGAGCATCCATCACAGAGAAGAATGCACGTCATGGCTAAACCTGCCAGTGGTTAAATGACAACTAACGAATGAATTCAGTTAATTGAATTCACCCTAACTTGCCGAACACAAATATTCAAATTAGGAATTGTAGGAGTCAAGTCCAACTTCACGAAGTAATGAGGATTTCGATTACCTCCACGAGCATTCCCACCATATGACTCAAGGGATCATTTGCATATTTTAAGAGTACTCACTTGCAGTGCTCATGCACTCAACTAGTTTATACTGCATGAGTTCAAGTTCACTTCTGGAGGTAAATGGATGTCTTATTTGTCTTGGTTTAAGACAGGAAGCCTAAACTTATTACGCTACTCACTGTGATCTTCTGAGATGCCTAC
Organism: Trichobilharzia regenti; assembly: GCA_944472135.2. Lineage (NCBI taxonomy): Eukaryota > Metazoa > Platyhelminthes > Trematoda > Strigeidida > Schistosomatidae > Trichobilharzia > Trichobilharzia regenti. The sequence continues at coordinate 31,095,470 of OX235270.1, read as the reverse complement.
CTTTCCATTTTCGTGATGACAGTGGGCAATACACAGGTACTTGCATGTTACATTCACTGTGTTGTTTTCATCATGATTAACCTGACTGTTAAGCATTTTATACTCACTATATGGTCTCTGAAAATAAAAGTCAAGAGATAATCGAAGTTGTATGAGCGCACATCACCTATTCAGAACGTTCAATGCATTCTCGACACTCCCACAATTTCTCTGCTGTGCCGTAGTAATATGTGTTGTCAGTTACACAACCTATGACTATCTGTGGATTAGTCAGTGGGAACTGCAGACCTTCGCCTAATAAAGTCACCTATCTCCAGTATTTATTATCCTCAGATGTGTGTTAGAATGCTGGAGTTTTAGCAATTAAAAAGACACAGATGCATTATCAAAATACCAATCACTTTAATTCATTGACTAGATTTACAGTTTTCCAGCAACATAGAAACAGTTTGAAGAAAAAGCATGGGGGAGACATAGCTACACTTATCAACATCAGGTGGTCTAATTCTAATCATGTATGTTCTAAATTCTGTAACGACAATGTAGGCTGTTTCACCGTTATGCGTCGCCCAAAATGTTTGAGCAAATATACCAATGTGTGCGGAGCTAATTTCTACATAACACAAGACTGTGGTTTCCCAAATATACCCATTTTCGCAGACGAATTTTCTAAATTCGCTGCTTCCATCCCTGGAAGTTGCTTGTCTATAGTCCGTGGCGATTTCACTTCATGTGAGAGCAGCTTTCTTACATCACTTGGTCATGAGAACCTTGACTAGTTTCAGTCATGTCATCCTGGAGATGTCTCTGATGCACAGAACAAGCTGATAAAATCTCAACACTACGGATCATTACGGAGCAGAGCACAGAATGTCCGTCAAGTCCCTACCCAAACTTCATCGGCTTTTATAAAGCTTCAGTCAGAGTTCGCCGCGAAGTAATGTGGGGACTGCTTCAACACTGCAGAGTGCACTAAATATTTATCAACTTAATTCAACAAATATATGGCTACGATGATGAACTAAACGACCCAGTAAATAATATTCGTGTTGAACTAAGTATTCTGGAATTACGATGTGATGGATCCTGTCTGAAGTTTAACGGTGACGAATGCAGCAGCATTGTCGACCTAACTCTTAAAGTAAGTGGACAAGATCTATTCAAGCTCAATTCGGCTGAAGATCTCGGTACCAGATACTCTAGTGATTTCAGATTGTCTGAACAGATTTATTGCAACAGATATGAAACACGTAGACTTCTATGTTGTATCACTCACAATTTCTTCTGTTTCGGAACAAGAGTTTTATTATAAAAGGTGTGCGTTCGACCTATTTCAGAATACTCCTCGTTTACTCTAAGTGGAATCCGACAGAATCGTAAACTTTAATTGAAGCGAGTGCAATGACAGCTTGCTCTAAGAGTCCTTGGCTCAGAACGGGATATTGACTAAGGAGAACGTTGCAACAGACTGGAAATAAAACCACTCTGGAATAGAAGTCTTAAGCCAAGCCTTGTTATCTACTACAAGTTAACCAATCCTCTCATGCACTCCTTCAGGCCAATAACTAAACCTGTTCCTGTCATCAGTTGAGACTTAGAAACCATGACAACCTAGTTGCTATAGAGCATTGTCAGACTCACATTCGGCCCAACTTCTTCTGAAATAAGTTTTCAGTCATTTGGAATAGACTACTAGCTAATGTGCGTAATGCAAACAAACTTCAAGCGTTCATCTCCTCAGTCAGGAGACTGCTCAAAGATGACAATGCACCCCTTCATCTGACTCCTACAACCTCTTTTCATCCCACACATCTAAACCTGGTCTGGTAAACCTATGAGTAACATAAGACTTCATTAATAAGTGTTAATATTTTTGAGATAGCCTGATAAACATCTCTAGACGGAGCGCAGACAATAATCTATACATGCGTTATAAAGTTCAGCACAACGGATCTGGTGAGTTAGTGTAACAGTGGAAATCAGCTTCTAGATAAATTGTATATATATAAATTTACCAATCACTCCTTGAGGACTTCTCGTGCATATTTCTGTGCTTCCATGATTTCCCTTTTGTTTTCCTCACCACTCTAGCTTCTATACGATTTTTTGAATGACGATATAGAATGCAGATATTCGGCGAATTACAATGACAATCTAAAGGGATCTGCCTCACAAAATACCACATTCTTTCTTCTACAATGCATCCTGGACGGCAGTTTTGGAATAATACTGCTATGCCAACATATGAATCCCAATCTCTGTCTGTGCAACTTAAATAAATCTCATAATGAAGGTGTCAGGGGACTTATCCCTAAGTTCCTATTGTTACAAAGACGCTCCGCACCGATGAATACTATGTACTTTCTTCGACTTTAACTCCAAAACACCAGCATTGTAAGAAGGAAGTTATATTGTTTGGCAATTAAGGTGGAGAACGGTACAAGTCTACAAACAAATGTCTTACACAAATTTATTATGTACTTTTATTCGTTTTTGATCGTCTTCGTCGAACTTGTACACGGTCCAACCTTTCGCGCCTTTGAGTTGTCTACAATTGGCTACCAGTACCAGAAGCAGAAATTCAATGTTCACCGCTATTGACATATGGTATCCTCAGAGTTGCATTTACAGTCTAGCTGACTCATGTGACGATAATTTCCAGCCTATACATTCTCCGCTCGTCATTTTATATGGATTATTTCACCACTGTTGTAGTTTCTAGCTTCGTATAGACTGAAAATCACATGTTACTGTAGCAGTAATTGTCAATGTATTTGAAGAATGAACGATCAATTCATGGTTGTTTGCTCGAAGCTTACTCCATATTTTTCGCGGGAGTCATCAGTACTGCAGTCATCGTTTCGTCGTTCGCTGTTCGTTGAATGCGAGAAAAACTATCAGAAACTTTGTGTACAATAACCTAATGGTTGGCTCTGTATTGGTGTGAGAATGAACGGTTCTTGAGTCATTACTCTGTGTTCTAGTTATTTTGCGTTTGTTATTTCGCATAGTTCCTGAAAGTCTTCCAAGGACAGTGTTAAATCCATTGCAGTTAGGCCTGGACATTGACGGTAATTATTTTTAATTTAGACTGGACACTTACTGCTGTGGTGAGTTGCTGCCATTAATTTTGCTAAAAACCCTATTATCGGGGAACTAACGCTCTCAGTCACAATTTTATTAGTTCATGAATAACTTGTCATATGCCTCACCAGTAACATATTCTCCAGCGATCACGCCCATCTTGGCTAAATTTATACAACGGTGATGCTTAGTGCCATACTACATATATTGCTTCTACCTATGCAACGTGATTCTGTCGATGTTATTCCATTACCTTTTCGTGTGCATTGCTTTTGAATTGAATGATTGGGAAAATGCAACCTCCATTTATGCACCATTAAATACATTGGTGATATTTGTAAACTGGCATCCCTCGTGGAAAAACAGATGAGAATATATTTTCAGTAGTCTACTTCAGCTACCTAAGTAATTGAATATACTCAAACCGAAGCATGTTCTTCTGGACGGTTTCACTAAACCGAGTTAATTCAGTCGACATGACTTGCTGCATTCTTCTACACAATTTACCACACATTCGGGAGTCACGCAACACTAATGGCAGTAGGGCACTGATCGGGGCTGAGGCAGAATGAGTGACAAGCGATCGCAGTGGCAGTTGGTAGTGAATAGATAAGAGGATGCGCGAAGAGAATTATGAGGTGCTGCTATGGCCACGTGGCGTTCTGCAAGAGTCATTATAGCAAGTGGTGATTGTGTTGCAAGATGTCAAGAGGATGCCTTCAACTGGAGGGCGTGGGTCGTCATCGATGATTGTGATTGTCCTGTGGGTCTCCTTGTTGTGTGTTGGGAATTTTGCCTTGCTTCCTCATTTTAGACTAGTCCCGGTTGGCCTAGATCCCGCATTGGAAGTTCATTTTGAGGTTATCATCGCTATGCAAAATAAGGATGAACCCATTTTGCGCAAAAGGTTGGATCGTGTACAAGTTCGACGAAGACGATCAAAAACGAATAAAAGTACATAATAAATTTGTGTAAGACATTTGTTTGTAGACTTGTACCGTTCTCCACCTTAATTGCCAAACAATATAACTTCCTTCTTACAATGCTGGTGTTTTGGAGTTAAAGTCGAAGAAAGTACATAGTATTCATCGGTGCGGAGCGTCTTTGTAACAATAGGAACTTAGGGATAAGTCCCCTGACACCTTCATTATGAGATTTATTTAAGTTGCACAGACAGAGATTGGGATTCATATGTTGGCATAGCAGTATTATTCCAAAACTGCCGTCCAGGATGCATTGTAGAAGAAAGAATGTGGTATTTTGTGAGGCAGATCCCTTTAGATTGTCATTGTAATTCGCCGAATATCTGCATTCTATATCGTCATCCAAAAAATCGTATAGAAGCTAGAGTGGTGAGGAAAACAAAAGGGAAATCATGGAAGCACAGAAATATGCACGAGAAGTCCTCAAGGAGTGATTGGTAAATTTATATATATACAATTTATCTAGAAGCTGATTTCCACTGTTACACTAACTCACCAGATCCGTTGTGCTGAACTTTATAACGCATGTATAGATTATTGTCTGCGCTCCGTCTAGAGATGTTTATCAGGCTATCTCAAAAATATTAACACTTATTAATGAAGTCTTATGTTACTCATAGGTTTACCAGACCAGGTTTAGATGTGTGGGATGAAAAGAGGTTGTAGGAGTCAGATGAAGGGGTGCATTGTCATCTTTGAGCAGTCTCCTGACTGAGGAGATGAACGCTTGAAGTTTGTTTGCATTACGCACATTAGCTAGTAGTCTATTCCAAATGACTGAAAACTTATTTCAGAAGAAGTTGGGCCGAATGTGAGTCTGACAATGCTCTATAGCAACTAGGTTGTCATGGTTTCTAAGTCTCAACTGATGACAGGAACAGGTTTAGTTATTGGCCTGAAGGAGTGCATGAGAGGATTGGTTAACTTGTAGTAGATAACAAGGCCTGGCTTAAGACTTCTATTCCAGAGTGGTTTTATTTCCAGTCTGTTGCAACGTTCTCCTTAGTCAATATCCCGTTCTGAGCCAAGGACTCTTAGAGCAAGCTGTCATTGCACTCGCTTCAATTAAAGTTTACGATTCTGTCGGATTCCACTTAGAGTAAACGAGGAGTATTCTGAAATAGGTCGAACGCACACCTTTTATAATAAAACTCTTGTTCCGAAACAGAAGAAATTGTGAGTGATACAACATAGAAGTCTACGTGTTTCATATCTGTTGCAATAAATCTGTTCAGACAATCTGAAATCACTAGAGTATCTGGTACCGAGATCTTCAGCCGAATTGAGCTTGAATAGATCTTGTCCACTTACTTTAAGAGTTAGGTCGACAATGCTGCTGCATTCGTCACCGTTAAACTTCAGACAGGATCCATCACATCGTAATTCCAGAATACTTAGTTCAACACGAATATTATTTACTGGGTCGTTTAGTTCATCATCGTAGCCATATATTTGTTGAATTAAGTTGATAAATATTTAGTGCACTCTGCAGTGTTGAAGCAGCCCCCACATTACTTCGCGGCGAACTCTGACTGAAGCTTTATAAAAGCCGATGAAGTTTGGGTAGGGACTTGACGGACATTCTGTGCTCTGCTCCGTAATGATCCGTAGTGTTGAGATTTTATCAGCTTGTTCTGTGCATCAGAGACATCTCCAGGATGACATGACTGAAACTAGTCAAGGTTCTCATGACCAAGTGATGTAAGAAAGCTGCTCTCACATGAAGTGAAATCGCCACGGACTATAGACAAGCAACTTCCAGGGATGGAAGCAGCGAATTTAGAAAATTCGTCTGCGAAAATGGGTATATTTGGGAAACCACAGTCTTGTGTTATGTAGAAATTAGCTCCGCACACATTGGTATATTTGCTCAAACATTTTGGGCGACGCATAACGGTGAAACAGCCTACATTGTCGTTACAGAATTTAGAACATACATGATTAGAATTAGACCACCTGATGTTGATAAGTGTAGCTATGTCTCCCCCATGCTTTTTCTTCAAACTGTTTCTATGTTGCTGGAAAACTGTAAATCTAGTCAATGAATTAAAGTGATTGGTATTTTGATAATGCATCTGTGTCTTTTTAATTGCTAAAACTCCAGCATTCTAACACACATCTGAGGATAATAAATACTGGAGATAGGTGACTTTATTAGGCGAAGGTCTGCAGTTCCCACTGACTAATCCACAGATAGTCATAGGTTGTGTAACTGACAACACATATTACTACGGCACAGCAGAGAAATTGTGGGAGTGTCGAGAATGCATTGAACGTTCTGAATAGGTGATGTGCGCTCATACAACTTCGATTATCTCTTGACTTTTATTTTCAGAGACCATATAGTGAGTATAAAATGCTTAACAGTCAGGTTAATCATGATGAAAACAACACAGTGAATGTAACATGCAAGTACCCGTGTATTGCCCACTGTCATCACGAAAATGGAAAGGTAGGCATCTCAGAAGATCACAGTGAGTAGCGTAATAAGTTTAGGCTTCCTGTCTTAAACCAAGACAAATAAGACATCCATTTACCTCCAGAAGTGAACTTGAACTCATGCAGTATAAACTAGTTGAGTGCATGAGCACTGCAAGTGAGTACTCTTAAAATATGCAAATGATCCCTTGAGTCATATGGTGGGAATGCTCGTGGAGGTAATCGAAATCCTCATTACTTCGTGAAGTTGGACTTGACTCCTACAATTCCTAATTTGAATATTTGTGTTCGGCAAGTTAGGGTGAATTCAATTAACTGAATTCATTCGTTAGTTGTCATTTAACCACTGGCAGGTTTAGCCATGACGTGCATTCTTCTCTGTGATGGATGCTCAATTGTACCTGAGACCTTAAACTTCCTGGTCAGTTTACTGCATCCGGAACACCTACAAAGTTAGCCCTCATTAGATTTAGCTTCTGCCAAGTCATACAATGTATGGCAGTTTGGTTTGAATAATGCTTTCAGCCGTCATTCTAGGCAATTCCATGTATGCCATGCAGCCTGAAGATGAGGTTAGTAAGAAGCTGATAGAAGACAGTAAGTGATGAAACACTTCCTTTTCAAGATTAAGTGGTTGTAAACGCAATATTATTATAGCTGTTATGACTATGAATGTTGCTATTATTACCGTTGTTAGAACTGTCATGGAGGTGTCACTATTAACGTTTACATTCCTATTCAAGTCTTGGGAGTTCCTGCATGGTTTGTTGTTGGATACTTTTATCATTTGACCGTACTTACATGGATCTACTAGATGTCGACTCACTGCATGAATTGTGAAGTCTCTTAAGTTTGATGAACTCTTCAGCTACTTGTATATATTGTTTTTAAAGTGCTTATCTGTAAATGCTGATCAGATGATCCTCTGAAAACCATTCTGTTTTATTGTTTATTTAGACCACACATGTGTCACTCAAGTTAACGGTACTTTAATTGAACTTTTTAAGACTGTTATGGAGAAACATATATGTTCGCACTGACAATACCAAAGTAATATTCACCGGAATTGTCTATACAGCTGCAGGCTAATTTGTGCATAACAAACACACTTTTAGTGCATGTGCTTTCATTCTATAGTAATACAGTTGTGTTCTTTCTAACACCAGTAACACATACTAGGGTGGAAATTAGGCGTTAATTTACAAAGGTGATGGGAAACATTTGTTGACACTACTGGACGAATAGATAGTAGCTTAGTGTGTTGTGTGCCTGCTAACTGTAGTTACTTTGTTTTGAATTGTTATTACGGTAGTTGTACTGCGTCATGTCAGAAGCACTCTTTCTTCCATAGACCTCTTTTTACTTTGTGAGCAACTGTGAGCGGCGAGTCCGTTGAGTCCGTGCTAAAACGATAGATAAGTCTAAACGCTTTGTAATCTAGATATTTCCTCGAAGATGTAAATAATTTTCACTTTCGTTTGCGACAAGATGATCTGTTTACTCAGAAACTTCGCTGAATGTCTAATTCCAATGAGTAATGCAACGCATTTGCTGAATTCCGGTAGTAGGGCATGAACAACTGGAAAGAACAGTGAAATTAGATCAGTTAATCCATGCCCATCAATATCAGACAGTAGGGTTAACCATAAGATATCTGTTCCATAGTGATTCTATTTTCATTGTGTCACAACGCTCAGAGATTGAGTGATTTGTTTGAGTGATATAGTGAGCTGTATATTCCTAGTGTAATGTTACTGTTTCATCGACTTTCTTAACTTATTGCGGTATGCCCTTGGAATGTATTCAGCTCGGTCCCCACTTAATCTCACTACCTTCTTAGGAGCAACAGTGTCTAGACAAAGGGTAACATTCATGTAAAATAGGGACACTACAGCCCCCAACAAGTCAGTGGTAATATAGTCACCCCATTGATAGCGTCGAATTAGCTCTTGAACTAATCACCAGTCTGTATGTTTGTAAATACAGCATATCATACTCCCTGGATCTTGTTTGCTTCCTGTATGCATTGATGAGAAAAGCAGAGAGTAGAGTACCACTCTATGGTCACTACTGGAAAACCTGTGACCATCATGGGTGGAGTCCAGGATTATGTCATGGCAAAACACAACGTCCAACATGTTCTCGCCAAGAGAGGGTGTCTGAACGAGTTGTTTCCATCCGTAACAATCAATAGCGGCAAGTAATTCGTCGAAGAGTTGAGGGCCGGAACTGATTAACCAGTTGACGTCTGTAAGATCGTAGTCCCCTGCAGTTGTTTTGTAATTAGTACCAAACGATGAGGCGTGGTATCGAGGAGCACTCAATTAATCCGGTCTTGGAGGATCCCGCTAGAGATTTTCAGCGAGCTTATAAGGAAAAGTTAATTTTTGAATATTACGGATATTCCCACTATATTCGTGTCATTGATGTTATATATTTCGGCTTCTTCGGAATTAGGTGGGGTGCTGGAATATTCAGCTTAATCATGGTTTCTTTTTTAATTAAATACGCCATTTTCTTTTTGAGTAAGGTGTAAAGCTCTGAGGCCATAAAGCTGAACAGCCACACATTTACTATTTTCAATAAATGCATTTTGAATTTGAATCTTGTTTAAAATGTCTCAGGTCGTGTCTTTCGGCGGTTGAGAAGGATGAGTGAATATGTTCTAGATGCTGACCAGGAAATCCAGGAGGATGAGTTTTGTGAGGAGAGTACCAAAGAAGACGCTAATGCGGCCGAAGAAATGCAGTTTGATGCTGTAAATATGAGTGCTTAAATCTCTAATTTTACAGGAGCTTGAGGCAATCAAAGAACGTTTCAAAGAAATGGAAGCTGATGCCAATAAGCTACATGATTTACGCCGTGTGATTGATAAGTCTCCAGTTGCAAGTGAGTTTATTCGTATAATTTCTTCTTTTGTATAAAACAAAAGCCCAGTAGATTATCACTAAAGCTTGTTTCACGCTCAACGACGGGTGGGTTTGTGAATATGTGAAATGTCTCAATTAGGTTGCTCCGGACTTCCTTTTTTTTGATTACAGCTTAATTCCACACTGTATTTTTGGTACAAGTATGGAATTTTCAGCGTGGATATCGGTAGCCCAAATTTCGCAGGCCGACCATAGATATCAGGTGTGCGTCGGCGGGGGCTCGAACCCCGGACCATGTGCATGGTCGGTGAGAGTCCTAACCACTGTGCCACCGACGCAGTCTTGTGTAAGTGCAACGGCTGAGGGACGGTTTGTGTTACGCAACCCAGCATTTACTGTCAGCAACGGCTTTTTTTGTCGCATGTTTAGTCCAATCTTATGCATTTCTAGACACTATGGTATGATCAGTCGAATAGTATTGTTTGGTTTGTGTATCTTTGAAGAGCCGTCACACTAAATCCTTATATGCTGGGTCACTTTCCCTGTTTGCAAAAGATGTATACGTCAATTGACAATGTAATATGTACCGCTATGCTGAATCATCCTAGGCATGTGTGAGAATTCGTCATATCAATGAACCTGCATCCTTCACCAGAATTGCTAAATGTGATGTAAGTTTTCTCCACTTTAGGCGAACTTGTCGTATGACATACGATATCTACTAGAGTTCTGCCTTGATTCCTATTGTTTACAAGCACCTAGTTCCATTTCTCATTCGTGTAATCACAAGATATACGTCAAACATGTCGACTGCTCGATTAATGGCAGTATAACCCGAATATCGCTATAACCAAAATTGCTTCCAGTAAGGACCTCCTGCACACCCTCTGATGTTGCAAATGAGTGGACGAGAGTAAGGCTATTAGCAGCTTTTACTACTTTGTAAATAATATTGATGTATTCTTACTGCCAGCGTTATGTCTCAAGAAGTGTCATGCGCTCTTCATTGCAAAAGTTTTGTAGTGTTGGGTTCAGGTATACATTGCTAGCAGTGTTGATAGTTAAAAGGTGAAAATTTATTTGATAAATTTAAATAAAGGCGAGATTGAGACAAAAGTATGCGTAGAATAACCACTAATCGAAACCCGTGAGTTGTTACTTTCCTGCAGTTGTTTTTAGAAAAGTCCAGAGTGCTCCTGATCATCTGCGATTTGTAGTTGTCAGCACGAAATGTATGATTTATATGATCGTTTATTCTTGAGAAGTAGGGAAGCAGGATAGTTGAGTAATGAAACCTTATTAACCTTTGACTGGTACCACAATGCAACCAATTTATTAGCTTCCGAACGAATTTTTTGGTATGGTAGATCCTATAGGGACATTCATTTTAGTCAACACAGTTCATCGATTCATTGCAGTTCAATGATCGTATTCTGATAAAATATTTCTTACTTTGCGAAGAGTCAGTATCACCACAAAATTAAGCTTGAGTAACCAAGTTTTTATCATGGCCCCTTCCAATCGTTCTAACCTTAGTTCCTGACTGACTGGTTTCAGTATAAAACTTTGCGCAGGTATGCAGGAGTTCGAGTCACCACACTTGATGTAGGACACAAAACAAGAGAAGAGAGTTGAAGGAAATGCGAAATAGAGACAGTAAACAGTGACATGAGGCAAAAAGAATAGTAATATCGAGAAACAATATAGTTTTATTGAAAATTATAAGTCACAAGGAGTGGATGCATCTGCCGCAGGCACTGAGAACGACTTTGAGCCATATTACCAATTGTCTCCGTCCATTGTTGTTTACCGTCCCGACGACGTCAACCAGTCAAGAAGTCTACACCTCCCGACGTGGCCTGAAATAACTGTTGTGGACTTCATAGACTGATGAAACCATCTTTTGGTTTGACCACCACTGGCTCTTTTCCAACTTAATATATCCTATGTCAGCTAACATTGACTGTCGATCGACGAAGGCGATGGCTGGGCATGCGTAACATTTGTCCTAACTCTCTCAATCGATGTAACTTCACAGCTTCGTCTATTGATTTCCCCTCCCCTGCCAGCACTCGACAGATGCCTCACCTCAATATTACTCACCCTATTATAACACTTCACACGGGAGGTGGAACTCAGGCTTTTATGATCAAAGACAGTTAGCCAGCCTTTTCATATCATCCACTGTCAATGGCCAGGCCTCACACGTTAAGTTTAGCGCATAGTCTGGCACTTAAAAGCTCTGTTACGGGTGCTTAAGTTCATAATATTCAACTGATACTCATATGCGATTGTAATCAAATCGAGAACGAAAGTTTGAATCTTAAGTTCATGTCCGACCTCAAAAAGACTAAGAATGTTGATTTCTCTTCTTCATAACCAACGTCAAAAGGAATAAACTGCGGAGATGGACGGAAGTGAAACTAAGGAATGAAAGACGAATGAGATAACTGGTAAACTAGGAGCACTTTGTGTGGATGGAGGCGCGCATAGGCGATGCAATTTAAGCAGAAGAAAGAGCATCTTCACGTAACCCGAAGGCTGATTTAACAACTACTGTTCTTTTAACAGTGTGTCATACGGGACGCTGAAGGGTGAAGTCAACAGGTTCAATTTCTGTAATCGCTCTCTTAGTTTCTCCAATACTATACAGAAAGGCAGAATAAAATGATCTCCGATCAACTGTGTTCATACAGAAGTGAACTGATTGTAAAACAGTCATCTGAACTCTTCGAAGAAAGGTTGTATTATCTCTGTCAATTACTAATCGTCAGTTGGGTGTTCTCTTCGAACTTGGCATTGGATGTCTGCAGAGTGGCAGACGTCGTGGGTTAAACAAGGATTCTCGCTTACACGCTATGAAGGTTTTCTCTACACCACCTCACTGAGATTGGCTTTCAGTTATATTTTCTCCGACTGTGGTCTGAGTACTCTGACCGATTGAGTCACGTGAGTGGGGACAAGCCCTGCACTCTATAAGAATGTACATTCCGTTCTTTCTTCATACCGGTATCCGTCTTGTGTTGAAGTTAGTTCTGTGTGATTATCTTTCCTTTTGTCATTTTACATTGGCAATGTTTACTCTGTGTATATAGGCTAGTTGACAAATTATAATAAAAATGAGTTGCCCTGAAACCCCATGCGTCCCGAGCAGACATGTTGTCTGAAGGTGGCTAGTCCTGGATAATACTTGGTTGTCAGATAGCTGGTAAAATCTATAGTCGATATATATATATAGGTTAATAAAACTTTCTTAGTTTCATTGCTCAGTTTTACAGACTTTTCGTCATTCCTCTAATATTTTCTATGCTTATAGAGTCGAATAACTCGGTTTTGTCAGATGAAGACAAAACTGAAGTTGACCTTCGTTCAGTGTATGTGGGGAATGTAAGTTACTATTATTTAATAATTCACCTAAAAAATTATTATAGGTAGATTATGGTTCTACAGCAGATGAACTTGAAGCCCATTTCCGCGGATGTGGACCAATCAATCGTGTTACTATACTGTGCAATAAATTCACTGGACATCCTAAAGGTTTCGCTTACATTGAGTTTGACACACGAGATGCTGTGGAAGCTGCTATGGCTCTGGATGACTCATCTTTCCGAAGTCGGCAGTTAAAAGTCCTACCGAAACGTACAAATGTCCCTGGAATGTCCTTGACAAATCGTCCGCCTTTCGTTAGAGGGGCTGGTCGGGCACGTGGAAGGGGGATGGCATTTGGCTTCCGTTCTGTGTACGCTGGTCGAATGCGTTTTCCTAGATATCGGTAAGCAAATAAAAGATATATATATATATATATATATATATATATATATATATATATATATATATATATATATATATATATATATATATATATATATATATGCCTATTAAAAGCCGGTATGTGCTGCACACAACTACATTAGACAGTTCAGACAAATTACGTCTTCTAATTATTGCTTTGTCTAAACCGGAGTTCAGTCATAACTTCTTCAAGCTCTACTCTAATTCACATAGCTTTATGTATAAAAATTGTAACCAGAGTTTGTGGATGACACAATAATAGTGTCTTTAGTGTTAAGAACGTCAGTAATAAAGATTATTTTAATATCGGGGTTTATGAGGGTGGCGATAAGAATAACGAATGTAGTAATATGTGTATATGTAGAAAATTCTATAAATAAATATATTAGGTCAAATCTTGTGGACACATAATCAGAGTTTAAACAAATGTCATAAAAATACAATGGGAATGGAAAGTAATAAAATGTTGGTGGTAGGTTTTTTTAATTAGACTCTACCTAGGGCGCAAGCAAGGAAGAGATGAAGGTAGAACAAGCTTTTGTACGCAAAGACACCAGGATTGTTCTCTCGAATTTTCATAGCTTCCGGCATGTCTGTGTAAAAGGCGGGTTTGTAAGGTTCGATAGAATGCCAGATAACTTTGAAGACACTTCTTCTGTCACTTGTTGGCTGCCATCAATCAAATAAGATAGAATAGAACTTCATATAGATTTGACTTGGCCTTCTCCAAACAATGATGAAAAATACTTTACAATACGCTTTGTCTGCCCTACATAACTTTCTCTGCAGCAGCAGAATTTGTAAATACACACAAAAGTGGCATAACTAGACAGCTTGTCTTTTGCTTCTTGTAGAATCATGATGGGTCAGCTGGAAAATGACAAACAAAAAATGGTGCCAGGATGAGTCCGTTTTATTACTCCATATAATCTTAGATACAGGACTTCCCTACTACTGGCCACGTCACCGTTAAATTGCATTTTTAGGAATAGTTGTTTATTTTTAACTGTTATCAGTTTCTCTTTATTATACACGGTGTTCATGTGTCCGTCTCCTTTCAAATCTACTAGGACCACCGTCATTGGTCAAGTGTTTTTGTATATATAAAACTATGTGAAGTATAATAAGTCATAAGGAAGAGGATCTAGTCGGAAACAACACTGTTCTATATATCGTCTTGTTCTAATATTAATAGGTGGAAATATTTGAAAAATTTAACTGGATTTGCCTGTTTTGTTTGTTTCACTTCTTTTAAGTATCTAAGGCCTTATTTTTTTCTTCCATGATTTTTAGGCGACGTGGTAGTTACTACTTTTCGCCTTATTAAAAAAAAACACTGGTGGAACAACTGATGCAAAAAAAACACGAAAAAAAAATAAAAAAAGAAATTGTGAGCACAAAAGAATCATTGTTTGCAAGATATATATATATATATGCCATCAAATTCTACCTTACCTACTGTCAACTGTTTTCTGTTCAACTAATTATTCTGTTGTCTGAATTTTAGGTACAACACCCGCCTTAAAATGTATGATGTGGCAAACATTTTCTCCCAAAATCTAAAAGTAGAGACTACAGCAGCATCATACGTGTTGGCGTGGACATGCATTATGTGCAAATGTACCACCAAAATTGTTATTTTTAAATTTTATACTATTAAGCTTGTTTACCACTCACTGTGTATGTTTACAAAATATTTTGTTGGTTATGAATGTTTCTTGTTCTGATATGATCTTATCCGATGTAAATCCGCGTAACACGTAACGTTTTGGGTTTGTATGAGCTGGCTGATAACTGTTACTCTATGCATCACATAATACAAAAAAGAAACAGTTGTCCAACAAGACTGAGGTACTAGGCAGCGTCTGGGAATCAGAAGAAGTCCCATCGGGTTGGTGTAAGTCACTGATTATCCCCATATACAAGAAGGGAGACAAGTCTTCCTGTGATAATCACAGAGGGATTAGCTTGACTAATATAGTATCTAAAGTCTTAGGCTCAATAATCATGCGTAGACTGAGTGGTGCTCGGGAAGCACAAACACGAGAGAGCCAGGCAGGCTTTAGACCAGGAAGAGGGTGTATTGATCATATCTTCAACCTCCGACAGATTCTAGAACATAGGCATTCCTACCGGCGTCCAACAGTCATTATATTTCTTGACCTAAAGGCAGCATTCGACTCTGTCGATCGGGAAGTTCTCTGGAGATGCTTGGCTGTAAAGGGAATTCCAAGAAAATATATTGCACTGATTAAGGCACTCTATTCGTACTCATACAGCCAGGTGAGGGCTTACGGCGAGCTGTCATCTGAACTGATGACGACCAGTGGTGTCCGTCAAGGATGCCCATTATCTCCATTTCTATTCAACTTCATCATAGATGTGTTAATGGACTTAACCGTAAGTGACTCAGGAATTGACTTGCTACCAGGGAACAATCTCGTTGACTTAGAATATGCAGACGATATAGTCCTACTAGGCGAGGACGCTGAAAAAATGCAGAGTCTTCTGAACACCTTGAGCTGCAATCTACAATTGTTTGGCATGCGATTCGCTCCCGCCAAATGCAAGATGATGTTACAGGACTGACTGGACTACATTGACGCCTAGTTTAAAAATAGGAAGTGAAGTGGTAGAGCACGTTGACCACTTCACTTGTTTGGGGAGTACCATCAGCCAGTGCCAAAGGGTTGATCTCTGACGAAATCTCAGCGCAGATACAGGGGGCTCGTTTCGCATTTGCCAGTTTACGCCGACTCTGGCGTAGACGAGATGTTCGACTATTGACCAAAGGGCGGGTGTACTGCTCATCAGTCCACTCCGTTCTCCTTTATGGTTGTGAGACCTGGCCACTGAGAGTGGAAGACATGAAAAGACTAGCTGTCTTTGATCATAGGTGCCTGCGTTCTATTTCCCGTGTAAAGTGGCATAATAAGGTGAGCAACATGGAGGTTAGGCGTAGAGTTCTAGGTACACAGGGGAAATCAATCGACGAAGTCGTGAAGTTACATCGGCTGAGATGGTTAAGACATGTGTTACGTATGCCAGGCCATCGCCTCCCTCGACGAGCAATGTTAGCGGATATAGGGTCAGGCTGGAAAAAAGCTAGCGGCGGTCAAACAAAAACTTGGCATCAGTCAATGAAATCCACAACAGTTGGTCGTAGCCACGTAGGAAGGTGTAGACTTCCAGGCTGGCGTCCTTGGGACGGTAAAAACCAATGGTTGGAAACAATTGGTGACATGGCTCAAACTCATCGTTCTCAGTGGCGCAGATGCATCCACTCCCTGTGACTTATGATCTCCAATGAAACTTTTGTTATTCTTTATTCTCCTTTGTCTCACACCTCTGCTCACTGTTTCTATTATGCTTTTCTTGTACTTTCTTCTCTTGCTTCGCGTGCTACACGGAATGTGGCGACTTGAACTTCCGCACATTTGTGCAAAGTTCTATGTCGAAAACAGACAGACAGACTGAGAAAGCATATCGTCGAGCATTTCCATCTAAACAGAGGTGTAGATTCATTTGTCGCACTTGATGAAGATTTTCATCCAAAAACTGTCTGTCTGACTGGTTTTAACATAGAACTTTGTGCAGATATGCAGCGAAACTTCGAGTTGCCACTGTCTATGTATAGAGATTCAGAAAAAAGATAATAAACAAAAGTGTTAAGGAGGAATAATAGACTTATATTGACGATTCACGAAGAATGAATGCATCTGCACCGTCACAGAAAACGATGATTTTGAGCCAAATGTGACACAAATTGTCTCTAGCAGCCAGTGGTTCTAATCAATCTGATGACGCAAAGCAATCAGTCAGGACTTCTACACACCTCCCTACGTGGGTGGCTAGCTGGCTTAAGCTAACTAATTGTTGTTATGGATTTCATTGACTTATGAAGCCAGCCACGTTTTCATTTTCCAACCTGATCCATCCTATGTCAGCTAAGCTAACATTGCTAGTCAGCGAGTAAGGCGATCTATGGAAAGCTAGGGATGCATGTTTAACACGTATCCTAACCATCTCACTTAATCGATGTAACTGCTTCACACCCTCTTCGATTGATTTCCCCTCCTCCTACTTACCTATTACTCCACCGATGCCTCAGCAACTGAATATTGCTCGCACTACTATACCACCTGACCTAACATGGGAGATAGATACAACACGGACACTGCCTATGGTGAAAGGTTGCTAGCTTGCCGGCCTACGAATGTCTGGCTTCCTCTTTGAATGCCAGTGTCTCGTTCACAACCACTAAGTAGGACTGAGTGAACTGCTGCTGTCTGCGTGCAGTATGTCCTATGGTTGACAGACAGTTGGCTATCACGTCTACTAGGCCAGATATGCCGTAGTTTGGTTGAGAAGTGCCCAACGACCCTACTGCATTTATGGTGGGATTTCGTCAGTGGGCTGGCTGATGCAAAAACCTCCCAAATAAATGGAGTGGTAGTCAACTCGCCCAATCACCACTACACTGCTGTCTACAATTAAGCTAGGAATGAGTCGATGTAGTCAAGTAGTCCTGTAGCATCATCTTACATTTGAAAGTAGATGCGGATCGCATGCTAAATATCCGAAGATTGTTACTCCTCAAAGTTTGTTCAGAAGACAGCATTTTGTCAGCGTCTTCCGCATGAAGTCAACGAGATTATCCGCTGGTATAAGTATTAACGATTTAACCTCGGGGTCACTGAATTCAGTTAGGCTTAAGTCCATTAGTACACATGGTGAAGTTAAACATAAATGGGGACACTGAGTATTTCAAACGGACACTCCCGGTTCTCATCACAGTTGTCAGATCACAACTCTCTGTAGCGTATTTCCTTGCTGGCGGCATAATTTCGAGTCCGGACTCTGTTTACTGGGTGGTTGAAAGAAAATTGTGAATCTAGAAAAACAATTTGGTTAAATAATTTCGTTTTACGAATCAGCATTAATAAAATATTGAGCTAAGATCTGTCCCACACAAATTAGATTCCCCGTATTTATATTCTATACTTGATTATATATCCTATTTTCCAAATTAGTACTATGAAACCTTACATTATTACATAATATCGCCCTCGTAGAATGAACACTTGTGCTGTAACATAAAGAGGTTCAGTTAAGCCGTCAGACAGAAGTATTCTTTGAACTGGTTATTCGTTGGCGTGTAAAGTTCCAACACCGTCCGGTGTTGCTTATTCTTTAGGGTCAACAGCTATCTAATCTTTATTATCAAGGCAACGCAAAGTGGTGGTGGGGAGGCTGTTGTAAGAAATCTGCAGCCTTCCCGCGTTTTCGGAATGCTTTGTGCGTGATGACGTGCCAATTCACGGGACCGTATTGATTGATGTATACTGACGACATGAATGCCGGAAAAATTGGATCTCCTTTGTTGTGCTGTTCTATTTATCTCCACAAGGAAATTTGTCTCACCTTTAGCTATCTTCGAGTTTTATATGACACAAAGCGTAAACTATCTTCAAAGATCATATCTTCTAAAATCTTTTATTTAGCGGTTCAAATTGCAACTTTCTTACACCTCATCGTCAGCTGCATTATCCAATCCGCTACACGATAATAATAGGCTGCCGTGTCTTACAATTCTCCGCCCCTTGGAGAAAGGCTTGTCGACGCCTCGAGTATACTGACGGTCTCATCTTACTACTGTGTATCAGATAGCACACAGGTCGCCTAAATTGCCCTTAACCAGTTTGCGATCAGTATCTGTAAGTATGGCATATGCTCTGCGTCATCCAAATGGAAAGTACGTTACCAGATTGGCAAGAGACTGTGTTCCTGCACCTACCTTTTGCTGCAGGTGAACCGCTTGAAATTGTTGGTAGGCTCGTGTATCTGAGTAGATGTGTGTGTGAGTGCTGACGGGAGTGTGATGGATGAGATATCCAACGATATTACAAAAACTAGTGTGGTATACGCTAATTTGAGCCACCACTAGTGCCGTCACGACGTTAGCCTAGCTCCCTGTCAAAAGTCAGGTTTACAACGTTTCCGTGCGTGCAGTCTTGCTCTCCACCTGTGAAACGTGGCAACTCTGGGTAACCTGAGGATGTGTGGTGACTACGTATTCGACCATCGCAGTGTGCAGATTCCTGCCAACTGTCTAATTACAATTCAGTTTACATCTTGAAGCAGAAACACCTAGCATAGTAGCGAATTGGGAACTTAACTGGTGGAGTTCAGCCTGCACGAATTAACGAAACGAAGGAGTAGATGCATAACAATGGTTGCGACTACCTAGTAACCCAGATAAGGTGTGCATTACAGTTCTACGGGACAGGAAGAGGTCAATCCTGAGGCGGGATGGATTACTGACAACATCATTCACACGAGTTAGAATCTCAGAAGGAATACGGGTTCCTTAGGCTTGAAGATACTCCTTGCTGACTGGTGGGTACTCCATAATATTGCAGTTTGAATGATTTCTAATGGGACATAGTATTAGAGCTAAGTGTTTTGATAATTCATATGTCGGCGTATTTTGAAATTTACTATTGTTCTTACGGTGTTAAAAAAAAACGTATCTCTAGCTTCTTGACAAAAACTCACTAGTAAAGGGAATACAGTTCACATTAGAATCGGAAAATGAACAAGAAGAATTAGCAATGTTAGATTGTAAAATAAAATGAACAGAAGAAGGTAATCTGCACACTAGTGTTTATAAAAAACCAACTCATTCTGCTAATAGACATTTGGACTTTAATTCATCTCATCCGTTGTTTGTGAAGGTTGCTTTAGTTAAGTGTTCAACTAACTGAGTAATGGCACTAAGTAGTACAACAAAACACTTAAACGATGAAATGAAATAGATAGAAGGAGAAGAAGCTTTAGGGTTAAATAACTATCCTATAAAATTCATTAGGAGTATCAAAAAGGTGAAAAGCAAGATAAAAATAATGGTGAAACTAGTAATGATAACATTAGTAAGGAAGAACATAAGGCATCTACTGTTATACCATATAAGGAGGGGACATCTGAGACCCCACATAGGATTCTCAATAGAGCAGGAATTAGTGTAGCATACAAACCTGCAAACTCACTCAGATAGGACAAACTCTGTAGGCTAAAGGACCCAGTGGACCCAATTCATTAAAATAATATAATTTACAAAATACTTTGCAATGACTGTTATTTAAGTCAACTACATAGGTTACACTAGTAGATCAGGTAGGGGTAGTGAGACTGCCTGTCAGAACATAAGAATTTATCTAAGGTTAGAATGATTGATCCCACGAAGACAATCAATATAGAAAAAAAACTCAGCAATAGCACTACGTGAATTAACACATAACTACACGATAGGGTGGGACAGAGTTAAAATTCTAAGAAATAATATAACTATGTGGAGAGAGATATTGATTACTGAATCCTGGTTCATCGAGTCTACACCCAACATATGCAATGCTAATACTATTTCTCAATGCACTGATTTTACTCAAATGCATAATCAGTTTTACTCATGTATATAAATGAAGCAAAACGTTGTATGAGTGACTTGATATGGTTATGCTCAATAATTTGTACTCGAAACGTCATCAGTTAATATTATTGTACTACACTGTGTGATTTATCGAAATAAAATCTTATCTATAATGGACTCTCCTAAACAGCGCTTTAGATAACCCTAAGGATTGAGGCTGTAGAGACAGAGTGATATCAGTATCGACCGGATGTTCAATGATTGGACTTCTTATACCACCACCTCATCGTAACCCGAGTCGAACGACCGATACATACCTAGCTTCACACGAGATTTGATCAACTACAGGATCTTATCCTTCAGGTGATTGAACAGTAGTCGAGAACTAGAAAATGCTATTCACAACGATGCATTAGGCAATGTCCTTTACAGGGACTGTGAGATACTTCTTTTAATGATGTCGGGAGTTAAGTCACATTTGAATTCCAAGTTCATGTACACCATTTTCGTGATAACAGATTTAACTAATAACATTTCATTTTTCACTAGGATTTTTCTTAGAAGATTTAACTCTTGCTCCACAGCACCAAGAATACATATATACCGAATACGACTGGCAGGTGACCAAGTCAGGTTTTGTTTTAGATCTAAGAAGAAATGGAGTAGAGTAAAATTACAGCCTTTATCATGACGATCAATAACCAAAGTGTTTAAACATTTTGTTTATTGTGATATCCAGTTGTTTATGGTTGTATGCTATTGACAACCAGAAAACGTGTACTATAGTCATTTTATCCTGCTTTTGGTATGTTCAGGTCAAACAGGTTATATGACTCAGTGTCATAGGTCTCCTTAACATGCAGCCCAATCTGTTTCAGTTCCCAACATGTCGTAAAAACCGATCTTTTCCTATCAGCACTCTTCTCCTCCTGCTTTATTTATCGCTCTCTCTCTGGATTTTACTCAGCTGCCTCTGCTTCCGTTGTTCATCTCTGGTAAGCTATCAGTACCTTTGCAAAAACAGAAGGCAAGACACGTAAGCAAACGTATATATACAGCTTATATTATTTAACCAATCACTGAGTGTGTAATTTTAGTTTATATCAAACGATATCAAATATAGACATAGTGTATTCTGTTGCTAATGCCGAATCGAACTGTGGGAATATGTGAGAATAATATTCCGTCGGCATACATTGTCTGTATCACACCACCACACTTTAATGTCCGTTTCAGAGAGTCCCGGTGGTCTTCCAAGAAGGTTTTCTCACCAACATTGCCTATTGTTTTAATGACTGCTGTAACTGCTCTTTTGTAAATTCGTCTGTCAGATTCTGATTGTTGGACTTAAAAATTGAGGACTATCTCAAAATTCCTTGAAGGTTTTCTATTTATTCTTTATTATCCTTTACAGTAGACAGGGGTCAGATACTGCACCATATCTACAACTCTTCATTGTCTTGTACCCAGGGTTCAGGGTATCCACAATTTTGAGACTCAGATGAGGTTGACCATTGTTTGATGTGTCGGTGGCACAGTGGTTAAGACTCTCGCCGACCATGCACATGGTCCGGGGTTCGAGCCAACGCCGGCGCACACCTGATATCTATGGTCGGCCTGCAAAATTTGGGCTACCGATATCCATGCTGAAAATTCCATACTTATACCAAAAATACAGTGTGGAATCAAGCAGTAAATCAAAAATAAAAATGAAAAAAAATAAAATGTACATATTTTATGATATCTAACCTATGACACCTCAATGGACTATGGTCAAAATCACATTCATATTATTTGGACAATAATAATAATAATTCAAACCTATAAAGGAGAGCCAAGAGAACCCAATTACCAGGGAAGAAAGACAGATTAAACAATGGGCGGATCACTTCAAAGGACTATTGAACCGACCATCACCTGCAACCTGTCCAGAAATACCAACAACAGCGCGCACACAACTGCAAGTTGACTCCAATCCTCCAACGAAAGCTGAAGTCTTGAATGCAATCAAGATTCTGAAAGCTGGAAAAGCAGCTGGACCAGATGGAATACTCCCTGAAGCACTGAAAGCGGACCCAGAGACGACAGCGAATAAGCTGACTCCATTATTCCAAAAGGTCTGGAAGGAGGGAAAGGTGCCTACTGACTGGAGGAAAGGTTACCTTGTGAAACTACTAAAGAAGGGCAACTTAGGCCCCACTCTGCAAGCACTGGCGAGGAATCATGCTCCTGTCGACGCCAAGTAAAATCCTGAGTCGCATTATCCTGGAGAGAATAAAGGACGCACTGGAGACAGAACTCCGACCAGAACAAGCTGGATTCAGGAAAGTCAGGCAAATCATGTTCTGACCAAATTGCTACTCTACGCATCATCATCATCATCGAACAAAGCATGGAATGTCAATCAAACCTCTACCTCAACTTCATAGACTTTGTGAAGGCCTTCGACAGTGCAGCGTTGACCGCGAAGTAATTTGGAAAATACTCGAGTACTACGGAGTACCGCAAATATTCATCAACCTCATTCAACAGCTGTACGACAACGAAACATGTCAAATGATCCACAACGGAAAACTCAGTGAGGCGTTTGGAGTAAACACAAGAGTCAGACAAGGGTGTTTATTATCACCAATGATATTCCTAATTGTGGTGGACTGGATTATGCACAGACAGTGAGTGGGAAACGAGAAGACAGTCAGTTCTTCTATACGGATCAGAAACTTGGCGGGTCACAACGAATATTCCAATAGCCTGTTGTACACCTTTATTAACAACTGTCTTCGCTCTATCCTGAAGATCAGATGGCCGGGCCGGAAAGAATCACCAAACAAGAAACTATGGGAACAAACAAAACAAGAACCAACCGCCCAGCAAATATGCAGGAGAAAGTGGAGATGGATCGGACACTCGCTGAGGGGGCCGGTTGGTGACATCGCGCGTCAAGCCCTCGAGTGGAACCCGAAGGGAAGCGGCGTGTGGGACGTCCAAGGGTGACATGGAGGAGATCGTGTGAAGAGGAGTTGAAACAGTACGGAATAACATGGATGCAAGTGAAAAGTACAGCAGAAGACAGAAGCAAGTGGAGACGTGCAGTTGAAGCCCTATGTTCCACTAGGAACCCAAGGGAGCAATAATAATAATATAATATCTCCTACTCCCTTCTCCCCCATTCTTTTTCTATTGTAAAAGCATATGAGGTAATGGCAGCTTAAATTAAAGCTAATTGTAATACTTATATTCAAGATGCGGTGATTTTATAATGTCCTCTTTACTACTAATCAAACAGTGAAGTATGTTATTGTGATTATTTATAACCATTGTAATTTCAGGTATTGGTGTGTAGCTGATGAGAACCCGTGAAATAGGATGATAATATCATTTTATACTTCTGCACATCTGGTCTTGCTTATGTAAAAATTATATCTGTAAAATCTCGGAGAAATTGAAATAATTAATTCCAACGTTTCGTTCGGCAACCTGGTCCTAACTTCTTCAGGGAAATTAATCGAAATTAACATAACAGGGGTGTATATATAAAAGGACATCTCTTGTTTTCTTGAAACTTTGTCCAGTCATATGAATCATGAAACAGGCATCAACATGTATAATAAACAAATATGTCTGAATTGTGATCAAAATTTGACCTCAGACTCATGATAGGACAAAGTTTTAAAAAACAAGAGATGTTCCTTTTATATATAAACCTCTGTTATGTTAATTTCGATTAATTTCCCTGAAGAATTTAGGACCAGATCGCCGAACGAAACGTTGGAATTAATCGTATCGATTTCGCTGAGATTTTACAAATATAATTTTTACAAATGTCTACTTCTCACTCGGCGCTCAATTAATTTGCAACTATCCGGTAAAATCTTGATCACAGTTCATATGAACTGGTCTTTCTTTGTTTATTGAAACTTATCAAGGGAACCAAATGCTTGAAACGGTAAACGTGTTATTGCAAGTGTAGATTTCACTCACTGGTGCCATGTGCCAGACAACTACAAACAGTAATGGACAACGTCCCAAATGGCGATATCAAAATCCTGATGGGCGACATGAATGCGAAACTGGGAGGAGACAATACACGAAGAGAACTCACCATGGATCGCAAGGCCCTCGGTGAAATGAACGACAATGGTGAACTCTTCTCAGACTTCTGCACCTTCAATGATTTGGTGATTGGTGGCAATGTGTTCAAACACAAGGATATACACAAGACGACATGGATTTCACCAGATGGATACATCAAAAACCAAATAGACTTCATCTCAATTTCAAGAAAGTTGGTGATTCTTTCCGGCCATCTGATCTTCAGTATAGAGCGAAGACAGTTGTTGATAAAGGTGTGCAACAGGCTGTTGGAAATATTCTTTGTGACCCATCCGCCAAGTTTCTGAGCTGACTGACATGACGTTTGTATTGAAAATCCGACGGAATTTTGTGGTTGATTCTGAGTGACGAAGATTTCGAGATTGGTTTCAGGTTCATGAATGTGTTTCTCGCCTTCCCAATTCTCGCTCGATTTGACATCCTCGTCCGTTCCTCCTGTAGTTGAGACAATGGTCCCTAGATCAGTGATTGGATGAAGTAACGTCTTTCAAATCCCTCCCGTTGATGGTGATTGGCGCTGGATGTTGCTGTTGTTGTTGTTGGTTGGTTATTTTCATAACCTCCGTCTTGTCTATATTCACCTGGAGTCCTGTTTTTGCTGCTTCTTCGACCAGTTTGTCGGTTTTCGCTTGTAAGTCTTCGATTGTGTGTGACATCAAACATAAATCATCCACGCGAGAAATCCAGGTCTTCTAGGTTCTTCACGTCGGTCCAGGATATTCCTGTCTTCTCGTTTCCCACAGTCTGACGCATAATCCAGTCAGTCCACCAAAATTAGGAATATCATTGGTGATAGTAAGCACCCTTGTCTGACTCCTGTGTTTACTCCAAACGCCTCGCTGAGTTTTCCGTTGTGGATCACTTGACATGTTTCGTTGTCGTACAGCTGTTGAATAAGGTTGATGAATATTTGGGGTACGCCGTAGTACTCGAGTAATTTCCAAATTACTTCGCGGTCAACGCTGTGTCGAAGGCCTTCTCAAAGTCTATAAAGTTGAGGTAGAGGTTTGATTGCCATTCCATGCTTTGTTCGATGATGATGATGATGCGTAGAGTTGCAATTTGGTCAGTACATGATTTGCCTGACTTTCCTGAATCCAGCTTGTTCTGGTCGGAGTTCTGTCTCCAGTGCGTCCTTTAATCTCTCCAGGATGATGCGACTCAGGATTTTACTTGGCGTCGACAGGAGCATGATTCCTCGCCAGTTCTTGCAGAGTGGGCCTAAGTCGCCCTTCTTTGGTAGTTTCACGAGGTAACCTTTCCTCCAGTCAGTAGGCACCTTTCCCTCCTTCCAGACCTTTTGCAATAATGGAGTCAGCATGTCTGCTGTCGTCTCTGGGTCCGCTTTCAGTGCTTCAGGGGGTATTCCATCTGGTCCGGCTGCTTTTCCAGCTTTCAGAAGCTTGATTGCATTCAAGACTTCAGCTTTCGTTGGAGGATTGGTGTCAACTTGCAGTTGTGTGCGCGCTGTTGTTGGTATTTCTGGACGGGTTGCAGGTGATGGTCGGTTCAAGAGTCCTTTGAAGTGATCCGCCCATTGTTTAATCTGTTTTTCTTCCTTGGTAATTGGGTTCCCTTGGCTGTCTTTTATAGGTTTCGCTTGTGTTGATCTCTTCCCGGATAGAGATTTGGTTATCTGATATAGTGTCCTCAGGTCCCTTTTGCCTGCTGCCTTCTCAGCTTCAGTGGCCAGGTTGTCGTAGAATCGTCTTTTGTCCTTCCTAGCACTCTTCTTCACTTCTTTGTCCAGTGTTGTGTAAGTTGAGCTCAGTGTCTCTTTCTCCTGTCCGTCCTTGCATTGAATCATTTTCTCTTTCACCATTCTCCTCTCTTCTATTAATTTCCAAGTGTCCGTTGAGAGCCATTCCTTGTCTTGTCTCTTCTTTCTTCCTAGAACCGTTGAACACGTTTCGTTGAGAATCGCCTTCAGAGACTTCCAATGTTCTTCCACGCATGATTCTTCAGTGATGTCGCGTAGTGTTTCCTGCTTTGCTCTGACAGTTGCAGTGAAAGTGTCTTTTGTGGTTGTGTCCTTCAGTAATTGAGTGTTGAACTTGCATTGTGGCCTATCCCCAGCTATCCTCGAGGCTTTTAGTTTCACCTTGAAAGTCCCTTGTACTAGATAGTGGTCTGAACCCACATCTGCTCCTCTCCTTGACCTTGTGTCCAGTAGGCTCCGTCTCCACTTTCTTGAAATTGAGATGAAGTCTATTTGGTTTTTGTGTTTCCATCTGGTGAAATCCATGTCGTCTTGTGTATATCCTTGTGTTTGAACACACTGCCACCAATCACCAAATCATTGAAGGCGCAGAAGTCTGAGAAGAGTTCACCATTGTCGTTCATTTCACCGAGGGCCTCACGACCCATGGTGAGTTCTCTTCCTGTGTTGTCTCCTCCCAGCTTCGCATTCATGTCGCCCATCAGGATTTTGATATCGCCATTTGGGACGTTGTCCATTATTGCTTGTAGTTGTCTGTAGAACGCCTCCTTCTTCTCTTGTTCTGAGACGTTTGTAGGCGCATAGCATTGAATGACTGTAACTTTCCTTCCTTTTGAGTTGAACCTGGCTGTCATTATCCTGGAGGAGATTGGTTCCCACTGCATGAGAGCTTTGGCTGCTGTTGGTGACATCATGATGGCCACTCCCTCGGTGTGCTCATGGTTGTCCTCTAGGTGGCCGGAATAGATTACTGTCTCTCCAGTAGGTAGTTGGCACCTTCCAGTTCCGTTCCATCTGCTTTCGCAGATTCCCAACACTTCTATTCTGTACCTTCTCATTTCAGAGGCCTTTCCAGTTTCGTACATTGTACGAACATTCCAGGTACCCATCCTTACTTTTGCTTTCATCGAAAGAAGGCACATCGGCTGACTGGCTTCCCGAAGGCTTTCACCAGCCTGTGTCATTTCACTTCCCAGATTCCAGCGAAAAATAAGGTTATTGTTTGAATTTTAAGAATTTTTAATATATGGTGCATTGAAGTTTCTGTACTGGTTTGGTTGAGTTTTGAGGGTGGAGTTGCTAGCACCACGACCCAACCCTCCCTCTTTATCCAGGCTTATATATATATATATATATATATATATATATATATGAATTATATATTTTTAGCCCTGTGCACTTCATGTGGGGTGTCGTTAATATTACGTAATCTCGTATATCCGAGCAGAATTCCTACAAGTATATGATTGAATGTCGTTTTATTTGAATTGCAATAAAAGTTTTACGTATCTCTGATATAGGTGTCATTCCGAAACTTACTTCATGTGTTAGGTGTACTTTCAATAAAGGTAATTGCATTGAGCAGACTTTCTCGAGAAAGAAACTATTACTTCGTAAAATATCACAGTCCTGACTGAACGGCAAACTACTTCCATATAGGATGGCTATTAGGCTAATTACTACAAGACTTACGACGTCATTGATATAAAAGGCTCATGAGTCGATTGAGAGGAAAGGTGAGAATGATATCGGGAAAATAAAATCTATGAATGTAAGCTAGTAGAATTTCCCAACCTACTAACTCGTTTAGCATCCCAATAAGCCCATATTTATGACGATTTTACAGACTTCTACAAGCATTGATCTGGTTTTCTATCATGGTGGATGCATGAAGTTCCCGTGTCACCTTTCACAATATAATTAGTGACAGAGATACAATCGAGGGAGAGCAGGACAAAACACAGGCTGACTGCACCTCTATAGTCTTTACACAATACTAGACAACACTCATAGCACCAAAGCATTGAGCGTTACAAGAAATTGGCATAGGTTCTACTGACACTAACCAACACGTTGCAAAGTGGATACGAGGAAATCGATGCGATCAAATGATCTCCGTCCAAGACTTCTGAAGAAACTGGCACCCTACATAGCTATTCCACTGACCACTATTCCAGGATATCCCTGTCGCAAGGACAGATACCGCCTGACTAGATGAGTGGAATACTAATTCCTGGATGAAAAAAAGAATCTAGACATTTTCTATCAAACCACGGACTTCCTAGGTTTTCTAACAGCAGAATTAGGGTGCCGGAATGAAGCATCGAGCAATATGTCATGGCTTTTCTGGGAAAGAACGTATTAGTCAACGCCTATCACGGTTTTCGAAGAGGGCCTTCTCGTCTGACAAAGCTGAGCCAAATCCATCGATAGCTGGAAACTCTTCGAAGTCATGTTCACAGGTCTCAGCAGAGCATTTGACAAGGTGCCTGGTACTCCGTCACTTATGAAACCTAATGGCTTTTCTATTACAAACAACCTATTACCTTGGATCAGAGTTCCTAGTCAGTAGAAGACGGATAAAAGTGATCGACTGTAACTCGCGCTCTGTTGGCCACCCCAAACTCTAATCTCGCGTGAATCTCAATGCAAATGATCTGAAAATTCGGAGACAGCTTAAAGATGACAACCACGATATGTTGGCCTTAAGATTGAGGGCCTTCCACCAACGCAGTGATGTACGCTAGCACGTGCACCAAGTTCGCAAATGTCAGTGGATACGACACGGACAGACACCTCTCGTCTCACTGCCGAAACAAATACGGTAAATTATGACTTCAGAAGGATGACCTTGCATCACTACAGGTAGCGTTTCGGGCAGTTACGAGTGTTAGAAAAGGTTCACAAATTTTCCAGGCGCGAAACATATTGGGATCCATCTGTTTTATGAAAAAACCCAACAGAGTGAACCATGCCATCAACAGAAAAGAAGATTAAAGACGAAGTTTAAACGCTTTGGAAATGTTTATCGATCTGATCCAACTTCCACCAGGTTGGAACATCTCTTCAAAAAAATGTACAAACGAACCAGTGGTTTGACAATGGGAATACCAAGATCCCCAATAGTGGCAGACATAACTCCATCATGGATAAGATTTTATTTTAATAAATCACAGTGTTATTCAGTAATATTAACTGTTGACGTTTCGAGCACAAATTATTGCCACTCATAATCATATCAAGTTGCTCACACAACTTTTTTCCTTCACTTATATACATGTGTGGAATTGATTAGATATTTGAATAAAAATTCAATATAGGATAATGTACATTCAGAAATAATAATACTGTAACAACAGAAGGCAAGGGCCAGAAAACAGATCCTTTATTAAGGAAATTAACACATATTTATAGATTTTCAAGTACATATTATAGATTATTGTTAGCAGAAAAACAGTCTACTGATTGGTTGTTTGTTTCTCACTGAAAGTTAACCTTGCATCTCTTTATAACTGTTTCTTGAATGTCAGATCATATATATGCTAACTGTATCTGCCTACGCAAAGCCTTTGTTCATATTTTTCTCACGGCCAATATTTAGGACATAAACGTTGACGTAAATTAATGTCTATCAATCTGGCTAGCAGTCTGCTCTCACCACACTTACACTTAAAATTGATAAAGGAAGATTAGTTTAATTAAATGTGTATATAATGGCGCCAGGAGCCTAAATAGTAAGGTAGAAGAGGCTGAAATTAGGGTGGTATTTGAACCAACTGTCACGGAGATAAACTTTGTCTCTCGGCTTAAGAACCCGATAGATCCAATGAAGAAAAATAGTATAATTTACCATATACCACGTAATGTCTGTGAGTGAGGTCAATTGCATAGGACAGTCAAACTAGTAGATCGGGGTCAATTTTACAGTATCGAAACATAAAAATCTAGCTAAATGTAGAACGATTGACCTTGCTAAGTAAATTAAATAACCTGGAAAGTGGCTGAGCCATTGCATTCAGTTGCATATAATCACAAAATAGGTTGGGTAGGACCGGGTGAGAGTATTAAAAGGTAGTATTGTTAGGTGAAGTGAAAGAGAGAGAGGTTAATCACTGAAGCTTTTTTGATCGATTCAACACCAAACACGTACACTCGAAATGACGCAACGCCTACACCGGAGATATAGAAAGTGGCAACAGACAACAACAAGAGGGAGAAAAAGAAAAAAAATGTATATAAGAAAAATTGTGACTAAATTGATATCATGAACAGCAATCATTTATGCTCGAGACCTAGTCATCTAGTTATTGATACTGCATCATCACGGTGTGATGTTCAAAATACACTTATCTAATATCGAAATACACTCTCTGATCATAGTGCTTAAGCTCCATATTTACATGAGGATAGATTCATTTTACTTTAAGTCCAAAAACAATACAAACGCGCTACACCACATCACGCTTATGTACACTGATGGAACTCACTCCAGCCCAACAAACATGGTGCGACTCAATAGTCTGAAAGGTTTAAACTGAATCTGATGATGACAATTTAAATTTAGACATCTTAAATCAAGTTATCCAAACATGTGTAGAGGAAAAGTAAATAGTCAATCAAAATTCAAATGGACATAAGGTGAAGAACTGACACGAGGTGGATGGATAACGCGCAAAGAGGTGAATGAATACATGTGCTCTACACTAAAATCAACTTTTCGCAGTGAACTCTTCGTTTTTATATAAAGCTTCTTCATATGTTCTGTCTGTACAGCACTATTGCTTATTTCATTACAATACTGAACATTCATTCCAGATCAAAACAAAATGATGTTTACCTAACCAGTGAAATATTGAGAAAGGTTTAAAATGGATGCTTACAATTGTTTTTGAGAAGTGTATCGATGCACTCCCGCATTCAAAACATCGATACTTCGTGACATATATTAAAAATATTCATGGGTTGGTTTGCAGCAGGGATTTGATTGGTTATAGGATTTTCATCACGAACTGACACTGGTCGATGAACACCACTGGAAAACCTGAACACTTATTCCTAGTACTTGGGACTCTTGATCAGCACATACCTACCACCTAGACTCGAACCCGGTAACCTTTCGAATACAAGGTTAGATGCTCGTAGACAGTTATACCCATCAGGACCAGCATTCGAATATTAATCTGATGCCTAATTACGCGGGTAGTTGGTTACCTGAGTTTTAGTGGAAAGTCGTGACCGGTAGTGGGATGGGTACAGCAGGTCGCGTATGAGGACAAATACTCGGCACCCTATACAGTGCATGAATTGGCAGAAGTTGGAATTCGTTGGTTGCCTCCTTTTTTTTCTTTACACACACACACACACAAGTTCCCTCCCCCGCTTACAATCTGTTCACCATCACCACCGAAGTGAGCGAAGTATTGCAAAAACTGCAGCACTGCGTACTACAGAATTATTTAGTAACTACCGCTAGTCACTAGAGAGATAAAGAACACACGTTTGGCAAAACACAACCGGATTATTTATTATACACATCATTTTAGAGTTAATAATAAACTAAAAAAGAAAATAGAAAAAATCTGTTCTACAAATCCACTGCTTGAAAAATGTAATAGCAAACGAACAACGAAAAAAAACAGCATGGAAACAACTTCCAATGATGATTGTTTTTGATTCCGACTGAAATTGGCCACCAGTCTGTGTCGTCGACTTTCCGCTCAATCAACCAATTCGACACGAATCAAAGTAGAAATTGGAATGGACAAGTTGAGCCGCAGACGTGTAATTACCTGATAGTATCCCTTCATACAATGTACGCAATTCTGACTCGATAGCATTTGAATCCGGATCATGTCTAGGATATTTTGTTTCATTCAATAGTTTACCCATAAGATAATGTAACCAGTAAAGATTAGATACTGGATTGAAACGGCGCCAATTATCTCTGCAAGAAAGAAAGTAAAAGAACATTTAGATTACAGGATTTCATGATGAGCTGCCGACATTGGTTAGAGAATACCAGTGGAAAACCAGATGGGAGTACTGCCAGATAGCCATTTAGTCTCCCTAGCGCTTGGGACTCTACATCAGTAGGTACCCACCAAAAGGATCTTAATACAGGACTACCTTCCGGCTATACATGGCGAGCGAGCTCGCAGACCATTCGAGCCACTGAAACCCGACTTCTCAATGGCCAACCATAGAATTCCGATTTCTGCCAATTCAAGCACGACATAGAGCGGCTGGTACTAGCCAGTGTCATCGGTGCTGAGTATTTGTTCTCATACGCGACCTGCTGTACCCATCTTACTACTGGTCACAACTTCCCAGTAGATTATTTTCACTAAGATATTTGACAAAATCTACAAGTGAGTGCATTTTTCTTGGAACAATAGTTCTTAACAAAAATCACCTTATGTTTACAAAAAGATATCGATTTCAAAGTTTTAAGCATTACCACAAAATGAAATAAAAATCAAACTAAAAACAGTGTTAATCACGACAGGCAGACACTTGACAGTTCACCAATGAGTATGATCTGATCTGTCTCTCGCGATTATTGTTTAATTTAATGTAAACGCTCAACGTTTAAGGATTAATGTTTTATTCTGTCTTTTATATGTATGTAAAGTAATTTGTTAGTCACTTAATCCCACACGTCATTACTGTATCTTTCTTTGAATGAAGGTTGCCCTACTGTTGTTACAATTGTGTAATTGTATTATTTACTTTATATTTTAGAAACAAAGTTCATGTTAAGTTATCTGAGTTTTAACTATAGCACGGCCGAGACTCTGTATCGCCAGTATTGACAGTGAGGACAAAATCTGTAGGCAAAATTAATCCTGCAAACAGATATCGCGAATTGACAGAGGTTGGAATAAATGGGTTGGTCATTGAGGAGTCGGGTTCCAGCGGCTGGAATGGTCTACAAGCTCCTATGATATAAAAATCAAATCTGACTTTAAGTATCTTGGACTAGTTCTTTCTCCAGACCTAACCTGGTCTTCCCATTTCATAGCGATTTCGACAAAATATTTCATCTGACTGCTTATAGTGAAAAGTTAAAGCATTCGGGCATAACTCAACTCCTTTTCCTCGTACAGCTTGCCAACTCGTGCATCTTACCTATTTTCCTTAAAAAAGATTACGTCACACTTCGTAGAACTCTGAAAACTGTCAGCAGCGTGAGTGGTAGTATCCCATTGGACTATATCGTTGAAATCGTGTCACTGATGATAAGCAGTTGATCTCATGCAATAAATTTGTTAAAGAGATTTTTCACATTGGGAGCATCCACTTTACTCGCGGCTTTCGTCTTGCATCTCCCTCCTCAAGTAGAACAATAAGTTATGCACGCAAGTCTAAGCATAACAATTCCACGATACTATATTCGGTGGCACGTATTTTATGTGATGAAAATAGTGTCAGGTACCAACTAACTAACCTCCTTTCCACTAGTAGTAAATAAACAATTTCCTCCATCCTTATTCCACCAAGCTTCACTGTTATTATTATCCTTCTTATTGTATTGATGGTCCACTCATTTTGTTTTGTTTATTTTTTTCATAAGTGTAAACATCATCTGAGCGCTGTAATAATTGTTATTGTTTTGTCTCTCACCATGCTATGCGAAGAGAATATCAGATTCAATACTCTGTAGCATGCTAAAATTTCCATATTGTATCGACATTATTGTTTGAGACAAACCCACCATTTATGATTACCATTATTATTATTTTCAGAGTTGTTATTCTCATTTTACACTTTGCACGTTTTTGACATTATTCCAGCTGTAAATGTGTAGTTAATTCTATTTATATTTTGATTTAATTAGGAGTAATATGGTGGGTGACAAATGCTGTATTATAAATACTGTTTTTGGAATAAAGCAGATTATCATCATTATTACTAGATCACACAGAACAGTTGTATGACTGAAATGCTCACCCATTTTTTTCACGCATTATACGATAGATGTCATATTGATAATCCCCTACACATTCGAAGATTTCAGGAGAATCAGACATGTCGACGTAAACTACATTACCATCTAAAAACACAAAAAACAAACCATGATAACAATAATAAAAATAATAATAACACGGTGTAGTTAACTGCTAACACCAAAGCATTAAATGCACACCTTTTGTCTGAAGTGCACGAAACGTTCGCCTGTAAATGAAGTATAGCTACAGTCTCGAAAAAAGATCAGTTATAGCAATGTATGGCCTGTGCAGGGACTGACGTGGAATCATGCTCTTGTCCACACCAAGTAAAATAAAAAATAAAACATGCACTGAATCCAGAACTCCAACTGCCGGATTAAGAAAAGGCAAATGATGTGTTGATCAAACTGAGAATCTACGTATCATCATCAAACAACGCATATAGTGGCAGTTAGACCTCCACCTCAACTTCATCGACTTCGAAAATAACTTCAACACCACTGAGCGCGGAGTAATTTGGAAACTGCTTTAACACTATTGTGGTGAGAGCAGACTGCTAGCCAGATTGGTAGACATTAATTTACGTCAACGTTTATGTCCCAAATATTGGCCGTGAGAAAAATATGAACAAAGGCTTTGCGTAGGCAGATACAGTTAGCATATATATGATCTGACATTCAAGAAACAGTTATAAAGAGATGCAAGGTTAACTTTCAGTGAGAAACAAACAACCAATCAGTAGACTGTTTTTCTACTAACAATAATCTATAATATGTACTTGAAAATCTATAAATATGTGTTAATTTCCTTAATAAAGGATCTGTTTTCTGGCCCTTGCCTTCTGTTGTCACACTATGATACGCAGTGTCCAAATTTCTATCAAACTTATTCAACAACTGGTTGTGTGATAATGAAACCTTTCAAGAGATCCACAACGGAAAACTCCGTGAAGCCTAATTTCGAAGTGAATGCGGGGGTAAGACAAGGCTGTCTATTATCACCAATGGTATTCCTAATTGTGGTGAGACTGGATTATGAGTCAGACTGTATGTTTGGAATGATAAGACAGGAATACGCCGGACTACAGATAAGAAAACTCTAGAAAATCTGGATTTCGCGCATGGATGACTTTTTTTCAATGCCATACAAACTCGAAGACTTTCAGGCGAAAACCGAAAACTGGATGAAGAAGCTGGCAGCAAAGACAGGACTCTCAGCGAGCATTGAGAAGACGGAGGTGATGAAGATATCCAACCAACAGCAACATCAATAACAACAAACACCAACGATCATCATCAACGGGAGAGATTTAACAGATTAAATCCTTAAGTTATCTAGGAAGCATTGTTACTGCTACAGGCGGAACTGATGAAGATGTCGAAGGC
This sequence comes from Trichobilharzia regenti, assembly GCA_944472135.2. Classification (NCBI taxonomy): domain Eukaryota; kingdom Metazoa; phylum Platyhelminthes; class Trematoda; order Strigeidida; family Schistosomatidae; genus Trichobilharzia; species Trichobilharzia regenti. The sequence continues at coordinate 31,059,706 of OX235270.1, read as the reverse complement.
AGAATTGGAAAGGAAAGATACGCCTTGATCGATCTGAAACCAGTTTGGAAATCTTTTGTAATCAGCATAAATAACAAGATTTCGGGTTTTAAACACAAATGAGACGTGAGTCACATCTTCTACATGGGTCATAAACTCACCACACCCATTACAAAAAGCATTTCCAAGAGGCTACTGCCTTCCCTCCATACTGAAGACAGTATGGCCGATCAGAAACAGTTAGCAACAAGAAACTATGGGAACAAACCAACCAAGAACGTAGCGTTCAACAAATATGTAGAAGAAACTGGAGATGGATAAGGCGCACGCTGAGGAAGAGCGTCGAATAACACCGTGAGCGGTACCCGGAATGGGAGACGAAGAGTTAGTCATCACTATGAAGGTGAAATGGAGTGAATAGTGAGAGTAGAAAAGAGATTACGGGCAACCATGGGCCCAGCTGAAGAGGACAAAGGAGAATAAAACGAAATGGAGATGTGCTGTTGAAACCCTATTTGCAATGCATGCTATAGATAGCGGACATAAGATCGATTTTGGTAATGTCGAAATTCTAGGAAGAGGCCCTATTGCACCACATGAAGAAAAAATGATCTGTGAAGCCTTGTATCATAAATCAACCACATCAAATGCAATAAATAGGAGAGACTATAATGAACTAAAACAGATGAGAGAAAAGGAAATGGGTGTATTCAATCCTAGATTGTGACTGTTGTAAAAATGTTATCGTGTTTTGATGTATTTTCCACACAACAAAACAAGATGCACACACAGAGAGAGACAAATATGCCCTTGTGACAATTTGATATTAGGCGGGTGAAGACAGTTTACATTTTTTCTTCTATTGGTACAAATGTCTACCGACAACTGACCATAAAGTGGGATTCACTTCAATTTATGTAATTTTTTGAGTGTATATTTTATGTTGGTTAATAAAATCCGATTAATTCTGCTTCTGAAGAAGCTGTAGTTTACACAGTGAAATCTTTAGGAAAAAATTAGTTTTGACATTTTCTTAAACACACTGGGATTGTATCAAATTAATTTATAACATAAGAATCATTTTCCATAAAAAATGCCATCCAGCAAAAAAAAAACCAGGAGTAAATGACTATGAAGAAATGTGTGATGAATGCTGATGGAAACATTTGAATTATTAATATTGATGAAAATATTCAGTATACGAGTACCTCATCATCATCAGTGCCAATAAAATATGCAATAATACAGAAGATTTGTAGTAGTTCACTCAAGTGGATGATTTCGATTAAGTTGTGTTCTCTTATACCTGAGCTGGTTGTAGATTTAATTGAGATGTTTTCGTTAACCCCCATCCAGACAACATCTTTTTTCACCACAGATTTCACTATGAAATGAAATTATTTGAATTCGCTCTCCATGAATAGTGTGTCTTTTGACAGACAACCATTGTCGTGATTCGTTCTCTGTTAATTCACATCTGTCTCTCTTGATCATTCTTATTTAACTGAAATCTTAACTTGTCATATGACTTATTTTTTGTTTTATTGGTTTGTAAATCTGGTCTACATAGTTGCTAGTCTGTTTGTTAATCGCTGACTGATTATTCTGAGTACCAGACAGGCTTCTAGAAATTCCCTTATTGCCCTCTCTTGTGTTTCTTCTATTGAAAGTTTCTAGATTATCGTTGTATGTCTCACTATCGCCAACTGAGATACGTACTTAGAAAATTAGAAATAATTTACCTAAAGAACAGAAGGCTAGCTATCAAGTAGTTTGTTTTTTACTGTGTGCCTGAACACAGGCACTGATGAGTACAAATTAAAACAAAAAACACAATCTTCACTAGGCTGTAACGTTTTAATTGTGTATCAAAACAACCTAACATCATGATCACCGTGTGTAAGAATATTTATGCTTAGATTGGGCACTAGTCAGTAATCAGTAAAATGTGTCTATAGTCCCTTCCTTGGTGCACAGACTGAATTCTACCAGTCAGTCGAATTTGCGTTGTGGCCACCAACAATCGAGGTAGTGACTCGCCATCAAGATGCGCTGCACTGTGAATTCTTGATAGATTATGTGGTTGGAGGTAATTGGTAGGACAGGAAGCTGTGTTCAACATAGGTTTCGTGCTAGTTGGCACTCGCCAGTTAGCAAGGCGTTTCTGCTGTTCTTTATATTTACCAACCATCAAGCTTCAACTGTAAATATAATAGGTTAGCTAGAATACGAACAACACAAGCACTTTCCAGATAACCAGACCGATGTGTCCTGTAAATAAAATCAGTATTTTTTAAATTTTTACATTTCCCTTCCATTGATTTACTCTTTTAACTACACTACTGATGTGCGATTGTGGTTGGCTGTCGGAGGTACATATACGATTGGTTAAGTGTTTGTTCAAGCGCGTTTACCGTATAAGTACCGCCGATACAATTGAAGAAGAAAGACAACATCTCACTGAAATATTGTTAGATAACAATTACCCACTGAGATTTATTAGACGTTATGGAAGTGTCAACCACACAGCTTTACCAATCCAATCAGTTCCCAAAAAGGATGTTTACATATCCTTACCGTTCAGAGGTGATCAACAAAGTCTAGTCACTAGACAAAGACTAAAGGCCGCAATTAATAGAACCTATTATGCAGCTAAACTTATCTTCATAGAGAAAACGAAAACTATGCTGTCCTGTAAACCCTCACATTATCCGAACGATAGTGTCACATTCCAGTGTTTATCAATTTACATGTATGTGTGGAGACACGTACATAGGGAGGACCCATCGGTCTCTGCATGTTAGGGCTACAGAACACATTCCAAAGTGGCTGCAACAACAAATGAAATCGCCAGATACAATTGACCCGGGAAATAGATGTCCAATATAATCTATAGCGAAGAATATTATAGAGACGGGTCATAAGGTTGATCTTAATAATGCCTTTAAGCCGATATATAAGACAAGGTTGGGTCACATACTTAAATTCATTGAAGCCTTAGCCATTAAAAGACTTAAACCTGTCTTATGCGTCCTAAAGTTATTTGTTATCACCTCAAACCTGCCTCGGTAATCCAACTTAGAACCAATGACCAATTTTACTTCATAATATTTTCAAACCCTTTCTTTGCCTTTTTTTTCCTCCCTTTATCTTTCTTACCCACACCTTTTGCGTATCCCTACCCATTATTTTGTGACCTTGACCTGTACACAATCTGACCTGTATTGTAATTATTCATGCTTTCTTGCCTTATATAAAAACTCTGCATGACAAGTACGTGTGTGATCAGAATGTCCGAAATGTGTTTCGCCAATACATTACACGTTTCAGATAGACTACGTCTTCTTATTGTTTTGTCAAAAACATATAGTTAACATTTAGTCCTAGGCATAAATAGAAAACTGTGTGTTAATAGATCGATGTGTTTAAGACTAAGTGAGACGACTTACCGTGGCACAGGCGAGAGACTGTGAAATCAATGAGTGTCACGTGTATGCCTTCTGTGACAACAGCATAACGTACCCCATCAACACGATAGCGTAATTTCCATTGCGGTGTAGACCGTATTAATACATTGTGCCAATGTAAATCCCTATGTTCAAATTGCAGAGCTGATTCAGCCGCTGCTAGAGATATAGCGATTTGTTCAACCACAGACCGTGCTTCACGCCATGTATTAAACTTCATAAAAAATGAAGGGAAAATATATATACATATATATGTATTGCAGAAATATTCATTCAAAAACTTAGAAGACAACAGAAAATTTCGGCAAAGGGAATTATTTTTGATAATTTCCTTTACCAGCTCTACAGTTGAGTATATTTATACACACAGATTATTCTAGAATAATCGTCACCAAAAATATTGATGTCGAAATGATCAGTGACTTGTTAAGATCACAGTAGCATTACCACAGTTCAAGTCATAACAATAAGCACAAGATTATAATAAGTAGAATATTACATAAAATTAAGGAGATTTCTGCAACAAATTAAAGATCATTAAAACATTGATTGATGGCCAGGGTTTGTCCACATTTCTGAACACATAGCAAAGAACCTAAAACTAAGGGCTCACAAGCACCAAACAGTGCGAGTGAGCCCCATATTTTGGAAAACCCGAAGGCGTTCAAAAGAATCAGCAGGTAAAATAACTTCGCTCGTTTTGCCGAGACAATCGCCATTAAATGATTAAAACCAAATCTACGTAGAAAGGAAGAGAGTGGTAAATCTCTCACTGCCTTACTATGATGAAAACATCTACAAATTTTACTACATCTTATTCCGTCGTGTTAAGAAAAATTTATTTTTCGTCTAAACAAGACTCACCCAGTCTCTTTTCTCATTTGACCATTCTAGAAAATCACACTTTCTCTGTGGTTACGTAACCTATTATCTGTTATACTCTTTCTAGTTAAACTTTGTTTCTACCCGCAAAAAATCTATTCAATTGTCCTTTTGTTTCCAAGCATAGTCAACTAATTTTATTTTAGTGTAATTTATACTTTTGTCTTGTTCCGGTTGTAGTCAGCTATGAGAAAAATACTCGAAATAATTTTAAAAATCGGCTTATATTATCCTGCCACACATTTGTTATTCCAGCCTTATTTAAATTAACACCCTGTTGAAAACGAACTCTTATCCTATATATGTATAATCCTTGCTTTGTTCAAAATAAGGCACTGTATATCAACTCATTGTCTTCAAGAGTATTATTAAAATGTTTGTCATTGAAAAAAAACGCCATGGATTGAATAATGATGAATACACTTTCATCAAAATTTACAGGAATTTAAGTCACCTTAAATACGGTAGGGCGACGTACACCTTCATCAACCAGAAATCAGTCTGGAAATCCTCACCGGGTAAGCATAAAGAACAAGATTCGGATGTTAAACAGATGTGTTAACTTAGTTCTACTATACGGGTCAGAAACTCGGGCTGAGCGTCAAGGAAAGCACTTCCAACAGGCCACTGCAAACTTTTATCTACAACTGCCCAGCTAACTCCACAGTGAAAATCAAATCGTCGGTCACAAAGAATTAGCGACAAGAAATTCTGGAGACAAACTGACCAAGAACCTAGTGCTCAACAAATATTCAAGAGAAAATGGAAATGGTCTGTGTCTGTCTGCTTTCAACATAGAACTTTGCACCGATGTGCAACAGCTCGAGTCAACACACTTCACTCAGCACACAAAGCCAGGGAAGAAAGTAAGAAGAAACACAGAAAATAAAAAGTACAGTGAACAGAGATATGAGGCAAAAAGAATAGTAACATCGAGAAACAATATAGTTTTATTGGAAACTATAAGTCACAAGGAGTGGATGCATGTGCTGCAGGCATTGAGAACGACTTTGAGCCATATCGCCAATTGTCTCCAGCCATCGGTGTTTACCGTCCCGACGACGCCAACCAGTAAAGAAGTCTACATCTCCCGACGTGGCCTGAAATAACTTGAGGGTTTCATTGACTGATGAAACCAGTAATTACAAACACCACTTATCTAGATGCTTGATGAAGTTCGCATTTCTCATGATGCTTCGATGAACCTACTAGATACTGAACAACGATAAATTGCGAAGCCCCTTAAGTTTATTATTTTATTATTTCTCTTAATTCCTAGAGGAACATAGAGCTTCGACTGCACGTCTCCATTGCGTTCGGTTCTCTGCTCAAGTTTTTACCTGGCTCCAAGTCTGCCCGCACGCTTTCACCTCCTCCTCACAGGACCTCCTCCAAGTCACCCTTGCACTGACGACCAACTCGCCGCTTCCCTTTCGGGTTCCACTCGAGCAATGGCTTGTCTAGTGATGTCACTTGATGGTTTCCTCAGCGTATGGCCAGTCCATCTCCATTTCTTCCTGCCTATTTGTTTCACAATCGGTTCCTGCTGTGTTGGTTCGCTCATTGCCAGAGATCCCTGTTTCTGATCCTTTCTGGCCATCTGATCTTGAGCATTCTTGAGCGAAGACAGATGTTGATGAAGGTCTGTAGTTTCTTCGAAGTGCTCTTCATGATGAGCCAAGTCTCTAATGCGTATAATATCAATGCCTTCATATTGGAGTTGAAAATCCGGATCTTATTTTTGATGCTAAGTGCTGTTGACCTCCACACAGACTTAAGGGTAATGAAACCCTGTCTTGCTTTTCCGATCCTTTCTTTGATATCTTCGTCAGTTCCGCCTGTAGTTGAAACGACGCTTCCCGTGTAGGTAAAGGAGGTTGTTTCTTTCAGGATCATCCCATTTATGCTGATTGTTACCTGTTGTTGTTGCTGTTGTCGTTGGCCAGGAATCTTAATCACCTCTTTTTTCTCCACGTTCACCTGAAGTCCTATCTTCTCTGCGTGCTTCTTCTTCTTCCAACTTGTTGCCTTTCACTTGCATATCTTGCAGTTTGTGGGAAATCAGACACATATCATCGGTGAAGTCCAGATCCTCCAAGATTTTTGTGAGGGTCCATTTTATGCTTGTTTTCTCGCTACCCGCCCCGCTGTCTGTCGCATTATACAATCTACTGCAATCAGGAAAATCATTGGTGATAGTAGGCAGCCAGCTTGTCTTACTCCCGTCCTCACTTCAAAGGATTTCGTAAGTTTCCCGTTGTGGATTACTTGGCAAGCAACATTATCGTACAACTGATGGATGAGATGTATAATTATCGGCGGCACCCCGCAGTAGCAAAGTAGTTGCCGAACCACCTCTCGATCGACTCTGTCGAATGCCTTTTCAAAGTCGATGAAGTCGAGATAGAGAGGTGACTGCAATTCTAAGCCTTATTAAATGATGATCCGTAGTGTTGCGATTTGATCAATACATGAATTGTTTCTCCTGAATCCAGCTTGTTCCGGTCGGAGCTTTTCATCCAGGGTTTTATCGATTCTCTTCAAGATGATGCGGCTTAGTATTTTGCTTGGGATGGACAGGAGCATAATACCGCGCCAGTACTTGCATTGGCTTAAATCTGCTTTCTTTGGCAGTTTGAATAAGTATCCTTTCTTCCAATCCTCGGGGGCCTTCGCCAATAATGGTGTCATCAAATCCGCTGTTGTCTCTGGGTCCATTTTCAATGCTTCTGCTGGGATTCCATCTGGATCTGCTGCTTTTCCAGCTTTTAGCATATAAATATAGTGTAGGCACATTGAAAAAATGACAATAAATCGAATATATACAAAGTTTGTACATGCAATATGTCACAGTTGGGCTTACTCGAGTATTAGCCAAAGGATCACCAGCAAACTCAAATTCTAGAACCATCCAAAGTTGTTCACTAGGCAAGAAATCGGGACATTCGTTATCCGATCCCTTTTGATTCTCATATGTTCGCCAACTTTCAGAGAGAATCACAGGAAGCTTACCCTCAACGACAGTCGCCCTGAAAATGACAAATGAATATTAAGGAACATACTTTTTTAACTGTGCAAAGTTGACTGATCGATTGAGTTTATACTTGAAAGAGAGTTCGCTCATTTTTCTATTGAGTATAAGGGTGTTTTTTATAAGAACTTACTTAGATACAAAGACTTCAGAGAATACATCAGAAAACTCCATCTGTTTCTCACCATTGACGAGTTGTTCGCCATCGACAGGAAATACTTTGATCACATTCCCCTTCACATATCGGAAGACTTCACCGTAAACACCTTCACCTATTTTCACAAGATTTGTTGAAAGTCTATAAACAGGGATTTAAATTTATAAAAGGAACAACATACGTGCGACCGAAGTATTCATCAAATGACTTGACCTCTACCTGACGACATAACTGAAGAAGTTCTTGTAAAGGGTCGGCATCCGCAGATTGATTCTGAAAACAATAAACAGATTCCTAAGCCACTAAAAATAGCATCCATGTAACTAAATAACTAAAAGCCAGATTAGATGGGTGCATGTAATGTGTAGAATTGTATATGCGATATATATATAGGTTTGACCGTTTTAGAAGACACTTGTGACTGAGATGCATGTAAAATATGTACTATATCACAAACAGAATACTTACAAGTACAGGAGACGGAGATTCTACGATAGGGCAACAATTACTAGACTGTACCAACTCTTGCAAACAAAATTCCATGCGTCTTGTCTTTGGTCTCTTCAGTTTGGCTTTCTGATCTCTCCCACCAGAACTCAAACGAAGTGGAGCCAGCAATGACGACAAAGAGTTTTCTAAATCTTCTTTATTTGTTTGTGAATTAATTGTGAAATTGCTTCTGCTGAGTGAAGCACCTGCTGAATTTCTCCCTGAACCATGAGAAGACAGCGTAGAATTGCGTCTTGGCTTAACTGTATTGAGGACGGTCTGGTTCCCAATATGGCTATTACTCCGAAGAGCACGTCTTGGAGGATCATGGGATCTGAGACTATATGAACAAGTCGGTAATGTGGCACGCCTAACTTTATTGGTAGAGACATTCTGCATTTTTATAGGTGTGGATGGAGAAGCTGAGTCTTCAATGAGGCTATTCATAAGATGAACACTACACAAAGGAAACAGAGTATGCCTTTTTGAAGCCCGTCGTTTGCGACAACGTGGTCCGTTATTCTCTTTGTGAGACGAAGTTGAATCTGAACGTCGGATACGTTTAGCTCCATGGTCGCGATTATTGTGATGACCGTTACTCACGCAAATCCTCTTCTTGCGAATACTTGCTGAGTTGCTGAATTTATCAGATGGTGGAGTCATCATATTGCAAACCTAAACTAAATTATTGGCGAAAACTAGGAGTCAACCTACATGACATTCATTAACCTCTGAAAATCCAGCAACCTCTGCTCATTTATGAAGTATCTGGAATGAGAACTTGTGTCATAATACAGAATAACCTACAGGGTCTCGTCAACTTCGGCGGCGAACCAACCCCAATGATCAAGTAATTTGAGGTACCGTACTACAGTAATTTGAAAATAACATTTACTTGTCAAGAGTGAAGGTTGGGAAGCAACACTCTTAATGAAAAAGGGTTTATTCCATAAAATCTATAGCTAGACTTGCAATAATTTTTATAATGATCAGGAGATGGAATTCGTGCTTTTGTGGTTATTTGAAATCACCTTGATGTCCTCAGGTCAAGTTTCCCATTACATCGTCTCGTCAGAAATTTGACTGTCATGCGATTCCCTTATCTGCCACTTGCACACTTTTTCATTGCTTTTTTAAATTTCAGGCAGCCTTATTATACACTGCTACGTGTAACTTTCCGAATCCCTATGACTGCACTAAGGTAATACCGCTGCAGTGTCCTTTACTAAATTCAGAGAGGGACACTTATTTACGATGTATCATTTTCTAGCAGAATATTCGGATGACACAACTAGACGACAGTTGTTTCAACTTTGTTCCAGTCGGAGATCTCATTGATCATAGGACTTAATCCAACTTTCTAAAACCATATAACATCTAAAACAATGTGGAAATAAAGTAAATAGTGGTGGTCTGAACTGACTTATAAGTCATCCTCGGGCTCTCAAAAAGTGTTTCAGGACTTTTTTCACGAAATAAGTCTTCAGATAACCCCAACTAACATCATGTTGTTGTACCAGGATGATTGTACACTTAGGTGTCTCATCTCTATGAGGACTGGACAGGGAGGCTTTTTCGAGTATAAAACTTGGGCACTGTGGTAGAATACAACCCCATTATGGATGATTTTATTTTGATAGATCATACAGTGTTATACAGTAATATTAACTGATGACGGTTCGAGCACAAACTATTGCCACTCACTATCATATCAAGTTACTCAAACAACTTTTTCCTTCCATTTATTTACATGTGTGGAATTGACTATTTGAATAAAAATCAATATGGGATGATGTACATTCAGAAATAATAATATGAGTGTTATTGATCAATTACAACCAGATGGGAAATAAGACGAGTGTAATTTAAAAACAAGCTCATCAATCACACTGCATTCAGTAACACACAACCACATAATAGGTGCGAGAGGGTTAAGATTTTATGAAGTGATCTATGTAGGTGGCTGCGAATCGTATTTACCTAGTTTTGAATCAATATCATGTCTCTAATCTTAATAACTCATCGATGAAGCTATTTCTTCAGGATACACATTACGATTCCTAGAAGTCAGGAACAGATCTAGTTTTACTTTGTGACCGCAATTGGTGAGTCGGCCGATAATAACAATAATAATTTATACTTCGCGTAAACAGGTAAGTTTACAAGGAATGCACACCATTTTTACAGGCATTATCAGTAATTTTATAAATTACAATCCTGAAATATTATAAATTATTACTTCTCCAAATGCTTTAATTGTTCAATTATTGTATAAGCAGTCATAATCGGTTCTTGTAAATTTTTAATTGCAAACCGTTTGGGTGGAGATAAACTTTATCGTGATATATTTTCGCGCACTGTTTGGGTTATCGCGTTCATACCTATCGAGGCGTTATAATCGTTCTCTTTCGTGAAAATAGATTATATTTGACTAGTTTTCGGCTTATGCAGCCGGAAAACGCAATATTTTCCTATATTTGTTCGAATTGATAGGTAAAATTGTCTTGAAATCGCAGACAGTTTAGTACTAAAAATCATCCATTTTAAGAAATTTTGCATAGAAAGACTATTATTTGCGTTTAAGAGCCTTAAGGCTTGTTGTTTGCGAGTTGTTTTAGATCCTGAGGCTGAAAATTGACTACAGGCAATGGTTGTTGTCACCGCAGTTATTCTATGAGAATCAGGCATTTGAAAGTGAAATACCCCACATACATAAGTTAGATGTATGTTTTGAGGATGATAAAGACTTCTGTTATCTTCCGTGATGACTGAAATATTCCATAACACATCGAAGAGACCGCGCGATGAATGAGGCAGGCTTCTGAGTTACCTGGTGATTTTTTCCATTTCGATAAAGTTCCTAGTTAAAACTGCCCAGACAAAGATGTGATCCTAGTTAAATTTACACTGTCGCATGGAATTCCGGGATACCGCAATTGCTCAGTGCATAACATGGCATCAGATTATGTTGATATCAGTCTGGATTGGGGTACGCAGAATGGTGTAGATGGTCCCTCCCTTTAAAATTAGTATAAGCTTTCCGTTAAATAGTAGGCAGCAGCTGTGTCCCACAACTGCTACACCTGTTACCTAAGTTATATCAGTCTTAATAATTATTCATTTTCTGATCAATAAGATGTTCTGAGATCCTTAATGAATTATCTGTGGCTATGAAGGATACGGAAGGTGCACTTATGGCTCATATTTTTAAAGCATTTATTATTAATCAGGTTATCTGTAGGGATTTTGTGATGTTCAGGTTACAATGCCTGAGTGTATGTAGTTACTGCATACTATTATGCGTGAAGGGACAGTTGCTGAAAATGCAGAGAGAAGTAAATTTCCTATAAACTCACTATGACTACTGCAAAACTTTTGATAAAATACTGCATCAAAGAATAAAATTCCGAACAGCTAGTGTCAATGGAGTTGAAGATTGAACGATCCATTCTTGGTTGTTTGCTCAAAATCAACTTCCCCAATTTTCGCGGAGGCATCAATACGACAGTCATCGTCTCATCGGTCGCTGTTCAGAAAGAAGTCAGCAGTAAACCATCAGAATTTTTTTTTTTTTTTTTTTTTTTTTTTTTTTTTTTTTTACCTTAGTTCAATTATTATTTTTATATGTTGGTGTTACAATAAAGAATTCTCGAGTGGCCAATCGGTGTTTTGGTTTTGGCGTCCGTTATTACCAGGCGTTTCTGAAAAACTTCAAGGAACAGCGTGAGCCCGAGCGTAGCAAGAGCTGGGCATTAACGGTTTACGAGACGTGACTGACAGTTTCTGATGGCTTAAAGTCAGTTTTCGACGGGTTTGGACCGTTGGTAACAGATTGGATAGTTACCGTTCATCTTTCCTGGTGCCGGTCAAGTCCTCTTTGAACAAGCAATATCTGGAACTTTTTGGAAATTGGGTCAAGTTCAACAATGCCTGGGTCAAAGAAGGGACAGAGTGTCTTGGATGCAAACAGGAAAGTAAGTCATGGTGACTTGTCTGTTAATTGTAACGATGTGTCTGATGTTAAGCATGACATGGTTGATGTTACTGTTTCGCCGTTCAGGGATAATAGGAACATCAAACTCCCTAAGTTTGAACCACGGTGTTTTGATGGAAACCCGGCTGATTATTTACAATTTGTAAAGGAGTTTGAGATCATGTTGAGTAGTTTTTTATTAAGTGATGAATTGAAATTGATGTATTTGATGAGGTATTGCACTGGAGATGCTTCAAGAGCTATACAGTGCTGTAAGCTCATGCCCCCTAATGAGGGATACGCTGAGGCTATGAGCATATTACGTCAAAGGTTTGGAAGACCTTCGATGATTGTAAGGAACGTATACGAAGCTGTCAAAGGTAATGGCAGTCAACTTCAAGATGACTCCAAGGCACTTACTGAGTTTTTAGATAATCTTATGACTTATAAGAATACCTTGATTTCTATGAATTGCATGAGTGACCTCAACTCGAGCTCAGTCCTAGAGGTAATTGCAAGACGCCTACCTACTCGGCTGCAAAGGAAATGGGTAAAAATAAGCTCTCGTATAGAGGAGGAGGGTATCGAGCCAAGGTTTGATGATATTCTTAGACTGGTGAAGGACAGTGTCAACCAGGCGATGGGCAAATTCGCCAGCATTTTGCATTCTAAGGTAGAACCTAAGGAACCAGTGAATATAAGGAAGGCATTTGTGGTGAAGTCTCAAGACACAACGAGAAAGGATGAGTGTATTGTTTGCCATAACATGCATCAATTGAGTGATTGTAATCGCTTTATCGCTATGTCACCCGTAGAAAGGTTAAAAATGGCAAAGCAGAAGCGGCTGTGTTTCAGTTGTTTAAAGATTGGGCATACAAAGTGGAATTGTAAGGCGACAAATAAAGGAAGTAGTGGTTTAACGGATATGCACCCACTTCTGAGAACAGTGAACGAACCTGGGAATTCGGTTAATTGTAATAGTATCTCTAGACCCCTTGACATCCCACAAGTTTTCTTAGGGGTATTACCAGTTAAGGTGAAAGGACCGAAATCTTCAGTAGAGACTTATGCATTGTTGGATAATGGTTCAGACGTTACATTGATAGATGCTGAACTGGCTGGTTGCTTGGGTATTAAAGGCCCAAAGCAACCCTTGGTTGTAAATACTTTCAATTCTGCGAAAACAGTAGTATGTGAGCGAGTGTCATTTCAGTTAGAATCCTTGGCTACTGGGGAGACCGTGGAAGTGGATACTGCTTACACTACCTCCAGTATGAAACTTGGCGAAGCTATAGTACCTAGTCGTGAAACGGTTGTCGGTAAGCCATACCTGTGTGACATACCTCTTCCAACATTGCAAGATGGAAGAGTGAGAGTACTCATTGGATGTAGTGTGCCAGAAGCTCACAAGGTATTAGAAGAGAGATTTGGAGGTAGAGATGATCTGTTTGCGACGAAAACACCACTGGGATGGACAGTGAGAGGACCTATACCCATAGTCCACATATCATCATTAGTTACAAACGATGGGGACAAACTAGAAACTATGATTAAAAATATGTATGACAAGGAGTTTTGTGACTGCGGTGTCCCAGGGAAGGGTCGTTCTGTAGAAGACTTAAAAGCAGTTAAAATAGCCGAGGACTCTTGTAAATACGAAAACGGGCGTTTCAGCGTTGGCCTACCATGGAGATTCAAAGATAGACAGTTGGTTTGTAATAGGAAAGTTGCTCTTAAGAGACTAATGGGTTTACAGAAGAAATTCCTGTCAGATGCAGAACTCTGGTCCAAATATAAGGAAGTCGTCGATAAACATATAATGAAGGGTTACGTTGAAAGACTAGTTGATCAAAGTGAGCCAGGGAAGTGGTATTTGCCCCATCATCCCGTCTTTAACCCGAGGAAGCCAGGTAAACTCCGTGTGGTGTTTGATTGTTCTGCGAAACATGAAGGAGTCTCTTTAAATGATAATCTGTATAGTGGCCCAGATTGCGTGAGCTCATTAGTGGGACTGCTATTGAGATTCAGAAAGTTTACAGTTGCTGTCGCGGCGGATATTGAGGAAATGTTCCTACAGGTGAAGGTGCCAGAGAGTGACAGAGATCACTTGAGGTTTTTGTGGTTTGATGACGGTCCTTGTGGTAAGGTGTCAGAATATAGGATGACAGTGCATCCATTTGGTGCCACGTCCTCCCCATTTTGTGCTAATTTTGCTCTACGAAAGGCAGTGTCCACATTTGGTTCTAATGATTTGCTGGACGTCATAGATTGTTGCTTCTACGTGGATGATTGTTTAGCCTCCTTCGATGATGATAAGTCTGCAGTTAGATTTGCAACAAGCATCACTGAAGTGTTAGCTAAGGCCGGCTTTCGTCTAACTAAGTGGGTCTCGAACAGCCTAGACGTTTTGAAGCATATAGATCCAGAAGACAGAGCACCTACCGTACGAGATTTGCCTGTTGATACTCTACCAGTTGAACGCACATTAGGTATGCGATGGGATGTGAACTCTGATACCTTTGGATTTAGTGTTGGTGATATTGATAAGCCAGTTACTCGGAGAGGTGTGCTCTCTGTGTTGTCGTCCGTGTTTGACCCACTTGGATTAGTAGCACCTTATCTACTTCCGGCTAGGAGGTTATTTCAAGAGACATGCAGGAAAGGGTTACAGTGGGATGAACCATTAAGTGAGAGGCAGAGAGAAGAGTGGAAGGGGTGGGTTAACAGTTTAAGAATGCTGAATCTACATTCCGTCTCACGTCCACTTAAGCCGTCGAGAAATCATGATATAATTGACTTCCATGTTTTTTCTGATGCCTCTGAGGTTGGATTTGGTGCAGCCGTATACATCAGAACCACCTTAAGGAATGATATAGATGTTAGCCTGGTGATGGGTAAATCTAGAGTTGCACCTCTAAAGACGGTTTCGATTCCGAGATTAGAACTTAATGCCGCCTTACTAGCTGCGCAGTTATTCACAACGGTGTGTAAAGAGTTGGATTACCCCAAGCATCCCGTAACGTTTTGGACTGATTCGATGTCTGTGATATATTATATACGCAACGAGTCAGCAAGATATGCATGTTTTGTAGCTAACAGAGTATCTCAAATTCGTGAACTAACAACTGTTGAGCAGTGGAGGTACGTACCGTCTGGAAAAAATCCAGCTGATCTAGCATCGCGAGGAGTTATTGATATGAATGTGGTTAAAAATAAGTGGTGGAAAGGTCCAGAGTTCTTGCTAAGGGCTGATAGTATGTGGCCTCGTAGAGAAGATGAACCACCGATAAACGAGTGTGCCTTGGAGTTGAAGACAAGTGTCAGTTTAACATCTACTCAAGAAAGACATTCAGGTTTACATCCACTTTTTAAATATTATTCTTCTTGGTACAAACTACTGAAAGCGGTTGCGTGGTTGACACGATATGTTACGTATTTAAAGGTCATGCATCTTGCGGGATACGAAAATATGAATGTGGGGCCTTTGAGAGTCGAAGATATTAGAAATGCAGAGTTAGCGATTTTGAGGGCTGCTCAGTGGGAAGCGTGGGGTGAGATTACCAAGGAGGATAGTCCCGATTTCGCAGATTTCAAGGTGCGGTTAGATAGATTATCTCCGATAGTTTCCGAAGGGATCGCTAGAGTTGGTGGACGTCTACAAATGTTAGAATCGTCATATGAGACCCGTCATCCGGCTTTATTACCTTGCTACCATCCAGTCACTGATCTCATTATAAGACACTACCATGTTCTTGAAGGTCATTTGGGTACTTCGCAAGTACTATCAAGTATTCGATGTAAGTTCTGGATAGTGAAGGGAGGTACTGCTGTCCGTAAAATAATTGATAAGTGCATGGAATGTAAACTCCGAAATGCTCGTCCAGTACAGCAGATGATGGCACCACTCCCAGCGTGGCAAGCTTCTGAAGGGAATTATCCATTTGAGTACGTTGGGGTGGATTTGTTCGGACCTTTTGTAGTGAAGAGAGGCAGAACCCTATGTAAAAGATATGGCTGTTTATTCACCTGTTTGAAAATGAGAGCTGTGCATATTGAGATGGTTCATTCGCTAACTACTGATTCATTCGTGCTAGCATTACATAGATTTATAAATCGCCGGGGTGTACCGAAGATGATGTTCAGCGACAGAGGGACTAATTTTGTTGGCTGTCACGCCGAGCTTAAAGAATACTTCGAAGGTCCTAAACGAGAGTTCAGGAAGAGTTACTGAAAAGGAACATCGAGTGGCACTTCAACCCACCACATGCCAGCCATAGAGGTGGGCTATGGGAAAGACTTATAGGAATTATCAAGCGTATTTTAAGCTCCATAATTAAAAACCAGAGTTTGAATGACGAAACGCTGGAGACATTTTTTTGTGAAGCTGAACGAATATTAAATGACCGGCCGTTATCACCTGTGAGGGACGACGTCAAGGATTTTGATGTGTTAACCCCAAATAAATTATTGTTATTGAGAGGCAACCCTGGCATAGAGGACGCAAGCGGGGAAGGAATACCTACGATTAAAAGATGGAAACAAGCCAGGCACATGAAAGATATATTTTGGAAAAGATGGTTAAAGGAGTATGTTCTAACACTGCAAACCAGGGACAAGTGGAAAAAGTTGTGCCGAAACTTAAAGGTTGGTGACATAGTATTAGTAGCAGATAAATGTGCCACAGGTAGGTGGCCTTTGGGAGTGGTAGTAAGGCTGATCTGTAGTGGTGATGGATTGGTGAGGACGGTTGAGGTGAGAACAAGTTGTGGCATGTTGGTGCGAGATATCAGAAAACTGTGTCTACTGGAAGGTGCTGAGAGTAGAGAGTCGGAGGATGAAACACTAGATGATTTTCCAACCTAGAGCGTCAACCTGAGAAGGGTTGTAGGCGTACTGCTGTAAGTCCTACAATTCTTCAAAGGGTAGCGCATCAATGAGCAGTCCAATGTGCTCGGTGTGTGATTTTGTACATATGTTCATATTGTATATACTGAATTGATATCATCTGTCATCTAGCTGTTGGTAATTCTGTTTGTGTCCGGACTTTTTTTTTTTTTTTTTTTTTTTTTTTTTTTTTTTTTTTTTTTTTTTTTTTTTTTTTTTTTTTTTTTTTTTTTTTTTTTTTTTTTTTTTTTTTTTTTTTTTTTTTTTTTTTTTTTTTTTTTTTTTTTTTTTTTTTTTTTTTTTTTTTTTTTTTTTTTTTTTTTTTTTTTTTTTTTTTTTTTTTTTTTTATTCCACAACTTACAATCGTCAACCTGTGAAGGGTCGTAGGCGTACTGGTGTAAGTCCTGCAATTCTTCAAAGGAATTCCATCAAGACATGATCTGCGAGTTTGTTTGTACTGTTTGTATATACGTGTGGTGTGTCATATCAATTGGTGTTTTTGGATTCATTGTGTTTACTCGTTGTTTTCGTATCTTGTTTTTATTGCGTAATTTTGTTAAAATTTTCGTCGTGATTACTTCTGAAGTTGTTTCGAGTCTTCTACATCCGTGAATGAATTGATTGATGTTAAGGACAGCAGATGGGTCGTATACGCCGGGGAGGCTAGGCTATTGCTGAGAATGAAATGCACACGGAGATAATTGTTAGCTGCGGTCCGACACGCCGGGGAGAAAGAGTGTAAACGACTGAGGCTCGCATGCGTCACCGCTACTAGAACTGAGGCAGAATGAGTGACAAGCGATTTCAGTGGTAATTGGTAGTGAGTAGATAAGAGGATGTGCGTAGAGTATCGTGAGGTCGTGCTATGGTCACGTTGCATTCTGCAAGAGTCATTCTAGCAAGTGGCGATTGTGTTGCAAGATGTCAAGAGGATGCCTTTAACTGGAAGGCGCAGGTCGTCAGCGATGTGTGAGATTGTGCTGTGGGTATGCTTGTGGTGTGTTGGCTTTTCTGTTTGTTTTCCATTTCAGCTCTGTCCGTGTGACCCAGGTTCTCGCAATGGCATCCAAGTCAACGTGTATTGGTCGTGAAGGAAAAAAGGGTTGGATCCGTTTTTTGCCGGGGAGTGTCAATGGAGTTGAAGATTGAACGATCAATTCATGGTTGTTTGCTCAAAACCAACTTCCCCAATTTTCGCGGAGGCATCAATACGACAGTCATCGTCTCATCGGTCGCTGTTCAGAAAGAAGTCAGCAGTAAACCATCAGAATTTTTTTTTTTTTTTTTTTTTTTTTTTTTTTTTTTTACCTTAGTTCAATTATTATTTTTATATGTTGGTGTTACAATAAAGAATTCTCGAGTGGCCAATCGGTGTTTTGGTTTTGGCGTCCGTTATTACCAGGCGTTTCTGAAAAACTTCAAGGAACAGCGTGAGCCCGAGCGTAGCAAGAGCTGGGCATTAACGGTTTACGAGACGTGACTGACAGCTAGAAAATATTACTGCTGTTTCGATGTTTATTACCTCTTATATTCTTAAATCACCTTTCCAAGGTGAGAATGACGCAAACCATCAATGCTACCCAGTAGGCCCCACACAAATTCGTGAGATCTTACATGTAAAGTTGTCTTACGAATTCTAAGCTTGTATATCTTTCAATTTAACTGTCACTGAAATATCACTTATCTACTTCACGATAGTCGTTTTATCTACGCACTATTACACTCCATTTTATCTTAACTGGATAGGCCTTTATTAGAGTTGAGACTTACTCTTTGTGCCTATTAGTTACTTGCTTAAAGTCCAGTTGCTTTGATTAGAAACACAACAACACCAATGTTTAAACAAAGCTGTATTTTAATCGAAAACGTCATAGTTTCCACTCTTACACCAATATGGTTAGCATTAAAAATTGCAAATGTATACTAACATTCCAAGGACTCTATAGCCAGTTACCGTATATATCTTGTAGGTGGACTGTCAGCCAGCTCTCAGAAACTGTCAATGTCCCGCTCCTACTACGCTGGACCTCACGCTGCCTCTGGAAAACTTTCAGAAACAATTTGTAATAACCGACACGAAAATCCAGAACACAGATTGGCGACTCGAGAGTCCTTTATTCTTACGCCAATATGTAACCCAAGATAGGGTTATTACACACAAGGTCTAAGAATAAATGTTATAACAATAAATCACAATAATACTTCTGATAGTTTTCTGTCTTCCACTGAACAGCGAATGGTGAGACGATGACTGCTGGATTGATGACTCCCGCGAAAAATATGGATGAGTTTGGTTTGAGTAAACAACCATGAATTGATCGCTCAATCTTCAACTACATTGACAGTTTTACATTTTGACATTTATGATAACCTGTTCTGACTGATTGTACAATAATTGATCAGTTCAAACTTTTGAAAAAGTATTAATTTATGATACTGCACGAATGAAATTTATAACATAACTTACTTTGCCTGTAAGAATGGTATGCATTCCTTGTAAACTCCCGTTTATACGACATGTTAAGTTATTATAATTTGCTTGGTGCTATACTTTAGAAGATGAACAACGTGTGTGACAGTGAACGCTGTTATGACCGAAGAAACAGAAAGGAGAATGAAACTTTTTCATCGATTTGAAAAAATGCATTTTATTCACTTATTTGTAGATGTCTGTTATCGTCAGTCAACCTGGTCAAACATTTCAACCATCGAAATAATTTTGATAAACAGCTGTGTAAAGACATTTGCTTCTTATTATTTTTATTTTTCATTAAATATATATCTAACATCATGCTTACCATACTTTTCTCATTCTACCTGAGTGAAACTAAATTTGTTATGATGACGAGATGGAGGCCTGACAAATCAATGACACCTGAGAAAGTAATTGTTGGCGTTATTCGGTGTGAGCGAAATCTTACTACAATTGCTACAGCTCAACCTATTCTCCCAGTACGTTCGAATCAGGTGACGCTTTTCCACGTGTTTTCGTTTATATTCATTTATTGGTTACTATTAATTGATCTTTAATAACGATGGTTCAAAATTCCAAAAAGTGTGTCCATGTGAACACCAGTAATTTAGAAAAAAGCACCAGCTCGTCTAATAACACATTACCGCCCCATATTATTAGTAGTGCACCCAACATAAAAGACTCGAACATAACTCTGACCCCCGTATTACAGGTGGAAGATGTTCTGTCTGAAAAAGTAGAGCTCTCTTACTTAACATGCGTAATTAAAGAGATGCAGCTACAGATAGATGAATTAAAAACGAAATTAAGTTCACTAGAATGAATACCCGGAACTATCTCACATATGAAAAAGGAACTGCAGGATCCTACAATCGTAAAGCTTTAACGAATAAAACAATTCCAATAGTGGTGTGAACACGGGTAGTAATTTTGCTCGAAATATTACCAATAACAAAACTTATCATTGTGTGTAAACTATTGAAATATAATTATACTTTTTAATGTGACTTCTAGAATGACGCACACTGACTCAAAAACTGCGAAGGAGTTCGAAAACGCCATGGACTTTCTATCCAGCGAAGTTGTTAAGAGGCCGGCTTCAAAACAAAGCGCAGTAGTGTATAATGTACCGGAAAGCGAGCCCATAAAGTCAGTCCGTCACTCATTGCCGAAGGCTGAAAATCTCTTGAATGCACCTTGTCAGGGGATTCGCCTAAGTAAAAAACACCTAAAGCATCCTTGTCCCATACTCTTTAGGTTCGACAGCTACATAATAGCTGAACGATTTAAGATGGCCAAAGATCTTCTGGCTACTGCCACTAAATTCAAGACTATTAAAGTAGTCTCAGATAAAACACCAAACCAAAGGCAAGCAACCAAGAACTCCTTCGATACAAAGTTGACCACACTGAGAAATACATCTGGTATCAGTGCTAAGGTGTCGACGGACACCGAAGCACAGAAATTCACGTGTATATTGCTGGGAGAAAAACGGCAAGCGAAAGCGATCCGAAATTCAGTAAGAGCAGTGTCACTGGGTGCAATCTTAGAGCACATGAGAGTACATCTCGAAAACCTGCTGACCTACATGAGGTTGACATTGACGCACAAACTATGGCTGACCAGAAACTACTGGCAGACCACACTCAATCTGGATCCAAGCCAGAGAGTCCCTCAGTAGAAACCGCAAAAAAGACCACAAAACCCAGAGTCCCATCCCAGACTTCGATATACCTCCCTCGTAATAAGTCTAATAAGCAGCATGTCAGTCTAAAAATTGACAAAGCATGGGTACCGAAGCACATTCCCAAAAACGTCACGTAGCATTTGAGTAAGAATGCCCCTTCCCGAACTAGGAGTAGCAACCCTAGCAACGCACATGACTTGGGAATGCAACGTGGAATGGATCTTAGGATATATGGAACACTAAACGGGACTCATATAGGCACCATATTAGCGAAAATTCTCGTCCAAATTCTCGCACTATTTATGTTAAACCTCATCAACATAATGGGAATAGGTCGACACTTGATCCCCTCAATAACTTCACTCACACACGTGACGTGAGCCAATATGCATACGACTATGAAAGCCCCGTGAGGTACAACTACCAAGGTAATCTTAACACAGGGTACCTAGGTCCAGCAAACTACAACGCAAATTGCAAGGCAAACCATATATCACCAGTAGATGAACGCGGATGCCGACCTATGGATGGTAGAAGTCAAAATATGCAACAGGATTATTTTCGGCTGCAGCAAACACTAGCCCCACTCGCTGCACAATTCATCCAGGAAATAGTACACGCACTGACTCTGTCTCACCTCAGAGCCCCTCCAAACATAACGTAGGGATAGTAGCAAGTAACTATGCTAACCTCTCCTCCTATAACTCCGGTTTACTAACGATTATGCTCCTGAATGCTAGATCTCTCCTTAATAAAATAACAACGCTTCGCTGCCTGGCATACATAGAACGGCCAACACTAATAATGGTGACTGAAACTTAGCTTACTACTGATATACCTGACACAAAGCTAGTAATAGACAACTACGACATCTATAGGAACGATAGAGTTGACAAACGAGGAGGGGGCTGCTTAATATATGCCTCTAAATCCACTAACTCCAATACTTTCAGTAACCCAACTACTGACAAACTCCCAGAATCTAAGCATCCACACAAAAGAAAGTAAAATTCTCGTGGGATGTATATACAGACTTCCTAATAGGCCTGAAATGACTGAGATAACTATTGGAGAAATACTAGAGCATGTAGCTACGCTGGACTTCGACTACAAAGTAGTATATGGAGATTTCAACTTACCTGGAGTAAACTGGGATACCTGTACAGGACCTAGAATCCATGAAGAGCTACAACAAGCTATAGACGTAGGAGGATAGAAGCAAAGCGTACGCCTCCCTACAAGGAACCAAAATACTCTTGACTTAATCCTCTGTCATAAAATAAAGCCCATCTCGATAGAGGTGGGAAATAAACTCGATAACAATGATCACAACATATTGTACTGCACGCTATCCCTCCGACTAACAACTAAATACACACCTAAAAATTCCCCGGTGCGCTATCAATTTAGGGACTATAAGAATGCTTATTGGGAATTCCTATCAGATCTGTTGAGAAGTTCTGACTGGGAAGAATACTTCATCAACAATAACTTAGAAGTATCGCTTGAGATTTTCTACAAAACAGTTGGCTCAGCAAGAGACACAATCGCGCCCCTAAAATCTGCTCTAAAGACACCAACTCCATTTATAGACCGGAAAACGCGACTAAAACTAAAGAAATTGGAAAGGAAATACCATGTATTTAAGGAATTTAATGCGTTAAACCAAATACATGAAACTCTTAAACTGCTTGAAGAGAAACACAAAATGAAGTCACAACATGAGGAAAATAAAGCGCTTATGGGTAACACCAAAACTCAGGAACTTTGTAGGATATTGCAGAAACGTCTAAAAAGTAGTAAAGACAATGATGTAAGCATCTTGGAACATAAGAGTAAAATATACAAAGATCCTCATGTTAGAAGTGAACTCCTCAGAGAGTGGTTTTGCAATGACATCAGAGTGCACCCGACCCGAAATTTCCAAATGACCTGCAAAAGTAACCACAAATTAGGAGAAATAGACTTTAATATACAAAATATAGACTTAGCGATTAAGACATTGAAGTCAAATGGTAGTACTGGAACAGACGACACACTATCTGTCATATCCGAAAATGGTAGCACGGAAATGGTAGTATTGTTACTTAGAATATTTACTCTGTCACTGGAAACTGGAACTTATCCTGAAGTGTGGAAAACCACATATATATTACCTAAGCACAAAGCAGGGGCCAAAACCAGTGCATGCAACTATAGACCTATTAATATAACACCGGTAATATCACGAATAATGGAGAAAGTGGTTAAAGACCGAGTGTCAGACAACTTACTAGAACATGAACTTATCAATCCATCACAACATGGGTTCCTCAAAAAGAGATCATGTGTGACTTGTCACATAGACTTTTTCAATGAAGTTACATGAAGCAGAGACAACAGAGAACTGGTAATTGTGCTATATTTCGATATAACAAAAGCCTTCGATAGAGTTTCCAATAATCTGCTAGTCTACAGGTTATGCTCACTAGGGATATGTGACCCTCTTCTGGATAAAATCACTTCTTTGTGGCCGAAGTCAGATAACGAAAGTTGGCTCGATAATCTGAAGGCCTAAACCAGTAAGTAGTGGTGTAATCCAGGGAAGTGTATTAGGCCCACTCCTATTCATAATATGTACATAAACAGTATCTGTGAATGCTTTATCGTTGGTAAACCAATACTATATGTAGATGACTTAAAAGTGACCTATAAATGCAAGAACACAGATCTCGGAATAACATTAAACGCCATACAGCAAAAATTAGAAAAAATTGATGGATGGTGTGACATCCCTTACGACCAATCCTTTCGCTTCCAGGAACACCAACATATAATCTACCTAAAGAACTTTTCAGGAAGTTAAATTACCTAACAGAATCATGCGACCATTCTATTAATTCGTCAATCCAAATTTTAGAGAAAATCAAAAACACTCAGGTAGAAGACAATGAAATAATGGTGTCCATTGATGACACAGCATTATATACTTCAATTAGTCCAAAACTAACAACAGAAACTATGCAACAGTTGCTCCATAGTGATGAAATTATAAAAACGCAATGTTCAACTTAGATAGAACTCATAAAATTATGCTTTACAACATACTTTCAATTCAATACTCAGATATATGAGCAAATAAAGGGAACACCAATGGGGTTACCCATATCAGGATTAATAGCTGAAGCCGTTATGCAAAGATTAGAATTAATAGCTCTACCTATAATTAAACCGAAAATCTGCGTACGTTACGGTGATGATACATTTGTAATAATTAAGAGAAATGATTTAGAATATACGCATAAATTAATAAACAACATATTTGAAGACATCAAATTCACCACAAGAGAAAAAGAATTAGGTAACAAAATCCCATTTTTAGATGTCTTAATCAGGAGAACCGACGTAGGAAATTTAGAAACACAAGTATATAGAAAATCAACGCACACAGATGGAATACTCAACCATTCTAGCAAAATCCAATTACTCACAAAAGAAACTGTGTGCAGACATTGTTTGGAAGAGTTCAAACACATTGTAGCACACTAAAGTTGAAAAGAATGGAAGAAAAGTACTTACAAACGGTGTTCAAGAAGAATGGTTATCCAAAAATTTCATCAAAAAGTGTTTAAAGTCGAATCATCAAAACACCAACAAAGAACCATCGCCAAAGACCAAAAAGAAATTCATCCTACCATACATCAGAAATATCTCTGAAATATATATAACGGCTAGAATAATGAAACCGTTTGATATAGATAGATGTAGCACACAAACCAGCCGAATTGCCTAATTCGTTCTTATGCAAACCAAAAGATCCGATAGAAAAAGGAGATAAAATTAACACCATTTACAAAATAAATTGTATGAACTGTAACAAACATTACATTGGCTGTCGAAGTGGGCGTCCCCTTTGAATAAGAATCCAAGAACACAAGTCAGCCGTGAAAAGACGTGATATAAATTCTTTAGTATCAATGCATACAGATAATCATGGACATCAATTTGACTGGAATAATATCAAAATCTTAAACAGAGGAAAAATCAAATGTGCCAGGGAATTCCTAGAAGCCTGGTACTCAAACGAATATGCCATCAATAAACACGTTAATATAGATGAAATCTTTCAACTAATAAAAGGCAAAAGTTTAAAATCCCAACCAATAGAAAACGGTCGATACATATGTGAAGGTGGTTGGTCACCAGGAGACGAAATTGTATCATCATTCATGGAGATTTTTAAATCATTTCACTTTATGCTAAATACTGCGCTGAAGATGCCGTCCAGAAAGACGACGAAAGCTCCGCAACTAAACCAACCAGCTCAGAGAACACTATTAATTGCAGATGGTGTGACACCTGGCAACTCCATTTTAATGTCAACAAATGTGGCTGGCTCTGCATAGCTGGCAACAATTTAGAACTTGAACTGACAATTCAAGGCCATGCACTCTTACGACTGGAATCTGCAGTGAACCTAGGACTGAAATACTCACATGACTTATCATTTTCTGAACATATCTCCAAACAAGTGTCAAAGTCACGCAAACTTATCGGCTTTCTACTCAGGAACTTTTACAGAAATGAGTCCAGAATTCTGTTGTACAAGGTTTGTGTGCATCCTTTACTTGATTACTGTTCATTCATGTATAGTAGTATAGGCATAGAGGACAAATTGAAAGTCGAGGGAGTGCAGAGGTACTTCACCTCAAAATTACTCGGAACCGGAAATGGTGCGAACTACTCCACTAGATGTGATACTATAGGACTAGAAACACTATGGTTAAGACGCCTGAGACTAAACTTAACACTTTACTATAAGCTTCTAAACCACTTAGTTTTCACCTCTACTAATGGCATTCGACTTTCAGATGACAATGGCTACAAACTAAGACACACTAAGGGTACAGTAGCTATCGAACAATGTAAAACAGCCACCAGGCAAAAGTTTTATTTGATTAGGTATGCACAGATATGGAATAAACTACCAATGGAAATGCGTCAAGTGGGTACATCGGCCGCCTTCAAAAAAGTGCTTAGCGACAAACTACAATAGTTTGCAAACGATAGTAGTTCTAGTTCCTATCTGAGAGCCTCCGAAATTATAGGCCCATTTAATGTATAAGCCTAAATACTACACCTGTTGTTTTTTGCCCATATTTACAATTTCAGATAAAACATTAACGATTAAGATACTTACCCTCAAACAGACAAGAAGTTTCGTTTGTCAAACTTCCACCCAACACAATAAGTGGAATAAAATGGACATAAAACGACAACATGAAAAAGACATAACTCACCACAACATCAAATGGACAGATGTACGCTCGTCGGGCACCATATATAGCTCACCAACTACAACCCATATTTCCTAAGATAATGTGATGAACTTATATCCATAATGTTGCTGAGCAGTTAATAATCTCAACTTCTGTCAGAACAGCTGAAATTCAAAGACCTTCCTCACGCGGAGAAAATACCCACAAGCAGTAGAAATCCATTAATTAATGCGTCTAAAGCTAATGTAGTTAACTCCCAACAATGACATTGCAGATCAAATGAGATAAACATATCACTGATTTCAAAATAACACATCAATGAACTATAATTCAAGGACTCTGCACACAACACAGCAACGTACGAAAATTGACTTCAAGCTTTATTTTTTTCTCAGGCGCTCATAACCCATCCACTAAAGACCTGGTTTTTTTGTTAATGCGAGGACAATATTCATGTATTTCCTGATGTGTTGCACTCACTGACAATCTAGCAGATTTTTCCAGCTGTGCACAGAAATGATTGTACATAAGAGAAAAGGATGTTTTATACTAGGGTTTAACATATATCAAGTATATGTATAATCTCCAGCGTACATGTAAAACATATCTTGCTACCGCCTGTAAATTGTGACCGAATAATATGGTTCCATTTCTGTAACAATCTGATTAAGCCTGTAAACTAACGACCCTCATGTACTGTACTATGAGAATAAATTCATTTATTTATTTAAAATTTTTTTACACCATACGTTAACAGCTGTAATCATATGGATCGACATCCCGCTTTAAGTGAAATAATAGTAATGCACTACTTCAACGCGTTACGTTCAACGTTTGCGTTACATTTTCGGGTGATTCGTTACTTTAAATTTATCTTGTTGTAATCCTTCCACAAGTACTATACTACTTCCATACCTGTGACCATTAACTCTCATATCAAATAGTTATGGTTTATCAAAGTAAAAAGCAACGAACACAATCCCCAGTAAATCTGGTGACTAATTTTACGTCTTTGATTGCGAAACCAAGCAACACACACCCTAAAAGTGGTTATAGTGAGTCGCATAACTCACATGTATCCCGTAAGCACCGAGCCGGAATTGAGGACAAAACTGTGCTAGCAGCTAGTATGAGCACTAATCAAAATTCAGGAACCTCTGATCATCCAGAAAAACCCACTTCATCTTACGTGCTTACAGATAAATTCCAGACAACAAGCTCTTTTTCAGTACTAACTTCAGAAATAGAACATGCAAAGTTGTCCATAGGAACACCTAAGGCTAAGTTAAAGGAAAAAAAACAATAATATATATCCAAACCAAGTTCACTTTTAACTGTTTGAAAAAATTTGGCCATTGGGCATATGATATTCATTATAATAGAGGTTTCCTGTATTTCTCAATGAATGAAGTTGTGTGTGTTTACACAGTGAACTTGCTCACCACATTTGCGTTGATTTTGCTACTTCATGGGGGAGGGTCTTGTAGCCAGGTTAGATTCTGTTTTAGTCCATCATTCCTATTCAGGCAATTTGGACTCCACTTGATATGAAGTGCTTCTGATATTAGACGTTCCTTGTGGTTTCTGAAGTTTGTCTGGATTATTTCAATATTGTCAAAATCAATTTTGTGGCCTGATTCTATAGCATGTAGACCTATGGCTGATGACTTTTGAAGTTTTTCTAGTTCAACTGGATTTCTTGGTGGTCGAAGAGAAGCTCTACGGTGTTCATTTCTTCTGATTTTGATTTCTCGAGATGTTTGTCCGATGTAGATCGCATCACATTCCGAGCATTTTATTTTATAGACACAATTAGATAGAGAATCTTTCGGGATTTGGTCTTTTATATGGACACGGTTGTTTTGAAGTGTGTCCGATGTTTTGAAGAAAACTCTAATGTCGAGCTGATTAAGTACCCTTCTGATATCTTCTGACGTCTCTGCTCTATATGTAGTGACGACTGTTGAAGTCCGTGTTTTCGGAATGCATTTTCGGCCATACTTAATGTCTGTGTTGATTTTGTTGATGAAGTTCGTTGGGTAGTTGTTTTGCTTGAGAGTTTCAGTGATGTTTGAAATTTCTTCTTCTTTTTCTCGCTCATCTGTTATCAGGGAGTGTGCTCGTCTAAGAAGACTTGAAACAACTGAAATCTTTGCGCTGATGGGGTGTGATGATTTGAAGTCTAAATATTTATTGGAGTGGGTTTTCTTCCTGAATATGGATATACTAAAATGTCCGTTTTCCTTTCTCTTAACTAGGCAGTCTAGAAATGGAAGTTCACCGATGTCTGATTCTGCTTCCGAAGTGGACTGGATTTTGAGAGATACACAGTTTATTTTCTCCAGGAATGAATTGTGTAGATCTCGTTTTAGTACTACAAAAGTATCATCCACATATCTTAACCATATTTTAGGAGTGAGTATGCTTGAAAAGATATTATTTTCGAATTTATTCATGTAAAGATCGGTGACTATTGGGGAGACTGGTGAACCCATAGCAACACCATTTGTCTGTCTATATAAACTCCCTCTAAATGTAAAATAATTACTTTCCAGACAGAATTTTAAGCTCTTAATTATTTCACTGGTGTCCAGTGGACATCTTTGTGATAGCGTTGTGTCTGATTCTAGTAGACTGGAAATGATGTTAAGACTTTCGGTAATAGGGATGCTAGTATATAGTGAGTTAATATCATAGCTTACCATAATGTCTTCTTTATCAATTTCTCGGTGTTCTATTTTGGATTTAAAATCATATGAATTTTTTACAATATTTTGAGTGTCCTTTTGTAGTGGTTGTAGTATCGAGAGTAAGTATTTAGAAAGGTTGTATGTTGGTGAGTTGGTGAAATCTATCACTGGTCTTAGTGGAACTGTGGGTTTATGTATCTTTGGTTGACCGTAGAATCTTGAAGGTATATAAGATTTTGGTTTTAGTGTAAACCAGAGCGAATTTCCAATTTTGGGTTTCATTTCTTGAAGTAGTCTGTTTGTATTTAGTTTCATTTTGTTGAATTCGGCGGATTTCTTCTTCTCTTCAATGAGTAAGTATGGTCCTTCAGATAGGTGTTCAATCCCTTTCTTTTCATAATCCGTTCTGTTCATTATCACAGTCACGTTCCCCTTGTCGGCTTTCGTTATGACGATGCTTTTGTCTTTCTTCAAATTTCTTAAGGCTTCATATTCTTGTTTGGTGAAATTAGATGTTATGTTTCGTTGTGTCATTAATATGTGTGATATCTTTTGACGAGCAGATTGTGATTCTTCATTGGTGAGTTGTTGTAGAGCAGGTTCAATCATAGGTGCTATTTCCTGGACCGATAATGGCTTTCTAGTTATATTGAAATTCAAACCTTTCTGTAGTAATGAGATTTCATTTTCGGTTAGTATCTTGTCTGACATGTTATGTATGGCTCTAATATTCCTCATACCATTTGTTGAGGTTTTCTTTGGTTGTTTCATTTCCTCGAGTTTCGAGAATTTTTGTATATGTCTCCTTTTAGTGACATTATGAAAATGAGATTCTCGTTCATTGAACACTTTTCGAAAGGATTCATAGGAACGTCTAATATCAGAAGCACTTCATATCAAGTGGAGTCCAAATTGCCTGAATAGGAATGATGGACTAAAACAGAATCTAACCTGGCTACAAGACCCTCCCCATGAAGTAGCAAAATCAACGCAAATGTGGTGAGCAAGTTCACTGTGTAAACACACACTACTTTCATAATTCTATACACTGACCTAATCCAACAATCTACACTTGGTTTTACTATCTTTACTAGTTCGATAACTTGACAATAAAAATGGACCCAGACTGACGAATGATGATCAAGTATTTCACAGCCTACACTTATTTTGGTTACCTTTACCTATTCTCGAACTTGACAACCAAAAATGACCCCAGACTAACGAACGATGATCAAGTTAGTAAACTTTATTTTGACATAATAACAGATACACTATTACCTTTGATATTTGGTTTGAACGATCTTCATTGTTATTTTGACTTTCAATATGTCCTTTTAAGTTGAACTTAGTCTATGTTTTTCTCACCCCCTAACTCTTTGTTATATATATGCTGAGATTTTGTAAATTCCGGTTTAATAATACTCTGAGAAAGCTATTAGCATTAAATAGCGAAACGTCAGTAAAAACAATCTCGTTTTGTTTTTTCATTCATTGGGAGATACAAAAAGCCTGTATTATTATTTTAAAATACAATAAGTCAGTAAATGCTGGAATTATTTAATGCAATACCGAGATATCCAAATTATCTGATGAGATTAGCAATATCAGATCGCAGGACTGTGAACCGACACCTCTAAATATCTCCATGAAAACCGGAAACCTTAACAAACTTGACAGAGAATCGGTAACTAAGGTAGATAACCTCATTAACTTTGTTACCACAGAAGTAACAAAACGACTCGACGCAAAACTGAGTGCTATTGTCTACAACGTTCCGGATAATGAGGCAATAAAAAAGGTACAGCGCATCTTACTTAGTGAAGCGAAAATGCCTAACTCCAAGACTAAGTGCTATAGGCTGAAGAAGAGTCAACATGAAAAGTGTTGTCCTATTCGTTTTCAGTTCAAAACACAGGCAGAGACCAGAAAGTTCATCCACTCCCAACACACCTCATCGCAAACCAGAAACTACAAACTTATAAAGGTTGGGGTGGACAAAACAGTCATAGAAAGGCGCGCATACAATTATCTCGCTAAGACTAATTGTGAAATAAATAATGGGACATTGCAAGCAGCCATTATTCCCAACCGTTTGGGAGATGCAGTAGATCCCACCGCGCCACCCCTCTCAAAACACACAGAATTATCCCATCAGAGTGCAGCACCAGCCGAAAGACCACTAGATTGTAACCAAATAACTAATAAAACCATACAACCATTAAACCTAACATTTTACAGCTCTTTATGACTTATTATATTCCTACTCTCTGAAGGGTACGGTTGTGCACTAAATGCACAAAAAGGTATAAAACAAAAACAACTGGCACAACTGAGGATAAATGTATTAAAACCAAAAGTGGACAACATGATAGTACGAGATATACGTGTAGCATTATACATTGCAAATGAACGTTGTCAGCCTAGGGAGTTTTCTTTATTAATGCATTTATTAGTGATACTTGCACTTACCTATTTCATTACAATTTAATGATTCACCTGAGCAATTTTACTTTCCTAAAACAGCTTTCAATCCCTTGTAAACGTTGTACTTACCTCAATATTGGTTGGTTATCGTATGCCTACAACCACGGGATGAAAACGAAACGAAGTCGATTTTCCCGCTCAACCTGGAGGACAATTGTACAATTCAATAACTATACAGCCTAGTTCAGACAATGTGTATGTATTTATATATATATCAAATATTTAACTGTTGAAACATTATTAACTTGTAGACAATCTACGATTTGATATTATATCATACTTGATCGTGCCTGTAAAAATGGCATGCATTTTCATGTAAATTTATATGTTTATATGAGAATATACATTATTATTATTATTCTACAAGATACTTGAGTTGATGGGCGTCCCTCTCATTGTGGATGACAACACCAACGACGACTGAGTGACACAAGTTGATGAAGTTAGCGGTGGATCAAAAGCTGTTGTTGATCGACTTTCAGAAATTTGTCTACCTGCAAGACCACCACCACTGCTGTCTTTTACTATCAGCTCAGGTTTAGCACTAGCATCTGATGATAGGTGGGCTACATGCTGATCAATCACACTGACGGTCTCACAAGTATGCATGCCTTCTGCAACTGCATCTGCATTTATTTCTACTTCACGTTCAAGTTGTACAGAAACTTTTTTCAACTTAGCAGTAGTAGGCATGTCCCTCATCTCATCATGATCAACCAAAGACAACTGTGAAGTATCATGATCATTATCACGAATATTCACTTTACCGTCAACTTCATCATTTTCAAACTCTTTAATAACAGAAGTAGACAATTTTGGTTCCTCCTCGCAAATCCTAAAAGGTTTTATAACTTCACTCTGACTAGTAATACCTTGTAAACTTGTAGGGTCAGAACTGGACTCTGAATCACCAACTCTATTCTGTGACACTCTTTTTTTAACAATGGCTTACCAGTTGCAACTACAGACTTCCTGACCAAACCGTTATCGTCACACAATTCGGAGTCAGGCCTGGAGTTTACATTTAGCTTATCACTGAACTTGCTCACTGGTTCACAGTTCACCTTTGTACGCACTTCTTGCAAACGTGTGAAACACAACCGTGTTTGTCTTGCATCTTGTAACTTATCTGTTGAGGATGTACTACGAAACCTGTTGCACTCACTAAGTTTATATGCATTACTAGACATCATGGAGCCTTCTCGATATCCACCTCTCTGAGGCCCTTTCGTCAGCAATGATTGCATTTTGCTCTCAGACTGCTCTATTCTAGGGGTGAGATGTAATAGACTGGCGAACTTGCTCATAGATAGGTTGACATTATTGTGTACTAGTTTCAGGATATCATCAAATTTTGGCTCGATTC
Source organism: Trichobilharzia regenti (assembly GCA_944472135.2). Taxonomy (NCBI): domain Eukaryota; kingdom Metazoa; phylum Platyhelminthes; class Trematoda; order Strigeidida; family Schistosomatidae; genus Trichobilharzia; species Trichobilharzia regenti. The sequence goes on along the minus strand of OX235270.1, from coordinate 31,026,885 downwards.
CCTCACCCTCCATACGGGAGCTTATCTTCACCCACTTCCTTTGCAGTCGAGTAGGTAGGCGTCTTGCTATTACTTCTAGTATAAAACTCGAGTTGAGGTCACTCACGGAATTCATCGAAATCTAGGTATTCCTATAAGTCATAAGATTATCTAAAAACTCAGTGCCTTGGAGTCATCTTGAAGTTGACTGCCGATACCTTTGACAACTTCGCATACGTTCCTTACAATCATCGAAGGTCTTCCAAACCTTTGACGTAATATGCTCATAGCCTCGTAGTAGCCCTCTTTTGGCTTCATAAACTTACAGCACTGTATAGCTCTTGAAGCATCTCCAGTGCAATATCTCATCAAATACATTAACTTCAATTCATCATTTAATAGTAAACCACTCAACATGATCTCAAACTCCTTTACAAATTGTAAATAATCAGCCGGGTTTCCATCGAAACACCGTGGTTCTAATTTAGGGAGTTTGATGTTCCTATTATCCCTGAACGGCGAAACAGTAACATCAACCATGTCATGCTTAATATCAGACACATCGTTACAAGTAACAGACAAGTCACAACGACTTACTTTCCTGTTTGCATCCAAGACGCTCTGTCCCTTCTTTGACCCAGGCATTGTTGAACTTGGCCCAATTTCGAAAAAGTTCCAGATAATGCTTGTTCAAAGAGGACTTGACCGGCACCAGGAAAGATGAACGGTGACTATCCAAACTGTTACCAGCTATCTGAATCGGCCAGAGTCTGTTTCTACCATCAGAAACTGTCAGTCACGTCTCGTAAACCGTTAATGCCCAGCTCTTGCTACGCTCGGGCTCACGCTGTTCCTTGAAGTTTCTCAGAAACGCTTAGTAATAACGGACGCCAAAACCAAAACACCGATTGGCCACTCGAGAATTCTTTATTGAAACACCAACATATAAAAATAATAATTGAACTAAGGTTTCTGATGGTTTGCTACTGACTTCTTTATGAACAGCGACCGATGAGACGATGACTGTCGTATTGATGCCTCCGCGAAAATTGGGGAAGTTGGTTTTGAGCAAACAACCATGAATTGATCGTTCAATCTTCAACTCCATTGACATACCGTCTGAAATTTTTTCTTTTTCGCTTTTCTGGGCAGTATCTTTTCCAGTGTCCCGGCTTCCCGCATTCAAAACATCGGTCTTTTCTATCAGCCAACTTTAACGCCGCCACTTCCCTCTGCAATGCTTCAATTTTTTGCTCATATTCGTTTGGTTTCGGTTGGTCTATAGCGGCTACCGTTGTGCTCAGCAGCTGTCTGGTCACCTTCGCCAGCTCACTAATATCCATCGGCTGCGTTGAGTTAACCAGTTTTAATCGCTGAGAAATGTGGTCTGGGACACTCTCGATGAATTGGGAAGACAGTAACTGCGCTTCTGATTCTTCATCCAAAGTGGGAAGCGCGCGTCAAAGTAGATTCGTCAGTTTCACCGCCAACACTAGCGGGTCTCCATCCGGTCCCAGCTTCGTTGACCGGAACTGCTCCATCGCTAGCTGTCTGTCTGTTGCGCTGTCAAACTCGGACACTAGTCGTTCAACCAATTTCTACCAAGACACCGTGCCATTTGACCTGTCTACGCTGTCATATGCCGCCTTCGCTCGGCTTCTCAACAGCGTCCCCAGGACAACTGCCTTCGACGCCTGCTCCTTGACACCCACCAGCTCAGCAACGGCCTCGAAGTCACGTAAGAAGCTCCGTATGTCTCCTTCGTCAAACGCAGCTGGCCACGGGATCTTCATTTTCTGGAGGCAGCGACACCAAATGTAACAACAGAAGACAAGGGCCAGGCAACAGATCGTTTTATTATGAAAATCAACACGTATTTATATATGTCTCACATACATTATTATAGCTTATGCAAGTAGCAAAGCGCAGTCATCTGATTGGTTGTTTCGGGATTCCTTGACAAATAGAGTTCTCTATCTGCGAATCATATTTTGCCACGTTAACTTTGCTGTGATTGGTTGTTGAATCAGCCTTGTTCATATTCTCTCACGGCCCATATTAGTGACCTAGACATTAACGTAGATTAGTGTCAACCAATCGGCTAGCAGCCTTCTCTCACCACAAATAGGTGGAATAAAAAGCCACGGTCATCACAAGGATCCAATCATTTTTATCCCCTGCGTCCCTGTCAGCGTTGAAAAAACAGTCGGTAGGGATGTTAACGCTCCTAAACCACTAGTGCTGGTTCCCCCTGCATGAGAACAGGAACGGCCTATTGCACCCGCATCCATTAAGCACACTTGAGACTTGAACAAGTATAGGTCAAATTAAGAACCCTACCCACTTCTCTAGCCTAACTAAAAATAAAAATTCCTTAGTCTATAGCAAATCCAGTGCTCCAACTTCTAATTCTTCGCCGAAAACAGCACACACCAACTCGATAGACATAGGTGAGCATGATGCTGAAACTCCTCTTAACATAGGATCGTCATGTCAAGCAAAACTACTGGGTGATGAACCATATTCGGAGCTGACTAACGAAATTAAATACTTCAAATGCTACTTCAACTCTCATCTTTACCTAATCCTCACAAATGCTAGATCTGTTCTAAATAAATTGCCGATGCTCAGAGCACTCACAGTAATATTCAAACCCCCTGTAATTGTCATCACCGAATCTTGGTGGCATTCGAACATCCTGGATGAAGAGATAAGCTTGGATGACTACACACACTTTCGGTGTGACAAGGAAGGTGGTAAGGAAGGGGGTTGTCTCATGCACTTTCTGAATGCATTTACTGTATCACAGCTAGAAAGTAGTACACTTAACATGCCTGAGACTCTATGGGTAAATGTACACTTAAATAACGTAACAGCAGTAGTTGGATGCACCTACAGAGCACCAGGTACCTTTAGTAATTACGAGACCCAACTTATTAATACTCTGGAGCAATTATCCGACTTACAATACGATCATAAGATCCTATGTGGGGACTTCAACCTACGTGAAATCAACTGGGATATACCCACAGGCCCAACTAAATTTGATAAGTTGTTAGGCACACTGGATATACTTGGTTGGAAACAAACTGTCACTACTCCCACAAGAGGTAATAACGTACTAGACTTAATCTTCTGCCACAATATAAGCCCCCTTTCAACACTTGTAGGTTCTGAGTTTCCAGGGAGCGACCACGAAACAGTGATGTGTGCACTGCCACTTCCACTGAAGTAGTAATGCAGCCCATACCCCCACTTCACAACAAGTAATATATAGGAACCATAGTAAGGCAAACTGGGCCTTAGTAGAATCAATGCTAAGATCCTCCGAATGGGATTAATACTCCACTAATGATGACCTATCGAGAGCCCTGAGCATCTTCTACCATAACTCTAACACATGCTTAGATGCTGTCATCCCACTCCAAACACTAAAGGTTTCCCCACACAGAAAGTCATTCATAAAACCAAAGGATCGTACGAAACTGAAGGGACTCTCAACAAGTTACTTCAAGCACCATGACTTTGGCACTCTAGGTTTATTACTTAACACCCTTAGCTCCATCTCACAAGCTCGAGACTTCCGTATGAGAAAGGAAGAACGCATCCGAGTAGCCAGTCCTGCTAGAGTGTATGCACTCACAGAAATCTTAAAGAAGCGAATGAACCGCAAAAATCACAGCATTTCTCTCCTCATAGACAAAGGTAGGCTATGCACTAACTCTGCAGACATATGTGAACTATTCAGCAAAACTTTTGCAGGTAACTACCTTAAGCCCTCAGTCCAGCTACTCGATATACACCCTATTACTAATATGGCACAAACTCCATCTGCACTCACACCAAACCAAATTAGTACTGTAGAATTCACGTATGCTAATATTAACGAAAATGTTTTGGTACTGACGGTGTGGTGAGAGCAGGCCGTGAGAAAATATGAGCAAGGCTGATTCAACAACCAGTCACAGCAAAGTTAACGTGGCAAAATATGATTCGCAGATAGAGAACTCTATTTGTCGAGGAATCCCGAAACAACCAATCAGAAGCCTGCGTTTGTCTGCCTAACTTCTGATAAACAACCAGTCAGATGACTGGGCTTGTTTACTTGCATAAGCTATAATAATGTATGTGAAATATGTATAAATACGTGTTGATTTTCATAATAAAACGATCTGTTGCCTGGCCCTTGTCTTCTGTTGTTACATTTGTTGTCGCTGCCTACCGACAAATGGCAAGTCCATGCCCTGCAGTTTTTAATAGTGACATATGGATCTTCGGGCAGGACTTCAAGGCTTCTGCGCAGTTGAGTGGCGTTCAAGATCTGTCAGCGATTAGGCTGCTACTTGGGACGCTGCTGGGTGGTCGGGTGAAAGCAGCATATGAAAGTGTGAGACGAAATACTGACGAATGTTCGACACGGTCAGGCAAACAGTTTCCAAAGTGGGAAGGATCACATATGGTCACTTCGAGATGGGATTACGCGGACACAATCGCAATGGTGAACAGTGAGAGGCGCGTGAACGTCAGAGAGCTCCAGAAATGGATACAGCGAGACAAGCCAACGATGACGCCTGCACCAAGTAGATCAAGCCGACTTCAGTCGCACGCATTTGACGGGGGGACGAGTGTGGTGAGAGCAGGCCGTGAGAAAATATGAGCAAGGCTGATTCAACAACCAGTCACAGCAAAGTTAACGTGGCAAAATATGATTCGCAGATAGAGAACTCTATTTGTCGAGGAATCCCGAAACAACCAATCAGAAGCCTGCGTTTGTCTGCCTAACTTCTGATAAACAACCAGTCAGATGACTGGGCTTGTTTACTTGCATAAGCTATAATAATGTATGTGAAATATGTATAAATACGTGTTGATTTTCATAATAAAACGATCTGTTGCCTGGCCCTTGTCTTCCGTTGTTACAACGGTATATCATCTTATTTTTATAAATACGGTGGCCCTGACATTCCTCTACTGCTGTCAGCCACGTCTCGTAAACCATTAATGCCCAGCTCTTGCTACGCTCGGGCTCACGCTGTTCCTTGAAGTTTCTCAGAAACGCTTAGTAATAACGGACGCCAAAACCAAAACACCGATTGGCCACTCGAGAATTCTTTATTGAAACACCAACATATAAAAAATATTTCTACTAAGGTCTGTGAACAAATATTACAATAATAAATCACAAGATTTCTTCTGACGGTTTACTGCTGACTTCTTTATGAACAGCGACCGATGAGACGATGACTGTCGTATTGATGCCTCCGCGAAAATTGGGGAAGTTGGTTTTGAGCAAACAACCATGAATTGATCGTTCAATCTTCAACTGCATTGACAACTACTGTTTAGAAATCCAAACTTACCCTGATATATGGAAGACAACATTCATTATGCCTAAACTCAAATCCGGCTCGAAAACAGATGTCACTTTCTACAGGCCGATCAATATCACACTTTTAGTTCCTAGAATTATGGAGAGACTAGTTAAGGATAACATAATCAAACATGCTTAGCTGCAACATTATAAGCCTGAACCAACATGGATTCCTAAATTCCAGATCATGTTTAAAATGTCACCCAGACTTCTTTGATTTTGTGACAAGCAGTCGTGACAGACGGCAACTAGTACTCGTCGTCTACTTTGACATTTCTAAGGCATTTGACCGTATCGAACATTTACTGCTAATACATAAACTGAATTCCTTAGGAATACGTGACCCATTATTAGGATGGCTTAGAACATTCCTTAGTAACAGGTCCCAAATTGTTTAACTCGGGTCTGTAACCTCCAAACCTAGCCCTATCACTTCTGGTGTAGCACAAGGTAGTGTCATTGGACCCCTCCTATTTACACTTTACATCAATGACATATACGCTTGCCCTTCACACGGGGAACCATTCATCTTTGCAGATGACCTAAAAGCAGCTTATACATTCCAATGTGATAACCTAGGATACTTCGAGAATGTAGTGCAGAAGTAATTAGATAAAGTAACTGCTTGGCCGTCCTTATGGAATCTACAGTTTAACCTGATTAAAATAGCTGGATCTGCTTCGGCGCACCCTCAATTGACTTGAAATTAACGCTTCAATCTGATAACCTAACCAGACTCCAAAGTTTCGTTGACTTAGGCCTGAGGTACTCTAGTGACTTAACATTGTCTGGGCAAGTGGCATCTCAAACTCGAAAGTCGAGGATGCTGTCAGGATGCATACTCAGGAACTTCCACGACAATGAAGCCAAGCTACTTCTGTACAAATCATATGTCAGACCACTACTAGAGTACTGTCCATTTATTACAAGCATCATTCACACACGTGACAAGCTGAGGATGGAAAGTATCCAACGATATTTCACGTTCAAACTACTTGGCTACGTTTGAAAGAAAGGCCACATCTCACGCTGCATGATCCTAAAACCTGACCCACTTTGGACAAGACGACTTATTATAAACCTAATATTCTTCTTTAAGGTCGCTCACAAAATATCATTTTCAGAAAACAGGGACATACAATTTTCACAGGTAGGCTCTTGCCATCTGCGTAACCAAACTTGCACAGTGAAAACTCATTCTTTTTAGTGAACACTCCGTGAAAACTGGTCTAAGAATAAATGTTATAACAATAAATCACGATAATACTTCTGATAGTTTTCTGTCTTCCACTGAACAGCGAACGATGAGACGATGACTGCTGGATTGATGACTCCCTCGAAAAATATGGATGAGTTTGGTTTGAGCAAACAACCATGAATTGATCGCTCAATCTTCAACTACATTGACAGCTTATGTCAAGGAACTTAGCCCTAAGCTCCTATTGTCACGAAGCCGCTCCGAACCGATAAATACTATGTACTTTATTCGACTTTAACTCCAAAACACCATTATTGTAAGAAAGAAGTTATATTGTTTGGTAATTAAAGCGGAGAATAATACAAGTCTATAAACAAATGCTTCATACAAAATTATTATGTACTTTTATTGGTTTTCGCTCGTCTTCGTCGATCGAACCATTCGCGCCTTCGAGTTACCCACCAATGGCGACCAAGGGCAATGAACCAACGTTCAATGTTCAGTTCCATTGACAGAGTCATTACTAGCCAAACCTTGAAGGATGATACATCAGTAAGCGATTTCAATTGTTTCCCACCTTCAGTTTGGATGTACATCAATGCAGCTTCTACTACAAGGCAAACACAAGAGAAGAGGCGAGTAACAAATTACCAGAGAGCAAAGAAAAAATTTATGGGGTCGGACATATGTGCTTATATTCGATGTACATTGTAATTTAGTATACATATCTTTTCATTATAGTTGAAGATTGAGAGATCAATTCATGGTTGTTTGCTCAAACCAAACTCATCCATATTTTTCGAGGGAGTCATCTATCAATCAGTCATCGTCTCATCGTTCGCTGTTCAGTGGAAGACAGAAAACTACCAGAAGTATTGTCGTGATTTATTGTTATAACATTTATTCATAGACCCTGGCGTAAGAAAAAGGGATTCTCGAGTCGCCAATCTGTGTTCTGGTATTTCGTGTTGGTTATTACAAATTGTTTATGAAAGTCTTCCAGAGACAGCGTGAGATCCAGCGTAGTAAGACCTGGACATTGGCGTAGGGTAATGCAAAGACTGGCGCGGTATTATGCTCCTGTCCATCCCAAGCAAAATACTAAGCCGCATCATCTTGAAGAGAATCGATAAAACCCTGGATGAAAAGCTCCGACCGGAACAAGCTGGATTCAGGAGAAACAATTCATGTATTGATCAAATCGCAACACTACGGATCATCATTTAATAAGGCTTAGAATTGCAGTCACCTCTCTATCTCGACTTCATCGACTTTGAAAAGGCATTCGACAGAGTCGATCGAGAGGTGGTTCGGCAACTACTTTGCTACTGCGGGGTGCCGCCGATAATTATACATCTCATCCATCAGTTGTACGATAATGTTGCTTGCCAAGTAATCCACAACGGGAAACTTACGAAATCCTTTGAAGTGAGGACGGGAGTAAGACAAGCTGGCTGCCTACTATCACCAATGATTTTCCTGATTGCAGTAGATTGGATAATGCGACAGACAGCGGGGCGGGTAGCGAGAAAACAAGCATAAAATGGACCCTCACAAAAATCTTGGAGGATCTGGACTTCACCGATGATGTGTCTGATTTCCCACAAACTGCAAGATATGCAAGTGAAAGGCAACAAGTTGGAAGAAGAAGAAGCACGCAGAGAAGATAGGACTTCAGGTGAACGTGGAGAAAAAAGAGGTGATTAAGATTCCTGGCCAACGACAACAGCAACAACAACAGGTAACAATCAGCATAAATGGGATGATCCTGAAAGAAACAACCTCCTTTACCTACACGGGAAGCGTCGTTTCAACTACAGGCGGAACTGACGAAGATATCAAAGAAAGGATCGGAAAAGCAAGACAGGGTTTCATTACCCTTAAGTCTGTGTGGAGGTCAACAGCACTTAGCATCAAAAATAAGATCCGGATTTTCAACTCCAATATGAAGGCATTGATATTATACGCATTAGAGACTTGGCTCATCATGAAGAGCACTTCGAAGAAACTACAGACCTTCATCAACATCTGTCTTCGCTCAATACCCAAGATCAGATGACCAGAAAAGAACGGCAACAGGGATCTCTGGGAGCAAACCAACCAGAAACCAATTGTGAAACAAATAGGCAGGAAGAAATGGAGATAGATTGGCCATACGCTGAGGAAACCATCAAGTGACATCACTAGACAAGCCATTGCTCGAGTGGAACCCGAAAGGGAAGCAACGAGTTGGTCGTCAGTGCAAGGGTGACTTGGAGGAGGTCCTGTGAGGAGGAGGTGAAAGCGTGCGGGAAGACTTGGAGCCAGGTAAAAACTTGAGCAGAGAACCGAACGCAATGGAGACGTGCAGTCGAAGCCCTATGTTCCTCTAGGAATTAAGAGAAATAATAAAATAATAAACTTAAGGGGCTTCGCAATTTATCGTTGTTCAGTATCTAGTAGGTTCATCGAAGCATCATGAGAAATGCGAACTTCATCAAGCATCTAGATAAGTGGTGTTTGTAATTGCTGCAACTGAATTAATAACTGTACACTCACATGCGAATAAATCACGTTGTCTTGTTACTCGCGGGCACACGAAAGTACGGGCATCTACAAGCTTCCTAAAAAGCCTAGAACCATTTGGAAACGAAAAAAAATTAATAACAGGAACTTTCAAGGTTAATAGCAGTTCGGGAAAAATTGCTGGATATTGGAAGCATTGTTCTAGCGCGGCATTTTGCCAGCGCTCCATTTAATTGTGAGGTCAGGAGGATGGAGGAAACTGAGCATGTTGCTCGACGACTTGATAGAATGCTGAAAAATAAAAAGATAGTAATTCGCATTTCAAAGTGGTTAATTTACTTCCTCAGGACGATGAATCTGCGTTAAAGTATCTTCGACGACTTCGAAGCATCGAAATGACACTGGATATTTTAACTAAAACTGGTGTTGGTATTATTATCAATAAAGTTAGGAAAGCTTCTGACGATCCAGAAGTTGCTACACTTGGCAAAAATATTATTAAACAATGGAAAAAGTTGGTTCCAGGTAGGTGGTGTTCACCAAAATCTGTTAGCGTCCTCCCAGCCAGTAGTTTCTCTAGGTCCACTGTAAACATTTCGGGGCGAAATTTCAGGGCGCATTGGGCAAAGTGGGACAGTTGTTTGCAGTGAGCCTGAAGTTTGCCTCGTAGTGTCTTCGATAGACGACCCGAATTGTCTCCAGGGCGTTGAAGGTTTGCCCTGATGTGTCCCATCATATCTGCCCTGCACCGAAAGTCAGTGCTACAGATGGTAGAAAACCTGAATGCGTATTTATCTCATGAAGAATTAGTTTGTGTAGATAGGAGTCTGCCGAAATGAATTTTGGGGTTTCTGGGAAGTTGTGGTTTTTTATCTTTGGGAAAAATGATTGACTTCCGGAAAATTCTTGCGTTGATTTGCACCAAAAATCGCCGGGACTACCCCAGGAATTTTTATTTGGGACTCTAACACTAGTATAAATGCATCAGTTGGTAGACTTCACTTAAAAGCTAGGAGTTAATGAACCGCGCAGTTTTTCAGTCACTATTGCTTTATGTGCTTAGGATGCATATGCAGATTAACTCTCATTTAGATTCAGTCGTCTGTTGGGTCCCTAGTTATTACACTGTACTATCGGTTAAATACATTCCTCGACACAAGTAATTCAGTGCGTGATTTCATCATGACGTAATACCGGTCAGAGAACCATTGGAAAACCAATACTGGACTGCTGTTTTGTCCTAACTTGCTACTTTTCCTCAGTGTGCACCCACCATTATGGTTCGAATCCAGGAGCTCCCGGTTACGAGAAGAGCTCGTAGACCATCCAGTCATTGGGATCTAAATAGTGCAGTGGGCAGCCTATGAATTCCAACTTCTACCAACTCACGATTTAGACCTCGACCACTAGCCAGCGTCATCGGTGGTGAGTATTTTTCCTTACACCCGGCCTGCTGTACCCCACTGGTCACGACTTCCCAGTATATTCTGGTGCTCCCAGGTTTTACATTGATTCCTTAACCGATGTCAGTTCATGATGAAATCCTGTAACCAACGCTTGAATGATCCAACGCATGTTAAAAAGACACAAAGATTAATAGCAGTGTATGTAACTCATGATTTAATTTCTCCATAGTTGCATTGTTGGCCTTAACTTTGCTTAATTCTATACCTCTAAATTTTAATTGTGTCAAAGTAAATGCAATTAGCGGATCTGTGGTATGAAGACGCGGACAAACTACATTCTTCTGGACTGGCTTTTTTCAACGTGGAATTTTGTGCAGCAGTTCGAGTTACGACTCCCCATGTGACATAAATCAAGGGAAGTGAATAAAAAGATAGATAATTAACACAAGTATAAGGGAAAAGGTGTAATAATGTTGAAGAACAATAGACTTTTATTGGATATGGTGACGAATCACAAAGAGTGAATACATCTGCGCCATCAAGTGTCTCAAGCCTTCATTACTTCTAACAGTCATCCCGAGTACTCCAACCAGACACACTAGCAGTCTACACCTACCTTCATTGACTGAAGAAGCAATGTTTCGGTTTGACCACCATGTGCTAGCTCTCTTCCACTAACTGGTAACCAGTTGACTGAAAAGCACGTTAATCTGCCAAAACGTACATTCATCCAAAACTGTAAAGAATTATTAACTTAGGATGATAGACAAACATGAATCAGACTAAAACGGAGATCTTACGACCATTGTTATTAAAAAAAACCGAAAAACAACATTTCAGTCAGTGGAAACGGCTGTGAACAGTTGCGAAGATTTGTCTATTAGTGATTCTTAACATAACAATAGCCACACACACACAGGTAACCTACACCTCATGAACAAGTATGCAACGCATGCCAAACACGAAAAATTTCGCTTCTAAAGCTTAAAATAACTTACCCCATCTCTGTCTTGGTACGTGTGATACTCGGCTAGTTGTGACTGAGACATAGCCATTGGTGAGAGTGGGAGACATGAAAAGGCCGGCTGGCTGTCTTCCAACATAGGTGTCTGTTTTCTATCTACATCCCGTGTTAGGTTAGATGGTAGGTGTGACAGGGTGAACAATATTGAGTTAGTGAGGCGTCGGTTGAGTGCTAGCTAGATGAGAAGGGAAAATCAATCTGTTGACGAGGTTGCGAAACAGTAACAGGCTGAGTGAGATGGTTAGGGAGTGTGTTACTCATACCTGCCTATCTCTTGATTGCCTTCCCCAGTTGCAGGTCAATGTTAGCTTAGCTGACATATGAGAGATAGATGGGGTTGGAAAAGAGTTAGCTAGCTATCACGTGGTAGTGGTCAAAAGAAAACATGACTGGCTTCATCAGTCAACGGAATTCATAACATTAACTAGTTAGTTTGAGCCAGCCACTTAGGGAGGTGTTGACTGGTTGGCTGGGGTCCTCGGAATGATGATAAGAAGCGATGAAGGCTGGAGACAAGTGGTGTTGATATAGCTCAAAATTATCATTATCAGTGATGACAAAGATGCGTTCGCTTTGTGGTTTGTCATCGAATCCAATAAAAGTCTATTGTTCTTCCACTATCATATTACTATTCTGCCTCTCTCCCTCCCACTTGTGTTTATTATCTGTCTTTTGAATGAATGTCTCTTTACTCTGTTCTCTTGCTTTGTGTGGTCCACGGAGGGAAAGCGGCGAGTTAAACTGCTGCACATCTGTGCAAAGTTCTATGTTGAAACTAGTCAGACAGTACACTTCTCTGTTTATCTAACCGTAATTTGCCTTTCAGTTTGTGTCTAGGGTTATCTTCTCTAGAACTGAAAAATATGTCACTTGTATTTTAACGTATTAGTCCTTTTTTTAACACTTGAAAATACCTGGCGTATGTTTGGTTATCTATATCCACTAAACTTTTTGTTCTTGTTTATTTAGATAAAGGCGATGCATCTATCCCATGCCCGAATACTACAAGCAATAATAATAATCATAATAATGGTGATGACAATAATGACAAGTCTTCTGAATTAAAAGCGTGCATTCCTTCTGACGATTCAGCTCCTCATGATGCTAAACGGTCACGGATAAGTGGTGAGCATAACAAAAAAGACTCAACTGTTGAACAACCATCAGTCGTCAATGCAAGTCGTGGCTTCTTCCCCGTTCACTCGTTAACTACAAATGATCAAATACGTCTTAAAGCTAGAGGGATGATTCAATCAGCCCTGGAGAGTGGAAGTAAGAGCAAAATGACTAGATTCATGAATTAATTAATTTCACTCATTTTTTTCTCCTAGATATTCCTAGTGGTGCTTACGAATGTGAATATTTGGCGATTCGTATAGAAACTTCTATCTATGATCTGTTTAATAATACTGATACCAAATACAAACAACGTGTGCGCACCAGAGTGATGAATCTCCGAGATTCCAATAATCCAAACCTACGACTCAATGTCTTGATGGGACATGTTAGTCCGGAAAAACTAGCGTCTATGACGTCAGAAGTAAGTTGAAGTCGCTTTTTCGTTTTTTATGATCCTAAGACGACTGTGTTGTTGCTGATTGGATTGAATAGTAATAGTTGTAGCACTTAAAAGTAAGTCGAACTAGTGTAATGTGTATGTAGTCCTTTTTGGTGCAGACTAACTTCTACCAGTCTGACTAGCCCCAAATAGGAGAGTGAAATGCGCATCCTGGATTCCATCCACTGCTAGTCAGTCAAAATCTACCAATATACTTGTAGTCAAATAATCAGACATCGATCGTCCGGCGCATCTGCGCAAGGAACCGCCAACATGTCAACCTAAGGCCAAACACTTCGGTCCAATCATCAGTCAGTGGGAAAGTCCTAATTGTACATGAAATGAAAAGTATGTTTGTGTGCACAGATTTACAAAGTGTGTTATCATACTGACTGACAATTATTGTTGTCAGATCTTTAAATACTCTCATTGTTGATATTAGAAAAGGACGACATGTAAGCGAACAGTATTGTTGTTTCCAGTTTGATCTTCTTCAAACCTAACACTAACTTGCATAACTTTATGTATAAATAAAAAAAATTTAACCAATATTGATGAGTGGCAACTCAATTAGGACGTGTCTAATAATGACCTACATCTAAGAATACCTAGAGAGAGAGAGAGAGAGAGAGAGAGCTATAAAAGGGACTTGAACTGCTGCCACCCTTTGTTTGTCATTTTCCAGCTGCCGACCAGTCATATGATTGCTCAAGAGGAAGACAAACTGTGTCTAGTTGTGTACCACTTGCATGTGTATTTAAAAATTTAGCTGATCCTGAGGAGGAAGCTGCATAGGGAAGACTCAATTAAGATAGCTAAGCAAATGCATCATTACTATGCATCATCCTTTGTAAAAGGCCAAGTAAAATCTATGAGAGATTCAGTTTTGTCTCATTTGATTGGTGATATTGGTTACCAAGTGGACGGAAGAAGTGCCTTCGAGTGTTCTGATAAAATAGGGGTTAAATTGTGAACTTTAATAAAATGCTAGAGAGATGATAAACTTAGTGCAAGTTACAAATGTTGACACATAATAAGAATAATAATGGAGTAAAAGAAAACCAGGTGAAAATGGATATGAAAAGCATAATCTGACATGGGAATATGGCTGATTATGTTCCTGTAACTTAATAGTAGGCCGAGGTAAACAAAGAGGATGTGCTTTTTCGCAAGGACTGTGAACAGTGGTAGGTGACAAAGGCGAAAGAGATGGAAAAAGCATCGGCGATAGGCAACACTAGGCAACTCTTTAGACTCACCAGAGAAACGGGTGGAAGAAGGCAAATCATAAGTGAAACAATCTCGGAGAAAAATGGCACCATAATTAGCTCCCCGGATAGACGACTGGATCGCTGGAAAGAGCATTACGAGGAGCAGTTTAATTGGCCCACAGCCACGCTCAACCTTCCGAACATCCAACACCTCCCTGAAAGGGATATAGGCACAGGTCCTCCATCCCTAACTGAGGTTACTAAAGCTGTCACCAATCTGAAACTAGGCAAAGCAGCGGGACCTGATGGAATGACTTCAGAGGTATTTAAGTACGGTGGAGACAGTTTACTGTCTGCATTAACTGAGGTACTAGGCAGTGTCTGGGATTCAGAAGAAGTCCCATCGGGTTGGTGTAAGTCACTGATTATCCCCATATACAAGAAGGGAGACAAGTCTTCCTGTGATAATCACAGAGGGATTAGCTTGACTAATATAGTATCCAAAGTCCTAGGCTCAATAATCATGCGTAGACTGAGTGGTGCTCGGGAGGCACAAACACGAGAGAGCCAGGCAGGCTTTAGACCAGGAAGAGGGTATATTGATCATATCTTCACTCTCCGACAGATTCTAGAACATAGGCATTCCTACCGGCGTCCAACAGTCATTATATTTCTTGACCTAAAGGCGGAATTCGATTCTGTCGACCGAGAGGTTCTCTGGCGATGCTTGGCTATAAAGGGAATTCCGAGAAAATACATTGCACTAAGGCACTCTACTCGTACTCATGCACACAGGTGAGGGTTTACGGCGAGTTGTCCTCTGAAGTGGTGATGCCTAGTGGTGTCCGTCAAGGATGCCCATTATCCCCATTTCTGTTCAACTTCATCACAGATGTACTAATGGACTTAACTCTAACTCACTTCAGCGAAACAGGCAGGAATTGACTTGTTACCAGGGTATAATCTCGTTGACTTAGAATATGCAGACGATATAGTCCTTCTAGACGAGGACGCTGGCAAAATACAGAGTCTTCTAAATTCCTTGAGCTGCAATCTACGAATGTTTGGCATGTGATTCGCTCCCTCCAAATGCAAGGTGATGTTACAGGACTGGACTACTCCGACTCCTAGATTAGAAATAGTGAAGTGGTAGAGCAGGTTGACCGCTTCACTTATTTGGGAAGTACCATCACCCAGTGCCAACGGGTTGATCTCAGACGAAATCTCAGCACGGATACAGAGGGGTAGTTTCGCATATGCCAGTTTACACCGTCTCTGGCGTAGACGTGATATCCGACTATCGACCAAAGGGCGGGTGCACTGCTCATCAGTCCGCTCCGTCCTCATATAAAACCAGCTGTACTTGTCGATAGTATGAATCATTGAAGACGAAGTGAACATTCATTGTGCATTTAAGAAGTAATTCTTTGAGGCTACACAAGGGGATTCCTAAGTCTAATTGCCTATCGGTGATTTCTTGTTCGCTTAAATGTGTTGTTCTAAATTTTACTATGGGAATATTTAATATATTGAAATTTCGCGGGGATCCTATTGCATTTAAGGCACTCAATGAGTACCTGAAATTTAGTGCAAGGCTCGCTGAAGCGAAAACATCGTTGGAATTTTTCAAAGAATGTGTAGAAACCGAACGTTATCCCAAACTATATTGGAGGTCGTTAAGACGAATGAGGATTTATCCTAATTCTAAGAATTTAAAAAGACATGCTCTTAATCAGATTGATTCTGTTAAAACTCTTATAAATGATCTAGAAAGGAATATATCACAAAGACAATTTTCAGTTGATGATTTACCTCAGGAATTACAATTGATGTTCATTGAATATGTTAATAACGTAACAGTAAACAGAAGTAATAATAAAAGGATTAGTCTTGTCAAATCTCTCGAAAGCCAAAAGCTTGAAAGGAAATTTCCGTCAGATCCGGGCCGGTATGTTCACAATTTCCAGGCCTCCAAAGCCTCAGGATGGTCGGGGGTGGGTGCCTTGCGCTGCGGGTTGGCCACCCCTCCGCACACCTCTTGAAATGCTCCCATATGACCGGGCGTCTTACATAGCCTCTCCTGAGGAAGTCCTACTCACTGCCTTCACGTGGCGGAGGTGTTTCTCACCAAGTTGAGGGCGAAAGCGGATTCCTGGCGCTCTCCACCGGGTTGACTGTCCATTGGATGACAGTCTAGGGGAGATGGCTAAACCCTGATTCCAAACCTCCAACGATTGGCGTATGAAGCTCACTGGAGCTCACCGGCAGACGTATGGACAAAGGGCTTGTTGGATGTCCTGGATGTCTGGCCCCATTCAAAAAGGCGTATGAACCGAACTCCTGTCATCGGCTGCCAATGGATAGTGGACTCCTTACTCCACTCCTACTGCCTTGTAGGTCACACTTGGTTGTGTAAAGGCTAGAGCTGCACTCTCAAACAAAAGGCCGAGCGATTCTGGGGGCATCACTCGTACCAAATTCCCATGAAACTTCATGAACTCTCTTACAAATTGCCGCGCCTGGGCAGCGATGATTCGAAACGTTCATGAATGCCGGCTCATCCTCCCGTAGGAGATAGCCGAAGTAAAGTAAAGTAAGTAAGTAATTTTTCCAGTATCGTGCTTAATAAGTTTCAATTAGAGGTGTTATCCCTAGGTCCCAAATTTAGTGATTATGCTCCTAAAGTTGATCAATTAGACACTGATATACAGTTTGAAAATTTGTATTCTCAAACGTCAGATCTTACGCCATCGTCGGACGATGAACTAACTAGGTTCAAAACGACGCTAGTGGACAGCTGCCAGCAATACAAGAATAATAAACATTCAGTAAATAGTCTTTTATCTAAACAACACAGAGAAGCTCTAAGAGAACTTAGAAGCAACGAAAGTTTAATCATTAGCAAGCCGGATAAAGGTGATGGTATAGTTTTACTGGACAAAAGCGATTATGTTGAGAAAATGGAAGGTATTTTGAGTGATCAAACTAAATTCCAATCGCTTGGTGTTTCCAAAGACCTCAATGTAAGAGCTGAGAAACAAATGACTGACTCCCTCAAAAAACTGAACCAAATAGGAGTATTATCATCAACCACGTATGAGTCCATGAAACCTACGGGTACCAATACTCCACGTCTTTACGGTCTACCAAAAGTGCACAAACCGGGTCTTCCTCTTCGCCCTGTTTTAGATATGTATAACTCTCCATTTCACGGAACAGCGAAGTGGTTAGTTAAGATCCTGGGTCCTTTGCACAGAGAAATTGTGCAACATAGAATTAGTGATGTTTTCGACTTTATTTCTAAAATATCCGAGACTAATGTGAGGTGTAAACGCATGTTATCCATGGATGTATCATCACTATTCACTAACGTACCGCTTTTGGAAACAGTGGATTATATTTGTCAAGAAATCACCGATAGGCAATTAGACTTAGGAATCCCCTTGTGTAGCCTCAAAGAATTACTTCTTAAATGCACAATGAATGTTCACTTCGTCTTCAATAATTCATACTATCGACAAGTAGATGGAATAGCTATGGGTTCACCATTAGGCCCAATATTAGCTGACTTCTTTCTCGCAAAACTTGAAAACGGGAAATTGAAGGATACCATCAAGGAGTTGGATATGTATTACCGATATGTCGATGATACATTTATCTTAGCTGATGAGAAGGTTAACACAGACGAATTGTTACTTAAATTCAACAACATCCACCCTTCGCTTACCTTTACTTGTGAAGAGGAGCAGGAGAATAAACTACATTTCCTGGATGTCTTGCTAAGTAGGAGAGAAGATGGGTCACTTGGGAGAAGTGTGTACAGAAAAAGCACATTCACAGGGCAGTACACACACTTCCTTAGTTACGTGCCCATTAAATATAAAAGGAATCTTGTAAAATGTCTCGCGAGCAGAGCAAGGAAGATATGTACGGAGGACCTCTTACAAAAGGAATTTGAATATATTCACGATTCCTTGACGGAGATGGGTTATCCGAGTAGTTTCATAAAGAAACATATGAAACCATCAGAGAAGAAACCTGTGACTCTGACTGCACATAAGAAACCTCTATTTATTAAGTTACAATTTAATGGGGACTTATCTAGTGAGATTCTATTCCAAAGACTTTCAAGGAGCATACGTAGAACATTTTACGCAGCACACCTATGTTTGTCATTCTCTAGCCGACGAATGATTGGGACGCAAACGAAGGATAAGCTTGATAGTTTTGCCACATCTATGTGTATTTATCAATTCAACTGCACCTGCGGTGACAGTTATATTGGGCGTACTACTAGACAGCTTAGCCAACGTGTTAGTGAACATCTCCCATCGTGGTTTGGCAAAGGACAGACAAAAACAATCCGAAGCTCAATTCTGTCACATCTAATTGATAGTGGTCATGTAGTCGATAAAACGAAAGCCTTCAAAGTAATTCATCGTATCCCTCCGAATCTTTCTAATAGACTTCGTATTCGTCTACTGCACACAGCTGAGGCGATAGGCATTCGAACTATTAAACCTAAACTATGCATTCAAAAGAAGTTCGTGCAGCCATTATCCCTCCCGTGGCCTAATAAGACATAACCAACGAAAGACTTCTACACCACCCTTTATTTATATTTCCAACCCCTTTCTTATCATCCCTTAATCTTATCTTATATTCATTATAAACGTGTTTCATTTCCTTCCCCTACAATCTAACATTACGTAATCGGTTCATTTGTTTTTACTAGCCTTTATCGACTACTTCCACCTGAACAATTGTTTGTTTAATCATACTGTTTTTCATTATTCGTGTTATCACAGATTGCCTCATTTTTTCATCCTTATTATTGATAAGACCATTATTATTATTATTATTATTATTAATATTATCATTACCACTATTATGACTAACTGCACAATTTATATTCACCATCGTATTATCCTATAGACAAAACACCATGATTGGTTTATATTTGAATTTTTATTTGTAAACTTATATATATTAGAGTTAAGCCTGATGAGATCTAATTGAAAACAATATTGTTCGCTTAAATGTGTTGTTCTAAATTGGTGATATGGCTCTAAAACGTTCTCAGTGTCGCAGAATCATCCACTCTATATGACTTATGATTTCCAATGAAACTGTTTTGTTCTTCCTTATTACTCCTCCGCTGTCTCACATCTCTGCTTACTGTCTACATTATGCATTTCTTCTACCTTCTTCTCTTGCTTTGTGTGCTCATGGAGTGTGGCGACTTGAACTGTCGCACATCAGTGCAAAGTTCTATGTCGAAAACAGACAGACATACAGTCACTTCCTTTTATCAATTCAAATAAAGAAACAGGAAGCATATCTGCAGGATGATAAGAGCTCGAATGATTTCGTGGAATCTTTTCAGGTTAGTGTACATCCTGAATACACCAATTAGAAGTTTCAAAATTTATTTAAACATCTTACAATGACTTCAAGATACAGATAGAAAGTATAGGCAACGCTTTTATAAGATGATGTAAGTAGACGAATTATTCAGTGTTAAAATGAGTAACCATTTATATAGTGATTAGATAAGGCAGTGTAGTTCAGATTCCGCGTGAAAACACAAGGATGGGCTAAAGACAAGATACAAGGTAGATCAACAAAGTGAATTTATGCACATTATGATGGAGAGTGCATGAGGGTGGAAGTGATTAGTAAAGTGAAGTAAAATTAAAAGACAGAGAAAATAATTTAGTAGATTTGGAAACTTGGTCTGTCTGTCTGTTTTCGACATAGAACTTTGCACTGATGTGCGACAGTTCAAGTCGCCACACTCCATGAGCACACAAAGCAAGAGAAGAAGGTAGAAGAAATGCATAATAGAGACAGTAAACAGAGGTGTGAGACAAAGGAATAGTAATAACGAAGAACAATATAGTTTCATTGGAAATCATAAGTCACATGGAAACCTGGTAGTAGGTTCAACTCAGTAAGTGAAAGTCAAAATCGAAATCAAGTGGAATGCTATGCAAGGGAATAAAACACGAAAGCACACGAACAAGACAAGTATGGTTACCAAGGTAGTGAGAGATTAGTCCCACTGTCTTTCTGTATGCATAGGTTGGGTGGAAGTCTTTTTATGGCGATGGCTTGTGTGAACCGAAGTAACCATGCTTTTCTTTGTGTATTGATTATTTCGAGAGCCTGAGTAATTTCCACTTTATGTCTTGTGCCAGTCAATTAGGTGTTGTCTGGCGATTTCACCTGAGAACACTTTTCTGCCTTTCATAGGGGAATTACTTTTAGAAATATGCTGGGAAAATGTAGTAGAAGGGGTGGGGTTGGAACTGTTCCATGAATGAATTCTGGGTTACTCTAAGCTACAAAGTCCAAAACGAAACTACCTAATAAAGACCTTGACAAATCTTTTCATCGATTTACTAGTCATATACCCCTAAGGTAAAAGTGCGTAATGTGAAAAACGTTTATTTAAAATAAAGGAATGTTAAAAATAAGTTACAACGTAGGATAACTTGTATGTATGTCGAAAGAATACCTCCCAATTTCTCCTCACAGGAGTGTTCACAGTTAAGTTAAACGAAATTTCGCACATAAATAACTATGAGTCATTATGTTTCTTGACCTACCCATTCACCGCTGTTATTCTGTTTTCTAGGTGACTCTAGAGGCTTTGTATGGAATTTGTGATGAGTCCCATCGAAATAATTAACGAAGTTGTCCGTATGATTAACCACGTTGTGATGCATATGAACCAGAGATGACAGCTGGCTATACGTTTACTCCCTTCAAATGACCCTGTTGTCTAAAAAGTTGTAGTTAAATACTAGATTTGGATGAAATTTACTAAGTGATTCCAGAACAGCTTGCGTAATTCCGCGACTGTATACTATGGACTCTTCTAATTGGTGGTTCCTCAAGGTGTCATTAATCCGTTCGTTCACTAGGTGGCAGTTTCGTTTTGGTGGTTAAGTTTATTTAACCAAATTTTGATTTGAGATCATGGTCTTATAGGCTGTTTAACACATTTATGAATGTTTTGTTTAATGAGTAAATCCATTCTCATCACGATAATCTTTTTATTGTGATTATGATACTCTGGCGGCACAATCTTTTGACTACAATTTCAGCATTTATACAACCTGAAATATGTACTGGTTTTTTTCCTTTTTCTTTCCTTCTGATGTAATAGATTGCCAAGGTTATTCAATAACAATAATGTGTACTGTGAAGTATATTGATAGATCGTGACTGACCTACAGTGGATGCAGTCCAGGATGCGCAGTTCACCCTCCTATTTGGGACTAGTTGCCAGCTAGCTGAATGTACCTGCAATGAGTCAGTGAGTAGTGGTGTTCCTCCCACTGAGGCTGGGGCCCACTACCCTCCAGTAGTTCCAAACTCCTCCACAGTGTTATGTCCGCTAGACCACTCGGGTTCATGATGTAATCCACCTCATGTCTTGTGCAATGGGTATTAGTAATAATTTAATTCAACCATTCGAACTTTCCCGTTGATTGATTGGATGATAGAAGTGCTCGACCTGAGTGGCCCAAGTGGTCTAGTGGACATAATAATTTGGTAAAGTTTGAAACTATGAGTGGATAGGTAGAATTAAAGATGTCTAGGATTGGATGAAGACGAATTCCTGGTTTATGTACTTTGGGCAAACCAAAATAGTCAAGGCGAAATGCCTAAAGGAAAAGATGTAATTGAAAACAACAATATTTTTCACTTATATATGTCTTGTTTGAATTATTGTTGATTTTTTATACTGATGTATGTGTAAAATTCGATCTTTTTTCTGGTTTGTATAAGGAAATGGCAAGTAAGGAAATGAAAGAACTCCGTGAAAAATACACCAAGGAGACGATAGAAGATCATCAAATGGCTGTGACTGGTGGGACTGAAACTGATTTACTACGATGTGGAAAGTGTAAACAGACAAAGTGTACATATAATCAGGTTAGTTATTTCATTAATACAGGGCTTCAATTTAATTTATGCATCACTAATAGTCATTAAATGTGGGAGTAGTGGACATAAGTCGTGGGGTACAGCATGTGGTGATCGGATGCGAGGACTAATATTCACCGTCAATGATACTGGCTGTTTCCAGGTGAAGCGCTATATCGTGCATGAATTAGCAAAAGTTGGAATTCATTAGCTGACCATTGAGAAGTTGGTTCCAAGTGGCTGATAGATGTTCTACGAGCTCGCTCGCCTTGTATAACAGGAAGGTGGTCGTGGGTTCTAATCCTGGTGGTGGAAAGATGCGTACTGCTGAAGCGAAGTCCCAAGAACTAGGTGGACGAAACAGCTGTCTGGCAGTATTCCCAGCTGTTTTACCAATGGTTCTCTTCTAACCGATATCACCAGTTCATGTTGAAATCCTAACTTATTAGTTGTATTTCCTGAAGTTTTGTGTCTAATCAATTTGCCTTTTACTCTTCCCAATGATATAATACATATATTTGTTGTTTAAGTGTTCATGCTTCTTATCCTGCCTTTCTCTTACAGGTCCAAACGCGTAGCGCTGATGAACCAATGACAACGTTTGTTTATTGTAACAATTGTGGACATCGATGGAAGGTAACTAATCACAATATTTATTTAGCATTTTTTGTGTGGGGTTTATCTTCAGTTGTACTGTAAGCTTCCTAAGGGATTGAAAAACTTTTGTATTTAATTCAAATCATATTTTCATATAAAATATTATCATATTGTGACAGCTAAATGGCAGGCTTTCTCAGCTCACCACTACGAAATGACTCATTAACGTAAGTGTAGAACTTGGGGACTGTGGTAGAATTTTTAATCCCATGTTAGATAAGTTTATTTCAAATTACGCACGGTGATGATGCAGTGTTAACTACTGAATAATGACAAGGTTTCAAGCATAAATTATTGCTGCTCATAATCATATCAGTTTAGCCAGACGGCTTCATAATTTGTATTTCTCTATAAACCGACAAAATTAATCTTTGAGCGAGTTGGTGGGTTGGTTGGTTTAATGTTATGGTCTGGTCGAGAAATTAATAGTCCTGACGCGAGAAGGCGGAAATCAGAAGACCACTAGGTTTGCGATGATACTTCTATTTTCCAAACACAAGGAGACGAAAATAAATGGTCTCACACCAAAGTGGTAAGTAAGTAAAGTCACAAGATTGTGAATGCGAAATATATATGAATGTTCCAGACAAGGCGTGGGAAAAAATCATTAGACAGTCTTAACATGAATGGCTAATTATAATGGAGTGTCGATCCAAATAAACATAGCGAATATAGCAGACATGTCAACAACCCCACATATAATATGGATATATGTCACCAAGCAACGGACTGTCAACATACACTCATATTATATATAATATAATATAAGGAGAATATACATTATTAAAGGATACAAGTTCACACAAGTGAAATGGTCACAGACTAAGCGAGCAAATAGAAAGAGAGACCAACATACACACACACATAAATATATATATGTGGATACATATCATTTAAACGGCAACCCAACTAATTTCAGCATCATTGAGAATCCTACTTAAGGTCTCTGATGTACTTTCTTTATCCCGCAGTGTTACAGAGGCTTTGTATTCTATATTATTTTTGTCATTCCCATTCCCAATCATATTTGATTCTATGGTTCTTAATACACTTCTGAGCGAATTCTGGCGGGTAGTTATTCGTCACTAATATTTTCTTAATTAGTTGGATTCCATTATTTAAATCTTCTGATTTACTAGTTAGACAGACCTCTATTACGATTATGTGGATATATTTAACTGAACCAATCTCCCTTTACCGATTTTGGTTGGGATGAATTAGAGTCTTTGAAGTATTTATTAGAGTGTCGGTCTTCTATAAGTGCCAGTATCTTAGCCCACCATCTTGTTTTCGTTTTATTCTATAGTTTAACAAGGCCAATTTACGTTATTCATCTTCTAACTCACAAGTGAATTAGGAAATCGTGTGACTAAATTGATATGATTATGAGTAGCAATAATTTCTGTGCGAAAGCTTGTCATCATCAAGTTTTTAATACTGCACCATCACTGTGTGTGCTGTTATTACAATGACTTCAAGATACAGATAGAAAGTATAGGCAACGCTTTTATAAGATGATGTAAGTAGACGAATTATTCAGTGTTAAAATGAGTAACCATTTATATAGTGATTAGATAAGGCAGTGTAGTTCAGATTCCGCGTGAAAACACAAGGATGGGCTAAAGACAAGGTAGATCAACAAAGTGAATTTATGCACATTATGATGGAGAGTGCATGAGGGTGGAAGTGATTAGTAAAGTGAAGTAAAATTACAAGACAGAGAAAATAATTTAGTAGATTTGGAAACTTGGTCTGTCTGTCTGTTTTCGACATAGAACTTTGCACTGATGTGCGACAGTTCAAGTCGCCACACTCCATGAGCACACAAAGCAAGAGAAGAAGGTAGAAGAAATGCATAATAGAGACAGTAAACAGAGGTGTGAGACAAAGGAATAGTAATAATGAAGAACAATATAGTTTCATTGGAAATCATAAGTCACATGGAAACCTGGTAGTAGGTTCAACTCAGTAAGTGAAAGTCAAAATCGAAATCAAGTGGAATGCTATGCAAGGGAATAAAACACGAAAGCACACGAACAAGACAAGTATGGTTACCAAGGTAGTGAGAGATTAGTCCCACTGTCTTTCTGTATGCATAGGTTGGGTGGAAGTCTTTTTATGGCGATGGCTTGTGTGAACCGAAGTAACCATGCTTTTCTTTGTGTATTGATTATTTCGAGAGCCTGAGTAATTTCCACTTTATGTCTTGTGCCAGTCAATTAGGTGTTGTCTGGCGATTTCACCTGAGAACACTTTTCTGCCTTTCATAGGGGAATTACTTTTAGAAATATGCTCGGAAAATCTAGCAGACGCTCTTTTGCTCTCAGTCCTTCGTGTGTGGTTCTTGCCGAATGTGCAAGTGAATTGGCAAATGCGGTTAGTGTTGACATTAGCATCCTACTTTTGACTGTGTTAGGAAGCATACTGTCTTGTAAAGTGGAGTGAGTCTGGCGATGGAGATGTTCTTTTCAATGCACTTTTAATTCTGTTTCCCGTTCTTGTGGATACTTCTTCCACTTTATATGCTAGACACAAAAACTGGTTTCTTTTCAGGTGTTTCGAGCTCGTATTATGCTGTAAATATTTTCATTCTTTCTTTATTAATACCAGTGGATTTCAGGTTTTACTTATAAAGGCATCGATGATGAGTGGAACTTTGCTTGAATAACTCTCAGATATCTCAGAAATTCACGTATCTCATCTGTAGTAGTTTGAAGACACCGAAAAGAGTTTTCTGAATATGTTATAAAATAGTAGTACGTATTTGTTTGTACGCACTACACTCCGGCGGCGTCGAAAATGTGAGTTCATGATTCTACAGATCTCGGGTTTCGTTGAGTCATGTAGATTTAGGGTGGAATGCTGAAATTAGCGCTAGATAGTTCTTATCACATTAGGGGGAGTGGAACAAGACGTCCTTGCTGGTGGAAAATATGCCTAAGCACAGACATGGAAAAGGAATAAATGTTGGGTTTGCTAACCTTGCATCAACTTTTGTGCTGATGATGAGGCATGTAGTTGTTGTCTGTCGAAGAGAGTTCATAATTGTAGACATGTTTGTGGAAGGTGAAAGACGAATTTCTGGCCATGAGTGTTTTCTATGCACTGTTGTTAATATTTATAGATGGAAGCGGTAAGTAGGTACTTTTAAGACTCATTATTTGATGTTTCATTGTTAGTGCGAGGGCTGGGATATTGCCTGTCTGGGCGTTCAGACGAAAGTCTGTGATTTTCTTTAGGGACCACCCGTGAGCGAGCTTTGACGTGTAGTCTGATCCACAAGACAGCAGCGTCAGGTGACCAATACAGGTGTTCGTATGTCATTCGACCCGATGTGTTTGGATTCTGGAGCCCATGTACCCACACCGTGGTAGTAACTGCTTTTTAAGGCTAACCGCTATCCAATATACAACCTTCATGGTATAGTAGGACCTGTAAGGGCATAAGTGTCCACCTGCGCCCAACCAGTATAGCTTGTTGGCTGACTGCAGTATGCAAGCTCGACCACCACGGGAAGGTAGCGAAGGTATCGGCCGGGTTGCAGACTGAATTTAGTGTGTGTGTGTGTGTTATGGAGGGAAGGAGGGTAGGTGTGTAAGTGAGTGAGAAGTATTTTGTTAGTGGCTCTGCATAGACTTATTTTGGTGTTCTGGTAGGATGTGTGATGTGCACGTTTAGCCAAAGCTTTCCTGAGTGGAGGGGGAGGGAGGGTTGCTGAAGTTGTCGTCGGGTTACGTACTATTGAGGAGAGGGTCAACGGTAGTTAGGCGGTGAGTGAGGTGGAAGGAAGTAGGTCATTGATTGTTGATAGATAACTGGCGGCGGTGGTCATCAATAGAATGTTATGAATAAGTAAGTAGTAGGCGATTTGTAATAATGATGTAAATCGTGAAAGTGATTTCCTTGACTGCCTCACGATGAAGAGTGAGATGCATATATACCCAGGGTCGATTTGATGTCGTGATTTCCGAAAATGTGAAAAGTTATGCAGAAAGTCTTGTAAATCATTTATATTAATATTGTTATTATAATTATTATAAGCGATGAATTGTGGTCAGAATGTCGTCCAGTTAATAGTTAGTGCTGTATGATTGCTTCGTGGAATAAATTATCTTAGCGCCTGTTAACGTGTCGCTCACACTCGGGACGACGGAGGTCAACAGCTGGAATGTCTTTTCGACCCGCTTATCCCTGAAAGCAACTGTACAATCCCCTGTATATACATAAGTCTACATAGAAACAGTTGAGGGAAAACTTAACTGTACAGGTAGTCTAAGGAAGAGAATAACCTTGCTGCGCAGCAACTCTGATGGTAATGATATTATTTTCTAGGCACTCAATTCTTCCAAGTAAGGTGATGGACAAACTTCGTCTTTTGTCCATATCACTGTGTATAAATCAGTCCAGCTGCTCGTACAGAGCTAGGTACATTAGTCGTTCTATGCAGGTCTTGTCGAAGCGTTTTAGCGAACATTATCCAGCTCGACTGCGAAGAGGAGGCACTGGTTCAATCAGTGACTCTCTAATTGAATATATATATATATATATATATATATCCATACTCTTGCTTGTACATTAATGGTGATATAATTCAAAATAAAACTTCGAAATCACTGAACATTCAACGTCTAATTATGTCGTCTGTGTTGGATTTATTCACTAATTAATATGTGCTGGTCCTTTCTGTTACAACATGCATATTCACCTTGTTAAGTCTATTATCTAGTAGCTTATCTAGTATGGAATTCTGATACCACAAGGCCAAAGTCCTATCATTGTCTTATAATATTATTCTCAGTACAAACATATGTTGTTTTTGCTTTGTTTAAATTCTTGAATGGGAATATATATATAAATGCTTGTTTAATTCATCATACACTCTGTGTCATATTTTATATCATGTGTCTTTCTCCTTATCTTTTCATTGGTTTCAGTTTTGTTAACGATTCATTCAATCAATTACTGCTACTTACTACTGTTAAATGCACAACTGTGTCCATCCATCCGTCCGTCCGCCTTACCTTCGGTCAACAAACTAGTTTGGCTCTGCTGCTGTTCATCAAATTTCCAACTTTAAAATATATATACATATATTACTCCCAGACCAGTGCGTTCTGTAGGCCTCTGTGTGTTTCGGTGTTATTGCTGCACACAATCAATCCTCCATCCTCAAATAATAAACTGTGTTCCCGGAAAATTGGTGGCACAAAATCTGTAAAATGTCTACTTTCCCTATATATATATATATAAAGTCACTTGAAACTTGTATATTGGATGTGCTATTGGGTGTTCTTGTTGTGTATTTTTATTATTATAAATCAAAGTGAATCGTTCACAGTGTATTCAATCCTTCAAATAACAGTAACAATAATAATAGTATTAATAATAATATTAATAACAATATTAATAATAATAATATTAATAACAATAATATTAATAATAATAGGGAAACAGAATCTTCCTTTTTGTAATCCTTTGTTAACTGTGAGATGATCCTACGTAGAGGTATGTAAATACCACCATCACCAAGTAAGCTTTCTTTTGTGTGTGTGTATGTGCGCCGTGTATGCCCACCTTCTTGTACTTGTTTCCTCTTCATGATGCTGTTGCTGCTGATGTTTCCCCCATTCGTTTCATTGTGATCCCATCTATCCTGTGTGAAAAACAAAACTCTTCACTGATGAATTTGTTTTTTTCCTACTTTTTAAGAATTTCTTCTGTTTTGGTTTTGCCCTTCCATATAGCAGCTTTGATGAATTGTGTACACAGATGATGCAAAAATATTTCAAAAAAAAAACAACAACAACAAACAAACAAAACAGAAACATCATTATCATCGCCATATTTTAGAGATACTCTTAATATTCAACCTTTTTTTTACTTCTTCAAGAGTCAATCCCTTGAGTAGAGAAATTGTATGTAATTCAGTGTTCTTATATGGATATATAGTGTACTGTTATATAATTGTTATATCTGTGCTTGTTAAATCCCACTATTATGTGTATACAGTTCATGTTCAGGTTGTTGTTTTTATTATTGTTGTTTTATTGTCACATGTATTAAATAAATACATCTTTCGCTTTTGTTACAAGAATGCTGGTCTGTGAAATTGGTAATGAGGACGATTTTTATGATCCAGCCATATCACAACTTTTCTCCATCTTTTGTTGGGGCTCACCATCATTCCGAAAAACCTAGCCAACCAGTCAGCACCTCCGTACGTGGCTGGCTTAAACTAACTAGTTGTTGTTATGAATTCCGCTGACTGATAAAGTCAGTCATGTTTTTTTCGTTTGACCACCACCACGTGATAGCTAGCTAACTCTTTTCCAACCTCATCTATCTCTCATATGTCAACTAAGCTAACATTGACCTGCAATTGGGGAAGGCAATCAAGGGATAGGCAAGGATGAGTTAACACACCTCGTAACCATCTCACTCAATCAATGTAGTCGCTTTACACCCTCGTCTTTTGATTTTCACTCTTCATCTAGCTAGCACTCAACCGATGCCTCATTAATTCAATATTGCTCACCCTATTACACCTACCATCTAACCTAACACGTAATGTAGATAGAACGCAGTATATACGCCTTCTGGTCGATAGTCTGATAATACGTTTACTCTAGAGATAGCGTAAGTTGTAAATTTTCTGTACCTTTGCCAATTTAGTACTGGCAACAGTATGCAGAATTAGATACCATATAGTCAAATGATCTTGGACGACCAAACAACCAATCAGATCGCTGCTCTTCAGCACTACAAATGAATGCTGTTCACATAATGTTCGTTACAGTTTTCGTCCTAACCGTAATCTTCGTTACAAGATTCACTCTCACTGTAATCTGTGTTTGAAGTTCCACTCTTCACTGTTACCTTTTCGTAGTTAGGAGGGATAATGGTTTTTGATACATCGAACGACTAGCATCTATCTAACTCCACATAAGGAAGTGAATTGGTAGATACACATAGAAGTGGTCAAAAGTATCTTGTTTACGTTTAGAGTTGTTGAGGAAAAACGGCCCGCTTGTGAATACCAATCGTAATTTCGCAGCAGAGGGTTTTTTTCAAGGCTTTAGATATTCTCCTCTCTTAAGTGTCGGCCAGGAGGTCGCCTTTGAATGCCATATTCATGTATGGCATTGTCTTGGGCACAGACATAGGGTGTTCTTTTTCGGTTTTGGGTTATTATGTGTTTTTCTAAAATGTATGAGGGATAGCCATTATTATGACTGTTTGTTAGGCCCAGTAATACATATATACAATTGAAATTAAGGTTGTTTATTGTCATATATTGAATCCGTTTTGTATTTCTTACAACAGTGTTGGTTGTTGGAAATCCCTGAATATATATAAAAAGAGGAACTTCCTACAACCGGTTCCTTTTAATTAGTTTGAATAAAGAAAGGATAAACACACATATTTGCAGTTGCAGGATAATACGAGCTTGTTTTATTCTGTAGACTCTCTGTTCAACTGTCCGTACATCCCAAACAAGCTATATAGGGTTACGAAATCTCATATTGATTAATCTCAGAAAATACATCACCACCTTGAGGTCATATCTAGTCAAAATTCAACAGTCTACTGGAAAGTTTCAATTCGGTGTATCGGATAAAGTTTATTCATCACTTAATGCAAAACTTACAATTACAAACGATGAATTCATGTGGAAAGAAACTCAGGAAATCTTAAGTAGGGGTAGAGAAACCACATGGAGAATTTTGCACAGGCCCTCCCCCAAATATATATAAAATTTCTCAGGATTTCATCATGAGCTGACATTAGTTACAGAACCACTGGAAAACCTGGGAGTACTGGACAGATGTTTCGTCCTAGTTTGGGACTCTTCAGCAGTACGCACCCACCGGGATTCAAACCCAGGACCTTCCGGTTACAAGGCGAGCTCGTATACCATTAAGCCACTGGAACCCGATCCAATGGTCCTTGAATTCTAACTTCTGCCAATTCACGACATAGCGCAACCGCTAGCCAATGTCTTCGGCGAGTATTTGTCCTCACACCCGACCAGCTGCACCCTACTGGTCACGACTGCTGCTGAAGGGTGCCAAACTAGGACGAAACATCTGTCCAGTACTCCCAGGTTTTCCAATGGTTCTCTAACTAATTTCAGCTCATGATGAAACCAATCAAATCCCTACAAACCAACACTTGAATACATAAAATTTGTTGGACGTAAAACTAAGCAGAAAGGGAACTGAAGCTCTCTCTTTCTAGGATTCAGATATCTTATAGGAAATTCCTTTACTAGTAGAATTGATACAGAAACACAATTTGAGTATATATACAATCCACTGTGGGATATGAAACCCATTGAACAGGATTAGGAAAATGTTAGGTTTCAGGGGAAAATACTGCAGGAGAGTATCACATCTCCTTCTGTGTGTTGTCGAAGATTTTTACTAAAAAGCATGGACTAGTGTTGAAAAAATCCTGTGAAACAATTATAAGATCGTTATTTTTAAAACATGTAGAGGTTCTGACGTTGCAATAATGAACTGACATGAATACTGCTTCAAAATGGCCACTTCTCAATGATAAGATTCCAAGTCAGGACAGGTCAATCAACGGTACAACCAAACAGACTTCGGAAATAATAATAATAATAGTACTTGTGATACAGAATGGAATTCTGAGCATTTTGCTACAGTATTACATCCAGTTGGTACATTATCAATAAATAAAATTCTACATAGATTAGGGGTAATCTCAGTTAATTTTGACAACATATTAGCATGTCTGTAGCAAAGCCAAAATTGAACAGAATGTTTGAAGGTGTTAGAAAAGTAGATACTAGCATGTTTACTGGCGTAAGCGGTAACACAAAGGTCGAGATATACAGAGTGAAAGAACGAAGAAGAATGTTTTAAGTAGAGTTTGTAAGGAAGAAAGAAACAAAACACCACATAACAAAAAAAGAGAGAAAAGGAAAATAAAGAAAACGTTGTACTCACAAATGATGAGTTGGAAAAACGAGATCCAGTTGTTCTACTGACTATTTAACAAGTTACAGGTATCACGCCTAATGCGTTCTTTATCGAACAGAACACGAGCTAAGTAGGGTATGGTTGAGTTTTGTACTTGCTAGTGCGAGCATATAGTTTCCTGCCTGCCTGATGAGATACAAGGGGAGAGTTGTGAATGAAGAGGGTGGTGTGAGTTAGATAGAATGGATTTAGCCCATTTTTCACATGAGTCTAAGTGCCTGTCAATCAGAATATTAACAACCTGGTTAAACGGCACGTTGCTTACCCTGCTGACAACCTTTAACACCCTACGTAATAAGATATAGTCCTTCTTCAGTAGCCCTGGAAAAACTAAGGGGGTACAAAAGAGAATAATGGGCAGGATGTAAGAGTTAAAGAATCGTAAGAGTAACGGTTGGGTTATTCCAGAATGTCTTAACTTCTCGATGCAAAAGGTAAGACAGAATATTTTCTTAGAAATCATCAAGATATGAAACGACCAGGAAAGTTCAGCCGATAGAATGATGCCAAGATATTCTATTACTGACTTGGTCTGTATTTCAGTGCCATCTGTGTTGCACACCTCGTGAGCGCTAATCAGTTTGGTTAGGTCAGATTTGTGCGTAGAGGTAAAATTGACTGTTTGACATTTAGAGGTATTTAAGGAGGTGAGACCGTTTTCCTTGGACCACTGGCTGATTTCTGATAAAAAACCATTTAGTTTGGAGCAGTCACTTTGACACTCGACAGTCAAAGATACAGTCAGATCGTCAGCATATTTAACAAAATTAGTTTCATTTGAAGATGGTAAGTCATGTAGAGAGAAAGGAAGAAAAGAGAAGTGGGGAGAGTACAGCACCTTGGGGGACACCAACTTCAGTGAGCATAGCAGACGAGGATTTACCTTTATATACAGTGTGCTGCATTCTGTCTGAGAAATAGGAATGCAACCAGTTTGTGACCCAGGACTCATTTTGTGTCATCGAGAGCTTATTTAGCAAGAGACATTCAGGTACAGAGTCGAAAGCAGAAGTGAAGTCGAGAAACGTGCAGTGGATGTATTTGGCACCTTTTTCCAATGATGAGACAATAGTGTTTTGTAGGACGGCTGAAGCGCCTAAAGTGCTCCTACCCTGTCTATAGGCAAATTGTTTGGGGTCTTCAAAACTTTCAAGGGAGGGCTCAAGTTTAAGGACCTCGAAGTATAAACATTTTCTCAAATGCATGAAGTGATGTAAGTGAACACAGAATACAATTTTGAGCAATTGTAAAAAATAGGCACCACACAATTAAAATTTGCTCGAACCACCAAATAATCATATATGCATATATGGAGGGGGATAATGACTCGTCAGATGTATTGCCGGGCTATTCGATGATTGATTATGCATTCAGATGCAATTACTCTATTATATCATAAAGTCCGTTAGAGTTGCTAGTAAGTTGTACATTATATGGTGAGTTGTTTTAGATACTTTCTTATCGAAACCGAAACTGATCTGTTAAAGTATTTGCGTGTATATGCCACAATTGGCTACTTGGACAACCAGCAGTATCTGCTACAGCTGCGGGGAAACATAGAATACTAAAATGTCAACACAGTGCACTGGTATCAGCACATCAGCCTGGGGAAATTGCCTCCTCATAAACGATGAATGGAATCAGTTTGACGAAACAGATTCTTATTTTTGAAAATTTTATTATAGCTTGATTCCACACATTATTTTGGTACAAGTATGGAATTTTCAACATGTGATATCAGTAGCCCAAATGTAGTAGGCCGACCATTGATATCAGGTGTGCGTCGGCCGGGGATCGAACCCCAGACCATGTGCATGGTTGTCGTGGTAGGAGAAGAGAAAACCATGTGGGTGGTGGGACTGTGATTGTATAAATCTACGAATAGTGTTAGTAGGACTCATCCTCCCCCACCAAAAAAACAGAAGTGGTGGTGTTTTGAATAGTACCAATAATACAAAAATTGAAAAATCCTCTCAGGCACTAACCACCATTCACACAAACGACTAGTGGAGAGGAGTAATTCGCAACCATCATCATTAGGCTATATCCATTATAAAGTGTGTGTCGCTGGCGCAGTGGTTAGGACTCTCGCCGGCCATGCATACGGTCCAGGGTTCGATCCCCTACCGACGCACACCTGATATCTATGGTCGGCCTGCAAAATTTGGGCTACCGATATCACATTCTGAAAATTCCATACCTGTACCAAAATTACGGTGTGGAATCAAGCTGTAATCAAAATAAAAAATAAAGTCAATCATTCTTTTGAATTAGTGGGTCTTATAAGTGGAACTCCCTAACAGATTCTATTGAAGTATTCTGGACCTATCTCTAAACGAAAGTATTAGAATAGGAAGTGCGTCGTGATAAATGAATTTTTGTATCGACACTGGTTTGACATGTCTATAGACACTCTCCTATGAGAAATTAGGACCCATTTTTGCAGCATACTGGAGATACATACCTGATTTAATTCATTTTTTTCTACTACAGATATTTATGTTATAAATACACTTTCCTACACAATAAATGACACTTTTCACCTAAAAGAATCTGATTGGTTGGTTCTCTGGTCACTTGACTTTGCTGTCTATTTTTAACTGTTGTCGTTGTATTTCCTCGAGTACAAAAAAAGAGGCTGCCGAAGTGTTATGTACTAGTTTTCCCCGTCGCCAAATTGTTATGTACTCGTCGCTAAGTTATTGTTATGGTCTGGTCGAGAATCTAATAGTCCTGACGCGAGAAGGCGGAAATCAGAAGACCACTAGGTTTGCGATGATACTTCTATTGTCCAAACACAAGGAGACGAAAATAAATGGTCTCACACCAAAATGGTAAGTAAGTAAAGTAAAGTCACAAGGTTGTGAATGCGAAATATATATGAATGTTCCAGACAAAGCGTGGGAAAAAATCATTAGACAGTCTTAACATGGATGGCTAATTATAATGAAGTGTCGATCCAAATATACATGGCGAATATAGCAGACATGTCAACAACCCCACATATAATATGGATATATGTCACCAAGCAACGGACTGTCAACAAACACTCATATATATATATATTATATATAATATAATATAAGGAGAATACACATTATTAAAGAAGACAAGTTCACACAAGTGAAATGGTCACAGACTAAGCAAGCAAACAGAAAGAGAGACCAACATGCACACACACACATAAATATATATATATATATATATATATATATATATATGTGGATAAATATCACGAAGTCAATGTGAATCAACTGTTCGTTTAAATTTTTAAAAATGTGATTTTACTAGGTGACATGCTTCTTTGTTAAAGTGTCATTTTGTCTTTCCAGGAATCTTGTTGAATTTAGCGTATTTATCACAAATTTCTCGTACAGACGATATTAATGCAACGAGTTGAGGGGAGTGATGATCGAACCTGTCACAGCAATACTGACTAAAAAAAATTGTTCGTTAATGTCCCTAATGTAAGTGTAGAATTTGGGCAGAATGTAATTCGATATTAGATAAATTTATTTTAAATATCACACACTGTGATTTATTTAGTTTTATTTTTTATTACAGGTTGATTCCACACTGTATTTTTGGTACAAGTATGGAATTTTCAGAATGTGATATCGGTAGCCAAAATTTTGCAGGCCGACCATAGATATCAGGTGTGCGTCGGCAGGGGATCGAACCTCGGACCATGTGCATTGTCGGCGAGAGTCCTAACCACTGTGCCGACAAAGTTAATCTTTGAAAGGGTTGGTTGGTACAGATGTCATCCTAATTCCAACCTCACTGAGAATCCTACGTATGGCCCTCAGAAATCCAGCCCGTTGCTTCTTGTATTTGGAACCCACTGCACTCAAATTAAATGTAACTAGTCATCTAGGGATTGTATTTTCCGTTGGTTGAACAACTGATAGAGTAGACATATATCTGCTGACTGAGAATTGAGTTCAGTGCCAAGCTTCTAAAGCCCTTCTGTATCATCCTGACCAAAACTTTACATATTTTATAATTCAGTTCACAATGCACTGATATTTGATTGGAGACAAGGTGACGTCATTCTACTGTGGTGTGTGGTGCTGACGATATTTATCAGCATTACAAAAAAGGAGGGAAGGGATTCAGTCCAATGGGTGTTGTTTGCAGCTGCTTTCTTGGGGCATTTCCTCCGGTTGATTTGCGAGTAGTCTGCTTTGTACGAGCCATAGCGAAACACCGAGAGACGATGATGGTTGTACTAGCACCGAGCTAGTATATGGCACGACACTATGACTGTGTTGTAATTATTTGTAATCGTATTATTAGTATTTCGAGATAACCGAATTACAAGAATCCAACCAAAACACAGAGAGGGCGGAATTCAGGAATTTGTATTTAGCGGAATTATTATTCAATTCATATAAGAAATCTATTAACAATCAACAGTGAGTATTTAAACAATACAGAGATAGAAATTGTCAATCACCTCAGACTACTCGGTGAATTTGTTTCTCCCTCGAGCTTCCCACCAGCGGTAGATCACGCTTCATACGTCAGCAGGCTTACAAACGCAATGCGTTCAGTTAAACCTGCTCCCCTTCGTTTTTTTCACCGCTACAAAAACTCAATAATATGCGTCGAAATTTTGAAATTATTGCCTCCTCTAATCCCCTCCTACTTCGCAGATATCAGTATCAAGCAACCCTTTCTGATATCAAAATGCAACGCAGTTCAAAAATATAATACCACAGATAAATAATGATCACATCAGATGAAAGATTTTTGAAGCAAAATTTCATTTAAAAAGCATACAAATAGTATAACTTGTCAATAAACCACCAGTCACTGGAGATTGAATGTTCAGTACCATTTTGATACCAAATATTTTCATTATGAAACTGGAAGATGATGTGGGAAGTGATTTCATCTTTTCCAGTGACCGTTATATAGGTGATATGAGATCGTTAGCTAGTTTATCTTCCACTCTATCTTGTGACATTATTTCCCGGAAATTCCTGTTTCTGCTCTGACCATTCGCTGAGTAAATCATTTACGAGCGTAGTAAAAAAGCTTCTGTCATGGCATAGAGACGCATACTGAGAGAAATTTATGATATTGTACTAAGTAGACGCCTGAAAATCTCAGGCCTAGCCATCATAAAAATATTTTAAAATCTCGAAATTCAGAGAAAACCCATACAAAAATCTTAACCCATGTGAGGCACGACGGACTCTAGAACCGGAAATCAATTCAACTCGAAATGAAATAACACCAAGAGCAGGCACACAACTGCTTGCCAGTTGAGACCCACCCTCCAAAAAAAGCAGAAATCTTGAATGCAATCAAACTACTGAAAGTCAGTCGAGAAGGCAGCACAACCAGATGGAATTCCACCCGGAGCATTGTAAAAGAACCCAGAGACAGCATCGGATATTCTGACGCCACTACTGCAAAACGTTTGGAAGGAAGGAGAGATGCCCAGTGATAGGAAGAAAGGCCATCTTGTCAAAATACCAAAGAAGGGCGACTTATGTCTGTGCAAGAACTGGTGGGGAATAATGCTCTTGTTCACACCAGGTAAAACACTAAGTCGTGTCATCCTGGAAAGAATAAAACATGCACTGGATACGGAACTCCGCCTGACGGAAAATGCTTTATTCAGGATATTAAAATCTTTTTGTAAGGTTTTTTTTTATTGTTCATGGTTTTCCCTCATGTTTGTACTATTTTGTTTTCTATCTGTCTCTTTACATACTTTGTGTATTGCTTGCCCTGCTTTTCTATTCACTTTATTATGAGATTTTTTCTAGCTCTGACTTCAGTGTCTAAAATATTTTCTACTTCGTTCTTTAGCTATCTTTGTGATAATGGCACCTGTCAAATTTTTCACATCGCAAACCTATACGAATTTCACTTTTGCAGTGAATACGTGATTAAGAAAAATTTATGTATTTTCATAAATGATTTTCCTAAATTTTGCGGACTCGATTATGCGTGAGACTCTACTTGGCGTGCGAGAAGTCACGAATACTTTTGGTCGATACGAAGACTTTTGAACACCTGGATTTTGCGCCAAATTTATGCTGAATATGAAACAAACTCGAAGAATTTCAGGCATAAACCAAGAAATTGGCAGAAGAGGATTGCAACGAAGAGAGGACTCTTGGTAAACATAAAGGAGACGGAGGTGATAAAGATACCCATGCACCAACAACAACCATTACCGATAGCCATCAGTGGCAGAAATATGAAAGAGGCTGGCTCCTTCACTTATCTTGGCAGCCAGCATCGTTTCAACTACGGGCAGTCGGAGCGTATGAAGACTTAAAATCCAGTCGAGAACCTATCACTCAACATATATGTAGAAGAAAATGTAGATGGACTTGACAGACGATTAGGAGGCAATCCAGTGATACCGCACTCACTGCCGCCCATCGCCTGAGTGGAACCCAGTTGGACAACGACGAGTCGGGCATGCGTCTGAGACTTACATCAAGGAGATCATGTGACTGAGAGGAGATGAGAGACCACGGGCAATCTTAGAGCCAGCCAACTAAAGACGACAGCAAAAAATAGAAAAAAGTGGGGATAATGAAGCTTTTCAATCCCTATATCCCACAAGGAATCAAAGACAACAATATTATAAAAATGAAGAGTATGATAGTTCCCTTCTTTCCTTACTAACGTCATTTTTGTGAAAAAGAAAGTGTATAAATGAAGCTGTACATTTATAGAAAATGAAATTGCCAAAAAGACCTTTCTTGAAACTACTGGTCTCCATTTTTTTCATGGATTAATGCTTAATGAATAGGGATTATCTGCAAAGACATTCCCAGCACAACCAATTTTGAATGGGCGTTGTCTTTTTGATAATGTAGCTTAGTAGTAGCTTCGGTATTCTACTTGCAGCTGGTATGTTGAAAATCTGAATAAATTGTTCTCAGTCCAACAAGCTTTCAAAAATTACGTATGTATATCAAGGATAAATTCATTCAAGTGTTTATACAACCTAGGCAATCGTGTACGTGTTAGTATAGATAGAATGTTTATACTAACTAGTACGGGTAGAGTGGAAGATAATTATTGTCACACAGTGACTAGATAATATAATAATAATGAAAATAATAAATCGTGAAACTGAGATTAAAATGTACAACTACAGCACACCATGATATTGATAATACAGTTAGCATTACAAATAAACAGAATAATAAGATAATATTTACAGTTATCCAGTGTCACCGAGAGAGATAACTATTTTAAGTTGGGAGTGAAGTTGGTTGGTCAAGGGAGGGAGAGAGACTGAACAAACGTTTCCTGAGCACAGAGATTGGGTTGAAAATTTCGTCTTATGGCAACTGCCTCCGCCATCTCTGCTTAGAAACCGAAGACGTACCAACCTACCTAGGGAGTTGAAGTAGCGCCTTGTATAGATCATCTTGTAAAAGCTGAATTTTTGTCAATCTTGTGCTCTGTATTCACCAGAAAACGTGCCAATAGGTGGGAATTCTGACTGACATTACGACTCCATTACCTAACTCACCACGTTGAACAATGCTCATTCAATAAGGTGACAGTCTGTCTGCTTGTTGAGTGAGTCGTTCTACCCACTCATGATGTGACTGTCTCCACATGAACAGTTAAATTTATAAACGCACATTGGTGAGGTGGGCAAATTCCGTAGCTTATCTTTCACCTGCACATTGAAATGATATAACGAACGAGTGGCGAATTTCAAACACAATGTTGCAGCAGCGAATAATATTTTAGCTATAATATTTTGAACTATCGATCCCGGTAATTCAGTTGCTGCGTCTCCTTTAGACAGTAAACATAGGTATTGTCATCATACTTCGATATAGAAACTAACTCATCTGCAGCCTCTAAGATATGATGACTGACTGCATTTTAATTCTGACTTCTAAGTACCTTCAGAAATGTGTCCATTGACTGGATTTATTTCTAATAATAACTACAAAGTGTTATGACAGTCAGACTCCACCAATACCTCTGACTGGGGAACTATGACACGACACTCACGGAACTAATTACCAAACATTAGGATAATCAGGGAGTCATAATAACCTGTGGAACAATATATTAGGATTATAGTTAATGACTATTATGAACATGATTAAATAATCTAAGTATACACGTAGAAAAATAAAATGTGTTGTAATGGAACAAAATCTCTCATCATCAAATGTGGGGAATCATCATTTATTACCACCCCAATTAAATGTCAAATACTTTGGTGGATATACGGAGTTGAAAAGTATCAGTATTGATCTATTTTTGAGCATGGTTTCATGGAAATGAAATTCACACCAGAGTATTTTCATTATTTCACATTTACAGAGTTAAGTGTCCAGTCTCATTTGCAACTTAAACTTTCAAATAATGAAGTGGTTGCAAAAGTGAAGAAAAACTTTTCAGCATTTCATGGTATCGCTTCTGTGCGATAAGGCCGAGCAACTAGTCTAGTCAAAAATCTGTATTGTTTATCTAAGCTACGTATTTATGTGATACAAAATAGCTTAGCTGTTTCCTCCAGTGTCTCAACTGGATTTCATCTACCAGGTGGTTAAATAAATGTTTGATGCAGGCACCTTGGATCTCCTTAAGCCTGTAAATTCTCGCAAGTGGACACTTAGAAGCAGGGGACGGTATTCCCAAGCTTCTTGAATACTCCTTGCATATTTAAGCATTCTGTGATGGGAAAAGAGATTGATATGAGAAATTTGAGCTTTGCAAGTCGGTCCCAATTAATATGGCAAATTGATAACCTCCAGTAGTGGTTGGCCAGGTAACGTCACTGTAGCAATATAAGTGTATTTTTTTGAACTTGGTAGCGTCATCTTGCTTGAAGGTAAAACTAAATTAATAAAGAGTATACCAAGTGGGACTTACAGGTGATATTAATTTAGAGAGGAGCGAACAAGAAGTTCAATGAAGACAACTTTCTTTTCGGCGATTTCATTCTCAAAAGCATCAGTACAATCGTATTTATATGCATCAGTTTACGTAAATACAATTATTATTATCATTTAATTCCACATAATCACCAAGGTGCAAATTAATGGTGACAATAATTTCCAACTTAATAAGAAAGGTCGAAGTTGTGAATGCAAATTACCAGGGGCTTAGAAAATGGTTGCTTATTTGTAAAAATGGTATTTTATCTTTGAAGAATACAGCTGTGAATGAGATGGACATGGAAATGAGTCGAAACAATATTGAATAGCTTTCAGTAGAATTTATGACATGCATATTCGAATACATTCAAATACTTATGTAGAGGGGCTATGCAAATTACTGAATTCGGAAGTGGAGTAAATTACGAGGAGTTTGATCTACATCAAACCTGAAGAATTTGAACTCAAGAACTCATATGCGATCTGGATACGCCATTACCTACATCACCCTTCCATCCATGTGAAATAAGAAACAAATATTTGTAAAGCAGGATTTGATTAGTCCATCGAAATTCAGTAGACCTCTTCGGCTGAATACGCTACATACACTGACATATATATATATATATATATATATATATATATAATTCAGGGAGACATACTGAGATAGTGGACCAGAGAAGCTCAAAATATACTCCACTTTTTCACTTGATAGTGGTCTTTGACTCTATCTATAGACAGGTCAAATGATATTAGTATAACTGACAAAAAAACTAAAATCCGTTGATCCATAATCTGCCTCAAAGATTCCGGCTAACTCAAACTATTGTGTTACTTCTACTAATTAATTTTAATTTAGATTTAAAAATATATAGTCTATGAGAGATTTAAATCCTCAAATATTTTCTTCACACAGATGACTTCACTCTGTGGAGATTCCTCTGATGATTTAGAGCAAGCAATCAAAAATAATGCAGTCCTGCTGGAATTGGTAGGTTTCAGGGTAAAAATTGGGGACTTCAAACAGAACAGGAAGAAACTTAGAGCATTTACGATGTAATCATGTTGAGAGGAAATGTAGCAAATACCGATTTAGAATTCGTAAAAGACACGAAAGCAGAGGTTTGATACCCACACCTGAAAATTAATATAGACAAAAATTCTGCAGAATCCGCAATCATAATAATTTATCCAAATAGAACAAAACCAATTAATTTGCGATAAAAAGCTAAAAAAAAAATACCAAAGTGATCGATTATTTATGCCAAATTTCAGCTAACCGAAATAACGAGAGTTTCTCAATTGAATCCCTTTTCATGAACTGACATATTCAATAGGGATGATAAAACACCAATAACGGAAATATGGGGACCCTCAAATGACAATGTGTATGGTTTCGGTTTCACGCTTAAAACAATCAACAAGTGCCTTTAAACCGGGATTGAATGAACTCATCAAAATTTGGCAGGAATCTTCAACTGAATGCTCTACATGCAGATATATATATATGTAACGAAAGCGCACAAGAGTCAGGCAATAGATCGTTTGTTGAGGAAATCAACAGATACCTATATATTTTTATGTACATTATTATCCGTTATTATTAGCAGAGAAACGGCATCTTCTGATTGATCGTCTTCTCACTAGATGTTATTCTGTCATCTCTTTGTGGCTGTCTCTCTGAAGGTCAGTCATATCTCTGCTAATTGTTTCTGCCCACGCAAAGTATTTGTTCTTGCTTTTCTCATCACCAAGATTTGAGAAGTAAACATTCACGCAAATCGCTGTCAACTAATTTTCGCTAGCAGAGAGCTCTCACCACCCATATATGTAGATATGTGGAGTACGTAAAAATATGATTGTACACTTTTTGTTAGTTGCAGAAATTACAGACATTGTACATGATTTTTGTTTAAAACGATTCTTGTTAAAATACAAATAACTTTCGTGTACGACTGGAAATACACTTTACTGCTGGGAACTTCGCCTCCTCTCTGGCCATTTCTGCTTACTTGCTCCACTTATACCGTGTTGTATACCTTGGATTTATTGCAGGAGTCTATCATCCTCATCCGAAGACAACTCTACAACCGGTCCACAGCATCTACCAGCAGACGCACTCCAACAGTGAACGCTCCCTTGGATTATATTGATAATTTGTAGCCACGGACTTCAACGTTATAGCCAAGTAACCTTTTCATTAATATAACGTTTTACTGCATTCTTTTATAATATATATTTACCCTATCATCTCATTTACTTGGATTTCTATTTGCATATTTGTAAGGCTAATGAGCTCCACTAATAGTCCCTTAAATATATACACATCAGAAACACATTGGGGATATGTGACTGATGAGTAAGTAGACTGCAATAATCACTCATGCAAAACAACAGGCACGGATGTTTTTGCAGGCTAAATTCAGACAGATGATGTGGAAAGAGTATGAAGGATTAAAGTTTAGATAACGATAGATTTCGATGCAATTAGATCACTTGTGAATGAACAATTGGTTATCAGAGAAAATCTTGAAAATTTCGGAAAATGACAACTGAAATATTATTATCACTATCACCATTATTACTATGATTACTACCGAAGCATACTATAATGCTGAATTAAATCCCGTCAATTCTGAACTAAATATAACATTCTATGGTGAGTAAATTCTGGATCTGTTCTGAAATGGTTTGTTTAGGTTCACAGACTAGAACTCAGTGCTGGTTTTCAATCTGACTGGCACCAACTCAGCACGGTGTTCTTTTTCTAGGCATTTTAAGGAGTAGATCAGAACCTAATGGGTTTGCTTATCAGCGTTGTTCCAGCCCTCACGGCACATATCAGGCACTGACTAGCAGTACTTAAGAACGCAAAGACTGATACTAATTATCATTATCTGTATCCTATGCTAATGCAATTCACTCGGTTTCCAGAAAGAAATCAGTTTTGTAATTGGGAGAATTTTGTATTTTCAATTTATAGTACAATGAACCTTATGAGGTTCATTAATTACATCTCAATATCTTGTTACGGAGCGAGTTAACAGTTGCATCAACAGAAGATATCTTAAATGAGTCGAGAAAAATAACAATGGTGATGGATTTACTCCGAAAAATATTTATATAATGTACAGAATTTTGAAATTCTGAATTCAGAGGGATTTATTGCATGAT
Source organism: Trichobilharzia regenti (assembly GCA_944472135.2). Taxonomy (NCBI): domain Eukaryota; kingdom Metazoa; phylum Platyhelminthes; class Trematoda; order Strigeidida; family Schistosomatidae; genus Trichobilharzia; species Trichobilharzia regenti. The sequence continues at coordinate 30,982,968 of OX235270.1, read as the reverse complement.
ATTTTCTCTTCGTCTGGGATCTTTAAATAAAAGGCATTAATTGACAGTATATAGTGTGACATAGTTCTGTATCACCCGAGGCACAAACCAACCCATCATTATGATATCTCTCCTTTCCCCCCTTCGAGAAATACACGACATTTTGTTCAATGCCAATTAAGAAAAGTTTAAGAATACATTTTGGCGAACCAAGGACACTACCGAGAAACGGTTATCTCATGCACTGGGATAAACTGTCATCAATGATAATGCTTATTCACATGTTTAGTAGAAACTTGCGAATGATCAGGTTGTAAGTCTTTTCAATACTCGCCAGAGTAAGCAACACTACTAGAGGTCATAATTTAGTAAATTAAAACAAAGTAAACTCAATATCGCTTTACGAGCTAGTGTAGACCAATTTGATTTGCTCGTTCTCAATTCTTGGTTTTGAGGTAAGGGTTCCTGGTCTTTGGTAAACTTCTGGGTAATTCTTCCTGCCACTCGACCGTCGTAGCTCTGGTTGACTTCAGAAGGAGTGCTACTGGGATTAGTTATATGTGGTTCGTAGTATGTGGTGTGTTAAGGCCGAGTTAAGTCCAAAGACGGCCGACAAAAGGAGTGATTAATTAGAGAAACAAACTCTGTGCTGAACAGCTAAATAAATCCGATCTATTCACATTTATGTAACTTCGGTTTAGTGGACTTCATTACTGATTAAAGGATTACAACAACAAGAAACACTTGAACCTGAGTTGTTCTGCCATTAAATAAAATTGGGCTTCACGGATGAATACACGAAATATAGCTCACTGGAGAGCAAACTCGAGTGCGTTCCCATTTCTTTCACTGAGTTTGCCGTCCATGGAACTCTTAACCTGCAAATGCGATTAAGACTCCGTCCAGGGACATTTTAAGTAAAGCGACGCAAGGACTGCGTCTCACTGACCTATCCATTTAAAACCTCAAGCACTATTAATGGGTAAACATCTAAACTTTCGCCTTACCTCACGTAATCTATTGTGATACTCTCCCGACTACTCCAACCACTACGTCACCCACACTACTATTATTGTGGACATATATACATGTATACGTATACATCAATGGAATTTCATTAGCTTTCTGTTTTTACGTTTTCTTTTCTTTTTCCCTTTTTAGACTTAATAAAATTCACAAATTATATTCAACACTATTACGCCTTATTTTTTCCCCCACACCATAGGACTAACGGGTGGAAGGATCAACTGCATTCACAGAAGTAACATGGTCTTAACACACCACATATAACTAATCCCAGTAGCACTCCTTCTGAAGTCAACCAGAGCTACGACGGTCGAGTGGCAGGAAGAATTACCCAGAAGTTTACCAAAGACCAGGAACCCTTACCTCAAAACCAAGAATTGAGAACGAGCAAATCAAATTGGTCTACACTAGCTCGTAAAGCGATATTGAGTTTACTTTGTTTTAATTTACTAAATTATGACCTCTAGTAGTGTTGCTTACTCTGGCGAGTATTGAAAAGACTTACAACCTGATCATTCGCAAGTTTCTACTAAACATGTGAATAAGCATTATCATTGATGACAGTTTATCCCAGTGCATGAGATAACCGTTTCTCGGTAGTGTCCTTGGTTCGCCAAAATGTATTCTTAAACTTTTCTTAATTGGCATTGAACAAAATGTCGTGTATTTCTCGAAGGGGGGAAAGGAGAGATATCATAATGATGGGTTGGTTTGTGCCTCGGGTGATACAGAACTATGTCACACTATATACTGTCAATTAATGCCTTTTATTTAAAGATCCCAGACGAAGAGAAAATATCATGCAATAAATCCCTCTGAATTCAGAATTTCAAAATTCTGTACATTATATAAATATTTTTCGGAGTAAATCCATCACCATTGTTATTTTTCTCGACTCATTTAAGATATCTTCTGTTGATGCAACTGTTAACTCGCTCCGTAACAAGATATTGAGATGTAATTAATGAACCTCATAAGGTTCATTGTACTATAAATTGAAAATACAAAATTCTCCCAATTACAAAACTGATTTCTTTCTGGAAACCGAGTGAATTGCATTAGCATAGGATACAGATAATGATAATTAGTATCAGTCTTTGCGTTCTTAAGTACTGCTAGTCAGTGCCTGATATGTGCCGTGAGGGCTGGAACAACGCTGATAAGCAAACCCATTAGGTTCTGATCTACTCCTTAAAATGCCTAGAAAAAGAACACCGTGCTGAGTTGGTGCCAGTCAGATTGAAAACCAGCACTGAGTTCTAGTCTGTGAACCTAAACAAACCATTTCAGAACAGATCCAGAATTTACTCACCATAGAATGTTATATTTAGTTCAGAATTGACGGGATTTAATTCAGCATTATAGTATGCTTCGGTAGTAATCATAGTAATAATGGTGATAGTGATAATAATATTTCAGTTGTCATTTTCCGAAATTTTCAAGATTTTCTCTGATAACCAATTGTTCATTCACAAGTGATCTAATTGCATCGAAATCTATCGTTATCTAAACTTTAATCCTTCATACTCTTTCCACATCATCTGTCTGAATTTAGCCTGCAAAAACATCCGTGCCTGTTGTTTTGCATGAGTGATTATTGCAGTCTACTTACTCATCAGTCACATATCCCCAATGTGTTTCTGATGTGTATATATTTAAGGGACTATTAGTGGAGCTCATTAGCCTTACAAATATGCAAATAGAAATCCAAGTAAATGAGATGATAGGGTAAATATATATTATAAAAGAATGCAGTAAAACGTGGATGCAGTCCAGGATGCGCAGTTCACCCTCCTATTTGGGACTAGTTGCCAGCTAGCTGAATGTACCTGCAATAAGTCAGTGAGTAGTGGTGTTCCTCCCACTGAGGCTGGGGCCCACTACCCTCCAGTAGTTCCAAACTCCTCCACAGTGTTATGTCCGCTAGACCACTCGGGTTCATGATGTAATCCACCTCATGTCTTGTGCAATGGATATTAGTAATAATTTAATTCAACCATTCGAACTTTCCCGTTGATTGATTGGATGATAGAAGTGCTCGACCTGAGTGGCCCAAGTGGTCTAGTGGACATAATAATTTGGTAAAGTTTGAAACTATGAGTGGATAGGTAGAATTAAAGATGTCTAGGATTGGATGAAGACGAATTCCTGGTTTATGTACTTTGGGCAAACCAAAATAGTCAAGGCGAAATGCCTAAAGGAAAAGATGTAATTGAAAACAACAATATTTTTCACTTATATATGTCTTGTTTGAATTATTGTTGATTTTTTATACTGATGTATGTGTAAAATTCGATCTTTTTTCTGGTTTGTATAAGGAAATGGCAAGTAAGGAAATGAAAGAACTCCGTGAAAAATACACCAAGGAGACGATAGAAGATCATCAAATGGCTGTGACTGGTGGGACTGAAACTGATTTACTACGATGTGGAAAGTGTAAACAGACAAAGTGTACATATAATCAGGTTAGTTATTTCATTAATACAGGGCTTCAATTTAATTTATGCATCACTAATAGTCATTAAATGTGGGAGTAGTGGACATAAGTCGTGGGGTACAGCATGTGGTGATCGGATGCGAGGACTAATATTCACCGTCAATGATACTGGCTGTTTCCAGGTGAAGCGCTATATCGTGCATGAATTAGCAAAAGTTGGAATTCATTAGCTGACCATTGAGAAGTTGGTTCCAAGTGGCTGATAGATGTTCTACGAGCTCGCTCGCCTTGTATAACAGGAAGGTGGTCGTGGGTTCTAATCCTGGTGGTGGAAAGATGCGTACTGCTGAAGCGAAGTCCCAAGAACTAGGTGGACGAAACAGCTGTCTGGCAGTATTCCCAGCTGTTTTACCAATGGTTCTCTTCTAACCGATATCACCAGTTCATGTTGAAATCCTAACTTATTAGTTGTATTTCCTGAAGTTTTGTGTCTAATCAATTTGCCTTTTACTCTTCCCAATGATATAATACATATATTTGTTGTTTAAGTGTTCATGCTTCTTATCCTGCCTTTCTCTTACAGGTCCAAACGCGTAGCGCTGATGAACCAATGACAACGTTTGTTTATTGTAACAATTGTGGACATCGATGGAAGGTAACTAATCACAATATTTATTTAGCATTTTTTGTGTGGGGTTTATCTTCAGTTGTACTGTAAGCTTCCTAAGGGATTGAAAAACTTTTGTATTTAATTCAAATCATATTTTCATATAAAATATTATCATATTGTGACAGCTAAATGGCAGGCTTTCTCAGCTCACCACTACGAAATGACTCATTAACGTAAGTGTAGAACTTGGGGACTGTGGTAGAATTTTTAATCCCATGTTAGATAAGTTTATTTCAAATTACGCACGGTGATGATGCAGTGTTAACTACTGAATAATGACAAGGTTTCAAGCATAAATTATTGCTGCTCATAATCATATCAGTTTAGCCAGACGGCTTCATAATTTGTATTTCTCTATAAACCGACAAAATTAATCTTTGAGCGAGTTGGTGGGTTGGTTGGTTTAATGTTATGGTCTGGTCGAGAAATTAATAGTCCTGACGCGAGAAGGCGGAAATCAGAAGACCACTAGGTTTGCGATGATACTTCTATTTTCCAAACACAAGGAGACGAAAATAAATGGTCTCACACCAAAGTGGTAAGTAAGTAAAGTCACAAGATTGTGAATGCGAAATATATATGAATGTTCCAGACAAGGCGTGGGAAAAAATCATTAGACAGTCTTAACATGAATGGCTAATTATAATGGAGTGTCGATCCAAATAAACATAGCGAATATAGCAGACATGTCAACAACCCCACATATAATATGGATATATGTCACCAAGCAACGGACTGTCAACATACACTCATATTATATATAATATAATATAAGGAGAATATACATTATTAAAGGATACAAGTTCACACAAGTGAAATGGTCACAGACTAAGCGAGCAAATAGAAAGAGAGACCAACATACACACACACATAAATATATATATGTGGATACATATCATTTAAACGGCAACCCAACTAATTTCAGCATCATTGAGAATCCTACTTAAGGTCTCTGATGTACTTTCTTTATCCCGCAGTGTTACAGAGGCTTTGTATTCTATATTATTTTTGTCATTCCCATTCCCAATCATATTTGATTCTATGGTTCTTAATACACTTCTGAGCGAATTCTGGCGGGTAGTTATTCGTCACTAATATTTTCTTAATTAGTTGGATTCCATTATTTAAATCTTCTGATTTACTAGTTAGACAGACCTCTATTACGATTATGTGGATATATTTAACTGAACCAATCTCCCTTTACCGATTTTGGTTGGGATGAATTAGAGTCTTTGAAGTATTTATTAGAGTGTCGGTCTTCTATAAGTGCCAGTATCTTAGCCCACCATCTTGTTTTCGTTTTATTCTATAGTTTAACAAGGCCAATTTACGTTATTCATCTTCTAACTCACAAGTGAATTAGGAAATCGTGTGACTAAATTGATATGATTATGAGTAGCAATAATTTCTGTGCGAAAGCTTGTCATCATCAAGTTTTTAATACTGCACCATCACTGTGTGTGCTGTTATTACAATGACTTCAAGATACAGATAGAAAGTATAGGCAACGCTTTTATAAGATGATGTAAGTAGACGAATTATTCAGTGTTAAAATGAGTAACCATTTATATAGTGATTAGATAAGGCAGTGTAGTTCAGATTCCGCGTGAAAACACAAGGATGGGCTAAAGACAAGGTAGATCAACAAAGTGAATTTATGCACATTATGATGGAGAGTGCATGAGGGTGGAAGTGATTAGTAAAGTGAAGTAAAATTACAAGACAGAGAAAATAATTTAGTAGATTTGGAAACTTGGTCTGTCTGTCTGTTTTCGACATAGAACTTTGCACTGATGTGCGACAGTTCAAGTCGCCACACTCCATGAGCACACAAAGCAAGAGAAGAAGGTAGAAGAAATGCATAATAGAGACAGTAAACAGAGGTGTGAGACAAAGGAATAGTAATAATGAAGAACAATATAGTTTCATTGGAAATCATAAGTCACATGGAAACCTGGTAGTAGGTTCAACTCAGTAAGTGAAAGTCAAAATCGAAATCAAGTGGAATGCTATGCAAGGGAATAAAACACGAAAGCACACGAACAAGACAAGTATGGTTACCAAGGTAGTGAGAGATTAGTCCCACTGTCTTTCTGTATGCATAGGTTGGGTGGAAGTCTTTTTATGGCGATGGCTTGTGTGAACCGAAGTAACCATGCTTTTCTTTGTGTATTGATTATTTCGAGAGCCTGAGTAATTTCCACTTTATGTCTTGTGCCAGTCAATTAGGTGTTGTCTGGCGATTTCACCTGAGAACACTTTTCTGCCTTTCATAGGGGAATTACTTTTAGAAATATGCTCGGAAAATCTAGCAGACGCTCTTTTGCTCTCAGTCCTTCGTGTGTGGTTCTTGCCGAATGTGCAAGTGAATTGGCAAATGCGGTTAGTGTTGACATTAGCATCCTACTTTTGACTGTGTTAGGAAGCATACTGTCTTGTAAAGTGGAGTGAGTCTGGCGATGGAGATGTTCTTTTCAATGCACTTTTAATTCTGTTTCCCGTTCTTGTGGATACTTCTTCCACTTTATATGCTAGACACAAAAACTGGTTTCTTTTCAGGTGTTTCGAGCTCGTATTATGCTGTAAATATTTTCATTCTTTCTTTATTAATACCAGTGGATTTCAGGTTTTACTTATAAAGGCATCGATGATGAGTGGAACTTTGCTTGAATAACTCTCAGATATCTCAGAAATTCACGTATCTCATCTGTAGTAGTTTGAAGACACCGAAAAGAGTTTTCTGAATATGTTATAAAATAGTAGTACGTATTTGTTTGTACGCACTACACTCCGGCGGCGTCGAAAATGTGAGTTCATGATTCTACAGATCTCGGGTTTCGTTGAGTCATGTAGATTTAGGGTGGAATGCTGAAATTAGCGCTAGATAGTTCTTATCACATTAGGGGGAGTGGAACAAGACGTCCTTGCTGGTGGAAAATATGCCTAAGCACAGACATGGAAAAGGAATAAATGTTGGGTTTGCTAACCTTGCATCAACTTTTGTGCTGATGATGAGGCATGTAGTTGTTGTCTGTCGAAGAGAGTTCATAATTGTAGACATGTTTGTGGAAGGTGAAAGACGAATTTCTGGCCATGAGTGTTTTCTATGCACTGTTGTTAATATTTATAGATGGAAGCGGTAAGTAGGTACTTTTAAGACTCATTATTTGATGTTTCATTGTTAGTGCGAGGGCTGGGATATTGCCTGTCTGGGCGTTCAGACGAAAGTCTGTGATTTTCTTTAGGGACCACCCGTGAGCGAGCTTTGACGTGTAGTCTGATCCACAAGACAGCAGCGTCAGGTGACCAATACAGGTGTTCGTATGTCATTCGACCCGATGTGTTTGGATTCTGGAGCCCATGTACCCACACCGTGGTAGTAACTGCTTTTTAAGGCTAACCGCTATCCAATATACAACCTTCATGGTATAGTAGGACCTGTAAGGGCATAAGTGTCCACCTGCGCCCAACCAGTATAGCTTGTTGGCTGACTGCAGTATGCAAGCTCGACCACCACGGGAAGGTAGCGAAGGTATCGGCCGGGTTGCAGACTGAATTTAGTGTGTGTGTGTGTGTTATGGAGGGAAGGAGGGTAGGTGTGTAAGTGAGTGAGAAGTATTTTGTTAGTGGCTCTGCATAGACTTATTTTGGTGTTCTGGTAGGATGTGTGATGTGCACGTTTAGCCAAAGCTTTCCTGAGTGGAGGGGGAGGGAGGGTTGCTGAAGTTGTCGTCGGGTTACGTACTATTGAGGAGAGGGTCAACGGTAGTTAGGCGGTGAGTGAGGTGGAAGGAAGTAGGTCATTGATTGTTGATAGATAACTGGCGGCGGTGGTCATCAATAGAATGTTATGAATAAGTAAGTAGTAGGCGATTTGTAATAATGATGTAAATCGTGAAAGTGATTTCCTTGACTGCCTCACGATGAAGAGTGAGATGCATATATACCCAGGGTCGATTTGATGTCGTGATTTCCGAAAATGTGAAAAGTTATGCAGAAAGTCTTGTAAATCATTTATATTAATATTGTTATTATAATTATTATAAGCGATGAATTGTGGTCAGAATGTCGTCCAGTTAATAGTTAGTGCTGTATGATTGCTTCGTGGAATAAATTATCTTAGCGCCTGTTAACGTGTCGCTCACACTCGGGACGACGGAGGTCAACAGCTGGAATGTCTTTTCGACCCGCTTATCCCTGAAAGCAACTGTACAATCCCCTGTATATACATAAGTCTACATAGAAACAGTTGAGGGAAAACTTAACTGTACAGGTAGTCTAAGGAAGAGAATAACCTTGCTGCGCAGCAACTCTGATGGTAATGATATTATTTTCTAGGCACTCAATTCTTCCAAGTAAGGTGATGGACAAACTTCGTCTTTTGTCCATATCACTGTGTATAAATCAGTCCAGCTGCTCGTACAGAGCTAGGTACATTAGTCGTTCTATGCAGGTCTTGTCGAAGCGTTTTAGCGAACATTATCCAGCTCGACTGCGAAGAGGAGGCACTGGTTCAATCAGTGACTCTCTAATTGAATATATATATATATATATATATATATCCATACTCTTGCTTGTACATTAATGGTGATATAATTCAAAATAAAACTTCGAAATCACTGAACATTCAACGTCTAATTATGTCGTCTGTGTTGGATTTATTCACTAATTAATATGTGCTGGTCCTTTCTGTTACAACATGCATATTCACCTTGTTAAGTCTATTATCTAGTAGCTTATCTAGTATGGAATTCTGATACCACAAGGCCAAAGTCCTATCATTGTCTTATAATATTATTCTCAGTACAAACATATGTTGTTTTTGCTTTGTTTAAATTCTTGAATGGGAATATATATATAAATGCTTGTTTAATTCATCATACACTCTGTGTCATATTTTATATCATGTGTCTTTCTCCTTATCTTTTCATTGGTTTCAGTTTTGTTAACGATTCATTCAATCAATTACTGCTACTTACTACTGTTAAATGCACAACTGTGTCCATCCATCCGTCCGTCCGCCTTACCTTCGGTCAACAAACTAGTTTGGCTCTGCTGCTGTTCATCAAATTTCCAACTTTAAAATATATATACATATATTACTCCCAGACCAGTGCGTTCTGTAGGCCTCTGTGTGTTTCGGTGTTATTGCTGCACACAATCAATCCTCCATCCTCAAATAATAAACTGTGTTCCCGGAAAATTGGTGGCACAAAATCTGTAAAATGTCTACTTTCCCTATATATATATATATAAAGTCACTTGAAACTTGTATATTGGATGTGCTATTGGGTGTTCTTGTTGTGTATTTTTATTATTATAAATCAAAGTGAATCGTTCACAGTGTATTCAATCCTTCAAATAACAGTAACAATAATAATAGTATTAATAATAATATTAATAACAATATTAATAATAATAATATTAATAACAATAATATTAATAATAATAGGGAAACAGAATCTTCCTTTTTGTAATCCTTTGTTAACTGTGAGATGATCCTACGTAGAGGTATGTAAATACCACCATCACCAAGTAAGCTTTCTTTTGTGTGTGTGTATGTGCGCCGTGTATGCCCACCTTCTTGTACTTGTTTCCTCTTCATGATGCTGTTGCTGCTGATGTTTCCCCCATTCGTTTCATTGTGATCCCATCTATCCTGTGTGAAAAACAAAACTCTTCACTGATGAATTTGTTTTTTTCCTACTTTTTAAGAATTTCTTCTGTTTTGGTTTTGCCCTTCCATATAGCAGCTTTGATGAATTGTGTACACAGATGATGCAAAAATATTTCAAAAAAAAAACAACAACAACAAACAAACAAAACAGAAACATCATTATCATCGCCATATTTTAGAGATACTCTTAATATTCAACCTTTTTTTTACTTCTTCAAGAGTCAATCCCTTGAGTAGAGAAATTGTATGTAATTCAGTGTTCTTATATGGATATATAGTGTACTGTTATATAATTGTTATATCTGTGCTTGTTAAATCCCACTATTATGTGTATACAGTTCATGTTCAGGTTGTTGTTTTTATTATTGTTGTTTTATTGTCACATGTATTAAATAAATACATCTTTCGCTTTTGTTACAAGAATGCTGGTCTGTGAAATTGGTAATGAGGACGATTTTTATGATCCAGCCATATCACAACTTTTCTCCATCTTTTGTTGGGGCTCACCATCATTCCGAAAAACCTAGCCAACCAGTCAGCACCTCCGTACGTGGCTGGCTTAAACTAACTAGTTGTTGTTATGAATTCCGCTGACTGATAAAGTCAGTCATGTTTTTTTCGTTTGACCACCACCACGTGATAGCTAGCTAACTCTTTTCCAACCTCATCTATCTCTCATATGTCAACTAAGCTAACATTGACCTGCAATTGGGGAAGGCAATCAAGGGATAGGCAAGGATGAGTTAACACACCTCGTAACCATCTCACTCAATCAATGTAGTCGCTTTACACCCTCGTCTTTTGATTTTCACTCTTCATCTAGCTAGCACTCAACCGATGCCTCATTAATTCAATATTGCTCACCCTATTACACCTACCATCTAACCTAACACGTAATGTAGATAGAACGCAGTATATACGCCTTCTGGTCGATAGTCTGATAATACGTTTACTCTAGAGATAGCGTAAGTTGTAAATTTTCTGTACCTTTGCCAATTTAGTACTGGCAACAGTATGCAGAATTAGATACCATATAGTCAAATGATCTTGGACGACCAAACAACCAATCAGATCGCTGCTCTTCAGCACTACAAATGAATGCTGTTCACATAATGTTCGTTACAGTTTTCGTCCTAACCGTAATCTTCGTTACAAGATTCACTCTCACTGTAATCTGTGTTTGAAGTTCCACTCTTCACTGTTACCTTTTCGTAGTTAGGAGGGATAATGGTTTTTGATACATCGAACGACTAGCATCTATCTAACTCCACATAAGGAAGTGAATTGGTAGATACACATAGAAGTGGTCAAAAGTATCTTGTTTACGTTTAGAGTTGTTGAGGAAAAACGGCCCGCTTGTGAATACCAATCGTAATTTCGCAGCAGAGGGTTTTTTTCAAGGCTTTAGATATTCTCCTCTCTTAAGTGTCGGCCAGGAGGTCGCCTTTGAATGCCATATTCATGTATGGCATTGTCTTGGGCACAGACATAGGGTGTTCTTTTTCGGTTTTGGGTTATTATGTGTTTTTCTAAAATGTATGAGGGATAGCCATTATTATGACTGTTTGTTAGGCCCAGTAATACATATATACAATTGAAATTAAGGTTGTTTATTGTCATATATTGAATCCGTTTTGTATTTCTTACAACAGTGTTGGTTGTTGGAAATCCCTGAATATATATAAAAAGAGGAACTTCCTACAACCGGTTCCTTTTAATTAGTTTGAATAAAGAAAGGATAAACACACATATTTGCAGTTGCAGGATAATACGAGCTTGTTTTATTCTGTAGACTCTCTGTTCAACTGTCCGTACATCCCAAACAAGCTATATAGGGTTACGAAATCTCATATTGATTAATCTCAGAAAATACATCACCACCTTGAGGTCATATCTAGTCAAAATTCAACAGTCTACTGGAAAGTTTCAATTCGGTGTATCGGATAAAGTTTATTCATCACTTAATGCAAAACTTACAATTACAAACGATGAATTCATGTGGAAAGAAACTCAGGAAATCTTAAGTAGGGGTAGAGAAACCACATGGAGAATTTTGCACAGGCCCTCCCCCAAATATATATAAAATTTCTCAGGATTTCATCATGAGCTGACATTAGTTACAGAACCACTGGAAAACCTGGGAGTACTGGACAGATGTTTCGTCCTAGTTTGGGACTCTTCAGCAGTACGCACCCACCGGGATTCAAACCCAGGACCTTCCGGTTACAAGGCGAGCTCGTATACCATTAAGCCACTGGAACCCGATCCAATGGTCCTTGAATTCTAACTTCTGCCAATTCACGACATAGCGCAACCGCTAGCCAATGTCTTCGGCGAGTATTTGTCCTCACACCCGACCAGCTGCACCCTACTGGTCACGACTGCTGCTGAAGGGTGCCAAACTAGGACGAAACATCTGTCCAGTACTCCCAGGTTTTCCAATGGTTCTCTAACTAATTTCAGCTCATGATGAAACCAATCAAATCCCTACAAACCAACACTTGAATACATAAAATTTGTTGGACGTAAAACTAAGCAGAAAGGGAACTGAAGCTCTCTCTTTCTAGGATTCAGATATCTTATAGGAAATTCCTTTACTAGTAGAATTGATACAGAAACACAATTTGAGTATATATACAATCCACTGTGGGATATGAAACCCATTGAACAGGATTAGGAAAATGTTAGGTTTCAGGGGAAAATACTGCAGGAGAGTATCACATCTCCTTCTGTGTGTTGTCGAAGATTTTTACTAAAAAGCATGGACTAGTGTTGAAAAAATCCTGTGAAACAATTATAAGATCGTTATTTTTAAAACATGTAGAGGTTCTGACGTTGCAATAATGAACTGACATGAATACTGCTTCAAAATGGCCACTTCTCAATGATAAGATTCCAAGTCAGGACAGGTCAATCAACGGTACAACCAAACAGACTTCGGAAATAATAATAATAATAGTACTTGTGATACAGAATGGAATTCTGAGCATTTTGCTACAGTATTACATCCAGTTGGTACATTATCAATAAATAAAATTCTACATAGATTAGGGGTAATCTCAGTTAATTTTGACAACATATTAGCATGTCTGTAGCAAAGCCAAAATTGAACAGAATGTTTGAAGGTGTTAGAAAAGTAGATACTAGCATGTTTACTGGCGTAAGCGGTAACACAAAGGTCGAGATATACAGAGTGAAAGAACGAAGAAGAATGTTTTAAGTAGAGTTTGTAAGGAAGAAAGAAACAAAACACCACATAACAAAAAAAGAGAGAAAAGGAAAATAAAGAAAACGTTGTACTCACAAATGATGAGTTGGAAAAACGAGATCCAGTTGTTCTACTGACTATTTAACAAGTTACAGGTATCACGCCTAATGCGTTCTTTATCGAACAGAACACGAGCTAAGTAGGGTATGGTTGAGTTTTGTACTTGCTAGTGCGAGCATATAGTTTCCTGCCTGCCTGATGAGATACAAGGGGAGAGTTGTGAATGAAGAGGGTGGTGTGAGTTAGATAGAATGGATTTAGCCCATTTTTCACATGAGTCTAAGTGCCTGTCAATCAGAATATTAACAACCTGGTTAAACGGCACGTTGCTTACCCTGCTGACAACCTTTAACACCCTACGTAATAAGATATAGTCCTTCTTCAGTAGCCCTGGAAAAACTAAGGGGGTACAAAAGAGAATAATGGGCAGGATGTAAGAGTTAAAGAATCGTAAGAGTAACGGTTGGGTTATTCCAGAATGTCTTAACTTCTCGATGCAAAAGGTAAGACAGAATATTTTCTTAGAAATCATCAAGATATGAAACGACCAGGAAAGTTCAGCCGATAGAATGATGCCAAGATATTCTATTACTGACTTGGTCTGTATTTCAGTGCCATCTGTGTTGCACACCTCGTGAGCGCTAATCAGTTTGGTTAGGTCAGATTTGTGCGTAGAGGTAAAATTGACTGTTTGACATTTAGAGGTATTTAAGGAGGTGAGACCGTTTTCCTTGGACCACTGGCTGATTTCTGATAAAAAACCATTTAGTTTGGAGCAGTCACTTTGACACTCGACAGTCAAAGATACAGTCAGATCGTCAGCATATTTAACAAAATTAGTTTCATTTGAAGATGGTAAGTCATGTAGAGAGAAAGGAAGAAAAGAGAAGTGGGGAGAGTACAGCACCTTGGGGGACACCAACTTCAGTGAGCATAGCAGACGAGGATTTACCTTTATATACAGTGTGCTGCATTCTGTCTGAGAAATAGGAATGCAACCAGTTTGTGACCCAGGACTCATTTTGTGTCATCGAGAGCTTATTTAGCAAGAGACATTCAGGTACAGAGTCGAAAGCAGAAGTGAAGTCGAGAAACGTGCAGTGGATGTATTTGGCACCTTTTTCCAATGATGAGACAATAGTGTTTTGTAGGACGGCTGAAGCGCCTAAAGTGCTCCTACCCTGTCTATAGGCAAATTGTTTGGGGTCTTCAAAACTTTCAAGGGAGGGCTCAAGTTTAAGGACCTCGAAGTATAAACATTTTCTCAAATGCATGAAGTGATGTAAGTGAACACAGAATACAATTTTGAGCAATTGTAAAAAATAGGCACCACACAATTAAAATTTGCTCGAACCACCAAATAATCATATATGCATATATGGAGGGGGATAATGACTCGTCAGATGTATTGCCGGGCTATTCGATGATTGATTATGCATTCAGATGCAATTACTCTATTATATCATAAAGTCCGTTAGAGTTGCTAGTAAGTTGTACATTATATGGTGAGTTGTTTTAGATACTTTCTTATCGAAACCGAAACTGATCTGTTAAAGTATTTGCGTGTATATGCCACAATTGGCTACTTGGACAACCAGCAGTATCTGCTACAGCTGCGGGGAAACATAGAATACTAAAATGTCAACACAGTGCACTGGTATCAGCACATCAGCCTGGGGAAATTGCCTCCTCATAAACGATGAATGGAATCAGTTTGACGAAACAGATTCTTATTTTTGAAAATTTTATTATAGCTTGATTCCACACATTATTTTGGTACAAGTATGGAATTTTCAACATGTGATATCAGTAGCCCAAATGTAGTAGGCCGACCATTGATATCAGGTGTGCGTCGGCCGGGGATCGAACCCCAGACCATGTGCATGGTTGTCGTGGTAGGAGAAGAGAAAACCATGTGGGTGGTGGGACTGTGATTGTATAAATCTACGAATAGTGTTAGTAGGACTCATCCTCCCCCACCAAAAAAACAGAAGTGGTGGTGTTTTGAATAGTACCAATAATACAAAAATTGAAAAATCCTCTCAGGCACTAACCACCATTCACACAAACGACTAGTGGAGAGGAGTAATTCGCAACCATCATCATTAGGCTATATCCATTATAAAGTGTGTGTCGCTGGCGCAGTGGTTAGGACTCTCGCCGGCCATGCATACGGTCCAGGGTTCGATCCCCTACCGACGCACACCTGATATCTATGGTCGGCCTGCAAAATTTGGGCTACCGATATCACATTCTGAAAATTCCATACCTGTACCAAAATTACGGTGTGGAATCAAGCTGTAATCAAAATAAAAAATAAAGTCAATCATTCTTTTGAATTAGTGGGTCTTATAAGTGGAACTCCCTAACAGATTCTATTGAAGTATTCTGGACCTATCTCTAAACGAAAGTATTAGAATAGGAAGTGCGTCGTGATAAATGAATTTTTGTATCGACACTGGTTTGACATGTCTATAGACACTCTCCTATGAGAAATTAGGACCCATTTTTGCAGCATACTGGAGATACATACCTGATTTAATTCATTTTTTTCTACTACAGATATTTATGTTATAAATACACTTTCCTACACAATAAATGACACTTTTCACCTAAAAGAATCTGATTGGTTGGTTCTCTGGTCACTTGACTTTGCTGTCTATTTTTAACTGTTGTCGTTGTATTTCCTCGAGTACAAAAAAAGAGGCTGCCGAAGTGTTATGTACTAGTTTTCCCCGTCGCCAAATTGTTATGTACTCGTCGCTAAGTTATTGTTATGGTCTGGTCGAGAATCTAATAGTCCTGACGCGAGAAGGCGGAAATCAGAAGACCACTAGGTTTGCGATGATACTTCTATTGTCCAAACACAAGGAGACGAAAATAAATGGTCTCACACCAAAATGGTAAGTAAGTAAAGTAAAGTCACAAGGTTGTGAATGCGAAATATATATGAATGTTCCAGACAAAGCGTGGGAAAAAATCATTAGACAGTCTTAACATGGATGGCTAATTATAATGAAGTGTCGATCCAAATATACATGGCGAATATAGCAGACATGTCAACAACCCCACATATAATATGGATATATGTCACCAAGCAACGGACTGTCAACAAACACTCATATATATATATATTATATATAATATAATATAAGGAGAATACACATTATTAAAGAAGACAAGTTCACACAAGTGAAATGGTCACAGACTAAGCAAGCAAACAGAAAGAGAGACCAACATGCACACACACACATAAATATATATATATATATATATATATATATATATATATATATATGTGGATAAATATCACGAAGTCAATGTGAATCAACTGTTCGTTTAAATTTTTAAAAATGTGATTTTACTAGGTGACATGCTTCTTTGTTAAAGTGTCATTTTGTCTTTCCAGGAATCTTGTTGAATTTAGCGTATTTATCACAAATTTCTCGTACAGACGATATTAATGCAACGAGTTGAGGGGAGTGATGATCGAACCTGTCACAGCAATACTGACTAAAAAAAATTGTTCGTTAATGTCCCTAATGTAAGTGTAGAATTTGGGCAGAATGTAATTCGATATTAGATAAATTTATTTTAAATATCACACACTGTGATTTATTTAGTTTTATTTTTTATTACAGGTTGATTCCACACTGTATTTTTGGTACAAGTATGGAATTTTCAGAATGTGATATCGGTAGCCAAAATTTTGCAGGCCGACCATAGATATCAGGTGTGCGTCGGCAGGGGATCGAACCTCGGACCATGTGCATTGTCGGCGAGAGTCCTAACCACTGTGCCGACAAAGTTAATCTTTGAAAGGGTTGGTTGGTACAGATGTCATCCTAATTCCAACCTCACTGAGAATCCTACGTATGGCCCTCAGAAATCCAGCCCGTTGCTTCTTGTATTTGGAACCCACTGCACTCAAATTAAATGTAACTAGTCATCTAGGGATTGTATTTTCCGTTGGTTGAACAACTGATAGAGTAGACATATATCTGCTGACTGAGAATTGAGTTCAGTGCCAAGCTTCTAAAGCCCTTCTGTATCATCCTGACCAAAACTTTACATATTTTATAATTCAGTTCACAATGCACTGATATTTGATTGGAGACAAGGTGACGTCATTCTACTGTGGTGTGTGGTGCTGACGATATTTATCAGCATTACAAAAAAGGAGGGAAGGGATTCAGTCCAATGGGTGTTGTTTGCAGCTGCTTTCTTGGGGCATTTCCTCCGGTTGATTTGCGAGTAGTCTGCTTTGTACGAGCCATAGCGAAACACCGAGAGACGATGATGGTTGTACTAGCACCGAGCTAGTATATGGCACGACACTATGACTGTGTTGTAATTATTTGTAATCGTATTATTAGTATTTCGAGATAACCGAATTACAAGAATCCAACCAAAACACAGAGAGGGCGGAATTCAGGAATTTGTATTTAGCGGAATTATTATTCAATTCATATAAGAAATCTATTAACAATCAACAGTGAGTATTTAAACAATACAGAGATAGAAATTGTCAATCACCTCAGACTACTCGGTGAATTTGTTTCTCCCTCGAGCTTCCCACCAGCGGTAGATCACGCTTCATACGTCAGCAGGCTTACAAACGCAATGCGTTCAGTTAAACCTGCTCCCCTTCGTTTTTTTCACCGCTACAAAAACTCAATAATATGCGTCGAAATTTTGAAATTATTGCCTCCTCTAATCCCCTCCTACTTCGCAGATATCAGTATCAAGCAACCCTTTCTGATATCAAAATGCAACGCAGTTCAAAAATATAATACCACAGATAAATAATGATCACATCAGATGAAAGATTTTTGAAGCAAAATTTCATTTAAAAAGCATACAAATAGTATAACTTGTCAATAAACCACCAGTCACTGGAGATTGAATGTTCAGTACCATTTTGATACCAAATATTTTCATTATGAAACTGGAAGATGATGTGGGAAGTGATTTCATCTTTTCCAGTGACCGTTATATAGGTGATATGAGATCGTTAGCTAGTTTATCTTCCACTCTATCTTGTGACATTATTTCCCGGAAATTCCTGTTTCTGCTCTGACCATTCGCTGAGTAAATCATTTACGAGCGTAGTAAAAAAGCTTCTGTCATGGCATAGAGACGCATACTGAGAGAAATTTATGATATTGTACTAAGTAGACGCCTGAAAATCTCAGGCCTAGCCATCATAAAAATATTTTAAAATCTCGAAATTCAGAGAAAACCCATACAAAAATCTTAACCCATGTGAGGCACGACGGACTCTAGAACCGGAAATCAATTCAACTCGAAATGAAATAACACCAAGAGCAGGCACACAACTGCTTGCCAGTTGAGACCCACCCTCCAAAAAAAGCAGAAATCTTGAATGCAATCAAACTACTGAAAGTCAGTCGAGAAGGCAGCACAACCAGATGGAATTCCACCCGGAGCATTGTAAAAGAACCCAGAGACAGCATCGGATATTCTGACGCCACTACTGCAAAACGTTTGGAAGGAAGGAGAGATGCCCAGTGATAGGAAGAAAGGCCATCTTGTCAAAATACCAAAGAAGGGCGACTTATGTCTGTGCAAGAACTGGTGGGGAATAATGCTCTTGTTCACACCAGGTAAAACACTAAGTCGTGTCATCCTGGAAAGAATAAAACATGCACTGGATACGGAACTCCGCCTGACGGAAAATGCTTTATTCAGGATATTAAAATCTTTTTGTAAGGTTTTTTTTTATTGTTCATGGTTTTCCCTCATGTTTGTACTATTTTGTTTTCTATCTGTCTCTTTACATACTTTGTGTATTGCTTGCCCTGCTTTTCTATTCACTTTATTATGAGATTTTTTCTAGCTCTGACTTCAGTGTCTAAAATATTTTCTACTTCGTTCTTTAGCTATCTTTGTGATAATGGCACCTGTCAAATTTTTCACATCGCAAACCTATACGAATTTCACTTTTGCAGTGAATACGTGATTAAGAAAAATTTATGTATTTTCATAAATGATTTTCCTAAATTTTGCGGACTCGATTATGCGTGAGACTCTACTTGGCGTGCGAGAAGTCACGAATACTTTTGGTCGATACGAAGACTTTTGAACACCTGGATTTTGCGCCAAATTTATGCTGAATATGAAACAAACTCGAAGAATTTCAGGCATAAACCAAGAAATTGGCAGAAGAGGATTGCAACGAAGAGAGGACTCTTGGTAAACATAAAGGAGACGGAGGTGATAAAGATACCCATGCACCAACAACAACCATTACCGATAGCCATCAGTGGCAGAAATATGAAAGAGGCTGGCTCCTTCACTTATCTTGGCAGCCAGCATCGTTTCAACTACGGGCAGTCGGAGCGTATGAAGACTTAAAATCCAGTCGAGAACCTATCACTCAACATATATGTAGAAGAAAATGTAGATGGACTTGACAGACGATTAGGAGGCAATCCAGTGATACCGCACTCACTGCCGCCCATCGCCTGAGTGGAACCCAGTTGGACAACGACGAGTCGGGCATGCGTCTGAGACTTACATCAAGGAGATCATGTGACTGAGAGGAGATGAGAGACCACGGGCAATCTTAGAGCCAGCCAACTAAAGACGACAGCAAAAAATAGAAAAAAGTGGGGATAATGAAGCTTTTCAATCCCTATATCCCACAAGGAATCAAAGACAACAATATTATAAAAATGAAGAGTATGATAGTTCCCTTCTTTCCTTACTAACGTCATTTTTGTGAAAAAGAAAGTGTATAAATGAAGCTGTACATTTATAGAAAATGAAATTGCCAAAAAGACCTTTCTTGAAACTACTGGTCTCCATTTTTTTCATGGATTAATGCTTAATGAATAGGGATTATCTGCAAAGACATTCCCAGCACAACCAATTTTGAATGGGCGTTGTCTTTTTGATAATGTAGCTTAGTAGTAGCTTCGGTATTCTACTTGCAGCTGGTATGTTGAAAATCTGAATAAATTGTTCTCAGTCCAACAAGCTTTCAAAAATTACGTATGTATATCAAGGATAAATTCATTCAAGTGTTTATACAACCTAGGCAATCGTGTACGTGTTAGTATAGATAGAATGTTTATACTAACTAGTACGGGTAGAGTGGAAGATAATTATTGTCACACAGTGACTAGATAATATAATAATAATGAAAATAATAAATCGTGAAACTGAGATTAAAATGTACAACTACAGCACACCATGATATTGATAATACAGTTAGCATTACAAATAAACAGAATAATAAGATAATATTTACAGTTATCCAGTGTCACCGAGAGAGATAACTATTTTAAGTTGGGAGTGAAGTTGGTTGGTCAAGGGAGGGAGAGAGACTGAACAAACGTTTCCTGAGCACAGAGATTGGGTTGAAAATTTCGTCTTATGGCAACTGCCTCCGCCATCTCTGCTTAGAAACCGAAGACGTACCAACCTACCTAGGGAGTTGAAGTAGCGCCTTGTATAGATCATCTTGTAAAAGCTGAATTTTTGTCAATCTTGTGCTCTGTATTCACCAGAAAACGTGCCAATAGGTGGGAATTCTGACTGACATTACGACTCCATTACCTAACTCACCACGTTGAACAATGCTCATTCAATAAGGTGACAGTCTGTCTGCTTGTTGAGTGAGTCGTTCTACCCACTCATGATGTGACTGTCTCCACATGAACAGTTAAATTTATAAACGCACATTGGTGAGGTGGGCAAATTCCGTAGCTTATCTTTCACCTGCACATTGAAATGATATAACGAACGAGTGGCGAATTTCAAACACAATGTTGCAGCAGCGAATAATATTTTAGCTATAATATTTTGAACTATCGATCCCGGTAATTCAGTTGCTGCGTCTCCTTTAGACAGTAAACATAGGTATTGTCATCATACTTCGATATAGAAACTAACTCATCTGCAGCCTCTAAGATATGATGACTGACTGCATTTTAATTCTGACTTCTAAGTACCTTCAGAAATGTGTCCATTGACTGGATTTATTTCTAATAATAACTACAAAGTGTTATGACAGTCAGACTCCACCAATACCTCTGACTGGGGAACTATGACACGACACTCACGGAACTAATTACCAAACATTAGGATAATCAGGGAGTCATAATAACCTGTGGAACAATATATTAGGATTATAGTTAATGACTATTATGAACATGATTAAATAATCTAAGTATACACGTAGAAAAATAAAATGTGTTGTAATGGAACAAAATCTCTCATCATCAAATGTGGGGAATCATCATTTATTACCACCCCAATTAAATGTCAAATACTTTGGTGGATATACGGAGTTGAAAAGTATCAGTATTGATCTATTTTTGAGCATGGTTTCATGGAAATGAAATTCACACCAGAGTATTTTCATTATTTCACATTTACAGAGTTAAGTGTCCAGTCTCATTTGCAACTTAAACTTTCAAATAATGAAGTGGTTGCAAAAGTGAAGAAAAACTTTTCAGCATTTCATGGTATCGCTTCTGTGCGATAAGGCCGAGCAACTAGTCTAGTCAAAAATCTGTATTGTTTATCTAAGCTACGTATTTATGTGATACAAAATAGCTTAGCTGTTTCCTCCAGTGTCTCAACTGGATTTCATCTACCAGGTGGTTAAATAAATGTTTGATGCAGGCACCTTGGATCTCCTTAAGCCTGTAAATTCTCGCAAGTGGACACTTAGAAGCAGGGGACGGTATTCCCAAGCTTCTTGAATACTCCTTGCATATTTAAGCATTCTGTGATGGGAAAAGAGATTGATATGAGAAATTTGAGCTTTGCAAGTCGGTCCCAATTAATATGGCAAATTGATAACCTCCAGTAGTGGTTGGCCAGGTAACGTCACTGTAGCAATATAAGTGTATTTTTTTGAACTTGGTAGCGTCATCTTGCTTGAAGGTAAAACTAAATTAATAAAGAGTATACCAAGTGGGACTTACAGGTGATATTAATTTAGAGAGGAGCGAACAAGAAGTTCAATGAAGACAACTTTCTTTTCGGCGATTTCATTCTCAAAAGCATCAGTACAATCGTATTTATATGCATCAGTTTACGTAAATACAATTATTATTATCATTTAATTCCACATAATCACCAAGGTGCAAATTAATGGTGACAATAATTTCCAACTTAATAAGAAAGGTCGAAGTTGTGAATGCAAATTACCAGGGGCTTAGAAAATGGTTGCTTATTTGTAAAAATGGTATTTTATCTTTGAAGAATACAGCTGTGAATGAGATGGACATGGAAATGAGTCGAAACAATATTGAATAGCTTTCAGTAGAATTTATGACATGCATATTCGAATACATTCAAATACTTATGTAGAGGGGCTATGCAAATTACTGAATTCGGAAGTGGAGTAAATTACGAGGAGTTTGATCTACATCAAACCTGAAGAATTTGAACTCAAGAACTCATATGCGATCTGGATACGCCATTACCTACATCACCCTTCCATCCATGTGAAATAAGAAACAAATATTTGTAAAGCAGGATTTGATTAGTCCATCGAAATTCAGTAGACCTCTTCGGCTGAATACGCTACATACACTGACATATATATATATATATATATATATATATATAATTCAGGGAGACATACTGAGATAGTGGACCAGAGAAGCTCAAAATATACTCCACTTTTTCACTTGATAGTGGTCTTTGACTCTATCTATAGACAGGTCAAATGATATTAGTATAACTGACAAAAAAACTAAAATCCGTTGATCCATAATCTGCCTCAAAGATTCCGGCTAACTCAAACTATTGTGTTACTTCTACTAATTAATTTTAATTTAGATTTAAAAATATATAGTCTATGAGAGATTTAAATCCTCAAATATTTTCTTCACACAGATGACTTCACTCTGTGGAGATTCCTCTGATGATTTAGAGCAAGCAATCAAAAATAATGCAGTCCTGCTGGAATTGGTAGGTTTCAGGGTAAAAATTGGGGACTTCAAACAGAACAGAAGAAACTTAGAGCATTTACGATGTAATCATGTTGAGAGGAAATGTAGCAAATACCGATTTAGAATTCGTAAAAGACACGAAAGCAGAGGTTTGATACCCACACCTGAAAATTAATATAGACAAAAATTCTGCAGAATCCGCAATCATAATAATTTATCCAAATAGAACAAAACCAATTAATTTGCGATAAAAAGCTAAAAAAAAAATACCAAAGTGATCGATTATTTATGCCAAATTTCAGCTAACCGAAATAACGAGAGTTTCTCAATTGAATCCCTTTTCATGAACTGACATATTCAATAGGGATGATAAAACACCAATAACGGAAATATGGGGACCCTCAAATGACAATGTGTATGGTTTCGGTTTCACGCTTAAAACAATCAACAAGTGCCTTTAAACCGGGATTGAATGAACTCATCAAAATTTGGCAGGAATCTTCAACTGAATGCTCTACATGCAGATATATATATATGTAACGAAAGCGCACAAGAGTCAGGCAATAGATCGTTTGTTGAGGAAATCAACAGATACCTATATATTTTTATGTACATTATTATCCGTTATTATTAGCAGAGAAACGGCATCTTCTGATTGATCGTCTTCTCACTAGATGTTATTCTGTCATCTCTTTGTGGCTGTCTCTCTGAAGGTCAGTCATATCTCTGCTAATTGTTTCTGCCCACGCAAAGTATTTGTTCTTGCTTTTCTCATCACCAAGATTTGAGAAGTAAACATTCACGCAAATCGCTGTCAACTAATTTTCGCTAGCAGAGAGCTCTCACCACCCATATATGTAGATATGTGGAGTACGTAAAAATATGATTGTACACTTTTTGTTAGTTGCAGAAATTACAGACATTGTACATGATTTTTGTTTAAAACGATTCTTGTTAAAATACAAATAACTTTCGTGTACGACTGGAAATACACTTTACTGCTGGGAACTTCGCCTCCTCTCTGGCCATTTCTGCTTACTTGCTCCACTTATACCGTGTTGTATACCTTGGATTTATTGCAGGAGTCTATCATCCTCATCCGAAGACAACTCTACAACCGATCCACAGCATCTACCAGCAGACGCACTCCAACAGTGAACGCTCCCTTGGATTATATTGATAATTTGTAGCCACGGACTTCAACGTTATAGCCAAGTAACCTTTTCATTAATATAACGTTTTACTGCATTCTTTTATAATATATATTTACCCTATCATCTCATTTACTTGGATTTCTATTTGCATATTTGTAAGGCTAATGAGCTCCACTAATAGTCCCTTAAATATATACACATCAGAAACACATTGGGGATATGTGACTGATGAGTAAGTAGACTGCAATAATCACTCATGCAAAACAACAGGCACGGATGTTTTTGCAGGCTAAATTCAGACAGATGATGTGGAAAGAGTATGAAGGATTAAAGTTTAGATAACGATAGATTTCGATGCAATTAGATCACTTGTGAATGAACAATTGGTTATCAGAGAAAATCTTGAAAATTTCGGAAAATGACAACTGAAATATTATTATCACTATCACCATTATTACTATGATTACTACCGAAGCATACTATAATGCTGAATTAAATCCCGTCAATTCTGAACTAAATATAACATTCTATGGTGAGTAAATTCTGGATCTGTTCTGAAATGGTTTGTTTAGGTTCACAGACTAGAACTCAGTGCTGGTTTTCAATCTGACTGGCACCAACTCAGCACGGTGTTCTTTTTCTAGGCATTTTAAGGAGTAGATCAGAACCTAATGGGTTTGCTTATCAGCGTTGTTCCAGCCCTCACGGCACATATCAGGCACTGACTAGCAGTACTTAAGAACGCAAAGACTGATACTAATTATCATTATCTGTATCCTATGCTAATGCAATTCACTCGGTTTCCAGAAAGAAATCAGTTTTGTAATTGGGAGAATTTTGTATTTTCAATTTATAGTACAATGAACCTTATGAGGTTCATTAATTACATCTCAATATCTTGTTACGGAGCGAGTTAACAGTTGCATCAACAGAAGATATCTTAAATGAGTCGAGAAAAATAACAATGGTGATGGATTTACTCCGAAAAATATTTATATAATGTACAGAATTTTGAAATTCTGAATTCAGAGGGATTTATTGCATGATATTTTCTCTTCGTCTGGGATCTTTAAATAAAAGGCATTAATTGACAGTATATAGTGTGACATAGTTCTGTATCACCCGAGGCACAAACCAACCCATCATTATGATATCTCTCCTTTCCCCCCTTCGAGAAATACACGACATTTTGTTCAATGCCAATTAAGAAAAGTTTAAGAATACATTTTGGCGAACCAAGGACACTACCGAGAAACGGTTATCTCATGCACTGGGATAAACTGTCATCAATGATAATGCTTATTCACATGTTTAGTAGAAACTTGCGAATGATCAGGTTGTAAGTCTTTTCAATACTCGCCAGAGTAAGCAACACTACTAGAGGTCATAATTTAGTAAATTAAAACAAAGTAAACTCAATATCGCTTTACGAGCTAGTGTAGACCAATTTGATTTGCTCGTTCTCAATTCTTGGTTTTGAGGTAAGGGTTCCTGGTCTTTGGTAAACTTCTGGGTAATTCTTCCTGCCACTCGACCGTCGTAGCTCTGGTTGACTTCAGAAGGAGTGCTACTGGGATTAGTTATATGTGGTGTGTTAAGACCATGTTACTTCTGTGAATGCAGTTGATCCTTCCACCCGTTAGTCCTATGGTGTGGGGGAAAAAATAAGGCGTAATAGTGTTGAATATAATTTGTGAATTTTATTAAGTCTAAAAAGGGAAAAAGAAAAGAAAACGTAAAAACAGAAAGCTAATGAAATTCCATTGATGTATACGTATACATGTATATATGTCCACAATAATAGTAGTGTGGGTGACGTAGTGGTTGGAGTAGTCGGGAGAGTATCACAATAGATTACGTGAGGTAAGGCGAAAGTTTAGATGTTTACCCATTAATAGTGCTTGAGGTTTTAAATGGATAGGTCAGTGAGACGCAGTCCTTGCGTCGCTTTACTTAAAATGTCCCTGGACGGAGTCTTAATCGCATTTGCAGGTTAAGAGTTCCATGGACGGCAAACTCAGTGAAAGAAATGGGAACGCACTCGAGTTTGCTCTCCAGTGAGCTATATTTCGTGTATTCATCCGTGAAGCCCAATTTTATTTAATGGCAGAACAACTCAGGTTCGAGTGTTTCTTGTTGTTGTAATCCTTTAATCAGTAATGAAGTCCACTAAACCGAAGTTACATAAATGTGAATAGATCGGATTTATTTAGCTGTTCAGCACAGAGTTTGTTTCTCTAATTAATCACTCCTTTTGTCGGCCGTCTTTGGACTTAACTCGGCCTTAACACACCACATACTACGAACCACATATAACTAATCCCAGTAGCACTCCTTCTGAAGTCAACCAGAGCTACGACGGTCGAGTGGCAGGAAGAATTACCCAGAAGTTTACCAAAGACCAGGAACCCTTACCTCAAAACCAAGAATTGAGAACGAGCAAATCAAATTGGTCTACACTAGCTCGTAAAGCGATATTGAGTTTACTTTGTTTTAATTTACTAAATTATGACCTCTAGTAGTGTTGCTTACTCTGGCGAGTATTGAAAAGACTTACAACCTGATCATTCGCAAGTTTCTACTAAACATGTGAATAAGCATTATCATTGATGACAGTTTATCCCAGTGCATGAGATAACCGTTTCTCGGTAGTGTCCTTGGTTCGCCAAAATGTATTCTTAAACTTTTCTTAATTGGCATTGAACAAAATGTCGTGTATTTCTCGAAGGGGGGAAAGGAGAGATATCATAATGATGGGTTGGTTTGTGCCTCGGGTGATACAGAACTATGTCACACTATATACTGTCAATTAATGCCTTTTATTTAAAGATCCCAGACGAAGAGAAAATATCATGCAATAAATCCCTCTGAATTCAGAATTTCAAAATTCTGTACATTATATAAATATTTTTCGGAGTAAATCCATCACCATTGTTATTTTTCTCGACTCATTTAAGATATCTTCTGTTGATGCAACTGTTAACTCGCTCCGTAACAAGATATTGAGATGTAATTAATGAACCTCATAAGGTTCATTGTACTATAAATTGAAAATACAAAATTCTCCCAATTACAAAACTGATTTCTTTCTGGAAACCGAGTGAATTGCATTAGCATAGGATACAGATAATGATAATTAGTATCAGTCTTTGCGTTCTTAAGTACTGCTAGTCAGTGCCTGATATGTGCCGTGAGGGCTGGAACAACGCTGATAAGCAAACCCATTAGGTTCTGATCTACTCCTTAAAATGCCTAGAAAAAGAACACCGTGCTGAGTTGGTGCCAGTCAGATTGAAAACCAGCACTGAGTTCTAGTCTGTGAACCTAAACAAACCATTTCAGAACAGATCCAGAATTTACTCACCATAGAATGTTATATTTAGTTCAGAATTGACGGGATTTAATTCAGCATTATAGTATGCTTCGGTAGTAATCATAGTAATAATGGTGATAGTGATAATAATATTTCAGTTGTCATTTTCCGAAATTTTCAAGATTTTCTCTGATAACCAATTGTTCATTCACAAGTGATCTAATTGCATCGAAATCTATCGTTATCTAAACTTTAATCCTTCATACTCTTTCCACATCATCTGTCTGAATTTAGCCTGCAAAAACATCCGTGCCTGTTGTTTTGCATGAGTGATTATTGCAGTCTACTTACTCATCAGTCACATATCCCCAATGTGTTTCTGATGTGTATATATTTAAGGGACTATTAGTGGAGCTCATTAGCCTTACAAATATGCAAATAGAAATCCAAGTAAATGAGATGATAGGGTAAATATATATTATAAAAGAATGCAGTAAAACGTTATATTAATGAAAAGGTTACTTGGCTATAACGTTGAAGTCCGTGGCTACAAATTATCAATATAATCCAAGGGAGCGTTCACTGTTGGAGTGCGTCTGCTGGTAGATGCTGTGGACCGGTTGTAGAGTTGTCTTCGGATGAGGATGATAGACTCCTGCAATAAATCCAAGGTATACAACACGGTATAAGTGGAGCAAGTAAGCAGAAATGGCCAGAGAGGAGGCGAAGTTCCCAGCAGTAAAGTGTATTTCCAGTCGTACACGAAAGTTATTTGTATTTTAACAAGAATCGTTTTAAACAAAAATCATGTACAATGTCTGTAATTTCTGCAACTAACAAAAAGTGTACAATCATATTTTTACGTACTCCACATATCTACATATATGGGTGGTGAGAGCTCTCTGCTAGCGAAAATTAGTTGACAGCGATTTGCGTGAATGTTTACTTCTCAAATCTTGGTGATGAGAAAAGCAAGAACAAATACTTTGCGTGGGCAGAAACAATTAGCAGAGATATGACTGACCTTCAGAGAGACAGCCACAAAGAGATGACAGAATAACATCTAGTGAGAAGACGATCAATCAGAAGATGCCGTTTCTCTGCTAATAATAACGGATAATAATGTACATAAAAATATATAGGTATCTGTTGATTTCCTCAACAAACGATCTATTGCCTGACTCTTGTGCGCTTTCGTTACATATATATATCTGCATGTAGAGCATTCAGTTGAAGATTCCTGCCAAATTTTGATGAGTTCATTCAATCCCGGTTTAAAGGCACTTGTTGATTGTTTTAAGCGTGAAACCGAAACCATACACATTGTCATTTGAGGGTCCCCATATTTCCGTTATTGGTGTTTTATCATCCCTATTGAATATGTCAGTTCATGAAAAGGGATTCAATTGAGAAACTCTCGTTATTTCTGTTTGCTTAGATTTCACATATATGGTCTTATACTTCATTGGCATTTTGAAATTTTAATATATGCCGTCGCTGCTTACTCTATTCATTGAATTTCGAATTGAATTTTGTGTGTTCGTGAACGCACTCTTTATTATCTACTGTTATAATAATAATGTGCATCAAATTATAAATACATAATGATGGTATTTCGGAGAACTAATCAGTTGTTTGATCCATGGAAGAGTCTCTTTTCAATAGCGAATTCATTCACTTAGCTGTAGAATCGCTGTACATCCAGAACAAAGTATATACGATAAATATATACGGTAAATGGACTTTGGTCAATTTTTTAGTGAGAAAGAAATATAATATTTGTTATAAATAATACTAGATTCGTGTGTAGCCGCTGTAGTTAGGAGTTCTATTGTTTACCTCTTTGAAATTAAACCCTCATTGAGCATTTCAGCTTCATGAATGATCACGTCTTCGTTTGATTCTGAGTTGATTGTTTGACAAATTCTTAATCTTTTTAGACGAAATTAATATAGTTTTGTTCTTGGTTGAATCAATGAGTTACAGGGTTTGTGGAACTAACACCAATCACCAGTCGTCATTGAGGTTGAAATGGCAAAGTGAGCTTTAAGATAGTTTCCTCTACATTGGTATGACACCAGGAAGTGTATTCAGCGAAGAAAATTTTCTTTATCGACGAAATCATCTTTAGAGGCTGTACAGTCGTATTTATACTTAGAAAAATGTAAAGTGGTCTATTATTCAGTAATAGGGGGTGACGTAATTAATATAATTAATCATAACTGGCTTTGGAAATGAAAATTAAATCAAGTGAAAAATCAGGAGCAATTTTAACCTTATCACACTTCTATCTTTGTTCCGTTGAGTACCATGTAATTTAAAACTTTTAATTTTCACTTCTAAAGCCACTGATGATTAATTATATCAATTATGTCACCCCTTAATACTCAATAGTAAACCACTTTACATTTTTCTATGTATAAATACGGCTGTACAGCCTCTGAAGGTGATTTCGTCGATAAAGAAGATTTTCTTCGCTGAATCTGTCCTTTATTTCCTTCAGAAAGTGTATTCTGATTAACCTCTGACAACCAAAACGAATTAGTGATCAATGCGAGTCTTTTTAGCGACCAATAGACTAAATTTATATAGTTATTTGAATTATTCCCTGGGTTCCGACTGAAACCCCAGGCTTCAACAGGACATCTCTATTTCATCATGTTTTCTGCAGTTCTTTTCAGCTGGCTGAGTAGAAGCTTTCATTTTTCACCAGACGATGCGCACAGGATTGAATAATTAATTATTCCTTTCCTTCCTGTTGACTTCAATATTTCTGTCATTATACCCTGTAGGGGAGATTGTTGGCAACTGATTCACTGGTGGCTGTCGGTGAAATCATTATAACTTAGAGACAGAGACTAAATTCTAAATAATATATACTTATTCTACTTTCAAGTAGTATATCTATGAAGCTGTGCAAATAACTTAGAAGCCAATTATCAATGTATGACTAAATATCACTAATTCCGAAGACCTAAAGCCATCTCGACGATGAAGTAACAGCATTTTTAGCTAATTGATGAATGAATTTGTCTGCTATCTTTTTTCTTGACATAGTTTATCTGGAATGAGCAAAAAATTGAGTCCAATAAAGCACAGTAATTCGCTTCAGTAATAGTATTCGTAAACATCTTTCGAGAAGAATATGGCAGTATGAATTAGACTTGATTTTGACGTAGACTATAAGTATTTTCAAAATGCGGGCGAAATAGTTTTAAATGAAGTAAGGAAGGAAAGTAGTGGCTCTTTCATGTAGGTAAGTAGTTCGTGCTGAGTCAAATTATGTCTTACGGTAAACTGCTTCATGTCCGTCCTTGAGTAATTATCGAACTTGACTGGAAAATAAACTCATGTTATATAAGTGCTCAGGGAAAAGTTTAGTCGTTTTAACAGCAAAAGTTGAGAATGGATCGTTGAAAGATGTAACTGATGAACTAGAATTCTGATGTTGTTACATGTAGCCTTCTAAATACAGAACAAGTACTGTAAGACAAAGTTATTTAGATTCAGATTCAGATGATAAGGATAGAAGGCTCTTGTGGCCTGTAAGTCGACCAATGTTGTTCAACTGTGAAGGGTACCTCAGAATCGTGGATGGGGATATTCCCAACGAGGTGGCATAGAAATCTCTGTCCACAAGAACAATACACACACACTCAATAAAGCTTGCGGCTGTAGATAGTCCCGGGGGTGGAGGTCATAATCATATTCATTCATTCATTCGCTCAATCAATCACTCGCTCAATCAAACAAACTCATGTCATTTAACAGCACGTTGTCGAAATGTGCACACAACCACAAAGGGAAGTATTGTGATATTGAAGATTGGACAAGGACAAAGGCGATAAATAATGAAGATGAAAATCGGAATGGGGTCTACAGACGTCAGATTAGTGTTACACAGTTTGTGGGAATAACGCGTATACGTATTACGAGACAGGTTGAAATGTCTGGATGCGTATAAACATTATAAATGGATGATCGTGGGGGGATTTTCCAAAAGATTTGTCCATTACACTGATAGTTGCATGATACGTTTTAATTATGGATAATCTGATCACCAGCAGTACTCATCCGATTGTCATGTGTTAGGTAGGATAAAGTCAGTCATGTAAGCTGATGATGATTAAGTGTGTGTGTGTGTGTGTGTGTGTGTAGCTGTTAAAATCTGAGCTTTTTGTGTATTTAAAGGCTACCTGAATAAAAGTTGAAAATTCCCCCGGGATTTTCAATGCTTCTTAATTTCTGTGTTGTTTAATCCCTTGCTCTGAGTATGAGCGGCAATACATTTGTCTTGTTGTCGTCAGTTCAACAAGATTTCCAGTGCACCATGAAGTTAGAAGTAAGCAATGAACAGCTGCAGAATATTCTGATCATTTCCTCCGATTAATTTTGCGCGTATTAGCTGAATTGAGACTAATGCAGTTTACTTCAGTAAGTCGGAAAGTGCAGGGATTTAAATCCAGTAGGAATACAGATTAATTATGTCTTCAGTTGATGGCATTTCATCTTATCATCTCTTATTCACAGTGTATCAGTTTTGAAATTCGTTATAGTCCTCCCCATGATGAAAACAGTGCAGAAGAAACGGGGATATATGACTTCACCCTCGGAATCAGACGCAACTACTGAATTACTGGCATTAAATCTCCAAGAAATAATATCTGGAACCACATAGAAAGCTCACCGTCACCTTATTGAACATTGTTCAACATGGTTAATGTAAAGTAGTCGTAAATTCAGTCTAGAGCTCCACACTGGCACTCCTAGTGTAACAACAAAAGTGAAGACACGGAGGCCAAGTCATATTTTTCATCAAACAAACCGCTTTTTACATATATACAGTTTATATTCGCTAACCAATCACTGAGCTTGTGACTTCAGGTTATATTAAACGACATGAAATAGAACGTTCAAATATACACAGTATTCCGTAGCTAACGCGGTATTGAACTGTGGAAATATGTAAGAATAATATTCCTTAGGCAAACATTGTCTGTATCACACCACCACACTCTTGCGAACTCAGCACAAGATCGATATAAATTCCGAATTTACAATTCTATACACTGTTCCACCTCAATTCTTTATCTTTCTATAATTTGGTTTGTAAGGATTAGTTATATTTTACGAGTTGATCACGGATTGATATCAGTTAGAGAACCATTGAAAACCAGCACCGGAGTACTGGACAGCTGTTTCATCCTAATTTGGGAATCATCGGCAGTACGCACCCACTGGGATTCGAACCCAGGACCTTCTGGTTACAAGGCAAGCTCGTATACCATTCAGCCACTGGGACCCGATTCAATGGCCATCGCATGATTTCTAACTTCTACCAATTCGTGATTCGAATCCCAGTGGGTGCGTACTGCCGATGATTCCCAAACTAGGATGAAACAGCTGTCCAGTACTCTGGTGCTGGTTTTCAGTGGTTCTCTAACTGATATCAATTCGTGATCAACTCAATTCTTTATGCTTGTGCACCTTCGATTGCTGAACATATCTGAAGTATTTCCCACAGAAATTGTTTAACCGAACCTCTGTGTTGAGAAAAGTTTTGTATTTTATCTTCCTCTCTACCATGGCCTTCAACCCGAACCTAGAATATTAACCTGTCCCGGTGACAGCGGATAACTGGAAGTATTGTCTTTATTTCTTATTTGTACTGTTAAATTTGTCATCAGTATCATACTGTGTTACAGTTGCATATTCTAATCATAATTTCATGGTTTGTAATTGTTCTCTAACTGCTAAGTGACGACAGTTGTGTCGCCTCTACATCCACTGGTGTGCACATTCTACATATCCATTCAAGACAACCGAGATTATATAATCACTTGAATGAATTTATCCTTGTTATTACTATTCCTATTACTACTATTATGATAGTGAGCTTATCTTATGAGTCTAAATCAGATAGGTTAAAATAATGTTAGGTAGTTCTATATTTACTTATTTATCTATATTTATCTATTTATTTTCAACGAAGGCTCATTATATTTCAAAATTATTATTATTATTATTATCATAATATCAAGAAGTTTATAATTGTATTCATCCTACCATAATAACACCAGTTTATATGCTAATATGTAGTACTTTGGTGAATGTTATTCATCTTTTCGAGTGTGACCATGCATCAATATCATTTAGAGAACCATTGCAAACCAGCACCGAAGTACTGGACAGGTGTTTCATCCTAGTTAGGGAAGTGTCGGCAGTACGCACCCATTGGGGTTCGAACAAAGGGAATTCCAGTTACAAGGCAAACTCGTATACCATTCAGCCACTGGGACCCGATTCAATGACTCACGAATTGGTAGAAGTTAGAATTCATAATCCACTGAGTCGGATTCCAGTGGCTCAACTGAATGCGAGCTTGCCTTGTAACCGGAAGGTCCTGAGTGCGAACCCCAGTGGGTGCGCACTGTTGACGATTCCCAAACTAGGATGAAACAGCAGCTGTCCAGTACTCCTTGCTTGTTTCCAATGCTTCTCTAACTGATGTCAGTCCGGGATCAACTCGTATAAACAAAACTAATCGTTACAAACCAACTATAGAAAGTGATATTGTCTTGACTATATATACATTAGTATGCCACCCAGTTGTTTATTTACATTTTGTCTTGTGTTCTGAATGACTGCACATTTTATATACAACTTTCACTTGACAATATTAACAAACGAACTATCATTCCATTTTATGGATTTCCCCAGTACTACAGTTTCTGATACAGTTTTCATTTGCCTTTACTGGTTGGTTATTCGTATTCTAATATTATTCATGGATTTGTAAATGTGGAGAGTCTGAGGGAGAAGCTATCGAAAACATTTGTTCACTGTAAACTACCTTCTGGACATATAATCGGGATGATTGATTCGATGATTTAATTGTGAAACTTGATGAAAATCTACAAAAAAATACTTATTTGCTTTAATTCTGTTCTATAGTGATCAATAGTGAGTATATTTAAATCATTTTGAAGTAATTATAGTCGGGTGACTGTTTGCCTACTAATGCCTCGTTGATTTGAATACATCTAAGCAAATCCAGTCACAACAGATAACATAGTTTAGAATAACTTTCAGTGTGGTTCCAATGACTGGTAGGCTATCGTATGGATGAAAAGTGAAACCGGCAGGAATAATATGACAGAACCATCTTCAGTAGTATTCTTCTGTTTTTTTTTACACAGTATGCGCAACACAAGCTGACGATGATAGGACTGTGTTCCCTTGTTTCAAATAATTATAATACCAACTTACTAACACATAAAGGAGGTCAATTTAATTTTTGATTTTTGTACAGCGTTAGTCTGTTATGACAGTTTTTTCTTAGTTATAGCTCTCCATGTTATTCGTCAAAATTCCTTTTTCTGTTGAATGTCTATTTCAACCTTGAAACATTTATCACTTTTTGACTAAATGAATAAATACGATAGATACTAAGCGGTAATTATTTGATGATTTAATCTGGTATATACAATCTTGTAAAATATCATAATCATTCTACACTTGTTTGAACACAACATTTAACAACTCATTCATCACTTGTGGAGAGTATGATAATTTTATACATGTGAAGTATTTCTAGGCGAGTTGGTTCATTTAGACATGATCACTATGTATGTAAATGTTGATTTGAATAAAATTCTTGAAGTGTTCCATGAAACTCATTGATTATTTTCAAGTATTGGTTTGTAGGGATTTGACTGATTGGTTTCAGAATTTCATCATGAGCTGACATTAGTTAGAGAACCATTGGAAAACGAGCTGAGAGAACTGGATAGCTGTGTCGTCCTAGTTTGGGACTCTTCATCAGTAGGCACCCATCAATGCTTGAAAATCAATGAGATGCTCACTGACGACTGTCCTTATTCAGATAGGTAGTTACCTGGGGTTTTAGTAGGAAGTCGTGACCGGTAGGGAGAAGCAGGTCGGGTGTAAGGACAAATACTTGCCGAAGACATTGGCTAGCGGTCACGCTATATCGTAAATTGGCAGAAGTTAGAATTCATGAACCATTCGGTTGGGTCCCAGTGAATTAATGGTCTACGAGCTCGCCTTGTAACCAGAAGGTCCTGGGTTCGAACCCCATTGGGTACGTACTGCCGAAGAGTACTTAACTGGTATTAAACAGTTGTCTAGTACTCCCAGGTTTTCCAATGGTTCTCTAATCAATGCCAGCTCATGATGAAATCCTGTTACCACTAAGTGATAAGTTGATCTTACCGAAGAAGTTAGGTGAGAGGTAAGTTTTCCGTTCCTAGGTGACTGACTTCCGAGGAGAACTGATGCATCAATCCAAACACAAATTCACTACCACATACCAAAATATAGAGCAACGTACAGCTGACTAACTAACTACCACTACGTTGTTGCGATAATATGACGATAAAACCTCACGAGATCTTGTCTAACTAGAATCTTTCGTATGTGTGCACAGAAGATGCGTGATGTGGAGAGCTGGAGTTTTTTCGAAACACCGGGATTCAGAATGATGACTCACTATCATTCATCTATCTATAAATGTGTGGGAAGTAAAACTGATCATCCACAAAAGACAATAGTACCATAGAAGAAGTAAGTCTGAAATTCGAAGGTGACAGAAGGGGATGCTGTTCTTTGAAGCAGATTATCGAGAGCAGTTTGAAAAATATTCTTCTATAAGTCTCCATATAAAACACCTACTTCACTTCATGGGAATGTAAAAGACAATGCTTCAATTTTGACAACACTCATGTGAGCGCATCAATTCACATGCTGTTGTGAAGCTTGCTTGGT
Source organism: Trichobilharzia regenti (assembly GCA_944472135.2). Classification (NCBI taxonomy): domain Eukaryota; kingdom Metazoa; phylum Platyhelminthes; class Trematoda; order Strigeidida; family Schistosomatidae; genus Trichobilharzia; species Trichobilharzia regenti. Next base: position 30,946,722 of record OX235270.1, on the reverse strand, counting down.
GCATGGGTTGTGTCAGTAGGATATTGTCTGGATGCGCATAAGAACATCACCTAATATGCTTGTCAAATGTAAACACTGGACCAATGAATTCTTTCTGTACCACCTTTTCTTACTTATCTGTCATTCTATATCAACAGGAAAATCTCCCAGAAGTGATACGTAAATTAAAGCCATGACGTTCGGAAATTTTCTGGCTTCTGCAGGTAGGTTTTGTAGGCAGTGAAAGCTCCCGCTACAGACACGAGGAAAATCCTGGACTGTGTGTACACTGAAGCGGTTTGTTCAATCCTTTTTGCCACTGTGCCTTAATACCTCTTTTTTAATGATTTGTACAATAATTTCGCACGTAATTCTTCTCCATTCGTCGGCTTGTATTCTTCTTCTTTTTTCATTTCGAATTAGTATATTTAAAATAAACTATACATAATCTCTATCTCAGTAATCCTAAGGGTTTACACTTCGAATGATAGTAATAGTAATAATAATAATCATCGTTTCTGAGCAATATCCACCACTTAGTGATTTCAGATTGTGTAGGATTACTTAATCATCAGGTTTCGTTATTTGTTATTCATCATTTCCTCAAATGATGTGAATTTGTGTATTTTGTTACAAACTAATATTCATAATTCACCAGTTGGAGCATTTCAGTGATATTGACTAATTTGTGTTCTCTGAGGAGGTGTTTGATTTAATTACTAAGCTTTCGTTGTCCTTCTAGACGATGACAAAATATCTCTGAAATAATTAACAGCTAGAATATTAAGACTATTTGAAATAGACATAGCATACAAGCCAACACAATCATTACATTCGATGTTGTGCGGATTGAAGGATCCTACAGAGAAAGAAGATAAGAGTAACATCATTTAGAAGAATCCAGGCGTGAACTGCAATAAACATTACATCGGTCAATGTGGGAATCCCCTTCGTGTCCGAATCGAAGTATCCTGAACCATCAACTACGAAAAGACACGATATGTATTCCAGTTTCATATGGATGGAGGTAGGTAACTACGTAAATGAGTTCGATGATTCAGATAATTTAGAAATCTTAAATAGAGGAAACATGAAAACTGCAGTCAGGGGATTTCTAGAAGCAAATGGCAAACACACTACTGGAGACTATATTTACCAAATAATAAAAAAAAAACACACGAAAAGGAAGAGTAAATTCTGAGTGAGTAAAACTGATGAAGAAATATGCAAATTAACAAAGAACGAATCGTGGCGATGGTTGTCTGTCAGGAGACACACAGTTATATCATCATTCATGGGGAAAAATTCAAATAAGTTCATTTCTTTATACTAAAACCTGCGCTGAAGAGATATTGTCTAGGTGGGGGATAACGAAAGCTTCACACTTAAATCTGCAATTAGCTCCTCAGAGAACACAACCAAATCAAAATCATCCACCTGAGCTGCTGCAACTCTTCACCATTATTTCAATGACATTTGAGATCACTGAGCAACTCACTTTACACATATGATAAAAGGTGCGCGGTTTAGCAGTGGAATGCAGGCCAATCATGCATGTGGTCCGGGGTTCGAGTCCCGGCCATTGCACACCTTTACCTCCATTAGCCGGTTATAGTCCTAACAAAGAGGGAAGGTTGAGCGTGAGGCTAACAACCCCACCCTGTAAAAGATAAACGCCACTGCTACTGAAACTTTGGAGCTATAGATTGAAACCGTATATTCCAATAGGAAGGCAAAAGAATAAAAAAAAATTTAAAAATGCCTTTTAAGGATAGTGATTATTATTTTTTGGTGGTGTAATGGCACTGAATGATATGAGTGATTGCCATCCACTGACGTGAAACTGTAGTAGCACTAGTATTTACTTGCCAGATGTAAATATAAATAAGATGTCTGTTTCACTCATTCGATTGGTGTACCGGTGAAAACAACGGATTATCCTATGTGGTCAGAGAGCTGGACCTGTTTAGTTCAGTTCATCAAATCACCTGAAATCTTCTCCCTAGCTATCTTGAGGAAATGGTACAGTCGACACTTCCATCGTGAATTGTTTAATTTGCATATGATGGCTTGAACCATAAATCATTTCTTCATTATTGAGCAGCTTTTAATATTACAATGCTTGATTTCATGGCGAAAGCCTTATAAACTATAGAGTAAATCAAGGTGCGTAGACAGTTACTGCAAGACGTTTGGGCAAATGTGAACTATAATAGTCCATGGAGTGTGGACACACGGGTGACTTTGAGCCGACCAATCCGGAAATACGGTGGTTTCTGCACATAAATGACGCTTATTTATTACAAGAGAAATACATGAGAACACATCAAACAGGATATATTTCCCTGACATGACTTAAAAATACCTCTTAGCTATAGTGAGAAGTCACAGCTTTTAGGCTGGACCAGTTTCTGTGGATGTATACACCGAGTTGACTGAAGATGAGTTCTTATTGTGACCCATTTTTCGCTCTTATACTGTTTCTCAGTTCTCCCTAAGAGACCGCGATTGAATTTATATAGATTCCAATAAGAGGATCGACAGCCACTTACTAGGACAATGAGAATAATAAAAATAAATAATACCAACCATAATCCTAATCGTAACCTTAACCTTAATCATTACTCTCACTCTAACCCTAATCTTGATCCTAACGCTAATCCCGACCGTAACGCTTGACAGATGTTAATTAACACATTGTCGAAACAGTACTCGATTTGTGCACAATGATCATAGTAACACACTATATTAATAGCAGGTCTCATTATCCAACGAATAGTTTGCATTCATGGCGATTAAAACATTTGCACCCCTGGAGCATTACACAGTAATTTGGACATGAAATGTTTGTCTCAAGCCCCTCGTCCTCTTTTGATGTGTTATTACGCTTCCTGAGCTGCATGCTTTCGAAAACGGAGACTTACATTCCCACTGGACATGGCAGATTAGGACTAGAAGGAATGTTAAAGCTATCGGAATCTCTGTGCCTCAGTTTAGAATAAGAGGAAACAAAGACCCCCTAAATAGAGGCACAAACATATTTAACAGTTGAAAATATCACAGTGAATCACGATTATTCAAGTGCTGGTTTGCAGCAGGGATATGACCGGTTCCAGGATTTTATCATGAACTAACATCTGCTAGAAGGGAACCATTGGAAAAGCTTGAAAATTGATGATTACGGTGTGAAAGCATTTGTCAGCCTGGAGAACACTTAATTAATCGAACCAGGTATAACTTTGAGTGAATTGAAAATCTTAACATACTGATAAGGGGAAGAGAAGTTATACTTTGTAATGAAACTGATGATAATGAGGTGATTGTAATGAATACATTTTCTGGAAAATTCCTCCACGATCATCTATTTATAATATTTATTATTTTCCAGACATTTCGCGTTATTCCCACAGACTGTGTAACACTGTTCTGACGTTTGTAGACCACATACCGATTTTCATCTTCATTATTTATCGCCTTTGTCCTTGTCCAATCTTCAATATCACAATACTTCCCTTTGTGGTTGTGTGCACATTTCGACAACGTGCTGTTAAATGACATGAGTTTGTTTGATTGAGCGAGTGATTGATTGAGCGAATGAATGAATGAATATGATTATGACCTCCACCCCCGGGACTATCTACAGCCGCAAGCTTTATTGAGTGTGCGTGTATTGTTCTTGTGGACAGAGATTTCTATGCCACCTCGTTGGGAATATCCCCATCCACGATTCTGAGGTACCCTTCACAGCTGAACAACATTGGTCGACTTACAGGCCACAAGAGCCTTCTATCCTTATCATCTGAATCTGAATCTAAATAACTTTGTCTTACAGTACTTGTTCTGTATTTAGAAGGCTACATTGGCTGAGTGCGTGCGGACGTGCATGCTTGCCTTCCTACCCGCCTACCTGTATATCCAGCTGCTTCAAGACACTGTTGAGGTGAATTTGGGTTCTGATATTATTACTGTTGTTGTTGTTGTTTATTAGAAACAGAATACTCGTCTTCTACGTGTGTTTGGAACGTTTTAGTGATGGCGCGCGTGTCTCAGTGAATTTTTGTGGTCTCATTTTCTTGCGTGTTTATACCATAACGAAATAAATTTGCTCGTTAAAGTTACAGGATTTAGAGAACTATGGGAAAAGAATTTGTTTTCTTTTCACTACTGCTGAAAATCTCTGGACTACGTCGAAATCGTTCTCTTGTAGCCCTTGTTCGTCTTTGTTGAATAATGTTAAAATCCACTTTGAATCTATAAATGTCTACATTATGCTTCTTGGAAAAACCAACCAACTTCTCAGACAATATATTTCATCGTTTAATAAAAGTTTTAAATTTATAGTTTCAATTATGATGTAGGTAACACTTAAACCTCTTGATTCACTACTCTGACCTCTACTTTTCCTGGAAACACTGACTAGGTCGATTTTTAGGAGAAATACTCGCTGACAATGACAATGGCTAGTGACAGTCGCGCTTATATTATGAAGTGCAGAATTTGGAGTTCATGGGCTGGCCATTGGGCCGGGTGGGTCCCAGTAGTTGATGAATGATCTACGAGCTCGTCCCCCTTGTGTAACTGGAAAATCACGGGATCGAACCCTGGTGGTGGGCGGGTGCGCACTGCTGAAGCGGAGTCCCGAACTAGGCGGATGAAACAGCTGTCTGGCAGTACTGCCTACTGGTTTTCCAATGGTGTTTTCTAACCGATATTGGGTCATGATAATTCTTGTAACCAATCAAATCTCCGCTGAATATTATGTCTAGCATGTTTGAAAAACTTTAGAGAAACCAAGTGTCGCACTTATTGTTCGGGATTATATTTGAGTTTTATTTACTTAGCAAAAGTTGTCGTAAAAACTGCGTGTGTATTTGTATGTGTGTATGCGGGTAGAATTGAACATTCTTCGGTTGACTTCTTCGATAAACGGAGATATATGCTGAATACCCATTTAGAAGATTAGCGATTCAGTTTCTCCAATAACTGAGACTTTTCTTGAATGGTGTTGAAAATTATTTTTATTTATTTATTTTATTTTATTTTTGATTACAGCTTGATTCCACACCGTATTTTTGGAACAAGTATGGAATTTTCAGCGTGGATATCGGTAGCCCAAAATTCGCAGGCCGACCATAGATATCAAGTGTGCGTCGGCCATGCTTACTGGTGACTGTTTCTGTTCAGATAGGTAGTTACCTGAGGTTCTAGTGGGAAGTCGTGATCAGTAGGGTGAAGCAGGATGGGTGTGAGGACAAATACTCGCCGAAGACATTGGCTAGCGGTTGCGCTGTATCGTGAATTGGCAGAAGTTAGAATTCATGGACCATTCGGTTGGGTCCCAGTGACTTAATGGTCTACGAGCTTGCCTTGTAGCCAGAAGGTCCTGGGTTCGAACCCAGTTGGGTGCGCACATATGAAGAGTCCTCAATTAGGACGAAACAGCTGTCCAGTACCCTCAGATTTTCCAATGGTTCTCTAACCCATGTCAGCTTATGATGAAATCCTGTAACCAAAACATCAGTCAGTTATTTCACTTAAAGGCACACTATCCACTAACCCTGTCTGCATACAGACTTCAGTGTTCCACGTAATATGATATACCCTCTTTTGAGAAGTACAGGGAAGAATAATTGAGGAAGGCGAACAATGAAGAAGATGACTGGACAGAATTCATGAATTAATAAATTGTAAGAGAAGAAGTGAAGTTGAGTTATGCCAACAGAATCTGTCAACTTCTCAATGTAATATAAGTTAACTGGAACATTCTCTTAGCAATCAACAGGATATCAGATGAGAACCAACACAGATTCGAAGAGAAACTGATGTCGAGATAAGAGATATTCGATTTACTCCCTATCATCACAGAGGCGTGAATAGTCGAGGAATCACATGTCTGAGTCAGTCAGTTCACTTGAGTCTCGTTTGCATCTGAAACTGAAATCAACAATGTGACACTTTTAGATGGATTGAATTTAAGAGCATTTAGGTGAGACCACTTGTTAATTTTAGATTAGAATCTACTTATACAAGAACAGTGGATTGCAGCAGCTATCAAGACAGAAGCTGGTTAGATCATCAGAATATTTAATAAAATTACCTTTGGAAAATATGTAAGATACTTGAACTAAAGTCTAAACTGTTCTGTTAGAGATATATAGGCGATAATTGGTCTTCGGTAACTTCTTCTACAGTCACGAAACTAAGGATTGACTAACATTCTTGATGTTTCGTAGTGAATGCTTACGTATTATGCTGAGAAAATTTGTGATCACTGATGTGATTAAGTGGCCGACGCACTTAGACATTCAAAATTAGGTAGTTTATGCTGCATATAAAGGTATAGGTCTTGTTGTTATTATTGTTCTTGTACCTGGCTTCATTGCATTGCTTTAAAATTATCTAGACTACAGGTGTTCCCAATTTTCTGGAATAATATATGTATGCGCCAAGTCGGATTAAAGCATTACAGATTAATATGAAATAATTCCATTGTGTTAAGAAAATCAAAACAAGACTTGATACTCAATACATATACATATATATGCCTATGTTCCAGAACATGTCTGGGAGTAGATATTTGATTGACACACCTTAATTCAAACGTCAAAGTGGTTTGGTTTTCTTTTGTTGGTCTTTTCCGAGTCCCACATGGTTTTCGACGAAACTGAGTCATTTGGAATCTTAGATAATATTTATATTAGATAAGTTCATTTCAAATATCACACAGAGTGATGATGTAGTATTAACAACTGGAAGATGAAAAGGTTTCGAGGATAAATTTTTTTTGCTCACAATCATATCAATTTAGTCACACGACTTCATAATTTGTCATACATGTATATTTTCCCTCAATCTCTGCTTCCATCTTCCACTTGTTGTTTGTTGTCACTTTCCATATCTCCAGTATATAGGCGTTGCATCATTCCGATTGCTGCACGTATTTAGTGTTGAATCGAAAAACAAAGATTCAGTGATTAACCTCTATGTCGTTGTCTTCACCTAACTATGATAAGTTTCAATATTCTCACCCTGTCCCACCCACCATATTTTGTGTGGTGACATGCAGGTGAATGCAATGCACTAAGGGCAGTGGCTTTTTTATTTACTTTGCTTACTTAACAGAGTTAATCATTCTACTTCTGGCGAAATTTTTATGTTCTAGTAATCAAGTAAAGCGCGTCGGTGGCATAACGGTGAGGACGCTCGCCGATCATTCACATGGTCCGGGGTTCGATCCCCGGCCACAGACGCACTTATTTACCTCGCTAAGCCAGAAATAATCCTGGTAAAGAGGAAAGGTTGGGCATGAGGCTAGCAATCCCATCCTGTAAAATAAATGCTGCTATAGAAACTTCAAGCCGCTAGCTTGAAGCCCTATGTTCCACTGGGGAACGTGAAGGATAAAAAATCAGATAAAAATATAAGTAGAACTAATTTCCGAATTTACCCATGTAGATATAAATATAGGAATAAAGAATTCAGCGAAGATCCTCTTTTCAGTGAGTTCACTCAATTAACTGTACATATTGGAATATATATAGTTAATATTGTGAGTGTACATTAGTTTGCCAGGCATGAATAAGAAATATTTAGAGTTCTTGTTTACGTCATCAAAATGTTAGAAAAAATGTGGTCAATAATCATAGTGTAACTAAGTGAGTGAAGTTTAGTAAACCAAAGAAGATGCTATACATGAATGTGGTATTCAAAGGCGAAATTCTGGCCACCATCTTACAGAGGAGAATATCTGACACTCTGAGGAAAAACTTTCTCTGCTGCTACATTACAACTGATATTTTCATGCTGCCCACTGTTCTTTACTAACTCTAAGTATCAACCGCCAAATTTTACCACTTCTGTGTGCATCTACCAATTCACTTGCTCATGTGGAACAAGATATATAGGTCGTTCAATGCATACTTTATCTAAAAGAGTTAAAGAACATTTCTGGCTTGGCTAGGAGAAAGTAACAGTGGATCAATGAGGAATGTTATAACTGAACATATAACCAACACTGGTCACTTAGGATGTAGGGAGAATTCACCATTGAAATTGAAGGTAAAAAGCAGCCCATCAAAAACGGTAAACCTACGCATATTTTGCATTACTGAGTGAAGTCTTAGCTTATGTACAGACAAGAGAAACCTTTCTATCCCCTCTCCTTCCGCCTTGGATATAATTGTAAACTCAACGGTTTCGTTATTCATAACATATTTTTGAATTTTTCTGTGACCTTTTAATGTTATCTTTTTCTTAATTAACACTTTATTTACTCCTAGCTACTGCATAATTTATTCTGGACTTTTTTCCCACTCTCTTTCATTAACGTCCTGCTTCTCTGGACGACTTCTGAAAATACATAACCCTAGTCAAGACTTACTAAAATTCACACCCGCCCCCCCAGTTACAATTTGATTGTTCATCACATTTTTTGAAACATTTTGACAATGTAGACAGTAACCCTAACTAATATTTATCTGAGCAAAGGAAGAACAAACATTGATATAGAATAACATGGTCCCATTTTCTTTCGTTGATTGATCCCATCAGCTGCGTACAGCCTATAATCTTTAATAAATATAAGTAGGCGTAAAATTTAACATACTTTTGTCTATCAACAAACATACTACAAGTGTCATGGTGAGAAAAAACATCAGAATGACAAGGTAAGGGAAGTATTATAGTGCATATATATATATATATATATATCTTGATAGAGAAAAGCTTCCAGAAAATTAATTTACAAGTTTGTTGTTGGGACAGTAATGAAAAAATAATAACACTTACGTGGCTAGATAAGAGAAGATCAAAATTTGGTGTGCAAGAGATCAAACGAAGAGATGATGATGTACTATTATAGGGTCAGGAAGAATTATCTGTAAAGGACGTCAAACGGAAAATGGCGGACATTGTTTTAAAGATAAGTTAATAAAGTTATTTAGGGATGAGTTACCAGGATAACTGAGATTCCCTGTGGACATATAGGTAAAGTTTCAGCCTTTTTATTGCGATACCCTCAGCAAACCGAAGAAGACGGGGTATTTCGTCTGTTAATGGTTTTCAATGGTGCCAGAGAGTCTACTCAGTGTCCAATGTCAATCAGGTATTTGGTAATTGAAGAGCTTAAACTGCTTGCCCCTTTAACCCAACGCTGCTTGGTACATGGTTCTGTTCTTACAATGTAACTGCCCCCACAGATACATGTGAATTGGTAATACAGTTGGAAGTAACATATGAGGGGTACTTGTCGATCTTTGACTACACCAATGAGGAGGATGTTCAGAACAGAGAGACAAGTTTTGCTGCGAGACACGTCCTGGCGAGGGTTGCGCTTAACCTTTTGTTTATGAATCTCATATTATCATTGCCTCTAAAGCTAACTTTGATGAGAATCCGTTTCTCGCTGACCACAGACACATAAGGTTTCTTATGTTGATTCTTAACATATGAAGCTTTGTGGATAACCATTTTCTTTCAAGCATTTCTCAGTTTTCATTCTTACCTGACAAATCTAATGTACACACATGCACATACAGAAATAATTTTAAATCGTTGGGATTGTGTACAGCTAAGTGAATGAATTCGCTGAAGACAGACTTTTCGTTGAAGTGTTTTATTCAAATATAAGTGAAATAAAAAAGTATGAGGACATGTTAGATACATCAGTAAACCTTTACTGATTGAAACTACATTGCAGTCATACTTTGTTGGTGTTTTGTTTTTAAGTATGAGTAAACAAACTTTTGTGCACTTCAAGATAAGAATTCCATTTAGTACTTTTTTTCATTGAAGCATGTTTTGCATACCAATCTCATCGTTAAGCATACTACTTGGTAATTCATCTAAGAGTAGTGGATCTCTTTCGCGTAGAAAGACAAACACTTGACAGTAAGTAACAAGAGGAATTGATCTTTCCACTAACATGCATGCTCTTCTAAAATTAATAATTGGTTACTTTTAGAAATCGATATGATCACAGCGATACTCAATCAATCCTAAGACCTGCTATAAACAAGAAACTTCACATAGATTAATTAGGGTTTATTTCCTAAATTAAAGTTAGCTATAGTGAAGAATAGACACCACAGAGTCAAATGACTTTAAACCAGCCAATCAGATTTCTGCTCAGTATCAGAAATACATGCTTTTCATAATCTTCGTGCAAGTTTCATTCTAACCCTAAATCAGGGTTAAGGTTAGGGTGGGATTGAGGTAAGGTTATGCTTAAGGTCACTGAAACTTGCAAAGAAGATTAGGGTTAGAGGCAATCTTGCAAAGAAAGTTGAGCGATCTGATTGGTTTGTCCAGGGTCATTTGATTTTGGTATCTCTCTTCTACTGTTGCTTTAGTGCTTAGTTCAACATGATGACAAGCATGCGTGCCAGGAGCCGATATAATAAAAATAATAATAATAATGTGATTCAAATATTGGTTTGTAGGGATTGGATTGGTTACAGGATTTCATCATGATCTGACATTAGTTAGAGAACCATTGGAAAACCTCGTAGACCATTAAGCCACTGGGGACACGATCCAATGACACATGCAGCTGCTCGCTTTGTAACCAGAAGGTCCTGGGTTCGAATTCCGGTGGGTGCGTACTGCTGAAGAGTGCCAAACTAGGACTAAACAGCTGCCCAGTACTCCCAGGTTTTCCAATGGTTCTCTAGCTAATGTCATCTCATGATGAAATCCTGTAACCAATCAACCAAATCCCTACAAACCAACACTTGAATAACAATGAGATGCTCACAAGCGACTTGCCCTATTCAGGTAGGTAGTTACCTGAGTTCTAGTGAGAAGTCGTGACCAGTAGGATGCAGCAGGATGGGTGTGAGGACAAATACTCGCCGAAGACATTGGCTAGCGGTTGCGCTGTATCGTGAATTGGCAGAAGTTAGAATTCATGGACCATTCGGTTGGGTCCCAGTGACTTAATGGTCTACGAGCTTGCCTTGTAACCAGAAGGTCCTGGGTTCGAACCCAGTTGGGTGCGCACTGCCGATGATTCCCAAACTAGGATGAAACAGCTTTCCAATACTCTGGTGCTGGTTTTAAATTGTTCTCTAGCTGATATTAATCCGTGATCAATTCGAAAAAATAAAACCAAATATAAGTAATATTACAGGATCGATAATGAGAGTTTTAATTTTGGTATTTGCAGCGTCAGTAAAGGTAAAATTGTACGAAAAGTGTAAAATAATGATAATGATAATGGTAATTATTAAAATTATAAGATAATGGAAATAGTGTCACCATAAATTACAAATAGGAGAGAGAATAAAAGAGACGGTTATTTTGGTAATAACATGGTAAGTTGTAGGTTTCCCTGTTAATATTACCTCTTTCACAGAGAACGCAGACAGGTCAAATATGGTATCGTTGAGTCTCTTTATACTTACTTGTACGAGCATTTAACCTTCTCTAATGATTTCTGGTCCTACGTGATGAGATGTAGGGTGTCAGGGAGAGTCGAGAATAGAGAGAGTGTTGAGAGTTAGACAATATGAATACGAACCATTTTTAACACGAGGGAGTTCAGGTGTCTGTCGACTGTGATAGTAATGAGCTGACTTATTGGTGGCACATCACTTGCTCCATTGACAACCCTTAATACTCTTTTTTCAATATGAGATAGTCCTTACTGTGCAGCACAGAAAAGACTAAGGGGAAGGGGAGCGGTAAAGTACAATAGGTAATTAATGCAAGAGTTAACAAATTGTAAGTGATGGGGTTTGAGCGATTCTAGATTATCTTAACTTCTGAATGTAGGTGGTTAGATGGAACATTTTCTTTGGAATAGACAGGATATGGGGAGACTAAGATAGGATAGAACTATTCCAAGATATTTGATGCGCTTGACTTAGCTTGTGTTTCAGTGTCTTCTATACTATGCTGCAAGCATCATGTGAGCGAATCGGCTCTTGTAGACCACGTTTATGTTTTTGAAGGGTGAAATTAATAGTCGGACATTTAGGGGGATTTCAGGTAATCATGTCAACTAGATGCAATATGTAGATGGATGTCTAGGTAGCCCAACGTTCAGACAAGCCGTCTGAACTAAGCAGTAATCACAACAGAATGAATATTTTGATTTAGTAAGCACTGTGGAAATGTCATTGTAGTCATCAGCTTAAAAACATACATTGGTACACTTCAACTCAATAAAAATGACGGATAAATTACTACGTGTGATAAAAAACAGCAAATCTAATTTGAAAACTCCTATGCATGAAAGATCTACTTACAACGGTAATACTCATTTGAATACTTCAACCCTTTTCCCATTAACTGTAGATCATTGTTGTGATATTTAAAATTTTACACCTTATTTTTTATCCATGTTTTTTCTTTGATCCCTAAATTTTCAGGCTTCAATTTCTGATGGTGTTAAAGAGTGCTATTCCCAATTATTGGTTTGCGTCAGGGGTTCGATTGGCTACAGGATTTCGTCATGATCTGACATAGGTTAGAGAATACCTCTGGTAGACCAGTAGGGAGTACTATCAGACACACTCCTCGTCCGCCTAGTTTGGGATCCCGCTTCACCCTATCTACCGCCAGGAATCGAATCCAGGACCTCCTAGTTATGTAAGGGTAGCTGGTTCGTAGACCATTCATCAATTACTGGGACCCAACTCCTAAACTGCCAGTCCATGAATTCCAACTTCCGCCAATTCACGTATGATATAGAATGACTGTCGCCGGCCACTGTCTTCGGTGGTGAGTATTTGTCCCGACATCCAACCAGCTGTAAGCCACTCACTGGTCAAAAATTTCCACCCTACCGGAATAAAACCAGTTTCTGTTTCATTTCGTCTGTAGATCTTCGAGTTTCTGAGGCAACATCAGATATAAACTGTCAGCAAAGTCCATATCTTCTAGAATCTTCTTGTTTGAATGTGTTCCTGTCTTCTCAGTCGACATTGTCTAAATGTAGTAACAGTTATAGCGTTTATCCAAAGGGTGATTCCCGCCAGAAACCAACCTTAGCTACCCAGTGGCAGCAAACACTGATCATTTGTTGCATTCTAACCTGAAGACTAGATAGCAGTTCTTATTTAAGACTATTCTGTATATTGAATCTCCTTACGACTATCGATCTTCACAAAAGGCACCTTAATATTCATTTACTGAATCCCGATCTTATTGTACTGGTTTTCAGCTTTTATTGGTTGGCTGGTAATTCACTTCGTATTTTGATTACTGAGCTACAGACTTGTGACTTTTAGCTGTTCTTGGGCACTTTTCAGTTCTCAGTTTTAGGTTATAGACGAAGAAGTTAGGTGATCTGGACTCTACAAATAGTGCCTCACTGAAACACTCCAAGAATCTATAAAAGTTAGTCTCGTTTATAAATTTGGTTATTGTTGTTATTGGAAGACAGAGATTTTCTGAAAATATTGTGATGTGTAATTGATAGTGTTCTCTGAGCTGGTTGGTTTAATTTCGGAGCTTTCATCGTCTTTCTGGACGACATCTTCAGCGCAGTATTTAGGATGAAGTGAAATGATTTAAATTTCTTCATGAGTCTCCCGGTAACCATCTTTAGATATTTATTGACTGTTTTCTGTTGTAAAAATATTCATTCAGATATCTATAAAACACAACATAATCGAGCAAAGAATATTCTTTTCAATAAATTCCTCTTCAGGCTCTACAATTATATACATGTTTATATACACAGAATATTCAAGGTTGGTAGTTAATAACAATATTAGTGTTTTTTAAATAATATCGATTTGTAAAGCAAGATCAATGCAATTACAGTTCACTAAAAATACTTAAATTATAATAGTAATAAAGATATAATAGCGAGTAGGATATCAACTAAAATTAGGAAATTTTCACGAAAATTGAGAATCATTCAAACCTAGATGGCCAAGGTAGGGACAGCGTCTGAACTAACTTCTTTTGGACGCACAAATTAGGCTTTTTAATGTGGATCCCAACAGCCTCAGCAATATTTAGTAATCGAACTCTTAAGGCGAAGTTGAGATTTGTTGGTATCCGATAAATAACTCTGAAAGCTTGATTAACATCAATCCTATGTTCTGTATCCACCAGATGAGCCAAAATAGCGCTACGGATAGATTTTGTTTGGCCTTTGCTTAACCACGCAGGGTGATGTTCGGAAATTCGACGAGAAACACGCCTAATTGTGCGGCCTATGTAACTGGCTCCACAGGAGCAATTAAATTGGTAGATACACATGGATGAGGCGAAATTAGGCAGTTTGTCTTTTACTCCCGAACGCAGAAGAGAAGTAGTCTTAAAGATACAACGTAATTCAGCAGCAGGGAATGCTCGTTTTACCGCGTTTCTAATACGCTGTGTTAGTATCTCGCTAGTGTTGTCCCCAAGGAACTGCATCTGAAAGAATAAGGCCTTTTTTGGAACTGTTGGTAACTTCGGCTGCTTTGGTTTCAAATTCATATTCTTATCAATAAACTTTTCAGGATAACCATTCTCACTTAGCAACCGTTTAATATTATTCAGTTCTTCATCAAGACATTCGTCCGAGCAAATCGCTCTTGCTCTGTGAACCAGGCACTTTATCAAATTGCGTTTGTATTTCAAGGGCACAAAACTGAGAAAATGTGTGTACTGGCCCGTTGATGTAGGTTTTCTATATACACTTCTTCTTATTGAGCCATCCTCTTTTCTGGTCATAAAAACGTCTAAAAATGGAATACTAGATTCCTTTTCTGTCTCGATGGTAAAATTTATTGCAGTATGTACCTCGTTAAATTTATCCAGGATGCTCTTTGCTTCCTTCTCGTTTTTCATAATTAAAAAAGTATCATCCATGTACCGACAATAAAATTCGAGTTCACTAATAACATCCTTCAGAGGCCCATTTTCTAGTTTCGCAAGGAAAATGTCGGCTAGAATGGGTCCCAGTGGTGACCCCATTGCCACACCGTCAATTTGTCTATATAGTTCCTTATTAAATAAAAAGTGGACATTCATTGTACATTTCAAGAGAAGCTCTTTCACAAATGATATAGGAATGCCGACATTGATGTTTCGTCGTTTAAGTTCTTCACATACAAAGTCCACTGTTTCCATAAGTGGTACATTGGTGAATAAGGAAGATACGTCAAATGATATCATGAATTTATTGTCGACACTTAAATCTTTTATCCTTTCCACAAATCCGAAAGTATCCTTTACACTGTGTTTCACTAACTCCGTATGAAGCGGCTGTAAGATTTCGACTAGCCATTTGGCTACAGGATGGTATGGCGAATTTAACATATCTAACACTGGTCGAAGCGGTACACCATCTTTGTGCACTTTAGGCGAACCATATAGTCTTGGTGTAAAAGTTCCAGTGGGTTTAAGAGATGTATACTGACCCTGTGAGATGAACCCTTGTTGTTTCAGTCGCTTCAATGTTTCCGTTAGCTGTTTCTCAGTCCTTTCAATCGGATCTAGAGAAGAGGAAATTTTTTGGAATTTTCGATTATCATTGAGAATGGTATTCATCTTCTCGAAGTAATCCGTTTTGTTCATGATAACCACTCCTGAACCCTTATCCGGTTTTGTTATTATTATATTTTCATTTTTGCGTAGGTTATCCAGAGCTTCTCTGTGTTTCTTAGTTAAGATACTATACGAATTGCGTTTGCTCTTCAGGTAATAATAGTAACAATCAACCAGTGTTGATTTGAGTCTTTCAACATCTTCCGTTGATGAGGGGGTCAGGCCTTCCGTTTGGGTATATAGACTTTCGAACTGAATCTGTGCGTCCATTTTATTAATTTTTACGTGACTATCACAGAATTTAGGGCCAAGCGATAGAACCTGTAAATCCACTTCACTAAGTATTACATCCGAAAAATTAAACACATGGTGTTTGAGTGTCTTATCATTAGGCCGGACTCTGCTACGACGTAGAGATTTCCAATAAGATTTAGGGTACCGGTTTGTTTCAATACACTGGTGGATAAAGTCAAAAGTAGTCTTTGCTTCGCTGAGCCTTGCGCTATACTTCAAATACTCGTTGAGTACTTTTAACGCAAAATGATGCACAGAAGATTTTAATATAGCAAAATTATTCATTCAGATATCTATAAACCACAACATAATCGAGCAAAGAACTATATAGACAAATTGACGGTGTGGCAATGGGGTCACCACTAGGACCCATTCTAGCCGACATTTTCCTTGCGAAACTAGAAAATGGGCCTCTGAAGGATGTTATTAGTGAACTCGAATTTTATTGTCGGTACATGGATGATACTTTTTTAATTATGAAAAACGAGAAGGAAGCAAAGAGCATCCTGGATAAATTTAACGAGGTACATACTGCAATAAATTTTACCATCGAGACAGAAAAGGAATCTAGTATTCCATTTTTAGACGTTTTTATGACCAGAAAAGAGGATGGCTCAATAAGAAGAAGTGTATATAGAAAACCTACATCAACGGGCCAGTACACACATTTTCTCAGTTTTGTGCCCTTGAAATACAAACGCAATTTGATAAAGTGCCTGGTTCACAGAGCAAGAGCGATTTGCTCGGACGAATGTCTTGATGAAGAACTGAATAATATTAAACGGTTGCTAAGTGAGAATGGTTATCCTGAAAAGTTTATTGATAAGAATATGAATTTGAAACCAAAGCAGCCGAAGTTACCAACAGTTCCAAAAAAGGCCTTATTCTTTCAGATGCAGTTCCTTGGGGACAACACTAGCGAAATACTAACACAGCGTATTAGAAACGCGGTAAAACGAGCATTCCCTGCTGCTGAATTACGTTGTATCTTTAAGACTACTTCTCTTCTGCGTTCGGGAGTAAAAGACAAACTGCCTAATTTCGCCTCATCCATGTGTATCTACCAATTTAATTGCTCCTGTGGAGCCAGTTACATAGGCCGCACAATTAGGCGTGTTTCTCGTCGAATTTCCGAACATCACCCTGCGTGGTTAAGCAAAGGCCAAACAAAATCTATCCGTAGCGCTATTTTGGCTCATCTGGTGGATACAGAACATAGGATTGATGTTAATCAAGCTTTCAGAGTTATTTATCGGATACCAACAAATCTCAACTTCGCCTTAAGAGTTCGATTACTAAATATTGCTGAGGCTGTTGGGATCCACATTAAAAAGCCTAATTTGTGCGTCCAAAAGAAGTTAGTTCAGACGCTGTCCTTACCTTGGCCATCTAGGTTTGAATGATTCTCAATTTTCGTAAAAATTTCCTAATTTTAGTTGATATCCTACTCGCTATTATATCTTTATTACTATTATAATTTAAGTATTTTTAGTGAACTGTAATTGCATTGATCTTGCTTTACAAATCGATATTATTTAAAAAACACTACTATTGTTATTAACTACCAACCTTGAATATTCTGTGTATATAAACATGTATATAATTGTAGAGCCTGAAGAGGAATTTATTGAAAAGAATATTCTTTGCTCGATTATATTGTGTTTTCTATTGATTGGGATTTTAAACTTCCTGATCACCCGACTTACTTCTTATCAGTTGTTATATTTCATCTATATTAACGTGTTTATTAATGGCATTTTCATTTGAGTACCAGGCTTCTAGGAATGGTTACCGGGAGACTCATGAAGAAATTTAAATCATTTCACTTCATCCTAAATACTGCGCTGAAGATGTCGTCCAGAAAGACGATGAAAGCTCCGAAATTAAACCAACCAGCTCAGAGATCACTAATAATTGCAAATCATCCACCTGAGTTACAAATCCTTTCTATTATTTCAATATTGTGATGTATTTATGCAATACATTTCGAACAGTCTGATCCTCCACACATTTACTTGTCAAGACAATTTTAATGGAAAAAGCCAATTAAAACACAGAAAGTGACAGAACGGATTTAAAAATAATAAGAATAATTAACACTAACTTTGGTTATCTAATCAGATAAGGATTACCAAGGTAGGTTAAGAGTTATAACAAACTGTTTATAAACACACAAGGATGGGAGACTAGATTTCACGAATAGCCATCGCCTCAGCGTGTTTCCATAAGCGCCCTTTACAGTTTTTGAAAATAACCTTAAATAGTGTTTTGACATCAATCTTATGGTTCATATTGATTAGGCGTTTGGGTATAGACGAAGCTGGTGGTCAGCCACCTGAGTCTATTGATTTTCCGTAATTCATTTGTCGTTCTAATTATTTCGGGTTATGCTATCCCACCCTCACATGCAAAGCACGATTACTCCTCCCTATGTATGTGTGTCCACACACATACACGAAAATTGGTAAGTATTGTGGGATGTGACATAATCACTTATACACTCTTGAGGTTTGCAGTAGAGCATATGTTTGGCTGCGTAGCAGGTTCTACGGATGACCAAGTTTAGTCTCTGTCTTAAAATCCTACTATTTACCACCCCATTGTCTGATAATTTAATGAAAACATCTCTCTTAGGGACACACAGGTTGTAGGTTTTAAAACTACTGAGTTCTACACCGGTTTAAAAATGCCTTAAATGATATCTGTTTTCAACAACAGTATCCATCAGTATTTTATTTCAATCCTCTATAACATCATTAACTGTACAGATACGCTGAATTCTCTTGGATAAACACTTCACCAAGCCACTCTTATACTGTAGTAGACAGAAGTTGAGAAAATTTAAATATGTTTAAATGTCTTCCATTGAAAACTTACCCTTTGATTTCATTGTTAAGGTTCCTTTTATAAGATATATGTAGTCAATATTTTGGATTGTAAGGGTTAGTTATGTTTTTACGAGTTGATTACGGATTGATATCAGTTAGAGAACCATTGAAAACCAGCACCGGAGTACTGGACAGCTGCCGTTTCATCCTAGTTTGGGAATCATCGCCAGTACGCACCCACTGGGATTCGAACACAGGACCTTCTGGTTACAAGGCAAGCTCGTATACCATTCAGCCACTGGGACCCGATTCAATGGCCATCGCATGATTTCTAACTTCTACCAATTAGTGATTTAGCGCGACCTCAACCATTGTCGTTGGTGGGACATCCATCCACACACGTGATATCCAAATGGACCTCATTGGTCACGACTTTTCACTAGAACTCCAGGAAACTCCATCCTGTGGCAAGTCACTAGCGAGCATCAAATTAACTTTCTATAGTTTGGTTTGTAAGGATTAGTTGTGTTTTACGAGTTGATCACGGTTGGATGTCCCACCAACGACAATGGTTGAGGTCGCGCTAAATCACTAATTGGTAGAAGTTAGAAATCATGCGATGGCCATTGAATCGGGTCCCAGTGGCTGAATGGTATACGAGTTTGCCTTGTAACCAGAAGGTCCTGTGTTCGAATCCCAGTGGGTGCGTACTGGCGATGATTCCCAAACTAGGATGAAACAGCAGCTATCCAGTACTCCGGTGCTGGTTTTCAATGGTTCTCTAACTGATATCAATCCATGATCAACTTGTAAAAATATGCAGTCAATATCATTTTGATGATATGCGATGTTCGTGAAGATGCGAGTCGTCAATTGGATAGACTTTGTACAAAATCATATATGTCTAGCATGTCAGGAAGAAAGTCTGAATCAGTTTGCGTTTTTAGACATACTTTTGAGTCGAAGAGATGGCGCTTCAATAAGTCGATCAATTTATACAAAGCCTACTTATTCAGTTTTCAACGTGAATATCGTGTGAAAAACTTTGCGCTTTAAAATTCCGAAATATCACCTTTTCAGTGACGTAAAAATTCAAGTGAACTGAGCCATAAAAAAAATGCTTAGTAAGATATATGCAATTTCTTGACTATCAGTGAGTTGTATACAATATATAATTCACAGAGGCAACATTTAATGACCTGCAAATTTGTTACACAAAAAAAGCCATAGCAATAAACTAATCAATAAGACTAATTACTCTCAAAATGTTATGATACAATAGAATTCCGTTTTTACAAAGTAAGCTAATTTTATCTAAAAAGTCTTATTCTGCCTGCAACCCACGTTAGTTCCTTGAATTGGCTGCCATCGTTGAGACCTGGGTCACAAGGTGTTTGTCTTCTAATTTTACAAGTAGAAAACAACATTTTGTTTCAAATGGAAAGCGCTGTACTTCATTGTCAATGGAAACTGGTATGCCTCAGGGAGCTGTACCCTATATACCTTTTTCCCTGTCCTTTTACATGACCTTCCGTATTCTTCCAGAGCCAATTTCATTATATATGCTGATGACCTAACCAGTTTCTGTCTCAGTAGCTTCTGCACTGCATTTTTCTCATATAAGTAGATTCTTATCTAAAATTAACAAGTGGTCTCACCTAAATGCTCTTAAATTCAATCCATCTAAAAGTGTCACATTGTTGATTTCAGTTTCAGATGCAAACGAGACTCAAGTGAACTGACTGACTCAGACATGTGATTCCTCGACTATTCACGCCTCTGTGATGATAGGGAGTAAATCGAATATCTCTTATCTCGACATCAGTTTCTCTTCGAATCTGTGTTGGTTCTCATCTGATATCCTGTTGATTGCTAAGAGAATGTTCCAGTTAACTTATATTACATTGAGAAGTTGACAGATTCTGTTGGCATAACTCAACTTCACTTCTTCTCTTACAATTTATTAATTCATGAATTCTGTCCAGTCATCTTCTTCATTGTTCGCCTTCCTCAATTATTCTTCCCTGTACTTCTCAAAAGAGGGTATATCATATTACGTGGAACACTGAAGTCTGTTAGCAGACAAGATTGGTATTACATATGCGTTTGACTCAACTAACTGATTGATTTTTGTTGATGGGTGCTTCAATTCAATTCCTAAAATAAGTTGGCTAATGTTAACTTATCTTCTACTGGAAATCTTTTCCAACTGTTCACAACTTTTCCATTGTATCTCTCTGGGGTGGGGGTAAAGCTAGTACAGGAACTGATTGTGAATTTAATTGTAAGGCTTTCCCTATCCACCTTCTAGACAATATTCCTGTACGACAGATTTTAGTATGAAGAAATGAATTAATCTGAATTTTCCAAGAAGGATGAACATATTGGTATCGCTTGACAACTATTGTCATGATTCGTTCTTTGTTAATTCACATTTCCATTGATCATTTTTATTCACTTGGAATTTGAACTTTCCTGTCACGTGATTTGTTCTTTGTTTTATTGGTCCATAGTATGGTGTGTGTTTGGTTGTCACTGACTTTTAGAAATCCCCTGAATGCATCTTTTGTTTCCTCTATCGGCTAGCGAACACCACTGGAAAACCAGATGGAAAGGGAGTCTAACACAGCTGTTTCGTCTGCCTAGTTTGGGACTCCACTTCAGCAGTCAGCATTCGCTCACCACCACTGCTCGAACCCAGGAACTTCCGGTTTTAACGTGAGCGAGCTCATGAGCCACTTATCAGCCACTGGGACCTGAATCCTCATTGGCCACAGCTTGAATTCCAGCTTCTGCCGATTCACGCTCAGCACTAGGTGAAGTTATCGGCTGCAAGTATTTTTATTCACAGCTGATCTGCTGTTCCTCACTTTTCACGACTTCCCACTGGAAACCAGGTGACTAACTGCCTGTCTGAATAGTGCCAGTCGTCAATGAGCATGAAATTAATTCTGTAGTGTTGGTTTGCATGGATTTGATTGGTTATAGGATTTCATCATGACTTGGTTAAAGGATAATATGATATACGGGAAAGATTTAAATCAGAAGTACACAATTTTCCCCTGACAAAAGTAATTTTTGCAACTAACACTCTAGCTGGTGCACACCTCACTCAGAGGGCTGTTCTTTCTCCTATTCTATTTCTTTTCCGCTTACATAAATTATTTGCACCATTCTAAAGAAGCCAATCCTGTTGAGTAAGCCAGTGATCCATCTGACTGTGGTCACTTCTCAGTTAGACTGTTCCAAAATATGAACCACTCTCTATCAGAAATTAGACAGTGGTCCTGGTCAACAAATGATCTTCAGCTAAATGCCTCCAGACACTAGTTGACTTGTCCATTTCACTTTCACACACAACAGCGACATACATGACCTAGTTAGTTAGCATGATTCCACCAGCATAGACGACATACGGGTTGAAACTAAATCGAATTCTAAATACTCTGGAGTGGATATTTCCTCTAATCCTGATTTATGCTCTGTCCAAATCATGTTAGTTTCCAGAAGGATATTTCGTTTAATGCTCTTCGTAACGAAGTTAAGACGATCCGACATCATTACTCAGTCGGTCTCTACTTTCTTAGTCTGTTAATTCGTGTATTCTAGCTGTCCTTCTTTACTGCTTACCCCTCCCCTCTCCAACTTAGTCTTTCTCAGGCTACTTAAGAAAGACTGTTTTGTTATACTGCGAAGGGCGCCAGAAGCTGTCTTCAGTAGTAGGGTGAGTGGTGTTTTGCTGAACCAACTCTCTAATACTGATGTAGACAGTGGACATGCGAACTGCTGCAAGAAATTGGCAAATATTATCTTGTCAGACTCTGAGCATCCTCTGGGTACACAACTCTATCTCTCTAGGCTTGCAGCATCTCATCAGGTAGGTGGAATTTGAGGCAGCTTTGACAGACTATATGCTCGTATGGCTAAGTACAAAACCTGTGCGATACTTTATTTTTGAGGGATACATTTTTATGTGGTGAGAGAAGTGTTCAAGGCAGGACACTAACAACTCACTACAGAACTCTAAGTAAACAGCTCCATTCTTTTTTAGTTTGTCTTTTATTATTATATTGTTCTAAGTATTTACACTTAATTTAATTTTATTCTAATATTGAACAATATTATCAATGTTGTAAATGGTATAAAGATATATTTATAATATTATTTGAATAAAGCAGGAACAACAGTGGTTTGTGCAGAATAATGTGGTACCATCATTTATTTCGTTGGCTTCTAATTGTCTGCTTACAGCCTAAACAAATTATGAGGTTTAATTACAAAAAAGTTTCAACATACTTGCAAATTTTTCATGATGTCAGCTGACAGAAGGTTGGAACATGGCAGAAACGGTCAGCAGAAGACTGATTACATCACTAGCCGGAGCCTATCCTGCAGCTAAGTTGGTTCCCTTCCATCGAACAACATGCTCTTTGGTGCAGTCAGAAGTTGACAGATACCCTTCTCATGTCCAACGGTGTATACAGATTTATGTGTATCTGCATGAACAGTTACATTGGGAGAACAGAAGGAAGAGAACACCTCCGATCTTCTGAATATGTGCCGAAAAGCCTACATCTCAAGGGAACAAAATCCTATAGAAGCGCTATCACCGGACATCTCCTGGATATGGAAATCGTGAAATCCTTTAAAATTATTAATAGGCAAAGGAGTTTTAATTCTCCTCAAGTTTACCGAAGCAATTTCTATCAAACGCTTGAAACCAGATTTATGTGTCCAGAAAGAAGCAGTTATTAGTCTTTCCTTGCCCTGGTAACTGAATGTCTTTATTCTCTTATTCGACTACATAATCTTTGGCTTTAACCTCACCTTTTTGATACTGTGTAATTTTGCTTGTCTTTTGTTTCTATGATTTCAGTTGAACTCACTACATTGTTGCCTAATTTATTAGTCACTCAGCATCTTACGCATCTCTGTGTCGACCCTCTGTCAACTGACATCATGAAAAATTTGCAAGTATGTTAAAATTATAGTGTACACAAACCTCATAATTAAATAGGCTATAAGCAGATGATGAGAAGTCAATGAAATAAATGATGGTACCATATTATTCTGCATAAACTACTGTTGTTCTTCCCATATTCATGTTTATCAAGAGGAATAAATGCATGAAATATAATATTATTATATCTCTTAGTGTGTTTTGATTTTGTTGCGAGACTACAAAAAATCTCTTCGAATGGATATTTCAGTATTCCAAATAAGCATGTTAATTCTGAGCAACTTTGATCCACTTCTCTGATGTTATTACCTATGCAAAGAAATAGCCATTTTCTGGGAACATAAAATACAATATGAAATAGAAATCGTTTCTAGATAAAGGCACTCATAACCTATATGAAAATGTTGTATTTGGTTATGTAATTAAAAAAATATGATGGATATTTCGGCATTTTTATACCAAACAAGAAACTCAGAGCTTTACGTAGCGCATTTCCAGTGGTCTGCTGAAGACTTTTATTAACAATTTCCCACTATGGCGGCTCCACATTGAAGGTCAGATGACCGGCGGGGCAGGAAGAATTAACAACAAGAAACTATGGGAACAAACTAACCAAGAACCGATACCTGAACGAATATTCCGTAGAAAATGGAGATGGGTTGGATTTACACCATTTCTTTATTGAAAACCGAATGGTAAACGACGAGTTGGGTGTGTGTGTAATATGGTGGAGATATTGAGAAGAGGAGATCAGACTGTTTGGGCGATCATGGGGCCAGATAAGGAGAGCCTCAGAAAAAAGGATAAAGTGGAGGCGTGCTGGTGAAGCCGTATGTTCCACTCGAAATGGAAGGGAACAATAAATAAAAATAGATGAAATCTGTTCACAAAACGACCACGCCATAATTAAAGCGCTACCAATGTCTATACTAGCGAACACTTTTCATATCTTCCAGTCTAAATTTGCTCGTCATATTAGGAGATTTTGGTTAAGTTGAGTAATGTGAATTGATCAAATGTCAACATACTTAGCAGATAACTGTTTAACATTCTTTTTGGGAAGGTTAGCGAATAAATTAATTATACGAAAGAAAATAAAATTTTTTCAGTAATGATTTGTTGTGTACTGCTTTTATCTGAAACATAAGGAACTAAATTTTTGAAATATAAGATTTCATGAGGGTTACATCGTTTTATGTCAGGAAGCTTCGTAATAAAACCATCTAACTCCAACAAGGCAACGACACCTAAATCATCAGTCAGAGAGCTAAAATATCTTCGTCAACAGTAATATTTACTGGGTGACAAAGTTTCGAACACAATTTATTATTGTTCACAATCAGATCATCAGCTTTAACTGTACAACTTCGAAACTTTCACCTTATATTTATAGTTTTCTTTATTCCTTTCAATTCGTCGTACGAGTGGCACAGAATTTTTCAGTGAAAGTTTCGAAGTTGTACAGTTAAAGCTGATGATATGTTTGTGAACAATAGTAAATTGTGTTCAAAACTTTGTCATCCAGTAAATAATTATAATACTGCTTCTCACTATGTGATATATTTATCTAATAAATAAATAATTATTGAATTGCACACTAGCACAGTGCCTAAGTTTTAAACATATGGGGGATAAGTTTCTGTATAGAGTTCTTGGAAAAATAATAATATCTTCACCAGATCGACAGCACGCAGGCACGTAGGTACATATACCTTTGAAGGATTACTTGCAATCTTATTCTAACAAGCACTTTCAATGCATGTTTGAACTACGGTAAGAAGAGAACGCTGAAGTATTTCAGTGTGTGTTACAAACTAGGTTTAGGGTTGGGGAGCGACCTAGAACTAGTGACCTAGACACTGACGAAGATTAATGTCAACCAATTATCTAGCAGGCTGCTCTCACCACACTCGTCCCCCCTTCAAATGCGTGCGACTGAAGTCGGCTTGATCTTCTTGGTGCGGGCGTCATCGTTGGCTTGACTCACTGTATCCATTTCTGGAGCTCGCTGACGTTCACGCGCCTCTCATTGTTTGCCATTGCGACGGTGTCTGCGTAACCCCATCTCGACGTGACCATATGTGGTCCATCCCACTCTGGAAACTGTTTGCCTGACCCTGTCGAACATTCGTCGGCATTTCGGCTCACACTTTCATATGCTGCTTTTGCCCGACCTCCCAGCAGCGTTCCACGTAACAGCTCCATCTCTGAGAGATCTTGAACGCCACTCAACTGCGCAGAAGCCTTGAAGTCCTGCCCGAAGATCCATATGTCTCCATCAAAAACTGCAGGGCATAGGCTTTCCATTTGTCGGTAGGCAGCGACACCAAATGTAACAACAGAAGACAAGGGCCCGCAACAGATCGTTTTATTACGGAAATCAACACGTATTTATATAAATTTCACATGCATTATTATAGTCTAGTCAAGTAGACAAACGCAGTCTTCTGATTGGTTGTTTTTGAGTTCCTCGGAAAGTGGAGCCATCTATCTGCGAATCATATTTGCCCACGTTTAAGTTTACTGTGATTGGTTATTGAAACAGCCTTGTTCATATTTTCTCAAGGCCCATATTAGTGACCTAGACATTGACGTAGATTAATGTCAACCAATTGTCTAGCAGGCTCCTCTCACCACATATATATATATATATATATATATATATATATATAGTAATACTCACGTTTTGCATTGATTCTCTAACTGATGTCATCTGATGATAAAATCCTTTAATGAAACACTAAAGTGCGATGATTCTGGTGTATATGAATATGAGTCACAATTGATTAGATATATGAAGTGAATAAACAAATAAAGTTTAACCCAGAGTTCAATAAACACGTGTGAAACAGATGACGTTAGAATTTAGGAGTGACACTACGATTGAGGTACTTAAAAGTCGTCTTACAAGATTATTAAGAAAAATGTTCTTTGCTGCCCCTTTTACGAATAACCTACTCTAACCGTCCACTGGTGCACCTTAATGTTAAGGAAATGTTACCACGATTGTCTAGTTCCATGTGTATTTATTTGTTCGTTTGCTTGTTTTTGCTGAGCTGGGTAGGTAGATAGGACAATCATTGTGAAACATATCCCGCCGCGTTCGACAGCGCCTCCCTCCCAGCTTGGTCAAGCAAAGCAGAGGGTATAGTTATATTATGTCACTGATTTTTCAACAAATTGTAGATAGTGACCAGGCACAATCTAATAAATAGTTTAATATTGTCCGCAAAGTTTGCTTAAAGGGACACGAGTGCATTTGCTTTGTACAGCGAAGGATTTGAAAAAAACAAATTGTATAGTCTCTTTCCAGTAGGGTAAAACACGTTAAAGATAAGGCAGTAACTCATCGAAGAAGACAATGCGAAATGGTCGCGCTATGTAGTGAATTGGCAGAAGTTAGAATTCAAGGACCATTGGATTGGATCCCAGTGGCTCAATGGTATACGAGCTCGCCTTGTAACCAGAAGGTCCTGGGTTCGAATCCCGGTGGGCGCGTACTGATGAAGAGTCCCAAACTAGGACGAAACGACTGTCCATTACTCCCAGGTTTTCCAGTGGTTCTGTAACTAATGTCAGCTCATGATGGAATCCTGAAACTAATCAAATCCCTACAAACCAACACTTGAATTAAGGATTACTGAGGTAGGTTAAGGGTAATAATAATAAACTGCTTTTGAAAAATGAAACAGCAGGGTCTACTGGACAGCTACTGTTTCATTCAAGTTTGGGAATCATCGGCAGTATGGGATTTGAACCCAGGACCTTCCGGTTTCAAGACAAGCTCGTATACCATTCAGCCACTGGGACCCACACAAGGGGGGCTTGAGTTTATGAACAGCTATAGACTCAGCGTATTTCAATAAGTGCCCTTGACCGTTTTTATAGATGACCTTAAAGGCTGAGTCAACATCAATCTTATGGATGATCTCGATTAGATGTTTAGCTATAGACGAAGTTGGTAGTCTGACACCTGCATCTATTGGCTTTTCACAATTCATCTGTTTTTCTAACCATTTCGGGATATCCTCTCCCATCCTCATATGCAAAGCGCTACTACTCATCCCTATATATGTGTGTCCACACACATACAAGAAATTGGTAAATAGTTTGGGATGTGACATAAACACTTGCGCACTTTTGAGATTTGCAGTGAGGCATATCTTTAGCCTTTTCCACAATTACAAGCTTGGCTGCATAATAGGTTCTACGGATGATCGAATTCAACCTTTGTCTCAAAATCCTACTGTTCATTTCCCCGTTATATGGTAATTTTATGAAAACATTTTTCTTAGGGGCGGTATAGATTGCAGGTCTACAGACTAATTGACTTCTACACCTGTTTAAAAATTTTTCAAAGGATGTCCGTTTTCAACAAGAGTAACCATCAATATTTCGTTTTCTTTGTCTATAACATCAGCTGTGCAAATACGTTGAATCCTCTTAAACCGACACATCACCAAGCCTCTCTTATACTGTAATGGACAGGGTATTGACCTGTCCAATTGGGCTTTGTGTAGATTGATCGTCTTATTGAACCATCATCTCTTCGATTCAGAAGTATGTCTAAAATGTCTGACTCAGCCTTTAAGGTCATCAATAGAAACGGTCAAGGGCACTTATTGAAATACGCTGAGTCTATAGATATTCATAAACTTAAGCCCCCCCCCCTGTGTATTCAAAAAACAGTTTGTTATTACTCTTAACCTACCTTGGTAATCCTTATTTGATTCGATTACCAAACGTTGTGTTAATCATTCTTAAATCTTTTCTTTGTCACTTTGTTTAACTTTACTTATTCACATATATCGACTTGACAGATAAACGTGTGATCATATTGTTCGAAATGTATAGCGCAAATACATCACATATGTTTTTAGATGATCTCCATCTTCTAATAACGCTATCAAAATTTATAAAAGGGACTTTTAACTTTCCTCTCACTGTCAAACTTTAACACACATCCTCCAACAGAAAAAGTGGTTGTTATTTTCTATTGTAATTGGAAAATAGGAAAAATATAATATGAGAAAGTACACCCCGAGAGTTTTGTTTAAGTCTTCTTGAGGAGATGTTAGAAAGAGGTGCCTGCAAGGAGTATATATATATATATATATATATATATATATATATATATATAACGGTTTAAAGGAGACACAGGTACTGAAGTACTGGCATCAAAACTCAAAAAAAATAATAGCTAAAATGTTATTCACTGCTGCAATACTATGTTTGAAATTCACCACTCATTCGTTATATCATTTCAATGCGTAGGCGAAGGATAAGCTTCCAAGTCTGGCCACCTCGTCAGTGTGCGTTTATAAGTTGAACTGCTCATGTGGAGACAGTCACATCATAGGTGGGTAGAACGACTCACTCAACAAGCAGACAGACTGTCACCTTGTTGAATGAGCATTGTCTAACGTGGTGAGTTAGGTAATGGAGTCGTAATTTCAGTCAGAATTCCCACCTATTGGCACGTTTTCTGGTGAATACAGAGCACAAGATTGACAAAAATTCAGCTTTTACAAGATGATCTATACAAGGCGCTACCTCAACTCCCTAGGTAGGTTGGTCCGTCTTCGGTTTCTAAGCAGAGATGGCGGAGGCAGTTGCCATAAGACGAAATTTTCAACCCAATCTCTGTGCTCAGGAAACGTTTGTTCAGTCTCTCTCCCTCCCTTGACCAACTTCACTCCCAACTTAAAATAGTTATCTCTCTCGGTGACACTGGATAACTGTAAATATTATCTTATTATTCTGTTTATTTGTAATGCTAACTGTATTATCAATATCATGGTGTGCTGTAGTTGTACATTTTAATCTCAGTTTCACGATTTATTATTTTCATTATTATTATATTATCTAGTCGCTGTGTGACAATAATTATCTTCCACTCTACCCGTACTAGTTAGTATAAACATTCTATCTATACTGACACGTACACGATTGCCTAGGTTATATAAACACTTGAATGAATTTAACCCGGTTATTATTATTTGATCACATTATCTGATCGATTCATCCACATCCCTGAACTCTGATCCTTGATATTTTATTAATCAAATTAATTCAAATGCCTATGACTAATATTTCATCATTATGTAAATGTAAAGCCTAATGACAGTTTCCCGAAAATACGTATTTCCTTGCTTATATATACATATGCGATTGTACAGCTATGAAAGTGAAATCGTTGACAGGAGAGTTCTGTTCGCTGAATTCTTTGCTTTTTTGTCTCAGTAAGCTTGAGACACATGCACATGCACAAATCCAAGCACATGTAGCATGTGCATTTGTGTGTGTAAGGGTGGGTGTACGAAACAACCGTTACTTACATAATCACCCCAAATATGCAATTATAGTTATTTACACGATGAAATCACATGAGAAGAAACAGCATTTTCGTTTTTTGGAAACAGTAATTAAAGAATTACACGTACCTGTTACAATATATATATGTAGATGTATTAATATAGACATGATTCATGCGAAAGTATAACTCTAGTCTTTGTGTCACCTGACACAGTTACATAATGCTGTTGACAGGCATTGTGATTGTGATTTATATTTGTCAGAAAATAAAATTTAATGTTTTGTCGTGTATTTTTATCAAAATAGCCAAAGAGTTATTAGTTATTTTTTATCTCTTAATGTTTGTGTATGCGCTCGCTCCATTTAACCTTTTACCACCTGTAAACAACACTTTGTTTTGATTATTAATTTCCGCTCTTCTCCTTTCTACATCATCTGATGCCTTGTCCCGATCACCGACAGGTGTCAGTTCGCCTCCCATAGCTGAGTGTTGTTCATCATCAGCATATTCATAAACAGATAACTTGCTTTTCGATATATACGGTGATGATTTAGGAAGGATTGAAGGCGAAGTTGTTGTTGTTGTTGGTCTTGTTAACTTTGTTTTTCTTCGTGTTCTTGGACTAATTTCTTTTAATAACTGGTTCACATATCGATAGAATTCATAGTCTGCAACACTTTGTTGGACATGAGCATCAATATTATGACTAGACGAAGGCAAGTGTTTTGATGATTGTGAATGTTTTTGCGCGGGTTTGGCAGTTTTATTTCCCGCATAATATCTTCCACGATTGGTGGGATCTGTTAATGAACAGGGTGACGCTGATGTGGGTTGCTTATTGTTGTTGTTCGGTTTCATATGGCAGGCAGAATTTGATCTAATTTGATGGTTTTGACCAGGGTAACTAGGATTGTTATTATTGTTTCTTGTAACATTAACCGACTGTTGAATATTATACTTTTTTGGTATGTCATCATCACTCCGATGTCGATGTTGAATACTCTTTCTATTAGTATTTGTCAATTGTCTTTGATTACGTAAGAGTACCAGGCCAGGTACAACTGGTTGAAGATACGGTGATATAGTTGGTTTAGGCATTCGAGAACGTCTTATCAACGAGGAGTAATTATAATTCTCTTTCTCTAAGTATTTTTTCACAGCTAAAGGTAATTGCCTTTGTAAATAAATTTGTGAATATGGTTGTACAACTTTGTCATCACCATCAACTTTCGTAGAGTTTTTAGAACTAGAAAGTTTGGGATTTAGGCGTTTATTCTTTGCGATCTTATCATCACTTGTCTTGTCGTTATTTTTTATGGGTTCAACTACACAACTGGACTCGTCATTCTTCACTGTGGAGTTAGATGGAGGACTAGGCATGCGTACAATTAATTGTCGTGAGGCATTTGAGCTACGATGAATATCATCGTAATGACTCGAAATATTATTTCTGCCGTCCTCTGTTTCACCTACACTGACAGATAAAGAGCTTTCAGAACCTGACTTATGAGGGTGTTTGTGTGTTTCGGCGTGGTAATTCAACACTGTAGTACTGCTACTATCCTGCTTTATTAGTTTATCTGTTGACTGAGAGTTTGAAGATGAAATGGAAATCCTCTGTGTCTGCCTTCTCACTTCTCTCCCTCTTCTTCTTCTGCTATCCAAACAAGCTTGTACAGCGGAATCTTTTTTCAGCGTTAAGCATAGATTAAGCGAATCGATTGGTTCCGTTGCCGAATCAGTCATAGTTATTACTGGTATTTCTTTCTCGCCGGTTTGAATATCTTTGTTTGTTAAACACAAGATTTGCTTCTCACTGGTGAGTTTTAATTCTTTTTCTGGAGACGAAATGTAACCAGACACGGATAAGTTGTCGACACTATCATTAATATTATCATTGGTATTATTATTGTATTCGCTGTGATTGCTAATATAGTTATCATTATTATTATGAACATTTTGACTACAATCAGTATTATTCTTTCCGTCAGTTAACATTAATTCTTGATATGTTTTACTTCCATACTGTTTCAACAGATCAATCAGTGCAGTCTTCGACTTCCCATCGGTTGTTTCATTTAAATAGGCTAAATTTAATGGAGTAACAGGTTCACCATTTGGTAGATATGTAACCGCATTCGTGTCGGCGTTATGATCCAGAAGAAACTGACACAATCTTATCCCCGATGGTTCAACACTCCATGATGCGGCTACAACTAAATGCAATGGGGAGTGTCCTTGTGATTCTCTGGCATTAATCACTGTACTGAAGCCGGGTAAATTGGCTAAATGTTTAATGAGGTAAAAATTCCGCAGTAAACAAGCTTCATGAAGAGCCGTTGCTTCACTGTTATTTGCTTTCCATGGATCCAAACCAGCCCTGATTAAATCCTCCAGCTGAGTGGTAATTAACTTTTCACATTTCACCCCATTGGTTAACGAGTTCAACCGAGCTAAACAATGACATACAGTACGACCTTTGTAGTCTGAATGCATCACATCTGTTCCAGCCTTGAGCAAACATTCAGTCACTTTAGAATGACCTGTTGCAACTGAATAAAATAATGGACTGCAACCATCGTTATCACAGACATCACGGAACGCCGCCACCTTACTGTCATCGTCTTTATTCGCTAGACATATAAAATTCAGAATTGCTTGCACAGTTAACAAATGACCTCTAGAAGCAGCACAGTGTAGT
Organism: Trichobilharzia regenti; assembly: GCA_944472135.2. Lineage (NCBI taxonomy): Eukaryota > Metazoa > Platyhelminthes > Trematoda > Strigeidida > Schistosomatidae > Trichobilharzia > Trichobilharzia regenti. The sequence continues at coordinate 30,914,155 of OX235270.1, read as the reverse complement.
GCAGTTAGACCATGTGTATCTTTATGATTCAAATTAGCTCCCAAGGCAAGTAATGATTCTACAGCGTGTTTAGCTCCAACTGTAGCTGCCCATATCAACGGGGTACGTCCATGTGTATCACATGAATTTAGATTCGCGCCGCCAATATTCACCAGTAATTCAAATAGTTCATTAATTTGTTCAGGATTCACTTGAACAGAATAGTGTAGCGCTGTTGCACCTTGATCATCACTTTCATCAATCACTTGTTTAACAGAGTTTGCATTCAAGTTCGTGAGAAAATAGTTTAGAACTTCTATTTGGATGTATATGACGCATAAGTGTAAAACTGTCCGACCTGAATTATTATTATTATTCATTTCATTCGAATCATTAGATTCTGATGATGTCGCTGTTGACGATGAAAGTAAGGATTTCGCCTTTGTTTTGATTTTCATGTCGATACTGCCGAATTCATTTAATACCTTCAGAAATTCAATATCTCCATGTACCACTGCTAAATGCATTGGGGTAAAACCCTTATGATCGAAAGAAGTTAGAAATTCTGGATTTGATTTTATAATAACTCGAGTACACTTCAGCCGATCATACTGTTTAAATATATTATGATCATTATTATTATTCTGATTTTCTTTGGTATTTTCACCTTTCTCTTCAATACATTTGACGCAGTAGTGCAGTGGTGTTTGTCCTGTTTGTATATCAATAATATTATGTAGATTCCCACCGTCCACTAGGAATTTACCCAAATAATCTAAATCTCCATGACGACATGCTGTCAGCAATTTCATTATAATATCTCCAGTTGGACGAGATGAAGTATGTGTTGAAGTCATTTGAAATTACACCTCGTTATTTCAAAGATATTTTGATTCGTTATGTAGTTTGGAGGAGGGTAAATTGAAAGACATATTGAACTGTGTAACAATGTTTCAGGAATAAAAGAAGGTCTATTAAAAAAATAATTAGTTAATTTACATATTAACTAACAGTCAAAATGTTTGTTATTTCAAACTATGTATTTATTTATACTGCGAATGTAACCATAACGACGGTGTTTACAAATTGTATGTGATTGGTCATTTTACCACCTACCACCTTATTGATTGTTGGATAAATCGTGTCAAGGTCATGCAAATGCGAGGGCATTGCGAAAGGGACCAAAATAATTTTGATAACGATGGTGTGATGTAATAATTGATTAACTGGACTTTAAAAAAAACAATAACCAACCATATAGCCAGAAATGAAAAAAATTTTGGTTCAGAGAAATGACATGATTAGACCTAAATACTGTTTTTTTCTAAATGTAAAACTTTATTCCATATGAAATTAAAAACAAAACATATGCTAAGTATCATTGCATCGATCTTGTCTGGAATTCTGATCTCATTAATTTTTTAACATATCATCATATACCAGAGATTAGTCAGTTTATTTTCTAAGCTCATTAGAAATACGTAAGAAATATATAATAAACCCCTTGCGTCCTCCCTTTACTGCTAACTGCACTAGATAGTGTTCTACAGTGCGTTTTACTAGCAGACGCATGGTACGGAACCAATGTACTCACTCGGCATACCTGAAGGACACAAACAAGACGTCTTACTCCACCTAATATTAGATATGACAAATTTCTCCGTATCAATCAATCGCGAAGTGGCTGGTAGAGATTCTTGGATGGGTGAAAGGAAAACTGTCGAGATGCAACTTCTAGGACACCTTCGAACTTACTGATTTAAATAAGATTGTCAAATTGGCCGACAAGTAATTGGCCTTCCCAACGTTCCGCTGACAGAAAATACATGCCTTCTTTGTGACTTCATTCAAACCAGTAGCATCGATATTGGTATACCAAGGCATTATATAAAGGAGCTGTTACTATGATCAACTTCAAACAACGAAATATACGGGCAAATGGTTATGGAGTAGCAGTGAGTTCTCCTGTAGGACTCGTCTTGGCAGACTGCTTTATGGCTAGCTCAGGAAACAGTTCCCTATCATCAACTGTCGATGAGCTCCATCTCCGCAAGAAGAAATACACTTGTGATACTTTCCTTATTTGTGATGGGAAGTGTGACCTAAAAACCTACTCCAAACCTTCAATAACGCCCACCTAAACATCGACTTCACTCTAGAAATGGACTCCTCAGTGTTCATCTGAGAAGAAATGATGACAACTCGTTGAGGAGATCCATTTCTCTACAAAAAGCCCACATGGGACGGACAGTTTATCATTTTTTTTAAAGTTGTGTTCCTCTAAGCAGAAAGAGAAACCACTCATTACTCCCTCTTTCCTCGAGGATCCGGAAAATATGCACCGACGAATCAACTGACGAAAAATTGCGAATGATCTGGATAGAAAATGGTTTCCCTTCACCGAGATTCATAGATAAGAATCTAAAACCAAAAAGGTATCCGTTGATGGTTTCGAAATCTCAGTAAAACAACATAGTTCACCACCAGCCTATGAGCAACATTTTCTTGTGAAAGAAAGTATTCAATCAGCAGGTACTTGAAAGACAAGCTATCGACCGTATTGGGCCACTTCAACACATATATATATATATATATCCCAGTTGACTTGCTCGTGTGCAGCCACGTTTATGCGTTACATAACATGGTTTGAAGTTTGATTAGATAGAATTCAACGTTGTAAAAACGATCTGATTTAGAATGACAAGTAGACAAGTGGAGACAGTTCAGAGGATGGATGGATCATGTTGCAAAAGAGCTAGCTAGCTAGCACGCAGCGGTGGTAAAACTAAAAGATGGCAGGCTTCATCAGTCGGCCAGTGAAATCCACAACAACGGTTAGTTAGTTTAAGGCAGCTGGCCAACCATGTAGGGAGATGTAGACCAGCTTCCTGACTGGCTGATTGGTTGGCTGGTATCCTCGGGATGAAGATCGAAACCAATGAAGGATGGAGACAATTATTAATATGGCTGGCTCAAAATCGTTATCAGTGACAACACGAATGCGTTCATTCACTTTTTTGATTTTTCACACCCACTAAAACTCTTTTGTGCTTTCATATCACCACTATTCTTTTTCTCTCACACTTGTGTTTGTTATTTCTTTCTCTTTTGGAATCTCTCTTTACTTTGTCCTCTTACCTTATGTGTGTTAAACAGACTGAGATTGGCAACTCGAAATGCTGCACATCTGTGCAAAGTTGTATGCTGAAACCAGTCAGTCGGTCAGTATATCGAAACCAATGTATAAGATTAACTGCTTGACAACGTCAAACAAAAGGAGCTTGAGGTATTTATTCATTGATATAATGATAAAAGTTATGTAATAAGAAAACAGATCCGTCGGCATAGTAACCTGAAATCTTATAGTTTTATTGATGAATTGTATTCGATGAATAATTTGGCTAATTAGTTGTTTCTTATAGCAGCATGAGCAGCATATTGATTAGATAACAGTCCGTTACCATGGTTTTATAACTCTAAATCACTTTTTTTATATCATATTTTGCAGAATTATCCCTTTTTTTTCCATCGATGTTCCTATAAACTTAATATACAATAAATTCCGATAAATTTAAAACCCATCATATATGGACTGGAATATTCCATTAACATGAACTAATGTCCATAAATTGGTTCATGAACACTGGACACTATGATAGATCTTTCTGCATGTAACAGTATAGAGTTTGAGCTAGTCAGGGATACTATCTGTGTTTGCTAACTCTGTAGAGGATGCCTCATTAATAAATCAGTCGTTTAGAACACTCCTTTCCTTCATCCTTTATTTGTCATCTCATTTCTTGTTAATTTCTAAGAAAATGTCCCATCTACCCTCTGTACTAGGAAGTGAGTGCGATCCAGTATCACTCAACTTCTACTCTTTAACAGTTTGTTAACTCTTGCATCTGACCTATTCTTCATTATTGTTCCAACCACCTTAGTCTTTCCTGGGCTACTCAAAGGAAACTATGTCATATTGAGGAAAAGGGTATTAAAGATTTTCAATGGAGCAAGTGATGTGCCACCAATAAATCAGCTCATTACTATCACAGTCGACAGACAGCTGAACTCCCTTATGTGAGAAATGGTTCAGATGCGTATTGTCTAACTCTCAACACTCTATGTATTCTCGACTCTCCCCGACACCCTGCATCTCACAAAGTAGGACTAGAAATCATTATAAAAGATTGTATGCTCGTACAAGTAAGTACAGAGACTCAATCTTACCATATTTAGCCTGTCTGCGTTCTCTGTGATAGAGGCAGTGTTAACGGCGACACCTACGACTTACTATGTTATTATTAGCAAAATAACCGTCTCTTTTATTCTCTCCTTATTGTAATCTGTGGTGACACTATTTCCACTATCTTATAATTTTAGTTATTAACATTATCATTATTATTTTACCCTGTTTGTACATCTTTGACTTTATTGTCAGTGTAAATACCAAAAGAGCTGCTATTATCACTCCTGGTTACGTGCGCCCCCTAATATTTTTTTGTTTTCGCTTTTTCTGTTGTTGAATAAATTAGATGCAATATTGTACAATAGACTGAAAATTTCACACAATACGATAAGTACTGTTTTGGAGTGAAGCAACTTATTATTATTATTATTATTGATCACAGTTCTTTAGCATTAGGTTATTCTTACCCTGTGAAATTGCTCAGTTGGTAAAGATAACAAAACCATGCGTGGATTGTCGGATTTGATAAGTGAATGAAATTACAAAAGTAGCAGGCGTTTACGAAATAAAATGGCTTATCATACTAATGGTGATTTTGTCAATTCATGAAAGGAGAATTTTAAAAGTGAATGATTATGCTTACAATAGGGTCAAATTATGTCTTATTACTCATGCTGAAGAACTGTGACCAGGATGGTTTATATGAGCTGTGAGATTTTGTAAATTCTGGTCTTCCATTAATACTCTGATAAGGCATTCAGTAGTAAATGTCAGTAATAAACAAAATCCGAGTGTTAGTTCTCAGGAATTTGATTAGTTACATGATTTCATCTTGCTCTGACATCGGTTAGAGAACACCATGGGTAAGCTAGCTAGGAGTATTGCAAAGCGGATTTTTCGTCCGCCTAGTTCTTGACTCCGCTTCAGAAGTACCCACTCACCGGGCTAGTGGTTGCATTATATGCTGTGTGAATTGGCGAAAGCTGGGATTCATGGGTTAGCTGTTAGAATGTTTGGGTCCCAGTGTCTGATGAATGGTCTACGAGCTTGTCTTGTAACCGGAAGGTCATTGGTTCGAACCCTGGCTGTGGTTGGGTTCCAACTCGCGAAGCGGAGTTCCAAATTAGGCGGATGAACCAACTGTCTGGAACTATTTCCAGGTGGTTTTCTCTAATCAATGTCAGCTTATGATGAAGTTGGTTTTTCATTCACTGCAAGATACAAAACAATTTTTCCATAATGATTATTGTTGTCTACGCAAGGTCCAATCTATTTCAAACTCTTAAATCTGAACTTAGTTTGGATGTATGTATGCATGCTATTCATTTATAAATCTTCCATAATCAGGTCTGAAAGATCTAAAAAAAACCACACATTAAGCAAAATGAATGAATGAATTAGGCGTCAATGAATGCTTCTATGCTTATTAGTTCTTTGTTGCATGCTAATTAACTTAGAAAAGAGATCATATATGCTTATAGTCCTTGAGCACGATTTCTCCAAAGAATCCACACCCAGTAGTCGCCCTGTCAGCTGTTTTACAACTTGTCCAAGGTTTAAATGTATGCATCGGTCATTGACGCCGAAATTAATCCTGTTGAGGACACCCTGACTGTCGGTGGCAAAATTGGTGTAGGTAACGTGGGTGGGGCTGCAGGTGATATATCTGTTCAGCCAGATGATTAATAGTCGGGAGAACTTTTAGAGATAATGGCTCATCCTTTGAAAGAATCTCAAGAATGTTTAAGGATTCTTCCCCGAAAGCAATGGTGTGAAGTGGAGATCCAGTAGCCTACCTACCCGACATTGTGATTTAGCAAATGGGTTTGTTATTCAAACAAAAATGTGGTTTGGGATATCAGCTTCATGATAATTCATGTGGATTTTTTTTCACCGAGGTGACTAGGCTTTTTTGACAAAATATTCAGTACACTGATTAACAAGTTATTGAGCGCTTGTTCACTTTGATGCTACATCCTGATTGCTTGAAAAAGAAATTGACCCTTCTGACATGCTGTAGCGACCAAATTTATTCAGTCAAAGTCTAAACATGCAAGTAAATGATCTCCACTTTTTACACTATATAGCCCACAAAAATTCACTGAGACACGCACGCCATCACCAAAACGTCCCAAACACACTTAGAAGACGATTATTCTTCTTCTAATAAACAACAACAACAGTAACAACATCAAAACTCAGACTCACCTCAGCAGTGCTGTGTAGCAGCTAACTATACGGGTAGGCAGGTAGGCACGCACGCACACACGCAAAAACTCACCCAGGCAATGTAGCTTTCTAAATACAAAACAAGTAATGTAAGACAAAATTATTTAGTCTACTAATGTTGTTCAACTGTGAAGGGGACCTCAGAATCATGGAGGAGGATATTCCCAACGTGTTGGCATAGAAATCTCTGTCCACACACACCTAGGCTTCCAGCTAAAGACAGTTCTGACAGGCGAGGGTCAGAATCATCTTCATTCTTTCGCTGAAACAAACAAACTCATATCGTTAAACAACACGTTGTAGAAGTGTGTACACAACCAGAAAAGGGAAGTATTTCAATGTTGAAGACCGGACAAGGAAAAAAGCGGTTAATAATGAAGGTGAAAATCAACATGTGATCTGAAAATCTCAAATTGAGAATGCACAAACGCGCATACTAATTACAAGGGTGGTTGAAATGTCTGGATAAGTATGAATATTATAAATAGCGAGTTGAGGAGGGATTTCCAAAACGATTTGTTGGTTACACCGGCCACCAAAAATACGTCTATAAACTTTAGGACACTGTTTATTGCTTTATATCATGTCACTATCCCGTACACATGGGGTCCAGGACTTGCAATAGTAAACCTAGACAACCCCACCCTAGTCTGTAACTTGTCAGCTGCCTCAAGAAGGTAGAGTCTTCTACTGGATTTTACCCCATCCACTTTCTCGTGTAACGATGAAGATGAATTTAAAGTGTGCACAATAATTCTGGAGTTTAAATTGGGACATGGACATGGCATAGAGATTTGCAATAAGCTGTGTTCTCTGAGCTGGATTATAGAAGATACGTAACGCAAAAATCTTGAACTTGATCTGACATCGCCACCAACAGCACCCAATAAACAGATGCTATGGCTAGCAGTATTTACATAATTTAAACTATGTACATTGGCATATAGTAGTGCTGAATTAACTGTGCTGTAGTGATGGGCTTCAGGTAACTCATGTGCATCTTGCAAACGTTTTTGAACACAGTATCAAAAAACCGAAGAATACACTTGCAATAACACGTTTACCGTTTCAAGCATTTGGTTCCCTTGATAAGTTTCAATAAACAAAGAAAGACCAGTTCATATGAACTGTGATCAAGATTTTACCGGATAGTTGCAAATTAATTGAGCGCCGAGTGAGAAGTAGACATTTGTAAAAATTATATTTGTAAAATCTCAGCGAAATCGATACGATTAATTCCAACGTTTCGTTCGGCGATCTGGTCCTAAATTCTTCAGGGAAATTAATCGAAATTAACATAACAGAGGTTTATATATAAAAGGAACATCTCTTGTTTTTTAAAACTTTGTCCTATCATGAGTCTGAGGTCAAATTTTGATCACAGTTCAGACATATTTGTTTATTATACATGTTGATGCCTGTTTCATGATTCATATGACTGGACAAAGTTTCAAGAAAACAAGAGATGTCCTTTTATATATACACCCCTGTTATGTTAATTTCGATTAATTTCCCTGAAGAAGTTAGGACCAGGTTGCCGAACGAAACGTTGGAATTAATTATTTCAATTTCTCCGAGATTTTACAGATATAATTTTTACATAAGCAAGACCAGATGTGCAGAAGTATAAAATGATATTATCATCCTATTTCACGCGTTCTCATCAGCTACACACCAATACCTGAAATTACAATGGTTATAAATAATCACAATAACATACTTCACTGTTTGATTAGTAGTAAAGAGGACATTATAAAATCACTGCATCTTGAATATAAGTATTACAATTAGCTTTAATTTAAGCTGCCATAACCTCATATGCTTTTACAATAGAAAAAGAATGGGGGAGACGGGAGTAGGAGATATTATATTATTATTATTGCTCCCTAGGGTTCCTAGTGGAATATAGGGCTTCAACTGCACGTCTCCACTTGCTTCTGTCTTCTGATGTACTTTTCACCTGCATCCATGTTAGTCCATACTCTTTCAACTCCTCTTCACACGATCTCCTCCATGTCACCCTTGGACGTCCCACACGCCGCTTCCCTTTCGGGTTCCACTCGAGGGCTTGACGCGCGATGTCACCTAGCGGTCTCCTCAGCGAGTGTCCGATCCATCTCCACTTTCTCCTGCATATTTGTTGGGCGATTGGTTCTTGCTTTGTTTGTTCCCATAATTCCTTGTTGGTGATTCTTTCCGGCCCGGCCATCTGATCTTCAGTATAGAGCGAAGACAGTTGTTAATAAAGGTGTGCAACAGGCTATTGGAAATATTCGTTGTGACCCGCCAAGTTTCTGATCCGTATAGAAGAACTGACTGTCTTCTCGTTTCCCACTCACTGTCTGTGCATAATCCAGTCCACCACAATTAGGAATATCATTGGTGATAATAAACACCCTTGTCTGACCCCTGTGTTTACTCCAAACGCCTCGCTGAGTTTTCCGTTGTGGATCACTTGACATGTGTCGTTGTCGTACAGCTGTTGAATGAGGTTGATGAATATTTGCGGTACTCCGTAGTACTCGAGTAGTCTCCAAATTACTTCGCGGTCAACGCTGCTGTCGAAGGCCTTCTCAAAGTCTATAAAGTTGAGGTAGAGGTTTGATTGCCATTCCATGCTTTGTTCGATGATGATGATGATGATGCGTAGAGTTGCAATTTGGTCAGAACATGATTTGCCTTTCCTGAATCCAGCTTGTTCTGGTGGAGTTCTGTCTCCAGTGCGTCCTTTAATCTCTCCAGGATGATGCGACTCAGGATTTTACTTGGCGTCGACAGGAGCATGATTCCTCGCCAGTTCTTGCAGAGTGGGCCTAAGTCGCCCTTCTTTGGTAGTTTCACGAGGTAACCTTTCCTCCAGTCAGTAGGCACCTTTCCCTCCTTCCAGACCTTTTGCAATAATGGAGTCAGCATATCTGCTGTGGTCTCTGGGTCCGCTTTCAGTGCTTCAGGGGTATTCCATCTGGTCCAGCTGCTTTTCCAGCTTTCAGAAGCTTGATTGCATTCAAGACTTCAGCTTCGTTGGAGGATTGGTGTCAACTTGCAGTTGTGTGCGCGCTGTTGTTGGTATTTCTGGACGGGTTGCAGGTGATGGTCGGTTCAAGAGTCCTTTGAAGTGATCCGCCCATTGTTTAATCTGTTTTTCTTCCTTGGTAATTGGGTTCCCTTGGCTGTCTTTTATAGGTTTCGCTTGTGTTGATCTCTTCCGGGATAGAGATTTGGTTATCTGATATAGTGTCCTCAGGTCCCTTTTGCCTGCTGCCTTCTCAGCTTCAGTGGCCAGGTTGTCGTAGAATCGTCTTTTGTCCTTCCTAGCACTCTTCTTCACTTCTTTGTCCAATGTTGTGTAAGTTGAGCTCAGTGTCTCTTTTTCCTGTCCGTCCTTGCATTGAATCATTTTCTCTTTCACCATTCTCCTCTCTTCTATTAATTTCCAAGTGTCCGTTGAGAGCCATTCCTTGTCTTGTCTCTTCTTTCTTCCTAAAACCGTTGAACACGTTTCGTTGAGAATCGCCTTCAGAGACTTCCAATGTTCTTCCACGCATGATTCTTCAGTGATGTCGCGTAGTGTTTCCTGCTTTGCTCTGACAGTTGCAGTGAAAGTGTCTTTGTGGTTGTGTCCTTCAGTTTTTGAGTGTTGAACTTGCATTGTGGCCTATCCCCAGCTATCCTCGAGGCTTTTAGTTTCACCTTGAAAGTCCCTTCTACTAGATAGTGGTCTGAACCCACATCTGCTCCTCTCCTCGACCTTGTGTCCAGTAGGCTCCGTCTCCACTTTCTTGAAATTGAGATGAAGTCTATTTGATTCTTGGTGTTTCCATCTGGTGAAATCCATGTCGTCTTGTGTATATCCTTGTGTTTGAAAACACTGCCACCAATCACCAAATCATTGAAGGCGCAGAAGTCTGAGAAGAGTTCACCATTGTCGTTCATTTCGCCGAGGGCCTCACGACCCATGGTGAGTTCTCTTCCTGTGTTGTCTCCTCCCAGCTTCGCATTCATGTCGCCCATCAGGATTTTGATATCGCCATTTGGGACGTTGTCCATTATTGCTTGTAGTTGTCTGTAGAACGCCTCCTTCTTCTCTTGTTCTGAGACGTTTGTAGGCGCATAGCATTGAATGACTGTAACTTTCCTTCCTTTTGAGTTGAACCTGGCTGTCATTATCCTGGAGGAGATTGGTTCCCACTGCATGAGAGCTTTGGCTGCTGTTGGTGACATCATGATGGCCACTCCCCCTGTGTGCTCGTGGTTGTCCTCTGGGTGGCCGGAATAGATTATTGTCTCTCTCCAGTAGGTAGTTGGCATCTTCCATTTCCATGCACCTTATTTGAAAATCGCCATTTGCACAGATCTTCAGTGTTCTGGTCTATTCTTCCCCATCATACTGTGCTTTTTTGTGTGTCCCATGTTTTGCCGCAATGCCGGTTCATTTTCTCTCTTTGACTTCAAGTCCATCTCTCCACTATTTGACATTCTAATGTCGACAAACGTCTCTCTTTTTATACTACTGATAAACCTTGTCAGTAGCATACGCCACATTACTACCGCTAATACCAGTACTAATAATAGTAATGGTAAATTAATCAAACCGCATTAGAGTTGAAACCAAAGGCACAATCAAAATTTCTTTAGCAGGTGACAGCCAGTATACCGTCACGTTTCACTAAACTCAGATGACGAAAAACATTCAAGGTAAACACGAAACTATGCCACTAGCCATAATTATAACAATAATAGTAATAATATTAATAATGATAATAATAATAGTAATAATGCTAATAATAATTGCTAGTGCAGAAACGTGGGATGACAAGAACTGTGAAAACGATGCAAATATATAAAAAAGAAGTGTTCAAAATGACCCAGTAGACAAAACGTTTGAAGGACACTTGAACAAAATTGGTGGATAAGGACTAGCCCTGTGAAATCCAGGATGCGCTTTTCGTCCTATTCGGGACCACTCGTCGGTTCGCTGGATGTACCTGCATTCCCCAGTAGTCTAGTGGATAACGCTTTAGTGGCGTTTGAAACTATGGGTCTGGCTTTGAGCCTCAGTGGGGGGGGGGAAACACCACCACTCACTCACTAAGCAATGCAGTTGCATACAGTTGACGAGTACTTCAAAACAGGATGAAATAGGAGTCATTCTGAACTCCACTACTGGTCACCATCCACCTAATTACTCCATGTTAAATCCGCAAACATCATTGAAGCGTGCGCATAAGAAGCCAACAAGTTCACCTGTGGCCGGTCCAATCATAAAGCAACGCGAAAATTCAAATTGAATTAAACAGTTGGAAAGCACTGTTAACTAGTTATGTAATACCTGACTGTAAGAGAAGGTAGATACACGAAATTCGAATGAAGATGTGAAGTAGCTAAAAAAGGAAGCTTTGATGAAAATTGTGATGAAGAGAGGGTAAACATTGTACAAAGAGGCAGTATAGTTCCTTACCAGATAAGTTTATTTCAAATATCACACATAGTGAGGATGCTGTACTAGCACGATTTAGTCGCACGGCTTCACAATATGTCTTATATATATATGTATATTCTTTTTTCTCTCTGCCTCTTCCCTTTTTTCTTTGTTGCCACTTTCATTCCGATCGATTGCATGTATGCGGTGCTGACTCGACGGTAAAAGAGACAAACTGATTGACCTCTTTATCCATCCTCTTAACTACTTTACTTTTTAGCATTTTCACCACCTCTCCCTACTCTATTTTGTGATTACATTCAGGTGAATGCAATGCAATGGGTTAGATTTTTTCTAGGTTGTGCAACTTAGCTGGGTTTTTGATCATTTTAGGTCTAGCTGAATTTCCACGTTCCCATAATCTAACTGACCTCGATATACTAGTTTGACCAATGTAATTAACCTCACAGTTCTTAAGCGACAGAGTTTCTTTCACAGAGAGTTAATCGGTTTAAACACCATCCTAATTCCAACCCTGTCGGAACGACGCACAGCCTATACGGAGATATGATAAGTGTCAACAAGTAATAAGGGGAAGAAGTGGAGAGCAAAAGAGAGAAAATATCTACATATAAGACAAATTGTGAAACCATCTGGATAAACTGATATGATTATGAGCAGCGGTACTTTATTCTCGAAACCTTGTCATCATTGTGTCTGATATTTAATATGGAATTCCATTCTACAGTCAACACAATACCCAAGTCCTACACATACAGAAATGAGGGACTCACATGAATAAATCCCATCTTTTTGCATAAGAACTGTTTATGCTCTACTCTCAGAGTCCAAGTTACGTCTTTTTATAGAATTGTATATTCCGTGTAGGTAACATTTACATCAGCCATGCATTTAAAACTTATATATGTTCACTAATAAACTTTGTTATACTACAACGAGGCTTCGTATAGAGGTAAATTATGCCAAGTTTAAGGGTGTGGCTTATTAAAACAAAACAAAGAAGAAAACTCTTTTCAGCTTAGCGTGTGTTTTCTAGATTTATATATTCTCAGCATGCATTCACAAAGCAATAGTTGAGCATATTATTATCATTACATATTGTTGTTCCCTGGGTTCCGAGTCGAACATACAGCTTCAACAACATGTCTACACTTTCCCCCATTTTCTACTGTCCCTTACAACTAAGCGCACGCTTGGCTGCAGTCTCGTGTCTCCTTCTCCTTTCATGATCTCCTTCATACCAATTTCGGAACAACTACGCCCAACTCGTCGTTCGCCATTCGGGTTCCACTCGAGAGATGCTCTGCACTCAATACGTTGTCATTCGACAATCTCCCCCATCTCCAGTTTCTCCGACATATTCATTTGTTGAACGATAGGTTCTTGTTTGGTTTGCTAAAATAGTGTTTTTTCGCTAATTCTTTCTCGCCAGCAGATCATTCGATCATCAGTATGGAGCCAAACAACCAAAATGGGAAGCTGTTTATAAAAGTATGCAGATGGTTGTTGGAAATGATTTTCATGGTGCGTGTGTGAACTGTCTCACCTATATAGAAGAACTGACTGACTGGCTGACTGGGTGACTGACTTAACACTGGTGTTGAGTACAATCCAAATCTTGTTGTTTATGTTGAGGCGGAGCTCAGAAGATTTCCAAACTGGTTTTGTAGTAGTGGTGAAGGTGTATCTTACCTTTCCAATCCTGACTGGCTGGCTTAGACATCTTCATCCCTGACACGATGCTGACTGCCTGAATGAGTGGATTCAGGAAGCAAGCTCTTCATCAAACTTCTTCTGCTGATGGTGATTGCTGCTGGTTGTTGTTCTTGCTATTGAATAGTTGGTTGGTAGATTATCTTCCTCACTTCTGTCTTCTCCAACTTCACTTGGAGTCCTTTCTTCTCTGCCCGCCATAGTCTTCAGCCAGTTTGTTGGTTTTCATCTTGCTGCTAATCTTCCAGTTTGTGTGACATTAAGTGACATAAATCGTCTGAGCGCGAAATCCAGATCTTCTGGAGTCTCCTTATCAGTAGTGCAGCGAATTCCTATCTCCTTGCTCCCTACTCACGGTCTAGTGCATAATCCAGTCCACGACAATTAGGAATATCACCGCTGGTGAAAGTAGGCATCAGCCTCGTCTTACTTACTCCTTCCTGTCTTCACTTCGAATACCTGACTGAGATTTCCGTTGTGGATCACCTGATACGTGTCATTTCCATATAGCTCCAGTTGAATGTGATTGATAGAGGTTTGAGAGTCCACTGCATAGTGCTAAAGAAGTTTGCAAATCATCCCACGGTCAATGCTGTCGAAGTCCTTCCCAAATCGGTCGATGATGATGCGCAGAGTTGCTATAACATACGCGCATGATATGTTTTTCTTGAATCCACTTTTTTCTGGACTGGCTGGATTCACCCAGCTGCACCTGCAGTCATAGTTATGTTGAGCGTACCGCTAGACATTTTAGTCAGTGTATTACTGAACATCCATCGTGGTTTGGTAAAGGACAGCTGCGTTTTGTCGCATTTAGTTGATAGTGGTTATTCGGACTGGAAAAAACGAAAGCATTGAAGGTAATTCATTATGTCGCATCCCACCGAATATTTCCATTAGATTTCATATTTATCTACTGCATATAGAGCTGAGGTGACAGGCATTAGAACTACTAAGCTTAAACTGCGCGCATTCAAAAGAAGTTAGTACACAGCCATTATCCCTCCCTTGTTAGCCTATTAAGATCTAACCAACTGATGATGTCACCACCACCACCCCTTACTTATATTTTCAACCCCTTTCTTATCAATCCTTAATCTTATTCTCACATTATTAAAACATGATTTATACTTACTTCCCTTACAGTCTAGCATTGCTTAATCGGTCCATTTGTTTTTCTTAGCTTTTATTGACTACTGTGTCTACCTGAACCAATTTTGCTTTTCATTATTCTTGTGATCATAGATTGCTCCACTTTTTCACCCTTGTTTTTAATAGAATCATTATTGTTAACATTATTAATGTCATTATGACTGTTTGCACAGTTTGGTTGCACAATCTTATAATCCTGTTGAGAAAACACTGTGATTGGTTTATATATTTTAATATTTATTTATAAAGTTATATAGGCATATAAGAGTTGAAGCTGATGACCACTAGTTGGGGACAACAATATTGTTCGGTTATGCAAATGCTGTCCTACAGTAATTGTTATCCACTTTCAGCACCAACTGGAAAAGACGTCAGTTTTCTAATCCATGATGTCTACTCATCCTAATTCATCGTTTGAAGTGATTGGTGTGTGTGTGTGTGTCTAACTTATTTACCTACTGGACTGTGGCCAATGAACTGAACTACTGATATGTTGGGGGGTATTACTGGTGGTCTGCTTAAATCATTAGGTGACCTAAATTTTTTTCACCAAATTTTCTCACTTTGTTTCAACTATCTAAACACTTATTGATACTAGAAGGTTGGAGGAAGTCAGCAGGAAGCTTTGCTTCACCTGGTATCCATGCTAGTTGGCAATCACCAGTCAGCAAGACGTATCTGTAGCCATCTTGAAGCAGGGAACTGTTGTCCCCTCTGGAATTCGAACCTGAGTCACCACTAAGTGAGTGTTGTAGTCAGAGGGTTACCATTGAGCCATTCGGGTTCGGCCAAATTACAAACTCGACTGATTGATAAAACTCAGCCTGCACTAATGAAAAGACTTGATACATAATCCTAATTACTAACTAGTGTACAATCTAAACATCTGAACACTTTATTGAAGAATGATCTGTACTCGTACGCATTTCTGAACGGCATTCAGAATGTAATGGTAGATATGTTTTAGAAGGGATAAAGCCATCAAGTATTTCAATCAGACAATGTTCCCTCAATTGATGATATACTGCAGATTATTATTTTTCTAGCAGATTCTATGCATAATGTGCATAAAATTCGCTGAAAATTTTACACTGTTTACAAACGTATTATTCAGTATCTCGCTGTCCTGCTTAAAATGTGGGCTAATAAAAACTTCCCTCACTATACTGCATATAAATTCTCTTATTCACTTTGTTTAAATCTACTAGAGTATGTAAGAGCTTCAATAAAATTGTCTACTCTGGGGAATACTTAAAATACTTACAACCAGAGGTTTCACAAGTTTTTACTAAACATGTGAAAAAGTATTGACCTCGATGGACTTCATGATTATCCCAAAAGAATTCCTCAGCCTGGTGCCATGCACTTTCTACATAATTGGCAATCAACAGAACGTCATCGTGTGTTTCTCGAAGGAAAGGAAAGAAGAGATATCATAATGACGGACAGGTATGCGTTTCAGGTGAGATAGGTAGAACTGTGTCATACGATCTACTGTCAGTCAACTGATCCTTTTTATTTGAAGATCCTGTTACGAACAGAAAATATGATGTAATTAAACTGCGCTGGGAATTCTACACACTATTAATGCAAACAGTGTTTTAGAATAAAGCTATTTCTATTGTTATTTATTTAAGTGAAGAAGGCCGCAAAAATAACGAATTACAAGTCACCGATTAGTCAGCCGATGAAATGACCAGTTCTTTTCGTTTACATTTTTGAAAATGAAACGAACGCGAATTACGTTTTGGTAAATAATACGACTGCAAGTCATATGACGGCAACCGTGGCGAAAATATTAGCATTAGGATGTTTCTGATGAATAATTTTACAGTATTGCCTAAGATACAGCTTGCATTGTTTGTAAAATGTATTCAGAACAAAAAAAATGGTTACAGCGAACAGTTATGGTTTCAAATAATTCCTCCTTCCTAATGCTCTAAAATGATAAATTCATCAGTTGTTCGGCATGCCAGTCATTAATGGCAAATGAGAATTGCATCACAATATGTATTGTGGAACAGGTATAAGATGGGATGGAACAGTAGTTAGTTGTTCAATTGTTGGTATGCAGGAATTTGACTTTGTTTACAAGAATTCATCATGAGCTACATCGGTGATAAGCGAATCATTGAAAAACCAGCTGGGAGTACTACCAGACACCTGTTCTTATCGTCCTAGTTTGGGACTCGTGAACATTATACATACATTGATAGGGTTCGAACTCAGGACCTCCCAAAATAGGACGAAAGGGTTGTTTGGTGGCAGCCCCAGATAGGTCTCAGTGGTTCACTGACCAATATCAGCTCATGATGAAATCCTGTAGATAGTCAGTCTTTTACTATTGTTTACAACATGCATCTTCAATGAGAACATGAGAAAAAAGGAAATGAAATAATTCAGTGATGTGCACAAGTTTCGAGGTTGAGTGTAATTAATGGTGTGAGAGGGTGGCAATATGAATACTACAGAAAAATTAACCAACAAACGGAGTAGACTAGACGCAAATTCATCTGTGACTAATAACAATAATAATGATGGTGAAATAATAACGGTAATGTGGTGTCAACTTGAACGTACTAAAAATTGTCTAGTATCTACCAAGTGCTCTAAGAATGAACTATTTACTCACTTGGTTACCTCTTCGCTTAACCAGTTGTGCGTATGGTTGAGACCAGACATTCAATAAAACAAGGGCAGGAGTTCTTGGCTGTCTACTCTATCGCATTCCTGGTAATCCGTCAGCAGAAGGTTGACTACTTCTTCTATCAGTAGCTGAAGCGCTGGCAGCTAATACGAGAAGACCACATCTTTGTATACAGAAGAAAGTTTTCCAACCGTGTTTTTTACTTCGGCCTACGATAAGGATGTCTACATATCTTGCATATATATTGGCACTTTAAATTCCTATCGCAATTTTCCTTCTTCTTTACTTTGTTTCATTGATAACAATTCATTTCTGACCTTTTAAGACTTCAATTTCTTTCTTACCATTTCTATAACCTTAGGTACACTTAATGCTTTTCTAACTTCTTATTACGTTTACACAATCCTGTTCATTTGACTTCACTAAATTCATTATTATGTGATAATCGTTCACCTTTAACTTGACACCACATTATCGTTATTATTTCACCATCATTATTATTGTTATTAGTCACAGCTGAACTTGAATTTATCATTGTAGGTGGAATTAATTGAAACCACAAATGTTCGCTCTAACCATTTTCTTTGTTCTGAATAAACTATGTGAATGTTAAAGAATTGTTAACACTTTTAATCGCGTTCATTGACCTCATTTTATGAGTTAATCATTTCTCTGCAGAATGATGCACATGCGAACATGTGATGTGTATCATCGTTATTGGAGGTTAAATAAGAACTCAGAATAATTTCATAAAACGTCCAAGCTTATTTATGTTGTCAAGATATTACTAAGCAAGTTTATGGCGAGTTCATTTCATACTCATGCATCAGTGTAATTAGATTTTCTTCAATTATTGATCAAATATCGGAGATAAGTTGATTGCAAAAGCCACACTCGCAAAAAACGCTTACCCTAACCGATTTATTGACAGCAACATGAAAGATAAGCAGTCTAAACTGGTCACCGACTCAGTTCCAAAGAAAACCTTATTCATGAACTTGGAATTCAAAGGTGATCAAGCTTCAGATATGTTCAAAAATTGTCTCTCTAAATCAGTGAGTAAGACGTTCCCTGCAGCAAAATTACATATGACGTTCACGAGCCGCAAATAGTTCTTTACCTCTGTAAAAGATAAGCTCCCCCGTCTGGCAGCCTCCATGTGCATCTATCAGTTCACCTGCTCTTGTGGAGCAAAGTACATTGGCCGTAGTCAGACAAACCTCTCCACACGGATACGAGAACATATTCCAGCTTGGTTTTACAAGAGAGAAAGGGAGTTTGTGCGAAGCCCTATTCCAGAATACCTGATCGACTTCTGTCACTCGGTCAACCCTGACCATGATTTCAAGATCATATATAGAATTCATGCTAACTTCCCGCGTTTTCTTCGTTACAGACTTCTAAAGACAGCTGAGGCCTTGGCAGTTCATGACTTTAAGCCAGACCTTTGTGTACAAAATAAGTATGTACAATCCCTACTTCTGCCTTGGCCGTAGAGGGATAGACATTTATTTATTTTGTTTATTTAGTTATTCTATGTACTTTTCCCTTATTACTTCGATTATTGAATTATTATTCTCATTCTGAATCTTTTCCACTTGGCCCACTTGTCATTTTAAACCCAAAATTATTAATTTGTATATTTTTTACTTTTACAATATTGAATTCTATCTTATCGAATTTCACACCATGTTATGTAACATTTTATATTCGTCTACTAATCTTAAAATTATGTATACCTTTCCAAAATCTATACACCTTATGTATTATTCTATATGACATTAATTATTTTACCACCTGACATTAAACCATGATTATAATCACAAATATTTTAATTGCATTTCATACTACTACTACTACTACTACTACTACTACTATTATGATTTCATGTATTCACACCTTTGACCTAACTCCCTTACCGGATATAATTTCTTTATAAAACCATATATATATATATACGATTGTACAGTTTGATAATAAATTCGTTGAAAAGAGTCTCTTCGCTGAATATTGTGTTCTTAAATTATAGGCGTCACATAAGTGATGTTCATAAAACGCATAGCATATGAACTACATGGAGTAATATACTACACACCGTGGGGCATGCTACTGACAACATTTATCAGTAGTATAAAAAAGGAGATGTTCATCTGCACAAAGATAATATCAGATACAGGAGAGATAAATCTAATATTATGAGCACTAATAAATTGTGCTCGAAACGTAATCAATAAATATTACTGCACAACAATGTGAGACTTTATCAAAATAAATTTTACCCATAATGAAACTAGATTTAATTGTATCAGAGAGAAGGGAAATGAACCAAACAGTATGGCTTTGAAACATGGGATACAAAAAAAGAAGGCAAAGAAACACAATACACGAAGAGCAGAAGTAGAACAATAAGGAAGTTCTTTGGAAATGGTAATTTCAACATAAGGTATACACAATTCCCTGGGTGTGTTTATGAAACTGCTAACAAACATTCTTTAATATGTAAAAGACGTAGACAGTGAAGAAAATTTCCTTTTCGACGAATCATTTTCTAATTCTGCTGTACAGTTGTAATTACACTTTATAAAAGAATTCATAAAACGACCAATCAGATACTGGTAGAATTTATCTCATAAAATACATTACATACTGTGTGAGATGTGAACTACTAGGGGGGAATTAGAAAAAGCGGGGGAAGGCAGGAGTTGAGATGATGTGGTAAGTATGAGAAAATGACTAATCATTATAATTGTGTGGAGTAGAATAAAACTAGTGGAAAGACGAAGAAGGTTTTTTTATATAAAATCTGTAGGGAAATGCAATATTATTAGTAAACATTATTAGCGTGATAATAAGACAAAGATGATGAGAATAATAATAATAATAATAATAGTAAAATTACATGGCTTAAAACAATTAGTCTCTTTTAAGAATTTGGATAGCGTTATTAGAAGACGGCCCAGAGACAACAGCGGACTTGATGACGCCACTGCTGGAGAAGGTGTGGAAAGAGGGCAAAGTACCCGAGGATTGGAAGAAAGGATACTTATTTAAACTACCAAAGAAAGGAGATTTAAGTCAATGTAAAAACAGGCGTGGAATTATGCTTCTGTCCATTCCAAGCAAAATACTAAGTCGCATCATCCTGGAGAAAATCAAACAACCCAACCTGGATCAAAAACTTCGACCGGAACAGGCCGGATTCAGGAGAAACAAATCATTTATTGATCAAATCGCCACACTACGGATCATCATTGAACAAAGCTTGGAATGGCAATCACCTCTCTATCTCAACTTCATCGACTTCGAGAAGGCCTTCAACAGCGTCGATCGAGAGGTCATTTGGCAACTACTTCGCTACTACGGGGTCCCATCGACAATTATACATCTCATCCAACAGTTATACGACAATGCTGCATGCCAAGTAATCCACAACGGGAAACTTACGGAAGCCTTCGAAGTGAGGACGGGAGTGCGACAAGGCTGTCTACTATCGCCAATGATCTTCCTGATTGCAATCGACTGGATAATGCGACAGACAAAGGCAACCAACGAGAGAACAGGCATAAAATGGACTGACACAAAAGACTTGGAGGATATGGACTTCGCCCTTGATGATATATGTCTGATTTCCCACAAACTGGAAGATATGCAAGTGAAAAGCAACAAGCTGGCAGAAGAAGCATCAAAGATGGGACTTCACGTGAACATAGATGAAACAGAGATGATGAAGATTCCTAGCCAACAGCAACAAAAACAACAGACAACAATCAGCATAAGTGGGAAGAACCTGAAAGAAACAGCCTCCTTCACCTACCTGGGAAGCATCGTCTCAACTACAGGCGGAACTGACAAGGACATCAAAGCCAGAATCGGAAAAGCAAGACAAGCTTTCATTACTCTCAAATCTGTGTGGAGGTCAACAGCACTCAGCATCAAAAATAAGATCCGGATTTTCAACTCCAATGTGAAGTCAGTTCTACTTACTATACGGATCAGAGACTTGGCGAGTCATAAAGAGCATCTCAAACAAACTTCAAACCTTCATTAACAGCTGTCTTCGCTCAATGCCACTCAAGATCAGATGGCCAGAAAAGATCAGCAACAGGGATCTCTGGGAGCGAACCAATCAGGAACCGATTGTGAAACAAATAGGCAGAAAGAAATGGAGATGGATTGGCCATACGCTGAGGAAACCATCAAGTGACATCACTAGACAAGCCATCGCTCGAGTGGAACCCGAAAGGTAGGAGGCGAGTTGGTCGTCAGTGCAAGGGTGACTTGGAGGAGGTCATGCGAAGAGGAGATGAAAGCATGTGGACAGACCTGGAGCGAGGTGAAAAGTTGTCAGAAAACAGAAGGCAATGGAGGTGCGCAGCTGAAGCCCTATGTTCCTCTAGGAACTAAAGGATACAATAATAATAATAATAATAATAATTAGAAGACGGAGATTATCTGAAAACATATGTGATGTATTTGCGCTATACATTTCGAACAATATGATCACACGTTTATCTGTCAAGTCGATATATATGAATCAGTTAAATTAAACAAAGTGACAAAGAAAAGATTTAAGAATGATTAACACAACGTTTGGTAATCGAATCAAATAAGGATTACCAAGGTAGGTTAAGAGTAATAACAAACTGTTTTTTGAATACACAGGGGGGGGGCTTAAGTTTATGAATATCTATAGACTCAGCGTATTTCCATAAGCGCCCTTGACCGTTTCTATTGATGACCTTAAAGGCTGAGTCAACATCAATCTTATGGATGATCTCGATTAGATGTTTAGCTATAGACGAAGTTGGTAGTCTGACACCTGCATCTATTGGCTTTTCACAATTCATCTGTTTTTCTAACCATTTCGGGATATCCTCTCCCATCCTCATATGCAAAGCGCTACTACTCATCCCTATATATGTGTGTCCACACACATACAAGAAATTGGTAAATAGTTTGGGATGTGACATAAACACTTGCGCACTTTTGAGATTTGCAGTGGAGCATATTTTTAGCTTTTTCCACAATTACAAGCTAGTCTGCATAATAGGTTCTACGGATGATCGAATTGAGCCTTTGTCTCAAAATCCTACTGTTCATTTCCCCGTTATATGGTAATTTTATGAAAACATTTTTCTTAGGGGCGGTATAGATTGTAGGTTTAGAGACTGATTGACTTCTACACATTATGATAAAGGTTTTTGTATTTCCCAATGAAAGAAAAACCTTTATTATAATGAATATCATATACCCAATGTCCAAATTTTTTTTTGACATATATGACTTCTACACCTGTTTAAAAATTTTCAAAGGATGTCCGTTTTCAACAAGAGTAACCATCAATATTTCGTTTTCTTTGTCTATAACATCAGCTGTGCAAATACGTTGAATCCTCTTAAACCGACACATCACCAAGCCTCTCTTATACTGTAATGGACAGGGTATTGACCTGTCCAATTGGGCTTTCTGTAGATTGATCGTCTTATTGAACCATCATCTCTTCGACTCAGAAGTATGTCTAGAATGTCTGACTCAGCCTTTAAGGTCATCAATAGAAACGGTCAAGGGCGCTTATGGAAATACGCTGAGTCTATAGATATTCATAAACTTAAGCCCCCCCCTGTGTATTCAAAAAACAGTTTGTTATTACTCTTAACCTACCTTGGTAATCCTTATTTGATTCGATTACCAAACGTTGTGTTAATCATTCTGTAGGAAATTCTTTTCGCGAAGAGCGCATCAAATCTCTGAACTACATATAATAGCCAAAAGTATACTCACTGATATGCTCTTCGAGAACGGATGTTCTCTGAAGTTTTCAAATTAGAGCAAGGTGTACTTTACTGTACTCTACTTCCTACCACTGAGGGTGGAGAAACAGAACACCCGAATGACTTATAAAACTATCGAAATCTAAAACCGTGATAAACACCTGTGACAGATCGACAACCTTATTGATTCAGAAGAAACTTTCTTGATGTGGATCATAAGAGTGATATGAAACAGCTCTCAAAAAATCGATAAAAGCCGATGAGGGAGCATACTGAAATACGCTGAAGTGGTAGTCATCTCCACAACTAAGTCCTTCCATTCAACCCATTTTGTTAGTCCTCTTCTGATTACTTACTGGATTTTATCATCATCTGACATCGGTTAGATAGCACGATCAGAAATCCACGAGGATGTTCTGCGAGACTGCTGTTCCCGTCGTCCTATTTTTGGGTCTCTTCGCCAATACTCAGCAATCACCAGGGTTTGAACTCACGATCTTCCAGTTACGAGGCGTGCTTGTAAACCATTTATCGGTTACTGGGATCCTCAATGACCACCTCTTGAATTCCAACTCCTCCCAGTTCACCACCAGAATCTCGACAACTAGGTAGATACACATACTCATTAATGACATTGGTTGGTGCCAGTCGCGCTATATCGTGAATTGGAAAAAGGTGGAATTCATTGGCTGACTATGGAATCGCGTCCAGTGGCTGATGAGTGGTCTATGAAGTCACTTGACTTGTATAACTCGAAAAGTGGTCCGCAGTTCAAACCCCGACGATGGATGGGTACTGCTGAAGTGGATTTCCTCACTATGCAGACGATAGGAACAGCTGTCTGTCAGTACTCCCAGGTGGTTTCCAATGTCCCTATTACGGATATCAACTCGTAATATAACCTGTCACCAATCCAATCCTCTACAATCCAACACTCCACAGTTTCATTATTTCATCCTTCACATTAACTGATTTGACAAGTAAATGTATGTCTGATCAGATTGTCAGAAATCTACTGTACAAATACATATCATAAGTCTCATGTAAAGTCGATTTTGATAACTACTCTGATAAGTTAATCAGGAAGTATTCAGGAAATTGTAAGGAATAAGATTAATCCTTACAACAAAAATAAAGATGACCTGCATGACAGGCGTACATGGAAAGATGACAAAACTAACAATAATAAAATCATAACAACATTGGTGCGTCCATACATAGAGAGGAATAAATGCGCATTATGATTATTATCATAAAGAAACAACTGAAACCTAAAGTAGAATTCTTAACACTGCAGCTATCAATGTGGCATTCAAACAAACACAAACACACCCAGAAGTAATGATAACAATTACAGTTTTATTCCAAACACTACTTTTTGACATATATGTGGGATTTTCAGCATGTAGTAATTATTAAAACGGGCCATTAAAAAGAGTGATAGTATTGTTTAATATGCATATGAAAATAAAATTAAACAACCTCCTTCACCTACCTGGGAAGCATCGTCTCAACTACAGGCGGAACTGACAAGGACATCAAAGCCAGAATCGGAAAAGCAAGACAAGCTTTCATTACTCTCAAATCTGTGTGGAGGTCAACAGCACTCAGCATCAAAAATAAGATCCGGATTTTCAACTCCAATGTGAAGTCAGTTCTACTTACTATACGGATCAGAGACTTGGCGAGTCATAAAGAGCATCACAAACAAACTTCAAACCTTCATTAACAGCTGTCTCCGCTCAATGCCACTCAAGAGCAGATGGCCAGAAAAGATCAGCAACAGGGATCTCTGGGAGCGAACCAATCAGGAACCGATTGTGAAACAAATAGGCAGAAAGAAATGGAGATGGATTGGCCATACGCTGAGGAAACCATCAAGTGACATCACTAGACAAGCCATCGCTCGAGTGGAACCCGAAAGGTAGGAGGCGAGTTGGTCGTCAGTGCAAGGGTGACTTGGAGGAGGTCATGCGAAGAGGAGATGAAAGCATGTGGACAGACCTGGAGCGAGGTGAAAAGTTGTCAGAAAACAGAAGGCAATGGAGGTGCGCAGCTGAAGCCCTATGTTCCTCTAGGAACTAAAGGATACAATAATAATAATAATAATTAACTACGGTATAAAAATGAATAGGCGAACCAAGAAACAAACCAAACAAGCCATTCACTTAGAGTTCTGCAGTATGTTAGTAGTGTAATAATCATGATAATAATGATAATCTGTCTTATTCCAAAAACAACACCTATAATACAGAATGGAATTGTTGGTAATAGATGGTTGAAGGTAATCGGCAGGAAACCTTCGACCTAGGTTTCGTCCTAGGCCTATCTGCATCCTTCAAGTAACTGACATAACTGACAGAATTCACTCTGCACCGAAGATAGGACTAGACACACTAAACTAGTCACTGACTAATCTCCAATCAAAAAGAGAATGGAATTCTCATCATTCATCATAATATTGCATCTAATTTACTCAAAATATAAATGAAATTCACCACAGGAATTCGTTAACATTCACAGTAGGAATAAAGTCAAAAGCTTGCAAAGTACAAAATGAGAATAATAATCACAATAGTTATAATAATAACAACAGAAAGGGTGGGTCTGTTGCAAACAGTATTGTTGATTCAGTTTAGAAATTTTAGCATGTTGCATATGGAGTATTGAATTTAACGTTCTGTTGATACTGCATGGTGCATGGAAAACAAAACAATAACAATTACTACAGAGCTCAAGTGGTGTTTACACTTAGGAAAAGATACACAAAGCAAAATAAGAGGACTCTCAATATAAGAAGAAGAATAACAATAACAGGGAAGCTTGGTGGAATAGGGATGGGGAAAATTGTTTATTTACTACTGGTGGAAAGAAGGTTAGTTAGTTAGTTAGTTGGCTAGTTAGTTATTTCGTGCCTGACACTATTTTCATCACATAAAATACGTTCCACCAAACATGGTGTCGTGGAAGTTTTACACTTACACCTGTAAGCGTTAGGTCTTTTGATGAAATGACTTCTTGTTCAACTTGAGGAGGAGATTCAAGGTGAAAACTACGAGTGAAGTGAATGCTCACAGTCTGTCAAAATCCCTGTAGCAAATTTATTGCATGAAATCAACTGCCTATTATCAGTGACACGATGTCGACGATATAGTTCAATGGGATATCACCACTCGCGCTGCTGACAGTTTTCAGAGTTCTACGAAGTTCTATGAAAAAATTGTCATATCTCTGAAGCAACCCAGAAGAGAACTCAAGGTGAAGAATAAGGAATAACGGGTAAGATACACGAGTTGACAAGGTGTAAGAGGAGGAGGGGTTGAGTTATCGCTGAGTGACTTCACTTCTAAATGTAAAAGGTCAGACGAAATATTCATTTAGAAACCGCGACAATGTGGGAAGACCAGAATAGAATAGAGGATAGAGGTGGTTCAAGATGCTTAACTTCACTTTTGATTTCTCTATCTCTATCATCAATTTTACCACGGTCATAGGAATTGACAGCTTCATTTAACTTTCTTTTGTGTCGAAAACTGAAATTAACAGTCTGAAATTTGGAAGGATTTCGCTTCAGACCATATGAACTGAATCACCACTGACAAAGTTCTGATAAAGGGTCACCCGTTTTGTAACAGTCTGACTGAGGAGTAACTTTCTACATAGAAACAGTCAGATGGATGGTTGGCATAATCCTGAAAATGTGTTTCGTCAGAATGTGACAGGTAGGTCATGTAAGTAAAAAGGAAATGGGAGAGGAGAGAGAACAGCACCTTGAGTCTGGAACACCATAGAAGGGAAGTGGTAATTATCACACCTGCCGTGTTGTCATCAAAAGAATATTTACCAAGGAAGATGCTTTAGTGAGATAATGAATTTCGTTTTGAAGAACACATAAATTAGGTTTAAACTTCCCAACTGCCAGCTAGAGCTTCCACAAACTTTAGGATACACTATTCCTGCAAACACGTTTTGTAGATAGGTTTCAAAGACGTGTGGAAACATCCATTTTATGATGTCCAGTCTCTATAATATGTTTCTCAGCAGAGGAGCTAGTTCGTTTGTTCTAACCATTATCATGTTGTGGGGATTCGTTTTGTTTCTGAGGCCCTTACCTGCGGTGGTCGATGAGTGCCCCCTTTGTATGTAGCTGTACTGACCGCGATGGGAGATGCTCAGTAAAACGTAAGCTGAGCTATCTGGTGACAGGCTTTTATATGTATATACATACATACAGTAGTAATGGCTTTATTCTGAAACAGCGTTCATTTAACTAGTGTACAGAATTTCCAGCGCAGTTAACTACCTCATATATTTTCTTCATACCAGGATCCTCAAATATAAATGATCAACTGACTGACGGTAGATCGTGTGACACAATTCTATCTATCTTACCTGAAACGCAGATCAATCCATCATTATGATATCTCTTCTCTGTCTCCTTCGAGAAATACACGACTACATTGTGTTGGCCGCTAATTATGTAAAACGTTCAGGACACCACACTGAAGAATGATCATTTCACTTTTCAGGATTTCATCGTGAGCTGACATTGGTTAGAGAACCATTGGAAAACCTAGGAGTACTGGACAGCTGTTTCGTCCTATTTTGGGACTCTTCATCAGTACCCAGGACCTTCTATTTACAAGGCGAGCTCGAACCCCGGCAGGCGCGTACTGATGAAGAGTCCCAAACTAGGAGGAAACGGTTGTTCAATACTCCCGGGTTTTCCAATGGTTCTCTAATCAATGTCAGCTCACGATGAAATCCTGTAACCAATCAAATCTCTACAAACCAACACTTAAAGATCATTTCATGTGTTGAAATAACCATGGAATCCATCGAGGATAATACTTTTTCACATGTTCAATAAGAACTTGAGGAACCTCTGTTTGTAAATATTTTAAACAATCGCCAGAGTGGATAGTACTATTAGACGTCATACTCTAGTAGAATAAATATAGTAAGAGCAATTATGTTCTATATATATAAATATATATATAGAACAGTAAATATTTCATCACTCAGTCCTATAGAGTTCCAAAA
The DNA here is from genome assembly GCA_944472135.2 of Trichobilharzia regenti. Classification (NCBI taxonomy): domain Eukaryota; kingdom Metazoa; phylum Platyhelminthes; class Trematoda; order Strigeidida; family Schistosomatidae; genus Trichobilharzia; species Trichobilharzia regenti. The sequence goes on along the minus strand of OX235270.1, from coordinate 30,885,995 downwards.
GCTGAATTATTGGTCGTAGATAAACAGGTTGAATCGGTAAGAAATTAGAAAAAATTTCTCAAGGCCTGACAAAAGCTGCTTTTAGGAGTACACATATGGAGTAATTGCAGATGGTTGGAGGTGATTCACATTTAATCTTGAAGCTGACTTTCCCGCTTATTGGAACTCATCGGAAATGTTTAGCGTCAGGTTCGACTGCCTCAGTAGCCCCTGGGAAATGTGAATCCATGTCATCTAGTGGAACATTTGCTAAATCTGTCAACATTTAGCGCCATTCCCTTTTCGCCATTATACATTTGATAATGATAATAATAATTTGCTTTATTGCAAAACAGTACTTGTGATACAGAATGGAATTCTTAGCATTTCACTTCAGTATTCCATCCAGTTGGTACATTTACAATAAATAAAATTACACATAGATTGAGGGTAATCTCAGTTCGTTTTGACAACAACATATTGGCATGTCGGTAGCGAAGTCAAAATTGAACAGAATGTTTGGAGGTGTTAGAAAAGTAGATGCTAGCATGTTTACTGGCATAAGTGGTAACAAATAGGTCGAGATATACAGAGTGTGAAAGAACAAAGAAGAATGTTTTAACTAAAGTTTGTAAGGAAGAGAGAAACAAAACAGCACATAAGAGAGAGAGAAAAGGAAAAGAAAGAAAAACGTTTTATCTATAAAGGATACGAGTTGGAAAGACGAGATCCAAGTGTTCTACTAACTGAAAGTTGTAGGTATCACCCCTAATGCTTTCCTTATCAAACAGAACACGAGCTAAGTAGGGTATGGTTGAGTTTTGTACTTGCTAGTGCGAGCATATAGTTTCCTATATAGGCTTCTTGTCTGCCTGCCTGATGAGATACAAGGGGAGAGTTGTGAATGAAGAGAGTGGTGTGAGTTAGATAGAATGGATTTAGCCCATTTTTCACATGAGTCTAAGTGCCTGTCAACCAGAATATTAACAACCTGGTTAAACGGCACGTTGCTTACCCTGCTGACAACCTTTAATACCCTACGTAATAAGATATAGTCCTTCTTCAGTAGCCCTGGAAAAACTAAGGGGGTACAAAAGAGAATAATGGGCAGGATGTAAGAGTTAACGAATCGTAAGAGTAACGGTTGGGTTATTCCAGAATGTCTTAACTTCTCGATGCAAAAGGTAAGACAGAATATTTTCTTAGAAATCATCAAGATATGAAACGACCAGGAAAGTTCAGCCGATAGAATGATGACAAGATATTCTATTACTGACTTGGTCTGTATTTCAGTGCCATCTGTGTTGCACACCTCGTGAGCGCTAATCAGTTTGGTTAGGTCAGATTTGTGCGTAGAGGTAAAATTGACTGTTTGACATTTAGAGGTATTTAAGGAGGTGAGACCGTTTTCCTTGGACCACTGGCTGATTTCTGATAAAAAACCATTTAGATTGGAGCAGTCACTTTGACACTCGACAGTCAAAGATACAGTCAGATCGTCAGCATATTTAACAAAATTAGTGTCATTTGAAGATGGTAAGTCATGTAGAGAGAAAGGAAGAAAAGAGAAGTGGGGAGAGTACAGCACCTTGGGGGACATCAGCTTCAGTAAGAACAGCAGAGGAGGGTTTACCTTCGTGTGCAGTGTTTGAGAAATAGAAATGCAACCAGTTTGTGACCCAGGACTCATTTTGTGTCATCGAGAGCTTATTTAGCAAGAGATATCTAGGTACAGAGTCGAAAGCAGAAGTGAAGTCGAGAAACGTGCAGTGGATGTATTTGGCACCTTTTTCTAATGACGAGACAAAAGTGTTTTGTAGGACGGCTGAAGTGCCTAAAGTGCTCCTACCCTGTCTATAGGCAAATTGTTTGGGGTCTTCAAAACTTTCAAGGGAGGGCTCAAGTTTAAGAAGTACTAGTTTTTCCATAAGATTTAGGAACGGGGAATTGATGGCAATGGGTCTGAACTTTACGTTCTTGCTATTGCCAGATTTAGGGACAGGGACTATTTTAATGTCTTTCCATGCAACAGGTACAACGTTTTTGGAAAAAGAAGCATTTAGGAAGTTAATAAGTGGAGAACATAAAGCATCTGCACATTGTTTTAGAACATAGGCAGATACACCATAAGGGTGAAGGCTACGTGAGGGCTTAAGCGTTTTAAGACATTTTAGAACATCAAGAGTATTAAAGTCATGAAATTTATCAGCTACGATAGTAGTAATTATAGTAGAAGGAGAGCGTATAAAAGACTGATTAAGAGCACTGACATCATAAGAGGGAAAAACATTGCGTCGCTTACTATTGCCAGTAATTTCATTGAGAAGTTTCCACATGTTGATAGGAGATTCGCATGATAAAAGTGTATGGTTAGATTTGTCTCGCCACATAATTCAGTTCTCTTAGTGCTCAGTTAAACTATCAGTCATTGCATTAATGAAAACTTTTCTCAGAATCTGCTGGTAGACAACGCTGTATATACGTATATGGTCCTTTTGTTTCTTTGCAAATTATTTCCTTTTACACTGTGTCACATCTGCTCAAAGATAGATCTCTCTGTGCACAATGTTTACCGCGCCTAATTTTCGCACCTCCTGTTACTCCTATTGTCTGAAAAGCCATTTTGTTTTAGAAATAGACTTTATGAATAAACTCAGGAATGTTAAGAGTTTACTGTAGCCTTTGAATCGAATGTTTAGAGGGATACAGAGATACTACTCACAATCAAAAAATAGTAGTCAAGCTGTTTTGGGAAAATGTCGCCCATATAGATGTCGCCGCAACTGCAGGTGAAATTGTAGATACATTTTGAGTCCATAGAACTGACAGCTCAAAGACTTCTGTCAGCTATCAAGCGCACATTCCATGCCACTTGTCTTTACCTCACATGCCGAACATTTTCGATCCCTGTACGAAATTCTGTGGAATCTACTTCAAACTGTATCTACAAGTTCACCTGCAGCTGCGGTGACACCTATATAGGAAGAACCAATAGAATGTTCCAATTTCGTTGAAAAGAACATGTCGGAAAATGGTTATTAAAACAGACAGAAAATCCCAATGCAATTAATCTGAATAGAAATCCATCATCATCCATTGCAAAACACTTATTAATGTCAGGTTACAAAATCAATATTAATGACTGTTTTACAATTACTTTACATAACTCTAACTCAAGGTCACTGAAGGTGATGGAAGCACTTTGCATTAATCACATACATCCTAAATAATGTGCACAAAAAACAATAGACCTCAACCTTAGCCTACAATGGCCTACTTGACCTATTTAAATATGATTGGTCGTCAGCGTGTACTTTTGTTTTTTATTTAACTGAGTAATTGTCATGCCTTTTATTTTATTATTGTGTACCATGTTAGTTGTAAAGCGGTTGTAGAGAAACTACGAAATGATATCATCTCGCGAAATCTGTCTTCTAAATGCCTTGTTCTAAATTTATCGAAGGGTCTAAGTGTTTTAATTTCAAATTAGTGAAAAGCAGTAGGATTTTATCAGTTGAAACTGAATGACAAATTATGCATCCTACAGCATTTTATAAAGTCATTTTAATTCAGCAGATACTCCCAATGACGTAATAAGGTGAAATGAAGAATATTAATGCGAAGATAACGATCTACTTTGCAACTATGCTGGGTAATGTTCTATAGCATGTTTTGATAGGATCCGCGTAGAACGAGCTATGTATCTAGGTTCTCACCTGCAGGTGGATTGATATATGCACACTGAAGTGTTCATTTGTGGGAATTCCTCTTTCACATTGCTTAGAGGTGGTGGGTGGCTAGAGAATTTTACTCTTGGAGTTGCTGCAGGAAAATGCTTCTTTAGGGATATGGGGATTTTCCTCTTAAGGATATCTGCAGCTAAATCTCCCCTAAAGTCCTAATTCAGATATGCTGTTTTCTTTGATACTGAAGTGCATTCTTCCCCTTTTGTCCTTGGTTTCATGTTCTTCTCCATGAAACATGCCAGTATCCATTTTAAACCAGGACACTTTTGAGGAATAAGAGAGAGTCGTCTTCTAAGCAGTTGCTGCTGCAATTTCTTCTGATATGGTGAGCCAGAAAGATAATGAGAGCTCTTTTTCGACTGACAGTTATTCAACTATGCAGAAGTTTGTCAGTTGGCAATTCCGTCATGGTTCTCTGTGGGTAGATCTTTACAGAGTTCCATCGTTTCTTGACAATTCAACGTCCAGAAATGGAATCTTCGATTCATTTTCTACTTCAATAGTGAATTTATCTGAAGAGTGGCCTTTAATAAACTCCTGTAAGATACCACTTAGATAGAAATCATTATGACAGACTATAAAAGTATCGCCGACATGCACACTTCCTGTACAGCAGCAATTTGTTTATTGCTCATTTTAAGATCCCATATTTCAAAACTGTCATAAAAGTGGATGAAAAACGATATAAACGAAGAGCACTTGTCGTCTCATCACGAAATCTACTGAGAAATAAAACAGTTTCCTATTTCATAGGAATCGGTTAAAGTAGTAATCATCACGTAATTCTTTTTGTGTTCTAATGACCTTCACATACTAAAATTTCATCATCATTTTCTCACCTTGGCATTGGTTTAGTCAGTTGTCAACCAATCAAAATATTCGTTTTTTGCAGACCCAGCCGAATTGCCTACCAGTCTGAGCAATCTATTTTCCAATGCCCTAGGTAGATTTTAATATGATAAAAGTCTACATAAATATGACGTGCTTTTTCTCGAGTAATAACGTTGTATCCTAACGGTCACTGGCGCCCGTTTTTGTCTTTTGATACTTTGCGTCGATGGCGCAGTGGTTAGGACTCTCGCCAACCATGCACATGGTCCGGGGTTAGATCCCCTGCCGACGCACACCTGATATCCATGGTCGGCCTGCAAACTATCGAGTCGATCTTATCATCATTTCACGACAGGACCATAACAACTTGACTACGAGTTCATTTCAATTGGTAACATAGATAACAACATTAATGACATTTACTTATCAGTCTCAGTTGGCTGATTTTCAGATGAATAAATTTAATTTTAAGGTCAGAATCTCTTAACCTTAACAGTCGACGAGGTTTAAGATGTTGTCGGCGATGAACTTCATTCTCATAGAAGGAAAGAGTTTCAAAAATAAAAACGAAAATTGTGTATTTCAGATTTACGCGTTGCATATCAAAAATATGACGTTCAAGTGGTTTCCAAGGCAACAGTGTTTCAACGCAAAGTTAAGTAAACAAAATCACATTCATATCAGTATAAAACTTAGGCACTGTGGTAGAGTGTAACTATTTCTCATAATCATATCACGCAACTTTCTAACCTTAATATGATTATGAGAAATAGTTTGTGCTCGAAATGTCATCAGTAAATATTATTGCATAACACTGTGAGATCTTATCAAAATAAATTTTACCCATAATGGAATTATAGTCTACCGCAGTGCACAAGTACTATTCTTATCTGAAAAATGTTTGAAATAGTTAATTGTTGAGTGGTAGGGTGTGTGTGCCTGTGCTGCATAATTGATATAACTCCTCAGAAGTGGCTTCAAAAGTAAAAATAAGTTACGCAATACTCAGCAACGGCACACATGAAGGAAGAGTTCAAGATTCGATAGGGTTAAAATTGTTATTGAGTAGTGAGAAGAAAGGTAGTTGGGTGTTCACTTGACAAGTGTGAAGACGGTGAGAAAATGTGCAAAAGGAAAATGTGAGAGGGTTGCAATAGGGAATAAATTATTGATGTAAAAGCCAACTAATCATTAGAAAAGTAAAAATCACAGGGAATGACTAATGAAGACGTTCAGACCCTGGTAGGATAAGAGTCCGGGTTGTATTGACGAATTTCCTCATCGAAATTGTTCCTTCACGTTCCCAGTGGAACATAGGGCTTCAAACTGTAGAAGTGTTTATTTTTACAGGATAGGGTTCCTAGCCTCATACCCAACCTTTCCTCTTTGCCAGCTTTATTTCTGGCTTAACGAGGTAAAGGAGTACATCGACCGGAGATTGAACCCCGGATCATGTGCATGGTCGGCAAGCGTCCTAACTGCTATGCCACCGATGCCCTCATCAAATCCCTAAACCTCTATTCCTTTGTGACATTGCTGAGTATTGCGTAACAAATATGTTTCATTGTTACTTTTCAAGCAACTTCTGATTAATCATATCAATTATGCCACACACACACTATTACTCAACAACAGACTACTATACAAATGTTTGGTAAATACAAATACGACTGTACCACCTCTGAAGATGATTTCATCGATAGAGAAAGCTTTCTTCACTGAATTTGATTTCCTTTTCTTCATGACTCAGTGTGTATTTTTGGTAACTTGAAGCAACGTAAAGTGCTTATAATTGCACTATAAACCTCCAGGTATAGTGTGATGAGAGAAAATGGCGGTGTTCAACCGTTGGTTTGCAGAGGTTTGATTGGTTACAGGGTTTCCTCATAATAAGCTAGTATCGGTTGGATAACACCATTGGAAAAGCACCAAAGAGTACTATCAGTTAGCTGTCCCTCTCATCCGTCTAGTCTGGGACTTCGTTTCATCAGTATGCAGCCACTCACCACTAGGGAGGACCTTCCCGTTACAAGGCGTGCGAGCTCGTAGCACATTAGTCAGACACTGGGACTCGATCCAGAGGTCAGCCAATGAATTTCAACTTCTGCCAATTCAATATACATGGCGTGACCATTAGCCAATGTCATCTAACTGTTATCACCTGCCAAATTTTCTTATGATTATTTATAGTCAAAGTGATTTGTTTTCAGTAGGCTTACATAATAATAATTTGCTTTATTCCAAAACAGTACTTAAGATGCATGGTGGAATTCCCAGCAGTTCGTGCAATACTGCATCTAATTTATTCGACACAGTGGTTAGGACTCTCGCCAACCATGCACATGGTTTGAGGTTTGATCCCCTGCCGACGCACACCTGATATCTATGGTCGGCCTGCAATATTTGGGCTACTGTTATCCATGCTGAAAATTCCATACTTGTATCAAAAATACAGTGTGGAATCAAGCTATAATCAAAAATAAAAAAAAGAAAGATGGAAAAAAAATATTACAAGACTGATAATAGCACCTCCTTTGGTGTTCGTAGTGACAATAAATTCAAAAATATACAAAAAGTGTAAAATCATGATGCTAATAATGTTGATAGCTAAAATTATAAGTCAGTTGAATTGGTGTCACCATATGTTAAAAAAGAGAAAGAATAAAGGAGCTGGGAAGGATTTCGACAGCGTCGACCGACAAGGTGATTTGGAAACTACTTCACCCCCATGGAGTGCAACTCTCAATTCATCATCAGTCTCATTCAACTAGACCTATTTGTCAAGGACAAGTGTCAGGTGATCCACAACGGAAAACTCAGTCAGGTGTTCGAAGTGAAGACAGGAAGGAGTAAGTAAAACGAGGCTGATGCCTACTATTACCAACGATGATATTCCTAATTGTCGTGGACTGTGAGTAGGGAGTGAGAAGAGAGGAAAATCCTGCACCACCGATGACGAGAATCTGGAAGATTTGAATTTTGCTTGTCGATGATTTATGTTGACTAATGTCACTGAAACTCGAAGACTTACATCAAGGTGAAGAGCAGAAAACTGGCTGAAGAAGTTGGTAGGCACCGAAGACAGGACTCAAGGTGGACATAGAAAAGACAGAGGTGAGGAATATAACCAACCAATCAACCAAACAACAACCAGCACCTATCATCAATAACGGGAGACATTCGATGAAAGAGCTCACTCCCTCGCTTTACTCACCCAGGTAGCCATCATCGTTTCAGCTACAGACAATTGGTGGCACGGATGAAGGTGTCAAAGTCAGCTGGCCACGATCAGAAAAGAAAGAAACATCTTCATCGCTCTGAAACCAGTTTGGAAATCTTCTGCAGTCCGCCTTAACACAAACAAAAAGATTCATATTCTACTCAGCACAGGTCTTAAGTCAGTCAGTTCTTTATATGTGGGTGAGACACTTGGCCCATGCATCATGGAAAGCATTACCAACAGCCAGGTGAAGACGTTTATAAACAGCTGCCCACTTCTCTGTCTTGCCTCATACTGATGATCAAATGACCTCCTGGCCAGAGAGAATTAGCGACAAGAAACTATTTTAGCGAACCAACAAAGAACCCATCGTTCAACAAACAAATATGTTGTAGAAACTGGAGATTTATTGGGCACACACACTATTGAGGAGACTGTCGAATGACATCATGATGAGTTCAGGTCATCTATCGAGTGGAACACGAATGGAGAACGACGAGTTGAGCGTAGTTATTCCGAGATTGGCATGCTGAAAATGACAGCAGAAAACAGAAGAAAGTGTAGACGTGCTAGTGAAGCTGTATGTTCCCCTTGGAACCCAGGGGAACAGTAGTATAATAGTAGTATTCTTCAGAATCAGTATTCATATCCGTTTTGATACTTTTTACAGGTAAACAGTAAAGAGAGGAAGAGCGGCTTCAAAATAAAGTACGTACGCTTTATATTGTAAATCTTATTGTTTGTGTCTTGAAAAAGTTGATCAAGAGAACACCTTGTAGGCGGTAGTTCTTATAGCTATTTGTGGAACGTGCTGCGGACATGTTTTTCGGTAGTACAAAAATTGACGTCAACATTTTAGGTCATTGGCTGCTTGCAGTTGAAGAAATGTTTATCCATCAAATCTGGATGTAGTTTACGTATTATGATCAGGAAATGATAATAATATGACTGGACAACTTTCAGTTTCATTGTTTAACCTCGGGCCGATGGCCAGACAGTCAGAAGATTTTGTTGTCCGCTGAGCTAGCTGACTTAAAATTTGGTTAAAAATGTATGAGGAACTTAAAAATTCACACTTAGTCATATTAAAGAAAAGGAGTTCGTTCAGCGAACAGTTACTCTTTACGGTGATATCATTCACAAGCTGTACAATCGCATATGTTATATAGTAACGATAAAAAGGTTTTTTTCCACAGATGTTTCATCAGAGTTGTAAATTCTAAATAACCAATTACGTAACGTGGAGAGCGTTCACTAAAAAAAACCGCGTCTGAACTTCAACTAACTTCCCTAAATTTCGTAGTTGAGTGATTCCATATACAAAACAAAGCTTGATCTGTTACCTGAGACACAGAATGCATAACATTTGCAGCCCTGACACTATGAAAGAGAAGCTGAACACTCTGAAAGGAATCCTTCTAGAAATAGATACCCCGAACGTTTCATCACAAAATCCATGAAGCCGAAAACATTAAAACCAACTGACACACTTTATGCTCCCAAAATACTTTTCCACTTGAATCCCCTATTCAGTGGGAACTTATTATCGGCAGAAATACTTAGAAACTGCCCGTCTAACTGCACACTGAAGAAACCGTCCCTTGTGACTGAACTTCGACCAATTTTCTCTGTGAAACCAATGATTCTAATGGACTTGAAGGATAAGCTACCTCTATTAACTGGCCTCATCTGTGTGCCTCTTTCAATTCACCCCTGTTTGTATGGAAGTAGTTATGTCAGCCGTACTCAGCGTTTACTATCTAAACGTAGCTGAATGGTCTGTGGGCCTTAATGTGACAGGGAGATCCTGGGTTCGAACCATGGCGGTGGGTGAGCTCTGCCAATGGGTCCTAAGCACTAGGACGAAACAGCTGTCCAGTACTCCGTGCAAGTTTTCAATCGTTCTCTAAATGACACTAGTCAGTGATAAAAATCTTTAAACAAATCGAATGCCTAGAAACCAACTCTTGATAACTGTTCAATTAATATTAATGGAAATGGTAGTTGAGAGAAGGAGATAATCTTTCTTATGCCGAATAATCACTCATTTATTTATTTATTTATTCATTCGTTATACATTTTCAATGAAAATTCATGTACACATGACATTATTTTTCAATGTTTGTCTTTGTTTCCGTTTAGTCCTAAAACTAGCTTTTATCTACACGAAAGGATCTTTCGGGTACATTTGATACAATGAGAGAACTAACTAACCCACAATGATTGCCCTCATTTATTAAGACAAAGAAAAACAGAGGAAAATGAAACCTGATTTCCTGAGAAGTTCTTCCTGGTTCTATTCACCACCATCTCTCTTTACGCGTATTTATTTACCCTTTCCATCTCTGCCCTTGACTGTATTGTGTTTCTGCCCATATTGGGGATGACAATGGCATTTGTATTGTTCGTAGATAATCAGATTTAAACCGGTAACAGATGGTAACAGGGAAAACCTACTCATCTATTCAAATTTTTTTTAATGCTGAGATAAGTTTGAGTATGATTTCAAATCACCAAATGAAACTTCCCCCCCCCCACCACTCAAAGAAAAGGATGTTTATGATTAGAGATATAATCTTGTAACATTTATTTATATCAGCTCACTTCCTGTCAGAACAGAAATTCATGAGTTTCAGTCAGCTTTATTTGGTAACAAGAAAGAAAAGATACCAAAGTCAAATGGCACAGAAACAACCAATGTGAATGTTGCTCAGGTTTACAAATGGATACTTTACATAATCTTCGTCGCCAGTCCCATCCTAAACCTAATCTTCCTTGCAAAAATCATGCTGACTTCAGATTTCAACTTTACATACATATAAAGACTCGTCTAGGCAGATGCATTCATGATTGCTGGAACGAAAGAAAAGCTGTCTGCTTAGCTATGCCACTTCTATGCGAAGTTATTTAGTTGCTTCTGTGAAGAAGCCCATATACAACAAACAACTAGAGAGCTAGCTCAACAAACGCGTCATTACTGAGCATTTTCCCTCCTCAGTGGTTTAGAAAAGAGCGAATAAAGCCTATAAGAAGTTCTCTTTCACCTCATTTTATCGATAGTGATAACAACCACCAAGTGAACAGAAGAAATGTCGCCTTTAAAGTTATCCATCTCGCATTCCATGGAACCATTCGAACGGAATTCGAACCCGCCTTTTACGCACACAGCCGAAGGGATTCGAGAGAAAAATCCTAGTATCTTCGCATGCAAAGAAGCTTGTTTTACATTTGTCTCTCTCTTTCTCTTACTTGAACTAGGTACACTCTAATCTAAAAGAAAACCTCTGACCCACGTCTTCTTATTTCCCAATTCCTTCACACTTCTGTGATATTTATTTAAACTCTGACTATCTGTCCATTTCACTTTTAGTATTACGTGACTTTCATGACGACCTAATTATTTATTAATTGAATTGTCTATATATACGCATATATTACTACCTTCGTCATTTTTATTGCCACCTGCATAAACATAACTGTCATTATTCTTTGCCATCATTATAACCGTTGTTAATACTGTTGTTCAAAACAATCTAAACTTACTTTCATACGAACCGTGATCAAGATTTGACCGGATAGTTGTAAAATAATTGAGCGCTGAGTGAGAAGTAGACATTTATAAAATTATATTTGTAAAATCTCAGCGAAATTGAAATGATTAATTCCAACGTTTCGTTCGGCAATCTGGTCCTAACTTCTTCAGGGAAATTAATCGAAATTAACATAACAGAGGTTTATATATAAAGGGACACCTCTTGTTTTTTAAAATTTTAAAAAACAAGAGGTGTCCCTTTATATATAAACCTCTGTTATGTTAATTTCGATTAATTTCCCTGAAGAAGTTAGGACCAGATTGCCGAACGAAACGTTGGAATTAATCATTTCAATTTCGCTGAGATTTTACAAAAATAACTTTATAAATGTAAACTTACTTTCACTGTAATAATAATTTGATCCACAAACTCACCGTCATTGGTTGATTGCTTTTTAGATATAAACCCATGTGAATTAGAGTGTCAAGCTTGAAGAAGAATGTCGAATTAAAAACAACAATATTGTTCTCTTATATATCATATTTTTCTAATGTTAGTAATGGGAATATTAAAGGTATGGTAATGTAATACTAGGCAGCATTGGGGTGACTGTGTGAAATAATAAGTTCTATAAGCTATCGAAAGCTTGAAGTTTCATTTTTACCCGAAGAATTTTTCTTTTCTTTTCCTTCAAGTTCCCCAGTGGAACACAGGGCTTCAAGCTATTGGCTTGAAGTGTTTAATTCTACAGAATGGGGTTGCTAGCCTCATGCCCAAACTTTCCTCTTCACCAGCATAATTTCTGGCTTAGCGAGGTAAAGGAGTGAGTCGGCCGGGGATCGAACCCCGGACCATGTGCATGGTCGGTGAGCGTCCTAACCGCTATACCACCAACGCACACCCAAAGGATACCGTCGCTAATATAATATTAAGCTTCAAATTCAGGAGGATGGTTTTTCAAAAATACATTTGCTTTAGTGGAAAGACTGTGATTGGAACCTTCGTTAAAAGCTTTTAACAACCCTTATCAATTTGTTTATAAACACTGTAGGTACACTTTAGATACCACTGCCACCTTATATCATAATATTGTCTCTAATTCAGACGGAAGTGACGAACACGTCCCGTGTTCCTTCCCACGTTAAATATCTCCCTCTGACTGTGTACCTAGGCATTTTTGTGGCGAACAAGCTTGCTGCGACACAGGCATGACGATAGACTAATAAGTGGTTGAATTCTTACTTTTCTGATAGGAAGCAACACATTGTTTACAATGAAATGTCCTCCACCGCTTCACTCACTCTAACTGGTTGTCGCCTCACTCAAGATGATGTTTTCTTTCGCCTTTCTTGTGCGTCGGTGGCATAGTGGTTAGGACTCTCGCCGACCATGCACATGGTCCGGGGTTCAAGCCCTCGCCAACGCACACCTGATATCTATGGTCGGCCTGCAAATTATGGGCTACCGATATCCACGCTGAAAATTCCATACTTGTACCAAAACTACGATATGGAATCAAGCTAAAATCAAAAAAAAATTAAAAATAAAATAAAAATAAATACTTACATGACCTACCTGCCACATTCTGACGAAACACATTTTCTGGATTATGCCAACCATCCATCTGACTCCTCAGTGAGACCGCTATAAAATGAATAACCCTTTATCAGAAATTAGTCAGTGGTGATTGAGCTCATATATGGTCATAAACTAAATCCTTCCAAATTTCAGACTGTTGACTTCAGTTTTCGACGCAAAAGAAAGTTAAATGAAGCTGTCGATTCCTATGACCGTTGTAAAATTGACGATAGTGATATAGAAATCAAGTCTATCTATCCTGGTACCCCCATATTGTAGCGGTTTCTAAATGAATATTTCGTCTGACCTTTTACATTTAGAAGTGAAGTCACCCAGCGATAACTCAACCTCTCCTCCTCTTACACCTTGTCAACTCGTGTATCTTACCCGTTATTCCTTATTCTTCACCTTGAGTTCTCTTCTGGGTTGCTTCAAAGATATGACAATTTTTTCATAGAACTTCGTAGAACTCTGAAAACTGTCAGCAGCGCCAGTGGTGATATCCCATTGGACTATATCGTCGACATCGTGTCACTGATGATAGGCAGTTGATTTCATGCAATAAATTTGCTACAGGGATTTTGTCAGACTGTGAGCATTCACTTCACTCGTAGTTTTCACCTTGAATCTCCTCCTCAAGTTGAACAAGAAGTCATTTCATCAAAAGACCTAACGCTTACAGGTGTAAGTGTAAAAATTCCACGACATCATGTTTGGTGGAACGTATTTTATGTGATGAAAATAGTGTCAGGCACGAAACAACTAACTAGCCAACTAACTAACTAACTAACCTTCTTTCCACCAGTAGTAAATAAACAATTTTCCCCATCCCTATTCCACCAAGCTTCCCTGTTATTGTTGTTCTTCTTCTTATATTGATAGTCCTCTTATTTTGCTTTGTGTATCTTTTCCTAAGTGTAAACACCACTTGAGCTCTGTAGTAATTGTTATTGTTTTGTTTTCCATGCATCATGCAGTATCAACAGAACGTTAAATTCAATACTCCATATGCAACATGCTAAAATTTCTAAACTGAATCAACAATACTGTTTGCAACAGACCCACCCTTTCTGTTGTTATTATTATAACTATTGTGATTATTATTCTCATTTTGTACTTTGCACACTTTTGAATTTAATCCTACTGTGAATGTTAACGAATTCCTGTGGTGAATTTCATTTATATTTTGAGTAAATTAGATGCAATATTATGATGAATGATGAGAATTCCATTCTCTTTTTGATTGGAGATTAGTCAGTGACTAGTTTAGTGTGTCTAGTCCTATCTTCGGTGCAGAGTGAATTCTGTCAGTCATGTCAATAGCTTCAAGTTTTCAGATAAGCCTTAATGTGACTGGTGGGCGCCAACTAGGATGAAATCTAGGCCGAAGGTTTCCTGCAGATTGCCACCAACCAGCGAATACCGACAAATCAATTGTGTATTATAGGTGTTGTTTTTGGAATAAGACAGATTATCATTATTATCATGATTATTGCACTACCAACATACTGCAGAACTCTAAGTGAATGGCTTGTTTGGTTTGTTTCTTGGTTCGCCAATTCATTTTTATACCGTAGTTAATATTTTCAATTAATTTAATTTCATATTCCAATGCTTACTGAACAATTCAATCCGTGTTGTAAATGGCCTGCTTTAGTTAATGTCCCATTTATGATAGATTTGAATGTAGTAGTGTATTGTACTACATGCTGAAAATCCCACATATATGTCAAAAAGTACCTTTTGAAATAAAACTGTAATTGTTATCATTACTTCTGGGTGTGTTTGTGTTTGTTTGAATGCCACATTGATAGCTGCAGTGTTAAGAATTCTACTTTGGTTTATTAATTGTTCCTTTATAATAAAATATAACAGTAATGATAATGATATACATTTATTTCTGTCTATGTATGGACGCACCACTGTTGTTATGATTTTATTATTGTCAGTTTTATCATCTTTCCATGTACGCCTGTCATGCAGGTCATCTTTATTTTTGTTGTAAGGATTAATCTTATTCCTTACAATTTCCTGAATACTTCCTGATTAACTTATCAGAGTAGTTATCAAAATCGACTTTACATGAAGTTTGTGATATGTATTTGTACAGTAGATTTCTGACAATCTGATCAGACATACATTTACTTGTCAAATCAGTTTATGTGAAGGATGAAATAATGAAACTGTGGAGTGTTGGATTGGAGAGGATTCCCAAGAATATCTGCCTTGATATCACCCCCGAACTCCAGGTTCATCAACAGTTGTGATTTTTAGCACAGGCCAGGTGCTTTCCCATCATGATTTCTTCGATAAATCTCGGTGGATGCCCGTTCCTCAGTAGGGCTTCATCTTCAGTCACCAAGTCTCTTGTCCTCTCCAGTTATACTACTAATGTCAGTGGTAGTAATAATCATGTCAGTTGTTTGAATTTTGTCATTATAAAAGAGAATTAATCGGAAAGGTGTGGCATTATTCAAACAACACCTTTCTAACAATCTGACCATGAATTTCCTAGTCATTTCACCTTATATGAGGAATGAAATGATGAACTGTCGACCGAAATGAACACAAATAATATGCGATTAAAGAGCCACAAGTATTCTGTGTTTCTGTACACCTGACACAATAGATTCGTATTCTGCTATTATTGTTGACTTTGGTTCTTCCTGGAAAATGGGGCTACAACAGTACATCAGTAGTTTCACTCAGTATTCTCTTTAGCCTTTTTCAGCCTGCTTCATAACAGCCCTCACAAGCTTTCTTCTCCTCTCCAAAAAAGTTTCCTCTATGCCTTCATCAGTCCCGGCCCCTCTCCGATGTTCCCCACTCGAGTTCCATTCGAGTGATGGTCTGACTCTTGATGTTATTCATGGATCCCATTCAGCGTATGTCCATTTCGCCTCCATTTATCTGTTGTATCACATTTGTTTTGTGCGAGAGTCTTTTTGTTGGTTTTCTGGTTTTCAGCGCTCCTGCTTTCTTTCAGTAGCTGGCCAGTCATCTCACCTTCATTACTGAACCGGTGGGGATATTGTTTAGCGAATATCTGTAACCCGTAGGAAATTCTTTTTGTGAAGAGCGCATCAAATCTCTGAACTACATATGATAGCCAAAAATATACTCACTGATATGCTCTTCGAGAACGGATGTTCTCTGAAGTTTTCAAATTAGAGCAAGGTGTACTTTACTGTACTCTACTTCCTACCACTGAGGGTGGAGAAACAGAATACCCGAATGACTTATAAAACTATCGAAATCTAAAACCGTGATAAACACCTGTGACAGATCGACAACCTTATTGATTCAAAAGAAACTTTCTTGATGTGGATCATAAGTGTGATATGAAACATCTTTCAAAAAAATCGATAAAAGCCGACGAGGGAGCATACTGAAATACACTGAAGCGATGGTTGTCTCCACAACTAAGCTCTTCCGTTCAACCCACTTTGTTAACATTTATCTGATTACTTACCGGATTTCATCATCAGCTGAAATCCGTTTTAGAACACGATTGGAAAACCACGAGGAAGTCCAGTCAGACATTTGTTCTCGTCGTCTTAATATGTGTCTCTTTATCAGTACTCAACCACCGCCAGGGTTTTACCCCACTATCTTTTCAGATGCGAGGCGTGCTCGTAGACTATTCGTCGACTACATGAACTGGATTCATCAATGACCAGCTCTTGAATTCCAACTTCTCCCAGTTCACCACCAGAAGCTCGACCACTAGGCAGATACACATACTCATTAATGACATTGGTTGGTGCCAGTCGCGCTATATCGTGAATTGGAAAAAGGTGGAATTCATTGGCTGACTATGGAATCGCGTCCCAGTGGCTGATGAGTGGTCTATGAAGTCACTTGACTTGTATAACTCGAAAAGTGGTCCGCAGTTCAAACCCCGACGATGGATGGGTACTGCTGAAGTGGATTTCCTCACTATGCAGACGATAGGAACAGCTGTCTGTCAGTACTCCCAGGTGGTTTCCAATGTCCCTATTACGGATATCAACTCGTAATATAACCTGTCACCAATCCAATCCTCTACAATCCAACACTCCACAGTTTCATTATTTCATCCTTCACATTAACTGATTTGACAAGTAAATGTATGTCTGATCAGATTGTCAGAAATCTACTGTACAAATACATATCACAAACTTCATGTAAAGTCGATTTTGATAACTACTCTGATAAGTTAATCAGGAAGTATTCAGGAAATTGTAAGGAATAAGATTAATCCTTACAACAAAAATAAAGATGACCTGCATGACAGGCGTACATGGAAAGATGACAAAACTAACAATAATAAAATCATAACAACAGTGGTGCGTCCATACATAGAGAGGAATAAATGCGCATTATGATTATTATCATAAAGAAACAACTGAAACCTAAAGTAGAATTCTTAACACTGCAGCTATCAATGTGGCATTCAAACAAACACAAACACACCCAGAAGTAATGATAACAATTACAGTTTTATTCCAAACAGTACTTTCTGACATATATGTGGGATTTTCAGCATGTAGTACAATACACTGCTGCATTTAAATCTATCATAAAAGGGGTGATTATTAAATTAGACCATTCGCAACATTGATAGTAAAATTATATATGTCCAAACCAAGTTCACTTTTAACGGTTTGAAAAAATTTGGGCATTGCGTATATGATATTATATATGATATAGATAGTAAAACTTCGAAAACTCAAGTATCGAATTCGTGTGATTATAATTGATAGAATGATTATGAACAATAAATTTTTTTCGAAACGTCATCCAGCAAATAATACTGTTTTACTGTATGATGCATCTAATAAGCAATCTAATACAGAATTACTTACTACCAGAGTGCCCACGCTTTACACATATATTAATCCACACCTGGTTTTGTTATCTTCACCAGTTGGCCAATATGACAATGTAAAATGACCCCATGCTGAGGAATGATGATAAAGTTGCTATATATAAGCTGAGATTTTGTAAATCTGAGTTTAATAATACTTTGATGAAGCTATTAGCATTAAATAGCGAAACGTCAGTAAAAACAGTATCATTTTGTATTTTTCATTCATTGGGAAATACAAAAAACTTCTATTATAATGAATATCTAGGCTTTTCACTACAAAAGAATTGTCTAATTCCACATTTCACTTCTTAGATATGGTGCCAGACGGTAGAGGGGATGGCATATCAAAAAAGGCAAATTTATCGATAGCCAACATTCACACGGCAGTGTACTAACTTCATCGGTTGTGTACCTCTAGGTAGGAAGAGAAATCTTATGCTTTGTTTATGATCCAAAATTCATAAAATTTGCTCTGTAGATATGATCGACTTAGAATTAGAAAGCCTTTGTACAATACCCTTAAATAATCGATATCCTAGAAGGTTTACTGACGGAAAGGATCAAGAAAAAAACCGTACCCAGCCAAATCAGTGTCAGAGAAGACACTGTCTATGCGTTTGATGTTAGATGACAGTATATCTGAAGTAATTAAAAGTCATTTATCTAAATGTATTAAACGCTTTTTTATAGGTTTGACTTACATTTAGTATTTATCAGGTAAAATATGACTGGACAATGTGTCAGTGGATGGACTATAGCTTATGTCTGCCCCTGTGTGCATATAATTATTCACAAGCTCGTGTGTAGCTGATTACATTGGACATTGTAACCTGGTTCTCCGTAAGCGCGTAGCTGAGCACTACCATGCAGTTTGGTCAATGAAAGGTGAGCATAGGACGAAGAAGTCTTAAATTTGTGAATACCTTCTTGAGTCAGGTCATCCAGTCCCACATGATTTATTTTTCGAAGTTGTTTACAAGACCAAATCCAACCACTGTAAAAGCTTCATTTTCTCCTGTTATGCGTAGCCGAAGCTGCGACTATGTATGCATAGGAACCTAAATTATATGTTCAAAAGAGTTTTGTTAAACCCCTTTCTCTACCTTGGTCATAGTAATGTCCTTTTATTTTATTCTATTTTACCACTTGAATTTTTAAAATCTTAATACCAATTCACTTATTTAATAATCATTAAAAATTTTGTAATTCATCCACTTCAGCTCTACCTTCTTAATACATAATTTGTCAATGTAGTTGAAGATTGAACGATCAATTCATGGTTGTTTGCTCAAACCCAACTTCCCCATAACTTTCGCGCGTGATCAATCTGCCAGTCATCGTCTCATCGGTCGCTGTTCAGAAAGAACCTAAAAAACTGTCAGAAACCTTAGTTTATTATGCTGCTTATATGTTGGTGTTAGAATAAAGAATTCTCGAGTCACCAGTAGGTGTTCTGGTTTTTGAGTCCGTTAGTACTAAGCGTTTCTGAAAGGCTTCGAGGGATAGAGAGAGGCCCGGCGTAGCAACAGCTGGGCATTAACAGTTTTTGAGACGTGATTGAGATCATTTTAATTATCTTTATTCTTATCATATGTGCAAAATTGAATGAGTAATTGCTAATGCCACTTAATGCCTTCTGTTTCTGTAATATAAATACAACTGCTGTACAGCTTGAAAGTGAAGACATTGAAAAGAAATAGTTTTTCACCCCTAAACAAAATCTGTGTTTGTCCTTATGAATTAATAGGTATATTTCGCACTACCGAAACTTTCAAACTTCATTTATGCTACGAACAGTCGGTAGGAGAAATGAAGAGGGACCAAGGCCATCGCTCAAGTAGAATCCTAATGGTAAGTGGCCAGTGGGTCGTCCGAGGTTGACATGGAGGAGATTATGCGAGGAGATAAGAGATTGTGGACAGCCTTCAGGCTAGCTGAAGAGGACAGCACCAAATAGAACAAAGGGGAGATGTGGTGCTGTTTAGCTCCTATGTTCCACCCGGAACCCATGGAAATAACAATACTGTATGAGAATAACCTATGGTCGGTTACTCGACGTCATCTTCACTTAGGTGGTGAAAGTAGATAATTGAGACTTTGAGACCTATGTTGTTTGGAGGATTTCGTCGTGAGCTGACATCAGTTAGAGAACCAATGGAAAACCTGGGAGTACTGCACAGCTGTTCGCCCTAGTCCGGGACCAATCATCAGTACGCAACCACCGGGGCTAGAACCCAGGACCTTCTGGTAGCAAGGCGATCTCGTAGACCATTAAGCCACTGGGACCCAATCCAATGATCCTTGAATTCTAACTTCTGCCAACTCATGACGTAGGGCAACCACTTTGCATTGGGTTCGATGCCCGGTAGGTGCGTACTGATGAGGAGTCCCAAATTAGAACAAAACAGCTGTCCAGTTCTCTTTGGTTTTCAATGGTTCTGTAACTGATGTCAGCTCATGATGAAATCCTCCAACCAATCAGACAAAATCCCAACAAATACCAGTACTTGAAAAATTTGGGAACTTCAAACGTTAGTAGAAGTGCAAGATCTGTTCTTACTTAGAGTTGTTATAATTATACTTATATTTTTACCTGTTATTATTCAGAAGATGAAAATTCCAAAAATCTTCCAGTGTATTCTGTTTACCTTCTGCTTTCCATGCCATAAATATCTCATATCCGAATTAATTTCCATTCTTGTTCACTTTCCCTCTCCGTGAAACATCAGTCTATGCACTCTCTCTTCATCCTTTTTCTTTCTTTTCACATGACTTGCCTTGTTCGGATGAAATCAAATTCCTTATTCTGATAAACTTACTGTCTCGTTGCCAATTACTTCCTGAATTGACTGTTCCAAGTTGACTGAATAACCTTCTGTCCTACATTAGCCAGTGGTTTGAGCTTAATTTCCTTACGCTAAATCCCTCTAAACGTCTGACAGTTAATTTCACCTTCACAAATAAACGTGATCGTAACGAACTCATCAGTCAGTCACACGATGCTTGTAGCTTACAGGGCACTGATAGTGAAAACAAGTCAAGTATAAAATACCTTGGTATGGTTCTATCCTCTGAGATTTCTTGAATCCTATCATCCCACATCTTATCTATTTCTAGGAAAGTGCGTCTATATTAATAAGTTGTGACATTCTGGAATTACTTAACCCCCCATCTCCTACAGTTTGTAAACTCTTACATCTGACCTATTCTTCTTTATTGCTCCCTCCATCTTAGTCTCTCCCAGGCTACTCAAAAAGGATTATGTCATGTTCAGTAAAAGAAGTATTAAGTGGTCCGCTTTCAACTCCCAGCCGAATCTCTCTTGTTGTTGTCAAGTGAATAAGGTGCAATATCGTATAAAATTCTAAAAATTCCACAGTGTATCATAAGTACCGTTTTGGAATGAAGCGAATGGTTATTACTATTATTACTATTACTGGCATATGAGTAATAGCGTTATGTGGTGAAAATAGCAGGTTAACTCTGAATTCAAGTTAAGACAATTATCAGGGTTATTCTACAGTTTTTATAGAATACACTAAACAAAACTGTTACAGTTCCTCAGTGGGTTTATTGCCCACTTGGAACTATGCTGTGAAAATATTAGTATAATAATAATAGTAACAGCTTTTCATACATTTGGTTCCCTTGAGAAATTCTGATAGAGAAAGAAAGATCAGATTTGCAGTATAAAATGATATCATTCTATTTCACAAGTTCTCATCAGCTGCAAACTACCTCAACTTACAATGGTTATAAATAATAACATTTCATACTTCATTGTTTGAAAGGTAATAGAGAAGACAGTATATAAACTGATGGTGACTTAGATTATAATACTTATATTCTAGATGCGTTCACCTTATAATGTCTTCTCTATTACCTTTCAAACAATGAATTATGAAATGTTATTATTTATAACCATTGTAATTTCAGGTAGTTTGCAGTTAGCTGATGAGAACCTGTGAAATATTAACAGCTTTATTTTTAACAGTGTCTATGTAATGTACGGAATTTCCAGTGGACTTTATTACATGATGCCTCCTCTTCCTCTACTATCTTCAAGTATGAAAATATTAATCGACTGACAGTAGATCGTGTGACACAGTTGTTGGACTGAGGACACCACTGAGGAACGTTCATCTTGTGCATTGGGATAACTATACCACTCAGCTGGATAATGCTACTTCTCATGTTTAGTAGAAGAATGAGAATGAGCAGGTTGCAAATATTTTAAATACTCGTCAGAGTAAACAATACTATTATAATACTACACTACCATACCTTCATATTTTACCAGATTAAATCAAACGGAATGAGAGAAATTATAAGCAATATATTAATGGAGATTGCTTTTCCGGTAGTCAACGTTTTAAGCAGGCGATCGAAAAGGGGTTCATGTCAAATAGAATAATATTTTGACTTAACTAGGATTGGTTGTCTTTTACTTTCAAGCTGTTTTGTCGATTTGGCTGTTGATTCGAACTCACTTAAATTTAATTGGACAAAAATCTTGACAGTCGTCCCATCTCTCATATATATATATATATGAAAGATTGAACGCTCTTTAATTTACAATCGAACATACTTTATTTCAAGGTAAGCTTTTGACGTATGTAGTACACAGTGCAATGGTTAATTTAAAACGCTTAGTTGCTTTTATTTTATTATTGTTTTATTCCCTTGCACATCTCTCGGAACACAGGGCTTCCTGCTAGAGCTAGCTTAAAGTTTCGGTAGAAGTGATTTTATTTATTTTTACGGAGTGGGGGTTGCTAGCCTCACCTAGCACACCCTCCTTCTTTACCACCGGTCTTACTACCTGCTTAGCTAGATTTAACAGGGAGTTAGGCGGTGGCTGTGGATCGAACCCCAAACCACGTGAGGCGGGGTTAGAGAGCATTCTACCGCTGTACAGCCGACGCAGAATTTATTGAAATTAGTAAAACTCAATAGAATACTGCGTTATTAGCTGTCTTGGCGCAGCAAGATTATAGGTGTGAGTCGCATATGAAGGTATGAGACTTTGCCTTATGATATAAACTAACTGCTGTCGAATTTATTCAGCACACAGACAAATGGAAGTTGAGTGAGGAACAACTGAGCTGAGGATAGAAGATTGTTGATTAAATTTTCGAAGACATTAGTGATTGACTGAATTAATTTTGATTTAAAAGATGTCAGTTACTTCTAGGTACTAGAAGTGTCGATTAAAGCATCCCTATTCCTATTCATCCAACGAAATCAAAAATCTTGAATGGAATTAAGCTACTGAAAGCTAGCCGCGAAGGCAGTAAGGCCACATGGAAATTCCTTTGAAGCACTGAAAACGGACCAATAAACAGAAGCAAACACCTTGACGTCATTATTAAAAAATGTTTGGAGGGAAGGAAAGATGGCGGATGATTGGAAGGATGTTTACCTTGACAATATATCAAAGAAGGTCAACTTAGGACTCATTCTGAAAGAACTGGGGCAGAATCATACTCCTCTCTACGTCAAGTAAAATACTAACTCGCTTCATCCTGGATAAAATAAAATAAAAACTCCATCAGACTCACCAGAACATGCTGGATTCACGGAAGGCAAATCATGTACTGGTCAAATTGCAAATTTACTCATCGTCATCGAATTAAACAAACAGTCACAGTCACAGGCCTACCTAAACTTCATCGACTTCGAAAAGCGTTCGACTGTCTTGACGAAGTAGTAATTTGGAAACTGTTTGAGCACTAGGCAGTGCAGTGCCCCAAATATTTATTAACCTCATTCAACATCTGGCTGTGTGACAATGGCCCAGGTCGGGTGATCCACAAAGGAAATCCTAGTCAAGTATTCGAATTGAAGACAGGAAGGATTGAGTAAGACGAGGCGGTTGCCTACTATCACCAATAAGGACATTCCTAATTGTTGTGGACTACATTATGCGTCAAACTGTAAGTGGGAAGTGAGAAGAGAGGAGTATGTTGGGCCACCAATGAGGAGCTTCAAGAAGATCCTCATTTTGCGCGTCGATGAACTATGTCGTTTAATGTCACACAAACTCGGAGATTCACAACAAGGCGAAAAACAACAAACTGGCTAAAGACACCGGCAGGCAGCGAAGGCAGGACTCCAGGTAGACACAGAGAAGGCAGTGGTTATGAAAATAACCAACCAACCACGCAACAGCAAGAAAAGCAAGAACAACCATCACCAATTACCATCAACGGGAGAAATTCGATGAAAGAGCTTACTGCCTCCCTTCACTTATGTAACCAGTCAGCGTCGTCTCAAATACAAACAGCTGGTGACACGGATGAAGATGTCGAAGCCAGCCAGCCAGGATCGTCACCACTCCGAAGCCATTTTGGAAATCTCCTGCACTCAGCCTCAACATAAACAACAAGGTTCGAATTCTACTCAACACCAATGTTGTCAGTCACCCAGTCAGTCAGTTCTTCCATATAGGTCAGAAACCTGGCATATGCGTGTCACTAGAAGCATTTCTGACTGGCCCCTGAATACTTTTATTAACAGCTGCCCACTTCTGTGACTGACTCCATATTGAAAATAAAATGGCCGACTGTCCAGAAAGAATTGGCGACGACAATTATCGGAACGAATCAACCTAGAACTGATAGCTCAGCAAATATTCATAAGTAAATGGAGATGGACTGGACACATACAACTGGGGAGACTGTCGAACGACGTCATGCCCAGTACAGAGCCTCTCTCGAGTATAACCTGAATGGGGAAGGACGAGTTGGTCGTAGTTGTTCCGAGATTGGCATGGAGGAGATCGTGAGAGGAGGAGATGCGAGATTATAATCAGTCATGTGCCCAGCTGAAAAGGACATCATAAAACGGTAGAAGGTGTAGACGTGCTGTTGAAGCTGTATGTTCCACTTGGTGCCCAAGGGAACAGTTGATCGGTGTGCAGGAATTTAGGAATTAGTGTATTTCGAGTAGATGATATGAAGTCTCATCACTCATGTAACCGTAAGCATAATTCAAAATTCGGAAATAGTCTATTTTTCTGTTGGTATTCACTTTTTGAAAGCTACGCAGACATTTTATGCACATACTTCACCTTTCAGGGCTTACGCTCCCTTCACAGCGACATCATATATTGACACTAGTAAAATTAAGACACTCTGCACGGAATTATCACTCTATTTCAACTTCGCAACGAAAAAAGATTACAATAATTTGAAACAGAGTTTTCATTTCATTATGCGTGATTGTGACAATAACAACGGCAGAACTGCTGATGAAAGCAATACACAGACATCTGATGAATTGAGTAAGTTGAAGTAGTGAAAATATACGAATATGTCAAATTGATAGGCCGTAAAACAAGCTGTTTATTACGTTCAGTGATCATTTACTTTCGTTCCATGTCAACTGGTGAGGAATCTTTACGTCAGACATATTCACATGTTTTACAAGATATACTAAAGTGCATTATTAATAAGGTAAGTATTTGCTTGTATTCTCTTTTATTGAAAATTGAACAGTGTATTAAACAGAGAAAAAACGGAGCATTCTTTGTTTTAATTAATCCTAGTAACATTTTAATCAGTAT
Organism: Trichobilharzia regenti; assembly: GCA_944472135.2. NCBI lineage: Eukaryota > Metazoa > Platyhelminthes > Trematoda > Strigeidida > Schistosomatidae > Trichobilharzia > Trichobilharzia regenti. The sequence continues at coordinate 30,860,689 of OX235270.1, read as the reverse complement.
TCATATGAACTGTGATCAAGACTTGACTGAATAGTCCCATAACAATTGGACTGCAAGTTAAAATGTAATTGTAAAATTTGTTTTTACAAGTTTGACCACAGATTGATGTCAGTTCAAGAAGCATTGAAAACCAGGGAGTACTGGACAGCTGTTTTATCCTAATTTGGGAATCATCGGCAGCATATATTTATTATTTATTGTATAATCTCAGTGAAACTAAAATCAATAATTCCAATGTTTCGTTAGACAAACTGATCCGAACTTCTTCAGAGAAGTTAATCAAAATTAAAATAACAAAGGCATACAAATGAATAAAGAAGGACACATCTTGTCTTCAAAAACCTTGTCGAGACATCCAAATACAATAAAGAAAATAGCATGAATAGTGATCAAAATTTGACCACAGACTTAAAATTATTAGTCTACGTTTGTTGCTAAACACTGTAAACAGTCTGTAATCTTTTCATCAGATTTTTAATGATTACGGGCGACTAAAGTTCGTGGCCGTAGATAACTGAATATATATATATATATTTATATATGAGTTACAATAGACTATAACAATCAGTTTCTTTTGCGTAGGTGTGTGTGTGTTAAAGTTTGACAGTGAGTTGAAATACTGAAGTGCTATAATATTAGTTAGTGTACAGGATAATGAGTTACCATAGATCCAGTTGACGAGTCCCAAATAGGACGAAATGCGCATCCTGGATTCCACTGCTAGCCAACATCCACCAGTTGTATACCATAGATTAGATTTATGATTGAATAACTAAATAGATAGAGGTCAACGTAAAGTTCAACAAGTGTAAAATAGATGATCGGAAAATAAAGTACATTTGCAAACTATATATGTCCAAACCAAGTTCCCTTTTAACAGTTTGAAAAAATTTATGCATTGGGTATATGATATCCATTATAATAAAGATTTTTTATATTTCCCAATGTGAATATGTGTGTTAAGGTTTGACAGTAAGTTTTCATCATTTTATATTCACATATTCACATTTCCGAATGTGAACTACCCTTGGACATTGTTTATGCTCTCTCACTCCTATACTTATCTGTCTGGAAGTTTCTCCTACATATATGGCAGTATCACAGTCCACACAATTGATCTGCTATACACAATTTTGTTGTTCGTCTTCTGTTTTATCATCCATAACCTTCACCATTGATGAGTGTCGGTTGCACGAAAATAAACTCTTATGTCGTGATTGTTAAGAATTCACTTTACTTCATCCGATGCCTCCTTTCGATAAAGAATGACCAGTACAGTACTAATGCAAGTCTTAACAACAGCTTTCGATTCACCCTTATCGTGACTCTACTAATATCTTTTCATAAAGGCTTTCAGGCAATTATTTGATTCATGAGTAGACTGAACCAATTTAAGTTCCCTGTTGCACTTCTCCTTTTCAGTTGCTAGAAGAAGTTTCGCCCCGTTAGTCAGATTCTTGACTACAGTTACTTTGGTGGTAAAGGGATGTGCTGAATTGTAGTCTAGGTATCTTTCCAAATGTGTCAGCATTCCGAAGATGTCTACACCATCTGGTTGTCTTTTTACCAAACGGTCCATAATAGCCAAATCATTTGCGTAGGTATCAACCTCTTTAGAAAACTTACTGGTTTTTGACATTATTGCTCATTAAACGAGAAAGTCCATTCAGTATACTGCCTCTGATTACGGCGAAAGCATCACCCAAATGCCTTAACCACATTCTCGGAGGATTAGGCTATCCCGTAACTAAATTTGTTTGTAATGAGTGTGTTAAGAGATTGAAGACTGCCGGAGATACTGGTGGTTCCATAGCAATGCTTTCTGTTCGATAGTAAACAGCCTTTATAAATCTAAATAACGTGGAGCGTAGACGTAGTTCCAGTACCTTTATAATTTCATCTGAACTTAAAGGATAGCGAACACTGAATTCGTTGTAAGAACGAAGTAAATTATAAATAACACTTAAAGAATCTTCATTGGTGAACTATTTATCAACCAACATCCAGTTTATTTGATCTCCCCCGTCACTTGTGTTTTGTTAATTTTTATGTTGGTGTATCCTGCTAGTTGATAAGAGAGTTTTTTATCATGTCGGGTAAAAATTTACACATCCTTTTTCCAATTTCCATATCAAAACCGACTGGAAAAGTACACTTTTGAAAAAAATTACCAAAATAACAAAACCCTTATAAATATGGCTGCTAGAGAAGAAGTGTACTTTAAAGGGGAGTTTTCTACTCAGCGCTATGTGACCTGATATTAACTCTCTTTTCCACTTTATCTTCTAGTTTTTAAATACACAAATAACACAGACCTTAATTTTTTTCTAGAAAATCAATGTTATACATTTTGAAACTAGACCTTCATTCGCTTCATTATCTGCATGTGATGAAGAGGCTCAGTATTCTTGTTTGGTTACCATGGAAACAAGCAAAGAAGAAGATCTAGATTCTCTCTACAGCGAATTACGCAGTTTTCGTTTTATTTCTACAATAAATATAATGAGTAGTGGACAGAACCCTCAAGGTCAGTGTTTGATAAAAACATTCTTCTTGACTCTGATATTTTTGTTATCTTTACTCTTATTACTATTGGTATCAATCAGTATTTTTTTGATGTGGTTTTGTTCTCTGAGCTGGATAGTTAGTTTGAGCAAACTAACTATCCAGCTCAGAGAACAAAACCACATCAAAATTATCCACCTGAGCTACAAATCTTCTCTATCGTATCAATCAGTAGTTGGACGAATATCTCATAGAATTTTCTAAAACAATTACAACGGATTTATGTTAGTAAAAAGTTTGGGCATTGTGGAATAGACCACCAGATAAATTATAATCATATTTCAACAGTTTACGTACACAATAATAAGTTCTTTTCATCATAGATCAAAATTTTATTTTGATAAAGTTTCACAGTGTTATACAGCAATGTTATTTACTGATGACCACTTTTCGAACACGGTTTATTACTGTTCATAATCATGTCAAGGTACTCTGACACAACTTTCTTGCTTCCTTTATATACACGATTAAAAACTGCTTAGACATTCGTGTAAAATTAATATTAAACTTGCATGAAACAGAAAGGAAGATAAAGTACCTTCAGAACGAATATTTGTGTTATCAGGAAATATAATATGATGAGAATTAAGACCATAAAATACTTTCGAAAAGTTTTCTGAGTACCTTGGTATGATTATGAGCAGTAAATTGTCCTCGTAACGTCACCAATAGTTACTGATTTAAAAGACTGTGTGCCTCTATCGAGCAAAATTTTATCCATAATGGAATTATACTCTACCACAGTGTCTAAGTTTTATCCTTATTACAATCAATCCCTTTCGGTTCTGGTAATATTTCGAGTAAAATTACTGCCCATCGTCATATCCACTTTTGGAACTCCCCTTTCTTTTACTGTTGGAATTGACTTAGCTTTTACTGATTCCCACAATTATGATTTGTAGTCACATACATACAAAGCTCGTTTTTTGTTCCTTCATTTTTGCATGTATCCAGAATTATAATATGCCAGGTTGTTGACAATTGTGCTGCCGAGTCCCCTTGATACATCTATCCAGCGTCAACATAATAAGTGACGGATGGCAGCATAAAAATGACGATATACATTGAAAAAATTCACATTCTGGGAGATTCCTTGACTATTATCACTCAGGTCGTATCCACTCACTGTAAAACGAGGGTTAAAATACAAGGTCTTGCAGAAAAAATACGCACACTTACAACGACACCCGATGTCCAACGAAAATAAGCAAGTATCTTATTCAAGATGTTACCAGATAACAAAATGAAAAAGGAGCATGAGAACAGGGAATGACAAGAAGAAGGATTTACAAACAAAAAATAGTCACAATGCTTTACAAAAATGGTACATCAGAGGCAATTTGTCCCACGTTTTGAACCAACTAATCTAATTGGAAATCATATTCCATAATTGAAAATCATATAAATCAACTATAAGATCCAGTAAAAAGAATGGATGAAATTAGTGATGTAATCTTTTGCTGTACATCCTACTAAATGTATGAGTCAGATGTCTAGATCATCACTCAAAATATGAGACAAGGAATTACATAAACGTCTAAATAAAGGTCATCATCCCACAGGAACCCAAGCTTACCGTAATTTAGAAAAAATTCATCTAGCTGCACATGCATGGGACAAAACACCATGACAATGATTAGGAGAACATTTATATTCTAAAATCTAATATGAACAAATTAGAAAGGAGACTGATAACAGAATCTATAGCCATTAAGGTCAGGTCGGATACCTGTGACAAGGGTGATTCGGCAGTACAACAGTCGATAACCTGTAATATTATAATTCTGGATACACACAAAAATGAAGGGACAAAAAACGAACTGTATCTGTGTGGCTATAATTATTCCCTTGGGTTCCTACTGGAATATGAAGCTTGAAAAACACATCTCTACTTTCTTCTGTTTTCTACCATCCTCTTCGGCTGCGTCCACGATTGCACAAACCCTCTCATCTCTTCCTCACATGATCTCCTCCATGTCACCCTAGGACGACCCACTCGTCGCTTCTCATTTGGATTCCGGTCGAGCAATGGCGTGGCGTGTTATGTCATTCGACAGCCTCCCCACTAAATGCCCGATCCGTCTCCATCTTCTTCTATATGTTTTGTTGAATTTCACATTGTATGATCTGTATTATTTGGGAATAAAGCAAATCATCATTATTATTATTAAAAAATTACGGCATAAGCGCAATTCTTAGCCAGAACTATCAGCAGCGTTTGACGGAAATTATTCGACTGTGCCATGCTGCTGTTAGGTTTGTGGCGCCTATCATATTCGCAATTCCTATCAATCTATATGATCAGACAGTGTGATTGACTGACAGCTTTCGGCACCACAGAACTTTGCACAAATTTGCAGAGGTTCAACCTACCACTTTTTCTGTAGCACACAAAGGAAGATAAGAGAGCATAGAGAAGTTCAGAATAGAGAAAAACAAAAAACAAAAGTGTAAGGGAAAAAGAGTAGTAATATGGTGGGAGAACAATAGAGTTTCATTGGATATGATGAAAGATCACGAAGAGTAAATGCGCCTGCGCCATTATTGAAAACGAGGATTTTCAGCGAGCCATATCATCAATTGTCTCCAGACTTCATAAGTTCTTACCATCATCCCGAGGATCCCAACCAGCCTGTCAGAAAGCCAGCCTGCATCTCTCTACATAGCTGGGTGGCAGGCTTAAACTAATTAACTGTTGTTATGAATCTCACTAGCCGACTGATAGAGCCAGCCATGTTTCCCGTTGACCACCACCATGTGCTAGCCAGATAGCTCGTTTTCAACCTCATCCATCCATCCTATGTAGGATAATCTAACGCTTCCCACCAGTTGAGGAAGGTGATCGACGCATGAATGGATGGTTACGGACTCGCGTATGCGTAACACATGTCCTAACCAACTCACTCAATCCATATAACTAACTGCTTCACAACCTCGTCAATAGATTGATTTTTCCTTCTCCTCCCCCTGCTGCTTACCTAATACTCACTCCACTGATCTCTCACCAACTCAATATTACTCATCCAATTGCACCTACCACTCAACATAACACGGAAAGTAGATAGAACGCAGACGCCCGTGAATGATGAAGGACAGCTAGCTGGCCGGTCATTTCATGTCTTCCATTCTCATCCATGTCTGGGATGTCTCACTCAGAGCCAACCAACAAGCAACCCAGACAGCCGTAAAGGAGGGCGGAGGTAACCGCTGCTGCTGCTGCTATTGCTGAGCAGTACACACGCATATACTCTGATCGACAGCCAGTGAGCCAGCCAACCAGCCAGTCGGACATCAAGTCTAATAAGCTACAAGAGATGGTGTAGATTGGTTGGCTTCCCAAATAAGTGAAGTGGTGGTCATTACTCTTAGTCACCATTTCACTCCCTCCTTATCGTTAAACTAGCTAGGACTGAGTCGATGTAGTTCAGAATTCCATTAACCTCATCATCTTACATTTGACAATTGGAGCGAATGGCATGTCGACCATTCGAAGACTGCTGATCTTCAAGATGTGTTCAGAGTCCTCTCCTCTATTTTGTCAACATCTTCACCCAGGAGGAAGAACTATGTAGTATTCGCATATTTTAAGCCGATGAGACTATTAATCCCTGGTAACAAGTGAATTCCTGAGTAGATGAAGTCATCGGTTAGAGTAAGGTTTATTAGTATATCTTTGATGAAATTCAACAGAAATGGGGACTGTGGATAAGGCATCCCTGACGGACACCGCTGGCTGTCATCACAGTTGTCAGATGACAATTATCTACAGTCTCTTACCTGACTGGCTGCATGAGTTCCAGTAGAGTGTGTGACTTGATCAGTGCGCGGTGTATTTTCTAGGCATTCTTTTCACAGCTAAACATTACCTAGTAGTACCTCTTTGTCATTGTGACTGTACTATCTCCTAAATTTCAATAAAGATAAAAAGTCAGCTTGAATTTTTCCAAAACAATCAAAAAATCATATTTATACATTATTCAAAATTAATTTGATGAATTAATTAATTTTATTAGCAGTCTGGTATCCGAAACATATTTCTGATCTGGACAACTGTCAGCACCTACTACTGAAATTTGAACCAGAATTACAAACAGATCATCCTGTAAGTCATTAGTGCTTGCTTTTACCCCAACCCCAATCCTTTTCAATATTTTCTGAATTAAAAAAATGAATATGTTATTGTACAACTTAGATGTCTAGAGAAGTGTGACAATACTGCAACCAATATTAAATGAAAGGCTGTTTTTAGAGGCTTTTGTCTGTACAAATATTTTCTGAACACAGAGAATGGGTTGAAAATGTTTTGTTTTATGGCAACTGCTTCAGCCATCTGTGCTTAGAAACCGAAGAAGTACCAACCTACCTAGGTAGTTGAGGTGGCACCTTGTACAGATCACCTTGCTAAAGCCGAATTTTCTTCAGTCTTGTGCTCCGTATCCACCACGAAGTGTGACAATAGGTGGCACTTCTGACTGACTTTGCGACTCCATTACCTAACTCACCACGTTGGACAATGCTCATTCAAGAAGGTGACAGTCTGTCTGCTTGTTAATTGAGTCGTTCTACCCACCTATGATGTGACTGTTTCCACATGAACAGTTAAATTTATAAATCCACATTAATGAGATGGGCAGGCTTGATAGCTTACTCCTCCCCTACGCGTTGGAATGATACACCGAAGGAGTGGTGAATTTGAAACACAATTTTGCAGCAGCGAAGAATATCTCAGCTATTATTTTCTGAGGTTTTGATGCCAGTACTTTAGTTGCTGCGTCTCCTTTAAACGGTGAAGTCATGCATATATGTGTTTCTTCTGCACTATTTACTGGCATTTCTCACTGTCTATTTGTTTTCCCCATTGGAGACTTCAACGAATTTTTCGGCGTATCCCTTCTCAAATAATAAGTTTTTAAAATTCATTATTACATCACCTGGACCATCGTCAGATGGGCAGATTTTTCTAGCACGAAACATCATGGTACTGACTGATAAGACTTTGTTTGTATGCAACAGGAACAAACGACTTGAAACGGGCGTATTGGCCAACCCATGACATCTTCAGGAAAATAAGTCGTTTGTTACTTCCATTTTGCCTACTTGTTAGCAGGGCATCAAGAAATGACAAGGTGTTTTTTTCTCTGTTTCATATGTGAAATCAGTTTATGGGTGAGCCACATTGAACGTTTTGAAAAGGACCTCACTACTGAGTTTATTGTTATATCTACAATAAAATGACAGTTCGCTGACCATATTTCTCAGTGGATGATTATCTAGCTTTCCTAAAAAAATATCACCTAAGAGAGGACCTGGAGAGGAGCCCATTGCTACGCCTTCCTCTTGACGGTAACATTCGTTGTTAAACTGAAACTTCACATTCATAGTACAACGCAGTAGCAGTTCCCCTAGTGTCTGAGGTGATATACCTTCTTCCATATCATTTTTGATAAGACATTCACAGATAAAGTGGATGGTGGTCTCTAGTAAATAGACGTTAGTGAACAGGGAAGTGACATCCATAGAGATGACTGTTTCGTCGCTGACCTTCTTACCTCTTACTTTTTCTACAGATTCAAAAGTCCCCTTCAAGCTATATATTTATCACCTTTTAGCTGATAAGGTTTAGGAATGTCTGCTAGCGATCTTGCTCTTTCGTTACATGATGAATTAAACATGTCTAGTATTCGTCTCAATGGGGCACTCGGTTTATAAATTTTAGGCAGCCTATACATTCTAGGTATATTTGATCTAGGTATGTTTGTTACTAATGTAAGAACTAAAGAGTTTCAGTCAAGACTAAAAGTCTTGAATGATATTATCATGTTTGGATGTATATTTCTGAGTAGTACTATCTACAAATTTGATATCATTAGGTGCATAGATCCGTTTCAGTGTCACAGGAACTGTCATAATGCTATCTCAAAAATAAGTAGTGTGGAACTGTGTTTCAATGCACGACAATTTAGGGAATAAAGGGTATTTACTAAAAGCTGTTGAAAGCGTAGTTCTTGTGCAAGGAAACATTCATCCAACACGTTCATGATAGACAAGCTGTCGCACACATTGGGCTACTTCAACATGCATACACCAGTTGTTTTCCTTATATGAAACCGAGTAAATTGGCCGTACCGTGTGTCCACTTGTAAAACCCTCTCGGGGACACTATGTAGCCTAGTTGGCTATCGAAGAGAGTATACAAGGGTGTATATAGTTCATTAACAGAACAGAACATGTGATGAAAAATTCTTCAAAGTCATATAATAGATCAGATCAATTCTCTCTTGCAAAGGGAGGGAGTGACATCAATGCATCTGGCTGGGAAAAGCTAAAGGAGCCAATATCGATCCATTAGTATTCAAAATGAATACGTCCATCCAACCGTTGTCCCTATCATAGCCATCATAAGTAGTCAGTCCGTTCACAGTGATGATTAGCCTCTTGCCTTTCTTATCCAATCTTCCTGTTTATTTCTGTTATTTTTGCGTTAATTTTTTAATTCCTATCTGCACTATTTTTCCTTTTCATCCTAACTTCCTGCCTAATTTGTTATTAGTGCGTCTTAACACCCTAACTGCACAAAAAGTCGAGATTTTCAGTAACTATGATCCTAATACGTTTTTCCTACCCGATCTTCTTGTCTGTTACACTTTTAAATTTTATTAACTAGACCTTTCCCCGGGAGTAGCTCTGGAAATTTCTCACCCATATACTATAAGCAAGTGTACAACCTAATTGCTGACTTCCTCAAAAAGAAAATTTTCTTCGCTGCAGCAGTCTTTTTAATAATTCTTAAGGTCCAATGTATATAGTACGTAACTTTTAAGATTTGAACTTATTTACTTATTTATTGAACTGTCTACCTATGCACATACTACAACCTTTGTTATTCTTATCGCCACATGCATAAACCTCATTATTATCATTATTCTTTGCCATCATTATTATCGTCGTTACCTCCGAAGTTCACAACACTCAAAACTTATTATCATTATTATCATAATTTGATCCACAAACTTTTTGATGTGGTTTTGTTCTCTGAGCTGGATGGTTAGTTTGTGAAGCTTTCATCACCTTACTGGGTGATATCTTCAGCGGATACTTCTGTTTGAAGTATGCGCTGAAGATGTCACCCAGTAAGGTGATGAAAGCTTCACAAACTAACCATCCAGCTCAGAGAACAAAACCACATCAAAATCATCCACCTGAGCTACAAATCTTCTCTATCATATCTAGATCCACAAACTCGCCGTCATTGTTAAAATTTTATTTGATATATAAGGCTTTGGAAATTAGAGTAAGATTTTTTGATTTGATTTTTTTGATTTTTGATTTACAGCTTAATTCCACACTGTATTTTTGGTACAAGTATGGAATTTTCAGCATGGATATCAGTAGCCCAAATTTTTGCAGGCCGATCATTGATATCAGGTGTGCGTCGGGAGAGGATCGAACCTCGGACCATGTGCATGGTTGGCGAGAGTCCTAGCCACTGCGCCACCGACGCAGGAAGATAGAATTATAACAACAGTATAGATCGCTTATATGTCATCATGTTCTAATATTAACAATGGGAATATTTAAAGATATATCCGTGATATATGTTTGTCATTCCATGTAATATGCACTCATTGGTTGAAAATCTCACTTCTTTAATTTTAGGGTTTTCATGATCCGGTCTATAAGCAAAGAAGAAAGCAGATCGCTGAAATAGCGTTTAATTACAAATAGTAGGTTAGCCTGCCTTTTTCAGTTTTATTTTGAACAGCCAATGTGCATTATTCAGTGATTTGTAAAATTAAACTATCGCTAAGAAATAATGGAGCAGAAATAGCCGTTCAACAACTCACTGTCACAATTAGCTATAAATCACTGCTATTCAGAATTGTATCTGTGGTCTGCTTGAAACATGAACTACTGAAAAAAACACTCCATCAGTACATATGTTGCAAATGATTTCTCCCATTCACTTTGTTTCAATCTAGTAAAGTATGAACTCTAATAGTGTTCTTTACTTTGGTGGGTATTTTAAACTGCTGATTCCCATCCTTCTACTAAACATGAGAAGAAGCATTATCCAATTGGGTGGCATGATTATCCCAATACATGAGATGACTGTTCCTCAGAGGTGTCCTTGGTCCAACAAAAGGTGTTCCTGAACTCTTCATAACTGACATTCAACAGGATGTCGTCGTGTATTTCTTGAAGAAGATAGGAAGAGGTATAAAAATGATTGATTGGTTTTCGCTTCAAGTGAGAGAGATAGAACTGTGTCACACAGTCTACTGTTGGTCAATTATTATTTTTATATTAGGAGGTTGTGGACGAAGAGAAAATATCTTGCTGCAAATTCTGTAGATCATATAAACATTGTTCGGAATGAAGCTGTTATTACTATTATTATTTGAACAGTGAAAAGGTCAGTTATAAAAAGCTCGTCTGATCAGGAAAGAAAGGGGCTTTTCCATACTTATCTTATTTTATTTATTTTTGATTACAGCTTGATTCCACACTGGAATTTTCAGCATGGATATCGGTAGCCCAAATTTTGCAGGCCGACCATAGATATCGACCCTGCACCACATAGTTTATAACTTACATACTACTAGGAACAGTAGAATTTAGGCTTACATAATTCATTTCAATTCGCTGAACATTGTAGGACCAGTTTAATCTCGATCAAATTAACAAAAGGTGCTGACACAATGTAAACTCATTCAGCATTCCACTGGTTCACAGTATGGAGAGTGAATGTAGACAAGACAGGGGTGATAAAGATAACCAACCAATCAACCAACCACTCAGCAGTAAGAACAACAACCAGCACCAATCACCATCAACTGGGGGAGTTTGATGCAACAGTTTACTCACTCCATTCACTTAACTAAGCAGTCAGTATCGATTCAACTACAGACAGGTGGTGGTACGGATGAAGTTGTCGAAGCCAGCCAGTCAGGGTGGGGAGGGCAAGACAGACCTTCATCACTAGTCTGAAATCAGTCTGGAAATCTCCCCACTCATCCTCAACATAAACAACAACATTCGGGTTGTACTCAACACAGATATTAGGTCAGTCAGCCAGTCAGTTAGTTCTATATGGGTCATAAACTTGGTGTGCGCGAGTCATGAAAAGCATTTCTAACAGCCAGGTGCAAACTTTTATCAACAACTGCTGACTTATCTGACACGATACTAATAATTAAATGGCCAAATGATCAGAAAAAATTAGCAAACCGACCAATAAGTGATTGCTTAATAAATACGTAGGGGAAAGTGGGGGATAGATTGGGCGCATGCCACTGAGGAGACCGTAGAATTGCATCGCGCTCAGTGTAGGCCATTGCTAGAATGAAACCTAAGTGGCAAACAACGAGAGGAGCGTAGTTGGTATGAGGGTGTCATGGGGGAGATTGTGTGAGTTGGAGGAGATCAGAGACTATGGCCAATCTTTTAGACCATACAGCTAAAGAGGAGCGCAGAAAATAGAACAAAGTGGAAACATGCGGCTGAATGCTTATATTTCCACTCGAAACTGACAGGAACAATAAATAAAGCAATAATAATATAGGATTTAACATATACAATTTTGCAGTAGTAACACTTTTGGTAAAGCCAACTTTAGGCTTTTTCGCTAATCAAAACCTCACTTGCCTGGTAAACTCTACGGCTGACAGAATGCAGTCTTTTTTGTTTTTGAAAATCTGTCATAAAGAAAAGTGTTAGTACTGTGTGTGTGTCGGTGGCACATTGGTTAGGACTCTCGCCAACCATGAACATGGTCCGAGGTTCGATCCCCTGCCGACCCACACCTAATATCTATGGTTGGCCTGCAGAATTTGGGCTAGCGATATCCATGCTGAAAATTCCATACTTGTACCGAAAATACGGTGTGGAATCAAGCTGTAAATCAAAAATTAAAAATTACTGGTTTGCAGGGATTTCACTGGTTGCAGGATTTCATCATAATAAGCTGACATTGGTCGCAGAATACCAATGGAAAACCACCAGAGAGTACTGTTTGACAGCTGTTTCATCTGCCTTGTTTGACACTCCGCTTCTGCATTATGCACCTACCCACCTCTAGGGCTCGAACCTAGGACCACCTTTCGGTTATACAAGGCGAGCTAACTCGTAGACCATTCATCAGCTACTGGTACCCGATTCAACGGTGAGCCCATCAATTCCAACTCCTCTCAGTGCAACAAGACCACTAGTTGAAGTATTTTTACCCTGTTCTTTATTATAAGGAAATAAATAGTAGGATTCAAAGAAACAGTTTTGCTTCAGCTACGAAACTTCACTACATCTATCGGCAAGCCCTTATACAGCAGAAAAGTAACTGTAACCACAAAATTTATGCTGTAATGGTCTGATAGCAAGAAACTTGATCTCCATCTCCCACAAAACTTCTCTCGGACACGCGCACCATCACCAAAACTTCCCAAACACAGGGAAAGACAATTATTCTACTTCTCCTATATTTCAGCGCTTCTATTAAACAACAACAACAACAGTTTATTGCATGATGTTTTCTCTTCATCTGCGACCTTCAAATATTAAACTATCGATTGACTGACAGTAGATCGTATGACACACTTCAATCTCCACTACCTGAAACAAAAACCAATCCATCATTATTATATCACTTCTCTGCCTTCGAGAAATACACGACATTTGGTTGATAAAAGCCAGTTATAAAGAGATCAGGAGTACATTTTGTCGAACTGAGGACACCATTGAGGAACGGTCATCTCATGTATAAGGATAATCATGACATCCACCGAGGGTAATGCTGTTTCTCGTATTTAGTAGAAACATCAGAATCATCAGGTTGTAAACATGTTAAATACCAGCCAGAGTAAATAACACTATTAGGGTTCATACCTTACTAGATTGAAGCAAAGTGAATAGGGGAAATTATATGCAACATTGATGTAGAGTTCCCTACGATAGCCTGGCGAGTGCTACCACTCAAAATTCTCCTCAGCGTGCGGCCGATCCATCATCATTTACTTCTTCATACTTACTGGGCATTAGGTTCATAGCTTCACTCAACTAGTTTTATTACGTAGCCATAAGTCCCACAGATGCAACTTTCACCTTCAGTGGTAACTTTAGAGTAGATAAGAAAACAAGAAATTCTTGATATTCGTTTATGAATAGACGTTACAAATGCGAGCAACATTTTCTAAAATGAATTAATTAGTGAACTGATTGTTTCATATACTTGTAATTTTATTTTAGCGGTGACCTCATACCTGAAGTACAATATACTCAAGAAGAAATAGAAACTTGGTAAGTTTCTTGCTTACTTTCTCGAAAAAATATTTCCTAATCTATTGACAGATGTTCAGGGTGAGTTCCACTTTACCCAAACTAACACAAGTATGATTCATAATATGTTAATCAGTCATGTTTACCACAGTTTTGAAATATCATTACTGAAGTCATCAGTGGTAAGTTACTTAGTTATCTTATAAAGCCGGATTAGATATGATGGAGAAGCTTGTAGCTCAGGTGGATGATTTTGACGCAGTTGTGCTCTCTCTCTCTCGCCAGATACTAGCTTGCTAGGCTACTAGCTTACTAGTTTTCTCGCCGGTCCCAAGCCCGGGTAAAGAGGGAGGGTTGGGGCGTGGTGCTAGCAACTCCACCCCTGTAAAACAACCAAATCGCTACAGAAACTTCAACGAATAAATATATTAAAAATTCTAAAAACATAAGCAATAGCCTTACTTTTCGCTGGAATCGGGGAAGTGAAATGACGCAGGCTGGTGAAAGCCTTCGGGAAGCCAGTCAGCCGATGTGCCTTCTTTCGATGAAAGCAAAAGTAAGGATGGGTACCTGGAATGTTCGCACAATGTACGAAACTGGAAAGGCTGCCCAGATAGCCGCTGAAATGAGAAGGTACAGAATAGAAGTGTTGGGAATCTGCGAGAGCAGATGGAACGGAACTGGAAGGTGCCAACTACCTACTGGAGAGACAGTAATCTTTCCGGCCACCCAGAGGACAACCATGAGCACACCGAGGGAGTGGCCATCATGATGTCACCAACAGCAGCCAAAGCTCTCATGCAGTGGGAACCAATCTCCTCCAGGATAATGACAGCCAGGTTCAACTCAAAAGGAAGGAAAGTTACAGTCATTCAATGCTATGCGCCTACAAACGTCTCAGAACAAGAGAAGAAGGAGGCGTTCTACAGACAACTACAAGCAATAATGGACAACGTCCCAAATGGCGATATCAAAATCCTGATGGGCGACATGAATGCGAAGCTGGGAGGAGACAACACAGGAAGAGAACTCACCATGGGTCGTGAGGCCCTCGGTGAAATGAACGACAATGGTGAACTCTTCTCAGACTTCTGCGCCTTCAATGATTTGGT